>CAVLGL010000137.1:5000-2625000 GCA_963668995.1 Parnassius mnemosyne | reverse complement strand
TACGGTTAATTAAGGGTGATAATAATCAATATGCTACCAAGCTATTTCTAGGTATAATATAATACAATTTTTAATAAGTGGATGCTGCGGCCCTTAGGCATCTATATATATCCCTGATTAAGAATCAAAACGCAGATGCGTTGTGACTAAGATGGAATGCCGCGTTTCCAGTAAAAAGGATATCCGGTTCTCTACACCCACCGTACGAAATACAGCAGCATTAAGCTATATTCTGTGCGAGCACGCTCCTTCCCAGATCGAGCCGACCCATTCGTGGTGCAACTATGATGCGCTCCATCGTGGTTTTACCACGTATTGTACCATTTTAGCCCTTAAATGCAAGTAAGTATGTAATATTATTATATAGTTGGCATATATATAACTATTATTATAAGTAAAGTACATGATATTACTTTATGGGTCACACGTTAAGTACCTACTCCTAATTAACTGTCGCGAGGCCTAGATACATAGAAGATACATAAAAAGACAAAAAAAAGCTATCTGTACTAAAACTTAACCTCTTATTAGGACTTTGTACTCATCCAGAAATGTCTTGCGGACCTTGCTGTGGTGGATGTTATGGTGGATGCTGTGGTGAGTGCAGCAGCGGACCCAGTTGTCCATGCATCACTATCTACACGTGCTTTACGAAGATCTGTTAGTGCGTTGCCGTGGCCAGTTTATGCAATATTTCGTCTCGTGCCATTACGTGAAATAAATATGTATATGTATGTATATGTTATTAAGGCCTTAACAGTCGTTGAAATGCCTAAATCGTGGATATTTAAGTTAAAAAATCTCAATAATTGTTCATTTAATCCACAAAGAAAAAATATAGGCTAACAGAAGAGGATTTGGTAAATGTTTTTAATTTAACATAATTGTTCTTTTGTCAACCCCTTATTAGAAAAAAAATCCCCAAAGAGTACCTATCTTTGTCATATTTTGCAATATTTCTCCAAAACGGCACAAGCTTTTTAAATATTTCTTACACTAAAAAAAAGGTCTTAAAAATATTAATATTTTTAATTGAGAGTTTTATTTTTATTCCCCGTTTTATAAGAGAATTTATCATTTTTCCCTGAAATTGAATATATTTACGCGAGCGCGCATGCTCCGTCGCCATGTAAGCTCTGTCACAGTCCGTTTTCGGACATCGTCGAGGGTGGACCGCACGTCGGTGTTGGAGCGACTTCGTTCAAATATATATTAGTTTTTTAAAAGTTTATACTCAATTATTAATATTTTTATGACGAGAAATACTTAATTTAGTTAATATCTGTACACTGGTAACTGTAAATATTATTTTCTAAATAAATGAATTTTTAAAGTGCCCAAAGAAGAAGAAATTTTCGCAGCGACGTTGATTAGTCAAATTGAAAAATGCATTTTTATATAATTTAGATGTGGAACGACGAACATGGTCTCGTTATTAGATTTCGATAGTTTTTAATACCTATGTAATTTTATTGTTGCATAATTTAATAAATTAGTTGATACTGAATTTTATAATTATGTATTACAATAAAACGCTGTTTTTATGAGTATGACTTTATAAAATATTATTGGGGAGTGAAATAAAGATACAGATACTTACATTTAGGTACACTGTTATCAAATTAAATCAAACAATTTAAATAAATAAAAGAATGGTGCTTACCTAAGTATAAATAACTATATAAAGACATTCTTGGATTTATGGTTTTTTTTATGTTAGACAAACTATCATCAAAAAATGTAAAAATTTTAATTTGGAAAGGGGTTTCTCTACGTGATAAAGTTAGAAATGAAGATATTTGCATTAGAACCCGAGTAACTGACATAGCCCAACGGAATATTGTAGTGAAATGGCAATGGGCTGGTTATATAACTTGGAAAACAGATAAAAAATAGGAAGAAAGGTCCTCGAGTGGCAACCTCGTACAGGTAAGCGAATTAGTACTCAACCTTTATTCCTCTTCACGCATTCTCACACACACACACACACAACCCCCCCCCACACACACACACACACGCACGCGCGCGCACGCACGCACGCACGCACACACACACACACACACCCACACACACACACACACACACGCACGCGCGCGCACGCACGCACGCACGCACACACACACACAAATAGGTCGCAAATAATACTTACCTAGTACTATTAGGCAAGAGTGAATAGGTTTTTGTTAAGTCAGTGCAATTCACCATCTTAGACTACATAACCACTTATCGATGGGATTGTAGTTGCTTTACTACTTGCTGGGTAAAAATAGTAAAAAAGAATTTACCCTGTGAAAGTTTGCATTTAGATATAATTTTTCTAACCAACCATAAAAATATGATGAGAATATGTATATAAGTATAAATGTTGCCTCACACGAGACAGTAATAATATAATATTATATCTTCCATTATCTACGCATGAAAAATTTTAAAATATCTGAATCCCCAGGTATGTTCATATTAAGAGGCTGAATAGAGCCACATTGATATGCATGGGGATCGTTTTGTAATTTCACGTCATTATCGAAAAAAAATTGTACGTATTTCAGGTGGCGGATTGTAAAACACGATTCCACAAAAATTAACTCAATAGAAAATAATTGCAAAGTTGCTTCTAAAAATACTTAAATTTTCAACGTCAATTTTTTCTTACGTGGTAGAGACATGCTGCAGCTATATTAGTAGTAGGTATAGTTGTAGCACGAATGGGTCGGCTTGACCGGGGAAGGGCCACGCTCTCACAGAATACCATGTAAAATAGCAGTTTAACCCTGTTGTGTTTCGTATGGTGAGTGTAGAGAACCGGAGAACCTTTTTACTGGAAACGAGGCATTACATCTTAGTCCTCACGAGTGACAACGCATCTACATTTTGATACGTAATCGAGAATAGATGTAGATGTGTATGGGCCATAGCAAAGTGGTTGCTACGGCCCATACATATCTAAATGGTAAGTTTACCATCAGGTGGACTGTGTGCTCGTTTGTCACCCTTATTCTATTAAAAGAAACTTTCTGAGATTTCAGTAAAATAATGTTAAGTATTGTAAGCACTCGTACAATTATGTCTCATGTTAATAAAGCTATTGGGCTGTTTTGATTTGTAATAAAGTGATTTTACTTTATAGGTTAAATAATTTATTTAACTTTCTATATCAAGAACTGTTTTTCTGTCACTCCTATTGAATTTGACAGTGCTTGCTGAAATTTAGCATCTTTAGATGCATCAGAATCGCGCGCTGATCCGGCTGTTAGATATTGCAAAAATAATCTGAAATATTTATTTTTACTTTCATGCCGAAGACAACCTTGTTTTATTTTATTACGGTCAAATAATATTTATTAGGTTATAAAGCAAGTATTTTTGTAAATGTTGTGTATGTAAATGTAAATGTTTTCATTATTTTGTTATTCTATTGTTTACAGTTATTATCACGTCTTAGCTTTACACCAAGAATTACATTAGAAATTCTTGATGGGATGCGATGTAACGCGCATACATTATTTTCATCAAGAACTATAATATATATATATATATATTTCGTTTTTTTTTCACCAGTAGAGTTTCAACAAAATCTTAAAAAAGTTCAATGAATTATAAAAATGCTAATAATTATATAATTTCAAGTCAGTGTTTTACATTTAAAGATCAGTTATAAAGAGCCAAAGTTATTATTTTCATTTTGATTAATTTAATTCGCGACTAAAATAAATGTGAAAGGGCTTTTATCTGCAATAATAATTTTCGTCAAAAATAACATAGACTTATAAAAGTCATATACACGGTCAATCATACTGAAGATTATCAATTGTACTACAAAATATTTAAAAGACTATTTCCAGTATAATGACACGAATATCATCATTTATGTTTGACTGGCACACTTAAAAGTTTTATCACATGGCTAAATGATTGACTTTTATATTATGATAAGGTCATGCTTTTCTATAAAAAGTTGCAAGAAATTTTAAATCACGGACCTATTGGTTTGTTTTACTTTTTACTTAATTAGTGAAAAACAAGATGCACTGATCTAAATGATGAAAAAAATCTGTTTACTTTCTTATGTAAAAAGTGCTATTTAGAATTTTATGCAAATGATAATTAAAGTTTCTATGTAAGTGTAACATAGCGGGTATTATATTCAATGGTAGCGGACATTCATATTTGCAAAGCCAGTATCATTTTCTGTACAGAAACCGGCAAAGTGTTGCTCAAAGCACTATAAACAAAGCAGCTGATAAAATGTTACACTCATAACTGTTAACAGAAACTGTTTCCGCAAATGGTCTTATATATAATAATTACTATTCCGCCGTGTTAGGTGCAGGAGCTATTATTAGAAGGAGAAGAGGTAAAATTGTGTTTTAGAAATGCGCAATCAATAT
The DNA here is from genome assembly GCA_963668995.1 of Parnassius mnemosyne. Taxonomy (NCBI): domain Eukaryota; kingdom Metazoa; phylum Arthropoda; class Insecta; order Lepidoptera; family Papilionidae; genus Parnassius; species Parnassius mnemosyne. The sequence goes on along the minus strand of CAVLGL010000137.1, from coordinate 2,620,612 downwards.
TGTTTTGTCTGAAATTGAGCATAAAATAAAAAATAACTTCAGCCAAAGAGCATAACTGGCATTATACTCAAGCCCATCAATTGGTATGGAAAAAAATAATTTTACCAGGTTTCAAAAAAACCAATCAAAATTTAAAAAAACATAAATATTAAAATCAAAAAATGTATATATGTATGTCTATACATACATATAATGATTTATGGCCGCTTAATAACTGACGGTGACTCACTATAACATCCTACAGTCACGCCGAAACTAAGAGATTCTCTCCTCTTATGGCCGCTTAGTAACTGACGGTGACTCACTATAACATCCTACAGTCACGCCGAAACTAAGAGGAGAGAATCACTGTAGAAAAGGTAATAATTTATTGTGGAAATTTTGTGTAAATTGAAAAAAATTATAAACTTATCCAAGTTAATCTAACTTAGTCTAACTTATCCTTATGCGTTACAAAAAAAAACAAATAATAAAATAGTGAGATGGCGTCAGTTTTTAAGAAGATATAACAAAAATAAACAAAAAATAAATTTAAAAAAAAGGTCAGTATTTAATTGATTATATACCGCTGACATTTAATCACGCTTTTCGAAACCACGCCAGTTGTAAACAATACTTGTGTGAAAAGACAAAATCTTCTTTTCAAATTTCCGCCGAGTTGTAAGCCAAATAGGTCATGTGTCCATTTTAATTAAATATATTTTATATGAAGTGATCTTGACTACGTTTCATCAATAAACCTTTGGTAAAAATTAAAACAGGAATGTTACAATTGTGTTTACAAAAAACATTATTAGTTGAACCTTGCAGCTTGTTCATTGTTTTTATTATAAATACCTATAAATGTATATATTATTAATAAATAGTTCCCATAATATTTTGGATTACTTTTTATTTTGCCCTATCTGTAATGTTCTACGCTCTATAGAAAATGTGGCGTATGACATGACTGACAATCTTTCGAACGTTTTATCTAGGTACAAAGATGTTATACGTTTTCGTCGCCTCCACATGATATTTTTGTCAGCATAAGGTACCCTTCTATATCTGAAACGAATATAAATTTGCTACAAAGTAAAGTAATAGGCTATACAAGGCCCTCTACTGGACACAGGGCTCTTTTTTTATTTCTGAGAGGGTTTTAGGGCAAGGGAATGCCCGCCGTGATTCCCCAATGCGTGTTGACGAAAATTGCAATTACAAATTTCATTCGTGCTGTCGGGGATCAAACCCGGGAAAATTTACAGCGAACGCTTTGACCCAGATCTACTAATACGATACAAATAAATACGATTTAACATATATAATAAAAAAATCTTACGTACTTGAAACTTGAACACTTGATAGCTCGTGACGCCTACCGGACAAAGCTACATCACAATATAATTGAAGAATCGTAACCGCGACATAATTCTCAGTGATGCGCAAGCATAACAGGCAGTATGCCACTTATATAATTGTCATCTCTGCAGTCTATTAATCTTTGCACTTTTATAAGTAATACAGAATGTAGTTGCTATACGGTGTTGACGTCGGCTAAAATCTCTGCGATCGCCGTTTCGTCAAGGTCATTCAGGCTAGTTAAAGCCTTAAGAACAGGCTGCTGCCCAGCTCCTAGTTTGTTCTTTTTTTAGCCTTTTAAGACATCCACGAGATGATATGGAGTAAGTTAAAAGTAAATACTCCTACATCGCCACTGCACCAAAATTAAATTTATTATAATTATCTTGTATTACAATAATGTGTTATTATTTTAGTCCCAATAAAATAAAATGAAGATTGACAACATATTTGTGATCATTTTGTTGACTTTTTCACAGTACGTCTATCTATTATCTGGCGTGTTACGTTTTTCGCTCATTTCCATCGTGTCAGCGAGTCTTGTAAAAATACTGCAATATACTGATAAAACGCTGAACACCGCGTTTTATCATATCTTGCAGTAGTCGGGCCACTGCTTTCAATTTAACTAGAGAGAAACTTAAATTTAATATTAATTAAGTTTTTAACCATTATGTTAAAAACTGTGTCCATTCAATTTTATCGGAAAGTTGGCTGTTTACGGACGAATATTCGTTATTGACATATATATAGAACACGGATAACAAACGAGCACACAATCCAACTGATTGTAAGTGGATACTGTGGCCGAATGACATCTACCCTCCCCGTATTAATAATCACAATACAGATGCGTTCTCACATCTAAACACTAAGATGGAAGGCCTCGTTTCCAGTAAAATAGGTCTCTGGTACTCTATATATCTTATGAAAAACAGCAGCATTAAGCTACTATTTTACGCTGGTATTCTGAGAGAGCGTGACCCTTCCCTGTTTGTGCTGACTCATTTGTGCTTCACCATAATATAGTTGCAGCGTGGTTTTACCACTTTTTTATATAAAAATATCAATTAACAAATTAAAAAATAAATATTAGTTCAACAATTATTTATCTTTCTGACAATGTGCCTATTATATCATTTATATGTTCAATGTGATTCTTAGATACGATTTCATGCGACAATACGTTAGAATCTTATTTTAGGCGCTAGTAGAACATACCTACGCGTTCAATACATCATTTTTTATCGGACGTAAGTGCATGCAAATAGTCAAAATAGGCACTACAACTAATACACTTAAAACAACTATCGATTTACATACATATACAAATACCCTCTCGCCTGTCACCCAGAGGGGTAAGCAGAGACTGTCCTTCCATTTGGCACGATCCTGATACACCTCTCTCGCTTCCTCCACATACTAAAGTACTCTTAATTTAGCCCATTTTCAATTTGGTCGATAAACTTTTGCCTAGGGCGTCCCTTCCCGACTCTGCAGTTCACCTCTGCAACATAAATTTGCTTTGCCACTCTTTCGTCATTCATTCTTTCTACATGACCAAACTACCGAATCATTCTTTTCTTAATCCTGGTCACAACATCACCTTGCAAACCACACTTCTCTTATCAAACAATTTCTCAACCTGTCATTCAGATTCAGCCCTAACATTCTCCTTAATGACCGCATTCCTACAACATTAATTCTACTCTCGTGCTTCTTCTGTCCCACCCAACTTTCATTACCATACATTAAAGTAAGAACTAACACAGCATTTTGAATTGCCATACGTGCCTTTTTGAATACACACTGTCTTCCCACAATACGCGTAGAGTGTAGAGCCCCTTTCACTCTATTTCCTGCGTTCACTCGTCGTTCACATCTATGGTAGATAAGACACTTCTAAACCACTGATTTAATAAACAAATATTCCGAAAAGTTAAATATCGACGTGAATTCGATAATATCATGTGCCAAACCACCAATCTTGTATGGGTTACTGAAAATACACAAAACGACCGCTTGACTACGTTCAATAGTGAGCCACTGAGGGCACATAAACAGAGCACACACTAATGTTTTATACCATTTTGTTGGTGAGATAAAAGACCTACATCTGACAATGAAACTATGATCAGTTTTGATGTTCAGTCACTATTCACATACTTACCTATTGAAGACCGCATCTCATTTGTAACTAGGAAGCTAGAAGATAACAACGTGCCTACAGAACATGCAGTATTACTCTAGCACTGCCTCACATCTGGCTATCTACGAGTATTGTGGAAGGAAGAGTTTTACAAGCGAGTAGACAGTGTGGCGATGGGCTCACATGTATCTCCCGTAGTCACCGACATGTTCATAGAGGAATTTGAGGAGAAAGCCCTTCTTACTGCTCCTGTAAATTCAAGATTCTACCTTAGATGACACTCATAATTTTACCATTTGACAAAGTAACTGCAATATAATTAAACTTTATTAAATTAAATAAACAAAATATAATTCACAATGGAGTAAGAGGCAAAAAATTCTTTTGCTTTCCTAGATGTTGTAGTCATCCGAAATCCTGATAACACAAACACTCACACTGTGTATAGAAAAAAAAACTCATACCAACCGATACTTAAACGGTGAATCGCACCATCACAGTTAGCTACCGTGGAAAAATTTTAGTTTCAGAGAGCACGAGGTATCTGTGAGAGAAAACATCTGGCCGCCAAGCTTCAGCACGTCAAGCAAGTATTGCAAGACAACAAGCTTCGGGTCCCGCGCCTACGACACAATGACTGAGTGAAGCTTACCACAGTAGAGCGTGTGTTTGCTGTACTACCCTATGCCAGAGGAGTCACAGACAAGTTTGGCAACATCTTGAAGCGAGCTATCATTAAAACATACTTCATGCCGCCGAAGAAGATTAGTCAATTTTACCATCCGTCAAGTGTCTTATCGCTTTACAAGATGCAGGAGTGTGAATCTGGTCTCTCTTACATAGGGCAAACAAAAAGATCTATAAAATCCCGCGTAAAAGAACATATAGCTGATTTGAAGCACCGACGTTCTGGGAAGTCTGCAGTTTGTTAACATTTTCAAGATCGTCCCCGCCATTATACATTAGATTTGATAGATCACAAATCCTCGCAAAAGAACACCGATTCCTACCAAGGATGATTCGCGAGGCTATTGAAATCAAGAAACATCCTAATTTCAATATAGAAGATGGTTGGGTGCTATGCCATGTACTTGGGATCCCTTAATTAATATAATTAAATCCCAACCCAAGCATACAACTGCAAGACTTCATGATACTGTAAGTTCATACTGCGTAGATCGGACTATAAATTAATATTCAAAAAGTGAAAGTAGCCGGGCTAATTATGACCTCGGGACGTCAAATACCTCAGCCCTCCCTCTCCGCGTGGCCATGGGTGCTGTAAAGCACCTGAAACTTTGAGAATTAAAACGTAAAATTTAGCGTGATAGAATCGATTAAGTGTTATTTCATTTAAATAATTTTGAAAATAATTTTTAACAACAGAAGTGGAATAATTTCTTACATCAGAAGTGGGATAATTTCTAACATCAGAAGTGGAATAATTTATTATATCAGAAGTAGGATAATTTCTAACATCAGAAGTGGGATAATTTCTAACATCAGAAGTGGAATAATTTCTTACATCAGAAGTGGGATAATTTCTAACATCAGAAGTGGAATAATGTCTTATATCAGAAGTAGGTTAATTTCTAACATCAGAAGTCGAATAATTTCGTACATCAGAAATGGGATAATTTCTAAAATCAAAAGTGGAATAATTTCTTATGTCAGAAGTAGGATAATTTCTAACATCAGAAGTGGAATAATTTCTACATCAGAAGTGGAATAATTTCTAACATCAGAAATGGGATGATTTCTAACATCAGAAATGGTATAATTTCTAACATCAGAAGTGTAATAAATTCTAACATCAGAAGTAGGATAATTTCTTACATCAGAAGTGGTATAATTTCTAACATCAGAAGTGGTATAATTTCTTATATCAGAAGTAGAATAATTTCTAACATCAGAAGTCGAATAATTTCGTACATCAGAAATGGGATAATTTCTAAAATCAAAAGTGGAATAATTTCTTATATCAGAAGTGGGATAATTTCTTACATCAGAAGTGGGATAATTTCTAACATCAGAAGTGGAATAATTTCTAACATCAGAAATGGAATAATTTCTAACATCAGAAGTGGAATAATTTCTAACATCAGAAGTGGAATAATTTCTAACATCAGAAGTGGAATGATTTCTAACATCAGAAATGGGATAATTTCTATCATCAGAAATGGGATAATTTCTAACATCAGAAGTGGAATAATTTCTAACATCGGAAATGGGATAATTTCTAACATCAGAAGTGGAATAATTTCTAACATCAGAAATGGGATAATTTCTAACATCAGAAGTGGAATAAATTCTAACATCAGAAGTAGGATAATTTCTAACATCACAAGTGGAATAATTTCTTACATCAGAAGTGGAATAATTTGTTACATCAGAAGTCGAATAACTTCGTACATCAGAAATGGGATAGTTTCTTACATCAGAAGTAGGATAATTTCTAACATCAGAAGTGGAATAATTTCTTACATCAGAAGTGGAATAATTTCTAACATCAGAAGTGGGATAATTTGTTACACTAGATTAATTCCACCTACGAAGCATGGCGATTAAAACGATACAACGAGAGATAATAAGAGAGAATTGACCGTCCCGTTAGTACCGTGATTGTTAAACAAGATTGCTTATCATGAAGTGGGTTCGAATTCAAGGTCGGGCCAAAATTAGTTATTGGGTTTTTCTGTCAAGAAATCATCAGTAGCAGCTCGACGTCAGGAAAATTTTTTCCCCGTTCCTTGGAAAGCACGTTAAGCCACAGATCCTGCGATTGATCTCTGTTCAGATCGACTATCAGAGCGAGGGAATAGAAGGTGCTTGCGTCCTACACTCGGGCACTGTAATACTGTCCCACGCTGATGTGTAGTCTTCGTTGAAACTAGCCGCCCTGATATTCCGTATTCCGTCGTAGTCCTCAGGATTGACAACTCTCAAATTTTTCTTCTTTTCGCTTCAATTTTTAATGTAATGTCTATCATTACAGCCCTTCATAAGTCCACTGCTGAACATAGGCCTCCCTCAAGGAATGCCACAAAGCACCGTCCTGAGCCACCTGCATCCATCGACTTCCTGCATGTCTTACCAGGTTGTCACTCCATCTCGTGGCGGGTCGGTCACTTCGCCTACCTGTACGAGGCTGCCACTCAAGAACCTTTCTTCCCCATTGGTCGGTTCATCGAGCTATATGGCCGGCCCACTGCCACTTCAGCTTACTAATCCGTTGGGCTATGTCGGTTACTCTGGTTCTACTGCGGATATACTCGTTTCTAAGTTTATCACGCAGAGAAACTCCGAGCATAGCCCTCTCCATAGCTCGCTGAGCGACCTTGAGCTTCTTCATAAGGCCAGCAGTGAAGGACCAAGTCTCAGATCCGTAAGTCATCACTGGCAACACGCGCTGGTAGTACAATTTCGTTTTAAGGTTTTGAGGTATGTCTGACGAGAAGATGTGTCGTAGTTTCCTGAACGCTGCCCAGCCGAGTTGAATCCGTCGATTGACCTCTCGGTCGAAGTTGGACTTACCTAGTCGGACTATTTGTCCCAAGTATACTCGTCAACAACTAGTGCTCCCAACAACTACCGGCATAGGTGTGACATGGACATTAAAAATGATCTTAGTGATTTCTTATATTTACGCGAACACTACACATTTAAATGAAACTAATTTTACGGATTTTATCGCGTATATTAACTTATTTTACATTCCCGACGTTTCAAGCACTTTACAGCACCCATGGTCACGGGGGGGACTGAGGCGTATGACGTCCCAATGTCATAGTCTTCTGGAAGTCCGGGAAGTCTGCAGTCTGTGAACATGTACAGGATCGCCCCCGTCACTACATTAGATTTGATAGACCACAAATCCTCGCTAAAGAACACCGATTCCTTCCAAGGATGATTCGCGAGGCTATTGAAATCAGAAAACATCCTAATTTCAATAGAGAAGATGGCTGGGTGCTACCATCTGCTTGGGATCCCATAATTAATAAAATTAAATCCCAACCCAAGCATACAACTGCAAGACTTCATGATACTGTAAGTTCATACTGCGTAGATCGGAACAAAAATTAATAATTTTTAATCTGGAGGTAGCCGTGGTTAACTATGACATTGGGACGTCATACACCTCAGTCCCCCCCGTGACCATGGGTGCTGTAAAGTGCTTGAAACGTCGGGAATGTAAAATAAGTTAATATACGCGATAAAATCCGTAAAATTAGTTTCATTTAAAAATGATCTTTGTTTTGTCCATGTTCATCCTAAGACCTATTCGTTGAGAGACACTATTGAGGTCATTGAGCATGGTGCTTAAGTCCTCCAGCGATTCTGCCATAAGGACTATATCGTTGGCAAATCGAAGGTGAGTGATGTACTCGCCATTGATGATAATACCGTATCATTTCCAGTCCAGAAGCTTGAAAACGTCTTCCAATGCAGCGGTGAAAATTTCTGGGATAGAACAACAAACAAGAATGTTTTGTACTCTGGTTCTGAACTCGGATAGCCATCGTAGCTCTATTGTACAAACACTTCAGCACTTCGATATACCGACAGTTAACTTGTCACCGCTGAAGGGACTGCAGCACTGCCCGAATTTCGACGGAATTAAAGGATTTCTCATAGTCCACATACGCCAGACATAGTGACAAATTGTACTCTTCGGACTTCTGTACAATTTGCCGAAGGGTATGTATGTGGTCTATGGTGCTAAAGCCCTTTCGGAAACCGGCTTGTTCGAGAGGCTGGAAGTCGTCAAGTCTGCGCGCGAGACGATTCGTAATGACTCTCGGAAACAGCACGTAGACGCGGCTCAGAAGGAAAATCGGTCTGTAGTTCTTCAAGAGAGCGTTGTCACCTTTCTTGAAAAACAATACCATCGCACTTCTACTTCACGCCTCCGGTGTAATGCCACAACGGGGGACCGAATTAAACAGCTTCAGAAGGACTTCAAGTACCGGTTTTCCACCCGCTTTCAGAAGCTCCGCTGTAATTCCTTCCTCGCCTAGGGCCTTGCCGTTTCTAAGGTGCTGGAGAGGCGATCTAATCTCGTTCAGACTGATGTCCGGGATATCATCGGAATAATGTCGGCGTGTGGCTCCAACGATGTCGTGTACAGCTGCCCATAGAACCTCTCAATCTCACTCATAATCTGGTGTCCCGGAAACGATACTGCTACTTTCGGTCTTTAGCTTTGACAGTTGGCTCTTTCTGGCAGACAGATCTCGGGCATAGACTTTGGAGCCTTGGTTCCGCTCGATCGCTTCTTCAATACAAGCTGTATTGAAGTTGCGTAAGTCCCGCCGCATGCATTTGGAGATCTGTCTGTTCAGGTGCCTATATGCTGCCAAATCTGTTGAAGAATGTAGCTTCATCTCCCGTCTAACAGCCATGAGATTGAGAGTGTGATCAGAGAGTTTTTGTGTTCTTCTGCGGCGGGTCTTGCAGAACTTAGCTCCGACCGCATGGACAGTTTCCACGAGCTTGACATTCATATCGTCCACTTCATTGCAGTCTTCTAGGCACTGAAAACGGTTTAGTAACTCGAGCTGAAAGGTTTCGGGACTCTGGAACAGAGTGCAAGGGGGACGGAGCGTTGACTTCATTAGACGAGACCTCTCCAACTTAACGTTTAGGTTCAGTGTGCCTCTAACTATTCGGTGATCGCTACCAGTTTTCACCCTCGCGATCACGGAGACATTACTGAGCAGTTGCCGTCTGGTCGTCATAATGAAGTCAATCTCATATTTTGTCGAACCGTCGGGGCTCGACCAGGTCTAATTCCTGTGGGGCCGCTTCTGGAAGAAAGAGTTCATCGTAAAGAGTCCCTCTTTCTCCATGAAGTCGGGCAGCTGCTGGCCCTTTGGTTTCCGTTACCCTATTCCAAATTTCCCCACTTTCAGCTCACCGTTCTCTCTTGTGCCTAGTTTTGCATTGAAATCTCCCATTAACACCGTATATTGGGTTTTGGAGGAATGCATGGCTCTAAAGATATCCTCATACATTTCCTCCACCTCCTCATTGGGGTGTGCCGAGATTGGTATGAACCTGTATGATTTTACGTGGTAGAGCCATGCTGCAGCTATATAATGGTTGTAGCACGAATGGGTCGGCCCGACCGGGTAAGGACCACGCTCTCACAGAAAACCAGCGTAAAATAGCAGCTTAACGCTGCTGTGTTTAGTATGGTGAGTGTAGAGAACCGGAGACCTTTTTTACTGGCAAAGAGGCATTCCATCTTAGTCCTCACGGGTGACAACGCATCTGCTTCTTGAGTCTTTATTGAGGATAGATGTAGATGTCTATGGGTCACAGTAACCACTTACCATCAGGTGGACTGTGTGCTCGTTTGTCACCCGATCCTATAAAAAAATGACCTTCAGCGAATACCGTTTGGTGGTTCTGAGTATAAGGTACGCAACCCTCTTCTACACACTCTCAATCTTTACAACGTTGTTAACGAGAGACTTGTGGACGATAAATCCGACACCTCCTTGGGACAGATGGTCGCCCTCCCGGTGATAGAGCAAGTTGCTGGATTCGCGGATTACCGTGTCCTCCCCCTCTTTTCGGACTTAGGATAATCCTATAATATGCCAGCGTAACTTGCCTATCTCTTCTTCCAGCTCCACGATCTTCTCGTCAGTCCTTAGGGTGCGTGCGTTGTATGTTGCCATGTCGAGTCGTCTTAGGTGGCAACCAAACCTCCACTGGAGATTCTTAGCACCCTCTGCCCCGCCGTTACCATGGTCGCCACTGTAGCCAGGAATAGCGGGGCCGCCGGGGACTGGGCCGTTTCTTTGTTACTCTCATAATAGAGGGGAGGGGGGTATTTGCCATAGTTGCCATGCTTGGCGAGCGGGTTGGCTACCGCAGTTTTTTGTTGTAAGTTTGTTGTTATCAGGAAGATGCTGCTGCCCATCTCCTGTCTGTTTCCCTCTGTCGCCTTTTACGACACCCACGGGAAGATATGGCGTAGTGGATATTCTTAACCGCCACTACACGGCAAATATGTGTGTATATGTAATGTCTATGGGCGACAGTATCCACTTATTATCAGGTGTACTGTCTGTTTGTTTGTCAAGGATGATCATATAAAAGAAATATAGTTTTACCATATAACTTATTTCCTTACAACCATGTTTATCTAAATAATAGAAAATATTTTTTCACGTTATCACCATAATATTTGTGGTAACTTATGAATGATATGACAGCAACCGTTAGTGGGCTCTTTAAAATTACTATAAGTTAACCTTTAAACAAAATAGTTTAGTTATTGTGAAACTAAGTTAATATGGCAAAAGCTTTTCAGTTTCCGCTCGGACGGAAAACGTTTTGTGTTATGTCTGTAGGCCGTGGCATCCGCTTACTATCAGATGAACTGTGCGCACGTTTTCACCCTAACATTAAAACAAATTAAGAAAAGGAGATAATAGTTCACCCGTTGTTTAGTGTGACTCATTAGCAACCGTAAATTTAAATGAAGAGTTTGGGTGCTTAATTTAAATGCCTTCCAACAGAAATAAATAGGTGAAAATGCTAACCACCTTGCAACTGTGGACGGTTCCATTGTGCAGTGGATTAAAAGTGAGTTATGATGCTGAAGTCCGTTGCTTCGAATTCTGCACGCAACAATTATTTGCATGGCCTACAAGTAATTGTTCTTGGTCTGGATGTTTGTCCTTGTGCAATTCGTACGTGGAGGCACCACGATACAGGAAAAAATCCTAGTGTGGGGAAAGTCTAGTAACATTATTTAAAAAAAAACTATTTTAAGGTACTTACCAATTTTTAATACAAAATGAATTTTAAGTATGTAATATACATTTTAACTTATGATAAAATAATAAACATTAAAAAACAGCAGCGTAGATCGTATCCGTCTACACAAATTACATTTTTCAAAGCTCATTCTAAAGAACACTGTTTTGCACTTTAGTGGGAGCGATGCTGTGAAAGATCTAGTAATGATTGTACGGAAAAAAACATCTTTAAAAACACTTACTGCACTACAGTGATGTTAATAAATTAAATTCAATATTATTAATATATATTTGCCTATTTTTAACACCAAATGAAATTACTTTAGAAGAAGAAAAGTTAATGAACATTTAACAACTATTGGTATGTTTACCGTTACCGTTACGGTTACAGTCTCATGAAGTCCACTGCTGAACTTAGGCCTACCCCATATATTGCCTCATAGGGAAGAAATTTGCCCACCATGCCATAGTTGCCCACTTGGCAAGCGGGTTGGCAACCACAGTTTTAAGAAGATGCTGCTGCCCATCACCTGATTTGTTTCCCTCTGTGGCCTATTAGGACACCCATGGAATGATCTGGGGTACTTTACACCGCCTTTACACGGTAAACGGGTATATTTAGTAAACAATTTTTAATTTGTTTGTGTTATTACAATTCATAAATACATAAGTATTACAAGGATCGGAAGGATTGGAAAGATTGGATTGGATTGGTAAAACGGTCTGATTAAAAGGAAGAAGTGTAACAATTTGGGGTGGCAATGTTATATATTCTCTGAGCGGGTGATTTCCATTCGTGGGCTAATGAGGATGTGAATGAGGAATTTAAATTTTTTAATATGGAGCGTTTACGATTTCTATATTTTTGGACTAAAAACTGTACAAAAGCATACCTTTTATTTATAACGTCTTATTATTTATGGCCTGAATGTTCTCCACTTTAATGACGGGTCGGGTTCCGGGTGTCCGTGCCGAGAATATGTAAACGCTTGAAGCTGATGGAGATTACTTAATTTAGATGAGATAATGCTCTATAAGCTTTGTTTTTTTGTTATTCAAAGTAGGATAATTACTACGTGTTTACTATCGTATGTGTACGAGATACACCCTTGAGGATGTAATGCGTGGAGATGTTTTACGTGGTAGAGCTACGCTGCAGCGAATTATGGCTGGAGCATAAATGGGTCACTTTGGGCGAGTAAGGAACACATTCGACATGAATTAAAAAATACAAAAGCCCATATGCAAAAGACAGATCTGGGCAGGCCTGCGCTTCCGTAGATCCGTAGCGGCAATGATTAGGCATTCTATTTCGATCCTTAAAAACGTCAGCGCAACCGATTTTTTATCCTTACTCTAGGATATAATAGGTCGAAGAAAAAGTTTCTTCGTATTTTGTTTGTATAAAATTAAATAATAAAAATCTCTGTGGCTGTACTGTTTGTATCTGGCTGGTTTTAATATCAATACATATAGGACATTAACAAAAAGAAAAAAAGAAAAACAAAACACTTTCCCGCCATTTTCAATTAATTTTCTGTCCGCCAAAATGAATTAATCTAACAAATAAATTCGATACATTATGAAATTTTACTACAAACAGTGAAAAATGCGACTCAAGCCGCCAAAAACTTCACAGCTCGCTCCAGTCGCACTCATACGGATAAAGTCAATGCCATTTTTCAAAACGTGGAGCAAGATCGACATATTAGTAGTTGCATCATAGTAGACCTATTTGAAAAACTCTAGCTATACAAAAAGCTATATATATATTTCGGTACCACACGAGCCCACAGAAAGACACCTAATGAATTGTATACTCATTTGCGATTCTCTATTGAAACGTAATGAAACCGAACCATTTTTGAAAATATTGATCACTAGTGATGAAAATTGGATCACCTATGACAAGAACGTGTGAAAAAGGTCATGGTTAAATGATAGGCAAGCTCCACAGACTGTAGCGAAACCCGGATTAACACTCAATAAGATGATGCTGGGTATATTCTGGGATCGGAAGTTTGGAAGGGTGGTGTTTATTATGAGCTTTTACCACCGAGCAAAACCATCGATTCGTTACTCTATTGCCAACAGTTAATGAGAGTCAAGCGAGAAATTGACAAAAAAGGGGCCAGAATCATTGAGTTATAATGTACTACGTACTAGAAAAGCTATTAGACAAAAAAATGTGTGCTACTCTATGTTTTCGCGCATGCGCGGTAGATAGCTGAGTCGCACATGCGCAGTTTTTGTCATCATATATTATACTTAGGTAGAATGATCAGTATTAAAAAGGTAATTGTTTATTTAGATTGTATTGTTAATTATATCGAGTACAATTTTTTTATTGTTATATATTTTGCATACGTTAATTTAATATAATGTAATATTATATTATGTCAGAATTACATTTTAACGATATTTTATTTCATATTTTAAAAAGTAAATGTGTAAAATATAAAAATATACATTTTTTATCGAAGATCATTATTGTTACTTTTCTAGCATTCTCTAACGTATTTATACGCAGCTGGTGAATAATAGTGTAAAGTCAATGCGAATTTACGTAAAGATGCATGCAGTATATAGTAAATAATGCATGCTCTGTTTATTATTTTTCATTAAAGATTTATGTAACTCCAGAACTTCTGCTTTAGCCATTAAATCAATCTCAGCATTTAGGTTAAGACCGAATTTATGTTTAAAATTTTGTTCATTTGTAAGAAATACATTTTTTCCTTAGATAATTATTTTGTCATTGTATTTTCTTAAATGTCTCAGTAAGTATCTTTCTAGCTGTAGATTCCTTGCTATTAAAAAAAAAGACAATATTACAACGTCCTCATATTTTATAATGACATAGAATTATTGATTCCGTTACTAAGGTAATCCCGTAGAACTATATTTAAAAGATTAGGCTTCGCATACATCACTCGAATTAGGCTCAGGACACATCACTTGCGTAATTTAATTTTAAGTACAATTATTCTCAGACTATCAGACACTAAATTTGAACTGCTTACTGATTCTGACAACGGTTCTGATACCTACTTCCTGTTCACCACATTTTGTTGGCTGAAAAAAGATACTAGGTATTTGGGAAGCCTGTAACAATTCTTTTTTTTTTTTTATAGGATAGGGTGACAAACGAGCACACAGTCCACCTGATGGTAAGTGGCCACTGCGACCCATTGACATCCACATCTATCCTCAATAAAGACTCAAGATGCAGATGCGTTGTCACCCGTGAGGAATAAGATGGAATGCCTCTATTCTAGGGTTACAGAATTAAAAAACTTCAATATACTAGTATGACTCACGTGCCGCCTCTCTTAAGTCTCGTAAATACACTGAACATTACAAAAAATCGTTCCTATATATAAATAATATAATTAAGTAATCACATATCTACAGTAGAATAGAATAATTTTTATTCAATATACATTACATGTGTAATTCTTATTGAAAGTCATTTTTTACTTTACCACTGGTTCGAAAAAACCCTCTGTCCTGGGAAGAACCAGCAAGAAACCCAGCGGGACTTTTTTTTGAATAAATTTTACAATATAAATGATTACGAACTATTAACAAAATTTATTTTAGAAACCGCTTGGAAGCGACCACCTCATTCCCAGGGGTTATTATCAACCATGTATTCATTTATACTATAATAACCCTTTTTATACAGTTTCAGCTTAGTAAAACATTTGAACTTGGTAATAGAAAGAACCTGTACACTTTCCGGGACCTCGTTGTAATAGCGTATACATTGCCCCAAGAATGAATTACTGATTCTGTGGAGTCGAGATACTGGCATTACTAGCTTGTGTTTGTTCCCAGTGTTTACAGAATGTATATCACTTTTTTTACTAAAACTATCTTTGTATTTGTGAAAATATATTAAATTTTCGTAAATATACTGAGAGGCCAAAGTTAATATAATTATTTCTTTAAATTTATTTCTAAGAGAAACTCTCGGTTTTAGATTGTAAATAGCACTAATGGCCCTCTTCTGTAAATTAAATATAGTTTCTGAATCAGCCGCATTTACCCATAGCATTATGCTATGGAAATAACTGAAATAAACTAATCTAGCTGTCTCGACACTAGTGAGACCTCTAATCTTTTTTACAGCATAGGCTGCAGAACTTAGTCTGCTTGCTAATTTGGATATATGGGGGCCCCACTGAAGCTTCACGTCAAAAGTGATGCCAAGAAAAACAGTGGATACAACAGGGCTCAATTCCTCCCCATTAAAAAAACATTGGTATTCAGATTTTTAACATTCGTTGTTGCAAATTTAACACAATTAGTTTTATTTCCGTACAAATGCAGATTATTTACGTTAAACTAATGCACTAATTTTGATATAGCATTATTCACTTCGTCACATTTAAATGATTGACGTTTAAGTTTAAAAATCAAGGAAATATCATCAGCAAACAACACTATATCGTGACTATCCCCTACAAGGTGAGGTAAGTCATTAATATACACCAGAAACAGGAATGGGCCGAGAATTGAGCCCTGGGGGACACCCATTAGTACAGGTGACCCGGAAGAGCTTTTACCATTGATGATAACCTTCTGCTTTCTATTACTTAAATATAAAATAATAAGTTTAAGCGCTGTGTTCTTGACACCATAGTACTGTAGCTTCCTGATTAATGTCTCATGGTGAACACAGTCGGAGGGCTTGGAAAGTTCACAAAATATACCCAAAGCATCCTCTGAATTCTCCCATGCACAAAAAATATGTTTAATAAGCTCAACTCCAGCGTCAGTTGTCGAGCTACCCCTTGTAAAACCGAATTGATTTTTATGTGGCAATTTATTAATATTAAAGAAACTTAACATCTGATCTAAAATATTTTTTTCAAGAATTTTACTAAATGTTGGTAGTACAGAAATTGGTCTAAAATTGGCGGGGTCTAATGTACCACCAGATTTAAATATAGGTATGACTTTAGTATGTTTCATTAAATCAGGAAACACACCAGATTCGACGCTTATATTAAATATAGTGGCTCGATAAGGTGCTAATATATCTATTATAGATAAAATAACTTTAACGGAAATCCCCCATAGGTCTGCCGTTTTCTTAACATCAATAGTTTTAAAATATTTAACGATATATTTTGGCAGTACTTTATGGAATTTAAAAGTATTTGCACAAGCCTTAACATTTTGTTAGAGCAATGATTCGGCGATAGTAGGAGAAGAATTTAATGATTTTGTTGTCAAAAAAGGAACGTCAGTAAAATGTTTCTCAAAAGCCATAGCAACTTCTTGATCAGATCGCGGTTTGACCTTGCCCGTTTCACTATTTATTATTCTCCAGGTCATTTTAATTTTGTCGGATGCAGTTTTAATTTTGTTGCTTAAATTTAGAGCCTTAGCAGTGGAGCACTTTTTTTTAAATATTTTAGAATATGTTTTTACATAATCTCTAAATATAACACTACTATTATATGATCTTTCATCATAAAGCTCGTACAACCTTCGCCTACTTTTATAAATTCCTACTGTCGCCCATTTATTAAATGATTTGCGACTGTTAAAAGAGAGAGTTTTAGAAGTAAATATTCTACAAAATTCACAACTTATAATTTTAAATAATGTAGCATACAAATAATTAGCACTATTTTTAAACGAAAGTAATGGAAGTCTTTTTATTATATTACTTCTAAACCTCTCCTAGCGATGTTCATTTATTGGAACAAACACAACTTTCTTACGTTTCTGTTTTTTATGTATGTAAGGTAGTGATACCAACTGTCCACAGTGATCTGAACTTAAATTTTGAATAATTGATTTATGCAAGGGCTTAACATCTGTAAAAATGTTATCTATACATGTTGTACTAGGCCCAGCAATACGCGTTGGTTCTAAGAATAAATTAACAAGATTATACGATTTAAACAATGAACTAAACTTAATACTAATGAAAGAAGTTTCAAGGAGATTGATGTTAAAGTCTCCACATATTGCAACAGACTTGTTCTGTTTACTAAGTTTGAGTATAACTTCTTCCACAATCCTTTCAAAATAGTTATAAGTAGCACATGGGAAACTGTAAGCACTTACAAGAATGAGGTGCTCGAGCTCGACATAAGCCATTTCTACAGTTCGCTCAACAGAGAGGCTCACAATATTCTTACGTTCTTTATATAATAATGACTTATCTGCTAATATTAAGGAGCCACTACGTAAACTTTTTTCTCTATTGAAGGAACTGACCACCTGGTGATTTCTGAAATTAAACATGAAATTATAATCTTTTAGCCAATGTTCAGTAATACAAAGGATGTGTATATTGTTACTATTTAAAAACACATGGAACAAGAGTAACCGACATTGCCCAAAGAATTAGTATGGTGAAGTGACAATGGGCCGGCCATATAGTTCGAAGAATCGACAACCGATGTGGAAGAACGATTCTCGACTGGCAGCCTCGTACCGGCAGGCGAAGTGTAGGGCGTCCCCCACTAGATGGAGTAACGACCTGGTAAGACATGCAAGAAGTGAATAGATGCAGGTGGCTCGGGACCGTGCTTTGTGGCATTCTTTGGGGGAGACCTATGTTCAGTAGTGTACTTGTGAAGGGCTGTAATGATGATGATGATGATGATACTGCAGATTTCTTTAAGTACACTCTTCGTGTTTTTGTGGTGTATTTGTCATTATCTTTAAATGCACGGAACATATATTTCTATAATCTGATGGTAACCACGCTTTTTAGCTGCAATTCTTCTGAACAAATTTGATCCATTATTCTTTTGTTTCATGACACGGCTGAGTAAATATTAATTTTAATGCATTAACATTTCCTATCATGATTATATATTAATATTTTACTGATCATATTTACTTAACATTATACGTCGATAGTGTCAAGTTTGCGCATAAAAATGTTTTAATCTTTGACATTCAAGTATACGTTGCAGATGATAAAATATGATTAAATTAAACGTGTTTTAAAGATAATAATATGTTGAACTTACTGGTGAAAAGTCACTCCTTGACTTTTACTTATGTTTCTCGAGTTTTTTCAACAGAACTTATGAAGGCATGATAAATTTAAAAAAAAAATTCTTCTCTCAAACGTCTCACGTTCCAGCAACCGCTTGACATAGACTAAGTGAGTTTGAGCGCGCGCGCTCTAACGCATGTTACAAACAATCGAGTTGAGGCTCTCCTCCAGTACGTAGTATATTATAACTCAATGTAATTAATAGAATCAGGCGTTACTTTGCGGAAATCCATTATATAAAAGCTTTTACAAAAATTTATTTCGCAAATATCCGCGTTATAAAATAAAATGATGTGTCTTACCTAGTACGAAGAGCACCTCCCGCCCTCCCTCAATTGCGTGCACTATCCCCGTAACCACTAATCCCAGCACCGCTACTCCCAACACCACTACACTAGGCAAGACACACCACTGACGACTATACGACACGTGTTTCGCCTCTACACGAGGCATCCTCAGGTGACACAGACTCTACGGTGGCTAACCGCTAAGTGAGCGGCGAGCCAAAACAAGTGCCTTTTATACAGACCGATGATGCAACCGCTCTCTACCTAAGTAGCGAGCGACTGCGTCATGCGATAAAACATGCGACCAATCACCGCTGGACTTACGCAGCCGTTTGTAAAATTAAAAACAAACCGCCGCGCAACGCCCACCCTCCAACCACGCAACCAATCGCCGATCACCGTGAGGGTGACAAACGACCATATTGCGAGGCTCTCTATTATTAGAGAGCAGGTAGGTAAGACACATCATTTTATTTTATAACGCGGATATTTGCGAAGTAAAAATTTTTGTAAAAGCTTTTATATAACTCAATGGCCAGAATTGATCAACAGAAAAGGAGTGGTCTTTCATCATGCATCAGCATAAATTGACACAGCTTGGTTGGGAAGTGTTAATACATCCACCATTAAGTACTGACCTTGCAACCTCAGATTTGAAAAAGGAAAAATATCACCTGTTTCGGTCTCTTCAGATTTCTTTGGCTAGTGTTAGGTTAACATCTAGAGGTGACTGTCAAAACTACTTGTCGCATTTTTTTGATCAAAAATCCCAAAATTTCTACAGCAACGGGATTATGTTACTACCAACAAGATGGCAACAAGTTATCGAACAAAATATCACATACTATATTTTATAATTAAATGTAATTTAAACTTTGAGTAAATGTCTAGAATTTGTATATAAAATATGAAGAAACTTTTTCCCCCGACCTGTTTGATAAAAGGAAAAATATCACGCCATTCATTACCATATCGCTGGCTTTTTATAGCGGTTCCGGGCCTGGGCGGCGCGGCGGAGACGAGACGCCTTTTAAATGTAATCTAGGATTATAGTAGAAATGTACATAGATCTTATTTTAGATTAACTCTTAGAGGCATGAGTAGCAAAAGTCTGAGATGACAGTTTTGTTTTTAATAAAAAAGTGATTATTGTCTGTCAAATAAATCTAGGCGATTGAACCTGACATGACTAATGCTACAAAATTGTTGTTTCGATTGTATGTATGTTTTACATTGAAGAAAATATATTATTTAAATATATTTTACTACTATTTATATAGGAATATGTCAGGGTTCATGTTTCTTTTTGTATTATTAGTTGTATTTTATATAAATTTATTACGAAATGAATAAAAAAACGGATATTCGTTAAAGTAGAAAAATTTAAAAACATGTGCAAAAATATAAAAACCAAATTTCTGAGGCATTGCTATCTTGTCATTGATAAACTTACAATTACAATTAAAATTAAATTCTCAATTGAATGAAATTGTGTGAGAAACAAAATTCACCTCAGTCCCAACTAGTGCCATCTGGTGATCGGAAGGTTACTAGACCTCATTGCTAGGCTCGCGTGGCCGTAATATATCAAAATTCAATTTTTAACACGCTGTAATGAATCTTTAAGTAAGAATACTGCATACTTGGAGACCTCCATGTGGATTGCGTCATAGAAGAAATTTGTCATAATTTTGGGTTGGTAACTGCAGTTTGTTTTTTAAAGTTGTTATAAGGAAGGCGCTACTGACCGTCTCCTGGCTTGTTTCCATTTGTCAACTCTTAGAGCACTTTCCCACGACACGCGCCCGTTACGCGCACGCTACACGTGTCAGCACCCGAGTCTAACGCGCTTTGAAATTTGTTGCATATAATTTGAGTCTTATGACAAATCAATAAATATGAAATCTGCATATATACATAACACAGCAGCATTTAGCTGCTATTTTACGCTGATATTCCGTCAGAGCGTAGTCCTACCCCGGTCGGGTCGATCGATTCGCGCTACAACTCTGATATAGTTAAATATGGCTCTACCACGTACAAAATTGTTATTCTAAAAATGAAAGTATGATTTTTCTGTTAAAAAGCACTTCTATGAAAATAATTATATGAATGATAAACGGTGATGTAGAGTGGAATAAAATAACAAAATAATTCAAAAGCCTTTTGAAAAGCGAGTCTCATGTTTAATTATATTTCAATAACACTCGGTGATAAATTACTGCGAAGTACTGGAAATCCTTTTAACGAATGATTCAATGGTGTCGGAAAACTTAATTGGATTTGAAATAAATACACAAATAGCACAGAAATCCTGACTAACTATCATTAATTAATTCATTCATTCATTTATTACTGCCTATCAAAAGTGTATCGGGGGTGTAAGAATATCCACTACTCCATATCATCCAGTGGGTGTCGTAAGAGGTGACAGGGGCAAACAAATCTCTTAGCAATTACGTTAGATGCACAAGCGTGCACTCTAAGTAAATCCAACACTGATTT
This sequence comes from Parnassius mnemosyne, assembly GCA_963668995.1. Taxonomy (NCBI): domain Eukaryota; kingdom Metazoa; phylum Arthropoda; class Insecta; order Lepidoptera; family Papilionidae; genus Parnassius; species Parnassius mnemosyne. The sequence continues at coordinate 2,599,522 of CAVLGL010000137.1, read as the reverse complement.
CACAAAATAGATGACTAAAGTAATTCAAGATTGGAATAAATGTAAAACGTTCCAGGTGCATGAAACATAAATAATGTGCTTTGCAAAATTAAAAATTAAAAGAAATGAAGATAAATGTATTGCGAACCATAGAATTCCAGACTTCTAAGATTCACCACACATTGTCATAAGAAACGCTAAACCGTAACTGTGTGCATGATACTCACAAACTACTATACACATTGCAAAAAGGAAGCTGCATGTAAAGGCGTAGGTCAGGCTGTGCGCCAGTAACAAACTGCGACGCACCCAGCGTGGCAGCTGTGCGGTGTCGCCGCGCCCGCGCTGCCACACGTAGAACGGCAAGCGCCACACGATACCATGGACACAGCACATTCCATAGGTAACCACCATAAGGCAAGCGCACTTGGCCAAAACAACAGCACAGGGCGTGCCACACTCGCACAGCGAGACGCTGCGCCACGTCACGTACTCCAAGCGTCCACAGGAGCAGCACCCGAGATCTCACAAGCATCGTCGGGGTTGTAGTCATCGTGACCTGCGTGAAAAACAAGTTGTTAATTATCAAGACAACATACACCGTTGCCTATTTTCTCATCCATCACGCAACGAGGCCCTCAAACAGAAATACGCTCTCATACCGCAGACTACAATAAAGAACTTCGCTTTCACATGTATGCATACATCTCCATACGAAGTATCTCTTACATACTCGTACTTGAACTTGCGAGTTCCCACGTTAAAGACGTGAACCAGGACAGCGCCTGCCAGGACAGCGCCTGATGCATGTTCAGAAAACACGACTTCCGCGCACACAGCGCCGCGCACACAGCGCCGCGCACACAGCGCCGCGCACACAGAGCATCGCACACAGCGACCCAGGACAGCGCCTGCCAGGACAGCGCCTGCCAGGACAGCGTCTGATGCATGTTAAAAAAAACACGACTTCCGCGCACACTGCGCTCGCGCACACGGCGCCACGCTCACAGCGCCTCAGGTCAGCGCCTGATTCATGTTCACAGAACACGACTTCAGCGCACACAGCGCTCCAGGACAGCGCCTGCCAGGACAGCGCCTGTTGCATGTTCAAAAAAACACGACTTACGCTCACACTGCGCTCGCGCACACGGCGCCACGCTCACAGCGCCTCAGGTCAGCGCCTGATGCATGTTCACAGAACACGACTTCAGCGCACACAGCGCCCCAGGACAGCACCTGCCAGGACAGTATGCGCGCGCTCCGGGATGGCACCGCCACACGTGCAGCACACGCGTCCGCCGAAACCAGGCCATGTTACAGCTGCACCCAGCAGTCCAGTTCCAACGAGCAAGGCACACACGTCTCACACTCGCGCACATGTAATCACATCACACGTGCTACTGTAACACACAAAGGAAAACATATTAAAAGGATTCAGTCGGAACACACTTTCAAAAAAATGGAGCACCACTCTCGGGACACCATTGGCCTTTCCAGGGCACCATATACTGAGATGTGGCCTGGATAGTCTTGCGTCTAACTCCAGATAATAACTTCAGCTCGTACTAATCACTTGGTAACATTTTGGTAACTCGGTATGGACCCTTTTGTGTCCCCTGTCGACTCAAATGGTTGCTCAGGAAAACGCAGTTGATTTTCCAACAAAATAGCTGATTCAATGCTTGACTTGCCTTCACATAAATTTAAAATACAGAAATTATTAAATAAATGTTACTCATCCCAGGATCAAGTTTCCCAAGCGCTCGGCGGCGCCCGCCCGTCCGGCCTCAAGATCCGCCAAGAAACAGACTTCAAGACACAGTTAGTTCATTCTGCGTAGATCGGACCAAAATTATTAATTAAAAAAGCTGAAGATACTTCGGTTTAACAATGACATCGGGACGTCAATCACCTCAGTCCCCCGTGACCACGGTTGCTGGAAAGCAACCGAAACGTCGGGAATATAAAATAAGTTAATTAAACGCGATAAAATCCGTAAAAATAGTTTTATTCAACAGACTAAGTGAGTTTACGCGCGCGTGCTCTAACGCATATTATAACTCAATGGCCAGAATTGATCAACAGAAAAGGAGTGGTCTTTCATCATGCATCAGCATAAATTGAGAGAGCTTGGTTGGAAAGTGTTAATACATCCACCATATAGTACTGACCTTGCAACCTCAGATTTTCACCTGTTTCGGTCTCTTCAGATTTCTTTGGCTAGTGTTAGGTTAACATCAAGAGGTGACTGTCAAAACTACTTGTCGCATTTTTTGATCAAAAATCCCGAAATTTCTACGGCAACGGGATTATGTTACTACCAACAAGATGGCATCAAGTCATCGAACAAAATATCATATACTATATTTTATAATTAAATATAATTAAACTTTGAATAAATGTCTAGAATTTGTATATAAAATATGAAGAAACTTTCTCCCCCGACCTAATATTATGTGATAGTTAGATGTAGATGTCTATGGGCCACAGCATCCATTTACAATTAGGTGGACTGTGATCTTGTTTGTCACTCTTACTCTATATTGTATAAAATGTAATAAGAATATCTCTAAATTATGTCGTCGGTCGGTACAGCAGTTTTAAGGCTACGTGTTTGATAAAAGGAAAAATATCACGCCATTCATTACCATATCGCTGGTTTTTTATAGCGGTTCCCGGCCTGGGCGTCGCGGCGGAGACGGGACGCCTTTTAAATGTAATCTAGGATTATAGTAGAAATGTACATAGATCTTATTTTAGATTAACTCTTAGAGGCATGAGTAGCAAAAGTCTGAGATGACAGTTTTGTTTAAGAAAGTGATTATTGTCTGTCAAATAAATCTAGGCGATTGAACCTGACATGACTAATGCTACAAATAACATAAGCTTATTAATTGTTGTTTCGATTATTTGTATGTTTTACATTGATGGAAATATAAAGACATAAAGACATAAAGACATTTATTCCGACACTTCATATTACAATGACAAATTAATAAAGAAAATTAATACGAATAAGAATAAAATAATAATAAAAAATATTAAAACACAAGAAAATGAATAAACAAAAAAATAGAGGATATAACCACAATTCATGACTTAATAATCGAAACAGATGAAGTGGCGGAAGGGACCGCCTCAGCATAAGCCGCGGGATAGCGACGCTGATTTTCAGTCGGCCCCATACGGTCCTACGGAGACCGTGCCGTAAGTGTCGACATTAAGAGAGTAGTAGATACATATGACAATAACAACTGATGAATGACAATAACAAAATGCAAAATGCGTATTGTATAGTTGAGCTGAATGTAAGTTACTGAACGCTACGTTAGATGTGACGGGAACATTAGTAAGTGTCATAATATAATTTAACAGTGTATATTATAAAATCACTAGCTGGCCAAGCAGACGTTGTTCTGCCCTTAGTGGCGAAACTTTGTACTATAAAAATCATACATATATATACATAGATACATACGTTTAATAGGCTTTTTGTAATAAATAATAATATGTAATAGCATAATAAATATTATGTAAACGGAAAATCAGCTAACGTTTAACCTCTTAACAATACTCCTATTTATTAACTATACCCTTCTGTTCGTTTATTAGGAGATATTTTAAGTGTTTTCTAAACGTGCCTACTGTGTTTAGGTCACGCAGTGGAGGAGGTAAATTATTCCAGCAATGGGAGGCTGCATACTTATAACAACCTCGAAAGGCTGAAGAAGAATGTCGCTGAATACTGAGCCTATTATAAGATGAAGCGCGGGTGAGATAGTTGCTATGCTCGCGAGACCAGTCTAACTTACTAAAAAGATACTTTGGATTTTTTGTCTTTATGACGCCAAAAAGTACACAAGCTAAATGAAGTTTGCGTCTGGCAGCCATTTTAAGAATATTATTGTCGTCAAGAAATGGGCTTACATGACCTCTTGGCGGTAGATCGAAGCAAAACCTCGCACAAGCATTTTGGACCCGTTGAATAAGGTGTGCGGTACGTGACAGTAAACAAGGCCCATAAACCGTATCAGCATAATTAAATTTTGATAGTACTAGGGTGTCCGATAGTCTTTTTCGTAATTCTATACTTAAGTGTTCACGCATTCTGTACAGGATTTTTAACCTATAAAAACTGTTCTTAACAATGTTATTGATATAATCTTGAAATCTGAGATCAGGGCTAATTATGATTCCTAAATTACGTGCTTTGTCGACTCTTTCTAATACCGTGCCTTTTATATACAGTGTTGGGACAAATTTATTTATTTTTTGAATCTGTTGTTTCGTTCCGCAAATTAAAAACTTTGTCTTTGATGGATTCAACATTAAACAGTTTCTCTCTGACCACTTTACTACTTTATCCAAATCCTCGTTGAGTTGATTAACAGCTTCTACAGTACAACTAGGCTTAAAAGACTTATAAATCTGTGTGTCATCTGCAAATAAGTGATATTTACAATATTGGAAACAGTTACTAATGTCTGATGTATATAACGCGAAAAGTACGGGACCCAAAGCGATCCTTGAGGAACACCACGCGTGATCCGCTGCGGAGAAGACACACAGTTTTGACCATTTAATTGAATTGTAATTTGCTGTGAACGTCCACTAAGGTAACTGTGAAACCATTTTATAGTCCTGGGGTCAAATCCGTAAAACGACATTTTGGACAAAAGTAAAGGCGTATTTATGGTGTCAAAAGCCCTAGAATAATCTAATAGAACGAGTATAGTCCCCTGATATATTACCAACTACATCAGGTAGGGCAGTAGCAGAACTTCGTCCCTTTCTGAAACCCGATTGAAGATCGGGCAGTATAGCATTATTTTCTAGATATGAAATTAATTGTTGATACACAACTTTTTCTAATATTTTAGATATACAGGGTAGCAAACTTATGGGCCGTAAGTCTGTCACGGTAGCAGGATTGGCATTTTTTGGAAGAGGACGTATTAAGGCTAGTTTCCAGATGTCAGGGAATGTACTTGTAGATATCGATAGGTTAATCAACGCGGTGATAGTTTCCAGACTTTGTGGAAGGGTCATTAATAACATATCTAGGTTAATACCATCAACTCCCAGTGCATTAGATTTTAGTTTTTTAATTATATTCAAAATTATATCTTGAGATACCGGTTTCAGCAAAAAAGTTTTAGAAGTAAATCTATTAAATTCAAAATATGTAAGATCTGATATAGTTACGTTATAGGAACCTGGTATGTTTGAGAAATGTGAATTAATAATATCAGCATTCGATAAATGTGGCGGAAGTTCGTATTTGTTTTTCGGTGGTAACGAGTACGCCTTCAAATTTGACCATAGCTTCTTTGGATTGCTGATATTATTATTAATGAACACTTTGCTTTTGCACGATGCTTTTTTCTCGTGGTATAGTGCAACATTTACTTGATGTTTCAATTGTTTATAATAATTTTTATGACTGGGCGACTGTGAACATCGATATTTGTTGAGTGCTTCATCGCGTAAACTCATCATTAATTTTATGGTTTTGGTTATCCAGGGACAAGGGCGATCTTTAAGTATAACTGTTTTAATAGGTGAATGCAAGTCAAATAAATTTAGGATGTAGCGATTAAATAAGTGCACCATTTCATTGACATTATCGGTACAACTGATCACATCCCATGAAATTATCTGGAGGTCTCGTTCAAAATAATCAATTAGGGGATATCATTTAGGGGGCGATATACTAACGTAATAAATAAACTAATATATTATTTATATATACTTTACTACTATTTATATAGGAATATGTCAGGGTTCATGTTTCTTTTTGTAATATTAGTTGTATTTTATATAAATTAGTTACGAAATGAATAAAAAAACGGAAATTCGTTAAAGTAGAAAATTTTTAAAAAATGTGCAAAAAAATAAAAACCAAATTTCTGAGGCATTGCTATCTTGTCATTGATAAACTTACAATTACAATTAAAATTAACTTCTCAATTGAATGAAATTGTGTGAGAAACAAAATTCACCTCAGTCCCAACTAGTGCCATCTGGTGATCGGAAGGTTACTAGACCTCACTGCTAGGCTCGCGTGGTCGTAATATATCAAAATTCAATTTAGGCCTCCATGTGGATTGCGTCATAGAGGAAAATTGTCATAATTTTGGGTTGACAACTGCAGTTTGTTTTTTAAAGTTGTTATAATGAAGGCGCTACTGCCCGTCTCCTGGCTTGTTTCCATTTGTCAACTCTTAGAGCGCTTTCCCACGACACGCGCCCGTTACGCGTACGCCACACGTGTCAGCACCCGAGTCTAACGCGCTTTGAAATTTGTTGCATATAATTTGAGTCTTATGACAAATCAATAAATATGAAATCTGCATATATACATAACACAGCAGCATTAAGCTGCTATTTTACGCTGATATTCCGTCAGAGCGTAGTCCTACCCCGGTCGGGTCGATCTATTCGCGCTACAACTCTGATATAGTTAAATATGGCTCTACCACGTACAAAATTGTTATTCTAAAAATGAAAGTATGATTTTTCTGTTAAAAAGCACTTCTATGAAAATAATTATATGAATGATAAACGGTGATGTAGAGTGGAATAAAATAACAAAATAATTCAAAAGCCTTTTGAAAAGCGAGTCTCATGTTTAATTATATTTCAATAACACTCGGTGATAAATTACTGCGAAGTACTGGAAATCCTTTTAACGAATGATTCAACGGTGTCGGAAAACTTAATTGGATTTGAAATAAATACACAAATAGCACAGAAATCCTGACTAACTATCATTCATTCATTTATTACTGCCTATCAAAAGTGTAGCGGGGGTGAAAGAATATCCACCACTCCATATCATCCAGTGGGTTGTCGTAAGAGGTGACAGGGGCAAACAAATCTCTTCCTAATAGCGATTAAAATTAAAAACTGCGGTTGCCAACCCGCTTGTCAAGCGCGGCAACTGTGGTAAATATCACCCCTAAGAGGCTGTCTGTGTTCTGCAGTGGACTTTGATAAGCTGTAACGGCATTAAAAGTCAATTGCTGAATTTAGGCTTCCACATAGATAGTCTCATAAATATACATTTGCTATGACATGATTGCCTCCTTGCTCACCTGAGTCCACTAGGTCGTAAACGTGGTTGCTGATCATGAAGTCCCAGGTTCGAATTCCAGGTCGGGCCAAATTTAGTTATTGGGGTTTTCTGTCCAAACATTCACAGCAGTGAGAAGATGCTGCTGCCCATATCCTGGTTCAATTCTCTCTGTTGCCTCTTGATACTCATACTGGATGATTATATGGCAAGTAGATTCTCTTAAGCCGCTAGTACACGGAAAATTGCCGTTTGTAAAATATATGAAACTAGCTGTTCCCCGCGTCTTCACCCGCGTGTTATTTGGGGTTTTAATTTTTTGCATCATCATGATCATCATTACAGCCCTTCACAAGTCCACTGCTGAACATAGGCCTCCCCCAAGGAATGCCACAAAGCACGGTCCTGAGCCGCCTGCATCCATCGACTTCCTGCATATCTTACCAAGTCGTCACTCCATCTAGTGAGGGGATGCCCTACACTTCATCCGCCGGTACGAGGCCGCCACTCGAGAACCTTTTTTCCCCATCGGTTGTCGGTTCTTCGAGCTATATGGCCAGCCCATTGCCACTTCAGCTTACTAATCCGTTGGGCTATGTCAGTTACTCTGGTTCTACTGCGGATATCCTCGTGTCTAAGTTTATCACGCAGAGAAACATCGAGCCCTCTCCATAGCTCGCTAAGCGACCTTGAGCTTTCTCATCCGGCTAGCAGTGAAGGACCACTTCTCAGTACCATTGGTCATCACTGGCAACACGCACTAGTTGTACAGTCTTGTTTTCAAGTTTTGAGGTATACCTGACGAGAAGATGTGCCGTAATTTCCCGAACGCTGCCCAACCGAGTTGAATCCGTCGATTGACCTCTCGGTCGAAGTTGGACTTACCTAGTCGGACTATTTGTCCCAGGTAAACATACTCGTCAACAACTTCGAGCTTAGTGCTCCCAACAACTACCGGCATAGGTGTGACATGGACATTAAACATGATCTTTGTTTTGTCCATGTTCATCTTAAGACCTATCCGTTGGTAAACACTATTGAGGTCATTGAGCATAGTGATTAGGTCCTCCAGCGATTCTGCCATAAGGACTATATCGTCGACAAATCGAAGGTGAGTGATGTACTCGCCATTGAGGTTGATACCGTATCCTTTCCATACCAGTAGCTTGAAAAGTCTTCCAATGCAGCGGTGAAGAGTTTCGGGGATATCACGTCACGCTGTTTTACACCTCTCTGCAATTGGATAGGTTTCGTACTCTGGTTCTGTACTCGGATAGCCATCGTAGCTCTACTGTACAAGCACTTTAGCACTTTGATATACCGACAGTCAACTTGGCATCGCTGAAGGGAGTGCAGCACCAACCAAATTTCAACGGAATCAAAGGCTTTCTCATAGTCCACATACGCCAGACATAGTGGCAAATTGTACTCCTCTATCTTCTGTACAATTTGCCGAAGGGTATGTATGTAGTCTATGGTGCTAAAGCCTTTTCAAGTCTGCGCGCGAGACGATTCGTAATGACTCTCGAAAACAGCACGTAGACGCGGCTCGGAAGAGAAATCGGTCTGTAGTTCTTCAAGAGAGCGACAAAAACAAGACCACCGCACTTCTGCTCCACGCCTCCGGTTTAGTGCCACCATGGAGGACGGAATTAAAGAGCTTCTGAAGGACTTCAAGTACCAGCTTTACACCCGCTTTCAGACGCTCCGCTGTAATTCCATCCTCGCCTGGGGCCTTGCCGTTTTTAAGGTGCTGGAGAGCCGTTCTAATCTCGCTCAGACTGAAGTCCGGGATATCATCGGAATAATGTCGGATAAGACTCGCTCTTGGATCGTTACTTACACTTACGTGTGGCTCCAACGATAATGTGTACAGCTGCCCATAGAACCTCTCAATCTCACTCAAAATCTCAGGTGTCCCGTAAACGACGCTGCCACACTCGGTCTTCAGCTTCGACAGTTGGCTCTTTCTGGCAGACAGATCTCTAGCAAAGACTTTGGAGCCCTGGTTCCCCTCGATCGCTTCTTCAAAACGAGCAGTATTAAAGTGACGTAAGTCCCGCCACATGCATATGGAGATCTGTCTGGTCAGTTGCCTGTATGCTGTCAAATCTACTGAAGACTGCAGCTTCATATCCCGTCTAACAGCCATGAGATTAACAGTGTGATCGGAGAGTTTTTGTGTTCTTCTTAGCTCCGACCACATGGACAATTTCCACGAGCTCGTAATTCATATCGTCCACTGCATTGCAATAATCTAGGCACTGAAAACGGTTTCGTAGCTCGAGCTGAAAGGTTTCGGGACTTTGGATTAGAGCACGAGGGGCACGGAGCGTTGACTTCATTAGACGTGACCTCTCCAACTTAACGTTTAGGTTCAGTGTGCCTCTCACCTTTTGGTGATCGCTACCAGTTTTCACCCTCGCGATCATTGAGACATCACTGAACAGTTGTCGTCTGGTCTTCATAAAGAAATCAATCTCATTTTTTGTCGAACCGTCGGGGTTCGACCAGGTCCACTTCTTGTGGTACCGCTTCTGGAAGAAAGAGTTTATCATAAAGAGTCCCTCTTTCTCCATGAAGTCGGCCGCCCGCTGGCCCCTTGGGTTCCGTTGCCCTATTCCGAAATTCCCTACTTTCAGCTCACCGTTCTCTCTTGTGCCTAGTTTTGCGTTGAAGCTCCCCATTAACACCGTATAGTGGGTTTTGGAGGAATGCATGGCTCTAGAGATATCCTCATACGGATACTACTACTACTACATCCTTCACCTCCTCATCAGGGTGTGCCGAGGTTGGTGAGTAAACCTGTATGACCTTCAGCGAATACCGTTTTGTGATTCTGAGTATAAGGTACGCAACCCTCGTCGACACACTCCCAATCTTTACAACGTTGTTAACGAGAGACTTGTGGACGATAAATCCGACACCTCCTTGGGACAGATGGTCGCCCTTCCGGTGATAGAACAAATTGCCGGATTCGAGGATTACCGTGTCCTCTTCCTCTCTTCGGACTTCGGATAATCCTATGACATTTCAGCGCAACTTGTCTATCTCTTCTTCCAGCTCCAGGATCTTCTCGTCAGTCCTCAGGGTGCGTGCGTTGTATGTTGCCAGGTCGAGTCGTTGTAGGTGACAACCGAACCTCCATCGGAGATTCTTAGCACCCCCTGCCCCGCCGTTACCATGGTCGCCACCGTAGCCAGAAATAGCGGGGCCATCGGGGACTGGGTCCGTTTATTATTTTCATTGCTCATGGGGGTATATTGCCATAGTTGTAACGCTTGGCGAGCGGGTTGGCAACCGCAGTTTTTTTATTGTGGCAACCACAGTTTTTTTATTGCTGTTATCAGAAAGATGCTGCTGCCTATCCTCTGCCTCAGTTTTCCTCTGTCGCCTTTTACGACACCCACGGGAAGATATGGGGTAGTGATTATTCTTACCCGCCACTACACGGGGTTTAATTTTTTTTTTAATTTTTGCGCGGAACCTTAATTATTATTCTAAAATAAATGTACGAGTAGCTTAAGTTACTCCTTGTGATATCAGCTATCTGCCAGTGAAAATCACATCAAAATCGGTCTAGCCGTTTCGGAGATTAGCCGGAACTAACAGACAGACGGACAGACAGACAGACAGACAGACAAAAACTTTAAAAATTGTATTTTTGTTATTAGTACCTTTTATACTTTCATAATAAGCATTTAGTAAAAAGCTGTAATTGTGAGATTACAAACAGACACTTCAATTTTATTTATTTGTATAGATATAAAAAAAAAACTTTTCTAAATATAAACAAACTTTTAATGACGTTGCTAGAGCCAGCACCACATGAACTCCAGGGTACCATATCATTGCATTATCATTGAAGTTACATAAGTATGCCAAATTTCAGCTCAATTGTATGCAGGTAAGATATAGGAAGAAAGCAAGTTAAATAAAAGCTATAAAATGAAAAATGACTTATGAATTATAGGCAAAAAATTAATTGCGAAAAACGACTCTATTAGATGCGAAATAATGCTATAATTTCTTGTTTTATTTTTAGGACTTCACAATGAAATTAAGGCTTTCCAGGAACACTTGCTAAGCGTCCCGGAATCATTAACGGCGTACTCGTTACGATTTCACTTTGTAATTAAATTTAATTTTGAAAATCCTCTGACGAGGCTGCTTAATTTTCTACTGAATATCTTCAAATTTATTTTAATATTTCATGTTTTAATTCTTATATTTAGTCGTGGTAGCGAAGGGTTTAAATGCTTGCCGTTAATAAATTTTATAGTGTACGAATCCAGGTTCTATTACCGCCGGAACTAATATGTAAATTACAAAATGATGATTTAATACTTGCTCGGTGGTGAAAGAAAACGTCCTGAGGAAAAATATTTTGAAGACACGTGAAATCCGCCTACACACATCGTAGAAGCTCAGCGGACTAATGAGGGATAATAATTTTACGCTCCCTAGATGTCGCTAGTTGAGATTAAGGTGACCTTTTTTGTTACGCAGATGGTCAAGATAAGTGTAAGATGGTAAGTGTAAGTTTTTACATTTCTAGGTATATACACAAAAGAATACCTCAGAGCTGTATTCATTAATTTTTACACATTTTTTAAATTCTTCTACTTTTAAGAATATCCGTATTTTGATTTCTTCATTTCTAATCTAATTAATATAAAATTTAACAAATATTTCAGAAAGAAACATTATCTTTTACACTTTTCTAAAAACGCTATGAAATATGTCAAATATTTCACTTCTTTCCTAAGTGGCACCGTCCTCGTAGCAGAAAAAGTCGCAGATCATTGCTCTACAGCCCTCTCAGAAATAAGAAAAAGTCTGTGCCTGTGAAATATATACAGGCTGTGACGATTTTATTATATATGCCTACTGCATATAGAAGAGGGGGCGAACGACCATGCAGCTGACCTGATGGTGACTGCCGCTGCCTGTGAACTACTGTAACAACAGGGGAATCGCAGGTGAATTTATTTATTTATTTAAAATCTTTATTTCATTCTCTTAGAAAATAAAAGGGACACGAAGGGCGGACTTAATGCCTGGAAGCATTCTCTACCAGTCATCGCATTGAGTGGTGAGTATTTGACGTAGCAATTAAAAGAAAAAGAAAATAATAGAATGTAGAATAAATACACGAGTACAAGGAACATGCTTATTGTTCACGACGGCCTAACGACTTTAAGAAATAAAGTGATGAAAGAATATTGTTTTGTATAAAATGTGAAATTACCAACGAAATCGAGTAAATAGTTTGTTAATATAGTTTTACAGTGTGTTTACAACTTTAATCGTTTAAGAAAAAATCGAACAATCACAGCGCGTCATATCGTAGAACTTTCTGGAAATTTAATTAACTGCGCAATAGTTTATACTAAAAATAATGAGAATATTTTTGTGTTCTAAAAGAGTTGTAAATATGACATTTAGTTAGCATATGGTATATAGATTACGATAGTGAAGAAATAATTTGTATAATTAAACGCATTTGGTAGTTATAGAAAACTTAAAGAATTAATGTACCCATTTGTTATGAAAATTTGGGACATTTCGTTTAATAACTTTTTAAAATGTAAATATATTCAATAAACTTTATCATATACTGATAAAGGACCAAAATGCCGATTTAATGATGTTTAGCATTTTAGTGTAAGATTTAACCTTATATAGAAAATATTGCAATTTATGCTAATTACACAGTGAAAATGTTTTAAAATAAAGAGGCAAAACGGAAAATGGCAAGCGGCTCACTATACAGTATAGCCGAAGTTTACCTTATGGGGGCGAAACCCAGTAACGTGGTTGTAGGAAGAACTACCAGTGACAAGCAGTAGTATCCGGTAGTAGCTGAAGTGACTAGTAGCAGAACATAGTGAACAGTAATAGTGAATTAGACAAAGTGTTAGCTAGCCGAAAAAGGTCGTAACTGAAAATCGCAGTTACACATAGCCGAAAAAGTGGCAACTGAAAATTCGTAGTTGCATATAGTAAAAAAGTGTTAGCTAGCCGAAAAAAGTGGTAACTGATATTCGCAGTTACACAAGTGATAAAATCAACTAGTTTTAGTTGATTAATAGCTGCTAGTCAGTAGTGTTAGAAAACCAGCTACTACCAATAGATATTTTGATACTAACAATAGATATTTTGATACTACCAATAGATATTTTGATACTACCAATAGATATTTTAATACTAACGCACATTTTTTATTAAATCTTTTGAAATATATAGTGACCAACCAATAGTGAACAACCGTAGTTGAACAACCGTGTTCAACAACCGTGGTCAATAAATAGTAATTATAAAATTTCGCGACTAATCAATCAGTCGAACCGCTGACCACTCCCTCGCTATTTGAATTTCTAAATCGTGCATTTTAATTTTGAACCTCTGTCCACAGTTTTCCAGCTGCACACACAGAGACGGCAGTGAAAGTATCCTCCGGAACCTATAGGTGTAGGACGTAAGCAACTCGTGGAGTATCTTCGACAACATTTACTCCGGAGAGTTACGCCCGTCTGGCACACTTATTGCTTGAAAGGTATAAATAGGCCACTATCCGTTATTTCGCAGGATGATATTAAAAAAGGCACAATGATTGTCCATTTACTCCAAAGACATTTATGTAGTAGTAACAGACAGGACATCAGCAACAAAATGGTCATCATCATCATCATCATTACAGCCCTTCACAAGTCCACTGCTGAACATAGGCCTCCCCCAAAGAATGCCACAACGCACGGTCCTGAGCCACCTGCATCCATCGACTTCCTGCATATCTTACCAGGTCGTCACTCCATCTAGTGGGGGGACGCCCTACACTTCGCCTGCCGGTACGAGGCTGCCACTCGAGAACCTTTCTTCCCCATCGGTTGTCGGTTCTTCGAACTATATGGCCGGCCCATTGCCACTTCAGCTTACTAATCCGTTGGGCTATGTCGGTCACTCTAGTTCTACTGCGGATATCCTCATTTCTGAGTTTATCACGCAGAGAAACTCCGAGCATAGCCCTCTCCATACCTCGCTGAGCGACCTTGAGCTTCCTCATCCGGCCAGCAGTGAAGGACCACGTCTCAGTTCCGTATGTCATCACTGGCAACACGCATTGGGTGTACAGTCTCGTTTTCAAGTTTTGAGGTATACCTGACGAGAAGATGTGCCGTAATTTCCCGAACGCTGCCCAACCGAGTTGAATCCGTCGATTGACCTCTCGGTCGAAGTTGGACTTACCTAGTCGGACTATTTGTCCCAGGTAAACATACTCGTCAACAACTTCGAGCTTAGTGTTCCCAACAACTACCGGCATAGGTGTGACATGGACATTAAACATGATCTTTGTTTTGTCCATGTTCATCTTAAGACCTATCCGTTGGGAATCACTATTAAGGTCATTGAGCATAGTGCTTAGGTCCTCCAGCGATTCTGCCATAAGGACTATATCGTCGGCAAATCGAAGGTGAGTGATGTACTCGCCATTGATGTTGATACCGTATCCTTTCCAGTCCAGAAGCTTGAAAACATCTTCCAATGCAGCGGTAAAGAGTTTCGGGGATATGACATCACCCTGTCTTACACCTCTCTGCAATTGGATAGGTTGCGTACTCTGGTTCTGTACTCGGATAGCCATCGTAGCCCTACTGTACAAGCACTTCAACACTTCGATATACCGACAGTCAACTTGGCATCGCTGAAGGGACTGCAGCACAGCCCAAATTTCGACGGAATCAAAGGCTTTCTCATAGTCCACATACGCCAGACATAGTGGCAAATTGTACTCCTCGGACTTCTGTACAATTTGCCGAAGGGTATGTATGTGGTCTATGGTGCTAAAGCCTTTTCGGAAACCGGCTTGTTCGGGAGGCTGGAAGTCGTCAAGTCTGCGCGCGAGACGATTCGTAATGACTCTCGAAAACAGCACGTAGACGCGGCTCAGAAGGGAAATCGGTCTGTAGTTCTTCAAGAGAGCGTTGTCGCCTTTCTTGAAGAACAAGACCACCGCACTTCTGATCCACGCCTCCGGTGTAATGCCACCATGGAGGACGGAATTAAAGAGCTTCTGAAGGACTTCAAGTACCGGTTTTCCACCCGCTTTCAGAAGCTCCGCTGTAATTCCATCCTCGCCTGGGGCCTTGCCGTTTTTAAGGTGCTGGAGAGCCATTCTAATCTTGCACAGACTATCATCGGAATAATGTCGGATAAGACTCGCTCTTGGATCGTTACTCACACTTGCGTACGGCTCCAACGATGACGTGTACAGCTGCCCACAAAATGGTCATTTCTTACTTATGTATGTCCTATAGGATATGTTTTATAGGATGAGTGTGACAAACGAGCACGCAGTCCACCTGATGGTAAGTGGTTGCTGTGGCCCATAGACATCTACATTTATCCTCGATGACGAATCAAAATGCAGATGCGTTGTCACCCGTGATCACTAAGTGGGAATGCGTCGTTTCCAGTAAAAAGGGTCTCCGGTTCTCTACACTCACCATACGAAACACACCAGCATTAATCTACTATTTTACGCTGGTATCCTGTGCGAGCGTGGTCCTTCCCCGGTCGAGCCGACCCATTCGTATTACAACTATACCAGAAATATAGTTGCAGCATTGCTCTACCACGTATAATATTATCACATTATACGTGATAGAGCCTTACGTGGATTTGTGTCATTTAGTCTTAGTGACATCGTAAAAAGGTCAAGAGGCATTCGTTTCCTATATTTAAAAATAGTTTTTAAAGAAAATATACCCCATTTTGCATTAAGGTATTGTAAGTCCCAATATGTAGCAAAAACTGAATGTGATTTCGGCTTATTATCGTAAGTGTAATATATATTTACCCAATAATTTTTTAATTTTATTATTTCTG
The DNA here is from genome assembly GCA_963668995.1 of Parnassius mnemosyne. Lineage (NCBI taxonomy): Eukaryota > Metazoa > Arthropoda > Insecta > Lepidoptera > Papilionidae > Parnassius > Parnassius mnemosyne. The sequence continues at coordinate 2,583,579 of CAVLGL010000137.1, read as the reverse complement.
GTAGATTGTTCTAGAACATTTATCATTATTGTAATAAGCGCCCTCTGTTATCCAGTAAGGTCACCAAATGAGCTAGTGATTGACAACGTTTGTCGATTGGTGTTATCGATAACTATATTATACAGGATGCACATTTAATCATCTACAATACTTAAGGAGGTGAAACAGTAAACGATATTGTACCATACTAATAAAGAAATCGGGTGGACCTGTTTCGGGGCACACGGCCGTTGGTTTTAACGTGAAACGTCTAAACGTCTACGTCAGCCAGTACAACCAGTACAACCCTTCAACAAGATTCTTCTTTTTAAAATTTTAATATAATTCTACAACACCAGGAGAATTGCAGATACGTTGCCGACCTTTTAAAAAGGAATAAGTTCGTTTTTTGATGGTTTCTAAGTCGTATTGGTTGGTTAAATTTGGTGGCTGGAATTAATCTGCACAATTCTTCAGAGCACTCCCCGTGGCGAATACAAAAGAAAATGCAAAGGGATGCAATATCTCTACGCAGTGCCAGTGAATCGAGCCAATCAAAGAGAACTCGGTCGTCGACAGTTCCAGCCGCTTTGCTCTCTATGTGGCAAGTGGAAGGAGCTCGCACTGGGGAGCCCCGGGCCAGAGATGAGAACAGTATTCCATCTGAGGCCGAACCTGCACTTGTAAAGTTGCATACGGTGTGCAGGCATGAAATACTCTCCCGCTCTAATGAGTATGCCAAGCTTTTTAGAAGCCAATTTAGCTTTTTCTTCCTAGTGACTATGCTACTGCAGTTCTTGCGATATGTCGACGCTGAAGTTAGAAGAATACTTGAAGACATACAACAAAGGTGCTTTTATTAGCAAAAAACGCGTAATCTTGTGAATTTGTATAATAATTTATCATGTAACAACTTTTAAGTTTAGTGGTTTCCTAAAATATGTTAGATTTAAAGTGTACACATGGGAAAAAGGGGATGATAGAAGCATGAAACATTTCATAATTGTGGATGAAAGAATGCCGAATTAATGGTCTATACAGACGTTGGCAGCATCGGACATCTGCGTCTACAACTGCGTTACAGCGTATAAGAATACAGATGTTACAAGATGAAGGTGTCAAAGAGAAGTATAAATGCAGACTGAGAGAAAATATAAGTGGGTTGATGAATTATTTATTAATGATTTAAACTTGAAGAATGTATGGAATAATATTATGAAAGTTTTGGTGGATGCAGCCACCGAAGTATGTGGTGTAAGTAAGAGAACAAATGAAAGGAAAAGTAATACGTTGTGGTGGGATGATGAGGTACGGATGAAAGTTAAAGCAAAGAAGAGAGCATGGCTAGATTTACTAGCAACTAAAGCTGGTAGTTCTGGCGGTATAAATGATGAGATTGAAAGAAAAATGTTCGACTTTAGACGTATTAATAAGAGAGTAAAAGAAGTTGTTGAAAGGAAAAAACAAGAAAGGATAGATAATAATGATAGAAGGATATCTGATAACTTCCATGCAAATATTAAAATGTTCTTGAAGCTCGTAAGAACTGCCAGGTTAAATTCAAAACAGCCTAGAATGAATGCTATACGAGACAAGAATGACTGCATGCTGAATGATGAAGTTTCGAATTTTAAGAGATGGAAGGAATACTTTGAAAGCATGTTTAAGAGTGAAGAGTCGTCTGAAGTAAGTGAAGTAGACATTCCGGAAGAAGTGGATAAAGGTAGAGAGATAAGTGTAGATGAAATAATGAAAGCAATGAAAAGCATGAAAGCAGGTAAGGCAGCCGGATATGATAGAATATCACTCGAAATGCTAAGGGCTTGAGAGGGTGTGGTTGCAGGCCTGCTGTGCACCTTGTTTAATTTATGTTGGGAACTGAAGCGGGTACCGGAAGACTGGTGCAAAGCCGTTATAGTCCCGATATATAAGGGAAAGGGCTAGCAACAGGCCTGTAAAAACTACAGTGGTATCAGGTTGCTTAGCATTGTGGGTAAACTGTATGCTAAGGTGTTAATTGTAAGAGTTATGGAAGAAACTGATGAAAAAATTTGGGATCTGCAAGCTGGATTTAGAAAGGGGATGGGGTGTACGGATCAAGTCTTTTCCATGCGCATGATTGCGGAGAAGTTTTTGGCCAAAAACCAGAAAGTTTTTTGTGCGTTCATGGACTTGGAAAAGGCTTATGATAGAATGGACAGGAATGTGTTATGGCAAACACTGAACTCATTTGGATTGAGCGCTGGCTTGATACAGGCATTAAGGTCTCTTTATATGGACTCTAGTGCTTATGTCAGGATCAACGGTGTCTACTCAGAATGGTTTGGCATTTATAAAGGTGTCAGACAGGGATGTGTGGCTTCCCCGTGGCTGTTTAACCTATTTATGGACAGTTGTTTGCAAACTTTGAATCTTGAAGAATGGGGATTGAGAATGGGTGAGTTAACCGTCAAATGCCTTTCGTACGCAGATGATCAAGTCATATTTGCATCGTCGGCGGCCGAGTTGCAAATGATGATTACTTTAATGAACTGGTCATTGAAAGAAAGGGGTATGAAAGTGAACGCAAGTAAGACGAAAGTGATGCTTTTTGAAAGAGAAGAAAGTAAAACGTTATGTGAAATAAGAATAGAAGGGGAGTTGATTGAGCAAGTGAATGAGTTTGTATATTTGGGATGTTTATTTAGCAGGGATTGTAGATATGAAAAGGATATAGAACGACGAGTGAACGCAGGAAATAGAGTTAATGGGGCTCTACAAGCTATTATGAAGCGTCAGAATGTATCAAAGAAGGCACGTATGACAATTCATAATGCTGTGTTAGTCCCTACTTTAATGTATGGTAGTGAAAGTTGGGTCTGGCAGAAGAAGCATGAGAGTAGAATAAATGCTGTAGAAATGCGTTCCTTAAGGAGTATGCTAGGGCTGAATCTGAATGACAGGGTGAGAAATAGTGTGATAAGAGAAAAGTGTGGTTTGCAAGATGGCGTTGTGACAAGGATTAAGAAAGGAATGCTTCTGTGGTTTGGTCATGTAGAAAGAATGAACGAGGAAAGAGTGACATAGCAAAATTATGTTGCAGAAGTGAACGGCAGGATCTCGGGAAGGGACGCCCTAGACGAAGTTATATCGATCAAATTGGCGATACATCAAAAATGGGCCAAATTAGGAGTACCCTTAACCGACGAGCGTGTATGCGTAGATATATGGATGTAAAAGAGGCAAAAGAGGTGTGTCAGGATCGCGCCAAATGGAAGTCCGTAGTCTCTGCCTACCCCTCTGGGTGACAGGCGTGAGTGTTTGTGTTTATTTAAATTGTAATTTTGTAATAGAAACGAATTTGAAAAATATGGATGTGCCTTCGACGCCGACCGAACAATCATATGCTATTATTATAGCGTCTAATGGAGCTAGTGACGTCATCCAATACCATCCAATGCGACCGCTGTTCGATTTGATTTTTAGTTATTGAAAATTAAATATTTTATTTCATGACATTTTATTTCATTCATGACGTTATTCATGACTTATAAAGTTTACATGATTTTTTTTGGTGTGATGGGAGTCATAATAAATAGATTTATACAATAAAAAGCATACATATCCCTATTATTATATCGTAAAATATTACAAACTTGAGTAACCTTCAACAACATTATCGATACTTGGATGTCGAAACGGTAACATTCCTAAAACGGGTTTTTACCTTATATTTATTAGCGTCACCTACTGGGGTATAGCTGAAATGTTTTCCTAATAAATATTCAGCGTAATTATGGTATGTAAACACATCAGAGATCGAGCATCGAGCTATGTAAACGTCGATTCACACACGCACGAGCTTAAAGTTTTTGTATGAAAATGTTCCCTATGTCCGCTTTATAGTATGCATATATTATATACTTTGAGTACATCAAAGAGATTTATATATATATAAATCTCTTTGATTTACTCAAAGTCATGATTCATCAATTCCATCCATTACAGTCAATAAAAGTCCACTGCTGAACATAGGCTTCCCCATAGATTGCCTCATTTTGCCATAATTGCCACGCTTGGCGGGTTGGAAACCGCAGTTTATATTATAGTTGTTATCAGAAAGATGCTGCTATTCACCTCCTGTTTCATTAACCCTGTGTCGCCCCTTACGACACCAACGGAACGAAACCGTGTGGTGGCGGTGTAAGATTATCCCTTTCTCACAGGTCATTTGTAAGTGAAGTGATAAGGCCGCCGATTGTACCTTTTTTCTCCTTTGTATTTTTTCTTATTTATCGGTGTACAATAAAGTATACCTCATTCATTCTATCATTCACTACCCCATATCGTCCAGTGGGTGTTGTAAGTCATGATTACGTTAGAGAAATTCAAGGAACTTCATATGCATTGTTGACACCTCCTATCTAAATTAATCGTGATAATATATCTCCGTTCCTTTGTTTTTTATCGGCCTGCATTACACTTTCCTTCCTTCACCTAGTAAATAACCTGCGTTGGAATGAAACCCTAATATTTTATGTCAGCGAAAATACCGAGCAGCGGCGCTAATGAGGCAGTTTATAAAGAGAAAAGACGCTAAGACGTATGTCCACATATCAGATGGTAAGTAGGCTTAAGTATTTTGATCCGTATTTCGATGTTTAACAAGTATAATATTAAATATAGTGAAAGGCGCAGGATGTCTGGTATTGTTTTGTAAATTTTCCCTAAAACGAGAGATATTCATAGCCAGCACTAGACTTTTACTGGTTGATGAAGATGAAGATATGATTTATTAATACAGCTGTACTAATATATAATAGAATAGAATAGAACAGAATAGTATAATTTTTATTCAATATACATTACATGTGTAATTCTTATTGAAAGTCATTTTTTACTTTACCACTGGTTCGAAAAAAACCCTCTGTCCTGGGAAAAACCAGCAAGAAACCCAGCGGGACTTTTTTTTTAAATAAATTTTACAATATAAATGATTACGAACTATTAACAAAATTTATTTTAGAAACCGCTTGGAAGCGACCACCTCATTCCCAGGGGTTATTATCAACCATGTATTCATTTATACTATAATAACTCTTTTTATACAGTTTCAGCTTAATAAAACATTTGAACTTGGTAATAGAAAGAACCTGTACACTTCCCAGGACCTTGTTGTAATAGCGTATACATTGCCCCAAGAATGAATTACTGATTCTGTGGAGTCGAGATACTGGAATTACTATCTTGTGTTTGTTTCTAGTGTTTACAGAATGCATATCACTTTTTTTACTAAAACTATCTTTGTTTTTGTGAACATACGTTAAATTTTTATAAATATACTGAGAGGCCAAAGTTAATATATTTGTTTCTTTAAATTTATCTCTAAGAGACTCTCTCGGTTTTAAATTGTAAATAGCTCTAATGGCCCTCTTCTGTAAAACAAAAATAGATTCTGAATCGGCCGCATTTCCCCATAGCAAAATCCCATAAGACATTATGCTATGGAAATAACTAAAATAAATTAATCTAGCTGTCTCGACACTAGTGAGACCTCTAATCTTTTTTACAGCATAGGCTGCAGAACTTAGTCTGCTTGCTAATTTGGATATATGGGGGCCCCACTGAAGATTCGCGTCGAGAGTGATGCCAAGAAAAACAGTGGATACAACATGAGCCCTGTTCCTCCCCATTTAAAAACACATTGGTATTCAGATTTTTAACATTCGTTGTTGTAAATTTAACACAATTAGTTTTATTTCCGTTCAAATGCAGATTATTAACGTGAAACCAATGCACTAATTTTGATATAGCATTATTCACTTCGTCACATTTAAATGATTGACGATTAAGTTTAAAGTCAAGGAAGTATCATCAGCAAATAATAATATATCATGATTATCCTCTACAAGAGAAGGTAAGTCATTAGTATATACCAGAAACAGGAATGGGCCGAGAATCGAGCCCTGGGGGACACTCATTAGTACAGGTGACCCGGAAGAACTTTTACCATTGATAGTAACCTTCTGCTTTCTATTACTTAAATATGAAATAATAAGTTTAAGCACTGTGTTCTTGACACCATAGTACTGTAGCTTCCTGATTAATGTCTCATGGTGAACACAGTCAAAGCCCTTGGAAAGGTCACAAAATATACCCAAAGCATCCTCCGAATTCTCCCATGCATAAAAAATATGTTTAATAAGCTCAACTCCAGCGTCAGTTGTCGAGCGACCTCTTGTAAAACCGAATTGATTTTATGTAGCAATTTATTAATATTAAAGAAAATTAACATCTGAATTAAAATAATTTTATCAAAAATTTTACTAAATGTTGATAGTACTGAAATTGGTCTTAAATTGGCAGGGTCTAATGTACTACCAGATTTAAATATAGGTATGACTTTACTATGTTTCATTAAATCAGGAAACACATCAGATTCGACGCTTATATTAAATATAGTGGCTAGATAAGGTGCTAATATATCTATTATAGATAAAATAACTTTAACGGATATCCCCCATAAATCTGCCGTTTTCTTAACATCAATAGTTTTAAAATATTTAACGATATCTTTTGGCAGTAATCTATGGAATTTAAAAGTATTTGAACAAGCCTTTACATTTTGATTGAGCAATGATTCGGCGACAGTAGGAGAAGAATTTAATGATTTTGTTGTCAAAAAAGGAACGTCAGTAAAATGTTTCTCAAAAGCCGTAGCAACTTCTTGATCAGTTCGCGTTAAATTATTGTTAATATTCAATTGAAAATCCAAGTTGCGCGGTTGACCTTGCCCGTTTCACTATTTATAATTCTCCAGGTCATTTTAATTTTGTCGGATGCAGTTTTAATTTTGTTGCTTAAATGTTGAGCCTTAGTAGTGGAGCACACTTTGTTAAATATTTTAGAATATGTTTTTACATAATCTCTAAATATAACACTACTATTATATGATCTTTCATCATATAGCTCGTATAACCTTCACCTACTTTTATAAATTCCTACTATCGCCCATTCATTAAATAATTTGCGACTGTTAAAAGAGAAAGTTTTAGAAGTAAATATCCTACTAAATTAACAACTTATTATTTTAAATAATGTACCATACAAATTATAAGTACTATTTTTAAATGAAAGCGATGGAAGTCTTTTTATTATATTACTTCTAAACCTATCCAAGCGTTGTTCATTTATTGGAACAAACACAACTTTCTCATGTTTCTGTTTTTTGTGTATGTAAGGTAGGGATACCTACTGTCCACAGTGAACTGAACTTAAATTTTGAATAATTGATTTATGCAAGGGCTTAACATCTGTAAACATGTTATCTATATAGGTCTATAGACTAAAGTATCGCAATAAGGCGGACTGTCTTTGCTATTTTTGATATGATCTCCCTATTTTCATGAATTTTTTTGTGTTGAGTGAGTACCTGGATGTTTTGGATTCACAATTTGACCTGGGAGGTGGCGCTGTTGTCAAAAAAGGAAATTACCTTTATTTTTCATTATAATTATGATCGCTAATATTCAATTAAAACTTTTTTAAACATTCAATCCGAGTACAGTGTATTATCTAGTTTCAAGTAAATATCCCTACATCCAATGAATTAAGGATATTAAGAGAAGAGAGAGAGAGAAAGAAAGAGAAAAAGTGAAAGTGAGAGATAGTGTTGTTGGTAATTCAGTATTAGATTCTGCTATAATAATAATTATTATATATTTTGATTAGGTACTTAGTATAAAAATAAATAATAATATTGTATATAATTATAATTAAATTAAAAACTTTTAGTACATAATATTAAAGAAAAAACTAATTATAATAGAGACCAACATCTTAAAAAACTCGTGTATTCTATAATATTTTTACGAATAATCTATGTTTGTGGCTGTTAAAAACTCATTAATTTTAAAAGAGATAATTCAAACTAATAACTGGTATAATGGTTCCATTTATATCACTATACACTCGAATACGTAGCTTTCTACAAACTAAGTGCTCCCAACCGCGGACGCTTGCGGTTGTTTAAACTTATAAAAATTAAATAAGGTACCTACAGTTTTGTTAAAACAAAAAAAAAATAAAGGTGAATTGAAGCTGTTTTAGCTTAGGCTGCCATGTAGCCTAAGCTAAAGCAGCTTCAATTGTGCCTCGCATTCACGTATAAGGTTATAATTAGGTTTTTTTTTATTTTGCCTAAATTAAAAACAAAATATTTTTTCTATATTATTTGATCGCCAGTTACAGGCATGTTTTACCCTGCTTATTACGAAATTAATAAATTATATTTAATGTAAATGGAAGGAATATGAAATAAAAAAAATATACCAACAATTGTCGCGTCATATCATGCGTCATTTCAAACTCTCATTTTGGAAATAGCATATCATTTTAATCATTTTGAACCATTATATTATTACAATAATATCCCATATACATAATATAATGGTATGTAGACAAACCGGTAACTGAAGCATGTTCTATGATAAACTTTGGTTTTTAAAACGCTAGTTTTTTATCACACTAGAGTTATCGCCATAATTGTGGAGCCAGTACATAAATTACACTAAATTATTTGTAGGCCATATAAATACTTTTTCTGTCCGGGATTCGAACTAGTGCATCTGTTCAGTCGTTAAAAAATTTAAAATAGGGTAAGATTTTGTTTTTTTTTGGAGGATAAAGTTTTGGTTTTTGTGATTTGGATAAACACTTATTGTACTAGTTTCACAATATTTATATTAAAACTAGCTGTTCCCCGCGACTTTGCCCGCGCGTAAATTATTATGATTGGATTTCATGTGTTTTAATTTTTTGCGCGGAACCCTAATTCTTTTTCTAAAATAAAAGTAGCCTAAGTTACTTCTTATAACATCACCTATCTGCCAGTAAAAGTCCTGTCCAAATCGGTCATGCCGTTTCGGAGATTAGCAGGAACAAACAGACAGACAGACAGAAAGACAGACAGACAAAAATTTTAAAAATCGTGTTTATGTTACCGTATATACCTTCATATGCATATAGTAAAAAGCTGTTATTTTAACATTACACACAGACACTTCAATTTTATTTATTTGTATAGATATGCTGCTGATAACAAACATCTGAATATATTGATTTATTTATTAATATTTATATTTATTACTCCCATGAAATCTATTCAAAGAAACAAAAGTTTTGAATTACAAATTGACAGGTTCCTTTGATCATACTCGATGACGCAGACGAATTAAATTGATTTAGTTGTTATTTAAATTAGGTACTGTTGAGTCGATAGGGACTGGGAAACTTAATAGTCAATAGTGGCAGATAGCTGAAGTTATAAAGAGTAACTTAGGCTACTTATATTTTGGAAAAGGATTAGGGTTCCGCACAACATAATTAAAACCCTAAATTACACGCGGGCGAAGTCGTGAGAACAGCTAGTTTCTAATAACAACTAAAAAAAATAATGGCAATGTGTTGGTCACTTTCAAGCTGTTTTTATATAAGTTTTGTAATGAGTGTGCATATACTGTGTTTTATTCTACAATTTTACTTAGAAAAAAGTCCCGCTGGGTTCCTGGCTGGATATTGCTAGGACAGAGTTTTTTTTCAAACCAGAGGTAAAAGTAAAAAAAAACTGACTTTCAACAAGAATTACTAGTTATCTATCATTCATCATCATCATTACAGCCCTTCACAAGTCCACTGCTGAACATAGGCCTCCCCCAAAGAATGCCACAAAGCACGGTCCTGAGCCACCTGCATCCATCGACTTCCTGCATGTCTTACCAGGTCGTCACTCCATCTCGTGGGGGGACGCCCTACACTTCGCCTACCGGTACGAGGCTGCCACTCGAGAACCTTTCTTCCCCATCGGTTGTCGGTTCTTCGAGCTATATGGCCGGCCCACTGCCACTTCAGCTTACTAATCCGTTGGGCTATGTCGGTTACTCTGGTTCTACTGCGGATATCCTCATTCCTAAGTTTATCACGCAGAGAAACTCCGAGCATAGCCCTCTCCATAGCTCGCTGAGCGACCTTGAGCTTCCTCATACGGCCAGCAGTGAAGGACCACGTCTCAGTTCCATAAGTCATCACTGGCAACACGCACTGGTTGTACAATTTCGTTTTCAGGTTTTGAGGTATGTCTGACGAGAAGATGTGTCGTAGCTTCCCGAACGCTGCCCAGCCGAGTTGAATCCGTCGATTGACCTCTCGGTCGAAGTTGGACTTACCTAGTCGGACTATTTGTCCCAGGTAAACATACTCGTCAACAACTTCGAGCTTAGTGTTCCCAACAACTACCGGCATAGGTGTGACATGGACATTGAACATGATCTTTGTTTTGTCCATGTTCATCTTAAGACCTATCCGTTGGGAAACACTATCGAGGTCATTGAGCATAGTGCTTAGGTCCTCCAGCGATTCTGCCATAAGGACTATATCGTCGGCAAATCGAAGGTGAGTGATGTACTCGCCATTGATGTTGATACCGTATCCTTTCCAGTCCAGAAGCTTGAAAACGTCTTCCAATGCAGCGGTGAAGAGTTTCGGGGATATGACGTCACCCTGTCTTACACCTCTCTGCAATTGGATAGGTTTCGTACTCTGGTTCTGTACTCGGATAGCCATCGTAGCCCTACTGTACAAGCACTTCAACACTTCGATATACCGACAGTCAACTTGGCACCGCTGAAGGGACTGCAGCACCGCCCAAATTTCGACGGAATCAAAGGCTTTCTCATAGTCCACATACGCCAGACATAGTGGCAAATTGTACTCTTCGGACTTCTGTACAATTTGCCGAAGGGTATGTATGTGGTCTATGGTGCTAAAGCCCTTTCGGAAACCGGCTTGTTCGGGAGGCTGGAAGTCGTCAAGTCTGCGCGCGAGACGATTCGTAATGACTCTCGAAAACAGCACGTAGACGCGGCTCAGAAGGGAAATCGGTCTGTAGTTCTTCAAGAGAGCGTTGTCACCTTTCTTGAAGAACAAGACCACCGCACTTCTGCTCCACGCCTCCGGTGTAATGCCACCATGGAGGACGGAATTAAAGAGCTTCTGAAGGACTTCAAGTACCGGTCTTCCACCCGCTTTCAGAAGCTCCGCTGTAATTCCATCCTCGCCTGGGGCCTTACTGTTTTTAAGGTGCTGGAGAGCCATTCTAATCTCGCTCAGACTGACGTCCGGGATATCTTCGGAATAGTGTCGGATGAGACTCGCTCTTGGATCGTTACTCACACTTGCGTGTGGCTCCAATGATGACGTGTACAGCTGCCCATAGAACCTCTCAATCTCACTCAAAATCTCAGGTGTCCCGGAAACGATGCTGCCACATTCTGTCTTCAGCTTTGACAGGTGGCTCTTTCTGGCAGACAGATCTCTGGCAAAGACTTTGGAGCCTTGGTTCCGCTCGATCGCTTCTTCAATACGAGCTGTATTGAAGTTGCGTAAGTCCCGCCGCATGCATTTGGAGATCTGTCTGTTCAGATGCCTGTATGCTGTCAAGTCTGTTGAAGAATGTAGCTTCATCTCCCGTCTAACAGCCATGAGATTAAGAGTGTGATCGGAGAGTTTCTGTGTTCTTCTGCGGCGGGTCTTGCAGAACTTAGCTCCGACCGCATGGACAGTTTCCACGAGCTTGTCATTCATATCGTCCACTTCATTGCAGTCTTCTCGGCACTGAAAACGGTTTTGTAACTCGAGCTGAAAGGTCTCGGGACTTTGGAACAGAGCACGAGGGGGACGGAGCGTTGACTTCATTAGACGAGACCTCTCCAACTTAACGTTTAGGTTCAGTGTGCCTCTAACCATTCGGTGATCGCTACCAGTTTTCACCCTCGCGATCACGGAGACATCACTGAACAGTTGTCGTCTGGTCGTCATAATGAAGTCAATCTCATTTTTTGTCGAACCGTCGGGGCTCGACCAGGTCCACTTCCTGTGGGGCCGCTTCTGGAAGAAAGAGTTCGTCATAAAGAGTCCCTCTTTCTCCATGAAGTCGGCCAGCTGCTGGCCCCTTGGGTTCCGTTGTCCTATTCCAAATTTCCCTACTTTCAGCTCACCGTTCTCTCTTGTGCCTAGTTTTGCATTGAAGTCTCCCATTAACACTGTATATTGGGTTTTGGAGGAATGCATGGCTCTAGAGATATCCTCATACATTTCCTCCACCTCCTCATCGGGGTGTGCCGAGGTTGGTGCGTAAACCTGTATGACCTTCAGCGAATACCGTTTGGTGATTCTGAGTATAAGGTACGCAACCCTCGTCGACACACTCCCGATCTTTACAACGTTGTTAACGAGAGACTTGTGGACGATAAATCCGACACCTCCTTGGGACAGATGGTCGCCCTCCCGGTGATAGAGCAAGTTGCCGGATTCGAGGATTACCGTGTCCTCCCCCTCTCTTCGGACTTCGGATAATCCTATAATATGCCAGCGCAACTTGTCTATCTCTTCTTCCAGCTCCACGATCTTCTCGTCAGTCCTCAGGGTGCGTGCGTTGTACGTTGCCAGGTCGAGTCGTCTAAGGTGGCAACCGAACCTCCACCGGAGATTCTTAGCACCCCCTGCCCCGCCGTTACCATGGTCGCCACCGTAGCCAGGAATAGCGGGGCCGCCGGGGACTGGGGGCCGTCTCTTTGTTACATTCATAGGGGGGTATTTGCCATAGTTGCCACGCTTGGCGAGCGGGTTGGCAACCGCAGTTTTTTTTTTATTGTCTGATTATTATCAGGAAGATGCTGCTGCCCATCTCCTGCCTGTTTCCCTTTGTCGCCTTTTACGACACCCACGGGAGGATATGGGGTAGTGGTATTCTTGACCGCCACTACACGGCATTACGCATCACGACACTACACGGCCCAGAGATGGGAACAGTTATCTATAACGAATAAAAATTATTCTATGCTATTGTACTGTACGTGGTAGAGCCATGCCGCAGTTGTATAGTTGTAGCACGAATGAATCGGTTCGACTGGGGAAGGACCATGTTCTCACAGAATACCAGAGTAAAATAGCAGATTAACGCTGCTGTGTTTCGTTTGGTGAGTGGCGAGAACCGGAGACCCCTTTTACTGGAAACGAGACATTCCATCTTACTCCTCACGGGTGACAACTCATCTGCATTTTGATACGTAGTCGAGGATAGATGTAGATGTCTATCATCATCATCATCATTACAGCCCTTCACAAGTCCACTGCTGAACTCCCCAAAGGAATGCAACAAAGCACGGTCTTAAGCCACCTGTATCCGTCGTCTTCCTGCATACCTTACCAGGTCGTCACTTCGTCTAGTAGAGGGTCGCCCTACACTTCACCTACCGGTACGAGGCTGCCAATCAAGAAATTTTTTTCCCCATTTGTTGTTGGTTCTTTGAGCTATATGGCCGTCCCATTGCCACTTCAGCTTACAAATCCGTTGGGCTATGTAGGTAGGTTACTCTAGTTCTACTGCGGATATCCTTCTTATTCATTTCAGTAGATGTCTTTGGGCCACAGCATTTTCTTAACATTGGGTGCATTGTGTGCTCATTTGTCACCCTTATCCTATGAAATAAATATTGTTAAAGCAACTGAGGTTGTCAACACGCTAATTTTGGCAACAATTGCATTCTCATAATAAATTTCATCACTAAGCTCAAGGTTGATCGGCAAGCTATGAAGAGGGCTATGCTCGGGGTTTCTCTGCGTAATAAACTTAGATATGAGGATATCCGCATTAGCTCCAGACACAGGACCGTGCTATGTTGCATTCCTTGGGGGAAGCCTATGTTCAGAAGTGGGCTATTAAAATATAAAACTCTGTAATAAATGATTGTACACAAATTTTAACAGTGGTAGAGCCAAGCGGCAGCTTTTACTGTTGCATATTTCCAAAAACAGTGGTTTAGTTGGAGAGAGGGGGGGGGAGGGCACATTACTCTAATGAAAAATACCACTTTAAAGCCTAAATAATTCCTAAATAGACCTGCAACGAAATGATGATGTTCCACGCCCTCAGTGTTTTTGAAATAACTATTCAACGATACCTCACATGTAGAAATAGACGGGTAAAAATCATCCTCCATTTACTTGTAGGGGAAGTGCCCAAAATAAAAATATTTTTTAAGATTTTTTTTCACAGTATTCTAGGCGTGATTAATACGAGTGTCTATAAATAACTATGCCAAATTACAGATTTGTATTACCTAGGGTCTCTGAGCAAAACCGCGGACGGACGGACGGACGGACATGGCGACACTACAAGGTTTCCTTGTTGTGTAACTACGGAACGGAAAGTATTACTTTTTTATAGGAGAGGGGACAAACGAGCATGCGGCTCACCTGATGCGCCGCCCATGAACAACTGCAACACCAGAGGAATTGCAGATGCGATGCTGGCCTTTTAAAAAGGAGTAGGCTCTTTTCTTGAATGTCCCTAAGTCTTATCAGTCCGGAAAAATCGCTGGTGGTAATTGATTCCACAGGGAAGTTGTGCGAGGAAAAAAAAAATTCTAAATCGCACAGTGGTGAAACACCAATCATCTAGATGGTATGGATGGTATCGCGAGTTTTCGCGATGTGCGATGGTGAAATTGAGTGGCTGCAATTAGCCCGAACAATTCCTCAGAGCACTCTCATTGGTACATGCGATAAAATACGCAAAGAGATGCAACATCCATACGAAGTGCCAGTGAGTTAAGCCGATCGGAAAGAACTCGGTCGTCGTCGATTCGAATCGCTCTGCGCTGGATGCGGTTAAGTGAAAGGAGCTGGCACTGGGGAGCCCCTGCCCAGAGATGGGAACAGTATTCCATGTGAGGCCAAACCTGCACCTTGTAAAATTGCAGGCGGTGTGAATTCCGAAAAACGTCTAGGGAGTAGGAATACCGAAAAACACATGTTAGAACCGGTGCCAACTCTGGAGCACACGTTCTCAGCACATTTGGCGGGATTCCGTCAGGCCCACTCGACTTGTGGATATCCAGGTAGAGGAGTGCTTTGCATACTGAGCACTGTGTGAATCGCACATTAGGCATATAGCACTCACACTGCTGGATTTTTGGCGGTGTGTTCCCCCCGTCATCAAGAGTCAAGTTGGACGCAAAAAGGGAGCCTAAAAGGTCGGCTTTCTCTTTTGCGGCGTGGGCCAGAGAGTCATTTTCACTGTGCAGAGATGGTAGTGATGGCTTACAGAAATTCTGTTGGACAGCCTTGGCGAGAGAACAGAATGCACGGGTTCTCGAAGGCAGGCGAACTAGTTTCACGACAATTTTGCCTATATTCGCCGACTTTGCCTTGGCAATAACTCTTTTGAAGGACCTGGAGGCGAAGTTATACTTCTTTTTAATCATGCTGGTGTTTAGATCCCGAGCTGCCGAAGCCTCTGCCCAGGCCCGATAACACTCCTGCTTACTGCGTAATGCAGTCTTACAGGAGCTACCAACTAAGACTGAGATCTGCCACCGATGGGTACCACAGATGATGGAATAAATAGTGCCATTCCCTGTTGCACCATATCGGTGACAGAGTCAGCAACAGCGCTGGGATCATCCGGCGAGAAGCAAAACCGCACCGTCCCAATCCGTAGACCTATAATGCCAAACGTGGCGGCAACCTGCAGAAAGCAACCGCGAGAGCGTGAGTGGCACCACACTCCGGATCAGAAACCTGATATTTGTCCGGATGAGAGGTCAGCAGAAGGTCCAACAGGGAAGGTGTATGATCCTCCACATCTGGTAGCAAAGTAACCAGTTGTGTCAGACCATATGCCAAAGCAAAGTCATAAACAGATCTCCCCGCATGATCGGTTAAACGTGAACCGAGTCATTCAGCGTGGCCGGCGTTAAAATTGCCAAATATCACGATCTCTACGGATGGGATCTGTTGTGGCAAGAAATCTGTAGCTATTTGGACGTGGTCGATGAGTCGGTCTGTGTTGGAATTACCGCTATGGAACCTATAGAGGCACCCGTAGACGTGAGGATGGTCGTCGCTGTCTACGCGCAGCCATAGGATGGACCTGTCCATTATCCTATGGCGTCTATGGTTTTGACATACCTTCAAGACTGCTGAGGCGTCGAGAACAGATATCCTTTCTGACGTATACGCGAACTCCAGCCGGGGGCACAAAGAAGCGTTCTAATATGTACCCCGGATAGAACAGGTAAGAAGTATCAGCCGGAGAGGACACCTGTGTCTCGGTCAAAAAGAGCAAGGTCGGCTTCGCCGTCTCTAGATAGTAGTGGACGGCGTTAAGGTTCGAGTGAAGTCGCTTGATGTCGCAGAAGCCCACGGATAGAGTGGCAGGTGTCGCCATGGTTTTATCGCTCTGTTTGCCCCGTCCAGTGTTAATATAGAGCGGGATTTTGCTCCCCCCAGAACACGCTGGGCAGCCTGAGCATCCACGCTCAGGAAGTAGAGGGTAGCTTAACCGTGGATGCTCAGTGAGGGATTCTCCAGTATCAGGGGTGCTGGTATCCTCCTGGGGTATTCCTTTCTTTTTAAGGTCCGCACCCCTTTGTTGAGGGGGGGGGGGGGGGTTTGAGCATTAACCAAGCGAACCGCAGAAGCAAAGCTTTTACTTTACGTTGGTTTTCTGTGAGGTCGTGGTACTGCCCCAGTTCGAGCCGGCTCATCCATGCTACAGCAGAAGCTTTTAATAACAACCAACAAACACAACAACAACAAAAAAAACAACTCTGAGCTACTGAATGAGGGTCACCGACTACTAAGCTATGTTTATTTACAGCCAATTTAAGCCATAAATACACTATAAATATAAAAACTTAAAAATTACATCTAGTTATCTAGATACGGTCGGGCAAATAGTATCAATAAAATCTTTAATGTCGCTAACAATTTCAGATCACCACGCTTGGAATGATTTCAAAAGTAATAACGATTATAATAAAAACGAAAGGTTTTAGTACCTCTTTGCTGTGGAAGCTGTCGCTGGTTGAAGCTCATCTTAACGTAGCGTACTAATTTCATAATTTTAGTATTATTGCCTTCATATGAAATTTTTCATTTTCCTTTAATCTTAGTATAGCTTAAGTTAAATTAAATTACAGCATACGTACGTATTACTAGGCAGTCACTGCTACGTTGGTCTAGTGGTCGTAAAGCCGACTGTAGATAATAAGGTCACAGGTTCTATTTCCGAGTCGAGACAAATTTAGTTACTGGGTCTTGTTGACAAAAAATTCTCATAAGCAGCCCGGAGTTAGGAAGATGGCGGTGTTACAACCCCGTGCTTCGTAATGCACGTAAAGCTGTTGATCCTGCGCCTGATCTCTCTCCGTTCGTGTCAGATTAACGTCCCATCGGACTATGAGAGCGAGGGAATAGAGAGTGCACCTGTGCTTGCGCTACACTTGGGCACTATAATCCTGTTATGCACAAATAGCTAGTCTCCGATGAGATTGGCCGTCGTGACCGAGTTTCGGTCTGGATGACATTATTATTACATACACATATTTAAGTGTAATTGAGCAAATATTCCGTTGCTCTAGTGCGTGTTGATAGACTTTACTAATCCTCGAAACTGTGGTAGCTCAGGCGCGAAGTGCTCGTCGTGAATTTCACAGTACGCGAGCAAACCGGGTTTGAACCCTGTCGGCTTGAATGGATTGTTAATTAAAATTTTCAGTGCCGATTTATAACGTGCTCGACGTTGAAGAAAAACGTCGAGAGGAATACTACATTTTAACACGTGGTACAAGTTAACGTGATAGAGCGCATGGCTCTAATTTGTATTTATTGTATTCTTCTATTATAATATCTACCGTAATATGTAATAGACAATGTTTGCACGTAGGTTAAGCACTTAGTGCCGTCGAACCGTCGATGAAGCATGGTGTACAGATAAACCTTGTTAGGTTTTTGGGACACCATGTTTGATTAATTTAAGCTTTGAATTATATATATATATATATATATATATATATATACGGTTCGCGGTCTACGCCATGTTTTATAAAATTACTGAGCTATAGCCGTTAACGTGTAAAAGTAGACATTTCATTACAAAATTATTGGCAGATAGTTTTTTTTTTAACATTGCATGTCTTTATTAGGTAAGTACATTTGTCGTCCTTGAAAATTTTACTTTACTATCTGCTCGCCTTGTTTGGACGAATTCTAAGCTGTGTGAACGAGACAACAAAAAATCTAATGGGGTAATATCAGATGATCTTGGTGGCCACAACATCGATCCCATTCGGCTGATCCACCTGTCACGGTTGGCTTCGATTAAGTAACTCCTTACTTGGACGGCGTAATGTTCCGGACAACCATCATTTTGGAGCCACATTCTTTGCTGGATGGCTAGTGGCTCATCTTCTTATAAATGGGGCAGCTCATTTTGCAGAAATTCTAAATAATTCGCCCCATTCAGTTTATCTAGCAATTCTAGGGGCCTTTGATTCTTCCGCTTAGTATTCCTGTCCAATAATTTATTTTAAACTGTATTGCGACCTATCTTTTCTCATCAAATATGGGTTTGTTTGCTGCCAATTGTGCAGAATAATTAAAATTAAGTTAAGGTACCCGTCTCTTTTACACGTTGACTCGTCGCTCCACGAAACTTTTCTAAAAAACCCGGGATCTTCATCCATTCGCTTCAGCATTTCTCTGCAAAAAGAAATTCGTGCTGGGTAGTCACGTTATTGATGCGTTTGCACACGTGTAACACGATAAGGGTGAAGTCTCCATTTTTTGAGAATCCGATGTGCTGTAGAGTTCGATACTCCAGTGCGTCGTTCGATATCTCGCATCGAAATAGACGGAACTTTTTCAACCATATCATGGACAATTTCTTCAATGTCAATGTCAGGTATCGTCCTCTGCAACTGGCACCACCAATACCAACACCAGGCATTCTCCCCTCTGAATAAATGCCGTGCACTCTAATAAACACGCTACATTGATTATAGATAAAATGCATGATAGCATACACTTGGGGTGTGTACATTTCTCGTGATATGACACAGTCCTGTTGTTATGCACAAATCATGAGTCCAGTAGAATACCGAGTTGTCACAATTATCACCAAACAGTCAAAACACAATCAAAATCCAACCAAAATGCACAAGTTTAGAGTCCAGTAGAATGCGAAATAGTATTTTGTAGCCAAAAGTCAGAAATAATAGAGCACATGCGATGTCGAGAAGGTCAAGGTACGCACTAACCATATTTAACAATAACCAAACACGAATTCATACAATGGAGTATCTGTCGATCATTTTTACTCACATTAATCCTAAGCACCGTTTGTCTCGCTCACACAGCTTAGAATTTGTCCACACAAGGCGAGCAGGTACTAAAGTAAAATTTTCAAGGGCGACAAATGTATTTACCTCATAAAGACATGCAATGTTAAAAAAAAACCTCTGCCAATAATTTTGTAATTTTGTAATGAATTGCCTACTTTTACACATTAATGGCTATAGCTCAATAAGTAATGACATTAAGTACATGGTATTCTGATGTTTTAGAATCCTTATGATATAAGCAAACATTTTAAATGGTTGGCCACACAGATTCTATACGTTTTTTTCACCACAGGTGCTCAATCTTAGCAGTTAAATAAAGTAAAAAATTTAAACTTATGTTTAGTGCCTTCTTGTAAAATACTACCCATAGTAGTTGAAAACTTTTAAAGGTAATTTAGAAACATCATTATTAGGGAACACATTAAAAGAAAAAAAATCGATCTAGGTATTAAACTGCGGACGTGATGACCACAAATGTGAGCAGAAGTAGGAATTTTCGGAATTTTATAAAACATGGCGTAGACCGGGAACCGTTCGGGATAGAATTTTTTTAGGGAACCTAGGCCACCTCCCCCCGCCCGAACACGTACGTACCAGATTATCCACCGTTACTGGGACACCCTGTATATATACCGTAGTACTTTCGGACCTTTGATTGCGTGATTTAGGCATCGGTGCGTTACACTTGTGGTACGACGACGCGCGTGCGAATGATTAGCATTTTGTCGCTGAAAGTCAAACATTTCAATGACGCTCTTGCGTTAAAAGGTTTTTTTTTACTTATTTTAACCCAGTGCTTGACTGCAATTCCATCCGGTAGTTAGAGGTGATGAAGCCCGAGATGTTAAATTGCACAGTTTTAGCATAACTAAAAAGCCTATTCACTTTTGTTTTGAAGACGCCCAGATTATTTTCGAATAGACAGAGGCCGGCAGATTATTCCACCCCTATGGTGTATACATTACAAACGACGAAGCAAGCCATTTGGTTTGAATGCATAAGATCAACGATAAAGGAAGGAAAACCAGCCGACCACCTGGTTTTCCGATGATGGAAGAGGGAGGGAGGAACTAAAGCATGTAATTCCTGCGCACACTCTTTAAAATGCATCCTTTAGCATATCGAGAGGCTGGCTACTCTAAGTCTGTGCTCGAAGCTGGCAAGAGAAGTAAATAGAATAAGGGTGACAAACGAGCGCACAGTCAACCACATAGTAAGTAGATGAAGTGATCCATAGAGATCTACATCTACCTATAATTAAGAATCAATATGAAGATACGTAGCTACCTCTGTGAGCTAAGATGCCTCGTTTCCATTAAAGTGCCTCCGGATCTCTATATTTACCATACAAAACAGCAGCATTAAGCTGCTATTTCACGCTGGTATTCCGTCAAAGCGTAGTCCTACCCCAGTCGGGTCGTTCTATTTGCACTACAACTCTGATATAATTAAGCATGGCTCTACCACGTACAAAATTACTATTTTAAAATTAAAGTATGATTTTACTGTTAAAAAGCACTTTTATGAAAATAATTATATGAATGATAAACGGTGACGTAGAGTTGAATAAAATAACAAATAATTCAAAAGCCTTTTGAAACACGTGTCTCATGTTTAATTACATTTCAATAACACTCGGTGATAAATTACTGCGAAGTGCTGGAAATCCTTTTAACGAATGATTCAATGGTGTCGGAAAACTTAATTGGATTTGAAATAAATACACAAATAGCACAAAAATCCTGACTAAATATCATTAATTAATTCATTCATTTATTAGTGCCTATCAAAAGGGTAGCGACGGTGTAAGAATATCCACTACTCCATATCATCCAGTGCTTGTCGTAAGAGGCGACAGGGGCAAGCAAATCTCTTCCTAATAATGACTAAAAATAAAAACTGCGGTTGCCGACCCGCTTGCCAAGCGCGGCAACTGTGGTAAATATCACCCCTAAGAGGCGATCTGTGTTATGCAGTGGACTTTGATAAGCTGTAACGGCATTAAAAGTCAATTGCTGAATTTAGGCTTCCACATAGATAGTCTCATAAATATACATTTGCTATGACATGATTGCCTCCTTGCTCACCTGAGTCCACTAGGTCGTAAACGTGGTTGCTGATCATGAAGTCCCAGGTTCGAATTCCGGGTCGGGTCAAATTTAGTTATGGGGTTTTCTGTCCAAACATTGCTGTGAGAAGATGCTGCTGCCCATATCCTGGTTCATTTCTCTCTGTTGCCTCTTGATACTCATACTGGATGATTATATGGCAAGTAGATTCTCTTAAGCCGCTAGTACACGGAAAATTGCCGTTTGTAAAATATATGAAACTAGCTGTTCCCCGCGTCTTCGCCTGCGTGTTATTTGGGGTTTTAATTTTTTGCATCATCATTATCATCATTACAGCACTTCACAAGTCCACTGCTGAACATAGGCCTCCCCCAAGGAATGCCACAAAGCACGGTCCTGAGCCGCCTGCATTCATCGACTTCCTGCATATCTTACCAGGTCGTCACTCCATCTAGTGGGGGGACGCCTTAAACTTCGTCCGCCGGTACGAGGCCGCCACTCGAGAACCTTTTTTCCCCAACGGTTGTCGGTTCTTCGAGCTATATGGCGAGCCCATTACCACTTCAGCTTACTAATCCGTTGGGCTATGTCAGTTACTCTGGTTCTACTGCGGATATCCTCATGTCTAAGTTTATCACGCAGAGAAACATCGAGCCCTCTCCATACCTCGCTTAACGACCTTGAGCTTCCTCATCCGGCCAGCAGTGAAGGACCACGTCTCAGTACCATAGGTCATCACTGGCAACACGCACTGGTTGTACAGTCTTGTTTTCAAGTTTTGAGGTATACCTGACGAGAAGATGTGCCGTAATTTCCCGAACGCTGCCTAACAGAGTTGAATCCGTCGATTGACCTCTCGGTCGAAGTTGGACTTACCTAGTCGGACTATTAGTCCCAGGTAAACATACTCGTCAACAACTTCGAGCTTAGAGCTCCCAACAACTACCGGCATAGGTGTGACATGGACATTAAACATGATCTTTGGTTTGTCCATGTTCATCTTAAGATCTATCCGTTGGTAAACACTATTGAGGTCATTGAGCATAGTGCTTAGGTCCTCCAGCGATTCTGTCATAAAGACTATATCGTCGACAAATCGAAGGTGAGATATGTACTCGCCATTGATGTTGATACCGTATCCTTTCCAGTCCAGAAGCTTGAAAACGTCTTCCAATGCAGCGGTGAAGAGTTTCGGTGATATCACGTCACCCTGTCTTACACCTCTCTGCAATTGGATAGGTTTCGTACTCTGATTCTGTACGCGGATAGCCATCGTAGCTCTCCTGTAAAAGCACTTCAGCATTTTGATATACCGACAGTCAACTTGGCATCGCTGAAGGGACTGCAGCACCACCCAAATTTCAACGGAATCAAAGGCTTTCTCATAGTCCACATACGCCAGACATAGTGGCAAATTGTACTCCTCTGTCTCTTGTACAATTTGCCGAAGGGTATGTATGTGGTCTATGGTGATAAAGCCTATTCAAGTCTGCGCGCGAGACGATTCGTAATGACTCTCGAAAACAGCACGTAGACGCGGCTCAGAAGAGAAATCGGTCTGTAGTTCTTCAAGAGAGCGTTGTCACCTTTCTTGAAAAACAAGACCACCGCACTTCTGCTCCACGCCTCAGGTGTAGTGCCACCATGGAGGACGGAATTAAAGAGCTTCTGAAGGACTTCAAGTACCGGTTTTCCACTCGCTTTCAGAAGCTCCGCTGTAATTCCATCCTCGCCTGGGGCCTTGCCGTTTTTAAGGTGCTGGAGAGCCATTCTAATCTCGCTCAGACTGACGTCCGGGATATCATCGGAATAATGTCGGATAAGACTCGCTCTTGGATCGTTACTCACACTTACGTGTGGCTCCAACGATGATGTGTACAGCTTCCCATAGAACCTCTCAATCTCACTCAAAATCTCAGGTGTCCCGTAAAAGACGCTGCCATACTCGGTCGTAAGCTTCGACAGTTGGCTCTTTCTGGCAGACAGATCTCTAGCAAAGACTTTGGAGCCCTAGTTCCGCTCGATCGCTTCTTCAAAATGAGCAGTATTAAAGTTGCGTAAGTCCGGCCACATGCATTTGGAGATCGGTCTGGTCAGTTGCCTGTATGCTGTCAAATCTACTGAAGACTGCAGCTTCATATCCCGTCTAACAGCCATGAGATTAACAGTGTCATCGGAGAGTTTTTGTGTTCTTCTGCGGCGGGTCTTGCAGAACTTAGCTCCGACCGCATGGACAATTTCCACGAGCTCGTCATTCACATCGTCCACTGCATTGCAATCTTCTAGGCACTGAAAACGGTTTCGTAGCTCGAGCTGAAAGGTTTCGGGATTTTGGATTAGGGCACGGAGCGTTGACTTCATTAGACGTGGTTTCTCCAACTTAACATTTAGGTTCAGTGTGCCTCTCACCATTCGGTGTTCGCTGCCAGTTTTCACCCTCGCGATCATTGAGACATCACTGAACAGTTGTCGTCTGGTCGTCATAAAGAAGTCAATCTCATTTTTTATCGAACCGTCGGGGCTCGACCAGGTCCACTTCCTGTGGTACCGCTTCTGGAAGAAAGAGTTCATCATAAAGAGTCCCTCTTTCTCCATGAAGTCGGCCAGCTGCTGAGCCCTTGGGTTCCGTTGCCCTATTCTGAAATTCCCTACTTTCAGCTCAACGTTCTCTCTTATGCCTAGTTTTGCGTTGAAGTCCCCCATTAGACCGTATATTGGGTTTTGGAGGAATGCATGGCTCTAGAGATATCCTCATACATTTCCTTCACCTCCTTATTGGGGTGTGCCGAGATTGGTGCGTAAACCTGTATGACCTTCAGCGAATACCGTTTTGTGATTCTGAGTATAAGGTACGCAACCCTCGTCGACACACTCTCTATCTTTACAACGTTGTTTACGAGAGACTTGTGGACGATAAATCCGACACCTCCTTGGGACAGATGGTCGCCCTTCCGGTGATAGAACAAATTGCCGGATTCGAGGATTACTCTCTTCGGACTTCGGATAATCCTATGACATTTCAGCGCAACTTGTCTATCTCTTCTTCCAACTCCAGGATCTAATCGCCAGTCCTCAGGGTGCGTGCGTTATAAGTTGCCATGTCGAGTCGTCGTAGGTGGCAGCCGAACCTCCACCGGAGATTCTTAGCACCCCCTGCCCCGCCGTTACCATGGTCGCCACCGTAGCCAGGAATAGCGGGGCCGTCGGGGACTGGGGGGGTATATTGACATAGTTGCCACGCTTGGCGAGCGGGTTGGCAACCGCAGTTTTTTTATTGTGGTTTTGCTGTTATCAGAAAGATGCTGCTGCCTATCCTCTGCCTCAGTTTCCCTCTGTCGCCTTTTACGACACCCACGGGAAGATATGGGGTAGTGAATATACTTACCCGCCACTACACGGGGTTTAATTTTTTTTTAATTTTTGCGCGGAACCTTAATTATTTTTCTATAATTAAATGTAGCTTAAGTTACTCCTTGTGACATCTACTATCTGCCAGTGAAAATCACGTCAAAATCGGTCTAGCCGTTTCGGAGATTAGCCGGAGCAAACAGACAGACGGACGGACAGACAGACAGACAGACAAAAATTTAAAAAATTGTATTTTTGTTATTAGTACCGTTTATACTTTCATAATATGCATTTAGTAAAAAGCTGTAATTGTGAGATTACAAACAGACACTTCAATTTTATTTATTTGTATAGATATAAAAAAAAACTTTTTTAAATATAAACAAGCTTTTAATGATGTAGCTAGAGCCAGCACCACATGAACTCCAGGGTACCATATCATTGCATTATCATCGAAGTTACATAAGTATGCCAAATTTCAGCTCAATTGTATGTAGGTAAGATATAGGAAGAAAGCAAGTTAAATAAAAGCTATAAAATGAAAAATGACTTATGAATTATAGGCAAAAAATTGATTGCGAAAAACGACTCTATTAGATGCGAAATAATGCTATAATTTCTTGTTTTATTTTTAGGACTTCACAATGAAATTAAGGCTTTCTAGGAACACTTGCTAAGCGTCCCGGAATCATTAACGGCGTACTCGTTACGATTTCACTTTGTAATTAAATTTAATTTTGAAAATCCTCTGACGAGGCTGCTTAATTTTCTACTGAATATCTTCAAATTTATTTTAATATTTCATGTTTTAATTTTTATATTTAGTCGTGGTAGCGAAGGGTTTAAATGCTTGCCGTTAATTTTATAGTGTACGAATCCAGGTTCTATTACCGCCGGAAGTAATATGTAAATTACAATATGATGATTTAACATTTGCTCGGTGGTGAAAGAAAACGTCCTGAGGAAAAATATTTTGAAGACACGTGAAATCCGCCTACACACATCGTAGAAGCTCAGCGGACTAATGAGGGATAATAATTTTACGCTCCCTAGATGTCGCTAGTTGAGATTAAGGTGACCTTTTTTGCTACGCAGATGGTCACGATAAGTGTAAGATGGTAAGTGTAAGTTTTTACATTTCTAGGTATATACACAAAACAATACCTCAGAGCTGTATTCATTAATTTTTACACATTTTTTAAATTCTTCTACTTTTAAGAATATCCGTAGTTTGATTTATTCATTTCTTATCTAATTAATATAAAATTTAACAAATATTTCAGAAAGAAACATTATCTTTTACACTTTTCTAAAAACTTAACTTCCTACGCTATGAAATATGTCAAATACTCGTATTTCTACTACTGTAACAACAGGGGAATCGCAGGTGAATTTATTTATTTATTTAAAATCTTTATTTCATTCTCTTAGAAAACAAAATGGACACGAAGGGCGGACTTAATGCCTAGAGGCATTCTCTACCAGTCATCGCATTGAGTGGTGAGTATTAGACGTAGCAATTAAAAGAAGAAGAAAATAATAGAATGTAGAATAAATACACGAGTACAAGGAACATGCTTATTGTTCACGACGGCCTAACGACTATAAGAAACAAAGTGATGAAAGAATATTGTTTTGTATAAAAAGTGAAATTACCAACGAAATCGAGTAAATAGTTTGTTAATATAGTTTTACAGTGTGTTTACAACTCTTAATATATTTGTATAGAATGTCGTTTTAATAATAGTTAATATAAACAACTTTAATCGTTTAAGAAAAAATCGACCAATCACAGCGCGTCATATCGTAGAACTTTCTGGAAATTTAATTAACTGCGCAATAGTTTATATTAAAAATAATGAGAATATTTTTGTGTTCTAAAAGAGTTGTAAATATGACATTTAGTTAGCATATGGTATATAGATTACGATAGTGAAGAAATAATTTGTATAATTAAACGCATTTGGTAGTTACAGAAAAATTAAAGAATTAATGTACCCATTTGTTATGAAAATTTGGGACATTTCATTTAATAACTTTTTTAAATGTAAATATATTGAATAACCTTTATCATATACTAGGACAAAAATGCCGAATTAATGATGTTTAGCATATTAGTGTAACATTTAACCTTATATAGAAAATATTGCAATTTATGCTAATTACATAGTGAAAATGTTTTAAAATAAAGAGGCAAAACGGAAAATTGCAAGCGGCTCACTATACAGTATAGCCGAAGTCTACCTTATGGAGGCGAAACCCAGTAACGTGGTAGTAGGAAGAACTACCAGTGACAAGCAGTAGTATCCGGTAGTAGCTCAAGTGACTAGTAGCAGAACAGTAATAGTGAATTAGACAAAGTGTTAGCTAGCCGAAAAAGGTCGTAACTGAAAATCGCAGTTACACATAGCCGTAAAAAGTGGCAACTGAAAATTCTAAGTTGCAAATAGTAAAAAAGTGTTAGCTAGCCGAAAAAAGTGGTAACTGATATTCGCAGTTACACAAGTGATAAAATCAACTAGTTTTAGTTGATTTATAGCTGCTAGTCAGTAGTGTTAGAAAACCAGCTACTACCAATAGATATTTTGATACTACCAATAGATGTTTTGATATTACGAATAGATATTTTAATACTACCGCACATTTTAATTGAATCTTTTGAAATATATAGTGACTAACCGATAGTAAACTACCGTAGTTGAACAACCGTGTTCAACAACCGTGGTCAATAAATAATAGTTATAAAATTTCGCGACTAATTAATCAGTCGAACCGCTGGCCACTCCTTTGCTATTTGAATTTATAAATCGTGCATTTTAATTTTGAACCTCAGTCCACAGTTTTCCAGCAGCATACACAGAGACGGCAGTGAAAGTATCCTCCGGAACCTATAGGTGTAGGACGTGAGCGACTCGCGGAGTATCTTCGACAACATTTACTCCGGAGAGTTACGCCCGTCCGGCACACTTATTGCTTGAAAGGTATAAATAGGCCACTATCCTCTTTTTCGCAGGATGATATTAAAAAAGGCACAATGATTGTCCATTTACTCCAAAGACATTTATGTAGTAGTAACAGACAGGACATCAGCAACAAAATGGTCATTTCTTACTTATGTATGATAACAATATTATATATCTTCTTATTCTTGGAGAAACGAGCTAGCAGCTTCGAAGAAAGCCAACAAAGCGAAGGTAAGGATACAAATAATTATAAAAATTATAAAGTTGCCAATATTGCAAGCAAAGTAACATTGTCTTGCAGATTCTGTGACTCAAAAGAACATAAGTTATTTAAATGTAAAAACTTCGAGTCGTGCTCTCCTCAAGAGAGGCTTGAATTCATAAAGAAAAATAACTTATGTCAAATATGTTTTAATGCACATTCTAAAAAGTGTCATTTTCATTTTAAGTGTTCTCACTGTAGCAGCAAAGAGCACAATTCTCTATTGCATATAGAAACAAGTGAACCAAAAGCTTCATTACACAGCAAAATCAGTGATAGTACAGTTCTACTGCCAACAATCAAAGCTAAGATTCTCAGCCAAAATGGTAATTTACAAATCATTGCTCGAGGTTTAATAGATAGTGGTAGTCAAGTTTCATTTATTAAATCTGATCTTGCCAAGGCGTTAAATTTGAAGCAGTTCACAAATAACTTAACTATTTCTGCATTAGGCCAGCAAAATAAAACAACTTCAAGGGCTGCTAATGTAAAGTTCATTTCACTTCAAAACGGTTTTGATTGCCAAGTGACTTGTTACATAGTAGATATTATAACCACCAACTTGCCTCAGCACAAAATTGATTTAAAGAATGTCACAATCCCGGATTCTGTAGTACTTGCAGACAATGATTTCAACACTCCGGCTGATATTTCATTCCTACTGTCAGCTGAAGTATTTTTTAAAATAATGCTACCAAATAAAATCAAACTCAAAAATAGTGATCTTTATTTAATAGACACAGAGTTTGGGTCAGTTATATCTGGCGAAATAAAGAAAGATAACTACTCTAAAAATAGTAACTTAGTGACTATGCATGCTGTTGTTTCTAGTAATGATGAAAGGGTTGATAACCTCCTAACCAAGTTTTGGGAAACTGAAATTGTTTCTGAAGCAAATATGGAGGTTACAGCAAAGCAAGATCTTTGTGAAGCCGATTTCAAAAAATCGGTACAGTTAAATAACAATAAATTCACAGTATCCTTGCCATTGACCATGCCTATTGATCAACTTAAATTAGGTAATACTTACCCCATTGCTGCAAAGACCTTAACCAGCACAGAAAAACGCCTAGCTAGAGATAAGCAATTAAACAAGCAATATAAAGCATTTCTACAGGAGTATATAGATTTGGGGCATGCTAAGATATTACCAGTAAACTATCTGCAAATTAAAAATAAGTACTTCATGCAACACTTGCCGGTCATCAGAAATGACAGAAAAACTAATAAGGTACGAGTAGTTTTCAATGGAAACACGAGAGCTTCCTCTAAGCACAAAAGTTTAAATGAGGTGCTTATGAATGGGCCAAAGACCCAAAAGGATCTCTTTGATATATTAATTTTGTTTAGATCACATGAATATGTTCTTTTAGCAGACATCAGACACATGTATCGAGCTATTCAAATAGACCCATCTTGTAAGCATTTACAAAACATCTTATGGAAAGATGACAGAAATAAAACCATAATTCTTGAATTACAGACAGTCACATATGGATTAAAAAGCTCCAGCTTCCTGGCAACAAGATGTCTTCAAGAGCTCGCTAACAGGTATGAAGAGGAATTTCCTCTAGCTGCTGACGTCATTCGAACATCAATGTACGTAGATGACGCACTATTTGGGGCGCAATCTGTAGACGCTGCATTAGAGGTAAGAAATCAATTTATTTCTCTGCTTCAGCAAGCCAGTATGCAACTGCACAAATGGGCGGCAAATGACAAGCGTTTACTTGTCGACATCCCAGTTGATAAGCAACATTTTGATGACCATGACCTCTGCCAGGAGGACTTGTCAATGAAGGCACTTGGTTTATCTTACAATGTCAATTCTGACCAGTTTACTGTAGGCTGTCCTAGCAGAAATATAGAGTCATGGAACAAACGTTCCATATTAAGCTTTATTGGTTCATTCTATGATCCTCTGGGGCTGGCTGGGCCAATAGTAGTACGAGCTAAACATTTCATACAAAAGTTATGGAAAGAAAATTTAAAATGGGACACACCCATACCTGAAGAACTATTACAAGAATGGAAATTATTCTATTCACAATTGGTAAACATGTTACCAGTAAAAGTAAACAGGAATATTAAAACATGAAAAGCTCATAGAATAGAGTTATTAGGCTATTGTGATGCCTCTAATATAGCATATGGATGTTGCATCTATATAAAAGTAATTCACAAAGATAAAGTTACCATAACATTATTGTGTGCAAAATCTAGAATTACTCCTATTAAAATTAAACTAACAATACCTAAATTAGAATTAAATGCAGCTCTAATCTTAAGTAAGTTGTATAACAGGGTAAACTCTATTTACACTAAAGTGAATATTGATGCTAGATACTTATTTTCTGATTCGCAAGTGGTTCTATGTTGGTTAAAGTCAAATAAAACCTTACCTGTTTATATTAGAAACAGAGTTCAAAACATAAACTCACTTACCAAAGAATGTAATTGGTCTCATGTAGAGGGTACAATCAATCCAGCTGACTGTTTATCCAGGGGCTGTAATCCCTTAGAGTTATCAAGTAATAAGCTTTGGTGGAATGGTCCTTCTGATCATGCTAAGCCCTATTTCATGCCCCAAACGTCCATTTCTTTTAATCATCCATTATGTTTAGAAAATATTGAACCTGCTGTGCAGGATGTTTGTTTGAAGGTAACCGTGGATATACCAGATATTTTTAAAAAAGTTTTCCTCTTGGAACAGAACTGTAAGAGTGGTAGCATGGATAACAAGATTTTCATACAATAGTAAAAACAAAAATAATAAGCTAAAAGGGTATTTGTCAACTTCAGAATTAAATAATTCTAGAAACAAAATAATTTCACAAGTTCAAAATTTGTACTTTGCAACTGAAATTAATTGTATTAAAAAGAACAAGTCTATTAAAACTCATTTAAAATCATTGGCTCCATTTGTAGATAGTAATAACGTCCTTCGAGTGTCTGGTAGATTGCAAAATTCTCCCATTCCATATTCTCAAAAGCACCCAATTATATTACCCAAAAAATGTCATATCACTAATTTAATTATAAGAAATGAACACTTAGCATTAATGCATGCAGGATTAAAATTAACAATGTCAAACCTGGCCTTAAGATATTGGATTATTGGTTGTAGCAGGGAGGTTAAAAATATTATAAACAAATGTGTAACCTGTTACCGTTTTAGAGCCAAAGTGGCATCTCAACTAATGGGATCCTTACCTGCAGATAGAATTACTGAAGCAAATACCTTCAGCATCGTAGGTATTGACTACTGTGGTCCTTTCAATATTAAACAATCAACTATTCGTAGAAGCGTCGTTTCCAAGGGTTATGTCGCTGTATTTGTTTGTTTTGTAACAAAATGTATTCACCTAGAACTAGTGTCTGACATGACCACAGAATGTTTTCTAGCAGCCTTAAAAAGGTTTATAGCCAGGCGCGGCCTGCCAAACACAATCCATTGTGATAATGCAAAAACATTTAAAGGAGCAAACAATGCTTTAAATAATTTATATAAACTTAATGCTTCTGATGTCCATCGCGACAGCATTATTAGCTTCTCTGGTTCAAGGGGTATAAAATTCGAGTATATTCCTAGTTACTCGCCGAACTTCGGCGGCCTCTGGGAGGCAGGAGTAAAAAGCGCAAAATTTCACATAAAAAGAATAATAGGAAATCAAGTACTTACCTATGAGGAGTACAACACAATATTAGTTGGCATAGAGGGAATATTAAATTCCAGGCCACTAACTTCAATGTCGAGAGATCCTTCTGATCTTACATTCTTGACTCCGGGTCACTTTTTAATAGGAAGGCCCATAACGGCAATCCCTGAGCCTGATATTACTCACATTCCAGAGAATAGACTGCGCTTTTGGCGTCGAAGCACTCAAATGCAGCAACACTTTTGGAATGCGTGGCATAAACAATATTTGTCCCAGTTAAACAGCAGACCCAAGTGGCATCTAAACCAGCCAAACATAGAGGAAGGTAGTTAAGTGCTTTTAAAGGATGAAAGATCTAGTCCTCTCCAATGGCCTGTGGCCAGAATTGTAAAATTATACTATGGTTCAGATCGTAAGGCCAGGGTCGCTGAAATAAAAACAGCTTCAGGAATATACCGTAGAGCAATAAGCAAACTATGTATTTTGCCTAACTGTAATTAAGGGATGTAACTATTGTAACTTACTGTAATTAACTAGTATAACTAATGTTATCTTACTGTACTTAAGTAGCATAACTATTGTAACTTAATTGTAATTGATTAGCTAATGAAACAACATTCCCCCGGGAATATGTCTACGACATTTTACTAACTACTTTAATACTATTATAAATCGGCAACATTTTGGTACAATGTTGCTTTATAAGTTGGCAACACTGCGGCCAACGCCCTTCTCACAAGACTTCAATGTAACGGCTAGTATTGTTCTCTGTATAAAAATATTAAATAAATAAAAGAAACTGTGAATCAATGTTCAAACTTTTGTTTTAATCAAACAGATACAGATTTAATCATCTAGAATATTTAAGGAGGTGAAACAGTAAACGATACTGTACCATACTAATAAAGAAATCGGGTGGACCTGTTTCGGGGCACACGGCCGTTGGTTTTAACGTGAAACGTCTAAACGTCTACGTCAGCCAGTACAACCAGTACAACCCTTCAACAAGATAGCCTTCTTTTTAAAATTTTAATATAATTCTACAACACCAGGAGAATTCCAGATGCGTTTCCGACCTTTTAAAAAGGAATAAGCTCGTTTATTGATGGTTTCTAAGTCGTATTGGTTGGTTAAATTTGGTGGCTGGAATTAATCCGTACAATTCTTCAGCGCACTCCCCGTGGTGAATACAAAAGAAAATGCAAAGGGATGCAAAATCTCTACGCAGTGCCAGTGAATTGAGCCAATCAAAGAGAACTCGGTCGTCGACAGTTCCAGCCGCTTTGCTCTCTATGTGGCAAGTGGAAGGAGCTCGCACTGGGGAGCCCCGGCCAGAGATGAGAACAGTATTCCATCTGAGGCCGAACCTGTACTTGTAAAGTTGCATACGGTGGCATGAAATACTCTCCCGCTCTAATGAGTATGCCAAGCTTTTTAGAAGCCAATTTAGCTTTTTCTTCCAAGTGACCATGCTACTGCAGTTCTTGCGATATGTCGACGCCGAAGTTAGAAGAATACTTGAAGAAATACAACAAAGGTGTTTTTATTAGCGATAAACGCGTATTCTTGTGAATTTGTATAATAATTTATCATCTAACAACTTTTAAGTTCAGTGGTTTACTAAAATATGTTAGATTTAAAGTGTATTCATGGGAAAGAGGGAATGATAGAACCATGAAAGATTTCATAATTGTGGATGAAAGAATGCCGAATTAATGGTCTATTCAGACGTTGGTGGCATCGGACATCTGTGTCTACCACTGCATGACAGCGTATAAGAATAGAGATGTTACAAGATGAAGGTGTCAAAGAGAAGTATAAATGCAGACTGAGGGAAAATATAAGTGGGTTGATGAATTATTTATTAATGATTTAAACTAGAAGAATGTATGGAATAATATTAAGAAAGTTTTGGTGGATGCAGCCACCGAAGTATGTGGTGTAAGTAAGAGAACGAATGAAAGGAAAAGTAATACGTTGTGGTGGGATGATGATTTACGGATGAAAGTTGAAGCAAATAAGAGAGCATGGCTACATTTACTAGCAACTAAAGCTGGTAATTCTGGCGGTATGAATGATGAGATTGAATAAGAGAGTAAAAGAAGTTGTTGAAAGGAAAAAGCAAGAAAGGATAGATAATAATGATAGAAGGATATCTGATAACTTCCAGGCAAATATTAAAATGTTCTGGAAGCTCGTAAGAACTTCCAGGTTAAATTCAAAACAGCCTAGAATGAATGCTATACGAGACGAGAATGGCTGCATGCTGAATGATGAAGTTTCGAATTTAAAGAGATGGAAGGAATACTTTGAAAGCGTGTTTAAGAGTGAAGAGTCGTCTGAAGTAAGTGAAGTACACATTCCGGAAGAAGTGGAGAAAGGTAGGGAGATAAGTTTAGATGAAATAATGAAAGCAATGAAAAGCATGAAAGCAGGTAAGGCAACCGGATATGATAGAATATCACTCGAAATGCTAAGGGCTTGAGAGGGTGTGGTTGCAGGCCTGCTGTGCACCTTGTTTAATTTATGTTGGGAACTGACGCGGGTACCGGAAGACTGGTGCAAAGCCGTTATAGTCCCAATATATAAGGGAAAGGGCTCACAGTAGGCCTGTAAAAACTACAGTGGTATCAGCTTGCTTAGCATTGTGGGTAAACTGTATGATAAGGTGTTAATTGTAAGAGTTATGGAAGAAACTGATGGAAAATTTTGGGATCTGCAAACTGGATTTAGAAAGGGGAAGGGGTGTACGGATCAAGTCTTTTTCATGCGCATGATTGCGGAGAAGTTTTTGGACAAAAACCAGAAAGGTTTTTGTGCGTTCATGGACTTGGAAAAGGCTTATGATAGAATGGACAGGAATGTGTTATGGCAAACACTGAACTCATTTGGATTGAGCGCTGGCTTGATACAGGCATTAAGGTCTCTTTATATGGACTCTAGTGCTTGTGTCAGGATCAACGGTGTCTACTTGGACTGGTTTGGCATTTATAAAGGTGTCAGACAGGGATGTGTGGCTTCCCCGTGGGCTGTTTAACCTATTTATGGACAGTTGTTTGCAAACTTTGCATGTTGAAGAATGTGGGTTGAGAATGGGTGAGTTAACCGTCAAATGCCTTTCGTACGCCGATAATCAAGTCATATTTGCATCGTAGGCGGCCGAGTTGCAAATTATGGTTAATTTAATGAACTGGTCATTGAAAGAAAGGGGTATGAAAGTGAACGCAAGTAAGACGAAAGTGATGGTTTTTGAAAGAGAAGAAAGTAAAACGTTATGTGAAATAAGAATAGAAGGGTAGTTGATTGAGCAAGTGGATGAGTTTGTATATTTGGGATGTTTATTTAGCAGGGATGGTAGATATGATAAGATTATAGAACAGGATATACAAGCTATTATGAAGAGTCAGAATGTATCAAAGAAGGCACGTATGACAATTCATAATGCTGTGTTAGTCCCTACTTTAATGTATGGCAGTGAAATTTGGGTCTGGCAGAAGAAGCATGAGAGTAGAATAAATGCTGTAGAAATGCGGTCTTTCAGGAGTGTTCTAGTGCTGAATCTGAATGACAGGGTGAGAAATAGTGTGATAAGAGAAAAGTGTGGTTTGCAAGATGACGTTGTGACAAGGACTAAGAAAGGAATGCTTCGGTGGTTTGGTCATGTAGAAAGAATGAACGAGGAAAGAGTGACAAAGCAAATTTATGTTGCAGAAGTGAACAGCAGGATCGGGAAGGGACGCCCTAGATGAAGTTTTATCGATCAAATTGGAGATACATCAAAAATGGGCCAAATTAGGAGTACCCTTAACCGACGAGCGTGTATGCATAGATATATGGATGTAAAGGAGGCGAGAGAGGTGTGTCAGGATCGCGCCAAATGGCCAATTAACTTCCTTTCAATGCTACGCAGAAGGAAGTTAATAAATAGATTTATACAATAAAAAGCATACATATCCCTATTATTATATCGTAAAGCATTAAAAACTTGAGTAACCTTCAACAACATAATCGATACTTTGATGTCGAAACGGTAACATTCCTAAAACGTGTTTTTACCTTATATATATTAGCGTCACCTACTGGGGTATAGCTGAAATATTTTCCTAATAAATATTCAGAGTAATTATGGTATGTAAACACATCAGAGATCGAGCATCGAGCTATGTAAACGTCGCTTCACACACGCGCGAGCTCAAAGTTTTTGTATGCAAATGTTCCTTATGTCCGCTTTATATAATGCATATATATATAAATCTCTTTGATTTACTCAAAGTCATGATTCATCAATTCCATCCATTACAGTCAATAAAAATCCACTGCTGAACATTGGCTTCCCCATAGATTGCCTCATTTTGCCATAATTGCCACGCTTGGCGGGTTGGAAACCGCTGTTTATATTATAGTTGTTACCAGGAATATGCTGCTATCCACCTCCTATTTCATTAACCCTGTAACGCCCCTTACGATACCAACGGAACAAAACCGTGTGGTGACGGTGTAAGAATATCTCTTTCTCACAGGTCATTTGTAAGTGAAGTGATAAGGCCGCCGATTGTACCTTTTTTATTCTTTGTATTTTTTCTTATATATCGGTGTACAATAAAGTATTCCTCATTCATTCTATCATTCACTACCCCATATCGTCCAGTGGGTGTTGTAAGTCATGATTACGTTAGAGAAATTCAAGGAACTTCATATGCATTGTTGACCCCTCCTATCTAAATTAATCGTGATAATATATCTCCGCTCCTTTGTTTTTTATCGGCCTGTATTACACTTTCCTTCCTTCACCTAGTAAATTACCTGCGTTGGAATGAAACCCTAATATTTTATGTCAGCGAAAATACCGAGCAGCGGCGCTAATGAGGCAGTTTATAAAGAGAAAAGACGCTAAGACGTATGTCCACATATCAGATGGTAAGTAGGCTTAAGTATTTTGATCCGTATTTCGATGTTTAACAAGTACAATATTAAACACAGTGAAAGGCGTAGGATGTCTGGTATTGTTATTGTAAATTTTCTCTAAAACGAGAGACATTCATAGCCAGCACTAGACTTTTACTGGTTGATGAAGATGAAGATATGATTTATTTATACAGCTGCACTAATATATAATAGAATAGAATATAATAGAATAGTATAATTTTTATTCAATATACATTACATGTGTAATTCTTATTGAAAGTCATTTTTTACTTTACTTTACCACTGGTTCGAAAAAAACCCTCTGTCCTGGGAAGAACCAGCAAGAAACCCAGCGGGACTTTTTTTAAAATAAATTTTACAATATAAATTACGAACTATTAACAAAATTTATTTTAGAAACCGCTTGGAAGCGACCACCTCATTCCCAGGGGTTATTATCAACCATGTATTCATTTATACTATAATAACCCTTTTTATACAGTTTCAGCTTAATAAAACATTTGAACTTGGTAATAGAAAGAACCTGTACACTTTCCGGGACCTTGTTGTAATAGCGTATACATTGCCCCAAGAATGAATTACTGATTCTGTGGAGTAGAGATACTGGCATTACTATCTTGTGTTTGTTTCTAGTGTTTACAGAATGCATATCACTTTTTTTATTAAAACTATGTTTGTTTTTGTGAAAATACGTTAAATTTTTATAAATATATTGAGAGTCCAAAGTTAATATATTTATTTCTTTAAATTTATCTCTAAGAGACTCTCTCGGTTTTAAATTGTAAA
Organism: Parnassius mnemosyne; assembly: GCA_963668995.1. Lineage (NCBI taxonomy): Eukaryota > Metazoa > Arthropoda > Insecta > Lepidoptera > Papilionidae > Parnassius > Parnassius mnemosyne. Next base: position 2,546,364 of record CAVLGL010000137.1, on the reverse strand, counting down.
TAGCTCTAATGGCCCTCTTCTGTAAAACAAAAATAGTTTCTGAATCAACCGCATTTCCCCATAGCAATATTCCATAAGACATTATGCTATGGAAATAACTGAAATAAACTAATCTAGCTGTCTCGACACTAGTGAGACCTCTAATCTTTTTTACAGCATAGGCTGCAGAACTTAGTCTGCTTGCTAATTTGGATATATGGGGGCCCCACTGAAGCTTCATGTCAAGAGTGATGCCATGAAAAACAGTGGATACAACAGGACTCAATTCCTCCCCATTAAAAACACATTGGTATTCAGATTTTTAACATTCGTTGTTGTAAATTTAATACATTTAGTTTTATTTCCGTTCAAATGCAGATTATTAACGTTAAACCAATGCACTAATTTTGATATAGCATTATTCACTTCGTCACATTTAAATGATTGACGTTTAAGTTTAAAGTCAAGGAAGTATCATCAGCAAATAATAATATATCATGATTATCCTCTACATGAGAAGGTAAGTTATTAATATATACCAGAAACAGGAATGGGCTGAGAATCGAGCCCTGGGGGACACTCATTAGTACAGGTAACCCGGAAGAACTTTTACCATTAATAATAACCTTCTGCTTTCTACTACTTAAATATGAAATAATAAGTTTTAGCGCTGTGTTCTTGACACCATAATACTGTAGCTTCCTGATTAATGTCTCATGGTGAACACAGTCAAAGCCCTTGGAAAAGTCACAAAATATACCCAAAGCATCCTCTGAATTCTCCCATGCACAAAAAATATGTTTAATAAGCTCAACTCCAGCGTCAGTTGTCGAGCGAGCCCTTGTAAAACCGAATTGATTTTATGTAGCAATTTATTAATATTAAAGAAAATTAACATCTGAATTAAAATAAATTTTTCAAAATTTTCATTAAATGTTGGTAGTACAGAAATTGGTCTTAAATTGGCGGGGTCTAATGTACTACCAGATTTAAATATAGGTATGACTTTACTATGTTTCATTAAATCAGGAAACACATCAGATTCTACGCTTATATTAAATATAGTGGCTAGATAAGGTGCTAATATATCTATTATAGATAAAATAACTTTAACGGAAATCCCCCATAAGTCTGCCGTTTTCTTAACATCAATAGTTTTAAAATATTTAACGATATCTTTTGGCAGTACTCCATGGAATTTAAAAGTATTTGAACAAGCCTTTACATTTTGTTTGAGCAATGATTCGGCGACAGTAGGAGAAGAATTTAATGATTTTGTTAAACGTAGTGATTATATTCTCTTTGGATTTTGTTGTCAAAAAAGGAACGTCAGTAAAATGTTTCTCAAAAGCCGTAGCAACTTTTTGATCAGATCGCGTTAAATTATTGTTGCGCGGATGACCTTGCCCGTTTCACTATTTATTATTCTCCAGGTCATTTTAATTTTGTCGGATGCAGTTTTTATTTTGTTGCTTAAATGTTGAGCCTTAGCAGTGGAGTACACTTTGTTAAATCTTTTAGAATATGTTTTTACATAATCTCTAAATATAACACTACTATTATATGATCTTTCATCATAAAGCTCGTATAACCTTCGTCTACTTTTATAAATTCCTACTGTCGCCCATTCATTAAATAATTTGCGACTGTTAAAAGAGAAAGTTTTTGAAGTTAATATCCTACTAAATTCACAACGTATAATTTTAAATAATGTACCATACAAATAATTAGCACTATTTTTAAATGAAAGTGATGGAAGTCTTTTTATTATATTACTTGTAAACCTCTCCAAGCGTTGTTCATTTATTGGAACAAACACAACTTTCTTATGTTTTAGTTTTTTGTGTATGTAAGGTAGTGATACCAACTGTCCACAGTGAACTGAACTTAAATTTTGAATAATTGATTTATGCAAGGGCTTAACATCTGTAAAAATGTTATCTATATAGGTCTATAGACCAAAGTATCGCAATAAGGCGGACTGTCTTTGCTATTTTTGATATGATCTCCCTATTTTCATGAATTTTTTTGTGTTGAGTGAGTACCTGGATGTTTTGGATTCACAATTTGACCCGGGAGGTGGCGCTGTTGTCAAAAAAGGAAATTACCTTTATTTTTCATTATAATTATGATCGCTAATATTCAATTAAAAACTATTTTAAACATTCAATCCGAGTACAGTGTCTTATCTAGTTTCAAGTAAATATCCCTACATCCAATGAAATAAAGATATTAAGAGAAGAGAGAGAGAGAGAAAGAAAGAGAAAAAGTGAAAGTGAGAGATAGTATTGTTGGTAATTCAGTATTAGATTCTGCTATAATAATTACTATTATATATTTTGATTAGGTACTTAGTATAAAAATAAATAATAATATTGTATATAATTATAATTAAATTAAAAACTTTTAGTACATAATATTAAAGAAAAAACTAATTATAATAGAGACCAGCATCTTAAAAAACTCGTGTATTCTATAATATTTTTACGAGTAATCTATGTTTGTGGCTGTTAAAAACTCATTCATTTAAAAAGAGATAATTCAAACTAATAACTGGTATTATGGTTCCATTTATATCACCATACACTCGAATACGTAGCTTTCTACAAACTAAGTGCTCCCAACCGCGGATGCTCGCGGTTGTTTAAACTTATAAAGATTAAATAAGGTACCTACAGTTTTGTTAAAACAAAAAAATTAAAGCTGAATTGAAGCTGTTTTAGCTTAGGCTGGCATGTAGCCTAAGCTAAAGCAGCTTCAATTGTGCCTCGCAGTCACGTATAAGCTTATAATTAGGTTTTTTTTTATTTGGCCTAAATTAAAAAGAAAATATTTTTTCTATATTATTTGATCGCCAGTTACAGGCATGTTTTATCCTGCTTATTACGAAATTAATAAATTATATTTAATGTAAATGGAAGGAATATAAAATAAAAAAAATATACCAATAATTGGTGCGTCATATCGTGCGTCATTTCATACTCTCATTTTGTAAATAGCATATAATTTTAATCATTTTAAACGATTATATTATTACAATAATAATAAACTTAGGAATGAGGATATCCGCAGTAGAACCAGAGTGACCGACATAGCCCAACGGATTAGTAAGCTGAAGTGGCAGTGGGCCGGCCATATAGCTCGAAGAACCGACAACCGATGGGGAAGAAAGGTTCTCGAGTGGCAGCCTCGTACCGGTAGGCGAAGTGTAGGGCGTCCCCCCACGAGATGAAGTGACGACCTGGTAAGACATGCAGGAAGTCGATGGATGCAGGTGGCTCAGGACCGTGCTTTGTGGCATTCTTTGGGGGAGGCCTATGTTCAGCAGTGGACTTGTGAAGGGCTGTAATGATGATGATGATGATGAATAATATCCCATATACATAATATAATGGTATGTAGACAAACCGGTAACTGAAGCATGTTCTATGATAAACTTTGGTTTTTAAAACGCTAGTTTTTTATCACACTAGAGTTATCTCCATAATTGTGGAGCCAGTACATAAATTACACTAAATTATTTGTAGACCATATAAATTTTTTTTCTGTCCGGGATTCGAAATAGTGCATCTGTTCAGTCTTTGAAAAATTTAAAATAGGGTAAGATTTTGTTTTTATTTTGGAGGATAAAGTTTTGGTTTTTGTGATTTGGATAAACACTTATTGTACTAGTTTCACAATATTTATATTAAAATTCCCCGCGACTTTGCCCGCGCGTAAATTATTATGATTCGATTTCATGTGTTTTAATTTTTTGCGCGGAACCCTAATTCTTTTTCTAAAATAAAAGTAGCCTAAGTTACTTCTTATAACATCACCTATCTGCCAGTAAAAGTCCTGCCCATATCGGTCATGCCGTTTCGGAGATTAGCAGGAACAAACAGACAGACAGACAGAAAGGCAGACAGACAAAAATTAGAAAAATCGTGTTTTTTTACCGTATATACTTTCATATGCATATAGTAAAAAGATGTTATTTTAACATTACACACAGACACTTTATTTATTTGTATAGATATGCTGCTGATAACAAATATCTGAATATATTGATTTATTTATAAATATTTACATTTATTACTCCCATGAAATCTATTCAAAGAAACAAAAGTTTTGAATTACAAATTGACAGGTTCCTTTGATCATACTCGATGACGCAGACGAATTAAATTGACTTAGTTGTTATTTAAATTAGGTACTGTTGAGTCGATAGGGACTGGAAAACTTAATAGTCAATAGTGGCAGATAGCTGAAGTTATAAGGAGTAACTTAGGCTACTTATATTTTAGAAAAAGTATTAGGGTTCCGCACAACATAATTAAAACCCTAAATTACACGCGGACGAAGTCGTGGAAACAGCTAGTTTCTAATATCAACTAAAAAAAATAATGGCAATGTGTTGGTCGCTTCCAAGCTGTTTTTTATATAAGTTTTGTAATGAGTGTGCGCATATACTGTGTTTTATTCTACAATTTTACTTAGAAAAAAGTCCCGCTGGGCTCCTGGCTGGATATTGCTAGGACAGAGATTTTTCCAAACCAGAGGTAAAAGTAAAAAAACCGACTTTCAACAAGAATTACTAGTTATCTATAACGAATAAAAATTATTCTATGCTATTGTATTGTACGTGGTAGAGCCATGCCGCAGTTGTATAGTTGTAGCACGAATGATTCGGTTCGACTGGGGAAGGACCATGTTCTCACAGAATACCAGCGTACAGCGTAGAATAGCAGATTAACGCTGCTGTGTTTCGTATGGTGAGTGGCGAGAACTGGAGACCCCTTTTACTGGAAACGAGACATTCCATCTTACTCCTCACGGGTGACAACTCATTTGCATTTTGATACGTAGTCGAGAATAGATGTAGATGTCTATCATCATCATCATCATTACAGCCCTTCACAAGTACACTGCTGAACTCCCCCAAGGAATGCAACAAAGCACGGTCTTGAGCCATCTGTATCCGTCGTCTTCCTGCATACCTTACCAGGTCGTCACTTCGTCTAGTAGGGGGTCGTTCTACACTTCACCTACCGGTACGAGGCTGCCAATCAAGAACCTTTTTTCCCCATTTGTTGTTGGTTCTTTGAGCTATATGGCCGTCCCATTGCTACTTCAGCTTACTAATCCGTTGGGCTATGTAGGTAGGTTACTCTAGTTCTACTGCGGATATCCTCCTAATTCATTTCACTAGATGTCTTCGGGCCACAGCATTTACTTAACATTGGGTGCACTGTGCTCATTTGTCACCCTTATCCTATGAAATAAATATTCTTAAAGCAACTGAGGTTGTCAACACGCTAATTTTGGCAATAATTGAATTCTCATAATAAATATCATCTCTAAGCTCAAGGTTGATCGGCAAGCTATGAAGAGGGCTATGCTCGGGGTTTCTCTGCGTAATAAACTTAGATATGAGGATATCCACATTAGCTCCAGACACAGGACCGTGCTATGTTGCATTCCTTGGGGGAAGCCTATGTTCAGAAGTGGGCTATTAAAATATAAAACGCTGTAATAAATGATTGTACACAAATTTTAACAGTGGTAGAGCCAAGCGGCAGCTTTTGCTGTTGCATATTTCCAAAAACAGTGGTTTAATTGGAGAGGGGGGGGGGAGACATATGACTCTAATGAAAAATACCACTTTAAAGCCTAAATATTTCCTAAATAGACCTGCAACGAAATGATGATGTTCCACGCCCCCAGTGTTTTTGAAATACCTATCCAACGATACCCCACTTGTAGAAATAGACGGGGAAAAAATCATCCTCCATTTACTTGTATGGGAAGTGCCCAAAATAAAAATATTTTTTAAGATTTTATTTCACAGTATTCTAGGCGTGATTAATACGAGTGTCTATAACTATGCCAAATTACAGAATTGTAGTACCTTGGGTCTCTGAGCAAAACCGCGGACGGACAGACGGACGGACATGGCGACACTACAAGGTTTCCTTGTTGTGTAACTACGGAACCCTAAAAAAACCCTTTTTTTATAGGAGAGGGGACAAACGAGCATGCGGCTCATCTGATGCCCATGAACAACTGCAACACCAGAGGAATTGCAGATGCGTTGCTGGCCTTTTAAAAAGGAGTATGCTCTTTTCTTGCATGTCCCTAAGTAGTATCAGTCCGGAAAAATCGCTGGTAGTAATTGATTCCTAAGGGAAGTTGTGCGAGGAAAAAAAATTCTAAATCGCACAGTGGTGGACCACCAACCATCCAGATGGTATGGATGGTATCGCGAGTTTTTCGCGATGTGAGATGGTGAAATTGAGTGGCTGGAATTAGTCCGAACAATTCCTCAGAGCACTCGCATTGGTACATGCGATAAAATACGAAAAGAGATGCAACATCTCTACGCAGTGCCAGTGAGTTAAGCCGATCGGAAAGAACTCGGTCGTCGTCGATTCGAACCGCTCTGCGCTGGATGCGGTTAAGTGGAAGGAACTGGCACTGGTGAGCCCCTGCCCAGAGATGGGAACAGTATTCCATGTGACGCCAAACCTGCACCTTGTAAAGTTGCAGGCGGTGTGAATTCGGAACAACGTCTAGGGAGTAGGAGTACCGAAAAACATGCGTTAGAACCGGTGCCAACTCTGGAGCACACTTTCTCAGCACATTTGGCGGGATTCCGTCAGGCCCACTCGACTTGTGAATATCCAGGGAGAGGACTGCTTTGCATACTGAGCACTGTGTGAACCACACATCACGCATAGAGCACTGCTGGATGTTCGGCGGTGTGTTCCCCCCGTCATCAAGAGTCAAGTTGGACGCAAAAAGGGAGCCTTTAAGGTCGGCTTTCTCCTTTGCGGCGTGGGCCAGAGAGTCATTCTCACTGTGCAGAGATGGTAGTGATGGCTTACAGAAATTCTCTTGGAAAGTCTTGGCGAGAGAACAGTAAGTGAAGACACAGAGAAGTGATTGGTCGCATGTTTTATCGCATGACGCAGTCACTCGCTCCTTAAGTAGAGAGCGGTTGCGTCATCGGTCTGTATAAAAGGCACTTGTTTTGGCTCGTCGCTCACTAAGCGGTTAGCCACCGTAGAGTCTATATCACCTGAATATGCCTCGTGTAGCGGCGAAACACGTGTCGTATTATAGTCAGTGGTGTGTCTTGCCTAGTGTAGTGGTGTTGGGAGTAGCGGTGCTGGGATAAGTGGTGACGGGGATAGTGCACGCAATTGAGGGAGGGCGAGAGGTGCTCTTCATACTAGGAAAGACACATCATTTTATTTTATAACGCGGATATTTGCGAAGTAAATTTTTCTAAAAGCTTTTTTTCGCAATAACTCTTATGAAGGACCTGGAGACGAAGTTATACTTCTTTTTAATCATGCTGGTGTTTATATCCCGAGCCGCCGAAGCCTTTGCCTAGGCCCGATAACACCCCTGCTTACTGCGTAATGCAGTCTTACAGGAGCTACCAAACTAAGACTGAGATATGCCACCGATGGGTACCACAGATGATGGAATAAATAGTTCCATTCCCTGTTGCACCACATCGGTGACAGAGTCAGCAACAGCGCTGGGATCATCCGGTGAGAAGCAAAACCGCACCGTCCCAATATGTAGACCTATAATTCCAAACGTGGCGGCAACCTGCAGAAAGCAACCGCGAGAGCGTGAGTGGCACCACACTCCGGATCAGATAATGGTCCAAAGAGCCAAGAGGGTCATCAACGGAAACCTGATATTCGTCCGGATGAGAGATCAGCAGAAGGTCCAACAGGGAAGGTGTATGATACTCCACATCTGGTAGCAAAGTAATCAGTTGTGTCAGACCATATGCCAAAGCAAAGTCATAAACAGATCTCCCCGCATGATCGGTTAAACGTGAACCGAGTCATTCAGCGTGGTGGGCGTTAAAATTGCCAAGTATCACGATCTCTACGGATGGGATCTGTTGTGGCAAGAAATCTGTAGCTATTTGGACGTGGTCGATGAGTCGGTCTGTGTCGGCATTACCGCTATGGAACCTATAGAGGCACCCGTAGACGCGAGAATGGTCGTCGTTGTCTACGTGCAGCCATAGGATGGACAGGTCCATCCTATGGCATCCTATGACGTCTATGGTTTTGACATACCTTCAAGACTGCTGAGGCGTCGAGAACAGATATCCTTTCTGACGTATACGCAAACTCCAGCCGGGGGCACAAAGAAGCGTTCTAATTTGTACCCCGGATAGAACAGGTACGAAGTATTAGCCGGAGAGGACACCTGCGTCTCGGTCAAAAAGAGCAAGGTCGGTTTCGCCGTCTCTAGATAGTAGTGGACGGCGTTAAGGTACGAGTGAAGTCGCTTGATGTTGCAGAAGCCTACGGATAGAGTGGCAGGTGTCGCCATGGTTTTATCGCTCTGTTTGCCCCATCCAGTGTTAATATAGAGCGGGATTTTGCTCCCTCCAGAACACGCGGGGCAGCCTGAGCATCCACGCTCAGGAAGTAGAGGGTAGCTTAACCGTGGATGCTCAGTGAGGGATTCTCCAATATCAGGGGTGCTGGTATCCTCCTGGGGTATTCCTTTCTTTTTAAATTCCGCAACCCTTTGTTGAGGGGGGGGGGGGGTAGGGGTTGAGCCTCCGGCCACCTGCACTAACCAAGCGAACTGCAGAAGCAGAGCTTTTACTTTACGTTGGTTTTCTGTGAGGTCGTGGTACTGCCCCAGTTCGAGCCGGCTCATCCATGCTACAGCAGAAGCTGTAGCGTGGCTCTACCACTGTTAATAACAACCAACAAACACAACAACAACAACAAAAACAACTCTGAGCTACTGAATGAGGGTCACCGACTACTAAGCTATGTTTATTTACAGCCAATTTAAGCCAGAAATACACTATAAATATAAAAACTTAAAAATTACATCTAGATATCTAGATACGGTCGGGCAAATAGTATCAATAAAATCTTTAATGTTGCTAACAATTTCAGATCACCACGCTTGGAATGATTTCAAAAGTAATAACGATTATAATAAAAACGAAAGGTTTTAGTACCTCTTTGCTGTGGAAGCTGTCGCTGGTTGAAGCTCATCTTAACGTAGCGTACTAATTTCATAATTTTAGTATTATTGCCTTCATATTAAATTTTAATTTTCCTTTAATCTTAGTATAGCTTAAGTTAAATTAAATTACAACATACGTACGTATTACTAGGCAATCACTGCTACGTGCTAGTGGTCGTAAAGCCGACTGTAGATAATAAGGTCACAGGTTCTATTTCGAAGTCGAGAAAAATTTAGTTACTGGGTTTTGTTGACAAAAAATTCTCATAAGCAGCCCGGAGTTAGGAAGATGGCGGTGTTACAACCCCGTGCGTCGTAATGCACGTAAAGCTGTTGATCCTGCGCCTGATCTCTCTCCGTTCGTGTCAGATTAACGTCCCATCGGACTATGAGAGTGAGGGAATAGAGACCTGTGATTGCGCTACACTTGGGCACTATAATCCTGTTATGCACAAACAGCTAGTCTCCGATGAGATTGGCCGTCGTGACCGAGTTTCGATCTGGAAGACATTATTATTACATACGCATATTTAAGTATAATTGAGCAAGTATTCCGTTGCTCTAGTACGTGTTGATAGACTTTACTAATCCTCGAAACTGTGGTAGCTCAGGCGCGAAGTGCTCGTCGTGAATTTCACAGTACGCGAGCAAACCGGGTTTGAACCCTGTCGGCTTGAATGGATTGTTAATTAAAATTTTCAGTGCTGATTTATAACGTGCTCGACGTTGTAGAAAAACGTCGAGAGGAATACTACATTTTAACACGTGGTACAAGTCAACGTGGTAGAGCCATGCTATAGCAATATCATAGTTGTAACAGGAATGGGTCTGCTTGACCGGGGAAAGATCGCGCTATCACAGAATACCAGCGTAAAATAGCAGGCTCTAATGCTTAATGACTTTTTTTTATATTTACGGGAATATATATTAAATAATAAATTTTTATTTAAAGTTATGGTTGTGACAAAATAATGTACATTTGATTGGTTAAAACGTTTGATGCACCAGTAGTATAAAATAAAAAAAATAAACAAGAAATTGATAAAATAAATTATGAAGAAGGTAAAAAATAATTTTGTTTATATACAGTATTAAAGAATAAAGAAAATTTCTATTTGAGAAAGGAATATTCGAATATAGAAACAAAATTTTGCCCTAATATTAACTTCTGCAGAACTTTGTACAAAGTAATAACTGTTTCGGCAGTCTGATATTGACCTCCGAGCTAGCTGTAAAATGTTTACCAATTAAAGTTGGAAAATATCTTAATTGCATATTTGTTATATATTTAAAAAAACCCTCGTAACTAAATAAGAGACCGTAGAAATAATCCATTGTAGCTCAGGGGATAAGCAGCCATCTTTAATATCATGGTACCCGAATAAACCGAGTTCAATCGCTACCAGCACAACAGAGTTATTTGCTATTTGAGGTGCAGACTTACAAGGAGCTAAAGGAGAATATTGTGAGAAAACCTGTACTACCGATAAAAAAAAGAATTGCGGTTGCGTGGCATATTCTTTCCTCTAGGCCTCACTCTGTTCGTTTCTCCGCGTTCCCGTGGCCCTGACAATATGCAACGAAATTTATTCGGTGCGAGTCCAACGTAAATCATCCTTGCCGTCGCGAGTCGGATATCTGTATGCGTAGGCATTTCCCCATGTAAGAAAAGGCACTGTTGTGTGGAGACCTTTATTCTTTACATTAAAATTTTCGTGTCTTCCTTTCAATTCTTCATGAGTTCTTAATAATCTATTGATATGTATGGACCTCTCTCACTGTACGGAGGATATGTCTTATTAGTCACGCATGAAGATGGCTTGACAGTCTCAATACTTACCAATTGTCATATTTATTAATCTGTGATATAGGCTCATAAGCAAACTTTCCTATATAGGGCAGTACTCATTACCCAATTGTTCTTTTCTTGTTAGTTTGTGAACTGAAAAAAGGACCAGGAATATGCTACTTTCTCACGAGAAAGTTATTAAAAGTTATGAAGTATTGACCAGAAACAAAAACCAAAACTAATAGTGTGGTGAATTTCATTTTACAAGTCCTTATAATATTTGTATAGGAATTGAATAAGTTGTTTGTCACAATTACAGAACATTATTACTCCTCATTATGATAACGGTAAATGATTGCAAGTCTTGGCTTATTCTCGTCCATGAGCGGTGAACAGTAACAAATGCGTCCCTATTAAGCCAGTGATTTTCATTTTGCAACATCTTAAAATCCTATCAATTCTCTGGAGACTGTTTTTTATAAAACAAGTGACAAATCAACTTACAGTCCAGCAGAGAGACGTATTTCACATTTCAAGGTGTAGGCCGTCGCCAGTTTGGTTATCTTATGTCTACCGTAAATATTTATATGGTTATACTCTCTCGAAGAAGCTATAAAATTTTTCTAATATTTTTCTCTAGTGGCCTCCCACGGGACGAATTTGGGTGATGAAATCTCACACGCCCGTTGTGATGGCACCATAGACATAACAAAGAAGGGTAGCATGAAAAATTTTATTATTATTTTTGTAATTTTTTTGTACATAAAGTAGTCGCAGTGGCTTAGCAATGAGTCGCAGCTCTGAATATTACGGATTCGAATCCGAACAAGTATTTATACGGCGAATAAATAATTGTGCCGGGTCTTGATGTTTATCCTTGTGAACTTTATGTATGTCTACTCTCCACGGTACAGGAAATAATACTAGTGTGAGGTAAAGGATATTTGTAAAAGAACACTTGAGTTTATTCTAATAATTTTTAGTTTATTTTTATTTTAATAAAATAAACTCAACTTATTTAAGTACACGTAACTTGCATCAGTGATCGCGAGGGTGAAAACTGGCAGCGATCACCGAATGGTAAGACGCACACTGAATCTAAACGTTAAGTTGGAGAGGTCACGTCTAATGAAGTCAATGCTCCGTCCGTCGAATGACACGCTCGTGGAAACTGTCCATGCTGTCGGAACTAAGTTCTGCAAGACCCGCCGCAGAAGAACACAAAAATTCTCCGATCACACTCTTAATCTCATGGCTGTTAGACGAGAGATGGAGCTAAATTCTTCAACAGATTTGACAGCGTACACGCAACTGAACAGACAGATCTCCAAGTGCATGCGGCGGGACTTACGCAACTTTAATACTGTTTGTATTGAAGAAGCGATCGAGCGGAACCAAGGTCTTTGCTAGAGATCTGTCTGCCAGAAATAGCCAACTGTCGAAGCTGAAGACCGAGTGTGGCAGCGTCGTTTCCGGGACACCTAAGATTTTGGGTGAGATTGAGAGGTTCTATGGGCAGTTGTACACATCATCGCTAGAGTCACACGCAAGTGTAAGTAACAATCTAGGAGCAAGTTTTATCCGACACTATTCCGATGATATTGAGGACGTCAGTCTAAACGGGATTAGAATGACTCTCCAGCACCTTAATAACGAAAAGTCCCAGGGCGAGGATGAAATTACAGCGGAGCTTTTGAAAGCGGGTGGAAAACCGGTACTTGAAGTCTTTCAGAAGCTTTTTAATTCCGTCCTCCATGGCGGCACTATTCCGGAGGCGTGGAGCAGAAGTGCGGTGGTCTTGTTCTTCAAGAAAGGTGACAACGCTCTCTTGAAGAACTACAGATCGGTTTTGCTTCTCAGCCGTGTCAACGTGTTGTTTCCGACAGTTATTACGAATCGTCTCGCACGCAGACTTGACGACTTCCAGCTTTGCGATTAAGCCAGTTTCCGAAAAGGCTTTAGTACCATAGACCACATACACACCCTTCGGCAAATTGTACAGAAGACAGAGGAGTATAATCTGACACTTTGCCTTGCGTATGTGGACTATGAGAAAGCCTTTGATTCCGTCGAAATTTGGGCGGTGCTGCAGTCCCTTCAGCGGTGTCAAGTTGATTGTCGGTATATCGAAGTTCTGAAGTGTTTGTACAATAGAGCTACGATGGCTATCCGAGTACAGAATCAGAGTAAGAAACCTATCCAACTGCAGAGAAGTGTAAGACAGGGTGACGTTATATCCCCGAAACTCTTCACCGCTGCATTGTAAGACGTTTTCAAACTGCTGGACTGGAAAGGATGCGGTATTAACATGAATAGCGTGCACATCACTCACCTTCGATTTGCCGACGATATAGTCATTATGGCAGAATCGCTGGAGGACCTAAGCACTATGCTCAATGACCTCAATAGTGTCTCCCAACGGATAGGTCTTAAGATGAACATGGACAAAACAAAAATCATGTTTAACGTCCATGTCACACCTATGCCGGTAGTTGTTGGGAGCACTAAGCTCGAAGTTGTTGACGAGTATGTTTACCTGGGACAAATAGTCCGACTAGCTAAGTTCAACTTGGACTGAGAGGTCAATCGACGGATTCAACTCGGCTGGTCAGCGTTCGGGAAATTACGGCACATCTTCTCGTCAGGTATACCTCAAAACTTGAAAATGAGATTGTACAACCAGTGCATGTTACTAGTGATAACTTAATGCTCGGAGTTTCTCTGCGTGATAAACTTAGAAATGAGGGTGTCCACAGTAGAACCAGAGTTACCGATATAGCCCAACAGATTAGTAAGCTATAGTGGCAATGGGCCGGACATATAGCTCTAAGAACCGACTACCGATGGGGAAAAAAGGTTCTCGAGTGGCGGCTTCGCAATGGCCGACGAAGTGAAGGGCTTCCCTCCACTAGATGGAGTGACGACCTGGTAAGACATGCAGGAAGTCAATGGATGCAGGTGGCTCAAGATCGTGCTTTGTGACATTCCTTGTGGGAGCCCTATATTCAGCAGTGGACTTGTAAAGAGCTGAAATGATGACGATGATGAACTTGCATCGATGGTACGCACCATTATATGACATGAAAACATATAATATTTAACCATGTAGTGGCGGTGTAAGAATATCTTCTACCCCATATCGTCCCGTATGTGTTGTATAAAGCGGCAGAGGTAAACTGAAACAGAGGATGAGCAACATCTTCCTGATAACAACACAATAGAATAACTATGGATCCAATAATAAAACTTGGAGCAGTTTACATATATAAACTTCAATATGACAAACACCTGGAATTATTATTTTGTGTCCATACAAGTAGATACTTGTTCCGTGCGGGATTATAACCCTCGGTCCTTAGCGCGGCTACTCAATGCTACGCAACTGCGTGGAGATATGACAAGTGTAGTTAAACGTACAGCAAGCATAGAACCTAGACAATAGACCTGAAGAACGAAGTTTCCTAGTTATGAAAAGGTCGTTTCCTGAGATGATATGTACAGTGTAGTTATGAGATGTACTAGTACAGCTTAACAACCGGTGTAATGATTCCGTGCCCTCGGGACCGCCTTCTTTGTATGCGTATCTTTCATTATCTCAGCGTGAAGTAGGGCATCTCTCGTTCCGTGCGAGAGTTGCATCTGTGCGTAACTAATCTTGGAATGCAAAGTCAACTGAATAAATATGAAAGATCTTTGTTAAAATCTAAACCCTTAATAATAAACTGTAATCGCTATAGTATTGCTTCTGAAACATACGTGAAAACCCGGGTTGAAACTTTAAATGTAATACATCGAAATGGGATAGTTTATGTCCAAAGTAGACTTGTGTAACAATGCTATTGTTAGTAGTTTGGCAGATGGGCAAACACAGATTGCAAAGACGCTGTGTGAAGATCGCCACCTGACTATATATTATGTGTGTAAATGTTTCAATATCTTTATAGTTAATATATATTATTTATTGTATTTTTAATTTGTCTTGAAATTATAGTGCTCCTTTCCTTAATGCTAGGTTTCTATATTTTCGTTTTCTTTAACGAGCCATTTTTCAGTAAATTAAGTGCATGACAGCACCGTCCTTCAACCAAAATATCAGTCCAACTATTGAACAATATAAACTTTTTATTTTTATTTTACGTCATCCTAAGTTATTGAACGAATAGTTTGTATTTAAAACTGTTTTTAAAGGCACTTCGCATGTAGTAAAACCAATCATTATGGAGAACGAAACTATTCTTAAATATAGGAATAAGAGTGATAAGAAATAATAATCCGTTTGGGTAGTTACCTCCTTTTTAGTCGGCTTCAAAATTACACAGTGGTTCATATTTACACTGTACATATTTTTATTGTAATTGTGTTACTTGATGTTTTTAGAAAGAAATATTTTTAACGTAGTTGTTTACACTTTGCACAAGTAATATCTTGTCTGCTTACCCTGGACTTTTGAGTGAATAATACAACATTTAACATAACCTCGTGGTTCCCGTTAAGTGCGTTATTAGTGTTCAAACGTAAAGTAATATCTTATTTCAGAAAACTGAACAGTGAAAAATAATTAAGTTTAAAATAATTTAATATGATTTGAAAATTGTATGTGGTTTTATTACCTCTGTATTGGCCGGGATACATTTTTTTATGTTCGAGTTTCCTGAAGTATATATTTTTTTATAACTATTTATACTGATTTAGAAACTCACTTAACGGCAACCACAGGGATTTGTTACATTTAAATAATAATATAATAATAATCTATAATTTACTTACTGTTTACTTGGTACTACTATCAACCAGGCGAATCACCCATCTCGAAACCACGGTAAGTTAAAAATGGATTTTAATCGGATTGTTAACAAGCTTGAGTCGACTGATTGGTCATTGATAATGAATATGGAAGACGCTAACGAGGCAGCTGATAATTTTAACTCAATCTTAGAAATGGCAATAAACGAAAACACAAGTTATGTGGTGCCCAAACGATCAGAACGAGTTATAAAGCCATGGATAACTCCAGGCTTAATGAGATGCCAAAAACACCGTGACAGTCTCCATCTCAAAGCCAGGAGAAACCCTTACAATACATTTATTCAAATAACTTATAAACGTTACAGAAACTTCCTTTACGCGCTACAACGAAAATTAAAGACCGAATACGAGAATAGCCAAATTCAGCAAAATAAAAATAACCCAAAAAAATTGTGGAAAACGCTCAAAAATATATGTAATCTCTCACGTAACACTACCGAGGCTACTGAATTGTTGTCAGTAGACAAGGACCCAGATTCTTCTTTAAACGCTTGTAACGAGTACTTTACTAGAGTTGGCAGAGAACTGGCTGATGACACGCTCAGTAGATTAAACACCCAAGAAGACCTGTTAGCTGCAGAATACAAACCAAGAGTGCTTTGCAAGGACTCCCTTTTTCTGCAGCCAACGGATCCTTATGAAGTTGGTACCCTAATTGACCAGCTAAAAAATGATACTGCACCAGGTATCGACGGCTGCACCCCAAGGTTAATTAAACACATAAAAAACACAGTTCTGCAACCACTTACCCACATATTTAATCTTAGCTTGTTATGTGGCATTTTTCCTAATTGTTGGAAATTAGCAGTTGTTACTCCAATACACAAAGATGGGGATAAAAACTGTCCTAGCAATTACAGGCCCATATCTTTGCTAAGTATATTTTCCAAGTTACTGGAAAAAATTGTAAGCAAGCGCCTCACCAACTTTATAGAAAATAATAATCTGCTCTCTGTAAATCAATTTGGCTTCAGGAGGGGTAAGTCCACGGAGGATGCGGTAGTCCTACTGACAGATGCTGTGTCTAGATATTTGGACAATAAACACAGCTGTTTAGGTATCTTCCTAGATCTTGCTAGGGCCTTCGACACCGTGTCGGTACCTATACTACTGCGGAAGCTTGAAACAAAAGGAATTAGAGGAGTGGCGTTGGCTTGGTTCCGTAGCTATCTCTTAAATCGGCGTCAATGTATAAGAGTGGGCTCACATACAAGTAAGCAATTAAAAATCAGTATTGGAGTTCCTCAAGGAAGTATTCTTGGTCCAATCCTATTCTGTATTTACATTAACGACGTCCTAGAATTACCCATACAAAAAGCTGACGTCATATGCTATGCGGACGACACAGCCATTATATTTAACGATTTAACTTGGGACCGCGTACTAGAGACGGCTCAAAAAGGCATGGTAGTGTTGAATAAATGGTTAAGTTCCAATTTACTAACTCTAAACTATAAAAAAACTAAGTTCATAGCCTTTCACAAAACTCTCGCATCAAAACCATTTTCGCCGGTAAACTTAGTAATTCACACTTGCGAATCTGAAGTTCCCTCTTGCGGATGTAATATAATCAGCAACACAGATAACATCAGGTATCTAGGAGTGATCATTGATGATAAGCTATCATTTAAAAACCATCTAAGCTGCTTGTCGGGTAGTGTTAGGAAAACCATTTACATAATGAAAGCTTTGCGACGCTGTGCTACTAAAGAAACAATGAAAATGGTTTACAAAGCACTAACCCAATCCCTACTATACTACTGCACGCTGGCTTGGGGTGGAGCTATCAAAACAAAAATGCTTGAAGTCGAGAGGGCCCAGCGAGCAGTACTAAAAGTAATGCTGTCTAAAAACTTTAGATTTCCAACTGACGAACTGTACAAGGAATGTAAGGTGCTACGTGTTCGCCAAATCTACATTTTAAAGGCAGTTATTCTAACCCACAGAAAAATAATAAATTCCCCGGATTATCTTAACCTGTGCCAACGTCGGATCTTTCGAGTACCGATTCCCAATCCACACAGTAGCTTTATCAAACGCCACTCACCATTTCTTCTGTCTAGCATTTACAACAAATTCTGCCATCTCTTCCCAGATTTGAGGTCTTTGTCCACAAGTAAAGTCAAACACAAAATAACAACCTGGTTGCTACATGCTTCTTATCAGGAAACGGAAAACTTACTTTCCTTTCATAGTTGACCCTATACATGCACACGCGTAGACTTACACTCACTCACACACACGCGCAAGCACGCAACCCCCCCCCCCCCCCCCCCCATACACACAAACACACAGACACACACACACACACACACACGCACACGCACGCGCACACGTAAATTAGCTGTTTTTTTTTTCTTTCTTTCATGCATTAATTTATACAAAAAAAAATGTTTTCTTTTCTCTTTATTTTAATTTAATCGGAGTTCTATGTATTCATCGGTGTAAACGGTGTCAGTCAAGGTTCTTGGTTCCTGCGATACAAGCCTAGAGCTTAGTGCAGAAACCAGTGTATTGCTTAATTATGTAATGTTTTTTGGTTAAATAAATACAATTCTATTTCTATTTCTATTTCTATTACTTAATGCCAAACGTAAACACAAATTACCACAAAATAATTTAAAGGATTTGAACTTAAAAGGTGTCGTCTACTAAGCATAAATGTTATAAAAACCTCATAACTACAACGCTGATTTTCAGTAAACGCTAAACATAATCACATGCTACAACATAAAATAAAACACACTTATAAAAATTTTAAAATAAAAATTATACTGTTAACAATTAGGAAAAAAAGGCACAACGAAAATCCAACGTAACAAATAGCGCAACAATAGACATGTGCAAGGCACAAGGCACACAATTGAATTATTTGAAAAGATACAAAAGCAAAATAAATGTAGAATTAAGCAAGTATTTCTTAGTTTTATAATATACCAACACATTATACTTCAAAAAAAAAGTTAAAAACTTTGCAAATTTCAAAGTTCTTTAGTTTTATTTTAAAAAAAGCGAACTGTTTTGCTGTTTTTCATCGGAGGTGGTAACATTATGCCAACAGTTTGTGGCAGCATACCGAAAGCTACCACAAAACGCGGCCGTTCTGTGCCAAATGTTGCGAGAATCTAAGTCTTTCATATAAGTATTTCGGTTGTTGATTTTGTAATATTTTATAAAGTAAACAACTGTAATGAACCGATCTACGAGATTTCAAATTAATAAGTTTGCCCTGATTTAAAAACGATGTCACATGACCTCTACAAGGAATTTGAAAACAGAACCTAGCCCATGCATTTTGTACTCGTTGTATAATAAGTTTTGTTCGCGCAAGCAAACACTCTCCCATGACAATATCAGCATAATTTAGTTTCGAGAGTATTAATGACTCACAAAGTTGATTTCAACTTGTTCAATTAAGTATTGCCGAATATTATATGTATAATATTTTTAATCTATAGAAACAATTTTCAACTGTATGCGTATTATGATTTTCAAACCTTAGTCTACTGTCCATAATTATACCCAAGTTACGAACTTCTGATACCTGTTCAATATGATCGTCACCAACAACAATTTTTGGCTTATGAGCATACGTTCGTTTTAACTTCTTTCACTCCAAAATCATGAACTTGGTTTTATTTGGATGTAAGATGAGTTCATTATTATTCGTTCATTCAGCGATCAGGCTTAAACCCCGATTTTGTTTGTTAACTCCCTCATTTGTATCACCCGGACTAAATAGTATGTAGACTTGAAGGTCGTCGGCAAATAAATGATATTTTCAATATTTAAAACAGCCTGTAATATCGGTACTGTAGATGATAAATAGTAAAGGGCCTAAAATTGACCCTTGTGGAATGCCACGGGTAACAGGCGAAGCAGCAGAAAAAAATTTAGTACAAGTTTCATTTCGAAGCCTGACTAGCTGACTTTAACACGTTCGCTGCGAAAGGATATTTAGTGTATTTTTGATGGTTCGTCATGAGGTTATATTGACTCAAAGAGGACCCAAAGCTTATTGTCGTGCAAAACTTGCTTGACGTGTTGCAGCTCGGCGGCCAGGTGTTTACTGTCACAGATCCTTCGTGCTCTCTGAAACAAAGATTAACCCACGGTAGCTAACTGTGAAGGATGGTGATGAGAATCACCGTTTAAATATCTATCTGTATGGGTCTTTTTTCTATACACAGTGTCGCTGTTATCAGGATTCCGAATTACTAACACATTTAGAAAAGCTAAAGAATTGTTTGCCTCTAACTCCATTGTGAACTGAATTTTAGAATTTATGGAGTTAAGATGGTCTAAAAATGCAGTTACTTTATCTAAAGGTAGATTTTTGAAAGTGACGTCTACGTACCGCTTGTAGAATCTTGGGTTTACGGGAGAAGTAAGCATGACTTTCTCCTCAAAGTCTTCCATGAATAAATCGGCGACAATGGGAGATGCAGGTGAGCCCATCGCTACGTCATCTACTTGCTTATAGAACTCTTCCTTCCACAATAGGTAGCCAGATGTGAGGCAGTGTCTGAGTAATACTACATATTTTACGGGTATGTTGTTTTCCTCTAGCCCTCAAGTAACAATCGATATGCAGTCTTTAGCAGGTAAGAAACCTGTGGAATTTGTATTATTTAAGGAATTTATTATTTTTATAATGTCAGTGTTATTTATAGGAACTAGATAAATAGAATTGGGATAAAATGTCCATTTAGATGCATAGTTATTATTGGTTGTTATTGTATTTGATATTTTAATGTCATTAGTTAAATTTATATAGTAATTGTTAAACACATCCACTATTTTATGTGACTGATAATATGTATTGTCACTAGTAGTTATTCTTGTTATGTCATTACTAACTACCACATCATTATTAACGTTTTTTAATATTCGCCAAGCTACCTTACTTTTGTTGTTAGAATTGAGTAGGTAGCGTGTATTGTCAAGTTTCTGAGCATGCTGTATGCATTTCCTTAAAATGTTTGTATATTTGTAATATATTTTCTTATTTCTTTTTTTGTTTGCTGTTGAAAGACAGTATTTCAAATATAAACGTCTTTTATTAATGCTATTTTTAATACCCCTTGTAATCCATTTGTTTTTAATAGGTTTATTTGTTATTTTTACAATTATTTTAGGGAAACACAAATTATTAAATAAGGTCAGAGTATCATAAAAGTAGTTGAAAGTCAAGTTAGTATCCTCGGCCTCATGTACATCAGCAAATGATAGTGCTGAAATATAGGACACAAATTTTTTCACCTTTCATTACTAAGGTCTCTTTTTCCTCAATCCAAAACGATTTCCTAATATGACTTATATTTATATTTGCCGGAAAAGTTATTGTTTGGCAAGTTTCATGATCAGATAGCGCTAAACAGTGAATATTTGGTTGTACATTAGGAAGATTACTGGCAATTAAATCAATACAAGACATTTTTCTGGTTGGCTTAATAATGTGGTTATTTAAGTTATGATTGTATAATATGGAATTAAGTTCTTTAGAATTAATATCATTTTTAAAAATATCTGTATTCCAATCTCCACAAACTATAATTCTTTTATTATTTTTCTTACTAAGTTTATTTAAAAGTTGATTAAAATTTTCAAAAAATAATTTAAATTAGAATTTGGAATCCGATATATAAATACAACGCAAATGCCAAGTGTAACTATATCGATAGGACTAAAATTCAAATGTATAAATTAGCGGGTTGGGTAGCTTTTTTATGGGTTGATAATCTAATTCTTTCCTAACTAATATGCACGTGCCACCTCTACGTTGATTTGATCTTAAAAAGGCGTGGCTAATTTGTAATTTTTAAGCATTAAATTAGACTCTGTACCCTGTTTCATAAAAGTTTCAAAAATTCTGAACAAATAGCTTAATTTCTCTATTCAACAACTTGACATTTAGAAAGTCATTATTTAATACGTTTAATACAAAAACTTTGTTCTTCTTCAACTTGCAGAGTGTAGAACAAAGTTCAGTCAGAAATACATACCGATTTTGTCATTGCTTCCTATACCTAAAATTATAATGCCATCTTTATTCAAAGTCTCAAAAATATTATCAATACTGTCACATATTTGCGCGCTGGATACATTTGGTTTACATATTCCGAAAATTGAGTACACATTGTTCCATTTGTTTTTACATCTCTTCTTACACATTTCTTGTGCGAGTCCTCGTACTTGCTGATCTCCTAAGATTATGATTTTTGGTGTTTAACGATGTATTTTTAATTTTGTTTAATGTTTTTCTTTATTTTTATTCATGTACATAGTTTGGAGGTTCTTTATCTCTGGTTACATTCTATGATCATTTGATATATCCGTATTACTAGGATTAATATATGAAAGTTTTTTGCAAACAATTTCGGACGCATGCAGGGGTGATATCCTAGGGGTCTTTGTTTGCAAATAAATTATTTTTTTGCTTAATGGGATAGGCGTTAGTTTTGCAATGGATGTGCAAGTAATCTTGTCACCACTAGTGAGTTTTTTTAAACAGTTGATAGTTCTCTCTTTCTCTTGTAATTTTAATTCCATTAATTGAATCTGCGAATTTTATTGCGCTGATTCTAGTTCTGTTTTTACTGAGGATAATTGCAGATTCAATTCATCGACAGACGATTTATTTATAGCGTGTATTATATGTTCACTTTAACTAGTTACATCTAACAGAGTGGAATTAGTTAACGATTGACTTATTTGGAAGTTCTCAAGGTCGTCAGAGAAAGTTCTCTTTCGTCTTCTTATTGTAACGTTTTTCATAATTGAAATATAAATATGTCAATTACCTAATAACGTTACAATGTAGAAATACAAATAATACTAATGTCAAAAAAAGAACACACAAACAAAAAAAAAATAAAAAATTAGATATATGACAAAATTAATGTTCAAATTAAACAAATGTACAAGCGAAAACAACAAAAATAGCATTAAATAAATTATGACAAAAAGTATAAATAAAAAGATTACTACAATATTAAAAAAAAAGAAAAAACTAAAACTATGCCTAATTAAAAAAAAGACTAGGTAGGTTTTGAGCTCAGACTTCAAAATCCCATTCAGTATTTTTATATGTTTATACAATCAATTACACCAATCTATCACATTGTCTTTTACTTAAAATAGCGTTCTCGTTATCAAGTCTTTCTTTACCGTACGTTGAAATAATGAGTGTATTTGAAATCAATTTATAAACACCATCTTTATTAATTTTTCATTAAGTTTATTGCAATTAACACAACACTAATTATACACAAAGTTTCCACTTTTAGATTTTGTTGTCATTCACACAGCCTTAGAAAATGTTAATAATGTTATTAATGTTCGGTAAGTTTGTAATTTATTTTTCTTTAAACACTTGATGGATGTTTATAACCGCGTAAAGTTTGAAAATGATAATTGAAATATTACTTATTTATAATGTAAAATAACACTCTCACTTCTTTTCTGTTACGTTTACGTCGCACTAAATGAGTTAATTTTTAAATTAAAGATCTAGAAACATTTTTAAATTGAAAAATATATGGAGCCGATACTGCAACCGCGAGCGCGCCCTCTAGTCTCTAAATGTCAAACATCTTTGTCAACGTGAGAACGAAACGCAACCGTTGACTGTAAACGCGGATCATAGATTAAATGCGGTCTATAATCTGTGAAAACAAACTCTGGATGATGCAACAATTACAGTATTATCGAAAGGCCTTAATTTCGCTATAACACCGAATAAATTACCGGAAATTATCTGGAGTGTCAGTGTTTTTAAATAAACAGTTATTTAAAAACAATATGCGAAAGGAAGATTTGAAAGCGATACGTCACAACATTTCGTCTATGTTACGTCGAAGTTCAGCGCCCAAACCGGATCTACCTAAAGACGAACTTAAAGCGTTGAATAACCTACGCAATAAATCAGAACTCACGATTCATGAAATGCCACGGTAGTCATGGATATGTCGGATTATAAGAAAAAGATAATGAATCTGAAAGAAGCGAAAAAGTTATGTAAGGATCGTGACACTTGGCGATCTGTTCTCTCTGGCTATCCCGTCAGGGATTGTGCATGAAGATAAGTAAGTAAGTAAGTAAAACTTTTGTCAGATGCAAGCACTTATAAAAAGGTTAAAAACGACCCAACAAACAACACACTTAAACAACTAGTGACCTCATAAAGAAACAGTGCGAAAAATTAAATCTAGACGTAAAATCGATAATACGTACGTGTGCCAAACCGCCGAAGTTGTATGGGTTACCAAAAATACACAAGACCAATGCTTTACTACGCACCATAGTAAGCCAACTTAGTACACCAAGTTACAGATTGGCTCAACATTAAGCGAAAATACTCTCATCACTCAAGGGACATACAAGAGCACACACAAGGAATTCCTACCAAACTTCTCAAACGCATAAGTATAATATACGTATGATTTATATGATCAGTAGAAACTTTGAACATTGCGATCTGAAGTTTGTTTAATCTAAAACCACATCGAGGTGTGGAACGTTCCAAGTGGAGTTTAGTTTTAGGGTCAAAGCTGAAACAAACAAGCGAAATGAATGAAATCGTATGCGTTGGATTGCACGGCAAAGTTATGATTGTAACTCGAAGTAAGCACACGAAGTAGTAGAAATTTGTCGAAAAATTTAGTTCATTGATTTCCCTGAAATTCTGTAGAAGATATGATAACCAAATAGAAAATAAGGTACAAAGTCAAATTTAGGCAATTGATTTCTTTAAAATATTGTATAAGCTATTACAATAAATAGAAGATTTGATATAAAGTCTTTAAGGCAAATAAATCTAATCATCATCATCATTACAGCCTTTCATAAGTCCACTGCTGAACATAGGCCTCCCCCAAGGAATGCCACAAAGCAAAAATAAATCTAATACTAGGTCTTAAGGTTCAATATTAGGTCTTTGCCTTTGAAATTGCCGTTTTTAACACGCTTTTATTAGCTTGATATGTATCTATGTAAAGTAATTTTTGAATGTGATTTGTATACCCTTCAAAACGTCGGATTGTCTGGAAACTGCGCACACTTATCAAGGACCGATTAAAATGCAATAATTTAAATAGTTTGTCCCATTATCATTGCTAGGATCCTCAGGATTAGCGAATAATTCATAAAAGAATTACGATTTCTGTCAGTTCAATCTCCTGTAAGCCGCGTAAAATAACTTCGTTCGAAAACTAGAAAATAAATAATAGTGTAAAAAAAAAAACTAAAAATACACGCTTTTGTAGATAACCGAACTAAACTGTGGAAAATAATTCTCAATAAGTTTATAATAAGAAAATGTGATTATTTTCTACTTTTTAGTTCGGTTATCTACAAAAGCATGTTTTTTTTAGTTTTTTTAAACTATTAATTTTTTTGAATAAGTTAACGTAATTTTTTCTATAATTTTTATTACTATTAATCAATGTAATCATCTATGCAATCGACGCAGTAAATTTTGGGTATTTTAATTTTTACAACAGGCCGCGTGTACCGCGTGAATAATGGCGGCACTAAATACAGAAATTTTAATAGAAACAGTGCAAAACTATCCAGTACTTATGGCAAATCCCATCGTGATTATAAAGACATTAGAATTAAAAACAAAATATTCTATAATATTGCTGAAATACTTGGCTAAAGCGATGGTGAGTAAAAATTTAGTTCAAATTAAAAGATTTATTTTTTTAGTTTACATGAGATAATATGTTGTTCATGCATAATCATTGAAGTAATAAGCAAATCGTTCGCGTATACAAAATGCATAGTTTGACGATCTTCTTTTGTTTAGTGAAAGATCTTCGAATGCGTGTTCAAACTGTTCCTTAATGTGATTATTGATATGTTCAGTCTTCCTTTCTTCAAGAAGTTGTGCAATACACATCATGCTGCTTTCACAACAGTTATTGATGTAGTTGCTTTTGTTTACATCGCCATTCCATGCCTATGTTAAATATACCATTTAGAGCTTAATATACCGAAGGCGTTTTCAACCACGCGCCTGGAACTTTCTTAAATGAAGTTAAATTTTCTTCCCTTTGTTCATAGCGTGTCTGTGCTTCAGGATATGGTCACATCATGTAAGAAGTCAACGCAAATGCCTGATCTCCTATAAGAACACACGGTGTCCTCACATTTTAGCTATGTAGTGGTCTACTATTAGGTATATTAAACCATCATCAAGATTTTTTGCGATTATAGAATCATTAAAAATACCCCATTACTATTTTTTCTGTATCAGCCTACATCGGTGGAAATGAATTTGTAATCGGGGCCAACTATTACCAATAAAACATAAGAAAATTTTTTTAAGTAGGAAAAGTAATTCGATCCAGTTTTATCTGGACAATTTACAGTAACATGTTTTCTATCAATACTTCCACAGCAGTTCGGGAATTGCCATTTCTCATGAGATTCAAATATAGAGACTTCCCAATCTTTTAAAGTTAGTTCACACATGTAAATTGGTTGCAAAAGTTTCCATATACTTCTTCAATAATGACGCTAACAGTAGAGACGTACGTCGTAGAGCCATGCTGCAGCTATATTAGTAACATAGTTGAAGCACGAATGGGTTGGCTCGACCGGGAAAGGATCACGCTCTCACAGAATACCAGCGTAAAATAGTAGCTTAACACTGCTGTGTTTCGTATGGTGAGTGTAGAGAACCGGAGACCTTTTTTACTGGAAAAGAGACATTACATCTTAGTCCTCACGGGTGAAAACGCATCTACATTTTGATTCGCGAGGATAGATGTAGATGTCTATGAGCCACAGCAACAACTTACCATCAGGTGGACTGGGTGCTCTTTTGTCACCTTATTCTATAAAAAAAAGAGAAACCGATATGGTTGCTGTGATCAATGGTGCCTAAGCTGTCTACGGTTGCAAGATATCTGTAACAAATTTTTATTTATTTTACAGGAGATACTTAAAAAAAACAATTATTTATAACAAAAAAGAAAGAACTTAAGAGATGCTTACAGTAAGCATCTGAGATCCTGTAAAACAAGCACAGGACAAGCGGCAAAGCTTGTCCGATATAAAACCTGGCGATGGGCGACACGAATGTCTTTTTACGTCCACATTTGGAATTTACTGAAACATATTCAAACATAAAAAGGAATGCCCAAGAAACTGGCTCTTTTCAATCGGCAAACATATCTTCACTGATCAATACAGATCAATCACAGCCAAATTATTGATCTCAGTCTCAACAGGATAGTACATCTCAGCATGTGCATAGTCGACTCAAACGCAATTCTGATCAAAGTCAAAGTAAGAATGCAGAAAAAGATTATAGTACAGATTTACTTTTCAAATCTTACGCAAAGAAATAAAGACAATGACTTACCGTCGTCAAGCCAAAGTGAACTTCGAAATTGTCAAGATAATTCTGAAGGCAGAACTTGAAGAATCTGATGAAATTCAGTGTAGATCTGATGCTGAACAGTAAAAAGAAAATAATGTTGTGATGATAGTACAGCCACCTGATAGCAGTGCTGGTTCAGATACAAATGACTTATTTTATGTTGTACCTTCACCACCTCCAGTTTTTTTTTAATGTTAACCCATCAAACACTCTATCGCCACCACTATTATATATGCAACCGTGTGATGGCAACCATCACACACTCTGTCATCAAACACTCATTCTTTTCGAGAAGACCAAAAACCGAATTTACTCCTTCAAGCCAAAACATACTTCGACCTATTGATAATAATACAACCAGAAAATGCTATGAAAATTTTGAAAATCCTAAATATGAATAAGAGTAGTTGTTATCAAAAAAGCATATTTTTAGTTTGTAGGTACTTGTACTAGTATTGGTAGATTCCTACCTGTAATTGAGTTTGATTATTTAATATAAGTAGTGCCAGTTTCAGTTGAAAATAAAAGTTATTTTATTTTGTAATCTCTATCAAAGCTAAGTACTTACCTTAGGGCGACTACTAATCGTTCTCCTGAACCTATTGGTTCTCTCCAATTCGTGTGTTGATTTATATATTAGATTTATTATATTAGATTTGTTGTATATATATATAATAGTATAATCTATAGTATATATAAGAGTATAAATAAAATATATATTTTTTGCACATTCTGAAATGTATATAAAATCTGATTTCATCTTTTCTCATTTTGGATATAATGTCCAGTATTCTCCACCTTGCTGAATAATAAAGTAATTTACGATGCTAATGGTAATTTCATGTGATATCTAAACGATTGGATTAAACTGATTGTTTAATTATTTATCTTTTTTTTTCATATTCTGAAAGGGCTAATAAGAATTCGTTGCAGTTAGTCATGTTGACTGGCTCTGATCATAGCACAGACACCACAGCGAAAATGGCGCTTCAGGCAACCACTGCGACCGCGGTGGTGTGTTTTTGGAGCGGCTGTAGCCGCGGCCCGCGGTAAGTTGCGACCCCTAGTTGCTTATGTGTGGGATATCCTTAAAAGTGTGATAATATCCATAGACTTAGAATATGCTGTATATTCTAAGTCTATGATCTGTCCACAATTTCTTAAAGCACAAGCTCGTATAATTGTTTAATTTTATGCGATATCACGAAAATAATTGGTCTTGAAATTATTTTAATTATAAGTCTCACGTCAACTAACAAAGGTAGACACAATATAGCTTAAATTTCAGGCGACTCTAAAATCATACTCATTTTATTGTAAGAATACGCAATCATACAACTAAAACCGTATTGTTGGTTGCAAATGGTTTTAGGTGTATGGTCATTCATTCAATACAGCCTATGTGATTGAACTGGCTTCTCCATAACCTTCAAATTGGCACACAGCAATCCTTGCACTCAAAATAGGTGAGAGAGTAAATACCCACTCAGACGTTCCAGATAGAAAAGGAGTCCTTGTGAAAAGGAGAGGGAAGATTCTTCTTATCCGTTGTTCTCAGCGCCCATGGGAGAGTTATAGGATCTCTTACTCTGTCTGTATATTACACGTATTATATAATACATAATCGTTAAACTGCTAAACAGGTTGTGAAATTCATATGCCCTATAAACGTATATTTCTCAGAATATATACAAGCAGTTTTTTGGTGCTGCTTTTGGTGCATACATTTTATAATGGTGTATTAATTTTGGTTTCCGAACTACAAGGTTCCTTTGCTGAAGTAAGTCAATAAGGTGAATGGTTAGGTTATTTATATTATCTATTTTATTATTACTAGTAGTCCCCTGCCTAGTGGTTGAAATTCAACGGATTTCATTAAATTTTAGGTTTGCTTATTGATCAAGCTGTATTTCACTATTAACAGCACATTGGCGACAATATCTACTCTATGCCACTGTTTGAGTATAGACTATTTAGTGTTTGATGTTAGCCTTAGTGTAATAACATACATAGTTATTACTCTGAGCCATTGGCAGTGACAAAAAAATTTCAAAGCGACAATTACATGTTTGAAATTTTATTTATACCCCAAGTTTTCTTTTCACGTATTAATAAATAGATAAGGACAAATAAGCATCCACAGTCCACCTCATGCTAAGTGGATGATGCGGCTCATAGAAATCTATATCTCCCTTGACTAGTAAAAAAGGTTTCCAGTTCTCTACACTCATTATACGAAACTGTATAAAAACACACGTATATATAAAGTAAATTATTGAAAAACTAAAGCGTTAAACCCTATATTTACATTAACAGCATTGTACAATGCAACAATGTTAGAAACTAAGTAATAACATACATTTAAGAAGCTTCTACGTCCTGATTTCAAGTTTGTTTGAACAAAGCTATCAGATTGATTGATGGAACTTTTCGAGTCGAGTTAAACTTTTTTCCTAGAGACAAATAACAGAGCGAAGGGAAACTAATTTGTTGTGTAATAGGAACAATTATTACACCAAAGATTATTTTACGTGGTAGAGCCACGCTGCAGCTAAATTATGGTAGTGGCACAAATGGGTCGGCTTGACCGGGGTAGGAGCACGCTCTCACAGAATATCAGTGTAAAATTGTTGCTTAATGCTGCAGTGTTTTGTATGGTAAGTGTAAAGAACCGGATCCACTTTTTACTGGAACGAGGCATTCCATCTCAGTCCTCAGGGGTGACGCATCTGCATTGTGATTCTTAATTGACGATAAATGTAGGTATCTATAGGTTACAGCCTCCACTTATGATCAGGTGGACTGTGTGCTCGTTTGTCACCCTTATTCTATTTAAAAAAAATTAAGACTGAATCTCATGGCATTGCATGGAGTGTTATTTTTTATAGAATAAGAATGTCACTCTGAGGGTGACAAACGAGCACACCGTCTACGTGATGGTAAGTGGATGCTGTGAGCCATAGACATCTACATTTATCCTCGATTAAGAATCAAAATGCAGAACGCATCTCCTGTATCCCTCGAGGAATAAGGTGAAATGGCTCGTTTCCAGTAAAAAAGGTCTCCGGTTCTCTATACACACCATACGAAACACAGTAGAATTTAGCTGCTATTTTAATCTGGTATTCTGTGAGACTGCTATTCAAATATCAACTTATTGATAATTATACACTGCGTCTTACATACTTTTCTGTTCCGTTTATTCGATTCTTTTTAATTTAAATCAATTTATTACCACTTTTGTTATATTAATTTATTAAAAGTATATATGTGATAGTGTATACGTGTAATGGTTTGAATATTTGTGTGCATATTTTTGAACGTGGTAGAGCCATGCTAAAGCTATATTACTGGTATAGGTGTAGCACGAATGGGTCGGCTCGACCGGGGAAGGAACTCCGCTCTCACAAAATACCAGCGTAAAGTAGCAGCTTAACGCTGCTGTGTTTCGTTAGGTGAGTGTAGAGAACCGGCGACCCTATTTTATGGAAACGAGGCATTCCATCTTAGTCCTCACGGGTGACAACGCATCTGCATTTTGATTCATATTTGAGGATAGATGTAGATGTCTATGGGCCACAGCAACCACTTACCATCAGGTGGACTGTGTGCTGGTTTGTCACCCTTATCCTATAAATAAAATATTACTTTACATTGCATAATAATGAATACTTTATTTTATGTTAAATTTTCATTGGCACTAACGGCAGATCAGCGTTTGAACGCTGATCTTGTCTTTTGAATTCTTAATAATTGTTTGGTAGTGTCTTTTGAAGTACTTTGTCAGTACCAAGACTGCTGAGTGGGGTACCTTTTTAATAACCATTTACCAAACTTATAATACATTATTATTTTAAGAAAACTGCTATGATGTGTTACTAAATAATCTTATTTTATTTTTTCCTTTCTTTCTTTCGTTGAAATTTTTAGGTCGTAAATGAAAACCACAAAATAAAATACATCGGTACGAACTCGGGGGAGTCACTAGTTAAGGGATAAATTTAAACACACGAGACTAGATTCTACTAAGCTGACATGAATTAATGTTTTCAGTCAATAATGATTTTCTTGACAAAGGGCTTATAATAAGTCCGCCCTATGTAGCCTTTACCTTAAGGTGTTACATTTAAGTTTTTAAATGAATAAATAAAACTAAAATAATACAAATGTCGGCCTCTATGGATGCTTTCGCTCGATATCATATTTTCGTTTTGTATTATTATAATGAGGAAATAACCTTGCGATGATCAAAATTTCTAGAACATTGAGCAAGAGATTAGAAGTTTGACTATAACGATATTTCATTATTATGTTTGACTTTTACATAATTTAAATATTACTTGATAAAGAGTGACCAACTGATGTGATCAGTTCTAGCTAATTGATACATGAATGCAGGGAACACATTCCGACTCTCTTAAGACTCGGACTATCTTAGTTACGTAGTACGCTGCAGCTATATTATGGTTGAAGCATGATTGGTTCGGCTTGACAAGGGTAGTACCGCGCTCTCACAGAATACCGGCGTAAAATAGCAGCTTAATGTTGCTGTGTTTCGTATGAAGATTGTATAGAACCAGATTCCCCATTTTATTGGAAACTAAACATTGCATCTTAGTCCTCAAAAGTGATAACGCATTTCAATTTTGATTCTTTATCAAGGATAAATGTAGATGTTTATGGGCCACAGCATCGACATGCTATCTGGATGACTGTGTGCTTGCTTGTCACCTTTATTCTATAAAAAACACCCTATTAGGACTCCTTCTTATCTTAAGAGTCCCGATTCATATAGGCTCCACATTAGCCCATTACACGCATATAACTAAATTCTAGTATAAAATAGAACAATTAAAAAAGTAAGCTTGTACTCAATATCATGACGTTAAACGCAACTTCAAGAAACGAGCTCACTTTTTTTTAGGAGGCCTATTTTTAAGAGTGCACTTTAATTTTATATTTGGCAGGATTACGACATATCTTTTTATCTATGAATATGAGACGTGGCCCTTCACTGCTGTCCGTATGAGGAAGCTCAAGGTCGCTGATCGAGCTTTGAAGAGAGCTATGCTCGGGGTTACTCTGCGCGATAAACTTAAAAACGAGGATATCTGTAATAGAGCCAGAGTAACCGATATAGCCCAACAGTTTAGTAAGCTGAATTGGTACTGGGCCAGTCACATAGCTCGAAAAACCGACAACCGTTGGGGCAGAAAGGTTCTCGAGTGGCAGCCTCGTACCGGCAGGCGAAGTATATGGTGTCCCCCGTCTAGATGGAGTGACGAACTGGTAAGACATGCAGGAAGTCGATGGATAAAGGTGGCTCAGGACTGTGCTTTGTGGCAATCCTAGGAGGAGGCCTATATTCAGCAGTGGACTTGTGAAGGGCTGTAACGATGATGATGATGAGTGGCGGTGTTTACTGACACGTTAGTCTAGTGTTCGCAAACGTAGTTATGTACGTTATAGATCATGTGGTCCTGGGTTCGAACCCAGTATCGGGTCACAATCAGTCAGGAAGTTTGCGGTGTTTCACCTCCGTGCCTCAGAAAGCAATTAAAGCCGTTGGTATTGCGCCTGATCTCTGATCTAAAAAAACTGCGATTGCTAAAACGTCTACCAAGCGTAGCGACTATGACAAATATTCGCAGTCTAAGTGGGGCTTAGGTTCAGGAGTGGACTTTGATGCTAATATAATTTCACTCGAACCTAAACGCCGTCCACTACCATCTCGAGAAGGCGAAGCCGGCCTTGCTTTTTCAGACCGGTGTCCTCTCCGGCTGATACTTCGTATCTCATAATTGATAGAATCAGGCGTTATATTGCGGAAATCCATTATAATGGGGTTATTATAAATTATTTTCCTTGATTCCGCGTAGAAGAAGGACGGCAAACGCTCAAACCCGTCCAACTACAGGCATATCGCCATCACCTCCTTGTTCTCCAAAATAATGGAATTAATTATATACTGCCAGCTCATGCGGTACCTTGAGGATCACCGGCTGATTAGTGACCGCCAATACAGTTTTCATCGGGGTCGATCAGCTGGTGATCTTCTGGTCTATCAGACTCATAGATGGGTGGAGGCAGTATAATCCAAGGGGGAGGCATTGGCCGTTAGTTTAGACATTGCGAAGGCCTTCGATCGGTTTAGGCACAAAACGTTTCTTTCGAAGCTCCCTTCCTATGGGATTCCTGAGAAATTGTGCAATTTGATCACCAGCTTTCTTGCAGATCGGAGCATCAAGGTCGTTGTAGACGGTGCATGCTCCAACTACAAAACTATTAACGCTGGTGTTCCACAAGGCTGCGTGCTATCACCAACGCTGTTTCTTCTGCATGTCAATGATATGTTGTAAACCTGTATCATTCATTGCTATGAGGATGACAGCACTGGTGTTGCTCTATACACCGGCCGTGCCAAAATTTCTCGGCAAAACGTCGCCGAGTACTGGAACAAACTTGTGTCTGAATTCGGCTATTTGCTGAACAAAGTATTGGATTGGGGGCGACTAAATCTAGTCCAGCTTAATCCTCAGAAGACACAAGTTTGCGCGTTTACCGCTAAATACAACCCCATTGTCGCATCTTCTCAGTTTCAAGGCACTCCCCTTGTTGCCTCTGCCAGAATCGGAATCTCCGGCGTCGACATATCGAGTGACGTGCAGTTTCGTGGTCACTTGGAAGAGAAGGCCAAATTGGCCTCTAAAAAGCTTGCCGTGCTCAGCAGAGCGGGGCGGTATTACATGCAGGCACAACGCCTGCAACTTTACAAGGCTCAGGTTCGGCCTCAAATGGAATATCCATCTCTGAACTAGGGCTCCCCAGTGCCAACTCCTTCCACTTAACCGCGTCCAGCGCAGACAGGCTCGAATTGTCGATGACCGAGTCCTTTCCGATTGGCTAGATTTATTAACGCTGCGAAGAGATGTTGCATCCCTTTGCATTTTCTGTCGCATTTACCACGAGGAGTGCTCTAAGGAATTGTTCGGATTAATGCCAGCCGCCAAATTTCACGAACGCATATCGCGGCAGAGCTCCCGATACCATCCACACCATCTGGATGATTGGCGGTCCACCACCATCTAATTTTGATCCCTCTGTCACCTCTCATGACATCTATTAGACGATATGGGACATACCTATCTTATACAATATTTTCAATTCTATTAATATAGCTGTACTTTAAAAGTGTGATAGTTATAGCGATGGATTATACAACTTGTTTCAAAAGTCCATTATAATGAAAAATTTATTATTAATAATGAAGCCTTGGATTAATTAAGGTTTACTTTAATAAAACAAGTGAAATCTGTAAAGCGTACGTGTTAATTAGCGTCCCGTCCGTTCCGTTTGACGATCACGTAACAAATGTGAACAAACAAAATCCTGTCAGCCTTTTAATTTAAATAGCGCCCGATTTAATTTAGCCGTATCACAGATGACACTGACAGTTGGTTGTTATATGTCGTGTATTAAAAAATGTATTAGACAATTATAACATTCATAAACACCTTTTGGAATCTAATATCCAATCTTGTCCATTCGAGTATGTAAAATTAAGATGAATATTCTACGTGTTAGAGCAATGCTCGAGATATATTATGG
This sequence comes from Parnassius mnemosyne, assembly GCA_963668995.1. NCBI lineage: Eukaryota > Metazoa > Arthropoda > Insecta > Lepidoptera > Papilionidae > Parnassius > Parnassius mnemosyne. Next base: position 2,511,787 of record CAVLGL010000137.1, on the reverse strand, counting down.
TTGAAGTACGAATGGGTCGGCTTCATCGGAGAAGGACTAAGCTCTCACAGACTACCAGCGTAAAATAGCAGGTAAATGTTTTTTAATGATGGTAATGATCTTTAATGTAAATGTTGAAACCTTTTTATAGGTAAGGAGACATTCTATCTAAATTTTGATATATCAAAATCATATCATCATTCATCATCATTTGATACATCATATCATAGTGTAGGTTTCCATGGGCTACAGTAAGTTGATACTCCGCTTACCGCCAGGACTGTATGCTAGATTATCACTTTGTATTATTCTTTAAAAAGAGCCCTCAGTCTAGTACAGGGACACATTATAATCTGAAGGAGTGCTGCGCTCCTTTAACTATTAATTTCGGTTATCACTAAACCATCGTTTTAAAGACAACCGAGTGAAATGTAGGTAAATTAAAAAAATGTTCAAACAGCATAGTTAACCTGTAATCATGAATACTACGAGCGAGTCTTAAATCAGATTCTATCATGTTGTGGCGCAGAGCTACGCTGATACGTGGTGAAGATAAAAGTAAAGTTAAATGAAATGGTTAGCTCGTTGAACGATGCAAGACAAATAGAGGAGGGTCATGCAAAAGTGGAATTAATTTAAAAATAATTACACTTACACACATTACCTCGACTGTGAAAACCAAAAAATATACGGAAGTACCGAATGAGTCAGTCTTATTAAAAATATTAAAGCATAGTTCAAGAGCGTGGTACACGCAAGGCGGAAATATGGAGTAAGAATATAATGGAAAAAAACCGGGTTCAATTATGCATCTAAACCATTCTCGAATTAACTTAATCACACACAAAATTTGTTTGAAATCGGTCCAGCCGTTTAGGAGGACTTCAGATACATACATACGGACTGGAGAATTATATATATATATATATATATATATATATATATATATATATATATATATATATATATATATATATAATTCCCCTTCCCTCTTGGATCCCACACAGAGCGGACGTGTCCACAGTCATTCCACTATAGATTTTTGCCATTTTTTCTAGTTTTGTTTCCTCAGACTTATTTTTAAATAATAACTTCCAGAATAAATATTTTTTTATATATACATATTTTTTTCGTCTAAATTAAATGGTGAAACTGTAAGTAATTAATCTATCAGATACCAGGAGATTAGAAATGCAAGTGTAATACAAAAGTGTCGTACTGCATTTGAACAGAGCGAAGATATACTGGTGAGTGAGATAGCACTTTTACCAAGATTTAAGAAACAAGAATCGCCTAACCACGCCCATCTAATCTAATTAATGATTAAATCGGAATAACGCCCTTATACGCATTGAAAAAAGGTCTTTTAAAAGTGTATACAGCTATCTCGTTTTTTTTGCTATAAATTACCTACTCATCGGATTTAACGTTTCTCTGTCGGAAAGTCGCATCTTACACCACAAATAGGCCTACACTTTTTTGTAACTTGGTCGCCTCAAAGTGATAGAAAACGCTGTGTATATAAATTTAACACAAAGGAGAAAGGAGTTTATATTATTTTTTATTATGCCAATTGAACGTTCACCGTCTAAAATTCAGTTACACTGCTCTTCGTCATCCCCGGATTTATCGGGAGACAAAAATATTACTATGAGACCTCAGAAGCGGAAGCAAGGCGATGATATGGAGTTTCTAATGCAGAAATTTGACAGTATTTTTTCTAATTGGACGTCAATTCAGGACGAGAAATACGCAACACTATTAGAATCAATTAATACAATTAAGGACCAAAACACTTATATATCGTCCTCCCTCGAGTTTTTGTCTCAACAATATGACAGTTTAAAAGATAAATATGATAAACTACTTCAAGAGAAAAAAGTGGACAAAATTTATATTGAAAATCTAGAAAATAAAATTGAAATACTAGAGAGAAACAATCGTGCGTCTTGCATAGAAATTAGAAATATCCCGAGTATAAAAAGAGAAACAGACCAAGATCTGCAAAACTTGGTAACATCGATTGGAAATGTGTTAAAAATTAAATTGGAACAAACAGACATACGTAATATTCAAAAAATCTATACGAAAAGTAAGTCCAAAAATTCAGTTCTAGTGGACTTTTCATCGGTTATGACAAAAAACAAATTTTTAAATTCATTAAAAATGTTTAAAAAGGAAAACAATGGAAAAGGGCTCAGTACGGAGCACCTAAACTTCGAGGGCCCGCATACACCAATATTTATCACGGACTTCTTAACACCTAAAATGAAACGCCTGCATTTTCTTGCAAGAGATTTTGCTGCAAAAAACGAGTACAAGTTCTGTTGGGCCACGCCAGGTACCATATATCTACGAAAGAAAGAAGGCGAAGCACTATTTCGTATAAAAAACGAGCAAGACCTCAAGAAAATAAATACATCATAAGAATTTATAACATAGATATCTCATACACACTTATATTTTTGTATACAATTTATTTATTTACTTTACTTACCATACACTATAATTCATTCAATCAACTTAAAATGCTGTTATACATGTTAAATCTTACTAAAACGCTAACAAAATGTATTTTCCATGTACCCACAAGTATACAATCTCAAAACATACCTTTCTTAGGCACTGTAATCACATCTTTAATTGTAATCAACTTTCGAAGACTTCATCTAATTACAACAATTATAGAAATAATAAAGACGTATTTATTTACACATAGAAAAGTATATGAAAACTCTTCATATATAAAACTAAAAATTATATTTTGTAAAATATTAAAAAACTTGTTTGTGAAACTCTTTATCAGTAGCCTAATTTTATTTATTTGGATCGTTCGAGGACTTAAATATTATTAATACTATAGATGACTATGAAATAACGAAACTTGAAGTATGCGAACCGGAACATTGCAAAAATGTTATACTGAACCCTAATTTATACCTAAAAATTTTACAACAAAACATTAGGAGTATAAACAAAAATTATAATAATTTTAATGCTTTATTGGGAAGATTAGAATTAACTTGTGACATTATAATTCTCTCTGAATGTTGGCTCTCACATGTTACTAACCTACCTTATATGCCAGGATATTCTACCTTTAGTATAACTTCTAACTATAATCAAAACGACGGTGTAGTCGTTTTGATTAATAATGATCTTGTTTTTAAAATTGAAGAGCCAAATATTTTAGAGGCAAATTGTTTACTTTTAAAAATAAATAATGACACCGTTATAATTGCCATTTGTAGACCCCCCAGCTTTCATAACATTGACAATTTTATTCAGTCTCTGCATAATATACTAGTAAAACACGCTCAACACAAAAATATTCTAGTTATAGGGGATATAAATATTAATATTGCAGACCTAAACCAAACAACATCCAGCTATCTCGAAACTTTATCTTTCCTTGGTTTGACCCCTGCTTACTACACACCTACTAGAGGTAATAGCTGTTTAGATCATATCATACTAAAAACGAAATTAAATTCATATACTTTTATTTTGCAATCTGCCATTACAGACCATGAACCTGTGTTCTTCTGTTTAAATACAAAAAAATGTTTGATACAATCGAAAATAAAACTTAAACAAAAAATTAATTATGAGACTTTACTTGAAGGCTGCAATAATTTTGATTTCAATATAATATTAAACAATGACGAGAATCCAAGTCAATCCATTAACTTTATTATTGAAAACTTACAAAAATTGATTTTAAAAAATTCTATTAACATAAAAATACCTAGAAGTAAAATAACAATAAAACCATGGATAACAATAGGATTACTTAGGTGCATAAAAACAAGAGACAGAATGCACTTTAAATTAAAAAAAGACCCCTATAATGAGATACTAAGAATCACATACTTAAGATATAGAAACTATTGTAATAACATTCTTAAAAAATGTAAAAGAAATTATGAAAGCAACGAAATAAAAATAGCCGGTAATGATAATAAAAAAATTTGGAGTGCTATAAAAAAAATTAATAATCTTGACCATCCTAAGAATTCACCGCTGGAACTTCTCAAAGCTAAAATAAGTCCCCTTAAATCTGTAAATGCGGTGAATGAATACTTTGCTAAAATAGGTGCTGAATTATCGAATAAAATTCCACTAAATATTCCCTTACTTCCTCTAAAAATAAATAAAAGAACATCAAAGTGTAACTCGTTTGTTCTCCTAAACACTAGTGAAGAAGAAATTGGAAGGCACATTTTAGGCCTTAAGTCAGACAGCGGTGGAGGATGGGATGGGATCTCTGCTAGAGTATTAAAGCATCTTAAAGACTTAATTGTACGTCCCCTTACACATATTTTTAATTTATGTATATCAAAAGGCATCTTTCCTCCTTCATTAAAGAAATCTATAGTCATTCCCATATTTAAAACTGGCGAAAGAGGCTATCTATCTCAAATTATCGTCCTATTTAATATTGCCTTCCCTCTCTAAGATCTTTGAAAAGATTATTAACTGTAGGCTTATTAAATATCTTGAAGCAAATGAAATAATTTCGAATGCTCAATACGGTTTTAGAAAGGGAAAGTCAACAACTGATGCTGTACACGCCTTAACAAGTTTTATTGTTGAGAAAATGGATAGTAAAAAAAAAGTCTAACCATTTTTATTGACCTCCAAAAAGCGTTTGATACAGTCTCTTTCGATAAGTTTACTGAAAAACTAGAAAAGTTGGGCATAAGGGATAAGCAGTTACTTCTTCTTATGGATTATTTACATAATCGAACACAGCGTGTTAGGATAGGTAACATAGTAAGCGATGAACAACCAATTAGTTACGGCATCCCACAAGACAGTATACTTGGCCCAACGCTGTTTTTATGCTACATTAATGAACTTTGTAACTTAAATATAAAAAATTGTAAAATAATATCGTATGCCGATGATACTACACTAACTTTTTATGAGGATTCATGGGAAGAAGTTTTTAATATTGCACAAAAGGTTTTAATTCCGTCTGTCAGTGGCTAGCCATAAACTCACTTTCACTTAATGTTGATAAAACCAAATATATTACGTTTTCGATTCGCAAATTACCAAAATATATTAACAATTATAAAATTATAGCTCATTCATGTTATCAATTTCCTAGTTCAAACTGCAACTGCTTTAATATAATAAATACACAAGAAATTAAATACTTAGGTATAACAATAGATAATAATCTTAAATTCAAAGCGCACATAAGAAATTTAACCCAAAAAGTCAGAAAACTTACTTACATTTTTAAAAATTTAAGACATGTCACAAATTGGACTTTGTTAAAAACTGTTTATATATCTTTGTTCCAATCTATATTAACCTACGGTATTACCGTTTGGGGAGGTTCCAATAAGACACACATGCTTGAATTGGAAAGAGCTCAACGAATGATTCTAAAAGTTGCACTTTATAAGCCAAAATTTTTCTCAACTACCAGTTTATTCAGGGAAGCTAAAGTGCTTACAGTACGGCAATTATATATATTGTCTACAATTTAAAAAAAACACACTTGCACTGAGTTCACACCTAATTTAATACAAATCAGGAGAAGAAACTATGAGGTATGCGAAACGATACAAGCAAAATCTACTTTCGCGCAAAAGTTTTATGGGTACAGAATAGGCAGGTTATATAATAAAATTAATAGACAACACTCAATTTTTCAAGTAACAAAATATAAATGTAAAAAAAGTTAACAGATTGGCTTATGAAATTAGATTACGAAGAAACAGAGAATTTACTGAAATAGCGGAATAGTGAGATAGAAACACACACACATACACACACACACACACACACACACACACACACACACACACACACGCGCGCGCGCGCGCGCGCATGCACGCACGCACGCACGCATGACCATACACACACACACACATTCATGTATATTTATATATGTATACGTATATGCTTTTATATAATATTTTGAATTTTAAACATATTGCATGCTATATATAATCAATATGCCTTTTATTGTTATTTACACCTAAGAAATCTTATATTCGATCTTCACAGGCAACGCTCACTTCATGTCTAGGTATATATTCATCGAATTGTAATAAAGCCAAGAGGGGGAGCCAGGAGACCCATAGCATAGGGTTACCTAGTTTGGGCTCCTGTCTCCCACAACAACTTAAAACTCTTAAACTATTTATGTAAGAAATGAAACTGTATAAAAAGTGGGAGAAATAAATAAATATTATTATTATTATTATATATATATATATATATATATATATATATCTCAAGTTGGACCTAACTGCACACAGTGTGCAAAATTTCATTGCAATCAATTTAGTAGTTTAGGAGTTCATCGCGGACAAATAATGTGACACATAATTTTTATATATAAAGATAAATATGTTATACATATAAACGTTTATCTTAAATCATTCTGTCTGATGATTAAAACTTTATCAAAATCCGTTGCACAGTTTAATAAATCTAAGCGTGCAGACAGCGGGAAGCGACTTTGTTTTATACTATGTAGATTTTTTTTCTGATTTTGTTTTCTTTTAAAAAATGTTACCCCCACACTAGGATTTTCTCCTGTGTCGCGGAGGCAGTTTACAAACATAAATTGCACAAGGACAAATATCCAGACCCGGAACAATTATTTGTAGGCCATACAAATACTTGTTCTGTGCGGGATTCGAACCCGCGGGCCCCAGCGCAACAACTGATTGCTAAGCCACTGCGCCACGGAGCCGTGTAGAGATTGAGTACAAGTTATAATTATAGGTTTTATAGGATTTAGAGCCATGCTACAGCTATTATGGTTACAGCAAGAATGGGTCAGCTCGACCGGGGAAATACCACGTTCTCACAGAATTCTAGCGTGAAATAGAAGCTTACTGTTGCTGTGTTTCGTATGTCGAGTGTAGAGAAACGGGGACCCTTTTTACTGGAAACCTCAAGGGTGACAATGCATCTGCATTTTGATTCTTAATCGATGATAAATGTAGATGCTGTGGGCCATAGCATCCACTTACTATCAGGTGGACGACAGCGTTTTGTTTCCTTATTCTATACTCACCCTAATATGATAAAAAGAAATTTATATTTTTACCACTGGGTCAGCAAAAAACTCGGCTCTAGGAAAAATTAGTAAGAAACCCAGTGGGACTATTTTCTTAATAAACATCATATCATATCATTCTTAATATGAAATTACTGACTTCTTGGTGTCAATTAACTTATTTATTATTAATATTCTATCTAATCATATTATTACTAGCTTTATATTTCCTTAAACACTACCCATTCAACGAAATTATTTTTTTTTGGATTTTATCCCGTTATTTTTATATTTCCGATAGCCATGATTAACTATGACATGGGGACGTTGAACCCTCAGTCCCCTTACCATGACCTGACTTGACCATGGTAAATTATGGTAAGTATCGACCGCCATCCATGAACAACTGCAACATCAGAGGAATTGCATGTGCATTGACGGCAAAGTACTCGAAACGCCGGTAATATAGAATAAGCTCATTAAATGTGGTAAAATCCGTAAAAACTAGTTTTATTTAATTACGATGTGTATATTTCAGATATTTTTAATTGTTTTAGTGATTTATGTATGACTGATTGACGGCTCTGTAGCACAATGGATTAGGTTCGGTACAAACGGGCCACCAACCACAGCCAACAGTAGCCAGCGACAAGCAGTTCACATTCTTTTTCATACATTTTATAGAAGCTCGCCGCAAACGTGTGATCGGTGGCAGCCACAAGACACACAAGACGCCGACACCGGCCACTGTGACGCTAATCCACCCCCCGTGCAGTTAACCGTGGGCGCCCAACACATCGCATTCGTCACCATGGATATTGATATATTCATATCGGAAATTCGTTCACGTCCCGCTACTTGGGATTTACGTTCTGATCTATACAGCAATAGCAATAAAAAGTATTTATTTATTTCTTCACAAATTGCGTTACATGAGACTTAGTGACCAAACAAACATGCAAGTACTAACAATCACATGCACCTCGAAAGGCATAGCAATGAACAGGAGAGAGGCAGACACTCTAAAAACTCTTTTCCTACATGCATTCATTAATTGAATAGTAACTTTTTAATAAGTATATTATTTTTTAAAGAACTTATGAACTTATTAAAATTTGTTTTGGCTTTTAAGTATTCCGACAATTTATTATAAATTTTAATTGACGTCGGGGAAGGATATGAACTGTGCAATTTTAATTAAGATTTTGTTTGAAAAAGGCTATTTTTATAGCAAGATGTGGAACGAAATAGCTAGTAGTATTCTACGAAACACAAAATTCTCTAACTACTTGGTGCTATCGATGGGAAACACATAAGGATTATTCACCCTCTTTGACATCGGATCCTTATACTATAATTATAGGAATTACTTTTCGATGGTATTTTTAGCGGTTTTTGACTCTACAACATTTTCGCATTCGTGGATATTTGTTGCTGTTGCAAAACATCGAATAAAGAGAGTGAATTATTAAAAGGATTGACGACAAATCTATTAATATACCTTCAGAAAAACCAGTTGCTAACCATGAATCACTAAATTATTCATTTGTTGGTGATGTAGCATTTAGTTTATACGAATACATGTCGAGACCTTATGATCGAAGACATTTGTCTTTAAATAAAAAAAATAATCATAGAATGAGTCCGTAATACGGTAGATGCACCACGATTGTAAGTCGTTTCAAAATCTCTAAATGAACATCCGTTGTCAAGGTACCTGAAACCAATAGCAAGTTTTATGTTAAATACAGTATTTTTGAATAAAAATATAATTTGTTACAGCTGACAGATTACAAAGAAAGTGGAAGAGTGTCCGCGATAGTTTCAACAGACACATTGGTAAGCAAAACAAGAGCGGATCTGGAGCATCAGGCAGGGAAGAATATAATCAATTAATATAATATTAATCAATTTTCTTTTTAAACGTTTTAATACGCATTAAAAACGTATTAATAAAGACCTACAACAGATGAAGATATTACCGAAAATGATTCAGGACTAGAGCATTAACAAGAACAAAATGAAGAAAAAATAGTTCTATTAGCAGATTCAGGAGAAGGGCAACGAAAAAGAATACTGATAAATCAGAATCCGAAATATTGAAACAATTATCAGACAATATGAAAAATGAATATGCAAGACCTGAAATATGGATCGTGACAAAGATTTCTTGATGTTAATCTTGCCGGACATCAGAAAATTTCATGATGATTTTAAACTTGATTTCAAGGGTGAAATGTTATATTTGCTTAAAAAGTAATAAATATATGAACCTATTTAAAATTACAGATCTTACCCATTTTCATAAAATACAAATGCTTATACAATGAACCAGGTTACTACATCAACTTCGATGTCTTCTCCATCGGCATTGTCAAATTATTCAAAGCATTCTACGGATGATAGTTCTATAATAGAAGATATGTTTGGTACCGACGTATAGAGTATAATAAATTCATGATGATTTAAAAATTGATTTCAGTTACAGTTAATTATGTATTACAATATGTAGAAGCTGTAGAAAATTACGGATTTTACTCATTATAATAATGAAGGAACCAAGGCACAAAAGTCTTTGACAGAGATCTGTGTGCCAGAAAGAGCCAACTGTCAAAGCTGAAGACCGAATGTGGCAGCATCTTTTCCGTGACACCTGAGATTTTGAGTGAGATTGAGAGGTTCTATGGACAGCTGTACACGTCATCGTTGGAGCCACACGCAAGTGTGAGTAACGATCCAAGAGCGAGTCTTATCCGACACTATTCCGAAGATATCCCGGACGTCAGTCTGAGCGAGATTAGAATGGCTCTCAAGCACCTTAAAAACGGCAAGGCCCCAGGCGAGGATGGAATTACAGCGGAGCTTCTGAAAGCGGGTGGAAGACCGGAACTTGAAATACTTCAGAAGCTCTTTAATTCCATCCTCCATGGTGGCATTACACCGGAGGCGTGCAGCAGAAGTGCGGTGGTCTTGTTCTTCAAGAAAGGTGACAACGCTCGCTTGAAGAACTACAGACCGATTTCCCTTCTGAGCCGCGTCTACGTGCTGTTTTCGAGAGTTATTACGAATCGTCTCGCGCGCAGACTTGGCGACTTCCAGCCTCCCGAACAAGCCAGTTTCCGAAAGGGCTTTAACACCATAGACCACATACATACCCTTCGGCAAATTGTACAGAAGTCCGAAGAGTACAATTTGTCAGTATGTCTGCCGTATGTGGACTATGAGAAAGCCTTTGATTTCGTCGAAATTCGGGCGGTGCTGCAGTCCCTTCAGCGGTGCCAAGTTTACTGTCGGTATATCGAAGTGCTGAAGTGTTTGTACAGTAGAGCTACGATGACTATCCGAGTACAGAACAAGAGTACGAAACCTATCCAATTGCAGAGAGGTGTAAGACAGGGTGATTTTATATCCCCGAAACTCTTCACCGCTGCATTGGAAGACGTTTTTAAGCTTCTGGACTGGAAAGGATACGGAGGTCAATCGACGGATTCAACTCGGCTGGGGAGTGTTCGGGAAGCTACGTAACATCTTCTCGTCAGACATACCTCAAAACCTTAAAACGAAATTGTACAACCAGTGCGTGTTGCCAGTGATGACTTACGGAACTGAGACGTGGTCCGTCACTGCTGGCTGTATGAGGAAGCTCAAGGTCGCTGAGCGAGCTATGGAGAGGGCTATGCTCGGAGTTTCTCTGCGTGATAAATATAGGAATGAGGATATCCGCAGTAGAAGCGGAGTAACCGACATAGCCCAACGGATTAGTAAACTGAAGTGGCAGTGGGCCGGCCATATAGCTCGAAGAACCGACAACCAATGGGGAAGAAAGGTTCTCGAGTGGCAGCCTCGTACCGGTAGGCGAAGTGTAGGGCGACCCCCACGAGATGGAGTGACGACCTGGTAAGACATGCAGGAAGTCGATGGATGCAGGTGGCTCAGGACCGTGCTTTGTGGCATTCCTTGGGGGAGGCCTATGTTCAGCAGTGGACTTATGAAAGTCTGTAATGATGATGATGATGAATAATGAAGAAATAAATAATAAAGACGAATAATAAGATAAATATTAAATGTTCTTTTAGCTTAGTGTGGTTTTAAGTCTTTCTGCAGGGCTGATGCTTTGAAACATAAAGGAATCTTGCCGTATTAATCCATCTTGTAACACCAGCAGCAGTTCTTGAAAAGTAGTCAAAGTCATTCGAAAATGTCTAAAAAACTTTTTTGATATCTTTGTAGATTATCGAAAAGCAAGTTATGTTTTACTGTTGGACCAGTTAAAATTGGATGTACCCGATATAGGTGGCAACGGCATCGTCTACGTCGTCTGCGTATTACCAATAGCGTGAGCAAAATTTCCGTGTCGGAGTCCATTGTAAGACTACGTAGCTGAGGGCGGGTTATAAAACGTGGCGGCTTCCGAACACCGGTGATTGTTGCTCGCTTCTGACACTGTTACAAATGTGGCGTTAGCGAGCGACAATAAGCGGTAGCGGTGTTCAGTGGTCCTTAGCAATGAGTTGTAGCGCTGGGGACCGCGGGTTTGAATTTCACACGGTGCAAGTATTTGTATGGCCTATAAATAATTGTTCCGGGTCTGTATGTTTTCCTTGTGCAATTTATGTTTGTAAACTATTTCCACGATACAGGAGAAGAAAATCCTACTTTGAGGTGTTTTTTATAAGAAAATAACTAATAAATAATAAAATAATCATCGTTGGATCCTTTCTCTATTTTCCAAATACGAAGTCTCACAACATCCACTGCTTCGCTGTACCTACGCAAACCACGCATACTGCTAAGTTCAAATATGTGGTATGTCAACAACAAAGGGGTGGACCTAGTTTCTGGTTATCCAATGATAAAAGGGAGGGGGAAAAATTATGTAATGCAATTCCTGGGCATTCAACAAAATGTATTATTTATATTCAATTGACTTTGACTTTGAGTCTGTATGGACCACCCTTTTACCTGTTTCTGCGGCTAAGTATCAGAGCATCTACTGTTACGTTCCGGTTAAAACGATATGGAGCGCCAGTATCAGTCATCTTAATGCTTAGGGGCGACAAATCATTACTGGCCTTCTTTGTTTAAAGTTGGTTGCAGGTATCCCTATGTTTCCTCACTACCAGGTCATGGTGGTAATCCGACACGATCGGGGAGATATCAAACTGAACACCAACGGCTTTACGTGCTTTCCAAGGCAAGAGGGTGAAACACCATAAACTTCCTGACTTCGGGCTGCGAATGAGAATTTCTCGACAGAAAAGCCCAATAACTGATTTTGGCTCGGCCCGAGATCCGAACCCAGGACTTCATGGTCAGCAACCGCATTTACAACCACTACATCAACGAGGCAGTTATTAGTGTACTCGTAAATTAACAGAAACAATAACTTTCAGTGATTAGTACTAGTGATTCGTACGATTCTACGAACGATTCTCGTCTTTCTACTAAAATCGAATTTCGTTTCTAATTTCGGTTTCAAGCACCTGCTTCGAGTGCTAATGTACTTCCCTAGAGCACTTAGATAAGTAGATCTGCCGTTAGGGATGTTAAGTATACAGCCAATAGGAATAGCTACTTGTTCTGTTGATGGCAAATTTGTGGCTTGCTTACATTTGCCATATGAAGTATAATGCTTGAAATATTTAAAAAAATACACGCTCCACTTAGCGGAAAAGAGTGAACGCTAGTTTCATCATGAAATAGAATTGCAAAATAATAGGTATGTGAAGCGTCAGTTTCCCAAAGGCTACAATTAACAAGCTGTTAAAAAATAAAATATGTTCGAAATTATACTTTTACATATTTAATAAATGAATTCCCTTGTTTTCACATAAAACTTTTTTGGTTAAATTTTTTGAGCTTATTTATTATTGTTATTATTTAAATCTGATGCATAAAATTTTTAAACTATTTCTGAAAATGACCTGAAGCCAATGAGGTGGGCGTTTTTTTATATTTTTAAGGGTGACAGAGTCGACTAGGGATGTCCTAGATGGAAGTTAATCGACCAAATTGACGATTTATTGAAAATGCATGATTGCATTTATATTCTTGCACGAGAATTGATTTAGGTGTTTATTGGTTACAACATCCACATGGAAGTTGGACAGTCTTTTTTTTCAAGAAGTAAGTTTAACAAATGATTACACAGTATACCTATGTGGGTTGTGCTAGAGTGGTAGCTTGCCATTGTTTCACTCCGGTGGCGTGATGTTCGAGCGTGGCTCAAGCTTCATAAGCGTAGCGGATTTATGTGGGTCCAACAGAAGCGAGTTACGCCACACCTACATCAATGATCGATTAAGAATCAAATTGCATTTGATTTCTTACTAGTAAAAATTGTCTTCGATTCCTGTCACAAATCATATGTAACAATGCAGCATTACACTACTATTTTAGTTTCATATTTTCGTTCTGCATATATGCTTCATCGCCATATTATGCTACTTACACTAAGTGCAACGATCCTTCTAGAAATAATAAATATCTAATAAAGAACGTACGATAACAGTATACATACGTTAGTCTGTGCAAGATTTAAAAGGCTTCCAAAGACCTTAAAACGGAAAGGCGAGGATGGAATTACAGCGGAGCTTTTGGAATTGGATGGAAAAATACTATGTACTTGAAGTCCTTCAAAATACTACACCGCCATATTAAACTACACCGTAAGAGCAATGAGTAGTAATGTATGGTAAAATAATATATAATTAAGAGCGTGAGATTATACCATCCATATTTGAGTCAGAGTGAGATTAAAATAGCTCTCCAGCACCTTAAGGCTTTAACTAGCCTGAATGACCTTGACGAAACGGCGATCGCAGAGATTTTAGCCGACGTCAACACCGTCTAGCAACTACGTTCTGTATTACTTATAAAAGTGCAAAGATTAATAGACTGCAGAGATGACAATTATATAAGTGACATACTGCCTGTTATGCTTGCGCATCACTGAGAATTATGTCGCGTCTTCAATTACATTGTGCTGTAGCTTTGTCCGGTAGGCGTCACGAGCTATCAAATGTTCATGTTTCAAGTTTTTTATTATATATGTTAAATCGTATTTATTTGTGTCGTATTAGTAGATCTGGGTCAAAGCGTTCGCTGTAAATTTTTCCCGGGTTTGATTTCCGAAAGCAAGAATGAAATTTGTAATTGCAATTTTCGTCAACACGCTTTGGGGCAGCGCGGCGGGCATTTCCTTGCCTAAAACCCTCACATCTCAGAAATAAAAAAAGAGTTCTGTGCCCAGTAGAGGGACTTGTATAGCCTATTACTTTACTTTGTAGCAATATTCATATTCGTTTCAGATACAGAAGGGTACCTTATGCTGACAAAAATATCATGTGGAGGTGACGAAAACGTAAAACATCTTTGTATCTAGATAAAATGTTCGAGAGATTGTCAGTGATGTCATACGCCACATTTTCTATAGAGCGTAGAACATTGCAGATAGGGCAAAATAAAAATAATACAAAATATAATGGGAACTATTTATTAATAATATATACATTTATAGGTATTTATAATAAAAATAATGAACAAGCTGCAAGGTTCAACTAATAATGTTTCTTGTAAACACAATTGTAAAATTCCTGTTTTAATTTTTACTAATGGTTAATTAATGAAACGTAGTCAAGATCACTTCATATAAAATATATTTAGTTAAAATTCACACATGACCTATTTGGCCTTCTACTTACAACTCTGCGGAAATTTGAAAAGAAGATTTTGTCTTTTCACACAAGTATTGTTTACAACTGGCGTTGTTTCGAAAATTGTGATTAAGTGTTAGTGGTATATAATCAATTAAATACTGAACTTTTTTGAAAATTATTTTTATTGTCTATTTTTGTTATATCTTCTTAAAAACTGACGGCATCTCACTATTTTATTATTTGTTTTTTTTTGTAACGCATAAGGATAAGTTAGACTAAGTTAGATTAACTTGGATTAGTTTGTAATTTTTTTAATTTTATCACAAAATTTCCGCAATAAATTATTACCTTTTCTACAGTGATTCTCTCCTCTTAGTTTTGGCGTGACTGTAGGATGTTATACTGAGTCACCGTCAGTTACTAAGTGGCCATAAATCATTATATGTATGTATAGACATACATATATACATTTTTTCATTTTAATATTTATGTTTTTTGAATTTTGATTGATTTTTTGAAACCTGGTAAAATTATTTTTTTCCATACCAATTGATGGGCCTGAGTATAATGCCAGTTATGCTCTTTGGATGAAGTTATTTTTTATTTTATGCTCAATTGCAGACAAAACAATATTGATTGCGCATTTCTAAAACAAAATTTTACCTCTTCTCCTTCTAATAATAGCTCCTGCACACACAGTTGCCACACGGCGGAATAGTTATTATATATCTATAAGACCATTTGCAGAAACAGTTTTTGTTAACAGATATGAGTGTAACATTTTTATCAGCTGCTTTGTTTATAGTGCCTTGAGCAACACTTTGCCGGTTTCTGTACAGAAAATGATGCTGGCTTTGCAAATATGGATGGCCGCTACCATTGAATATAATACCCGCTATGTTACGCTTATTTACATAGAAACTTATCATTTGCATAAAATTCAAAATAGCACTTTTTACACAAGAAAGTAAACTTTTAGATCGGTCCATCTTGTTTTTCACTAATTAAGTGAAAAGTAAAACAAACCAATAGGTCCGTGATTTAAAATTTTTTGCATCTTTTTATAGAAAAGCATGACCTTATCATAATATAATAGTCAATCATTTAGCCATGTGATAAAAGTTTTAAGTGTGCCAGTCAAACATTAATGATGATATACGGGTCATTATGCTGGAAATAGTCTTTTAAATATTTTGTAGTACAATTGACAATCTTCAGTATGATTGACCGTGCATATGACTTTTATAAGTCTATGTTATTTTTGATGAAAAATATTATTGCAGATAAAAGCCCTTTCACATTTATTTTAGTCTCGAGTTAAATTAATCCAAATGAAAATAAGAACTTTGGCACTTTATAACTGATCTTTAAATGTAAAACACTGACTTGAAGTTATATAATTATCAGCAGTTTTTAATTCATTGAATTTTTTTTTTGATTATATTGGAACTCTACTGGTAAAAAAAAAACAAATATATATATTATAGTTCATGATGAAAATAAAGTATGCGCGTTACATCGTACCCCATCAAGAATTTCTAATGTAATTCTTGGTGTAAAGCTAAGACGTGATAATAACTGTAAACAATAGAATAACAAAATAATGTAAACATTTGTAAATACTTGCTCTATAACCTAATAAATATTATTTGACCGTAATAAAATAAAACAAGGTAGTTTTCGGCATGAAAGTAAAAATAAATATTTTCGATTATTTTTGCAATATCTAACAGCCGGATCAGCGTGGGATTCTGATCCATCTAAAGATGCTAAATTAAAGCAAGCACTGTCAAATTCAATAGGAGTGACAGAAAAAAACGGTTTTTGATATAGAAGGGTAAATAAATTATTTAACCTATAAAGTAAAATCACTTTATTAAAAATCAAAATAGCCCAATAGCTTTATTAACATGAGACACATAATTGTACGAGTGCTTACAATACTTAACATTATTTTACTGAAATCTCAAAAAGTTTTTTTTAATAGAATAAGTGACAACCGAGCACACAGTCCACCTGACGGTAAGTGGTTGCTACGGCCCATAGACATCTACATCTATTCTCGATTACGTATCAAAATGTAGATGCGTTGTCACCCGTGAGGACTTAGATGTAATGCCTCGTTTCCAGTAAAAAGGTTCTCCGGTTCTCTACACTCACCATACGAAACACAGGAGGGTTAAACTGCTATTTTACATGGTATTCTGTGAGAGCGTGGCCCTTCCCTGTTCGAGCCGACCCATTCGTGCTACAACTATACCTACTACTAATATAGCTGCAGCATGGTTCTACCACGTAAGAAAAAATTGACGTTGAAAATTTAGGTATTTTCAGAAGCAACTTTGCAGTTATTTTCTATTGAGTGAATTTTTGTGGAATGGTGTTTTACAAACCGCCACCTGAAATACGTACAATTTTTTTCGATAACGACGTGAAATTACAAAACGATCCCCATGCATATCAATGTGGCTCTATTCAGCCTGTTAATATGCACATACCTCGGGATTGAGAGATTTTAAAAGTTTTCATGCCTAGATAATGGAAGATATAATATTATATTATTACTGTCCCGTGTGAGGCAACCTTTATACTTATATACATATTCTCATCATATTTTATGGTTGGTTAGAAAAATTATATCTAAATGCAAACTTTCACAGGGTAATTTTTTTTTTACTATTTTTACCCAGCAAGTAGTAAAGCAACTAAGATAGTGAATTGCACTGACTTAACAAAAACCTATTCACTCTTGCCTAATAGTACTAGGTAAGTATTATTTTCTACCTATTTGTGCGTGCGTGTGTGTGTGTGTGTGTGTGCGTTCGTGCGTGTGTGTGTGTGTGTGTGTGTGTGTGTGTGTGTGTGTGTGTGTGTGTGTGTGTGTGTGTGTCTGTGTGTGTGTGTGTGTGTGTGTGAAGAAAAGCGTATAAGAATACGTGAAGAGGAATAAAGGTTGAGTACTACTTCGCTTACCTATACGAGGTTGCCACTCGAGAACCTTTCTTCCTATTTTTTATCGGTTTTCCAAGTTATATAGCCAGCCCATTTCACTTTAATATTCCGTTGGGCTATGTCAGTTACTCTGCTTCTACTGCGAATATCTTCATTTCTAACTTTATCACGTAGAGAAACCCCTCTCCAATTTAAAATTTTTACATTTTTAGATGATAGTTTGTCTAACATAAAAAAAAAACCATAAACCCAAGAATGTGTTTATATAGTTATTTATACTTAGGGAAGCACCATTTTTATTATTTATTTAAATTGTTTGATTTAATTTGATAACAGTGTACCTAAATATAAGTATATTTCCCTCCCCAACAATATTTTATAAAGTCATACTCATAAAAACAGCGTTTTATTGTAATACATAATTATAAAATTGAGTATCAACTAATTAATAAAAATATGCAACAATAAAATTACATAGGTATTAAAAAACTATCGAAATCTAAGTAACGAGAGCATGTTCGTCGTTCCACATCAAAATTATATAAAAATGCATTTTACAATTTCAGTAATCAACGTCGAGGCGAAAATTTCTTCTTCTTTGGGCACTTTAAAAATTAATTTATTTAGAAAATAACATTTACAGTTACCAGTGTACAGATATTTACTAAATTAAGTATTTCTAGTCATAAAAATATTTATAATTGAGTATAAACTTTTAAAAAACTAATATATATTTGAACGAAGTCACTCCAACACCGACGCGCGGTCCACCCTCGACGATGTCCGAAAACGGACTGACAGGGTGACGGAGCATGCGCGCTCGCGTAAATATATTCAATTTCAGGGAAAAATGATATATTCTCTTATAAAACGGGGAATAAAAATAAAACTGTCAATTAAAAATATTAATATTTTTAAGACCTTTTTTTTAGTGTAAGAACTATTTAAAAAGCTTGTGCCGTTTTGGAGAAATTTTGCAAAATATGACAAAGATAGGTACTCTTTGGGGATTTTTTTTCTAATAAGGGGTTGACAAAAATACAATTTTGTTCAATTAAAAACATTTACTAAATCGTCTTCTGTTACCTTGTATTTTTTCTTTGTGGTTTAAGTGAACAGTTATTGAGATTTATTTACTTAAATATCCAAGATTTAGGCATTTCAACCACTGTTAAGGCCTTAACAACGGAAAGGCGAGGATTGAAATACAGCGTAACTTTTGAAAAACACTCACTCAAAGTTCGCTGTGCGCATACCCCGCGTACGGACGTGTGCTGTTGATTCGATTATATACGCGTGCCTACTGTATTTGAGCTAAGTTGTGATAAATGGTTCAGTGTAAATAGTGTAAGCTATTCTTATCATTAGCAAAGGACGAAGTTATTAAATGCAAAGGTTATTGTGAAGGAGTTTTTCATAAAAAGTGTCTAAATATAAAACAGTTCCAACAGAGAAATGAGCTTTGCGATGGGTGTTTCAAGACTGATAACAGTCCGAGAATGCAACAGTCCAAGATAAATATACAAGATGTCAGTAAAGCTACGGAATCCGTATTAACAGAAGTTAACAATAAATTAGAAGTAATCTATCAGATGAAAAATAAAATACAAGAATCAACTGAGGCTGTCGATTTTTATGCGGAACAGTACCAAAACATGTTGCAATTCAAGGAAATTGTTGAAAAAAAGATAAAAGGTATAGAAAATAAAAACGTTTATCTGCAAAAAGTCAATGAAGCGCTAGAGGAAAGGGTAGCTTATATGGAACTAAAAGAAGTTGAAAAGAATATAAAAATAATAGGATTAGAGAATAAAACAGACGAAGATACAAATCAGATTGTGCGTTTAATTGCAAAAAAATTAAATTTAAATCCTGATCATATTAAAGAGGCGCGGAGGGTGGGTCGTGAAAAACAAAATGAGAATCACCCGCGACCTATTATCGTGACGTTCCGTGCGAAGATAAAGATAAACGAATGGATCGCACGAAAAAGACATTAATTGTGTAACAATGATATACTGCAAAATAATAGCAGTAAACGTGTATATATAAATGAATGTTTAACTAAACAGATGAAGCAGTTATTTTGGGATACTAAAATACTATTAAAGGCAAAATATAAATATATATGGGTGCAGAACCTTCGAATTTTGGTTAAACAGGAGGATAATGCAAAAATTATAAATATATAGTTTGTATAAGTTATGTGAGAAACAATAAATTACATTATTATATTAATTATATTATTATACGATCAGATGCAGACATACAAAAGCTAAATAAAGCCTGTATCGAGGAATAACAACAACACAAATATTTAATTTTGTGTGAGACTACACTACATGATTTTTTTAACTTAAATAAAATTCAACGATATATTATCTTGTTTTGAAAATAATATAGAATACATAAAATTTACGGACATAGATAAATGGAGTATGTATATGAAGAAACCAGTTAACGAATTGTGAATAATATATTTAAATATTAGATCACTAAGAATAAACTATAATGAATTGTTAATACTATTATAAAGTTGTGAATACAAGATAGATATTATAATATTAAGTGAAATCAATGTTAAACGAGAAGAAATAACGTTATACCAAATAGGTGGATATGAGATGTTTGAATATACTTGAGAAAAATGTCGAGGTGGTGGATTATTAATATAAAGTAAAAATTATTTAAATATAGAAAAATGTTATTATATACGAGGGCATGATACAGAAATATTACATTGCTTAATAAAAACATCAACAAGAGACATTCACATCATAGCATTATATAGACCACCTAATACCAATAAACTATCTTTTATAGAAGAATTAAGACTATTACTGGAGCAAATACTAAATAAACACGATTTCATCATCACTGGGGACACAAATACGAGTATAAATATAATGGAAAACAGTAGCATCGTGGAAACGTATAAAACATGTTATGTGAACGAGGACTGCAATGCGTTATCAATGAATATAAAAGACAAGAAGTGTATGAAGTGTTTTAACTGCGTCATGTATCGATCATGTGTGGGTGCGCAGCCTTGCGCGCGCTAACGCACACATGCTCACGTGTAAGTTGCCGGATCACTATATGGTAGGAGTTAATTTAGCGTTCGATGCATACGAAACGAAGTGCGATAGAGATAATTATACGAACGTATTAAACGATAAATTAGTAAAACAAAATTAAAAAAAGATAAATTGAAATAATTTATTAATACTTAACTGCCTGTTATTACTTTACGACAGGTTACGTATTTTGTTTAAAAATATTTATGAGGAGTCTATAATAGCTATAAAATTAAGCAAAAATAAACGAGTAGCACAGCCGTGGATAAATCATACATTAAAAATGATGATAGACCGAAGAGATTATTTTTTTAGGAAGTGGTGGGCTAATCCCAAAAATATGAATTATAGGTAATATAATACAAGCAGCACAGAAACGGAACAAATAAATTAATAAATTTAGCAAATAAAAAACAAAACTAGGAAAAAACTAAATTTTGAATTATAAAAGAGACTGTAGGGAGATCTGGGCAACTATCAATGGTTGGTTAGGAAAGAATAATAACAATTTAGATACGGTTATTATGAAATATTTAGGTAAGACAGATACAGTGAAAAATATATGCTCAAATTTCGCTAAATCATTTACGGATGAAATTGATAAAATAAAATATTACTGTGACTGTAAATTTATTGATCGTACCACTTATGTGGATCCGAGTAACGTTTCTTTCCGTTACCAAGAAGTATCATCTAACGAAATTGAAAAAATTATAGATAAATTAGGCCATAATAGATCACCGGGTGTAGATGAAATAAGAGTAAAAGATTTAAAGTATGTAAAGAAAGAGATCAGTCTATTGCTTGCTAAATTTGTGAATATGTGTGTACAAAGCGGTGTATATCCAAATTACTTAAAAAATGCAATTATTCGTCCAATATTTAAACAAGGTAATCATTTAAAATATTCAAATTACAGGCCCATTGCTATATTGTCAGTCATAAATAAAGTAGTTGAAAAAATAATAGTTAAGCAATTTAGTATGTTTCTGGAAAAAATCCTATAATATCTAAAGCACAGAATGGGTTTAGAAAATCGTACAGTACATCTACAGCACTGGCACGATTTACCGATGATGTTAATGATGGACTAAATAGTAAAAAGTATGTCATTGTATTGTTCATTGATTTTAAAAAAGCGTTCGATACGTTGGATCACGAAATGCTTCTTGAAGCAATGCAAGAGTATGGGATTAGAGGTCCAATGAACAAATGGTTCCGAAATTACTTGAAGAATCGAACACTACGCACTATGATCAATGGTACGATTTGGGAAGAAGCTGATGTAACACTGGGTGTGCCTACCGGCTCCGTATTCGGACCTGTCGGGTACATCATGCACGTGAATAGCATTAACGTAATAGCAGTAACGTTGTAAAACATTGTTCCACCTATATGTACGCTGATGGCACGTGCCTAATGTATGCCGACAGGGATGTTAAAGTTATAGAGGATAGGGTGCAGTATAATTTCATTAGTATACTAAAATGGGCACATGACAACGGCATTATACTTAGCGTAACCAAGACAAAGTATATGCTTCTCCAATCTCCATATATGAGAAAACCTAGTGAAGAAATTAACATCTTTGGTCATTCGTACGAGTGCTTACATAATAAGTTGGAACGATGCAAATGTACAACCATAGAATTTGTGAATAGTTACAAGTACTTAGGGCTAACAAAAGACTGTAATTTTAGTTGGAAACTGCATATTAACGTTGTATGTGATAGATTAAGATCCATATTATCTAGGCTT
Organism: Parnassius mnemosyne; assembly: GCA_963668995.1. NCBI lineage: Eukaryota > Metazoa > Arthropoda > Insecta > Lepidoptera > Papilionidae > Parnassius > Parnassius mnemosyne. The sequence goes on along the minus strand of CAVLGL010000137.1, from coordinate 2,489,333 downwards.
AATAACTTAAAACATATATAAAAGCTTTTAGAAATAATTACTTCGCAAATATCCGCGTTATAAAATAAAATGATGTGTCTTACCTAGTATGAAGAGCACCTCCCGCCCTCCCTCAATTGCGTGCACTATCCCCGTCACCACTAATCCCAGCACCGGGCAAGACACACCACTGCACTTAGCGGCGAGCCAAAACACCTGCCTTTTATATATGGCTCGCCGCTCACTTAGCGGTTAGCCACCGTAGAGTCTATATCACCTGAGGATGCCGCGTGTAGAGGCGAAACACGTGTCGTATTGTCGTCAGTGGTGTGTCTTGCCTAGTGTAGTGGTGTTGAGAGTAGCGGTGCTGGGATTAGTGGTGACTCTTCATACTAGGTAAGACACATCATTTTATTTCATAACGCGGATATTTGCGAAATAATTTTTTCTAAAAGATTTTATATAATGGATTTCCACAAAGTAACGCCTGATTCTATTAATTATATTAAAACATGTAGTTAGCAGGTCAATCTTAAAAATGCTTTATTATGCACTAGCCGATTCAGCCCTTAGTTACGGACTAATTGCATATGGACGTACTTTTGAAACATATACAGATAAAATTCTTAAGCTACAAGTTAGGTTAATAAAATTGTTTATTGATAAAAAAACAAAAGAAAAATATAACATTGACGGAAACTATAATAATTTATTTAAAAATTTTAAAATATTAACTATCCATGTAAAACTTAAGTACTTAATTGCAATAGATCAATTTAAATCTCTAGAGTTTAAAACAGTTCGGACATTTAGCAAAAATATTAGAATGACTTCTCAAAAGAAATACGTTGAGCATTTGAGGGTTAACAATTATTACGGCAAGAGGACGAGAAAATATCTAGTACCACGTATTTTTAACGAGATATTTTTTGAAGACGAATGTAAAAATAAAAAGAAAAATTTAAAAGGAAGTTGAAAGCGTGGTTGCTAGATACGTGTTAATACTATAGTCTTAATTAACAGTTAAATGTGACATTACTAATAAGTTTAAATATGTGTAAGTTTAAATATAATTAAGTATATAGATAGTACTGCTAAGCTTAAATTTAATTTTTCTATTTTTTTATTGTTATTTTTTTTTCTTCTATTTTAAGTCGTAAGTGAAGATTAAGTTATTAATTACAGAAGGTACATAGAATGTATTCTATGTACCTTCTGTAATATTTTGCCAACAAACTGCCTTGCAGTTTGGCGAAAGTAGTGTAAGATATAACCGTATGTATTTTTGTGTATCTTTTAAAAAAAGGGTACTTAAAGTCTTTCAGAAGCTTTGCAAGCTTTGCTTTCCGTCCTCCATGGTGGCACTACTTTGGAGCTGTGGAACAAAAGTGCGATAGTCTTGCAAGTGTCTCGGTCATTCGCATTAGGCTTAATAACATTAGTTGTAATTAGGTAGACACTGCTGCCACAACTCCTGGTTAGTTTTCTAATGTCGCCTCTTACGACACCCACGGGATGATATGGGTAGTTCTTACTGATATTGCACGGTCTAACGCACATGGTTATTGCGTTGGTGGCAATCGATACTAATTTGCTTACGTATAGTGAAATTATTTTATAATGTCACTTGATTATGTGGAATAAGTTAAGGATAATATTTCTTGTGACATGCAAATTATAAAAAATAAATAAATTTACGGCGCTCTCAACCCCTGAGCTACGATGATTCTAAATTGTTGATGATATCTATTAAAATAATTTACTCATTTTATATAAACCTCACGTATTAAATTAAGATTAGGTCTTCTGAGCAGATATCTCGAGTTTACGATTTTTGACCGCAGACAGCTGAAAGTGTGAGTGCAAAAAACTTATTACGTTTGATGGGATTGCTTTGTAGCAAGCGTGGCTGCAATAAATACTCGTACTTATTTTCATTGTGCTAGGTTCGGCCTAGATGTCTGTCTGGATTGAAACTAACATTTTCCCTATTTCTGCCTTTTTATAACTTTTATATCTTTTTATTATGGGGAAAACTTTATGGATACCTTCCACTACAGCAGCAATGAAAAGGTTATGCCTAATTTCTACTGGCTAAAACTGCATGGTGGTCACCATCAGCGTATACGAGGGTTCCTGGGATCTCAGTTCGATACCCAACTGGGGCCCCTTCATCTCTTTGTTTAACTATTAGTACGTGCAGAGTCCAGTACCGCTGCATTCAACACCTCAGCATTTGGAGTCCCCGCTTCTTGTGCCCGTAACCACAGGGGCCCCGTTTCACGTAGGTAAACACCCACAACTGTGTTGAGAGTTAAGTTAAAAAATATAGTAACATCCTAGGTACGTATCTCCCTGCAAGATGCGGGTCTCCTGCGAGTAATTCTCTCTGGAACAATTAATCCGCTGCGCTGCTTCAGCGTGTATTTGCGGACTTCACATGTTTTTTTTTATAGAACAAGGTTGATAAACGAACACACAGTCCACATGTTCAGTGGTCAGTGGATTTTGTGGCTCATAGACATCTCAACTATCCTCGATTACGAATCAATATGCAGATGCGTTGTCGTCCCTGAGGACTAAGATGGAATACTTCCTTTCGTGTAAAAATTATCTCCAGTCCACTACACTCATCATACTAAACACAGCAGCATTGTACTGCTATTTTACTCTCGTATTGAAATTGGTAAATTTATTGCAAAAAATTATTTCATTCTTGCGTGAGTGGTTTGAATACAGGTTGCTAGCGTACTGTAAAATTACAGCTAGCTTAATCCCTGAAAGACCACGGTTATCAAAAGGTGAGTAATGGTTAGAAAGTCTGAACTAAAAGGACTAAAAGGGCCAATATAGTAACAGGCTGTGAATTATTATATCTTAGTCCATAGAATGACAACGTATCCGTGGGCTTCTTAATGTTGTTGGTTACAGGTTTATAGCTGCAGTTTTTTTACGCTTGTTTGCTACTTTAATATTATGTAAAGTGTGCAGTGGCTACATGTTTAGTCGAGCCAGATTACGCATGCGTGTGTGCATGTGCGTGTGTGCATGTGCGTGTGTGCGTGCGTATGCGAGTTCGTTTTCAAGGGTGACAATGAATTTTGATTCTTAACCGAGGATAGATGTAGATATCTATGGGCCACAGCATTTACTTACCATCAGGTAGATGTTCAGTTTTTTTTTTTGGATAGGGTGACAAACAAGCACACAATTCATCTGATGGTAAGTGGTCACTGTGACCCATAGACATCTACATCTATCCTCAATAAAGAATCAAAATGCAGATGCGTTGTCACGCGTAAGAACTAAGATGGAATGTCTCTTCTCAAGTAAAAAGGGTCTCCGGTTCTTTACACTCACCATACGAAACACAGCAGTGTTATGCTATTTTACGCTGGCATTCTTTGAGAGCGTGGTCCTTCCCCGGTCGAGCCGACCCATTCCTGCTACAACTATACAATTAATATAGCTGCAGCATGGCTCTACCACATGTAAAAGTTGTCACCCTTATTCTATGAAAAAAAAATTACAATTTAGCTACGACTGTGACGCCGCGGCTAAGGTACTTCTTTCCTGAGAAAGAAGAGTAACAGAATAGTATAAACCACGTTTTGTAATAAGACCGAATTACTTTAGTTAAATGCTACTTATATTATTTTTACATTGAAAACCATGCAATAAAGTTACGCAAAAGTGAAAAAGTGGTTAGACATGTAAATAAATTTGATGTTTTAGGTGACTCGGTCAGCTCGGATTTCAGCTCTACACAATCCGATTTTGGTTACAAAAGCTAGCACCGAATACTTTTCCTTTCATTCTGTGGCTTATTACATTTAAACTTTTGTTTCTTACTTATTAATCGTTTCTACGTTTGAATACCAAGTTATAATTTTTTTATGTATTATATTTAGGAAATGAAAATATTTTGTATTTTGGGTGTTTGTATGTTAGGGGCACAGGATATATAAAAGTTCTATATACGTTGTCAGAACAGGCACTCACTCCCCCTGACAATTCTACTTACCTTACCTCACCTCACCTGTTGACATTCTGTCTGGATTTCAATCTATCTTCACGCACAATCCCTGACGGTGTAGCCAGAGAGAATAGATCGTCAAGTGTCACGATCCTTACATACCTCTTTCGCTTCTTTCAGATTCATTATCTTCTTCATACATGCACGTCTAGGTATCCGAGTACTCTTGACCCTACCCTCTTCAAGCAATTTGGTCACATGGTCTTCGAAAGTTAGTCTCGGTCTACCTCGACACCTTTTAATATTAACTTTCGCGCTATATATTTTCTTCACCATTCGGTCTTCACTCATTCGCTCAACGTGCCCAAACCACCGAAGCACGCCCTTACCAATTTTTGTGATAAGGTCATCTTTCAAACCTGCTATATTGCGAATCTCTTCGTTTCGCTTTCGGTCGGCCATGGTAACGCCGCACATTTTACGAAGAGATCGCATCTCCACTGCATTCAACTTGCTTTTATGCTTCTTCTGGCATACCCAGGTTTTGCTGCCATATAACAAAGTCGGTACCAACACTGCGTTATGTATTGCAAGGCGTTTACTCTTCACTACGCCTTGCCTTTTGACTAACTCAGTCAGGGCACCATTGACTTTGTTCCCGGCAGCGACACGCCTGTCCACATCTAAATCACATCTTCCATCCCGGCTAAAAGCACTCCCCAAATATACAATTTCATTTACCTGTTCTAGACATTCCTGATTTACCCATATTTCACACTTCGTTCTCTCTTCGTCCCTTTCAAATACCAGAACCTTAGTTTTATTAGCATTCAAACGGAGACCTTTAATTTCACATTCCTCTTTCATACACGTGACTAATGCCTGCAGTTCTGCCTCTGATGGTGTAATAAGCACTGCATCATCAGCATACAGCAGACAATTTACTTTTATGTCTCCCAATTTCACACCCAAACAGCTATCTTTCAGCTTCTGTAAACAGCTGTCGAGATATAGTATGAACAGCCAGGAAGACATGACACAACCCTGTTTTACGCCCGTTTGGACACTAAACATGGGTGACAGGTCATGCCCTACCCGCACACAGGCTTTACAGTCACAGTAAAGATACTGCATAGCCCTTAGCAATCAACCATCCACACCATACCCCGGCAACAGTTCCCACATTTTCTTCCTTACAACCTTATCAAATGCTTTTTCAAGATCCACAAAATCACAGAAAATCTTCTGGTTAGCAGCCAGAAGCTTTTCCGTGATCATGCGGAGAGAAAACATTTGATCAGTGCATCCTCTTCCAGGTCTAAATCCGCATTGTGCCTACCATAGAAATCTTTCCGATTTCTCTTGCATCCTACGTGTCAAAACCTTCGAGTAAACTTTACTTGCTAAACTAGTCAAGCTGATCGCCCGATAGCACCCGCAGTCAAAATGTGAACCTTTACCTTTATATAAAGGCACAATGACTGCGGATTGCCAATCATGCGGTACATCCCCCGTCCGCCAGCACAAATTGCACAGCAGATGAAAGCTATCACAGACGCGAGGCCGACCATACTTGACCATTTCAGCAGTAACTCTGTCTAGTCCCGCAGCCATACCACATTTCAAACTTCGAATCGCACGTTCAATCTCTTTCATACTGATGACCTCAGTGTCATCGAGGTCCGGGTCTGGCGTATCAGTCACGGCGTCATCCCCGGATCCCTCACTAAGATCATCACACGCATACATTTCTCTATAAAATTCGCTCCATCGCTGCATGACGTCCGATTTTTCTGAGAGGACGTCATTAGTTCTCGAAAGCACTTTGTTCATTCTTAAGGCCGCCGCACCACTTCGGGTCCTTCCAACCTCTTTCCAGAAGAGTTTGGAGTTCTCCTTAAAGTTGTGCGACAACCTTTCGTCCGCTTCCATTTTACACCTTTCTTCCAATATAACCAATCTTAATATAACTCACATAAATGCTCAAAGTATTTTTAGCCATTATACTGACCATCTCGCATCCATTGACAGCACAGCATCTCCATCAACTTACTCGAAATTTGCGGAATCTTTGTTCCTTGAAATGATTTTCACTTTATCATACAAAAATTTTTCTTGGAGTCTTGTATAGTAACTTGTATAGTACACCTTAGTATCAATTAGTTTGATACATTAGGCACACTTCTTATTAATTTATGTCCCGTATATACCCATGTAAACTTGATGGGGGATTTTTTTTATATTATTGTAAGCCAGCGCTTAAGATGGTGAAGTGCACTGAGTTAATAAAAGCCTATTCACTCTTGCCGTGAAGACAACCACATTGTAATCGGATGGAAACGCAGATGCTTTCAACTTATTCCACTCCTTTGCTGTACGCATGATGAACGATGTAGCAAACCGTTTGGTTCGAACGCGTGGTAAGTCAACAACGAAGGGGTAGAGAGTGGCCGAACGTCTGGTTATCCAATGGTGGAAGGGGGAGGGAGGAATTAAATTATGCAATTCCTGCGCACACTCTCTGAAATCCATCCTGCAGAAAACTGAAAGGCTGGCTTATTTGCATCTGTGTTCGAGACTGGTAAGATTTGTTTTTACCGCATTTGGGTCACCAATATGCCTCTTAGCACGTTTACTTAGTTCAAAACAGCTAGGCGGCATTTTGCAGCATCAGCCCATATATGGCAGCAATATTCCATGTACGACCGGACTTGCGCTTATATAAAGTAAGCAGCTGTCCCGGCGTGAAGTATCGCCGCACCTTTGCAAGGAGATCTAGCTTCCTTGCAGCTGCTTTGGCCTTGGACTCAAAGAACCACCCGAAGTTCAGATTAGAGGATATCTCAACCCCCAACATGTTTGGAATACCATCCAGATTGTTATTTTGCATTTATTATGTTCAATTGTTTATGTTTTGATGTTATTCTGTTTTGTGTACCTAAATAAATAAATAAATAAATATCCAACAACTGAAGGCGGTTGGTGAATTCTAGTGAATCATTTCGGAAAAAAGGGGCCAAAATGAGCTGGCTCTTTTTTGCAGTGAAGAAACATGCTTTTTAAATTCTCTTTCTGCTGCAATTCGTGAGGCTCAAACACTTACAGTATTTAAATGGCGAGTTAAAGAGCACTATCTTTCTTTGTCGTCCCAATGCATGACTTATATAATATATATGTGTATCTATATGTATTTAAGTATATAATATATGTCAATATATGTAATATATGTCTGGATGTATGTATCTATATATTTATTATCTTTTTTTATAGCATGTATATTAATATTATAATATTTATTATGAGAGTGCACACAAATTCTGTTTCACTTTAAATCTGTCCAGTATTGGGCTTGCTGGAAGAAATTTCAATATGAATTAAACAGTGCCTATGTATAAAATATATTTTTTATTTTTCATTGTAACATTACATTGTGTGTACATAAATTGTAAGATAAATAAATAATCATTATTAGAGCCTAACAAAGTCCACTGATAAACATAGTGTATCCCTTTATAAAGCAATTCTATGGAGAAGGCTCCATAGAATTGCTTTATAAAGGGATACTTGCAAAATAAAAATATCGACAGCAAAGTGGTGAAGACCAGCCGGTCACCTGGTTGTTCGATGGTCAAAAGGAGAAGGAGTAGTTGAGGCATGCAATTTCTTCGCACACTTTCATGCTTTCGTGCGTTTTGCAATTGTATCAAAATCTGCCTAGCACGACAGTTGACAGAAAAAGAAAATGACAGCGACAATCTTCTCAATTTAACATATTTATTTTATTAAATTCCCTGTAAACTAAATGTACTCAGTGGCAGTACTTTACGTACTATCAGTACTTAAATTTTAATACGAGTTAAAAACGAGGTCGAAATGAATAAGACGAACTTTCCAAAATTGAAATGAACGAAAGAAAAATTTGTACATTTAAACAGTTCATCATGTTCCAGTTTGAAACGTACAAAAACTACAAAAATATTAAATTGAAGCTAAACGAAAATGTGGTTGATCCGTGGAAAGTTGTTAAACAAATTGTGGTCAGTCATGCGAGCCAATGTGGAAATGTGTTTGGAAATTATTAAAGTGCATATTATGTTCTAGTACATCGTTAGAATTGGGCAGATCGTAATCTGCCTGTGCATTGCATAATATGCCAACATTTCATGATTTGGCCAATAATTTATTTCTATGACTTCTGTTAACTATGAAGCTTTGTTTTTACCCGATGGCGGCAACGCTAAAAGGAGGGTTATGATTTTAGCAGGCATACATAATATATTTTAATGTGTTCCCTCATCTTTTATAATACTCGTTGTATTTTGATAGTTGGAGTATCGTTGGAAGCGCCGTTATCTTCCACGGGTTATTGGACATATGATGTCTCATAATATCTAACATGGCGGTTCATTGCAGATATAAATATTAAAAAAATATTTGGTTAAAATATCGTGGTTGGTGTCAAATGAAATAAATGTCTTAACGAGAGTAATCCGAAAATATAGAGATTACATACAAGTTCGCCGTAACATGTAAAGCCCCTCCTTATTTTTTTTTTTTTTTTTTTTTTATAGGATCGGGTGACAAACGAGCACACAGTCCACCTGATGGTAAGTGGTTACTGTGACCCATAGACATCTACATCTATCCTCAATAAAGACTCAAGATGCAGATGCGTTGTCACCCGTGAGGACTAAGATGTAATGCCTCTTTGCCAGTAAAAAGGGTCTCCGGTTCTCTACACTCACCATACGAAACACAGCAGCGTTAAGCTGCTATTTTACGCTGGTTTTCTGTGAGAGCGTGGTCCTTCCCCGGTCGAGCCGACCCATTCGTGCTACAACCATAATATAGCTGCAGCATGGCTCTACCACGTAACAAACTCTTATAACTTAAAGTCAAATTATTCCAACTTTGCAACAGATAAGAAAAACTACATATGCACCCCCAGTGATCCCTAACCTCAAAATACTTAAAACGCGAAGAAAATTAAAAAAGTGTTGTTGAAATTTTATCTTCCATTTTATTTCGTCCCATGTCCCACACGTAAATTCTACGTTTTATGTTTTTATATATACCTGTGGGATATTTAGATGAGCCCATCTAAAAGCGATATCGTCGTCGGGATCTCGTGATGTCTTCTAGCCGCAGACATTTTATGAGAAGAAGGCAAGGAACTCATTCAGTTACACTTATCTAGGATACCTTGTCGTTAATCTAATTTTGTAAAGGTAGCTAATAGAAAATATCAAATTGTTAATTGTGTTAAAGTAATTATGACGGTACTATGTTTATCTTTTTTTGTTATTGAAGATTTTTTTATAGGGTAAGGGTGACAAGCGAGCACACAGTCCACCTGATGGTAATTGGCTGCTGCGGCCCATAGACATCTACATCTATCCTCGTTTGCGAATCAAAATGCAGATGCGTTGTCGGCCGTGAGAACTAAGATGGAATGCCTCCTTTCCAGTAAAAAGTGTATCTGGTTCACTACACTCACCATGCAAAACACAGCAGCATTAAGCTGCTATTTTACGATGGTTTTCTTTGAGAGCGTGGTCCTTCCCCGGTCGAGCCGACTCTTTCGTGCTATAACTATACTATATTATAGCTGCAGCATGGCTCTACTTACTTGACCACTCCGTGGGTTAGCAATGAGTTGCGGCGCTGAGGGACGTAGTTTCGAATCCCGCACGGAACAAGAATTTTTATGCCCTACAAACAATTGTTCCGGGCCTGCATGTTCGTCCTTGTGAAATTTATGTATGTAATCTGCCTTCACGATATAGGAGAAAATCGTAGAGTGAGGTAACTTTTAAAAAAAATAACTTATATACTATAATGAGTCTCAAATCATTTCTATATAACATGTTCATCAAGTGTCTCGGTATAGTGGTAGCTTAAGAGAATCCATTCCCCCATAGCATTCTGTGGCTGGCGTAAGACGCACCGGAGGGAAATAAAACAGGAGATAGGCAACAGCATCTTAATAAAACAACAATAAACTTAAAATAATAAAAAAAACTGAGGTGGACAATCCACTTACCAAGTGTGCAACTATAATAAATAACCCCCTTACTTGTAAAGATTCGTAATGACGCTCTTTGTTAAGCAGTTGAATATTTTCAGATTATTTACAAGCTGTAATTAATTTTGAGCGAGGGTATGCAAAAAATCTGCGTTCTCGCTCCGTACTGAATGGAATATCATCAGTACATATAAATCTAAATAATAGTATACATAGATATTAATAATATGTATATCTAAGTGTATGATAAATACTAAAAAAGACACGAATTACGGTATTTGATTATATTGAGAGCTTACATTTTTAATGAAGGCAAGTTCCCTTATGAACTCCGAAAAATGTTTACATACGGTGCGTAATATGAGCTATTACACGCTTTCTAAGTATTAAGTATCAGCCATAACTTGAGTAATGATACAAGTTTAAAGATGTGCGCGTACACTCCGTTCTTCCACGCGAATATTTTTGTATGCTAATGAGCTATCAAACATCCTCTCATTAAGTGAACAATGTTCTTTGAGAAATAGTTTCTTAAACCTAATTTTCTATCTGTGCTAAATAACATAGTTTAAATTTTTTTTGTAACTAAATTAGAAAAAAAGAAAATATACAGATACATCTCTTGGCTGGGCACGGGCAATAACGGGCTAAGCAATAAGTCCGCCGCGACACTCCAGCGCATTTTGATGACACAAATCTTAGAAATATTTTTATTCCTCAGAAATACATGTTTCGTTGCGTTTTCCTTCGCCGCCGAGCACTTAGTAAATCAGCATTAAATATTGCCATTAACAAGTTACAAGTTATGAGGCATCCCATCTTAGTTCCTCAGGGCGTGACAACGGCTTTCTAGCCTTCTTTGATTAAAGTTGGTTGCAGTTTAATTTAAAAAAAAATCATCATTATTATTCATCAAGATAATAAGGACTAAAGTTGCTTGCAGCTCAATTTAAAAAAAATCTTTGCATAAAGGCCACGCGACCATTTAATATTATACAATCTACGTTTTACTTTTAATAGTAAAAGTTTCAGAAATTATTCTACAGCCTAAAAATCAGAATACAAAGCATGTTTAAATATTTTGCATTAAACCAAAATATTTAAGCATGATTTGTATGTAATACGAGTATGAATAATGAAGCAATAAAAATATTATTTTTCATCTCTCAACAAAATAAATATAAATCGCCTTATCAGGTCCGGGCGACGTCCTCGTAAAAAATCTTTATCCCAGACATCTGGGCAAAACTTTATAGCAACGTTTGTTTTGCCATTCAGTCGTTCAGAGAACGACGTCTAGTGACGATGTTATTCCAATATAAACCGCTTTTTATAGTTCATAAGTAAATATAAAAATGACTTATGCACCTTTGACGGCTCCATGGTACAGTGGCTTTGCATTGAGTTGCAGCGGGTCGCGGGTTCGAATCCCGCACGGAACAAGTATTTTTATGGCTCTGAACAAGTAATTATTCTGGGTCTGGATATTCATTAATACGAAATTTCAACTGCCTTCACGATCCAGGGTATAATCGTAGTGTGGGGCGTAACATTTAAAAAAAAATATCTTATATCGTATAATGAGTGTCAAATCCTTACTATATAACATGTTTATTACGTCTCGCGGTGAATCGGCGTAAGATAATAAACTACTCCGTAACATTCTGTGGGTGTCGTAATACGACAGAGGGGAATAAAACATTAGAGAGGCAACCGAATGAACCGATTGTAATGAAACTTCACGGACAGATAGAGAGCAGTGTCAGGAGTGATCAAACTGAATTATATCCAAAAGATATATTCTTTTAGAAAAACGAAAAACCGATAAAATAAAATCTTAAGTCTAAATACCGTCACATTAAAATATCCTACGCAAGCGAATGCGGAGCGGGTTGCTAGTTAAAAATTTTAGAAAATATTATGTCATATGCAAAAGCGCATATTGTGATTATTTCAAGGTTTACATTGACTTTTTTTTCATGAAACAAGCGAAATATTTGCAAAACGTTGCTCTAGTGTATTTGAGTAGAGTAAATGTTGAAGTGTTAACTACATAAATTATAACTATAATTTGAAAATTTTGAAAAATTTGTTGAAAATTCTCTCAACTCATAATTATTATATGAATACTACAACATAGTATATAAAAGTAATTATACAGGTTTCATGGCGTTTTACATGTTTTAAATTAATAATTTTACATGCGGTTTTTAACTGTATACTGGTGGTATTCTGGTATGGTTATTTCCCATTTGAGCCGAAATATTATTGCTGCAGCTATAATATGCTGAAAAGTAGCACTACCACGTAACAATGCATCTTACCAACTACTCTACCTTTTACGTGGTAGAGCCATGCTGCAACTATATTATAGTGTAGCATGAATTGGCCGGCTCGACCGTGGAATGACTAAGCTCTCACTAAAACCCAGGTAAAAGGCAGAGTACTGCTGATGTATTTTGTATGGTGAGTGTAGAAGATTGGAGATCTTTTTCTCTGGACACTAAGTATTCCATCTTAGTCTCAGGAACGATGCATATGAATTTTGATTCTTAATCAAGGATATCTATGGGCTACACCGACCACTTGCCATCAGGTAGAGTGTGTGCTCATTTGACACATTTAATCTAAAAAGGAAATTTAAAAATAATAATAATTAAAACAAAAAATGTTAATAGCATTATATTTTAGTCACAAAATGCTACTAAGTTGGAAAATGTTTACACTACTATAGCAGGAGCCTATTTCACTGCAGCAACGAAAAGGTAACCTACTCAAGGTAAGTTAATATTGATATGTGTGTGTTGAAAACACTATATGTATTGTCAAGCATTGCTTAACTAAATAGGTTCTAAATACAATTACGTTTAGTTGATATTCATTACGTTGGTAGATTGCAATCAGTGTATTGCAGTCAGTTGATCGACAGAGCTTTGATTAGTGGGCATCCGAGAGGCAGTTTTAGTATTGTAGTAACTATTAACAGTATTATAGCATAATTTACTAAGGTAAATAAGCATACATATATAAGGTCAGAACGTGTATATCAAACTGAGTGAACTTGACAAAGAAACACATTTTGACAGCTACGTTGCGTGGCTTAGCACGATGTTACGGTGCCACAAGTTCAAATTCCACACATAAAGTATTTGAATGGGCTACAAAAATTTGTTCCGGATCTGGATGTTTGTCCCTGTGCAGTTTATGTATGTAAATTGTGTCTACGATACGGAATATAATGAAAAAATGTTACTTAAAAAATGAATACTTAAACCTTTAGCTTTATCGGCACGTTAGTAGGCAGTTAGCTGATTAATGTTGTTGGAGTCAGACATAAATTTGTGGCTCATTGCACTAGTAGTTAGTGTATATGCGTAAAAAATTTTTGTAAGCGAACATTGTAACGAACAAATAAGGATTACGCTTTTGTAAAGCACACCTATTTCCAGAATATACAGCGTTCCAGAATAACACCAAAACATTCGCTGGCCACCCAACACGTCCAGTACAATGTTATCTTCAGGATAATGTCGGGTCTGCTGCGTTTTCGTAGCGCATTGGCCATGTTTGCGGTGTACCAAACGGATGGCTTCTCAATCGTCATTTGCAAGTAACATTCTGTTAGAAAATACTCTCGAAATTTGAAATTATTCAAATAAATAAATATGATACTACTATCATCACCAATATCAAGCAAAGGCTTACAATAGCAAAAATGTGAACGACTTTACGTTATAAAAAAATGAAGCAAGCTAGAAGTAAAAAGACAATATATACTTTACAGCCTGCCCACCATCAAAACTGCACTGCTTCACTGCAAGTTAAGCTTGCTTACTTGAAATATTTAAACCTATTTCAAAAAATAAAATAATTCTTCGCTATACAGTATTTAACAGCGACTTCAGAAGTTTTCAATTATGTGTGAATTATTTGTTAATCCTCTTTGTCTTTCAAACTTATTTATCCTTTTTTTAATTTAATTATGTGATCCTTTTGAATATTTTTAATATAATTAAAAACGTCAGAGTCAGGAAGGGACGTCATAGACGAAGTTTATCTACAAACGAGGCAAAAGAGAATGTGTCAGGATCGTGCTAAATGGAAGTTCGTAGTCTCTGCCTACCCCTCCGAGTGACAGAATTGAGCGTTAAATTTTTATACTTACTTACTTACTTACTTATCTTCACGCACAATCCCTGACGGGGTAGCCAGAGAGAACAGATCGCCAAGTGTCACGATCCTTACATATCTCTTTCGCTTCTTTCAGATTCATTATCTTCTTCATACATGCACGTCTAGGTATCCGAGTACTCTTGACCCTACCCTCTTCGAGCAATTTGCTCACATGGTCTTCGAAAGTTAGTCTCGGTCTACCTCGACATCTTTTAATATTAACTTTCGCGTTATATATTTTCTTCACCATTCGGTCTTCACTCATTCGCTCAACGTGCCCAAACCACCGAAGCACGCCCTTATCAATTTTTGTGATAAGGTCATCTTTCAAACCTGCCATATTGCGAATCTCTTCGTTTCGCTTTCGGTCGGCCATAGTAACGCCGCACATTTTACGAAGAGATCGCATCTCCACTGCATTCAACTTACTTTTATGCTTCTTCTGGCATACCCAGTTTTCGCTGCCATATAACAAAGTCGGTACCAACACTGCGTTATGTATTGCAAGGCGTGCACTCTTCGCTACGCCTTGCCTTTTGACTAACGCAGTCAGGGCACCATTGACTTTGTTCCCGGCAGCGACACGCCTGTCCACATCTAAATCACATCTTCCATCCCGGCTAAAAGTACTCCCCAAGTATACAATTTCATTTAGCTGTTCTAGACATTCCTGATTTACCCATATTTCACACTTCGTTCTCTCTTCGTCCCTTTCAAATACCAGAACCTTAGTTTTATTAGCATTCAAACGGAGACCTTTAACTTCACATTCCTCTTTCATACACGTGACTAATGCCTGCAGTTCTGCCTCTGATGGTGCAATAAGCACTGGATCATCAGCATACAGCAGACAATTTACTTTTATGTCACCCAATTTCACACCCAAACAGCTATCTTTCAGCTTCTGTAAACAGCTGTCGAGATATAGTATGAACAGCCAGGAAGACATGACACAACCCTGTTTTACGCCCGTTTGGACACTAAACATGGGTGACAGGTCATGCCCTACCCGCACACAGGCTTTACAGTCACAGTAAAGATACTGCATAGCCCTTAGCAATCAACCATCCACACCATACCCCGGCAACAGTTCCCACATTTTCTTCCTTACAACCTTATCAAATGCTTTTTCAAGATCCACAAAATCACAGAAAATCTTCTGGTTAGCAGCCAGAAGCTTTTCCGTGATCATGCGGAGAGAAAACATTTGATCAGTGCATCCTCTTCCAGGTCTAAATCCGCATTGTGCCTACCATAGAAATCTTTCCGATTTCTCTTGCATCCTACGTGTCAAAACCTTCGAGTAAACTTTACTTGCTAAACTAGTCAAGCTGATCGCCCGATAGCACCCGCAGTCAAAATGTGAACCTTTACCTTTATATAAAGGCACAATGACTGCGGATTGCCAATCATGCGGTACATCCCCCGTCCGCCAGCACAAATTGCACAGCAGATGAAAGCTATCACAGACGCGAGGCCGACCATACTTGACCATTTCAGCAGTAACTCTGTCTAGTCCCGCAGCCATACCACATTTCAAACTTCGAATCGCACGTTCAATCTCTTTCATACTGATGACCTCAGTGTCATCGAGGTCCGGGTCTGGCGTATCAGTCACGGCGTCATCCCCGGATCCCTCACTAAGATCATCACACGCATACATTTCTCTATAAAATTCGCTCCATCGCTGCATGACGTCCGATTTTTCTGAGAGGACGTCATTAGTTCTCGAAAGCACTTTGTTCATTCTTAAGGCCGTCGCACCACTTCGGGTCCTTCCAACCTCTTTCCAGAAGAGTTTGGAGTTCTCCTTAAAGTTGTGCGACAACCTTTCATCCGCTTCCATTCTACACCTTTCACGCACTTCCTCAATCAATGCTTTCGTGTGAACTTTCTGCAGCTTATATCTTTCTTTCATCTTCTCTCTCATATCCTTATCATTACTAGAGGCCAAGTAGTCTAACCATGCTTTCTTCTTCTTCTTTACAACTTCTTTCACTTCATCATTCCACCATGCATCTCTTCTTTTACTACTGCCTCTTTTTATTGTTCCACACACTTCTTCCGCTGCACTTACCATTCCATCCCTAAGGTTCTGCCATGTTCTTTCTACACATTCGTTTCTGCCATCGATGGTGTCAAGCTTTTCGGCTACCCTCGCATGATATTTGTCCCTAGTATCCGCTTCCTGAAGCTTCCAGCTTCGGATGCGACAGACCGACTGTGGTTCTGTCACTGTCGTCCGGTAGCGCCAACCCGCGAACAGACCCCTAAATCTAGTAATCACTAGATAGTGATCCGTTCCCAGGTCAGCACCCCTGAACACTCGCGTATCCATAACCTGTTTTCGCAGTCGGTCATCCACCAGGAACAAATCGATCATACTTCTCTCATTCTTTCTTTCTCTAGTATACATATGGATTTTCTTGTGATTAAACATAGTGTTTGTCACAAGAAGACCCTTTTCCTTGCATACCGCCAGTATAAGCTTGCCAGCATCATTAACCCTTTTATCGCCAAACTTTCCAAGTACCGACTCGTACCCTGGTCGAGCGGTACCAACCCATCCATTCAAATCACCACATACAACAATCCTTTCGTTTCCCCTAGCCAAATCTAGAACTTCTCTTACATTCTCCCAAAACTCCTCCAGCTCAGCCCTGGACGACGAAGCCACCGGCGCATAAACAGCCAAAAGGAATAACTTCGTCAGTCCCAATTTAAAGCGAACCCAGAGAAGTCTTGAGTTCACAAACTTATATTCAGTCATAACATCGACCAACCGAGAAGACAGCAGCACCCCCACTCCCTGGCAGGCGTTCTCGCTCTCCGGGACTCCGGACCATAGAGCTAACGCCCCGCCAGGGAGCTCTTCAGTACCACTGTCCTTCCGTTTGGTCTCCGACATACACACGACATCTAATTCTCTTTCTTTCATTATTTCGATCAACTCATTCGTCTTATCTCTCATGCCTCCTCTAACATTCCACGTGCCAATTCTGCACTCCGTCCTCCACCTTCCGCCGTGTCGGGCTGTGCGTGACGGGTGGCGGTCCCCATCGCCGCTTTGCGCGCTGCATTCCACACCAACGGGGACGAGCTGGTGTGCGTCGCCTTGGGGGGACGCCCTAACCCTCGTTGACATGGGTGCGCTGCTGAGTAGAATTGCAGCCCTGAAAAGGGCTGGCAGGGGTCGCGACGAGCACGCTTCTACAATGACCCCCTGTTAAATTTTTATGTTTAATTAAAAATGCTCAAGATCTGACTAGATTGTCTTTTTAATAATTACACCATAAACGTTATCCCGAATATTTTTACCCATAACGGTGGAAATTTTTCTTCAAATTTAGACAGGATTAATAAAAATAATCATTGAAGTCGTTTTACAAAACTCGAAGATATCGCGTAGCATATACAAAAATAATAATATGATACTACTATCATCACCAATATCATCAAGCAAAGGCTTATACCTAGTCAGGTCATAAGTATCGTCACACGGTAAAAACGTTTCTTTTAGAATGCTGGCCACAAAAAAGTTTATAAATATAAATAAATAAATTTGCAGCCTATTTACGTCCCACTTGCTGGGCACAGGCCTCTTCTCATTTCTGAGAGGGTGTTAGGGCAAGGAAGTGTTCGCCGTGCTGCCCCAATGCGTGTTGGCGAACTTCACATGTCTTCGAAATATTTTTTTTCTTATTTCTCAGACCTGCAGGTTTCCTCACGATGTTTTCCTTCACCGCCGAGCATGTGGTAAATCAGCACTTAAAATTGCTATTAACAATTTCATTGGTGCCGGCGGGGATCGAACCAGGGTTGCTTGAGTACTGTGAAGCTTACAGCGAGCGCTAACCATCTGAGCTACCACGGCTTACAAAAAAGTTTATTGAATTCGAATTTCGAATTGTTCATGAAAATAAAACTGTATACTTTTTAGAATTTTACTTATTTTTAAATATGGAGTGGACGCTTAAAGAAGACCGTGTTGCAGTTATTGCGTTGCATCGTTGCGGTTACGCGCCAATTCAAATTTTTGACATACTGAAAAATTTGAATATAACCAAAAGATTCGTTTATCATACCATCAAACGATACAATGAAGACTAGTGTAGATGACAGGTCAAGAAGTGGTCGCCCTCGGTCTGTTAGGACTCCAGCAGTGATAAAATCTGTGAAGGCACGAATTCAGAGAAATCCCAAACGTAAGTAGAAACTGTTGGCCCTTCAGATGGGGTTAAGCAGAACCACGGTGAAAAGGATATTAAATGAAGACTTAGGGCTTCGGGCATATCGAAGAAAAACAGGACATCGTTTGAATGCTCGTCTAATGGACCTGAGACTGAAGAGATGCGGCGCTTAGTTGAAGCGGTACGCGGAAAAAAATTTCGGGAAATTTTTTTTTCGAAAGAAAAAATTTTTACCGTAGAAGAGAGCTACAACAAACAAAATGATAAGGTGTACGCACACAGTAGTGAAGAAGCGAGCAACTGTATTCCGCGTGTCCAACGAGGTCATTTTCCATCCTCGCTCATGGTATGGTTGGTAGTTTCTTATTGGGGCTTAACAGAGGTATATTTTTGTGAGAAAGATGTAAAAACGAATGCAGTTGTGTATAAAAATACAGTCCTGACGAATCTTGTGGAACCTGTTTCTCATACCATGTTCAATAACAGTCACTGGGTATTTCAACAAGACTGGCTGGCGGCGCGTGAAATCGACTTCATCCGGCACGAAGACTGGCCCTCCTACAGTCCAGATTTGAATCCGTTAGATTACAAGATATGGCAACACTTGGAGGAAAAGGCGTGCTCAAAGCCTCATCCCAATTTGGAGTCACTCAAGCCATCCTTGATTAAGGCAGCCGCCGATATTGACATGGACCTCGTTCGTGCTGCGATAGACGACTGGCCGCGCAGATTGAAGGCCTGTATTCAAAATCACGGAGGTCATTTTGAATAAACTTTAGTGTCATAAGAATCTATGTTTTGTTAAGTTCATTTTGGTATATAAATGGTTACATAATGAATAAACTTGTTTCAATTATTTTATATTAAACATGTGACAGAATTTATGACCTGACTAGGTAATAGTAAAAATGTGAACGACTTTACGTTATAAAACACTCATGAAGCAAATTAGAAGTAAAAAGACAATATATACTTTACAGCCTGCCCTCCATCAAAACTGTATTGCTTCACTGCAAGTTTAGCTTGCTTACTTAAAATGTTTAAACCTATTTCAAAATTTTAATGATTTTTCGATACTCTAAGGTTTAGCTGCGACTTCAGAAGCTATTCAATTATGTATGAATTATTTCATTGTTAATCCTCTTCGTTTTTCAAAGTCATTTATCCTTTTTTTAAATTTAATTATGTGATCCTTTTGAATATATTTAATATAATTAAAAACAGGAATGACGTCCTAGACGAATTTTATCGACCGAATTGGCGATATATTGAAATGGGCCAGATTAGGAGTACCCTTAACCGACGAGCGTGTATGCGTAGATATATGGATGTAAAGGAGGCAAAAGAGAATGTGTCAGGATCGTGCTAAATGGAAGGACGTAGTCTCTGCCTACCCCTCCGAGTGACAGAATTGAGCGTTATGTTTTTATGTTCTTTATGTTTAATTAAAAATGCTCAAGGTTTGACTAGATTGTCTATTTAATAATTATACCATAAACGTTATCCCGAATATTTATACCCATAGCGGTAGAATTTTTTTTTTTGAAATTTAAACAGGGCCACCTTGAGATATTTTAATAAAAATAATAATTGGAGTCGGTTCACAAAGCTC
Organism: Parnassius mnemosyne; assembly: GCA_963668995.1. Taxonomy (NCBI): domain Eukaryota; kingdom Metazoa; phylum Arthropoda; class Insecta; order Lepidoptera; family Papilionidae; genus Parnassius; species Parnassius mnemosyne. The sequence continues at coordinate 2,469,378 of CAVLGL010000137.1, read as the reverse complement.
GAAGATATTGCGTAGCATATACAAAAATAAGCCAAGTTGCTCCTCCTTTTTGAAAGTCCGATAGAGTGGCTATTTACCAGGTCGAAAGGTGGCCATTTTGTCTCTCAAGTAAGTACTATAAATATAATAACTTTATAAATTTGCTGTTTCTTTAGTTTAGTGGTCATAAACGGAACTCAGGATCTTGAGGTCCCGTCAATTCGGGTCGAGTCAAAATTAGTTATTAGTTTATTCTGAAAAGAAATTCTCAGAAGCAAGCCGGAGTCAGAAAGTTGGCGGTGTACACACCCGTGCTTTAGAAATCACGTAAAGACGTTGGTCTTGAGCGTGATCTCTCTCCGGTCATGTCGGGTTACTGTCCCCTCGGAATATGAAAGCAAAGGCCAGCAACGCATCTGCAATTCCCCTGGTTCCCCTGGTGTTGCGGTTGTTCATGGGCGGCGGTAGTCACTTACCATCAGGTGAGCCGCATGCTCGTTTGCCCCCTCTCCTATAAAAAAAATATGAGAGTGAGAGAATAGAGAGTACACCTGTGCTGCGCATACACTAGGCAAGATAATCCTGCTCTGCGCAGATGGCTAGTTTCCGTTGACAATAGCCGCCGTGACCGAAATTCGGTCTGGAGGACGTTATCAAAATAAATAAATTAGATGTACGATCAAGTGTAATTTAATCTAATTTGCTTTTGACCAATCTATATTAGAATAACTAGAATTGTTCATCTCTAATCAATCACTACACAGGTCACTGCTTAAGCTTTGTGAACTCGTGTTCATTGTTTTGTATAGGATATTATTTAATTTATTGTACTCGTACATTCGAAACTTGAAATACATATTATGTTAAATGAGAAATAAAGCTTTTAATAAAAGTAAAGCTGACTTCAAATAATAAAAACGAAGAAAAAAATTATGTCCTTTTTGTATTTCCTTTTAAACTAATACGGACATTTTTTTATCGAATATAGTGACAAACTAGCACACAATCCACCTGATGGTAAATTGTTTCTGTGGCTCATATATAAATACATTTATTCAAATCAAATGAGATGCGAAAAGAATCAAAATGCAGATGTGTTGTCACTGAGGCGGGTACATTGCAATTTCTACTTCCGAAAATCGAATCTATCGAATCACCAACTTGAAAATCATCGTCATCATTATTACAGCCCTTTACAAGTCCATTGAATATAAGTTAGGTACTCCAATGATTGCGAGAAAATACGATCCCAAGCCACTTACAGCCATGTATTAAGCAAATAGTGCCACGCTGCAGTTATATTATACAATACGTCCGCTCAACCGGGACACATTTTACTGGAAACGAGGTATTCCATCATAGTCCTCAAGGGAGACGACGTATTCTTTTTGGAAAATAACAATGAAAACATTTATTAACAAACACTGCATTGCTATTAAAACTATTACTGACGCGTTGAGAGCTTACTCGGTTGTTTTGTTTGCTTATTGACACGAAGCTAAACAAGCTGAAAGCCCCACGTAGGTAATATTGTTATTTATATAGTATGACATGCTACTTAAAACTAAAAAAGTTTTTGTTAAATACAAAGCTTAATTCAAAACATTAATGATCACACAACTATGTTCAGCTTTTATGCTTTTATACAACATATAAAAGCCTACTGCTGAACATGGGCCTTCTCCATAGATTGCTTCATAGGGTCGCCTCATGTATTTCAATATATGGTCACGCTTGGTAGGCGGTTGGGCAACGGCAGTCTTCTTATTATTTCAGGTTGCTATCACGAAGGCACTGCTTCTCATCTCCTGTTTTAGTTTACTGTCGCTTCTTACGATATCTACGTGACAATATGGGGTAGTGGATATTCTTACACCGCCTCTACACGGAGCTTATTCGACGTAAGAAAGTTAAAACGTGGTAGAGCCATGCAGCAGCTATATCAGTAGTATAGTTGTAGTACAAATGGGTAGCCTCGACTGGGGAAGGACCACGCTCTCACAGAATACCAGCGTAAAATAGCAGGTTAACACTGCTGTGTTTCGTATGGTGAGTGTAGAGAACCGGAGACCCTTTTAACTGGTAAAGAGGCATTCTATCTTAGTCCTCACTGGTGACAACTCATCTGCATTTTGATTCGCAAACGAGGATAATTGTAGATATCTATGGGCCACAGCAACCACTTATCATCAGGTGGACTGTGTGACTCTACGCAGTGCCAGTGTATCGAGCCGATCAGAAAGAACTCGGTCGTCGACGATTCGAACCACTCTGCGCTGGATGCGGTCAAGTGGAAGGAGCTGGCACTAGGGTGCCCCGACCCAGAAATGAGAACAGTATTCCATGTGAGGCCGGATTTGCGGTTTGTAAAGTGCAAGTGATGTGCCGGCATAAAATACTGTCTCGCTCTGCTGAGCACGCCCAGCTTTTTAAAGGCCAGTGTGGCCTTCGCTTCCAAGTGAATACGAAACTGCACACTATTCGATATGTCAACGCCGAGGATTCCGATGCTAGCTGAGGCAACAAGGGGAGTGCCTTGAAACTGAGGAGATACGACACAGGGGTTCTTTTTAGCGGTAAACGCTTAAACTTGTGTCTTCTGGGCATTAAACTGGACTATATTTAGTCACCCCCAATCCGCGATTTTGATCAGGAAAGACTCGACTTCAGACACAAGTTTGTCTCAGTACTCGGCGACGTTTTTCGGAGAAACATTGGCACGGCCGGTATATAAGGCATCACCAGTGCTGTCGTCTGCATAGCAATGAATGTTACTAGTTTGCAACATATCATTGATATGCAGGAGAAACAGCGTTGGTGATAGCACGCAGCCTTGCGGAACACCAGCGTGGCTTGAAATCAGAGCATGCACCATCTATTTTGCAACATCAGGGGACTTCATTCCAACCTTAACGCTGTCTACCATCTAGAGACGAGGAAGCCGGCCTTGCTCTTTTTAACCGAGACTCAGGTGTCCTCTCCGGCTGATACTTCGTATCTCGCCGACCCGGGATACAAATTGAGGTACTCTTTTGTGCCTCGGGCTGGAGTTGGCGTATACGTCAGAGAGGATATCTGTTCTCGACGTCTCGGCACTCTTGAAGGTTCGGACCTGTCCATCCTTTGGCTACGCGTAGACAACGACGACCATCCGTGCATCTACGGATGCCTCTTTAGGTCCCATAGCGGAAATGCCGACACAGACCGACTCATAGACCACGTCCAAATGGCTGCATATTCCTTGCCACAATAGATCCCATCAGCAGAGATCGTGATCCTCAGCGATTTTAACGCCCATCACGCCAAATGGCTCGGTTCACGTTTTACCAATTATGTGGAGAGATCTGTTCATGATTTCGTTTTGTCATATGGTCTCACACAACTGTTTACATCGCCTAGGCGGATTCCAGATGTGGATGGTAATGCACGTTTCTTGTTCGACCTTCTGTTGACCTCTCATCTGGAGAGATGTCAAGTCTCCGTCGACGCCCTTCTTAGCTCTTCGAACCATCGCCGAGTACCGGAACACACTTGTGTCTGAAGTCGAGTCTTTGCTGAGCAAAGTCTCAGATGGGCTGCGACTAAATCTAGTCTTGTCTAACCCTCAGAATACACAAGTTTGCTCGTTTACCGCTAAAAACACCCCTTTGTCGTATCTCCTCAGTTTCAAGGCACTCCCCTTGTTGCCTCTGTCGGTATCGGAATCCTCGGCGTCGACATATAGAGGGATGTCCAGTTTCGTGGTCACTTGGAAGAGAGGGCCAAATTGGCCTCTAAAAATCTTGGCGTGCTCAGCAGGGCGGGACAGTATTTGATGCCGGCACACCGCCTGCAACTTTATAACATATGGAATACTGTTCCCATCTCTGTGCGGGGGCTCCCCAGTGCCAGATCCTTCGACTTGTTCTCATCCAGCGCAGAGCGGCTCGAATGGTCAACGACCGAGTCCTTTCCGATCGGCTCGATTCACTGGCGCTGCATAGAGATGTTGCATCCCCTTGCATTTTCTTTTGCAGCAACCGCGGGGAGTGTTCTGAGTAATTGTTCGGATTAATCCCAGATACCAAATTTCGCGAACGCACATCCTGGCAAAATTCCCGATATAATCTATACCATCGGGATGCTTGGCTGTTAATCGCTATACGATTCACTTGGAGTATTCTTCCGCCTACAACCTCTCTGTGAAATAGCTTAACACCGGCAATTTTCCCGGGCCGATACGACTTAGGGATCTTCAAGAAAAGAGTTTACTCCTTTCTAAAAGGCCGGCAACGCACCTGCAATTCTCCTGGTATATCAGTTGTTCATGGGCGGCGGTCATGAGGTAAGCAGTATGCTCGTTTGCCCCTTTTCCTATAATATATATATATATATATGGTCTATGATGTACTCAAAACAGGAAAATTTTGTGCTTAATGATATTTAAAAACTATCGGTACCGCACTTTCCAGATATCCAATTTTACTTGACAATACGTAATATAGTTTTAGATTCTCAATTCAATGGCTATAATTTGTATAATTATTGTTACGCGATATCATTTTGAACCTTTTCTAAGGATTCATTTAAAATAAAATAGCCTATACCGCGAGAATGGTTCTATTTAAATTTGATGGAAAAATTCCACCCCAAAGGGTGGATGATGATAAATGCAAATAGAGGATACATTTTTATGTTCCCCTTAAACGATATTCTGGTTGTTACATTGAGGTTGCGACATTGCTTAGTACACTCTTCATCAGCATCATCCGTGGTAGAGCCATGCTGCATCCATGTTACGGTTGTAGCACGAATTTGTCGGCTCAACCGGGGAAGGACCACGATTTCACAAGAATACTTGCGTAAAATAGCAGCTCAATTCTACTGTGTTTCGTGTGGTGAGTGTAAATATCTGATAATTGAAAGATGTTATCCAGATACTGGACTGGAAAGGATACAGAATAAACATCATATACTGGCTTATGGCTCAAATTCATTATGGCTGTATCGCTAGAGGACACGCACTATGTTCAATGACCTCAACAGTGTCTCCATACGGGTAGGTCGATTAATTTAGAAGATTCAATTCGTTCGAAGGTTAATGAAGTTAATATAAATATTTATTGAACGGTTAATGATTACAAAGATTCAATTTCGTACTAAGTAATAGTTAATATAATACCTCAGGCAAGTGTGTACGTGTCGCAGTATTTTGAGATGTTCAAATCCTTACATTGTATTTTTTTTAAAGAATGGGGAGTGCCTAACATACACACAGTCCACCTGATTGTAATGGGATGCTGTGGCCCATAGACATCTACATTTATCTTCGATTAAGAATCAGAATGCAGATGCGTTGAGGACTGCTATAGAATGCTTCGTTTCCAGTGAAAAGGGTCTCCGGTTCCCCACACTCATCTTACGAAACACAGGAGAATTAAGCTGCTGTTTTACGCTGGTATTTAGAGCGTGGTCCTTCCCCGGTCCACCCGGTCCATTCGTGTTACAACCATAATGTAGCTGCAGCGTGGCTCTATCACGTGCAAAATTATTTGATGGAAATTCAATCTAATCGAAATCTTAGTTTAGTTTGGTGAAAATTCAAGTAACATGACTCATTTTTAATATAGTTGAAATTGTCATTAGCCGTTATACAACAAATATATATAATAAAATCTAAAATGGCGCGTGAAATGAAATTGGTTTTAAGGTGACTGGATTATTTGTTGTTGCAGCACAAGTCTTACGTAGTAGAGCCATGCTGCAGCTATTATACTAGTATAGTTGTAGCACGAATGGGACGGCTCGACCGGGGAAGGACCACACTCTCATAGAATACCAGCGTCAAATAGCAGCTTCATGCTGCTGTGTTTCGTATGGTGAGTGTATAGAACCGGACACCCTTTTTACTGGAAAACAGGCATTCTATTTTTGTCCTCACGGGTGACAACGCACCTGCATTTTGATTCGCAAACAAGGATAAATGTAGATGTCTATGGGCCACAGCAACCAGTTACCATCAGGTGGACTGTGTGCTCGTTTGTCACCCTATACTATAAAAAAGTCAAAAATCATGTCTTTTTAGGAATAGAAATAGCGATTTCCTAATTCCCAGAGGTGATTACCATTCGTGTATTTTTTATTGCTGTAACAATCCTTATTCAATGAACTATAAAAGTTTGGTCTCTTTTTTTTAACAAAATTTATGAACTTGGAATAACCTAACGTCCATGTTAATCGTATTATTAACCGGCAGTACGAGTAGTTGGAAACACTAGCCTCTATGTTGTTGACGAGTGTGTGTACTTGGAATAACATGTCCGATTCTATAAGTGTAACTTCAACCAAGAGGTCAACCAGCGAAACAAACTCGACATATGTTGTCCTATATCCCTGAAAAACTTAAGAGGAATGTGTACAACAGTACGTAATTGTTTATACCCAAAATAATAAATAATTTCCATTACTTTTCACACGGTTAGATGCAACACCAAATTGTAAATTTCCAGAAGGTTTCATCCTCGTACGACTACTTTGTGAAATTTTCTTCCACCAGAGATTTTTCCAGACCGATATAAATTAAGTACCTTGCAGAAAAGACCCTATTCATTTTCAAAAGTTTGGCAACGTACCTGCAGTTCCTCTGGTGTTTCAGGTGTTCATGAGAAGTAGGCGGTGGTCATTTGACATCAAGTGAGAAGCAAGTTTATTTGCCCCCTCTTATATAAGAAATCCAATCGTGCTCTGTTCCAAAGTCCTGAAACCTTTCAGCTCGAGTTACAAAACCGTTTTCAGTGCCTAGAAGACTGCAATGAAGTGGACGATATGAATGACAAGTTCGTGGAAACTGTCTCTGCGGTCAGAGCTAAGTTCTGCAAGACCCGCCGCAGAAGAACATAAAAACTCTCCGATCACACTCTTAATCTCATGGCTGTTAGACGGGAGATGGCGCTACATTCTTCAACAGATTTGACAGCAAACAGCAACTGAAAGACAGATCTCTAAATGTATGCTGCGGGATTTAGGCAACTTCAATACAGCTTGTATTAAAGAAGCGATCGAGCGGAACCAAGGCTCCAATGTCTTTGCCAGAGATCTGTCTGCCAGAAAGAGCCAACTGTCAAAGCTGACGACCGAGTGTGGCAGTATCGTTTCCAGGACACCTGAGATTTTGAGTGAGATTGAGAGGTTCTATGGACAGCAGTACACGTCATCGTTGGAGACACACGCAATTTTGAGTAACGATCCAAGAGCGAGTCTTATCCGACACTATTGCGAAGGTATCCCGGACATTAGTCTGAGCGAGATTAGAATGGCTCTCCAGCATCTTAAAAACGGCAAGGTCCCAGGCGAGGATGGAATTACAGCGGAGCTTCTGAAAGCGGGTGGAAAACCGGTACTGGAAATCCTTCAGAGTCTCTTTAATTTCGTCCTCCATGGTGGCATTACACCGGAAGCGTGGAGCAGAAGTGCGGTGGTCTTATTCTTTAAGAAAGGTTAAAACTCTCTCTTGAAGAACTACTGACCGATTTCCCTTCTGAGCCGCATCTACGTGTTGTTTTCGAGAGTCATTACGAATCGTCTCGCACGCAGACTTGACGACTTCCAACCTCCCGAACAAGCCGGTTTCCGAAAGGGCTTTAGCACCATAGACCACATGCATACCCTTCGGCAAATTTTACAGAAGTTAGAGGAGTACAATTTGCCACTATGCCTGGCGTATATGGACTACGAGAAGCCTTTGATTCCGTCGAAATTTGGGCGGTGCTGCAGGCCCTTCAGCGTTGCCAAGTTGACTGTCGGTATATCGAAGTGCTGAAGTGCTTGTAAAGTAGGGCTATGATGGCTATCCGAGTACAGAACCAGAGTACGAAAACTATCCAATTGCAGAGAGGTGCAAGACAGGGTGACGTTATATCCCCGATACTCTTCACCGCTGCATTGGAAGACGTTTTCAAGCTTCTGGACTGTAAAGGATACGGTATTAATATCAACGGCGAGTAAATCACTCACCTTAGATTTGGCGACGATATAGTCCTTATGGCAGAATCGCTGGAAGACCTAAGCAATATACCCAATGACCTCAATAGTGTCTCACAACGGATAGGTCTTAAGATGAATATGGACAAAACAAAGATTATGTTTAATGTCCATTTCACACCTATGTCGGTAGTTGTTGGGGGCACTAAGCTCGAAGTTGTTGACGAGTATGTTTACCTGGGACAAACAGTCCGACTAGGTAAGTCCAACTTCGACCGAGAGGTCAATCGACGGATTCAACTCGGCTGGGCAGCGTTCGGGAAGCTACGACACATCTTCTCGTCAGACATACCTCAAAACCTTAAAACGAAATTGTACAACCAGTGCGTGTTGCCAGTGATGACTTACGGATCTGAGACGTGGTCCTTCACTGCTAGCCATATGAGGAAATTCAAGGTCGCTCAGCAAGCTATGGAGAGGGCTTTGCTCGGAGTTTCTCTGCGTGATAAACTTAGGAATGAGGATATCCGCAGTAGAACCAGAGTAACCGACATAACCCAACGGATTAGTAAGCTGAAGTGGCAGTGGGCCGGCCATATAGCTCGAAGAACCGACAACCTTTGGGGAAGAAAGGTTCTCGAGTGGCAGCCTCGTACCGGTAGTTGAAGTGTAGGGCGACCCGCCACGAGATGGAGTGACGACCTGTTAAGACGTGCAGGAAGTCGATGGATGCAGGTGGCTCAGGACCGTGCTTTGTGGCATTCCTTGGCGGAGGCCAATGTTCAGCAGTGGACTTATGAAAGGCTGTAATGATGATGATGTTGATATATAAGAAAGGGCTGTCTTAAATTATTTCATTTTTTGTAAAACTAAAAATAACCATTTACGAAAATCTGTTTTTTATTACAACGTGTGTAGTTTGTCACTAATATAAATTCGAATCTTTCAAACGAAGCAAAATATAAAATAATTAAACAAAGTCAACTGTTATGTTTGACGTTGTTTCAATATGTCGCTATGCAGCGTACCGTAGTGTTTGGATGATACAAATTCAAGCTAATGCGAATAATCGATAAATATATTAAAATAATAGAATCTTCATATTTTTTAATTTATTATTTCTCCATTAAAAATTAATTAAATTTAAAAAAAGCAAGTCTTCTTTTTATAATTTCTGTGAATCATACTGTAGCGAAGTTGCTAGTAGGTTTAGAATATGCCAGCTTATACAATGGTACTAATGAGTCATTGAGAATTATCTAAAAAGGAATTAGTTTTCGATACAAAATTCCATTCCATTATACTCCTATACCGGTGTATAGGAGTATAATGGAATGGAATTTTCATTGGAAAAATAGTTGGAAACACTAACTTCTACGCTGTTTATGAGTGTGAGTAATTCGAATGAAATGCAGTTCGAATAAAAGTAGGAAAATTTGGAATAGGGCAACGGAACATAAGGGGCCAGCGGCTGGCCGACTTTATGGAGAAAAAGGGACTCTTTAAGTTGAACTCTTTCTTCCAGAAGTGGCCTCACCGAAATTGCACCTGGACGAGCCCCGACGGTTAGACAAAAAACGAGATTGACTTCATGACAACCAAAAGACAACTATTCAGTGATGTCTCAGTAATCGCGAGGGTGAAAACTGGCATTAATCATCGAATGGTGAGGGGCACACTGACCCTAAATGTTAAGTTCGAGAGGTCACATCTAATGAAGTCAACGCTCGGTCCCCCTCTTCTCTAATCCAATGCTTAGATAACTGTCAGCTTGAGCTACAAAACCGTTTTCAGTGCCTAGAAGATTGCAATACAGTGGACGATATGAATGACGAGCTAGTGGAAACTGTCCATGCAGTCTGAGCTAAGTTCTGCAAGACCCGCCGCAGAAGAACACAAAAATTCTCCGATCACACTCTTAATCTCATGGCTGTTAGATGAAAAATGAGACTGCAGTCTTCTACAGATCTGATAGCATACAGGCAACTGAACAGATAGATCTCATAATGCATGCGGCGGGACTTACGCAACTTGATACTGCTCGCATTAAAGAAGCGATCGAGTGGACCCGGGCTCCAAAATCTTTACCAAGCCAACTGTCGAATCTGAAGACAGGATGTGGCAGCATTGTTTACGGGTCATTTGAGAGTTTTAGTGAGATTGAGATGTTCTATGGGCAGCTGTACACGTTATCGTTGGATCCACACGCAGGTGTGAGTAACGATTATTCCGATGATATCCCGGACGTCATTCTGAGCGTCATTAGGATGGCTCTCGAGCACCTTAAAAACGGCAAGTCCCCGGGCGAGGATGGAATTACGGCGGAGCTTTTGAAAGCGGGTGCAAACCGGTACGTGAAGTCCTTTAGAAGCTCTTTAATTCCGTTCTCTATGGTGGCACTACTCCTGAAGCGTGGAGTAGAAATGCAGTGGTTTTGTTCCTCAAGAAAGGCAACAACGCTCTCTTGAAGAACTACAGACCGATTTTCCTTCTGAGCCGCGTCTACGTGCTGTTTTTGAGAGTCATTACGAATCGTCTCGCACGCAGACTCGACGACTTTTAGCCTCCCAAACAAGTTGGTTTCCGAAAAGGCTTTAGCACTATTGACTACATACATACCCTTCGGCAAATTGTATAGAAGGCCGAGGAGTACAATCTGCCACTTTGTCTTGCGTATGTGAACTATTAGAAAGCCTTTAGTTCTGTCTAAATTTGGGCGGCACTTTAGTCCCTTCAGCAGTGCCAAGTAGACTGTCGATATTTCGAAGTGCTAAAGTGTTTACACAGTAGGGGTATGCAATGGAACCAGAGTACAAAACCTATCCAACTGCAGACACACTTACACCTCGTAAGACAGGGTGACCACGATCTCTTGATCTCTCGCTTCTAATCCTCGAGTCTCTTCACCGCTTTATTGGAAGACTTGTCCAAGCTACTGGACCATAAAGGATGCGGTATTAATATCAATGGACAGTACGTTACTCACCTTCAATTTGCCGACGATATAGTATTTATGGCAGAATCGCTGGAGGACATAAGCACTTTGCGCAATGACTTCAATAGTGTCTCCCAACATGGACAAAACAAAAGTCATGTGTATCGTCCATGTTATAACTATGCAGGTAGTTGTTGGGAGTACTAAGCCAAAATTGTTGACGAGTGTGTTCACATGGGACAGATAGTCGGACTAGGTAATTCCAACTTCGACCGAGAGTTCTATTGACGGATTCAAATCGACTGGACAGCGTTCGAGAGATTACGACATATATTTTTATCAGGCATACCTCAAAACCTCAAAACAAGATTGTACAACCAGTTCGTGTTGCCAGTAATGACCTATGGATCTGGGACGTGGCCCTTCACTGCTAGACGTACGAGAAAGCTCAAAGTCGCCGAGTGAGCTTTGAAGAGAGCTATGCTCGGGGTTTCTGTGGGTGATGAATTTAAAAAAGATGATATCCGCAGTAGAACCAGAATAACCGACATAGTTCAACAGATTAGTCAGCTGAAGTGGCAATGGGCCGGCCATGTAGCTCTAAGAACCGAAAACCGATGGGAAAAAAACAGGCTTGAACCGGCGGATGAAGTGTATGTCATCCCCCCCCCACTAGTTGGAGTGACGACCTGGTAAGACATGCAGGAAGTCGATGGATGCAGGTGGCTCAGGACTACAGGAATGCTTTTTGGTATTCCTTGGGGGAGGCCTATCTTCAGCAGTGGACTTGTGAATGGCTGTAATTATGATGATGATGATGCAGTGGCAGTGTTTACTAACTTGTTAGTGTAGTGGTCGTAAACTTGGTTGTACATGATGAGGTCCTGGGTTCTAACCCAGAATTGGAACAAAATCAGTCAGGAAGTTGACGGTGTTTCACCTCCTTGCTTCAGAAAGCAATTAAAGCCGTGGGTGTTGAGCCTTATCTCGAATCTAAAAAAAACTTCCTTAAACGCCTACCAAGCGTGGCAACTATGGCAAATATTCGCCGTATGAGACAGTACAAGGGGGGGGGGGTAGGTTTAGGAGTGGACTTTAATGTCACGCTTGACAGGTGGGTTGACAGTGTTATTTTATAGTGCTCCCCATACTCTGATTTAATTCCTCTGTCACCTCTTATGACCTCCGTCACCTCTAGACGATATGGGACATATCTTATACAATATTTTCAATTCTATTCATATAGCTGTACTTTAAAAGAGTGATAGTTGTAGCGATATATTATGCAACGTATTTCAAAAGCCCATTGTAAGGAAAACTTTATTATTAATAATATAGCTTTGGATTAATTAAGGTTTACTTTAATAAAACAAGTGAAATTTGTAAAGCGTACGTGTTAATTAGCGTCCCGTCCGTTCCGTTTGACGATCACGTAACAAATGCGAACAAACAAAATCCTGTCAGCCTTTTAATTTAAATAGCGCTGGATTTAATTCAGCCGTTTCACAGATGATACTGAAAGTTGGTTATTATATGTCATGTATTCAAAAACGTATTAGACAATTATAATATTCGTAAATATCTTTTGGAATCTAATATCCAATCTCGTCCATTCGAGGATGTAAAATTAGGATGACTATTCTACGTGATAAAGCAATGCTCGAACCGGGTTGGTACCACGACCTCACAGAAAACCAGCGTGAAGTAGAGGTTTACCTCTGCGTTTCGCTTGGTGAGTATAGGTGGCCGGAGGCCCTTTTTACTGGAAATGAGGCATTCGATCTTAGTCCTCACGTGTGACAACGCACCTACATTTTGATTTTTAAATTATTTTTTTTAAATGTAGATGCTATGGGCCATAGCATCCACTTACTATCAGGTGGACGACAGCGTCTTGTTTCCTTATTCTATATTCACCCTAATATTATTAAAAAAACATTTATGTTTTTACCACTGGGTCAGCAAAAAACTCGGCTCTAGGAAAAATCAGTAAGAAACCCAGTGGGGTTATTTTCTTAAATAACATCATATCATATCATTCTTAATTTGATATTACTGACTTCTTAGTGTTAATTAACTTATTTCTTATTACTCTTCTATGTAATCATATTATTACTAGCTTTATATTTACTTAAACACTACCCAGTCAACGAAATTATTTTTTTTTTGGATTTTATCCCGTTATTTTTATATTCCCGATAGCCATGATTAACTATGACATGGGGACGTTGAACCCTCAGTCCCCTTACCATGACCTGACTTGACCATGGTAAGTGACGGTAATTGTCGACCGCCGTCCATGAACAATTGCAACACCAGAGGAATTGCAGGTGCATTGCCGGCAAAGTACTCGAAACGCCGGTAATATAGAATAAGCTCATTAAATGTGGTAAAATCCGTAAAACTAGTTTTATTTAATTACAATGTGTATATTTCAGATATTTTTGATTGTTTTAGTAATTTATGTATGACTGATTGACGGCTCTGTGGCACAATGGATTAGGTTCGGCACAAACGGGCCACCAACCACAGCCAACAGTAGCCAGCGACAAGCAGTTCACATTCTTTTTCATACATTTTGTAGAAGCTCGCCGCAAACGTGTGATCGGTGGTAGCCACAGGACACACAAGACGCCGACACCGGCCACTGTGACGCTAATCCACCCCCGTGCAGTTAACCGTGGGCGTTCAACACATCGCATTCGTCACCATGGATATTGATATATTCATATCGGAAATCCGTTCACGTCCCGCTACTTGGGATTTACGTTCTGATCTATACAGCAATAGCAATAAAAAGTATTTATTTATTTCTTCACAAATTGCGTTACACGAGACTTAGTGACCAAACAAACATGCAAGTAAAACTAACAATCACATGCACCTCGAAAGGCATAGCAATAAACAGGAGAGAGGCAGACACTCTAAAAACTCTTTTCCTCCATGCATTCATTAATTGAATAGTAACTTTTTAATAAGTATATTTTTAAAGAGCTTATGAACTTATTAAAATTTGTTTTGGCTTTTAAGTTTTCCGACAATTAATTATAAATTTTAATTGACGTCGGGGAAGTATATGAACTGTGCAATTTTAATTAAGATTTTCTTTGAAAAAGGCTATTTTTATAGCAAGATGTGGAACGAAATAGCTAGTAGTATTCTACAAAACACAAATTTATCTAACTGCTTGGTGCTATTGATGGGAAACACATAAGAATTATTCACCCTCTTTGACATCGGATCCTTAAACTATAATTATAGGAATTTCTTTTCGATGGTATTTTTAGCGGTTTTTGACTCTATAACATTTTCACATTCGTGAACGTTAGTTGCTATTGCAAAGCATCGAATAAAGAGAGTGAATTATTAAAAGGATTGACGACAAATCTATTAATATACCTTCAGAAAAACCAGTTGCTAACCATCAAGCACTAAATTATTCATTTGTTGGTGATGTAGCATTTAGTTTATCCGAACACATGTTGAGACCTTATGATCGAAGACATTTGTTTTTAAATAAAAAAAATAATCATAGAATGAGTCCGTAATACGGTAGATGCACCACGATTGTAAGTCGTTTCAAAATCCCCAAATGAATATCCGTTGCCAAGGTACCTAAAACCAATAGCAAGTTTTATGTTAAATTCAATATTTTTGAATAAAAATATAATTTGTTACAGCTGACAGATTACAAAGAAAGTGGAAGAGTATCCGCGATAGTTTCAACAGACACATTGGTAAACAAAAAAAGAGCGGATCTGGAGCATTAGGCAGGGAAGAATATAATCAATTAATATAATATTAATCAATTTTCTTTTTAAACGTATTCATACGCATTAAAAACGTATAGAACGTAAAGAAACGTAAGATATTACCGAAAATGATTCAGGACTAGAGCATTAACAAGAACAAAATGAAGAAAAAATAGTTCTATTAGCAGATTCAGGAGAAGAGCAACGAAAAAGAATATTGATAAATCAGAATCCGAAATATTGAAACAATTATCAGACAATATGAAAAATTAATATGCAAGACCTGAAATATGGATCGTGACAAAGATTTCTTGATGTTAATCTTGCCGGACATCAGAAAATTTCATGATAATTTTAAACATGATTTCAAGGGTGAAATGTTACATTTGCTTCATCATCATCATCATCATCATTACAGCCCTTCACAAGTCCACTGCTGAACATAGGCCTCCCCCAAGGAATGCCACAAAGCACGGTCCTGAGCCACCTGCATCCATCGACTTCCTGCATGTCTTACCAGGTCGTCACTCCATCTCGTGGGGGCACGCCCTAAACTTCGCCTACCGGTACGAGGTTGCCACTCGAGAACTTTTCTTCCCCATCGGTTGTCGGTTCTTCGAGCTATATGGCCGGCCCACTGCCACTTCAGCTTACTAATCCGTTGGGCTATGTCGGTTACTCTGGTTCTACTGCGGATATCCTCATTCCTAAGTTTATCACGCAGAGAAACTCCGAGCATAGCCATCTCCATAGCTCGCTAAGCGACCTTGAGCTTCCTCATACGGCCAGCAGTGAAGGACCACGTCTCAGTTCCGTAAGTCATCACTGGCAACACGCACTGGTTGTACAATTTCGTTTTAAGGTTTTGAGGTATGTCTGACGAGAAGATGTGTCGTAGCTTCCCGAACGCTGCCCAGCCTAGTTGAATCCGTCGATCGACCTCTCGGTCGAAGTTGGACTTACCTAGTCGGACTGTTTGTCCCAGGTAAACATACTCGTCAACAACTTCGAGCTTAGTGCTCCCAACAACAACCGGCATAGGTGTCACATGGACATTAAACATGATCTTTGTTTTGTCCATGTTCATCTTAAGACCTATCCGTTGGGAAACACTATTGAGGTCATTGAGCATAGTGCTTAGGTCCTCCAGCGATTCTGCCATAAGGACTATATCGTCGGCAAATCGAAGGTGAGTGATGTACTCGCCATTGATGTTGATACCGTATCCTTTCCAGTCCAGAAGCTTGAAAACGTCTTCCAATGCAGCGGTGAAGAGTTTCGGGGATATGACGTCACCCTGTCTTACACCTCTCTGCAATTGGATAGGTTTCGTACTCTGGTTCTGTACTCGGATAGCCATCGTAGCCCTACTGTACAAGCACTTCAACACTTCGATATACCGACAGTCAACTTGGCACCGCTGAAGGGACTGCAGCACCGCCCAAATTTCGACGGAATCAAAGGCTTTCTCATAGTCCACATACGCCAGACATAGTGGCAAATTGTACTCTTCGGACTTCTGTACAACTTGCCGAAGGATATGTATGTGGTCTATGGTGCTAAAGCCCTTTAGGAAACCGGCTTGTTCGGGAGGCTGGAAGTCGTCAAGTCTGCGCGCGAGACGATTCGTAATGACTCTCGAAAACAGCATGTAGACGCGGCTCAGAAGGGAAATCGGTCTGTAGTTCTTCAAGAGAGCGTTGTCACCTTTCTTGAAGAACAAGACCACCGCACTTCTGCTCCACGCCTCCGGTGTAATGCCACCATGGAGGACGGAATTAAAGAGCTTCTGAAGGACTTCAAGTACCGGTTTTCCACCCGCTTTCAGAAGCTCCGCTGTAATTCCATCCTCGCCTGGGGCCTTACCGTTTTTAAGGTGCTGGAGAGCCATCCTAATCTCGCTCAGACTGACATCCGGGATATCTTCGGAATAGTGTCGGATGAGACTCGCTCTTAGATTGTTACTCACACTTGCGTGTGGCTCCAACGATGATGTGTACAGCTGCCCATAGAACCTCTCAATCTCACTCAAAATCTCAGGTGTCCCGGAAACGATGCTGCCACATTCGGTCTTCAGCTTTGAGAGTTGGCTCTTTCTGGCACACAAATCTCTGGCAAAGACTTTGGAGCCTTGGTTCAGCTCGATCGCTTCTTCAATACGAGCTGTATTGAAGTTGCGTAAGTCCCGCCGCATGCATTTGGAGATCTGTCTGTTCAGATACCTATATGCTCTCAAGTCTGTTGAAGAATGTAGCTTCATCTCCCGTCTAACAGCCATGAGATTAAGAGTGTGATCGGAGAGTTTTTGTGTTCTTCTGCGGCGGGTCTTGCAGAACTTAGCTCCGACCGCATGGACAGTTTCCACGAGCTTGTCATTCATATCGTCCACTTCATTGCAGTCTTCCAGGCACTGAAAACGGTTTTGTAACTCGAGCTGAAAGGTTTCGGGACTTTGGAATAGAGCACGAGGGGGACGGAGCGTTGACTTCATTAGACGAGACCTCTCCAACTTAACGTTTAGGTTCAGTGTGCCTCTAACCATTCGGTGATCGCTACCAGTTTTCACCCTCGCGATCACGGAGACATCACTGAACAGTTGTCGTCTGGTCGTCATAATGAAGTCAATCTCATTTTTTGTGGAACCGTCGGGGCTCGACCAGGTCCACTTCCTGTGGGGCCGCTTCTGGAAGAAAGAGTTCATCATAAAGAGTCCCTCTTTCTCCATGAAGTCGGCCAGCAGCTGGCCCCTTGGGTTCCGTTGCCCTATTCCAAATTTCCCTACTTTCAGCTCACCGTTCTCTCTTGTGCCTAGTTTTGCATTGAAGTCTCCCATTAACACCGTATATTGGGTTTTGGAGGAATGCATGGCTCTAGAGATATCCTCATACATTTCCTCCACCTCCTCATCGGGGTGTGCCGAGGTTGGTGCGTAAACCTGTATCACCTTCAGCGAATACCGTTTGGTGATTCTGAGTATAAGGTACGCAACCCTCGTCGACACACTTCCGATCTTTACAACGTTGTTAACGAGAGACTTGTGGACGATAAATCCGACACCTCCTTGGGACAGATGGTCGCCCTCCCGGTGATATAGCAAGTTGCCGGATTCGAGGATTACCGTGTCCTCCCCCTCTCTTCGGACTTCGGATAATCCTATAATATGCCAGCGCAACTTGTCTATCTCTTCTTCCAGCTCCACGATCTTCTCGTCAGTCCTCAGGGTGCGTGCGTTGTACGTTGCCAGGTCGAGTCGTCGTAGGTGGCAACCGAACCTCCACCGGAGATTCTTAGCACCCCCTGCCCCGCCGTTACCATGGTCGCCACCGTAGCCAGGAATAGCGGGGCCGCCGGGGACTGGGAGCCGTTACTGTCATTCATAGGGGGGTATTTGCCATAGTTGCCACGCTTGGCGAGCGGGGTGGCAACCGCAGTTTTTTTTTATTGTAATTTGGCTATTCTCAGGAAGATGCTGCTGCCCATCTCCTGCCTGTTTCCCTTTGTCGCCTTTTACGACACCCACGGGAGGATATGGGGTAGTGGATATTCTTGACCGCCACTACACGGCAAAACATTTGCTTAAAAAGTAATAAATATATGAACCTATTTAAAATTACAGATCTTACCCATTTTCACAAAACACAAATGCTTATACAATGAACCAGGTTACTACATCAACTTTGACATCTTCTCCATCGGCATTTTCAAATTATTCAAAGCATTCTACGGATGATAGTTCTATAATAGAAGATATGTTTGGTACCGACGTATAGAGAATTATAAATTCATGATGATTTAAAAATTGATTTCAAGGCCGAATTGTTACAGTTAATTAAGAATTACAATATGTAGAAGCTATTCAAAATTACGGATTTTACTCATTATAATAATGAAGGAATCAAGGCTCCAAAGTCTTTTCCAGAGATCTGTGTGCCAGAAAGAGCCAACTGTCAAAGCTGATGACCGAATGTGGCAGCATCGTTTCCGGGACACCTGAGATTTTGAGTGAGATTAAGAGGTTCTAAGGGCAGCTGTACACGTCATCGTTGGAGCCACACGCAAGTGTGGCTCCAACGATGATATATCTATTCCGAAGATATCCCGGACATTAATCTGAGCGAGATTAGAATGGCTCTCCAGCACCTTAAAAACGGCAAGACCCCAGGCGAGGATGGAATTACAGCGGAGCTTCTAAAAGCGGGTGGAAGACCGGTACTTGAAGTCCTTCAGAAGCTCTTTAATTCCGTCCTCCATGGTGGCATTACACCGGAGGCGTGGAGCAGAAGTGCGGTGGTCTTGTTCTTCAAGAAAGGTGACAACGCTCTCTTGAAGAACTACAGACCGATTTCCCTTCTGAGCCGCGTCTACATGCTGTTTTCGAGAGTCATTACGAATCGTCTCGCGCGCAGACTTGACGACTTCCAGCCTCCCGAACAAGCCGGTTTCCGAAAGGGCTTTAGCACCATAGACCACATACATATCCTTCGGCAAGTTGTACAGAAGTCCGAAGAGTACAATTTGCCACTATGTCTGGCGTATGTGGACTATGAGAAAGCCTTTGATTCCGTCGAAATTTGGGCGGGGCTGCAGTCCCTTCAGCGTTGCCAAGTTGACTGTCGGTATATCAAAGTGCTGTAGTGTTTGTACAGTAGAGCTACGATGGCTATCCGAGTACAGAACCAGAGTATGAAACCTATCCAATTGCAGAGAGGTGTAAGACAGGGTGATGTTATATCCCCGAAACTCTTCACTGCTGCATTAGAAGACGTTTTCAAGCTTCTGGACTGGAAAGGATACGGTATTAACATCAATGGCGAGTACAGCACTCACCTTTGATTTTTGATTTGCCAACGATATAGTCCTTATGGCAGAATCGCTGGAGGACCTAAGCACTATGCTCAATGACCTCAATAGTGTCTCCCAACGGATAGGTCTTAAGATGAACATGGACAAAACAATGATTATGTTTAACGTCCATATCACACCTATGCCGGTAGTTGTTGGGAGCACTAAGCTCGAAGTTGCTGACGAGTATGTTTACCTAGGACAAATAGTCCGACTAGGTAAGTCCAACTTCGACCGAGAGGTCGATCGACGGATTCAACTAGGCTGGGCAGCGTTCGGGAAGCTACGACACATCTTCTCGTCAGACATACCTCAAAACCTTAAAACGAAATTGTACAACCAGTGCGTGTTGCCAGTGATGACTTACGGAACTGAGACGTGGTCCTTCACTGCTGGCCGTATGAGGAAGCTCAAGGTCGCTCAGCGAGCTATGGAGATGGCTATGCTCGGAGTTTCTCTGCGTGATAAACTTAGGAATGAGGATATCCGCAGTAGAACCAGAGTAACCGACATAGCCCAACGGATTAGTAAGCTGAAGTGGTAGTGGGCCGGCCATATAGCTCGAAGAACCGACAACCGATGGGGAAGAAAGGTTCTCGAGTGGCAGCCTCGTACCGGTAGGCGAAGTGTAGGGCGACCCCCCACGAGATGTAGTGACGACCTGGTAAGACATGCAGGAAGTCGATGGATGCAGGTGGCTCAGGACCGTGCTTTGTGGCATTCCTTGGGGGAGGCCTATGTTCAGCAGTGGACTTATGAAAGGCTGTAATGATAATGATGATGAATAATGAAGGAAGAAATAATAAAGACGAACAATAAGATAAATATTAAATGTTTTAATTAGCTTAATGTGGTTTCAAATCTTTCTGCAGGGCTGATGTTTTGAAACATAAAGGAATCTTGCCGTATTAATCCATCTTATAACACCAGCAGCAGTTCTTGAAATGTAGTCAAAGTCATTCGAATATGTCTAAAAAACTTTTTTGATATCTTTGTAGATTATCGAGAAGCAAGTTATGTTTTACTGTTGGACTAGTTAAAATTGGATGTACCCGATATAGGTGGCAACGGCGTCGTTTACGTCGTCTGCGTATTACCAATAGCGTGAGCAAAATTTCCGTGTCGGAGTCTATTGTAAGACTGCGTAGCTGAGGGCTGGTTATAAAACGTGGCAGATTCCGAACACCGGTGGTTGTTGCTCGCTTCTGACACTGTTACAAATGTGGCGTTAGCGAGCGACAATAAGCGGTAGCGGTGTTCGGTGGCCCTTAGCAATGAGTTGTAGCGCTGGTACCGCGGGTTTGAATTTCACACGGAACAAGTATTTGTATGGCCTATAAATAATTGTTCCGGGTCAGTATGTTTTCCTTGTGCAATTTATGTTTGTAAACTATTTCCACTATACAGGAGAAGAAATTCCTACTGTGAGGTGTTTTTATAAGAAAATAACAATAAAATAATCATCGTTGGATCCTTTCTCTATTTTCCAAGTACGAAGTCTCACAACATCCACTGCTTCGCTGTACCTACGCAAACCAAGCATACTAGGCTAAGTTCAAATATGTGGTATGTCAACAACAAACGGACCTAGTGTCTGGTTATCCGATGATAAAAGGGAAGGGGAAAAATCAAGTAATGCAATTCCTGCGCATTCATCAAAATGTATTATTTATGTTCAATTGACTTTGACTTTGAGTCTGTATGGACCACCCTTTTACCTGTTTCTGTGGCTTAACATCAGAGCATCTACTGTTACATTCCGGTTAAAACGATATGGAGCGCCAGTATCAGTCATCTTAATGCTTAGGGGTGTCAAATCATTACTGGTCTTCTTTGTTTAAAGTTGGTTGCAGGTATCCCTATGTTCCCTCACTACCAGGTCATGATGGTAATCCGACACGATCGGGGAGAGATCAAACTTAGGACCAACGGCTTTACGTGCTTACCTAGGCAAGAGGGTGAAACACCATAAACATCCTGACTTCGGGCTGCGAATGAGAATTTCTCGACAGAAAAGCCCAATAACTGATTTTGGCTCGGCCCGAGATCCGAACCCAAGACTTCATGGTCAGCAACCGCATTTACAACCGCTACATCAACGAGGCAGTTATTAGTGTACTCATAAATTAACAGAAATTATAAATTTCAGTGATTAGTACTAGTCGTTTTCGTACGATTCTACGAAAGATTCTCGCCTTTCTACTAAAATCGAATTTCGTTTCTAATTTCGGTTTCAAGCACCTGCTTCGAGTGCTAATGTACTTCCCTAGAGCACTTAGATAAGTAGATCTGCCGTTAGGGATGTTAAATATACAGCCAATAGGAATAGCTACTTGTTCTGTTGATGGAAAATTTGTGGCTTGCTTACATTTGCCACTTTATGAAGTATAATGCTTGAAATATTAAAAAAAAAACACACGCTCCACTTAGCGGGAAAAGCAGTGAACGCTAGTTTCATCATGAAATAGAATTGCATAATAATAGGTATGTGAAGCGTCAGTTTCCCAAAGGCTACAATTAACAAGCTGTTAAAAAATAAAATATGTTCGAAAACATACTTTTACATATTTAATAAATGAATTCCCTTGTTTTCACATACAACTTTTTTGGTTACATTATTCGAGCTTATTTATTATTATTATTATTATTTAAATCTGATGCATAAAATTTTTAAACTGTTTCTGAAAATGACCAGAAGCCAATGAGGTGGGCGTTTTTTATATTTTTAAGAGTGACAGAGTCGACTAGGGATGTCCTAGATGGAAGTTAATCGACCAAATTGACGATTTATTGAAAATGCATGATTGCATTTATATTCTTGCACGAGGATTGATTTAGGTTGTCATGATCCTTACATACCTCTTTCGCTTCTTTCAGATTCATTATCTTCTTCATACATGCACGTCTAGGTATCCGAGTACTCTTGACCCTACCCTCTTCGAGAAATTTGGTCACATGGTCTTCGAACGTTAGTCTCGGTCTACCTCGACACCTTTTAATATTAACTTTCGCGCTATATATTTTCTTCACCATTCGGTCTTCACTCATTCGCTCAACGTGCCCAAGCACGAAGCACGCCCTTACCAATTTTTGTGATAAGGTCATCTTTCAAACCTGCTATATTGCGAATCTCTTCGTTTCGCTTTCGGTCGGCCATGGTAACGCCGCACATTTTACGAAGAGATCGCATCTCCACTGCATTCAACTTGCTTTTATGCTTCTTCTGGCATACCCAGGTTTCGCTGCCATATAACAAAGTTGGTACCAACACTGCGTTATGTATTGCAAGGCGTGCACTCTTCACAACGCCTTGCCTTTTGACTAACGCAGTCAGGGCACCATTGACTTTGTTCCCGGCAGCGACACGCCTGTCCACATCTAAATCACATCTTCCATCCCAGCTAAAAGCACTCCCCAAGTATACAATTTCATTTACCTGTTCTAGAAATTCCTGATTTACCCATATTTCACACTTCGTTCTCTCTTCGTCCCTTTCAAATACCAGAACCTTAGTTTTATTAGCATTCAAACGGAGACCTTTAATTTCACATTCTTCTTTCATACACGTGACTAATGCCTGCAGTTCTGCCGCTGATGGTGTAATAAGCACTGCATTATCAGCCTACAGCAGACAATTTACTTTTATGTCACCCAATTTCACACCCAATCAGCTTCTTTCAGCTTCTGTAAACAGCTGTCGAGATACAGTATGAACAGCCAGGAAGACATGACACAACCCTGTTTTACGCCCGTTTGGACACTAAACATGGGTGACAGGTCATGCCCTACCCGCACACAGGCTTTACAGTCACAGTAAAGATACTGCATAGCCCTTAGCAATCAACCATCCACACCATACCCCGGCAACAGTTCCCACATTTTCTTCCTTACAACCTTATCAAATGCTTTCTCAAGATCCACAAAAACACAGAAAATCTTCTGGTTACCAGGCAGAAGCTTTTCCGTGATCATGCGGAGAGAAAACATTTGATCCGTGCATCCTCTTCCAGGTCTAAATCCGCATTGTGCCTCCCATAGAAATCTTTCCGATTTCTCTTGCATCCTACGTGTCAAAACCTTCGAGTAAACTTTACTTGCTAAACTGGTCAAGCTGATCGCCCGATAGCACCCGCAGTCAAAATGTGAACCTTTACCTTTATATAAAGGCACAATGACTGCGGATTGCCAATCATGCGGTACATCCCCCGTCCGCCAGCACAAATTGCACAGCAGATGAAAGCTGTCACAGACGCGAGGCCGACCATACTTGACCATTTCAGCAGTAACTCTGTCTAGTCCCGCAGCCTTACCACATTTCAAACTTCGATGTCATCGAGGTCCGGGTCTGGCGTACCAGTCACGGCGTCATCCCCGGATCCCTCACTAAGATCATCATACGCATACATTTCTCTATAAAATTCGCTCCATCGCTGCATGACGTCCGATTTTTCTGAGAGGACGTCATTAGTTCTCGAAAGCACTTTGTTCATTCTTAAGGCCGTCGCACCACTTCGGGTCCTTCCAACCTCTTTCCAGAAGAGTTTGGAGTTCTCCTTAAAGTTGTGCGACAACCTTTCGTACGCTTCCATTTTACACCTTTCTTCCAATATAACCAATCTTAATATATATAATATATAAGTATTTTTAGCCATTATTCTGACCATCTCGCATCCATTGACAGCACAGCATCTCCATCAACTTACTCGGAATTTGCGGAATCTTTGTTCCTTGAAATGATTTTCACTTTATCATACAAAAATTTTTCTTGGAGTCTTGTATAGTAACTTGTATAGTACACCTTAGTATCAATTACTTTGATACATTAGGCACACTTCTTATTAATTTATGTCCCGTATATACCCATGTAAACTTGATGGGGGATTTTTTTTATATTATTGTAAGCCAGCGCTTAAGATGGTGTAGTGCACTGAGTTAATAAAAGCCTATTCACTCTTGCCGTGAAGACAACCACATTGTAATCGGATGGAAACTCAGATGCTTGCAACTTATTCCAGTCCTTTGCTGTACGCATAATGAACTATGTAGCAAACCGTTTGGTTCGTTATACGTTATACGTTATACGTTCTAAACTACTGAACTGATTTCAATGAACTGCACACTGTGTGCAGTTTGATTCAACTTGAGAGATAGGATAGTTTTTATCCCGATAAGTGACCCTCAATTTTTTTATTGCTAATCTCAGGCGTTTTTTTTTAGGAAAGCAAATGATCGTCTGAAAGGGCAGAACAACGTCTGCCTGGTCAACTAGTGAGTTATAAATTTGAGAGAATATTATGTCATATACAATAGCGCGTATTATGATTTTATCAAGGTTTACGAGTACATTGACTTTTTTAACGAAACATTAATTGCTCCGCTATTTGTAAATTTACAACGTTCAAATTTTCAACAAAGTCTCAGAATATCAAAGAGTGTTAATAATGTAATACAAAATAATTTCTCAATACACAACACAAACAGAGACTTGGATTTTAGTGTTTGGATAGATTCAAAGTTTAAAAGACGTTCGAAAAATACTTTTTCCTTCTGAATTATAAAATTTATTTAAACAGAGACCCTTTACACTCAAAACGAGGCATTTCATTTTAGTCCTCAGGGCACCACGATTTTCTTATTTTCATCTTGTTTCTTAATCAAATGTCTATGGGCCAATGCACCCACTTACTATCAGGTAGACGGTGTGCTCACTTGTCACCCTTATTCTATAAAAAAAAATCCACTCCATCATTCACTTTCAAGTCAACCCCGTAAAGTTTCACTGGTGGACATTTCCTATCTTAAGTAAGTTTTGTCATAATCGCTATGCTTGACAGTCAGCTTACCGATTGCAGTTTATGTATTTTACGTCCATCAAAAATGAGATGCTTGTAATATATTCTGCAACTTCTGCAGCAATAGCAAGCAAGAGATACTTTTTACTATTGAAAAATAAAAGCTACCGCTAAAACGTACCTGTGTGGTGACTGCCTCGTAGGTCTAGAGGTCATGAGGTGTTCCATCGGACTATGCGAATGGGACAATAGAGAGCGTACCTGTGATTATGCACATACATTGGGCACTATAATCCTATCTTGCGCAGATGGCCAGCTCCATCGAGACTGGCTGCCAAGACTGAAATTCAATCTAGAGGACAAAAATTAAGTAGTTACTGTTTCACTCGAACTAAATTGCGGGTGATAATTAATATCTTCACAATAAGATTAAATAATTAAAGTAATAACGGTAAATAATAATTTGTTAACTTCATAAATTATAACATAATTAAATAAAAATATAATAATTTATATACATGTAGTTTTATAGCGCATTAATACGCGTAACAACAACGTTCTGTGGAGACATCTGGGCCATATTTAATATTTTTTTTATTTATTTTTTTATTTTTTATTTATTTAACACCAACAAGACATACACTAACAAAAGCATAATATTTTTGCAAAAAATCATAAAAACTAAGTGTTGACTTAATTACAGGTGTTACACACATTTCATAAAAAAAAATAGACACAAGTAGACATATGCAGTGAATTAAATTGAATACAAGAATTAAGAGATCAATAAGTATATCAGAATTTAGTATTATATAATTATTTAAATTAAATCATGCATTGATTCCACTATTGTTATTAACATTAGAAATTTCATAAACGTTAAACATAACAAAAATAAAATAATTAATAAATCATAATATACAATCATTACTTAATCACAATTTAGCTTTTATATTACTAGTAAGAAAAACAATATAGTTTTACTGTGAATTACAATTATTTGAAGAATATAAATGTAATAAATCACTTTTAAATTTCCAAAGATTATCTGAAAATATGTCAATATCAACTTTTCTATCTTTATGTTTATTATCAGTATTCATTATGGCACTAATACAATTCTTATGTGATAATTTATATATAGCATTATAACTCAACATCAATCTATTAATCGGAGAATAGCGCGCTTGACGAGAACGTGTGCTCTTTTCTACGAATGGTATAAAAGACAACGGCCTTTTTGACTTCAATGGGGTACGAAAATTTAATTTGGCTAGTAAATAAGAACTATCAATGACGCCATTCACCAACTTATACAAGAAAATAAGGTCAAGGAGCTGTCTTCGATTCGAAAGTGGTTGAAGGTTAAAGTAATTTAGCCTATCTTCGTAAGTTCTAAGAGTTTTAACTAGATTATGATCGTAAGATAAATGCAAAAGAAATCTCTTTTGTATCCTTTCGATTCTGTGTGAGTAAATATTAAAGTGGGGATTCCATACTACGCTGCAGTATTCCAAGATACTTCGTACCAAAGCTGAGTAAATAATTATTTTAGTGCGAGTATCCCTGAATTGCTTACAGTTACGGAAGAGGAAGTCCTAAAACCTTTGTTGACAACATTATCAATGTGGATATTATAACGAAGCTTATTGTCAAGCGTAACTCCTAAATCGCGTATGTGAGGAACTTCAGACAGAATATGACCATCAATGTAATATGTTGTTGCAAGAGATGTTTTCTTTCTAGAAAACTTTATAACATGACATTTGTCAGCATTTAGTGTCATACCGTTGTTACGACACCATAATGTCAAGTTATTTAAGTCTTCCTGTAAGAATTCTGCATCAGAATTTGAGGAGACAGGTCTAAAGATCTTTAGGTCGTCAGCAAATAAATAAAACTTAGAATTTTCAAAGCATTTATTGATGTCGTTGATGAAAATGTTAAACAACAAAGGCCCAAGATGAGATCCTTGAGGTACGCCAGAATAGGCAAAAAACGGCTCAGAAGCATAACCATCAACAACAACAGTTGACGACCGATTGGCAAGATATGACTTAAACCAGTCCAGTAAAGGGTTTGCTATACCTATCCTTTTGAGTTTGACAAGTAAAATAGAGTGATCAACCTTGTCAAAGGCCTTACTGAAATCTGTGTAGATTGCATCAACAGATTGGCCAGTATCAAGAGATTCAGTAATGTCTTCCACAAAGGAAACAAGGTTAGTTACTGTTGATCGAGCCTTCACAAACCCATGCTGTTCAGATGTAACAAATTGTTTACAGTGCCATGAAACAACGGGACATATAAGTTTCTCAAACACCTTTGCAAAAACAGAAATAATGGAAATAGGTCTATAATTTTTAGCATCCTCTTTGTCTCCGGTTTTGAACAAAGGTAACACAAGGGCTTCTTTCCATAAGGTTGGATATGTACTAGTCCTAAGAGATCTATTGATTATCAGTGCAATAGGCAGGGCCAATGCGTTAGCGCAATTGCGTACAAATATTGATGGAATGCCATCTGCTCCAGCTCCTTTCCTAAAGTCAAGTCTTTTTAAAACATTGTAAACCTGGTCCACTGTATAAGATATATAATCAAGGTACACATTGCAACAAGGGTTCATAAGATTAGGACTAGTATCGAAGTTTTGAATATTATTATTGCGACTGTATACTGACGAAAAATGACTAGCAAAAACATTACAAATGTCTGTTCCATTAGAAACAAATTTATTACCGTCTTTAATTTTAGAAAGATACGAACTTTTACCTTTCTTTTGTTTTAGGAATGACCAAATCAATTTTGGGTTTGACTTTAAAGAGAGTTCAAGGCGTTCTCTATACTTAGCGTAGGAGTATGCTAGCATCTCATCACATCTTCTTTTCAGTAAGTCAAAAGAGAGTTTATCGCGAGGATTGTTATATTTGCGAACTTTCATCCTATATTTATATTTTTCTATAATACATTTTATCAGACACGGAGATTTTTTTTTTTTTAGGAGAGGGGGCAAATGAGCATGCGGCTCACCTGATGGTAAGTGACTACCGCCGCCCATGAACAACCGCAACACCAGGGGAATTGCAGATGCGTTGCCGGCCTTTTAAACCAAACTGGGTATTTATGACTACGCGGTTTAGCCTTAGGTACATATTTACGTATTAACTTACGAATTATGTCATAAAATACTGCAACCATATCATCAACACAAAGACATTCACCCAAAATTTCCCTCCAGTCAATTTCATTTAGATCCTTCCTTATATTTTCATAATCAGCCTTGTGGAAGCAAAATTTTGTAATTGTGTTATTAGGGACTAGAGGTGCCGGATCTGTAAAATCTATTGAAAAAACTAATGGCGGATGAAGGGGATCAACACTTGTCAAAGGATCAGGACATGACAGAATATCAACAATGTTAATATTAGACAAGACAAGATCGAGCATTTTATTTTTAGAGTTCTTAATTTGATTGAATTGGTTCAATTCATTGCACGAGAGAAAGTCTGTTAAGAGATTCTGTAGATAGCTGTTGGAGTATTTTGCACAAAGATGCCCGTGGGGCTCTAAAGACCATGTTATACTACTTAGATTAAAATCTCCAGCAACAATTATATTTTCATCGAGTGATTCCAATACTCGACTCGAGTTATTAATAAAATGTTCAAAAATGTGTTTTTGGACGGGTGGGGGAATATACACAGCACATATATAAAGTCTTTCAGACTTGCCTTGGACGTTTTCTACTTCTACGCAAACCCAAAGATCCTCGCACTTGGACTCGAAATTAAAGAGCCGCCCCGAATTTATTTGCTTAGATACAGCTATAAGTACACCCCCGCCATTCTTTGAAGCGTGAAAACCACTACTTTCCCGATCACGTCTATAAACATTATAACGATCATCAAAAATTTCAGAATCGAAAACACTCCCATTTAACCAAGTTTCCGTCATAATTACAATATCGTATGAATTACAGACTATGTTATTAAATAGATCAATTGTTTTTGATCTTAGACCTCGAACATTTTGGTAGTAAATAGAAATTTTATTCTGTAAAGTGCCTTTAAGTAATAAAAAAAAAAAACAATTTAGCGAATTTAGCGCCACTCTATGACAAATTATTCACAGTATCATGATTTCGTATATGAATGTAGTTTGATCCTTCAGATTTTCTAACAAAAATCTTTCCATCACGAACCCAAACAAAACGGAAACCGAGCTCTTTCGCCTTACGGCGAGCTGCAACATGTAAGATTTTTCCCTCTGGCGTAAGATTTTCAGCAACGTATATTGGAGTATTTTTCGCGCTTGCGATTCCCAAATGGCTAGTGTTAAGCTTATCCGTATTATTTGTTTTATTATATTTAATGGTGGCTGCTAAAAAATCGTCACGTAGTCTAGGACTACTGAACTTTACTAATATCGATCTCGGTCGGGGGCTTTTAGTATTCATTTTCGCTATTCTTGCACAAAAATGTATATTTTCTGGGGCTATAGGGCATTTTATGATATTGCCTAGTTGTTGTACTGTGTTAACTAAATTCTCTTGTCTATTCTCTGGAACACATTGGATCTCAATATTTGAAGCTCGTGTCTGCTGCTCAAGTTGCGTAAGACGAGTTATGATACTCTTGTTAGCTGCACGCAAAGTTTCGTTCTCCTTAGTAATATGTTGCATTTGTTCAGATTGGTTAGCATGATCGGATTTAACTTTATCTATATCTTGGTTTAATGACGACAAAGAAGTTTCAAATGAGGCAAGTGTATTTTTTATTTCATGAATTTTAGGGTGTAAGTCGTTACTAAAAATGTTGCGCAATTCCTCTCTAATCATTTCACGTATATTACTAGCCGATAAACAAGAGCAATTAGAACGACTTTTTACACGTTGAGTTACGAATTCCATTTCCACCGGTGAGTTTCGAACTGGAGTGTTGGAATGATCACCTCTTGGTTGTTTACACCTGCAAACGTCACATATCCATAAACTTTTCATTTCCGAGCTCATCACATTAAAATCTTGCATTGTGATTCGCGTGCATGCTACATGATATTTGTCATTGCATCGGTGACATTGCAATGATATGGTGTTATCCAGTGCGTTAGGGCACCCAGCACATTCAAAGTTAGCCATGATTTAATGATAAAAATTGTTTATAAAAAAAAACTAAATAAACAAAAAAAAAATAATTTAAAAGATATCTCAGTTTTGGATTTGAACCCACGACGCTCAGCTTAATGTCACGTGCTCTGTTGCTGCGCTACAGTCTATGTTATGTTAGGTGGCGAAATTAGTTACTAATATTTACGTTAGCGACGATCTGTAGCAAATGAGGTCAACGAACTAATGTTTTTATATGTGAAGTACAACATCACTCTTATCTTAAATATCTTCAGACAGAGAACACTGATTGAACTAGAATTTCACACATTGTTAACTCCACGATAATTAAACACAGTAAAAGAAGAATTAATGCTTAATAACTAAGAATTTTGCTTGAAACGAACTAATAACTTTAAAAAACAGAATTACAGGTGTCTATTACTCGACGCTCGGACGACAACAACTAATATCCGTATTTTATGTCTTAGCAGTTAAAGATTAAGCGAATTAATGAATTTGTTTATTTAGAATAATTCTTGTTCAGTAGACTAAATATGAAACAGTTGATTTGGAATTTTTTCACCTCATAATTATTATATGAATACTACAACACAGTATGTACAAGTAATTAAACGAGTTTCATAGCGTTTCACATGTTTTAAATTGCTAATTTTACATGCGTTTTTTAACTATATAATGCTGGTGTTCTGGAATGGTTATTTCCCAATTGAACCGAACTATGATTACTGCAGCTATTATACGCTGAAACGTGGCACTACCACGTAAAATGCATCTTACCAACTGCTCTACTTTTTACATGGTAGAGCCATGCAACTATATTATAGTGTAGCATGAATTGGCCGGCTCGACCGTGGAAAGACTAAGTTCTCACAGAATACCGGCGTGAAAGGCGGCTTAATGCTGATGTATTTCGTATGGAGAGTGTAGAGAACCGGAGATCTTTTTCTCTGGAAACGAGGTATTCTATTTTAGTCTCAGGGATGATGCGTATGAGTTTTGATTCTTAATCGAGAATAGATGTAGATGTACATGAGCAATGGCAACTACTTACCATAAGGTAGACTGTGCGCTCATTTGACACATTTATCTAAAAATGAAATTAAAAAAATAAAAATATAAAAAATATGTTAATACCATTATATTTTAGTCACAAAATCTACTAAGTTAGCAAATATTTACACTCCTACTAGCAGGAGTCTATTTAACTGCAGCAACGAAAAGCTAACGTACTCAATATGATGATAAATATAGATGCTATGGGCCATAGCATCCACTTACTATCAGAGGACGACAGCGTTTTGCTGCCTTATTCTATACTCACCCTAATTCTATAAAAAAAAAATATGTTTTTACCACTGGGTCAGCAAAAAACTCGGCTCTAGGAAAAATCAGTAAGAAACCCAGTGGGGCTATTTTCTTAAATAATATCATACTCGTATCATACCATTTTTAAGTAAATAATATAATCTTATATATGGACTAATTAAGGAATTACTGACTTCTTGGTGTCAATTAAGTTATTTATTATTACTCTTCTATCTAACCTTATTATTTCCTTAAACACTAACCATTCAACGAAACTATTTTTTTTTGATTTTTTTCCGTTATTTTTATATTCCCGATAGCCATGGTTAATTATGACATCGGGACGTTGACCACCTCAGTCGCCCTACCTTGACCTGACTTGATCACGGGTGTAGCTAAGTTTTTTTTTTATAGAAGAGGGACAAACTAGGATGTGGCTTACCTGATGGTAAGTGTCAACCGCCGTCGGGAATATAAAAAAGAACTCATTAAATGCGGTAAAATCCGTAAAAACTAGTTTCATTTAATTACCATGTTTCAAATATTTTAGATTGTTTTTCTGATTTATTCACGACTGATTGACGGCTCCGTGGAAAAATGGCTTAGGTTCGGCGCAAACGGGCCACCGACCACTGCCAACGGTGGCCAGCGAAAAGCATTTCAAACTCTTTTTAATACATTTTGTTGCAATTCGCCGCACACGTGTGGTCTGTGGCGGCCACAAGACACACAAGTGCAAGACGCCGACACCGGCTACTGTCGCGATATTCCACCCGCCTCGCAGTTAACCGTAGGCATCCTACGCGTCGCACGCGTCACCATGGATATTGATAAATTCATATCGGAAATCCATTCATGTTCCGCTACTTGGAATTTACTTTCTGATCTATACCGCAATTGCAATAAAAAAGTATTTATTTATTTATTCATAAATTGCGTTACATGAGACTTAGTGATCAAACAAGCATGCAAGTACTAACAATTACATGCACCTCGAAAGGCATAGCAATGAACAGGAGAGGGACAGACACTCAAAAATTATTTTCCTCGATGTATTCATTAATTGAATAGTAACTTTTTAATAAGTTTATTTTTATTAAAATTTGTTTCGGCTCTTAAGTATTCTGACAATTTATTATAAACTAGCTGTGCCCGCGGCGTAGCTCGGGTATACAGGTTTTACATAAACAATTTGTCGTTTAGGTAAGAGAATATTAAACGATTTATTTCATTACTGTATCAATAAGTGGTAACTAAATAAATCATTATCATCAAAGTTCTAAGTCGTTTATGATAGAGCTTCTGTGTAAACGACGTGAGAAGTAGGCTTAGCCGGGTGTACACTAAAAGGTTACGGGGGCTACTAACGCGGGAAAAAGCAGCATAGAGTTGGCCATGTGCAAAACAGTCAGTACTGAGGTACACTCCTACAACGCGTAAAGTTTGACCTTGCGCTTTATTTACGGTCATCGCATAACACACGCTCACTGTAACTGGGAACTGAACGCGCTTCAAACTGAAAGGAAAGTTACTTCTTAATAGAGGGTTTTTGGGCAGTGCTGCCAGATAAAAAAAACTAATTCAGCTCTAGGACAACACAAAAAGCGCTAGATTTCATGAAAACAGCGCTTTAAAAAAGCCCTAGATTTCGCGCTAAATTAACTACAAACAAAGTTTGTGTTTTTTTATATAATCATAATAAAGAAAACAACATTAAGTTTTTTTCTGGCAATATTTTTTTGATGTATCAATACTTCGCAGGACATCGACTTATAATTATGGCAATTGCTGTCAACAGTAGTTAGTACTGTACGAACAATAAAAATGTCATTAATTGTTTTAAAGTGCAATGTATTTCGCAACTTAGTTTCAGATGTCAGCATCTGATTGCGGTTGCTACACAGTTTCTTTGTGTTATAACTTCTAAGTAACTTTTAACTTAGCTGTGCTCTAAGCAACTGACTGAAACTGAATAAAGCAAAATAAATGCGTTGCCAAAACCATGAACAAAAACTTTAATAAAGGGGTTTCCCCGCTTATAGTCGTCGGTAAAAAAATCAAGTTGATCATCCTAAAGGGGAAGCCAGGAGATCCATAGCACAGGGTATCCTAGTTTGGACTCGTCTCCCATGCTCTTTGTTTTGTGGAAAAAATATGTTTGAAAAAGATAAACTGCAATGTACTATTTGTGGGAAAAAATAATAAAGGTCATTATTATTATTATCGGTAATATGGACTAACAGTGCTGCTATAAAAGAGTTAATAACCCGCTAGTCGCTAAAATATTGAAATGTGTGCTAAATACACCAAAAAGCGCTGGATTAAGCTAGGGCTAAAATTTCGAAATGCGCGCTATACATTCCAAAAAAGCGCTAAATCTAGTTCCCAAAGCGCTAAAGTGGCAGTACTGATTTTGCGTATATTATAAATACAATATCACGAAATTTCGTTGCAAAATTTTTATTTTTGGTCGGATTCCGTTGTATGGCTTCGATGGATACAAATTTCTTCAGTAAGTCTCAATACGATTCATCGGCGAAAAATCTCAACACAGCAATTCAGAAAAGTTTGTAATTTCTACAACTCCATCTATTACGTACTTTGTGTGAGAAAACATCCTTTTTAAATCTCTTTTTGTGTTTTAAGTATAAATATATTAATTATTATGGAACGTTTGTTTTTACACACAAATCTTTTTATTACTATTTCTGAGATTTTATGGCGCCATTGAACAAATTCGAACCTACATTTCAAAATAATAATCATTACTTTCGATAGAATTAACCAATTTTAATAAAACAAAGATTAAATGTAACTGGAAGATACGCTTTATGATTTTCTTAACGATTTCTTTGAAAATAAAAGATGTTTACTTTACACGTGATGCGTTCATATAATAACAGACAAATAGACATACAGACAATTCTAAAAATTATAAAATGTTCTTATTTAATTATTTTCAGTTCCCCATAATGATTTTAGTCACCAAAATATATACCTATACAATGTACAGAAAAAGACACAATATGTTATCATCATTTTTATTATATGTATATATTTAAAGAGAGATGGCGCTGCTAACATCAATTCTAAATATAAAAGAGATTAATTGACGCGATTGATACATTATATAAAACGCAAGAGTACTTATAAATCAGTGCCTGCACAGTAAGCAAAAAATAAAGTTTGACTCTCGCCAAAACCAACGATTTGTTAATAGCTCTTTTAAAATTTGATTTACCACATAGAGTACTCGGCGGTAAAGAATAAATTGAGTTTATCAACACGCAGTAGGGCAGCGAGTAATATAATAAAGATTAGCAGTAAATATGAAAACTCATCTACAGGAAAAAAAAACATTGCAATTGCATTACATTTTCACAACACCACCATCTATCGAAGAAATGGGAAAACTATTGTGCTTCAGATTTAGTTAATAAGGTTAATATATTTTTGTATAATATATTTAATACGTTTTTTAATACTTTTGTTTACTGCGTTTTAGATATACATAATTATATCATTATTTTACATAATTTAACTATGATTTATGATATGATATTAGTTTAAAATGCACCTGATGACTCAAACAAAGCCACCGTTGAGCAAATTCGTACCTATACTTCCCTACCCATACTTCAGAATATTTATCATAACTTTTGATGGAATGAACTGATTTTAATGAAATAAAGACTAAATGTAACCCGAAGATACACTTTATAATTTCCTTAACAATTCTTATGATATAAATTAGTACTTTATACGTGATACGTTAACAAACAAACAGACAGACAGACAGACAGACAGAAAATTCTAAAAATGGTAGAAATGTATTTAAGTACTTATTTTTAGTACCCCTCAATCACTTTTATTACAAAAATATAAAATGTACAGACATCTGCTATTTACAGTTTTATTATATGTATAGATTTTAATTTTCGTCGGGTTAGGACCTGAACTGTGTAATTTTAATTTAGATTTTGTTTGTAAAAGGTTATATTTATAGCAAGATGTGGAATGAAATAACTAGTGGTTTTCTACAAAACACTAATTGCTCTAACTGCTTGGTGCTATCGATTAAAAATATATAAGAATTATTCACCCTCTTTAACATTTAATTATAGGAATTACTTTTCGATGGTATTTTTAGCGGTTTGTGACTCTATTACCTTTTCACATTCGTAGATGTTTGTGGCTATGGCAAAGCATCTGTGGCGGCGCTGTTGTCGCGCCACAAGCAAAACACATCGAAGGCTAAATCGCGCTAACAAAGTTCCGAAATTAAAGCAATATATATAGAATAGCTTCGAACCACCATTTGGAGTGTTGGCCGCTCCCCGGGCAGAACACCTTGCACGGCGGGAGATCTCATCTTTTCCTTCCACCGCCGTAGTGGTGACCCCGATGTGATATGAACACACAACCAACAACCTTCGGAAACTACAACTTCAAACCTTCGTCATCGTCCTCAAGTACCCCATTCATCCGCTCCCGAGCAGATATTGTCTGCAGTATTCACATTCTGCAAGCCATCTAGCTTTACAAAGGTTCAACGCAGCACTGGAATAATAATGCTTCCTGTTCCTTCGAGCTACTCTCTGCGCTACAGTGTTTGGCACGGCTCTGAGCCTTACTGCTCGCCTCTGCTTCACAGCACTCTCGCAGATCACTTGCTTTCTTCTCGACTCACCACAAACTACAAGGCAATCCCTGGCACTTGCAAATTCGTCGACATCTAGACTGCACTATCGACCTCCGGTCTGTGTAGGGGGGTGATGTGGCGGCGCTGTCGTCGCGCCACAAGCGAAACACATCGAAGCCTAAATCGCGTTAACAAAGTCCCGAAATTAAAGCAATATATATAGAATAGCTTTGAACTACAACTCGGAGCGTTGGCCGCTCCCCGGGCAAAATACCTTGCCCGGCGGGAGATCTCCCCTTTTCCTGCCACCGCCATACATCGAATTCAACTATTTTTAAAGAGAGTGAATTATTAAAATGATTGATGACAAATCTAATAATATACCTTTAAAAAACCAGTTGCTAACCGTCAAGCACTAAATTATTAATGTAGCATTTAATTAATCCGAACACATGTTGAGACCTTATGCTCGAAGACATTTGTTTTAAGATAAAAAAGAATTATAGACTGAGTCCGTGATACTGTAGATGCACCACGATTGTTAGTCGTTTCAAAATCCCCAAATGAACATCCGTTGCCAGGGTACGTGAAAACAATAGCAAGTTCTATGTTAAATACAGTATTATACAATAATAATGTAATTTGTTACAGCTGAAAGATTACAAAGAAAGCGGAATAGTCTCCGCGATAATTTAAACAGAGAAATTGGGAAGCAAAAGAAGAGCGGATCTGGAGCATCAGACAGGAAGGGATATAATCAATTAATATAAAATTAATCAATCTTCTCTTTTTGAAACGCATTAATACGTATTAAAACATATTAATAACGACCTACAACAGATGAAGATATTACCGAAAACGATTCAGGATTAGAGCATCAGCAAGAACACAATTAAGAAAATAGTTCTATAAGCAGATCCAGGAGAAGGGCAACGAAAAGGAATATTGATAAATCAGAAAACGAAATATTGAAACAACTATCAGACAATATGAAAAATTAATATGCAAGACCTGAAATGTGGATTCTGGCAAAGAATTGTTGATGTTAGTCTTGCCGGACATAAGAAAAATTCATGATGATTTTAAACTTGATTTCAAGGGTCAAATGTTTCAGTTGCTTAAAAAGTATTAAATACATGAACCTATTTTAAATTACAGATCTTACCCATTTTCACAAAACACAAATGCTTATACAATGATCAATGAACCAGGTTACTACATCGACTTTGATGTCTTCTCCATCGGCATTGTCAAATTGAAATGAAAATAAAATGAAAAAATGTTTATTTACAGTTAAGGTGGTACAGATTATAATATACAATATAAGATAATAAAATGGAAGTACGGTAGTCTTAATTCTCTAGTACACAACTATAAGCTATGATCTTATCACACCGACCAAGCTGGAGTGTATAAATTAGGGTGTACAGTTCTGTGGTCCTCACACTAGGCATGCCTATGTCGTGAGGACCTGATACGATTTTCTAATCACACGTGGCTTTCATAAATTGACACTGGGTCGACGTACGGTTATTACATTATGTAAATTTTTGTTTTTAAAATAAAATAAAATATAAAATAAAATAAATATTAATATTAAGTTAATATAGTTATATAAAAACAAATAATTAGAGGTAAAGTAATAAATTG
This sequence comes from Parnassius mnemosyne, assembly GCA_963668995.1. Lineage (NCBI taxonomy): Eukaryota > Metazoa > Arthropoda > Insecta > Lepidoptera > Papilionidae > Parnassius > Parnassius mnemosyne. Next base: position 2,431,394 of record CAVLGL010000137.1, on the reverse strand, counting down.
TTAGTAAAGAAAATACTGTTATTCATAAATATTAAAATAATCAATAAAACATATATAAATTATAAACTTCTATAGATACATAATATGGATATTATATACTGTATTCATATATTTTATTTACGTAAATTTATGAGTAGCTCAGAATAAGTAACCATTTTGTAATGGTTTTTTTAGCTTCCACCATTTATTTTTCTTTTATATCGCAATACTTGACGACGCAGTTGTACACGTGAGTTCTCACGAATTGCCCAAAACGTTTAGAAAAAGCAGAGTTCATAGCGGAAGTTGGCAAGCGGAATACTCTACGTTTCAACAATCTCTTATATTCTGGAGATGCCAGAGTACACTTATGAACAGTTAGGGAGGTCTTCAATATGAAAATTTGTCTTACATTTAATAGTCCACTGTCCTTATATAAATCACAGGTTGAATATCTATACGGCTTTTTTAACATTAATTTTATAACCGAACGTTGCGCTCTCTCAACTCTGATCAGGAAAGTTTTTGCTGCACTTTTATTATTCAAACCATTCTACGAATGATAGTTCTAGTAATTATGACGATACTATGTTTACCTTTTTTTGTTATTGAAGATTTTTTATAGGGTAAGGGTTAAGCGAGCACACAGTCCACTAATTGGCTGCTGCGGCCCATAGACATCTATCCTCGTTTGCGAATCAAAATGCAGATGCGTTGTCGGCCGTGAGAACTAAGATGGAATGCCTCTTTTCCAGTAAAAAGTGTATCTGGTTCTCTACACTCACCATACAAAACACATCAACGTTAAGCTGCTATTTTACGCTAGTATTCTGTGAGAGCGTGGTCCTTCCCCGGTCGGGCCGACCCTTTTGTGCTACAACCATAATATAGCTGCAGTATGGCTCTACCACGTATAAATTTTTCATGATGATTTAAAAATTGATTTCAAGGCCAAATTGTTACAGTTAATTAAGAATTACAATATGTAGAAGCGGTTCAAAAAACACCAGCAGCAGTTCTTAAAATGTAGGCAAAGTCATTCAAAAATGTCTAAAAAACTTTTTTTGATATCTTTGTAGATTATCGAAAGCAAGTTATGTTTTACTGTTGGACCAGTAAAATTGGATGTACCCGATATAGGTGGCAACGACGTCGTCTGCGTATTAACAATAGCCTAAGCAAAATTTCCGTGTCGGAGTCCATCGTTAGACTGCGCAGCTGAGGGCGGGTTATAAAACGTGGCAGATTCCGAACACCGGTGGTTGTTGCTCGCTTGTGACACTGTTACAAATGTGGCGGTAGCGCGCGACAACAATCGGTAGCGGTGTTCGGTGGCCCTTAGCAATGAGTTGCATCGCTGGGTACCGCGGGTTCGAATCTCGCGAGAAATAAGTATTTGTAGGGCCTGTAAATGATTGTTCCGGGTCTGTATGTTTTTCCTTCTGCAATTTATGTTTGTATACTACCTCCACGGTACAGGAGAAAATCTTAGTGTGGGGTGTTTTAATAAGAAGATAACAATAAAATAACCATCGTTGGATCCTTTCTCTATTTTCCAAGTACGAAGTCTCATAAAATCCACTCCTTCGCTGTACCTACGCATTACAACCAAGCAAACTGCTTAGGTCGAATATGTGATATGTCAACAACAAAGGGGTGGACCTAGTGTCTGGTTATCCGTTTATAAAAGGGAGAGGGTATAATTAAATTATGTAATTCTTGCGCAGTCTTCTAAATGTTTTTTTTTATGTTCAATTAACTTTGACTTTGAGTCTGTATGGACAACCATTTTACCTTTTTCTGCGGCTAAGCATCAGAGCATCTACTGTTATATTCCGGTTACAGCGATATGGAGTGCCAGTATTTTCTCAGGCTTTAAATCATTTCATCTTAATGCTTAGGGGCGACAAATCATTACTGGCCTTCTTTGTTTAAAGTTGGTTGCAGGTATCCCTATGTTCCCTCACTACCAGGTCATGGTGGTAATCCGACACGATCGGGGAGATATCAAACTGAACACCAACGGCTTTACGTGCTTTCCAAGGCAAGAGGGTGAAACACCATAAACTTCCTGACTTCGGGCTGCGAATGAGAATTTCTCGACAGAAAAGCCCAATAACTGATTTTGGCTCGGCCCGAGATCCGAACCCAGGACTTCATGGTCAGCAACCGCATTTACAACCACTACATCAACGAGGCAGTTATTAGTGTACTCGTAAATTAACAGAAACAATAACTTTCAGTGATTAGTACTAGTCATTCGTACGATTCTACGAACGATTCTCGCCTTTCTAATAAAATCGAATTTCGTTTCTAATTTCGGTTTCAAGCACCTGCTTCGAAGGCTAATGTACTAGAGCACTTAGATAAGTAGATCTGCCGTTAGGGATGTTAAATATACAGCCAATAGGAATAGCTACTTGTTCTGTTGATGGAAAATTTGTGGCTTGCTTACATTTGCCACTTTATGAAGTATAATGCTTGAAATATTTAAAAAACAGTGGTAATTTAACAGTGGTAGAGCCACGCGGCAGCTTTTGCTGTCGCACGTATGGGCCGGCTCGAACCGGGGTGGTACCACGACCTCACAGAAAACCAGCGTGAAGTAGGGGTTTACCTCTGCGTTTCGCTTCGTGAGTACAGGTGGCCGGAGGCCCTTTTTACTGGAAATGAGGCATTCCATCTTAGTCCTCACGGGTGGCAACGCATCTGCATTTTGATTCGCAAACGAGGATAGATGTAGATGTCTATGGGCCGCAGCAACCACTTACCATCAGGTGGACTGTGTGCTCGTTTGTCACCCTTATCCTATAAAAAAAAAACACACGTTCCACTTAGCGGGAAAAGCAGTGAACGCTAGTTTCATCATGAAATAGAATTGCATAATAATAGGTAGGTGAAGCGTCAATTTCCCAAAGGCTACAATTAAAAACAAGCTGTTAAAAAATAAAATATGTTCGAAAACATACTTTTACATATTTAAAAAATGAATTCCCTTGTTTTCACATAAAACTTTTTTGGTTACATTTTTCGAGCTTATTTATTATTATTTAAAACTGATGCATAAAATTTTTAAACTGTTTCTGAAAATGACCTGAAGCCAATGAGGCGTGCGTTTTTTATATTTTTAAGCGTGACAGAGTCGACTAGGGATGTCCTAGATGGAAGTTAATCGACCAAATTGACGATTTATTGAAAATGCATGATTGCATTTATATTCTTGCACGAGGATTGTTTTTGGTGTTTATTGGTAACAACATCCACATGGAAGTTGTACAGTCTGTTTTTAAGAAGTAAGGTTAACAAAGGATTAGACAGTATACCTATGTGGGTTGTGCTAGCGTGGTAGCTTGCCATTGTTTCGCTCCGGTGGCGTGATGTTCGAGCGTGGCTCAAGCTTCATAAGCGTAGCGGATTTATGTGGGGTCCAACAGAAGCGAGTTACGCCACACCTACATCAATGATCGATTAAGAATCAAATTGCATTTGATTTCTTACTAGTAAAAATTGTCTTCGATTCCTGTCACAAATCATATGTAACAATGCAGCATTACATTACTATTTTAGTTTCATATTTTTGTTCTGCATATATGCTTCATCGCCATATTATGCTACTTACACTAAGTGCAACGATCCTTGTAGAAATAATAAATATATAGTAAAGATCGTACGATGGCAGTATAAATACGTTAGTCTGAGTAAGATTTAAAAGGCTTTCAAACATCTTAAAACGGAAGTGCGAGAATGGAATTACAGCGGAGATTCTGGAATTGGGTGGAAAACGACTAAGTACTTGAAGTCCTTCAAAATACTACACCGCCATATTAAACTACACTGTAAGAGCAATGATCCTTGTTAAAATAATATTAATTAAGAGCGTGAGATTATAACATCCATACGTGAGTCAGAGCGAGATTAGAATAGCTCTCCAGCACCTTAAAAACGGAAAGGCGAGGATTGAACTACAGCGTAACTTCAGAAAATAGTACTTAAAGTCTTTCAGAAGCTTTGCAATTCCGTCCTCCATGGTGGCACTACTTTGGAGCCGTGGAGCAAAAGTGCGATAGTCTTGGTGGTGTCTCGGTCGTTCACATTAGAACCAGACTAACTAATATTAGTTGTAATTAGGTAGACACTGCTGCCGCGAATCCTGGTTAGTTCTCTATTGTCGCCTCTTAAGACACCTAAGGGATGATATGGGGTAGTGATTACCGGCACTAAACGGTCTAACGCACATAGTTATTGGCGTTGGTGGCGATCGACACTGGTTTGCTTACGTATTGTGAAATTCTTTTATAATGTCACTTGACTATGTGGTATAAGTTAAGTAAAATATATAAAAATAAATAAATTTACGGCGCTCTCAAACCCTGAGCTACGATGGTTCTAAATTGTTGATGACATTTATTAAAATAATTTACTCATTTTATATAAACCTCACGTATTAAAATAAGATTAGGTCTTCTGAGCAGATATCTCGAGTTTACGATTTTTGACCGCAGACAGCTGAAAGTGTAAGTGCATAAAACCTATTACGTTTGATGGGATTGCTTTTTAGCAAGCGAGGGTGCAATAAATACTTATTTTCATTGTGCTAGGTTCGGCCTAGAAGTCTGTCTGGATTGAAACCACCATTTTCCCTATTTCTGCCTTTTAACTTTTATATCTTTTTATAGCAGGGATATCCTTATGTATACCTTCCACCGCAGGAGCAACGAAAAGTTTATGCCCAATTACTACTGGCTAAAACCGCACGGTGGTCACCATGAGCATATACGAGGGTGCCTGGGATCTCAGTTCGATACCCAACTGGGGCCGCTCCATCTCTTGGTTTAACTATTAGAACGTGCAGAGTCCAGTACTACTGCATTCAGCACCTCAGTATTTGGAGTCCCCGCTTCTTGTGCCCGTAGCCACAGGAGCCCCTTTTCACGTAGGTAAACACCCACAACTGTGTTAAGAGTTAAGTTAAAAACTATAGCTACAGCCTAGGTACGTATCTCCCTGCAAGGTGATACCGGGTCTCCTGAGAGTAAAACTTGAACAATTATTCCGCCGTGCTCCTCCAACATGTATTGGCGGACATCACATGTTTCTTTTTTTATAGAACAAGGTTGATAAACTAGCACACAGTTCACATGTTCAGTGGTCAGTGGATTCTGTGGCCCATAGACATCTCAACTATCCTCGATTACAAAGTGGTGAAGACCCGCCGGCCGCCTGGTTGTCTGGTGGTTGTCTGGGGGCATGTAATTTCTTCACACACTTTCATGCTTTCGTGCGTTTTGCCATTGTATCAAAATCTGCCTAGCACGACAGTTGACAGAAAAAGAAAATGACAGCGACAATCTTCTCAATTTTAACATATTTATTTTATTAAATTCCCTGTAAACTAAATTTACTTAGTGGCAGTACTGTAAGTACTATCAGTACTTTAATTTGATACGAGTTAAGAACGAAGTCGAAATGAACAAGAAGAACTTTCCTAAATTGAAATGAACGAAACAAAAATTTGTACATTTAAACAGTTCATCATGTTCCAGTTTGAAACGTACAAAAATTAAATTGTAGCTAAACGAAAATGTGGTTGATCCGTGGAAAGTTGTTAAACAAATTGTGTTCAGTCATGCGAGCCAATGTGGAAATTTGTTTGCAAATTATTAAAGTGCATATTATGTTGTAAGTACATCGTTAGAATTGGGCAGATCGTAATCTGCCTGTGCATTTCATAATATGCCAACATTTTATGATTTGGCCAATAATTTATTCCTATGACTTCTGTTAACTATGAAGCTTTGTTTTTACTCGATGGCGGCAAAACTAAAAGGAGAGTTATGATTTTAGCAGGCATACATAATGTATTTTAATGTGTTCCCTCATATCTTTTATAATACTCGTTGTATTTTGATAGTTGGAGTATCGTTGGAAGCGCCGTTATCTTCCACGGGTTATTGGACATATGATGTCTCATAATATCTAACATGGCGGTTCATTGCAGATATAAATTTGGTTAAAATATCGTGGTTGGTGTCAAATGAAATAAATGTCTTAACGAGAATAATCCGAAAATATAGAGATTACATACAAGTTCGCCGTAACATGTAAGCCCCTTCTTATAACTTAAAGTCAAATTATTCCAACTTTGCAATAGATAAGATAAACTACATAGCTACTCCCATAGATCCCAAACCTTAAAATACTTAAAACGCGAAGAAAATTAAAAAAAAGTTGTTCAAATTTTATCTTCCATTTTATTTCGTCCCATGTCCCACACGTAAATTCTACGTTTTATGTCTTTATATATACCTGTGGGATGTTTAGATTAGCCCATCTAAAAGCGATATCGTCGTCGGGATCTCGTGATGTCTTCTAGCCGCAGACATTTTATGAGAAGAAGGCAAAGAACACATTCAGTTACACTTATCTAGGATACCTTGTCGTTAATCTAATTTTGTAAAGGTAGCTAATAGAAAATATCAAATTGTTAATGGTGTTAAAGTAATTAGGACGGTACGATGTTTATTCTTTTTTGTTATTGAAGATTTTTTTATAGGGTATGGGTGTCAAACGAGCACACAGTCCACCTGATGGTAATTCACTGCTGCGGCCCATAGACATCTATCCTAGTTTGCGAATCAAAATGCAGATGCGTTGTCGGCCGTGAGAACTAAGATGGAATGCCTCCTTTCCAGTAAAAAGTGTATATGGTTCTCTACACTCACGCGCACGCACACTCACGCTCGCACATACACACATATATATATATATATATATATATATATATATATATATATATATATATCTCTAAATAATAGTATACATAGAATAATATAATAATAATATGTATACCATTGTAATTGTTATTGCCAGGTCCTTAAACATATAACTTCCACAAGATACTTGGGAATTATAGTTGACGAGTGTTTAACTTGGCATTCGCATATTGAGATTGTTACATCACGGGTGCGCAAATTTATATGGATTTTAAAAAATTTAAGATATGTGATGCCTCAGAAGACACTAAATAGCATCTATATTATGCTTACGCAATCAGTTCTTACATATTGTTTACCAGTCTGGGGAGGAGCCACTAAAACTAAATTCCTTGAGTTAGAAAGAGCCCAAAGGTCACTTATAAAAGTCATGTACTATAAACCATACAGATACCCCACCGACGATCTATATAGAATCAGTGGCTTACTTTACTTTCAATTAGAAAAATATATTATTTAATTACGGTCCTATACTTACAAAAATCTATTCCATTTAACCAAGACAGTCAAGAGAGGAGACGAAAAGACATAGTGGCTTACTCCCTAAGGGTCCGAACCGCTTTTGCACGGCGTCAGTATGCAACCCAATCAGTCTACATTTATAATAAAATAAACGTAAAATTAAAGTTCCACCATGAGGTATCACACGTATGCAAAAAGGTAATAACTGAGTGGTTAAAAACCTTAACATACGAAGAAACTGAACAAATTTTAGATAGACTTAGTTAAGCATTTTTTTTTCTTCTTTCTTATCAATAATGTATGTACTCACCGAGCTTAATCTATTCATGCACTTCGAACACACCGGCACTACAAAGAAGCAACGCACACACACACACACACACACACACACACACACACACACACACACACACACACACGCGCGCGCGCGCGCGCGCGCGCACGCACACACGCACGCACGCACGCACGCACGCACGCACGCACGCACGCACGCACGCACGCACGCACGCACGTTCAACAGCACAAACACTGTTTAAAAACAAGATGCACTATAGTTTCACACAGGCGTACAACTACAGTTACACAAAGAGCTAATAATTACTTTATAAGTCACTTACTGTTATTTTTTCCTCATAAATTTATCTTTACTTACGTTTTGTATAATAGTCTCAATATTGTTAATAATTAAGGGAAAGAGCGAGATAGCCCCAACACAAGTATTATCAATTACTTACTGGGGATGTCTCATTTATAGTTCATGTAACTATTTTGAGACAAATAAACATTTTCTTTTTATTCATTTTCATACCAAGTGTATGATAAACACTAAAGATGACACGAATTACGGTATTTGGTTATATTGAGAGCTTACATTTTTAATGAAGGCAAGTTCCATTATGAACTCCGAAAAATGTTTACATACGGTGCGTAATATGAGGTCTTACACGCTTTCTAAGTATTAAGTATCAGCCATAACTTGAGTAATGATACAAGGTTAAAGATGTGAGCGTACACTCCGTTCTTCCACGCGAATATTTTTGTATGCTAATGAGCTATCAAACATCCTCTCATTAAGTGAACAATGTTCTTTGGGAAATAGTTTCTTAAACCTAATTTTCTATCTGTGCTAAATAATATAGTTTAAATTTTTTTTGTAACTAAATTAGAAAAATAAGAAAATATACAGATACATCTCTTGGCTGGGCACGGGCAATAACGGGCTAAGCAATAAGTCCGCCGCGCCACTCCAGCGCATGTTGATGACACAAATCTTAGAAATATTTTTATTCCTCAGAAATACATGTTTAGTTGCGTTTTCCTTTACCGCCGAGCTCTTAGTAAATAAGCATTAAATATTGCCCTTAACAAGTTACAAGTTATGAGGCATCCCATCTTAGTTCCTCAGGGCGTGGCAATGGTTTTGTAGCCTTCTTTGATTAAAGTTGGTTGCAGTTTAATTTTAGAAAAAGTCATCATTATTATTCATCAAGATAATAAGGACTAAAGTTGCTTGCAGCTCACTTTAAAAAAATCCTTGCCTAAAGGCTACGCGACCATTTAATATTATACCATCTACGTTTTACTTTTAATAGTAAAAGTTTCAGAAATGATTCTAGAGGCTAAAAATCAGAATACAAAGCATGTTTAAATATTTTGCATTAAACCAAAATATTTAAGCATGATTTGTATTTAATACGAGTATGAATAATGAAGCAATAAAAATATTATTTTTCATCTCTCAACAAAATAAATATAAATCGCCTTATCAGGTCCAGGCGACGTCCTCGTAAAAAATCTTTATCCCAGACATCTGGGTAAAATTTTATAGCAACGTTTGTTTTGCCATACAGTCGTTCAGAGAACGACGTCTAGTGACGATGTTATTCCAATATAAACCGCTTCTTATAGTTCATAAGTAAATATAAATATGACATATGCACCTTTTAACAGTGGTAGAGCCACGCGGCAGCTTTTGCTGTCGCACGGATGGGCCGGCTTGAACCGGGGTGGTACCACGACCTCACAGAAAACCAGCGTGAAGTAGAGGTTTACCTCTGCATTTCGCTTGGTGAGTGCAGGTGGCCGGAGGCCCTTTTTACTGGAAATGAGGCATTCCATCTTAGTTCTCACGGGTGACAACGCACCTGCATTTTGATTTGTAATAGAGGATAGATGTAGATGTCTATGGGCCGCAGAAACCACTTAGCATCAGGTGGACTGTGTGCTCGTTTGTCACCTTTATCCTATAAAAAAAAAAAAACCTTTGAAGGCTCCGTGGCGCAGTGGCTTTGCAATGATTTGCAGCGCTAAGGGCCGCGGGTTCGAATCCCGCATGGAACAAGTATTTGTATGGTCTACAAATAATTATTCCGTGTCTGGATATTCATTATTGTGAAATTTCAACTGCCTTAGCGATGCATGGTATAATCGTAATGAGGGGGTAACATTAAAAAAAATATCTTATATCGTATAATGAGTGTCAAATCCTTACTTTAAGATTAAGTCCCGCGGTGAATCGGCGTAAGATAATAAACTACTCCGTAACAATCTGTGGGTGTCGTAATACGACAGAGGGGAATAAAACATTAGAGAGGCAACCGAATGAGCCGATTGTAATGAAACTTCACGAACAGATAGAGATCAGTGTCAGGAGTGATCAAACTAAATTATATCCAAAACTCTTAGATATATTCTTTTAGAAAAACGAAAAATCGATAAAATAAAATGGGCTTGATTATCTTGAGTCTAAATACCGTCACATTAAAATATCCTACGCAAGCGAATGCGGAGCGGGTTGCTAGTTAAAAGTTTTATAAAATATTATGTCATATGCAAATGCGCATATTATGATTATTTCAAGGTTTACATTGACTTTTTTTATGAAACAAGCGAAATATTTGCAAAACGTTGCTCGAGTGTATTTGAGTAGAGTAAATGTTGAATTGTTAACTACATAAATTATAACTATATGTTGAAAATTTTGAAAAATTTGTTGAAAATTCTCTCAACCCATAATTATTATATGAATACTACAACACAGTATATAAAAGTAATTAAACGGGTTTCATGGCGTTTTACATGTTTTAAATTGCTAATTTTACATGTGGTTTTTAACTGTATACAGGTGGTATTCTGGTATGGTTATTTCCCAATTGAGCCGAACTATTATTGCTGCAGCTATAATATGCTGAAAGGTGGAACTACCACGTAACAATGCATCTTACCAACTACTCTACCTTTTACGTGGTAGAGCCATGCTGCAACTATATTATAGTGTAGTATGAATTGGCCGGCTCGACCGTGGAATGACTAAGCTCTCACTAAAACCTGGGTAAAAGGCAGCTTACTGCTGATGTATTTCGTATGGTGAGTGTAGAGGACTGGAGATCTTTTTCTCTGGGCACTAGGTATTCCATCTTAGTCTCAGGAACGATGCATATGAATTTTGATTCTTAATCAAGGATAAATATAGATGTCTATGGGCTACAGCAACCACTTGCCATCAGGTAGAGTGTGTGCTCATTTGACACATTTAATCTAAAAAGGAAATTTAAAAATAATAATAATTAAAACAAAAAATGTTAATAGCATTATATTTTAGTCACAAAATGCTACTAAGTTGGCAAATGTTTACACTACTATAGCAGGAGCCTATTTCATTGCAGCAACGAAAAGGTAACCTACTCAAAGTAAGTTAATATTGATAAATGTGTGTTGAAAACAGTATATGTATTGTCAAGCATTGCTTAACTAAATATGTTCTAAATACAATTACATTTAGTTGATATTCATTACATTGGTAGATTGCAATGAAAAAAAAGATGTCTATGGGCTACAGCAACCACTTGCCATCAGGTAGAGTGTGTGCTCATTTGACACATTTAATCTAAAAAGGAAATTTAAAAATAATAATAATTGAAACAAAAAATGTTAATAGCATTATATTTTAGTAATATTATGCGGTAATACTTTTTCAAATCTAAATTCTTTTAAACAGGTATTAACATTCTGTTTAAGTAATGATTCGGCGACAGTTGGAGAAGCATTCAATGACTCTGTTGTCAAGATAGGAACATCAGTGAAATATTTCTCAAACTCCGCTGCAACTTCTTGATTTGATTTAGTCAATTCATTATTAATTTTTAATTGATAGTTTGAATTACGAGGTTTCTCATTACCGGTTTCGCTGTTAATTATACTCCACGTCATTTTAATTTTATTCTTAGCTGTCTTAATTTTGTTACTAATATGTAATGATTTGGCTGTGGAGCAAACTCTTTTAAACATTTTAGAATAATTTTTTACATATTCTTTAAAAGCATCGGAAAGATTATACGATCTACTTACCCCTCCGAGCGACAGAATTGAGCGTTATGTTTTTTATGTTTTATTAAAAATGCTCAAGGTTTGACTAGATTGTGTTTTTAATAATTATACCATAAACGTTATCCCGAATATTTATACCTATAGCGGTAGAAATTTTTCTTCAAATTTAGACATATATTAAAGAGATATGTTAATAAATATAAGAATTGAAGTCGGTTCACAATTCTAGAAGATATCGCGTAGCATATACAAAAATAAGCCAAGTTGCTCCTCCTTTTTTAAAGTCCGATAGAGTGGCTATTTACCAAGTCGAAAATTTTGTCAGTCAAGTAAGTATTATTAATAAAATAACTTTATAAATTAACTGCCTCTTTAGTGTAGTGGTGATAAACGCAACTGATGATCTTGAGGTCCCGGGTTGGAATCCCAGGTCGAATCAAAATTAGTTATTGGGTTATTTTGAAAAGAAATTCTCAGAAGCAAGCCCGAGTCAGAAAGTTGGCGGTGTACACACTAGTGCTTTAGAAATCACGTAAAGACGTTGGTCCTGAACGTGATCTCTCTCCGGTCATGTCGGGTTACTGTCCCATCGGAATATGAAAGCAAAGGCCGGCAACGTATCTGCAATTCCCCTGGTTCCCCTGGTGTTGCGGTTGTTCATGGGCGGCGGTAGTCACCATCAGGTGAGCCGCATGCTCGTTTGCCCCCTCTCCTATAAAAAATATGAGAGTGAGAGAATAGAGAGTACACCTGTGCTGCGCATACACTAGGCAAGATAATCCTGCCCTGCGCAAATGGCTAGTTTCCGTTGACAATGGCCGCCGTGACCGAAATTCGGTCTGGAGGACGTTATCAAAATAAATAAATTTGATGTACGATCAAGTCTAATTTAATCTAATTTGCTTTTGATCAATCTATATTAGAATAACTAGAATTGTTCGTCTCTAATCAATCACTACACAGGTCACTGCTTAAGCTTTGTGAACTCGTGTTCATTGTTTTGTATAGGATATTATTTAATTTATTGTACATTCGAAACTTGAAATACATATTATGTTAAATGAGAAATAAAGCTTTTAATAAAAGTAAAGCTGACTTCAAATAATAAAAAAACGAATAAATTAATTATGTCCTTTCTGTATTTCCTTTTAAACTAATAAGGACATTTTTTTTAATCGAATACAGTGACAAACTAGCACACAATCCACCTGATGGTAAATGGTTTCTGTGGCTCATATACAAATACATTTATTCGAATCAAATGAGATGCGAAAAGAATCAAAATGCAGATGTGTTGTCACTGAGGCGAGTACGTTGCAATTTCTTCAACTTCCGAAAATCGAATCTATTACACACTTGAAAATCATCGTCATCATTATTACAGCCCTTTACAAGTCCATTGAATATAAGTTAGGTACTCCAATGATTGCGAGAAAACACGATCCCAAGCCACTTACAGCCATATACTAAGCAAATAGTGCCACGCTGCAGTTTAGTTTAGTTTAGTTTAGTTTACGACGGGCTGTTTTCCGCAACTCCACGTCTATGCGCGTATTTTGCGTGTGGGCAGGAATAATGTGATTATTCGAGCCATGAGATCTCTCCGAAGAAGCTCAACAGGCCCTTGATGTTGCATGCAACTTCGGGGAGTGATCCCGGCGTGCCGAGATGTTTAGCCCTGTATGTAGCGACCTCCGGACATTTCAGTAGCACGTGGGCCGCCGTTTCTTCCTCCCCCATACATGCCCTGCACAGGGGACTATCTGTAACACCTATAGTAAATAAATGTTTGTTAAAGGTGCCGTGTCCTGTGATAGCACTTGTTACTATCCTAATCTGCGGCTTGTTCAGTCTCATTAAAACTTTTGTTAAGCGACTGTTAATTTCAGGCAGGGCATCCCTAGCTTGTCTACAGTCTACTAGATTTTTCCAAAGCTGAGCGTGTTGATTAGTAAAGTGTCTACGTACCAGTGAACAAACGTTACCAAAGGGGATTGGTATGATTGGTTCCGGCCCTATAGTGGCCAAAGCCGATCCTCTTCTGGCAAGTTCGTCTGCTGCATCGTTGCCTCTGGATCCACTGTGTCCCTTTATCCATTGCAGGGTCACATTGTTGTTTTTACATACCTCATTTAATCGTTGATGGCATTCATATATTAGTCCCGAGTTCACCACATTGCATCTCAGGGCTTGGAGTACCGCCCTACTGTCGGTCAGTATTCTGATGGGGAAGTCATTAACCTTCCTAGCATCTATTGCTATGGCCGCTTGAATGATACCCATACATTCCGCCTGAAAGACCGTGTTATAGGTACCCAGCGGTGTGCATATGTGAATATTGAGGTCTTCAGAGAAAGCTCCACAACCTACACCTTCATTTGTTTTAGAACCATCGGTGAAAATTTTAAGCTCTTTTGGGCTTAATCCTTCCGGCTGGCTGTTTTCATTTAACTGTATCTTGTATTTCTTATCGAAAACAAATTGTTTAGGAATCCTATCGTATTTGGCTTGTAGGATAGGAATTTTTGAGTGAATTCTATCAATTATGCCTGTATGAGGGACACTATTCTTACTCCAAAGATTTAGGGTCTTGAGTCTGATGGCAGCTAAAGTCGCTTCTTGTTGTATATGTAGATGAAGCGGAGTTAGCTCCAGCATCGCTTCTAAGGCTGCTGTTGGCGTAGTTCTCATGCAGCCTGTAGCAGCCATACATGCCAGTCTCTGGTAGCGCTGAAGCTTTTTAATTATGGTGGCTTCATTTGTCTTGGTCCACCATACCAGAGCGCCGTATGTGATCATGGGCCGAATTACAGTTTTGTAAAGCCACAGTATGATTTTTGGCGTCAATCCCCATCTTTTGCCAATCATGTTTCTGCATTGCCAGAAAGTTATACTAGCTTTGTTGATTTTGTTTTCTATGTGTTTATTCCAGTTAAGTTTGCTGTCCAAGGTAAGACCTAAATATTTTACCTCAGAGGATAGCTGGAGTTTTGTGCTAAAAAGACTTGGAGGATGATAGTTATTCAGCTTTCGTTTTTGAGTGAACATAACTAAAACCGTTTTATTTGGATTGACAGTTAAGTCGTGTTCCCTGCACCATCTCTCCACTATACGGAGAGCCGCTTGGGTCAGGTCGCACACTATGCTTGCTGTCTTTCCAGAGACCAGTATTGTCAGGTCATCAGCATAACCTACTGTATAGAAGTGATTGTCATTTAATTTGCTGATGAGTTCATTAATGACCATATTCCACAGGAGAGGTGAGAGAACCCCACCCTGCGGGCAGCCTTTCTTAATTTGGATTGGTTGAGATTCACCAGCAATCTTTATTATTCGTGTACTGAGCATGTAAACTATCCAGTCGATCAGTGCCGGTTCAACTTTGTGTCTACCGAGTGCACCTTTTATGCTGGAGAAGTTCGTTCGGTCAAAAGCACCTTCTATATCTATGAAGGAACCTAGACATATTTCTTTGTTTTGGATGGCCTCTTCAATCTTTGTAATTACCTTATGAAGGGCCGATTCTGTTGATTTGCCTAGACTGTAGGCGTGTTGCTTGTCGTGTAGTGGTAAGTTCATTAGCGCCGACCCCCTTAATTCCCTTTCACACATCCTCTCCATCGTCTTTAGGAGAAAGGATGTGAGGCTAATGGGCCTGTAGGATTTAGGGTCAGTGTAGTCGCTCTTACCTGGTTTGGGTATGAATGTAACTTTCACTTCCCTCCATCCCCTAGGAACATATTTAAGAGCAAGACAGGCTCGCATTATGGCAGCAAGTCTGACTATTAGGGCTTTACCCCCCCACTGTAGGAGTGCCGGGAATATGCCGTCGGGTCCTGCCGCCTTATAGGGGAGGAAACTGTGAATGGCCCAATGGATTTTGTCCATCGTTACCACTCTCTGTGCTAAATTCCAGTCTTCTGCTGTTGATGTCAGTATGTCGTCATGCCGGTTTGCCTCCTGGGTTACGCAGCAACCTGGGAAGTGCGTTTCAATTAGGATGCGTTGGGCTTCATCCGGCGATGTTGAGTAGCTACCGTCGGGTTTCTTTAGAGACATGGATCCCGACGTGTTCTGTTTAGCTAGAATATTCCTAATCCTATTTGCTTGTTTGCAGGTTTCTATGTTGCCACAGAATTTACGCCACCCAATCGAGCGTCGATACCTGATACATTTTTTGTATTCAGACTTAGCTTTCTTATATAATAGCCAGTCTTCATCCATTGAGGTATTCATGGCCCTATTTAGAGCTTTTCTTACCTTCTTACGTTTTCTATCGAGTTCTTTACCCCACCACGGTTGTTTTACCTCGGCATGTCTTGGTGGAGTGATTTCTGGACATGATTCATGGTAGCTGTCTATCATGGCCTTAGTAACAGCTGCTACCTGTTCTTCTAGGAGCGACTGATCTGCTATAGTATTTATCCCCTCAAAATCCGCTAGCAAAGACGTCAGCCTATTTAGGTATTTAGTTTTATCTGTCTTGCGGGGATTTCTCCGTGGTGGTGTAGAGGGGATATCGACCTGTAGTGCGAAGCAGATCCATCTATGGTCTGAGCATGAGGCCTCTCTCGACACATGCCATCCCGTAATTAGTTTGGCTGCTCCTTCTGTTGCAAGTGTGAGGTCGATTATAGTGCGACAGCGTTTGTTTATGAAAGTAGGTTCAGAACCTATGTTTAAAATGGTTAGGTTAGTACTAAATAAATATTCAACTAAAACTTTACCTCGTTCATTTGGTTTTTCCATTCCCCAAAGGGGATGATGTGCGTTGGAGTCCTTCCCGATCACAACCTCTAGTCCGGTCCTCTCGCAGAAGTTCACCAGCCTGCTGAGGTCATGAGGTGGAGGAGTGTCTTCCTCCGGCATGTAGACCGAGGCGACGACTAATCTACTCTCCTGTGTGTACTGTATTGCTACGGCATACATGTCTCTAGAACAGAAATCTGTTAAAGGTTGTGCACAGATATCTTTAGTAGTGTAAATACACGCTCTAGGCTTGTCGTGTTCAGAGCTGTAGAATAACTTACCTTTTAGGTTGTTTAGGCCTTTAATTTTACCAGCCCCAACCCATGGCTCCTGGATTAAGGCTATGGCAGTCCTTTGAACCTCCAACCACTTGCGTAATTGAGCCGACGCAGTTTCGCTGTGGTGGAGGTTAGCCTGCACTAGGCTAGTTTTGGACGAAGGGCACGCCATCATTGATCGCGTCCTCCCCGTCCCCGCCCAAAAATAGGCCTGCCAGCAGATCTCGGGTCTCATCGTCAGCCACCGAGTCGGAGGTGGTCGGCAAAATGCAGTCCTCCTCGTCACTCAGTGAGCTGCCGCTGAGCCCAATCTCCACTGGGGGCTTCGGCTCAATTGTGCAGGCCGTTTCTTCACTGGACTTGGCCTCCAGTGATTCCGCTGTACCGGTAACTATAGCTTCGGTATCCATAACTTCCGGGTTGTTTTCTACCTCTTTGCTCGGTGGAGTATCAAAGAATTTGCCTCCACGACCCTGGAATTTTACGTATACCGCCCCGCATACACATGCGAGACGGCGTCCGGCCTTCATCAGGGTCGGGATATGATCCTCCGGCACCGAAACAACGAGGAACCACCCGTCCGTCTGCTTATCTGCCTTGAGTAACAGCCAGTCCCTGATGTTAACCCAGCGGTTCTGGTACGCCAACACGCGACCAATGTCGCGTGAGTCTTTCCAGGCCCCCTGGGCATCAGGGATAAGGATACCACATTTGACTCTTTGTGGTATCTCTGACTGTTTCTTTATTGTCAGCAAGGTGCTGGATTTAAGGTCGAGGGTAGCAATGTTCCCCTTCAACCAGTCCAGAGCCTTCTGATCGTCGCACCACAGTTTCAGGACACCTTCCGTATAAACGGGTTTGCCCCTAAAAACTGGGCCCGACGCATCAGGGTCCTGGCTACTCCAGGCCTCGCTGATCATCTTCCTCTGTATTGCTACGAGGATGTCGTCTGCTACTTCCTTCGTAATGTGACCTGAACGCGCACACGTTAAGGCCACACCCAAATCTGCTTTAGCAGCGGAAGCGTAGCTCGTTCTTGCAGTCTTTGGTTGCTGTTCGAGTCTCACTTTTTTGTGTTCACCTCTAGGCGAGGTGGACTCTTCCAGCATCCTTTTGGCTGCTCTTTCCTTCTTCCCAGGACGCTTGGCCGCTCGCTGCTTCCTGGCGGATATCCTAGAGCTGGTTCCCGCGTCCGCGACTTCCACTTGGGCTGGATTTTTATCCTTCCCAGCTTCAGCGCGGCTACTGGTTCCAGCGCCAAGCACCTCAGTCGCAATAGCTTGCCCAGCCTCCTTGGTTTTGGTATCTGAAGCAGCCAAAGCGGCTCGTTCTCTACGGCCTTTTTCCCGCTGCTTCTTGTTCTTCTTTTTGGCCTTTCCACTACTGCCTGCAGGGATAGACCCTCCTGATGGTCCGTCAGGTCGGCAAGTCACCTTTTTGGGTGCCTTGCCTTTCCCCTTACGGCTCACCACTTGCCAGGCAGCAGAGAAAAGGTCGTCAGTCCGTAGTGGCTCCGCAGTTTTATCACTTGCGGGCTCTTGTTTCTTTTTCTCTTTCTCTTCCAGCTCCTTGGAACTGGTTTTGGAAACGTTCAGCGAGGTTATCCCTTTGGTGGGGGCACCTACGCTGGACGGTACTGTCCGTGGAACCGTCGGTTTAGTGACGGTTCCCTTTTGTTCTTTGGTGTCTCTGGTAAGCACCTCTGACACCTCTCCCTCCTTCTTATTGGGCCTTAAATTGTCCATAATTTGTGTTTTTTAAAATTCATCCCCCCGGCTTCCCACCCTCCATGGAGCCCGCACCTTTGGGAACGCCCTACTTTAGGAATTTCAGGCGTTAGGATTACCGGGAGAATATAGGGACGCGAAGTTGGCTCACAGCGCGACATCGGGAGCTCGATCCAGCTGGTAGATGGGGCTGACAAGGCCCATCCCCACCACCCGAATAAACTGTCACTTGCTCCGTCAGCATGGCCTTTACCACCACCCAGCCCCCTTTTCAGGAAGACTAGGCAGCCCCCACATCCCTCGCCTGCGACCCTCTGACGGGGCGCTTGGCCATTTCCCTATCTGTGGCTAGCAGATAGGGCCACCGTTTAGCTTGAAATCCGGACAAAAGAGGGCGTGTTGCCTCTCGCCACTATATACCCCAGCGACGATCGGCTCAACCCTCCAGGACTCCTTCATCCCCGCGTACGGCGCTCGACTGCGCAGGTCCTAGCGCAGGTGGGTGTGTTAGTCCACCGGATACACCCACTCTCTCCGGCGGATTCGTCCCCTCCTCCTTTCTCATCCGGGCTTGGGACCGGCAACGGCGGAGTTAAACGCTGCAGTTATATTATACAATACGTCCGCTCAACCGGGACACATTTTACTGGAAACGAGGTATTCCATCATAGTCCTCAAGGGAGACGACGTATTCTTTTTGGAAAATAACAATGAAAACATTTATTAACAAACACTGCATTGCTATTAAAACTGTTACTGACGCGTTGAGAGCTTACTCGGTTGTTTTGTTTGCTTATTGACACGAAGCTAAACAAGCTGAAAGCCCCACGTAGGTAATATTGTTATTTATATAGTATGACATGCTACTTAAAACTAAAAAAGTTTTGGTAAATACAAAGCTTAATTCAAAACATTAATGATCACACAACTATGTTCAGCTTTTGTGCATTTATACAACCTATAAAAGCCTACTGCTGAACATGGGCCTTCTCCATAGATTTCTTCATAGGGTCGCCTCATGTATTTCAATATAAGGTCACGCTTGGTAGGCGGTTGGGCAACGGCAGTCTTCTTATTATTTCAGGTTCTTATCAGGAAGGTACTGCTTCTCATCTCCTGTTTCAGTTTACCTCTGTCGCTTCTTACGATATCTACGTGACAATATGGGGTAGTGGATATTCTTACACCGCCACTACACGGAGCTTATTCGACGTAAGAAAGTTAAAACGTGGTAGTATAGTTGTAGCACGAATGGATCGGCTCGACCGGGGAAGGACCACGCTCTCACAGAATACCAGCGTCAAATAGAAGCTTCATGCTGCTGTGTTTCGTATGGTGAGTGTATAGAACCGGACACCCTTTTTACTGGAAAAGAGGCATTCTATCTTTGTCCTCACGGGTGACAACGCATCTGCATTTTGATTCGCAAACAAGGATAAATATGTCTATGGGCCACAGCAACCAGTTACCATCAGGTGGACTGTGTGCTCGTTTGTCACCCTATACTATAAAAAAAGTCAAACATCATGTCTTTTTAGGAATAGAAATAGCGATTTCCTAATTCCCATAGGTGATTACCATTCATGTATTTTTTATTGCTGTAACAATCTTTATTCAATGAACTATAAAAGTTTAGCCTCTTTTTTTAACAAAATTTATGAACTTGGAACTAACCTAACATCCATGTTACTCGTATACCGGTAGTACGAGTAGTTGGAAACACTAGCCTCTATGTTGTTGAAGAGTGTGTGTACTTGGAATAACATGTCCGATTCTATAAGTGTAATTTCAAACAAGAGGTCAACTAGCGAAACCAACTCGACATATGTTGTCCTATATCCCTGAAAAACTTAAGAGGAATGTGTACAACAGTACGTAAGTGTTTATACCCAAAATAATAAATAATTTCCATTACTTTTCACACGGTTGGATGCAACACCAAATTGCAAATTTCCAGAAGGTTTCTTCCTCGTACGACTACATTGTTGAATTTCCTGCTACCACAGATTTTTCCAGACTGAAACGAATTGGTTACCTTGTAGAAAAGAGCCTATTCATTTTCAAAAGTTTGGCAACGTACCTACAATTCCTCTGATGTTGCAGATGTTCATGAGCAGTAGGCGGTGGTCATTTAACATCAAGTGAGAAGCTAGTTTATTTTCCCCCTCTTATATAAAAAAGGGCTGTCTTAAATTATTTAATTTTTCGTAAAAGTGTATGCCGAGTTCTGCTTTCAGCAAATTAGAAATATTTATGTATGCATAATATGAATATTTATGTGAGCACACACAGTCGTAGCAGGAACAGTTAGAGATATTAAAAAATAATAACGGTAATGTTGCACTGCTGAATGAACAAACAAATGTTTCCAACTCGCCTCTCTTAAACATGTTTAAGCCTGCTCCTTGATGATATATAGCCTCGCAACATGGTCGTTTGTCACCCTCACGGTCCGGTGGTTAGCGTTTGGTTGCGTGGTTGTAGGGTAGGCGGACGTTTCGCTGTAGTTTGTTGTTAACTTCACAGCAAATATCGGCGTACTTCAAGCGGTGATTGATCGCATGACGTAATCGCTCGCTACGTAATTGGAGCGCGGTTGCGTCATCAAGTAGTATAAATAACAGTAGTTTCGGCTCGCCGCTCACTTAGCGGCCAGCCTCCGCAGAGTCTACTTCACCTGAGGATGCCTCGTGTAGAGGCGAATCACGTGTCTTATTTTCGAGAGTGGTGTGGCGTGCCTAGTGTGGTGGTGCTGAGGGTGGTATTGCTGGGAGTGACCGCGACGGGTATAGTGCGCGCGATTGAGGGAGAGTGGGAGGTCCTCTTAAAACTGGGCAGGACACATCATTTTCTTTCTTTACGCGGAATTAAGCAAATTAGTTTATAACAACCCCATTATAATGGATTCCGCAAAGTAACGCCTGATTCTATCAATTACATTTAAATAATACATTCTATCCATTCCAGCCTATATAAGTCCACTGAACATAGACCTCCCTCACAGATAACCGTATAGTGGCGGTGTAAGAATATCTACTACCCCATATTGTCCCGTGGGTGTCGTAAGAGGCGACAGAGAGAACCAAAATAAGAGATGAGCCGCAACATCTTTCTAAAAACAACTCAAAATTATAACAAGTAGTAAAATTAAAAATTTTGTAGAACAGACTTCAATATAAATAAAAGAAGAATATCATCAATGTAGCATCAATTTCAAGTCGAAGTCAATTAAATACGCATTATTAAGGACTAGCTGTGCCCGCGGCGTAGCTCGCGAATATAGATTTTACTTAAAGAATTTGACGTTTAGGGTAAGAGAATAAATCGATATTCTCAAAGTTCTAAGTCGTTAATGATAGAGCTTCTGTGTAAACGACGATAGAAGTAGACTTAGCCGTGGCGTACAGAAAAAGGTTACGGGGACTACTAACGCGAGAAAAAGCAATATAGAGCTGGCCATGTGCAAAACAATCAGTACTGACGCGTAAAGTTTGACCTTGCGCTTTATTTACGATCGTCGCATAACACACGCTGAGTGGGAAACACACTTCAAATAGGGATGTTAGATGATCATCAATGTTAAAAATTAAAACTTTGATGTTTTAACATCGATGTTGACATATGTCAAACATCGAAACATCGACCAACCATAATCGATAATTGGGAACTTGCAAACAATGCGAACTCGCGAAATCAATATCAACTAAATCTTGCTCTGAAGATTAATAATTTTGAATAATTCAGAATTTCTGAACGCATCGTTAATCTAAAAAAATGTCAGTATGGTGAGTCAAACTTAATTGTCAAGTGTCTCCTGTAATGTCACAATGGTCACTGCTTTCGCTTTATTTTGTAGTGTCGTTGTCGGTTGTCGCATAATAACTATTCTACATAAATTGATATTCAAGTTAATTGTTACTTTTCCCTTGCTGTGTATACCCACATAATTTTAAAACAATGTGTAAGTATCTACACGTATACAAAAACCATCGATAATGGTCAACATCGATGTTTTGAGTAGCCTAAACATCGAACATCGATGTTGAGCTAGCGATGCCAACATCGATGTTATTATCCCTATCTTAAAACTGAAGCCTGAGCCGTGGTAGCTCAGATGGTTAGCGCTCGCTGTAAGCTTCACAGTAACCCGGGTTCGATCCCCGCCGGCACCAATGAAATTGTTAATTGCAATTTTAAGTGCTGATTTACCACGTGCTCGGCGGTGAAGGAAAACATCGTGAGGAAACCTGCATGTTTGAGAAATAAAAAAAATTATTTCGATGACATGTGAAGTTCGCCAACACGTATTGGGGCAGCGCGGTGGACATTTCCTTGCCCTAAAACCCTCTCAGAAATGAGAGGAGGCCTGTGTCCAGTAGTGGGACGTAAATAGGCTGCATCTTTACTTTACTTAAAACTGAAAAAAAGTTATTTGGTATTAGAGGGATTCTGGGTATAAAACAATATCACTATCACAACATTTATTGCAATTTTGCTACTTTTAGTCGAGTTTTGTTGAATAATTAAATATTTCAATACCTCTGTTACCTCTGTAAATATACCTTACAGGCTTGTAACTTTGTTACACTCATGGACATAAATTATTACAGTGAGTCTCAATACGATTCACCGGCGAAAAATCTTAACACCGCAATTCAGAAAAGGTTGTAATTTGTACAACGCCATCTATTACGTTCTTTGTGAGAAAACATCCTTTTTTAATTTAAGGAAAACATATTTTTACTGTGTTTTAAGTACTATAATAGAACGATACGAAATATATTATAATAAAACGTTTTTTTTTTACTCGCGAATCTTTTTATTACTATTTCTGGGATTTTGTGGCGCCATTAAACAAATTCGAACCTACATTTCAAAATAATAATCATTACTTTCGATAGAATTAACCAATTTCAATAAAACAAAGATTAAATGAACTTGATAATACGCTGTATGATTTTCTTAAGGATTTAATTGAAAAAAAGATGTTTACTCAAAACGTCATGCGTCCATAAACAAACAGACAGACCGTCAGATAGTACAATTCTAAAAATTATAAAAATGTACTTATTTAATGATTTACAGTCCCCATAATGATTTTAGTCGCAAATTAATATACTATACAATATTCAGAAACAGACATAACATGTTATTACCATTTTTATTATATGTATAGATTTAAGAGAGATGGGGCTGTTAACATCAATTCTAAAAATAAGAGATTAATTCACACGATTGATACAATAAAAAACATAAAAGAACTTATAAATCAGTGCCTGCATAGTAAGCAAAAAAGAAAGTTTGATCCTCGCCGAAAAACGAAATTGTTAATAGCTCTTAAAGTTTGATTTACCACATAGGGTACTCGGCGGTAAAAAAATAAAAAATAAATGAGATTGTCAACACGCAGTAGGGCAGCGTGTCATTAATATAAAGGTTAGAAGCAAATATGAAACTCAACTACAGAAATAAATTTTAACCTGCCTTTTTGTATCACATTTATGCCACACCACCATCTATCGATGAAATTGGTTAACTTTAATTTAGTTTAGATAATAAGGTTAATATATTTTGTATATATTTATTACGTTCTTTATGTAATACTTTTGTTTACTGCGTTTTAGATATAATTATATCATTATAGAACATTATTTTACATCATTTAATTATGATTTATAATATGATATTAATTTTAAAATTTACTTGATGACTCATCCAACGCCAATATTGAACAAATTCGTACCTATACTTAGTACCCATACTTCAGAATATTTGTCATAACTTTTGATGGAATTAACCAATTTTAATGAAATAAAGACTAAATGTAACCTGAATATACACTTAATAATTTCCTTAACTATTCTTATGATATAAATTAGTACTTTATACGTGATACGTTAACAAACAAACAGACAGACAGACAGACAGACAGAAAAATCTAAAAATGGTAGAAATGTATTTAATTACTTATTTTTAGTACCTCTCAATCACTTTTATTACAAAAATATAAAATGTACAGACATTTGCTATTTACATTTTTATTATATGTATAGATAACTCAAAAACTATTGGTCAGTTTTTGATAAAATTATATATGGGACCACAAGAGAAGAACAAGCTTTAAAAAAAAAGAATAATTAAAATCGGTTCACCTAGAAAAAATTTCTCAGATAACACACCTAAAAAAAACAGTCGAATTGAGTACCTCTTCTTATTTTGAGTCGGTTAAAACACTGCCCATCCGACCCCTAAGCGTGGCAACTATGGTAACCCCCCCCTCTTTTAAATAATAATATATACTTACTACTTTGACTATTGTTATTTTTATTGTTGCTATGATTATAAATGCAAGTGTCGAGAACCTTTATCCTGGTAACATGGCATTCCATGTTAATCTCGAGTGGTGACAATTTGACTGAATTTTAACTCTTTATCGACGATAGTAGAATGTACGGGCCAAATCCACTTACCATCAAGTGAGTTATGTGTTTGTGTGTCACTCATTCTTATTTAAATCTCCAAATTCAATTTACGTGGTAGAGCCATGCTGTAGCTATATTAGTAGTATAGTTGTAGCACGAATGGGTCGACTCGACCAGGGAAGGACCATGCTCTCACAGAATACCAGCGTCAAATAGCAGCTTAACACTGCTGTGTTTCGTATGGTGAGTATAGAGAACCGGAGTCCCTTTTTACTGGAAACGAAGCATTTCATCTTAGTCCTCACGGGTGGCAACGCATCTGCATTTTGATTCACAAACGAGGATAAATGTAGATATCTATTGGCCACAGCAACCACTTACCATCAGGTGGACTGTGTGTTCGTTTGTCACCCTATCCTATAAAAAAATATTTAACGACGAGGTTCTGACCACCGACTGGTGGCAAAAAATCCAGCCAGATTTGTTCTTTCATTGTCAGGGCTTAAATGTCGTCACGCTTGGCAGGTGGATTGACGATCGCAGTACCAGACTGCTCACACTTTTGATGCTGCTGCCTCCGTCGGTCTACGTATGTAACAAACATCCCGTCATCCTTTTACGTACGTACAGACGTACATATAGCCATGGTATTTATTTCAGTGAACTTATTTTTGTCGTAAAGAGACTTTTGTAGAATAAGATATATTAAGATATATATATATATATATATATATATATATATATATATATATATATATATATATATATATATATATATATATATATTTTAATTCTTTACGGGTTTATTACCTCTGCATTGGCCGGTGAGTAGGAGTATTATTGGTATTTTTGCAAAAATACTCAAACGCTACTCAATTTTAAGATGTCGTTAAGTCTCGTGGTGTCATAGTCATATTGACTAAAATGCATAGAAACATTTGCGTTTGAGTATTTACGCAATACAGTGTCAATTAGTTCAGATATGAGTAACATTTTTTCACAAGATTGAATTTAGTTAGTTGCCTATTGTGAATACAAAAGTCTATTTAATAACGACCAAAATAAGTTCACTGAAATAAATACCATGGCTATATGTACGTATATACGTACCTAAAAGAATGACCGGGATGTTTGTTACATACTGTAGACCGACGGAGGCAGCAGCATCAAAAGTGTGAGCAGTCTGGTACTGCGATCGTCAATCCACCTGCCAAGCGTGACGACATTTAAGCCCTGACAATGAAAGAACAAATCTGGCTGGATTTTTTGCCACCAGTCGGTGGTCAGAACCTCGTCGTTAAGTATTTTTTTATAGGATAGGGTGACAAACGAACACACAGTCCACCTGATGGTAAGTGATTGCTGTGGCCAATAGATATCTACATTTATCCTCGTTTGTGAATCAAAATGCAGATGCGTTGCCACCCGTGAGGACTAAGATGGAATGCTTCGTTTCCAGTAAAAAGGGACTCCGGTTCTCTATACTCACCATACGAAACACAGCAGTGTTAAGCTGCTATTTGACGGTGGTATTCTGTGAGAGGGTGGTCCTGCCCCGGTCGAGTCGACTCATTCGTGCTACAACTATACTACTAATATAGCTACAGCATGGCTCTACCACGTTAATTGGAGATTTATATATATATATATATATATATATATATATATATATATATATATATATATATATATATATCTTTATGGATCTTTATCGATTGTATATAACTTATGTCTGACGTAAAAGAGATGGTTACAACGCCATCTATCGCCATATAGTTTTTTTGCAGTTCCTACGGTTTTTCCTCATCACGGCACCCAAGAGAGGAACTGGGGTGATGGGTTCTCTTACGCCGTCACTACAAGGAATATTGGGACTCTAATATACCCAGTGCACAATAGCCATCATTTATACGCGGTAGGGCCATGCTGCTACTATATTATTGTTGTAGAACGGAAGGATCTGCTCAACCGGGGTAGAACCACGCTCTCACAGAATACCAGCGTAAAACAGGAGCTTAAAACTGCTGTGTTTTGTATGTAGAGAACCGGAGATCCTTTTTACTGGAAACAAGGCATTCCATTTTAGACCTCAAGGATGACAACGCATCTTCATTTTGAATTTTAATGAAGATAAATGTTTATGCCTATGGGCAACAGCATTCACTTACCATCAGGTGGACAGTGTGCTTGTTTGTTATCCTTACTCTATAACAAGAGAATACCTTCTTCTTACATTTGGCATGGGTAGTAATATTACGCTGTTTCTAATGTGCCACTGTGTCACAATGTGAACATATAAATGCAAGTGACACCCGAAAACAATTGTTTATTTGCATAAATGTTAGTCATGTTACGTCGGAATTTTAAGATACGAGCTTACTCTTTTTAAAAGGCCCGTAACGCAACTGCAATTCCCCTAATGTTGCAGTTGTTCAGGGTTGAGGGTGTGTATCAACACATACGATCAGATGAGCCGCATGCTCTTTTGAGCCCTCTACTATAAAAAAAAAAAGTTTATTGACCACGACGTGACGCAGTCGTTTAATTGCGCTTGATCGAAGATAATTTGATTTGTAAATCTTAAAAATTGTACAGAGTTACACAGTATATTATATGTATAATAATATTTACAGTTAAAGAAGTATTATAAAAAATGGAAAATCATAAAGTATTTCTCAGGTATTTAAATTCAAGGATTATTCTTTTGATAAAAGAAAATTCAAGACTCCCATTGTTCTCTTAGACACAGTGACATTGAAACTTGTTGTGTATAAAATTTCTGTCGTTAGATTTGTAAATTGCGGTTTTATATTGAATGATCGTTTTATATTCGTAATATTTTAATATTCGTTGAAATTGTTAATTGCAATTTTAACTGCTGATTTAACACACGTTCGGTGGTGAAGGAAAACATCCTGATTAAACCTGCATTGAAGAGAAATAAAAAAAAATCGAAGACATGTGAAGTTCGCCAAAACGGATTGTGGCAGCACGGCGGACTGCTGGGCATAGGCCATTCTGAGTGGGTTTCCTTGCCCCGAAACCCACTCAGAATGGCCTATGCCCAGCAGTGGGACGTATATAGGCTGTAAATTTAACTTTTTTAACTACAATTATATAATAAGGCGATGATAAGGTCAACAAGTATTTGTTATATGAAAAACTTCCTTAACTTTCTTTTTCTTAATTTTTACCGCTTTTTTCAGGAACTATCTTATGTAGTAGTTGTCAATAAATAGTGTCTTCCAGACCAAATTTTGGTCACGACGGTCAGCTTCAACGGAGACTAGCCATCTGCGCAGGACTGGAATATAGTGCTATAGTGTATGCGCATGCCAGGGTGCACTCTCTATTCCCTCACAATATCAGGAGCAGGACGGGAGTGAAACATGAGGTAGTTACCTGACTGGTAATTTCTTGACAGATAAACTCAACAACTGATTTTTTTGACTAGACCCAGATTTCGAACCCAGGGCCTAATTGATTGCAATTTTAAGTGCTCATTTCCTACGTACTTAACGGTGAAGGAAAACATCGCGAGGGATCCTTATCTGAAGAATAAAAAAAAGAAGGTCATGTGAATCCCGCGCACTTGGGGCAGCGCGGTGCACACTTCCTTACCCTAAAAATCTTTAAGATTGGCGATGAAAAGAAACATCGCCAGGGAACTAGTGTGTTTGAGATTTTAAAATAAATTGAAGACACGTGAAGTCTGCACGATTGGAGCTGCTTCGTGGACACTTCCTTACCTTAAAACCCTCACAGATCGGTTGTGAAAGAAAACATAACTAAGAAATAGGCATGTATGAGAATTAAAAATAAATTGAAGATATCTGAACTCTGCACGCTAGGGTAGACATCTTCATCTTCATCTTACTCTCAAACCCTCTCAGAGATTAGAGCACGCCAATGCCCAGGAGGGGGACGTATGTAGGCTGTAACTTTACCTACTTTTGCGTTTTTTAGACATTGCTGAAATTTTTATGCCAGCTTTTCTAGCTAAGCCTTTGCCGTAAATTTCACGTTTGAATGAAGACATGTGCTCAGCAGTGGGACGTGAGACTGAGTTGAATTTATTTGTTAGGCAGATATATTTATTTGATAGGTCACGATGGTTTAGTTCAAGTACATACGCAAAACATTTGGAGACGTTTTCTTTAATTTTTATATACGTTTTAAGGTTGGTTTTTACAGTTGTTTTTATGTCGATCATGTTAATTTTATACAGTCAAATGCAAAGGTATAACATATCATTATGTATTTAAATTATATTGATTACAAGGTAACAAGAGGAATTGTACAGGTTCATCCATGTCTAATCTAATCTATACAAATAAATAAAATTAAAGTGTCTGTTTGTAATGTCAAAATTACAGTAATTTACTAAATGCATATGAAAGTAAATACGGTACCAAAACCTAAAATACAATTTTTTAAAATTTTCTGTCTGTCCGTCTGTCTGCCTGTTTGTTCCGGGTAATCTCCGAAACGGCTGGACCGATTTTGACGGGACTTTCACTGTCAGATAGCTGATTTCACAAGGAGTAACTTAGGCTACTTTTATTTTAGAAAGAGGATTAGGGTTCCGCGCAAAAAGATAAAAACTCTAACACGCGAGCGAAGTCGCGGGGAACAGCTAGTTAATATATAATATCACTAATATTACAGAAAGAAAAATTTATTTCTTTATTTTTCTAACAAATTAACTTCCCCCGTAATGAAATTTGTCAAATATTTCACCTCATTCCTCAGTGGCGCCGCCCTGGTGGCAGATAAATTCAAAAAAAAATATTAACACTTCGTTTTACAATAGCGTTTAAAAAATCTTTAAACTGTTATTAAATTACTCGAGTTAAACACTGCTATATTAAGTTAGGAATCAATTTACGGAAATGGATTTTCTTTATAATTAGTCGCAATAAAGTGCGCGAAGTTAGGCGATAGAAATTTCCAATCATCGAACTTATGGCGAGCGATTGTTTCCAAGTCGGTGCAGATGTTGCGAAATAAATGACAAATTTCTCATCTCGGTAACTTTTTGTCCTTGAATTTACATTATTTAGATGAAAGTTTTGTTTGATTTTAATATCTCATTACTCACGAAATCCATTGTTTAATTTTTAAATGTTTGGACTTAGATACGTGGTAGAGCTATACTACAGCCATATTATGGTTGTATCACAAATGGTCAAGCTCGACCGGGGCAAGACCGCGCTTACACAGAATACTAGCGCAATTTATTCGAATGGAGCGCGCAGAGAACTGGAGACCCTTTTTACTGAAAACGAGGCATTACATCTTATTTCTCAAGAGTGACAACGCATCTGTATTTTGATTTTAAATAAAAGATAGGTAAATGTAAGGCGAACACATTCCACCTGATAAGTGGATGCTGCGGCACGACGAGATTCACATTTATTCTTGATGAAGAATCAAAATATGGATGCGTTGTTGGGAATAGATAAATATACATATAGAGAAGAGAGGGAGTCATAACCTCCCGAACGCTTCAGCCGAGTTGAATCCGTCGACCCCGCGGTCTAAATTGGATTTCAGCTCGAAGTTCATGGCATGGACCGTACACATGACTTTTGTTATGTCCATGTTTATCTTAAGATTTATCCGTTGGGAGACACCATTGAGGACATTGCTATTATACTATTGACAGCACTATGCTTGGGTCCTCCAGCGATTCTGCTATAAGGACTATATCGTCGTCCACCTGATAGTAAGTGGATACTGTGGTCCATAGACATCTACATTTTGTCATCGATTAAGACTAACGTGGCATGCCTCGTAACCAGTAAAAAGGTTCTCTTTTGCACTTGGATAGGTTACATACTCTCGTATTGTACTCGGATATACATCGCTGCCCTACTTTATAAACACTTTAGCACTTCGGTATGCAACTTGGCACCGCTGAAGGGAATGCAGCACCGCCTCTATTTTGACGGAAACAAAGGCTTTTTCTTAGTCCACATATGTAAGGCAAAATGGCAGAGTGTAATATCGGTCTTCTGTACAATTTGCTGAAGGGTATGTATATATCTGGTCTATGGTATTAAGACCTTTTCGGAAACCAGGTAGTTCGGGAGGCTGGAAGTCATCAAGTCTACATGCGAGACGATTTGTAACGATTCTCGAAAACAGCACGTAGACATGGCTCAGAAGAGAAATCTGTCTGTAGATCTTCAAAATAGCATTGTCGCCTTTCTTAAAGCACAAGACCACCGCACTTCAGCTCCACGCCTCCAAAGTAGTACCACAATGGAAGAAGGAATTGAAAAGCTTCTAAAGGTCTTGAAATTCTGGCTTTTAGAAGCTTCACTGTAACTCCATCCTCGCCCGGGGCATTGTCGTTTTTAAGGTGCTGGAGAGCTATTCTAATTTTGCTTAGATTGATGTCCGAAATATTATCGGAATAGTGTCAGATAAGAATTGATCTTAGATGGTTACTTACACATTAAGTTTTGAACTTCGACAGTTGGCTCTATTCTGGCAGATAAATTTCTGGTAGTCTTTGGTGCCTTGGTTCCGCTCGATCGCTTCTTCAATACGAGCTGTTGTATTGAAGTTACTTAAGACGTAAGTCTTGCCGCATACATTTGGAGATCTATTTGTTCAATTTTCTTTATGCCGTCATATTATGTGTTGAAAACTGCAGCTTTATTTCCCGTCTAACAGTCATGAGAGTCAGATCCTCCGAACTTCCCAGTTATCGGGTTTTTCTGTTCCGGGTCTTGCAGAACATAGCTCCAACCGCATGGGTGAGCCAGCTTGTCATTCATATCGTCCAATTTATTACGTGGGTTTTATTGGTCTTTTAGTTGGTCCTGTCGTACGCAGTGCTCGCGTAAATATATGAAATTGTTTTTTCATTCTTTTCTTTTATCATTCAATATTTTATCGTCTCGGATAAATTCCATGTTTATTGTCAAATAGTTAGATACAAATGAAAATTTATGAAAACGATCGCAAGGCCCCCAAATATTATTGGAGGTTAAACCTCAAAAGAGTTACAGCTGGCTATAACATGTAAATGAGGTAATTAATTTGCATTATGAACTGTTTGATAGACCCAGATTATTGTGCGTTATTAGCACTTATTAGCTCGTTTATCAAGTTCTATAAATTAAAACAAACACAACTCGAACGTAAACCTCCGAAATCCGTTTGTGCATTAATAAATTAGTTTAATGCTTAGTTTATTGCAGCTCAGTGAAGATGCACAGGCAACCTAGTTTTTCGAATTTGGGCTAGAAAATGTTTATACCTCATTACATCATTTGCCGATTGGCAAGTTGAAATGGAAATGGGCTGGCCATATTTTAAGTGGTAGAGCCATGCTGCAGCTATGTTATGGTTGTAGCACGAATGGCTCAGCTCGATCGGGGTAGAACTGCGCTCTTACAGAATACCAGCGTAAAATAGCAGCTTAATGCTGCTGTGTTTCGTATGGTGAGTGTAGAAAACTGGAGACCCTTTTTACTGGAAAAAAGGCATTCCATCTTAGACCTCACGGGTGACAACGCATCTGCATTTTGTTTCGTAATCGAAGATAGATGTATATGTTTAAGGGCCACAGCAACCACTTACCATCAGGTGGACTGTGTGCTTGTTTGTCACCCTTATCCTATAAAAAATATAGCTCGAGGAACCGACAACCGACGGGGAAGAAAGGTTTTCGAGTGGCAGCCTTGCACCGGTAGATTTTTTTTTATAGGAGAGGGGTCAAACGAGCGGGCGGCTCACCTGATGGTAAGTGACTACCGCCGCCCATGAACAACTACAACACCAGGAGAATTTCAGATACATTGCCGGCCTAAGTCGTATCGGTCCGGAAAATTCGCTGATGGTTATGAATTTCACAAAGAATGTATGGGTAATGAAATCTAGATGGTATGGATGGTATTGCGTGTTTTGTTGCGATGCACGATGGTGAAATTGAGCGGCTGAAATTAATCCGAACAATTCCTCAGAGCACTCTCGTGGTAGATGCGATAAAATACGCAAAGAGATGCAACCTTTACGCAGCGCCAGTGAATAAAGCCTATCGGAAATAACTCGGTCGTCGACGATTCGAACCGCTCTGCGCTGGATGCGGTCAAGTGGAAGGAGCTGGCAATTTGGAGCCCCTGCTCAAAGATTATAACAGTATTCCGTGTAGGTCCAAACCTGCGCCTTGTAAATTTGCAAGTGGTGTGCCAGCATGAAATACTGTCCCGCTCTGCTGAGCACGCTTAGGTTTTTGACTCCAATTTGACTCATGATCTCTGCGGATGGGACCTGTTGTAGCACGGAGTCTGCAGCCATTTGGACGTGGTCGGTGAGTCTATCTATCAGTCTATCTGTGTCGGCATTACCGCTATGGGAACTATAGAGGCCCCCATTGACGCGGGGATGGTCGTCACCTCCCACCCTCCCTCAATCGCGCGCACTATACCATCCCCAGCACCACCACACTAGGCACGACACACCACTCTCGAAAATACGATACGTGTTTCGCCTCTACACGAGGCATCCTCCATCCTGTTTGTGACGAATGCCAAGCCATTCACGTGGGTCAGACTGGTCGCAACTTTGAAACACGTTATAAGGAGCATTTAGCCGCGTACAGGAATTGTAATCCCGATAAATCACATTTCGCTAAACATATCTTGGATACTGGACACAGCCTAGCCAATTACCACCCCTTTAAAGTCTTACATACTTGTAATAAAGGGCTACAACTGTGTGTGCCGGATCAGTTAGAGATATTAACCCTCCGTGTATCAGGTGACTAAAAGTCTCGTCCCAAACTAGGTGAGGTGTGACAAACCCCAAAATAAAAAGTGACAAAATTTACATATTTTATGCTTGTTGGCGGAATTAAATATTACGTATTTATAAATACATAATAATCATCAGGTTTAAGTAAAACTCAGAGTAGAACGCATGTATTAAAATATTTATTGTTACTCGTATAAAAGAACAAAAAACACAACTCCTGTAATTTATGCAACTTAACAGTCATTTTCTTACGAACTAATTTAAAAATGGCACTTTTAACTATCACAATCATTTTAATTTTATTAATTACAATATGTTTTCCAATAATTAAACATAAATTGAACACAGGAAAGATAAATTTGAATTGAGTTCAATTGACCACAGTTTTGACAAAAAAATCAGTATGCTGCATATATATTGGCACGTAACATTTTTTACGTAAGTATTTTGTTTTACGATCTTTATATCTAGGGCAACTTAAGCACCCTGTTTGAGCAATAGACCTTTTTGCTGGGCGTGCAGTTTAATTTTCAGGCGAAACATCAAAATATCAATTCTATTGCGGATAGAATCAAAAGCTTCCAAGGGAACTACTTGGAAGCTTTTGGTTCTGCCTTCTGGAGTTTAAGTGGCCTTTTATCAAAGCAATATCACCAGGCAAATGTTTGTTCTTTCTGTTCTACAGCGAACATTGCTCCTGCATGGTTCTTTTTGCCACTTTGCTGTCTTATCTGTGCCAATATAATACCATTGTCTAGACGGGCGAAGCTCTGAAAGTGGTACATCGTCGTTACTGTCAAAATCGGAAGAAAGTATTTCTGCATCAACTTTGCTGTTCGTGTCACTCTGAATACAAAAAATTAGATTCACCTGCAGATCCCGGTCCTAAACCTCCAGATTCTTACTCAAAGTCGTCTCCTTCGTCTAAAAATGCTTGTAATATATTACCTTTCTTGATATGCAACATTTTTCTTGTAAACCATTATCTGTAACGAAGCAAAATCCATTTAAAATGCTAAACATACATAAATTAAACACACATAAATAAAAAAATACATAAATTACATCGAATAAAAATCTTACCTCTTTATCAACGTACCGTACGAGGTGGGGTGTGTGACGCCCATACGTACTTTAAGGGTGTGTAGCTCGTTTGGAAGTTGCTGCTGGACTGACTTAGCACCACTTATCGGAGCAGCATTGTCACTATTCCAGCTACTGAGAACTTTGGCTTTGGTACGTCCACAGTTTTAAAATTATTGCGAAATTTGAAGGACTGGGGTTTGCCAAACCCCAGTCCATCTTGGTGCACGGAGGGTTAAAAAATAATAGCGGTAACGTTGCACTGCTGAATGAACAAACAAATGTTTCCAACTCGCCTCTCTTAAACATGTTTAAGCCTGCTACTTGATGATATACAGCCTCGCGACATGGTCGTTTGTTCACGGTGCGGTGGCCAGTGATTGATTGCGTGGTTGGAGGGTAGGCGGACGTATTGCAGTAGTCTGTTGTTAATTTCACAGCAAATATCTGCGTACTTCAGGTGGTGATTGATCGCATGACGTAATCGCTCTCTACGTAATTGGAGCGCGTTTGCGTCAGCAAGTAGTATAAATAGCAGTAGTTTCGGCTCGCCGCTCACCTAGTAGCCAACCTCCGCAGAGTCTACTTCACCTGAGGATGCCTCGTGGAGAGGCCAAAGACGTGTCGTATTTTCGAGATTGGTGTGTTGCACCTAGGGTGGTAGTGCTGGGGTTGACGGCGGCGGGTATAGTGCGCTCGATTGAGG
Source organism: Parnassius mnemosyne (assembly GCA_963668995.1). NCBI lineage: Eukaryota > Metazoa > Arthropoda > Insecta > Lepidoptera > Papilionidae > Parnassius > Parnassius mnemosyne. Next base: position 2,396,120 of record CAVLGL010000137.1, on the reverse strand, counting down.
GAGGAAGGGTGGGAGGTCTCCTTAAAACTAGGCAGGACACATCATTTTCTTTCTTTACGCGGAGTTAAGAGAATTAATTTATAACAACCCCAAAAATTGGTAGTTAAAGATATAATCTTGACCTTAATTCTATTCATTTCGTTTTATATTATTATTATTTTATAATTTTTCATATGGCTGTACTTATGCCATTCTCAATTTTTTTATTGAAATAATATTATTAATATTATGGGGGGTATTTAAAAAGATTTCTCATCTGGCTGGGCTAAATATAAATCTATAATATAAAATGAGTTGCTGAATGTGTTGCTAAGCGCAAATTTCGAGAGCAACTGAACCGATTTCGTTAATTCTTTTTTTTAATAATATTTCTTTAAGTACGTAGATGGTTCTTACGGTAAGAAAAATTAAAAAAATTGCCTGATAAAGTCTAAAAACAACACTTTTCTATATTCCCATACTAAAGATTCGTAATAATACTTAAAAGTCAATTTGAACTTTAATACCATACCATAAAGTTTAAGTGTTAGTGGAGGGGTTCCGGGAAGGCAAAACAATTGAGTGACGTTATTATCGTATAAATATTAATGTCAATATCTCTACACACTGGCAGATAGCTGATGTTATAAGAAGTAACTTGGGCTGCTTTTATTTTATCCGTGAAAACTAACTCCAAGCGGGCGAAGTCGCGGGGTATAGCTAGTATATTTATATAGGGAAATAATTATATAAAAAAAAGGTAAATAAATAAAAAGTCAATCAGATGGACGCCCTCGGCAGGGATGACCAAACGGCCGAGGGTTAGGGGGAAGGGAGAGTAACCGGCGGAAGTTGCCGGTGGTATCGAGGAGTTCCACCTTCTGCATTCTGCATTTGAGCCCGCAGAGGTCCGTCACGGAGTCACAGTCGTCTCAGATGATCCAAGAGGCTGACTGGGATTAGCCCGTTCGCAAAAACGACTACAGGTATAATTTCGGTCGGCAGGCCACCCCACATGTTGGTCACCTCGTGAGCCAAGTCCAGATATTTTGTTCGCTTATCTGTTGCGAGTGTCACAAGGTTCTCGTCATACAGAATGGTAATGGCGACCAAAAATATCCTTGACTGTGGCCGGTCCATCAGCACAATATTAGGCTTATTCGCAAGAATAGTCCTGTCTGTTATGATGGCCACCGGGCTGGGACTGCCCAGTAGAGCCAGGCGTGGTCATTTTCATGCACGGCTTCCAGCAAGTACTTGTAATAAGGCAATTTCTGGTCCACGAGACTGTATTTCAGAGCGAGCTCCTGATGTAAAATTCTGGCTACTAGGTTGTATCTGTGCAAGTACTCAGAGTTAGAAAGTACTGAACATGCCTAAGTGACTCTCCTGGATGGCGACAAGCTCCACAGATGATGATAAATATACATATATTAATATACTCGTAGTAAAATAAATACATAAACAATACGTAAATAAATAAAAAGCCAACCAGATGGTAGCAGGGGAGACCAAAACGATGTGGGTGGGATCGAGGAGCACCGTCTTCTGCATTTGAACTTAGAGCGGTCTTTTATGGAGTTCCAGTCGCTTCAGATGTCCCGAGAGGCTGACCGGGATTAGCCCGTTCACAGAAACGACTACAGGTATAATTTCGGTCGGCAGGCCACCCCACATGTCGGTCACCTCGTGAGCCAGGTCCAGATATTATGTTCGCTTATCTCTTTCGGCTTTCACGAGGTTCTCGTCATACGGAATGGTAATGTCGACCAAAAATATCCTTGACTGTGCCCGTTCCATAAGCATAATATCAGGCATATTAAAGCTTTTACAAAAATTTTTACTTCGCAAATATCCGCCTTATAAAATAAAATGATGTGTCTTACCTAGTATGAAGAAGCACCTCCCACCCTCCCTCAATTGCGTGCACTATCCCCGTCACCACTAATCCCAGCACCGCTACTTCCAACACCACTACACTAGGCAAGACACACCACTGACGATAATACGACACGTGTTTCGCCTCTACACGAGGCATCCTCAGGTGATATAGACTCTACGGTGGCTAACCGCTAAGTGAGCGGCGAGCCAAAACAAGTGCCTTTTATACAAACCGATAATGCAACCGCTCTCCACCTAAGTAACGAGCGACTGCGTCATGCGATAAAACATGCGACCAATCACCGCTGGACTTACGCAGCCGTTTGTAAAATTAAAAACAAACCGCCGCGCAACGCCCACATTATTAGAGAGCAGGCTTGAAGATATTTAAGAGAGGTGAGTTAGTAACATTTGTTTGTTCATTCAGCAATGCAACGGTATTATTATTACTTTTTAATATCTCTAACTGTTCCAGCACACACAGCCGCAGCCCTTTATTACACGTATGTAAGACTTTAAAGGAGTGGTCGTTGGCTAGGTTGTGTCCAGTGTCCAAAAGATGTTTGGCAAAATGGGATTTATCGGGATTGCAATTCCTGTACGCGGCTAAATGCTCTTTATAACGTGTCTCGAAATTGCGACCAGTCTGACCCACGTAAACGGCGTGGCATTCGTCACAAACAAGTTTGTAAACACCTGACTTTTGACGAATATCCAACTTATCTTTACTATTACAGATATTTCTAAGAGAATTGTTTGTTTTGAACGCCACATGAACGCCGTTTTGTCGAAGAGTATTAGCTACTTTTTCAGATATGGGGCCTAAGTAGGTCAAACTGCTCACATATCGATGAACACTTTGAGGTTGAACCGCGTACAGAGAGTTGCGAATAACATGCTTTTGTTTCTTTTTAATTAAATTGTTAATGAGATTTTTTGAAAAACCGTTAGAGACCGCTATTTGATAAATTATATTAAGTTCTTTTAAATAATTTTCTTTACTTAATGGGACAGTGAACAAACGGTTAATGTAACAATAAAAAGCGGCTACTTTATGTTGCCATGGATGACATGATGACGCGGGGATGACCGTGTCGGTGTGAGTTGGCTTTCGATAAATTTGGAAAACATGTGACGATTCTTTTCTTGTTATTGTTAAGTATCGTCAGTGGTGTGTCTTGCCTAGTGTAGTGGTGTTGGAAGTAGCGGTGCTGGGATTAGTGGTGACGGGGATAGTGCACGCAATTGAGGGAGGGCGGGAGGTGCTTCTTCATACTAGGTAAGACACATCATTTTATTTTATAAGGCGGATATTTGCGAAGTAAAAATTTTTGTAAAAGCTTTTATATAATGGATTTCCGCAAAGTAACGCCTGATTCTATTAATTATATCAGGCATATTTGCAAGAATAGTTCTGTCTGTGATGACGGCCCGGTTCCAATAAAGCCTGGCGCGGTCATTTTCGAGCACTGCTTCCTGCAAGTACTTGTAATAAGGCAATTTCCGGGCGCGCGTGTACTTGCAGTACTATTCTATATCAGAGGAGTCACAGACATTGTTGGGTACATCTTGAAGCGAGCTTCTATTAAGAGTACTTCAAGCCGTCGAAGAAGTTAAGTCAATATTTACCATCCATCGAGTGTAATATCCCTCTACAAGATATAGAAGTGTACAAGCTTGATTGAACGTGGTTTCTCTTACATAGAACAAACAAAAAGATCCATTAAAACCCGCGTGAAAGAACATATGGCTTACGGGATGTTCAAAATAGTCCCCGCCATTACATCAGATTTGATAGACCACAAATCCTCGCAAAAGAACACCGATTCCTATTAAGGATGATACGCGAGGATATTGGAATTAAAAAAAAAACATTGATGTTGACATCTGCTTGGAATCCTATAATTAACAAATTTACACCACAGCAAGACTTTAAGATACTGTAAGTTCATTCTGCGTAGATCGAACCAAAAAATCAAAGAATAATATCCAAAAACTGAAGGTAGCCGGGCTAACTATGACATCGGGACGTCAAACATCTAAGTCCCCCCGTGACCATGGATAGCTGTAAAGCACCCGAAACGTCGGGAATTAAAATAAGTAAATTAATCGCGATAAAATCCGTAAAAATAGTTATATTCAATCTGCAAAAAAAAATTGATATTCTTCACAACTTTAATTTTATTTTTACAATAATCAGTGACTAACTATCGGTCAACCACCGCAGAGTGTTATTTTATTACGTGGATCTCAACTAATTAATTTTTACATCTATATTAGACATGCGATCACTCTAGTATTTCTCAAAGTAACGTATTTACGACACCTACGGGGCGAACTTGGGCAACGTAGTATGTTACGCCGCCATAGTATGTTTTATTAAGAATCTCAACAATATTTATATTACCGTTTTTCTTTCTTTTTTTTTTTAAAAACGTTACCCCCACACTAGGATTTTCTCCTGTGTCGTGGAGGCAGTTTACAAACATAAATTGCACAATGACAAACATCCAGACCCGGAACAATTATTTGTAGGCCATACAAATACTTGTTCCATGCGGGATTCGAACCCGCGGCCCCCAGCGCAGCAACTGATTGCTAAGCCACTGCGCCACGGAGCCGTCTGAAGGATATCATGCAAGAAGCATAGAGTTAGTCGAATTCTCGTCTAAATTCCAGCGATAAGATACCGTATTTAAGACATTCCTCATCATATGTTTCACGACGTAGCATGTCGATATTGTAATTGAGGTGCTTTATGACAAGATTTTGTAGCGTACATACGTTAGCGTAACATAGTCGTCCGGACAATATGGTCACATTCTTATAACTAAAAACTACAACCCTGTTTACATAGATGGCTCTGTGGTATAATAGGTCAAAAAGGCGCTGCTTTATGGACGCCATTTTGACAGTTTTTACGTAGTAGAGCCATACTGTAGCTTTATTAATAGTAAAGTTGTAGAGAGTAATTGTGTTCTGTGGTATAGTTGTAGTACGAATGGGTCGGCTCGACCGGGGAAGGACCACGCTCTTACAGATTACCAGCGTAAAATAGCAGCTTAATGCTGCTGTGTTTCGTATGGTGAGTGTAGAGAACCGGAGAAACTTTTTACTGGAAAAGAGGCATTCTATCTTAGACCTCACGGCTGACAACGCATCTGCATTTTAATTTGCAAACGAAGATAGATGTATATGTCTATGGGCCACAGCAACCACTTACCATCAGGTGTACTGTGTGCTCTTTTGTCACCCCAATTCTATAAAAAAAGTAGAGATTTTATTTAATAGTCATTAACTGTTTATTCTAGTACCTTTTTAATAGAGTTTCTTATTATTTATTATATTATTAATTATTATATATTGCCAAAGCTTGTTTGCTCCTCCTTTTTTCTTAATGTGTTAGTTATAGTATATATCTGTCCTCCTCCTAGTTTTGGGTTTATCGGGCGGCAAAACTTAAGGTGACCATTTTACGTCCTCACGTATCTTATTCTTTCTATTCTGTAAAGTACAGCAGTTGGTATTTAGTTTAATAAGCAAATAGACTGAATAGCAACTGCCAAAACCGCATTTATTTCCATTTGTATACCTTTTTCAATTCAACAGAGAGTAATCGATACGCGTGATAAAATATTTATATATAAAAATAAAATGAATTACTTCCACATTTTAGTGCCGTAGAAAAAGGGGCATTTATCTTGAACCTTTTCTAGTCACGTTCTGGTCATTCCGCTGTTTTAGGCGATACGTCTATTGTTGATTAATGAAAGAAAGGATATAGAAATAAATGTTTTTTTTTAGTTTATATTACGGACGAATTTTTATATGACGGAATAGAAGAAGAATTAACAGTTTATGCTTGGTAAAGTAGCTGCAGCTACGAGTATATCATGATTGTACCTCAAATGGATTGGCACAATTGGGAAAGGATCACGCTCTCACAGATTACCAGTGTAAAATAACAGGTTAATGCTGCATAAAATAACAGGTTTTTCAACAACATAGGTACGACAACGAATTTCGTTATTTAGATTTACTTTTATTTATGTTCTCATGTAAGTGGCGTATATAATGTCTTTATGAGAATAAATGTCTTTAAACCTAAACCTAAGCTACGCAAAGCATCTGAATTTTGATTCTTAATCGAAGATAGATGTACTAGATGTCTGTGGAACGCAGCATCCACTTACCATCAGGTGGACTGTGTGGTCGCTTGATATGTTCATTATATAAAAAATAAATGATTATAGAAAAAGGATTGTAGACGCGGATGACCATACATAAATTGTTATTTTATAATTTTTCATATGGCTGTACTTATGCCATTCTCAATTTTTTTATTGAAATAATATTATTAATATTATGGGGGGTATTTAAAAAGATTTCTCATCTGGCTGGGCTAAATATAAATCTATAATATAAAATGAGTTGCTGAATGTGTTGCTAAGCGCAAATTTCGAGAGCAACTGAACCGATTTCGTTAATTCTTTTTTTTTATAATATTTCTTTAAGTACGTAGATGGTTCTTACGGTAAGAAAAATTAAAAAAATTGCCTGATAAAGTCTAAAAACAACACTTTTCTATATTCCCATACTAAAGATTCGTAATAATACTTAAAAGTCAATTTGAACTTTAATACCATACCATAAAGTTTAAGTGTTAGTGGAGGGGTTCCGGGAAGGCAAAACAATTGAGTGACGTTATTATCGTATAAATATTAATGTCAATATCTCTACACACTGGCAGATAGCTGATGTTATAAGAAGTAACTTGGGCTGCTTTTATTTTATCCGCGAAAACTAACTCCAAGCGGGCGAAGTCGCGGGGTATAGCTAGTATATTTATATAGGGAAATAATTACATAAAAAATAGGTAAATAAATAAAAAGTCAATCAGATGGACGCCCTCGGCAGGGATGACCAAACGGCCGAGGGTTAGGGGGAAGGGAGAGAAACCGGCGGAAGTTGCCGGTGGTATCGAGGAGTTCCACCTTCTGCATTCTGCATTTGAGCCCGCAGAGGTCCGTCACGGAGTCACAGTCGCCTCAGATGATCCAAGAGGCTGACTGGGATTAGCCCGTTCGCAAAAACGACTACAGGTATAATTTCGGTCGGCAGGCCACCCCACATGTTGGTCACCTCGTGAGCCAAGTTCAGATATTTTGTTCGCTTATCTGTTGTGAGTGTCACAAGGTTCTCGTCATACAGAATGGTAATGGCGACCAAAAATATCCTTGACTGTGGCCGGTCCATCAGCACAATATTAGGCTTATTCGCAAGCATAGTCCTGTCTGTTATGATGGCCACCGGGCTGGGACTGCCCAGTAGAGCCAGGCGCGGTCATTTTCATGCACGGCTTCCAGCAAGTACTTGTAATAAGGCAATTTCTGGTCCACGAGACTGTATTTCAGAGCGAGCTCCTGATGTAAAATTCTGGCTACTAGGTTGTATCTGTGCAAGTACTCAGAGTTAGAAAGTACTGAACATGCCTAAGTGACTCTCCTGGATGGCGACAAGCTCCACAGATGATGATAAATATACATATATTAATATACTCGTAGTAAAATAAATACATAAACAATACGTAAATAAATAAAAAGCCAACCAGATGGTAGCAGGGGAGACCAAAACGATGTGGGTGGGATCGAGGAGCACCGTCTTCTGCATTTGAACTTAGAGCGGTCTTTTATGGAGTTCCAGTCGCTTCAGATGTCCCGAGAGGCTGACCGGGATTAGCCCGTTCACAGAAACGACTACAGGTATAATTTCGGTCGGCAGGCCACACCACATGTCGGTCACCTCGTGAGCCAGGTCCAGATATTATGTTCGCTTATCTCTTTCGGCTTTCACGAGGTTCTCGTCATACGGAATGGTAATGTCGACCAAAAATATCCTTGACTGTGCCCGTTCCATAAGCATAATATCAGGCATATTAAAGCTTTTACAAAAATTTTTACTTCGCAAATATCCGCCTTATAAAATAAAATGATGTGTCTTACCTAGTATGAAGAAGCACCTCCCACCCTCCCTCAATTGCGTGCACTATCCCCGTCACCACTAATCCCAGCACCGCTACTTCCAACACCACTACACTAGGCAAGACACACCACTGACGATAATACGACACGTGTTTCGCCTCTACACGAGGCATCCTCAGGTGATATAGACTCTACGGTGGCTAACCGCTAAGTGAGCGGCGAGCCAAAACAAGTGCCTTTTATACAAACCGATGATGCAACCGCTCTCCACCTAAGTAACGAGCGACTGCGTCATGCGATAAAACATGCGACCAATCACCGCTGGACTTACGCAGCCGTTTGTAAAATTAAAAACAAACCGCCGCGCAACGCCCACATTATTAGAGAGCAGGCTTGAAGATATTTAAGAGAGGTGAGTTAGTAACATTTGTTTGTTCATTCAGCAATGCAACGGTATTATTATTACTTTTTAATATTTCTAACTGTTCCAGCACACACAGCCGCAGCCCTTTATTACACGTATGTAAGACTTTAAAGGAGTGGTCGTTGGCTAGGTTGTGTCCAGTGTCCAAAAGATGTTTGGCAAAATGGGATTTATCGGGATTGCAATTCCTGTACGCGGCTAAATGCTCTTTATAACGTGTCTCGAAATTGCGACCAGTCTGACCCACGTAAACGGCGTGGCATTCGCCACAAACAAGTTTGTAAACACCTGACTTTTGACGAATATCCAACTTATCTTTACTATTACAGATATTTCTAAGAGAATTGTTTGTTTTGAACGCCACATGAACGCCGTTTTGTCGAAGAGTATTAGCTACTTTTTCAGATATGGGGCCTAAGTAGGTCAAACTGCTCACATATCGATGAACACTTTGAGGTTGAACCGCGTACAGAGAGTTGCGAATAACATGCTTTTGTTTCTTTTTAATTAAATTGTTAATGAGATTTTTTGAAAAACCGTTAGAGACCGCTATTTGATAAATTATATTAAGTTCTTTTAAATAATTTTCTTTACTTAATGGGACAGTGAACAAACGGTTAATGTAACAATAAAAAGCGGCTACTTTATGTTGCCATGGATGACATGATGACGCGGGGATGACCGTGTCGGTGTGAGTTGGCTTTCGATAAATTTGGAAAACATGTGACGATTCTTTTCTTGTTATTGTTAAGTATCGTCAGTGGTGTGTCTTGCCTAGTGTAGTGGTGTTGGAAGTAGCGGTGCTGGGATTAGTGGTGACGGGGATAGTGCACGCAATTGAGGGAGGGCGGGAGGTGCTTCTTCATACTAGGTAAGACACATCATTTTATTTTATAAGGCGGATATTTGCGAAGTAAAAATTTTTGTAAAAGCTTTTATATAATGGATTTCCGCAAAGTAACGCCTGATTCTATTAATTATATCAGGCATATTTGCAAGAATAGTTCTGTCTGTGATGACGGCCCGGTTCCAATAAAGCCTGGCGCGGTCATTTTCGAGCACTGCTTCCTGCAAGTACTTGTAATAAGGCAATTTCCGGGCGCGCGTGTACTTGCAGTACTATTCTATATCAGAGGAGTCACAGACATTGTTGGGTACATCTTGAAGCGAGCTTCTATTAAGAGTACTTCAAGCCGTCGAAGAAGTTAAGTCAATATTTACCATCCATCGAGTGTAATATCCCTCTACAAGATATAGAAGTGTACAAGCTTGATTGAACGTGGTTTCTCTTACATAGAACAAACAAAAAGATCCATTAAAACCCGCGTGAAAGAACATATGGCTTACGGGATGTTCAAAATAGTCCCCGCCATTACATCAGATTTGATAGACCACAAATCCTCGCAAAAGAACACCGATTCCTATTAAGGATGATACGCGAGGATATTGGAATTAAAAAAAAAAAAACATTGATGTTGACATCTGCTTGGAATCCTATAATTAACAAATTTACACCACAGCAAGACTTTAAGATACTGTAAGTTCATTCTGCGTAGATCGAACCAAAAAATCAAAGAATAATATCCAAAAACTGAAGGTAGCCGGGCTAACTATGACATCGGGACGTCAAACATCTAAGTCCCCCCGTGACCATGGATAGCTGTAAAGCACCCGAAACGTCGGGAATTAAAATAAGTAAATTAATCGCGATAAAATCCGTAAAAATAGTTATATTCAATCTGCAAAAAAAAATTGATATTCTTCACAACTTTAATTTTATTTTTACAATAATCAGTGACTAACTATCGGTCAACCACCGCAGAGTGTTATTTTATTACGTGGATCTCAACTAATTAATTTTTACATCTATATTAGACATGCGATCACTCTAGTATTTCTCAAAGTAACGTATTTACGACACCTACGGGGCGAACTTGGGCAACGTAGTATGTTACGCCGGCATAGTATGTTTTATTAAGAATCTCAACAATATTTATATTACCGTTTTTCTTTCTTTTTTTTTTTAAAAACGTTACCCCCACACTAGGATTTTCTCCTGTGTCGTGGAGGCAGTTTACAAACATAAATTGCACAATGACAAACATCCAGACCCGGAACAATTATTTGTAGGCCATACAAATACTTGTTCCATGCGGGATTCGAACCCGCGGCCCCCAGCGCAGCAACTGATTGCTAAGCCACTGCGCCACGGAGCCGTCTGAAGGATATCATGCAAGAAGCATAGAGTTAGTCGAATTCTCGTCTAAATTCCAGCGATAAGATACCGTATTTAAGACATTCCTCATCATATGTTTCACGACGTAGCATGTCGATATTGTAATTGAGGTGCTTTATGACAAGATTTTGTAGCGTACATACGTTAGCGTAACATAGTCGTCCGGACAATATGGTCACATTCTTATAACTAAAAACTACAACCCTGTTTACATAGATGGCTCTGTGGTATAATAGGTCAAAAAGGCGCTGCTTTATGGACGCCATTTTGACAGTTTTTACGTAGTAGAGCCATACTGTAGCTTTATTAATAGTAAAGTTGTAGAGAGTAATTGTGTTCTGTGGTATAGTTGTAGTACGAATGGGTCGGCTCGACCGGGGAAGGACCACGCTCTTACAGATTACCAGCGTAAAATAGCAGCTTAATGCTGCTGTGTTTCGTATGGTGAGTGTAGAGAACCGGAGAAACTTTTTACTGGAAAAGAGGCATTCTATCTTAGACCTCACGGCTGACAACGCATCTGCATTTTAATTTGCAAACGAAGATAGATGTATATGTCTATGGGCCACAGCAACCACTTACCATCAGGTGTACTGTGTGCTCTTTTGTCACCCCAATTCTATAAAAAAAGTAGAGATTTTATTTAATAGTCATTAACTGTTTATTCTAGTACCTTTTTAATAGAGTTTCTTATTATTTATTATATTATTAATTATTATATATTGCCAAAGCTTGTTTGCTCCTCCTTTTTTCTTAATGTGTTAGTTATAGTATATATCTGTCCTCCTCCTAGTTTTGGGTTTATCGGGCGGCAAAACTTAAGGTGACCATTTTACGTCCTCACGTATCTTATTCTTTCTATTCTGTAAAGTACAGCAGTTGGTATTTAGTTTAATAAGCAAATAGACTGAATAGCAACTGCCAAAACCGCATTTATTTCCATTTGTATACCTTTTTCAATTCAACAGAGAGTAATCGATACGCGTGATAAAATATTTATATATAAAAATAAAATGAATTACTTCCACATTTTAGTGCCGTAGAAAAAGGGGCATTTATCTTGAACCTTTTCTAGTCACGTTCTGGTCATTCCGCTGTTTTAGGCGATACGTCTATTGTTGATTAATGAAAGAAAGGATATAGAAATAAATGTTTTTTTTTAGTTTATATTACGGACGAATTTTTATATGACGGAATAGAAGAAGAATTAACAGTTTATGCTTGGTAAAGTAGCTGCAGCTACGAGTATATCATGATTGTACCTCAAATGGATTGGCACAATTGGGAAAGGATCACGCTCTCACAGATTACCAGTGTAAAATAACAGGTTAATGCTGCATAAAATAACAGGTTTTTCAACAACATAGGTACGACAACGAATTTCGTTATTTAGATTTACTTTTATTTATGTTCTCATGTAAGTGGCGTATATAATGTCTTTATGAGAATAAATGTCTTTAAACCTAAACCTAAGCTACGCAAAGCATCTGAATTTTGATTCTTAATCGAAGATAGATGTACTAGATGTCTGTGGAACGCAGCATCCACTTACCATCAGGTGGACTGTGTGGTCGCTTGATATGTTCATTATATAAAAAATAAATGATTATAGAAAAAGGATTGTAGACGCGGATGACCATACATAAATTGTTATTTTATAATTTTTCATATGGCTGTACTTATGCCATTCTCAATTTTTTTATTGAAATAATATTATTAATATTATGGGGGGTATTTAAAAAGATTTCTCATCTGGCTGGGCTAAATATAAATCTATAATATAAAATGAGTTGCTGAATGTGTTGCTAAGCGCAAATTTCGAGAGCAACTGAACCGATTTCGTTAATTCTTTTTTTTAATAATATTTCTTTAAGTACGTAGATGGTTCTTACGGTAAGAAAAATTAAAAAAATTGCCTGATAAAGTCTAAAAACAACACTTTTCTATATTCCCATACTAAAGATTCGTAATAATACTTAAAAGTCAATTTGAACTTTAATACCATACCATAAAGTTTAAGTGTTAGTGGAGGGGTTCCGGGAAGGCAAAACAATTGAGTGACGTTATTATCGTATAAATATTAATGTCAATATCTCTACACACTGGCAGATAGCTGATGTTATAAGAAGTAACTTGGGCTGCTTTTATTTTATCCGCGAAAACTAACTCCAAGCGGGCGAAGTCGCGGGGTATAGCTAGTATATTTATATAGGGAAATAATTACATAAAAAATAGGTAAATAAATAAAAAGTCAATCAGATGGACGCCCTCGGCAGGGATGACCAAACGGCCGAGGGTTAGGGGGAAGGGAGAGAAACCGGCGGAAGTTGCCGGTGGTATCGAGGAGTTCCACCTTCTGCATTCTGCATTTGAGCCCGCAGAGGTCCGTCACGGAGTCACAGTCGCCTCAGATGATCCAAGAGGCTGACTGGGATTAGCCCGTTCGCAAAAACGACTACAGGTATAATTTCGGTCGGCAGGCCACCCCACATGTTGGTCACCTCGTGAGCCAAGTTCAGATATTTTGTTCGCTTATCTGTTGCGAGTGTCACAAGGTTCTCGTCATACAGAATGGTAATGGCGACCAAAAATATCCTTGACTGTGGCCGGTCCATCAGCACAATATTAGGCTTATTCGCAAGAATAGTCCTGTCTGTTATGATGGCCACCGGGCTGGGACTGCCCAGTAGAGCCAGGCGCGGTCATTTTCATGCACGGCTTCCAGCAAGTACTTGTAATAAGGCAATTTCTGGTCCACGAGACTGTATTTCAGAGCGAGCTCCTGATGTAAAATTCTGGCTACTAGGTTGTATCTGTGCAAGTACTCAGAGTTAGAAAGTACTGAACATGCCTAAGTGACTCTCCTGGATGGCGACAAGCTCCACAGATGATGATAAATATACATATATTAATATACTCGTAGTAAAATAAATACATACACAATACGTAAATAAATAAAAAGCCAACCAGATGGTAGCAGGGGAGACCAAAACGATGTGGGTGGGATCGAGGAGCACCGTCTTCTGCATTTGAACTTAGAGCGGTCTTTTATGGAGTTCCAGTCGCTTCAGATGTCCCGAGAGGCTGACCGGGATTAGCCCGTTCACAGAAACGACTACAGGTATAATTTCGGTCGGCAGGCCACCCCACATGTCGGTCACCTCGTGAGCCAGGTCCAGATATTATGTTCGCTTATCTCTTTCGGCTTTCACGAGGTTCTCGTCATACGGAATGGTAATGTCGACCAAAAATATCCTTGACTGTGCCCGTTCCATAAGCATAATATCAGGCATATTAAAGCTTTTACAAAAATTTTTACTTCGCAAATATCCGCCTTATAAAATAAAATGATGTGTCTTACCTAGTATGAAGAAGCACCTCCCACCCTCCCTCAATTGCGTGCACTATCCCCGTCACCACTAATCCCAGCACCGCTACTTCCAACACCACTACACTAGGCAAGACACACCACTGACGATAATACGACACGTGTTTCGCCTCTACACGAGGCATCCTCAGGTGATATAGACTCTACGGTGGCTAACCGCTAAGTGAGCGGCGAGCCAAAACAAGTGCCTTTTATACAAACCGATGATGCAACCGCTCTCCACCTAAGTAACGAGCGACTGCGTCATGCGATAAAACATGCGACCAATCACCGCTGGACTTACGCAGCCGTTTGTAAAATTAAAAACAAACCGCCGCGCAATGCCCACATTATTAGAGAGCAGGCTTGAAGATATTTAAGAGAGGTGAGTTAGTAACATTTGTTTGTTCATTCAGCAATGCAACGGTATTATTATTACTTTTTAATATCTCTAACTGTTCCAGCACACACAGCCGCAGCCCTTTATTACACGTATGTAAGACTTTAAAGGAGTGGTCGTTGGCTAGGTTGTGTCCAGTGTCCAAAAGATGTTTGGCAAAATGGGATTTATCGGGATTGCAATTCCTGTACGCGGCTAAATGCTCTTTATAACGTGTCTCGAAATTGCGACCAGTCTGACCCACGTAAACGGCGTGGCATTCGCCACAAACAAGTTTGTAAACACCTGACTTTTGACGAATATCCAACTTATCTTTACTATTACAGATATTTCTAAGAGAATTGTTTGTTTTGAACGCCACATAAACGCCGTTTTGTCGAAGAGTATTAGCTACTTTTTCAGATATGGGGCCTAAGTAGGTCAAACTGCTCACATATCGATGAACACTTTGAGGTTGAACCGCGTACAGAGAGTTGCGAATAACATGCTTTTGTTTCTTTTTAATTAAATTGTTAATGAGATTTTTTGAAAAACCGTTAGAGACCGCTATTTGATAAATTATATTAAGTTCTTTTAAATAATTTTCTTTACTTAATGGGACAGTGAACAAACGGTTAATGTAACAATAAAAAGCGGCTACTTTATGTTGCCATGGATGACATGATGACGCGGGGATGACCGTGTCGGTGTGAGTTGGCTTTCGATAAATTTGGAAAACATGTGACGATTCTTTTCTTGTTATTGTTAAGTATCGTCAGTGGTGTGTCTTGCCTAGTGTAGTGGTGTTGGAAGTAGCGGTGCTGGGATTAGTGGTGACGGGGATAGTGCACGCAATTGAGGGAGGGCGGGAGGTGCTTCTTCATACTAGGTAAGACACATCATTTTATTTTATAAGGCGGATATTTGCGAAGTAAAAATTTTTGTAAAAGCTTTTATATAATGGATTTCCGCAAAGTAACGCCTGATTCTATTAATTATATCAGGCATATTTGCAAGAATAGTTCTGTCTGTGATGACGGCCCGGTTCCAATAAAGCCTGGCGCGGTCATTTTCGAGCACTGCTTCCTGCAAGTACTTGTAATAAGGCAATTTCCGGGCGCGCGTGTACTTGCAGTACTATTCTATATCAGAGGAGTCACAGACATTGTTGGGTACATCTTGAAGCGAGCTTCTATTAAGAGTACTTCAAGCCGTCGAAGAAGTTAAGTCAATATTTACCATCCATCGAGTGTAATATCCCTCTACAAGATATAGAAGTGTACAAGCTTGATTGAACGTGGTTTCTCTTACATAGAACAAACAAAAAGATCCATTAAAACCCGCGTGAAAGAACATATGGCTTACGGGATGTTCAAAATAGTCCCCGCCATTACATCAGATTTGATAGACCACAAATCCTCGCAAAAGAACACCGATTCCTATTAAGGATGATACGCGAGGATATTGGAATTAAAAAAAAAAACATTGATGTTGACATCTGCTTGGAATCCTATAATTAACAAATTTACACCACAGCAAGACTTTAAGATACTGTAAGTTCATTCTGCGTAGATCGAACCAAAAAATCAAAGAATAATATCCAAAAACTGAAGGTAGCCGGGCTAACTATGACATCGGGACGTCAAACATCTAAGTCCCCCCGTGACCATGGATAGCTGTAAAGCACCCGAAACGTCGGGAATTAAAATAAGTAAATTAATCGCGATAAAATCCGTAAAAATAGTTATATTCAATCTGCAAAAAAAAAATTGATATTCTTCACAACTTTAATTTTATTTTTACAATAATCAGTGACTAACTATCGGTCAACCACCGCAGAGTGTTATTTTATTACGTGGATCTCAACTAATTAATTTTTACATCTATATTAGACATGCGATCACTCTAGTATTTCTCAAAGTAACGTATTTACGACACCTACGGGGCGAACTTGGGCAACGTAGTATGTTACGCCGCCATAGTATGTTTTATTAAGAATCTCAACAATATTTATATTACCGTTTTTCTTTCTTTTTTTTTTTAAAAACGTTACCCCCACACTAGGATTTTCTCCTGTGTCGTGGAGGCAGTTTACAAACATAAATTGCACAATGACAAACATCCAGACCCGGAACAATTATTTGTAGGCCATACAAATACTTGTTCCATGCGGGATTCGAACCCGCGGCCCCCAGCGCAGCAACTGATTGCTAAGCCACTGCGCCACGGAGCCGTCTGAAGGATATCATGCAAGAAGCATAGAGTTAGTCGAATTCTCGTCTAAATTCCAGCGATAAGATACCGTATTTAAGACATTCCTCATCATATGTTTCACGACGTAGCATGTCGATATTGTAATTGAGGTGCTTTATGACAAGATTTTGTAGCGTACATACGTTAGCGTAACATAGTCGTCCGGACAATATGGTCACATTCTTATAACTAAAAACTACAACCCTGTTTACATAGATGGCTCTGTGGTATAATAGGTCAAAAAGGCGCTGCTTTATGGACGCCATTTTGACAGTTTTTACGTAGTAGAGCCATACTGTAGCTTTATTAATAGTAAAGTTGTAGAGAGTAATTGTGTTCTGTGGTATAGTTGTAGTACGAATGGGTCGGCTCGACCGGGGAAGGACCACGCTCTTACAGATTACCAGCGTAAAATAGCAGCTTAATGCTGCTGTGTTTCGTATGGTGAGTGTAGAGAACCGGAGAAACTTTTTACTGGAAAAGAGGCATTCTATCTTAGACCTCACGGCTGACAACGCATCAGCATTTTAATTCGCAAACGAAGATAGATGTAGATGTCTATGGGCCACAGCAACCACTTACCATCAGGTGTACTGTGTGCTCGTTTGTCACCCCAAATCTATAAAAAAAGTAGAGATTTTATTTAATAGTCATTAACTGTTTATTCTAGTAGCTTTTTAATAGAGTTTCTTATTATTTATTATATTATTAATTATTATATATTGCCAAAGCTTGTTTGCTCCTCCTTATTTCTTAATGTGTTAGTTATAGTATATATCTGTCCTCCTCCTAGTTTTGGGTTTATCGGGCGGCAAAACTTATGGTGACCATTTTACGTCCTCACGTATCTTATTCTTTCTATTCTGTAAAGTACAGCAGTTGGTATTTAGTTTAATAAGCAAATATACTGAATAGCAACTGCCAAAACCGCATTTATTTCCATTTGTACACCTTTTTCAATTCAACAGAGAGTAATCGATACGCGTGATAAAATATTTATATTTAAAAATAAAATGAATTACTTCCACATTTTAGTGCCGTAGAAAAAGGGGCATTTATCTTGAACCTTTTCTAGTCACGTTCTGGTCATTCCGCTGTTTTAGGCGATACGTCTATTGTTGATTAATGAAAGAAAGGATATAGAAATAAATGTTTTTTTTAGTTTATATTACGGAAGAATTTTTTATATGACGGAATAGAAGAAGAATTAATAGTTTATACGTGGTAAAGTACCTGCAGCTATATCATGATTGTAGCTCGAATGGGTTGGCACAATTGCTCTCGCAGATTACCAGCGTAAAATAACAGGTTAATGCTGCTGAGTTTCATATGGTGAGTGTAGAGAACTGGAGATCTTTTTTACTGGTAACCAGGAATTCTATGTTAGTCCTCAATCTATTATCATTTGAGTGACTGTTGTCATTTTATAACTTTTCCTTATTTTTATAGATTTTCGCGTCGATAGCTGTTTTTGATGTTGATTTTTCAACAACATAGGTACGACAAATAATTTCGTTATTTAGATTTATTTTTATTTTTGTTCTATTGTAAGTGGCGTATATAATGTCTTTATGAGAATAAATGTCTTTAAACCTAAACCTAAGCTACACAAAGCATCTGAATTTTGATTCTTAATCGAAGATAGATGTACTAGATGTTTGTGGGCTGTAGCATCCACTTACCATCAGGTGGACTGTGTGGTCGCTTGATATGTTTATTATATTAAAAAAATGATTATAGAAAAAGGATTGTAGACGCGGCTGACCATACATAAATTGCAAATGGACAAACATCCGGATCTGGAACAATGATTTGTAGGTAATACAAACACTTGGAAAGTGCAGGATTCGAACCCTGCAGCGCGGCAACCAAAGGCTATCGAGCCGTCAAATCCTGTTTTTGGAACGGTTGGGTTGTTTTTCAAATCAAATAAATGTTATTGTGATCAACAGGTTGTAAGGTGTTTTACAGGGAAGAAATTTAGTGGCGCTGCCATCTACCATTTGGTGTAAAATATAAAGAATTATTTATTTTTGCCCGCATGCATATCTGAAAACAAACTGCCTCTATTCAAGTAATGTAAAAGTTTCAGTATGCAGGTGGAATAAATATAATTAAATTAAATAATATGATTGTTCCTAGATAAAAATGCTTATACATATTTATTTCATGTAACGGCACCTATCAAAATAAATAGTGAGATAGTGTTGCAGATAAACGCATTTTTTACCAAAATCGTACAGGAAGTGTGAATAGTGAGGCATGGACAACAGGGTCCGCTGCACCCACCATAGCGTCCACCACCGCAAGGTCTGCAACAGATTTACCGTAACAGCATATCAAAGTCCACTGCTGAACACAGGCCTCCCACATAGATTGCTTTATTAAAGATACTAAATCAAACTGGTTATATAAATAATAAATTAGCAAACATCGAAGCTATAGCGAATCCATTACTTTCCGACGCAGATGTCGCAGATAATTTAGCATTCGCTGGGACTAAATTACAAATTATAACTTTAATTAAAGTATTTAATAATGGACTTGAAAATGTATTAAAGTATCAAACGGTATGACCGTGTAGTGGTAAGTGTAAGAGTACCCACTACCCCATGTCGTCTCGTGGGTGTCGTAAGTGGCGAGAGAGGGAAATTGAAACAGCAGATGTCCAATTTATTACGTGGGTTTTATTGGTCTTTTAGTTGGTCCTGTCGTACGTAGTGCTCGCGTAAATATATGAAATTATTTTTTTCATTCTTTTCTTTTATAATTCAATATTTTATCATGCCGGATAAATTCCATGTTTATTGTCAAATAGTTAGATACAAATGAAAATTTATGAAAACGATCGCAAGGCCCCCAAATATTATTAGAGGTTAAACTTCAAAAGAGTTACAGCTGGCTATAACATGTAAATGAGGTCATTAATTTGCATTATGAACTGTTTGATAGACCCAGATTATTGTGAGTTATTAGCACTTATTAGCTCGTTTATCAAGTTCTATAAATTAAAACAAACACAACTCGAACGTAAAGCTCCGAAGTCCGTTTGTGCATTAATAAATTAGTTTAATGCTTAGTTTATTGCAGCTCAGTGAAGATGCACAGGCAACCTAGTTCTTCGAATTTGGGCTAGAAAATGTTTATACCTCATTACATCATTTGCCGATTGGCAAGTTGAAATAGAAATGGGCTGGCCATATTTTAAGTGGTAGAGCCATGCTGCAGCTATGTTATGGTTGTAGCACGAATGGCTCAGCTCGACCGGGGGAGGACCGCGCTCTTACAGAATACCAGCGTAAAATAGCAGCTTAATGCTGCTGTGTTTCGTATGGTGAGTGTAGAGAACCGGAGACCATTTTTACTGGAAAAGAGGCATTCCATCTTAGCCCTCACGGGTGACAACGCATCTGCATTTTGATTCGTAATCGAAGATAGATGTAGATGTTTATGGGCCACGGCAACCACTTACCATCAGGTGGACTGTGTGCTCGTTTGTCACCCTTATCCTATAAAAAAATATAGCTCGAGGAATCGACAACCGATGGGGATGAAAGGTTTTCGAGTGGCAGCCTTGCACCGGTAGATTTTTTTTATAGGAGAGGGGGCAAACGAGCATGCGGCTCACCTGATGGTAAGTGACTACCACCGCCCATGAATAACTGCAACACCAGGGGAATTTCAGATACATTGCCGGCCTAAGTCGTATCGGTCCGGAAAATTCGCACAAAGTCTCGGATTGGGGCCGACTAAATCTAGTCCAGTTCAACCCCAGAAGACACAAGTTTGCGCGTTTACCGCTAAAAAGAACCCCTTTGTGGTATCTCCTCAGTTTCAAGGCACTCCCCTTGCTGCCTCAGCCAGTATCGGTATCCTCGGAGTCGACATATCGAGTGACGTGCAGTTTTGTGGTCACTTGAAAGGGAAGGCCAAATTGGCCTCTAAAAAGCTTGGCGTGCTCAGCAGAGCGAGACAGTATTTCATGCCGGCACATCGCTTGCAACTTTACAAAGCGCAAGATCGGCCCCACATGGAATACTGTTCTCATCTCTGGGCCGGGGCACCCCAGTGCCAGTTCCTTTCACTTGACCGCATCCAGCGCAGAGCGGTTCGAATCTTTGACAACCGAGTTCTTTCTGATCGGCTCGATACACTGGCACTGCGTAGAGATGTTGCATCTCTTTGCGCATTTTATCGCATCTATTACGGGGAGTGCTCTGAGGAATTGTTCGGACTAATTCAGCCGCTCAATTTCACCATCGCACATCGCGACCAAACTCGCGTTACCATCCATACCATCTGGATGATTGGCGGTCCACCACTGTGCGATTTAGAAGAGGTTTTCTCCCTCGCACAACGTCCTTGTGGAATGAATTACCACCAGCGAATTTTCCGGACCGATACGACTTAAGAACCTTCAAGAAAATAGCTTACACCTTTCTAAAAGGCCGGCAACGCATCCCCTGGTGTTGCCGTTGTTGATGGGCGGCGGTAGTTACTACCGCTACTGTACCGTACCGTTAAGTGATCTCAAACGCTAGTCTTATTAGTTATAAATTAATTTAGAACAACCATCATCATCGTTAGGCCTCCCCGAAGAATGCCACAAAGCACGGTCGTAAGCCACCTGCGTCCATCGACATCCTGCAGTTCGTCAATCTATCAGGGGGGGGGGGGTGCTCCATGGCGCCATACACTTCGTTTGCCGGTACGAGTAGTTTAGAATAACATTTTGGAAAAATATGTATGTGTGAAAAAAGTCTTTCTACTTTGGTGGCACAGTCGTCGCGCCACAAGCGAAAATACATCGGAGTATATATAGAATAGCTTCGAAGTACTATTCGGAGCGTTGGCCGTTGCCCGGGCAGAACACCTTGCCAGGTGGGAGATCTCCCCTTTTCATACCACGGCCGCACTACATTTGCAAGTTCATAGTTATATAGTTAGTTAGTAAATAGTAAGTAGTTACATAATATGTCTGTAACATATTTATATTGTTATTATTGTATTATCACTGTGATGACATACGGAACTGAGACGTGGTCCTTCACTGCTGGCCGGATGAGGAAGCTCAAGGTCGCTCAGCGAGCTATGGAGAGGGCTATGCTCGGAATTTCTCTGCGTGATAAACTCAGAAATGAGGATATCCGCAGTAGAACTAGAGTGACCGACATAGCCCAACGGATTAGTAAGCTGAAGTGGCAATGGGCCGGCCATATAGCTCGAAGAACCGACAACCGATGGGGAAGAAAGGTTCTCGAGTGGCAGCCTCGTACCGGCAGGCGAAGTGTAGGGCGTCCCCCCACTAGATGGAGTGACGACCTGGTAAGATATGCAGGAAGTCGATGGATGCAGGTGGCTCAGGACCGTGCTTTGTGGCATTCTTTGGGGGAGGCCTATGTTCAGCAGTGGACTTGTGAAGGGCTGTAATGATGATGATGATGATGATGATATTGTATTATAAACAAAAATAATGCCAGTAAAAAAAAACTTAAGAAATACGTATTGACTTAACTAGGTCTTAATC
This sequence comes from Parnassius mnemosyne, assembly GCA_963668995.1. Classification (NCBI taxonomy): domain Eukaryota; kingdom Metazoa; phylum Arthropoda; class Insecta; order Lepidoptera; family Papilionidae; genus Parnassius; species Parnassius mnemosyne. The sequence continues at coordinate 2,374,093 of CAVLGL010000137.1, read as the reverse complement.
ATGAAATTATTGTATTGTCGTCAGTTCTTAATATATCTGCAAAATTTATGATTATTCAGATGTACACATACATACATACTCGTAAGTACATAAAATATACCAACAAGTCAAGCTAAGCGTGTAATTATATAATTTTTTCACTTTGTTGATCAAAGATAACACAATTATTTGATCAGGAAAAATATAAAATTATAGCTATAATAAATCTATAAAGTTATCAAATTTGATTATATTTTGTTTTATTTATTGCAAATTTTCAAATAAATCGGCCGTCTACAAATTGGTCAAAATCAAACCAAAAACTTCCGTTACATAGACAGATAGATATATACACAAGACGCTAATAAAAACGTGTTAATAATAATATAAAAGTTTAAAAAACTTTAGAAACACGCATTTATCATGAGCTGTGACGATTTTGATAATTATTTAATTTTATCTTGGTGATCCTGATCAGGATATTACGACAAAGTTATTAAATAATTGTATTGGCTTAGATCCTTGATTGCAAATTTTCAAGTAAATCGGCCGTCTACAAGTTAGTGAAAAATACATTAAAATATTCCGATACAAAGATAGAAAAATACAATCGAAGCTAATAAAGTCGTGTTAATAAATGGATTAAACACGACAATACCCCTAATTTTCACGTAAATATAAAAAAAAATCATTATATACGAGTATATGTACGTCTTTGTTTTGGCGCGATATCTACATCATTTGAAAATCCATTTTAATTATTATTTTATAATAGGACTAAATAATACACTAAATAAGACACTCCAATATACCTTTAGATTGCTCATTTCTTTCCTCTAAGAACTTGATTTTCAAAATTTTGCTTTTTACGTTTTTTTTATTTTCTTACATTGTCATCCGAGACTCTGTAGCTCATCGGAAAATCTAGTCTCCGCTGAGACTGGCCGCCATAACCGAAATTCAATTGGGAGGATATTATTATTACAGATTTAAAATCTGTAATAATAATGTCCTCCAAACTGAATTTCGGAATAGACAATAAATATACTATTTTTTCAACCAACTTAAAGAAAAGGAGGAGGATCTCAATTCGTCTATATGTTTTTTTTATGTGTTACCTCAGAACTTATTTCTACTCGTAGATGAACCGATTTTGATGATTTTTGAGTGTAGAGACTTTAGTAAAGAGCTTGTGCCGTTTTAGATAAATTTTGCAAAATACGACAAGATAGGTACTATTTGGGGATTTTTTTACCTAATAAGGGGTTGCCACAAATAAAATTTTGTTCAATTAATAACATTTATTAAATCCTCTTCTGTCACTCTGTATTTTTCTTTGTGGTTTAAATGAACAGTTGTGATAATTTTTCACTTAAAAATCCATTTCACCCGTTGTTAAGGCCTTAACCATGATAAGTCAATGCTTAAAACTACAATTTATATTTTTTTTTGTGTTGGCGGGAATTGGTTAGCTATCTAAGGCTTAAATTTAAATAGGATTTATTTTAAAATTTAAATTTCTCAAATGACTGACTGCGTGTTTAATTTATTTTAGCCGCGCTTTTCTGACGTCTTTAAAATATCGCTGCTTAAATGCAAAACTACCACATCCCAAAAAGTACTATTTTTACAGTAGAGCTAATCGAAAATTTTCAGATTTTATTTTTTGAATTTGAGGTTTGAGATATCTTTATTTCTCATAAGAATTTACAACAATTTACTTACATGAGAAAGTTTAAATACTTGCAAACAAATAATAATCTTATCCTAGGCGTACACTAATATATCGAAATCATTTCACTCAAACACGTTCAAATCGTAAGTATACATTTTAAATAATTTTAATTTCTAAGTATAAACAAAATACAATGTAGATTAACAGGGTACTTGTAAAAAAACTAACATAAACAAGGAGCAAACAATGCTTGGACGCGCACCTTACACAGATCGAGCGTAGCTAGAAGTGACGTGTGAAATAGTGAAACTAAGGTGCGCTCAGATTAGATGTTAAAATGTTAAATAATATTTTAAGTGCTTTCTAAAAGTTGGCATTGATTTTGCTTCTTTAATATTTTTCGGTAATTGTTTATACGATTTTGCACCTTCGTACATTAAATTATTTTTTTACCATAATTAGTTCTTGGGGTTAAGAGGCAAAGGTCGTTTACACGTCTTAGTCTAATTTTTTGTATTTGTTGTTTCTTTGTGAATGTTATTTGAGTATGTATGCCTTTATTTAATATTTTTCTTATTAATATACAAGTTTTATATATATATATTTGTTTGAGTTATATTTAATAATTTTGTTTCTTTATATAGTAGATTTGTTGGTGTGAGGAAATCATATTTAAACAAGGTTTTAATTAATTTATTTTGTGACCTTTGTAGTGGTTCTAGATTTGTTTTTGCAGCAGTGCCCCAAATTTCAGTCAAGTATTCTAAATGCGGTTTTATGAGAGAGTTATATATATTATATCGAATTCGGTGCGGTAAACATGTAATCATACCCCGTAGGGCTCCAGAAAGAGAAGTTAATTTTGTTTTAATTTTAGAAATATGTGGTTTCCATGTTAAATGCGAGTCTAAGATCAGTCCAAGATATTTCTGTTCATCAACTTTATTTATAATTTAATTATTTATTTTCAATGGTGTATAATGTGATATTTTTTTGTTTTTTGCTGTAAATAACATATAGTTTGTTTTTGATACATTTATAGTTAGCCGATTGCATTGAAACCAGATATTTAGAAGATCTAAGTCATTTTGTGCGTCTTTAATAACAGAGTCTATAGAATGGCCAAAGTAGAATAGAGTGGTATCATCGGCGTATAACGTTATGTCTCCCTTAAGCCCGAGATCTTTTATATTATTTATATATATAAGAAACAAGAGAGGCCCCAGAATCGAACCCTGAGGTATACCACAAGGCACAACCCTGGGTCCACTCTGTGTTTCACCGATCTTAACCACTTGCCGACGATTAGTGAGGTAAGATCTGAGTATCTCATTAGCGGTTCCCGTAATGCCAATGTCAGATAGTTTCTTTAATAATAAGTCGTGACTAATTGTATCAAAGGCCTTCTTTAAATCTATGAAGACTCCTAGTGCTATTTGTTTTTTATCAATGTTGAGTTTCACTTTAGTTATAAGGTCTATTGTAGCTGACAGTGTGTTAGATTTCGGTTTGAAGCCATACTGCTGCTTGTAAAAGAAGTTCTGTGCAGATAGGTAGGCTTCAAGACGTTTATATAATAGTTTTTCATAAATTTTTGACATTACGGGAAGAACAGATATTGGGCGGTAATTGCCAGGTTCCGACTTAGTCCCAGATTTAAATATAGGTGTCACTTTAGCCATCTTTAGACTATCGGGGAAAGTGCCATTTTCCAGATTATTATTTATGCAATTTGTAAGTTCAGGAAGGATGAGGTGTTACACGCATTTTATTGATTTGCTATTAACCCCATCTAATCCGGAACTAGTATTTGTGCTTAAGCTATCTATTAACTTGGCAATTTATTCCGTTGTACATGGTTGTAATTGTGTTAGTGCGATTGTGTCAGCAGTATTTGCTCCAATTGTATACGTTAAATTATTATGAAAATTTGTTGGTATTTGACTATTTAAGATCAGGCCCACATTAGAAAAAAAGTCATTGAATTGTTCACAGATAGTATTTTGATCCGTTATGTAACCATTGGGTGTTAAAAGTTTACTCGGGAATGATGGGTCTCTTATTTTGTTGTTATAAAGGTTATTTATTAGTTTCCACATCTTTTTAGGGTTGCTCTTGCAGTCGTTGAAAGCTTTTGAATAATATTTAGTTTTAGTTTTATGAATGGTTCTTGATACTTCGTTTCTTTCTTTGGTGAATGCTTCTTCTAGTAATCTGTCTTCTCGATTCTTCTTAAATTTGTTCCATATTTTATTTCGAATGTTTATGCTAACTATAATTTTCCTGTTGATCCAGTCTTGGCGGGGTGGGTTAAGAATTTTAGTCTTTGTGGGTCTACTATTGCTGACGCAAGAATTCAGCTTCTCTTCAAGTAGTTCATATGATTTATTACCAGTATCTGTGCAGTTTCCCATAGTTTTATATAGTTGTTCGTAATTGATAGCTTCATATCTAACTCTTCGCAGTGGTTCAGGCCGGTATTTCTGTATTTCGAAGTATATTTGCTTGTGGTCAGACATGGGGGTTTCAATTATGATGAAATTGAATCTGTGTTTTTTAAGGTTTGAACAAACATGATCTATTATTGATTTCGTTGAAATTGTTTCACGTGTACAGAATTTTTCGTCTATTTTATTTATTATATCGTAACCATTCTCCTCTAACACATCTTTGTAGTTATTAGTTGCCTGTTGCTGACTCAGTAAATTAATGTTGAAGTCTCCAATTATAACAGCTCTGTTTCTTTTATGCAATTGCATGGAATAAAAGTCCAAGAAGTTTTTTAAATTTGAAGCGTCTGCTTTCCGATATACTGCACCGATATCAAGACAATAGTGGTCAAGATGAATCCAAAGGTAGTGATTATCACCTTGAGACAGATTTTCTGTGACGTGGTGTTTTAGGCTATTGCAAATGAATATTGTTACTCCTCCGCCTCTCATGTTATGCCTGTAGTTAGAATAGTGAAAATAGCCGGGAAACTAAAGACTTATACCTTCTTCGTCTGACTTAATCCATGTCTCTGAGAAGATAATTATATGAATCCTATTCTGAAACGATTCAACTACGCATATTAATTCATCCAATTTCCCTGGTTTCACTATACTTCTTACGTTGGCATATAGAAATCGTAGAGAATTTTTGGTCGAAGAAATATCTTCGTAGCTATCTACAATTTTATAAGTAATTGGGTCTGTGTTGCACGAATAAGTTTGGAGGTGAGTAGTGTCGTTGTATTTTAGTTTTTTGACGAGCGTTCTACGATCTTTGGCACACCTCTAACATATTTTATAATTAAGTTTTTATTATTATTTTTCGATTGGCGCTTTAATGCTTCTTTAAGATCTTTATATTATTTTTGCTGTAGAGGGGTCTGATCTGCGTATATTTTGAAATTGCCTAAATTCTCATTTCTTCTATTACGTAGCAAAGTTACAGCTGTCTCTGAAGACGAAAAACATACGTTTATGAGACGATTTTTGCCGGGCTATATTTCCCAAGACGGTATACTACTTTGGGCTGGAACCTCTCATCTATTGTCTTTACTATTTTAGTCGCTTGTTTATTGTCGATGTCTTTCCTTTCGTCTTTATTGTTCGATTAATTAATTTCTAAACTAAATCACGACTGATTGGTATGCGTAATACATCATTACATGTGTATTTCCAACCTTTATGACTGTAAACTAGTTATATTGCACAAATGTTTAGAAGAAAGCAAACAGAAGCAGATAAGTTACTTTTGCATATAAATTATAGGTGTAATAGCAATCAATTGTATAAAATAAAAGCCATAAGTCTAAAAGAAACCAAGGTTTTATAAATTTATTTTCTTAAATAAGATACATAAGTCGTTTAGTTTATTTGTAAAATCAAAATACAATATCATCATTATTACAGCCCATCACAAGTCCACTGCTGAACATGGGCCTCCCCCAAGGAATGCCACAAAGCACGGTCCTAAACCACCTGCATCAATCGACTTCCTGTATATCTTACCAGGTCGTCACTCCATCTAGTAGGGGGCCGGCCCATTGCCACTTCAGCTTACTAATCCGTTGGGCTATGTCGGTCACTCTGGTTCTACTGCGGATATCCTCATTTCTAAGTTAATCACGCAGAGAAACTCCGAGCATAGCCCTCTCCATAGCTCGCTGAGCGACCTTGAGCTTCCTCATCCGGCCAGCAGTGAAGGACCACGTCTCAGTTCCGTATGTCATCACTGGCAACACGCACTAGTTGTACAGTCTCGTTTTCAAGTTTTGAGGTATACCTGACGAGAAGATGTGCCGTAATTCCCCGAACGCTGCCCAACCGAGTTGAATCCACCGATTGACCTCTCGGTCGAAGTTGGACTTACCTAGTCGTACTATTTGTCCCAGGTAAACATACTCGTCAACAACTTCGAGCTAAGTGCTCCCAACAACTACCGGCATAGGTGTGACATGGACATTAAACATGATCTTTGTTTTGTCCATGTTCACCTTAAGACCTATCCGTTGGGAAACACTATTGAGATCATTGAGCATAGTGCTTAGGTCCTCCATCGATTTTGCCATAATGACTGTACTCGCCAATGATGTTGATACCGTATCCTTTCCAGTCCAGAAGATTGAAAACGTCTTCGGTGAAGAGTTTCGGGGATATCACGTCACCCTGTCTTACACCTCTCTGCAATTGGATAGGTTTCGTACTCTGGTTCTGTACTCGGATAGCCATCGTAGCGCTACTGTACAAACACTTCAACACTTCGATATACCGACAGTCAACTTGGCACTGCTGAAGGGACTGCAGCACCGCCCAAATTTCAACGGAATCAAAGGCTTTCTCATAGTCCACATACGCCAGACATAGTGGCAAATTGTACTCCTCGGACTTCTGTACAATTTGCCGAAGGGTATGTATGTGGTTTGATTTCCGAAAAGGCTTCAACTTTTTCGAAAATTGGCTTGTTCGGGAGGCTGGAAGTCGTCAAGTCTGCGCGCGAGACGATTCGTAATGACTCTCAAAAACAGCACGTAGGCGCGGCTCAGAAGGGAAATCGGTGTGTAGTTCTTCAAGACAGCGTTGTCACCTTTCTTGAAGAACAAGACCACCGCACTTCTGCTCCACGCCTCCGGTGTAGTGCGACCATGGCGGACGGAATTAAAGAGTTTCTGAAGGACTTCAAGTATAGGTTTTCCACCCGATTTCAGAAGCTCCGCTGTAATTCCATCCTCGCCGTTTTTAAGGTGCTGGAGAGCCATTCTAATCTCGCTCAGACTGACGTCCGGGATAACATCGGAATAGTGTCCCATAAGCTCGCTGTTGGATCGTTACTCACGCTTACATGTGGCTCCAACGAAGATGTGTACAGCTGCCCATAGAACCTCTCAATCTCACTCAAAATCTCAGGGGTCCCGGAAACGACGCTGCCACACTCGGTCTTCAGCTACGACAGTTGGCTCTTTCTGGAAGACAGATCACTAGCAAAGACTTTGGAGCCTTGGTTCCGCTCGATTTCTTCTTTAATACGAGCAATATTAAAGTTGCGTAACTCCCGCCGCATGCATTTGGAGATCTGTCTGTTGAGTTGCCTGTATGCTGTCAAATCTACTGAAGACTGCAGCTTCATATCCCGTCTAACAGCCATGAGATTAACAGTGTGATCGGAGAGTTTTTGTGTTCTTCTGCGGCGGGTCTTGCAAAACTTAGCTCCGACCGCATGGACAGTTTCCACGAGCTTTTCATTCATATCGTCCACTGCATTGCAATCTTCTAGGCACTGAAAACGGTTTTTGTAGCTAGAGCTGAAAGGTTTCGGGACTTTGGATTAGAGCACGAGGGGGACGGAGCGTTGACTTCATTAGACGTGACCTCTCCAACTTAACGTTTAGGTTCAGTGTGCCTCTCACCATTCGGTGATCGCTGCCAGTTTTCACCCTCACGATCACTGAGACATCACTGAGCATTTGTCCTCTAGTCATCATAATGAAGTCAATCTCATTTTTTGTGGAACCGTCGGGGCTCAACCAGGTCGACTTACTGTAGGGCAGCTTCTGGAAGAAAGATTTCATCACAAAGAGTCCCTCTTTCTCCATGAAGTCGGCCAGCTGCTGGCCCCTTGGGTTCCGTTGCCCTACTTCGAATTTCCCTACTTTCAGCTCACCGTTCTCTCTTGTACCTAGTTTTGCGTTGAAGTCTCCCATTAACACCGTATATTGGGTTTTGGAGGAATGCATGGCTCTAGAGATATCCTCATACATTTCGTCCACCTCCTCATCGGGGTGTGCCGAGGTTGGTGCGTAAGCCTGTATGACCTTCAGCAAATACCGTTTGGTGATTCTGAGTATAAGGTACGCAACCCTCGTTGACACACTCTCAATCTTTACAACGTTGTTAACGAGAGACTTGTGGACGATAAATCCGACACCTCCTTGGGACAGATGGTCACCCTCCTGATTATAGAACAAATTGCCGGATTCGAGGATAACCGTTTCCTCCCCCTCTCTTCGGACTTCTGATAATCCTATAATATGCCAGCGTAACTTGTCTATCTCTTCTTCCAGCTCCACAATCTTCTCGTCAGTCCTCAGGGTGCGTGCGTTGTATGTTGCCAGTTCAGTCGTTGTAGGTGGCAACCGAACCTCCACCGGAGATTCTTAGCAACCCCTGCCCCGCCGTTACTATGGTCGCCACCGTAGCCAGGAATAGCGGGGCCCGCCAGGGACTGGGGGCCGTCTCTTCGTTACTTTCATGGGGGGTATATTGCCATAGTTGCCACGCTTGGCGAGCGGGTTGGCAACCGCAGTTTTTTATTGTTGTTTTGCTGTTATCAGAAAGATGCTGCTGCCCATCCTCTGCCTCAGTTTCCTTCTGTCGCCTTTTACGACACCTACGGGAAGATATGGGGTAGTGAGTATTCTTACCCGCCACTACACGGGGCATCATATTGAAATAATTAATATTCTAAGTATCTCGCATAAAAACAACTTCCGTTTAATAAATCAAAAGTATAAATTCTCCTTCAAAAACAAAAAATATAAATCTAAAAGCTTTAAATTTTGTGAGATCATTCAGTAACGAGATATTTTTATAATTAATCTACTAATCATAGTCACAGCTTACTATTTATGAATATCTAATTACTATGTTATTCACAACCACGAAAATCACAATAGTTATTAATATTAATATAATATTAATAAATTTAAAATTATTTAAATTAAATGTTATAAAAATGAAACAGTTTTAACAATTTGCTATTTTTCCTATTTAACTGAAATACTATGAAAGCTTATAAATAACATTAGAATCTTAAAAAATAGCTTCAGAAAAATAAATTAGTAAGCACTGCAATTCTAAAGATTTACATAAAAGCTTTCATAATATTTAGGTATTACATTTTTTTCTATTAATTTTATGGTACCCTGCTTTTTTGTCTCCAAAACTTTCAGTTTTTGAGTATATAATTTCTTTAAAGTTGGCACTGTTGCAGTCTTAGTTTACTTTTTCAATATGTGTACCATTTTAAAGTTTTCATCTTCATAGGACGTTTTGAATAAAAATGTATCCCTGTTGTCCTTGGTGATTTTCATAATTTTAATATCTGCCCATTTCACTTTCTCTCCGTCTTCACTTGTCGTGTAATTTCCCGTAGATAACGGTTTTAAAACGTAAAATCTTCATACGTCAGTTTTTTTTTTCCAGTGTACGAAGTGCTATACTTTTTTGTCGTCGTAATGAGTGTTTTATACTGGTCTGTACATAGAAAGGCGATAAGAAATACAAGTAGGTCGTTGTTGTTGTTGAGTGCTGTTGTATTCAACTGGGTCATAAATAACTGCTGAGCGCTGGAAAGTGTTCACCCTCGAAGGTCTAGGTTTCGGTAATGTACAAACGTTATAAGAAAATAAATACTCTATAAGATCCAAGTTTATATTATCATCTGAATTAACTGAAAAGTTAGGGTCTTTAACGCTATCGTCTGATGAAAAATCAGTCCCCGTGTTTAATTGGCTAGCAGTGTCACTTTCTTCGATTATTATTTGGCCTTTTTTTCGATGTATTATTTAGGACAGAAATGTATCTATTTCGTCGCGTACTGAGAATCCGAGGTCAGGCTGGCTGTGTGGAATAGAATTTGTGGAGGCATCATTTAGATCCATGGCATCATTTTCTTGAGATATGTTTTCAAGTAAAGTTTCAGGCAGCATTGTGCTAGAATTATAGTTGAATGCAACTGTGCCTAGATCTCATGGCGTTCTGTCTGGACTGCCGCTTTCAACATTCTCTATTTGTAACAAAGAAAATAAATAAATGAGTATTGTAATAATGATATGAATTAATAATACTACCCACGACTTCGCTCCCTAAGATCACCTGAATTATAAAATAGCTTTTCGAACCCCAAAGTAAAGTAATGAAGAAGTTTAAGAGTTAGACCACTATTTCCAGAAATAACTTCATTCAACTTAACCTCTTTATAAAATTAATAAAGACATGTTAATAGTCGTAATCACTTTAAGATGAACATAATACATTTTTATTAAATATAATATTATCTACTCACTTTTTTGTTAGATGTTTGACGGGACTCCCAAGCTCCGACATATTCGGAATTCTTTGCGCTTGTTTGTTCATTCTGAAGTATATCATAAATTAATCACTAACTAAGCCTTTACACTTTAATATACACTTTTATAAAATTTAAATGAAAAACGCCTACAAAATGTTAAAAATCATAACATCATGCTAATAAACGAACACATTACTAGAATTGAGCAGTCTGGTAAAAAAATCTATTTAGGTACTTTAGGTTACATTCAAGACGTGTCAGAGCAATAAAATTTAAAAAATCTATAACATTCTAAAAACGGGGCCGATAAGTAAATATTACTTTTATGTATAATATTTTATTTAGTTTTAATATTATTATATAACAAAACAATATTAAACCAAAAAATTGATTTTTAGTTTTAAAATTTAAAAAAGTTTCCATCGAAAAATTTATGCAAAAGAAACGTATTCCAAATACAGCAGTTTTGTTTATAAATTAATTGAATATTTGTATAAAGTTTTTAAACAAAACAAGTATATTACGAAATGTGGCTCTTTTATCTTGAAACAAAATTATGTACCTTTGAATTTTAAATTCAAAACAAACACATACCATAATCTGATGCTTTTGACTATGAAATATGAATCAAACTTACATGCTTTTTTGATATGTGATAGTTTGGTTCCAAGAATTAGTGCATTCACGCTGGCATCCCGACAACAACTGAAAATATGGCGGTTTTGACCTGAAGTTAGTCGCAAAAGCTCAAAATTCAAAACAAATGTTTCGGTATATTTTTGGTGCTTTAAGGTTGAAATCAACGGGTGTCTTCAATTCAAGTATAATAAACCTAGCAAGCTAATAGCATAGCAAAGTGGCGAAGCAATCAGCTTTGTAGCGGTTTCTAACGGTTGCCGTTGAGCAATCAGTTTCAAAATAGGAGGTTAAGATGCCTGGGTGATCAGTAATCGATTGCTGAAAACAGAATTTGAAAATTCAAAACCGTTCTCGAGATAATCGTGGGACAGACGGACAGACGGACAGACGGACAGACGGACAGACATCGTGAAATCAATAAGTGACTTCGCAAGCTTCGCCACTTAATAATGATAGATTATAAGACGACTTATACAATAAAAACGATTTTGTTCTTTTTTTTTTAAGCAGCGATATATTACATTCCATTAAGTATCTCATTTCAGACAGATAAAAGTCTAAGCCTACAGTCAATCGAGTTTATTTTTAAACTACAAATTATAGTATCAATCAAGTATTCTCTCTATTCTCTCCATTTGGCCCAAGGAATGCAGACGCAAAATTTTCTTGAGTTATGATGTACTAAAGTAAGATGGACACTATTACTTTCGAGATATACATTGAGAGGCGGCTTACGTTTTATCTGTTTTATTGTATTATTACTATTAAGATTAGTAATAATAATTGTGTTGGATGGAAGAACAATATATAAAAATTATTTGTAACAAACTTACACAGGTTCGTTCCGCCAGTTCGAGCTGCGAGTACTATTGAATTTCAACTCAAGTTAAATCGAGTCGAGTTTGTTTCGAATTTTTTTTAATATTACATTACCAGAACCAATGACCTGAACACAAATATCAAAACAATTATTTTGTCTGATTTCTTGATTCCGTTTATATTTTCATATAATCTTTATGCTATTTACAATAATAAATTGATATCTTTATTTGTGTATAATATCATTGATAGTCGTTAAAATGTCTAGTGGGCCCAAAAACGATTGACTCCTTTAAGGGTAGTTCTGTGTTTTATTTTTTATTTTTTAGGATAAGGGTGAGAAACGAGCACACAGTCCACCTGATGGTAAGTGGTTGCTGCGGCCCATAGACATCTACATCTTTTCTCGATTACGAATCAAAATGCAGATGCATTGTCACCCGTGAGGACTAAGTTGTAATGCCTCGTTTCCAGTAAAAAAGGTCTTCGGTTCTCTGCATTCACCATACGAAACACAGCAGCGTTAAGGTGCTATTTTACAATGGTATTCTGTGAGAGCGTGGTTCTACCTCGGTCCAGCCGACCCAATGTTGCTACAATTATACCTACTACTAATATAGCTGCAGCATGGCTCTACCACGTAAGAAAAGTGTGTAGTAGTGCACTTTTATGGGCTGTAATGGATAATAGATACAGGTTCCCTCATGACGTTTTCTTTCACCACCGATCATGTGATAAATAAGCACTTAACTATTTCATTGGTGCCAGTGAGGTTCAAATCCGGGTTTCTCTCGGAGGTACTATGAAATTTATAGGTCCAGGACTCTGTTATTCTAATAAATATTTAAAGTGGTCAGTGATGAAAATACGAGCGTATGTAAATATCATCATTATACATCGTTATGACATCATCATTATTACAGCCCATCACAAGTCCATTACTGAACATTTTGGGGGTTGCCGAAAACTGCGCCTGAGAGTGCAAGATTGCTATTTGAAAATTTTTATTCCCCATCTGTTGTAGATTCTTTGAAATATATGGCTGAAAATGAAAAATGTATGGATGACCTTACTATTAAATTGATCCGCTGGTCTATGTCCGTGATTAGTTCTAAGTTATTCTCATTTAAATTTTCATTAAAACTTGTTTAAAATTAAAATGAAAGATATTTACAGCTTACCCTTAAAGCAAATATTGATATTTATTCTATTAAGCGTTGTTTTCCAACTTGGTATACATTAATTAAAACTGCCATAATGTTCCACCATAGTCTCGCTTTACTTGAATTAATAATTTTTAAAATATTGTCTCATTGCAACATAGATTTACATACTTACTCCGCTCGAGTCCAATCTGGAAATGTTCGGATATTTTAAAAGTTATTGATTATAATCTTAAAATAGGTATAGGAAAAAGTCTAAATTTAACTTTAAATACAACAGCCTGGACTCAAGCTACTTTAACTATAAAATGGTGTTTGGTGTGAGAAATCTTTCTAACATTGCATTGCCTACTTTCCTTGCTTTCGTCATAGTGTCAGTGACTTAAGTAACATAATTTTAACTAATAAAGTAGACCTCTGTTTTGCTACGGACGCAGGGCAAACATGGCGAACGCTCTGTCCCGGCGAAAATGTCCCACTGGAAGTTAACCAACAAAAACAGTGGGATATTTCGACCAGATGGAAGTTAGCGTAGAACATTCTTTTTTTTAACTAAACTGTGTGGCAATTAATTGCTCCATAAATGCTCCAGCAGAATGCGAAATTGCTCCACCTCTATTGTTATTAGTTATTTTATAATACATTTTTAAAAAAATTAAGTATCAAAAATTTAATTTTGCTATAAAGTATAAAATATCTACTTTTTTAAATTAAACTGTGTGCCAATTAATTTCTCCTTAAATGCTCCAGCAGAATCCGAATTTGCTCCACCTCTATTGCTATTAGTTAATTTATAAATAATTTTTAAAAATTTAAGTATCGAAAATTTAATTTTGCTATAAAACAGAAAATATATAGTTTTTAAAAATAAACTGTATGCCAATTATTTGCTCTTTAAATGCTCCAGCTGAATCCGAAATTGCTATACCTCTATTGCTATTACTTAATTTATAATTAATTTTTAAAAAAATAACCAGAAGAAAGTTAGCGTAGAACATTATTTTTTTAAATTAAATTGTATACCAATTAATTGCTCCTTAAATGCTCCAGCAGAATCCGAAATTGCTCCACCTCTATTGTTATTAGTTATTTTATAATTAATTTTAAAAAAATTAAGTATCAATAAAAATTTAATTTTGCTATAAAGTATTAAATATCTACTTTTTTAAATTAAACTGTATGCCAATTAATTGCTCCTTAAATGCTCCAGCAGAATCCGAAATTGCTCCACCTCTATTGTAATTAGTTAATTTATAATTAATTTAAAAAAAAATTTAAGTATCGACAATTCAATTTTGCTATAAAACATTAAATATCTACGTTTTAAAATTAAACTGTATGCCAATTATTTACTCCTTAAATGCTGCAGCAGAATCCGAATTTGCTCCACCTCTATTGCTATTAGTTAATTTATTAATAATTTTGAGAAAGAGTGATCCCATTTGAGTAATAGCGCCATCATCAATAGAATGTAGTAACATTCTATAGTAAAAGTCATTTTATCGAATAAAAATTGATTGACTCTCAAAAGTGGTACGTATAATAGATGCTAAATGGCATAAACCCAAAAAATAATATTGATGGGTGAGTTTTGAAATTATGGATTCTTAGGAATGGATTAGACAACCATCTTAATAATTTTTTTGTGTTAGTGCCATCTAGCGTCTTTTCTACGTACCACCATGAGAGTTAACCAATTTTGATTTGATAAAATGACTACTTATAGAAAAAAAGAAACAGATGGTGCTATTAAAAAAATACGTATATAATAAATAGTATTTACCTAATTAACAAACAAAACAGATATGTCTCTTCTTAAGATCGAAGAAGATGATGCACTGTGACACATCTGTATATAATTTTATGTAAATAATGTAGGCCATACAAATAATTGTTCCGGGTCCGGATGTTTGTCCTTGTGAAATTAATGTTTGTAAACCGCCTCCACGACACAGGAGATAATCCTAGTGTGGGGGTAACGTTTTTTTACAATTGAAATTGAAAGATTGAACCCTTCTTACTTCTACTTACTTCTACACTTCTTGTTGATTTTTGCATTACCTTTATTAAAGTTACCCTTATGAATAAATAAATATAATTACGTATGTAGAAATAAAATTGATTTTCATCCTCATCAATCATTGGGGCGAGGATAATGTCTGCCAGCATAAGTAATAAGCAGGCTAAGTTACAAGGTGCTCAGTTCAAAAATTCGTAGGTAGGTAGTTTAGTTTAGTTTAGTTTTACGACGGGCTGTTTTCCGCAACTCCACGTCTATGCGCGTATTTTGCGTGTGGGCAGGAATAATGTGATTATTCGAGCCATGAGATCTCTCCGAAGAAGCTCAACAGGCCCTTGATGTTGCATGCAACTTCGGGGAGTGATCCCGGCGTGCCGAGATGTTTAGCCCTGTATGTAGCGACCTCCGGACATTTCAGTAGCACGTGGGCCGCCGTTTCTTCCTCCCCCATACATGCCCTGCACAGGGGACTATCTGTAACACCTATAGTAAATAAATGTTTGTTAAAGGTGCCGTGTCCTGTGATAGCACTTGTTACTATCCTAATCTGCGGCTTGTTCAGTCTCATTAAAACTTTTGTTAAGCGACTGTTTATTTCAGGCAGGGCATCCCTAGCTTGTCTACAGTCTACTAGATTTTTCCAAAGCTGAGCGTGTTGATTAGTGAAGTGTCTACGTACCAGTGAACAAACGTTACCAAAGGGGATTGGTATGATTGGTTCCGGCCCTATAGTGGCCAAAGCCGATCCTCTTCTAGCCAGTTCGTCTGCTGCATCGTTGCCTCTGGATCCACTGTGTCCCTTTATCCATTGCAGGGTCACATTGTTGTTTTTACATACCTCATTTAATCGTTGATGGCATTCATATATTAGTCCCGAGTTCACCACATTGCATCTCAGGGCTTGGAGTACCGCCCTACTGTCGGTCAGTATTCTGATGGGGAAGTCATTAACCTTCCTAGCATCTATTGCTATGGCCGCTTGAATGATACCCATACATTCCGCCTGAAAGACCGTGTTATAGGTACCCAGCGGTGTGCATATGTGAATATTGAGGTCTTCAGAGAAAGCTCCAGAACCTACACCTTCACCATCACCAACCATCGGTGAAAATTCTAAGCTCTTTTGGGCTTAATCCTTCCGGCTGGCTGTTTTCATTTAACTGTATCTTGTATTTCTTATCGAAAACAAATTGTTTAGGAATCCTATCGTATTTGGCTTGTAGGATAGGAATTTTTGAGTGAATTCTATCAATTATGCCTGTATGAGGGACACTATTCTTACTCCAAAGATTTAGGGTCTTGAGTCTGATGGCAGCTAAAGTCGCTTCTTGTTGTATATGTACATGAAGCGGAGTTAGCTCCAGCATCGCTTCTAAGGCTGCTGTTGGCGTAGTTCTCATGCAGCCTGTGGCAGCCATACATGCCAGTCTCTGGTAGCGCTGAAGCTTCTTAATTGTGGTGGCTTCATTTGTCTTGGTCCACCATACCAGAGCGCCGTATGTGATCATGGGCCGAATTACAGTTTTGTAAAGCCACAGTATGATTTTTGGCGTCAATCCCCATCTTTTGCCAATCATGTTTCTGCATTGCCAGAAAGTTATACTAGCTTTGTTGATTTTGTTTTCTATGTGTTTATTCCAGTTAAGTTTGCTGTCCAAGGTAAGACCTAAATATTTTACCTCAGAGGATAGCTGGAGTTTTGTGCTAAAAAGACTTGGAGGATGATAGTTATTCAGCTTTCGTTTTTGTGTGAACATAACTAAAACCGTTTTATTTGGATTGACGGTTAAGTCGTGTTCCCTGCACCATCTCTCCACTATACGGAGAGCCGCTTGGGTCAGGTCGCACACTATGCTTGCTGTCTTTCCAGAGACCAGTATTGTCAGGTCATCAGCATAACCTACTGTATAGAAGTGATTGTCATTTAATTTGCTGATGAGTTCATTAATGACCATATTCCACAGGAGAGGTGAGAGAACCCCACCCTGCGGGCAGCCTTTCTTAATTTGGATTGGTTGAGATTCACCAGCAATCTTTATTATTCGTGTACTGAGCATGTAAACTATCCAGTCGATCAGTGCCGGTTCAACTTTGTGTCTACCGAGTGCACCTTTTATGCTGGAGAAGTTCGTTCGGTCAAAAGCACCTTCTATATCTATGAAGGAACCTAGACATATTTCTTTGTTTTGGATGGCCTCTTCAATCTTTGTAATTACCTTATGAAGGGCCGATTCTGTTGATTTGCCTAGACTGTAGGCGTGTTGCTTGTCGTGTAGTGGTAAGTTCATTAGCGCCGACCCCCTGAATTCCCTTTCACACATCCTTTCCATCGTCTTTAGGAGAAAGGATGTGAGGCTAATGGGCCTGAAGGATTTAGGGTCAGTGTAGTCGCTCTTACCTGGTTTGGGTATGAATGTAACTTTCACTTCCCTCCATCCCCTAGGAACATATTTAAGAGCAAGACAGGCTCGCATTATGGCAGCAAGTCTGACTATTAGGGCTTTACCCCCCCACTGTAGGAGTGCCGGGAATATGCCGTCGGGTCCTGCCGCCTTATAGGGGAGGAAACTGTGAATGGCCCAATGGATTTTGTCCATCGTTACCACTCTCTGTGCTAAATTCCAGTCTTCTGCTGTTGATGTCAGTATGTCGTCATGCCGGTTTGCCTCCTGGGTTACGCAGCAACCTGGGAAGTGCGTTTCAATTAGGATGCGTTGGGCTTCATCCGGCGATGTTGAGTAGCTACCGTCGGGTTTCTTTAGAGACATGGATCCCGACGTGTTCTGTTTAGCTAGAATATTCCTAATCCTATTTGCTTGTTTGCAGGTTTCTATGTTGCCACAGAATTTACGCCACCCAATCGAGCGTCGATACCTGATACATTTTTTGTATTCAGACTTAGCTTTCTTATATAATAGCCAGTCTTCATCCATTGAGGTATTCATGGCCCTATTTAGAGCTTTTCTTACCTTCTTACGTTTTCTATCGAGTTCTTTACCCCACCACGGTTGTTTTACCTCGGCATGTCTTGGTGGAGTGATTTTTGGACATGATTCATGGTAGCTGTCTATCATGGCCTTAGTAACAGCTGCTACCTGTTCTTCTAGGAGCGACTGATCTGCTATAGTATTTATCCCCTCAAAATCCGCTAGCAAAGACGTCAGCCTATTTAGGTATTTAGTTTTATCTGTCTTGCGGGGATTTCTCCATGGTGGTGTAGAGGGGATATCGACCTGTAGTGCGAAGCAGATCCATCTATGGTCTGAGCATGAGGCCTCTCTCGACACATGCCATCCCGTAATTAGTTTGGCTGCTCCTTCTGTTGCAAGTGTGAGGTCGATTATAGTGCGACAGCGTTTGTTTATGAAAGTAGGTTCAGAACCTATGTTTAAAATGGTTAGGTTAGTACTAAATAAATATTCAACTAAAACTTTACCTCGTTCATTTGGTTTTTCCATTCCCCAAAGGGGATGATGTGCGTTGGAGTCCGTCCCGATCACAACCTCTAGTCCGGTCCTCTCGCAGAAGTTCACCAGCCTGCTGAGGTCATGAGGGGGAGGAGTGTCTTCCTCCGGCATGTAGACCGAGGCGACGACTAATCTACTCTCCTGTGTGTACTGTATTGCTACGGCATACATGTCTCTAGAACAGAAATCTGTTAAAGGTTGTGCACAGATATCTTTAGTAGTGTAAATACACGCTCTAGGCTTGTCGTGTTCAGAGCTGTAGAATAACTTACCTTTTAGGTTGTTTAGGCCTTTAATTTTACCAGCCCCAACCCACGGCTCCTGGATTAAGGCTATGGCAGTCCTTTGAACCTCCAACCACTTGCGTAATTGAGCCGACGCAGTTTCGCTGTGGTGGAGGTTGGCCTGCACTAGGCTAGTTTTGGACGAAGGGCACGCCATCATTGATCGCGTCCTCCCCATCCCCGCCCAAAAATAGGCCTGCCAGAAGATCTCGGGTTTCATCGTCAGCCAACGAGTCGGAGGTGGTCGGCAAAATGCAGTCCTCCTCGTCACTCAGTGAGCTGCCGCTGAGCCCAATCTCCACTGGGGGCTTCGGCTCAATTGTGCAGGCCGTTTCTTCACTGGACTTGGCCTCCAGTGATTCCGCTGTACCGGTAACTATGGCTCCGGTATCCATAACTTCCGGGTTGTTTTCTACCTCTTTGCTCGGTGGAGTATCAAAGAATTTGCCTCCACGACCCTGGAATTTTACGTATACCGCCCCGCATACACATGCGAGACGGCGTCCGGCCTTCATCAGGGTCGGGATATGATCCTCCGGCACCGAAACAACGAGGAACCACCCGTCCGTCTGCTTATCTGCCTTGAGTAACAGCCAGTCCCTGATGTTAACCCAGCGGTTCTGGTACGCCAACACGCGACCAATGTCGCGTGAGTCTTTCCAGGCCCCCTGGGCATCAGGGATAAGGATACCACATTTGACTCTTTGTGGTATCTCTGACTGTTTCTTTATTGTCAGCAAGGTGCTGGATTTAAGGTCGAGGGTAGCAATGTTCCCCTTCAACCAGTCCAGAGCCTTCTGATCGTCGCACCACAGTTTCAGGACACCTTCCGTATAAACGGGTTTGCCCCTAAAAACTGGGCCCGACGCATCAGGGTCCTGGCTACTCCAGGCCTCGCTGATCATCTTCCTCTGTATTGCTACGAGGATGTCGTCTGCTACTTCCTTCGTAATGTGACCTGAACGCGCACACGTTAAGGCCACACCCAAATCTGCTTTAGCAGCGGAAGCGTAGCTCGTTCTTGCAGTCTTTGGTTGCTGTTCGAGTCGCACTTTTTTGTGTTCACCTCTAGGCGATGTGGACTCTTCCAGCATCCTTTTGGCTGCTCTTTCCTTCTTCCCAGGACGCTTGGCCGCTCGCTGCTTCCTGGCGGATATCCTAGAGCTGGTTCCCGCGTCCGCGACTTCCACTTGGGCTGGATTTTTATCCTTCCCAGCTTCAGCGCGGCTACTGGTTCCAGCGCCAAGCACCTCAGTCGCAGTAGCTTGCCCAGCCTCCTTGGTTTTGGTATCTGAAGCAGCCAAAGCGGCTCGTTCTCTACGGCCTTTTTCCCGCTGCTTCTTGTTCTTCTTTTTGGCCTTTCCACTACTGCCTGCAGGGATAGACCCTCCTGATGGTCCGTCAGGTCGGCAAGTCACCTTTTTGGGTGCCTTGCCTTTCCCCTTACGGCTCACCACTTGCCAGGCAGCAGAGAAAAGGTCGTCAGTCCGTAGTGGCTCCGCAGTTTTATCACTTGCGGGCTCTTGTTTCTTTTTCTCTTCCAGCTCCTTGGAACTGGTTTTGGAAACGTTCAGCGAGGTTATCCCTTTGGTGGGGGCACCTACGCTGGACGGTACTGTCCGTGGAGTCGTCGGTTTAGTGACGGTTCCCTTTTGTTCTTTGGTGTCTCTGGTAAGCACCTCTGACACCTCTCCCTCTTTCTTATTGGGCCTTAAATTGTCCATAATTTGTGTTTTTTAAAATTCATCCCCCCGGCTTCCCACCCTCCATGGAGCCCGCACCTTTGGGAACGCCCTACTTTAGAAGCAAAAGGAATTTCAGGCGTTAGGATTACCGGGAGAATATAGGGACGCGAAGTTGGCTCACAGCGCGACATCGGGAGCTCGATCCAGCTGGTAGATGGGGCTGACAAGGCCCATCCCCACCACCCGAATAAACTGTCACTTGCTCCGTCAGCATGGCCTTTACCACCACCCAGCCCCCTTTTCAGGAAGACTAGGCAGCCCCCACATCCCTCGCCTGCGACCCTCTGACGGGTGACGGCGCTTGGCCATTTCCCTATCTGTGGCTAGCAGATAGGGCCACCGTTTAGCTTGAAATCCGGACCAAAGAGGGCGTGTTGCCTCTCGCCGCTATATACCCCAGCGACGATCGGCTCAACCCTCCAGGACTCCTTCATCCCCGCGTACGGCGCTCGACTGCGCAGGTCCTAGCGCAGGTGGGTGTGTTAGTCCACCGGATACACCCACTCTCTCCGGCGGATTCGTCCCCTCCTCCTTTCTCATCCGGGCTTGGGACCGGCAACGGCGGAGTTAAGTTAATTGTAGGTAGGTATATTACTTTTCAATACGTGACACGTAAAAATTAACAATAATCAAAAACACATCTACGAAACATCCTATTTATTTATTTATTCTTTCTTGCACCAAATATTTGTACAAAAGGCGAGCTATCTATTTATTTACCTATAGTGAATAGGTATCTTTTAAACTCACAATTTTCAATGCTTCATTTTTAATATATAATTAATTATAAAATTTCATAATTAGATAATGTATGAAAATACATAATTCTAATATAATGCAACAAATATACCGAATAAAAAAATTAAAATACATTTATCGTTGTACGCTGTGTGTATTTCCATAAATTAGTTTATTGATGTTGAAAAAATAATACTACGTTCTTACCTACAATAGGGCAATATATTGAAACGAGAGGCGCGCCGCCGGCAAAATGCTCAAGGTCGTTCGCATGGAGTAGCCCCTTAAGAAATAGTCTCGTACACTTACTTAGCTGTTATGTTGCCTATTCGTTTATTCGAATTTCCATCTTAGCTTTATATTTATATATTTTTATTAATTTTCTCAGTGTTAAATTTAAAAAAAAAGTATAAATTATATTAATACTTATATATATTATGTAAGTTATTTATATGTATCTATACTTAATATAATAAAGCGGAAGAGTTTTTTTGTTTTTTTGTTTGTTTAAACGCGCTAATCTCTGGAACTACCAGTCCGATTTGAAAAATTATTTTTGTACATTATAGCCAGATTCATGTGGAATAGTATCGGCTATCTAACATTAAGCTATATCACTCAGCTAGCCTAAAATATGAATATTTGTTAAGCAAGTCAGAAGAAAACGCACTCTCGAAATGATTTATCCGCGTACGCTGGTGTTATCGTTAGGGATACGTAAATAAAATGTTCTAGAAAAATATAGATCTTTACTCCGTCTAAAAAAAAGTCCGCGATACCATATGTCTATTTCTTATACATAAGCCATAATTAGGTGTTTTATGACAAAAAATATTGAAAATTAATAAAGTGATTTATGAGCGTTATTATTAGGCATGGCCTATTTATCCTTACGAACGAAAGTTACTTCATCATCAAGACAATTTTATGAAGATAAGCCTTGTTCTTTATACCATGCTATTTGGACTCATAGTTTAAGAGATAATGTAAAATTAAAATAATTCAATACTTGGCTGGGCGCGCGAACGGCACATAAACCTTAGCCGCCCGGTGAGAACTGCGAGAACTGCTTAACCAGGAGGGGGAGGGAAAGTGGATAAAACTTAACTTCGCTCTACATCATACATAATATGCGGACAGATAAAAGTGCTCCATTAATTATGCCAAATTTTCCATCCATTGCTATCAAATAAAATATTTAATTGCAATTATAAAATGCTTGAACTAGGTCATGTCGCGCACCTCCAACATGTGATAACGCGGATGAAACCGCGGGGCACACCTAGTTACTTATATAAATATATTACAAAAGCGTTACAAAAAACAGTGTGTATCGTGAAGACACACGACAGAAGTGAAACTTTTGTATTACAGGGAAACATTTCAATTATTCATCAATGACTTTTGCATAACATAGATGGTGTGTATCATTCATTTATTTACATAAAATTATATACAGATGTGTCACTGTGCATCATCTTCTTCGATCTTAAGAAGAGACATATCTGTTTTGTTTGTTAATTAGGTAATTACTATTTATTATATACGTATTTTTTTAATAGCACCATCTATTTATTTTTTTCTATAAGTAGTCATTTTATCAAATCAAAATTGGTTAACTCTCATGGTGGTACGTAGAAAAGACGCTAGATGGCACTAACACAAAAAATTATTAAGATGGTTGTCTAATCCATTCCTAAGAATCCATAATTTCAAAACTCACCCATCAATATTATTTTTTGGGTTTATGCCATTTAGCATCTATTATACGTACCACTTTTGAGAGTCAATCAATTTTTATTCGATAAAATGATTTTTACTATAGAATGTTACTACATTCTATTGATGATGGCGCTATTACTCAAATGGGATCACTCTTTCTCAAAATTATTTATAAATTAACTAATAGCAATAGAGATAGAGCAAATTCGGATTCTGCTGGAGCATTTAAGGAGCAAATAATTGGCATACAGTTTAATTTTAAAACGTAGATATTTTATGTTTTATAGCAAAATTGAATTGTCGATACTTAAATTTTTTTTTAAATTAATTATAAATTAACTAATTACATTAGAGGTGGAGCAATTTCGGATTCTGCTGGAGCATTTAAGGAGCAATTAATTGGCATACAGTTTAATTTAAAAAAAGTAGATATTTTATACTTTATAGCAAAATTAAATTTTTTATACTTAATTTTTTTTAAATTAATTATAAAATAACTAATAACAATAGAGGTGGAGCAATTTCGGATTCTGCTGGAGCATTTAAGGAGCAATTAATTGGTATACAATTTAATTTAAAAAAATAATGTTCTACGCTAACTTCCTACTGGTTATTTTTTTAAAAATTAATTATAAATTAATTAATAACAATAGAGGTGGAGCAATTTCGGATTCTGCTGGAGCATTTAAGGAGCAATTAATTGGTATACAATTTAATTTAAAAAAATAATGTTCTACGCTAACTTCCTTCTGGTTATTTTTTTAAAAATTAATTATGAATTAAGTAATAGCAATAGAGGTATAGCAATTTCGGATTCAGCTGGAGCATTTAAAGAGCAAATAATTGGCATACAGTTTATTTTTAAAAACTATATATTTTCTGTTTTATAGCAAAATTAAATTTTCGATACTTAAATTTTTTAAAAATTATTTATAAATTAACTAATAGCAATAGAGGTGGAGCAAATTCGGATTCTGCTGGAGCATTTAAGGAGCAAATAACTGGCATACAGTTTAATTTTAAAACGTAGATATTTTATGTTTTATAGCAAAATTGAATTGTTGATACTTAATTCTTTTTTTAAATTTATTATAAATTAACCAATTACAATAGAGGTGGAGCAATTTCGGATTCTGCTGGAGCATTTAAGGAGCAATTAATTGGCATACAGTTTAATTTAAAATAGTAGATATTTTATACTTTATAGCAAAATTAAATTTTTGATACTTAATTTTTTTTTAAATTAATTATAAAATAACTAATAACAATGGAGGTGGAGCAATTTCGAATTCTGCTGGAGCATTTATGGAGCAATTAATTGCCTCACAGTTTAGTTAAAAAAAAAGAATGTTCTACGCTAACTTCCATCTGGTGATATTTCGTTGGTACAGAGCGTGCAGAAAGATTTGTTTCATATTTTTTATAATGAATAGAATACAATCATAGTGACCAAGATCAGGCACGCATTCTAGATGTTTCGACTAAGGAATCTGGTCATTGGTTACACGCTTTGCCATCAAATAATGTGGGCACATTACTTGATGGGGAAAGCTTGCGCATCGCCGTAGGAACCCGACTAGGGGCGGCGATTTGTCAACCCCATCAGTGCCCCTGCGGTATCCGCGTCGACAAGTTTAGGCTCCACGGACTTTCATGTATGAAAAGTGCTGGAAAAGTTTTCGCGGCATGGTTCTTTTAAAGATGTCACCCGAAGCACTCTTCTCTCTATAAATGTTCCTTCAGTTTTAGAGCCTTATGGAATATTTAGAGACGATGGCAGGAGACCCGATGGTATGACATTGGTCCCTTGGGAGAGAGCTAAAGCCCTAGTGTGGGATGCCACTTGCGTAGACATCGGTCTCTCATCTCAAGGGTACCACGTTTAGTGCCGGGGTGGCATATGCAGCTGAACTGAATAAGTAGCGCAAATATGGGTCTCTGAGAGATGACTACATATTTACGCCATTTGCTGTAGAGACTATCGGTCCGTAGGGACCACGAGCGGTGAAGTTTCGAAAGGAACTTTTTTCGAGACTGGTCGTTGCTGCTGGTGATAAGAGGACTGGTTCTTTTCGCATTCAAAGGCTAAATATAGCCATTCAGCGGTGAAACGCAGCTAGCGTTCTTGGCACAATACCTCGATGAGTAGGACTGTATGATAACTTAGTTACTCCTCGAATCCGGCAACTTGCTCTATTACCAGGAGGGCGACGATCTGTCCCAAGGAGGTGTCGGATTTATCGTCCACAAGTCTCTCGTTAACAACGTTGCAAAGATTGAGAGTATGTCGACGAGGGTTGCATACCTTATACTCAGAATCACCAAACGGTATTCGCTGAAGGTCATACAGGTTCACGCACCAACGTTGGCACACCCCGATCAGGAGATGGACGAAATGTATGAGGATATCTCTAGAGCCATGCATTCCTCCAAAACCCAATATACGGTGTTAAAGGGAGACTTCAATGCAAAACTAGGCAAAAGAGAGAATGGTGAGCTGAAAGTAGGGAAATTTGGCATAGGGCAACGAAACCCAAGGGGCCAGCAGCTGGCCGACTTCATGGAGAAGGAGGGACTCTTTATGATGAACTCTTTCGTCTAGAAGCAGCCCCACAGGAAGTGGATCTGGTCGAGCCCCGACGGTTCGACAAAAAATGAGATTGACTTCATTATGACGACCAGACGACAACTGTTCAGTGATGTCTCAGTGATCGCGAGGGTGAAATCCGGCAGCGATCACCGAATGGTTTTTTTTATAGAATAGGGGGCAAACGAGCATGCGGCTCACCTGATGGTAAGTGACTACCGCCGCCCATGAACAACCGCAACATCAGCGGAATTGCAGATGCGTTGCCGGCCTTTTAGAAAGGTGTAAGCTCTTTTCTTGAAGGTTCCTAAGTCGTATCGGTTCGGAAAATTCGCTGGTGGTAATTAATTCCACAAAGAAGTTGTGCGAGGGAGAAAACTTCTTCTAAATCGCACAGTGGTGGACCGCCAATCATCCAGATGGTATGGATGGTAACGCGAGTTTTGTCGCGACGTGCGATGGTAAAATTGAGCCGTTGGAATTAGTCCAAACAATTTTTCAGAGCACTCCCCGTGATAGATGCGATAAAATACGCAAAGAGATGCAACATCTCTACGCAATGCCAGTGTATCGAGCCGATCGGAAAGAACTCGGTCGTCGACGATTCAAATCGCTCTGCGCTGGATGCGGTCAAGTGGAAGGAGCTGGCACTGGGGTGCCCCGGCCCAGAGATGAGAACAGTTTTCCATGTGGGGCCGAACTTGCGCTTTGTAAAGTTGCAAGCGATGTGCCGGCATTAAATACTGTCTCGCTCTGCTGAGCACGCCAAGCTTTTTAGAGGCCAATTTGGCCTTCCCTTCCAAGTGACCACGAAACTGCACGCTATTCGATATGTCGACGCCACGGATTCCGATACTGGCTGAGGCAGCAAGGGGAGTGCCTTGAAACTGAGGAGATACGACAAAGGGGTTCTTTTTAGCGGTTAGAGGCAAACGTTAAGTTGGAGAGGTCTCGTCTAATGAAGTCAACGCTCCGTCCCCCTCGTGCTCTAATCCAAAGTCCCGAAACTTTTCAGCTCGAGTTACAAAACCGTTTTCAGTGCCTAGAAGACTGCAATGAAGTGGACGATATGAATGACAAGCTCGTGGAAACTTTCCATGCGGTGGGAGCTAAGTTCTGCAAGACCCGTCGCAGAAGAACACATGGCTCACACTCTTAATCCCATGGCTGTTAGACGGGAGTTGAAGCTACATTCTTCAACATATTTGACAGAATACAGGCAACTGAATAGACAGGTCTTCAAATGCATGCGGCAGGACTTACACAACTTCAATACAGCTCATATTGAAGAAGCGATCGAGCGAAACCAAGGCTCCAAAGACTTTGCCAGAGATCTGTTTGCCAACTGTCAAAGCTGAAGACAGAATGTGGCAGCATCGTTTCCGGGGCACCTGAGATTTTGAGTGAGATTAAGAGGTTCTATGGGCATCTGTACACGTCATCGTTGGAGCCACACGCGAGTGTGAGTAACGATTCAAGAGCGAGTCTTATCCGACATTATTCCGATAATATCCCGGACGTCAGTCTGAGCGAGATTAGAATGGCTCTCCAGCACCTTAAAAACGGCAAGGCCCCAGGTGAGGATAGAATTACAGCGGAGCTTCTGAAAGCGGGTGGAAAACCGGTACTTGAAGTCCTTCAGAAGCTCTTTAATTCCGTCCTCCATGGTGGCATTACACCGGAGGCGTGGAGCAGAAGTGCGGTGGTCTTGTTCTTCAAGAAAGGCGACAACGCTCTCTTGAAGAACTACAGACCGATTTCCCTTCTGAGCCGCGTCTACGTGCTGTTTTCGAGAGTCATTACGAATCGTCTCGCGCGCAGACTTGACGACTTGCAGCCTCCCGAACAAGCTGGTTTCCGAAAAGGCTTTAGCACCATAGACCACATACATACCCTTCGGCAAATTGCACAAAAGTCAGAGGAGTACAATTTGCCACTATGTCTGGCGTATGTGGACTATGAGAAAGCCTTTGATTCCGTCGAAATTTGGGCGGTGCTGCAGTCCCTTCAGCGGTGCCAAGTGGACTGCCGGTATATCGAAGTGCTAAAGTGCTTGTACAGTAGGGCTACGATGGCTATCCGAGTACAGAACCAGAGTACGAAACCTATTCAATTGCAGAGAGGTTTAAGATAGGGTGACGTCATATCCCCGAAACTCTTCACCGCTGCATTGGAAGACGTTTTCAAGCTTCTGGGCTGGAAAGAATAGGGTATCAACATCAATGGTGAGTACATCACTCACCTTCGATTTGCCGACGATATAGTCCTTATGGCAGAATCGCTGGAGGACCTAAGCACTATGCTCAATGACCTCAATAGTGCTTCCCAACGGATAGGTCTTAAGATGAACACGGACAAAACAAAGATCACGTTTAATGTCCATGTCACACCTATGGCGGTAGTTGTTGGGAGCACTAAGCTCGAAGTTGTTGACGAGTATATTTACCTGGGACAAATAGTCCGACTAGGTAAGTCCAACGTTGAGCGAGAGGTTAGTCTACGGATTCAACTCGGTTAGGCAGCGTTCGGGAAATTATGACACATCTTCTCGTCAGGTATACCTCAAAACTTGAAAACGAGACTGTACAACCAGTGCGTGTCGCCAGTGATGACATACGGAACTGAGACGTGGTCCTACACTGCTGGCCGGATGAGGAAGCTCAAGGTCGCTCAGCGAGCTATGGAGAGGGCTATGCTCGGAGTTTCTCTGCGTGATAATCTCAGAAATGAGGATATCCGTAGTAGAACCAGAGTGACCGACATAGCCCAACGGATTAGTAAGCTGAAGTGGCAATTGGCCGGCCATATAGCTCGAAGAACCGACAACCGATGGGGAAGAAAGGTTCTCGAGTGGCAGCCTCTTACTGGCAGGCGAAGTGTTGGGCGTGCCCCATTAGATGGAGTGACGACCTGGTAAGATATGCAGGAAGTCAATGAATGCAGGTTGGCTCAGGACCGTGCTTTGTGGCATTCCTTGGGGGAGGCCTATGTTCAGCAGTGGACTTGTGAAGGGCTGTAATGATGATGATGATGATGATGAATACCTTCGGTAAGTGCTTATAAAACGGGTTAGGGTTATAATCCACTAAATCTAAGAAATATCTTTTGACAGCTGTCATATTTATTGGACCAGGCTTACCAACTGAAAACCTACAATATTCGATTCTTAAGAGGTATCCATATTGATTCTTATCTAGAGTAATACCAGAATGAACAATAAACAAAACTCAAAACAAATAAAATATCAGTTTTTGATATATTTATTGCTTATATAAATTAAAGACAACATTAGATTAAAAACAAAATTATTTTATCACTTTCACTACAAGTAGTTGGGCTGCTGACGTTATCATCAATGTTTACATTAATTATTATTTGATTTCATATAATTTATTCAAAATGAAAGTCTCTCTCATATTCGTCCGTAACAATGTTCTTTGGTTTCTTCATCACTTTGACGCAGTCATCCCTTGGGCAGTAGTTGTACTTTCTAGAATTTCTCCTCCGTCGGATCCTACACGTGATAACTGCACATGTCTGCGGTCTGGTGGGCGTTTAGCCATGTTTCGTCAATCAAATACGTTGTCCCAATTGGTTATATTTTTTGATTTCTCAAAAAAAAAATTAAATTTTTCGTAAAAGTATATGCTAAGTTCTGCTTTCAGCAAATTATAAATATTGATGTAAGTATATTTATATTTGACGAAATTTGTTGATTGTTAGTTATTAGAGTTCGTTTAAGGTTGTATAAAAAGGTTTACTATAGCAATAAAATGTACATGGGTAAAAAAAATATATACATATATATTTATTAATTCGACAATTGTTCGGGTATAATCCTTAATGAAACCATTAAATTCGAAAACCGGCATGCAAAAAGTTCATGCTAATATAAAATCGAGTATGTGTTTTGAAATCCATGTTCTATTTGAAACTCAATAGGTCGTGCATTAATGATCACCTGTTACGGGTTTGTTAGGGATAAAAGCCGATTAAACGGTCCCCATTACGTTTTAGTAATAAATGAAGTTAAAAAGGACGAACGCGCCATTTACCCAGTAACAGAGGTATAAACCCTAGTGATAACTGACTGTGTTTCACGTCTATTTAATTAATTCATTCAATCCATTACATCCTGTAAAGTCCACTCATGAAAATAAACCTCCCCCACAGATAACCGTATAGTAGTGGTGTAAGAATATCCACTACCCCATATTGTCCTGTGCGTGTCGTAAGAGGCGACAGAGAGAAACCAACATAAAAGATGGGTCGCGAAATATTCCTAATAACAATGCAAAACTATAAAAAACTGCCAATCCGCCTGGAAACTATAGTAATCTCTAGTTAAATAATAGATACTTATTATAACGAATAATTTTATTTATATTGTTGAATGCAAGTGTCGCGAACCGGAGATCCTTTTTGCTGGTAACGTGGCATTCCATATTAATCTTTAGGTGTGACAATGTGACGGCATTTTAATTCTTAATCGAGGGTATGAGAATGTACGGACCACATCCAATTACCATCAGGTGAGTTATGTGTTCGTTTGTCACTTATACTTTTTTTTAAATCTCCAAATATCTAAGGACGAGGTTCTGACGGCCGACTGGTGGCAAAAAATCCAGCTAGATAGATATGTCCTGTTATTGTCGGGCCTTAAATGCCAGACGTCTCACTTTTTTGATGCTGCTGCATCCGCCGGTCCACAGTATGTAACAAACAACCCGCTGATCTGTTTAGGTACGTATAGATGTACATATAGGCATGGTATTTATTTCAGTGAATTTTTTTTTGGTCGTTATTAAAGAGATTTTAGTATTCACAATAGGTAACTAAGTTCAATTTTGTGAAAAAATGTTATTCACATCTGAATTAATTGACACTCTAATGTGCAAATACTCAAACTCTGCTTAATTTTAAGATGCCTTTAATTTTAAGTCTCGTGCTGTCTCTATCACTTTAAGTCAGAGTGAATGTGACACAAGACTTAACGACATCTTAAAGTTGAGTAGCGTTTGAGTATTTGGTCATAATACCAATAATGCTCTTACTCCCCGGCCAATGCAGAGGTAATAAACCCATATACAATTTGCAAATAAAGATATATTTAAATTTTATTTAATATTTTTATGACCGGAATCTCTGAAGTGAAGTTATTTCGTACGTTTGTATACTGAGTCTGATAACGCACTTAACAGGAACCACAGGGTTTTTGTTACATGTTGTATATAACTTACGTCTGACGTAAACAAGATGGTAATAACGTCATCTATCGGAAGCCATATAGTTTTTTTTTAGTTCCTATAGTTTTTCCCTCTTCACGGCACCCAAGAGAGGAACTGGGGTGATGGGTTCTCTTACGCTGCTCCTACAAGGAATATTGGGACTCTATTATACCCAGTGCTCAATAGACATCATCTATACGTGGTAGGGCCATGCTGCTGCTATATTATTGTTGTAGCACGAAAGGGTCTGCTCAACCGGGGTAGGTCCACGCTCTCACAGAATACCAGCGTAAAACAGGAGCTTAAAACTGCTGTGTTTTGTATGTAGAGAACCGGAGATCCTTTTTACTGGAAACAAGGCATTCCATTTTAGACCTCAAGGATAGCAACGCATCTGCATTTTCATTTTTAATTGAGAAAAAATGTTCATGTATATTGGACACAATGTTCCATACTAAAAATTAGGATTATTTTGGTATAAAAGTGAAGGAAGTTTGTTCGCTATGTTTTTAATAATAATATTTTTTAATAATAATAATTTACTTCAAAAAACTGTACAATTAATTCAAATAATGTCTTAATTTAAAATAGTCTACAATAACAGGCACCAGAACTAGGATAAAACTGTATCTCTGTAAAGGCATATACTACCCATGCTCAATGTTACGCTGGTTCTTCTGTGCCACTGTGTCAGGCTGTGAACCTATGAACACAAGTGATACCCAAATACAATTGTTTATTTGCATAAATGTTAGTCATGCCACATTGGAATTTTAAGATACGAGCTTACTCTTTATAAAAGACCGGTAACACACTTGCAATTTCCCTAATGTTGCAGTTGTTCATGTTATTTAGTGCCTGAATAAAAAACAAGACATGTGAAGTCCGCGCGGTTGGGGCAGCGCAGTAGATACTTCCTTACCCTAAAACCCCGCTGAGATCGGCGGTGAATATAACATCGCTATTTTTTTTTTATAGGATTGGGTGACAAACGAGCACAAAATCCACCTGATGGTAAGTGGTTGCTGTGGCCCATAGACATCTACATCTATCTTCGATTAAGAATCAAAACTCAAAAATGAGCGTATGATTTAAATTTCGTTAAAAGAAAAGACATTAAAAAACTTAAGCTAAAAGTAATATATAAAATAAAGTTATAATCAATATTTTTATAGGATAAGGGTAACAAGCGAGGACACAGTCCTGATACACACACCTGATGATAAGTGGTTTCTATCAGCCGTGAGGATTAAGATGGAATGCCTCGTTTCCAGTAAAAAGGGTCTCCGGTTCTCTACACTCACCATACGAAACGCAGCAGCGTTAAGCTACTATTTTACGTTGGTATTCTGTGAGAGCGTGGTCCTTCCCCGGTCGAGCCGACCCATTCGTGCTACAACCATAATATAGCTGCAGCATGGCTCTACCACGTAGCTATGGAACCATGTATTCAAAATGAATTGAAGACGTCTGAAGACTGCACGCTTCCTTACCCTCAAACCATCTCACAGGTCAGAGCGCGCAGGTGCACATGTAACCAGGAGCGGGACATATATAGGCTGTAATTTTGCTAAAAAAAAGCTATGCTTAACTTTTAAGTTTTTTAAACAATCTCCAATTTTTTTTCTGTCAGCCTTTGTAGCAAAACGCTCGCCGTAAATATAAAGTATGTGAGTTATTTAGGAATTGCACTAAATCGGTCAGAAGAACATTAATTTGATATCATTTGAGGATATCGGGGACTTATTCGACTCTATCCACAGCGAGTGATGCACCATTTCTATTCATGATAATAATATATAACAATGAGTGACTGAATTTATTTTTACCGAGATGGTCACACAGTTTCATCATCAATGAAATGTTGCAATTTCATTTTAAGTTTTTCGGTTTTTCTAGTCTAAGTATATACACGAAAAACAACGTCGCGGTGCTCATTCTTTAAAATTTATACACATTTTTAGTTTGGTTTGTACTGTTGTTTTTATATCAATCATGTCAATTTTATATAGTCAAATGCAAAAATATATCATATAAGTATGCACATAAGTTATATTGACTACGACTTTATCTGAGTAAGTGATCAGGTTCATCCATTTCTAATCTTAGTAACATAAAATATAACTAATATTTCAGAAAGAAACATTAATCTCTACACTTTTTCCCCCGCTATGAAATCTGTCAAATACTTCACCTCAATCCTGAGTGGCGCCGCCCTGGTAGCAGATAAACTCATCAACAATAATGCAAAGAGTTTATAAACACTAGGTTTACAAAAACGTCTAATAACAATTTTAACAGTTATTAAATTACTTGACTTAAATACTGCCATATTGAGTTTGGAAACAATTTACGGAAATGGATTTTCTTTATAATTAGCCGTAATAAAGTGCGCGAAGTTAGGCGATGGAAATTTCCAATCATCGAACTTATCGCCTGCGTTTGTTTCCAAGTTGGTGCAGATGTTGCGAAATAAATGACAAATTTCTCGTCTCAGTAATTATTTGTCCCTTAATTTACATCATTTTGATAAAATATCTTATTTAGATTATTAATCTAACATCTTATTTTAATATCTTCTTACTCACGAAGTCCATTATAATTTTTTTTAAATGTTTGCAGATACGTGGTAGAGCTATGCTGCAGCTATATTATGCTAGTAGCACAAAGGGTCGGCTCCACAGGGGCAGGACCGCGCTATCACAGAAAACGAGCCTAACATAGCAGTTTAATTCTTTTGTGTTTCGTATGGTGAGTGCAGAGAACCGGGGGCGCTTTTCACTGGAAACGAGGTATTTCATCTTAGTCCTCAGGGGCGACAACGCATCTGAATTTTGATTGTTTATCGACGAGAAATGTAAAGCGAGCACACCCTTGTGATGGGAAGAGGATACTGCGGCCCATAGACATTTACATCCATTCTAGATTAAGAATCTGAAATGAAATGAATGAAATGCAGATGCGTTGTTATAAATAAGTAAATATACATAACGAAAAATGTGTCGTGATCTCCTCAACTTGCATTCTTGCGTTTTATAATATATACAAAGACATTAACAAAATGATTTATTTTAAGCATGCCTTAAGTACACCGAAGTTCCGAAGTACACCTTCAGGTCACTTCGACAAGTGCAGAGGTAAGGTCTCATCATAACTAACAAAACGACCCCAAACTCGGCACATCTAGTTTTACTTTTCCAGGAGTTCCAGTAATGATCAGTTCCAGCATTCACCGTAGTACACCTTCAGGTCACTCTATCAAGTTCGAAGGTAAGGTCTCATTATAACTAACAAAACGAGGTCAAACTCGATACACTTAGTTCTACTCTTCGAGGAGTTCTAGCATCATTCACCGAAGTATACCTTCAGGTCACTCTATCAAGTCCGGAGGTAAGGTCTCATCATAACTAACCAAACGAGGCCAAACTTGGCACACCTAGTTCTACTCTTCCAGGAGTTCCAGTAGCATTCACCAATGTGCACCTTCGGGTCACTCTATTAAGTGCGGAGGAAAGGTCTCATCATAACTAACAAAACGAGGCCAAACTCTGCATACCTAGTACTACTCTTCGAGGTGTTTCAGTAGCATTCACCAAATTACACCTTCAGGTCACTCCATCAAGTCTGGAGGCAGAGGCGGATTAAATGTTGACAGCGCCTTAGGCTATCCTAGTACCTTATCGGCACCCCTCTAGCGTTCATATTATATCTATTATAAATTGAAACTACTCATTTTGCAAATAAACTATATTATAATTTGTAATATAGTTTAATAATTGCAAAATAATTAGGATACAAGTACCCTTAACAGGTGGGCATAAATGAAAAATGTGATGCGAGAGTAAGAGCAATTTAGTAATAATCAAATACGACGATTTTTTTTTCGTTTAATAACTTCCGCGCGCGCTCCTTTTTAACCTTGCGCCCCTAGGCACGTGCCTAGTTTGCCTTAAGGATATCCGTCACTGTCCGGAGGCACGGTTTCATCATAACTAAAAAACGAGCCCATACTCAGCACACCTATTACAAGTACTACTTTTCGAGGAGTTTCAGTAGCAAATACCGAAGTACACCTTCAGGTCTCTCCATAAAGTGCAAGACGTGTAATATTTATATATAAATCCTACGTACTTGTAATGCGTACAGTACGTACAGTATGTAAAGGAGTGGAATAACTTGCCGGCGTCTATCTTTCCGTCCGAATGTAATCTGGGCGTCTTCAACGCAAGAGTGAACAGGCTCTAGTTACGCTAAGACAGTGCGATTTACCATCTAGGGCTGCATCACCACTTACCACCAGGTGGCATTGTGGTCAAGCACTGGCTTATAATAAGTAAGAAAAAAAATGCGGACTGTTAATTTTACCTGACGGTAAACACTCTTTACCTTACACTTCACCTATGTGTACGAGGTTGCTATTCGAGAACCTTTCTTCCCTATCTGTTGTCGGTTCTTTAAGCAATATGGTCGGCACATTGCCACTTCAGCTTACTAATCCGCATATTGGTAAAATTAGGGATAACATTTTTCCGGCTCAACTTAGAAAACCTTAAGGTCACCCGTGCATCTCCACTGAGCTGCAATAAACTAAGGGTTTAATGCATTAGCCGCCAATTTATTACCACACAAACGGATTTCTGAGATTTGCGTTAGAGTTGTGTTTGTTTAAATTTATAGAACCTGATAAACGAGTTAATAAGTACTAATAACTTACAATAATCTGGATCTATCAAATAAACTGTCCATAATGCAAAACAATGACCTTATTTACACGATATAGCCAGCTGTAGCTGTTTTGAAGTTTAATGTTTGGTGACCGTGATGGTGTCCATAAATTCAAAATTAAAGAAAATAATGAATATTTCTTTTAATTTTTGGAGAAAGCAATTTCAAAATTCTCACCCCATGCTTAAATTTAAATTAGATTTATTTTAAAAATTTAAATTTTTCAAATGTCTGACTGCGGGTTTAATTTATTTTAAGCCACGCTTTTCTGATGTCTCCAAAATATATTACATTCCATTAAGGATCTCATTTCAGACAGATAAAAGTGTAAGCCTACAGTCAATCGAGTTTCTTTTTAAACTGCAAATTATAGTATCAATCAACTATTCTCTCCATTTGGCCCAAGAAATGCAGACGCAAAATTTTCTTGAATTATGAGGATTGATGTACTAATGTAAGATGGACACTATTACTTCCGAGATATTCATTGAGAAGCGGCTTACGTTTTATCTTCTTTATTGTGATCTTTAAATGCCAAGGAGTCGATTCATTTATTTTAAAGGCCGTTGTAAAAATAATTAATAATAATTTAAATTTGGAATACTTTAGAAGTTGTTCAATACACTGAACACATACATTATTAAGTAAATTCATTTTTATTAATTAATACCTTAAAAGGTTTAACATTGTAAAAAATGCTTTGTATAAATAACATAAACAATAATATATAAGATAGAAATAGTATAATTAGTAATATTTATTTATAACTTAAATAAGGAAAAAATGTATTTATTTAAAGCAATAAAATATCAACATTATTCAGTGGCATCACCGAATTCTTGTTCCCTTTTCAATTTTTAACTTCGTTAAAGCAAGTACGTTGTAAAGTGCACTTAATTAATAAATCCAGTTTTACTAGTAAATATTATTAGCGTGTTTTATTTAAAAGAAGTCACAGTCCTTTCGAGGTATATTACTCGGGAATGTAGGAAAATTAAAACTTAAAATTACAGTCTATGCTGGGCACGGTCTATGTCTATGCAGTCCTGCTGAAACTAAAACAGAGCATTTTAATTTTTACGTGGTAGAGCCATGTTGCAGCTATATTAGTAGTATAGTTGTGGCAAGAATGGGTTGACTCGACCGGGGAAGGACCACGCTCTCACAGAAAACCAGCGTAAAATAGCAGTTTAAAATAACATGAACAATAATATATAAGATAGAAATAGTATACTTAGTAATATTTATTTATAACTTAAACAAAGAAAAACTGTATTTATATAAAGCAATAAAATATAAACATTATTCAGTGGCATCACCGAATTCTTGTTCCCTTTTCAATTTTTAACTTGGTTGGTTGGTTTAAAATAGCAAGTACGTTGTAAAGTGCACTTAATTAATAAATCCAGTTTTACTAGTAAATATTATTAGCGTGTTTTATTTAAAAGAAGTCACAGTCCTTTCGAGGTATATTAATCGGGAATGTAGGAAAATTAAAACTTATAATTACAGTCTATGCTGGGCACGGTCTATGGCTATGCAGTCCTGCTGAAACTAAAACAGAGGATAACAAGCAGCGTTTTAATTTTTACGTGGTAGAGCCACGTTGCAGCTATATTAGTAGTAAAGTCGTGGCACGAATGGGTCGGCTCTACCGGGGAAGGACCACGCTCTCACAGAATACCACCCTAAAATAGCAGCTTAAAACTGCTGTGTTTCGTATGATGAGTGTAGAGAACTGGAGACCGTTTTTACTGGAAATGAGGCATTCCATCTTAGCCCTCACGGGTGACAACGCATGTGCACTTTGATTCGCAAACGAGGATAGGTGTAGATGTCTGTCTACCACTTACCATCAGGTGGACTGTGTGCTCGTTTGTCACCCTATCCTATTAAAAAAGCATTTTCCTGAAAACTACTTAAAATTACAAGACTGCGGTTGCCATAAAATACATAATACATAAACACTCACGCCTGTCACCCAGAGGGGTAGGCAGAGATTATGGACTTCCATTTGGCACGATCCTGACACACCTCTCTCGCTTCCTCCACATCCATATACCTACGCATACACGCTCGTCGGTTAAAGGTACTCTTGATTTGGCCCATTTTTAATATATCGCCAATTTGGTCGATAAACTTTCGCCTAGGGCGACCCTTCCCGACTATGCCGTTCACCTCTGCAACATAAATTTGCTTTGTCACTCTTTCCTCATTCATTCTTTCTACATGGCCAAACCACCGAAGCATTCCTTTCTTAATCCTGGTCACAACATCATCTTGCAAACCACACTCTTCTCTTATTAAACAATTTCTCACTCTGTCATTCAGCTTCATCCCTAACATACTCCTTAATGACCGCATTTCTACAGCATTTATTCTACTCTCATGCTTCTTCTGCCACACCCAACTTTCACTACCATACATTAAAGTAGGTACTAACACAGCATTGTGAATTGCCATACGTGCCTTTTTGGACACATTCTGACTTTTCACAATAGAGTGTAGAGCCCCATTCACTCTATTTCCTGCATTCACTCGTCGTTCTATATCCTTATCATATCTACCATCCCTGCTAAACACACATCCCAAATATACAAACTCATCTACTTGCTCTACCAACTCCCCTTCTATTCTTATTTCACATATCGTTTTACTTTCTTCTCTTTCAAAAACCATAACTTTCGTCTTACTTGCGTTCACTTTCATTCCCTTTTCTTTTAATGTCCTGTTCATTAATGTAACCATCATTTGCAACTCGGCTGCCGACGACGCAAGTATGACTTGATCATCGGCGTACAAAAGGCATTTGACGGTTAACTCACCCATTCTTAACCCGCATTCTTCTACTTTCAAATTTTCCAAACAACTGTCCATAAACAGGTTGAACAACCACGGGGAAGCCACACAGCCCTGTCTGACACCTTTATGGATGTCAAACCAGTCCGAGTAGGCCCCGTTGATCCTGACACAAGCACTAGAGTCCCTATATAGAGACTTCAATGCCTGTATCAGACCAGCGCTCAACCCAAATGAGTTCAGTGTTTGCCATAACACATCCCTGTCCACTCTGTCATAAGCCTTCTCCAAGTCCATGAACGCACAAAAAACTTTTTGGTTTTTGGCCAAAAACTTCTCGGCGATCATGCGCATGGAAAAGACCTGATCCGTACATCCCATTCCCTTTCTAAATCCCGCTTGCACATCCCAAATTTTTCCGTCAGTTTCTTTCATAACTCTTTCAATTAGTACCTTAGCATACAGTTTTCCCACAATGCTAAGAAGGCTGATACCACGGTAGTTTTTACAGTCCTGCTGTGATCCTTTTCCCTTATATATTGGGACTATCACGGCTTTGCACCAGTCTCCCGGTACCCGCTTAAGTTCCCAACATAAATTAAACAAGGTGTACAGCAGGTCTGCCACCACTCCTTCTCCAGCCCTTAGCATTTCGAGAGATACTCTATCATAACCAGCTGCCTTACCTACTTTCATACTTTTCATTGCTTTCATTATTTCATCTATACTTATATCTCTATCTATTTCCTCTTCTTTCGGAATTTCTATTTCATTTAATTCAAACGTCTCATCACTCATAAACACGCTTTCAAAGTATTCCTTCCATCTCCTTAAACTCAAAACTTCGTCATTCAGAATACAGCCATTCTGGTCTCGTATAGCATTCATTCTAGGCTGTTGTGAATGTCCCCTGGTAGTTCTTACGAGTTTCCAGAACATTTTAATGTTTTCCTGGAAGTTATCCGATATTCTTCTATCATTCTTATCCGTTCTTTCTTGCTTTTTCCTTTCAACTATTTCTTTTACTCTCTTATTTAGGTGTCTAAAAACCGCCTTTTTCCTTTCAATATCATCATTCATACTGCTAGAATTACTAGCCTTGGTTGCTAGTAAATCTAGCCATGCTTTCTTCTTTGCTTCAACTTCCATCCGTACCTCATCATCCCACCATAACGTGTTATTTTTCCTTTCATTTGTTCTCTTGCTTACACCACATACTTCGGTAGCTGCATCCACTAAACCTTTCTTGACATTATACCACACAGTCTCCAAGTCTAAATCATTCATACACAATTCAGCCATACCACTTATATTTTCTCTCAATCTACATTTGAACTTCTCTTTCACACCTTCATCTTGTAGCCTCTCTGTTTTTATACGCTGTAACGCTGTGGTAGACACAGATGTCCGATGCCTCCAACGTCTGAAAAGACCATTAATTCGGCATAAGACCAAGTAATGATCCGTCCCTACGTTAGAGCCCCGGTAAACCCTTGTATCTACCACCGCGCTCCTCATTCTTTCATCAACAATTATGAAATCTATCATACTTCTATCATCACCTCTTTCCCATGTATACGTGTGAATCTTCCTATGACGAAACAAAGTGTTCGTCACAACAAGATTCTTTTCCACGCATACGGCGAGAAGGCTTTCACCATTCTCATTTATACTTTCATCACCAAACGTTCCCAATATCCTTTCATAACCAAGCCTCCTCACCCCAACCCTTCCATTAAAATCGCCTAATATCACAATATTTTCATTAACCTTGCATTTCATTAGCACCATCCTTACCAACTCCCAAAACTGCTCTCGGATATAAGTGGGCTTAGACATGTCTGGGGCGTAGACCCCTAAAACAAACAACTTCTTTAAGCCCACTTTCATTCGTATCCATAGCAGTCTCGGGCTTACACATTCATACTCTTTTACACACTGACCCATTCTTTCTGAAAGGATGATACCGACTCCCTGGCATGCCCGCTCGGTCTCGTCTACACCAGACCAGTACGCGGTATACATGCCATGTGTAGTGGCATCCTTTCCCTTCCGTTTCGTCTCATTCACACATAACACGT
This sequence comes from Parnassius mnemosyne, assembly GCA_963668995.1. Classification (NCBI taxonomy): domain Eukaryota; kingdom Metazoa; phylum Arthropoda; class Insecta; order Lepidoptera; family Papilionidae; genus Parnassius; species Parnassius mnemosyne. Next base: position 2,333,866 of record CAVLGL010000137.1, on the reverse strand, counting down.
CTATTCCTCTATCATACATCATATCGCATACTTCATCCATCTTATCATTCATTCCTCCACATACGTTCAATGTAGCCAGACGGGCTTCCGCAATCCACTTTTCGCCCCTCCGGGGGACAGAACGTGACGGGTGGCGAACCTCGTCGCCGGTTTTCCTCCCGGAGATTCTTCGCACCCCTGCCCCATTAAAGGGGCGCCGGGAACTCGGGGCCATTTCTTTAATATTTTGCCTCATGGTGCGAAAGTAAGTTGTGGTATTTTTTTTTACGCCGCTACCACACGGCGAGGAGCCGAGTCAGTTCTTTCGGCTTTGTCGCTCGTTTAGCACCACCCGGGGGACACGTGTAGGGTGGGCCTAGGATTAGGTGGTCGAAGCCTACGGACGCGAGCGACTCATCCCCCAATAATATGCCAAGATTTCGGAAATGTTCCTTACACGACTCAATTTGTGGAATACGTAACATGGTACGGATCGCCCTTTTTTGTAGTAAAAACGCTGCCTTAACATTATACTTACCCATTCTTGCCACAACTATACTACTAATATAGCTGCAACATGGCTCTACCACGTAAAAATTAAAATGCTCTGTTTTAGTTTCAGCAGGACTGCATAGACATAGACCGTGCCCAGCATAGACTGTAATTTTAAGTTTTAATTTTCCTACATTCCCGAGTAATATACCTCGAAAGGACTGTGACTTCTTTTAAATAAAACACGCTAATAATATTTACTAGTAAAACTGGATTTATTAATTAAGTGCACTTTATAACGTACTTGCTTTAACGAAGTTAAAAATTGAAAAGGGAACAAGAATTCGGTGATGCCACTGAATAATGTTGATATTTTATTGCTTTAAATAAATACATTTTTTCCTTATTTAAGTTATAAATAAATATTACTAATTATACTATTTCTATCTTATATATTATTGTTTATGTTATTTATACAAAGCATTTTTTACAATGTTAAACCTTTTAAGGTATTAATTAATAAAAATGAATTTACTTAATAATGTATGTGTTCAGTGTATTGAACAACTTCTAAAGTATTCCAAATTTAAATTATTATTAATTATTTTTACAACGGCCTTTAAAATAAATGAATCGACTCCTTGGCATTTAAAGATCACAATAAAGAAGATAAAACGTAAGCCGCTTCTCAATGAATATCTCGGAAGTAATAGTGTCCATCTTACATTAGTACATCAATCCTCATAATTCAAGAAAATTTTGCGTCTGCATTTCTTGGGCCAAATGGAGAGAATAGTTGATTGATACTATAATTTGCAGTTTAAAAAGAAACTCGATTGACTGTAGGCTTAGACTTTTATCTGTCTGAAATGAGATCCTTAATGGAATGTAATATATTTTGGAGACATCAGAAAAGCGCGGCTTATAATAAATTAAACCCGCAGTCAGACATTTGAGAAATTTAAATTTTTTAAAATAAATCTGATTTAAATTTAAGCATAGGGTGAGAATTTTGAAATTGCTTTCTCCAAAAATTAAAAGAAATATTCATTATTTTCTTTAATTTTGAATTTATGGACACGATGACGGTCACCAAACATTATTAGAGGTTAAACTTCAAAACAGCTACAGCTGGCTATATCGTGTAAATAAGGTCATTGTTTTGCATTATGGACTGTTTATTTGATAGATCCAGATTATTGTAAGCTATTAGTACTTATTAGCTCGTTTATCAGGTTCTATAAATTTAAACAAACGCAACTCTAACGCAAATCTCAGAAATCCGTTAGTGCGGTAATAAATTGACGGCTAATGCATTAAAGCCCTAGTTTATTGCAGCTCAGTGGAGATGCACGGGTGACCTTAAGGTTTTCTAAGTTGAACCGGAAAAATGTTATCCCTAATTTTACCAATATGCCGATTAGTAACCTGAAGTGGTAACCATATTGCTTAAAGAACCGACAACAGATAGGGAAGAAAGGTTCTCGAATAGCAACCTCGTACACGTAGGTGAAGTGTAAGGTAAAGAGTGTTTACCTTACACTTCACCTGTAAAATGGTAAATCGCACTGTCTTAGCGTAACAAAAGCCTATTCACTCTACTGCCTTGAAGACGCCCAAATTACATTCGGACGGAAAGATAGACGCCGGCAAATTATTCCACTCCTTTACATACTGTACGTACTGAACGCATTACAAGTAGGTAGGTTTTATATATAAATATTATACGTCTTGCAATTTATGGAGAGACCTGAAGGTGTACTTCGGTATTTGCTACTGAAACTCCTCGAAGAGTAGTACTAGTAAAAAGTCTGCTGAGCATGGGCTCGTTTTTTAAGTTATGATGAAACCGTGCCTCCGGACAGTGACGGATATCCTTAAGGCAAACTAGGCACGTGCCTAGGGGCGCAAGGTTAAATAGGAGCGCGCGCGGAAGTTTTTAAACGAAACAAAAATCATCGCATTTGATTATTACTAAATTGCTCTTACTCTCGCATCACATTTTTCATTTATGCCCACCTGTTAAGGGTACTTTCTACGTGGTAGAGCCATACTGCAGCTATATTATATATTATATAGCTATATATAGGCTCGACCGGGGAAGGACCACGCTCTCACAGAAAACCAGCGTAAAATAGCAGCTTAACGCTGCTGTGTTTGGTGTGGTGAGTGTAGATAACCGGAGACCCTTTTTACTGGCAAAGAGGCATTCCATCTTAGTCCTCACGGGTGACAACGCATCTGCACCTTGAGTCTTTATTGAGGATAGATGTAGATGTCTATGGGTCACAGTAACCACTTACCATCAGGTGGACTTTGTGCTCGTTTGTCACCCAATCCTATAAAAAAAAAAACTTGTATCCTAATTATTTTGCAATTATTAAACTATATTACAAATGATAATATAGTTTATTTGCAAAATGAGTAGTTTCAATTTATAATAGATATAATATGACCGCTAGGGGGGTGCCGATAAGATACTAGGCTAGCCTAAGGCGCTGTCAACATTTAATCCGCCGCTGCCTCCAGACTTGATGGAGTGTCCTGAAGGTTTAATTTGGTGAATGCTACTGAAACACCTCGAAGAGTAGTACTAAGTGTGTCGAGTTTGAACTCGTTTTGTTAGTTTATAATGAGACCTTACCTCCGGACACCTGAAGGTGTACTACGGTGAATGCTGGAACTGATCTGTACTGGAACTCCTGGAAAAGTAAAAATAGATGTGCCGAGTTTGGGATCGTTTTGCTAGTTATGATGAGACCTTACCTCTGCATTTGACGGAGTGACCTGAAGGTGTACAAAGGCTGACAGAAAAAAAAATTGGAGATTGTTTAAAAAACTTTAAAGTTAAGCATAGCTTTTTTTTAGCAAAATTACAGCCTATATATGACCCGCTCCTGGTTACATGTGCACTATGTAAGCAGGACTGTTAATCATGAAGTCCGGGTTCGTATGCCGAGTCGGCCAAATATCAGTTATTGAGTTTTTCTGTCAATAAATTCTCAGTATCAGCCTGGAATCAGAATGTTAGTGTTTCACACCCGTGGCTCGTAAAACACGCAAAGCTGTTGATTCTGTAACTAATATCCGGTCGTGTCAAATTGTCACCCCATCGTACCATGAGAGTGAAATTGCACCTGTGTTTGCGCAGACACTCGGGGACTATAATCCTATCCTACGTAGTTGGGTAGCCTGCGTTGAGGTTGGCTACCGTAATCAATTTTCTTTTTATAGAAGATAAGGCTAACAAGCGCAGTGAACTGCCATTCATCGAGATGATAAGGATAGAATTTCGAATTCTGTCGCAGTGTGCGATGGTGGAATTCAGCAGTTGGAATGAATTAAATTAATTATGAAATTTAGTCTAAAACACATTATTTCTATATGTAAAGATCAATTGTTTAAATCATTCTTCGGTCGGTAAATATTTGCTGTGGCCCATAGACTTATCTATCCTTGACTTGACAACGCATCTGGATCATCTGGAGCATCATGGAATGCCTCGTTTCAAGTAAAAGGGGTCTCCGGTTCTATACACTCACTATACGAAATACAGCACCATTAAGCTGCTATTTTACGCTGGTATTCTGTGAGAGTGTGGTCTTTCCCCGGTTGAGCCGATCCATTCGTGCTACAATTATTTTTTTATTTTTTGTACTTACTATAAGCCAGTGCTTGACCACAATCCCACCTGGTGGTAAGTGGTGATGCAGTCTTAGACGGTAAATCGCACTGCCTTAGCGTAACAAAAGCCTATTCACGCTTGCCTTGAAGACGCCCAGATTGTATTCGGACGGATAGATAAACGCCGGCAAATTATTCCACTCCTGTGCTGTACGCATTTGAAAAGAAGAATCAAACCGTTTGTTTCTAATGTATGGAATATCGATAACAAAGGGGTGAAGACCCTCCGACCGCCTGGTAGTCCAACAGTGGAAAGGAGAGGGAGGTATTAAAGCGTGTACTTCCTGCGCACACCCACCGAAATGCATCCTATAGAACTATACTACTATTATAGCTGCAGTATGGCTCTACCACGTATAATTCTGTCCGTTAGTCTTGCTAAAACTCGAACATGTCTCGACCAATTTTGATGAATTATTTTGTGTGTATTTAAGTGGGTTCCTGCATGGTTTAGATTTTCAATTAAGTCCGATAGGTGTCGCTATTGTGGAGATCTGGAAATCACCCGTGCGAAGCCTTTTCGAAGAAGATTGCTAGTTGTTAACATTTACACAACAGCAACAACAGCAACAGCATGCGTATTTTAGCCGCTCTAGAAAGAACTGAAATTATGTGTATATTACATATTATTTAAAATAAATCAGGTAGTATCAAGGTCTCTATTCATTTTATTGCTACATTTTTAATTGATTAGTCTCGCCAATGAACACAACTTCTAATACGGATGATTTGCGAGGCTATTTAAAAATAAAAAAAAATCATCTAAATATCAATAGAGAAAATGTCTGGGAGCGTCCATTTGCATAAAATCCCAGGACAAGTAAAATAAAATCCAAATCTTACCATGTAACTGTTAGATTTCAAGATATACTATCAGCTCGTTCTGCGTAGATCGGATAAAAATTAATATGCAAAATCCGAAAAGAGCCCGGTTTAAATATGACATCAGGAATACGAACACCACAGTAACCTAGTAACCACGCGTGCTGTAAAGTACACTAAACTTTGGGAGTTAAGAATAAGTTTATTTACATAACATTGAAATATATTATATAATATTAAAATACCATAACAAAAAAAAACTAAAACTAAAAACTGAAATTATATATATAGACATACAGTTCTACTACACCCCGCTGTATCGTGCCAAGAACACTGGCTGCGTTTCCTCACTGAGTGGCTACAGCCTTTGAGCGAGTAAAGAACCACCCCTCATATCGCATTAACATCTTTTAACTGGTCGCATTACTCCAGTGCAGGTATTTCTGTAGCATATAAAATTCTCTTTATATTTTAATGTCTGTCTCGTATTTGGCTCAAGCATATTCTATATTACAAATTCGCATATTATATCTCATGATATATATATAACATAATTTTTGTAAACTGACAGAAGAAACACACACACTCAGAACAACTGAAGACATTCAGTCACTTTTGAGAGTTGGAACTGTTAGCAAGTTATAAATATCAGATGGAGTTTCAGAAATACGCGCATTTCTTATAAGTTATAAAGATATAAAGACATTTATTCCAACACATATATTTACATATATGACAAATTATTCTATTTTAAACCTAAAACTAGCACAATAAATGACTTATTCTATTCTATTCTATACAATTGAAGGAATAAAATACTTATTTACTTAAAAAGGAAATAGAAAAAAGTACATATATTATATATGTATGGAAAAACACATTAATAGTTTAATTTTTTTTATAGGATAAGGGTGCTGCGGCCCATAGACATTTACATCTATCCTCTATTACAAATTAAAATGTAGATGCGTTGTCACCAGTGACGACTAAGATGAAATGCCTCATTTCCAGTAAAAAGGGCCTCCGGCCACCTGCACTCACCAAGCGAAACGCAGAGGTAAACCTACTTCACGCTGGTATTCTGTGAGGTCGTGGTACCACCCCGGTTCGAGCCGGCCCATCCGTGCGACAGCAAAAGCTGCCGCGTGGCCTTACCACTAATATATAAATAATAATAAAAGTGAAATTCGGGACGACATATACTTATTCGCTACATATTCGCTTTCTGTATTTGGATAATTTGAAACAAAATATGTACATTGAATAAAACTATTTTTTACGGATTTTATCGCGTTTAATTTACAATTTTAATTCCCGACGTTTCGGGTGCTTTACAGAAACGCATGGTCACGGGGGGGACTGAGATGTTTGACGTCCCGATGTCACTGTTGGCATGGGTTGCTGTAAAGCACCCGAAACGTCGGGAATTAAAATATTAAATTAAACGCGATAAAATCCGTAAAATATAGTTTTATTCATTGTGTAGTGTTCGCGTGAATATAAGAAATCAAAATATTTACAGTTTAAAAATATAAAGAAAAATCTTACATACGAGTACGTTCTACTGGAGGGCACAGGCCTCCTCTCATTTCTGAGAGGGTAGTTGGACAAGGAAAGGTCCTCCGAATTACCCCAATGCGTGTTGGTCAATCGTGTTTCATCACGATGTTTTCCTTCAGTGGTAAAACAACCCTTAAAATTGCAATTAACAATTTCATTGGTGCTGGCGGGTATTGATACCGGGTTACTGGCGTACTGTGAAATTTACAGCGAGCACTTCCCTGAGCTATCATAGCTTATTTTTTCATTTGCCACACAACGCTGTAATTTGATACGAATATAATAATTTTAATGTCGAAAGTTTGATCGCATTTCTCTGAATTTCTCTCGTGGGAATCTCTATTTAATATACTAAACTAAAAGGTTCGTAGTTTTCTTAAAACGTTCTATAAATATTGATTGACCTTTGACATTGTATTATCTTATTACAAGTTGTAATTATTGTAAATTACGTTTACAACTCGGGTTACAAAAATATGCCTGAGCTTCTGTGAATACGAGTAAAATAAATATACGATAATAGCGAGGTGATGCTGAAGATGTTGACAGCTTCGTGGCGCAGTGGCTTATAATTAGTTGCAGCGCCACGGGTTAGAAGTCCGCACGGAACAAATATTTGCGTGGCCTATATATATATATATATATATATATTGTTGCAGGTCTAGGTGTTTGTCTCTGTGTAGCTTGTGTATGCGATACAGGAAAAAATACCCGTGTTAAGAGTAACGTTTTTAAATTAAAATAATGTTTGTAGTCTGCACACTTAATACTTGCTTAGTGAAATTTGTGTTTTTCGTCAGAATATACGATTGTTTATGGAGTAAGGGTGACATCTAAGCACACAACTCACTTGATCACAAGTGTTTGTTGCGGCCCAAAGAGGTCTATCATCTATACTCGATTAATAATCAAGATACGAATGCGTAGTCACCCGTGAGGACTAAGATGGAATGCCTCGTCACCAGTAAAAAGGGTCTCCGGTTCTCTACACTCACCATACAAAACACAGCAGCATTAAGCTGCTATTTTACGCTGGTATAAAACAGTTTGCCCGAATTATCAAGCAACATCCGTTATAGCTTATCAAAAGTACGTTGCTGGGCACAGGCCTCCCCCATATATTGCTTCATAGGGGAGATATTGGTCAAAGTTGCTACGGTTGGCAGGTGGGTTAGCAAAGCTACATAATAGCAAAGAAATAATAAAGTGACTTGGCCAAGTTTTTCACTAAATACGTATGTAGCTTTGCTATGCTAGCAACTACGCAAAGTTTGTACATATATATTCCTGTTTTGTCCAGATCATGTGTTCTATCACTATTTTATGGTTATAACGACCGTATCTCCAATTCATTAGTAATATCGATCATTCGTCATAACCATATTTATCCATCATCATCATCATCATCATTACAGCCCTTCACAAGTCCACTGCTGAACATAGGCCTCCCCCAAAGAATGCCACAAAGCACGGTCCTGAGCCACCTGCATCCATCGACTTCCTGCATATCTTACCAGGTCGTCACTCCATCTAGTGGGGGGATGCCCTACACTTCGCCTGCCGGTACGAGGCTGCCACTCGAGAACCTTTCTTCCCCATCGGTTGTCGGTTCTTCTAGCTATATGGCCGGCCCATTGCCACTTCAGCTTACTAATCCGTTGGGCTATGTCGGTCACTCTGGTTCTACTGCGGATATCCACATTTCTGAGTTTATCACGCAGAGAAACTCCGAGCATAGCCCTCTCCATAGCTCGCTGAGCGACCTTGAGCTTCCTCATCCGGCCAGCAGTGAAGGACCACGTCTCAGTTCCGTATGTCATCACTGACAACACGCACTGGGTGTACAGTTACACATTAATCATTTATATATATATATAATTTTGTGCATGGTAGAGCCATGCTGCAGCTATATTAGTGGTATAGTCGTAGCACGAATGGGTCGGCTCGACCGGGGAAGAACCACGCTCTCACAGAATACCAGCGTAAAATGGCAGTTTGACACTGCTGTGTTTCGTATGGTGAGTGTAGAGAACCGGAGACCCCTTTTACTGGAAAAGAGGCATTCCATCTTAGTCCTCACGGGTAAAGACGCATCTGCATTTTGATTCTATATTGAGGATAAATGTAGATGTCTATGGGTCACAGCAACCACTTACCATCAGGTGGACTGTGTACTCGTTTGTTACCCTTATTCTATAAAAAAAGAAATCATAACTACACTGCTTAACCTTGCTTGTGGGGACTAATCTGCTGGAATCCAAACACACTTCAACTACAATCCACTAATTTATGCATAGAATTATGAACGATTAAGAAAAATAGAATAATGAATTATTTGCAAATTATATCAATACTATTGAATATGCAATATGGTTTCAGATCAAAACTATCAGCTGCTGATGCTGTGCAGGAAATTACCGATTACGTCTCTCAAAAATTATACAGATAAAGAAATAGAAAAGAACTAATCAAATGACATTTTCCTTGAGCTAGCAACAGCTTTTGATACAGTTTCTATTCCCATTCTGTTAAATAAGCTAGAGAGCAGCTTCAAATTTGCATGCATGGCTCCACCATGTTTAATAATTTAGCTACAGCATGGCTTTACCACGTTTGACATGGTCGTTGTGATATAAATATAAATGTGAAAAATGAAAAAAAAAAAACCTCATCAATTCCATTTAGACATGTATCGACGACCTTAACCTGTCGCGAGTTTTAACATTGAAATAAGTCACGTAAAAATAGAACTCGGTCCAATTAGCGGCGGTTCTGTTGCTTCGTCTCCCGTCCGACATTAATAACTTTCACCTATTTCACTTGTAAATTACTTCGCAACTCGAGTTCAAAGTAGTAGGTAGTACAACGAAAATTATTTCCGGGCTTTTGTAAGCTTGTACCTTCATAATAATGTTGTCGAAAATATGTCTTATATTGCATTAATTGGACCTAATTTATATGTCATTTACCTTATATTCTGACGAAAAACACAAATTTCACTAAATAAGTGTTAAGTTTGCAGACTACAAACATTATTATAATTTAAAAACGTTACTCCTAACATTGGTATTTTTTCCTGTATCGCATACACAAGCTACACAGAGACAAACACCTAGACCCGCAATATATATATATATATATATATATATATATATAGGCCACGCAAATATTTGTTCCGTGCGGACTTCTAACCCGTGGCGCTGCAACTAATTATAAGCCACTGCGCCACGAAGCTGTCAACATCTTCAGCATCGCGTCGCTATTATCGTATATTTATTATATTCACAGAAGCTCAGGCATATTTTTGTAACCCGAGTTGTAAACGTAATTTACAATAATTACAACTTGTAATAAGATAATACAATGTCAAAGGTCAATCAATATTTATAGAACGTTTTAAGAAAACTACGAACCTTTTAGTTTAGTATATTAAATAGAGATTCCCACGAGAGAAATTCAGAGAAATGCGATCAAACTTTCGACATTAAAATTATTATATTCGTATCAAATTACAGCGTTGTGTGGCAAATGAAAAAATAAGCTATGATAGCTCAGGGAAGTGCTCGCTGTAAATTTCACAGTACGCCAGTAACCCGGTATCAATACCCGCCAGCACCAATTAAATTGTTAATTGCAATTTTAAGGGTTAAACCAACCACTGAAGGAAAACATCGTTAGGAAACACGATTGACCAACACGCATTGGGGTAATTCGGCGGACATGTCCTTGTCCAACTACCCTCTCAGAAATGAGAGGAGGCCTGTGCCCTCCAGTAGAACGTACTCGTATGTAAGATTTTTCTTTATATTTTTAAACTGTAAATATTTTGATTTCTTATATTCACTCGAACACTACACAATGAATAAAACTATTTTTTTTACGGATTTTATCGCGTTTAATTTAATATTTTAATTCCCGACGTTTCCGGTGCTTTACAGCAACCCGTGCCAACTGTGACATCGGGACGTCAAACATCTCAGTCACCCCCGTGACCATGCGTTTCTATAAAGCACCCGAAACGTCGGGAATTAAAATAGTACATTAAGGGCAATAAAATCCGTAAAAAATAGTTTTATTCAATGTAAATATTTTGTTTCAAATTATCCAAATACAGACAGCGAATATGTAGCGAATAAGTATATGTCATCCCGAATTTCACTTTTATTAAACTATTAATGTGTTTTTCCATACATATATAATATATGTACTTTTTTTATTTCCTTTTTTTGTAAATAATTATTTTATTCCTTTAATTGTATAGAATAGAATAGAATAAGTCATTTATTGTGCTAGTTGTAGGTTTAAAATAGAATAATTTGTCATATATGTAAATAATATATGTGTTGGAATAAATGTTATATCTTTATAACTTATAAGAAATGCACGTATTTCTGAAACTCCATCTGATATTTATAACTTACTGACAGTTCCAACTCTCAAAAGTGACTGAATGTCTTCTTACAGCAGTTTACAAAAATTATGTTATATATATATATCATGAGATATAATATGCGAATTTGTAATGTAGAATATGCTTGAGCCAAATACGAGACAGACATTAAAATATAAAGAGAATTTTATATCCTACAGAAATACCTGCACTGGAGTAATGCGACCAGTTAAAAGATGTTAATGCGATATGAGGGGTGGTTCTTTACTCGCTCAAAAGCTGTAGCCACTCAGTGAGGAAACGCAGCCAGTGTTCTTGGCACGATACAGCGGGGTGTAGTAGAACTGTATGTCTATATATATATTTTAATTTTTAGTTTTAGTTTTTTTTTATTATGGTGTTTTAATATTATATTATATATTTCAATGTTATGTAAATAAACTTACTCTTAACTCCCAACGTTTAGTGTACTTTACAGCACGCGTGGTTACTACGGTACTGTGGTGTTCGTATTCCTGATGTCATATTTAAACCGGGCTCTTTTCGGCTTTTGCATATTAATTTTTATCCGATGTACGCAGAACGAGCTGATAGTATATCTTGAAATCTAACAGTTACATGGTAAGATTTGGATTTTATTTTACTTATCCTGGGAATTTATGCAAATAGACGTTCCCAGACATTATCTCTATTGATATTTAGATGATTGTTTTATTATTTAATAGCCTCGCTAATCATCCGTAGTAGTTGTGTTCATTGGCGAGGCTAATCAATTAAAAATTTAGCAATAAAATGAATAGAGACCTTGATACTACCTAACGTATTTTAAATAATATTTAATATACACATAATTTCAGTTCTTTCTAGAGCGGCTAAAATACGCATGCTGTTGCTGTTGATGCTGTTGTGTAAATGATAACAACTAGCAATCTTCTTCGAAAAGGCTTCGCACGGGTGATTTCCAGATCTCCACAATAGCGACACCTATCGGACTTAATTGAAATTCTAAACCATGCAGGAACCCACTCAAATACACACAAAATAATTCATCAAAATTGGTCGAGACATGTTCGAGTTTAAGCAAGACTAACGTGTCCGCTAGTCTTGCTTAAATGCCTCGTTTCCAGTAAAAAGGGTCGCCGGTTCTCTACACTCACCATACGAAACACAGCAGCGTTAAGCTGCCATTTTACGCTGGTATTCTGTGAGAGCGTGGTCCTTCCCCGGTCGAGCCGACCCATTCGTGCTACAACCATAATATAGATGCAGCATGGCTCTACCACGTATAAAAAAAAATTCATAGAACTACATAGAAACCAGTAGTTTCGAGACGACACGTTGCCTTCTGCTGCTGTCTGCGGTCGGCTACGGAATTGTACCTTTATTCTTTAAAAAAGAAACGGTACAATAGGACGGTGGCAGCGACCTACGGGTTCGATACTCCCACAATTTATGTTTGTAAAACGCTTATGCCTTCACGATCTAGGAGATATTCCTAAGTGTTTTTTTTTATAGATTAAGGGTGAAAAATGAGCACACGGGGCACCTCATGGTAAGTGTATGCTATGGCTACATTTATCCTCAACTACGAATCAAAATGTAGATACGTCGTTACTCCTGAGAACTAAGGTGGAATGCTTCGTTTCCAGTATAGAGGATCTCCAGCTCTCAACACTCACCATACGAAACACATCAGCAATAAGCTGCAATTTTTCGCTGGTATTCTGTGAAAGCGTGGTCGTACCCCGATTGAGCCAACCCCTTCGTGCTACAACCATAATATAGCTGTAGCGTGGCTTTACCACGTATAATGGCGTAAGTGTGGAGTAACCCGTTTTAACAAACTCAATGGCTAGAACAGTAATTTGAAAAACCCGTCTGGGTTCCACAACTAAGACTAACCTAACAACACCCCATATATTATGATCTGTCCAGCCAAGGCTACAGAGCATGCCAAAGAAATATACATACATACACTTGAAATCATCCTGTTGCTGCACTCCGGAAAAGAAAAGAAGAAGAAAAAAGGAGAAGAAAATCTACGCTGGATACGATGCGGTACATTGAACCGAAAAGGTCAAAAGTCCTATTATCATTTTGTAACAAAACAAAAGAGATATATCTCGAATTAGAACTAAGTGGATGCTATTAGTAACTAGAGGTATTACAGCGCACGTGATGATACACGTGGCGGTATAAGTAGAATCCGAAGAAAGGTCAACCGCCACGGGGTCATTCACAGTATAAAAAGGTCAAATAACTTTCTATAAACGTATTACGCCTGGGTTCAGATTTACTCTAATATCCAGGATAATGAAGCAGGAACGAATCAAATATTTTAGCAACTAGCGTACTCTATTTTTAAACAACTGCAACAAAGACGATGTCGTCAATTTGTTTGACTATATTTTTCGGTCTGTTCGAATATAACTTCTTTATTTAAATATCGATTTTATAATGATTCTTTTGTATTATGATTAGGTGTTACCATGATCTTGTGATATTTATTACTCTACTGAAAAAAGACCTAAAAATAAAGTTAAAATATTAACTGATTTCAAAAACCAAATTGTACATAATAGATATGATGTATGATATACGATACGATCCTATACGACTTTGGGACCTTCTAGAAAAGAGTTTACTTCTTTTTAAAAGGCCGGAAACGTACCTGCAATATCCCTAGTGTTGTAGTTGTTCGAGGGCGGCGACAGACACCTTCTATCAAGTTAGCCACATTCCAATTTGTCGATAATTCTACGTATTAAATTTTTTTTTACAGCGGGACATTTTTTAAAAATAAGAGATTACAATCATGTATATTACACAATTAACAACACATAACAAATTAGAAATAGCTTGGTAGCGATTTCCACCTTCTCAGGAATTATGACATCCATAAATTCCTTATTATTATAATAACCCTTTTTGTAATAGTTATTGTTAGTTTATAATAAAGTTTTTGTACTTTGAGCAGGTTAAATTTTGATTTTGATTTAAATACATAAAAATATATGACTTAAATTATTCATTTCGAGCTAAAAGACGCGCGAGTATGTTGCGCAGAGGAAAACCATAACGGCATCACCTTTTGTTAATGCTTGATTTTACTACCCGTTTATTTTTCATACCGTGCTCTATATGAAACGATTATTAAGGAGTATACTCTAATAAACTTCATAAAACTTTCATTCCTTTAACACTATTTCTTCTGTTATTTAACCGACTTCAGAAGCTATTGGTAAAGAAATTATTTTATTCTTTTTAGTTTTTAAAAACAGTTTTTACTTTTTTTTAAGTAATTTTTTTTCACACAATTTGTCTCTTTTAAGCCAAGCCAGTAATGAATAGGGCTCAACGTTAGGTAGCTCGACTAAGATACCCGTTAGTAACAAAACCAGAGATATTTTTAATTTTATTGGTAATGTTGTTAGACCTGATACAAAGATAATGAGCGAAATATTTAAAAAAAAATACAATAACGATAATAATGTCCTTCAGATTGAATTTCGATCACGGCGGCCAGTCTCAACGGAGACTAGCCATCGGCGCAGGACAGGATTATAGTGCCCGAGTGTATGCGCAAGCACAGGTGCACTCTCTATTACCTCACTCTTATAGGCCGCTGGGACGGTAAACCGACACGACCTATGAGAAATCAGGCGCAGGACCAACCGGCTTTAAGTGTTTTTCAAGGCACGAGGGTGAGACACCGACATCTTCCTGCACACAGGCAGCTACTGAGAATTTTTTGTCGGAAAAACGTAGTAATAACAGTTTTTTTGGCCCGACACGGGATTCGAACCCGTGACCTCATGATCATCAGTCTCTTGTACAACCATTAAGCCCACGAGGCAGTCAAACATAAAAATAATACCACCAGATATGTAAAACAAAGTTAAACTTGTATATTGTGTTATTTTTACGACGGATCCCTGGCGTAGCAGCGTAGCAATGAGTTACGGCACTAATGGCCGCGGTTTCGAATCTCGCACGGAACAAGTATTTGTATGGCCTACGAGTAATTGTTCCGGGTCTAGTCGTTTGTTTTGTGGAATTTATGCATGTAAACTGCTTCCACGGTAGTGGGGGTTAAGTCTTTTTTTTAATTCTCCTCAAATTTCAAAAACTTTATTAAAACAAATTTGTATAAAAGGGGTTATTATAATATTAAGGAATTTATGGATGATAATACCTCCATTCCCAGGGGTATTGCTACCAAGCCATACCAGTGACATATTGCGAGTATAATATTATTTATTTATATTGATATTATTTTATATTTATTGTTATTATTTTTGTCAAAAAAAGTCCCGCTGGGTTTCTTGCTGGTTCCTGTTTCTGTTTAAAATTTTACTTCTTCATCGGTCCATAGAATTCCACTGCTGAACATGAACCTGTTCCGTCGCAGGGAGGATCTGTATTAGTATTCATACCTGGCAGCTGGATTGAAATCGTAGTGTCAGACGCCTCGTACCTTTAACGCTACTAGTCGCTAGTCGCTCGACTAGGTATTTTAAGACTGACGGAAACGGGATAGTATCACTACTAGAAAAGTGCTCAAAGGAATTGTTCAGATTAATTCCAGCCACCAAATTCTACCGCGTACGGATATTGTGATTTCCCGATACCACCTCTATGCTTGGAGGTCTACCACTGTGCGATTTACTAGGAGTTTTCTTTTCTTTGCAGAATCGTTTACTACCGGCGATTTTTCCGCACCAATACGATTTAGGGACCTTCACGAAATGAGCTACTCCTTTTTAAAAGGCCGGCAACGTACCTGCAATTCCACTGGTGTTGCAGTTGTTCGTGGGCGGTAGTCGACACATACCATCAGGTAAGCAGCATGCCCGTTTGCCCCCTCTTCTATAAAAAAAACCATAAGATGCTTCTGCCATTTCCCCTATCGGCTCTTACGATACTCACGGGACGAAAAGGGGCTGAATACTTCTCTTACACGGTCCACAGCAAAAATAAGGTTAGAGAATAAAACTAATTTTACGGATTTTAACTTAAAATTGGCTAACAAACTGCGATATCTTCGCAGATTGTGAACCAATTTTTGTGATATTTTTTTTATTAAATAGGTTATATACTTCAAGGGTGGTTCGGCCAGGACTTTGGATAAGAGCACGAGGGGGACGGACTTCATTAGAGGACACCTCTCCAACTTAACATTTAGGTTTAGTGTGCCTCTAACCATTTGGTGATCACTACCAGTTTTCATCCTCGCGATCACTGAGACATCACTGAACAGCTGCCGTCTAGTCGTCGTAATGAAGTTAATCTCATTTTTTGTCGAATCGTCGAGGCTCGACCAAGTCCACTTCCAGTGGAAGAAAGAGCCCCTCTTTCTCCATGAAGTGGACCAGCTTCTGGCACCTTGGGTTCCGTTGCCCCATTCCAAATTTCCCTATTTTCATCTTACTGTTCTCTCTTGTGCCTAGTTTTGCGTTGAAGTCTCCCATTAACACCCTATAGGGCTTTGGAGGAATGCATATCTTTAGAGATATCCTCATACAGTTTCTCCACCTCCTCATCTGGATGTGCCGAGGTTGGTGCGTAAACGGGGAATAAATTTCACCCCTAAGGGTAGCAAATAAATAATTTCTTTTTTAGCAATTTGAAGTCGGTTTTTTCTTTTTGTTAAACGTTGTAATTATTTTACTTTCCGAAGTTTGTGACAGAAAACACCTGGCCGCTGAGCTACAACACGTCAAGCATGTGTTACAAGACAAAAAGCTTCGGGTCCTGCGCCTAAGTCACAGTGACTGTGTGAAGCCGTCCACAGTCAAGCGGGTGACTGCTGTAATACCATATGTTAGAGAAGTCACAGACCGGATTGCTACGTTTTTTAAGATTTTCATTCACGATATAACTGATAGTTTAATCTACACTAGGCTGTCATACTGATGTAAACTCAGTATGTTAAATTGTAGCACTTGTAAGAATAAAAAATAAAATAATACATCTTGAAGCGAGCATTAATAAAAACCTACTACAAAGTAGTAAAGAATTAATCAGTTTTTACCATGCGTCAAGTGTAATCTCACTATAAGATGCATAAGTTTACAATCTTGATTGTGAATTTGGTCAACAAAGAAACAAAAATATCAACTTAAACCCGCGTATTATAATAAATATTATATAGGTGATGTTAAGCACTGAGGCTTCGGGAAGTCCGCATACCGTGTATACTCGTATATTTGAGATCGTTCCCACCATTACATCCATTACATTACATACATACCAGATTTGATTAATCACAAATCCTCGCAGAAAACATCTATTGCTGCCAAGCATGATTTGCGATGTTATTAATATTAAAAATAAAACATCCTAATTTCAATACAGAACATGGCTGACTGCTACCATCTCTTTCATCCATATATATATATTCTTGACAGCCTATAAAGGTCCACTGCTGAACATAGGCGTCCCCCATAGGTTGCCTCATAGGGCCATAGTTTTATATTTACCATAGTTTTATACGTGGTAGACCCACGCTGCAGCTATATTGGCAACTAAGTCAAAGTCACCCGGACTTTGCCTTAGTTGTCACGCTCTGCAGGCGGGTTGGCAGTAGTAGATTTGTATAATTTTGAGTTGTTATTAGAAAGATGCTGATGGTCATTTCCTGTTGCAGTTTCTCTTTGTTGCCTCTTACCACACCCACGGGACGATACGTAGACATTTTAATACCACTACTGTACGGTTATATTATATATTATATTATTTTTTAACAACGTAACCTCCACATTAGGATTATCTCCTGTATCGTAGGGTAAATGTTACAAACATAAACTGCACAAGGACAAACATCCAGACCCGGAACAATTATTTTTAGGCCATACAAATATTTGTTCCGTGCGGGATTCGAACCCGCGGTTCTTAGCGCTGCAACTCAATTGCTAAGCCACTGCTCCACGGAGCCGTGAAATTAAATCCAAAACCAAGCATTAAACACTACTAGATTTCAAGATACTTTAAGCTTGTTCTGCGCAGATCGGACCAAAAATAACATTCAAAAGCTGAAAGTTAGGTTAACTATGACAACGGAACGTCAATCAACTCAGCCCTTTTCCTTCACTATAAACGAAACGTCGGGAATTAAAATAAGTTAAATTAAACGTGACGAAATCCATTATATTAGTTTAATTCAATGTGTAGTATTTGTATAAAAAAGATAAATCATTAAATAACTTTAGTATTTAAAAAATACTTACAAAGAAAAAAAAATAATTTTGCCTTTACTCGAATTTTGATTGACAGAAGCCGCGTAGAATACATTGCATACTTTTAAATAAAGTTGAAGCTCGCATGTACTGTGTACTCCGACCCCAACAATAGATTTGCTTTATAAATTACAAGGTGTCATAAAGTACAATATAACTAAGTTACGATTAGTCTGCCCGCATCCTTAATAAATCGCATAATTTTATCGTAAAGCAGCAGCGGTGAGTGCCGACGACAATGTTTGGCAGTAAAACTCTCCGTCCTGTAAATTTGACCGCACGGAACCCTCTCTGAAAAGCTTCAGCGTCGGAACAGCGGGGTGGGGCGGCGCCGCATCCAGGGCGCCATCTCCGGCAGTATTAACCCGACCTCCGTGTTGGCTTGACGTCTGATTCGCGTACACCACGCACGTTCCAGTCTTCGTCGTAGTCCGGACCGCGCTGTGCTGTGCCTGTGAATTGCCATGTGAGTGCTGTGGTATACCTAGATATGTCTAGGTCTCATTAGTGTACAGTTGAGTTTGGAAGCTAAAAAATAGCTGCAAGTAGTACCTATTGACAGCCGGAAGACTTGATACGCCGAGTTTTATTCAAGAAGCCGGGTGATTGGTCTCAAAGGACACAGCCTCTCGTAATTTCATCTAGTGAGAAACTGATCGTAAGCATTTAGAAATTAATTATTATTAAGTGTTTTCATATCGTAGTCGTTGATATTTATTTACAATTTGTGACGTTACGTTAGATTAATTTTGCAGCACGATTTTTTACACAATTAACCCGCCATTTTTAAATTAAAGTTGTTTTTTTTTATTTAGAATTAATTCGGCGATAAGAAAGCGCGCCTACGTGTTACCTAAATATGAAGTGAATACTTTTTTGCAGTTTTAATTTGAGAGTTATGTTTTGTTGCATGATTATTATTTTATAATAAAACTATAATAAATATGTTTGAAGTACATTCGCATATTACATGCGACTTTATGCTTTATTGTAACGTATAATTAACAACAATCTAAGAGTGATCTAAATTATTAAGAAAATCGTTCTTTATTTTGATGACCCGATGATGAAGTGACTAAGAATAGAGAGGCGCCGATGGTAGCGGGTTTGAATCCCGCACATATCAAGTACAAATAATAATTGTTCTGATTTTGGTTGTTTGTTTTTGTGAAATTCATGTATGTAAACGCCTCCAAGATACTTCCTATCTACCATACTTCCAGGGTAATGATTTAAATAAATAAAAACAGTAATATTTCTTTTGCAAGGAATTCCCTCAGCAGAAAAGTATATTATGGTACTTGGTATGGTATGGTATGTTTTCCTTTATGTGCGATCAACGTAGTAGAGCCATGCTGCAGCTATATTAATAGTATAGTTGTAGCACGAATTGGTCAGCTCGACCGGGGAAGGATCACGCTCTCACAGAATACCAGCGTAAAATAGCAGCTTAACGCTGCTGTGTTTCTTATGGTGAGTGTAGAGAACTAGAGACCCTTTTTACTGGAAACGACGCATTCCATCTTAGTCCTCACGGGTGACAACGCATCTGCATTTTGATTCTTAATCGAAGATAGATGTAGATGTCTATGGGCCACAGCAACCACTTACCATCAGGTATAGTATGTGCACCTTTGTCACCCTTATCCTATAAAAGAATATATTCTAGTTCATTCATCCATTTACCACAAATCATTTACGAAAATACCATTAGATTGTCCATAGGGATAGTTGCTATAGTTGCCACGATTGTGAGGCGAATTATCCCAAATACAGTTTTAATTCCTATTACTAAGTTTTTAAGTTGTTGCTACGCGTCTCCTATTCCAGTTTCTCTGTGACGCCTCTTACTGCACCAACGAGATAATAATCGCCGAATAAATTAAAAATTTTGTACAGCCAACTTCAATATAATTTATTCAAAATAACTCAAAAACTGTCTGATTGAATTGGTCTGACCTTGATCAAATTTCGGGACCACACGAGAAGTACCAGCTTTCAAATAAAAAAAATCATCGAAATCGGTTAACGCAATAAAAAGTTATGAGGTAATTAATACGCATTAAAAACATACAGTCGAATTGAGTACCGTCTCCTTTTTGGAAGTCGGCAGAAAATATGGACATAGTAAACTTTAAAAAATTAATCTTCCACATCGTCATCAGAACTATTCATAAAAATGAGAGTGTAGAGCCTTGCTTACTGGTAGAAGTTTGTTGTATGCAACTTTCAATTGGGGTTCACCAAAATAAGCTAAAGGATTGTTTTCTGTTTGTTTGGTTCTCGTTTATTTCTTGCCGTGATTTCTCGATGCAGTTAGACATTCAATTGAGAATAATCGGCATCAAAGGCATATTTAAAACGTAGTATTGTTGGCTGTGAATGTAAGATGCTTACTTACATTACTTTAGACCATGCAATTTTCTTTCCTTCCTCGTCTTTGGCCCAGTTCTTGTTTTTAATTAATTCTTTTATATCTATTAAGTCATTCAGCGCCATTTCCTTCTCCATTGTACTTCTCGCCATTAACTTTTGCGTTCATAATAATTGCCTAGATTTGTTCAGGAGTGTATACACCTTTATGCTTTAATTCACGTTCAATGTTAGAGTGCATGGAGTCACTTTCGCTCTGAAAAAAAAAACCGGTTACAAAAAATAGGTGTATAATATTGATTTGAAGTTTCTAACCAGCAAACATATAAACAGCGAATATAAATCCATTTTTATTCTAGCTTCCGCAACCGTTAGGGTAAACAGAAACATTTTTGATGCCTTTTTCAACTTCATCTAAGAGAAATTGACATAAACAACTGCCATTTTCTAACGCTCCTCTTTTTGCGATTACCTAGTGCCAAACCGCAGTGTAACCTTTAAGCCAAGTACAATAAAACATAGTAAAGTTAAATATAGGATATTTCTATATAGGATATTATTTTTTTCCAGAATATTCTTGCAAAGTTTTTTGTCGTATCATTAATGAAACGATATATATAATACTCTCGATAATGAAACTGTTTCACTAACTTCATTTTTTTTTTCATAAAGCCTTGTGTGCTAGAAAAAGTGACGAATATTATTTCATTATTCTATAATTTTTTGAATAATGGCTGGAAATACACGAAAAACTTGGGTGGATGTATTATGCACTGTAGACTTCAAATATAGAATAACACTAACACTATGGTAATATCAGTAATAATCATTTTACTCCCGGGGGCGGCGATATGTCGTTGCGGATTCCTTTAAGCAGTCATTACACGTATAATAGTGCTTTGCGATTACGTTAGAATATGGAATAGAATGTATGCATTCATAGTTCGTATGACGTAAAAATATTACAATATGTATTTCGTATAATAAATCATTCCCGACGTACAAGTATATTAAAACTATTTTTTTTTTATAAAACTGTAGTGAACAAGTGGCAAAATTAAAGTTACACATTTAAAAATAAGTGTGTGTGTGTGTGTGTACTTATGTATGCACGTAGGAAGTTATACTTATTTAGCGTAAGAAAGATAAATAAAGATTTTTTATACGTGGTAGAGCCATGCTGCAGCTATATTATAGTAGTAGCACGAATGGATCGGCTCGACCGGGGAAGGACCACGCTCTCACATAATACCAGCGTAAAATAGCAGCTTAACGCTGCTGTGTTCCGTATGGTGAGTGTAGAGAACCGGAGACCCTTTTTACTGGAAACGAGGCATTCCATCTTAGCCCTCACGGGTGACAACGCATCTGCACTTTGATTCGCAAACGAGGATAGGTGTAGATGTCTACCACTTACCATCAGGTGGACTGTGTGCTCGTTTGTCACCCTATCCTATAAAAAATACATTTTCCTGAAAACAACTTAAACTTACAATACTGCGGTTGCCAACCACGCCAAAATTCAACCTATGTGGACGGAGACCCTTTTTACTGGAAACGAGGCATTCCATCTTAGCCCTCACGGGTGGCAACGCATCTGCATTTTGATTCGTAATCAAAGATAGATGTAGATGTCTATGGGCCACAGCAACCACTTACCACCAGGTGGACTGTGTGCTCGTTTGTCACCCTATCCTATAAAAAAACAAAAATAAAGAAAACAATAACCTTGAGAGACAATTACCCACTGAAATTGTTGCTCTTATGTGTCAGTGTGCCCGCGCATCGTACGTAACAACTTCATGGTGTCGTTTTTAGGTGTCGGTGTGCGCGAGCATCGTAAAAATTCACTCTTATCATTTTTCCCAAACGTCCCTAAAAGTATAACTTCAAAAACATACAATCGAATTGAGTAACCCCTCCAGTTTGAAGTCCGTTAAAAATTAACTCAAAGTCCACTTGATGGTAAGTGGTTACTGCATTCCGTGGATACCTTCAGCCTTTAGGCAGCCAGGATTACTTCAAACAAAGAAATACAAAGAAGGTTACAGATGCGTTGTCACCTTTGTTATATTGGTTCTCTATATTCTTCAGATCGAAATACAGTGAAGCTGGCACTGTACTTTGGTGGCAAAAATAATAAAGATATTGGTACCTATCTGGATGAACTTCTAGGCGGCAAAGTAGTCCTACCTATTAGAAAAGAGAAGCCACCGTGTTGAAAGTGTTTCAGAAGTCAGTGGTTTCTCCAATTCATTCATTACATTCATTACTATCTACACAATCCCATGCAAAAGTTCTCTAAAAACTGTCGCCAATTGTTTTCACGTAATGCTAGTTAGAATAAATGTACATTAATGTAAATTCAACTTTAAATGCATTGCCTAAAGTTTTATTCACAAAGCTACGTACAAATTAAAAGCGTACCCAAATGTTCGAGTGGACGCTCATTCGGTAAGGACATTTTTTGCCACTGATTGTGTATCTAGTTTTTTATTAGTGATAGATATGGCCTACCTATAGATTGATCGATAGGTCTAACAAGCATATTTTCCATAGTAGGCCTGTTTGGCAGACGGGTTCGCAACAACAGTTTCTCTTGCTATGTTTCCATAGTTGTGGAAAAATCCTCCATATGAGGCAACCAATAAGCCTCTGTTCAGCAGTAGAGTTTAAAAGGTTGTAACGGTACCTAATTTATTTCTTCGTTGCTTGTGCGAAAACAGGTGTCATTTAACACCTGTTTTTTGTATTAGTGACCCGCCCTAGCTTCGCCTAGATAGGTTCTATTAATGTGGCTTTATTTAGATTGTAAAACATTCATTTAGCCTAGAACCCACCAGATATTGATTTCTATCTGTTCCTAAAGTTTCATCACGTTCAGTTCAGCCATGCCGCAGATTAAACCGTATAGACAAACAAAACTTTTAATAATTTAAAATTAAAAATTTTGTACAGCCGACTTCAATATAAGTTATTAAGAATAACTCAAAAACTATTGATCTGACCTTAATCAAATTCATATGAGACCACACGAGAAGTATCAGCTTTCAAATATAAAAAGATTCATTGAAATCGGTTCAACCAGTAAAAAGTTATGAGGTAACACACAAAAAACATACAGTTGAATTGAGTACCATCTCCTTTTTGGAAGTCGGTAGAAAATGTTTTCTTATGTCTTAATAACATACAAATAACCCGTTGAGCTTAATAGAACCTGATTATGTCAATATTATAGACAGACACTTCAATTTATTTATACGTATAGATATGTATACATACATTTGCTAAATGAAGAAGTGTCTCATTAGATGTAGGTTTTTCTTTTAAATAAAAATATTTTAAAACATTTTAAAAGTGTAAAAATATATTTGTGTTCTATTTTACTTTAGCTAAGACAAGTATTTTTTGTTGTAATTTAAAATAAAAAAATTTGTACAAATTATATCAATATATATTATTAAGTATAACTCAAAAATTGTTAGTCAAACATTAATCAAGTTTATATAGGACTACATGAGAAGCACAAGCTTTTAAATGAAAAAAGAATCATAGAAATCGGTTCACGCAAAACAAAGTTATGAGGTAACACACACAAAAAACATGCATTCGAATTGAGTACCTCCTGCTTTATGAAGTCTTTTTGAAGGGCTTTTACAATTAATTTATCATTGTAAGCATTCCCTTTTTTATTAAATAAAGGTGACAAGCCTGCAAACAGTCCAACTGATGGTAAGTGAATGCTGTGGCCCATAGATATTTACATCTATCCTCGATTAAGAATGAAAATTCAGATGCGTTGTCTCTGGGAACTAAGATGAAATGCCTCGTTTCTAGTAAAGAGTTTCTCTGATTCTCTTAACCTTCCATACGAAACACAGCCGCATTAAAATGCTATGTTATTCTGGTATTCTGTGAGAGTGTGGACCTTTCCCTGTTGTACCGACCCATTCTTACTGCTACGTAACTCTACTCCAACGTAACTCTACCACGTTAGAATTTTATTAGGAATTCCTTATCCTCAAGGGTGACAACGCATCTGCTTTATGATTCTTAATCGATGATAAATGGGTTATGCGCCACAGAATTCACTTCTTATCAAATAGGCGGTGCGCTCGCTTTTCACACTTGCTATTATATAAAAATAATGATAATTATCTACTTTTATATTTATAATAACATTAAGACTCTCTTAAAACTAAATTTTTAGATAAGTTCATTATAAAACAAAACTTTAGCAATTAATAATTTTCAGCAAACTACAGAATAAGTAATTAATCTAGTTAATACTCGTAACAAAAATAAAAGGTCTGCTTCAAAATAATATTGAATGGAATAGGATAAAATAAATTTTTAAATATAGATTGCTTCTTCATTTTTACCATTCACCATTTTTTTATTAGGGGTAAACGAGTACGTGGCCCACCTGATGGTAAGTGTAAGTGACTACCGCACTCCATGAACAACTCCAACACCAGGGGAATTGCAGATGGGTTGCCGGCCTTTTAAAAATAGTAGCCTCTTTTCTTGAAAGGCCTTAAGTCGTATCGGTATGTGTCTACCTATTTATTAATGCTATGCTATCTACCTATTTATAATTTTTACCTCAGAACTTGCAGATTCACTTTCCATATTATCATTCCATGCTTTTTCATTGATATTTATTGTACAGGAATGTCAAACGAACATGAAATAGAATTTCCTTTAGAGTGCAATATTGCTCGATCAACTTTCAACTCGCTTCAAAATGAACAAAATTCTCTATACTTTGACTTTATGTGGTTTGTTTGTATGTATGTTACGCGAGATATGTTTGTCAAAAGTGAACCGTTTTCATGTTATTTTTTAATTGAATAAGTTGTAGTTAATTTGTGATTGTCTCATAATAACTATTTAGACCAAGACAAATTTGAGTAATATGGCCAGTACTCTACACACACACACATATATATATATATATATATATATATATATATATATGTATATATATATATATATATATATATACACACACACACACACATATATATATACACAAAATGCATATAAAAGTTTATCGGTACTTATAACAAAGACACATTCTGTCTGTTTGTTCCGGCTAGTATCCGAAATGGCTGGCCCGAATTTGACGGGAATTTCATTGTCTGATAGCTGATGTTATAAGAAGAAACTAATGCTACTTATATATTAGAAAATAATTAGGGTTCCGGGCAACATAATTAAAACCCTAAATTACACGCGGGTGACGTCGCGGGGAAAAGATAGTACATCTACTAAATCTTAGAACTGATTTCAATATAAGATATTATTTTATTCTTTTCAGTACTTCTTAATTAGCTGTTACTTTTTATTAAACACAAGATAACCTTTAAAGTAATCGGCTTAGGGACTTTAACTATTATTATTTTGTTTGTAACCGTAGTATGTGTTTGCTAACTTGCGGACGAATGAAATGAAGTAATTATTTCAATGTAAGAAAATAAAGTTCGTTTGTCTTTTGTTTTTAAATCTACTCGCATTTTGAAATAAGGTTCGTCTGACTAAAGATAAACTCTGCATTTATCCTTTTTTTTTTGTTATTTATTTTATATAATTTCGTCTGACCGAAAATAAAACAGCAATAAAAACTCTGCATTTTTTGTAATTTAATTTAAAGTAATAGAGCGATAACTACCTTCTAGTACAGATTATGTAAAACTGCCCTTAGGCATAAATGAAGCCTACACTTATCCGGATTCAAATATATCCGCAGAGACGGTTTGAAAATGCAGTTGATCACTCTTGCTTTTCATTTTATTTTACAGTGATATTTATAAAGCTAAAGACATTTCGAAGGCATTCTGAGTTTAAATACTAATAATAACGTTATTTTTATCGTGTTTATTTATTTATTTGAAACTTATTATACACACGTGGTATATAGGCGGACTTAGTGCCTCAGGCATTCTCTAACAGTCTACCTACAAAATCGTTAAAAAAACTGCTTACCTGAAGGGTAAGAATTATTTTAATAGAAATATGTTAAATCGATTAAACGCGATTTTTTACGTGATAGAGCTATGCTGCAGCCATAACAGTAGTATAGTTGTAGCACGAATGGGTCGGCTCGACCGGGGAAGGACCACACTCTCATAGAATACCAGCGTAAAATAGCAGCTTAACGCTGATGTGTTTGGTATGGCGAGTGTATAGAACCGGAGATCCATTTTACTGGAAAAGAGGCATTCCATCTTAGTCCTCACGGGTGACGACGCATCTGGTTTTGATTCTTTATTAAGGATAAAAATGTAGATGTCTATGGGTCACAGCAACCACTTACCACCAGGTGGACTGTCTGGTCGTTTGTCACCGTATCCTATAGAAGAAAAAAACCGAACTGTGGTAGAGCCACTCCAAGCTATAAAAGCTGCAGCACCACCAGTAATGACCATGCGCATAGTATACCCGTTTAAAATAGCAGTTTAATGTTGCAATGTTGCTGTGTTACACCGCACCTTAAGAGGACCGGAGATCCTTTTATCCCTTTCCACTTAAGGATACCTTTTCATACAATTTTGAGTTGGTGAAATTTTAAACTTGTTAATTGACAAATTTCGAACGTGTTTTTGTATTTTGTAAGAGTGTGCAAGTAATTGCCGTATAAGTGATTTACTAATTCTGTGGAATCTAGTAACTAACATTACAAGCTTGTGTTTTTTCTTAGAATTAAAGTATGAATATCTCTTTTTTTTTTATAAAAGCAATATTGTTTCATGTATATAAATGACGTTTTCTTAAACGGGAGACCAAAGTAAATACATATTTAATTCTCTAAACTTGCCCTGAAAGACAACTTTACAACATAACTTACAAAATGTCCTGACGGCCCTCTTTTGCAAATCAAATTATAGTTCCATTATCAGTCGCGTTGCCTGACAGCAAAATTCTAAGTGTCTAAGAAAAAAATTTTTTTTAATATAGAATGAGGCGACAAACGAGCACACAGTCTACCTGATAGTAAGTGGAGGCTATGGCCCATAGACATCTACATTTATCCGCAGTTAAAAATCAAAATGCAGATGCATTGTCACTCCTAAGGTCTAGCACCACACCATGATTTTCTGCTGTATCATTGAGGATATTTACATTCGTAAATTTCACAAGCACAAACATCCAGATCCGGAACAGTTATTTGTAGGCTATACAAATACTTGTTCCATGGGGGATTCGAACTAGCGCCCCTCAGCACCGCAACTCATTGTTAAGCCACTGCGCCACGGAGCCGTTTGTTTCTCTGGAACGTCTTCATTGTGTAACTGTAGAAGAACTGGGTCCCAATAGCTTACATTGGAATTGTTGCTCCCAATCTCATTCCAACAGTTTGTTACATTTCTTATCATCAATCATTCATTCATTACATACCATCTAAACCTGAATATAGACCTCTTCCATGTTTTGCATCATAAGGGATATATGATCCCCAGTTTATATGTTTGACAGGCGTTAAGGGATTAATGAAGAAACTTTTGTCAAGTTAAGTCAGTGCACTGTACACCTTTGATTATATTACCATTTAATATCAGATAGGATAAGTAGACTAGTGGGGAATACTTCTAGCATTAAGTCCACCTTTTTATCCAATATCATTTGTAAGGTTCAAATAGCAAAATATTCAAATGCTACTCAACTTTAAGATATCGTTAAGTCTCGTGGTGTCACAGTCAGTTTGATTTAAAAGTGATAGTCTTAATGGCATCTTAAAATTGAACAGAGTTTAAATATTTGGGCAAATAAATAAATAAATAAGTCATGACTGGTTTATAACATTTATAAATACTAACCTATTGATTTGATACTCGACCAAAATCTATTCCATACTCGAGTAAATAAATCGTTAAGAGAGTTCAGGTAAAATTTTAAATCGGCATAAACAACTGCGTAACGACTCGATTGCGTGATTAAAAAAAGCAATTAGGATTCAGTGATCGCATTTCGTTTGCGAAACGTGTGCGTTGGTAGGAAGGTGGCTGGCGCGAGCCGACACGATAAGCAAACGTCTGTTATTATAGACAATTATAAATTGATTGCCCTGTGCTAGGGTGGCCGTGTAGTGGCGGTGTAAGAATTTCCACTACCCCGTATCATCCCGTGGGTGTCGTAAGAGGCGCCAGAGGGAAACAAATCGGGAGATGGGTAGCAGTGTCTTCCTAATAACGACTAAAATTAAAAAAAAACTGCGTTTGCCAACCCGCTTGCCAAGCGTGGCAACTATGGCAAATATCCCCCCTATTAGGCAATATTACTATTCTGTAGCTTATAATACATCTATAATAATAATAATAATATGAGCAACTGGCGTCATTCCCTATTCACTATTTTCTTGCTTAAAGGAGCTGGCCATCCATAAACGTAACTTTATATTGTTGCAGCAAGTAATATTGAATACTTGCAGATTAGTCCGTAAGTTCCTATTTAACGAATAAACACTTAACCAAGTTCGTTTGGCTAACAGCCCGCTAAAAATATACAATCAATTATGGAATCTGGATGTTTGTCCTTGTGCAATTTATGTTTGTAAACTGCCTCCACGACACAGGAGAAAACCCTAGTGTGGGGGTGAGGTTTTTTAAAAGAAAGAAAGAAAGAATCAATTATGGAATAAAAAGTATTTTCAATCAATTATTGAGGCGCACCCTTTTAGAGGTATAATATACCTAGAAGTTAACTCATATCACGTTTGACCATTTGTCCACTCGCCTTTCATTCTCCATACAGAGAAAGCCTAACTTAACTTATCCTGTGTCAAAAACTTGCCGTGTTCACTGTACTGTTATTTATTTTCATAAAACATGGTATAAAAAGTATTTTACAAAT
Organism: Parnassius mnemosyne; assembly: GCA_963668995.1. Classification (NCBI taxonomy): domain Eukaryota; kingdom Metazoa; phylum Arthropoda; class Insecta; order Lepidoptera; family Papilionidae; genus Parnassius; species Parnassius mnemosyne. The sequence continues at coordinate 2,304,475 of CAVLGL010000137.1, read as the reverse complement.
ATAATATAATCGAACAATGTTTATTACAGTTATACATAGCATGTAAAGGTTTTTTTGTACATTATGACTCCTGATTACTAAAGTCCATAATGCTGTGGAAATTATTTTTTATTAAGATTAAGAATGAATATGCAGACGCGTTGCCAGCCCTGAGGACTAAGATGGAATGCCTCGTTAGCAGTAGTTAAGCCCTATAACAAATCAAAATTTATAACATCAATTAGGAAAATCGGTTAACACGACAGCGTTAGCAGGTAATATCGCTATTACTTTTGTTCAAATAAGGGTAGAAAATAGGCACACAGTACACACCTTTATACGTGGTAGATCCATACATACATACATAAACACTCACGCCTCTCACCCAGAGGGGTAGGCAGAGACTACGGACTTCCATTTGGCGCGATCCTGACACACCTCTCTCGCCTCCTTTGTAGGCCATACAAATACTTGTTCCGTGCGGGATTCGAACCCGCGGCCGCCAGCACAACAACTGATTGCTAAGCCACTGCGCCACGGAGCCGTCAATATATCTACGCATACACGCTCGTCGGTTAAGGGTACTCCTAATCTGGCCCATTTTTAATGTATCGCCGATTTGGTCGATAAACCTTCGTCTAGGGTAGAGCCATGCTGCAGCTATATTAGTAGCACGAATGCGTCGGCTCGACCGGGAAAGGAGCACACTCACACAGAATACCAGCGTAAAATTGCAGCTTAAGGCTACTGTGTTTCGTATGGTGAGTGTGGAGAACTGGAGACCCTTTTTACTGGAAAAGAGGCATTCCATCTTAGTCGTCACGGATGTCAACGCATCTGCATTTTGATTCTTTATTGAGGATAGATGTAGATGTCTATCGGTCACAGCTACCGCTTACCATCAGGTGAACTGTGTGCTCGTTTGTCACTCTATCCTATAAAAAAAACACCTGCTTGTATTCTCCATTGAAAATCTAAATTCAGATGTGTAGACGTCCTTGAGGACTAAGATGGAATGCCTCGTTACCAGTAAAAAGGGTTTCCAGTTCTATAAACTCACCATACGAGATTTTGACAGCTCCGAGCCAAAGTGGCTTAGCAATGAGTTGCAATAACAAGTATTTGTATGGCCTAGAAATAATTGTTCCGGGTTTGGATGTATGTCATTGCATGTGTATGTTAACTGCCTCCACGATACTGGGCAAAATTCTAGTGTAGGGGTAACGTTTTAAAAATAATAATAATACGAAATGCAATAGCATTATGCTGCTATTTTACGCTAGCATTCTATGATAGAAGATTCCTTCGCCGTCCACTACAACTGCAAAATTGCTCTTCTACGTAGAAAATCACAGACACACACACACACACACACACACACACACATTTTGACTTTACAAACACACCCCAAACTTATTCATCCATTCTTTTCTCCGAGTTTAAAACAACATTACGTACAGCAATTTGAATTTTATTTCCATGTTTGAGTTTAAAGAACTTTTATTTTATAATGCGAATGAAAGAATAACTGGGGCTCATAAAACATTTTTCGTGAGAGTGGCACGCAAAAATTGCGAACGTACGTGTACTTTCTTTGTGGTACGGGTAGGAAAATGTAATAATGATATTTTAAAACATTTTTTGTCGAGGCACAGTGGGTGTAGGTTTTGACTTCACTGTGAATCAAAGTGAGAGAGACAGAGATGGAAGTAGTATAACCTTTTTGTTTGTTGGTACTAAATACACACACAGAGAAATTAACAGTGGAAGTGGTGGGTGGAAGTATTAAAAATATGTTTTATTTTTCACTCATTATACGTTGGCAACATTAAGTTGTTTTCTTTCTTTAAAATAAAAAATGCTGTTTGACATTTTTTTATCATCATTACAGTCTTTCACATGTCGACTGCTGAACAATGACTTCTCCATCGACTACCTGCATATCTTACAGGTAAATTACCCTAAACGAACTAGTCAATAGTTGGGAAGATTAAATGCTTATAGAATATTCACTAAAACTACAGTTTACATTTACAATTCAAAGAAAGACGCGTTTTTCTATAGCTCAATCAAACATCCGCACAAATCATTTAAAAATATTAACGTAAATGTATTGCATCATTTAGATCTATTTTACCGAAATATAATTCAACCTTGTTAATAACAATTGAGTCGATCTCGCCTATTGGTCGGACATCTAGTGGCTGTTTTGCGCTTCGCTAACTAGTGCGTCATAGCAATTCGAGAACCTTTCCTCCCAATCGGCTCGTTAGGAATTTCGCCATATTGGCCGACCAATTGTCACTTCGGCTTACTTAACCGTTGAAATATGTCAGTTAATGTGGTTCTATTGCGGATTTCATTGTTACAGATTCTATCACGCAGAGAAAGTCTGAGCGTAGCCATCTCCATAACTCTCCGAATATAGCTTTCTTATACGTTTAGTTGTGAAGGTTCATGTCTCAGTTACATAATATGTCACTTAAAACTCAGAGTCTGTTCGAGGAGCTCGTAGAACGTAAATCTCATAAAACGTTGCAACCCTCCACAACAATAGATTTAACTGATGATTCTACCACATCAAGAACAGCAGAAAGGATTACAAGCAGCAGAAGGAAATTAAGAAAATATATAAAAATCAGAAAAGAGTGACAAAGCAAATTTATGTTGCAGAGGTGAACGGCATAGTCGGGAAGGGTCGCCCTAGGCGAAAGTTTATCGACCAAATTGGCGATATATTAAAAATGGGCCAAATCAAGAGTACCTTTAACCGACGAGCGTGTATGCGTAGGTATATGGATGTGGAGGAAGCGAGAGAGGTGTGTCAGGATCGTGCCAAATGGAAGTCCATAATCTCTGCCTACCCCTCTGGGTGACAGGCGTGAGTGTTTATGTTATGTTTATGTTATGTTATGTTATAAAAATCAATAAATATATTAGGAAAGTGCAAAAATTAGTTAAAACTAAAATTAATATTAAAAATTATACAAATGTATGTAAGGAAAAGCAAGAGTTAATTAGTAAAATTAAATTATATTCAATTGAGGTATAAAACATGAAAAATTGTTATGAGACTGAAATAGAGTGTCTTAATTCAGAAATTTTATCACTTCAAACCTCATTACAAATTATGTCAAATAAATATAAATCTGCAGGGAATGAGATAAAAGAACACATACTGGCCATGGATAATCTGGTAAAGTCATGCAAATATAACGAGGAACGTTTTGACTCCTTATTAAAATATCAAAATGAATATCAGCGCTCACTGCCAGGTTCTTTAGGGACAGTGTGTGTTAATAAAATGACAAGCAGTAATACTTCATTTTCTTTACCTACCCTCTATGATAGTACCATACCAAAGCAGATAAATTTAAAAAGTAATTCATATAATGAAAAAAATAATGTAATTGTGTATAGTGATGACATAGGCAAAAACTTGGGTATATCATTGAATAACTGTTTAAAAAGGCAACAGATAAGTAATTACTGCATGCCTGGAGTATCATTCAGTGATATTATGAATAAAATTTTAACTAGTAAATTTAACCCTAAGAGTATATTAATAACTTTTGTTGGGAGAAGAGGCAATATGAACAAGAATCAATTATTAAAATATATTTAATATCTCAATAATATAAATGTGGTTAAATTTATCTTGTTTACATTTCCTTACCTAGAGGGGTGGCCACAGGAAAATAAACCAAAACATAATTTAAATTTAATGATGCATAACTTGACATGTAACAATAACTTAAATTTGACATTTAATTGTAAGAAAAATAATGAAAAATTTCATTTAATTGATATTAATAATTTAACTAAGAAGTTTTTGACAAGAGATAGGTATTACCTATCAAAGTATAGTTTAAGACTGGTAGCAAATACGCTATCTTATTATTTATATTTTAACTCAGCCAATGATTTGGCTACCTTGACACCTGCTTCTTTTGAGCAACAAAATAATTTTACATTTGATTTGGAACCAGTTCCAAGTAATTTAAATTAGATAATAAGACAATAGAGGTAATCTCTAGCAAAGATAATTTAAATAGCTTAGAATGCAACTTACCAATACATAATTATGCAATTTTACAAAATAACAATAATAAAAACTGTATCAACCTGGTGCATCAAAATATACAAGGTATGTTAGGCAAAGAATTAGAAATTGAATTATTTTTAAATAGTAACAGTATACATAATTTATGTATTACTGAATATTGGTTGAAAGATTACAACTCCATATTTAATTTCAGTAATTACCAGGTGGTTAGTTCATTCAATAGAGATAATAAATTACGTGGTGGCTCCTTAATATTAGCTAATAAATCCGTATCATGTAAAGAACGTAAAGACATTGTGAACCTATCTGTTGAGCGTACTGTAGAAATGGCATGTGTTGAGTTTAAGCACCTTATTGTTGTCAGTGTTTACAGACCCCAATGTTCAGGTTATGTTAGTTTTGAAAAAAATATGGAAGAAGTTTTAGTTAAGCTTAATAAACAGAACAAATCTCTTGTAGTGTGTGGAGACTTTAATATCAATTTCCTGGAAACTTCTTCCATCAGTATTAAATTTTGTTCTTTGTTCAAATCCTATAATCTTAATAATTTATTCTTTGAAGCTACACGTATTGCAGGGTGTAGTGCAACTTGTATCAATAATATTTTTACAGGTGTTGTACCAATCCACAAATCAATAATTCAAAAACTTAGTTCAGATCACTGTGCACAACTGGTTTCGTTACCTTATATGCATAAAAATAGGTAATTGAGAAAATTGTGTTTGTTCCTATTAATGCAAAACGCCTGGAGAGATTTAGAAGTAATATGGTAAAAAAAACCTTCTATCCCTTTCTTATAAGAACAGTGCAGACTATTTATATAGATAATTATTTACCTTTATAAACAATGAATTTAATAAAACATTCACTTCTAAAACATTCTCCAGAAATAGTCGCAAGGCATTTAATAAGTGGGCAACAGTAGGAATTCATAAAAGCAGACGAAGGTTATATGACTTTTACCATGAAAGATCGTATAATCTTTCCGATGCTTTTAAAGAATATGTGAAAAATTATTCTAAAATTTTTAAAAGAGTGCTCCACAGCCAAATCATTACATATTAATAACAAAATTAAGACGAATAAGAATAAAATTAAAATGACGTGGAGTATAATTAACAGCGAAACCGGTAAAGAGAAACCTCGTAACTCAAACTATCAATTAAAAATTAATAATGAATTGACTAAATCAAATCAAGAAGTTGCAGCGGTGTTTGAGAAATATTTCACTGATGTTCCTATCTTGACAACAGAGTCATTGAATACTTCTCCAACTGTCGCCGAGTCATTACTTAAACAGAATGTTAATACCTGTTTAAAAGAATTTAGATTTGAAAAAGTATTACCGCATAATATTGTAAAATACTTCAAAACCATTGATGTAAAGAACACCGCAGATTTGTGGGGGATTTCCATTACAGTGATTGCGTCCATAATAGATTTAATTGCACCTCATCTTGCTATTATTTTTAATACTTGTATCGATTCTGGTGTGTTTCCTGAATTAATGAAGTATATTAAAGTAATACCTTTATTTAAATCTGGTAGTACATTGAACCCCTCTAATTAGAGACCTATTTCTGTACGACCAACTCTCAGTAAAATTTTTGAAAAAATAATTTTGGGTCAATTGTTAATTTTTTTTTAATATAAATAAATTATTTCATAAAAATCAATTTGGTTTTACAAGGGGTCGCTCGAAGTCTGACGCCGGTGTTGAGCTTATGAAATATATTTTTAATGCCTGGGAGAATTCACAAGATGCCTTAGGTATTTTCTGTGACCTTTCCAAGGCTTTCGATTGTGTTCATCATGAGACATTAATCAGGAAACTACAACATTACAGTGTAAAAATTTTGGCGCTTAGACTTATTACTTCATATTTAAGTAACATAACTCAAAAAGTCCTTATCAATGGTAAATGTTCCTCCGGATCGGTAGTATCAATGGGCGTTCCTCAGGGCTCGATTCTTGGCCCATTCCTGTTATTAATCTATTTTAATGACTAACCTTATCTTGTAGGGGACAATAGCGATATAGTATTATTTGCTGGCGATACCTCTTTGATTTTCAAACTCAAACGACAGTTAATTAATTATGACGATGTAAATAATAATCTATCAAAACTAGTACATTGGTTTAACGCGAACAATTTGCTTTTAAACGGCAATAAGACAAAATGTATTAAATTTACAATACCTAATGTAAAACATTCGAAAACCAATGTGCTCTTAAATGGGGAGGAGTTGAGTCTTATGGATACCACTGTTTTTCTTGGTATTACTATTGACGCGAAACTTCCATGGGGCCCCCATATATCTAAATTAGCTAGCAGACTTAGATATGCAGCACATGCTCTAAGAAAGATTAGAAGTCTCACAGATGTTGAGACAGCTAGGTTAGTGTATTTTAATTACTTTCATAGCGTAATGTCTTATGGAATTTTGCTAAGGGGTAATGCGACTGATATTGAAGCTATATTTGTTTTGCAAAAGAGAGCCGTACGGGCGATTTGTAATCTAAATTGTAAAGAGTCCCCCCGAGAAAAATTTAAGGAAATAAACATATTTTTTTTTCTTTTTTTTTTTTTTTTATATAGCTTTAATAAGAATAAGGATGTTTATACCTTAAACACTAGGAACAAACATAAGCTTGTAATGCCAGTTACTAGACTCCACAGAATTAGTAATTCATTTATGGGGCAATGTATACGCTTTTACAACAAAATCCCAGAACATGTTCAAAGTTTGTCAATAAACAAGTTTAAAAGTTTTATTAAAGAAAAACTGTACAAAAAGGGTTAAAATAATATCAAGGAATACATGAATGAAAATAACCCCTGGGAATAAGGTGATCGCCACCATGCTGGTTCTATGAAAATTCTTTAAAATTGTATAAACAAAATTATTGTTAAGTGAAATTATGTTTAAAAAAATTCCCGCTGGGTTTCTTGCTGGTTCTTCCCAAGACAGAGGTATTTTCCGAACCAGTGGTAAATAAAATAATTACTTTTAATAAGTATTATGTAATAATCCATATTGAATAAAAATCATTCTATTCTATTCTATTCTGTCATTTCTGACATTAATGCCATTTAATGAATGGATTGCCCTAGTACGAGTAAGGTAGGATGCAATTTATCTATTCAAGTATATTATCTGAAATTTCAATATTTTGTTACGAGTTCTGAGGCCTAGAATAGGTAGGCCAAGGATATATATTTTAGATTTTATGGAAAAATTATGACCTATGTAAAAATCTCAATTTTTTATAGGATCGAGTGACAAACGAGCATACAGTCCACCTGATGGTAAGTGGTTTCTGTGGCCCATAGACATCTACATTTATCTTCGTTTGCGAATCAAAACGCAGGTGCATTGTTACCCGTGAGGACTAAGATGGAATGCCTCTTTTCCAGTAGAAAGGGTCTCCAGTTCTCTACACAGCAGTGTTAAACTGCTATTTGACGCTGGTATTCTGTGAGAGCGTTGCTCTTTCCCGGTCGAGCCGACCCATTCGTGCTACAACTATACTATTAATATAGCTGTAGCGTGGTTCTACCACGTAATTTTAATATAGTTTGCAGAAGAGTTATAAAAATGTTTTATAGCTTGGAAGCGATTGCCTTATTTCTAGGGATTATTAGTAGCAAACTTAATTTATTAAGCAAAATTAAAATTGATAAACAGAAATAGGTTTATTTTCTAAGGGTTTGTTGTAAAAGCGTAAACAATGCCCCTTGAATGAGTCTTATTGATTGGTTGGAGTCTTGTAATTGGTATTACCAATTTTTTAAGCAGCACCAAAAAGATGGAGGCTCTTAACTCATCTGTATTTTTATAGAAGAAGGACAAACGAGCATGCGACTCACATTGTGGTAAATGAATACCGCCCCCCATGAACATCTGCAACACCAGTGGAAATACAGGTGAGTTGCCGGCCTTTTAAAAGGGAGTAACCTGGTTTTTGAAGGTCTCTTAATCGTATCGGAAAGGAAAAATCACATGTGGTAAGGAATTCCACAAAGAGTGCGAGGAAGTATATATATATATATTATTTATTTATACTTTTTTAATAGAATAAGGGTGATAAACTGGCACATAGTCCATCTGATGGTAAGTAGACGCTGTGGCCCATAGATATCTACATTTATCCTCAATTAAAAATCATAATAGAGATCCGTTGTCACCACTGAGGACTAAGATGCAATACCTAGTTTGAAGTAAAAAGGGTCTCCGGTTCTCTACACTCACCATAGGAAACACAGCAGCATTAAGCTGCTATTTTAAGTTCTATTCTGCGAGATTGTGGTCCCACCCCGGTCGAGCCGACCGATTCATGCTACAATCATAATATAGCTGCAGCATGACTCTACCACGTAAATAATAATAATGAAACTTTATGATTTCACCTTAACAAAACGTTTACATAGGGCAGACTTAATGCCTTTACGTATAATCTTCCAGTCAACCCTGGGCGCGGTGAAATAATGTAATAGGTGCATTTTGTGTAATTTTTAAATAATATATTTAACACTATAGAAGTATAACTTATGTGGTATAAATTTCGGGAAGTGTGCGCAGGAATTACATGCTTTAATTCCTCCTTCCCCTTTCTTTCATCGCACAAGCAGGCGTCGTCACTCCTTTGTTGTTTGTCGATAATCCACGCATTCGAACCAAACGGTTTGCTTCGTCTTTCGATTTTCTTACTAGCTGTTTGTTTTCCAAATAAAATAAAATAAAATAATTAAAAATAAAGGAGTGTAATAATCTGCCCGCCTCTGTCGTCTTCAAAGCACAATGCGATTTACCATCTAGGGCTACGTCGCCTTTTAAAAAAACTGAATATTATTTAAAAATCCTTTAAAAATATATAAATAATTAATTACATTATATCAAGTTTAAATTTTTCCAAACAAATTATAATTATAGCATAAATGATCAATTATTTATGAAATATAAAATATAGATATGGATGAATATATGTGGAAATTAATTTTTTTTAGTTTTTGAAACCGCTTTTTAATTGTTATTGTTATTTTTAGTATTAGTACAGTGCCTATTGTGCATACAAAATTTCATAACATAAACATAAACTAAAGCCCCCTCGCTCGTCACCCAGAGAGGTAGGCAGAGACTATATGTACTTCTATTTGGCACGATACTGGCACACCCTCTCTCGCCTCCTTTACATCCATATACCTACAAATACACGATCTTAATCTATTCCATCTTCTACATATCATCCAGAGCGTCCCTTGCCGACTTTTCCGTTCACTTCTGCAATATAAGTTATGTTTCAGTTTACTATAAATTAGCTTTCTCTCAGTTCCGAGAATGTAGAGTAGGGAGGATTCTCAACGCTCCGACATATTTCACATGTTCTCGAAATATGAAATTCTATTTCTCAAGCATGCAGGTTTCTATTCGGTATGTTTGTTCTTTATTGGGCTTGTATGTGAGTAAATATTTAAAACTGAAAATAAAATTTTTAGCTTACTTTGTTTACTCGAGATAGAACAGATGATAGTCGATAAATGGTCCTTTAAATAATTTAATAGTAATAATTCATTTATTTTCTGATAACAAATATCCATTTTTATATTGAATACATTCCATATTAAATAAAAGAAAAATAATGATTCCTTATTACTCGAACACTACGCATTGAATAAAACTATTTTCACGGACATTAAAATAAATAATATTAAAAATAAGTAAAAATAAACGCAATAAAATCCGTAAAAGTAGTTTCATTAAATAAAAATGTCAGACGACAGAATATTTAATTGTAAAGAAATGGATAGATGGTTCTGTACATAATTTAATAATAATAATTCATTTATAGTCAGGTAACAAATATACATTACTCCTTTGTACAAATTACAGATAAAACTATATAAAAATTTAAAAGAATAGAATGGTTAATTGTAAAAGAAATCAACAATAAAAGTTTCTTTTTTCTTATAGGATAGGGTGCCAAACGAGCACACAGTCCACCTGATGGTAAGTGGTATCTGTGACCCATGGACATCTACTTCTAACCTCAATAAATAATCAAAACGCACATACGTTGTCACCCGTAAGGACTAAGATGAAATGCCTCTTTTCCAGTAAAGTAAAAGTGTCTCCGGTAATCTACACTCACCATACGAAACACGTCAGTGTTAAGCTGCTATTTTACGCTGGTATTCTATGAGAGCGTGGTCCTTCCCCAGTCGAGCCGGGAGCTCTACAACTATACTACCAAAATAGCTGCAGCATGGCTTTACCACGTATACTGCGAATTTATTGACAGAAAACCCAGTACTGATTTTGGCCTGACCCGGGATTATAACCCGGAACCTCATCATCAGCAAACGCTTTTACAATACTAGACCTGCGAGGCTGTCTATTAATATATAGACGTGGCTCTATGACATAGATAATATATTAACGAAGCAAGTACTCACATAAAAACAATTGTTATAGTTAATGAAAAAAAGGCGTTACAAAGCGTTTAGGTAAATTGTTCCCAAATTGAAATGAAATGAGATATATTAACGTATACTGATGCCCACAGCTGGGAAAATGCCGCTAATTAAGCGGACGCTTTATGTAGTTAACCAAGCGCGATAATTCGGTAAACCGTTGCGGCCTTCGTTCGTAGATTACAAAGATATGGAGGCCAGTTCTTAATAGAATTATCCGACTCAATGTGAAGTGGCAATGGCATGGCGTTTAAGGATAATTTAGTCCCTTGTGACATGAAGTCTACCTGAGCCCGTAACTTCAAAGGCTACATTGTACTTTGATGATAAATTAAATGAAATATACTTAATTAGTCCCTTGGCTCTTTTGTATTTATTTAGCTCATGGGTCGAGCGATAACCCGGTTTAATCCGATGTATGCACCACTGACATTTTTAATTAAAAGTATTTTTTTAATCAAGTGCTAGAATACTATCCGAAGAGCTGCCAAACTATGACATAGCGGACGACAACTTCCTGTCTTAGCAATCCATAGTCTATTCACTCTTGTAAACAAATCTTTTTTTAGGGTTTCGTAGTTACACAACAAGGAACCCTTATATGTTGGCCATGTCCGTCCGGTCCAATTCAGTGGTCCGTTTGCGAAATATTTAGTTTTAAAGTGGTATTTTTCATTCTACCAACTAAACCGCTGTTTTTGTAAATTTTTTATAGGAGAGGGGGTAAACGAGAATGCGGCTTACCTGATGGTAATTAACTACCGCCGCCCATGAACAACGCTCACTAGTATGTTATAAGCCTCGATCAAAATAATATTAGACGTGGTAAAACAGTACTCGTACTATTGCTGCAGAAGGAATGGGTCGGCTGAACCAGGAAAGGACCGGGATATACGGGTGCAGCCGCGGCGCCATCTAGCTTCTTGTATCTGAAATCTTTAACGTTATCTCTACTGTCCGGATCTGTTCCTCAATGGGCATGGATGTTTCAGAAAGAGATTGTTTGATATGAAATTGGCTGAATGGAGTTTATGTGAGTGCGGAGCAGTCTACGAGGATAGGCAGCGTGTCCTGTGGGAGTGTATGCTGTATGATGACCTGCGATGTAAGATGATGGATGGAATGGTACGCGAAAGGGTTGGCCCGCTGTTCTACCCAGAGACCGTGGACGGTAAGGAGAACTTTGGCCGGCATGAATGGCACGCACGGAGGACTGCCATGGAGAGAACACACTCGCAAATAGCCGAAAATCAGCCCGGAACCGAAGGCGTAATATGCACGTCATGCCCTGAAAGGGAGAATGACTACTCGGGACAAAGAAAAGATTAAATAACTTACCGCGTGCACTCTCGAGATTCAACTCGTATAACCGTAAGGTTGTTAGGGCCATGGGAGGTAGAGGGTTGTCTGGATCTATACTAAAATTTAATGTAAACTTCCAAGGCATATAGAAAATGGAATTAAGCTGAGTGGCAGTTTTACTAGGTGGGTGATCTCTGTTTCTGGTTTTGTTTTAGGGTATCTACCCTAAACAATAAAGGTAAAATAGGTTAAAAGGGTGGTACCCACCACCCTCTTACTTATTTCTGACATCAAGCCACAGTGATATGTTCGAGTTTAAAGGATGTAGAGAGCTAAGTACGACGCCGTGTAGTGGCGGTCAAGAATATCCACTACCCCATATCCTCCCGTGGGTGTCGTAAAAGGCGACAAAGGGAAACAGCCAGGAGATGGGCAGCAGCATCTTCCTGATAATAGCCAAATGACAATAAAAAAACTGCGGTTGCCAACCCGCTCGCCAAGCGTGGCAACTATGGCAAATACCCCCCAATGATGAGAGCAACAAAAAAACGGCCCCCAGTCCCCGGCGGCCCCGCTATTCCTGGCTACGGTGGCAACCATGGTAACGGCGGGGCAGGGGGTGCTAAGAATCTCCGGTGGAGGTTCGGTTGCCACCTTAGACGACTCGACCTGGCAACGTACAACGCACGCACCCTGAGGACTGACGAGAAGATCGTGGAGCTGGAAGAAGAGATAGACAAGTTGCGCTGGCATATTATGGGATTATCTGAAGTCCGAAGAGAGGGGGAGGACACGGTAATCCTCGAATCCGGCAACTTGCTCTATCACCGGGAGGGCGACCATCTGTCCCAAGGAGGTGTCGGATTTATCGTCCACAAGTCTCTCGTTAACAACGTTGTAAAAATCGGGAGTGTGTCGACGAGGGTTGCGTACCTTATACTCAGAATCACCAAACGGTATTCGCTGAAGGTCATACAGGTTTACGCACCAACCTCGGCACACCCCGATGAGGAGGTGGAGGAAATGTATGAGGATATCTCTAGAGCCATGCATTCCTCCAAAACCCAATATACGGTGTTAATGGGAGACTTCAATGCAAAACTAGGCACAAGAGAGAACGGTGAGCTGAAAGTAGGGAAATTTGGAATAGGGCAACGGAATCCAAGGGGCCAGCAGCTGGCCGACTTCATGGAGAAAGAGGGACTCTTTATGATGAACTCTTTCTTCCAGAAGCGGCCCCACAGGAAGTGGACCTGGTCGAGCCCCGACGGTTCCACAAAAAATGAGATTGACTTCATTATGACGACCAGACGACAACTGTTCAGTGATGTCTCCGTGATCGCGAGGGTTAAAACTGGTAGCGATCACCGAATGGTTAGAGGCACACTGAACCTAAACGTTAAGTTGGAGAGGTCTCGTCTAATGAAGTCAACGCTCCGTCCCCCTCGTGCTCTGTTTCAAAGTCCCGAAACCTTTCAGCTCGAGTTACAAAACCGTTTTCAGTGCCTAGAAGACTGCAATGAAGTGGACGATATGAATGACAAGCTCGTGGAAACTGTCCATGCGGTTGGAGCTAAGTTCTGCAAGACCCGCCGCAGAAGAACACAAAAACTCTCCGATCACACTCTTAATCTCATGGCTGTTAGACGGGAGATGAAGCTACATTCTTCAACAGACTTGACAGCATACAGGCATCTGAACAGACAGATCTCCAAATGCATGCGGCGGGACTTACGCAACTTCAATACAGCTCGTATTGAAGAAGCGATCGAGCGGAACCAAGGCTCCAAAGTCTTTGCCAGAGATCTGTCTGCCAGAAAGTGCCAACTGTCAAAGCTGAAGACAGAATGTGGCAGCATCGTTTCCGGGACACCTGAGATTTTGAGTGAGATTGAGAGGTTCTATGGGCAGCTGTACACATCATCGTTGGAGCCACACGCAAGTGTGAGTAACGATCCAAGAGCGAGTCTCATCCAACACTATTCCGAAGATATCCCGGATGTCAGTCTGAGCGAGATTAGGATGGCTCTCCAGCACCTTAAAAACGGTAAGGCCCCAGGCGAGGATGGAATTACAGCGGAGCTTCTGAAAGCGGGTGGAAGACCGGTACTTGAAGTCCTTCAGAAGCTCTTTAATTCCGTCCTCCATGGTGGCATTACACCGGAGGCGTGGAGCAGAAGTGCGGTGGTCTTGTTCTTCAAGAAAGGTGACAACGCTCTCTTGAAGAACTACAGACCGATTTCCCTTCTGAGCCGCGTCTACGTGCTGTTTTCGAGAGTCATTACGAATCGTCTCGCGCGCAGACTTGACGACTTCCAGCCTCCCGAACAAGCCGGTTTCCGAAAGGGCTTTAGCACCATAGACCACATACATACCCTTCGGCAAGTTGTACAGAAGTCCGAAGAGTACAATTTGCCACTATGTCTGGCGTATGTGGACTATGAGAAAGCCTTTGATTCCGTCGAAATTTGGGCGGTGCTGCAGTCCCTTCAGCGGTGCCAAGTTGACTGTCGGTATATCGAAGTGTTGAAGTGCTTGTACAGTAGGGCTACGATGGCTATCCGAGTACAGAACCAGAGTACGAAACCTATCCAATTGCAGAGAGGTGTAAGACAGGGTGACGTCATATCCCCGAAACTCTTCACCGCTGCATTGGAAGACGTTTTCAAGCTTCTGGACTGGAAAGGATACGGTATCAACATCAATGGCGAGTACATCACTCACCTTCGATTTGCCGACGATATAGTCCTTATGGCAGAATCGCTGGAGGACCTAAGCACTATGCTCAATGACCTCAATAGTGTTTCCCAACGGATAGGTCTTAAGATGAACATGGACAAAACTAAGATCATGTTTAATGTCCATGTCACACCTATGCCGATAGTTGTTGGGAACACTAAGCTCGAAGTTGTTGACGAGTATGTTTACCTGGGACAAATAGTCCGACTGGGTAAGTCCAACTTCGACCGAGAGGTCAATCGACGGATTCAACTCGGCTGGGCAGCGTTCGGGAAGCTACGACACATCTTCTCGTCAGACATACCTCAAAACCTTAAAACGAAATTGTACAACCAGTGCGTGTTGCCAGTGATGACTTACGGAACTGAGACGTGGTCCTTCACTGCTGGCCGTATGAGGAAGCTCAAGGTCGCTCAGCGAGCTATGGAGAGGGCTATGCTCGGAGTTTCTCTGCGTGATAAACTTAGGAATGAGGATATCCGCAGTAGAACCAGAGTGACCGACATAGCCCAACGGATTAGTAAGCTGAAGTGGCAGTGGGCCGGCCATATAGCTCGAAGAACCGACAACCGATGGGGAAGAAAGGTTCTCGAGTGGCAGCCTCGTACCGGTAGGCGAAGTGTAGGGCGTCCCCCCACGAGATGGAGTGACGACCTGGTAAGACATGCAGGAAGTCGATGGATGCAGGTGGCTCAGGACCGTGTTTTGTGGCATTCTTTGGGGGAGGCCTATGTTCAGCAGTGGACTTGTGAAGGGCTGTAATGATGATGATGATGATGAGAGAGCTAATAAAATTACAGTACAGAGTAATTGGCATTATTAGCTTGGGCATGTTCGCAGTATTAACAGAATAAACGACACTATTTTTAATAAAATTATATTTGTTGTTGTGTATACAAATTAAATTTTCATAAATATATTTTTATAGAATAAGGTGACGATCGAGCACACAGCCCATCTGATGGTAAGTGGACGCTGTGGCCCATAGACATATTATATACCTATCGTCGATATAGAATCAAAATGTAGATGAGTTATTCTCCCTAAGCATTTTATGGAATGTCTCGTTTCCAGTACAAAGGGTCTCCGATTCTCAACACTCATTATATTATTAAACACAGTAGAATTAAGCTACTATTTAACGCCGGTATTCTGTGAAAGCGTGATCCTTCGGGCCGAGACATTCGTGCTGCAACCCCAATAGCTACAGTATGGCTCTACCTATAAACTGAGAGGTCAAAGTTAATATATTTGTTTCTTTAAATTTATCCCTAAGACTATTTTGTGGTTATAAATTACTATCATAGCTGGTAACGAATAATTTAAAAAATATATTTCAGGTTTCTTTGACCCCTTGACCTTAATTCTTATTAAGTTCCGTCGCAGTCCGACCATCCTTCATTGTCATCGCCAACGGAGGCTGTAGCTTTTGCTTATATTAATTTGTTTACGTAACCAACTGAAATTAAAACTATATATATACCCGTAGTACGTCTTGCACAAATAGGGAGTAGGTTAATATATGCTTCCTTATTTTTGGTTAATTATTAATTTAATGACTTTGGTAGTAGCTCAGGGTCTAAGTGTCATCATCGTCATTAATATAACCTATTACAAGTCCACTGTTGAAAAGGGACATCCCCATCGATTACCAAATAATGGTGATTTAGCACATAGATGCCACGCTTGGTCGGCGAATTGAATTGAGTTTTTGTTTAATTTTCTGTTGATGATAGGAAGATATTGCACAACTCGTGTTTCGGTTTCTTTGTGTCGCCTTTTACGACACCCACGGGATGTTAAGTGCTAGTGGATATTGTAACGCCGCAACACGACAACCGAAGTTATTATAACCTGATAATTATTGGTAATCAATTTATTTAAAACAAATAACAGAATACACAGCGGCTGAATTTTTTATTGATTTGATCAATAATAAATAATACAATTTATTAGCACAAAGTAAGGCTTACATTATTTATCGCTAAGACATTTGGACAAAAGATATGAGCTATAACTTATACAATTATATGCACTAGCGTCTAAACTAGGAAGAGTATCTTAGACACAAGACTTTCCAATAAGACCATTAAGTGCATTTACGAGTATAGAAGTACGAGTATACGGCATATTATGATTAACTAATCAATGAACCGTGTAGTGACGGTTTCATTCATTCATTACCCCATATCATTTCGTGGTGGAGATGGATGTGTGTTATTAATAACGGCTAAAAATAAAAAAATAAAAAAACTACGGTTGCCAACCCGCTTGCCTAGCGTGACGACTATGGCAAATATCCACCCCATTACGCAATCAATGGGGGAGGGCTATGGTCAGCAGTATACTTTAATATTATGTAACTGTAACAGTTATCAACAAACTCTGTGGTGAAAACCTGAGATTATTTTTTACAGAAACTGAAATATTTAATGTTTTATTTTCATAGAAGGCTATTGGAGCTTTCATTAATAATAAACCGTCAAATTAACGGGCCCTTATAGTAACGCTTATATTCGTAAAATGTATTAAATTGTTTTAGAGACGTGGGCGGTTATATGTTATTCTTAATTTTACTTGATAAGGGTTCTGCTGTTTTAATAGTAAAAGGAAACTTTAGTTACTTAATAAGAATATATTTTATATTTTGTGGTATATTATCTACTGTCATAATATTTTTTTAAGTATGTAGAACCGACAACTTATGGGAAGCAAGGTTCTTGAGTGGCAGCCTCGTACCGGTAGGCGAAGTATCGGGCGGCCCCCAATTAATGGAGTGACGACTTTGTAAAATATGCAGGAATTCGATGGATGTAGGTGGCATAGGACCGTGCTTTGTGGCATGCTTTGGAGGAGACCTATGTTCAATAGTGGACTTGTGTAGGGCTGCAATGATAAATGATGATGATTTCCTTTATTTATATAACATTCAAGTACATAAAAAAAATACTATTATTAAACAGTTTGGAAAATCCAAAACGCACGCCTCATGAGCGAGTCATTTAATTTTGATGAAAATAATAAATTAGGCTGTATGATACATTTGTAATTCGTCTATCAATGGCTAAAGAAGAAAATAAAAGCACCTTTAAATTTTTAATAGAAATAAAATTTATAAAACTTTAAAATCATTTTATTATTAAACCACGCGCACTAGGCTTTGGATATGAAATAGGGAACCAGTTGACATATTTCTGAAGGTAATATAATAAACCCGGTCTCGATACGTCAATTTTTTCGGGCGTTCTCGTGACCACATACAAAATCAACATCCGGACGTCCACGTCATTTTTTTTCAAGACGTTTTTTATCAAAGTAGCAATATAAAATAATTTTTAAGAAGATATAAGATGGATTAATTAGTGTTTTCTTGATATACGGCTTCTAATATTATTGTATAAGTGCAATATGGTTATGATAAAGGCATTTTAAGATAACAAAATTCCTTGACCTTGACGTGTCGAGAGTAATACACTACCTAATAACGCTTCGCGTTATGAGGCGTGCAAAATTAACTAGAACTAAAAAAATAATTGTTATATAGTCCTACTCCCCATGGTATCGTGCCAAAAACGCTGGCTGCGTTTCCTCGTTGAATGGCTATACTTAGCCTTTGAGTGAGAATATAACTAGCCCTCTAATCACGAGCAGCGAAGAACAGTCGCGGATACAGTTCCTTTAGTAACTTTACTACGCATGGACTACACGAACCAATAGTCTCCAGTGTTTGTAGTACAGTTTTATATATTTTTATTAATTAATATTCATTTATAACTGTCATCCAGACGAGAAACCTAAATAAATAATGGTAATACGAGTAATAATAATACGTACGTAATATTACGTAATAATAATGGTAATATATGTAATATACATTATGCGGAGTTAGAAAGACGTAATATTTCTTTATAAATAATTTTTTATTGAATAAAACATAACCCTGGAATCTAAAAATCTTGCTATTTTTCGAAGAACGTAGGTATTTCCTTACCAGTTGTAAATATATTAAATGATTTATAATGAATTTTTTTTTATAGGATAAGGGTGACAAACGAGCATACAGTCCACCTGATGGTAAGTGGTTGCTGTGGCCCATAGACATCTACATATATCTTCGATTAAGAATCAAAATGCAGATGCGTTGTCACCCGTGAGGACTAAGATGTAATGCCTCGTTTCCAGTAAAAAGGGTCTCCGGTTCTCTACACTCACCATACGAAACACAGCAGCGTTAAGCTGCTATTTTACGCTGGTATTCTGTGAGAGCGTGGTCCTTCCCCGGTCGATCCGACCCATTCGTGCTACAACCATAATATAGCTGCAGCATGGCTCTACCACGTATATAACTCAACTCAATGAATATTATTTTTGTTAGTCTTTATCAGAAAGAAAATATTTTGTTCGGTTCAATTCTTCAAACGTCATTCTAAACTACATGTTTGATACAACTCTGAACAAATGAGGTGACCGACCGTAATAAATAAAATTAACGATATCAGTTTACTAATCTCGGATATATCATGTTACTTACGATACACAATAGGTGAAATTAAACATTTTGTACAACTGACTTCAATATAAATAAAATGTGTCGAAGTCAATTAAATACGCATGATTAAGGATAACTCAAAAACACACACATAAAAAATTATAGTCGAATTGAGAACCAATGAATTTGAGAATTGAGAAAAGAACTTGCATTCGAACTCCTTTTAGAAATCAGTAAATATTTGACTGATTTGCAATTAAAAGAAAAGTTGGCTGTCATAGAACGCCAGGCAGAAGCGAAACATCATAGTTGTTGTAAGAATTTATAATTAATGAAAACTAATGAAGCAATATTTTGGTTGGTCTATTAACATCTACATCTATCAGGGTTGACTGGTAGAGAATGCCACAAGGCATTAAGTCCGCCCTTTATATCCCTTATTATAAGGTAGATGAAAAAAGAATAAATAAAAATAAATAAATCTATCATCGGTTAAGAATTTAAATAGAGGTGCGTTGTCATCCCTGGGGACTACGATTTAACATTTATAGTAAAAAGAGTCTCCCCCCGGTTCTCTACACTCACCATAATTTATCACAATTACCATCAGGTGGACTTATGCTCGCTTAGTATCCATATTCTACAAAAAGAAGAATATGATATTTAGTTTAGTTGATCAATTAGGTAATAACATAATATGAAACATTTCAGCTACATTTTTATAACACTATATACATGTACTTAAATTATAAGTGAGTACAACACTTCAACATTAACGTAACGTATTTTATTTAGAAACAAAACTCAAAAATGAGTGTATGATTTAAATTTCGTTAAAAGAAAAGACATTAAAAAACTTAAGTTAAAAGTAATATATAAAATAAAGTTATAATCAATATTTTTATAGGATAAGGGTAACAAGCGAGGACACAGTCCTGACACACACACCTCATGATAAGTGGTTGCTATTAGCCGTGAGGATTAAAATTGAATGCCTCGTTTACAGTAAAAAGTCTCCGGTTCTCTACACTCACCATACGAAACACATCAACATTAAGCTGCAATTTACGTTAGTATTCTGTGAGAGAAGTGGTCCTTCCCCGGTCGAACCAAGCCATTCGTGCTACAACCATAATACAGCTGTAGCATGAATTTCTCTGAAGAAGTCCCTCAATCCGTCTATCGTAGACGTAAACCCTCTCTATACTGCTCAAAATACCAATGTTTTGTTCGTATTTTGCTTTACAGTGAGTATAGTCGTAATAAAGTTAGGTACAACAGAGGCCATGCATAATTTAGCCTTGAGAAATCCTCTCCGTGAGCACAAGGCACCGCCCCGATTGTCAATATATAATAACCTCGAACTATTTTACTATCACTACGGACGGTCGACGGATAGTACTATCGGACTGCGAACGGTTGTTTACGAGTTTTATTCTTTCGTTGGGTTTCTTTTAAATCGAGGACTGTTTCTTGTTATTTCTTTGATAGAAGAATAATAAATATTATGTTTAAAATGGTTTCGTGGATTTTGTTTTCGCAATTTAATTAAAATAGATCGATTTTTAAGGTTCCGTATAGCAAAGATTATTTTATTTTATTTTTATTGCATATTTTTCGAATTAATTCCAGCCCTCAAATTTCAGTGCGATTTTCTAGGAGTTTCTTCCTCGCACGAATTCTCTTTGGAATCGTTTAGCACCGGCGATTTTCCCGGACTGATACGATTTATGGACCTTCAAGAAACGAGCTTACTCTTTTATAAAAGGCCGACAACGCACATGCAATTAACCATGGTGTGGCAGTTGTTCATGTGTGGCGGTAGTCACTTACACTTACCACCAGGTGAGCCGCTTGCTCATTTGCTCACACTGTTATAAAAATAATATTGAAAAAAGCTTATATCTACGCGAATACTACACATGGAATGAAACTAATTTTGCGGATTTTATCGTGATTAATTTTAACTTTTTTGATTCCCGACGTTTCGGGCAATTTACAGCACCCACTGACTGACTGGGGGACTGAAGTTGTTAACGTCTTGATGTCATAGTTAACGAAGAACCTTCAACTTTAACTTCAAAGTTTTATTTACACGCGATAAAATTAAAATTAGTTTTATTCCAAATGAAAATGCTGTTCTTTTTATAACATAACCATGACAACAAACTATACAGCCTTTCGGCTTTCTACAGGATGCATTTCAGAGAGTGTGCGCAGAAATTGCATAACTTAATTCCTACCTCCCCCTTCTACTATCGGACAACCAGACGCTCTGTCAGTCTCTACACTTTTGTTGTAGATTTGCCACACATTCCAATCAAACGGTTTGCTACATCGTTTATTATGTGTACAGCAAAGGAGTGGAATAAGTTGCCAGCATCTATCTCTCCATCCGATTACAATGTGGGTGTCTTCAAGTCAAGAGTTAATAGGTTTTTGTTAAGCTAGTGCGCTTCACCATCTTCGGCTGCATCACTACTTACTATCCGGTGCGATAGTAGTTAAACGCTGCCTTAGGCCGTATACACAAAGAAAGCCGGCAGCCGGCGCCGATCTACCAGCGCTTATCGGCGCTGGTCTATTCTGGTAACAGTTACATAAAGCAAGCCGATTGAAGCAGAGCGAGCAAAATGTCGTACTCATCAGACGATGAATTAGTTTTGTTAGAAAATGTGTATTTTAAAATGCGAAAATAAGCTATACATCCTTTTAATAGAGAAAGGAAACGCTTCGGAGAATACCATCATTTATTTGTAAAAAAACTGAAATTTGATGATCAAAAATTTTATAGACATAAAAGAATGACTCAAGAAACATTTTATTACATTTTAGACTTAGTGTAATAGATGAAAATTGGTGTAATTGGCATAAACAACCAATCCTTCCAGAAGAAAGACTAAGTACGAAAAAATATATTTATCGCTTAGTTATTAAAAGATAAAGTTATTAGATTTATAAAAAGATTATAATAAAAAAAATGTTTAAGAAAAGATGTTTATTTCTCCATTAGTCAATACCTGCTTACAAAATATTCGCCTTAAAACTGTAAAGCTATGTAATAAATAATAATTTAAAATGTAAAAATTAAACAATTTCTTTAATATTTTGCCTCATGGTGCGAAAGTAAGTTGTGGTATTTTTTTTACGCCGCTACCACACGGCGAGGAGCCGAGTCAGTTCTTTCGGCTTTGTCGCTCGTTTAGCACCACCCGGGGGACACGTGTAGGGTGGGCCTAGGATTAGGTGGTCGAAGCCTACGGACGCGAGCGACTCATCCAAGCTGAATGACAGAGTGAGAAATTGTTTAATAAGAGAAGAGTGTGGTTTGCAAGATGATGTTGTGACCAGGATTAAGAAAGGAATGCTTCGGTGGTTTGGCCATGTAGAAAGAATGAATGAGGAAAGAGTGACAAAGCAAATTTATGTTGCAGAGGTGAACGGCATAGTCGGGAAGGGTCGCCCTAGGCGAAAGTTTATCGACCAAATTGGCGATATATTAAAAATGGGCCAAATCAAGAGTACCTTTAACCGACGAGCGTGTATGCGTAGGTATATGGATGTGGAGGAAGCGAGAGAGGTGTGTCAGGATCGTGCCAAATGGAAGTCCATAATCTCTGCCTACCCCTCTGGGTGACAGGCGTGAGTGTTTATGTTATGTTATGTTATGTAAAAATTATACACTTGTACAGTCAACAGCAGATCAAGCGTAACACTTTGAGAGAGATTTGTACCGACCTTATTATTTTGTAATAAGGGCGATTTTAAAAAGTATCTAAGTGTACCCTTGATATGCCGTCTTCCGTACAATCAACACGTCGCTATTCATTTCTCTATTTAACAAAAATATATGCGTGTCGTAGTTGTACGTGTTGTAGTATAGTTCTACATTAATTTTCAATGGCGGGCGGCGCCAGCGCTGACCGACGCGTGTCGAAGATTGTCGGAACTTGTCGGCGGCGTTATGCGCTTATCGGCGCCTTATCATATAAAAGCCTGCGCCGGTTACCTGCGTGGACCGGTCCCTATAAGCGCTGATAGGCTGCCAGCTTTCTTTCTGTATACGGCCTTAGAATAGTAAAAAAATAATAATAAGCCCTGTCCAACTGGCAGCTGTAGCCCGTGGAGAAAGGCAACTAACTTAAAACAAAAAAGGCCATAGCTGCGTCGTAACCGAAAAAATTTAATAGCTCTATCTGGTTTAATGTGATGCTATCAGGAATATGCTGCTGCCCATCTCCTGATTCTGTTTCCCTCTATCACCTGTTACATCATGCACTGGACGACATGGCGTAGTGAATTCTCTTACGGCACCACTGCACGGAATATTATAATGTATAAAATATATAACGTTGCAAAAGAAAACGTTATTCTAAAAGATGAAATGTTAGTTACAACATAATATACTATATAATTTTCGTTTAATGAAATGGAAATTTTAAAGTTATAACAGTTTTAATGAATGTATCCAGATTTGTAAAACTTTACAGATTTTAATCGCTACGTCTCGTTCGCTATGATTTAATTGGGGTCACTTTTTGATTTTCAGGTTAAAATTTTACAATAGTATATCTATCCGTGCCTTAATTTATTACTTTAAATGCTATCGCACAACATAGTGGCGGGCGAGATTGGAACCGCAGATTTTTTTTTCGAGCTGTTATTAGAAAGGTACTGCTGCCCGTTCCATCCTGTGGGTATCATATAAACCTTATATCATCATCCAGAGGGTGTCGTAAGAGGTGGCAGAGGTAAGCTGAAGCAGGAGAAGTGTAGCTTCTTCAAATAAGACAAAATAATAAGAACTACAGTTGACAACCCGCTGGGTAAACGTGGCCCACTATGACAAAATACACTGGTATGGTATGGTATAGTATGTCGACAAACGAGCATACAGTCCACCTGATGATAAGTTGATGCTATAGCCCATTGATATTTATCCTCGATTAAGAATCAAAATGCTGTTGCGTTGTCACCTCTGAGGACTAAGATCGTATGCCTCGTTTTAATTATAGTATTCAGTGAGAGTGTGGTCCTACCCCGGCCGAGCCGACACATTCGTGCTACAACAATAATATAGTTGTAAAGTGGCTCTACCACGTATGTCCTATAATAAAACAGTGAATCATGATTATGATGGCATATTTGAAAATAACGGTATTGTAAATGTCTGAACATAGACATAAGAATACGTTTTCATCCTGGCCTCGATACGTAAACGTCCGCAAATTATTCTGAAGTACTTACGAAATTCTCTGTACATAAATTGAAATTCAACGTGCCTTTTCCTTCTAATAATAAAGATGATATTCCTTTGTTATTGTTTACCTTATCTACTGCTATTATCATACGAAGAGAAAATAACGTTCAGATAATAATAACGCGTGTGACGTAATCCTTTGTATTCATCAAAGATGTGGGAAATAGTGTCACATGTTTACATTCTCATCGACAATTCGTCGATAATATCCTCGCAAATAAGGCCTTGCTCGACATAAGTTACAGGTCAACAAAGGACAAGAAAGCTATATACATAGAATGATTATTTTTTTAGTAATATAATAAGGGTAGGTAGTAAAATAATGAGAATGACAAAAACATACAGTCCACGTGACGGTAAAGGATACTGAGGCCTCCAGACATCCCAAACCAATCCTCCATTAAAAATCAATCAGATGCGCTGTCACCCATGAGGAATAAGACGGAATGCTTCATTTCCAGTAAAAAGGATTCCGGTTCTCTATACTCAGCATAAGAAACACAGTAGCATTAAGTTGCTATTTTACGCTGGTATTCTGTGAGAGCGTGGTCCTTCCCGGGTCGTGCCGACCCATTCGTTCCACAACCATAATATACTTTATATTATTGACTTTACTATATACTTTACCACGTATATCATAAACACCACAGGTTTTATAAAATGGGTCTATATTTTACAACAGTATTTGCTATGCTATTTAATGATTGACTTAATGAGGAGGATCGAGCTTCTAAGTGGTAGAGCCATGCTGCAGCTATATTGTGGTTGTAACACGAATGGGTCGGCTCGACCGGGGAAGGACCACGCTCTCACAGAAAACCAGCGTAAAATAGCAGCTTAACGCTGCTGTGTTTTGTATGGTGAGTGTAGAGAACCGGAGACCCTTTTTACTGGCAAAGAGGCATTCCATCTTAGTCCTCACGGATGACAACGCATCTTGAGCCTTTATTGAGGATAGATGTAGATGTCTATGGGTCACAGTAACCACTTACCATCAGGTGGACTGTGTGCTCGTTTGTCACCCTATCCTATAAAAAAATGTAGATGACTATGGGCCAGAGCATTCACTTACAACCATTTGTACTGTGTGCTCCTTTGTCACGCATATTCCATAAAAATACTAAAGTACGG
Organism: Parnassius mnemosyne; assembly: GCA_963668995.1. NCBI lineage: Eukaryota > Metazoa > Arthropoda > Insecta > Lepidoptera > Papilionidae > Parnassius > Parnassius mnemosyne. Next base: position 2,279,037 of record CAVLGL010000137.1, on the reverse strand, counting down.
AATAGAGTAAAGTCGTATGGTAAGATTGCACCGCACTGCAATCTTTAAAAAGGCTCGAATTTCGTACGCGTATTCGTATGCTTAGCGTTACTATTGAAATAGGTTTTGCGAAACGGGATGCGTTGACGACGTCTTTGTCGTCAGTCGCACGTTACATGCCGTCTCTTTCACATACTAAGTTTGAAAAAATAGCACCCAAATCAGTTTGTCATAATTTTGTGTTTGGAATAAGAAAAATATGTTGATAAAAGCTAATTGTAATTTGTCAGAATCATAGAATACTATAAGACATAATAGCATGGCTGCTGTTATGTGGCAGAGACAAAAACTCTTTTAAAAATAAATTTATTCAATACTTTTAATACTACTAACTTAAAATATACTAGTTGATACAGAGAACTTGGTAATGGAATTGTCTTGAGGGATTTTTTTTTGCGCCCGAAGCAATTGGAAAAGGGCTACCCTTTACGTAGGGAGGCGGAAAATGCATTACGCATACCACGATAGCTTTCTATTGTGGTTATGAGGGACTCACTGCCTACCGGGGAGCCTAAGTGATACCCCCTAAAAACCGCCTTTGGGGACTGGCAACCAGCTGTTTAAAGCTTCTTATGCCGTATCGAAAGCGACCCCCTTTTGGGAAAAGAGGGCGCAGAGAAGAAAAATTTGGTTTAAATTGTGTTGGAGGCTAGGAGGTGGGGTTAAACATAAAGAGACGACATTGTTCTTGGTGTTTTGCTTAACTTATGGTAAACTATAAACATTAGCATGTAATATCACAGTCGAACTAGTGTGGCTTCTAAGAAAGTAATTTATTAAATAAACAATATAAACTATACAGGTCTTATAATATAAAGTAAACAGTATCCTATTACATAACACTGCCAACCTTATTTCGTACGAGAACTAGACAAATATTTGCTATTTTATGTTTTAAGCGTCGACAGCATATGAATTAGTAATTTTATTGATTAAAAAATTCAAAATTACTTTCAAAATTATATACAATTATTAAACAGTTTAATGCTGTCAATTTTAAATTTTACTTCAGAAAATATAAGACAAAAACATGCTGCTAAAATGTATTGCAAATAAATAAAAAGAGAGTTGTTCAGAATCATGTGTATGACAAATCCATACTTTTCTACTTTAATGCGAAACTCTGTCCAGCTTTCTTGACTAAACTGCTGAACTGATTTTTTTTTTTTTTATGTAGGATAGGGTGACAAACGAGCACACAGTCCAGCTGATGGTAATTGGCCCATAGACATCTACATCTATCCTCGATTACGAATCAAAATGCAGATGCGTTGTCACCCGTGAGGACTAAGATGAAATGCCTCGTTTCCAGTAAAAAGGGTCTCCGGTTCTCTACACTCACCACACGAAACACAGCAGTGTTAAGCTGCTATTTAACGCTGGTATTCTGTGAGAGCGTGTGGTCCTTCCCCGGTCTAGCCGACTCATTCGTGCTACAACTATACTACTAATATAGCTGCAGCATGGCTCTACCACGTATAAAAATTTGAGATAGTTTGATGTCTAGTTAATTTAATAAGGTAAACAATCGTAGCTAAGTAAGCTTTACAAATTTGGTCGTTATAAGCCTTTAAACTGCGAACTTGGGGAAAAAAGCTAGGAAAGAAAATAGTAATTCAATTAACTGATTTTAACGATATTTGGTATTCAGATAGCTGGAAACATTTTTTTACAGTTTACCTGTTTTCCAACGTTGCTTAACATCCACAAATTGCCATTCACAAATTGCATGCCATACAAAAGTAACTAAAATTGTTGTTGGACTATTAGGAAGGCGGTACTTACTTCGTTTATAAAATAAAATAATATTTACAGAATAATAAAATTTATTAAAAAGTTTATGCTTTAGTAACATTTATAAGAAATTCATCTAGACCGTTACAATTAACCACATCCGTAATCATTAAACGATCTAGGAGACATTTTCCAACTTTCGTGTTTTCCGAAAAAATAAATCTATAAAATCTATATCTATAATTAAAAATTTAACTAACGACCTATATGTACGCCTCACAGACGGCGTAACTTTTATAATAACAATATCTTAATACACATCGCTCGCGAAGTGGTACCACTCCCGCTACCTTCTTCCCTCGGCATTGTCTACCGGCAGTGTGACAATATGTGGCAGGTTCCAGCCATTTTGGAAGGATTGGCTTCTTATCTAAGCCTGAGGCAAAATCGGTTAAAGTTTTATAAAATCAGGCAGTATTTGGCAGTTTTTTTTTAAATTATTATAAGTCAGTGCTTGACTACGATCCCACCTGGTAGTAAGTGCTGATCCAGCCTTAGATGGCAAATCGCACTGTCTTAGCATAATAAAAGCCTATTCACTTGGATTGTATTTGGACGGAAAGATAGACGCCGGCAAATTATTCCACTTTTTTGCTGTACGCATTACAAAAAAAAAACGAAGCATACTGTTTGCTTCTAATGCGTGGAATATCGACAACAAGGGATGAAGACCCGCCGACCGCCTGGTTGTCCGATGGTGGAAAGGAGAGGGGGGAACTAAAACGTGTTATTCCTGCGCACATTCACTCAGTATTGGGGTATTAAAAATAGATTTCATTATGACAATTTAAAATGCCGAAAATGGCAATCCTAGGTACTTCGCCAGCTTGTGGGGGATTTCCATGTACTTCTAGTATTATTTTTGTATCACATTCAAGAGACAACTTTAAATGTTTGTGTGTAAAGTCTCATTCATATATTAAAAAGCCAGCGCTTGAGTACTATCATACCTGACTTTTGGCTTATCAATATGAAGAAACAATAAATGTACAAAGTTTTTATGTAAGTACTCAGACGACATTCTTCTGTCCTGTTACTTTGAACTTGTGATATTCCTTGGTTTACTTTAAAGGGTCAAATAATTACAACTTCTATAAAAAAAATTAAATTGTTATGTATTGTTAGGTACATAATATTTTTCTCTATCTGTATTTTTACGTGCGGTGAAAAAATATTCAGAATTTTATTTTATATTGCGTTATTTCTTTATACAATTTTATTTGAATTGTATTGGAATAAACTATAAGCGTTTATCAATAATTTTTTTTTGTATAGTAAAATGAGAAAAAAATATGAAACATAGTAGAATGAGCTAAAATTATAATAAATACTTAAATGTATAATTTAGCGTGTATGCGTAGATATATGGATGTAAAAGAGACGAGAGAGATGTGTCAGGATCGCGCCAAATGGAAGTCCGTAGTCTCTGCCTACCCTCTGGGTGACAGGCGTGAGTGTTTATGTATGTATGTATGTATGTATGTATAATTTATTTCTTCTATATCTTAATTCTTACAAGCTACATATATCATGTTTAGTATAACACATAAGCGATTTGGTCTAGTACTGTAAGCTTATATTGTTGTATTGAATAAATAAATAAATAAAAAAATTGACAGCCTATATACGTCCTATTCCTAGGCACATGCGGTTCTTTTATCCAAAGGCTTTTGGAGTAATTAGCCTTCCATGCTTCTCAAATACATGCTAGTTGGCTTCACGTAATATCCTCGAAATGTTTTGCCTATCAGACTTGCAGGGTTTTTGACACGAAGTCTTTTTATAGAACAAGGGTTGACAAACTGTTCACCTAATCGTAAGAGGATACGATACTCGTACTGTGGCCCATAGACAACTGCATTATCCTCGATTAACAATAAAAATCAGATACCATATCATGTATCGAGTACACTTGCTCGCTGCGATACGCGGTCCCCGTGACCCACAGCCCTGGTTTTTGCTACGCTCCACCCACAGAGATCGTTGCGGACGTGATAAATTCTCATGCAGACACTTTTCTGTTCCCTCACCCCGTCTATCAAACTCATCCCCCTTTACAATGGTTGTTTGTCGCCTCACGTCTTTGATTTAGCTTTCCCTAACGGATCCGCATGGCCCGATGCGTTAAAACCAACTTATTACGCCGATAATCTCCGCGAATAAATACAAGCGTTGAATTTATACTGGAAAGATTTTCTAGATTATTTGGATGAAAATATTTGAGGATTTCTATGTCGCATACTTATGATTTTCTTTGTCCTTCTTCATTGTGGCTCCGTGGCTCGGTGGCGCAGTGGCTTAGCAATCAGTTGTTGCGCTGGGGGCCGCGGGTTCGAATCCTGCACGGAACAAGTATTTGTATGGCCTACAAATAATTGTTCCGGGTCTGGATGTTTGTCCTTGTGCAATTTATGTTTGTAAACTGCCTCCGCGACACAGGAAAAATCCTAGTGTGGGGGTAACGTTTTTTTTTTAAAATAAACAATAAATAAATAAAATTGTCAGCCCGTGAAAGTCCACTTTTGGCCCTCTCCCGTTGTGGGAAGGATTAAGGCTTTTAGGAGTGATTAGGGCTGCAGCATCCGCTTACCATCACGTGGACTGTTTTTTTTTTATAGGAGAGGGGGCAAACGAGCATTAGGCTCACCTGATGGTAAGTGACTACCGCCGCCCATGAACAACCGCAACACCAGGGGAATTGCAGATGCGTTGCCGGCCTTTTAAAAAGGTGTAGGCTCTTTTCTTGAAGGTCCCTAAGTCGTATCGGTCCGGAAAAATCGCTGGTGGTAAACTATTCCACAAGGAAGTTGTGCGAGGAAGAAAACATCTAAATCGCACAGTGATGGACCGTCAATCATCCAGATGGTGTGGATGGTATCGCGAGTTCTGCCGCGATGTGCATTCGTGAAATTTGGCGGCTGGGATTAATCCGAACAATTCCTCAGAGCACTCCCCATGGTAAATGCGAAAGAAAATGCTAAAAGATGCAACATCTCTTCGCAGTGCCAATGAGTCGATCCGATCGGAAAGGACTCGGTCGTCGACGATTCGAGCCGCTCTGCGCTGGATGCGGTCAAGTGGAAGGAGCTGGCACTGGGGAGCCCCAGCCCAGAGATGGGAACAGTATTCCATGTGAGGCCGAACCTGCGCCTTGTAAAGTTGCAGGCGTTGAGCTGGCATGAAATACTGTCCCGCTCGACTGAGCACGCCAAGCTTTTTAGAGGCCAATTTCGCCTTCTCTTCCAAGTGACCACGAAACTGCACATTACTCGATATGTCGACGCCGAGGATTCCGATACTGGCTGAGGCAACAAGGGGAGTACTTTGAAACTGAGGAGATACGACAAAGGGGTTCTTTTTAGCGGTAAACGCGCAAACTTGTGTCTTCTGAGGATTAAACTGGACTAGATTTAGTCGCCCCCAATCCGAGACTTTGTCCAGCAAAGACTCGACTTCAGACACAAGTTTGTTGTCATGCTCGTTTGTCACCCTATTCTACAGCAAAAAAAAATCAAAGTAATAAAAGAAAACTTGCAGTTGTCAACCCACCTCACAAGTGTATTGACTATAATTCCTCAAGGATGAAATCTATGGGAGAGACCTATATTTAGCAAAAAGGAGAAAATAATTTCTATGTTAAGAAACATAAAATATTGTCAAATTTAGTCACGTTCAACAATGAGATTTGAAAGCTAGGTATATACATTATACACGTAAGTGGATTACAATGCTTCTACATAGAGTGCTTCGTGAGATATGAACTCCAAATATAATTTGGCATAGAGTAAGTGCTGCAAGTGTTTCCTGTCATATCAGTATTTTTTTCAACAAGTTGTTTTGTTGTTGTAACAATTTAGAAAATAAATATCTTTTAACGTTCACATACTCCTATCTGCGCTAATTGGAATCATTATTTTTTCACTCAAATATGTCTGTAATAAAATACCTTACTACAGTTTTTAATATTTCAAATTACAAAACGATTTAAGATGTATTATCCAGGTCGCAACCTTGGGCAGACGAAAATCCTGCCACTGCGAAATCACTTAGCTTAGCTTGCGTGTGCTTAATATTTTATTATATAGAATTTAATTTTCTCTTTATATTATACTGATAGCAACTTATTACAGTTTTATCTAATAGTTATTAAATTATGATTCTAATACAAGAAAACGTAATACGTAAAACTTTAGTACTATAAAAAAACTGTTAAATTTACATAACATGCAGTCACTTCTATAATATAAAAATGAATCGCTGAATGTGTTGCTAAGCGCAAATCTCGAGAGCAGCTGAACCGATTTCGCTAATTCTTTTTTTATAATATTCCTTGAAGTACGAAGATGGTTCTTACAGAGAGAAAAATTAAAAAAAAGTGCCTGATAAAGTCTAAAAATAACAGTTTTCTATATTCCCATACAAAAGATTCGTAATAATACTTAAAAGTAATTTTAAACTTTAATACCATACCATAAAGTTTAAGTGTTAGTGGAGGGGTTCCGGGAAGGCAAACAATTGAGTGACGTTAGTATCGTATAAATATTAATGTCAATATTTTTCAATATTTATACGATTGTAACATTACTCAAAAACAAAATTAGGGTTCCGCGCATAAAAATTGATATCTATGAAATCGTAGTAAATTCCACGCGGGCGAAGTCGCGGGGCACAGCTAGTTTTCTATAAAATTGAAGTCACAAGCAAACTTATAGCCTGACTGATTGTAAGTAGCACTATAGTCAATGAACGCCTGCAGCCAACCTTAAACAAATAAGGCTACAAATGCGTTGTCACTTCTGAGGATGAAGATTGAATCTCTTACAGCCTGTAATTATATTGACCCTTTTGACCGGAACACATGAGGGCAAGCACTGCTATTTGGCGGCACAAATAGTTAAGAGTGTGGGCTTCTAGGCACGAAAGAGTCCTGCCACCCCAATACCTACTACTATACCTTCATAAATCTGTATTTTTTATATGATAGTGTGACAAACGAGCACACAGTCTACCTGATGATAATTGGTTGCTGCGGCTCATGGACATCTATATTTATCCACAATTACAAATCAAAATGCAAATGCTTTGTCACCCGTGAGGACTAAGATGGAATGCCTATTTTTCAGTAAAAAGGGTCGCTGGTTCTCTACACACACACCATACAAAACACAGCAGTGTTAAATTGCTATTTTACGCTGGTATTCTGTGAGAGCGTTGTCCTTCCCCGGTCGAGCCGACCCATTCGTGCTACAGCTATACTACTAATATAGCTGCAGCATGTCTCTATCCTAAACGCGATATTTTTATCTATTGCTTAATTTTATTAGGTCTTTTTACGTGGTTAACTGGAGAAGGACCACGCTCAAATAGAATAACTTTGTAAAATAGCAGCGTGATACTAATGTGTTTCTTTTTATTAACTGACTTCATAAACGGAAGCTATCAATTCGTTTGAATATTTTTTTATGTATATTTAGGGATAATTCTGTACCAAGTTGTCCAATTTTAATGGTTTTTGTTTAGGGTTGGTGCTATATAAACCTGGTCTTATATAAGATCTGTTGTTGGTATCCACGAGAAAATCAACATACTGTTCAATTTAGAAATATGCTGCTATATAGTATTTCGTATGGTGAGTGTAGAGAAACGGATACCCTTAAAACTGGAAACGAGGCATTCCATCTTGGTCCTCAGGGGTGAAAAGGCATCCACATTTTGATTCTTAGGATAAATGTAGATGTCTGTGGGCCACAGCATTTACTTACCATCAGGTGAAGAGTGTGCTTCTTTGTCATCCTTATTCTATAAAAAAATGTAGAGGACTATGGGTCGTATATTAACTATCATGGGGACTGTGTAGATGTTATGTCAACCTCATTACTATGAAAAATAATCTATGATTTTTAAATATAGTTTTATGTTTAGAAAAATCAGTATCCTCCGATGACATTTACGTAAAAAGTAGTTCGAATAAATCAGTGGGCAACTTGTTCGTGAAAAAGTGGTAGAGACCATTACCCCGATATAGTGCTCCCGAGGGACGAGAAGCGATAGCTTTTTATAGTATTACCAAAAAGCAGAATATAATATACTTTTATTATATTACTCAATATATATATATAATACTAGTGACACGACCAGGCTTCGCCGTTCGTAGTTTAGAAGATCTAACTGGCTATTCTCATAGTCTCATAGTCCTCGTCTATTGTCCAACCTAGAGCAGGACAGTAGTACAGCAGTGGAGTTCTACGGATTGATGAAGATGATGAAAGATACATCAAAGGAGGTATTTAGCAATATTCGAAAAGCCTGAATTCTCAGGGTTCGTGACCTGCGGCTATATTTTGGCACGATTCACAATATAGAACGTTATGGAGGCAATAAATCCACGTTGACAATTTTTTGCTCATTCACACCCCGCCCCCCCAGCCGTTCTCCCCCAGTGATTGTATGCCATATCACGTACATATTTGGTTTCACTTTTTCATACAAAAAATATATTTTTAGCATCCTCTGGTTCTTGTGATATTTTTTCCGTATTCATACCCGATGGATATTTACTTATAGTAAAATGTAATATGTTACAATGAGGTGATCGCTACCATGCTATTTCTAATTGTTTTGTGTTGTTAATTGTGTAACATACATGATTGTAAGCTGTTATTTTTTAAAAAAAAGTCCCGCTGGGTTTTTTGCTGGTTCTTCGAAGGACAGAGGTTTTCTTCGAACCAGTGGTAATTAAACAAAAGAAGACTTTCAATACGTATTATTTATGATCTATATTGAATAAAAATGTTTCTATTTCTGTTAATGTATTACAATGATAAATTACACTAATATATTACGATTTAATTGCGGCTTAAGATAATTTAATACCCTTTAATAACTTAAGATATTAAGATAATAAGACTCCAAGGATTTGAAAGGCGACAGAGGTGGAAACAGGAGATGGGCAGCAGGATCTTACTGATAACAACACGAAAATAATAAAAACTGCCATTCTGTACCGCCTGCTTAGCGTTGCAACCATGGCAAAATTCCATTCATCATGCAACCTATGGGGAAGGCCTATATTCAGCCGTTAACTTTTGATAACCTGTGACGAATAAATGAAAAAAACAAATTCAATTATTTACAATAGCCATTGCTCAAATTTCAAACCGCACGAGAGATTTAGTTGGAAAAATATTCCGAATAACGTCACCGAATTTTCTTTACAAAGGCCACGCTACGGTTGACCCCAATAAAGAAACAGAAATGTGTCTCTGAAGAAATGTCCGATCCAAATTCCAAAGTCCTTCCCTAGCAGAAAACGATATCTGTAGCTCCAATGTATTGCTGTGCGGGCAGTACATTCGTAATGAGGTTACAGGAGTGTCTAGGTCGTGCATAATTGAGCTTTGACAAGTGTTTGCTGAAAGTCACGCGGGGGAAAACTGACCTGTCTGACTGGCTGTTAATATATTATAACCTCATGCTGCTAGTTTATTGTCGCCGTGTCTACCATAAAACGTACCGTAGTGCTCTCATTTGAGAATTTATTATTTATAGAATTCTGTTTCGAATATCTTTTGCGGGGCGATTAGAAATTTTATATTGTATTTATAGAAAACTTACTATGCACATAAGATAATAGGGGGACGAATAGAAAATCAGCGTCAGGTTTCCAACCTGACACCATGCTGAATTGGTTCCTATTTTTTAGCACTAACTTGAGGCATTAGTTTTAAGAGTATATTTAAAACATATATTTTTTTAAATTTTAATTATCTTTATTTCATAATGTTTTGACTGTTTGTTCGTTCTTGAAATTGCATTTTGTTCTGTACTTCCTTTGTGTCTTGGTGCTTTATGTGTGTGTCAAAATAAATATTTATTTCTTTATTTCTTTCCTTTTTAATAATAGGGATTAGTTTTACTGAAAAATTTACTCTGTTAATGATAATCTATACGCGGTAGAGCTATAATGCAGCTATATTAAGGTTGTACCACGAAGTGGTCGGCTCGACCGGGGAAGGACCAAGCTCTCACATAATACCTGCGTAAAAAAGCACCTTTAAGCTGCTGTGTTTCGTATAGTGAGTGTAAAGAACCAGAAACTGTTTTTATTGGAAACGAAGAATTCCATCGTAGTCGTTAGGGGTGATAACACATCTGTATTTTTATTCTTAATCGGAACAGATAGAATAGGATCGATGTAGATGTCTGTGGTCCACAACACTCACTTACCATCGAGGACTATGTGGTTGTTTGTCGCCTTCATTCTATATTAAAATATTTACGCGAAACATAACATATATAGAGACGCTGGTTCATTTCTATGCTAGGATTCAATACGTGTATGCTGTAGTTCAGTTATTAAAACAATTGTATTTAGGGACCAAAACAACTCAGCAATCCATCACAGCGTATAAAAGTCCACCACTGAACAAAGTCCTCCCTCATAGATTGCCTAATAGGCCGGTTATGCCATAGTTGCTACGCCTGGCAGGCGGGTGGGTACCCGCATCTTCTTGCTATTTGAGTTGTTATCAGGGACTTGCTGCTACCCATCTCCTGTTTCAGTTTCCCTCTGTCGCCTCTTACGACACCCACGGGACGATAGGGGGTAGTGGTTATTCTTACACTGCCACTAAATACACAGTTGTAAGTGTATAGATTAATCCACTGAAATAATCACAAAAATCTAATCGGTTGTCGGTTGTCCAATGTCAGAAAAAAATCACGCACGTACAAAAACACGAACATACTGTCGAAAATGGAAAACATTTCCTTTTTCAAGTTGGTTAAAATAGACTTGAAAAATGACATAATAAACACCTAATATATGTTATTTCCCCATATGGGTTATTGGGTTATTGGATATTACTAAACAGCCACTACACGGTAAAAATAACTCGCATTTATATGTATGTTGATTTAAAAAAAAATCACAAAATATGGTTAAAGTTATAAACACATTTTATATTTACATTAGTCTTGCAAAAGTCCGAAGTGACATGGAGTGAAATTCATCGAACTTCCTACCGGAAAGTGCTGAATAATGTCTGACGGGCTCGCAAATGAATTATAAAAATTGCTCGTGTAGTTTTTTTTTATAGGAGAGGGGGCAAACTAGCATGCGACTCACCTGATTGTAAGTGACTACCGCCGCCCAAGAACAACTTCAACACCAGGGGAACCAGGGGAATTGCAGATGCGTTGCTGGCTTTTTAAAAAGGAGTAGGCTCTTTTCTTAAAGGTCCCTAAGTCGTCCGGTCCGGAAAAATCGCTGATGGTAATCGATTCCACAAGGACTTTGTGCGAGGAAGAAAATATCTTCTAAATCGCACAGTGGTGGACCGCCAATCATCCAGATGGTGTGGATGATATCGGGAGTTCTGCCATGATGTGCGTTCGTGAAATTTCGTGGCTAGGATTAATCCGAAGAATTCCTCAGAGCACTCCCCGTGGTAAATGCGAAAGTAAATGCAAAGGGATGCAACATCTCTTCGCAGTGCCAATGAATCGAGCCGATCGGAAAGGACTCGGTCGTCGACGATTGGAGCCGCTCTGCGCTGGATGCGGTCAAGTGGAAGGAGCTGGCACTGGGGAGACCCTGCCCAGGGATGGGAACAGTATTCCATGTGAGGCTGAACCTGCGCCTTGTAAAGTGTCAGGCGGTGTGCCGGCATAAAATACTGTCCCACTCTGCTGAGCACGCCAAGTTTTTAGAGGCCAATTTGGCCTTCTATTTCAAGTGACACACGAAACTGCACGTCAATCGATATGTCGACGCCAAGGTTTCCGATACTGGCTGAGGCAACAAAGGAAGTGCCTTGAAACTGAGGAGATGAGACAAAGGGGTTTTGGTTTAGCGGTAAACGCGCAAATTTTTTGTCTTCTGAGGATTCAACTGGACTAGATTTCGTCGCCACCAATCCGACACTTTGTTCAACAAAGACTCGACTTCAGACACAAGCTTGTTACGGTAATTTGCGACGTTTTCCGTCGACGAGAAGTATTGCCACGGCCGGTGTATAGAGCATTACCAGTGCTGTCATCCGCATAGCAATGAATGTTAGCAGTTTGCAACATATCATTGATATGCAGAAGAAACAGCGTTGGTGATAGCACACAGCCTTGTGGAACACCAGCGTTAATAGACTTGTGGTCGGAGCATACACCGTCTACAACGACCTTGATGCTCCGATCTGCAACGAAGCTGGTGATCCAATTGCACAAATTCTTGGGAAGCCCATAGGAAGGGAGCTTCGAAAGAAGCGCTTTGCGCCGAACCCGATCGAAGGCCTTCGCAATGTCCAAACTAACGGCCAACGCCTCCCTCTTGGACTCAACTGCCTCCGCCCATCTATGAGTCAGGTAGGCCAGAAGATCACCAGCTGATCGATCCCGATGAAAACCGTATTGGCGGTCACTAATCAGCTGGTGATCCTCAAGGTACCGTATGAGCTGGCAGTTAATAATGGAATCCATTAATTAATTTCTGAAAAAATCACACATACATATATAAACATAGAAACTTATGCGAAAAACCTACCTTTTCCACAGTCGGTTAAAAATGCCCCGAAATGAAAGGATTAATTTCATAACTTTTGAAAACTTATTCAAAAATTATCGCAACGTATCCGTTGAGTACCCAGTTAAAGTAATATTTCACGAAGGCACCAGGAAATTAAATTTACTCCATTGTTTTTGTCATTGATATTCAGAGTCACGCGGATCTGGATAAATGGTACTGTTATAAAAATACCTTTCGTATTATTTCTTAAGTTATATCAAATATTTTTTATAGAATAAGGGTGACAAGCGAGTACACAGTCCACCTGATGGCACGTGGTTGCTGTGGCCCATAGACATCATAGCACCATAGACATGAATCCTCGTTTGCGAATAAAATATATATACTCACCAAACGAAACACAGCAGCTTTAAGCTGCTATTTTACACTGGCCATCTCTGAGAGCGTGGTCTTTATCCGGTCGAGCCGACATATTCGTGCTACAACTATATTTAACAATATAATGCGGCATTTTGTATAGTGTAAGAACGAAATAACGCTTTATTGTAATTGCAGCACGAATGGGTTGGCTCTATCTTAAAAGGATCACGCTCCCTCAAAATACTGGCATAAAATAGCAGCTCAATGCTGCTGAATTTCGTATGGTTAGTGTAGTGAACGGGAGACACATTTACTGTAAATGAGCATTCCATATTAGTACTCAAGGGTGACAACGCATCTGCATTTTGATTTTAATCGAGGATAGATATAAGAACTAAGTTTACTAAATTGGTTGCATTAAAATCGATAACCTGCAATTCTCTCATCCCCTCTTCCATTTTTAAATGTGTACTCGTATTGTTAGCAAGCGAGGCAGTCAAATGGTTATGAAGAGCGGCTCGTTGCCGTAGAAGACAATACTAAAACGTAATAAGTGCAATCAGAGCTTAACATAATATGACGTGAGTGCAGCGATATTGCGTTTTTATATCGCGTTGAAGTAACCTCATTGTTAAAATTTTTGGGTCACCAGCGATATGTGCAGCTATTTTTTTTTGTTTCTACGAAACATTTCCCCCTATTCGAATTTATTAAAATACTAGCGACACGCCTTTACTTCGCTTGGGTACGATCTATTAATGTAGCGTGGTTTAGATATAAGATTATCAAAGAATATTTATTTAAAAATGGTTTAAAAAAATGTTTTTGAGAAGTTTCATTACAGGTGGTTCAGCCGTTCCAAAGATAATAAGATAAAACCTCCGAACGAACAGACAGAAAAAAAAATTTAGAAATGGTTGTTCGTGTTTTAAAGTCATACACCGCTCCAAATATAATAAGATAAAACGTCCGAACAAACAGATAGAAAAAAAATAGAAATCGCGTTTTATAAGATATTACAGACATAAAATTCAATTTTATGGGTTAGTGGCAATGGGAAGGCCTCAAAGCTCGAAGAACCGACAACCGATGGGAAAAAAAGGTTTTTGAGTGGCAGCCTCGTACCTGTAGGTGAAGTGTAGGGCTTCTACTACTAGATGTATTGACGACCTGTTAAGTCATGCAGGACGTCGATGGAAGCAGGTGACTCAGGACAGAGCTTTGTGGTTTCCTTGGAGGAAGCCTACGTTCTGCAGTGGACTTGTGAACGGATGTAATGAATGAATGAATTATTGTTTCATATCTTACAGTCGCTCCCGAGAAACATTTTTTATTTACATAAATATGAGAGTAAGTTCTAAATATAGAACTGTTTTATAATATAAACATATATATATATATATATATATATATATATATATATATATATATGTGTATATATTATATCACGCAGATAAACCTCTTGCATAGTCTTCTTTATAGCTCGCTGAGCGATCTTGAGTTTCCACATACGGCCGGCAGTAAAGGACCACGTCTCAGATCCATAAGTCATGACTGGAAACAAGCTCTGGTTGGACAATGTTTTCAGGTTTCGAGGTATAAGGACAGCCGCATCTTTCTGATAACAGAAATACTACAAAAATAAATGAAATATGCAATACTGTTTATCCGGATAACACAGGGCAACCTCTGCGCAATTCAACCTCCTTTGATTCTATCAGAAGAATAGGGTATTACACCCATTTAAAAAAAGTTTTAAGTGAATCCTAGAATGATAATGAACCACTATAATTTTTATATATTTTTTTTTAAACCAAATAGTGAAACTATAAAAATTACTTTTAATCTATTGTTTTAAAATTTCCCGTGAAAATGCTAGCCGCCATCCTGTTCAACTCGTGACGTCACTGCCTTAGAACTTTGCCGATTTTGCAAAGGAATAAGATACTTTTGGATCTTTAATAATATGTTATTATCTATATCATTGTTGTGTTGTGCCTGAATACAAGTGCCAACTGATTTATATATGAGAAATACTTGGTTAAACTGGCAAGAAGTGACCCGAAGACATTGTCTACAAAATCTAAACTATACTTCTGTGAAGTACACTTTGATGTAAGTATGACTTATAAACTATCATTTAAACAAAACAAAACATCATGACATGATAGGTGCATGACCTATTGCAAGTCAAATTTTGTAATAGATTTAGGTTAATTGCTCGTCTGTCCCGCCCTTTGTGGGCTACAGCCCTTGCAAGAGCAGTGCAGTGTTTTACTTAATTCGTGTTTTCTTCTATTTTATGCGAATAATGACAGGGTTTGTACAAAAAAAATATAACAAAAAGTTTTTTTCACCTAAGCTTGTATTATAATATCTATAACATAAGTGCTAAAAGCGAAGTAATACACTCGCTTTGATTTCAAATATCATAAAGATTATTGCACGTTTTAGCTGGAAATTACATGGAAAATTACACTGAGTTCTGTTAAACGAATTAGAATTAATAGAATAAATATTAGTACTTTATGCTATTACAAATCCGTCTTCAATGATGCCTTTCCAATAAAATTCGGAATAAAACTCAACAACCGTAATGATAACTTGAAATATTTCGAACTAACACAGCACATTCTCTTAACCAGTGACGTTACGACGGTATTTAATATGGCGGACAGCGTTTAACAGATTTGAGGCCCAGATAAAATATATATAGGTACTTAAAATTAAATAATAAATATCTATCTATCTTTCAATATATAAATATACACACACACACACACACATATATATATATATATATATATATATATATATATATATATATATATATATATATATATATATATATATATATATATTGTGTTAAATACCCTATTACCACAACGAGCAGCATCACAATACTGTCTGAGACTTGTAGCACAACTGCTCAAATCACAAAATCACAACACCGATTAAGAGTTTTTATGGTTTCTATGAAGGGCTGGGTAGATAAATAGAAGTATCTGAGAAGAAGAAGGGGGAGGAGTAGTCCCTTTACCGAGAAGGGACCGGTGGTGGTGCGGTCGTGTATGTGTGGCATTCTCGTGGCCCTGCCATTATGCGGCGAAATTGGAGCGCCATGGGGTTTTAGTCAGTGCAAATCCGAAATAAACCGTCCTTGATATAAGACGGGTATGCAAAGGCATTTCCTCCATGTAAAAAATATAATGTGCCAAATTAAATAAAGGTAGTCTAGATAATGTAAGTAAATATATTATAATTGAGGTCTTGAATAAAAAAAAATTCAACATCACATAATAATACTTTCATTCTAAGGATTGATTACAATTAAATAGCCCCGGCTAGGTCGTGAATTCGAGTCTACCTCTCACTCTTAAGTTGTGCTCTTATTTTCATTCACTTCTGGTAGTAGAAGGTAGGTGAGGGAGGTACCGTAGTGTAGTCAGGCGGTATAGGTGATAAGCTGGCTCTGGTGTTAGTGCCCGCGAATGCGTCTCAGTAGTCAGCCAGCGCATAGTAAGGCGTTGGTGCTTTCACTATTTAGTTTCAATACGATTACAGCTCGCCATGCTGCAGCTATATTATGGTGGCAGCTCGAACAGGTAAAGTCTACTGCTGAATATGGGCCTATCCAATAGATTGCCATAGGGGGCATATTTTCTATAGTTTTCACGCTTGGCAAGCTGGTTGACAACAATTAGAAAGTCGCTGCTGTCCATCTCGTGATTTCTTTCCCTCTATCGCCTCTTACGACACCCACGGGATGAAACGAGGTAGTGGATATTTTTACACTGCCACTACACGGTAAGAAGAATAAGGTGGAATGCTTCGTTTCCACTAAAAAGGGTCTTCGTTTCTCTACACTCACCATGCGAAACAGCAAAATTAAGCTGCTATTTTATGCTGGAGTTTATGAAAGCGTGGTCCTTCCCCGGTCGAGCTGTCCCATTCGTACTACAACTATACCAATATTATAAGAAAATAATGTTTTAAGTAATTAGTTATAAGTAGCTATTTTATTTATTACTAGAATAGCATACAACGCCACAACTTTTAGCTCAAATTATGACCGCACTTTAAACTTATCGAAAGAGTGGGAGTTTCGACTTTATTGTGTTTACTTTTATTTTTTATATTCATCCATAATATTTATATCAATTCTATTTTTGTGCCTAATTTATTAAATTTGCCGTTGGAATATATATTAGCAAGTTATGTATACTGCAAGAATTTGCCAGTCTCAAAATTATTGCCAAGTGATTGTTTATATTCACATTCGGTATTTACTGACATTTTTGTACGGAAAATATATTTAAAACGTGCTTGTGTTGTCAAAATGCCATTTACCTATCTGTGCAACATCTAAACAAGCTTTAGTTATAAAAAGAAAGGGTTAACGAAACATATGTAGGTATTTTAGTAAAGAAATAAAATTGAATAATACTTTCAACGAATGGTTTTACAAAAATGATAAAAATATAATTGCTCGATGAATTTAATATTAAATATTTCGGTCACTTCACTAAGACAAAACAACACGTTTAAATTTTTTTATGTATTAAATATGGAGAAAAATTAATTATATATATATATATATATATATATATATATCTTTACAATATATATTATAATATACATTATACTTTCTGTAATTGGGTCGTTCTCAACACTGGGAAGTCTCAGCAATATGTCGTTGACAAGATTACAGATAAAACGCATTATCAAATTAAAATTACTAAAAAAAAAGCTCTTAAAATACGAGTATGTTTTAAAAAAATATAATAACACCCACCTGCTCGACACCTGAAATTCGAAAGTTAAAATTGAAGGCAAGCAGCCAAGATTTTGTGCTGATAAGTATTTTCCTTCAAATAACTTAATAGAATAGAATAGAATAATTTTTATTCAATATTGGTTATTACATAATACTTATTGAAAGTCATTTTTTATTTACCACTGGTTCGGAAAACACCTCAGTCCTGGGAAGAACCAGCAAGAAACCCAGCGGGACTTTTTTTAAACATAATTTCATTTAACTATAATTTTGTTTATACTTATCTTCACGCACAATCCCTGACAGGGTAGCCAGAGAGAACAGATCGCCAAGTGTCACGATCCTTACATACCTCTTTCGCTTCTTTCAGATTCATTATCTTCTTCATACATGCACGTCTAGGTATCCGAGTACTCTTGACCCTACCCTCTTCGAGCAATTTGCTCACATGGTCTTCGAAAGTTAGTCTCGGTCTACCTCGACACCTTTTAATATTAACTTTCGCGCTATATATTTTCTTCACCATTCGGTCTTCACTCATTCGCTCAACGTGCCCAAACCACCGAGGCACGCCCTTATCAATTTTCGTGATAAGGTCATCTTTCAAACCTGCCATATTGCGAATCTCTTCGTTTCGCTTTCGGTCGGCCATGGTAACGCCGCACATTTTACGAAGAGATCGCATCTCCACTGCATTCAACTTGCTTTTATGCTTCTTCTGGCATACCCAGGTTTCGCTGCCATATAACAAAGTCGGTACCAACACTGCGTTATGTATTGCAAGGCGTGCACTCTTCACCACGCCTTGCCTTTTGACTAACGCAGTCAGGGCACCATTGACTTTGTTCCCGGCAGCGACACGCCTGTCCACATCTAAATCACATCTTCCATCCCGGCTGAAAGCACTCCCCAAGTATACAATTTCATTTACTTGTTCTAGACATTCCTGATTTACCCATATTTCACACTTCGTTCTCTCTTCGTCCCTTTCAAATACCAGAACCTTAGTTTTATTAGCGTTCAAACGGAGACCTTTAATTTCACATTCCTCTTTCATACACGTGACTAATGCCTGCAGTTCTGCCTCTGATGGTGCAATAAGCACTGCATCATCAGCATACAGCAGACAATTTACTTTTATGTCACCCAATTTCACACCCAAACAGCTATCTTTCAGCTTTTGTAAACAGCTGTCGAGATACAGTATGAACAGCCAGGAAGACATGACACAACCCTGTTTTACGCCCGTTTGGACGCTAAACATGGGTGACAGGTCATGCCCTACCCGCACACAGGCTTTACAGTCACAGTAAAGAGACTGCACAGCCCTCAGCAATTGACCAGCCACACCATACCCCGGCAACAGTTCCCACATTTTCTTCCTTACAACCTTATCAAATGCTTTCTCAAGATCCACAAAAGCACAGAAAATCCTCTGGTTAGCAGCCAGAAGCTTTTCCGTGATCATGCGGAGAGAAAACATTTGATCCGTGCATCCTCTTCCAGGTCTAAATCCGCATTGTGCCTCCCATAGAAATCTTTCCGATTTCTCTTGCATCCTACGTGTCAAAACCTTCGAGTAAACTTTACTTGCTAAACTGGTCAAGCTGATCGCCCGATAGCACCCACAGTCAAAATGTGAACCTTTACCTTTATATAAAGGCACAATGACTGCGGATCGCCAATCATCCGGGACATACCCCGTCCGCCAGCACAAATTGCACAGCAGATGAAAGCTGTCCCAGACACGAGGCCCACCATACTTGACCATTTCAGCAGTAACTCTGTCTAGTCCCGCAGCCTTACCACATTTCGCAGCGCCAACCCGCGAACAGACCCCTAAATCTAGTAATCACTAGATAGTGATCCGTTCCCAGGTCAGCACCCCTGAACACTCGCGTATCCATAACCTGTTTTCGCAGTCGGTCATCCACCAGGAACAAATCGATCATACTTCTCTCATTCTTTCTTTCTCTAGTATACATATGGATTTTCTTGTGATTAAACATAGTGTTTGTCACAAGAAGACCCTTTTCCTTGCATACCACCAGTATAAGCTTGCCAGCATCATTAACCCTTTTATCGCCAAACTTTCCAAGTACCGACTCGTACCCTGGTCGAGCGGTACCAACCCATCCATTCAAATCACCACATACAACAATTCTTTCGTTTCCCATAGCCAAATCTAGAACTTCTCTTACATTCTCCCAAAACTCCTCCAGCTCAGCCCTGGACGACGAAGCTACCGGCGCATAAACAGCCAAAAGCAATAACTTCGTCAGTCCCAATTTAAAGCGAACCCAGAGAAGTCTTGACTTCACAACCTTATATTCAGTCATAACATCGACCAACCGAGAAGACAGCAGCACCCCCACTCCCTGGCAGGCGTTCTCGCTCTCCGGGACTCCGGACCATAGAGCTAACGCCCCGCCAGGGAGCTCTTCAGTACCACTGCCCTTCCGTTTGGTCTCCGACATACACACGGCATCTAATTCTCTTTCTTTCATTATTTCGATCAACTCATTCGTCTTATCTCTCATGCCTCCTCTAACATTCCACGTGCCAACTCTGCACTCTGTCCTCCACCTTTGCTTATACAATTTTTAAATGATTTTTCATAGAACCAGCATGGTGGCGATCATCCTATTTCCAGGCGTTATTTTCATTCATGTATTCCTTGATATTATAAAATAACCCTTTTTGTACAGTTTTTCTTTAATACAACTTTTAAACTTGTTTAGTGACAAACTTTGAATATGTTCTGGGATTTTATTGTAAAAGCGTATAAATTGCCCCAGAAATGAATTACAGATTCTGTGGAGTCTAGTAACTGGTATTACAAGCTTATGTTTGTTCCTAGTATATAAAGTACGCACATCCTTATTCTTATTAAAGTTATTTATGTTTTTATGTACATACATTACATTCTCATAAATATATTGCGATGCCAAAGTTAATATGTTTATTTCTTTAAATTTTTCTCTGAGGGACTCTTTATAATTTAGGTTATAAATCGCCCGTACGGCTCTCTTTTGCAAAACAAATATAACTTCAATATCAGCCGCATTACCCCATAGCAAAATTCCATAAGACATTACGCTATGAAAGTAACTAAAATACACTAACCTAGCTATCTCAACATCTGTGAGACTTCTAATCTTTCTTACAGCATATGCTGCAGAACTAAGTCTGCTTGCTAATTTAGATATATGGGGGCCCCATTGAAGTTTCGCGTCAATAGTAATACCAAGAAAAACAGTGGTATCCACAATACTCAACTCCTCCCAATTTAACAGCACATTGGTATTCGAATGTTTTACATTAGGTATTGTAAATTTAATAAATTTTGTCTTATTGCCGTTTAAGAGCATATTGTTGGCGTTGTAAAACCAATGTACCCATTTCGATAGAGCATTATTTACATCGTCATAATTAACTAACTGTCGTTTGAGTTTGAAAATTTAAGAGGTATCGTCAGCAAATAATACTATATCGTGATTGTCCCCTACAAGATAAGGTTAGTCATTAATATAGATTAAAAACAGGAATGGACCAAGAATCGAGCCATGAGGAACGCCCATTGTTACTACCGATCCGGAGGAACCTTTACCATTACTCACTACTTTTTGAATTCTGTTACTTAAATATGAAGTAATAAGTCTAAGCGCTAAATTTTTTACACCGTAATGTAGTTTCCTGATTAATGTCTCATGATAAACACAATCGAAAGCCTTGGAAAGATCACAGAAAATACCTAAGGCATCTTGTGAATTCTCCCAGGCATTAATAAAAATATATTTCATAAGCTCAACACCGGCGTAATATTTTATCAAGTTATAATAAACGTAAAGTACGTAGCAGTATTCGGAACGGATTACTGCTACGTGTTAAATTTAGATAAATAAAACGATATACGATCAAATGCAATATTATAACACATTATAGTATAGCTTTTATACGTGGTACGCTGCAGCTATTTTTTTGCAATCATCCTTTATTGCATATACTTTTAACGTGTTACAAAGGGCGAAGAAAGTGCCTTGTAATATTCTCTACTAGTCTATCCTGATAATGGTAGTAGTGTGAATGGGTCGGATCGACCGGGAAAAGACCACGTTCTCACAGAATACCAACGTGAAATAACATATGCTGCCGTGCTTCGTATGGTAAGGTGAGTCCTCAGGGGTGACAACGCATCTGTATTTTGATAAACCGAGGATAGATGTGTCTATCTATGTGCCTCAACATCCACTTACCATCAGGTGTACTAAGTGTTCGTTTGTCATCATTATCCTATGAAAAATAAATATCTGGTTTACGTCAGACTTAAAATACTCTGATCGGTGATAAGCAGCAGTTTCCAAGGTACGAATCGTCAATCCAATTGCCATGCGTGACTGAAATACGTGAAATCGTTACCGTTACAGCTTACAAAAGTCCACTGCTAAATATAGGCGTCCTCCATAGATTGACTTGCATTGGCTACAGTTACCACACTTGGAAATAGAGTTGGCTATGACTGTTTTTTTTGCTGTCCATCTCCTGATTAGTTAGCCTTTGTCGCCTCTTACGACACCCACGGAGTGATATGAGGTAGTGGATATCCTTACGCCACTACTACTCGGAATACGTAAAAGAATGGCAATAATATTGACGGCGCAGTGGCTGAACATTGAGTTGCGGCGTTGAGGGCTGAGGGCCGCAGGTTTGAGTTCTGCACGGAACCAGTATTTCTATATCCCAGAAATAATTATTCCGGGTCTAAATGTTTGTCATTGTGCAATTTATGTATATTTGTAAATTGCCTCTACTCAGCACCGGGAAGTGCACCCTCCCGAACAACTCCCGAACCATGGACTCGTGCCACCGATTACGCCTGACGAGGTCCTCGCATCTCTTCGTCACATGGAGAATCGGAAAGCTGTCGGACCGGACGAGGTGCCAATTCAAGCGTGGAAAGCGCTGGGGGCTCGTGGTGTGTGCATTCTTACTAACCTTTATAATAGAATCCTGAGCGACCGAATAATGCCCGATCAGTGGCGGCTTAGTATAATAACGCCGGTCCACAAGGGTAAAGGGTCCGTTCAGGATTGCGGTAATTACCGCGGTATAAAGGTAATGTCACACACCATGAAGCTCTTCGAGCGCATTATTGACACCAGGATCCGACAGGAGTGTACAGTGTCGGACTTCCAGTACGGTTTCCAACCAGGACGCGGTACCATGGACCCTATATTCGCCCTAAGGATCCTCATGGAGAAGCACAGGGAAAAGAATATGCCTCTGCATTTTTTATTCCTAGACCTGCAGAAGGCCTTTGACTGTGTTCCTAGGGAGATGATCTGGTGGGCGTTGCGGTCGAAGTTGGTACCAGAGACCTACGTGGAAATCGTACGTGACATGTACCGCAACTCCGATTCAATAGTTAGGACCGCTGTTGGTGATACCACCCCCTTCCCCATAACCATAGGCGTGCATCAGGGCTCCGCCTTAAGCCCCTATCTTTTCAGTGTGATATTAGACGAACTGTCAGCCAGCGTACAGAAACTGCCGCAGCCTTGGCTGCTTATGTACGCTGATGATATCGCACTGGTAGATGGGGACAAAGGACGGCTCACCAGACGCGTGCACGCATGGAGGGAGGCGCTTGAGAACGGCGGGCTGAAGCTAAACGTGGCGAAGACGGAGTATATGGCCTGCAACAGCACAGATCTGACGTCTCTCCGTATAGGCGACGACACCGTTGAGCGCACGGACTACTTCAGGTACCTCGGATCTGTGCTTGTTGCGTCCGGTGACATCGATCGCGACATCAAGGCCCGTATATCAGCGGCTTGGGCGAAATGGCGCGAGGTGACGGGTGTCATTTGTGACCCCAAAATTCCGGTCAAGCTGAAGGGACAGGTCTATAAGACCATCATAAGGCCTGTCCTTACGTACGGCAGTGAGGCGTGGCCGGTGCTGGAGCGACACCGGCAGTTGTTGCATGTCACAGAGATGAACATGCTGCGGTGGATGTGTGGCGTCACGCGGAAAGACCGTGTACGGAATACATACATCCGCGGCAGCCTCCATGTCCGTGACATTGCTGACAAGCTGCAGGAAAGTCGCCTCCGCTGGTACGGCCACGTCTTACGACGACCAGCAAGCTACGTGGGAAACAAATGCCTAGACATGACCTTACCTGGTACCAGGAGTAGAGGACGGCCCAAGAAACGCTGGCTTGATGTCGTGCAGGATGACATGCGCGCCAATGGGCTAGTTGTGAGGGACGCCGAAGACCGGGCAAAGTGGAGGAGGAAGTGTTGGAAAGCGGACCCTGGGTTCTCCCGCGCTGGGCGGGATGAGCAACCGGGATAAACGCTAGGTAGAAGAAGAAGAAGAAGTAAATTGCCTCCACGATACAGGATCTAATCCAAGTACAGAGGTCAGGTTTTATTAAAAAATAATTACTTTGATGGACACCTTGGCAGTTATAGATCCCTAGTAAAATTGTAAAACAATGTGGAGCATATAAAAATCAATCCATATCTCGATATTTTGGTTCGCAAATGAGTACCTAAATCAGCTTAGCGCTACGTAGGGGTAATGCATAATTGAGCGGGGCGAGTCGTGTTCGATTGACATCGCGCAAGAGGCGGACTGACCTAATCCATCGAAAATATTATTAAAATCAATTGCTGTTCGTTAGTCTCGCAAAAACTCGATAATGGCTCGACCCATTTTGATAAAAAAATTCTGTGATTGTGAGGGTAACCTAGATTCAAATTAGACCCCGAAGGTGACGCTGTTGTCGATATCCATTTTGTTTTGCATTTGCTGTTTGTTTGTAGCATATTGGACTGGCGGGTAATACCGTAATAATTAATAAGTGATACATAATGTATCGTACGCTAGACTTATGTCTATAAAACCGTTGGAGATTATTATATGTTAGCGATCCACCCTGCCCAACGGATTAGTAAGCTGAAGTGGCAATGGGTCGGCCATATAGCTCGAAGAACCGACAACCGATGGGGAAGAAAGGTTCTCGAGTGGCAGCCTCGTACCGGCAGGCGAAGTGTAGGGCGTCCCCCCACTAGATGGAGTGACGACCTGGTAAGATTTGCAGGAAGTCGATGGATGCAGGTGGCTCAGGACCGTGCTTTGTGGCATTCTTTGGGGGAGGCCTATGTTCAGCAGTGGACTTGTGAAGGGCTGTAATGATGATGATGATGATGATCCACCCTGGTTTCGCACGGTTGATTTCTGGATCTCGAGAATAGCGCCACCTACCGGGCTAAATCAAACCAAAATTGGTTAGCCGTTTAGGATAAGTTCATTGACTGGTGTTACTTTGTGGAAACCATTATATTAAAGATGAATTTTATAAGATTAATAATTATAAAAGAAAAACTAAGTAGCTACGTTTCGCATTACAAAATAAAATAATGTGTCTTACCAAGTTTGAGGAACACCTCCCTCCTAGTTATGTCTTTCCTAGTGTAGTGGTGTTGAGAGTAGTGGTTAGTTAGTGGTGACGGGGATAGTGCACGTAGTTGAGAGAGGGTGTAAGACACACCATTTCATCTTATTATGCGGACTTAGCTAATCAATTTTTAACATCTTGAATACTTAAAAGGAAGGTCTTACCTTACTTTTATGTCTAAAAGGAATACTTTGAACTTTGAAGGAAGGTCTTACCTTTTATATAAGGTATTATTTTTGTGTTTTTAATTATCTTGAAAGGAAGTTTTACAGCGTGTTCTGAATCAATGAATGTTGAAGTCATATAATAGTTATATACATTACGATCCATTACTATAAACCAAGTGAAGTCGTCACAGTCAATAATGTGCTCTGTCTGTATGTAGAGTCAATACGGCTGTAATATTACGCTGTATGTTGTGCCTACGAGAAATTTATTCTGATATGTGGTCTATATCTCAGCATAGAACTGAGTGTTTTCAGTCATTCGGAGAGTATTTTTCTACGAGTATCGCATTAAAATAATATACGTATGTATACGTTTGTACGTCAATGAACTCGTTCGTCTCGCATGTTCTCACGTAGTGGTTTTAGGTAGTTATTTTGTTGTTAGATTAAGTAACTTATAGATCTAGTAAAAGAATAAGAATAAGGTAGTGTCACAGAAAATATTTTATTACAATACAATAAAATAATAAAGAGATGGGTTCAGCTAAAGGTAGAGAAACTGTGACCCTGGTCACTGGAAACGAAGCATTCCATCTTAGTTCACAGGGGTGATAAGGCATTTGCATTTTGATTCTTAATCCCACAGCATCCACTTAACAAAAGGTGGACTGTGTACTCGTTTGTCTCCATTATCTATACGTACGTGGAAAAATAGCGATTTAAATCTGTATTATTCATAATTAATTTATATACATTTTTTGATTAAAATCGAACAGTTAAAAGAATAAAGGTTGGAAGAATAACATAGTCCTAAAATGTGAGTAAATTCATAGTAAGGGTAGACTGAATCAATAGTCTTTTTTTTAACACAAAAAAACTGCTACCTTAGACGGATGTTTTGGCATGAAAGGATAGCTACCATTTAGTTACGTCTTTCCACAACATTTTCATATGGTGGGTGTTTTTAATTTGATATCTAGAAACAAAGAAACATTTTATATACAACTAATTAAGTTTAATACAATAATAATAAAATATAAACTAAACAGTTTAATACAATTGCACCACATGTATATTCTATATATAGGAAACTTATTAAAAATTATACTATACTGTGTTTTATATGCTTACTTTTCTAGTCGGTTTATTCGTTTTTTTTATTTTTGTTTAACTAAATGTGCGCTTTTTATTTATATTCTATAATAATGTATAATGTTACGTTTAATTTTTATAAAATTTTCATTGGCTCACGGAGGTCAGCGTCTAATTACTTTGTCAGTACCAAGAATATACTGAGTTGGGTACCTTTTTAGTAAGCATTTACCAAATTTATATGTTAATATTATAAGACAAACTATATATGTTACGAAATAAACTTATTTTCTTTGTTTCTTTCTTTCCTTCCTTCTTTCCTTCTTTCTTTCTTTCTGTATTTCTTTATTCTTTTATTCTTTCCTTATTTCTTTCGTTCTTTCTTATATTTATTTCTTTCTTATATCATCAACTATTATAGCAACAAATGGGAATTCGTCTCAAAATTATGCCGCATTGTATTTTTCTCTAATACGTTTTTTTATGTGTTCTGGCTTCCGTAACTAACGAAGGTATTTAATTTTAATGAGTTCAAAACAAAAAGGAATCTGAATTAGAAACTATATCGCTGACAATCTTATTTTTAAATAGAGAACACTAGTAATGCTATTAACATTACTAGTACCTGCGTTAACCACTTGGAGTAACATTAAAATATTAGAAGTGGTTCATGACAGTAGGCAAATAGTATGGATGCTACCAAGGCGGCGCCACTTAAAAGTGAGGTTATATTATTTGACAGATTTCAAAGTGGGGGGTTCATTTGTTTGGAAAATGTAAAGGTTAATGTTTCAACAGATATTCACAAAAGTAGAAAAATTTAAAAAAAAAGTTAAAATTGTGCAAAAAATTAAAGAGCAAACCACTGACGCATTGTTTTGTGTATTAATATAATACTCTAGAAACTGATACACCTTTATGTAAAAACTAACTTCTCAATTAAATGACATTGCGTAACAAAAAAACTTTACCTCAGTGTCAACTAGCGACATCTGGTGAGCAGAAAATTATTAGCCCCATTCAAGCTCACTACTGGCTGTTGTCGCTTAGATTAATGGATCATGAAACTTAGTAGTATAAAAAATGTAATCTGAAATGGCCTTTATTTTTAATTGTAAATCTAGCAAAGGAATCCTTTCAAGTTATGGGATACGCAGGGATGCACACGAACGCACGCACCCACGCGCGCATGCACGCGCCCACGCACGCGTTTTAAACAGTGGTAGAGCCACGCGGCAGCTTTTGCTGTCGCACGAATGGGCCGGCTCGAACCGGGGTGGTACCACGACCTCACAGAAAACCAGTGAAGTAGAGGTTTACCTCTGCGTTTCGCTTTGTGAGTGCAGGTGGCCGGAGGCCCTTTTTACTGGAAATGAGGCATTCCATCTTAGTCCTCACGGGTGAGAACGCATCTACAGTTTGATTTGTAATAGAGGATAGATGTAGATGTCTATGGGCCGCAGCAACCACTTACCATCGGGTGGACTGTGTGCTCGTTTGTCATCCTTAACATATAAAAAAAAAACGCGTGCACGCACGTACGCACACACGTACGCACATATGCACTCACGTGTAAATTAGTTTTTACTTTTTTTTCTTTTTATTGTAACTTTAATTACAAAAACAGCAATTATAAATCATATTGTCGCACGAATTGCACTGAAGTTAAAGGTATGTTGATAAATGTTACATTAAGGGACGAGAGTGTGGTGATTATTCATACAGGTATTTCCTACTACTAACACCAGGCTCTCACAAATTAAAATGGTTATACCTCCAATAATATTAATACGAGGCAATGTAACTTGTGAGAGCAAATAAAGCAAACATTATTATTATTATTATTCACAAACACTAAAAATGCCTGTGAATGCCAAATTGTTCCAATAGAAACGTTATTTGTATAATGAATTGCAATTAAAGATTTTGTAATCCCTAACAAACACTGAATAGCGAAACACTTAATACACTAACGAACATCCAAGCAGTACCAAAACGGAATTAAATACGCAAGCTTTGAATGAATTTTAAGATACAAATATATTTAATTTTCTTCAAGTTATTGTTTTGATATCACAAATCATCGCCGAACAAATCATTATCACAAATGTCCTACACCAAGTTGTACAGTACTCAGCTGAATATAATTAACCAACAAAGATATCACGAGGCATAAACCTGAGCTGCCTGCAGCCTGTATTGATCTACTTTTGTCATCGTGTCAAAACATTAGTTTTTTTTTTCTCAATCATAATATTTTTTTTATAGAAGAGGAGTCAAACGGGCATAAGATTGTCCTGATGTCAATTTATTGCCATATTGAATTTTGGATGTCAGATGCATTGTCTACTGGAATGCCCCACAGCCTGTCATGAATCTGGTGCTCTCTCTTCAGACCTATTTGTACAAAGCATACATAACTTATTTTACGGATCGCAATAAAATTTAATTTTGAATTTCAGTCGTTTCAGGTGCTTTTCAGAACCCATCGTCACGGAGGGGACTGAGGCATTTGATGTATGATGAAAGAGACAAAGAAAAATAACATTATTTAACTACAAGTGCAATTAGGTTATTATGTTCAGATTATAACAAACATGGCGATATTTATGGAATGACTAGTTAAAAAGAAGGATGCAGTTCTGTGGAATTCATTAAGCGTAGTAAGCTGCGGTGGCGGCATATACAGAGTTTGCCTGCAATACATTTTAGACCATGAGAGAGCACGCACCCCCTGCAGCGATGTTGTATTGTAGCTATCAGGCTCCATTGTTTGGGATAAGTCTCATATATAAATTATAATATGAATTATATATATATATATATATATATATATATATATATATATGTAATATAACATAACATAGGTGGCATATAACATAAACTCTCATCGCTATCACCCTGAGCATTTAGCGCAATCCTGACACACCTGATCCTGAATATACTAAGCGTGTATCTCATACATGCATACATGCTCAACGGTAAAGAGTACTCTTAACTAGGTTCATGTTAATATATCTTCATTTTAATTCAATGGCTTCGCTCTAGGGTGTTAGGACAAATTGCTTTGTCACTCTTTTTTCATTTCCTTTTTTTACTTGTCCAACCACTGGTGCATTCTTTACTAAACTATTTAATAAAATATAGTACATATGTTGCAGTAACAGATTATAAAAACTTTTAAAACAATGTCCTAAGAAACCCGAAATTATGGAAAACCTACATTCATATGGCTGCATTGTGCGGGAATATGAGTATGGCGAAAGGAACCGAGGTAGGCGACCTAGATTTAGTGCTCATATCAATGTTATTAAAAAAACAGCCTTTCTTATTAATACAAAGCGCTGTGAAACCCGAGAGGAAAATAAAAAATAAAAGAGAAACTTCAAGAGGAAAATAAATTTAACAGACCTCTTTTTAACGATTTACACAACATTTCTATTGAAATCTATTTGACGTTAATCATTTAAGAAAAATGCAATGCAAATGCTGATGATGCAGTGCTTATTGCACCATCAGAGGCAGAACTGCAGGCATTAGTCACATGTATGAAAGAGGAATGTGAAATTAAAGGTCTCCGTTTGAATGCTAATAAAACTAAGGTTCTGGTATTTGAAAGGGACGAAGAGAGAACGAAGTGTGAAATATGGGTAAATCAGGAATGTCTAGAACAGGTAAATGAAATTGAATACTTGGGGAGTGCTTTTAGCAGGGATGGAAGATGTGATTTAGATGTGGACAGGCGTGTCGCTGCCGGGAACAAAGTCAATGGTGCCCTGACTGCGTTAGTCAAAAGGCAAGGCGTAGCGAAGAGTGCACGCCTTGCAATACATAACGCAGTGTTGGTACCGACTTTGTTATATGGCAGCGAAACCTGGGTATGCCAGAAGAAGCATAAAAGTAAGTTGAATGCAGTGGAGATGCGATCTCTTCGTAAAATGTGCGGCGTTACCATGGCCGACCGAAAGCGAAACGAAGAGATTCGCAATATGGCAGGTTTGAAAGATGACCTTATCACAAAAATTGATAAGGGCGTGCTTCGGTGGTTTGGGCACGTTGAGCGAATGAGTGAAGACCGAATGGTGAAGAAAATATATAGCGCGAAAGTTAATATTAAAAGGTGTCGAGGTAGACCGAGACTTACTTTCGAAGACCATGTGAGCAAATTGCTCGAAGAGGGTAGGGTCAAGAGTACTCGGATACCTAGACGTGCATGCATGAAGAAGATAATGAATCTGAAAGAAGCGAAAGAGGTTTGTAAGGATCGTGACACTTGGCGATCTGTTCTCTCTGGCTACCCCGTCAGGGATTGTGCGTGAAGATAAGTAAGTAAAGTATTTAAGAAAAATGCTAAAAAAGACCTAGCGGTTAGTAACCGATGGAGCACGTTCAACTTCTTTAATCCGGGCTGCTACGAGCATCTTAACAGAACGAACGAACAGAATTTAAAACGTGGTAGAGCCATGCTGCAGCTATATTAGTAGTATTGTTGTAGCACGAATGGGTCGGCTCGACCGGGGAAGGTCCACGCTCTCACAGAATACCAGCGTAAATAGCAGCTTCACGCTGCTCTGTTTTGTATGGTAAGTGTAGAGAACCGGAGATCTTTTTACTAGAAACAAGGCGTTCCATCTATCCATCTAAGTCCTTAGGTGACAACGCATTTGCATTTTGATTAATTGAGAATAGATGTAGATGTCTATGAGTTATAGCATGCACTTACCATCAGGTGGGCTGTGTGCTCGTTGGGCACCCAATTACTTTTAAAGAAAACTTTATAATGTACGCTACATGGCATAAAAAAATGTATTATTTTAACTTTTTGCAGACTGAAAACAGTAAAAACTAAAAAAGCTCTTTTAGACTAATAGATCATTTTAATGCATGAAAGTTACAAATAAAATATGGCCACGCTCGGCCATTGAATATTCAGAGTTCCTAAGTAGATTAAAATAATATTTCAAGGAAGAGGACGAGGAAACAGGAAATTAAATTCATTCAATTGCTTCTGTCGCCTATAACTAAAGTTGAGTCATAAGCGACAAAAAGGTGACGAAAAAGATTTTTTTAATCTTATCCGTGGCCGTGGACTGCAAGTTCGAACGTCACTTTAAAAAAAATGTTCCTTAATAAAAATGTCTAATTTGATAGGTTCTGAAGTTTTTAATCTTATAACATTTGAGTATTTTTTCTGAAACATATCTCTATTTCTTTCATATTATATCACACTGAGTAGCGCTTTAATTTTGCTGTACAAACTAAATTCGTTATTTTTAAAGTAATAAAAACTGCTGGAATATTTTTTTAACGAATTTCTTTATTTCGATTGCGCCCGTTGTTTTGTTGGTGTTTTTAACGTTTCACATAAACTTAAATATTTTGACCTGATTAGATAAAAATATGGCTTGGTGTGGTGGTGGAATGTGAAATGGGGAAGAGAATCCATCACGCCATCTCGTCCCGTGGGTATAGTAAGAAATGACAATGGGATATGCATAAAAGACATTTACAATTCCCGTGGTGTTGCAGTTGTTCATGGACGGCTGTAGACACTTTCCATCAGGTGAGCCCCATGCTCGTTTGCCCCATTGATAATTATAATAAAAAAATAAAATAAAATATATAATTTTAAGGCTTTCAATAGCTGGCGTAAAGGAAATGATAGATATCCATACCGCAAATTAAGAGAATTAAAATAAAATAATTATTATAAATTGCTTGTTTGTTGATGTACGTCAAGCTTTTTCATTGTCGTTTTTTACCGTATATCATATGTATTGTGTAAGGTATTTTAAGCAAATCCTACCTACATTGAGAGTGGCTCAAGGCAGAAGTGGACTTTTACTGAATAATGAAAAAGAAGAAAATATCTTTTTGTATATTTTCTTAATAAAATCTCGATTTCAAATTGCGTAGTAGTCTAGTAAACTACGTTCAATTTTTAGCATCAATGAAATTGTTAACTGGAGTTTTAACTTTTGATTTTCTACGTGCGGTCAGAAATAAAAAGGCAGACTCTTCGGCTGAGAACTATAGACCGTACTTTGATTTTGTTCAGACTTTACTTTCGAGCTAAGTCAATGTCGATATTAATAGAGCTGACTTCGAAGTCATTCTGAGTGCGCGCTTAGCAAAGCCTATGTCAACGAAATTGACTTAAGTAAAACTCAGGATATTATCCGAAACCACCGTATTAATTTTAAATTGTTTTTTGTATGTTACTCTAATTATTTATCACAATAAATATAGTATAGCATTAATCAAATTAAATATAGCATTAATCAAATTAAATATAGCATTAATACATTTGTTATCAACCTAATTTATTTCGAATTTCTTAAAACGTTTTGGTTTTTTTTTCTGATTTTGCACTCTTCTCAACCGTTCCCGTTATCAGAGGCCCGTTTTCTATTTCATATTATAATAAATTATTTCATCATCATCATCATCATTACAGCCCTTCACAAGTCCACTGCTGAACATAGGCCTCCCCCAAAGAATGCCACAAAGCACGGTCCTGAGCCACCCGCATCCATCGACTTCCTGCATGTCTTACTAGGTCGTCACTCCATCTCGTGGGGGGACGCCCTACACTTCGCCTACCGGTACGAGGCCGCCACTCGAGAACCTTTCTTCCCCATCGGTTGTCGGTTCTTCGAGCTATATGGCCGGCCCACTGCCACTTCAGCTTACTAATCCGTTGGGCTATGTCGGTTACTCTGGTTCTACTGCGGATATCCTCATTTCTAAGTTTATCACGCAGAGAAACTCCGAGCATAGCCCTCTCCATAGCTCGCTGAGCGACCTTGAGCTTTCTCATACGGCCAGCAAATAAATTATTTACTAAATACTATTTGGACTGCTTTGGATGTACTTGATCTAATTGAACCGGCGCGGCGTACTGGTGCGAAAGTAGTCTGTGATTATTTAGGTCAACGGAGTGCTTTGCGGTGGAGCGTAGGAGAGGGTTTGGGAAATACACACGTGGGTATTCTGTAATCTAAATGACGATGAAGCATATCGATATTTTACTTCTGATTTTATCAAATGAGTTGCTCGTTAAATAATAACTAATTGTTTGTATGATTTTGTTTTTCGTTCTTCGAAAGACTGTAAAAGAGAAGGAGTTTTTTTGGCTTTTTAAACAACGTCAAAAGAAGAGGCGTTTTTTTGCCTTTTTTACGGATTAAAAAAAAGGAGGAGATTCTCAATTGGACTGTATTTTTTGTTTGTACTGTTAATAGATTGTTGTGCCGACCTTGAACTGATTTATATATTTTAACATGCTTTTATTAGATTCGCGTGTATCTCTCTACGTGACAAAATCTTTTAATGTAACTTTCACCTACTTGCAGAAAACGGATTAACTTGAAAATTTGCATTCGTATCAAGTGACAACACAATAATTTATTAACTTTGTTCTAGTACCATGATTGGGTCACCAGGATAAAATAAAATATTTATCCAGATCATCACAGCTCATGATCAATGCCTGTTGTTTAAGCTTTTATTAAACTCCTATATTATTTATAAAGCGGGGATGATATTTTAATGTACTTAAACATAGAGATAAAGTTCTTGTTGTTATTTTGCTTAATTCACTACAAATAATTATACTTAAAAAAAGTTAAAAACTTCGATAATCTTTGTCTTCGCACTTCTTCCTTTCTTCTTTTGAATTTAAATCCTTATTATTAAAAACTTATCTATATTTATCAGGTCATTCAAAATAGAATCAACTGATCTTTATTCAATACAATTTAGTAGCTTCGTGGACGTTCGTTAAGCGAACGAAAAGCAAGTGTCCGTATCGATTTTATCTCACGTTTGTTACGGCTGGACGCCTCAGTGGACCAGGTATCTTGTCGTAAACGCTTGGGACTAGAAATGATCAATTGCTGAAACTAGCTCAATAACATCACTGAAAATTTTAGTAGGCATTTCGAAATAAAATTAGATTAGTTGTTATATGAAATTTCACACGATCACTATTATTACAGTCCATCACATGTGCACTACTGAACATAAATTTTCACCACTTATCGTCAGGTACTGTCCCAGTAGTCAAGCATTGACTTAAATAATTAAAAAATCTAAGACCTCTCCAAATCATGTGTTACTACAACGTCCATCGACCACTTGCGTGTTTCATCAGGCCATCACTCCATCCAGTGGGGGTTGCTCAACACTGCGCTTGCCAGTACGGCTGGAACTCTAGGAACTTTTACCCCATTGGTTGTCAATTCTATTAGTTTTGTTCGATCCATTTCCAATTCAAATTACTTTCCCTTTAGGTTATGTTAGTTAACCTTATTCTTGTGTGGATCAAAAATTAAATATAATAAAATAAGTTACACATGATTTTATTGCTTCTGACGTCGAGGCCTTAATTCTTCAACACTAAATCTTCGCACCAATTTTGCTTTTTTAAATATTGTGGAAACTATTTTACTTAAGTTTTTATTAGATCATTTTTTAGCTTTTTTTTACTTTTTTGTATGAGATACTTTTGAGTGGACTTTACTGACTAGAACGTCATTTACGTAGTTACATTAAAAAAAATCATTATTTTGCCACCCTTACGGTGAAGTTTTTTTTCCTTCAAACTTAAATGGAATCACTATCGATTAAGTCCATTTAATAAAAGAGAATCATTTAAATTTGTTAACATACAAAAATAAAGTTAAATAGAGAGATCTGCCATGAAACCATCTAGTATCTATGATGTCAGTGCTGTTAGCCAGTTGGCTATTTACACCTTCGGCCGACATTGTCATGTGATAGCGTAAGATAATTCACCATCCCATATTATATTATGTCGTAAGAGGATAGGAAAACACTGAAACAGAAGATGGGCGGCAGCACCTTCCTGAAAACAACTCAAAACAGTAAAAATACTGAGGCTGTAATAGTGATGATGAATGTGTGGCGGCGCTGTCATCGCGCCACAAGCGAAACACATCGAAGCCTAAATCGCGCTAACAAAGTTCCGAAGTTAAAGCAGTATAATTATAGCATAGCTCCGAACTATCCTAACTATCAGCGTTAGCCGCTCCCCGGGCAGAACACCTTGCTCGGCGGGAGATCTCCCCTTTTCGTTCCACCGGCTACAAATGGATAACCTACTCCGTTTTGAAGTCGATTGAAGTCTTTATATAAATGGCGGCATTCAACCATATACATTATAAAACATACAGTATTTTTAAAATTTAAATCTGCAGCAAAACGAAACTCTCAGTATGTAACCAAATATTTCAAATTTGTCGTAGATTCATGAAATAAAATATTACAATTCAAATAGCTTTTGTACTGTTCCCGGTGTTCTGTTAGCTTAGCAAATAAAGTTAACGAAGGCAGAACGTAATATAAGGACGTACGTGCGCAATACTTGCTATTTTTCATTTGCTTAAATAAATTATTACTTACAGTCCTTATAAATATGTGATTACTGCTTTTAAATTGTTAAATAAAGGAACCCAGTGAAAAACAAATAAGTATTAGAAAAAAATCTGCATTGATTTATCTTCTAAATTGTGTAAAACGACATATAAGTCTCCTTCTTGGAGTCGGTCTTGCCACCACAAATTTTTCCGGTTTTGTGAGCAGTAATTAAACCAACCTTGAGACCTTGGTGTTACCACCAAAATGAGGATGCTCCACAGGGTTCATTCTTACTCTTTTCATATGGCCAACAGTTACGCTTAAACTCATACTTGTGGTAAATTCAATCATCTTACAAGATGGGCTTATCAATACGGCCTCCGCCATGCCTCTGTTACTAGATGGTAAAACTTGTAGCACCTGATGGAAGCATGACTCTAGTACATATACGATATGTTAAACCAACTGCAACTTTTAAGTTTTCCAGTAAAATTGAACCCAAAATACCGTAAGTAATTCGCACTTGTACAAACCATTTTAAAAATGAACAGGATGTGTGACAAATTCACAAATTGCATTTAACTTTATTTATTATATAGAGTATAAATAAAAATAATACAAACATTTTGAATGTACTAACAAACAACCAACGTACACTTTTCAATTCATATTGCTAAAATAAAAATTAATTTTAATGTACTTTTCGTTTCACAATCTAAAGCGATTTTTTTTTCATTTTGATCATCACAATTTGACAATAAAATCCAATCAATTTATTTGACGGAGAGTTCAAATTTCAATTTAAATCCATACTGTATTATTCAATACAAATGGTTCAGTTAAATTTAAAAATAATTTATTATTTGAGAGAACTCATTATGGAAAGGGTAAATAAATTATGACGAATGATGCTTTGAAATTATTTTGTATGGTGTCAGGACTTCGACTTTGTTAAACATGAGACATTAATTACCAAAATACAACATTGTGGTTTTAATAACATAGCTCTAAAGTTTACTATCTAACATTTAGTAGTTTTTTAGTCCGTAGTACACCTATAGGTCCCTTAGGACGGAGGAAGAAGCCCCAGAAAGGAGCCAAGAATTACTTGGCTCCTTCCTGGGGCCTGGGGCTTCCTGTTCTTAGTTTAAATTAATGATTTTTGATAGCAGAAGGGGCAAACGAGCATGCGGCTCACCTGATGGTAAGTGGCTACCGCCACCCTTGAACAACTGCAATTGCAGATTTGGGAAGGGAAGGGAATTGCAGATGCGTTACCGGCCTTTTAAAAAGGAGTAGGCTCTTTTCATGGAGGTCCCTAAGTTTTATCGGTCCGGAAAAATCGCTGAGGTAATCGATTCCACAAGGAAGTTGTGCGAGGAAGAAAACATGATTGGTGGTAGACCGCCAATCATCCAGTTGGTATGGATGGCATCGAGTGTTGTCAGACTTTAACTACAATTATGTGCATATGACGAAGTGAATAATGCTATATCAAAATTAATGCAATGAGTTAACGACAAAAATTGGATTTAGAAAGATAAAGAAAGAAATGTATTAAACTCATAATATCCAATGTCAAATACGTAAATACATTTTTTTATATAGGATAAGGGTGACAAACGAGCACACAGTCCACCTGATGGTAAGTGGTTGCTGCGGCCCATAGACATCTACATCTATCCTCTGTTACAAATCAAAATGTAGATGCGTTGTCACCCGTGAGGACTAAGATGGAATTCCTCATTTCCAGTAAAAAGGGCCTCCAGCCACCTGCACTCACCAATCGAAACGCAGAGGTAAACCTCTACTTCACGCTGGTTTTCTGTGAGGTCGTGGTACTACCCCGGTTCGAGCCGGCTCATTCGTGCGACAGCAAAAGCTGCCGCGTGGCTCTACCACTGTTAAAACATGTGCAGTTTCATATGGAGAGAAGCTGAGTCTTGTTAAATCCACTATTTTCCTCAGATTATGATTGATGCAAAATTTCCGTAGGGCAACCATATAAACAGGTCGGGGAAAAAGTTTCTTCGTATTTTGTTCATATAAAATTGAAGAAAACTCTTTTTGGTTGTACTGTTTGTATCTGGCTAGTTTTAATATCAATATACATAGGATATTAAGAAAAGGAAAAATAAAAAGTAAAAAAACACTTTCCCGCCATTTTTCATTTGTTTTTTTTTTGTTCGCCTAAATGAGTGAATCTAACGAAGAAATTCGATGCTTTCTGAAGTATTATTACAAATAAAGGGAAAAATGTGACTTAAGCCGCGAAAACCTTTGTAACATTTATGGACCTAATGCTGAGCCAGTAACAGCAGCACAAAGTTCGTTTACGAGTAAGCGATTTCAGTCAGGGAATATCGATGTTAAATATGCAGCTCGCTCTGGTCGCTTTCATACGGATAAAGACGTTGCCATTTTTGAACAAGTGAAGCAACATCAACATATTAGGAGCTTCGACATAGCCGAAGAATTGAGGATTGACGACAAAATAGTTTGAAAAAGTCTGGCTATACAATAAAGCTCGATATTTGGGTACCACATGAGCTCAGTGAAAGAAACCTAATGAATCGTGTACTCATTAACGATTCTCTATTGAAACGTAATGAAACCAAACCATTTTAGGAAAGATTGATCACTGGTGATAAAATGTGTATCACCAATGACAAAATCGAAAAAGATCATGGTCACAGGGTAGTAAAGCTCCACAAACTGTAGCGAAACCTGGATTAACACGTAATAAGGTGATGTTGTGTGTATCGTGGGATTAGAAGGGCATCGTTTATTATGAGCTCTTACCGCCGGGCAAAGCCCTCAATTCAGATCTTTACTACCAATAACTAATGAGACTAAAGTAAGAAATTGAGAAAAAACGGCCGGAATTGATTAACAGAAAGGGAGTGGTCTTTCATCATGATAACGTCAGATCACACACATCTTTGGCCACAGTAAAAAATTGAGCGAGCTTGTTTGGGAATTGTTAATACATCCACCATATAGTCCTGACCTTGCACTCTCAGATTTACACCTGTTTCGGTCTCTTCAGAATTCTTTGTATAGCCTTAGGTTAACATCAAGAGAGGACTGTCAAAACTACTTGTGGCATGTTTTTTTTATTACAAATCCCAAAACTTCTACAGCAACGGGATTATGTCACTACCTACAAGATGGCAACAAGTTATCGAACAAAATAGCACATATATATTATAATTAAATATAATTATACTTTGAATAAAAACGTCTTGAATTTGTATATAATATACGAAGAAACTTTTTTTCCGACTTATTTACACTAGTCAGCAAACTAGTTCTGCAGTTTTATACGTGGTAGAGCCATGCTGCAGCTATATTAGTAGAATAGTTGTAGCACGAATGGGTCGGCTCGACCGGGGAAGGACCACGCTCTCACAAAATACCAGCGTAAAATAGCAGCTTAACACTGCTGTGTTTCGTATGGTGATTGTAGAGAACCGGAGACAATTTTACTGGAAAAGAGGCATTCCATCTTAGTCCTCACTGGTGACAACGCATCTGCATTTTGATTCGCAAACGAGGGTAAATGTACATGTCTATGGACCACAGCAACCACTTACCATCAGGTGGACTGTGTGCTCGTTTGTCACCCTATCCTATAAAAAAGTGCTTATCTAATAATAGATAGGGAAGAAAAGGAAATAATAGAGAGATTATTTAAATATTTTAATGCTTTAAATTTCTTTTTCTTTTATACGGTCTTTTTTAAAATCGTTTCTTTTATAAAATTCACTTAATTAAAATCATGCATCTTTAGAAATGCTATTTTAATTGAAATTTAATTTAAAATTTAGACTTAGTTCTATTCAAATTTAAAAATGATATGTGCGCACAATCTAGGTTACCTAGCTTCCGTTTGCCGTACTGAAGTCAGTCCTTAGATTTTTTGCACAATGCAGGCGCATAAATGTAGAGTCGCCACACGACTCTGAATTCTAGAAAGATCGCTAAAAGTTTAAGGATTTTAAATTTAATTACAATTTTTTTTCATTATTTTCATAATAGATTCCTCTGTTTTCAAAATTTCAAAGCATATTTATATGGAAGTTATAAGCAAGTGAATCTCAAATTAATTTTTAATGATATTCGTTTTATGAAAAAAAGAAACTCTTTAGTTCAGTTGTTTCCGATATTGGTGTTGCCTATATATTTGCTAAAGTTTTCGCTTGGTTTCTGCTGGATTCATTTGCTAGCGACTTTGACCATGATCACCTTGCAGTAAATGAAATAAGGACAAATTAGTAAATGTTAGAAGACAGAATATACCTATGTTCTGTTATTGGCTATA
The DNA here is from genome assembly GCA_963668995.1 of Parnassius mnemosyne. Lineage (NCBI taxonomy): Eukaryota > Metazoa > Arthropoda > Insecta > Lepidoptera > Papilionidae > Parnassius > Parnassius mnemosyne. The sequence continues at coordinate 2,239,116 of CAVLGL010000137.1, read as the reverse complement.
TAAAGAATTTTATAAGTTGCTTAGTGATTCACTGAATTGCATAAGTTTTTGTTTTATAATATAATAATCACCATTAATACAGTTTTTGCTTAGTAACATTCTGAGACAAAAGGGAAGGAGGGGAATATTTTATCGGTCTCCCTTCGCAAGTACGAAACGAAGTATATTTTCTAGTGTTTTGTTATAAAAACGTATAATATGCCCTGTGAATAAATTACTAACTTTGAAGTCAAGTGATTAATAAACCTAGCATTTCTTCAATTTTGGTTATACATTACAGTTTTTTAAGTAAATGATTTGTTCCATAATATCATTAGAATTTAAACGCAAATTAATTATCAACCTCTATTTAACAAAAAAGTTTTAATCTATCTATTTTTCGATGACTAAATTTCATTCAAACGAAAAAACAGAGACTAAGGCAATAAACGCGGAAAATCTAATCAAAAACGCTGAAACCATATCTGCAGACCAGTGATTATGTGAATCATTAGCAACATGAGGGCAGGGATATAGTGCGCAAGTATGTACCCAACACAGGTGTACTCTCTATTCCCTTATTCTCAAAGTCCGCAGGGACGGTAATCCGGACGGTAATCCGGAAAGGTGCAATACCGACAATTTTTTGTGGATAGTCGACAAAAGGCACGGGGGTGAACGATCAAATTCCTTACTCCGTCTGCTATCGAGAATGTTTTGACAGAAAAATCCAATAATTAATTTTTGTCCCGACTCGGGATTTGAATCCGGGACTATGTGATCAGTAATCGCACTTACGACAATAAAACCAATGCGGCAGTTACACGGTAAACTTTTCATTCGTTGAATTATGCGTTGAATATTGTCTTTAATTTAAATGAATATGGAAACAGTACACTATCGCCCCAGGTAGCGCATGCTGTGTCAAGCCATGAAATATACCGCGGAGGAATTTCTTTTGTCTCGCCATTCCTCCGCTCTGCATTCTGTAAAAATAAATGTTAGAAATTTTGCACTGATTACGATCCTTGTTTCTTATGTCTCATTAAATAAAAAAAAGACACAAATGTGCACTCGCTTATTTAACTATTAGTTCTTATTAGAAATTAGTATTAGTTAGGTAATTTATTTACTGCAGATCATCACAATTCCACAGACGAACATAGGCTTACACCATAGATTACCACATGGGCGGGATGTTTGCCACGGCTACCACGCTTAATAGATGGATTCTCAACCGCAGCCTTTACTATTATCTACTTGTTATGTTACAGAGTTCTCCTGTCGCCTCTTACGACACCCATAAGACGGCAAAGGCTAGTTAGTTGTTCATTAGTTGTTAATATTCTAGTGAAGGAAATAAGATTTTAACAGTAATAAAATAACGGGGACTGGAACATGGGTTAATGTTACAAACGAAATCATCCCTGTCGTCGATTCTGTGAATAGGTCAATTCCGATTTACGTCTCGGGTCTTCTGAAACGACTGAGACATTGTGCAAAGCGTGTGGCGTAGCGAGGTGTTTGGTATACATTGTGAGCGGGCTACTCAGTACTGCTCATGACACTAACATAAGTTGGCGTTTTTGTCATTCGCTAACTGAGGCCTTAGCATTATCCAAAGGCACTAGAGTTTTAAATTAGGGGATACAAAGATTCTTTACTATATCCTAGGAGCGTTATATGTGCATTGCACATAGAAAATTATCCGAACCCGGAGCAATTATAGACCGTACCAACTACTTGATCCGTGTGGTAACAAAAATCGAACCTGAGACCCCAAAGCCAACCGAACTGTGTGTGACAGTGTAAGAGAATCTACTACCCCATAACATCTCGTGGGTATCGTAAATGATGAAAGATAGAAATGAAACAGGAAAAGGGCAGCATTTTCCTGATAACAACCCAGAATAATAAAAAAAATTGCGTTTGGAAACCCTTAACAGAAAATTGCCCAGCATGGTAACTATGACAAATAATCCACCTATGAGACAATTTATAGGTGAAGTCTTTGTTCAGCAAAAGACTTTTAATAATCTGTAACGGTAACTGGACTGCGAAGTCGTTAGAGTTCAAATTGACGCTGATTCAGAGTTGGTTGATCTATCAGTAAATGAAACTGTAAATGGGTAGCAGCATCTTCCTGACAATAAATTTCTGACAGTTCAGTAGTGGACTACAAAGAGAAATAAAATAAAGCTCTTTATTTTCTACCGATTTCCAAAAGGAGACGATACTCAATTCGACTGTATGTTTTTTTTTGTGTGTTACCTCATAAGCTTTTACTGGGTGAAACGATTTCGATGATTCTTTTTTTATTTGAAAGCTGGCGCTTTACATGTTGGCACATATATAAATTTCATCAAGGTCTGACCGATAGTTTTTTAAGTTATTCTTAATAATTTATATTGAAGTCGTTTGTAAAAAAAAAAATTTAAATTATTCGACGTGGGAAATATAAAACATTTTGTTTGTCAAAGAACTTCAACATGTTTTATGATCTACTAATGTTTTGAACTTACGTTCTATCGATAATCATTATCTTTCGATAGCTTGTGCGGAATAAATGCCAAACAGTCATTTATAAAGTTTTGTTAGTAATAATAATATCTAGTACAGTCACTCTCACAAAAACACTAAATGCAAAGCAGTAACTATGCAGTCATCAAACCCTCTCCTAAGATTAAGGGAACGACTCCTTTTACGATGCCACTTCTGTTTTAAACGTAGCGTAGTAAAAATTGAAATTACATGAACAGTTGACTACAGATAGGATATAAAAACACAAGTAAATATCGCTCTTCTGTCAAAGCTGGAAGGTGCATTTGTCTAAAATTGGACGCATATTGGCATGCATAACAATGTAGAAGTAAATAGCAGTGTACTCGTAATTCTGGTAGGAGTCGTGATTAACTACGTTACGACGATAGAGGTTTGGTATCGTTATTGTGTAAATGATACAGTATAGATTATAAGTCGTGGTATTTTTAACCGACTTGAAAAAAGGAAGAGAATATTATTAATGCATACGATATAGATTGTTTTTGATATATTAATTGCCTTTTAGATTTTTAGTTCAGCATACGATTGTAGCACGAGTGGGTTGGCTCGACCAGGGAAGTACCACGCTCTCACAGAATACTAGCGTAAATAGGAGCTTAAAGCTACAGTGTTTCGTCTGGTGAGTGTAGAGAACCAGATACCCCTTTACTGGATATTGTGATATGAGGACTAGGATGGAATACCTCGTATCTAGTACATTTTTATATATTCTTGGTCATCTTAGTCCACAGGTGACAATGCATCTCCACTCCACTTACCATCAATTAAACTTTGTGCTCGTTTGTAATTCATATTCTGGAAAAAACACTAAAAACCCCCACGGAGCAAGTATTTGTATGGCCTACACATAATTGTTACAGGTCTGGATGTTTGTCCTCGTGCAATTTATGTTTGTAAACTGCCTCCACGATGCAGGAAAAAATCCTAGTGTGGGGAAAACGTTTAAAAAAAAAGATATAAAAGTTATAAATATAACTGTTTAGCTATTAAACTTGTCCCGTGTTGTCGTTGTACTAAAAGAAATAAGTGAATCACGATGTTAAGATTATTAATTTGTAACAATATAAGGTGCAGCAATTTAATAATAAATTGGCAACGTACTGGTTGATACTATTACGTACGTTTGTGACATGTGAAAGTTCGAGAGTAAATTAACAATAATTTAAACGCTAAATAAATCTCGTCAGACATACCTCAAAACCTTAAAACGAAATTGTACAACCAGTGCGTGTTGCCAGTGATGACTTACAGAACTGAGACGTGGTCCTTCACTGCTGGCCGTATGAGGAAGCTCAAGGTCGCTCAGCGAGCTATGGAGAGGGCTATGCTCGGAGTTTCTCTGCGTGATAAACTCAGAAATGAGGATATCCGCAGTAGAACCAGAGTGACCGACATAGCCCAACGGATTAGTAAGCTGAAGTGGCAGTGGGCCGGCCATATAGCTCGAAGAACCGACAACCGATGGGGAAGAAAGGTTCTCGAGTGGCAGCCTCGTACCGGTAGGCGAAGTGTAGGGCGTCCCCCCACGAGATGGAGTGACGACCTGGTAAGACATGCAGGAAGTCGATGGATGCAGGTGGCTCAGGACCGTGTTTTGTGGCATTCTTTGGGGGAGGCCTATGTTCAGCAGTGGACTTGTGAAGGGCTGTAATGATGATGATGATGAAATAAATCAGGACAACCTTTCGTGTTCGTAACTCTTGGCACTAGATTCTCGAGTACAGTTCATTAACCCGTTGATATTTTTTGTGACTCTTTCCAAGTACTAGTGAGCTGACGATATTTCGGAGCCATTTCGCAATTTGTTGTTCAGTAAAAGTATTTAAAAATATTGTAATAGCTTACATAAAACCTAGACAGAGAACAATCCTTTCATTACTCAGAGGGTTTTGAAATAGGGAGAAGATCGTCGCGTTGCCCCAATGCATGCTTGTGGACTTCACATGTTGTCGAAATATTTAAAACTTTCCAGTCGTGCAGATTTCCATAGATTATTACATTTGACTGCCTTGTTAGACTAGTGGTTGTAAGCACAACTGATGATCATTAGGCCCCTGTGACTACTTCCGAGTCCAGGGCAGGTCCGGCACCAGGTTTCATGCACTAGCATGATCTTGACAATGTCGACATCATGCTAGTGCATGAAACCTGGTGCGTGCGGTCCAAAAATAGCAAATCATACCTCAGTTGCAAATGATAAGCTGACCGATCATAAAGGTGGCACTTAGATCTACTACAAAAGGTCCTTGCACTTTGTCCCGAAAAATACTCCGCCGCTTGCTAATTTAAAAGCATCGGTTTGTAGAATAACACTTACGGGCCATCCGCCCGTCATAATTGCATCGGCATATCTGCTATCACTTAAACATGTGAAGAGACAAAAAACTGACATCTCGCCTCTACTAGATCTAGGCCCCAGCATATTAATCGCGGGAGACCTAAATAGTTATTTGAAATCACGTTAGTTGAAATTTTAACATTAATAATCGAAACGGAATCGTTTTATGTGACCTCACGGAGAGACTTAACTTCGACGTTATCGCTCTCGCGAGTTGGATTCGCTATACCTTTTCTTTAAAATAAATACTGGACGTCCTTGATGTAGCGTTTTTAAAAACTATCCGGCCTAATATGAACTCGATAGAAACTTTCAGCGAATTAACTTCGGACCACAGGCCGGTCATATTACAACTGGGCCAGTCGGAAAGTGAGGTCCCTCAGACCAAAACTATTGTGAACTAGCGTAAACTTGAGGTCAAACTCGAGTCTATGAACTCTCAGCATTTAGACACTATACCGGAAAAGATAGACATGCCGGAGGAAGCCACTAGGGCGATTAATGCTCTATCGACTCACCTCACTGTAGCGGTTGAAGAATATTCCTGTAAGGTTCGTGTGTCGAGCGATCGGTACACGAGCTTCCGGCTGATCTTTGACAACTAATCAGAGCGAAGAACACCGCGCTAAAATTTTACGTCCGTTATCGTACCGAAGCTAACAAAATTTGGCTACGTTCTCTGCAAAACGAGATTAAACAACGCATAGCTGAATTTAGAAGTGACAAATGAGAAAACCTTTTATAAGGAATTGAACTTTCTCAAGACGCCTTTTGGATCATGACTAGAGCACTTAAATCGGATAAATCTCCTCCCACAGCTACATCTCGTGGATAAGAATATAACTTAGACTAGCATCTGGATTTTATTTTTCAAAATATCAATTTGCCTATATTTTACAGTTAATAATAAAATTCATTTTAGGAACAACTTGGAATCGATCACCACATTCCAATAATTTATTAATGAGCCGTGTATTCTTTAATATTATAATAACCTTTTTATCCGTGCAAAGGGAAGGCCGATGTTTTTTTTTTATTAAGCCTTAATTTGTAAGCCGAAGTCTCCGCGGCGGATACAGGCTTCGGCTCTTTAGAAATTAATCATGTTAAGCTATAGTCAATTTTTCTTTTCGTAAAATACTAGTGATGTTTTGTTTTCAAACTAGCTGTTCCCCGCGACTTCGCTCGCGTGTTAGGGTTTTATGTTTTTGCGCGGAACCGAATTCTTTTTCTAAAATAAAAGTAGTCTAAGTTACTCCTTATGAAATCAGCTACCTGCCAGTGAAAATGTCGTCAAAATCGGTCCAGCCGTTTCGGAGATTAGCCGGAACAAACAGACAGACAAAAATTTTATAAATTGTGTTTTTGTTATAAGTACCGTATATACTTTTATATACAATTAGTAAAAAGCTGTAATTTCGACATTACAAACAGACACTTCAATTTTATTTATTTGTATAGATGTATAGATTACATTACTGGTCTTACGTCGAATTTAGTTTCTTTAGGTTATTTACTATGTATTTTATAAGTTTTAGAAAAGATGCTAAAGCGAATTTTTTATCGTGATCTCTATATTACAAGTAAAAGTAAAGTTACACCCTAATACGTACCACTCCTCTCATTTTTGAGAGGGTTTTAGGGTAAGGAAATGTACACTCGCGTGTTGGCGAACTTGTCTTCGAAATATTCTTTTCTTATTTCTAAAACATGCAGGTTTCCTCACGATGATTTCCTTCAACTTTAAGTGCCGATTGACCACGTGGGTCAATCAGCACTTAGTTGCAATAAGTGGTGATAGACATTGCATTTTAAAAGCGTATATATTGCCCCATGAATGAATAACTGACTGTGGAGTCGAGTAACTGGTATCACTACCCTGTGAACATCAATATACGAATTAAATCCAACACCGTGTCTGAAACGCACTAACGTCGCCAGCCAAACGATACGTGTTGGGAGCGTTGCGGGACAAGTTTTGATTGCTCTCATTGCGCTGCAGCGTTGCCTTTATTGCTGCGGGCGTTGTGACGTCACGACTGACATGCTTGCTTATCTTAACGGTTATCTGTAATGTGGGTTTGGATTTTCTTCGGTTATGAAATTAAGAATATAACTTAGACTAGCATCAGTTAATATATTCTTTAGTTAGGTAAGAAGATACAACAGGAATTTTATACATGGTAGAGCCACGCTGCGGCCATATTTTATTGTAGCACGAATAGGTTTACTCGATCGGACCACACTCTCATAGAATACCAATGTAAAATAGCAGCCTAATGCTGATGTGTTCCGTGTGGTGAGTGTAGAGAACCGGAGACTTTTTTACTTGAAACGAAGGGGAGGACAACCCATCTGCATTTTGATTCTTAATCGAGGACAGATATATCTATGGACCACAGCATCCGCTTACCGGCAGGTGGACTGTGCCTTCGTTTGTATTCTATAAACAGGCGGTCTTATCACTCTGAAAGTGATTTCTTCTAGACATACTGGTTGAAGAGAGCGGTGGTTTCAATACGCGTCATACTTTTGGGTGCTACTTGTGGTTACTGATATGCTCGGGTATGCAATACATTTATTAATTAGCTTTAATCTCACTTTTTTATTGAGGAATTTTATTACAGAATATGCTTTCATTACCTATTATTCTATTTCTTTTTTATTAATGATTAAAAAATTGTATTGTTGGCCCTTAATGACAAAAAATGATATCTGCCGAGTTCTTTCAGTGTTTCTTTTTCGAATATTTATTTAAAATTTAATTATTAACTTAAAAAATACATACATTATAACTTCGCCAAACTGTAAAGAACTGTCTTTGCGAAAGAACTGCTGGCTTGGCGATTGTATGCACTCTTATTTATTTAGTATAAGGTTTGTTATTACATAAGTACACCCACCATTATGGAACATAATACGGTACTTGATCACTTAATTATTGAAATGAAATTCTAAGTGAGGAGTTTCACAAATTGTGAAATACCTAATCATGTATGTTCTTTTTTCTATAAAGTAATACATAAGTTTCCTTTTAACTGTTAATTTAAAATCAGGTTTACCTTGCCTTAGCCAGTCTATTACATTAAGAATGTTTTCTAGTAATCTCTGTTCTTCTTTGATAGTAATCTCTGTTCATTTTAAAACAACATTACATATATGTTTGGTATTGCTCTCATTCACTCTCAGTTTGAAACGGTACCAATAAAACGTAGTGGTTTTATACCCTTTGGGTAGTGGAACAAGGGATATGGATCAACTCAGTCACTCTCAGTTTGAGACGGTAATAAATTGGGATTATATTATATCCCCTGTAATGAAAATAAATTAAAATAAACAACATGTTGACATTTGACAAACGAAATTTTAATTTTTTAACTAGTTTTTATTTCATTCTATTTTACTTCTATTTCACGCGAAAAACTATTGTTCATAAATAATAAAGAAGATGTAATCTAATAATTAGGACTAGAAAGAACTATTTATTTGAAACACACATTTTAAACAAAAAATATATTATACAAATGAAAGGGGCAAAAATATGTACGAGTCAGCCTTAGACTGCTTACGCGTTAACAATATTAAGAAGCAGTACATGCACATCTCTAATTAATAATATTATAAAAAATATACTTAAATAGTATACCTACTTAAAATATGTTATAGCTACTTAAATAGAAAATAGATATGATGATGGATTTGAGGATAATAGATGTACTAGAAGCTAGAAGTATGTATATCATTTGTCTGCTACGCAGACAGTTAATGCAATCTTTCATTTATACGAATATACATACATTATCTGCGTTATAAATAATATTTTATTATAGGACAAGCGAGCACACAGTCACCTGCAGGTTAGTGTTTGCTGTTGCCCATAGACATCTACATCTAGCCTCGTTTACGAATAAAATGCAGATGCGTCGTCACCCATAAAGACTAAGATGGAATGCATCTTTTCCAGTGAAAAGCGTCTCCGGTTCTCTACACTCACCCACACAACGAAACACAGCAGCATTGCGCTGCTATTTTACGCTGGTATTCTGTGAGAGCGTGGTCCTTCCCCGGTCGAGCCGACCCATTCGTGCTACAACTATACTATAATATAGCAGTAGCATGGCTCTACCACGTATATTTTTTTTTTTGAAAATGTACATCTATACATAATACAATTATAATTTATAATTGCACAATTTATAGATAATTGGTTTACAATAATTGTGAAGTCTATACTTTCGGCGCAATTCAAATGTATAAGTATTGTACTGTACGTTCGTAACCACGAGTTAGAAAAAATATTTTTTTTTATAGAATAAGGGTAACAAACGTGTACACAGTCCACCTGATGGTAAGTGGTTGCTGTGACCCATAGACATCTACATTTATCCTTAATAAAGAATCAAATTGCAGATGCGTCGTTACCCATGAAGAGTAAGATGGAATGCCTCTTTTCCAGTAAAAAGGGTCTCCGATTCTCTACACTCACCATACGAAACACAGCAGTGTCATGTTGCCATTTTACGCTGGTATTCTGTGAGAGCGTGGTGCTTCCCCGGTCGAGCCGACCCATTCGTGCTACAACTATACTACTAATATAGCTGCAGCATGGCTGTACCACGTACAAAATCTTTAAGGGCACGCAACCGAATTGTACCTATTCTAATTATTCTATCAGAAATATACTTTTAATATATCTCAGAAGCTGAATTTTATCTACCTTGTTTTATTGTGAACATCATTGTATCTTGGTCATTATTTTCAATCGATATCTTGGTAGCTCATTAGGCTATACCTCTAAGATCCCTGCCTGGAATATTTGTATTTTTTTATTTAATATAAAATCGAAATAAAAACAAATATTAATAGAAATAAATAAAAAAAAGGCAAGCGTGTATCGAGGAAACCTGAGACCAAAGGTTATTATGCATTATTATATATAAACTTATCAGACATAAAAAAGCTTTTACAAAAATTTACTTCGCAAATTAATATAATTAATAGAATCAGGCGTTACTTTGCGGAAATCCATTATATAAAAAAGCTTTTACAAAAATTTACTTCGCAAATATCCGCGTTATAAAATAAAATGATGTGTCTTACCTAGTATGAAGAAGCACCTCCCGCCCTCCCTCAATTGCGTGCACTATCCCCGTCACCACTAATCCCAGCACCGCTACTTCCAACACCACTACACTAGGCAAGACACACCACTGACGATAATACGACACGTGTTTCGCCTCTACACGAGGCATCCTCAGGTGATATAGACTCTACGGTGGCTAACCGCTAAGACTTTTTTATATATTGTAAAAGCTTTTTTATATAATGGATTTCCGCAAAGTAACGCCTGATTCTATTAATCTTATCAGACATATTTAATTGACAAGTTCTGTAATTGCTTTTTGCTAAAAATTTATACACACATAAGAAGAAATAAACCTACAACAACCAAGTCAAGTTTTACATAACTGTATTAACTATTAAATATAAAACTTTTTGTACAATTTTGAATTTTTGAAGGCTCTTATATATGTATGATAGTCAAAATCTACACCAGTTTGGAAAACAAGACATATATTCATCGGCCCCTTTCGTCCCTTTGATGTCGTTAGAGTCGTATAAGGGATATGCCATAAAGTCTTATGGCTTTCGATAGACGGCGATATAACGACTACTTTACTCAATACACTTTGTAACTAATGGCTAAATAAATATCTCTTTCTTACATATTTGTTTTCCTTTCTTGCAGTGTCAATGCTAGGCTATGGGTAGAATGTCTCACAGTTTCTAATTATACTGGTTTTCTATATCATTCAGAACGGAACATAGCGCATGTACTATTGTTTAGTAGCATATACATATAAGTAAGGCGGTGGTACCTGCCCAGACGGAATCCTACGCGGAAAACAAGTCCTACCACGAGAGTTTTCTACTTAAACGGATTCCAAGGCAAAAGAAGACTCATATTATCTGTTAAAAATACATAGATTATATATAAGATAATAATAATAATAATATTCCACAACTATCAAACAACGCCATCTAGTCCCAAGCTAAGCAGAGCTTGTGTTATGGGTACTAGACAACTGATAAACATACTTATATATTTCTAAATACATAAATATTATAGATAAATTACACCCAGACACAGAACAAATGATCGTGCTCATCACACAAACATTTGTCCTGGGTGGGAATCGAACCCACGACCTCCGGCGTAGCAGTCAGGGTCACTAACCACTAGACCAACAGGCCAGTCAATATATAAGATATATATAAGATACAAGTGCTCTTTTCATCTGTGTGCCCATGATCTGCATTTATATGTACAAGTGTAACCCTAAAATATCTCTGATGCCATCTCATTATTAAATGATGACTTGAAATACATCTCAGAATGATCCACTGTGTATAGCTTAAAGGTGAATCCATCTAAATACCAAACGATAATCTTAGGCAAACCAAAATTATTATCGAAACTAGATATTCCCACCCTACATTCAATTATGTTTAAAAATAATGTCACACCATTCTCACCCCATGTAAAGAACCTTGGTCTGTTTGTTGAGGGTTGCTTAATATGGAACAAACATATACAGGAGGTGAGCAAACCTAATGGAATTTAGCGATCTCTATATTGATTAAAAAACTTAATTCCCACCAATACTATGATTTTACTTGTCGAGTCACTTATTCTACCGATTATAGGTTATGTCAACGTGTGTTGATCAGACCTATCTCAACATCAACTTAATACATTGGATCGTCTGCTTAACAACTGCATCAGATAAATTTATGGTCTTCGTAAATACGACCATGTATCTTCTTTTCATACTCAGCTAAATTGGCTGCCTGTCCATCAGCCAGGTATGTTAGAATACTCTGCGACCTTTTCACAATTCTGAAAAATACATGTAATCTCGAGTATCTGAAATCCAAATTTCAATACCTGGAAGATTCTCATAATTGTTCCCTTCTTTGGCTAATCTTAAGGTGCTCACTCCTTTACATCGTACTGGTTACTTATCTCACTCTTTCGCTCTCACGGACATCAGACTCTGGAACAACATTCCTCATGACATTAAAAAAGCTCACAACAAATTTGTTTTTAAAAATCAAGTCCATAAGTTTGTGAAAAAATGTAGCAAGTTTGAACTAACACAGCTGTTATTTTCATATACATATGTATATTTCATATTTGTTCTGACATAGATGATAATTATATGAATTATGTATACAATATGTAACAAAAACCCTGTGGTTCCTGTTAAGTAAGTTATCAGGATCATTATTCAAAGGTATAGAAATAACTTTCAAAAACTCGAACAATATTTTTTTATTTTATTTAAAAACATAATTGTATGCAAATTGTATGTGGTTTTATTACCTCTGCATTGTCTGGGAAGAGGATTGTCAAAGACCCCGCTTTACTTAGCTTTAGCATCGGCTAGAGTCAGTAAGAGGTAATAAAACCACATAAATTTAAAACAATTTTTTTAATAAAATAAAAAAAATATGGTCAACTTTTTAAAAAAGTTATTTCTATAGGTTTGATTATTGATCCTGATAACGTACTTAACGGGAACCACAGGGTTTTTATTATATGTTGTATATGTACTGTTTGTATGTATATATTTTGTGTACATAACTATACATGTGTATATATATATGTATATATACTAGCTGGCCAGGCAAATGTTGTTCTGCCCTTTTCGACGACCCTTCATATAAAAATCCTTAAATTCGTAATAAAAAAATATTGAGCGTCACTTATCAGGATAAAAACTATCCTATCTCTCAAGTTGGACCAAACTGCACAAAGTGTGCAAAATTTCATTGAAATCAGTTCAGTAGTTAAGGAGTCCATCGCGGACAAACAACGTGACGAGTAATTTTTATATATAAAGATAATTTTATTGTCCTTTCTATTTTAATTACTGCTGCACCGCCTCTTGTTTGTCTATCTTTGTTTAGCCTAATGGTTGACTGGGAGAGAAAGCCCTATGGAATTAAGTTCGCCATATGTACAACTTAGTGCATGAAAGTTTAAATAAATTAATAAAATATTTTACGCGCGGTGTAAGAAAATCCACTACCCCACATCGTTCTGTAGATGTTGTAAGAGGCGACAGAGGGATACAAACCAGGTTGTGGGCAGCAGCGTCTTCGTGATAACAACATACAACACACACACATAAACACTCACGCCTGTCACCCAGAGGGGTAAGCAGAGACTACGGGCTGCCATTTGGCGCGATCCTGACACACCTCTCTCTCGCCTCCTTTACATCCGTGTATCTACGCATACACACTCGTCGGTTAAGGGTACTCCTAATCTGGCCCATTTTCAATATATCACATTATTATTAATATAACAGCTAACAATTATAAAAAACTGCGGTTGCCAATGCCTATGTTCAGCAGTAGTAAAAAAAATTACATACTATATACGTCCCATGGGTGGGCATCGGCCTCCTATCACTTCTGAGAGAGTTCTTGGAACAATCAATCCATCGCGCTGCATTAGTGCAATCTAGCAGACTGCACTTGTCCACTGAATATTTCATTCCTCGGAGATGCAGGTCTCTTCACGATAATTCCATCGCCGAGCACTTGAAATTGCAATTAACAAATTATTTGGCACTGCCGGGTATCGAACCCACGTTGCATCACCATCTTCCATGGTTTGTTATTACTAATAGTATACATTTTTTTTCTGTAGAATAAGCGTGACAAACGAGCATATTGTCCACCTGATGTTAGGTGGATGCTGTGGCTTATAGATATCTAAATTTATTCTCTATTAAAAATCAAATGCAAATGTGGATTAGGTTTTGATATTGTGTGATTTAGGATGTAGGATTAGGGTGACGAACAAGTAAACAGTCCACCTGATAGTAAGTTACTGTGGCCCATAGAAATCTACATCTATCCTTCATTGAGAATTAAAATGCAGATGCGTTATCACCCGTGAGGACTAAGATAGAATGCCTCGTTTCCAGTAAAAAGGGTCTCCGGTTCTCTACACTCATCATACGAAACACAGCAGCATTAAGCTGCTATTTCACGATGGCATTCTGTGTGAGCGTGGTCCCTTCCTGGTCGGACCGGCCCGTTTCTGTCATAACCATAATATAGCTGCAGCGTGGTTTTACCACGTAAAATTATAATCCAGCTTCAATTTATTTATTTTTTGCTAAGTCCTTTTGTCGCGGTATGGTCGTTTAACTGAAAACATTGTTTCGAGTCAACGGACCCAGAAAGAAAATTTCTTAAGAAAAGACGCTATTTCTTCGGATTGTATTCGTATTTGAAAAAGTATGGTCTAAAGAATTAATAACTAAGGTCTTGGAGTTTTCAAATGTTTTTGTTATATTTTTGATATGACCATTTTTGACTTAGATACAGCTCATCAAAAATCGTATAATAATTTAATGTTTGTTTGATCCCTTAATTTTTGTGAGAATTAAATTATTTTAAGATGTAAATGTTGGTTCACTTTTATGTAAAGATTCTAAATTTAACACTGTCAACGCAGCGTCTACAAATGAACAATAAACAATAGTTGCCCACATTCAACGTTACACCTAGAGTATTTCTTTAATAGCACATTAGCGGAAGCTATTCTCGTAACGGCATAACAACCCATTCTTCTCTCTCCGGTCATGCAGGCATGCTGTAGAGCTGGTTTATTTATAGAGCAATTACTGCGGTCTCTGCAAATGAATCGCAGGATCAGGCGTGAGCCGTGTACACTTAGTCGCTGTATTTTGAGAACATTAAGACGTCCGTGTTATTCTGACACAAAGATATAAAAGTCACGCGTTGTTATTTATGCGGACGATGATATTTTAATTGTTCTCTGTTTTAATTTTGCTGTTTTAACACAGCGGCTGTGAGATTCTGGAGTTTGGGGGAAATTAGATATATTAGGTGTTTATTATGTAATTTTGCAAGAATATTTTAAATGACTTGAAAAAAGAAAGGTTTTCCATTTTCGACAGTATATTCGTGTTTTTGTACGTGCAACCGATTAAATTTTTGTGATTATTTCAGTGGATTAATCTATATTCTTACAACTGTGTATGTTGTAGCGGTGTAAGAATATCTTCTACCCCATATCGTCCCGTGGGTGTCGTAAGAGGCGACAGAGGGAAACTGAAACAGGAGATGGGCAGCAGCAACTTCCTGAAAACAATTCAAAATTATAAAATGTTGCTAAACTGCCTGCCAAGCGTTGCAACTATGGCAAATAACCCTTCTATGAGGCAATCAATGGGGAAGGCATGTGTTCATAGATATTTGTATGTACTAATTATATATGTATTTAAATATGTTTATTTGTATATATGTGTCGTATATTGCATACCTTAAGCGATAGCGCAAGGTATGTTCTACTATCGCCTAAAATTAAGATTCCAACGTTTTATCGAATAAAATCGTATCTAGCAATCATATAATACATATAAATGATATAAAAAGCACATTGTTAGAAAGATAAATGATTGTTGAACTTATTAACATTTTTTTTAAATCGATTAATTGCTAGTTTTAAATAAAAAAAGGGGTTTTAGTGGCTTATGGTGTGGACTTATCATGCCCCCAAGGCTTGTAAACACAATAACTTGTGAAAATATCAATTGTTTAACTCAATCTATTTTTTAATCTCTTCATCAATCATTTGGGAAGCCACTGAATGTCAGTGGCAGTGTAATTTTGTTAAAAAGCTATAATTAATTTTTTTCGGCTCCAAAATGGCGAAATTTTCGTTGATTTAGTAGCCTTGTATGTAAATTATTTCTGTAAATGGGGAGCTACAGCCACAGAGTAGTTTACTCACACTTAGTTTGGCGTCAATCGCCGTCATGAGTGGACATTGTTTCGGTTGTTTGCAGCGGCTCAAAAAGATCGCTGTATAAATACACAATATTCGAATAACCAAATTTCTTAAATACTTGATTATAATAATAATAAGAGGTTTTTTTATTACAATATTTTAAATACACGGAATAAATAACAGTAGTGCGTACTAAAAGTAAGTAGTACCAATTTTTTTGTCATGGGTGACATTTTCATGGTTTTCGAGGGTGTTGAAACCGATAGGGTTGTCGAAATGTAAATCCAAGATGGCGGCTGCAATAGGTATAAATTTTTTCATCATGGGTGTCATTTTCATGGTTTTCGAGGGTGTTGAAGCTGATAGTGCTGTCGAAATGTAAATCAAAGATGGCGGCTGAAGTGGGTACCAATTTTTTCATCATGGGTGTCATTTTCATGGTTTTCGAGGGTGTTGAAGCCGATAGTGCTGTCGAAATGTAAATCCAAGATGGCGGCTGAAGTAGGTACCAATTTTTTCATCATGGGTGTCATTTTCATGGTTCTAGTGGGTGTTGAAGCCGATAGTGCTGTCGAAATGTATATCCAAGATGGCGGCTGCAATAGATATCAATTTTTTCATCATGGGTCTCATTCTCATGGTTTTCGCGGGTGTTGAAGCCGATAGTGCTGTCGAAATGTAAATCCAAGATGGCGGCTGAAGTAGGTACCAATTTTTTCATCATGGGTGTCATTTTCATGGTTTTCGAGGGTGTTGAAGCCGATAGTGCTGTCGAAATGTAAATCCAAGATGGCGGCTGAAGTAGGTACCAATTTTTTCATCATGGGTGTCATTTTCATGGTTCTAGTGCGTGTTGAAGCCGATAGTGCTGTCGAAATGTATATCCAAGATGGCGGCTGCAATAGATATCAATTTTTTCATCATGGGTGTTATTTTCATGGTTTTCGAGGGTGTTGAAGCCGATAGTGCTGTCGAAATGTATTTAAACTACTTTAAAAAAAATTTAATGCGCTTAAGGTATTGGATTTGATTTACCAATGACTAAGACAATTGGATTTACCAATATTTAAATATATGTTTGTATAAGTCATATATGTATAGTTTATTTATTAGTAAATTGTATGTATTACGTAGTTATTTATCATTTTGTGTAGTGTTGTTTTATTCTATATTGCCGCACCTACGTCAAATTATCACCACTCCATGGGTTGACTGGTAGAGAATGCTTCAAGGCATTAAGTCCGTTTTTTCCGTCCGTTGTATTTATTGTCCGTCCTTTGTATTCTTGTGTTTTAAGGAATGCGATAAATAATAATAATAATTCTGTTCAGCAGTGGACTTTAATAGGCTATAACGGTAACATAATATTTTATAATTTGCCAAACATTATTTGTTCAATTACGAATAATGTTACATTCGACTAAACAATTTTGTTTCTTTCAAAACTGAAGAAAATTAAAGTTTGTTTCTTTAATATCTTCATTTTCTGCCCGTATTTATCTACTGCGGTTTGGCCATGGAGTTTTATTTTCATCTTTAATCGTTATCATGAAGACCATGCTATCAATCTCCTGATTTGTTTCCCTCTGTCGCCTCTTACGACACCCACGGGAAGATATGGGGTAGCGAGTATTCTTACACCGGAACTACACGGTAAATATTATGTAATCAAAGCAATTTCGGAGCCGTGGATGGCTTGGAGGATTGGTAAAGCCATGCTGCAGCTATATTATGGTTGTAGCACGAATGGGTCGGCTCGACCGGGGAAGGACCACGCTCTCACAGAAAACCAGCGTAAAATAGCAGCTTAACGCTGCTGTGTTTCGTATGGTGAGTGTAGAGAACCGGAGACCCTTTTTACTGGAAAAGAGGCATTCCATCTTAGTCCTCACGGGTGACAGCGCATCTGCATCTTGAGTCTTTATTGAGGATAGATGTAGATGTCTATGGGTCACAGTAACCACTTACCATCAGACTGTGTGCTCGTTTGTCACCCGATCCAATAAAAAAAATGATCACCCAAAAAAAAATTCTACAATACTCGAGCAAACAGAGTTCGATTCTCGCTGAACGTGTTCTCGGCAGCAGTGAAAGTGTTGACTGCAATTTTATGTGTTGTTTTATTATGTGAAAAAAAATGAGGAAATTAGGCCGCCGCCATTTCTATCGTCAACACGCGGCACTAATATGTACTCTCTTTTCTTATTCACCGAAATGAGGGCGACTTGTGCCGAGGAATTGGATTCATCATAAAGGCTATTTTTATTTTATTTTGTTTAGTAATTTATTAAATTTATTCTTCATTTAATTAAACCATTATTCCATAGAGCCCGTAAGGTCGTAAGTCCTGTGCCTGATCTCTCTCTGGTCTTGTCGGATTACTGTCCCATCGGACTATGAGAGTGAGGGAATAGAGAGTGCACCTGTGCTTGTTATGTGCAATGTAATTTGTGTGAGCCGAGTATATGAGTAAATGCACTTGCGCACTTTAATTATATACTGCGCAGATGGACAGCCTCCATTGGACTGGTCAAAAATGTTGTGTGAAATTTGACTGCAATTGTCAAATTTTGCAAAGATTGTGCAACGGACTTCAGTCGTAAGAAAGAATTTTGTTAATCAGTAAAAACCTGCTGAACATAGGTCTCCGCCATAGATTACTTCAAAAACAAACAAAAGATATGCTTACCATAGTTGCCACGCTTACCACGCGGATTGCAAGCGCAGTATAAAAACTTTTTGTTTGAGTTTAAATACTTAACGTGAGAGCAAGTTAATTAACCAAATTAGCTACTTACCTTGCTAAGTTAAATACATATATACAAGGTTAGTAATTAAAACTTGCAGACTACTTGAAATATGCAGCAATATATTTGAATTATATTTAGCAACTCTTTCAACTTTTAAGATAGCAGATTCAAAAATTTGCTCGCACTCAGTACCGTATATGCGGTTATTTTACGTAGTAGGACCAGGCTGCGGTTTAATGCTCCATAAAGACATAAATGCCTATAAAGTAGAGCTCATTACTTCGATATTTTTCTATAGTAATAGTATCGACCTTGAGCATATATACAATTTTCCTTACGTTTAAACCATTTGGTAAATACCACGGCCCAGTCTTTTTTAATACCTCAAAAATCCCAAAATTATAATATGTAGCAAGAATGAGTAATTACGTCCGAAGAACGACTGCATTCTGACAGAATACCAACGTAAATGCCTTAATGCTGCTGTGTTTCGTATAGAGAAACAGATACCCTTTTTACTGGTAACGGGGAATTTCATATTAATTTTCAGTGGTGACAACGTGTTTGCATTTTGATTCTTAATCAATGATGTATTGTCTACGGGTCACAGCATCCACTTGCCATCGGGTGGACTCTTTGTCACCTTTATTAGCTTATTCAATAAAAGAAACATGTGTTTTATTAATTTGGATGTTGCGTATTTAGCGGAATTATCTATTATTAGTCGGCCGTCAGGAAATCTTCCAAAAATTAGAGAGGAAACGCTTTGTAAGCGAGCATGGGTTTGGAGAAAAAGTCATAAATTTAACATCACCCCCTGCGTTACAATGTTCAGTCAACTTAATATGCACTAATGTAGTGTAAAGTTTTTGATGTGTGTTGTTAAGTACAACAATAAAACTAAAATAGGAACTTAACTGTGAGATTTTAAGATGCAAACAAAGCCGGATATAAATTATAGCTACGGTAACTTATTTGTAAATAGCGTCGAACAAAATATCTTTGTTCTGGCCCAATAGAGTTTCTTGAGCCACAAACAATAAAACTATAATTACAACGTGTAAACATAAGCTTCCCATTTCCAGAGTTGTTCTAACAAGTTTCGGATTTAAGTGTTCCTTCCCGGTAGTTCATTTACAACGAACTTCTAAAGATTTTTCAGACTTTGGTTCTCGATTAACTGAAAGTTTGAACATACATAGTTATTTCTTTTCTCTGTTACAATGTTTGTTTTGTCACACCTTTTTTATTTTAACAGAATGTTGTTAGGACAGAATTAAACGATGTGGTATGAAAACTTTTCTGCCTAGGAATCCGTATAGATAGATTTTATTTGTTATAGAATATGGTGACAAACTAGCACATAGTTCTCCTGATGGTGAGTGGATGCTGTGGCTCATAGACATCTACATCTATTCTCGATTCAGAATCAAAACGCAGATACCTTGTCACCTCTGAGGACTAAGATAGAATGTTTTATTTCCAGTAAAATGAGTCTCCGGTTCTCTAAACTCACCATACGACGAAACACAGCAGCATTAAGCTGTTATTTTACGCTGGTATTCTGTGAGGACGTGATCCTACCGAAGTTGAGCCAATTCATTCGTACGTCAACTATAACATAACAGCAGCATGGCTCTATCACGTAAAAAGGATAGTGCTATGGCAATCATACTCTTATCGTCTTCTGCCGCTAGACAGCAGCGCTTGCACTACTGTGTTCAATTCTGAAAGGTAAATAGAGCCTGTATAATTACAGGTTGTTAGGTATTCCATCTAATCTTTCAGATAATAATATAATAATAATAATAATTTATTTATTTCTCACCACAAACGACATGGACATTGGACACATTAGTGTTACATCTCTATTAACAATATTATGTCATTCGTGGGAGACTGGTGCCCATGTAGGTTCAAAGAGCTCAGTTAATAAGTTTAAATTTGGCAGCAAGTGTCTATGGACAGTAGTTACAGTTTCACTTACCATTAGGCGATCTCTACGTTAGTTCTATAAAAATAAACAGGAAAATAATTTTCTTTGAGAATAAGAAAGCTCAAAAGAAGACAAAGTTTCCGACAGTTGGCTCTCGTGAACGCCAGGCCTAAGATACTCCGAACAGCGATAGGAAGATAGTATCACAGACGACAGCGTCTGTTACTGCGGTCATCAATCTACTGCCTAGAATGACGATTATGGTAAACACTCTCTTCTGCGGGTGAAGACCACGTTCATAACTATGATGAAGAAATACAATTATTTTATTCTTATTTTAAAATGCTTCTTTATGCGCAACATCTTTGATAGTGTAAAGCTTATTGGAAGTTGGACAACGTCATAGAAAAACTTTTGAATCGTCTTTTTTAACTTTTGATTTCAAGGAGTTCAAGGAGTGAGCTCATTCCTTTTTATAATACTGTACCGCGCTCGCAATTCTCTTGATGTTGCAGTTGTTCATGGGCGGCGGTCAATACTTACCATCAGGTGAGTCGCATACTCGTTTACTTCCTCTTGTATAAAACAATAATGAAAATAGACAAAAGACAAAAAAGATGAAAAGACAAACTAGGTTTTTTTTAACTACTAGAGCCTTGTCTATTGTTAAATAGTTTTCATCACAAGAACGAGGAATTATACAAAATGGATAATACAGCCATGCTGCAGCTATATTAGTAGTGTAGTTGCAGCACGAATGGGTCGGCTCGACCGGGGAAGGACCAAGCTCTCACAGAAAACCAGCGTAAAATAGCAGCTTAACGCTGCTGTGTTTCGTATGGTGAGTGTAGAGAACCGGAGACCCTTTTTACTGACAAAGAGGCATTCCATCTTAGTCCTCACGGGTGACAACGCATCTGCATCTTGAGTCTTTATTGAGGATAGATGTAGATGTCTATGGGTCACAGTAACCACTTACCATTTGGTGGACTGTGTACTCGTTTGTCACCCTATCCTATAAAAAAAAGTCATAAAGTTAGCGGTGCCTTAGAAAACACGTAAATTCGTTGATCCTGCGCCTGATCTCTTTCCGGTCGTGTATTATTACCGTCCTATCGGACTCTAAGAGTGAAGGAATAGAGAGTGCATCTGTATTTGTGCTCACACATGGGCATTATAATTCTATCTAGCACAGATGACTAGTCTCCATTGAGACTGGCCGCAGTGACCGAAATTTGGACTGGAGTACATTATTATAAAAGTTATGACGGGACAAATTTCATTAAGAGATAATTAGAGAGAATTAACAGCCTCTACATTTTGTTGAAAGTGGCTTAAGACGAAACAAATAAAAGCTAATTTTAAAGTTTGAACTACATGCCTGGTTTATAACAGTTTGAGTGTTGTTAGTGTTATATTAATCACAGCGAGTATTTCTGTCGGTCCGTCACGGCATGCGTCCGGTTGATTTATAGAGCTCATTATAGACGTCGCTGACTTTCTCAGATACACGCCTTTGACTGTTGTACCAGAAAAAATGTGGCATTGTCATTATTGTTATGTTGCCACAAGAAATAACTAAAATAATACTTATTATAAGAATGTGTCTGCGAACAAGTGAATTATTATAATAAACAAAGATCCTGACTACAGTGCTATGGCAATTACTGACATTTTCTACCGACTTCAAAAAGGAGCCGGTACTCAATTCGACTGTATGTTTTTTTTATCTGTGTTACCTCATAACTTCTTACTGGGTGAACCGATTTCGATGATTATTTTTTATTTGAAAGCTGATGCTTTCCATGTGGTCAATCAAGGTCTGACTAATAGTTTTTGAGTTATTCTTAATAATTTATATTGAAGTCGGTTGTACAAAATTTTAAATTTTAAATTATTACTTTAAATACTTTAAATAATATTAAGCTTAAAAGCGCATTGTATATATGTATGTATATATTTTTATATGTATGTATATTTTAATATATTTTGTGAAGTAAAAAAAGTCAAAAATACGAAAGCAAGTTACATTTTATAATCAAGAAATACATATATATTGTTATAGCCCATGACAAGTTCACTGCAGATCGTAATCCCTCAGTAGTACCACAAAATGTCAACTGTTTCCTTCGGCTTTCTGCATATCTTACCATGTCATTACTCCATCTAAGGCCGGAGCCTACACTGTTGCTACGCGGCTGCCATTCGAGAACATTTCTTTTCCATCGGTTAACGATTGGGTCGTCGGTTGGGCTACGTTCATTACATAAATACCATGACATACATATATACCAGCCAATAATAATATAAGCATTATGGTTTACGGATTTCGAAACGTAGAAGTCCTAGAATTATTCCTTCCTATTACAAATCGTTATTTATTAATATCAATATCCACTTCATTATCGCTTAAGAAGAGTTTCTCACGAAATTTGACATTTTTTGTGGAGTAAGCAAAACAAGCGAGTACACAGTCCAATTGATGGTAAATGGATGCCATAGCCCATAGACGTATATCTACATCTATGTTCGATTAAGAATCAAAATGCGGATGCTCTGTCATCCCTGAGGACTAATATGAAATGTCTCGTTCCCATTAAAAAGGTTCCCGTTTCCCTACTCTCATCATACGAAATACAGCAGCGGTTCGCCACGCCGTTCATCATGCGTACAGCAAAGGAGTGTAATAAGTTGCAAGCATCTGAGTTTCCATCCGATTACAGTGCGGGTGTCTTCAAGGCAAGAGTGAATAGGCTTTTGTTAAGTCAGTGCGCTTCACCATCTTAGGCTACATCGCCACTTACCATCAGGTGGGATCGTAGATAAGCGCTGGCTTAGTGGAATATTAAAAAAAATATTAGCATTAAACTACTACTCCGATCGAGCCAAGCCATTCTTGTTACATACCATGAATACAAAAAACATGCGTGAGTGTCGTGGAATACTTGGTTGGAACGAAGTTCCTTTAATAGTATATTATTATTGATAAACGTATTATATTATTGATTAACAAATATAGATAAATTAATTATTAGCGTCTATTAAAATGAAGCGCCATTTAAAATAAAATACACTATAACACAAGGGATAGTGACGAAAAAACCTTACACTTTATGCCGCCTAGCTCCCATCCGCCAAACCCGTACCGTCCAATAAGGAACTTCGTCCCAATTATAAAAAAATATTTTTGCTATGAAAATCCATACTTTATATATATATATTAATATATAATGTTGCATATTTCTACCAGATTATAGTTTTTATCTAAGCACTGAATTAAGACGGATTAAATTTATAATTGTTTTCGGAATTTATATAAATACTAAACGCATTTAAACTAAACAATAATGAGTTGCAGGTGGCAAATTACAAGACTATTTATATTATTCAATAAATAAAGATCTGAACGACCGCTAAGGTATTAGATATTTTAAGCTCTAACCCTCGCCCGTGGAACATCAATCTGCGGGCTACGTTCCGCAGCGGGCAGACTTAAATGCACTACCGATTGATGAATTGTTGAAGCGCCCGATAGGGACGGAGTTGCTTTTACTTCGTGTTTACCGTTGGAGAGTGTAAACCGATGGAGATAGTTAACTAGGGCGGATGTTGAATCTATGTAAGTGATTCTTGAAAAACAAATATCAAAGATGTTTTGGTGCACTCAACAGTTTTGATTTGTTATGCAATGCTCTACATTAAGGTGAGGTAAACTATATAACGTCAGTTATTTAGTTTTTTTTAAAAAAAAGAATGTTGCTCTTACACTAGGATTTCATTCAGACCTGGAAACATATTTATAGGCCTTAAAAATAATTGTTCCGTACGGGTATCAAACCCGCGGCGCTAAAGAGTGCTACTAGCTACTAAGCCATTGCGCTACGAAGCCGTCAAAGTTTAACCTTTTTACTGATAAAGGGGCATTGCATCTTCCTCAGTGGTGGCAACATATCAGAATTTTCAGTTTCAATATAATTTCGAGGATAGATGCAGAGAGCCACCATAAGCATAATTTTGGAGACCAAAGAATATCACAAAGCACGGTCCTGCCCTACCTGCATTCATCAACTTCCTGCATTTCTTACCAGGCTGTCACTCCATCCAGTAGGGGGCCGCTACTTCACTTACCTGTACGAGACTGCCACTCAAGAACATTTCTTCCTCATTGGTTGTCGGTTCTTCAGGCTATTTATTTATACCTAGTCTGATCATAAATTCTGTCACATGTTTAATATGAAATAATTGAAACAAGTTTATTCATTATGTAACCATTTATATACCAAAATGAACTTAACAAAACATAGATTCTTATGACACTAAAGTTTATTCAAAATGACCTCCGTGATTTTGAATACAGGCCTTCAATCTGCGCGGCCAGTCGTCTCGGTCCATGTCAATATCGGCGGCTGCTCAAGGATGTCTTGAGTGACTCCAAATTGGGATGAGGCTATGAGCACGCCTTTTCCTCCAAGTGTTGCCATATCTTGTAATTCTAACGGATTCAAATCTGGACTGGAGGAGGGCCAGTCTTCGTGCCGGATGAAGTCGATTTCACGCGCCGCCAGCCAGTCTTGTGTGCTCTTCACTCTATGAGTTGGCGCCGAATACTTGTTGGAATACCCAGTGCCTTTTATTGAACATGGTATGAGAAACAGGTTCCACAAGGTTCGTCAGGACTGTATTTTGATACACAACTGCATTCTTTTTTACACCTTTCTCACAAAAATGTACCTCTGTTAAGCCCCAATAAGAAACTCCCAACCATACCATGAGCGAGGATGGAAAATGACCTCGTTGGACACGCGGAATACGGTTGCTCGCTTCTTCACTACTGTGTTCGTACACTTTATCATTTTGTTTGTTGTAGCTCTCTTCTACGGTAAAAATTTTTTCATACGAAAAAAGTTTTCCCGATATTTTTTCCCGCGTACCGCTTCAACAAAGCGCGGCATCTCTTCAGTCTCAGGTCCATTAGACGAGCATTCAAACGATGTCCTGTTTTTCTTCGATATGCCCGAAGCCCTAAGTCTTCATTTAATATCCTTTTCACCGTGGTTCTGCTTAACCCCATCTGAAGGGCCAACAGTTTCTGCTTACGTTTGGGATTTCTTTGAATTCGCGCCTTCACAGCTTTTATCACTGCTGGAGTCCTAACAGACCGATGGCGACCACTTCTTGATCTGTCATCTACACTAGAGTCTTCATTGTATCGTTTGATGGTACGATAAACAAATCTTTTGCTTATATTAAAATTTTTCTGTATGTCAAAAATTTGAATTGGCGCGTAACCGCAACGATGCAACGCAATAACTGCAACACGGTCTTCTTTAAGCGTCCAATCCATATTTAAAAATGAGTATAATTCTAAAAAGTATACAGTTTTATTTTAATGAACAATTCGAAATTCGAATTCAATAAACTTTTTTGTGGCCAGCATTCTAAAAGAAAAGTTTTTACTGTGTGACAATACTTATGACCTGACTTGGTATACGAGGCCACAATTCATTTCCACCTCAGCAGCTGATCCTATACGTTGTTAGATACTTCGGTTCTACTGTGGATATTCTCATTTAGAAACATATTTACGCCAGAAGTAAATATATGCCAAGGCCGGCAACGCAGCTGCAATTCCACTAGTGTTGCAGTTGTTCATGGGCGGCATTCAACACTTACCATCAGGTAAGCCGCATGTCCGTCCGTCCCCTCTTTTACAAAAAATAACTGAGTTTTTGTAGAAGCAGCATAGCATGCAGGGCAGCAGCTTCAAAGATGCGATATATCTGGTATTATGAACTTCAACCCACCTGCCAAGTGTGACAGTTAAGGAAAATCCGGGATAACAACGGGAGAAGCCCATGTCAGCAGTAGACATAAGAAAATAACTCCAAATAAGAAGAAATAATAGCAATGCTATTAAAATGGCTAATATTCCCTTTAATCACTTCTGCTAAGCTTAAAATGCTTGTGTTGGGAGTGGTTCACGACATTAGTAGAATGGTGATTGTAGGGGGTGGTTTGTGAGTTGTAACCCTCTACATATAATAGGTATTTGTACGTGGTAGAGCTATGCTGCAGCTATTAGTAGTATAGTTGTAGCACGAATGGGTCGACTCGACCGGAGAAGGACCACGCTCTCACAGAATACCAGCGTAAAATAGCAGCTTAACACTGCTGCGTTTCGTATGGTGAGTGTAGAGAACCGGAGACGCTTTTTACTGGAAAAGAGGCATTCCATCTAAGTCCTCACGGGTGACAACGCATCTGCATTTTGATTGGCAAAACGAGGATAAATGTAGATGTCTATGGGCCACAGCAACCACTTACCATCAGGTGGACTGTGTGTTCGTTTGTCACCCTATCCTATAAAAAAAGATGTATAGGATGTCGATGTAGGTTGTATCTACGTTACTGTGTCCGCTTCCGTAGAGAGCGTTTATTGCAGTAATAATACTTATGAATAAAATGTAATACTTATGAATGTAATTGCACTGAACGTGTCGCGCGCGCAGGCGCAAAATCAGCATATTACCTAAACTACAGAAATACCATGTACTTGCTCGTACAGCGGATTCAAACCCTCGAGCTTTTGAGTTCGCGGTACGTACCCTACCATTATTATACATATATTTAACAATAATTTAATACTACAACACTAATAATTGTCAATTTAAAAAGATAAAGGAGGATAAAATAATTTTTTTTTCACTTTTTGACAGCTTATCATCAACTTGCCAGTCTCTTTGAGTCCTATCCCCGACAACAACGCAAAAGCCTATTTAAACTTTAAATTACTTTTTCGACTGTTCCCGTTGCGTGAAAGTTGTTATCATCAAAAATTTTGTCACGAATGGACTCCGAAAACAGAGCACACATTATAATATAAGGGATAATTAAATCATTATCTTCCACACACTGTCAGTTACCCTGGGCTACGAGTGGTAAATAAGAATATAAAAACGAATAAAGTAAAAAAAAAAAGAAAATATATAAATTTTTTGGAATATAAAAATCAAATTAACGAGAGTTATCAAGTTGACAGTAAAGCCCAATAAAGTTAATAATAATAATATCCTCCAGACCGTATTTTGGGGTGCGGCTGCCAGTGTCAACAGAGACTAACCTGCGCAGCACAGTATTACAATGCCCGAGTATATGAACTACCATAGGTCTTCATTCTCATAGTCCGATGGGACGGTTATCCAACACGGCCTGAGAGCGGTTGGCCAGTCGCAGGACCAACGGCTTTAGGTATTTTTCGAGGCACGGGGGTGAAAGACCACAAACTTCCAGACTTCGGGCTGCTGATACTTAGAAATTCTCAACAGAAATGCCTAATAACTGATTTCGGCCCGACCTGGGATTAGAACCTGTGACCTCATAATCAGCAACTGCTTTTACAACTACTAGACCAACAAGGCAGTCAAACTCAAAGTTATATCCATCAAACGTACGTCATAATGACTTGCCATGGAATGTTTTTAAAGAAGATTCAGCTGATGATAAACAGATGCTGAATCCCATCACATACACACATCTGTCATCGCTTAGGAATCAAAATGAAAGTCCGTTCTCACTCCTAAGCAATAAAATTGAATGCCTCAATACCAGTAAAAAGGGTCTCTGTTTCTCTACACTCACCATACAAAACACAAGAGCATTATGTATCTACATTTTTTATAGTATAAAGGTAACAAACGAGCACACAGTCCACCTGATGGTGAGTGGTGAGGACCACGCTCTCACAGAATATCAGCGTAAAATAGCAGCTTAATGCTGGCTTAGTACAGCTTAGCACTGCTATTTGGCAATAGAAATAAGTACGAAAGTAATAAATCTACCTAGAAAGACTCTTAGGCAAAATAAAATAGCAGCTTAATGCTGCTGTGTTTCGCCAAAGACCCTTTTTTACTGGAAACGAGGCATCCCATCTTAGTCCTCAGAGGTGACAACGTATTTGCATTTTGATTCTTAATCGATGATAAATGTAAATATCTATGCGGCATAGTATCCACTTACCATCTGCTGATGATACTTCCTTGATTTTTAAACTTAAACGTCAATCATTTAAATGTGACGAAGTGAATAATGCTATATCAAAATTAGTGCATTGGTTTAACGTTAATAATCTGCATTTGAACGGAAATAAAACTAATTGTGTTAAATTTACAACAACGAATGTTCAAAATCTTAATACCAATGTGTTTTTAAATGGGGAGGAATTGAGCCCTGTTGTATCCACTGTTTTTCTTGGCATCACTCTTGACGCAAAGCTCCAGTGGGGCCCCCATATATCCAAATTAGCATGCAGACTAAGTTCTGCAGCCTATGCTGTAAAAAAGATTAGAGGTCTCACTAGTGACGAGACAGCTAGATTAGTTTATTTTAGTTATTTTCATAGCATAATGTCTTATGGGATTTTGCTATGGGGAAATGCGGCTGATTCAGAAACTATTTTTGTTTTACAGAAGAGGGCCATTAGAGCTATTTACAATCTAAAACCGAGAGAGTCTCTTAGAGATAAATTTAAAGAAATTAATATATTAACTTTGGCCTCTCAGTATATTTACGAAAATTTAATGTATGTTCACAAAAACAAAGATAGTTTTAGTAAAAGAAGTGATATACATTCTGTAAACACTAGGAACAAACACAAGCTAGTGATACCAGTTTCTCGTCTCCACAGAGTCAGTAATTCATTCTTGGGGCAATGTATACGCTATTACAACAAGGTCCCGGAAAGTGTACAGGTTCTCTCTATTACCAAGTTTAAATGTTTTATTAAGCTGAAACTGTATAAAAAGGGTTATTATAGTATAAATGAATACATGGTTGATAATAACCCCTGGGAATGAGGTGATCGCTTCCAAGCAGTTTCTAAAATAAATTTTGTAAATAGTTCCTAATCATTTATATTGTAAAATTTATTTAAAAAAAAAAAGTCCCGCTGGGTTTCTTGCTGGTTCTTCCCAGGACAGAGGTTTTTTTCGAACCAGTGGTAAAGTAAAAAATGACTTTCAATAAGAATTACACATGTAATGTATATTGAATAAAAATATATTCTATTCTATTCTATTCTATTCATCAGGTAAAGTGTGTGCTGGTTTGTCACCCTGACTCAATAAAAATAATCTATAATCGAAAAAGGGGCAAAGAGTTAAACAGTGTTATTACAGTGAAATGCAACCGTAAGGCGATTTAAGGCGATTGGTTTTGTAGAAGAATATGAACATTTCACCGCGGAATCTTATAAGAATATTTGGCAAGAAAACATAATTTTACTAAAATTATTTGCCGCCGATAAGATATTCCAAGGAGGAAGCTATCGCAGTTTGCAACTTTGCCAAGTTTCAAACCTGCATTTTACCGTATCACTTACAACTCGCTTACGTTATCCGACCGTAATCTACCTATCTACATTGCTGTGTTGCCACGCCATAAATTTTATTACCCGAGTTGTAACTTTCAACCAACAGTAATAATTGAATTTAATATACTAAGTTTTACTTTTGCAAACACTCATTTACTGGTAGACCAAACCAGTGAATCAGTTGACCAATTTCAACTCTAACAATTTCGTAGCGAAGTTACTGTTGCTGTAACAGACAAAAGTCTACTGCTAACACATTATCATCAACATTACAGCCCATTACAAGTCCACTGCTGAACATAGGCCTCCCGTAACGCAGAGGCAAGGAATGCCACAAAGCACGGACCCGAGCCACCTCCATCTATTGACTTCCTGCATGTCTTAGCAGGTCGTTACTCCATCTTCTGTAAAATTTAGCCCTTTCCGAAACTGGCTTGTTTGGTAGGCTGGAAGTCATCAAATTTGCGTGCGAGACGATTCGTAATGACTCTCGAAAACAGCACGTAGACGCGGCTCAGAAGGGAAATTGGTCTGTAGTTCTTCAAGAGAGCGTTGTCGCCTTTCTTCAAGAATAAGACCACCGCACTTCTGCTCCACGCCCCAGAGTAGTGCCACCATGGAGGATGGAATTAAAAATCTTCTGAAGGACTGCAAGTACCGGTTTTCCACCCGCTTTCAGAAGCGCCGCTGTAAATCCATTCTCGCCCGGAGCCTTGCTGTTTTTAAGGTGCTGGAGAGCTATTCTAATCTTGCTCATACTGACGCCCGGGATATTATCGGAATAGTGTCAGATAAGACTTGCACTTGGATCGTTACTTATACTTGCATGTGGCTCCAATGGTAATATGTACAGCTGCCCATAGAACCTCTCAATCTCACTCAAAATCTCAGGTGTTCCGAAAACGATACTGCTACACTCGGTCTTCAGCTTTGACAGTTAGCTCTTTCTGGCAGACAGATCTTTAAAAGACTATGGAGCCCTGGTTTCACTCGATCGCACATTCCATACGCGCAGTATTAAAGTTGCGTAAGTCTCGCGCATGCATTTCGAGATCTGTCTGTGCAGTTGTCTGTATGCTGTCAAATCTACTGAAGACTGCATCTTCATTTTCTGTCTAACAGCCATGATTAGATTAAGAGTGTGATCGGAGAGTTTTTGTCTTCTTCTACGGCGGGTCTTGCAGAACTCAGTTCCGACCACATGGATCGTTTCCACAAGCTTTTCATTCATATCGTCCACTGCATTACAATATTCTAGGCACTGAAAACGGTTTTGTGACTCGAGCTGAATGTTTCGGGACTTTGGATTAGAGCACGAGGGGGACGTAGCATTGACTTCATTAGGTGAGACATCTGCAACTTAACGTTTAGGTTCAATGTGCCTCTATCCACTCGGTGATCGCTACCAGTTTTCACCCTAGCGATTACTGAGACATCACTGATCAGTGGGCATCTAGTCGTCATAATGAAGTCAATTTCATTTGTTGTCGAACCGTTGGGCTCTACCAGGTCCACTTCCTGTGGGCAGCTACTGGAAGAAAGAGTTGATCATAAAAAGTCCCTCTTTCTTCATGAAGATTTCCCTACCTTCAGCTGACCGCTCTCTCTTGTGCCTAGTTTTGCGTTGAAGTCTCCCATTAACACTGTATAGTGGGTTTTGGAGCTGCTAACATATAAGCCTCCTAAGTCTACATCATAGCGTACCTCGTAGCTGGTTTTTTTCGCTCTGGCGCATCTTACGACAAACACGGGATGTTGTGGGGCAGTACATATTTTTACCCCGCCACTACACGGTAGTTAAATTTAATATGATAATTGAATTAATTACGCAAGTTTTTCTTTTTGATGAATATACTTATTTTATATTGAATAGTTTTGAGAATAACGGTAGACCAGCCAACTCTAAATAGTCTCAAGTTTGAATTCTAACCACTTTGCAGCCAAGTACTTTGATCGTTTACAAGAAAATATTGCAGTGATACATACAGTAATGATTTCTTATTTTGACGGGAACATTACTTGAATAAAACTATTTTTATGGAATTTGTCGCGTAAAATTTTACTTATGTTGCTTGCGCGCTTAGTCTTGGCATCTTCTAATCAGCGTATTTTATTTTTCAATTTCCATTTCCATAATGATTTCTTATATTTACTCCAACACTTCTTATTGAATGGAACAACTTTTATGGATTTTATCGCGTTTTACTTATTCATATAACGTTCGCATCCCGTGTTGGACCAAAATTAATAATTGGGTTATTCTAGCTAGAAATTCTCAGTATCAGCCCGGATGCAGGAAATTGCCGGTGCCTGGGAAAGTCCTGCTCTTGACCTACGGTCTATTTTTATAGGATAAGGGTGACAAACGAGCACACAGTCCACCTGATGGTAAGTGGTTGCTTTGGCCTATAGACATCTACATCTATCTTCGATTACGAATCAAAATGCAAATGCGTTGTCACCCGTGAGGACTAAGATGGAATGCCTCGTTTCCAGCAAAAAGTGGTCTCCGTTTCTCTACACTCACCATACGTAACACAGCAGCGTTAAGCTGCTATTTTACGCTGATATTCTCTGAGAGCGTGGTCCCTCTCCGGTCAAGCCAACCCATTCGTGCTACAACTATACCAGTAATATAGCTGCAGCATGGCTCTACCACGTACAAAACACGTCAGATTGCTGTCCTATTGGATTGCGCTCACATTCGGGCACTATTGTTCTGTCTTGCTCAAATGACTAGTCTCCATTGAGACTGATCGCCGTGACCTAAATTCGTTCTAAGGGATGGTGTAGTGGCGATGTAAGAAGGTCCACGGTCCATGGGAAGGTAACATCTCGTGGGAGTCGCAAGAGGCGAAAGAGTAAAAAATAGTTAAAAATAGTAGTAGTAGAGATTGGCAGCAATGTCTTCCTAATAACAATTAAAAATAAACTACGGTTGCCAATAAATATATGGGGAGATATATGTAACGGTTTACCATGTTTACTTTTACACAAATTCAAGTTGTGCCACTTTACACACGACATTTCGTTTCGTTCACAAATCAAATAAGATATATGACTAACGCTGATTGACGTAAAAAGGACTTTACAAAGTCACGGATAGCGCATCTCGACCGAAACATTTAGGATAGAGAATTGACTTCTTCCGTCCATTATATGCCGGAACAAGCGTTCGCTAATGTTAAAACATTTTTGTCAGTATGTCGCATAAGTATAGCCGGGACGGAAAGAATGTGTAAAAATACACACACTACAGAGCGGCCGAAACAAATACTTAACGATGGTAAATGTATATTCAATTACACATGTAAGTGATTATATAGAAAAAAAAAGCAATGGTATTACAAGGTATACGCGATCTATATAATTTAATTAATGCGTGAAGCGAAAACTTTCAAAAGGAGGGCAGAATATTAAAATCTACTTATATGTTACAAATACATTTAATTAAATAAAAAAACGTACATTGTTTACATTCATAGTGCCAATGCCTCAGAATAAGTACTAGGAGATGCTTGCATATATTACTCTAAGGTCAAACACTTCCTATTCTGTGGTCAAACAGTCGCACAGAATAGATTGTCGCTAAAGAACTTTAAAATTTTACCGACAAATACCTAATTACTAAGTGTAGTTTGACTGAATAAGCTGTGAATTTTGTGTGATTTCAAATGATCTATTTAATAGTGTGTTCAAAAGTGTTTATTTTATATTTTGTGTATTAGATCTGTGTTTTATATATTAATGTGCAGTTGATGTTGAGTGAAATACAGCTTACTTAATATACAAACCTAAAAATTTAATGAATTACGTTCGAATTTCAGCCTCTAAGCAACCATCATGTGTTAGAGCCACGCTACAGCTATACACTATATTAATTTGTAAAACAAATAGTTCGGAACAACCGGGGCAAGCTCACGCTCTCAAAGAATATCAGCGTAAAATAGCAGCTTAATGTGTTTTTTGAGTTCAATAGTAGAGTAGTATTGAGTACAAAACATCTGCATTTTAATTCTTAATCGAGGATAAATGTCTAATGATAAAGGTAGATGTCTATAGGCCACAGTATCCACTTACCATCAAGTTAGTACCCGTGCCGTGTCGTGCCCGTTTGTCACCCTTAGGCCCGTATTAATAAACGTTACTCAGCTCAAGTACACGCACTTGAGTACGATCTTGAGTTTATGATCTTATTAATAAACATAATATTTCAAGATGCGGTTCAGGTTTATGATATCAGCTGAGTACCACACGAATTAATAAACGAAACTCGACTCTCAAGTGTGTGTACTTGAGTGCAAGTCACAGAACAGTATTCTTAAGTACAGCGTTTAGAGATACTGTTTTATGTGTTTGTTAATTAGCAACGATATTGAGATGCTAATATCGTAATGAGGGCGTATCAAATGATTACTCATTTGTGTTCGTCGTTGAGTAAAGTCTATTAATACGGGCCCTAGTCTATAAAAAGCAGCAACGCAGCTAAATACACAAGCACTGTGCTGAGCCGTCTGGAATTAGGTCTTTTTTTAAATTTGAAATAATAATAGCATTTCTATTAAGCTACTAATATTCCTGTTAACTACCCTAGTTAATGTTAGGGGTGGCTTATGATAGAAGACGTTGAAATAGCGGATTCGAACCTTTAATTTTTCACTTTTAACTTCTCGTAACCCGTACTTTTATAAGGCTACAGTCGCACTTTGTCAAAGAACCTAAAAACCAAAAAAATATAATGATTTATATATAAAATAATATAGTTTGTTCTAACATAAGAATGAAAAAAAATCTCTTGTTAAAACCCAACTGTCTATTGCCTGCTCATCAGGCTGTAGGTTATAGATACATAAAAGTACTTGTACATGTGTGTTCTTTTTTTAAAATCCTTTTTACCCCACACTAAGAGTATCTCCTGTATCGTGGAGACAGTTAACAAACATAAATTGCAAAAGGACAAATATTCAGACCCAGAGTAAATCTTTGTAGTCCATACAAAATACTTTTTCCGTACGGGATTCGAACCGGCGGCCCTCAGCGCTACAACTCAATTTTAAGCCTGCGCCACGGAGTCATAAAACTAGTTAGTATAAAGTAGCTAAACTAAACTAGATCGTGAATTGACTACAGTGCTCGAACGTTTTCATTGTTTGTGGGGGTTGTAAAACGCTGGTACACTACGGCAGTCATCCGTCGCTTAGGTCGTTTTGTTTGCGAGCGGCGCACAGATTAAACAATTCGGCGTGCGTCGTAACCAAATTAAAGTTTCAAAGTTTTATTGTGCACGTATTACGTTAAATAGGAAACGAGGGCAGCCAGCTGCTATTCATGATTATTTTTATCCTACTTCAAAAAAGAGGTTTTTAAACTCGGCTGTAAGTTTTTGATGTGAAACATCTATTGGCACGCCTTGACAGTAAAACCGACTTGTATGTCGTGACGGCAAACGGCATGACGCTCAAAGACGTATTAAAAAGATAGACAGGTTACACACTAACATTATTGTATTTTAAATTGGCGCAGGTAGTACTATATCTATGTACAGTTATTTATTATAACACGTTGCGCTAACAAAAAGAGACAAATGATACCGGGCACACCGATCGTTAGAAAAAGATGAATATACATCATTAGTTGCATACTGATTGCTGCCGAGTGCTTATTGGCGCGAGCGCATGACATCTGATATGGAAAATGAACACACTAGCTAGCTTCAAAGTTTAAACTAGCGGTTAGTGTTGAAATAATGAAACCAATTATGAACAAAACATCTATATTCAAAATATTAGTGAGATGATTTTCTTGTCTCTAACAGTTGCCGTGTAATTTGTGCACCACTTAAAAACACAGGAAGGCACTTTTGCCACGAATAATTAGAATATATACGCGCTGTAGCGAAGATATAGTAGCGACGCGAGTCTGTGCCCGACTGAATGCGAGTCGGGCAATTACCTTACTTTCTTATTGCCATTTTAGAGCGAGTATGACGTATCTATACCTATAAAACATCTTAGATGACGCTCTCTTAAGCCGTCATGTTCCTTATACGCTACCGCTCTCGACTCCCTTGTGTGTGCGTGCGTGTATATTATACACTTCGTTGCTTTTCTGTGTGAGTTTTGTAATGCGTGTGCCTTTCTAGTCGAATGTAGTATACTTGACGTGTTCACCGCTTGTACACACACTTTGTATTTCTTTTTAATATAATAGATGTTAGAGCTCTTTTTATCCTTGTTTCCAATAGGTTGTTCTTCTTTTCTTCTAGTTCACTGCTGTAAATGTATATTTTTCAAGGAGAGTTTGCCTTGATCGTCACGTTTGGTAGGCAGATTAATGATAGCCGTACTAGATATCTCGCACCTTTGATGCTGATGACCCGCAGCACGTAACCGTACTTATTTTTACGTTTGAAGCGAATGAGATAGTTATAACATCTCTCGTAGTAGTTAAGCCACGTATCGATTACGCGTTCCTGGCGCGCGCGCCATGAATGACTGCACCAACCAGTCCGCTTCGCGGACCACGTTCAAAATGTTCGAAGTGTCGCGGCTGGCGCGCGCGGCAGCTGTTCCAATATTCGACCGTTCATGGATTTCAATTGTGTACGAGCACCTGCCGCTTTCATAGTTCTATGCATCATCTCTGAGCGTTTTATTATGATAAAAGCGACTCTTGATATTCCACAGCAGTTATTTTGAACCATATAATTTTATCAATTTATGGCAAATTTGGTTATCCATAGTTCGGAACGCAACGAACACACGAATGATGAAAACAATCGTCCCAACTGGCGCGCGCGCCAAAACTTAGACTACTTTGATACGCGCTAAAGACCGACACCAGATAGAGCGTCCCGCTCCACGTTTGAGCGGGACGAACAATTTAGCGCGCGTTCAAACGCGGTATCCATTTCGCGCGGCTGGAACGCGCGCCAATGTTCGACCTCTTTAAGTGCATAATCGATACGTAGCTTTACTCTCGCCCTAATAAAGTGACAGTCTATATACACCTCACTGCTGGACACAGGCCTCCTCTCATTTTCTGAATGGGTTTAAGTGCAATGAAATGTCTGCCGTGCTGCCCCAATGCATGTTGGCCAACTTCACATGTCTTCGAAATATATTTTTTCTTATTTCTCAAACATGCAGGTTTCCTCAGGATGTTTTGTATCATCACCGAGCACGTAGTAAATTAGCACTTATAATTGCAATTACCAATTTCATGTACTGTACCAGTGTCACCCAATTACCTATTAATAATTGTACTCTGCTTTGAGATAACCCGTATTTACAAACTGTGAAGCATACCGTTACGCATACCTTTGGTAGTCTTCTTTATTTAAAACTAGCAATCCACCATGGTTTTGCCTGGTTAGGATCTGTTAATTTTGCGTTATTTAGAATAGAATGGAATATATAGAATAGAATAAATTTCATTCAATTTTGATTACAAGTAATTCTTATTGAAAGTCAACTTTTTACTTTACCACTGTTTCGAAAAAAATCCTCTGTCCTGGGAATAACCAGCAAGAAACCCAACGGGACTTTTTTTTAAATAAATTTTACAATATAAATGATTACAAACTCATTACAAAATTTATTTTAGAAACAGCTTGGAAGCGACCACCTCATTCCCAGGGGTAGTATCAACCATGTATTCATTAATATTAAAATATCCCTTTTTATACAGTTTTTCTTTAATTAAATATTTAAACTTGGCAATAGAGATACCTCGTATATTTTCTGGGACTTTGTTGTAATAGCGTATACATTGCCACAAGAATGAATCTCTGACTCTGTGGAGTCGAGAGACTGATATCACTAGCTTGTGTTTATTCCTAGTGTTTACAGAGTGTATATCACTTTTTTTAATAAAACTATCATTGCTTTTGTGAACATACATTAAATTTTCGTAAATATACTGATATATACTCCAAGAAAATAGATAATAGGCCAAAGTTAATATATTTATTTCTTTGAATTTTTCTCTAAGAGACTCTCGGTTTAAGGTAGTAAATAGCTCTTATGACTTTCTTCTGCAAAACAAAAATAGTTTCTAAATCAGCTGCATTTCCGCATAGCAAAATCCCATAAGACATTATGCTATGACATAATCTTTTTTACAGCATAAGTTGCAGAGCTTAGTCTGCTTGCTAGTTTGGATATATCGTGGCCCCACTGAAGCTTTGCGTCAAGAGTGATGCCAAGAAAAAGAGAGGATTCAACAGGGCTCAGTTCTTCCTCATTTAAAAACACAATGATATTCAGATTTTTAACATTCCTTGTTGTAAATTTAACACATTTAGTTTTATTGCCATTTAAATGCAGATTATTAAAGTTAGTATTATTCACTTCGTCACATTTAAATGATAGACGCTTAAGTTTAAAAATCAAGGAAGTATTATCAGCAAATTATACTATATCCTGATTATCCCCTACAAGGGAAGGTAAAACATAAATATACACTAAAAATAGGAATGGGCCAAGAATCGAGCCTCGAGGAACACCCATCTTTACGGACGATCCGAAAGAACTTTTACCATTGATAATAACTTTCTGCATTCTATTACTTAAATATGAAATAATAAGTTTAAGCGCTGTGCTCTTGACACCATACTGTAGCTTCCTGATTAATGTCTCATGGACAAATTCCTACTATCGCCCATTCATTAAGTGAATTTATTCCAAATTAAATGTCAAATGATTACACTGCTCAATAGAAGCAGTCTTGGTAACCAAAAACTTGGCTAAGTTTCAAATGTAAATAATAAGATAGCGCATTTGCTAACAGTCTTAAATTATATTTGGATATGTAATACCTATCTTTTGTCCAAAACTTCTTTATTACATTATTTATGTCAATTCAATTAAATTTGTCATTATTATCATTACAATTATATGTCAAATAAATTTAGATTTAAGGTAATCAAAACCAATTATTTTATCAGTTATTTTTCTCCTAGTTTTTCGGATAAAATATAAACTATATCACTTTTGGCATTGCTTTCTATTTGTTTCTGAAGCTTAATTTTCATTACAATCGGTTTAGTCATTCCGAAGATTAGCCAGAACATAGACACATATAGACAAAATTAAAAAAAAAATGGTAACTCATGTGTTTATGTATGCAAATAACCCGTTCCGCTTGATAAGAGACAGTTATTTTGATGTTATCGACAGACAGTTCATTTTCATACGTAGATTAATATTCACTAATGTAGATAATTCTCGTTCTTGAATTCATTTTTATCTAATTCAATATACAGCATATTCTGGGTATCAAATTATAATGCTAATGTATTCAGATAATTAATAGAATCAGGCGTTACCTCGCGGGAATATTAATTATTTTAAATAAAGATGTGAAAATTAATTATGTGTAAAATAAAACGATACCGATGATGTCTCATTAATAGGTGAAACACATTATTTTGTATAATAAAATTGATAAACGAGCACACAGTCCATTCTGGTGGTAAATAGATCCTGTGGACCATAGACATCTACATTTATCCTCAATTAAGT
Organism: Parnassius mnemosyne; assembly: GCA_963668995.1. Lineage (NCBI taxonomy): Eukaryota > Metazoa > Arthropoda > Insecta > Lepidoptera > Papilionidae > Parnassius > Parnassius mnemosyne. Next base: position 2,199,823 of record CAVLGL010000137.1, on the reverse strand, counting down.
ATCAAAATGCAGATGCATTCCCACCTGAGATCTGAGATTGAATGCCTCGTTTCCGGCAAAAACTGTCTCCGGTTCACTTTACTCACCATACAAAACACAGCAGCACTAAGCTGCTATTTTACGCCGGTTTTGTGTGAGTTTGTGGTCCTGCCCCAGTCAAGCCGACCCATATGTGGTACAGCCATAATATAGCTGCAGCATGGCTCTCCCACGTATAGTAGCAGTGGTGTTGGGATTAGTGATGACAGTGATATTTTTATATAAAAATTAAGTGTCGACCGAACTTAGAGTCCACTTGATGGAAAGTGACTACTGCATTCCATGGAAACCTGCAGCCGGCTTTAAGCAAAGCAGTCTAAAGATGCATTGTCATCTTCACATTAGAAAAAGGTAAGTAGATGTAACTACCAAGATGGACTTTTAGACAAAAAAGGATGCAATTTCTTTCCATAAGTTTCTAAGCGGTAGGTAGGTGCTCTGTAAATTAGGAAATACCCACCGTTTTGTTTTTCATTCGGGTCTTAGCTTTTTAATTCATAGAACTTCAAAAATATATTCAAGCAATTATATAATGGTATTATTACATTCAGTTCCCTAAATATAAAAATTTGTAAGCCTAAGTACACACTCTGACAACCGAAAGGACATTTGACTATGATGCCATTAAAAACTTAAAGAATATCTAGATAGTTCAGGAAGAATCAGCCCATGAGTACCGAAAACTATTACCTCATTTTTTATGCGATCCTCTTGAAATTTTCCCACTGGTGATATAAATGCATATTGCCATGAGACAACTTGCTGCCATATTATTTAAACCGAAATTTTGAAATGCAAGGAATTGTTATTTTCAAACAGAACAATTTTATTTATATTTTTTGATGAAGGACAAAAAAGTCCTATAATTATTTACGATAAAGTTAATATTTTCCGAGTTATGAATTTTTAAAAGTTGGATAAATCCCAAATTCGGGTACTTTTGACTTTTAAAAATATATGTCACAGTTACAAGCAGATGAATCCTGTAATTAATACAATTAAAACTCATACTATTGCAAGACTTTAAGGTCTAATTTTCGCCTAAATATAAGAAAAATTTTATATATTTAAACTTAAACGTGGTTTTATAGTTTTTATTTTTTTTGGGCTAAAACTCTACATAGAGCTATGAAATCTAAACTCTACCATCAGACGTTCCTGTATGCGCCTTTATTATGACGATCGTTGCTCATCGCTTTGAAACCATTCACGGTTGATTTCTTATCGCGGCTTGAAGCAGTAGTTCAGGTAGTTGCAAACTTGCTATATGAATTTTACGAGAGGCTGTGCGGGAGAGAGAGGGGACGGGAAGGTGGACTCGCTTTTATTGGAGCCACCGCTTCGGGAATTTCATTACGGAGTTAACTCCAATTCTCAACTGAACCGTCCCTAATTAGCTCTGCTACGTTCAATGTTATTTATTTTGGGTTACGCCGACTCTAATTATTTTCGACCCAAGGAACTCAGGCTATAAAAATAGTATTTAATGTAATTTTAAGAATTTCAATATGTTCACTAAGAGCGCGAAGGACGTATCTCGTAATGAAGAGTTTTTTTTTATAGGATCGGGTGACAAACGAGCACACAGTCCACCTGATGATAAGTGGTTACTGTGACCCATAGACATCTACATCTATCCTCAATAAAGACTCAAGTTGCAGATGCGTTGTCACCCGTGAGGACTAAGATGGAATGCCTCTATCCAGTAAAAAGGGTCTCAGGTTCTCTACACTCACCATACGAAACACAGCAGCGTTAAGCTACTATTTTACGCTGGTTTTCAGTGTAGAGTGTGTATTACTTTAAATTAAGCATGTGGTGTTGGTGTTCTTGGTGTGTTCTTCTCTTGTAATATTCATATTATATTCACTGGCCCATATCATCCCGTAGGTGTAATAACAGGTGACAGAGGGAAACAAACCAGGAGATGGCAGCTACGTTTTTCTAATAACAACTGGAAAATAAAAAGAGTATTTTAGATATGGAGTTTTAAAGACATACCAGCTTTTACTCCCGATTTCATTCCCGTAGAACTTAAATAAAAAAGTAGTCCTCAAAGGTGATAACGCATATGTAGCCTTGAAGTTTGCAGTTAAATGCAGGAGTACATGGACTGCAGTATCCACTTACCATCAGGTAGATTGTAAGATCATTCATCACTTCAGTTTTATAAGTAAAAATATATATCATGCTTTTCTAAAGATATTTTCTATAGAACTTTCACACACAAGATTTTATCGAGGGTGACAGCTATGACACATATAATAGTTCTGCGGAAAACTAAAATCAGAGATCAAAAGAAACTAATATATCAGAAATATAATCGACTGCCATCAAAATAAAGTGGAAGTGACAAGCGGTTCCACGAAGCTCTACTTAATATTAAATGCTAGGGATGAAACTAGACGCCTCCGTGGCGCAGTGGCTTAGCAATGAGTTGCTGCGCTGAGGGGCGCGGATTCAAATCCCGCACGGAACAAGTATTTGTATGGCCTACAAATGATTGTTCCGGGTATCGATGTTTGTCCTTGTGAAATTTGTGTTTGTAAACTGCCTCCACGATACAGGAGAAAATCCTAGTGTGGAGGTAACGTTTTTTACAAAGAAACAAATAACAAAAAAAAAAAATTAAATATGGATGTAATATATTCGAGTCGCCTTAAAATCTCAAAATAACTATTTTTATCACAAATAAAGTATTCTGAGGACACATGTAGTACATAGTGTCCGACCGAAAGTCGATTTCTGGCCGAAGTTGAAGACCTAAAAACCTTAAGAAATTCAATTGAACGTAAGCTAAAATTTATAATAATTATAGTATATTAAACTTGGCTAACTGGCGTAAGTTTAGAACGTATTATGACACTTCACGGTTAGCTACGTCCATCGCGCTCTCGTTCATTCGTAACATTTCTTTCAATTTCAACGCTTGCTAGAAACCTTCAGCTTTCCCTCAAATCAAAGGTTTCGACAAAGGTAGTGTTTTTGGCTGAAAGTCCTAGTAAAGCTGTGCTGCAGCTATAAAACTGGTATAGTAGCACGAACGGGTCGGCTCGACTGGGGAAGGACCACGATCTCACAGAATACCTCCGTAAAATAGTAGCTAAACACTGCTGTGTTTAGTATGGTTAGTGTAGAGAACCGGAGACACTTTTTACTGGAAACGAGGCATTCTTAATCCTCAAGGGTAACAACACATCTGCATTTTGATTCGTAATCGAGGATTTTTTTTTTATAGGAGAGGGGGCAAACGAGCATGCGGCTCACCTGATGGTAAGTGACTACCGCCGCCCATGAACAACCGCAACACCAGTGGAATTGCAGATGCGTTGCCGGCCTTTTAAAAAAGAGTAAGTCGTATCGGTCCGGAAAAATCGCTGATGGTAATCGATTCCACAAGGAAGTCGTGCGAGGAAGAAAACATCTTCTAAATCGCACAGTGGTGGACCGCCAATCATCCAGATGGTGTGGATGGTATCAGGACTTCTGCCGCGATGTGCGTTCATGAAATTTGGCGGCTGGAATTAATCCTAACAATGCCTCTGAGCACTCCCCATGGTAGATGCGAAAGAAAATGCAAAGAGATGCAACATCTCTTCGCAGTGCCAATGTATCGAGCCGATCGGAAAGGGCTCGGTCGTCGACGATTCGAGCCGCTCTGCGCTGGATGCGGTCAAGTGGAAGGAGCTGGTACTGGGGAGCCCCTGCCCAGAGATGGGAACAGTATTCCATGTGAGGCCGAACCTGCGCCTTGTAAAGTTGCAGGCAGTGTGCCGGCATGAAATACTGTCCCGCTCTGCTGAGCACGCCAAGCTTTTTAGAGGCCAATTTGGCCTTCTCTTCCAAGTGACCACGAAACTGCACGTCACTCGATATGTCGACTCCGAGGATACCGATACTGGCTGAGGCAAGAAGGGGAGTGCCTTGAAACTGAGGAGATACGACAAAGGGGTTCTTTTTAGTGGTAAACGCGCAAACTTGTGTCTTCTGAGGATTAAACTGGACTAGATTTAGTCGCCCCCAATCCGAGACTTTGTCCAGCAAAGACTCGACTTCAGACACAAGTTTGTTCCGGTAGATGTAGATGTTTATGTACCGCAGTAACCACTTTCTATCGGGTGGACTGTATGCTCGTTTGTCACCATCATCCCATAAAAAAAGTGGCCGAAGCCGTAGCTTTGATCAGACACTAGAAGTATTCCAACATATTTTTAGAAATGACTACTTGCTCAACTGTGGAACGTATATTGCTCGCTTAGGACTAAGCACTCGCATTATAAATTTTGCAGTAAGCGAGTACTCATAGTTCTATTATATCATAGTTCACTTAAAGTTCCGACGTGCTCGATGGGAGAAAAAAATACCGTGAGAAAATCTGCATATCTAAGGAAGAAAAATGTTTCAAAGTCATGTAAATTGCTGGCAAAAAGATGGATTAATTGCTATATAATGATAACAGCTATATTGCACCAGTGAGATGTATGTTCACCGTTTGGGTTTCATATCATCTTTACGGATTCTATTGCGTTTAATTATACTTATTTTTAAATTACCGAAGTGTCGAATGCTTTCCAGCTTCCATGTTCACGAGGGACTGAGATGATTGACCGCTGTCAGAGTTAACCTGGGGTACCTTCAGCTTTTTAATTATTATCTTTAGCCGATCTACGCAGAGTGAACTTACTATAGAATCCGTAAAAGTAGTTTTATTCAATGTGTAGTTTTCTCGTAAATATAAGAAATCATTAAGAAAATTGGTGTTAAAGCATAATACAAGTCTGATCCTAGTGACGCAAATAAAGAGAAATATAGATTGATACGGAATTGTTGCAACAACGTATGTAGAAATGCACAATGACGCCATATTCATGAATCGGTTTGTGACTAAGTTGGGAAGAAGAATGAAATCCTAACACATCATAATATTAACCTCAATCAGCATAATCAGCACTTCTACTCTACGTCTTGCATTGATTACCAAGCAAAACAAAATACTTTGAATGTCCTCTCTAATATTCCCACTCCAGACTCTTCTGCTTATTATTTTAGTCAATTTTACAGCTGTGATGATGAGTGAGCGATTCTCTACATCCATTCGAATTCAGTAGGCGGTGACTCTGTTAGTCGTAAATGATCATTCCTGTCCTGGATCTTCTTATTCCTTTCCTTCTTTTCCTCTGCTTTGAAAGAAGCCAACGTGATTCTTCTTCCTAAAACGACCAATGCGAAATGTTTTTCTGATTACCAGCCAATTTCTTTACATCATTTCCTATCTAAACTGTTAGAATTTCTGGTGTCCAAGCAACTAAGTTCTTATCTACGAGAACATAACCTCCTTAATCCATTGCAATCCGGTTTCAACCCTGGCCATAGTACGACTACAGCACTATTACAAATTACTAATGACATTTGAAAGAAATGTATAGAAAATCAAAACTTGACAATACTGACTTTGTTAGATTTCGGCAATGCGCTTAATACAACTGATTTTGATATCTTGTTAAATATATTACGTTCTTTCAACATATCTCCAGCTGTAGTTGACTGGTTTAGTAGTTACTTGTGTGGGCGCCGATAGCGTATTCAACTACTGGATGTGTATTCCTCTTGGACTGCTAATATTGCCGGCATCCCACAAGGTGGCGTGTTGTTTCCTCTCCTATTTGCAATTTTTATAAATTCTATAAGTAATCAACTATCTTCTTCTTACCACTTGTATGACGAAGATCTCCAGATTTACACTTAATCTACTCGGGATGATTTACCAAAAGCTATTGGTACAATGAACGCTGATCTGGTTTGTATTTTGGACTGGTGTAAATCTAATGGATTATCCATAAATCCTACTAAAACTCAAGCAATAATTATTGGTAGTTCGAGATTAGTTGCTAGGGTTGACTTTTCTCTCTTACCACCTATTCTCCTCAATAGCATTCACATCCCTTACAGTGTTAAAGTTAAGAATTTAGGAATATATATCGACTCCTATCTAACATGGTCACCACAAATTAATGAAGTCAGTAGGAAAATGTTTGCAGCGCTAAGCTCTCTGCGAAGACTTAGAAACTTTCTTCCTACTGCCACTAAAGTTGCTCTTGCTCTATACCTACTTCTACATATTCTTGACTATGCTTATGTTTGCTAAAAGGACGTTACCGAAGCGCAGCTAAATAAACTTGAGCGAATTCAAAATTTATGCTTACGATTCAAATTTTGACTCCGTAAATATGATCACATTTCAGAATTTCGTAAACGTCTCAAGTAGATGCTGATTCGCCTTCGCAGGAATACTAACATCCTTTTGCTTTTTACAACATACTCTTCAAACCCTCTACTCTGCGTTACCTGAAAGAACGCTTTGAATTCATTTCCTCCTCTCACGATCATCATCTACGTTCCATTAACAATTTTTCGCTTCATATTTCAGCACATTCATCTTACTTCTTCCATAAATCATTTTCAGTTAAAGCTATACGTTTGTGAAACTCTTTGCCTTTTTATATTCGACGTGCGCAGTTCCTTCAAAATCTCCTCAAAACTTATTACTTGGAACTCTAATATTTCTGATCATAATTCCCTTCTTTAATTGTATCTATCCTACCTATGCTCAAACGTCATCATCTTATGTGTATTTATACATTTTTTAACTTAACTGTCAAATTTATGTACACCTTCCTATTCGCAATTCGCTATAAACAACAGTTCTTTGCTAAACAAGGGTTGTCTGAAAGCATCTATTGTTGGTACTTTCTCTATATTTATTTAATTTTGTCTCGTTCTAATGTGTTTTGGTGTACAGTAAAGAATATATTGATTGATTGATGAACTTATTTTATTTTCAGGTGGCGCGAGTAAAGCCGCGGAGAGTCGGACATTCGTTTCAAGAGTGAGTGTCCGTGAGTGACGTGAGTGCATGTGCGAGTGAGTGAAGCAGTGCGTGGCATGCTGAGGGGGGAGTGTGTAACACGGGCCGCGGCCCGCTAGCGCAATGATGCGCACGCCCCACTCTGCGGTACACCTCGCCCTGCTCCTTCTGGCGCATGTTCCGCCACCCGGTGAGTCATTTTGCTTTACAATATATACTTAAATCATCATCATCATTACAGACTTTCACAAGTCCACTGCTGAACATAGGCTACCCCCAAGGAACACCATAAAGCACGGTCCTAAGCCGCCTGCATTGATCGAGTTCTTGCATGTCACTCCGTCTAGTGGGGAGCCATCCAACACTTAGTACGAGTACAAGAGAACCTTTCTTCTTCATCGGTTGTCGGTTCTTCGAACTATATTGCTGGCCCATTGCCACTTCAGCTTACTAATTTGTTGGTTTATCTCAGTTACTCTGGTTCTACTGTGGATATCATATCATTAAATCATTATTTACTAAATATAGAAATAAAATAAGAAAATTTTACACCATACTTTAAATTTTCTAGCTTTATCTTCCTGGACAACATTTAATTTAAGTGTTACTAAGTTGGCGAGGTGGGTCAGTTTTCGTGTAGCCACTACATAATTTAATTTTATAACAAGTTACCGTAGCGTAAATACGTACAAATAAGCGAATCATCATCATCATCATCATCATCATCATACAAACATACATACATACATACATATACGTGGTAAAACATGCTGTCTTATGTTAAAAATTGTTAATAAAATAATAATTTTTAATCCGGACGTAGCCGTGGTTAACTTTGACATTGGGACGTCATACATCTCAGTCCCCCCGTGACCATGGCTGCTGTAAAGTGCTCGAAACGTCGGGAATATAAAATAAGTTAATATCCGCGATGAAATCCATAAAAATTAGTTTTATTTAAATGTGTAGTGTTCGCTTAAATATAAGAAATCATTATGCTGTCTTATTGCACGAATAAGTCGGCTTCATCGGGGATCGACCACGCTCTCACAGAATACCAGCGTAAAACAACTGCACTAAGCTTTAGCTGGAAACAAGGCCCACTGTATACATTCATCATCAGGTGGTCTGTGTGCTCCTTTGTCACCATTATTCAAAAAAAATATGTATTATATAGTGACATAATACGCTATAATGTAGCTTATTTACATAAAATGGAAAGAAGCATACCTAAGTCCCACTCAAAAACATCCAGCCATATAGACCGTCTGCTAAGCGACACTCATAAGTTACACCGAGCTAGTAATAAAAGCAATTTACGAGCAGTAATTTACGAAGCTCGAATACGATGATCCCCTGAACAGAGGCCGCAGATAAGGCACGGATAACTGATCGGCATTTATTACTGGAGACTCAATTTATTTGATAACATCTTTTTTCAGGGTCGAGTTTCATGACAAAGTATTATAAGGAAGGTTCCGATATCAAACTATTTAGAAATATTTTTAGGGTTCCGTACCTCAAAAGGAAAAACCGGAACCCTTATAGGATCACTTTGTTGTCCGTCCGTCTGTCTGTCTGTCTGTCTGTCAAGACCCTTTTTCTCAGGAACGCGTGGAGGTATCAAGCTGAAATTCATATCAAATACTCAAGTCTATTGTCCCTTAGAGCTGTGAAAAAATCAAACTTCTAAGCTAATGCAATCAAAAGATACAGCCGTTTATGCCATAAATTTTCGACATTCGCAAGGGAATCAAAACCTACAGGGTACTTCCTGTGAACTCAGATTCTTGAAATTTGGTACAAAGCAACTTTTTATAGTACAGATAAAGGAAAAATTGCGAAAAGCATAAATTTTTAGTTACATCATATAATAAAAATATTTTAATAGTTTTAAACTTATATACCTACAGATTTGTTCGGAACCCTCGGTGCGCCAGTCCGACTCACACTTGGCCGGTAATTTTTTTATAAAATACCTGCGTCCCTCTCCTGCTTCACACGGGTGATTTCCGGATTTCGACAAGAGCACAACACACCTGTGAATCAAAACTGTCCAGCGAATCAAACTACACAAAAAGTTTCATCAAATTCATTTAGGAGGAGTTCAGTGACCACACACGTACAGAAGAATTATATATATATATATATATATGGAGGACCTAAGCACTATGCTCAATGACCTCAATAGTGTTTCCCAACGGATAGGTCTTAAGATGAACATGGACAAAACAAAGATCATGTTTAATGTCCATGTCACACCTATGCCGGTAGTTGTTGGGAACACTAAGCTCGAAGTTGTTGACGAGTATGTTTACCTGGGACAAATAGTCCGACTAGGTAAGTCCAACTTCGACCGAGAGGTCAATCGACGGATTCAACTCGGTTGGGCAGCGTTCGGGAAATTACGGCACATCTTCTCGTCAGGTATACCTCAAAATTTGAAAACGAGACTGTACACCCAGTGCGTGTTGCCAGTGATGACATACGGAACTGAGACGTGGTCCTTCACTGCTGGCCGGATGAGGAAGCTCAAGGTCGCTCAGCGAGCTATGGAGAGGGCTATGCTCGGAGTTTCTCTGCGTGATAAACTCAGAAATGAGGATATCCGCAGTAGAACCAGAGTGACCGACATAGCCCAACGGATTAGTAAGCTGAAGTGGCAATGGGCCGGCCATCTAGCTCGAAGAACCGACAACCGATGGGGAAGAAAGGTTCTCGAGTGGCAGCCTCGTACCGGCAGGCGAAGTGTAGGGCGTCCCCCCACTAGATGGAGTGACGACCTGGTAAGATTTGCAGGAAGTCGATGGATGCAGGTGGCTCAGGACCGTGCTTTGTGGCATTCTTTGGGGGAGGCCTATGTTCAGCAGTGGACTTGTGAAGGGCTGTAATGATGATGATGATATATATATATATATATATATATATATATATATAATTAGCAACCCGCTTCAGTGATATTTAGATTTAAGCTTTGTCTGATAAAATATCACCTAGATACCTCCTGGTTACTCTCTATTCGGTCCTAAAGTTTCATCACAATCTGTTCAGCCATATCGAAGATTAGTTCGGGCAGACAGACAAAAATAAAAAAATGGTTGTTTTTGTCTTAACCGTTTAAAGCCCACTGCTGAACATAGGCTTCCCCCATAAATTACTCACAGGGTAGATATTTGCCATAGTTGCCACGCTTGGCTGACGGCATGGCAACCGCAATTTTTTTAATTTAAATGGATATTCTTACATTGCCACTACACGGTATGTCTTAATAGCATACCTTAATAGAAGTCAGTTATTTTAATATTACAGGCAGACACTTCAATTTTATTTATATGTATAGAATATAGACAAAATATTTATAACAGTAAAATATTCTACGAAATAAAAACATTCACTAGGAAAAAGCATCGGTTTCCAGTTCCCATCGCCGAACGTCTAATAAAACGAAAATTCAATGCTCGGCTAGAGAAAAATTGGTAGGCTCACAAAGTTTTTTCACCGCGTCTAAAAAGACGATCCTGATTGAAATTGAAAAGCGTTCCCTTGCGGAACACCGGAGGTTCGGTCGTATGAATTACCGAAGTCGATAAAATTTTAGTAATCTTGAAGTTAGTTTCACAGAGTTCACGGACCGCTTGCTTGTCCTTTTAAAGTTGTCCTTTAGGGATCAGCTCGTTTCAATTTATAAATCACTAAAGATTTTTTTCTTATATTTTATGTTTGATCACTACAGGCAGCAAATTTTTACATAAGTCGTCATCATCTACCTTATCTGCTTTACAAAGCCACGCTGTAGCTGTCATGGCTGTAGCACGAATAGGTCAAATAGACTGCGGAAAAAACACGCTTTCACAGGATACCAGCGTGAGAGAGTAGTTTAATGCTTCTGTATCGTGTGATGAGTGTAGAGATCCGGATACCCTTGGGTGACAACGCATCTACATTTTGATTATAATTCCAAGATAGATGTAGGTGTCTTACAGCATCCATTTAACATAAGGTGTACAGTGTACTCGTTTGTCACACTTATTCTATAAAAAAACAATAGCAGTCCCACACAAGGTCACTTCTGAATATAGGCTTCCGCCAAGAAATGCTACGAAACAAGGTCGTCGCTGTTTCAAATTGTCAAACTTCGACACTTGCAATAAAAATACACGTAGCAATGTGTATCAAAAAGCATCTCTCGAAGGTTCCAGCTGTTTGATTTTATGTTTAGTTTTGATTCAATTATGTTTACAAAAACACAAGAATTACAAATAAGCTCTAGAAATACAGATATGGAACCCATAATATCCTTCAAATTTTAAATAATAATTTTGGTCCAATCTACGCAGAATGAGAGTACCTATGCTTGGGTTCGGATTATATTTTATTAATTATGGAATACAAAGCAAACTTAGCCATCTTTTCTATTGAAAGAAGGATGTTTATTAATTTTGATAGTCTGGTATCTTCATAGTATCATCCTTGGTGGGAATCGGTGATGCTTAGCGAAGATTTGTGTTCTATTAAATCTGATGAAATGGTTGGGATGATCCTGAACATGTTGATACACTACAACTTGCAAAGTGTTAAGCTTTAGTGCTTCACATCAACTAGATTTTCTTTTACGTGGGTTTTAATGGATCTTTAAAAAAATTATCTTTGCTCTAACGATTACGTATGTCAGCAAAGAGTGAGTTTCTGCGCCTAATAGGCCCCTATCTTCATCGGCTTCATAGTGAATAGTCTTGAGCAAACAATTACAGCAATAATCTAGTCTATTTGTATTATTATTTTTTTTACCTTACGCATACCCGCCTCGTGGGGGCAAGGATGGGTTATGTCGGACTCGCACCGACTAAACCCTTGTTTCACCTTCGCCGCATTTTATACGCGGAAGCCATGGGGCCTGGAAAATCGAGCTCTCGATAGCACCCGCTATCCCGACCCCAGCGGCGAATCTGGATTTGGATCCGCCGCCAACCAAATTCCGGCCGCGGAGGGTAGGGAGAGCGGCGCCTCGCAATATCGACACTCCTCTCCCCCCGCGACTCCACCACCACCGCATCAACGGTGCAGCCCCGTCAGAGTCACGGAGGATAGAGAGACTGGCGCATCGCTATACCAATACTCTTCTTCCCCCGCGACTCCACCTCGGCTGCAGTGGTGAGGCGAGAGGGTATTCCACTTCGCCGCAACCCACCGACATACATCCGAAGTGAGCAAGCTACGCTTATTAAGCCCCAGACCCCCCCCCCCGCCACGACAAGGCGGGAACTCAGCAATAATCTAGTCTAGACTCATCTTGGCAATAAAAGTAACTAAACTTTATGACATCACGCTTGCGTTCGGTTGTTATTTCTCGTTCGTTATTCGTTATTCAGCGTTGCCGCCGTGTAATCAAAGCGACACTGATTCTCCGACATGTATCATAATCATTAAGTGTCCATTGTCCTTTACACATCCCGTGGGATCATATTAGATTGGTAAATTAATTTACCAAAAGTAAGACTAACACAAAACGAAACTTACTCGTATATCCATAATTTTTAGTAAACTAATAGGCAATGCTTATTTAATCCAAAAGCTCGTTCCTTCGGGGATTCCGTGTTGAAGATTCAAACTAATGATTTCATATATTTACGCGAATACTACACATTTAATAAAAATATATTTATATAAATAAAAATTTTACGCTATAAAATTCGCAAAATAGTTTTATTCAATGATTCAAACTCATATTTTTTTTTACTTTTAAGATAACATTTTTACTCGAAGTATATTTTTACTCGTCTTTGAATCCCATTGAATTTACATAATATTATTATATACAACAGGTGTTGTGGCGGCATAAAAGAACGCACTATCCCATATCATCCCTTGGGTATAGTAAGAGTAAATGAAATGGGAGTAGGGCAGGAGCATTTTCCCGATAACAAATGGCAATAATAAAAACCTGCGAATGCCAACCCACCAGCCAAGTGTGGTTATTGTGGTAAATATATCTCTCTATGGAAATTGTTAGAATCAAATATATATAAATACCGAAAGAAAAAAATCTAAACTGTATTATAGGCAATTGAAATATAAAATATATCTTTTTCTTTGTTTAAAATTAAAGTTATTTTTCACATCCGCTAGGACTTCTACAATATGGATAATCAAAAAAAAAATGTTTATTGCACTACTGGATAGTGACCTCTTTAATGACGTTGAAGTATGCAGTGACTGGAACTTGAATGAGTCACCCTCGACAAGAGAAGGATCGTGTTTGCACAGAATAACGTGACATGTGAGCGTACTGTGACATAGCTGCAAGAAACTGCTATTTTTCGTATGGTGCGTGATGAGAATCGAAAACTTTTTGAATTGTAGCTAGTTATTCCATCTTATTCTTAGTCCTCGGGTATGACAGCTTGCTCCCTGATTTTAACTGGATAATATTAGATTTTTACTCTTAATTAATAGGTATAGGTTTCTATCAAAAGAAATAAGAAGTGCACGGCAGAGAAACGTATAGAGGCTGTGTGTCTTTTTATACTTAGAAAATATTTATTGATAATTTAAAGTGTTAAAGGCTTATTTAAACTACACAAGTTTTACGTGGTAGAGTCATGATTCAGTTTTATGATCGTAGCATGAATGGGTCATCTCGAAGGGGGAAGGTCCACGATCGGGAAGAATAACAGCATGAAATAGCAGCGTAAACCGGAGACAAATTTTACTCGTAACGACGCATTCTATCTTATTCCTTAGGGATAATAGTGGTGGTAGTTTCTAATTCTTTATTGAAAACAGATATACATTTTTATGAAAGAAATAAGAGGTGCGCAGGAGAGGAATGTACTGGTACATAGGCTGTTTTTTAATTATTAGAAATATGTTCTAGTAATTTTAGTACTTAAGTCCATTAACTATGTAATTGTCGTGTTAAAAAACGGTTTATCGATAGTCTCAGGTATAAACTATGGTTAAAAAAGAGTCCCTTTAGCTAAAGAAGACCTTTAGTCGCAGCGACGCAGTCGCAGTCAGAAATTTAACATTGGCTATCAAAGTACATAAGTACTTTAGATTTTAATTCGCATATTTTCACGGTATCTCTTTCATTAGACAGACTTCCTCGATTAGGAATCAAAATGCATTGTCACCCCTGAGGACTATGATGGACCGCCGTTTCTAGTAAAAAGGGCCTCCGGTTCTCTACATTGACCACACGAAGCAAAGTAGCATTAAGCTGCTATTTGACGCTGTTATTATTTTTATAGTTTTGGATTATAAATACGTTTATTAATTAAAATGCTCTAGAAGCTAAAGTTGGTATCAAAACTATCACAGATGAAAACAGCACATAACGGAAGCTACTAGAAATCGATCTTGAACACAAAATTTCAGGTATGTTAAGCTGGAATGGTCATTTGGGCAAAATCACTTAAATTTTTGCTAAATATTTAGTGCTCATTTAGTGCTAATTTAGTGCTGCAAATTTAAATTTCACGCCAAAATAGCTTGATCAAAAATGAGAAAACTGCTAGCTTTTAATTAAGCTAGCAGTGTTCTACCTATTAAAACGATATCCGCTTAATACAGCACCAAATAGAAGAATCAATAATTTAGTGCTCATTTAGTGCTGCCGATGTACGCAAAAACAGATATTGGGAAAATATATTTTTTTTAATATCATAAATTCTGCTACTTTGACATCTTTAGCAGAGTATGTAATGAACAAATTGACATCCAAGTGGATTTTTTGGAGCTTTTAATTAAGCTAGCAGTTTTCTAATTTTTGCTCAAGCTATTTTGGCGTGAAATTTAAATTTGCAGCACTAAATTAGCACTAAATGAGCACTAAATATTTAGCAAAAATTTAAGTGATTTTGCTCAAATGACCATTCCAGCTTAACAGACCTCAAAATTTCCATTATGCAGGGATATTAATAAAAATAATTTAATAAGCTATAAGGTTTTTAACGTTTATAGATAAAGCACGAAAAGATCCTGGAAAATGCTACAGACATAGAATATTAGGTACTTAAAAAAATAACTCTGCGTTTAAATTATTATGTTTTATACAGAAGAGTTTTTTTTTTCTAAAAAATACTAGTTAGAGTAGTTAGAGATTTATTTTTAGAGAATGCTAGCAATGATTTGAACATTACTAATGTACTAATACTTCGAGTGGCTAAGTAAGCTTAAAATACTTGTATTGTGTTAAGTGTGGTTCACCACGGTAGTCGAACGGCGGATTCGAACCCACGACTTTTTGAGACTTTGTGTCGCTTAAATTATTATTATGCAAATATTTTGTATAAATTTTTTGTATATCATGGATGATAATGATAAAAGATGGGATATTTCTTTGTGAGTTACCTCAGACCTGTAATAGACGATGGTTGAACGAAATTTTCGAACAACTTTTTGTTTCCTAACTTAATTACTCATTTTTTCTAACTAAGTATAGTAATCAATTTAGGCAACCTCGAACAAAATTCAACGTTAATATAAATCCCTCTCCAAGCCAATAGATGTATATTAAAACATTTTTAATAAGCCACCTTCGAAAACAGGACAGGATTCGACTTAATGTTTTTTTTTTTAATTTTATGTATGTTAACGTGATATATGCCAGTTGTGAACCGATTTTGATAGTTCGTTTTTTTATTTAATAGGTTATACTTCATGGGTTTTCCGATAATTCGACAATAACATAAGAATTACAAAAAAAAAAAAGAAAATAGGGTATGAAGAATTTAATGTATCGATTTAGACAAAATTGATTTTGGAATGTTCCTTAGTTTACGCAAATTGTAAAAAACAAACTATTAATAAAGAGTAAAAGCTCGCTTTAGAGAAATAAAAAAGTATAAAATAATTTCACATCCTGAAGTCGTGGCTTCGATTTTTCTATACACATGTCTTATGTCGATTTTTTTAATTATTTTTGTTCTTTAAAGCCAGCTTTTACTTTTTATTAATTTTTCTCAAGAATTCTATACTTAACTTTTACATCAAAACTGGTTAACTCATAAAGTGGTAGAGCCACGCGGCAGCTTTTGCTGTCGCACGGATGGGCCAGCTCGAACCGGGGTGGTACCACGACCTCACAGAAAACCAGCGTGAAGTAGAGGTTTACCTCTGCGTTTCGCTTGGTGAGTGCAGGTGGCCGGAGGCCCTTTTTACTAGAAATGAGGCATTCCATCTTAGTCCTCACGGATGACAACGCATCTACATATTGATTTGTAATAGAGGATAGATGTAGATGTCTATGGGCCACAGCAACCGCTTGCCATCGGGTGGACTGTGTGCTCGTTTGTCACCCTTCTCCTATAAAAAAAAAAACAGATAAATTCAGGTGTTTTTCTTTATTTTATTTAATCATGTTATATATAGTGTGACTGCCTCGTTGGTCTTGTGGTTGTAGTAGTGCGACTGCTGATCATGAGGTCCCGGGTTCGAATCCCGGGTCGGGTCAAAAAATCAGTTGTTGAATTTTTCCATCAAGAAATTCTCAGTAGCTGCCCGGAGTCAGGAAGTTGGCGGTGTCTCACCCCCGTGCCTCGGAACGCACGTAAAGCCGTTGGTCCTGCGCCTGACCTCTCTCCGGTCATGTCGGTTTACCGTCCCATCGGACTATGAGAGTGAGGGAATAGAGAGTACACCTATGCTTGGGCATACAATTGGGCACTATAATCCTGTCCTGCGCCGATGGCTGGTCTCCGTTGAGATTGGCCGACATGACCGAAATTCGGTCTGGAAGACATAAGTATTATTATTATTATAAAGGGTTAATCATTTAAATATGTTTAATGTATCTACAACATGTACCGTACCCACATGTAGATGTTAATTATATTATTTTACCATTATAATAAATGAACCACCGCCTGTCAATGTGGGAACTTTATTTTAGGATAAGGGTGACAAACGAGCACATAGTCCATCTGATGGTAAGTAGTTGCTGTGGCCCGTAGACATCTACATCCATCCTCAACTATGAATCAAAATGCAGTAAAAGGGGTCTCCGGTTCTCTACACTCACTATACGAAACACAGCAGCGTTAACTGCTATTTTACGCTAGTATTATGTGAGAGCGTGTTCCTTTCTCGGTCGAGCCGAACCATTCTTGCTACATTTATACTAGTGGTATAGCTGCAGCATTACTCTACCACGTATAAAAGCCACTTTTAATTATGACAAATATTCCCACTAAGTGACAATCAATGGGAAAGTTTAGCGATGTTTTCGATGAACTGTAATGAATGACTAAAGTAAATAGTTATATCACCATTTATCGTATATCAGAGGCTCGTTTGTTTATCAACAGTTGTACAACAAGAAAGGTTGCCAATTGCTATCTAGAGAAAAAGGTTGTAACGTCCCCTCACACCACAATTATTTTCCAATGTATAGGTTTCACTGACCCAAATTTTAAGTTCGTTAACCTAAATAGCTTGGGATGACCTATTTATTGGTCATGCTTAAAATACATTTTTAACGAAAGAGGATTGATGAAATGGAAGTGCTATTTTACAGAATTGAGGCACAAAAAATTCGACTAATTTAGAAATTTTTCCTATTGATTGAAGATATAAATATATAAGTAAAGTTTAATGAATACTTATCTACCAGATGCTAGATTGTCACTTGTTGAAGTGTTAACTTCTTTAGAATCGTTGTGACTTGAAACTCGATGAAATTAAAAAGCGATACTAAAAAGAGACAAACATGTACATCAATAGGATTTAACCTGCGAGGAAATGAGATAGAACACAGTATACAGTGTTATTCTGAAGGTTTAACTTATACCGCTTGTGAACTCCACATTTTTTTGCATAAGTATTAGGGGATACAAATGGGCACATATTCCTTCGCGCAATTAAAAGTTTGTGTAATAAATAAAGTAAATAAATAGAAGTTCTCTCAAAGCTACTACTAATATAGCTGCAGCATGGCTCTATGGTAGAGCTATGCTGCAGCTATATTAATAGTATAATTGTAGCACGAATGGGTCGGCTCGACCGGGGAAGGACAACGCTCTCACAGAAAACCAGCGTAAAATAGCAGCTTAACGCTGCTGTGTTTCGTATGGTGAGTGTAGAGAACCGGAGACCCTTTTTACTGGCAAAGAGGCATTACATCTTAGTCCTCACGGGTGACAACGCATCTGCATTTTGATTCGCAAACAAGGATAGATGTAGATGTCTATGGGTCACAGCAACCACTTACCATCAGGTGGGCTGTGTGCTCTTTTGTCAACCTATCCTATAAAAAAAGTAAAGTAAATAAATAGATGTCCACACAAAGCTATCTGTCTTGCTATCAGTGCAGTACAGGATTAAAGTGGACGAATGTTTTTTTTTTTTCGATAATTATAATACGCTTTTATTAGTTTCGTGTGTATCCATCTATCTATCTATATGTCCACCTATCTATCTATAGTAATTTTCATTAACTTGTAGAAGGCCGATTGACTTGAAAATTTGCACTCGTATCAGGGACCTTTATCCTAGTATCCTGACTAAGATAATCAGGATAATTCGCTCTAGATTCATTACAGCTCATGATCAATGCGTGTTTTTAAGTTTTCTTAAATTGTTATAGTTTTTTTTTTCAACATAATGAAACACATAACGTGATTGCTAAATGATTCCCATCGACAACGATTCTCACCAACATTAATCAATCGCTTTGTACTCATTGACATTAAATATATTTTAAGAAAATTTTCTCTTATATTTATAATTTTTTTAGCCACGCTGCAGCTATATTAAATAATCCATATCGAATATACCCTATTTCGAATGGGTTGGCTCGACCAGGGAAGGACCACATATTACCAGCGTGAAATAGCAGCTCAATGCTGCTGTGTTTCGTATGGTGAGTGCAGAGAACCGGAGACCATATTTAGTTAGCTCTCAGGGATGACAACGCATCTGTATTTTGATTCTTAATGGGGATAAACTTAGATGTCTATGGGCCACAGCGTCCACTTACCATCAAGTGGACTGTATGCTTGTTTGTGACCGTTACTCTATAAAAAAAGTATTGCTGGTCCCATCATCAATTACAGTAAAAAGCTCCGTTTTTTTACCTACTATGTTGGCTTAATAAATTACATTGAAACGTCTTTGTAACCTTTGGAAGCCTTTCAGCAAGCGAGAGAAGGAATAAATAAAAGTATTAACATTTGAATGTTAAAAGTTTCCCAGCGAACGGAAATAGGCCGGCAATATTTCACGGCTGGGCTTCGAGCGGCCCTGCAATTACTGTCGGCGAAATAACATGTTTCTTGTTGAAAGGAACTCTGTTATGGTTGGATGTTTAACTTTATTACTAAAGTTTTGAAAAAGAGCATATTAACTTATACACTTTCGATAAAGAAATTAGATTGAAATATGAGAAATAGCTCATCATAATATAATTAAAGAAACTTACCATTACCATTACATCAAGGTATATATCATATATATATATATATATGATATATATATATATATATACCATATCAAAAGTCCACTGCTGAACATAGGCTTTCCTCATAGATTGCCTCAAAATGGGGAGGGATTTGGCATAGGTGCCAAGCTTATCTAGCGCGTAAGTAACCGTTTTATTTATACACCTGTTATCAGTAAGATACAGATGTCAATCTTCAGGTTTAATTTGTAATAAGAAAAATGTCATGATAAATATAAGTACAAATAAAGTTTTAACGCAAACAGCGTGGGCTGCCCCGCATCAGGTGTAATAATTTTTTATTAGTAAATTAGAACAAGAAATACGATTTGGGGAATAACCCACTCAATCTTAACCTCCTACGCTTTTATAAGTCATATTTCTCATTACAACTCTACTGGTATAATCATAAATGAAGCTTTGACATTTATAATTTATAATTCATAGATTTGCACGAGTATTTACACATTTCAGCTACATAAATTTTTTTATAACACCATACTCCTATGGTAAGAACATAGTAATATGGTATATCTATATACCATATTACTATGTACTTAACGTCAATTCCAAGTCAACTTCACGTCACGTGTTAACGTCAATTTGAAAAATTATGGAGAAAATATTAAATAAAAGACTAGTAAGCTATCTTAATAAATTCAACTTAATTTCAAAGTCACAGTATGGTTTTCGTCACGGTTTATCCACTGAAGATGCTATTGGGGATCTTACTAAAGTCATTGTAATGGAAATCGATAAAATAATGTATAACAGTATTTTTGGATTTAAAGAAAGCTTTTGATACAGTTTCCGTACCCATAATGATAAAAAGACTAGAAAGCATTGGTTTAAGGGATAAAACTCTCACTCTCTCTCTCTCTCTCTTTGGTAGCTACCTCAGAAACAGAAAACAGTCGGTAAAAATTGGAACAACTGTAAGTAAAACTGTAACTGTCAACTATGGAGTCTCCCAAAGAAGTGTGATGGGCCTAACTCTGTTTTTGATATACATTAATGAACTGTGTAATATGAAACTTTATAATGGGCAGATTTTTTCCTATACAGATGACACAGCTATTGTATTTACAGGAGATACATGGGACTCTGTAAGCAAAATAACAGAATTAGGTCTTGCTAGGATTTTTTTTTATATTCTACTAAGCCACCGCTTATCTACGATCCCAACTGATGGTAAGTGGTGATGTAGCCTAAGATGGTGAAGCGCACTGACTTAACAAAAGCCTATTCACTCTTGCCTTGAAGACACCCACACTGTAATCGGATGGAAAGACAGATGCTGGCAACTTCCACTCCTTAGCTGTACACATGATGAATGACGTGGCGAACCGTTTGGTTCGAATGCGTGGTAAGTTAACAACGAAAGGGTGGAGACTGGCCGAACGTCTGGTTGTCCGATGGTGGAATGGAGAGGGTGGAATCAAATTATGTAATTCCTGCGCATACTCTCCGAAATGCATCCTGTAGAAAACCGAAAGGCTGGCTACTTTACGTCTGTGTTCGAGGCTGGTAAGATTGGTTTTAACCGAATTCGGGTCACCAATAAGCCTCTTAGCACGCCTTTCCATTGAGTCTAGAGCTGCTAGGTGGCATTTTGCAGCACCAGCCCATGGATGGTGAATTGGTTCAATCAGAATCTACTCACTTTGAATATATCCAAAACTAAATATATTTGCTTTACCATGTACAACAGTACTCAACGTACACCTGATTTTAAAATTAAAATTCACGAATGCTCTATCGTCCAAAGCTCTAGTTGTAACTGCTCTCAAATAAATAAAAAATAAATAAAGTCTCGATTATAAAGTATCTACGAGTAATGGTTGACCAAAGACTGTCTTGGTATTCACACCTAGAATTAATGGCAACTCGGCTCAGGAAACTTATTTGGATATTTAAGTCACTACGACATGTCTCCACGAAGTCCTTACTTAATAAAATATACATAGCTCTGATCCAGTCAACGGTAGGCTACTGTATTTCTATATGGGGTGGTGCAGCAAAAACCAGGTTCCTTGAGCTTGAAAGAGGTCAACGGTGCTTAGTTAAAGTTATGCTCTTAAAGCCCTATAGATTCTCTACAACTGAACTATATTAATTGAGTAATTTACTGAGTTTTAAAACTTCATAGTTCCCTAAAATACCAACCGTCATCAACGACTAGACGTAGAAAATATACAGTACCACACGAAAATTCATTTGAGACTAAGTTTGCAACAAGACAGTATACAAGACTTTCAATTTACTTATATAATAAAATAAACCAAAAAATCAATATTTACCCTATGAATTACCATGACTGTAAATAACCGTAGCAGACTGGTTAAGAAAACTTATCTACGAAGAAACTGAATCCGTTCTAGAAAACAATGCCTCATAAATTTTCACAATTACAGACTTCTCACATCATACATACACACACCCACACACACCCACAACCACACACACACACGCACACACCCACAACCACACACACACACACACACACACACACACACACACACACACACACAACACACACACACACACACACACACACACACACACACACACACACACACACACACACACACACGCACGCGCACACACACACACACAGACACACACACACACACACACACACACACACACCCATTCTTGCACACAATCACGCAATTATACCTTACTGCAAGTTTTAAATTGTGTAGATTTTTTTTATTTAATTCTAATTTAATGTAGTAATATAATTGTACTACGGAAGAGCGGTTCCCTCTACTACAGTTTTCTATTTTCTTAAAAGAGAGTACCCAACACTATTGTAACAACTTACTACTTATTTTAAAGCAATAAATTATTATTATTATTACTTAAATTATAAGTGAGTACAACACTTCAACATTAACGTAATTATTTTATTTAGAAACACGAATCAAAAATGAGTGTAAGATTTAAATTTTGTAAAAAAAAGACTTAAGTTAAAAGTAATACATAAAATAAAGTTATAATCAATATTTTTTATATGATAAGGGTGACAATCGAGGACACAGTCCATCTGATGTAAGTGGTTGCTATCGCCCATAGACATCTACATCTATCTTCGTTTGTGAACCAAAATGCAGATGCAATGTTAGCCGTGACCCATACGAAACACAGCAGCATTAAGCTGCAATTTTACACTGGTATTCTGTGAGAGCGTGGTCCTTCCCCAGTCGAGCCGACCCATTTGTGCTACAACTATACAACTAATATAGCTGCAGCATGGCATTACCACGTAAAAATAATTATTCAATTATCATTATCGTTGAGAATGAATGTTTATATCAATTTACCCGGTTTTTCTTTACAATATTCACTTGAAACTGAATAACCATGTCTGAAAATATATCTATTTCTATATTGGCCTTGATAAAAAGTTTTTTCTTTCCATAATTATTCCTTCTTCCTCGGACTAATAATGGGGCACATGTGTGTAGCTGCGTCGAAGGTCTAGGAATTCGTATTTCAATTAGGCAACATAATTCAGATCAGTCAATGGCACCAGACTAAGACTGTAAAGAAAAATTAGCCTGATCTTGTCTTTATGCTGATGCAATGATTTTAGAGAGTAAAGTAATCGAGTCTTTCCTCACGCACTCCAGAAGCGCATGAGAGTTTACGAATGACCTTTTTTAATGTTTACCAATCTTTGAAAATATTTTAAAAAGTGGGATAAGTACCGGGGTAGCTCAAGGGATAAGCACTCACAAAATTTCACAGTACGCGAGCAACCTGGGTTGTCGCCAGCACTAATGAAATTGTTAATTGCAATTTTAAGTGCTGATTTATCACGCGCTCGGCGGTTAAGGAAAACATCATATGAAAAAGAAATATTTTGAGGTCATGTGAAGTTTGCCAACACGCATTGGAAAATAATAAATAAAGGACCCTTTCAGAAATGTGAAAAGGCCTGTGCCCAGCGGTGAGACGTATATCTACTAGATACAAGATAGGCTGTAACTTTAAATTTAACCTAACTAAATAGGATACCATACATTACAACATATTTCTATTTGATGATAGAGCTAACTAATGAAAAATAAACAGTTTTTAATGCAAGGGCTGATTTAAATTCTTTTGTTTTTCAGCATAAATGAAAGCTTTGTCAAGTTTTTATTTACAACTGCATCAATATGCTCTCTAAATTATTAAAAAAATGTATATTTCTTTCTCCTTTTATTTGGAGCTTCTTTTAGTCGGGATTATATTTATATAATGTACCCGACCCGACTTTAGAAGCTATTATGTGGAAATGATTTTAATCTTTCCAGTTCTTTGAAGTCAGCTTTTACATTTTATTAAAAGACTAATATTTGGATCCCTTTCACTGAACTAAGTTATATCTCAAACTCAAGGTAACAACTAGTATATGGTATAAATAGTTACAATAAAAACTTTAGCCCCTAACTTACACCCTAAAGGGATGGATTTTGAAGCAGATATCACGTAATATACATACAATTAAGAACATGCAGTCGAATTTAGAACCTCCTAAAATAAAAATTATTTCTGATAAGTATTGTTTAAAGTCTTTATAATAAATGGATAAATAATGGTTTGAAATAGATTTTGATAATTGAAAGTAGTTCGGTTATGCCTATTAAATGTCTGCGCATGTTAACTATTAATGGAAACGATGAAACAACAAGTGCTCCGACACTGATGCGAACCTAATGTGTCTGCTTATGTAATTGAAATACTATCGTCATGGACTGTCTACTGTCAAGCTGGGTCAAGCTGCCATCAAAATCTCCCAAAACATTAAAAATATGGCGCATCAAAATATATTGTTAAGAAATTTTTAGCCTAATTATTATAAAGGGTAATTTCCTAATATACTTGACACTGGCAAAAATACGAGTCCATTAACAAGGAAAATTTTTTTTCGTGATTTGTTTTCTATCAATTGTTATTCAAAGTTGGTAAAAAATTACTTCGCATACATCCGTTCGATAAAATAAAATGATGTGTCTGAACTAGTTTAAAGAGCACCTCCCGCCCTCCCTCAATTGCGTGCACTATCACCGTCACCACTAATCCCTAAGTGTGTTAATATAATGGACTTCCGCAAAGTAACGCCTGATTCTATTAATAATCGTTGTTCATACAGCCCCAGAGGTCTAAAGCTCTGCTTAAAATTTTACTACTTAAAGGTACACCCTCTCTCTGTCACAAGTTTATAGGGAACAATTCTTATACTAGTTCCATTCAATGTTAAATGTGCAATCTTATTTGAAAAATGCTCAGACGGATATTTGAGATATGAACTCAATTTTCCAATAAAGCATTGAAATGGATCTGACGTATGATATAAGAATGTGAAGTTTTCTTTCTTTATTTTATTTTATATCTTTCTAAGAAAGGAAATAAAATTGCGTTGTGAATCAAAAGATAGTATACTGAGCAAGCCTTTTTTGATTCGTTTGAAGTTTACATACATGATGTATGCATATTTATGTTTGTATAAACATACATACTGTAATACCCTATGTCACTCCCTTAGAGGTTGAATTTTCCGCGGCAAAATCCCGCTCTGTACTAACACTGCACGTGGTAAACAGATCGATAAAACCAAGGCGACCCCTGCCACGTTATTCGTGGACTTCTGCAACATTAGAGGACTTCACTCGAACCTTAACGTCGTCCACTACCATCTAGAGACTTGCTCTTTTTGACAGAGATGCAGGTGTCCTCTCCGGCTGAATTACCTGTCCTACCCGGGTTACAAATTAGAACACTTCTTTGTGCCCCGGGCTGGAGTTTGTGTATACGTTAGAGAGGATATCTACTCTCGACGCCTCAGCAGTCTAGAAGGTACGGACCTGTCCATCCTTTGATTGCGCGTAGATATCGACGACCATCCCCGCATCTACGGGTGCCTGTATAGGTCCTACAGCGGTAATGCCGACACAGACCGACTCATCGACCACGTCCAATAATAATATCCAAATTTAATTAACGAACTTCACTTTTAACTATATTTCTTGATATGAACAAAGCTTTTGACTTTATGTCACACAGTCTTCTATTAGATAAATTAGAAAGGTATGGAATAAGAGGAATAGTCCAAAACTGGATCGAGAGTTATCTTAAAAATCGTAAACAGTGTGTTGAAATTACAAAAGTCATAAAGAACACAAAGATATCAAAAGGCTCCCAATAACTTACAGATTTGGCGTTCCACAAGGCAGTGTACTGAGGCCTATTCTTAATATACATTAACGCTCTTCCTGATTTTACTACAAGCAAATGCATTTTATTCGCTGATGATACTACTCTTGTAGTTAAAGGTAATAATAGATCTGCACTTGAAATCGCAACTAATGGTGCTTTAAATGAGGTCATACAATGGATGACTATAAATAATTTAGATATAAAAATAAGTAAAACTAAATTTATTAAATTTAAATCTCTCAATAACATTTCAAATACCGTTAAACTCACATATAACAACTCGATAATTGAAGAAGTCGCTTCCACAGCATATCTAGGAATAATATTTGATAAATTTTGTAGTTGGAATCCTCACATAAAAAGCCTGAGAGATATTGTATCAGAAAAAACTGCACTGATGACATATCATGGATACATTCAGATAAAACATTTAAAGCTCAAAACACTACTTAAGAGCTCTTTGTGGTGTTGGTCCTTTAGTGAGTTGCAAACCTTTGTTCAAAACTAAAAACCTTTGCCTTCATTATACATATTTGAAATATACATGTTTGTTATTTATCCTATCCCATCCTATCCATGCTAGTGTTCTCTGCTAGTATTCTCATCAATGCGTGTTGTTTTAGTATATTTTTTAAATCTAGGTAATTTTGTTAGTATACAGAAATCTTGAAATATATTTAAGCATATCTCTTCTATAAGTGTAATGTAATGTATTATATTATTATACATTAACAGAATAGGGTTTCAAATATATTTCGTTATAAATTGAAGTTTTTATATGTGGTAGAGCCACGCTGCAGCTATATTATGGTTGCAGCATGAATGGGTCGTCTCAACCGGGGTAGGACCACGCTCTCACAGAATACCAGCGTAAAATAGTAGCTTAATGTTACTGTGTTACTTTACTTATGATGAGTGTAGAGAACCGGAGACGAGCGGATTCCATCTTAGACCTTAGTGGTGACAACGCATCTGTATTTTGATTATTAATCGAGGATAAATGTAGATGTCTATGGGCTACAGCATCCACTTACCGTCAGGTAGACTCTGTGCCCATTTAACACCCTTAATTCATAAAAAGTGATACATAAATGTAGTTTTATTATAATTTGCTTTTGCAGTTCATGAACATCCGCAGCCAGCTTTTTTTTTTTTTTTTTTTTTATAAGAGAGGGGGCAAACGAGCATGCGGCTCACCTGATGGTAAGTGACTACCGCCGCCCATGAACAACCGCAACACCAGGGGAATTGCAGATGCGTTGCCGGCCTTTTAAAAAGGAGTAGGCTCTTTTCTTGAAGGTCCCTAAGTCGTATCGGTCCGGAAAAATCCCTGGTAGTAAAATATTCCACAAGGAAGTTGTGCGAGGAAGAAAACATCTTCTAAATCGCACAGTGGTGGACCGCCAATCATCCAGATGGTGTGGATGGTATCGGGAGTTCTGCCGCGATGTGCGTTCGTGAAATTTGGCGGCTGGGATTAATCCGAACAATTCCTCAGAGCACTCCCCATGGTAGATGCGAAAGAAAATGCAAAGAGATGCAACATCTCTTCGCAGTGCCAATGAATCGAGCCGATCGGAAAGGGCTCGGTCGTCGACGATTCGAGCCGCTCTGCGCTGGATGCGGTCAAGTGGAAGGAGCTGGCACTGGGGAGCCCCTGCCCAGAGATGGGAACAGTATTCCATGTGAGGCCGAACCTGCGCCTTGTAAAGTTGCAGGCGGTGTGCCGGCATGAAATACTGTCCCGCTCTGCTGAGCACGCCAAGCTTTTTAGAGGCCAATTTGGCCTTCTCTTCCAAGTGACCACGAAACTGCACGTCACTCGATATGTCGACTCCGAGGATACCGATACTGGCTGAGGCAAGAAGGGGAGTGCCTTGAAACTGAGGAGATACGACAAAGGGGTTCTTTTTAGCGGTAAACGCGCAAACTTGTGTCTTCTGAGGATTAAACTGGACTAGATTTAGTCGCCCCCAATCCGAGACTTTGTCCAGCAAAGACTCGACTTCAGACACAAGTTTGTTCCGGTACTCGGCGACGTTTTCCCGAGAAATATTGGCTCGGCCGGTGTATAGAGCATCACCAGTGCTGTCATCCGCATAGCAATGAATGTTACCAGTTAGCAACATATCATTGATATGCAGAAGAAACAGCGTTGGTGATAGCACACAGCCTTGTGGAACACCAGCGTTAATAGGCTTGTAGTCAGAACATGCACCGTCTACAACGACCTTGATGCTCCGATCTGCAAGAAAGCTGGTGATCCAATTGCACAATTTCTCGGGAAGCCCATAGGAAGGCAGCTTCGAAAGAAGCGCTTTGTGCCAAACTCGATCAAAGGCCTTCGCAATGTCCAGACTAACGGCCAACGCCTCCCCCTTGGACTCTACTGCCTTCGCCCATCTATGGGTCAGGTAGACCAGAAGATCACCAGCTGATCGACACCGACGAAAACCGTATTGGCGGTCACTAATCAGCTGGTGATCCTCAAGGTACCGGATGAGCTGGCAGTTAATAATGGATTCCATTATTTTGGAGAACAAGGAGGTGATCGCGATAGGCCTATAGTTGGACGGGTCTGAGCGGTCGCCTTTTTTAGGGATCGGGTGGACAAAAGCTGTCTTCCATGAATTCGGGACTACGCCTTGGGAGTAGGAGTACCGGAAAAGACGCGTTAGGACCGGTGCCAACTCCGGAGCACACGTCCTCAGCACAATTGGGGGGATTCCGTCAGGCCCACTCGACTTCTGGATGTCCAGGGAGAGAAGTGCTTTGCGAACTGAGCGCTGTGAGAATAGCACATCCGGTATGGAGCACTCACACCGCGGGATGGTCGGCGGTATTTTCCCCCCGTCATCAAGAGTCGAGTTGGACGCAAAAAGGGAGCCTAAAAGGTCGGCTTTGTCTTTTGCGTCTTGGGCCAGTGAGTCGTCCTCCCTGTGCAGAGATGGTAGTGATGGCTTACAGAAATTCCCTTGGACAGCCTTGGCGAGAGACCAGAATGCACGGGTTCCCGAAGGAAGGCGAACTAGTTTCTCGCCAATTCTGCCTATGTGCTCTGACTTTGCCTTGGCAATAACTCTTTTGAAGGACCTGGAGGCGAAGTTATACTTCTTTTTAAGTGTGCTGGTGTTTACATCCCGAGTCACCGAAGCCGCAGCCCAGGCTTGATAACACTCCTGCTTACTGCGCAATGCAGTCTTACAGGAGCGACCAAACCAAGGCTGAGATCTGCCTCCGATGGGTACGACAGATGATGGAATAAATAGTTCCATTCCCTGTAGCACCACATCAGTGACAGAGTCAGCAACAGCACTGGGATCATCCGGCGAGAAGCAAACTCCAAATACAAATCCATGGGTAGGATGCAAAGAAAGACCGCATTCCGTCCCAATCCGCCGACCTGTAATGCCAAACACGGCGGCAACCTGCAGAACGCAACCGCGAAGGGAGCGTGAGTGGCACCATACTCCGGATCAGACAATGGTCCGAAGAGCCGAGAGGGGCATCGACGGAAACCTGATATCCGTCCGGATGAGAGGTCAGCAGAAGGTCCAACAGGGAAGGTGTATGATCCTCCACATCTGGAATCCGCGTAGGCGAAGTAACCAGTTGTGTCAGACCATATGCCAAGGCAAAGTCATAAACAGATCTCCCCGCATGATCGGTTAAACGTGAACCGAGCCATTCGGCATGGTGGGCGTTAAAATCGCCAAGGATCACGATCTCTGCGGATGGGACCTGTTGTAGCAAGGAATCTGTAGCCATTTGGACGTGGTCGATGAGTCGGTCTGTTTCGGCATTACCGCTATGGGACCTATAGAGGCACCCGTAGACGCGCGGATGGTCGTCGCTGTCTACGCGTAGCCAAAGGATGGACAGGTCCGAACCTTCAAGACTGCCGAGGCGTCGAGAACAGATGTCCTCTCTAACATACACGCAAACTCCAGCCCGAGGCACAAAGGAGTGCTCCAATTTGTACCCCGGGTAGGAGAGATACGAAATATCAGTAGGAGAGGAAACCTGCGTCTCGGTCAAAAAGAGCAAGGCCGGCTTCGCCGTCTCGAGATGGTAGTGGACGGCGTTTAGGTTAGAGTGAAGTCCCCTGATGTTGCAGAAATTCACGGATAGCGTGGCAGGGGTCGCCTTGGTATTGTTGCTCAGCTTGCCCCGAGCAGTTTTGTTTTTGAGCGGAATTTTGCCCCCCCCAGAATACGCGGGGCAGCCTGAGCACCCACGCTCAGGATTGGAATAACATGGTCGTGGATGCTCAGCGAGGGATTCTCCAGGGGTACTGGTACCCTCCTGGGGTAGTCTATTGTCTAATTCCGCTACCATGTTGATGGGGGGGGGGGGAATTGGGCCTCCGGCCACCTGCACTCACCAGACGAAACGCAGAAGCAAATTCAAATACAGATGCGTTGTCACCATGAATACTGAAATGGAATGTCTCACATCCTGTAAATATAAGTATAATATGCTCGTATGTATTGGGTTTCTATATCCTACAGACCCACTGGAACACAACAGTGCAAGCGCTGCTATTTGGTTGCTGAATGAGGTAAAAAGGACCACCAAAAAGGAGTCTACTAAATTCGTTTACTTAAACCGAAAGACCCTTTCCATTTTGAGATATCACAAACCATTATAAATTATTCTCTTGACACTGAGGTCAAGAGAGTAATTTATAATAGGATGATAAGTCATTACCCTCCATGGGGAAATTTCATACGACATTATGTTATGATAATTGATACATTATTTATTAGCTTCTGAAGCTAGTGTTTAGAATAATTGTATCAAAAAATCATAGCTTCAAAGCTATTAAGTTATGTGGAAATTATTTTATTCTTTTAAGTTTTAAAGGTCAACATTTACTTTTTTCAAGTCTAATTATTTGACACTTTTGAGGGTACTAAGCAATAACACAAGCTCAAAATAACAAGCAGAACGTTGTCTATATAATAGGTCTATATAAAAGTTTCTTCATGTTTTATATACAAATTCAAGACATTTTTTTTAAAGTTTATTTTCGTTTAATTATATAATTATGTGCCAGTTTGTTCGATAACTTGTTGCCATCTTTTAAGTAGTGATATAAACCCGTTGCTGTAGAAATCTTGTGATTTTTGATCAAAAAACAAATGCGATAAGTAGTTTTGACAATCCTATCTTGATGTTAACCTAATATTACCCAGAGAATTCTGAAGAGATCGAAATAGGTGAAAATCTAAGGATGCACGGTCAGGACTATATAGAGGATGCATTAACACTTCCCAAAACTCTCAATTTTTGGCAAGTGGCCAAAAATGTGTGTGGTCTGGCGTTATCATATGAAAGGCCACTCCTTTTCTGTTGATCAATTCTGGCCGTTTTTTCTGAATTTCTTGCTTGAGTCTCATTAGTTGTTGGCAGTAGAGATCCGAATCGATGGTTTTGCCCTGCAGTAAAAGCTCATAATAAACAATGCCTTTCCACCTTATTACGTCTTCCTTCGAGTTTTGCTACAGTTTTTGGAGCTTGACTACCCTTTGACAATAATAGTTTTCACTATTATATATATATATATATATATATATTATAGTGATCTACTTTTCATCACCTGTGATCAATATTTTCAAAAATGGTCCGGTTTCATTAGGTGACAATAAAAAATTGCAAATGACTACACGATTCATTAGGTTTCATTCAGTGAGCTCGTGTGATACCAAATATCGAGCATTTTTGTACAGCCAGACTTTTTCACATGGGTCAAAACCGTTTTGTGGTCAATCCTCAATATATATCGTAACTATTAATATGCCGCTCTTGCTTGACTTTTTCAAAAATGGCATCGACTTTATCCGTATGAGGGAGGACCAGAGCGAGTTGCATCTTTGACATCAAAATTCCCGGACTGAAAACGCTTGAACCAACTTTGTGCTACTCTTATTGACACTGCATTAGGTCCATAAACGTCATTAATTTTTTTCGTGGTTTTAGTCGAATTTTTCCCTTTTATGTAATGAAACTTCAGAATGTATTAAATTTCTTCGTTAGATCCACTCATTTTTGCGGACAAAATAACAATGGAAAACTCGTGGGAAAGTGTTTTTACTTCATATTTTATTTTGCTTAATGTCCTATATGTATTGACTTAAAACCAGCCAGATACAAACAGTACAACCAAAGATATTTTAGTTGAATTTTATACAAACAAAATACTTTCCCCCTTATTCCGAACTTTGTCCCCGATCCGACGATAATAGGTTTTACCTATGAAACTGCCGATCTGCAATAGGCCGTTGCAAATCAAAATAATTTTTGTTTAACTAAGAATTCTAATTTCAAATTATTGTAATTTAAAAAAAATGCAATTCCTTTTTTTTAATTAGTCATCATATGGATACGTTAAACATTTTCGTAATTATGGAATACGAGTACCGTAGTGGCAGCGACGCGGCACAAGCGGCACGCAATATCAAAGACGTTTACGGAGCGAATACTGTAGTGTGTAGTTCGTTTGTAAACGAACGCACCACCTGTTATTTTTTTATATAACAAACAAAATACGAAGATACATAAAACTTCAACTAAAATTTCATCCTCTATATATCCATCTTTAGGGGTGGAATTTATACTTCAGCTTTAAGACCACCTGCTATAGTCAATAATACTCTACTCAAAATAAATAATAAACATTAAAAACGGTTTACAATTTCTGAAGATATCGAGTAACATACATTAAAATAAAATACAGCCCAATTGATGGCCTTCTTCTATTCTTCTGTTTTTCTTTTTTAAAAGTTAAAACATAATATAACATAAACTCTCACACCTGTCATCTAGAGGGTTAGGCCGAGACGGACATTCTATTTTCCATCATTTAACGTCAACAATTTGCTTTTAAGCGGTAATAAAACGATATGCATTTAATTCACCACACCTAATGTTAAACAGGTGAATATCAGTGTGATTTAAATGGTGAAAAGCTTGTTGAATACTGAGTTACCACTCGTAAATTACCAGTTACTAGACTCCAAAGAGTCAGTAAGTCCTCCATAGAGCAATAGGCAAAGGCTTTTACAACAAAATCCTAGAAAATATGCAGGCCTTATCTATTAAAAGGTTTAAAAATTTTACTAAGCAAAAATTGTTTAGTAAGGATTAAGTTCTAAAGAGTACATGATTGACAATAATCTTTGGGAATGAGTTGGTCGCTACCATGCTGTTTCTAAATGTATTCATATGAATTATATAAAGTATGATATTATATATTTTTTTAAAAGTTCGGCTGTATTTCATGATGGTTCTTCCCAGGACAGAGGTTTTTTGCGGATCAGTGGTAAAGTTTAAATGACTTGCAATAATTATTCTTGAGAGCCGTGGTAGCTCAGATGGTTAGATCTCGCTGTAAGTTTCACAGTTCGCGAGCAACCTGGGTTCGAACCCTGCCGGCACCAATGAAATTTTTAGTCGCAATTTTAAGTGCTGATTTACCACGTACTTGGCGGTGAAGGAAAACATCGTGAGGAAACCTGCATGTCTGAGAGATAAAAAAATATATATGTTGAGGACATGTGAAGTTCGCCAACACGCATTGGGGTAATGAAGCGGAAATTTCCTTGCCTAAAACCCTCTCAGAAATGAGAAGAGGCCTATGTCCAGCCGTGGGACCTATATAAGCTGCAAATTTACTTTTACTTTAAGTATTCTGGTAATCTATATTGAAAAAAAATTATTCTATTCTATTCTATTCTATTTGTTATGATCCTGATACATCTCGTGCGCTTCTTTGATCATCATATATCTATCTATGCATAGATGGTGGTCGGTTAAGTGTACACTATTCGGCCCATCTTAAATGTATCGCCAATTTGGTTGATGAATTTCCATCTACACATACTTTCGACTCTGCCACTCACTTCAATAACAAAAAATTGCTTTGTCACTCTTTCCTCATTCGTTCTTTCTACGTGACCAAACCACCCAATCATTCCTTTGTTATTCCCGGTCACAATATTATCTACTTGCAAGCTATAGTTTTGTAATTAACTAGCAGCGCTTCACCTAGATAAGAACTATTTGGCTTTATTCAGATTTCAGATAATCAATGATTATAACTTTCATCAATTGTACATTTAAAAAAAATTTTTTGGGTTAAAATATAGACCTCTTGACACTCCTCTCCATGAGTATTCATCAATATCGGTTCAACCATTCTGAAGATCAGCCCGCACAAACGGACAGACACACAGACAGAAAGACAAAACAATAATTTTAAAAATGTTTAATAGTATGCAAATAGCCCCCTGAGCTTTTTTTTTTATAGGAGAGGGGGCAAACGAGCATGCGGCTCACCTGATGGTAAGTGACTACCGCCGCCCATGAACAACCGCAACACCAGGGGAATTGCAGATGCGTTGCCGGCCTTTTAAAAAGGAGTAGGCTCTTTTCTTGAAGGTCCCTAAGTCGTATCGGTCCGGAAAAATCGCTGGTGGTAAACTATTCCACAAGGAAGTTGTGCGAGGAAGAAAACATCTTCTAAATCGCACAGTGGTGGACCGCCAATCATCCAGATGGTGTGGATGGTATCGGGAGTTCTGCCGCGATGTGCGTTCGTGAAATTTGGCGGCTGGGATTAATCCGAACAATTCCTCAGAGCACTCCCCATGGTAAATGCGAAAGAAAATGCTAAGAGATGCAACATCTCTTCGCAGTGCCAATGAGTCGAGCCGATCGGAAAGGACTCGGTCGTCGACGATTCGAGCCGCTCTGCGCTGGATGCGGTCAAGTGGAAGAAGCTGACACTGGGGAGCCCCAGC
Organism: Parnassius mnemosyne; assembly: GCA_963668995.1. Classification (NCBI taxonomy): domain Eukaryota; kingdom Metazoa; phylum Arthropoda; class Insecta; order Lepidoptera; family Papilionidae; genus Parnassius; species Parnassius mnemosyne. Next base: position 2,165,472 of record CAVLGL010000137.1, on the reverse strand, counting down.
CCAGAGATGGGAACAGTATTCCATGTGAGGCCGAACCTGCGCCTTGTAAAGTTGCAGGCGTTGAGCCGGCATGAAATACTGTCCCGCTCTGCTGAGCATTTGGCCTTTTCTTCCAAGTGACCACGAAACTGCACGCTACTCGATATGTCGACGCCAAGGATTCCGATACTGGCTGAGGCAACAAGGGGAGTACCTTGAAACTGAGGAGATACGACAAAGGGGTTCTTTTTAGCGGTAAACGCGCAAACTTGTGTCTACTGAGGATTAAACTGGACTAGATTTAGTCGCCCCCAATCCGAGACTTTGCCAGCAAAGACTCGACTTCAGACACAAGTTTGTTCCGGTACTCGGTGACGTTTTCCCGAGAAATATTGGCACGGCCGGTGTAGAGAGCATCACCAGTGCTGTCATCCGCATAGCAATGAATGCTACCAGCTTGCAACATATCATTGATATGCAGAAGAAACAGCGTTGGTGATAGCACGCAGCCTTGTGGAATACCAGCGTTAATAGGCTTGTAGTCGGAGCATGCATCGTCTACAACGACCTTGATGCTCCGATCTGCAAGAAAGCTGGTGATCCAATTGCATAATTTCTCGGGAAGCCCATAGGAAGGGAGCTTCGAAAGACGCGCTTTGTGCCAAACCCGATTGAAGGCCTTCGCAATGTCCAAACTAACGGCCAATGCCTCCCCCTTGGTCTCTACTGCCAACGCCCATCTATGAGTTAAGTAGACCAGAAGATCACCAGCTGATCGACCCCGACGAAAACCGTACTGGCGGTCACTAATCAGCTGGTGATCCTCAAGGTACCGCATGAGGTGGCATTTTACAACGGATTCCATTATTTTGGAGAACAAGGGGGTGATGGTGATAGGCCTGTAGTTGGACTGGTCTGAGCGGTCGCCTTTTTTAGGGATCGGGTGGACAAAAGCTGTCTTCCATGATTTCGGGACTACGCCTAGGGAGTAGGAGTACCGGAAAAGACGCGTTAGAACCGGTGCCAACTCCGGAGCACACGTCCTCAGCACAATTGGAGGGATTCCGTCAGGCCCACTCGACTTGTGGATGTCAAGGGAGAGGAGTGCTCTGTGAACCAAGCGCTGTGAGAACCGCACATCCGGCATGGAGCACTCACACCGCGGGATGGTCGGCGGTGTGTTCCCCCCGTCATCAACAGTCGAGTTGGACGCAAAAAGGGAGCCTAAAAGGTCGGCCTTCTCTTTTGCGTCGTGGGCCAGTGAGTCGTCCTCCCTGTGCAGAGATGGTAGTGATGGCTTACAGAAATTCCCTTGGACAGCCTTGGCGAGAGACCAGAATGCACGGGTTCCCGAAGGAATGCGTACTAGTTTCTCGCCAATTCTGCCTATGTGCTCTGACTTTGCCTTGGCAATAACTCTTTTGAAGGACCTGGAGGCGAAGTTATACTTCTTTTTGAGCGTGCTGGTGTTTACATCCCGAGTCACCGAAGCCGCAGCCCAGGCTTGATAACACTCCTGCTTACTGCGTAATGCAGTCTTACAGGAGCGACCAAACCAAGGCTGAGATCTGCCTCCGATGGGTACCACAGATGATGGAATAAATAGTTCCATTCCCTGTAGCACCATATCAGTGACAGAGTCAGCAACAGCGCTGGGATCGTCCGGCGAGAAGCAAACCCGCCCCCATGGGTAGGAAGCAAAGAAAGACCGCATTCCGTCCCAATCCGCCGACCTGTAATGCCAAACACGGCGGCAACCTGCAAAACGCAACCGCGAGGGGAGCGTGAGTGGCACCACACTCCGGATCAGATAATGGTCCGAAGAGCCAAGAGGGGCATCGATGGAAACCTGATATCCGTCCGGATGAGTGGTCAGCAGAAGGTCCAACAGGGAAGGTGTATGATCCTCAACATCTGGAATCCGCGTAGGCGATGTAACCAGTTGTGTCAGACCATATGCCAAGGCAAAGTCATAAACAGATCTCCCCGCATGATCGGTTAAACGTGAACCGAGCCATTCGGCGTGGTGGGCGTTAAAATCGCCAAGGATCACGATCTCTGCGGATGGGACCTGTTGTAGCAAGGAATCTGTAGCCATTTGGACGTGGTCGATGAGTCGGTCTGTTTCGGCATTACCGCTATGGGACCTATAGAGGCACACGTAGACGCGCGGATGGTCGTCGCTGTCTACGCGTAGCCAAAGGATGGACAGGTCCGAACCTTCAAGACTGCCGAGGCGTCGAGAACAGATGTCCTCTCTGACATACACGCAAACTCCAGCCCGAGGCACAAAGGAGTGCTCCAATTTGTACCCCGGGTAGGAGAGATACGAAGTATCAGCCGGAGAGGACACCTGCGTCTCGGTCAGAAAGAGCAAGGCCGGCTTCGGCGTCTCAAGATGGTAGTGGACGGCGTTTAGGTTCGAGTGAAGTCCCCTGATGTTGCAGAAATTCACGGATAGCGTGGCAGGGGTCGCCTTGGTCTTGTTGCTCAGTTTGCCCCGAGCAGTTATTGTGTTGAGCGGAATTTTGCCCCCCCCAGAATACGCGGGTCAGCCTGAGCACCCACGCTCAGGAGTGGAATAGCATGGTCGTGGATGCTCAGCGAGGGATTCTCCAGGGGTACTGGTACCCTCCTGGGGTAGTTTATGACGTAATTCCGCTACCATGTTGATGGGGGGGGGGGGGGGAATTGGGCCTCCGGTCACCTGCACTCACCAGACGCGGAAGCAGAGCTTCCACTTCACGCCGGTATTATGTGAGGTCGTGGTACTAACCCGGCTCGAGCCGGCCCATACGTGCAACAGCAAAAGCTGCTGCAAGGCTCTACCACCGTTAAGCTTAGGCTTAGGAGAAGGCAGTAATTTATAAAATTACCGACAGATAGTTCAATTTTATTTATATATATATAGATTAAAATTCACTAATGTTGATGTTTTGTGTATGTTGGGTGATTTCCACTCAATGGAGTGACGACGTCATGAAACATGCAGAAAGTCAATGGCTGCTGGTGGCTCAGAACCCTGCTTTCAGGCAGTCTATGAAAGAGGTCTATGTGCAGTATTTATCCTGTGTAAATCTGTAATAATAATGGATGTAGCTTTTTAAACATAAGTAAGATTCCTAATCCTTCTTATTTATTGAGGGTAGTATTTTCTGCTGGCTCCTACAAATGGCCCGCATTATTCTCTTTTGATAAACGACCACCTCGCATATATCTCATGACAGCAGTTGACCGTTCTCCAGACTTTCAGTTATGTTTTGTATCGGATATTAACATAAAAGTGTAGTTATTTAAATAAAACTAATATTATGGATTTTATCAAGTTTCACTTACTTTATTTTGTAGCAATATAAATACGTATATAGTTATATATATTATTATATATTATATTATAGTTCCATATTTTATATATATTGATGTATATCAATTCATTACAACTTAGTTTGTAACTGATGTAAATCCAGGGACGATCTTGAACATTCACTTACCCCCTTATTGTTTTTGAGTGTTTTTGGAAAGTTCTGTAGGTAATAGAAATATTTTACTTCTCAGGCATGTGGGTTTCCTCGCGAATTTAGCATTCAAAAAGAAAACAAAAAAGATATTTATTTAATGCTACAATTTGATTCAATATAACATTTATTTTACAGACAAACAAAAGAGAGACAATACTAAACGAAATATTTAAAAGACAAAAAAAATTAATTGCATCAACAAAAAGGCCACCGACTCAGCATAATGCTACAGTAACTGAGTTACCGCAGCGCTGATATTCTGTCGGAGCCACATATGTAAGTCGACTTGTGAGCAATCGCTGGAAAAAATTTGGTACCTATTTTATAACTTATAATCACTAAGTACTCAAACAAAATTAATATTAAATCTAACAGTTATGGAATAAAACAAATTTTACGGATTTTATGGCGTTTAATTTGACCTGTTTTAAATCCAGTAGTTTGCTGCGATGGTGCTGTAAAGTGTCCGAAACGTTAGGAATTAAAGAAGTTAAAATTAAACACGATAAAATCCGTAAAATTAGTTTTATTTTATGAGAAGTATTCGCGGAAATAAAAAAATCTTTATCTGATAGTCATATTATTTAATTATTATTGTTTACATGAAAGTAGCTAACTAACTCTATGCTACGTTCTCGTGTCTATATAAATATTAGTCCATACCTCAAACCGAAAATCTATGGCCTTATTCCTATAAAAAAAAACATTTGGTATATTTCCTTTTAAGAATTATAAATTCAAATAATTAACTATCCAGGCTATGAAAACATTTATCATTTGTGATTTCAGGGATTGAACTCGTCCGCGTACGATAAAAGCAAACGCCATTTTCATAATAAATTGATAAAAGTGAATTGAGAGAAAATTTTCAAGAAACCTTGGATTAGAGAAAAGAATAATGGGCGGAGATAATGTCGTTTGACACTTCCCCGCTACTAACCTCATGTCGGTAAATATCTCGCAGAAAGGTACAAATGAATAAATAAAACGGGTTGACATTAAATTTAAGACATTTCTTGGCAAATGTAAAAAGGTTGGAATATTCTTCGATAGGGGTTGAAATAACGTCCAATTACTGTAGAGCCAAGTCACCGAGTAATCGCAGTGTAAGAATACCACGTATCATCCTGTAGGTATTGTAAGAAGCGACAGAGGGAATAAAGCCAGAAGTTGGGTAGTAGCGTCTGCCTAACGACTAAAAATAAAAAAACTGTGGTTGCCTAACTATGAAAATATCCCCCTATGAGGTAATCTTTACGTGGTAGAGCCATGCTGCAGCTGTATTAGTCGTATAGTTGTAGCACAAATGGGTCGGCTCGACCGGGAAAGGACCACGCTCTCACAGAAAACCAGCGTCAAATATCAGCTTAACACTGTTGTGTTTCGTATGTTGAGTGTAGAGAACCGGAGACCCTTTTTGCTGGAAACAAGGCATTCCGTCTTAGTCCTCACAGGTGGCAACGCTTCTGCATTTTGATTCGCGAGCGAGGATAAACGTAGATGTCTATGGGCTGCAGCAACCACTTGCCATCGGGTGGACTGCGTGCTCGTTTGTCACCATATACTATTAAAAAAAATCTATGGGGGAGGCCTATGTTCAGCAGTGAACGTTAATTTTTTTTATAGAATAAGGGTGACATACGAGCACACAATCCACCCGATGGTAAGTGGTTGCTGCGGCCCATATACATCTACATATATCCTCGTTTGCGAATCAAAATGCAGATGCGTTGTCACCCGTGAGGACTAAGATGGAATGCCTCATTTCCAGTAAAAAGGGCCTCCGGCCACCTGCACTCACCAAGCGAAACGCAGAGGTAAACCTCTACTTCACGCTGGTGTTCTGTGAGGTCGTGGTACCAACCCGGTTTGAGCCGGCCCATCCGTGCGACAGCAAAAGCTGCCGCGTGGCTCTACAACTATTAATATGTTGTAATATAAAACTGTCGAGCAAATAACATGCTGAAAACTATTCTGTTGTTTAATTATATTACGAAACTTAGTTTGTTTTAATTCTAATGCATTTCAGAATTTACAAAAGAGGGTTTTGTTCTAAATAATTAGATTTAAAAAAGACTATAAGACTATTTTAGAAATAGTAATGTGGCGGCACTTTCATCGCGCCACAAGCGAAACGAACCGAAGCTTCAATCGCGCTATCAAAGTTCGGTAGTACTGCGGTATATATAGAATAGCTCTGAACTAATCATATGCAGCGTTGATCGCTTCCCGAGCTAAACACCTTGCTCGGCGAGAAATCTCCCTTTTTCCCTTCCAAATTGGTATACACACGCAACCAAATAACCTTCGGAAACTATAACTTGAAGTCTTCTTCATTATCCTCAAGAACCCCTACCATATCTTCCACGGTAAAAGTGTAAAATGGAGCTAACAGTTTGCTGAAAGGTTGAATTGAAAACCTTCAGAGATCTCTCTAGCGTTAACGTCTACACATGGTAGAGACATGCTGCAGCTATATTATGGTTGTAACACGAATGGGCCTCAGTATGGTGTCAGCTGGTATTCTTCCTTCCTTTCCCAGCCGACCTGACCCATTCAGACTACAACCATACGCTTGCCTTTGATGATGTATGTTATTATTCATCATCATTGCACAAGTACACTGCTGAGCATAGGCCTCTCCCAAGGAACGCCACAAAGCACGGTCCTGAGCCACCTGCATCCTTCGACTTCCTGCATGTCTTACTAGGTTATCACTCCATCTAGTGGGGGGACGCCTTACACTTCGTCTACCGGTACAAGGCTGCTAGTCGAGCACCTTTCCTCCTCATCGATTGTCGGTTCTTCGTGCTACATGTTCGGCCCATTGCCACTTCATCTTACTAATCCGTTGCACTATGTCGGTTTCTCTCATACTAGAAACCTCAAACATAGTCCTCTCTATAGCTCGCTGAGCGACCTTGAACTTCTTCATACAGCCAGCAGTGAAAGACCACGTCTCGGATCCATAATTCATCACTGGTAAAACGCAATCGTTGTACAATCTTGTTTTCAAGTTTTAAGGTCAGGTACTCGTCAAAACTTGAAAGTGAGAAGATGTGACGTAATCTCCTGAATGCTGTCCAGCCGAGTAGATACATATATATATCTTAATAGCCCGTAAATGTACCATTAAGGCAAAGCAAAGTCCACTCATATAAAAGGTTATTTGAGCTGAAATATAGCAATGATTCATAACGCTACTTCGGTGTGGTTTACGGTCTTCACATTCTCCTATTATGTTTAAATTTCTCTGACGTGATTATCTTACGATACATCTTTTTAGAACCGATTACTTCTTTCAATAAAAATTTCAATATCCATCCATTATAGCCTATCAAAGTCCACTACTGAGCATAGTCCTTCCCAAAGATTTTCTTCATAAGGAGCATAAATATTTTCCATAGTTGCCAAGCTTGGCAGACGGGTTTGCAACCATAGTCCTTTATTTTCCAGTTCTTATTAGAAAAACTCTGCTGCCTATCTCCTGGTTTGTTTCCCTCTGTCGCTTCTTACGACCCCAACGAAAAAAAATGGTGTAGTGGATGTTGTTTACACTGCTACAACACGGTGAATTATCAATGGAGTAACAAATTATTCTTTCGACTCCACAGAGTCAGTAATTCCTTCTTGGGCAATGCATACGCTATTACAACAAAGTCCCAGAAAATATACAAGGTATCTCTATTACCAAGTTTAAATATTTAATTAAACAAAAGCTGTATAAAAAGATTTATTATAATATAAATGAATACATGGTTATAACCCCTGGGAATGAGGTGGTCGTTTCCAAGCGGTTTCTAAAATAAATTTTGTAAATAGTTTGTAATCATTTATATTGTAAAATTTATGTTAAAAAAAAGTCCCGCTGGGTTTCTTGCTGGTTCTTCTCAGGACAGAGGGTTTTTTTCGAACCAGTGGTAAAGTTAAAAATGGCTTTCAATAAGAATTACTTGTAAAAAATATTGAAGAAATAATTAGTCTATTCTATTCTTGAATAAACATTAAAAATTAGTAAATGGATTTAGTTTTTTATAAACGATAATTTATTTACATAAAATAATATTTAAAATATACAACATTTATTTATAACTAGCTGACATGGCGAACTTCGTACCGCCTACGATACAATACGATACGATATAATATTTATACGATACTAACGTCACTCAATTGTTTTGCCTTCCCGGAACCCCTCCACTAATACATAAACTTTATGGTATGGTATTAAAGTTTAAATTGATTTTTAAGTATTATTACGAATCTTTTGTATGAGAATATAGAAAAGTGTTGTTTTTAGACTTTTTCAGGCAATTTTTTAAATTCTTCTCTCCGTAAGAACCATCTTCGTACTTCATGGAATATTATAAAAAAAGAATTAGCGAAATCGGTTCAGCTGCTCTCAAGATTTGCGCTTAACAACACATTCAGCGATTCATTTTTATATTATAGATTATTAAGGCTAAGTATAACCAATTAGTGAGGTAAAGCAGCCATCGTTCTTGGTACTAGAACGCATTGATTATGACTATATGATAATTTAAGTTTTTAGTTTGAGTTTTTATTTCGTATCGTAGTAAATATTATGTAAATGTGTAGTTGCGGTTTAAGAATATCCACTATCCAAAAACAGGTCAAATCAGGACATCGGCAGCAATGTCTTCCTAATAACGACTTAAAATAAAAGCTGCGGTTGCCAACCCGCTTGCCAAGCCTGGGAACTGAGACAAATACTCTCCCATGAGACAATCTATACTGTAACGGTAACGATAATAAATATCTTATGTGATTATGCGGTAGCTTTTAACAACTCAGTAGTAAATAATGATCGGGTATTATCAAGAAGGTTGATATAACATAATATATTTTATACTACCCTTAGCGTTAGTAAAAGTGCGCAAACAGCACTTTAATACTCCACCAAGCCTAAATCCAAATTACGCTCTTTACAGCACTTTGCGATAATAAAACGTAAGGCTCGTATATTTGGAACAGTGTGGTATCTACTCTGAGGTAACAGAAAGTGCTGAAGATTTAATTACAGCCTTCTTTTTACAGGCGAATAAAACATTTACTGGCTGAAATAAGAACATGTAATACGCAATAAGATGGTTCTAGGCCTAATTATTTTTAGACTTGTATGAATGTTGACGTGGTAGAGCCATGCTGCAGCTATCTTAGTTATATAGTTGTAGTACGAATGGGTGGCTCTATCAGAGAAGGATCACGCTCTCACAGAATACTAGTGTAAAATAGCAGCTTAATGCTCTTGTGTTTCGTATGGTAAGTGTAGAGAACCAGAGACGCTTTTTACTGGAAACGAGGCATTCCATCTTAGTCCTCAAGGACTTGATTCGTAATCGAGGATAGATGTAGATGTCTATGGGCCACAGCAAACACTTAACTTTAGGTGGACTGTGTGCTCGCTTGTCACCTTTATTCTATAAAAAAATATACTTTGGAACAACTGTACTAATGATTTGAAATTACATCACTGTACAAATTTGAAATATCAATCTTAAATTTCAAAGCCTACTTATTTTTAGACTTCTCTTTTAATTGATTCCATTACGCTCCCGTACTTATGATTTGCTTCTTATTTTTAAAATTTATCTATTCATTCATTTTAGCCTATTAAAGCCCACTGTTAAACATTCACCTCCCCTTATATTTTCTAATATAATATAAAAATTTAAATTTTGTACAACTGACTTCAATACAAATTATTAAAAATAACTCAAAAACTATTATTCAGACTTTGGTCAAATTTATATGGGACTATATGTGCAGCACCAGCTTTCAATGAATTCAAGAATCATCGAACACATGAAAAAACATACAGTCGAATTGAGTACCTCCACCTGTTTGAAGTCGGTAGAAAATGGATACTTTTTTTTACTTATTATAAGCCACTTTACCACAATTCCACCTGGTTTTAAGTGGTGATGTAGCCCCAGATGGTAAATCGCACTGTCTTAGCGTAACAAAAACCTATTCACTCTTGCCGTAAAGACGCCCAGAGTTTTCCATATTTATCACACTTTGCAGGTGGGTTGGAATCCGAACATTTTTACTTTCTAATTGTTATTACGAAGATGCTTCTTACCAACTCCTGATTGTTTCTCTGTCGCCACTTACAACACTCATGGGACGATATGGGGTAATGGATATTATTAAATCGCCACTACACGGTAATTTATTTAATAAATTGTCTTATTATTATTGCCGAAAAATTAAGCTTATCGATAAAGTAAAAGCAACTGTAATGCTGAATGAATTCAAAGACAAATTAGCGAAAAATGTGATTTCGATGTGTAAAAAATTACAAAGTATTCTTCGGGTCTCTTACCGCCCTTCAGTTGTATTCTCGCTAATAATTATATAGGTCAATAGCGTGCTTGTGAAAGCAAAAGAAGATATAATTCCCCTGCTGACACCAATTAACCTAATCCGAGCGTTTCTTCTCACTCAAGAGGGCCGTGTTTAGATGTAACAAAATAACGTTTCTCTATAACGAATAATAAGACGATTTGTAACTTCTGTTTTACTTTTATTTATTAAATTGTCAACACAACATCTTTTAAAAGAATACTTTTTATCTAATTGAACTAAGAATTTAGAAGAAAACTAGCCCATAAAATACAGTACTTTTCTGTATACTCTTTTTGAAGATTTGTAACTTCTGTTCTCTTTAGTTTATTATGTTGTTGTCATAACTTTTTTAAGGACACATTAAATGAAACTAATATTTACAGACATCTACATCTATATTCAATTTAGGATTAAAATGTAAATGCGTTGTCATCCCTAAGGACTAAGATGGTCTCGTATCCAGTAAAAAGGGCTTCGGTTCTCTACAGTCACCATACGAAGCAAAGCGCATTAAGCTACTAAAAAATCAGCTCAGTCTTTGTCCTTCATTTTTAATAAAAAATGTCCAACTTGACTGTGTGCCCGTTTGTAACCCATATTCTATTAAAACGAAAAACGATGCCTAGTCGTAAGATTGTTCTAAAACATATGAGATGGCGATGAATAATAAGAAGGTTATTTATACATACAAATAAATAAAATTGAAGTGTCTGTTTGTAAAGTCAGAATAACAGCTTTTTACTAAACGCATATGAAGTTATATACGGTACTTTAACAAAAACACAGTTTTAAAATTTTTTGTCTGTCTGTCTGTCAGTCTGTTTGTTCCAGCTAATATCACTGGCAAATAGCTGATATTATAAGGAGTAACTTAGGCTACCTTTATTTTAGAAAATCAATTAGGGTTCCGCGCAAAAAGACCCTAAATTACACGCGGGCAAAGTCGCGGGGAGACAGATAGTATAAAATATAAGGTTATACAAATAATAATGAACGTTCGTAATCACTGTTATTGACTGGTATGACGTTTTCTATAATAATTCATATATTAAAACTAGTACCTACAACGACGTCCTCGTGCTGCACATGTCAATTGCACGCATTTGCCGTGCTTAGTTTTTAACTGTCACAGCCACGCTAGATTGAATAAATTATAGTATCCATACATTTTAGAGTTGTTATACATTCATTAATTACATAATATATCAAAGGATCAGTACACTGAAGTGGCAATGGGCTCGCCATAGAGCTCGAAGAATCTAGAACCGATGGGAAAGAATGGCAATCGAGTAGGTTATAAGCGACTTACGTCGGTCTCCCACTGGATTGAGTGACGACTTATGGTGGTCTATTGAATAGATAAGAGTGACAAACGAGCACACAGTCCACTCGATGGAAAGTGGATTTTGTGGCCCATAGACATCTACATCTTTACTCGATTAAGAATCGAATTACAGATGCGTTGTCACCCTTAATGACGAAGATGTATTGCCTCGTTCCACTAAAAAGTGTTTCCGGTACTCTATATTTACCGAAACACAGCAGAAATTTATCCACTATTTTACGCCAGTATTCAGTGAGAGCGTGGTCTTTCCATAGTCAAGTCGACCTATTCGTGCTGCAACCGTAACATAACAGCAGTATGGCGGGCTGTAATGATAATAATGATGATGAATCAATATAATTTAACATCCGTATCTCGTCAGTTTTAACTTACACTAAACAACACCCCGATATTATTGTGAAGCGCATTTTGAATTAAGTCATGTGTATATTTTCAAGCAGCCTACCCGCGGAGGCTTAAGCGCTGTAATAATCCGTGTTACATCAAAGTGAATGTTGATAACGCCGGTCCCTTTTATCCCAACTCATTTGAAATTCGCTGAAGCCCATTTTACCTTTTATCAGCATCGTAAACTTAAAATTATAGTACCGGATTGGGGAAGAAATGAGATGGATTACTGTCTGATTTAATGGGTTTTTATGAAATATGGTGATTGGGATTTATAAATGTTACGTTTGTAGTATATAGGTTAAGAATCTTTTGAGAAAATTGATAACAAGTTATGCCCAACTTTTTTGTCAGGTATACTTCAAAATATGAAAACAATGTTATACAACCAGTGCGTGTTGCTAGTGCTGACATATGGTTCTGAAACGTGGTGTTTCACTGCTGGCCATTTAAAAAAGCTGAAGGTCGCTCAGTGTGATATTAAGAGGGCTATCCTCGGATCATGTTTAAAGTCCAAGTCACTCATATGCCGGTAGTTGTTGGGGGCACTAAGCTAGTCCGACTAGGTAAGTCCAACTTCGACCGAGAGGTCAATCGACGGATTCAACTCGGTTGGCCAGCGTTCGGGAAACTACGACACATCTTCTCGTTAGACATACCTCAAAACCTGAAAACGAAATTTTACAACCAGTGAGTGTTGCCAATGATGACTTACGGATCTTAGACGTTGTCCTTCACTGCTGGCCGTATAAGGAAACTCAAGGTCGCTCAGCGTGCTATGGAGAGGGCTACACTCGGTGATTCTCTGCGTGAAAAATTCAGAAATGTGGATATGCACAGTAGAACTAGAGTAACCGACATAGCCCAACGGATTAGTAAGCTGAAGGGGCAATGACCCGGCCATATAGCTCGAAGGACCGACAACTGATGGGGAAGAAGGGTTCTCGAGTGGCAACCTCGTACCTTTAGGCAAAGTACAGGGTGGCTGCACACTAGAAATAAGACATGCAGGAAAGAAGTATGGAAAATAAACTTTCGTTCAGCTAAGTCGGTGTACTTTACCATCTCAAGCTACATTACCACTTAACATCAGATGGGAAGTCAAACACTCGCTTACAATAGTTTAAATAAAGTCTGCTGATGTAACTGTATGCGTGGCTAATACTTAAAGGGATTGAGATGATTTTGAGCTTATATGCTGTTACTTTAATTTTTTGACCCTTTTGAATTGACTAGGAATATCACAACCTCAAGATAACGTTGTCTAAAGAACGTTGTCTAAATGGTTACTTTGAAAACCTTATCCCCTATTATTCCACTCTTAAAGGTAGAACTTTTTCCAAATTCATATAGGACCACTAATGAAGTATAAATCTATACATATAAAAGATGTTTGTATATATGAAATCGTTTATTTACTTTAATCTCTTTAACTCAATATCTATTTGATCAATCACCATGAAAATTGGTATATATATATTTCATTGAAGAGGGTTTATATTTACAAACTAAAGAAATTGAAAAGAAAATTTAGAAACAAACACAATTTAATATTAAAAAAAAACGTTGCTGAACACAACCTATCATATTAACTAAAAGACAACGTCTGCCGGGTTCAGCTTGTCTAATTGATAAGAAAGAATCATTGTAATCGGATCAAAATTCACGAAATATCGCGTGACCTACAAAAAAACATCAAACTAATTCAGCACCTCCCCCTTTTTTGACGTTGGTTAAAATTAATAGACTTACGCGCACACAATCGTCCAAGTTGCTTAGAGATGAAGTTAGATATATAATAATATTAAAAGTACTCTATGAAGTGTGGCCGGGACTAAATAAGGTACTACAAACACGGGACTGAAAACTAGTGTTATTGTTATAAAGATATTAAATAATTAGCTAAGATCCGCGTAGTAAAAATATCCGTGTATAAAAATGTTCTAAGCGGATCTTACCTAACTAATTTTTAACATCTTTAATGTAATGGATTTCCGCAAAGTAACGCCTGGTTCTATTAATTAGTGTTGTTACCAAGTCTGGTACATACCGCGGTCTTATTTTTCAGCACATATTTTTTAATTATATTATTCTTGTTACGGCCCGTAGCTGCCCTTGCAAAGGTTAAATATCCGGGGCCCATGAGCGGAAGGTTCAACGGGCAGCCGCGGGTTCGAGCCCGAATGGCTATATGGAAATGTCCTATCATAATAAACTATATGGGAGAATGCTAGAAACACATAGTACGTACCAGTATCAGAAGCTGAAGTGGCTTAACGAATACTTATCATCAATTTTGATTTTAAATTATTCTTTTACAATCTAATATAATATTATTAACAAGCCCAATGGTCAGAACAGTAATTGCATAAAAAACATTACTCATAACAGAAACATTTTATACCCTATGTCACTCCCACAGTTAAGCCGAATCCAACGACATATACTATGTTAAAATCCATCAAACCGTTTAGACTATAGAGCGTGCCAAAGAAATAGACATAGGTACATACTGAAAAACATTACGATCTTTCTGTGGCAGTCGGCTTAAAATAGAAACTTTAGTTTATTTCACCCTTATTAATAAATAAAATTTAATTTTTTCGTAATATTTCAAAATCTGTTGAACATCTTTCGAATTTTTTTAAAGATTAATATCGAAATTGAATTATATTCAGGAAATTCTTCTTTCAATTCGGAAAGTAGGGCAGGGGCGGCGTTAATTAAGAAATCTTCAGGGTTTTCCAAAGGCTATTCTTTTGCAGAGCAAACAAATCGCGTTTATTAGGGCCGTTATCGTGTAATCATTGGCTTATCTCAGCGATTTATTGTACGTAATAACATTTTTCATTTGATATCTCCAGAGCTTTCTCTTAAAGAACTTGAAATTCAAAATAAATTTTATTAATCTAGATTGATTTAAAATTTTATCATTTATTTACATAGCTCTGAAATGTATAAAATATTAAGAAACTATAATTAAAAAAAACTGAAACTAAATACTTAAATTATCATAGTCATACTTGCCGTGCTACGTTTCGTCGCTAAATGGCTTTACTTAGCCTTTGAGCGAGAAAACGACCAGACCTCTTATCACCAGCAGCGACGGCCACTGCTAAAGATAGGCCCCGCCATAGATTGCCTTATATCATCATAGTTTACACGCTGGAAAAGCGGATTGTCAAAGAAGAAGCTGTCGACATCCGCATGATTATAACAAAGGTTTTGGATATTCTTATACCGCCTTACCATCTGATGGGATAAAAAGCCCGCTGTGTTTCTTGCTGTTTTTTCCCAGGACATAGATGTTATTTCCAGCCAGCGGTAAAAGTAAAAAGGATTTGTAAGTAATATAAATTAATAAAAAAATAATTTAATTTATGAATTGGTTAAGTACCTATAAAGTTATAGGTTGAAACTTTTTAAATTCTTAATAAGTAAGAATTACGAAGTTTGACTTCACCCAGGGGTAAATTTAAGATGTAATTGAAAAGAAAATTATATTCTCAAAGTTTTATTCGGGTCAAATGATCCCTATGTAAATTGAAAACCGTTCTTTTCCCAGCACGGAAAACGATCTTTAAAAGTAAGGCAAAAAATTATATTGTTATTTTTTCCTCAAATAGTGTATTAATAAGTAGACTTTTTACTTCAAAATACTATAATAGAGACACTAAATCTCGTTATCTGTCCATCTCTTCCCCTTTCACTGTGTATTTTTCCGATTTATTTTAATGTATTATTGTATAATTTAATTTAAGAACATGCTTTGATTACATAAGGGTAAAATATTAAAATATGCCCTTTTATTTTTGATTTAGAATAATTTACCATAGCCATAAAAAAAATAAAAAATGAGGTATTAGCGGTGTTTTTTTTTACTGAGTAATCTCATTTTGAAAGGATAGTAGATTGAAAATATGTTGACATTTGACAAATAAAATAATAAATGCTTTTAATTTCATTCTCATTTCATTTCACTGCATTAATATTTCTATTCATAAACATTACAACTGTGAGAGTAAGTGGATTCGTTGGGCCATAGACAGCGATGCCTCGTGTAGAGGCGAAACACGTGTGGTATTATCGTCAGTGCTGTGTCTTGCCTAGTGTAGTGGTGTTGGGAGTAGCGGTGCTGGGATGAGGTCCTTTTGCACTTGGGCTGACCCATTCGTGCTGCAAGCTTAATTTTACTTTTTTTTATTTATTTAGCTGTCTTAATTCCAATTCAAACCCCACATGTGGTAAGCAATCCTTTTGATGTTGTGCGCCTTTGTTATAAATTTAAGTTCAAGTAAATAAAAGTTCATCCAGTAAATAATAAAATTACTTTCAATATGTATTATGTAATAACCTAAATTTAATAAAAACCATTCTATTCTATTCTTTTATATTCTACCCAATACCCCATATTTCCGTAGTAGAGCCATGCTGCAGCTATATTAATAGTATAGTTGTAGCACGAATGGGTCGGTATGACCGGGGAAGGACCACGCTCTCACAGAATACCATGGTGAGTGAAGAGAACCGGAGACCCATTATACTGGAAAAGAGGCATTCTATCTTAGTCCTCACGGCTGATAACGTTTTAATTCGCAAACGGATATAGATCTAGATGTCTAAGGGCCACAGCAACCACTTACCATCAGGTGGACTGTGTGCTCGTTTGTCACCCTTAATCTATAAAAAAAAATATCTTTACGTGGGTGTCGAAAACGAAACAGAAGATGAGAAGCAGCATCATCCTGATAGTAATTCAAAAATTATAAAAACCACGGCTGCCAGGCTTGTACGTCAAAATCCCACCTATAAGGCAATCTTTGGGAGACGCATATATTTAGCAGTGGACTGTAATGGATGGATAGATGGAATAACTGTATTATAAACACAAAAAAATATTAAACTATTTTTTAACAGTTTATCGTGCCAAAGAAAATAATATAATGTAACCAGAAATATAAAAGTTATTTTGTAGGTATATTGTACTTTGATATATGACATTGCGTGTTTTTCCAGAACCCTTATCGGAAATTCCGGGACGCCTCTCAACTTAGTACTCATGCATAAGTTATAAGATAGTTTATTAACATGACATAAGAAAACATCTCATTATTATATAACTTAGTATATGTCAGAGCTACCGTACCGTATATAGGTAGCAATATTATGTATGTTCACTTAAGTGCAAGCTTAAGGCGTGAGTGTGGAACGTTCGGTAAGCCACTCAGGACGGTGTAACTGAAGCGTGATCATCCTTGCCGAACAAAGCAAGGCAACGCTACTTGCTAACTCGGTTTCTGACACGAGCGCACATTCTACCTGATAGAAAGTTGATGCTGTAGCTCATAGACTTCTTAATCTATCCTCATTTAAGAATCAAAATGTAGATGAGTTGTCACCCATGAGATCTAAGATGAGATGTCTCTTTTCCAATAAAAAGGTTTGATTTTATTATAGAAAAGGCACAAGAGCATACCGTTCACATGATGGTGAGTGTTGACCGCCGCACATGAATGACTGTAAGCCGTATAACTGTACTCAGACTGTCTAAATCATATTTCACAAAGAAGTCGTACGAGGAAGAAAATTCCTAGTAAATAGCATAGCAGTGAACCGCCAAGCATCCATACGATGACTTTACTCTGGTATTCTGTGAGGGCGTGATCCTACCCCGGTTAAGCTGACCCATTCGTGCATCAACAATAATATACCTGCGATGGTTCTACGATGTAAAGAAAGACCAAAACATGTGACACAACAAGCAAAAATTATTTATGTCAATAACTCGCTTTCGTGTATATCTCTTTGGGTCGAATTTAGTTATTTTTTTAAACTAACTTCTCGATGAGCTAGAGAATATAAATTTTGAACATAGTTTAGAATCGGATGACAATGTAAGAATAATATTCAAAAAGAAAACTTGGTACACTAAATTTTTATAATGTGTTATTTAAAAAGAATCACTTGTTTCTTTATCAATACTGTTTGAATTTTCACCTGCAGTACATTTTTTATTCAGCAACAAACATCCAATTTAACGGACTACACTGAAGGCTTTTACAACTCCAAGCGAGAATAGGAAAAATATTGCCGACCCAATTCCCCAAGCTAAGAAACTTTTAATGCTCTCAACATTTTTATTCCTTCGCTTCCTCGATCGTCCGAGTTTTGTAAAGAGTCGTGCTGACAGCAGGTGCGGCTAAAGCGTTAATTAAAGAGCTTGCTGTGCCTGCATTCTATGCCAATGGGGATGAAGGCAAGAGTTTGCTTATGCCTTCGTCTGCAGCTTATTTGTAAGATTTACTAAAATATTAAATATTATTTTAGCCGACCAAAAAAAGGTGTCGGTTTACATACTTACTCCGCTCGAGTCCAGTCTGGAAATGTTCGGATATTTTACAAGATATTGATAATAATCTTAAAATAGCTATAGAAAAAATTCTAAATTTAACTTTAAATACAACAGCCTGGACTCAAGCTACTTTACCTATAAAATTTGGTGGCATTGGTGTGAGAAATCTTTCTAGTATTGCATTGCCTGCTTTCCTTGCTTCCGTGCATAGTGTCAGTGACTTATGTAACATAATTTTAAATAATAAAGTAGACTTATGCTTTGCTACGGTGGCAGGTCAGACATGGGAAACGCTCTGTCCTGGTGTAAATGTTCCACTGGAAGTTAACCAACAAAAACAGTGGGATATTCCGTTGGTACAGGGCGTTCAGAAGGATTTGTTTCATAATTTCCATAGTGACCAAGATAAGGCACGCCTTTTAGCTGTTTCGACTAAGGAATCTAGTCACTGGTTACACGCTTTACCATCAAGTAATCTCGGCACATTACTTGATAGGGAAAGCTTGCGCATTGCCGTAGGAATCCGACTAGGAGCGGCGATTTGTCAACCCCATCAGTGCCCCTGTGGTAGCAGCGTCGACAAGTTTGGGCTCCACGGACTTTCATGTAAGAAAAGCGCTGGTAGGTTTTCACGACACAGTTCTTTAAACGATGTCATCCGAAGGGCTCTTGTCTCTATAAATGTTCCCTCGGTTTTAGAGCCTTGTGGAACATTTAGAGACGATGACAGGAGACCCGACGGTATGACATTGGTCCCTTGGAAGAGAGGTAAAGCCCTAGTGTGGGATGCTACTTGCGTAGACACTCTGGCGGCCTCTCATTTCAGGGGTACCTCGTTTAAAGCCGGGGCGGCATCAGAGGCAGCTGAACTGAGTAAGTGTCGCAAATATGAGTCTCTGAGAGATGACTACATATTTGTGCCATTTGCTGTAGAGACTATCGGTCCGTGGGGTCCACGTGCGGTGAAGTTCCTAAAGGAACTCCATCCGCGGCTGGTCGTTGCTGCTGGTGATAAGAGGGCTGGTTCTTTCCTCGCTCAAAGGCTAAGTATAGCCATTCAGCGGGGAAACGCAGCCAGCGTTCTTGGCACGATACCGCGGGGAGTAGGACTATATGATAATTAAGTTTCTAGTTTTAGTTTTTTTTTTGTTATCATAGTTTTTAATATTGTAGATAAAAATAAGTATTATGTAATAATTCATATAAAAAAATTCACCTATATACTTTTATTATATTACGCGATATCGTATATAGTTGTGAACCTATTTTAATGATGCTTTTTTATTAAATAGGTTATACTTCAGTGGATATTGAACAATGAGGAAATTTATAATTCGATTGTATGTTTTTGTATGTATGTAGTGCGATAACTTCAACAGTTGTGAACTAATTTAGATTATTGTTTTGTAATCAAAAACCAAAAATACAAAACTCAAAAACTATTTGTCAAACCTTGATCTAAATTATATGGAACCACATGAAAAGTACCAGATTTTGAAATAAAAAAGAATCTTCGAAATCGCACTTCACCCAGAAAAAAGTTATGAGGTAACACCCATAAAAAAAAAAACATAGTCGAACTGAAAACGTCTCCTTTTTGAAGTGGGTAGAAATAATTTAAAATTGAAAATTTTGAACAACCGACTTTTTTACAATTAACCGATTTTTAACAATTACTCAAAAACTATTAGTCAGATTTTAATCAAATTTATATGGAACCACATGTGCAGCAGCAGCTTTCAAATAAAAAAAGAATCATCGAAATCGGTTCACTCAGTAAAAAATTATGAGGTAACACATAAAGAAAACATACAGTCGAATTGCATACCGTCTCCTTTCTTCAAGTCGGTAGAAAAATACTTCAGATACGTTTTTCTAATTACTTGTTACTATAAAAGTTCTAGCTCGGCGACTAAGCTTTGCGTGGCGTGGTGAGACGAAAGCTATTAATAAGAAAATCTTTTTTGGAGTTTGTGAATACTTTCTAACAGAGTACACAAGGTACTTAAGGATCTTTATCGCAAAATGGTTAATGCGATTCTTTAGATTAGTCGCTCGAAAAAAAATATTTCACTCACGTTTTAAACCACTATTACTTTGATCATTTATGATAAGCAATTTTATGGTAATTCTAAACAAATTTCTTGAAAAAGAAATTGAATTTATTCTCGATATCTATACACATAAATGAAATTGAATTGTCTGTTTGTAATATAAAATTTACAGTTTTTTTACTAAATGCATATGAAAGTAAATACGGTACTTATAACAAAAATGCAATTTTTAAAATTTTTGTCTGTCTGTCTGTTTGTTCCGTGTAACTCCGAAACGGCTGGACCGATTTTGTCGGGACTTTCACTGGCATATAACAGATTTCATAAGGAGTAACTAAGGCTACTTTTATTTTAGAAAAATAATTAGGATTCCGCACAAAAATATAAACACATAGCTGACGTGAAGAATCGACGTTCCGGGAAGTCTGCAGTCTGTGAACACGTACAGGATCGCCCCTGTCACTATATTAGATTTTATAGACCACAAGTCCTCGCTAAAGAACACCGATTCCTCCCCAGGATGATTTGTGAGGCTATTAAAATTAAAAAACATCCTAATTTCAATAGAGAAGATGGCTGGGTGCTACCATCTGCTTGGGATCCCATAATTAATAAAATTAAATCCCAACCCAAGCATACAACTGCAAGACTTCATGATACTGTAAGTTCATACTGCGTAGATCGGAATAAAAATTAATAATTTTTATCTGTAGGTAGCCGTGGTTAACTATGACAGAGGGACGTCATACACCTCAGTCCCCCCCGTGACCATGGGTGCTGGAAAGTGCCCGAAACGTCGAGAATATAAAATAAGTTTATATACGCGATAAAAATCCGTAAAATTAGTTTTATTTAAAATATAAAAACCCTAACACGCGAGCGAAATCGCGGGGAACAGCTAGTCTATACAAATAAATAAAATTGAAGTGTCTGTTTGTAATGTCAAAACTACAGCTTTTTACTAAATGCATATGAAAGTATATACGGTACTAATAACAAAAATATAATTTTTAAAGTTTTTGTCTGTCTGTCTGTCTGTCTATCTGACTGTCTATTTGTTCCGGGTAATCTCCGAAACGGCTGGACCGATTTTGATGGGATTTTCACTGGCAGTTAGTTGATGTCACACGGAGTAACTTAGGCTACTTTTATTTTAGAAAATAAATTAGGGTTCCGCGCAAAAAAAATTAAAAAACGCGGACGAAGTCGCGGGGAACAGTTAGTTCTAAAATAAAAATATAATAGGACAGTCTACATAACTATTCCGTGTGTTTATAAAAGAGAAGTTCGCGTGCACAGGCACACGTACACGCACGCATAAGCCGCCCCCACAAGACACTAAAAATATTTGAAATAAAAAAAAAGTTGTTAACTTTGAATGATTTGCACAAACAAAAAATTATTACATGTTATTGTATAAGTCGTTATTGCCTTCTCCGTAAATATGAACCTTTCGTATAATAATATCTTCGAAGGCTGATTTAAAAACTACATGATCCAAAATACTCGAATCATTGAGAATTTTTAGTACCTCTGGCACAATAACTTTATGTGTATAACTCCTAATCCAACACGCACGACGCATCATCACATTATTCGTGTTTTACGTAAAAAATAGCGCGTGAACCTGCTTTAATACTCTGGCAGATTTTATAGACAAAAGATTTGTAAATATGTACATACCCTATATAACCCTTACGTATATATAACACGGCCCTATCTCTTGCAAACAGTACGTGCTTCAGTTTTAAGGAAATTACAAAACAAAAGACGATAAAATTGCGTTTAGATACTAAACGCAATTTTCGAGTCATTTTTCACTCTAATATTACAAAAAATCTCTTATTATAATATGTAATTAAAACAATAAAATTTAAAATCTTAATAAAACGTAAAAGCCTTGTTTAGAAACTAAATCTGGATATTAAAAGAATTAAGAGTTCCTTGATTTTGTTTCTACTTTTTATTTAAAATTAAATTCGACTTACGGATATTCTATAGTCCATAAAAAAAGAGTCAAAACTGTTTTAAATGGACTAACGATTATTCCTATCTCAAGTAAACTACTACAATGTAGACTAAATTAAGACTTCATAACCTTTTTTCCACCCTAAGAGGTGGATTTTTTCTCCAAATGTTGTATGTGGGACCACCTCTATAGTATGCGTTATAATAAAAAACAATCATTAAGATTAGTTCAACTTCGATGAAGTAATA
The DNA here is from genome assembly GCA_963668995.1 of Parnassius mnemosyne. Classification (NCBI taxonomy): domain Eukaryota; kingdom Metazoa; phylum Arthropoda; class Insecta; order Lepidoptera; family Papilionidae; genus Parnassius; species Parnassius mnemosyne. The sequence goes on along the minus strand of CAVLGL010000137.1, from coordinate 2,143,248 downwards.
TTTACACAGTTTAATAAACATAGTATTAACCAAAATTGTTACTAATACATGATGTATGGACTCACTGTTTCAATTGTGGCGGCGCTGCCGTCGCGCCATAAGCATCAAAGCTTAAATCGCGCTATCAAAGTTCGGAAGTAAAGCATTATACATAAAATAGTTCCAAACTGCCACTCTCTGCCTCAGTGTCAGTCATTCTGCACTTGGGCACTATAAACTTCGAACGTGTCGGTCGAGTTCACTCCCGTCACTCCACCCTCTTAGCACATGCAAGATTTACCTTTGTTATACACCGCCTTGCTTTCTTACTTGGTGCTCTGTGTTTGGTTGCTGCCTTTGCGTCCTCACTGTGGTGCACGAAGCACGCTGTCCCGGCAGACAGCGGCCTCACTGTGTTGTTGTAAAGTGTATCGGACGCTTGTTGTGGTGCAAAGAGTGTTTAGTACGTAACTCTCCTTCCTGGCTTCCTGGTACTGGTATCAGCAACCGTAAGTAGAGTGAATAACCCGCTGCCTTAGAGGCGGCCATCGCTTTTACCTTTTGTGTTACTGGTTGCATTAGTTAACAGCTAGGTACACACCCTAGCGTAACTACGCGCTACGTGTATATATGTAATAATATGTGTGTTAGTTTTAGGCACACATCACTGAAAGGTGAGGGAGCTTGGTACACATCTGTGCTTGTGTTAGCATAGCAAACAAGATGGCGTCGTTTACAACCGACGAGCTAGCCGATTTTTCTTAGCCGAGCCTGCCCCGACATCTGGGCTGTGTTTATTGTACAGCGCAATGCCCGTCCGGCGCCCAAGCTCACACTCGAGTCTGCGTCTCTAACCGGCGCGTCCATCCAGCAAGTTCAGCCCCCACTCGACCGTCCGACCGTGCGAATCGACCACCCTCTGTTGCCGACCACGGGACCTACAACCCCTGTGTCCATAGACACAATTTACGACGCCGCGTCCCCCGCGCCATCCACAATGTCCACCCGCGGCCCCTCTCCGGTCTTCTCGGATGCCGAATCAGGCTTCAACACAGAGACTGACTCGCATGTCCCGCGCAAGTCCGAAGACGAAGGCTTCACCCCCATCCAGGGCAAAAGGCCAAACGCGCTGCTTCAAAAAAGGCAGCTGAGCCTAACACGGCCTCCTCGTCCCCCACCGCCACTCCGACAAAAAAGCCTGCCCTCGCGGCAGGCGCTCAACTACCTAAGTCTGCGACTAAGTTCACAGCGAATGGGTCCCCTGCAGAACGTTGGGAAAAACCACCGCCACCCATCATAATTCAAGACAAAACCAAATGGAGTAACCTTTCCAATTGGTTGAACTCTAAAAAAATATATTGCCCAAACGTGCAAAACGCCGGTCAGGGCATTCGCATGTTTGTTAACTCGACCGAAGAATTCTGCAGTGTAACAAATGACCTGCATGCCCAGCAAGTAAGCTTCCACACATACGCCCTCCGAGAGGAGCGTAACCTTCGTGTGGTCGTCCGCAGTCTCCCAAAAGAGCTTGAGACTGAGCATATTTTCAACGACCTCAAAGCGCAAAACCTCCCGGTCCGGGAGGTGCACAGGATGCTACACCAGAGTGATAAAAAGTGCTTCTTAGATCTGCGCCTTGTCATTCTGGACCCGTCTCCGGAAGGCAAGGAGATTTTTAACGTATAGCACATCTGCAACCTAACAGTGATTGCAGTTGAAGCCCCCCGATATAGGGGCATCTTTGGCCAGTGCCACCGATCCCAATTGTTCGGCCACTCGGCCAAAAATTGTTACACCAGACCTATGTCAAGTGCTTAGGTGCAAGTGCCTAGGTGAACACTGCACCCGCATGGCCGAAACGGTAGAACCCTCGAGCTGCGTCAATTGTCGCGAAGAGGGAAACCCAGCCAATTATCGCGGGTGTTCCAAAGCGCCACGAAGGAAGCAGCGCGGAGGTAGAAGCCGTCCCGGACGCGTGGGTCAAGCCAGTGTGTCTCACTCTCGGCTGCCTGCCCCCAAACCCGCACCATCTTCGGTGCCCATATCCTCGCCTCAAGTCACCAGTCTCCGGGGCCGCCGAGCAAGGTGCTATCATTCCCACGCTTTTCGCGACAAAACCCAACACTTGGGTGAAACCGCCGGCACTAGTCACCTTACGCCTAGTTCCCCCTTCCCAGGCCCCGAAACCGAAGCCCGTCCCACAAGGCTCTTCCTCTTTCGCCACCGACTTCTCACTAGTCTGCGGCTTCATCAGCAACATCAATGTTGCTGAGTTATCTTTCTGGGCCCGCAAACTCCGTGGAGCCACTTCATCTCAAGACAAGCTCAACGCTACGATTGAGCACATAGGCCTTATCGACGTAATCTGGTCTTTCCAGTGCGCATAAACACCTCCTCTAAATACCAGAATGGCAGCGCAAAATCTCGGTAAAACTAAACCACGCTCTCACTGTCGCGTTCTTTAACCGGCCGCCAGATCCCCTGGCAACCAACCGCCAAATATCTAGAAGTCACATTCGATGAAGATATGACATTCGCGAAACACATTCGCAATGTTCGCAACCGAGCAATAATCGTCACTAGTCGCCTCCATCCGCTAGTTAACAGAAAGAGCAAACTATCCTTAAGACAAGCTCCACCTTTATAAAGCGTGCGTCCCATCATGTCTTATTCAAGCACAATTTTTGCGCACGCAAACCATACTCACTTGCACGACCTCCAAGTCCTCCAAAATAGATTCATTCGCATAGCTACCGGAGCTCGGAGCTACCAGCGAAACTCCAACCTATACAGAGACTGTCTACATCCGACGATCTCCGAATACTTCAAGGATATGTCTCGGCGCTACTTCGAGAGTGCCGAGACACATCCCAACTCGCTAGTGGTAAACGCAGCCACCTACGCTCCGACTCCGAACGTTACGCCAACCCTCCGGAGGCCCCGCAACGTTCTAATTGAACCCCCGTTTCCGCTAGATTCCAACGACCGTAATGTTGCCGGCCAGTTACACTCTAACACTACACAATCACCTAGTGCCACAAACGATGTTAGGACAACAACGGATGGGACCTATCCCTGCGCCGACCGACCTACACCGGCGCACCGCCCACCCGCGTCCCTGGGGGGTTCTCACCGCCCAGAACATCGAAAGATACGAGTTAGCCGTCAGAGCCGGGGTCAGCTCAGTTAAGACAAATCACCCACGTCATGTTGCGATTTTCGGTGACATCTAGGAATATTTGATGTTGATGTGATGATGATGTGATCACTGAACACAATATTATCCCACTCGAGATTATCTACTTTAGTGCAATGTTGCGGACGCGACAATAATAAATAAATAATTCCCCCCCCCCCATCCTTTTTATAGCTTGTGGCCTTTCAGAGTTATTACGGCCCTTTACAAGTTCACTGCTCTACCAGTCTCCCCCAAGGAACGAAAAAGAAAGAAGTATGTAGAAAAACTGTGTTATAATTTTCAATATGAAATTTTGAGCTGTAAAAATTATACATGTATGTATATATTAGGTTACACTTACAACGTGCCTCAATAAATCCGACACGTTCAGCGCATTGTCACATTATTTGCACATCACCTGAGAATCTGGGGCGGTATTCTCCGCGCCCCAAGAGAAAAAACGAAGAGAAAACAAACATATGTAAATGTACAATTTACACAGGTACGTTTCTTGTAACATGGCCATATCTCACGCGAACAATGCGTGCTATGAATGAAAAATTATAAAAGTAGGCGATAATATTGTTCAATATACTAGTGAGTATTTTAAAATAAAATTCAGATGCGCACCTTCTTTATTTGTGAAGGTGCTAACTGTCAAATAAAGTATTTTTCATTTTAATTTTTTTTTCATTCAATAAGAAAACAAAAAGTATGTTGCTACTTATTATATTTTCTGCATGGTACTTCGACTATGTTTAAATACAACATAAACAAATGAGCTACAGTTGAATAATATATTAGAGAAGTAAGTAAAACTATTCGTATATCCAATTGTGCATGCCATAAGCGCACACAAGTTTTCACTAATAACCTTATTATTATACTTCTAATTTTCAAATTTAACAAATTTGTAATTTTTTTAACTGTCTATTTCAACAGTTAAAATATATATTAACCATCTTTACTATACAGTATATTATATCTAGCCCGGAGTAAAGAAGTAAAATATATTTAGTAAAATAACAAAAAAATAACGAATTTGTCATATCTAGTATGTTTCGTATGGTAACTGTTTAAGTATATTAATATTATAAAATTTTATTATGAGAGTGCACACTAGATCAGCTTCTCTTTTAATTTGTCCAGTATCAGGCCTGCTGGAAGAAATTTCAATATGAAATAAGCAGTGCCTTTGTACAAAATATCTTTTTTTTTTCTCTTCCTTGTAACATTATTTTGTGTGTACATAAATTGTTAAATAAATAAATAAATAAATAAATAAACCAGAGACCCTTTTTACTAGAAACGAGGCAAACCATCTTAGTCCACAAGGGTGACAATGCATCTGCATTTTGATTCTTAACTCAGGTGGACTGTGTCCTCATTTATAATCTTCAGGGTCAATTTTTAGGACATTTGTACCTTTTGGGATAGTGATTCAAAATACAGCTTTATTTACTACACAAAAATATACACATTTTATTGTGATAATTCGAAAGGGAGGCGCATTGTGAAATCGCTGGCAGCGTGACGCCTTACTGAGCAACAAAAAACCGCGTGGTGCAGCGAGACGCCGCGCGATGCAGTAATAGTAGAAGTAGAGACAAGTCGTCACGACGGCTTCAGGTTGTCTCTCGCGACGGCGCGCTACGTCACGCTGTGCCTTGAGATGCTTCGCGGCGTAGTGCGACGCATCACGACGCAACGGTGCTTCATCGGTAGGAGCAGCGTGCGAGAGCAGCGCTGCACCGCGATGCGAAACCTGAAGCCGTGGTGACGACTTGTCACTACTACTACTACTATTACCACGCCGCGTCTCGCTGCGCCGCGAGGTTTCTCGTTTTGCAGCGAGGCGTCATGCTCCCAGCAACTTAACAATGCGCCTCGCGATGTCACGATGCATCTCGCGGCGGCGCACTGCGCGATGTGAAACTACTGGCATTGAGCAACGTCGTCTCGCGTCCCGTCTCTGTGTGAGGTGACCTTTATTGTATAAAATTAAAAAAAAAGATTGGAAAGAGAGAACTGTATCTATTAATTAAAAGGAATTATTTAGATCATATTTTTAAAACACTTCTATATATTACATTAAAGATTTTAATATCTTGTTAACATTATATTTAAGACTATCTATTACGATTGTGTTTCATGGGTTTTAGTTTTTTTTTGCACGGTACCCTAATTCTTTTTCTAAATTAAAATCAGTCTATGTTACTCCTTATAACATCAACTATCTGCCAGTGAAAGCCAACTATCTCGTAAAAATTGGTCAAGCCATTTCGAAGATAACCAGGACAATCAGTCGGACGGAAAAAAAATTATGTGTTTTGTTATAAGTACCGTATATATATTCATATGCATTATGAAAGTATATACGGTATATCTATATCATAGTAAAAAGCTGTTGTTTTGACATTACAAACAGATAATTCAATTTTATATTATGAATTTCCGCAAAGGAACGCCTAATTCTATTAATTTCAGTTGTTTCTATATATATATATATATATATATATATATATATATATATATATTTCATTTATATGTTTCGTTCAAATAGATAAATTGTAGGTAGCGCGTAAGAGAGTGGTACGTATCCAGACGGATTCCTCTTTGCCTAGGTTAAGTTCTTTTACTTATTTGTGCTTGTGTTCCATTCTGAACGGTATAAAGATCTAGTCTAATTACAGGCCGTGAGCAATTCTACCTTGGTAATCAGAGGTGATACTGCATCTGAAGCTTTCATTATTTGAAGTTGGCTGACCTTCTTTAATTTTATAAAATTACCAACTGAAGTTGTCGCTTTTATGTGTCAGTGTGCGCGAGCATCGTAACAACTTCATGGTGTCGCTTTTATGTGTCGGTGTGTGCGAGCATCGTAACAACTTCATGGTGTCGCTTTTATGTGTCGGTGTGCGCGAGCATCGTAACAACTTCATGGTGTCGCTTTTATGTGTCGGTGTGCGCGAGAATCGTAACAATTTCATGATTTCTTTTTTAGGTGTCGGTGTGCGCGCGCATCTTAAAAATTCACTTTCATAATTTTTTCCAAACACGTCAAACGAAGTATAACTTGAAAGAATTAAAAAAGTATTCGCAAGTAAATATCGTAACCGTACTTTTTACAGTACTGTATTTTTCATCTTCTTCTTATTAGCTTACTAACAATCCGCCTCGGATTCGCACGGGTGGTATTTGAATCTCAACAAGAGTTCCTCCACCTACCAGGTTCGAGTTTGAATCTAAACCATCTAGGGACCCAAAAATTCCATCAAAATCACTCGAGCCGTATTTGAGTTTTAGCGAGAATAAAGAACAGATTTGATTTTTATATATAGAGATACTATACTATAAAAATTTGATTTTCTACTAATATGCCGACCAAAGTATTGTGTTGTGTGCACTTTCACGAATTATAGTGTGTTTAGATAGAAAGATAATTCTATAATGCCCACACCAAAACATATAATAAGAGAGAAATAAAAATACAAAATCTTAAAAGATGTACAATGGGCGGTCTTATTGCTAAAATCGATTTCTTCCAGACAACTTTTGAATTGACAAGTAAAAGTAAAACAACGGAAATCTTTGTGGGTCGGTAATGAGCTATTACTACAATATATTATTACAATACAAACCAATAAGGTTTAAATATAAACTCTAGTAACGTCAATTAAAGCTAAATATAAATACATATAGTTTGTATTTATATTTAGCTTTAATTTAATATAATTTAATTTAAATTTAAAGGATTAAAGACAATATTATATATTGTGGAAAGTGGTGGAAAAAACGGACGGGACATGGAGGGAAAATACATTATTTACGTAGGACACTCAATAAGTTTTAAGATATCCAAAAAATATTTAAATACTATTAATATTTATTTTACATCTTTTCAAAATATTTTCCATCATGCTCTATACAAAGTTCCATTCGCCTAAACCAACTCTGAAAACAATTTTTTCAGTCTTGATCTGACAGGTCGGAAATCATTTCTTCGTAGGCAGCCACGGCTACTTCGGCGCTTGAAAAAAACTTGCCTTTTATTTTCTCTTTGACTCTTGGGAACAAAAAAAATCACAAGGGGCTAAGTCAGGGCTTTAGGGTGGGACTTAGAGTTTCAACACCAGATTCCTCAATAAATGCTTTTGTTCTAATGGAGGTATGTGAAGAGGCGTTATCGCGATACAGCATGATTCCCCTGAAGCCGGGTCTTTGGTTTTCTCTTCCGCACAGCTTGAAAAGCTTTGGGTAGTGCAACTGTAGTATACCATTCAGAGTTGACTGACCTACAATTTTCCAGCATTGACGTCGACAAATGTTCGCTCCGCGAAAAAAAACTAGCCAACATTTTTTTTTGCTGATTTGTAGTTTTGTCGATAACTGTCCTTCTGAGCAGACCCATACCGATGGTTGCCTTTTATTTTCCAGATCATATCGAGATCCATATCTCGTCACCAGTAAAGATTTCCGAAACACACCTAGATGCCCTGTTTTCAAAACGTAGACGCATTTCATGGCACCAATCCACACGAGTCTGTTTTTCGCTTTTGAAGAGCAAACGAGGGATCCATCGACAACAAAGCTTCCTCACTCCAAGATGTTGATGTAGAATGGTATGAACGCTCCTCGAACTAATGCCTACAATCTTTTCGATGTCCGTATATATGTATGTGATTCGTGGGTCTTCTCGCACCAGCATTTCAGTAGTCCATATATTTTCTGCCGTTACTGCCGTTTGCTGAGATTATTTTTACCCCTTTTGAATTCTGTAAACCTGAGTTCCTTAATGCTGATTGTATCCGTTGTAAACTTAATTGTTCGGTTATACTAAATTTAAAATTATAATATATCATAGCGCGCAAATGTTCACGGTTAAACCCATCTTTTTAAATGAAAAGCGCGGGAAGCGTTGCCGGAAAATTAATAGAACTTTGTTTTATTTTTAATATTGAGCAATTGGCTTATAGAGTTCTATTTTTTAATAAAATTTCTTTTTAGAAACATGTAACATGGGTGCATTCCATTTTTATATTCCGAGCATCTCAAAACTTATTGTGTGACCTACGTATGTGTGTGGAGTTTAAGAAAAATGATAAAAGTTCTTTTGGCTTTTAAAAAATAAACAATCTATGTTAGGATGTGAGTCAGAGTCAATATTTAAGAATTGTTAGATTTCATGGTCTTATTTAATTGTAAGATACAATGTTTATTCGATAGATTTTATCCTTCTCATAGACCCAACTGATTAGTTGGATAAAACAGTAATTACCCATTTTTTTGCATGTTTAGTTGGTTCAGTTTCCAGCTTAGGTTAGCTTTTTAAAAATGTTTGAATGTAGTTATTTGTATTTTGAAAAACAAAGTAAGGTTTCCTTTGAGTGAAATTTGATATCTTCAATATTTTAAGTACTTTCCTTTCATGTTCCGTCCGTTTATGCCAACCTGTATCTATACAAATAAATAAAATTGAAGTGTCTGTTTGTAATGACAAAATAACAGCTTGATACTAATACAACATCTTGATACTAAATAACCTATTAAAAATATATACTTATAACGAAAAATAACAAAATTAAAAATCTTGTTGATTCTTCCAGATGTGAAAGTATCCCATCTCAAGCAATGTACTGTTACGGGCTGAAAAATAATTATACAAGTTTTTCATAACTTGTGATTTTCCAAGTCCACTGCTGAACATCGGCTACCCCCAAGAAGTATCATAAATCGCGGTTCTGAGTCACCCTCACCCATCGATTTTGTCGTCACTCAATCTTGTAGACGGTCGCCTTACACTTCGCTTACATGTTTAAGTCCATTTAAAACACTCAAAACAGTACTTTTCAAACTTGTTTATGTCCATTAATAGTAAATGATAATAGTTACTAGAAAATATATTTTATTTAGGTTATATAAATTAGAAATGGCAGATGGCTGATATTATAGGGAGTAACAGCTTACTTTTATTTTAGACTAGCTGTGCCCCGCGGTTTCACCCGCGTATATCACGCGTCTGCGCCTTGCCATGTGAACTTCGAGAGAGACATCACGACGGACGGTTGTTGAATTAACAAAGATTTAAAAATTAAATTTGTTACTAAAATTACATGGTTAACGTAATTGGTGGTTATGCATCATACAGGTACTGATACGAATAATGTGGCCTATTTTGTACCGGCGTTACTATTTCACATTTTAACATGTAGTTATTGTGACATAACTATAATAGTTAAACATATGGTATCGCAGACTTTTTTGTAGATATTGATATCCTCTATAAAACTGACGTACATTACTTTGCTCTATTATCAATAGTTTCCGCAGTGTACGCGATATAAGGATTCTTTTTGGTATTTTTTTCACACCTTGCGTTACATTAACGAAGTTTTCATACGGATCCCTAACTTTTTGAAAATATTACGAGTATATAGCCTATGTTCATCATGGATAATGTAGAATTCTAATGTCACCATTTTTTAAATCGGTCCAGTAGTTTCAGAGCCTATTCAATTCAAACAAACAAACAAACAAACAAACAAATCTTTCCTCTTTATAATAGTAGTGTAGATGTAGATGTAGATGTAGAAGTGTAGATGTAGAAGTGTAGAAAAATAATTTATGTTCCGCGCAAAACAATTAAAACTCAGGATTCTGTTCAATTGGGGAAGCATAATAATAAATTACTAAAAATACGCGTATGAAGTCGCGGGCACAGCTACTCTAAAATAAATAATCGATGTAGCACGCAGATTAACACATGGCTAATTAAACGATAAGATAATAATATTTTAAAGTGTTCACAACAAAGATTTTTGAAGATATTATTTCTTTTATAATTTTTTCAATATATTTATTATATATTTATTATTTCAATATATTCATTGAATAATACAAATAATACGTATTTTAATTTTTATGCACTATTAATACATATCCAACACTAAAAAACCGTAAAATTTATAATTACGAAATTTATTTCAACAAAGTCAAACATTCGCTAATTGGTTATCTTGTTTTGTGTGAAAGTTCCAAACTTTCTATTAACATCAGTTTCATCGAGTATTGTTGGAAACAGGGCTTTTCAATATTTGCCGTAATTGCTACAAACAAATTTATACAGTCAGTTTTCTGTAATTAAGCAGGTTGTTTTAAGAATAGATGCTTAAAATAGATGTTTCACAATGAGAATGGCGGTGATGATGAAGAAGATGATGAAACACCAGTTTTTTTTTACATTTTCAGCGTAAAATAGAAGCTTAATGCTGCTGTGTTTCGTATGAGAAATGTAAAGAACTGGAGACCCCTTTTTACTGCAAATGAGTCATTCCATCTTAGTTTCATGCGTGGTAAAGCCATGTTGCAGCTATATTAGTAGTATATTGGTATAGTTGTAGCACGAATGGGTCGGCTCGACCGGGGAAAGACCACGCTCTCACAGAATACCAGCGTAAAGTAGCAGCTTAACACTACTGTGTTCCGTATGGTAAGTGTAGGGAACCGGAGACCATTTTACTGGAAAAGAGGCATTCCATCTTAGTCCTCACAGGTGACAACGCATCTGTATTTTGATTCTTTATTGAGGATAGATGTAGATGTCTATGGGTCACAGCAACAACTTGCCATCAGGTGGACTGTGTGCTCGTTTGTAACCCTTATTCTATAAAAAGAAATGTTATTTTAATATTTCTAGATTTCAGTTGACATTTGACGTGCAATAAATAGACCGTCTGCGGAGTATTCAGCACCATTTCTGTTTTAGACAATTTTGTTTCCAGCCATGATCAAACACATACATTAAGTACATTCTTTTAGGCATGTCAATCATCCGGGCTTGTTAAAACGCACATTTTAAGTGAGTACAAAATTTATTCCGCACGTGCTTTGAATTTAAAGTTATCAAAACACGCGATAACATCTCGTTAATATACTCCGTATTACACTCGATACTGCAGAAAGGGGAGGTAGAAATAAACGAGATAAATGGGGATCAGTCAAACATAATAATTGAATCGATGAAAGCGGGCTTCGAACCAGCCTTTGGGCATGATTATGTTCAGCAATAGACTGGAGATGTGCATAAAATAATACGAATTATTTTAACTATAATTTGGTTATTTTAAAGACTAGCGACCCGCTTTTGTTTCACCTGGATAGGTTCTATAAGATAATCAAAGACCATTGATTTTATCTATTTTTTAGTTTTTTTTACGCTCTTAAGCTTTTCGGATAAAATATAGCTGGGATCCCTCATGGCATTGTTCTTTATCCTTTCGTCAAATTTCGTCACTTTCGATTGACCGATTCCGAACATTAGCCCGGACAGACAGACAGACAGACAGAAAGACAAACATTTTAATAACGGTTATTTAAGTCTTTATACCATACAAATAACTGAGCTTAACAGATGCCGACTTTTTCATAATTACAAGGGCAAAACTTTATTTTATTTATTTGTATAGATCAGAAAATTAATTAGATGAGGTACTAGTTAGCTAAAAAGTTAACTAACTAGTATCTTATGTAATAAATTATCTGCCGACTTCCAAAAAGGAGCCAGTACTCAATTCGACTGCATGTTTTTTTTTTCGTTTTTTTTTTATGTGTGTTACCTCAGAACTTTTTTCTGGGTGAACCGATTTCGATGATTCTTTTTTTATTTGAAAGCTGGTACTTCTCGTGTGGTCCCATATGAATTTGATCAAGGTCAGACCAATAGTTTTTAAGTTATTCTTAAATAACTTATATTGAAGTCGGCTGCACAAAATTTTTAATTTTAAATTATTTGATCTATACAAATAAATAATAGTTTGAAGAAGGTCTTGTAACTTCCAAAGTTGCGTGTAATATCACTAACACTATAATGACAACACTGCTGCACTAAGAAAAAGGCACATCATCGTCGATAAACCGTTTCGAATCATCTTAATCACACACAAAATTTCGTCAAAATCAGTCCAGATATTATATACGTGGTAGAGACATGCTGCAGCTATATTAATAGTATAGTTGTAGCACGAATGGGTCAACCACCACGCTCTCACAGAATACCAGCGTAAAATAGCAGTTTAACGCTGTTGTGTTTCGTATGGTGAGTGTAGAGAACCGGAGATCCTTTTTACTGGAAAAGAGGCATTCCATCTTAGTCCTCGCGGCTGACAACGCATCTGCCTTTTAATTCACAAACGAATATAGATGTAGATGTCTATGGGTCACAGCAACCACTTACCGTCAGGTGGACTGTGTGCTCGTTTGTCACCCTTATTCTATAAGGAGTTCAGTCACGAGCTGCGAGTGTCTTCCAAAATTTATAAAGAAGTCGCCAAATAAATACATCAATCGTCCTTCTAAAAGATGGTAATTCGTGGGCTGAACCCGAGCGTAGTTATCTCTACGAGGCTTCCTACTTTACCCGTATATTGCATACAACAATTAATAATTAACATGCTTTAAATAATTAAACAGCCATCCCGGTTTCCGTAACAGTCTATTAGGGAGAATTCAAAACTATTAATTATAAACAAACAACAGCACTAAGACTCTGGCCTTAAAGGATGACGTAGAGGGTAGGTGCGACAACGATGGTCGTTACTTAGTACGCTTGGGGAGTTAAGTTACCTTAATCCGGGATGTCTACGTAGAGCAGGCAAGTTAAGCCCCACTGAGTACTACAAAATCCTCCAACGTGATTACATGATATAGGCAACGTATTTCGGGCTAAATACGTATACAGAAGTCCCAAAATCTCTAAAGGACTTTACTGTATATAAGACGAAACTAATATAAATAATATTTTATGTCTGGAAGAAGTCAGTTCAAAATTAGATGAGGTAATTGAATAATTTAAGATTGTAACTTTTTTACTTCAAGATGTTACTCGTATCTTGAAGATTTTGTATTAAAATTTTCTTATTCAAGAAATACTTGTGCCTAGAAGCTTCACAAACTCATACCACCATCTCCATTACTATCGGAGTACCAGATGCAGGTTACTGCAGGTTACCATCGACATTTAGTTAAATTTCCGAATATTCGCACTAAGCACTATAAGTTATCATTTACAATGCACACAGCCATAGAGTGGAATGGCCTGCCGGCGTCTGTTTTTTCGAGTGCGTAGATATTTATACCTGAACCTCTTCAAGGTGCGTGTTAACAAGCTTCGCCTGGGCAAACTCGCTCCATCGTAGACCTCATCTTTGCCCTCTGGCCAGATGGAGGTCAAGAGTGAGTTCATTTTTAATAAAAAAATACTTTTCATTTAACGATTGTGATTGTGTTAAAAATATATGTTCACTCATCGGTTGGTTCGACCGAGGAAAGAACCACGCTCTTACAGAATACCATCGTACATTAAAGTAACAGTAGAAATTTAAACATTAATTTGAATGAATTCAATATTTATAAGTTTACTTCAACCGCTTGTTTAGTTGATGTTCGTTTTATTTATGTATTTCTTTTAACACCGACGTTAATTTTTTTATAAATAAAATTACAAACATTATATTTAAACGATATTGCTAATTTGTTCAAATGTTTGCCTCGATTGTTTGTAGAACTAAATAAATAAAATATGGTATGTGTAAATCATGCAAAGCTACATGGAATGAAATTAAAATGGTCACGCGAATAACAAACCGTTTGATAAACATTTTTACCCCGCTTTCAATTAACGCGACCGAAACATAACTGGAAAAACATCAAACAAATATCCGCCTCGTTTAGTTTTGATCTGGGGCAGCCGCATCACATCAATGGTGGTCCCGCCGTGAAATGGAATTGCATACATTAGGTTTTTTTTTAAATATTTGAAATAAACTTTATAAAATTTTGTTTCTTTTATCACACTTATTGCGAAATTACAAATCGTTATGTATTGCTTCAGATCAACTTTTTATATAATGTAATGTATTATAAGATATTTTTGACAAACGAGCACACAGTCCACTTGATGGTAAGTGGTTGCATCTATCGTCGTTTGCGAATCAAAATGCAGATGCGTTGTTACCCGTGAGGACTAAGATGGAATGCCTCTTTTCCAGTAAAAAGGGTCTCCGGTTCTCTACACTCACCATACGAAACACAGCAGTGTTAAGCTGCTATTTCACGTTGGTATTCCGTGAGAGCGTGGTTCTTCCCCGGTCGAGCCGACCCATTCGTGCTACAACTATACTACTAATATAGCTGCAGCATGGCTCTACCACGTAGAAAATGGTGGAATAGGGGCTGTTGAATCAAAATACAGATGGGGCATCTGCGTTTTGATTCTTAATCGAAGATAGATGTAGATGTCTATGGACCACAGTATTCACTTACCATCACGTGGACTGTTTTCTCACTTATCCGGATTATTTTGTTTAAAAATTTGTAACAGGCACTTATTCCCTGGGCTACTTAATGTACAATTATTTCCATATATATTTCTTTTGTACGTGTTTGTCAGTGAACTCCTAACGATTGGACCAATTTTGATAAAATTGTTTGTGGGTATTTAAATGGGTACCTGAATGGTTTAGATTTACAATTGAATTCAATAGGTGGCGCTGTTGTTCAGATTTAGAGATCACCCACTCGAAGCCGGGGCAGATCGCTAATTAATTTATACTTAACCCGTGAATGACTTATCTTTGATATATTCGCGTAGTTTTCAAGTAAATTAAAATAGTCGTTAGTATTAGATCTACCCCGTTAGCCAACTTCGCTAATAAATTACGAGCTGACCATTTCCCTTCCTAAGTTCATTCTTGAATTATCGCTGCATATTTCTATAAAGCAGTAACGAAGGGTCGTCGATTGTTGTAAGCATAATGTATTGTGTAGCCAAATAAATTATAGCGTTTCTAAATAGTTTACTGACATTAAAGTTATAGTCTATAAACGACCCCCTTAAATCCAAAATTAATAATAAATAATCTATCTCCTTATTTTAAAAGGGTTACGGGGTATTTTAGAAATACAAATTTTCTTAAATTCAGATGGTTGATGTTTTCTGCCGACTTCTAAAACGAACACGGTACTCAATGCGACTGTATGTTTTTTTTAAATTGTGCTACCTCATAACTTTTTACTGGGTGAAACGATTTTAAAATCGATTTAAAAAGAATCATCGAGATTCTTTTTTTTTATTTGAAAGCTGGTACTTCTCGTGTGGTCCCATATGAATTTGATCAAGGTCATACCAATAGTTTTTGAGTTATTCCTAATAACTTATATTGAAGTCGGCTGTAGAAAATGTTTAATTTTAAATTATTATTCATTCATTACAGCCTATCAAATTCCAGTGCTGGACATAAACCTCCCCGTTGATTGCATACTAAGGGGAATATTTGTCATACTTGTTGTACTTGGTAGGCGAATTTGCAACCACAATTTTAGTTATATAGTTTGTAGTTGTTATAAGGAAAACGCTGCAGTCCATGTCCTGGTTTTCTTTTTTGCTTAGAGAGAATTCTGTCGCCTCTTACGATAGCCACGGGATGATATGAGTTATTGGATATTCTTACACCGCCACTACATGGTAGGTTTTTATTTTAGACTAGCTGTTCCCCGCTAACTTCATCCGCGTGTAATTTACTACGATTGTATGGATTTTATAGGTTTTAATTTTTTTTGCACCGAACTTTTATAATTTATCTTAAATAAAAGTAGCCCAAGTTACTGCCAATAACATGAGCTATCCACCAGTGAAAGTCTTGTCAAAAACGGTCTAGCCATTTTGGAAATTAGCCGGAACAAACAGATTAACAGACAAAAATTTGAAAAATTGTTTTTTTGCTATAAATACAGTATATACTTTCAAATGCATTTATTAAAAAGCGGTTATTTTGACAATTAAAATATACAGTTCAATTTTATTTATTTGTATAGATAATTCCTTCCTTTCTTTCTTAGAATCTGATAAATCGGCACATAAAATTGTTGTTTCTTAATGTTACATACAAAGGTATAATATTTATTTGTACCTAACAATATTTTTTTTAACATTACTTTATTAAGGCGTCCAAAATAAATGTTTACATAAATGTAATTTTTGGTACCATGTAAATGTTGGTACCATCTTGTCGTTACTGTTACCGTTACAGCCTATTCAAACTCCACTGCTGAACATAAGCCTCACTTGCCATAGTTGCCACACTTGGCAAGCGGGTTGGCAACCGCAGTTTTTTATGTTTAGTTGTTATTAGACAGACGCTGCTGCCCATCTCCTGATTTGTGTACCTATTTTCTCTTATTAGTCTCTTACGACACCGACGGGATGATATGGGTTAGTGGATATTAATACATCGCCATTACGTGGTGGGATTTTATTTTACTTCCAGAAATTCCTTCGTTCCTCGCAGAGATTTTAATAAATAGGTACTTCAAATGATTGTCTTTCAATGTTACAACATTTAGCGTTGCCTTCGTCAGTGATTGAGTTAAAGTACAAAATGTTTTACGTTTCTTCTTGTGTTTAGGTATTATACAATGTAAAAATAAATATTTAAGTACATAAATGATAACACCACGTTTGTGCATCGGAGTCCGTCTCGGTATCCATAAGGTCAATTGTCATTAACAAGTAGCTAATCTAAGGCTTAGATTCGATATGAAGGTAAAGCGAGCCATACTATTAAATGCATAATTAGTACTTTTGAAAATGCCTAATTAAATTTTATAACTCATAGCAATATTAAAGAAATTGCAGGGTCAATTACGTGTTTTGTCTTTCCTATTAAAAAAAAACCATTACTGGATACAAATTCAAAAGTCGAACTAGAATTCAATATAAATGTAAAAGAAGTGTCGAAATCAAATTAAAACTCTGGAATACAATTTCTCTACTCCTACACGGTTATGTTGCGACTTGCGATGCGATCGGTAGCCAAGTGAATCGTTCAGTTGATTGTGTTTGGATTTTAATGTCTTAAGGAAATTGAATTTGAAGATCTGGAGGAATATCAATGGATCAGTCCGATATCTAGATAGGAATCTTATGCATTGTTTAAACACTACTTCGTTCTAGTTTTGCATCTTGTTGTTGAAATCGCGTTAATTTTATCTCTGTCACGAATCTATCAAGCTATGTAGTTGCATCTTATTTTTATTTTGTATTTACTTCAAGATCTGTAATTAGTTTAAGGTTATTTTAAACTACAACATATTTTTATTTCACCAAAAAATATTCAATACAAAAAAATATGCTAAGACACAACGTACTGAAAAATTTAAGCCCCGACTTCAGAATGTGAAAATACGAACATGGTCGGTAGCATCTTCATGACATTATCTCGAAACAATAAAAAATACGGTAACCAACCCACATGCTAGACCTTGTTACTATAGCATATTATATTCCTTATTAGACACTCTAGGGGGTAGACCTATGTTCAGCAGTGGAATTTTACAGGCTGAATTGGATGGTGACGGAATCCATGAATTATAATAAACCCTGGGATTGAGGTGATCGCTAGCAACTCCAGGCAGGTGGGCAGACACAGTTTTATTTATAACTAGCTGTGCCCGCGGCGTAGCTCGCGTATACAGGTTTAACATAAACAATTTGTCGTTTAGGTAAGAGAATATTAAACGATTTATTTCATTACTGTATCAATAAGTGGTAACTAAATAAATCATTATCATCAAAGTTCTAAGTCGTTTATGATAGAGCTTCTGTGTAAACGACGTGAGAAGTAGGCTTAGCCGGGGTGTACACTAAAAGGTTACGGGGGCTACTAACGCGGGAATAAGCAACATAGAGTTGGCCATGTGCAAAACAGTCAGTACTGAGGTACACTCCTACAACGCGTAAAGTTTGACCTTGCGCTTTATTTACGGTCATCGCATAACACACGCTCACTGTAACTGGGAACTGAACGCGCTTAAAACTGTAAGGAAAGTTACTTCTTAATAGAGGGTTTTTGGGCAGTGCTGCCAGATAAAAAACACTAATTCAGCTCTAGGACAACACAAAAAGCGCTAGATTTCATGCAAACAGCGCTTTAAAAAAGCCCTAGATTTCGCGCTAAATTAACTACAAACAAAGTTTGTGTTTTTTTATATAATCATAATAAAGAAAACAACATTAAGTTTTTTTTTCTGGCAATATTTTTTTGATGTATCAATACTTCGCAGGACATCGACTTATAATTATGGCAATTGCTGTCAACAGTAGTTAGTACTGTACGAACAATAAAAATGTCATTAATTGTTTTAAAGTGCAATGTATTTCGCAACTTAGTTTCAGATGTCAGCATCTGATTGCGGTTGCTACACAGTTTCTTTGTGTTATAAATTCTAAGTAACTTTTAACTTAGCTGTGCTCTAAGCAACTGACTGAAACTGAATAAAGCAAAATAAATGCGTTGCCAAAACCATGAACAAAAACTTTAATAAAGGGGTTTCCCCGCTTATAGTCGTCGGTAAAAAAATCAAGTTGATCATCCTAAAGGGGAAGCCAGGAGATCCATAGCACAGGGTATCCTAGTTTGGACTCGTCTCCCATGCTCTTTGTTTTGTGGAAAAAATATGTTTGAAAAAGATAAACTGCAATGTACTATTTGTGGGAAAAAATAATAAAGGTCATTATTATTATTATCGGTAATGTGGACTAACAGTGCTGCTATAAAACAGTTAATAACCCGCTAGTCGCTAAAATATTGAAATGTGTGCTAAATACACCAGAAAGCGCTGAATTAAGCTAGGGCTAAAATTTCGAAATGCGCGCTATACATTCCAAAAAAGCGCTAAATCTAGTTCCCAAAGCGCTAAAGTGGCTGTACTGATTTTGCGTATATTATAAATACAATATCACGACATTTCGTTGCAAAATTTTTATTTTTGGTCGGATTCCGTTGTATGGCTTCGATGGATACAAATTTCTTCAGTAAGTCTCAATACGATTCATCGGCGAAAAATCTCAACACAGCAATTCAGAAAAGTTTGTTATTTGTACAACTCCATCTATTACGTCATTTGTGTGAGAAAACATCCTTTTTAAATCTCTTTTTGTGTTTTAAGTATAAATATATTAATTATTATGGAACGTTTTTTTTTACACACAAATCTTTTTATTACTATTTCTGAGATTTTATGGCGCCATTGAACAAATTCGAACCTACATTTCAAAATAATAATCATTACTTTCGATAGAATTAACCAATTTTAATAAAACAAAGATTAAATGTAACTCGAAGATACGCTTTATGATTTTCTTAACGATTTCTTTGAAAATAAAAGATGTTTACTTTAGACGTGATGCGTTCATATAATAACAGACAAATAGACATACAGACAATTCTAAAAATTATAAAATGTTCTTATTTAATTATTTTCAGTTCCCCATAATGATTTTAGCCACCAAAATATATACCTATACAATGTACAGAAAGAGACACAATATGTTATCATCATTTTTATTATATGTATATATTTAAAGAGAGATGGCGCTGCTAACATCAATTCTAAAAATAAAAGAGATTAATTGACGCGATTGATACATTATATAAAACGCAAGAGTACTTATAAATCAGTGCCTGCACAGTAAGCAAAAAATAAAGTTTGACTCTCGCCAAAACCAACGATTTGTTAATAGCTCTTTTAAAATTTGATTTACCACATAGAGTACTCGGCGGTAAAGAATAAATTGAGTTTATCAACACGCAGTAGGGCAGCGAGTAATATAATAAAGATTAGCAGTAAATATGAAAACTCATCTACAGGAAAAAAAAAACATTGCAATTGCATTACATTTTCACAACACCACCATCTATCGAAGAAATGGGAAAACTATTGTGCTTCAGATTTAGTTAATAAGGTTAATATATTTTTGTATAATATATTTAATACGTTTTTTAATACTTTTGTTTACTGCGTTTTAGATATACATAATTATATCATTATTTTACATAATTTAACTATGATTTATGATATGATATTAGTTTAAAATGCACCTGATGACTCAAACAAAGCCACCGTTGAGCAAATTCGTACCTATACTTCCCTACCCATACTTCAGAATATTTATCATAACTTTTGATGGAATGAACTGATTTTAATGAAATAAAGACTAAATGTAACCCGAGGATACACTTTATAATTTCCTTAACAATTCTTATGATATAAATTAGTACTTTATACGTGATACGTTAACAAACAAACAGACAGACAGACAGACAGAAAATTCTAAAAATGGTAGAAATGTATTTAATTACTTATTTTTAGTACCCCTCAATCACTTTTATTACAAAAATATAAAATGTACAGACATCTGCTATTTACAGTTTTATTATATGTATAGATTTTGTGTTGTTATAAGGAAGACGCTGCTGCTAATTCTTGTTTCCGTTTCCTTCTGTCGTCTCTTAGGGAGGATATGGGATAGTGGATATTCTTACAGCGCCACTACACGGTAGTATTCCATATTGTATTTATTTTATGTATTCCATATTAGAATATTTTTTACTAGAGTTAACCGAGGCATCCTCACAAATGAAGTAGGAGGCGATCTGTCGCTGCCGGCCTTAGTGCGGAGGATGGTCGGTAGCGCAGAGTCGTGGGACGCGGTGGTGTCCTTCTGCGAGGACGTGATGTCGCAGAAGGAAACTGCGGAACGGGAGAGGGAGATCACGACTCCCTTCCCCGGCCGCAGAAGGCGCACCAGGCGCAGAAGAAGGGCGGACAACGTCCTTTTCCGGCCCCCATGAATGGGTTCAGGGGCGAGGGACTTGAGGAAACCCCGCCAGCCCTATTCGATGGACCTGAGGCGGAGGCGCGCGCGGGTGACGGCGCGCGCCCCTATGGCGATACACGGGGTAGTTGAACTCACTACCCCGTGCAGGAGACGAGGCCCGGACAGACCGGGCCAGCATTAGTGTAGGGCTGCGGAAGAATTTGGATTCCCGCGGCCCCGCGCGCACGTGTGAGGCGACACCGGGGTGGTTTTAGACGGTAAGAGTCCGGCACGCCCCTTCGCCTTTCCCCAGGCGGAGGTAGTCCATGAGGATTTCCCCCCGTAAAAAAAAGGCATCTTCAGGTGAAGTAGACTCTGCGGTGGCTTGTCAGTGGTAACCACGAAAAAGAAAGAAAAACATAACAAGAAGAAAAACACAAAAAGTTGTCTTACAGCTAAAGTTGGCAAAAATTTTAAAATGTTAAGCGTTCTTTAGTGTTTTCTTTTAATACAAATGTGATTTTCCTCACGTATTAGTGCGGTATAAAATTAACCAAATTAAATGAGAACGAGTAGCGTGACCTTGTCAAGTTGACAGAAAAACCCAACATTTTCGCTTCGCGTTCGAGATGTGCAAAACGAAGACATTTATAGAAATAGGGATAACAACGGAGCAAATTATTTACTTAATTATACGAACTTTTTGAGTGAACTTAGCAATATCACAACCTCAACATAACACATTGAATATCATATAAATCGTTTTTTTTAATAGAATAACGGTAACAAACGAGCACACAGTCCAACTGATGGCAAGCGGCCGCTTCGGCCCATAGACATCTACATCCATCTTCGTTTGTGAATTAAAATGCAGATGCGTTGTCAGCCGTGAGGACTAAGATAGATTGCCTCTTTTCCAGTAAAATGGGTCTCCGGTTCTCTACACTCACCATACGAAACACAGCAGCATTGGGCTGCTATTTCACGCTGGTATTCTGTGAGAGCGTGGTCCTTCCCCGGTCGAGCCGACCCATTCATGCTACAACTATACTATTAATATAGCTGCAGCATGGCTCTACCACGTGCTGCATAGTTACACAAAAACTTCATTATCTTTTTTTCCACCCCTAGAAGTGGAATGTTTTCTTCAAATTTAAATTGGATCAGCCTTAAGGTATAGCATATAAAAGGGTATTTTTAAAAAAAAAGTCAGCTTACAATCGGTGGAGATATCGCGTAACATACATACAAAAAATACAGTTGAGCTGGAACTCCTAATTTTTTTAAGTCAGGCTTGTAGCCTGCGTAGGTACATACCGCTGCTGAACAAGTGCCTTCTCTCATTTCGGAGTTGGTCAAAAACCTAATTAAATATGCAGGTAAGTCAATGGATCCAAGTGGCTCAAAACCATGTTTTCTGGCATTCTCTGGGGGAGGCCTATGTTCAGCAGAAGACTTGTAAAGGGCTGTAACGATTATAAAAAAAAAAACTTTGCTTAGGTTCGAATTTGGTTTGATCGGAATCATGATTTGATTGGACTTGATGATATAGTATGATGAATGATAATGATCATAAGAACGCATTAGATAAATTATTAATAATTGAAGATTATGTGCACTTCAATTAAACGAATCATTGACGTATTTAACTTAATTGTAAAGAGTATGTTGACGGCTCCGTGGCGTGGTTTAGCATTGAGTTGCGGTGATAAGAGCCGCAGGTTGAAATCTCTCACGAACCAAATAGTACGGCCAATTTTTCCTTATGCAATTTATGTTTGCTAACTCCTCCAACATGCTGGAGCAAACCAAGTGTGGGAGAGACGTTTAAAAAAAATAATAAGAAAAAGAATGAAAAACCGCCATAAACATAGACTAATTAAAACACTGTCATATCAATTTCAAGTAGTTATGCAATGTTACATGACAGTACAAAACAATTGTCGTTGCACTAGAGTCTGTAGTGGTCACTTAAGACAACCCTCCTAACACTTCAATGAATTTGATATCAGCACTTGAACACGATGGCCGTCAGAGAATGAAGGATTGTTAACTGGGCACTTAGCGGTTGAACAAGGCAAGGAATGTTACCGACGAAACATAAAATTCCAGATATTTAAATTTATCACTGTTTGAATTTTTTTCACTCATTCAGTCTCATGTTGGTCTGATATTTATAGGACATGTTTAAGTAGGACTTATAATAAAAAATAATTTGCCAATGTCATTTTAATTGGATATGTGGTTTGTAATTTTTTCATAGAATAAGGTGACAAACCAGCACACAGTCCACCTGATGGTAAGAGGTTGCTGTGACCCATAGACATCCACATCTATCCTCAATAAAGAATGTAAAATGCAGATGCGTTGTCACCCGTGAGGACTAAGATGGAATGTCTCTTTTCCAGTAAAAAAGGTCTCCGGTTCTCTACACTCACCATACGAAACACAGTAGCATTAAGCTGCTATTTTACGCTGGTATTCTGTGAGTGTACTACAAATATAGCTGCAGCATGGCTCTGCCACATGTTGGGTTAGCCAACTATCAATTCTTTCACGGTTTTCCAATCCAAACTAATATTTTTTTAACATGGTTAGGTTATGGTAGGTAGACTATCCTTTGGACTTTGTAAACAACCTCAGGCACTTCGACATATAGCGTTACTGGCGACATCACGCGACCGAGATTGTCCTTGAATTTTTTGCGTGTCTATAAGAGTAATTTATAACTTTAAAGACCATTTGAGAGAAAAGTTATAATATAGACCTTCAACATACTTCTGAAAAATTAGCGCATGGTCTCAAAACCATGCCATGTTGTGGCGGCGTAGGGAAATTTAATACACTCATCCCGTGGGTATTCACAATAAATTTCTCGTAAGGCTGCAGCAAATAAGGCCTTAAAAGCGTCATAAAGTCCTCCAGACTGATTTCAATCATGGTGGCCGGTCTCAACGGAACTAGCCATCTGCGCAGGACAGGATTATATTTTTTTTTTATAGGATAAAGGTGACAAACGAGAACACAGTCCACCTGATGGTAAGTGGTCGCTGTGGCCCATAGACATCTACATCTATCTTCGATTAAGAGTCAAAATGCAGATGCGTTGTCACCCGAGAGGACTAAGATGGAATGCCTCGTTTCCAGTAAAAAGGGTCTCCGGTTCCCTACACTTACCATACGAAACACAGCAGCGTTAAGCTGCTATTTTACGCTGGTATTCTGTGAGAGCGTGGTCCTTCCCCGATCGAGCCGACCCATTCGTGCTACAACCATAATATAGATACAGCATGGCTCTACCACGTATAAAACGTGCTTAAGTGTATGTGCAAGTACAGGTGCACTCTCTATTCCCTCACTCTCCTAGTCCAACCAAGACCAACGGCTTTCGTGCTTTCCGAGGCACGGGGGTGAAAAACCGCCAACATCCTGACTCCGGACTGCTACTGACTACAGAAAATCCCAATAACTGATTTTGGCCCAACGCCGGGATTCGAACCCGGGACAGGATCAGTAAGTTGTTGCCTTCTTGGTTAGTCGCGTTTACGACCACTAGAACAAGAAAGCAGACAAGCGTAAAAGCATGAAACGTGTTTCAGTGGAGATATATTATATTGCCTGTTAAATTGAAACAAACCCTGTTAGAAATGAGAAGAAGTTTGTATTACATATATATATTCTTTGTCTATGTTATGTGCCCTTAAATTCCTACAGTTTGAGAGATTTTGTCACAAAGTAAAACTTTAATGTTTAGTATGTTGCTATTTAGTTTATGTTCCCTCTGTATAATCGAAGTATGAAGGTAAGGCGAGAAATTAATTTACGAACCTAAATTCGTCGCTTTGAAATTCCTACTAAATAATTTAACGTAGGTAATTACATCTTATGAAGAAATTAAATGTTTGTGTGAATAGGATATTTTGCTAAACTTGATCTCAATTCGTTCGTGGTAAAGATAGGTAATTGCTTAACATCTTAAACTATAATTTGCGAGTTATACAAAAGCAACTTTTTAATTTTGAAATATGTCTAGATTTATTATACTATTTACAAAACCGTAAACATGAACAACGGGCCATGTTCGGTACAAACGAAATTCAGGTTAGTCGGTTTCGCCTGTAAAAGAGCTAGTATCTGTACTATAACCTGCATTACCCCTGGTCTTGTAGTTGTTCATGGACGGCGGTGGAAACTTAGCATCAGGTAAGCCTAATGCCGTTTGCCCCCTCTTCTATACAAACAAAAAAATGAAGCAGTTGACACCACAACTAATGAGTTGTATACTGTCGTATTGCATAGAAAGGAAACAGAAGTGCCTTGAAACTTACTTATTTAAAACATAAATTACTTACTTAAAATTTTGATGAGTAATCGAAACTAAAAACAACATTCTTCGGTATTTAAATATGATAGGCTATTCTTTTTAATTTTATCGGCGTACGTAGACTAGAAGGTCATTTAAGAGTTATGTAGTAGAACCACGCTGCATCCATATTAAGGTTGTAACACGAATGGGTCGGCTCGAACGGGGAAGAACTACGCTCTCACAGAATACTAAAGTAAAATATCAGATTAATACTGCTGTATTTCGTATGCTGAGTGAAGGTAAATGAGACCCGTATTATTGGAAATGAGATATTCTATTTGAGTCATCAAGGGGACAACGCATCTACATTTTGACTCTTAACTGAAAGTAGGTGTAGATGTCTACGGGCCACAGCAGCCACTTTCCATGACGTAATGTTTCTTTGTCAGCCTTATTCTATAAAAAAATAGCTTACTATTTTGTTTGTATATAAATTTTTGTTTTGGAAACATCAGTTAATCTTAACATATTATATTTTTCTACTGGCACAAACTGTATAGATTTGGCTTAAATTCCTTCAAAGAGCTCATTTGGTGAACATGGCTATAGGCACGTATCATCATCATCATCATCATTACAGCCTTTCACAAGTCCACTGCTGAATAGGCCTCCCCAAGTAATGCCACAAAGCACGGTCCTGAGCCAACTGCATCATCGACTTCTTGCATATCTTACCAGGTCGTCACTCCATCTAGTGGGGGGACGCCCTACACTTCGCCTGCCGGTACGAAGCCACCACTCGAGACCTTTTTTCCCCATCGGTTGTCGGTTCTTCGAGCTATATGGTCGGCCCATTGCCACTTTAGCTTACTAACCCGTTGGGCAGATATCCTCATTTCTAAGTTTATCACGCAGAGAAGCTCCGAGCATAGCCCTTCCCATAGCTCGCTGAGCAATTTTGAACTTCCTCATCCGGTCAGCAGTGAAGGAGCACGTCTCAGATTCATAGGTCATCACTGGCAACACGTACTGTTTGTACAATCTCGTTTTCAGGTTTTCCTGATGAGACGATGTATCGTAGTTTCACGAACGCTGCCTAGCCGAGTTGAATCCGTCGATTGACCGCTCGATCGAAGTTGGACTTACCTAGTCGGACTGTTTATCCCAGGTAAACAAACTCGTCAACAACTTCGAGCTTAGTGCTCCCAACAACTACAGGCATAAGTATGACATGGTCTTTGTTTTGTCCATGTTCATCTTAAGACCTATCCTTTGGGAGGCACTATTGTGGTCATTGAGCATAGACTCCTTCAGCGATTCTGCCATAAGGACTATATCGTTGCCAAATCGAAGGTGAGTGATGTACTTGTCGTTGATGTTAATACCGTATCCTTTCCAGTCCAGAAGCTTGATAACGTCTTCCAATGCAGCGATGAAGAATTTCATGGATATAACGTCTCCTTGTCTTACACCTTTCTGCAGTTGGATAGGTTTCGTACTCTGGTTCTGTACTCGAATAGCCATCGTAGCCCTACTGTACAAACACTTTACAATTTCGATATATCGACAGTCAACTTGGCACCGCTGTAGGGACTGCAGCACCGCCCAAATTTCGACGGAATCAAAGGCTTTCTCATAGTCCATATACGCCAGACATGTAGCAAATTATACTCCTCGTACTTCTGTACAATTAGGTATGTAGGTACAACATAATTCAATTGACCTAAAAACTTGTTTTCAAATCCCTTGAATAACGTTGTATTTAAAAACTTGCTTTTACGTCAATTGAATACCGTTGTATATTCCTGTAGATTTGAAGAACCAAATTGGCTTTTATGAAAGAATTTTAAGGCCAATCTATACAGTTATAAGTAATAATATAATACTTTGAACTTATTATTATTATTATTTATATTACGAGATTAACATGTAATTGATAGAAGCAGAATTTCATACAACAAACAATAAAGTAGTATTTTAGGTATTCAAGATGTAGACATGCAAAATTGTAAATATGTAGGTCTGCTAGTTTTGAGTTATAGGGGCGGAATGTGGCTGAAATAGCTCGAAATCTCGACGTGGCGCAGACCTTTGTTTGTTAATAAGATGCACCACGTGTAGGGTGAAGCTGGAAGGAGTTGGAAGTTGACGATTTTTTGTTATCTGTTTTTTAATTTTGTTGACTTGTTTAAGTTAATACGATTTTACAGATATAAATTAGATGGTGCTGGACGATATGTGCATTGCAATTGTAAACAAAAATAGGGCATAATCACACACACATACACACACCCACACACACACACACTCACACGCACGCACACACACACACACACACACACACACACGCACACACACACACACACACACACACACAAAAACACACACACACACCCACACACACACACACACACACACACACACACACACACGCGCGCGCGCGCGCGCGCGCGTGCGCGCGCGTATGCACACGCACACGCATACGCACACTGTGCGCGCACACACATACACAGAAACATGCATACTTACTCAAGCCCACACGCACGCTTAATTATTAGTTGATAAAAATTGTGTAATCTCTATTGGCCTTACTGTATGATATGTATTGTAAATACGATGAAAACGCTGTATGATAACCTAAATAAATAAATAAATATAAAGATTCATGACATTTATGATTAGTTTGAACTCTGGTTGTGTTAAATTTTACAGAATACTGAATTAAAATAATTATTACGCATTTGGTCTCATACGAGTATTTTTATCGTCTAAGACACTAATTTTTTAATATATTTAGACCACTCCTAAATAGAGGAAGTTCTCAACTCGACTCTATTCTTTTTTTTATGTATGTTACTCGATACCTTATCAATTTTGAACCACATTTGAGGATTCTTCTTCAATTCAATAGGTAATACTGCAGCGGTGGTTTCATCTAAATTTAAATAATTCCTTCCATTATCCATTACAGTCCACTGCTGAACAAAGGCCTCCTTTCATAGATTACCTCATTGCGGGACTTTGCCATAGTTAGCTTAGCCACGCTTGGCAAGCGAGTTGGCGATCGCAGTTTTTGATTTTCAGTTGTTATCAGAAATATGTTGTTGCCCATCTCCTGTTTAAGTTTCCCTCTGTCGCCTCTTACGATACCCACGGGATGATATGTGTTATGTGATATTCTTACATCTGTACTATACGGCCGTCGTTACTTAGGAGAGAATAGACCGCATTTCGTGTACGAATATACATCTCAGTAACAAAATGCGTATTGATAGTCGATACAGCGTGTAGGTTAATTTTAAAAAAACACTTAAGGTGTGGGGTGGTGACGTCAGTACTTGTGATAGCGCGCAGTGTTGCCATGTGAGTCATCGTAGAACAAATTTGCAACCGTAATGCTTATATAAAACCCAATTAACACGCATTTGTATCAAAATAGAAGAGTGGTTTACACCCTCTGGCCTCGACAAACATCAACCGATGACATTTTAATTAACTCCGGAGCGTGATATTTGTTACCGTCAATTTTGTAATAGCTTAGTTATTTCCGACGAGAGTAAGTAATATTTTATTTCAAACGTATTTCGAAAGTTATTGTAATGATTTAGAAATTTTATAATTTTTAGAACTACGCGGCAGCTGTATTAAGGTTGTAGCACGAATAGGTCGGCTCGAACGGGGAAAGAACACCCTCTTATAGAATATAAGCGTAAAATAGCAGCTTAATGCTGCTGTTTCGAATGTTGAGTGTAGAGAACCAGAGACTTTTTACTGGAAACGAGGCATTCCATCTTAGTCCTCAGGTATGACAACTCGTCCAAATTTTGATTCTTCATCGAGGATTGATGTAGATATGTAAGGGCCCCAGTATCTACTTTTCATCAGGTAGATTGCGTGTTCATTTATCATCCTTCCTTATTCTATAAAAAATGGATGGAATACCTCATTTCCAGTAAAACAGTCTGTGGTTACATAAAGTGTGCTCGTTCTCTGGTAGAGCCGACCCATTCGTGCTATAACTATACAATAGCTGCAGCATGGCTTTATCACGTGTAAGTATAGTGATAAGCACTCGGACTCTGTAAAGAAAGTAGTGATTTTCGCTGAGTTATTATTTTATTGGGTGTTGTTTATAGAACAAGAGTGACAAACGAGCACACAATCCGCCCAATGGAAACTGGATGTCGTAGCCTTTAGACATTTACACCTATCCTCGATGAAAGATCAAAGGTCAGATGCAATGTCACCCCGAGGACCAAGATGGGATGCCTCGCTTCCAGTAAAATGGTGTCCGTTTTCTACGTTCACCATACGAAAAAGAGCAGAATCAAGCTGTTTCTTTACGCTGGTATTCTGTGAGAGCATGGTCCCACCCAGGTCGAGCCGACCCAATCATGCCACAACCATAACAAAGCTACAGCTCGGTTCTACCACGTAAAAATGTGAGCAGAATATGCACTATTTATCTGTTCCATATCATGATTTAAATATTCCGTCGAAGTAAGTCGGAACAGCATTACGTACTGTCGTAAATCGTATTTCACCCATTCGATGTATCCATCATAGTTGTGTGTTTCAATAAGCCTTCTGTGATTTATCAATTATTTACCATCGAAAGCTGAGCAGTGAATTTGGGAATGTTATTTAGTATCTGTGAATATCTGTGAATAAACTTAACCTAGTTAGGGTCTGATATATATGTCGTATAGGTGAGCGCTGCGCCCATCTAATAATAATGTGGCATAGCAATTAGTTGCAGCGCTAATGTACGTGGTTTGAAATCTCACACGTAACAGTTATTTGTATGGCCTACAAATAATTTTTCCGGGTCTGGATGTTTGTCCCTTTGAAATTTATGTATGTAAACTTATATTCTTCTTGACACTAAAAAATCCTAGTGTGGAGGTAACGTTCTTTTTTAATGATAAGAATAATATGTGCATTCAAATAAAGGGCAGTTCATATTCAGTTTGCATATTTATCAGATAAAATATAATATATAAAATATAATAATATTTAATATTCAGACAAAATTTCTAATAACCATGTAAGCAATATAAATAATTAAATGGGATTAGGCCTTTCTTTGCAGAAATCAATTAAATTATGTTAAGAATTTATTAGCTAAAATAAAGTAATGTGTTGATGAAATAAACTAACTACTTTTAAGGATTTCTTATATTTACCCGAACACTACACATTTAAATAAAACTAATTTTACGGACTTTATCGCGTATATTAACTTATTTTATATTCCCGACTAATAGAAATTAGTTCCCGACTAGTAGAATAGTCACTACATTAGATTTGATAGACCACAAATCCTCGCTAAAGAACACCGATTCCTCCCCAGGATTATTTGCGAGGCTATTGAAATTAAAAAAACATCCTAATTTCAATAGAGAAGATGGCTGGGTGCTACCATCTGCTTGGGATCCCATAATTAATAAAATTAAATCCCAACCCCAGCATACAACTGCAAGACTTCATGATAGTGTAAGTTCATACTGCGTAGATCGGAACAAAAAAAATTTAATAATATTTAATCTGAAGGTAGCCGTGGTTAACTGTGACATTAGGACGTCTACACCTCAGTTCCCCCTGTGACCATGGGTGCTGAAAAGTGCTCGAAACGTCGGGAATGTAAAATAAGTTAATATACGCGATAAAGTCCGTAAAATTAGTTTTATTTAAATACTTTTAAGAATTTAATCGCGCTTAATTCTAATTATTTTTAAATCTGTAAAATTAATTTCATTCAATGTTCTCGTAAATATAAGAAATCATTATATTGGAGATGGTTTTAGAGAAGCGTGTTAAATAACTCCCTGATTCCTCTGCACTGTCTCAATAATGAGAGCAAAATTGAAGAGCACCTCCCGCCCTCCTTCAACTGCGTGCACTATCCTCGTCACCACTAATCCCAGCAACATTACTCCCAACACCACTACACTAGTAAGGACATACCACGGTCGATAATACGACACATGTTTCGCCTCTAAACAAGGCATCTTCACTTGAAGTATACTCTGCCGTGTCTGAGCGCTAACTATCTTAAGTATCTTATATGGTTAATGTAATTATTCAGCTGACTAACTGTCGAATAATTTGTTATCGATTTTCTAATTCCCGTATATTGTTATCCTACCGATTTATTGGAATACAGTAATGGTAACTTCGGGAGGCGAAACAAAAATATTGCATAAACTAAAGTTAGAGCAGGACAGACTGTCTCTATTTTCTTTGAAAAAAAGTTAGTCATTGTCATGTGTCTGCTGTGTGTGTCAGTTTATGTTCGAGGTGATGTTTGATTAATGATCGTTCATTTGTGTAGTGTGTTTTAAAATCGTATTATTTTGATCATAACTAAATTATTTAAGTATATGGCCGCAAATAAAACAAAGAAAAAGAGTGTTCGTTAATTGAATTTGAAATAAATATTTAACAAATGTAGGTTGAAAAAATAAGGGATGAAATAATTAATAGAATCAGGCGTACTTTGGAGAAATTCATTTTATTAAAGATGTTAAAAAATTAATAAGTAATTACGCGGAACTTGCAAAGTATCCTTTGAGTTCTACTTTGTTGCACCTATAATTTAATACCTTTATAAACTGAAGGGCTCTTATTCATCGCAATATATCAGTAATAGTAGTATCCTGTATTCAAAGTACTTTGAAAGTAAATAAAACGAAAAAACTAAGTTTCTTTTACCTTTATTTTCTAAAAAAGTAAAGTAACAATGTGCACAGGCATACAACTATTTTCTAAACGAGTTTTAAAGGTTTGAAAGAAATCCGTCGCGCAACAGTGCATGTTAATGTATTAACTTTGGCCTCTCAGTACATTTATGAAAATGTAATGTGTGTAAATAGATACTGTGGCCCATAGGTCTCTCTACATCTATCTACGATTAAGAATCAAAATGCAGATGCGTTGTCAACCCTGAGGACTAAAATGGAATGTTTCCAGTAAAAAGGGTATTCGGTTCTCTAAAGTGTGGTCCTTCTCCGGTAGAGCCGACTCATTCGAGCTACAACAACAATACAATACAATATAGCTGCAGCATGGCTCCAACACGTGCAGTTATGCTGAAAAGGACTATCACTCTATTAAGAAATCAGTTATTTCTTTAAATTAATATTGAGTGTGCAGAATATGCACTATTTATATGTTCCATATTATGAATTAAACATTCTGTCTAAGCAACTC
The DNA here is from genome assembly GCA_963668995.1 of Parnassius mnemosyne. NCBI lineage: Eukaryota > Metazoa > Arthropoda > Insecta > Lepidoptera > Papilionidae > Parnassius > Parnassius mnemosyne. Next base: position 2,110,920 of record CAVLGL010000137.1, on the reverse strand, counting down.
GCAACAGCATTACGTACTGAATTGTATTCCACCCATTCGATGTATCCGTCGTAGTTCTGTGTTTAAATAAGCCTTCTGTGATTCATCCATTATTCACCATCGAAAGCTGGCAGTAAATTTGGGAATGTGATTTAGTACCTGTTAATAACTATGAATAAACTTAAACTACATAGGGGGTGCTAAGAATCTCCGGTGGAGGTTAGGTTCCAGATCGAGTCGTCTTAGGTTGCCATCTAAGACGACTCAGTCTGGCAACATACAACGCACGCACCTTGAGGACTGACGAGAAGATTATGAAGCTGAAAGAGAGAGACAAGTTACGCTGGCATATTATAGGATTATCCGAGGTCCAAAGAGAGGGGTAGGACACGGTAATCCTCGAATCCGGCAACTTGTTCTAACACCGGGAGGGCGACCATCTGTCCCAAGGAGGTGTCGGATTTATCGTCCACAAGTCTCTCGTTAACAACGTTGTAAAGATTGTGAGTGTGTCGACGAGGGTTGCGTACCTTATAGTCAGAATCACTTAATGGTATTAGTTGAAGGTAATACAGGTTTACGCACCAACCTCGGCACGTCCCGATGAGGAAGTGGTGGAAATGTATAAGGATATCTCTAAAGCCATGCATTCCTCCAAACCACATTATACGGTGTTAATAGGAGACTTCAGTGCAAAACTAGGCACAAGAGAGAACAATGAGCTGAAGGTAGGGAAATTTGGAATAGGGCAACGGAACCCAACGGGCCAGCAGCTGGCCGACTTCATGGAGAAAGATGGACTCTTCATGATGCACTATTTCTTCTTGAAGCGGTTTCAAAGGAAGTGGACCTGGTCGAGCTCCGACGGTTCAACAAAAAATGAGATTGACTTCATTGTGACGACCAGACGACAACTGTTCAGTGATGTCTCAGTGATTGCGAGGGTGAAAACTGGTAGCAATCACCGAATGGTTAGAGACACACTGAATCTAAACGTTAAGTTGGAGAGGTCTCGTCAAATGAAGTCAGCGCTCCGTCCCCCTCATGCTGTTGTCGAAAATCCCGAAACCTTTCAGCTCGGGTCCCGAAACCGTTTTCAGTGCCTAGAAGACTGCAATGAAGTGGACGATATGAATGATACGCTCGTGGAAACTGTCCATACGGTCGGAGCTAAGATGTTCAAGACGGCGGGTCTTGCAGAACTTAGAGTACGGCAGAAGAACACAAAAACTCTCCGACCACAAACTTAACCTCATGGCAGGGAAATATAGCTGCAGTCTTCAGTAGATTTGATATCACACAGGCAACTGAATAGAAAGATCTCTAAATGAATGCGGCGGAACATACGCAACTTCAATACAGCTTGTTACTTTGTTACTTTGGTGTTACTTTGCACAAATTCATTTTATTAAAGATGTTTAAAATTAATTAAAATGAATAAGCTATTACACGGATCTTAGCTAATTATTTTAACATTTTTAAAAGAATGAAGTTTTTAATGTTACTATTTAAACAATTTTGAGATTGTAATATTCTTTAGTTTACTCACGAAGGTAAAAATGTTTCTTTTTTGTAAAAAGTAAGAGCCGGCCGGGTGCTAAGACAAAATGTAAAGAAAGATTTAAGTCCTGACTTCAGAATTTGAAAGTACTTTATTCTTTTGAGTTGTTTGAAGCCGGATATAACTTTTTATTAAATGTAATTTTTTTTACCTTTCCTACTTTCAATATCTGCCCAAATCGGTCCTGGTAAACTTCGAGGATATCACTATCATGACGAATCCGTTGAAGATATTTTTTTTTAATATAGAATAAGGGTGAAAAGTAACATTTAGTAATTGTCTGTTATGTAAATCATGTATTACGAACTTGGTGAATTCAAGTTATCATACTTAAGTAATAGAATGTCGATTATGATCGTCCTCGAGTCTTAAGAGGCCACTCGAAATATTATTCTGGACGTTCCCGTACAACGAGAAATGGCACTCACATTGTAATTGGTACAAGATATAGTGCATATTCCTGTATTGCTAACTAGGGAATTTGTAAATCTAAGTGTATGATATCAAATCGAAGTGATGAATAGAGAATACGATTGTATATTATACGTGGTAGAGCCATGATGTGGTTGTAGTATATTACATTACACGTGGCTTTACCGGGGAAGGACCATGCTCTCACAGAATACCAGCGGAAAATAAGTTACTATGTTTACTATGGTGAGTGTATAGAACCGGAGACCCTTTTTACTGGAAACGAGGCATTCCATCTTAGTACTCACGAATGAAAACTCTACTTTACTTTACTTTACTTACTTATCTTCACGCACAATCCCTGACGGGGTAGCCAGAGAGAACAGATCGCCAAGTGTCACGATCCTTACAAACCTCTTTCGCTTCTTTCAGATTCATTATCTTCTTCATGCATGCACGTCTTAAGTATCCGAGTACTTTTGACCCTACTCTCTTCGAGCAATTTGCTCACATGGTCTTCGAAAGTTAGTCTCGGTCTACCTCGACACCTTTTAATATTAACTTTCGCGCTATATATTTTCTTCACCATTCGGTCTTCACTCATTCGCTCAACGTGCCCAAACCACCGAAGCACGCCCTTATCAATTTTTATGATAAGGTCATCTTTCAAACCTGCCATATTGCGAATCTCTTCGTTTCGCTTTCGGTCGGCCATGGTAACGCCGCACATTTTACGAAGAGATCGCATCTCCACTGCATTCAACTTACTTTTATGCTTCTTCTGGCATACCCAGGTTTCGCTGCCATATAACAAAGTCGGTACCAACACTGCGTTATGTATTGCAAGGCGTGCACTCTTCGCTACGCCTTGCCTTTTGACTAACGCAGTCAGGGCACCATTGACTTTGTTCCCGGCAGCGACACGCCTGTCCACATCTAAATCACATCTTCCATCCCGGCTAAAAGCACTCCCCAAGTATACAATTTCATTTACTATGGTGAGTGTATAGAACCGGAAACCCTTTTTACTGGAAACGATGCATTCCATCTTAGTACTCACGAATGAAAACGCATCTGCATTTCGATTCTTAATGACTGATAGATGTAGGAATGTAGATGTCTATGTGCCGCAGCGTCTACTTATCATCAGATAGACTATGCGCTCGCATGTCACGCTTATTCTCTAAAAACAGTTATTCGATCCTCCATTCAGTCTTCAATAGGTCGAATTCGAATATGTATAGAAAGTAAAAACAAATATCTAACTTTGTATTTGCGCATTTAGACAGTTATTGAGCAGATATTGGCAGTATCAGAATTCGCCAGGGAGACATTCGTATGTTAACAATTTAAATATACTCTTGGACAATATTCTTTGAATTATACTTTGTTGCACCGATAATTTAATACCTAATTTATAAATTGAAGGGCTCTTATTCATCGCAATATATCAGTAATAGTAATATCCTATATTCAAAGTACTTAGAAAGTAAATAAAACGAAATAACTAAGGAATAAGGATATACTTATCATAGTAATGTACTTTTTTCTGTATAAGCATAATTATCCTTTCCCTTTAGATAATTATAATTTCTCAGACATTTTACCTCTACTTTGCCTTCCTTCACTAAAAAAGGAAAGTAACAACGTGCATAGGTATACAACTAATTTTTAAAAGAGTTTTATACGTTTTGAACAAATGCCGAAAAACCGCATGTTGATATATTAACTTTGGCCTCTCAATACATTGTAAAAAAATGAAAGTAGTTTTACAAAAATACGTGACATTGACTCTGTAAATTCTAGAAACAGACACAAGCTCAGAGTCAGTAATTCTTTGTTGGGGCGATGAATACGCTTTTACAACAAAATTCCAGAAAATATACAAAATTTGAGGTTTTATTTTTTATAGAATCGAGCATTTTGACAAACGAGCGCACAGGCCACCTGATGGTAAATGGTTGCTGTGGCCCATAGATATCTACATTTATCCTCGTTTGCGAATCAAAATGCAGATGCGTTGTCACCCGTGAGGACTAAGATGGAATGCCTATTTTCGAGTAAAAAGGGTTTCCGGTTCTCTACACTCACCATACAAAATACAGCAGTGTTAAACTGCTATTTTAAAATTCAACACTCCCGCTGCAGAATAGCCGAAAGAGCGTTACATCCAGCGTGGGCGTTCTTAATATGATGGTGGGTTACCAGCAACCGGACAAAGGCGCCATCCTTGGGGAGCAGTAACGGGTGTCGAGACTCGTACGGTAGTTGGGAATTTCTCAAACGTCCACCAACGCGCAGCATCCCAGCGTCGTCCAGAAAGAGGTTCAGACGGGCCAGAGCGCCCTTAACAACGGAGCCACGCTTCAAGTTTCCAATCACGGGCTCAAAATGCTCCGCTTGGACCATACGGGTCCAATGCATCAAAGCTTCACGACGCTCGCTAGGGGACAAAACGAAATAAGAGATTCGGTTGGATGGGTCTCTCGAATTGCGGACAAATCGGCGCAACCAAGCAGTCACTCCTAAGGGCTTATCGAGAGAGCTGTACCGTTCCAGAAGAGAAAGAACCCGAGTGGGCTTATCCTTGCCCACTCCTACTCGGGCTCGTAGGCCAGGCAATTCAATCGGTTCAGAGTAATTACCCTGGAGCCAGAATGACTGAGACTCAGATAACCAACCGGGACCCCCCCACAGCGGGTGGTCAACCAACGAGGGGCTTCACAGCCGCGAGAAGCGCAGTCTGCGGGATTCAACTCCCCTGGGACATGTCTCCAGTTTAGAGAAGTCTCAGAACTCTGGATTTGAGACACGCGGTTCGCCACAAAGACCTCAAGATTGTGAGCTGCAGCTCTGAGCCAACAAAGTACTATCTCACTGTCCGACCAAGCGTAGACGTCCGTAATGTCGATTACAGGCTTCAAGGACGAGTGAACGTGGTTGAGGAGTCGCGTGAGAAGAGCGTCTCTGGACAGTTCCAATTTAGGGATACTTAAGCGGAACCTAATGGGAGCAACCTTGCTTTTAGCAAGTACGAGATGGACTGCAGTATGACCAGAAGAACTCACAGTCCGCAAATATACGACAGCCGCATAGCCTTTCTCAGAGGCGTCGCAAAACCCATGTAGGGTAGCCCTGCATTTCCCTGGAGGGAGGAAGCACCTTGGCATGGAGACCGAGTTGATGTCCGGAAGGGAGGAGATCATGGAGAGCCACTCTCGCAAGAGGGCTCCGCTGATAGGCTCGTCCCAACCCAACCCGGACGTCCAGAGCCTTTGAAGAAAGCACTTAGCCAAAATTGATGACCGGGGTGATCCATACATTAGGGTCGAAGGTGCAGGCTACTGTAGAGAGCACGGAGCGCTTGGTCCATGCTTTGGAAGGGGGATCAAGTTTTACTCGATACGTGAAGGTGTCCTGAACAGGCTGATATTGAATGCTCAGCACAGTCAACAAATTAGGATTTTCAGGGTGCTCGAATAGATGAGGGTCTTGTTGATCCTCTCCCGGGAGGTAGACTGAAGTCTCCAAAATAGAAGCTCCCCGTGCGTATCTTAAGCGCTCTCTCTCAGCGAGTTCAAGGAGGGTTCGCATGGCGATTAACGGGCTGGACCGGAGTCCATAGGTGGTGGTGTTCAACTCAAACACCTGTATCGGATCGCTGGGCTGCTCGCGCCACAATATCAGCTGATATCGACGGTCATCACGATGGACCAAACATCGTCAGAATGTCGGCTACAAAAACCACTTGGTGTCGACGGAATTGGGTGAAAATGTCGGATATGTCCTTGATTAGTAGGACCAGAGTGAAGACACTGGTTCAGGGACACACCATTTGACGCCCGGGCTGCTGCCGACGGCTAAGTTCTAGGTTGAATCACCATCAGTCACACCCAGATACACATCACATCACCTTCTTTCCCTTGCACGACACAACCGCTCCAACTTGAGGGGGCCCTCCGAGGCGTTGTCCACATTCATTTTCCTCGTTCGTCACGATGACAGTCAATTAACTCTATCGTGCGATTAACTAACTTATAGAAGCCACTAACTATCGCGGGGTATAAGGTTACTGCACAAAACGCACACGGAGTTTCTGGATCAAAGGTCGCTACCGTTTCGCGTTGCAACAGTTAGTTCTAGAATATCAGAGGCCGCACTAGCGAATATTGTCGAATGCACTTATACAGATTCTGAGTCAGACCCAATAAGTCCCGCGAAGCTCTCCAGCAGGAATGCGCGTCACAAAATCCTAGACCGTATATTTACGGGCCGCACCTAATTATTCCGAGTTCCCTAACAAAATGACAGCGTGCCAATCGTTAGCACTGCCTAAAGACGACTGACTGCCCTTGGGCGTTTTACGCACGACCGAATGTCAAACCGGTATGACACTGAGCCGCGCGCCCTCTCGCGTTCGTTCTTGAAATTAGCGTTTAGCGCGAACAAAAAGTGTAATTTTAATTTTTATTAAAAGGCACTTCGTTTGGCTCTTTTGAGTGATCTTGGAAATATCGCAATTTCAATCTCGGCTGTAATTATTTTTACAGCCATTTACAAGAACGTAGTCCTCCCCAAGGGATTTCCACGAAAAATGGTCCTTATGCACATGCATCCATCGACTTCCTGCATCTTTAATGTCATCTAACTAGTCACATTGAAAACTTGAACCCCTATTTCGCCACCATTATGGATGGAATATTTTCTCTAAATTATATACCTCTGAAGTATGTTCTATTTAATAAAAAAGGAATCATTAAAATCGGCTTTCAAATGACTAAGATATTGCGTAACATAAATACAGAAAAAAACGTACAGTCGATTTTTAAGCCTCTCCATTTTCTAAAGTCTGGTAAAAAGGCGTTTTACAAACGAAATTTGAATATCTTACGTCGAAAAAGACCACGTTTCGTTTCATTTCAAAGCTTTTAGCGTTTCATTATTGAGAATAAAAGAAGCGTTGAATCATAGGTGCATAAAATACCGCTGTAAAATTTACATATAATGTTTAAATATTAGAAGAGAATATTGTAAACAGAATGTAGAATGAAACTTACGTGAACAAATTTTATTAATATATAGTAATAATAATTATATTATCGATGTTCACACTATATTGGTGTACATCAAGTGTTCTAATTTATGTCGGAAAATATTAATTGAATTATTACGAAAGCCATGCTATGATGGTCGCGCTTGTTTGTTGTTTAACTAATTTCAAATAAATGTTTATCAACTACTTGTAATAAAAATATAAGATGATTATGCTCATCAGCGTTGAAATTAGTTGAAATTTAAAAGGGGTAAACTGCAAAAGTAACTCTTCGGTTATAGTAAGTACCAAAATCGATTAATATCGTTGAATATATTGTTGCTGACATAATAATAATCTACACGTCTTTTCAGTCGATTAAATGGAACGACTCCTGCGAACTATTAATACTTAATCAGTATCAAGGTCAAATACGAGCTTAATAAATTAGTAGCTATCGAGCTAGCTGAATGTGATACTTTATTTTTTATTTTTCACACTGTCATCATTATCATCATTACAGCCCTTCACAAGTCAACTGCTGAAAATCCATCGACTTCCTGCACGCCCTGCACTTCGTCCACCGGTACGAGGCTGCCACTCGAGAACCTTTCTTCCCCATCGGTTGTCGGTTCTTCGAGCTATATGGCCGGCTCATTGTCACTTCAGCTTACTAAACTGTTGGGCTATGTCGGTTTCGTACTGTAACTACATCATAACTTACTTCTTCTTCTTTTTATTTATCAGGTGGTATGAGTACACTGCTGGATTTGGCCTTCTCTCGTTGTGAGAAGGATGTATCGTCCTTAGAATAGAATAGAATATAATATTTTTATTCAATATTGATGAAAAGTAATTCTTAATTAAAGTATTTTTTTACTTTACCACTGGTTCGGAAAAAAACCTCTGTCCTGGGAAGAACCAGCAAGAAACCCAGCAGGACTTTTTAAAATAAATTTTAACAAATGATTACCAACTATTTACAAAATTTATTTTAGAAACAGCTTGGAAGCTACCACCTCATTCCCAGGGGTGATTAGCAACCATGTATTCATTTGTACCATAGTAACCCTTTTTATACAGTTTTTGTTTACTTAAATATTTAAACTTGGTAATAGGGAGACCTTGTATATTTTCTGGGACTTTGTTGTAATAGCGTATACATTGCCCCAAGAACGAATTACTGACTCTGTGGAGTCGAGAGACTGGTATCACTAGCTTGTGTTAGTTCCTAGTATTTACAGAGTGTATATCACTTTTCTTACTAAAACTTTCTTTGGTTTTGTGAAAATACATTAAATTTTCGTAAATATACCTTAGCAGAAGGTTTGACGATAGCAGTATTTGACAGAGGCATCGCGCTTTTATTTTTGCTCTCGTTTACTCGTCTAGGTACTACATGTGCAAACTTGTTATACCGTTTCAGTCATGATCCTTTTAAACCTACTGAAATATAAGATACTGATATTCATACTGGCTTTTTCTATACTCACTTTTTTATAGAGTAAGAGTGACAAACGATCATACAGTTCACCTCATGGTAAGAAGATCCTGTGGCCCATAGACATATAGATCTATCCGCGATTAGTTAAAACGCAGATGCGTTGTTTAATACCCCAGAGTACTAAGATGAAATGCCTAGTTTTGGAAACTAGGCATTTCATCTTCCGATCTCTTCCAGTCTCCGATTCTCTATACTCATATACTTTATAGTCTATCTGTCTTTCTGTCCGTCTGTCTGTCTGTTTGTTCCGGCTACTCTCCAAAACGGCTGGACCGATTTTGGCGGGATTTTCACTGGCAGATAGCTGATGTCACAAGAAGTAACTTAGGCTACTTTCATTTAAGAAAAAGAATTAGGGTTCCGCACAAAGAAATTAAAACCACACACGCGGGTGAAGTCGTGGGGAACAGTTAGTAAATAAATAAAATTCAAGTCTGTAATAGAAATAACTGGTTTCTATTAAGCTCAGGGGTTCTATGCATGCTATTTAGACATAAACAACCTTTTTTTTTAATTTTGTCTTTTGTCCGGGAGAATCTTCGAAATGGCTGAACCAATTGTAATGAAACTTCACAAACAGAGAACGTTACAGGAGTGATATAAGCTATATTTTAACCAAAATCTTTGAATATTTAAAATAAAAGCCAAAAAAAATTATAAAACAAATAGTCTTTAATTATCGTAAATCTAAATACCCTATCCTACTCAGGTGAAGCCAGGGTCTTTGGTTGTTTAATAAATTTTTAAATATAATAAGTCATGGTGATCAAATCTGCGGCATACTTGATAGGATCAAATATGTAGTTTATGTGAAAAATAAAATAGCTTTCACTAGTAAAGCAACTCTCTTAAGACCATAAATCCTTCATTGACCGTTGTCCCAGAAAAGTTCGCCGGAGAAGTCGGCGTTGAGTTATTGCGCGTAGTTTAGAAGCGATCGAACAACGAGAGACTGGCGATTGTGGTGATCATGATATATTGTAGACAATGGAACTTTTTCAAAACATTGGGAACAAATATGTTGAGGTGACGTAATTGGATACCTTATATATAATAAAATCTTTTTGTTTTTATTACAAGTAATGACACCAATGCAGACCATAGTTCAGATTCATGGATATCTACATCTATCCACGTTTAAGAAGATATTCAGACACATTTTAAACCATACAAATGTGTTTTGGTTTTCTACTAAGATAATGGCACATAACACATTTTTGTACAAAAAAAGTCCATGTCTATTTAATATCTCTATAATAATGCTATGTATTTTTGTTTATTTCTATAAATTGTAAATTTAAAAAAATTGGTAGCTTTGGGTCCATAATGAAAAGGTCTAAGATCACACACTAATAATTTCATTCTACACTTATTGGTTATTGTTATAAACTCACAAATAATGCTCATAAAGTGTTACAAGGAAAATAGAACCTACACCGATGAGTGCAGAAACAAAAGTGACCGTATTCTCGCGTTCTTACAATAAGGAAACCATAATAATAACAAACAGGCGCTCTGACTGGTCAGCGATATGATTGGTCAATATTACACCAAAACCAACCAATAGCCTTTATTGAATTAATTAGTTTACTGAGGTAATTTCAATTACAATGATTGATAGTAAAATTGGGAATTATTTATTTTTACTTATATAAAACAATATCTGGGTTAAAAGTTCATAATTGAATAGATATATTATGTTTTAGTAGGAGTTTACTTGTCAATAAAGGGATTCGTAAACAATAAGATTTTTATAGAACTAACTAGTCACATATAACGTTTCTGTTATTGAATTGTAATATTAATAATTATACACAATAGTGTATAATTATTACTTATTGTCTTTTAATTGTTATAATAATTTAGGCTTAGTCAACAGAAGATATCCTTGCGGCTACATATATAATAAGAATATATAGAATTCGATCCGTTTGATACAGCACGGCAGTAATATATCGTAAAAAAATGTTCGTTAAAACTATTGCAGACCAGATATTCCGGTATAGAACCTAAAACACTGTTTACTGAAAACGAGTGATTCCATCTTAGTCTTCAAGGCTGACAACGCATCTGCATTTTCATAGTTAAACAAGATTTATGTAGCTATCTCTGCCACCAGGGTCCCAACAAGAGAATTGTATTGTAAGTGCTCTATTGTCTTTCTTATTCTATATTAAAAAAAACATTCGGTATCTCAAAGTATTACACTCTTCATAGAAAGATTACTTATATTTACTTAAAAGAATTAAAAGTAAGTTAACTAAGTTATATTAAACGCGGTAAAATCCGTAAAGTTCGTTTTATTAAATCCTTAGTAGTCAAGTAAGTACATGACATCCTAAACGCATGTTGATTTACCTTGAACACAAGTTTGCTCTCAGCCGTTTACAAACTTGCATACTGTGACAACCACGTCTCTTATTGATATTGCCTAGCTAATATTGACTATGTGAGTGAAACTATCTCAAGTATCTTCAATTAGAGACAAGATCTATAGTAACTAATACTTCGGTCACATAAATAGTTAATGATTCCTGTAAACGCGAATAATATGTATTAAATAAAGACTATTTGCAAATTTTTTCGAACTTTATCACATTTAATTTTATTTCTTACAGTAACCTTTTTAATAGAGAATATCGCCCATCAACTAGAGATAACATGTTTCAAAAAATCCAAATCTAAACATACTCCTGCAAGAGTAAGAATATAGCTCGTTAATCAACATCTTCACATCATCAATATCTTGGTTCTTGGCATATAAATAGTTAATGATTCCTGTTAATGTAAATATTTATTAAATAAACCTAATTTGAACTATATTCGTACTTTATCACATTTAGTTTTATTCCTTAGCGTATCCCTTTTAATAGGTAGATTTTTGATTTAGTTGAAACCAATCTTGTCAGCCCTCGAGCATAGGGACAGAGTAGACAGACTCCCGGTATTCTATAGAATGCATTTCGGTGAGTGTGCACAGGAATTACACACTTTAATTCCTCCTCCATTCCACCATCGGACAACCAGGCGATCGGCGGGTCTTCACCCCTTTGTTGTCGATATTCCACGGATTAGGACCAAAAGGTTTACTTCATCTTTTGCAATGCGTAGTACAGCAAAGGAGTGGGGTAATTTGCCGGCGTCTATCTTTCCGTCCGATGTAATCTGGGCGTCTTCAAGGCAGTAGAGTGAATAGGCTTTTGTTACGCTAAGACAGTGCGATTTATCATCTAGGGCTGCATCACCACTTACCACCAGGTGGGATTGTGGTCAAGAACTGGCTTATAATGAATAAAAAAGCATAATATTGCCCATCAACTTGAGATACCATGATTAAGGAACATTCTAATCCACACATATCCTTGCAAGAGTGAGATTCTGTTAGAGCATCCTGCGTGTTTCGGGCTAGAATTAATAATTATTAGTTGAAGGTCAGTTAACCGTGATCATGACTTTGTAAAGTATCTAAAATAAAGTAAAACTACTACTCTGGTTTTATTGCTAGAGATCAAACATAGAAATAAAACATTCTGCCATTAAAGTATAATTTTCTTTGTAAATGGAGTTAAAGGAAAGGCAATAAAATAGTTATTGAACCAATTGAAACCAGTGGTTGACAAGAGTGTATCTTAGAAAAATCTATTTCTAGAAATTCGAACAATATATTTTTACGGTGAAGGAACTGTGTATGGACGAAACACTGTGGAGCAATATTGTTAAGCGAAATAGAATTTTTCACAGTACTTATGGGGTATTTATCATTTTTTCATGATACATGATACCATGGATTGGTGAGAATTTGACGTAGGTGTAGCAATATAGAATAAAAACAAAATAAAAATTATAATTTACTACGTTATATATACATTTTACTAATATATACAATAAATAAACTATAGAAATATCTCCTATTTATACATATATACAAATATATACATAAACTTACATATATACATATCGACATACATATATAAATAGTACATATAAACAACTATGAATATATACGTCTAACAATAGAAATGACATGGATGATTCATGCAAGAAGCGTTGTCTTTAATAGATGATTACGCACCAACTTTTTAAAAGCAAACTTATTTGGAGCTTTTCTGATGTCATCGGGCAAGGAGTTCCAAAGGCGTGTAGCCTGAACTATAAAGAAGTTACCTTAAGAAATCGGTGAAGTGAACTGGAATACACATTTTGTTGTTAGAAGAAGAACGTAGAACTCTATCATGAGATGAGGAGAGATAGTGAAATTTACTCTTAAGATAAGATGGCGAAAATGGGTAATTTAATATGGAAAAAAAAAACATCTGAATCTGAATGACAGAGTGAGAAATTGTTTAATAAGAGAAGAGTGTGGTTTTCAAGATGATGTTGTGACCAGGATTAAGAAAGGAATGCTTCGGTAGTTTGGCCATGTAGAAAGAATGAATGAGGAAAGAGTGACAAAGCAAATTTATGTTGCAGAGGTGAACGGCATAGTCGGGAAGGGTCGCCCTAGGCGAAAGTTTACCGACCAAATTGGCGATATATTAAAAATGGGCCAAATCAAGAGTACCTTTAACCGACGAGCGTGTATGCGTAGGTAATGTGATGGATAATGTAGGATGTGGAGGAAGCGAGAGAGGTGTGTCAGGATCGTGCCAAATGGAAGTCCATAATCTCTGCCTACCCCTCTGGGTGACAGGCGTGAGTGTTTATGTATGTAAAAAAAAACAAGTAATATTCTGGAAATACGCCTCTGCTGGATTGTAAGCCAATTAAGCTTAGATCTATATTGCGAAATTTGGTGATACTTACGAAGCCCGAAAATAAATCTTATACAGTTATTGAGGAGTGGCGCAGTGGCTTAGCAATTAAGTTGCAGCGCTAAGGGCTGTGGGTTCGAATCCCTCACGGAACAAATATTTGTATGGTCTACGAATAATTCTTTCGAGTATAGATGTTTGCCCTTGTGCAATTAATGTTTGTATACTGCCCCCACGATACAGGAGAAAATCCTAGTGTAGAAGTTACGTTTTTTAAATAAGAAAATAAAATAAAAAAATAACCTTATTCGAAAATCATCATCGTCATCATTATTATAGCCCTTCACAAGTCCATTGCTGAACATAGGCCTCTCCCAAGGAATGTCACAAAGGACGCTCCTGAACCACCTGCATTCATCGACTTCCTGCATGTGTTACCAGGTCGTCACTCCATCAAGTGAGTATAAAAAAAAACTAAACACAAACTGCTTTTGTAGAGAGAAAAAAATTAAGTAGATGCCAACGATAAATAACTATTTTTGCATAAGTAATAGCTAACTACTGCTCGAAGCATTACTTTTATATGACGATGTGCTGCCTCAAGATATTCATCATTACTATTCTCAAAAGACCTGCATCTCTGAGAAACCTAAACATTTCGAGGACACGTGAAGTACACACACCACACACTTTACGTTTCATAAAAAGGTTTAGGTTTCTCAAATATGCAGGTCGTCTGAGAAAATTACCTTTTATCATTTATCTGTTTTGAAATAAATAAAAACTTAAAATGAAAAAAAAATTAAACGCATGAAGGCAGCCGCAAATGTAACTTTTACACGATACCACGGGGAGTAAGACTGTATGATAATTTAAGTTATTACTTTTAGTTTTTTTTTTATTATATGTTTTTAATACTGCATATTTTTTAATGTTTTATTAAATTAAACTTTATTGTCACACTCGAAAAACAAATCTACATAATATAAACTAAGTACTTAATTAAATTCAGACAATTGAAGGTGTAAATGTCTACTTTACAGACATAGCTCAACAAAACTTGCAAATTTATAAAATAAAATAAAAAAAAATAATTAAAAGAATCCATTATAAGAGGAGTCGTGATGCTGGTACGAGTGTTAGTTGTAACGGGGATAGTGCACGCAATTGAAGCAGAGCGGGAGGTGCTCTTCAAACTAGGCAAGATCCATCATTTTATTTTATCACGAGAAACTTAGTTAATTAATTTTTAGCACCATTAAAATAATTTTGCACATTATACAATTATACACTTTATTCGTGTGTACGATATTCTTTTCACCAATTAATAGCAACAGGTACTTATATATTTCATGTATTGTTATTTTCAACGATACCAAAGGAAGATCATATGTGTTGATTTTTTTAATAATATAATACATACATGTTTTTTTAATAACGTTACCCCCACACTAGGATTTTCTCCTGTATCGTGGAGGCAGTTTACAAACACAAATTGCACAAGGACAAACATCCAGACCCGAAACAATTATTTGTAGGCCATACAAATACTTGTTCCGTGCGGGATTCGAACCCGCGACCCCCAGCGCAGCAACTCATTGCTAAGCCACTGCGCCACGGAGCCGTTTAATAATATTCTATCTTACTTTATTTTTGCGAATGTAAATTGAAAAGATACAACACAGTAAATAAATATACAGTTCTGCATCGTGGCATAAAAAGGGAAGAGGATCGTACTTACTCAGAAAAATTCATAGACTATTATTTTTATGGAATAAGGGCGACAAACGAGCACACAGTCCACATGATGATAAGTGGCTGCTGTGAACCATACACATTTGCATCTATCATCAATTAAAAATAAAAATGCAAATCCATTGTCGCCCTTGAGAATTAAGATAGAATGCCTCGCTTCCAGTAAAAAGGGTCTCCGGTTCTCTACTCACCATACGAAACACAGCAGCATTATGGTATTCTGTGAGAGTGGTCCTTCACCGGTCGAGCCGACCCATTCGTGCTACAACTATAATATAGCTGTAGCATGGCTCTTTCACCTTAACACTCTCTAAAGTATATACTAAACAGAATACTCTTCCATCTTCGAGAATTAACAAAACAACTGATTTATGTAAGAAATTGATTAAATTGGATTTGTTTTCGAAGGTAAATTCTAAATATTATTTCAAGTTCTACGAAAAACTTAGAGTAACATTAATAATAAATTAGTAGGCACAATTCCATTTCAAATATAAACAAAAAATTTAATTTGATATTATCAGCATACAAAATAAAATTGGTGTAAATTTTCTAGTTTACCTGGACCCATTGAGCTACGTGACTAGCATCGTATTTGGTAATTGCTGTTTACCTTTGTAAGTAGCCTTTCGGTCAGCGAATTAAATACAAATAGATGTCTAATTTGTTGACACTGCACTTAGTAGTTAAATATCTTGGGTTAAAGTATACCCTTATTCATTATTCTTATATAGAGTATTAAAAAATGAGGAACCTGCAATATGGCAGGTTTGAAAGATGACCTTATCACAAAAATTGATAAAGGCGTGCTTCGGTGGTTTGGGCACGTTGAGCGAATGAGTGAATACCGAATGGTGAAGAAAATATATAGCGCGAAAGTTAATATTAAAAGGTGTCGAGGTAGACCGAGACTAACTTTCGAAGACCATGTGAGCAAATTGCTCGAAGAGGGTAGGGTCAAGAGTACTCGGATACCTAGACGTGCATGTATGAAGAAGATAATGAATCTGAAAGAACCGAAAGAGGTATGTAAGGATTGTGACACTTGGCGATCTGTTCTCTCTGGCTACCCCGTCAGGGATTGTGCGTGAAGATAAGTAAGTAAGTAAAAAATGATGAACATTTACTTGTGTTTCAAGGGACGATACTAATCAAAATATTGGAGATGGTTTTAGAACAGTGTTTTAAATAACTCCATGGTCCGACTATATCTAAAATGAGAGCAGGCTGTTTCTTATTATATTAGAATTTATGGATGATAATAATGCCTCGGAATAAGGTGATCGCCACTAAGCTGTTTCTAATAATTTTGGTGTTGTTACTCTCTAAAAAAAATCTCGATGGGTTTGGTGCTGATTCATCCTAGGGCCGAGGTGTTTCCCGAACTAGTGATAAATGAAGCAAAAGTGACAGAGGTTAGTTTACAATAACTGGCCAAATTTGCAGAGAAGCTTTATAATAAGTAATATAGGCAAATGGTAAAGAAAAATTTACCAAACAAATCTCAAAATATCTGTCCTTTTTATCGTTTAAATTCAACATGCGTGGTAATGCATTATTTTAACTGATTTTACTGCGCACGCACACTTTCGAAAGGGTCGATCGGTAAACCGTTGTTGCCCAAAAAAAAGTTGTTTACCAATCATCATGTCCCCTCTGTTAAGGTTTAATGAGCTATCTAACCAAAATCCGAGTGAGGGGTGTACGTACCCCCGGTACCCGATTTTGACCTCTGACTGCTTAGCTTCCATCATGACACGACGTAATAACATGACGCGCCCCATCCGTAATCCTATTTGTGTTTGTCCCATTTGGTATGGGTGTATTGTCGGTGTATTATGTGTCTGCGACGTTTGGGTCGACGGGATCGAGCGAGCGTGGTTGTTCAATTAGAACGTTACGCGGTTTACGGAGAGCCGGCGCGGCGTTTGGTATCGTGACGTAGTTGGCTACGTTTGGTTTAAATGGGTTTCGGCGCTATCAAAATAGCGCTGATACATCTCCTTGAAGTATTCGGAGATAGAGGAGAGTTGGCAATCATTATGTAAATCTGAATTCAACCGTGCTTCGGTGGCTTTACGGATGAATAAGTTTTTAACTTTCTGTAGTTCGTTTAGGTGGGACTTTTACGTGTGGGCGAAGGCTACACATGCCAGGTCTAACGCAGGTTTTGTAAAGGTGGAGTTTGTGTCTTAGAGACAACTTATCTTCGATTTGCCGACGATGTAGTCCTTAATAATCGTTAGAGGACCTAAGCACTATGCTCAATGACCTCAATAGTGCCTCCAAATGGATAGGCCTTACGTCCATGTCACACCTATGCTGGTAGTTATTAGGAGAACTAAGCTCGAAGTTGTTGACAAGTATGTTTACCTGGGACAAATAGTCCGAATAGGTAAGTCCAACTTCGACCAAGAGGTCAATCGACGGATATATTTCGACTGGACAGCGTTCGGGAAATCATGGCAAATCTTCCGTCAGATAAAACTTGTAAACGAGACTGTACAACCAGTGCGTGTTGCCAGTGATGACCTATGGAAATGAGATGTCACCGTCCGTATGAGATCGCTCAAGGTTGCTCAACGAGCTATGGAGAGGGCTATGCTCGGGGTTTCTTTGCATGATAAACTTATAAATCAGGATATCCGCAGTACAAACAGAGTGACCAACATAGCCTAATGGATTAGTAAGCTGAAGTGGCAATGGGCCGGCAACCGAAGGGAAAAAAGTTTCTCGAGTGGCAGCTTCGTACCGGTAGGCGAAGTGTAGGACGACCCCACTAGATGGAGTGACAACCTGGTAAGACATGCAAGAAGTCGATGGACACAGGTGGCTCAGGACCGTGCTTTGTGGCATTCCTCGTGGGAGGCCTATGTTCAGCAGTGGACTTGTGAAGGGCTGTAATGATGATGATGAATATAATAATGTTTGAATTTATTCTGTTATTTATGTATAGTGTATCAAAATAAGTTGATGTCATTCTTTTCTTTTATTATTTCAGATTAGGTAATCTTTTATTTAATAAGGTTGCAATAAAGTATAATACAAAAAACAAAACGTAACAAGTTCTCAAACGATCTCAAATCTACCTTATATAAATGGATATAAAGTTTATAGCAATTTTACTATAATACTATAAATATACTAACTCGTACTATAGTAATAAAATACATTCAAGCAACATATAAGTTTTAAGAAGCAATATAATTGAAACGACGTAAAAGCAAAGTTTCAGTCAAGCCGAAGCCGAAGATGTCGTCATTATTCACTTGTTCGCACTGTAATACGTTATTAGTCACTATAACAATGGCGACACAAACTCTACAGCGAATATGGCAATTAAGTCGATTAGTTCGCATCGCTCGAATACTCGGTATTGTGCGAGCTAACTAGTTCAGAAGCGGGGCGTTAACAGGCAGTTACGTGACGATGAACATTCGGTTTCATGGTTTGCAATTCAAACATGCTACTGGTGTAGTTTAGGCTTTAATGAATGATTGATCACATCGACTTCCTATTTATTTCAAAAATATATTTATATCGAAATACTATAAATAACCATAATACCATAACTACGCTGCTGCTATATTATGGTTGAATGGGTCGGAGACAACGCTCTCACAGTCTACCAGCTATAATAGCAGCTTAAAGCTGTTGTTCGTATGGTGAGCGAATAGATCCGGAGACCCCTTCCATCTCATTCCTCAGGATGACAACGAATCTGCATTTGCAACAACATCCGCTTCCGATGGACTGTGTGCTCGTTTGTCACCCTCGTTCTTTTATTTTATAAAAATAGGACCATACACTAACATTTATTTAAAAAAAATCTGTGTAATTTTTCTCTTATCACTTCATTAATCTTTGTCTTTTTTTTATAAGACTAATTACACAAGACCAACTTTAAACAAAGAGGGTCACAGTTGCGTTTCTTAACACCCTCGTAGACTAAGATGAAGTGAATGAATGAACCTCATTGTTTACGACAAATTATCATTACGTAATTATTATTCTTTTTAAACAATATTTTAAGTCCGTAGACATAAGATTAGTACACAGGTTCAGAATTTTTAGATAAATTTTTTCCGTTTGTCAGTTGGTGCATTGCATTCATGAATGTGACTTTTATTGGCTTTTAAGACTTGACATTGGCAAAATTCTATTGAGTACCAAAGTAAAAAGAACATTATAATGCAACATAAGCAACACACTTGCATCGAATCTTATTTATAAACGAGTATATAGTAAACTTTGATATACATAGATATTATATTTTCTAAAATTTGTAAATAAAAAGTAAAAAATGTACACTTACTTATCTGTATTTGATATGTATTTTATTTGATTCGCATGAATGCTAATTATCATGTGAATTTGATCAAATGACAATTTGCATGAATGCGAATTATCATTTGGAGAAACTATAACTTTTAACAAAAACTAAGAATTTATTTATTCTCCAAACTTATATAGAACCACCCTTTGAAGTACATATATCCCATTAAATAAAAAATAATTGTCAAAATTGCTTCAAAATCTGCGAAGATATCGCCTAACATACGTAAAAAAAAACATACACTCGAATTAAAAACCTTCATCTTATTGAAGTCGGTTAAAATATTATACGCTTTTGTAGCCTACAATGGGACGAGGGCCACTTCAGTCAAAACTACTTTATTTTGATCTGATTTCTTTCTATGGAATTAATAGACTGCAGAGATCTCATATTTCGAACTGATAGAAGATTTGATGCTTTTAAAACCAAAATTACACAAAGTCACAGACATGCAGAAGAAAAAAGATAACTTCAATTACATGTGAAGTTTGACAACTTTGAGGCAGCGCTGTGGACACTTTTATGTTCTAAAACCCTCTTTATAATGAGTTGAAGGCTGTGTATATAGGTGTATCTTTACTTTACATAAAGTCAAAACGGAAATTTAGCTTATTATATAATAAAACATTAAAATTAATAGAAAATGTACTTCATTCAACAACAAAACATGGTAATTAGAGAGAGTAGAGAGTATTGGAGGTATAGTAAGTAATCGTTATTTTTTGTTCCACCTTGGACTGACTTTAAACTAGAGACCTATAACTAGTGTTTACAATATGTTTTCTTATAATTTAAAAGTTACAAGATTTTGTATTGAATCAAATGGTACCTCAACATTTTTCCTCGTTACTTATCCCTAAATAAATGTTATCTCACATTTCTCTCACATATGTCAGTCCCTTCATAACCGAATTTGACTAACACACAATAAAAAAAATAGCTTATCGATGTTACATATTCAGCGAAAATAAAAATCGGCCAACATTGGTGCTGCTAATACTATTGAATATACTCGAAGTTTGCATGTATTTATCTTAAATGTTTGCATGAACATTTTTTTTATATGATAGGGTGACAAACGAGCACACAGTCCACCTGATGGTAAGTGGTTGCTGTGGCCCATAGACATCTACATTTATCCTCGTTTGCGAATCAAAATGCAGATGCGTTGTCACCCGTGAGGACTAAGATGGAATGCCTCTTTTCCAGTAAAAAGGGTCTCCGGTTCTCTACACTCACCATACGAAACACAGCAGCGTGAAGCTGCTATTTGACGTTGGTATTCTGTGAGAGCGGTGTTCTTCCCCGGTTGAGCCGACCCATTCGTGCTACAACTATACTACTAATATAGCTGCAGCATGGCTCTACCAAGTAAAATATTTCACACATTCCATTAGAAAAAGCAGAACAATATCAAAACAGCGATAAACATGACAGGGAAATTAGCGTAGTAATCAGCATAATACGTCGTAGAGCCATGATGCAGCTATAATTATAAATATTCGTAGCGGGAATGGGCCAGCAAGACTAGGATAGCCCTACGTTCTCACAGAATACCATGGTAAATGCTTAATGATGCTGTGTTTCGTATGGTGAGTGTACAGAACCGGAGACCATTTTACTGGAAACGAGGCATTCCATCTTAGTCCTCAGGGATGACCGGAGTATGCACTTACCATCGGATGAATTGTGTGCTCGTTTGTTAATCTCATTGAAAAAAAAATATTTTCTTTAACTCTCTAAACTTTGTTCGTGAACATTCAAATTACTAGTGTACTAACCATAGTAAAATAAAATATATTTGATTGCGTACACAATACTACGAATCTAAGAAATACTTATATTACAAAAGAACATTGAAAAACAATATTTGTTTTATAAGTCTCATAATACTTTATTATGATTGATGATAAATGAAA
Source organism: Parnassius mnemosyne (assembly GCA_963668995.1). Lineage (NCBI taxonomy): Eukaryota > Metazoa > Arthropoda > Insecta > Lepidoptera > Papilionidae > Parnassius > Parnassius mnemosyne. The sequence goes on along the minus strand of CAVLGL010000137.1, from coordinate 2,089,672 downwards.
AATTAAAATAAAAGGGACATAAAACTTTAGTGACGACACTGAATATATTATTATAGTTGGAAACTCAACAATGAGATTTCTCAAATAGTTCTCCTTTAAATACAAACAAATCTTACAATTAATTTAGGTAACCGAAACAAAGGGAAACTATCTGCCCATGAAGCAAACGTACAACCCAACAAACGGCATAACTTTATAGAGTAATTAATGTTTCTCTACGCCTGATCTAAATCCGTTGGTTGGTCTTATATTGGGAAGCGCTTTCGGCTTTTGTTTACAAATACACTATTTAGCAATGAAAATAGAACAATGGAAACACAAAAATATGCTTGTGCTTCGTCACGGCAGTTTGTTCATTTTGTTTCCAACGAATATGACAATATTCTAATTATACCGTGCACTGGCGATGTAAGAATTTCCACTGCCTCAAATCGTCCCGTGGGTGTCGTAAGGAGCGACACAGGGAAATTGAAACGTGATGAGTTCAGTATCTTTCTGATAACAACTTAAAATAATTAAAAACTGCGGTCGACAACCCGCTCACGAAGCGTGTTAACTATGACAATAACCCCATATGAGGCTCTGGGGGAGGTCTATGTTCAGCGGTGGACTTTTATAGCCTATAATAGATGGATGGATGGCTAATTTTAATAATAAGGAACTTAATTTTGTCTTGTTTGTGAATAATGTAATTTTGTGATTGGAGAAACAAATAAATGCTTTATATACCTATCTCTCTATCTTTTTTTTAGGAGGGATTAGGGTGAGAAACGAGCACACAGTTCACCTGATGGTAAGTGGTTGCTGTGACCCATAGACATCCACATCTATCCTCAATAAAGAATCAAAATGCAGATGCGTTGTCACCCGTGAGGACTAAGATGTAATGCCTCGTTTCCAGTAAAAAGGGTCTCCGGTTCTCTACACTCACCATACGAAACACAGCAGTGTCAAACTACCATTTTACGCTGGTATTCTATTGAGAGATATTATACTAGTGAGAGCGTGGTCCTTTCCCGGTCGAGCCGACACATTCGTGCTACAACTATACCTACTACTAATATAGCTGCAGCGTGGCTCTACCACGTCTAAATCGTCTTTATCTAATGTTCTCTAAATAATAATAATCTCTAAATAAGTAGTATTATTAGTTTGAATCTGAATTTAAACTGCTTAAACTATATATTATATCCTTAGATTATTAATAGTTATGAATAGACCTAAGCTTATATCAATATTTGACGGTTCCGTGGCGCAGTGCCTTATCAATGAGTTGCTGCGCTGGGGGCCACGGGTTCGAATCCCGCACGAAACAAGTATTTGTATGGCCTGCTAATAATTGCTTCGGGTCTGGATGATTGACCTTGTGCAATTTATGTTTGTAAACTGCCTCCACGATATGGGAGAAAATACTAGTGTGGGGGTAAAGTTTAAAAAAAATAGTATAAAAACTATTACTAGATTTAGTTTTAGTTTAGTTTTATGTAATATATAAACACGTGTATTATTAAATTTTAAGGTCTGGATAAATGTTAAGCACCAGGGTAAGAGCGAATCATCCCAATACGATTATATCAAAATACTCGGATAGATGTAGATGTCTATGGGCCACAGCAACCACTTACCATTAGGTGTACTGTGAGCTCGTTTGTTACCCTTATCTTATAAAAAAAATGAAAAGAAAAAATTATACACTATGTGATTCCGACAATTAAGTCGAATCCTACGGCACCTCATATATATAAATTCATCAAGTATTTAAGCTACAGAGCGTGCCAAAGTAATAGATACATATATGTATATGTCTATAAAGATACTCTCGAACATTACCCTACCTCTGGGGCAAACAACACAAATATTTTAATTTTCAACACATTACACTAATTTTTGCTTACTCATTACATATACTTCGAACGAACGAACTTCGAACGAGAGAAGTATTATGCTCATCAATGGGACCTTTACAGTTTCTGCGTTACCTTTTTAATATTGATTAAAATGAGAACTGATTATCTAACTGCCAAGACTTACTAATTTATCAGAGGCCATTTTAAATTTGAAACTAATGGTTATAAGAGCGACTGAAGCATTTAGACCCGTGTTTAATTGCATATCATTATATTAAGGATTAGTACGGTCGTTGCCGAATGCTTACCTCAGGTCTTGGGTAATTACTCCGCCGGGAACCTCATTACTGATTGAATTACAGTCATTCGTATCTAGCGTAAGAAAATTACATGTTAAATAAATAATCTACTTATTTAACGTGTCATTTATTTATTGAACGTGTATTTTGTGTTTTCCTCGCAGCAATCATACTGTAAGAAACGACGATGTGCAGAGTTGAGTTCATTTCTTAGCACACAAAATATATTACAGACTAACGATCCGCTCCGGCTTGGAAATAATCTATTAATGTGGCGATAATTAGATTTAAAATAACCCATTTCTATTTAATTTATCGTTTTTTTTAACTTTAAATCATTTCAGTTAAATATTACCTAGATCCTTTCTGGTATTGCCTCTCTCTCTCTCTCTCTCTCTCTCTCTCTGTTTGTAAAGTTTAATTACAATCCGTTCAACCATTCCAAATATTAGCCCAGATAAACAGAAGACAGACAAAGCTTTAAAAATGGTTTATGTCTTAATATCATGCAAATAACCCACTTAATAGAAGCCATTATTTCAATATTACTGGCAGACCGTTACTGTTACAGCCTATTAAAGTCCACAGCTGAACATAGGCTTCCCCCATAGATTGCCTCATAGGGGGGATATTCGCCATAGTTGCCACGCTTTGCAAGCTATTTAACAACTGCAGTTTATTTTTTATTTTTAGTCGTTATTAGAAAGACGCTGCTGCCCATCTCATCTTCTCTGTCGCCTCTTACGACACCCACGGGATGATATTATGGCATAGTAGGTATTTTTACACCGCCATGAGGTATTCGGCAACACTTCACAAAGGAAGACATATCAATTTTATTTATTTGTATTGGGTACATCTATTCTATCTATATCTGCCATCAACCAGCTTCCGTTGCTGTCCAGGCAAGATTATTGAAAGCTAGTATAAATCCAGAATCTGATGCATTCTATTTTATTCCTCAGAGGTGAGACCGTATTGTGAAGTCTTTATATTCGAGGCTGGTTACAGTTTCCATGGACTGCAGTAGCCACTTGCGATCAGTCGATACGATGAAACGATTGCCGCTTTAATGTTATAAATTTACGTCGTAAGTGTAAAAAAGCTTGGTTTTGAAAGGTAGGAAATTTTTAAGACGATAAAGGGAACGCAAGGGGGCAACAACTTTACGACTTACTTAAGAGATCTGCAATTTCCAGGTCATAGTTTTGTCCATGTACAAGCCAAGATTTTTTATGGAATCACAATATGGAATCAGGGTTCCATTATAAATTACAGGAGAAAGATTTCCATAATCAATCTTAGCCAATAATTGTGAACTTCCAAAGATTATAACTTTGCATTTAGCTGGATTATATAGCTGGTTTATGTTATGATATGACAAGGTTTTTTTTTCAAAGTATAGTGAGAAGAACGTACCTATTTTGCATTTTATGGGTAGTGCTAACCGAACTATCGTCATCCTCAAAAACATCTGACTGTCCTCATTGAGCATGTTTGAGGATGCTGAATTGTCAGGGTGTTTCTTTTAAAAAAAGGAATGAATCATAATGCATCAACCTTCGTCGTTTGTATTTATATTGATAGTTCCTAATTATGACTATAGACAAGGGATCACATGTACTTAAAACCAAGAAATTAGTTATACTTCAGAACACGTTATTAGACACGTTCGCAAAATTGACGAGAACTTTGGAGCGAGCGAGAAAATTAAGTCGAACTATTTGCGTCTCTCGCATAGTCCGTTTGTGCGCTCCAACTTGTTTATTACTTAACTGGCAGTTGCGGAACAGGAAATGGTTATTAGGCTTGGGCGGAACAAAATAAAAATAAAAGTTTACAGCAAAAAAGCAAAAAAAATCTATTCTTTGCTTCTCTGATGTAATCTTTGTTTTTATTGTATTGAACTATCATGGGAAGGAGAGTTAATAAATAATTAAATGTCTTTACTTCTCGATATAACCTGGGTTCGATCCCCGTCGGTACCAATGAAATTGTTAATTGCAATTTTAAGTGTTGATTTACCACTACTAATAGCATAGTTTAACGTGGTAGAGTCATACTGCAGCAGTAGTAATTGTAAAGTTGTAGCGCGAATGGTCAGCTCGACCGGGGAAGGATCACGCTCTCACACTCGTATGGGTGAGTGTAGAGAACAGGATATCCTTTTTACTGGAAAAGAGGCATTCCATTTTAGTCCTAACGGCTGACAACGCATCTGCATTTTGACTCGCAAACGAGGATAGACGTAGATGTCTATGGGGCACACCAACCGCTTACCACCAGGTGGACTGTGTGCTCGTTTATCACCCTATCCTATAAAAAACACGAAGCTAATTTACGCTGGTATTTTGTGAGAGCATGGTATTTCCCCGGTCGAGCTGACCGATTTGTGCTACAATCATTATATAGCTTGAGCATGACCACACCACGTACAAAACTACTAAACTAAATAAAGAATACTAGTAATGATATTAACCCTACTCTTACCAATACTCTTTGTAACCACTCCAAGTAAGTTTAGAATGCTTGTGGTAGGAGTGGTTTACTACCGAATCCGTAATGCTATTGTTAGGCTATTGTCGCTTCAGTGTATAGCTTCTGTAAAAACATATCTATTGTAAAATGTTCGAGTAAACTTTTGTTGCTACTTCTTCCACGATTCTAATAGTTTTTGTAACTCTTACCACAGAATACATAGTACATTGACTGAATAAATAATAGTACTACGTATAGAAGATGCACTCCTTTGATAATTACTACTTGCCGACGTTTTAATTGTCTATATAATTATCATTAATTAGATAAATCACGTACGCATGCTGAACTAAACGAGTGTCCGTATGGCTTTACATCTTTTTCCCTTCCTACGTCACGGAAGCTATTTCGTGGTTACCAAAGGGTTTCAACAAAGAGTAAAAAGATAAATTACGTATATAGTTCCTGTTGATTATTTATTTAATTTACAACTGTTTGCTTTAATATAATAACCTAAATATTTTTACCGTCTCTAAACTAACGGTTATTAAATTTAAGAGTAAAATAAAACTCAAAAGCTAACGTATAATTTAAAGTAAACTCTGGCAGGGAAAACATTGACACGGAGTGATGAAACTAATATTCATTTATAATTTTAGTAAATTATTTGCTCGTTTTATCAGTATTATATTTTCAAAATTGTCGATGAATGTATTTTCTATAATAAATATATAAATTACACAAATAGATAAACAGTTATTTTATCCTATAACTAAATTTACTAAAATATGAACAAAAATAGTATTTACAAAAAATCTATTTTCATAAACCGTGTTAAAAAGCTTTAAAATTCAGTACTACCTTGCTCGACTAAATCGCGCTGGCTATACTTCGTATTTAACCTGAGATTCTACGCGATTGTAGGCATTTATTTCACGCAGGTAGCAAGAGTGACAGAGGCCTGATACAGGTACACATACACAGCTTTACTTAAATGAGGCAAGGTGGTAAGCATATAATGTCATTTTACCATTACCGTAACAGCTTATTAAAAGTCCATCCTGACCGAAGGCCTCCTCCATAGAATTGCCTCATAGGGGGATATTTTTTCCACAGTTGCCACGTTTGACAGGTGTGTTGACAATTGCAGTTTTTTTTAAATATTTTATTTTATTGGGAAGAGTGCCCATCTCCTGGTGTTGTCGCCTCTTACGGCACCTAAAAGATGACATGGGGCAAATCCTTACACCACCACTACACTATCAACCATGTTATCATATTACTTGCATTATACATTCTAGTACAGTTATACTCAACTATATAAAAGACAGGAAGTAAAAGACAAACAAAAAATTCATTAAAACCCGCGTGAAAGAACATATAGCAGACGTGAAACACCGACGCTCTGGGAAGTCTGCAGTCTGTGAATATGTTCAAGATCGTCCCGGCCATTACATCAGATTCCTCTGATTCCTACCTAGGATTATACGTGAGGCTATTGAAATTTAAAAAAAAAACATCCTAATTCTAATTAGAGAACATGGATGGGTGATGCCATCTGCTTTGGATCCTATAATTAACAAAATTAAATTCAAACCCAAGCATACCACTCCAAGACTTCAAGATACTGTAAGTTGATTCTGCGTAAATCGAACCAAAAATGAATATTAAAAAACTGAAGGTAGCCGGGCTAACTGTGACATCGGGTCTTCAAACATCTCAGTCATCCCGTGACCATGGGTTGTTGTAAAGCACCCGAAACGTCGGGAATTAAAATAGTAAATTAAATGCGATAAAATCCGTAAAAAAAAAATTTTATTCAACTATTATATTTTTAACATTTAGTATCAAAATGAAAATTATTAAGTGCCAGCACAATAATACACAGTAGAGTTTACCAAGTGCCTACGCAAACGAGACTACTAAATTTATTGCTGAGCTCGTTCGTGACACGGCTGTTTGGAATACAACGTTAATATTTGAAGTAAAGTTAGAAATAGGAATTTTGTGTTATGAATACGCAAATTGGCCATTCATTCGGTGGATAGAATCAGTTTGTTAAGCTTTCTTTTTAGACAATAAAATTAGTCCCAGATTAAAATTAATTTTCTTTACTTGTGGTATTATTTCAAGATTTTTCTTAATATTTATTTATTAAAAGTTTGAACGAAGATCACTATAGGCTACATATATTGCGTCTGCATTACTTAATATTTTCTAAAATAAAAAATCACCTTCATTATTTTTATATATGCTGATCATAGCTGTGTTTAAATTTTATGTTACACAATGATTTGACAAAAAGCACTAAATGTTTGTAGCGAAAAAGAAAATTAATTAAATAAGGACCACGCTCTCACAGAATACTAACGAAAATAGCAGCATAATGCTGCTGTGTTTTGTATGGTACTTACTTACTTATCTTCACGCACAATCCCTGACGGGGTAGCCAGAGAGAACAGATCGCCAAGTGTCACGATTCTTACATACCTCTTTCGCTTCTTTCAGATTCATTATCTTCTTTATACATGCACGTCTAGGTATCCGAGTACTCTTGACCCTCCCCTCTTCGAGCAATTTGCTCACATGGTCTTCGAAAGTTAGTCTCGGTCTACCTCGACACCTTTTAATATTAACTTTCGCACTATATATTTTCTTCACCATTCGGTCTTCACTCATTCGCTCAACATGCCCAAACCATCGAAGCACGCCCTTATCAATTTTTGTGATAAGGTCATCTTTCAAACCTGCCATATTGCGGATCTCTTCGTTTCCCTTTCGGTCGGCCATGGTAACGCCGCACATTTTACGAAGAGATCGCATCTCCACTTCATTCAACTTGCTTTTATGCTTCTTCTGGCATACCTAGGTTTCGCTGCCGTATTACAAAGTCGGTACCAACACTACGTTATGTATTGCAAGGCGTGCACTCTTCACTACGCCTTGCCTTTTGACTAACGCAGTCAGGGCACCATTGACTTTGTTCGCGGCAGCGACACGCCTGTCGACATCTAAATCACATCTTCCATCTCGGCTAAAAGCACTGCCCAAGTATACAATTTCATTTACCTGTTCTAGACATTTCTGATTTACCCATATTTCATACTTCGTTCTCTCTTCGTCCCTTTCAAATACGTTTCGTATGGTGAGTGTAGAAAACCAGAGACCCTTTTTACTGGACCACTTTAACTTGTGTTCATTTTCCCAATATTGCAAACTTAACCAGTAACTCGTAGAACTTGCAAAACAAAGGTAATTAAAAGTAATACATACTACGTATAACTTACCTTTAATAAATACAATGACTTGTAATTTTTAATTTAATGGCAGATGGTTGTGTGCCCCAACCATCTAAGATGTCTGGAGTTGTGGGCTGAAAAGCAGTGCAAAATGTGGTAAAGCTTAATTTAGTGTTTTTTTTTTATTTACTTATTAGCTAATTTCTTTTTTTAATCTAAAATAAATGTACTTTATTTCTTACTTCATTTCTTTCGATTTATTTTACTGCCAACGCAAGTAAGTCCTCTGTTTTAAAATTTGGTAATTGTAATTTTACGTGTTTATTTATCACATTCCTGGCAGGGAAGAAAAACGAAAAAAAAAGGTATAATAGAAATTGAATCTAAAAACGATGGCATTTCACTCCATTCCCGAAACCCCAATATTGCAGCAATATTATTAATACCGAAGCTCTAGAAATACTTATTTTATTTTCTCTTAATCTGCAGTACATATACATGTTCACAATAGAGGCACAAACTTTACTCGGAGTGGAGTAATTACGTCGATAAGCTTATGCGCCAGTGAGTGGTATCGAGGCAACAGACTGTAAGAATACATTTTTCGTAATTTATTTTTAATTTTATGTTGTTCTAAATTCAAATGAATTGATAATAATGCGATAACAATAAAATTTGTATAAGGAAATTAAGGAAACAGAGTGATAATAATGTCTTACCTACGAGTATGTATAAAATCCATCATTTCTTCACGTCCCTTTGATATTGAATCGCATAAAGGAAATGCTCAATATTAATCCTATACTTCTTCTGACGAATAAATAGCAAAATGACGCAATAAACTAAATAACTCCAATAAAATTAAAAGAGTTTAATTAATAATTATTTTGACTCAAATTTATTTTACTATTTAGTAAGATTTCTTTTCAGCCTAGAACTCCGTGTGAGTTAGTACCACCATCTTACTTCCTGTCACCTGGAAGTAGTACACTCACTGCCACGTTATCGTTTGAAGGGTAGTGTAATATCCAGCTGTGATCTTGAAATTTAGTCTTCATCATTAAATGACTGTGAAATGAATTTTGACGTGGTCATGCTGCAGCTATATTACTGGTATACTGTAACACGAATGGGTCAGCTCGACCGGGGAAGGACCACGCTCTCACAGAATACCGGCGTAAAATAGCAGCACAACGCTGCTGTGTTTCGTATGGTGAGTGTAGAGAACCGGAGACCCTTTTTATTGGAAGCGAGGCAATCCATCTTAGTCCTCACTGGTCAGAACGCATTTGCATTTTGATTCGTAATCGAGGATATTTGTAGATGTCTATGGGCCACAGCAACCATTTACCGACGAATGGACTGTGTGCTCGTTTGTCACCCTTATTATCCTATAAAAAAATGAAAACGTGCCTATAGCTTTCGAGGTTAGTGGCATGATGATGACAAATTTAATATTCTTAAAATTTTTGGAATAGTATATTGCTATTTTTATTCATGCTATTTTCTTTTTTTCTTTTTTGTGTTTTTTATGACGCGTCTACTCTATGCGTTGTCACTTCTGTGACAAATATAATCAGCTAATTGCCAATTGAACTTACAAATTCCGAAAGCTATATCCGTGCATATGATTCTACGATGGGTTTTTATATTACAAATCTTATTTACATTTATACCTCATGAGAAACAACTGTAGTGTGTAATCAAATACTAGCGGTCCGCCCAGGTTCGCACGGTTGATTTCTGAATCTTGATAACAACGCCATCTACCGGATCCAATTGTGAATTTAAACTATTTTCTAATCACGCAAAATTTCAGCAAAATTGGTTCAGCCATTTAGGAAGAGTTCAGTCACATACACGCGGACTGAGTAATTATATAATACATAAAATGTGCATGTATTATACATGTAAACCCTACTCTTGAATCATTCTGTCTATTGATGAAAACCGCATCAAAATTCGTTGCGCAGTTAAAAGACCTAAGCGCACAAACGGCGGGAAGCGACTTTGTTTTATACTATGTAAGATATAGCGAAGTATAGATGAAGCTAATATATCAAATACCTATATAATATTCTGATCTATCTATACTTATTTTTTTTTAAATTTTCAGTTTTTTTTTTGTGCACTACCTCTCATAATTTTATCTCTGTTTAGCTTATGGTTCAATGACATTAAGTCCGAAATATTTACTATTTTTGTGCATAAAAGTTTAAATAAATAAATGTATTAACCAAACTCATCCTTCTGGTGTTGTAATCTATACTTAATAAATTCAGTTTAGTAAGAACCTAATTATTTGGCACAACAACGTTAGCGTCACAAACTACCTAGCTCAATTTATAAGCCAGTCTGTTTTTGACATGTTCGTTTAAAGTTACATAGTAATATTGGAAATGTTAGTTTAAATAGGATTGTCGTGTGATGATAACGTAAATTGCAAAAGAAAGGCTTTCACTCAGTGTAATAATTTACTTTATTTGCAGTATAGTGGCGGTGTAAGAATATCTACATATCGTCCCGTGGGTTTCGTAGGAGGTGACAGAGGGAAACGAACCAGGGGATGGGCAGCGGTGTCTTCCTAGTAACAACTAAAAAATAAAAAACTGCGACTGCACACCTGCTTGCAAAGCGTGGCAACTATGGCAAATTAACTATGGCAATATATGAGGTAGGCCTAAGTTCAGCAGTGGACTTTTGGTAGACTGTCACGGTAACGGTAATGTTATCTAGTTTATTAGCTGTATCTATGAAAGGAATTGATTTTATGGTATACGAGAAAATCAAGTTCGTACTAGCTAACATTTTTTTTAAATAAAATTAATAGGTAATAAACACCTGCGACTCTTCTAAAGGGCTGATAATAATAAAGATATACTGAAAAAAGGTCAGTTAAAGCACTATTTGAAATAAGCGTTGAAATACGTACAGTAACTGTATATCATAAATACGATCAATTAACAGAATGATCGGTTTGGAACGGGAGACGTCCGCTGGCCAAATAAAGGTATATAAATAGGGCTAATGGAGGTAATGACGCGCACAGACAAGGCGTGCTTTCGACATCTCGCATACCGCCCCCTGACAATGACCGATGATACGCCACTAATGCACAGCATTACCGCGTTGGTTGCTCTGCGGAAGAATACGATGAAATTAACCGAATAATATAACAAAAAGTTCTGTTCATTCAATTACGGATGATTAATACTCACAATTGCCTGATTTTTTTTCTAAACAGTGTTTCTTTTCTTTTTGTTAAACGTTTTGTTGGAAACGTTTTGTGGAGGTTAACACTAGGATTTTCTCTTGTATCTTTTGGGCAGCTTACTATACATAAATTTCACAAGGACAAGCATACAGACCCGGAACAATTATTTGCAGGCCATACAAACACTTGTTCCGTGCGGGATTTGAACCCGCAGCACTTTGCGCTCAACTCATTGCTAGGCCACTGCGCCACGGAGCCGTGTTTGAATGGACAACTATTAGATGGTGCTTCTTAATTCTACTACTAACACTATGTTTCATTTTCGCGACCTCATCTCTTATTATCTACCACTTTCTGTGTGGCCCGTCCATCCTCATGATGGATCTTTGATAGAATAATCATAGAGCTACATTCCTGAGTTCCAATTTTGAAATATAGTCCATATACTATCTGAAAACGTTAATTAATAAAAAAAATAATATCTCAAATATGATTATTAGGATCAGGCATAACTTTACATTATTTATTTTTATTTATTTATTCTTTTTTACATCTACATTTAATAAGGGATATAAATGGCGGACTTAATGCCTTGTGGCATTCTCTACCAGTCATCCCTGGATGATTGACTGGAGAAGCTGTGGTAGGTGTAACACCACTCCATAAATTAATAAATAAGTAAAAATATTATATCTTATAACAAAAAGCAAATAAATAAAATATTTTTTAAACTATACAAACTTAATATCTACTTTGTAATAAAGAAAAAAAATTAATAGTAAATATATAAACGGATTCTTATATATACAAAATCTATAAATAAATATAAAATAATATAACACAAAAATAAAATAACATGATGCATATTAAAATACATTCATTACATATGGTTCATTATATTTAACACTAGCTGGCTTCGCCTGGATAAAATCGTTTAAATTTATGATAGTGATCAAAATATTCTATTACATTTTGTCAATGTAAAATTAATAAATTTTTAAAAAAACATCCAAGTTATTTGGATAAATTATAGTCCAGATTGTTGCTCTTTATCTGTTCGTGAAGTTTCATCACAATATGTGCAGTCATTCTGAAGATTCGTCTGTATATAAAGATAAAATTAAAAATAATTAAAAATTAAAAATTTTGTACAACCGACTTCAATATAAATTATTACGAATAACTCAAAAATTATTAGTGAGATCTGAACAAATTTATATGGGACCATATGTGAAGCACCGGCTTTCAAATAAAAAAAGAATAATCGAAATCGGTTCATCGAGTAAAAGTTATGAGGTATTTTTTTTTATAGGAGAGGGGGCAAACGAGCATGCGGCTCACCTGATGGTAAGTGACTACCGCCGCCCATGAACAACTGCAACACCAGGGGAATCGCAGATGCGTTGCCGGCCTTTTAAAAAGGAGTACACTCTTTTCTTGAAGGTCCCTAAGTCGTATCGGTCCGGAAAAATCGCTGATGGTAATCGATTCCACAAGGAGGTCGTGCGAGGAAGAAAACATCTTCTAAATCGCACAGTGGTGGACCGCCAATCATCCAGATGGTGTGGATGGTATCGGGAGTTCTGCCGCGATGTGCGTTCGTGAAATTTGGCGGCTGGGATTAATCCGAACAATTCCTCAGAGCACTCCCCATGGTAGATGCGAAAGAAAATGCAAAGGGATGCAACATCTCTTCGCAGTGCCAATGAATCGAGCCGATCTGAAAGGGCTCGGTCGTCGACAATTCGAGCCGCTCTGCGTTGGATGCGGTCAAGTGGAAGGAGCTGGCACTGGGGAGCCCCTGCCCAGAGATGGGAACAGTATTCCATGTGAGGCCGAACTTGCGCCTTGTAAAGTAGCAGGCAGTGTGCCGGCATGAAATACTGTCCCGCTCTGCTGAGCACGCCAAGCTTTTTAGAGGCCAATTTGGCCTTCCCTTCCAAGTGACCACGAAACTGCACGTCACTCGATATGTCGACTCCGAGGATACCGATACTGGCTGAGGCAAGAAGGGGAGTGCCTTGAAACTGAGGAGATATGACAAAGGGGTTCTTTTTAGCGGTAAACGCGCAAACTTGTGTCTTCTGAGGATTAAATTGGACTAGATTTAGTCGCCCCCAATCCGAGACTTTGTTCAGCAAAGACTCGACTTCAGACACAAGTTTGTTCCGGTACTCAGCGACGTTTTCCCGAGAAATATTGGCACGGCCGGTGTATAGAGCATCACCAGTGCTGTCATCCGCATAGCAATGAATGTTACCAGTTAGCAACATATCATTGATATGCAGAAGAAACAGCGTTGGTGATAGCACACAGCCTTGTGGAACACCAGCGTTAATAGGCTTGTAGTCAGAGCATGCACCGTCTACAACGACCTTGATGCTCCGATCTGCAAGGAAGCTGGTGATCCAATTGCACAATTTCTCGGGAAGCCCATAGGAAGGGAGCTTCGAAAGAAGCGCTTTGTGCCAAACCCGATCGAAGGCCTACGCAATGTCCAGACTAACGGCCAACGCCTCCCCCTTGGACTCTACTGCCTCCGCCCATCTATGGGTCAGGTAGACCAGAAGATCACCAGCTGATCGACCCCGACGAAAACCGTATTGGCGGTCACTAATCAGCTGGTGATCCTCAAGGTACCGGATGAGCTGGCAGTTAATAATGGATTCCACACACATAAAAAACAAAACATACAGTCGAATAGAGTACCGGCTGCTTTTTGAAGTCGGTAGAAAAGTTCATGTATTAAATTATTCATGTCTTAATGACATGCAAGTATCTCCCTCAGCTAAATAAAAGGCAATCATTTTGATATAAGAGGCAGACATTTCAATTTTATTTATATGCATAGATGAAAAAATTAAAGACTTGCGTGCAAAATGAAATGCGAAGGGCGCGAACGGTATCCGAAGTTTGATCCAAACTTGAATGAATTATGCGTCTGCATTATTAATAAGAGATTGCTAAAAAATGTATCGCTCATATAGTGTATATTGTGAGAAAACTACTTCGAGATTACAGAGGGTGGGACCTGAAACCAGAGGGGTTAAGGCGCGATATAGCTGGATGTATGGAGATAAACATAGATTAATTAATATGTTACAAATAAATTACGGGTACATATTTGCACAGCTTGTACTTTTATTTCTAAGAATCATTGAGTGTTGCATTTCAGAATTCCATTATAATAAAGACAAGAAATAATCGCTAATAATTTATTTAAACTAATTTAATTAGTCGTACGTAATATCATCGATGAAAATGTCCCTTTAACACGAAAGCTATTTTATTATTATTGGAATAAACATTAAAATTGTTTGTGGATTGTTACAACTCTTTCACATATCCCGTCAAATTATCACAAGTAAAAAGAGAATAAAAACTGCAAGTAAATATGTCCATTTGCTAATATCCGAGTAAATGATACAAGTAATAACAAATACATTTTTTTAATACAGCATGTTTTTTTTTCATTGTCGTTTCACATTCTTCCATTGCTATCCAATTCTGAGCAACGTTAAAAATTTGAACCTCTAGCTCACCGGGAAGTTATAGTTTAAAATCTTTTACTAAATTCGACCCGAACATGAACATGAAAGCGAATCAATAGAAACGTGGTAAAAAAGGGGAAAAGTAACTGTACTCTAAGTTTACTACCACATCAAATATATCACACTCTGTCTCACTACCGTGGTGAGAATGAGGGCCGCAAGCAGGCACATAAAGGTAGCAGTGAGAAGAAACATCAGAAGTTGCTAATCAGTTCCCAAAGAAACAATAAAAAATGCCAACATTTTTCGAATATTATGATTTCATTACCTTTACTCGTTTAATTATCTACTCTTTAGTAAGGTAAGGCAATACACGCAATAATGTGCCTGTTGAATCAAAAAGCATGGTAGAGCCATGCTGCAGCTATATTAATAGCATAGTTGTAGCACGAATGGGTCGGCTCGACCGAGAAGGAACTACGCCACAGAAATCGTAATATTATTACGATTTCTGTGAACTACGCTCTCACGGAATACCAGCGTAAAATAGCCGCTTAGTTATTGCAATTTAACATAGGATCCACTTTAATTTAATAAATTTGAAGTTCATACTCATACTTCCGTGTTTTATATACCCTAACGCGAGTTCAAGTAACAAGATCTGGCAGGAACCTGTTCAGTGCCAGCGGCGTCCAACGCGGCACCGGCGTACTAGCACTAACCAGGGTTGACTGCACGCCTGTCTATAAATATAAAAATCATTATTTAGAATGTGATAATTTAATCGTCACGTTTTTTTTAATTGTTCCGTCTTTTGACAGCTGACATTATAAAACTAGGAAACATACACTGTATTATGTCTCTTGTCACCCTTGAAGACTGTAACTATACCGACTGAATTACCCTTTAGAATCACTTACGTGGTAGAGCCACGCTGCAGCTATATTATGGTTGTAGCACGAATGGGTCAGCCCGACCGGGGAAAAACCACGCTCTCATAGAATACCAACGTAAAATAGTAGCTTAATGCTCCTATGTTTCGTATGGTGAGTGTAGAGAGCCGGAGGCCCTTTTTTAACTGGAAACGAGGCATTCTATCGTAGCCCTCAGGCAACGAACCTGTTTTTTATTTTTTATTTATACTGAATATTTGACATAGTTACCACGCGGGTTGGGAATCGCAGCTTTTTATTCAGCTGTTATTAAAAAGATGCTGCTGCTAATCTCCTTGTTCAGCTTCCTTTTGTCACGTCTAACGACTCCCACAAGATGATATGGGGCAGAGGACATTCTTACACCGCCACTAAACTTAGCACATCCCTAAAATATAAGGTTTATTTATTCATTTAAGGAAAGCACTCCACTGAATGTATTTACTGAACTAATTTTTCTTATTTGAAATTCAAAACGTAATTTATACTTGAAACAGTACTAGAAACAGGAATTCCGTGTTATGAATACGTAAATCTAAAGGTTGTTTACTTAGCATAATAATGTCGTAGTTCGTTACAAATATTTACGGCTAATGAATAAATTTTATACTAGTTACTTTTTTAAGAACTTTTTATTAATTTACGCTTGCTTGTTCGTGGAAAGAATTCGATAAACAAACCTACATTCCACTAGACTTAAGTGGTTATTGCAGTCCATGAACATACTAAGAAGGCTACAGTCACGTCACCTTTAAGGACTAAGATGGAATGTCTCACAGCTTATAAATATACCAGCTCATGATGTTATTCAGCGACTTGTGTTCCAGACACAGCAATGCAAACACTGTTATTTGGTAGCAGAAATTGTTACCTAAGAGGGTGGGGCTTACCCAAACGGAATTTCAAGCAGAATATATAATGCATCAGGCGACCTGACACTTGCTCTCTGCACTTACTCTGTAATCTAGAGAAAAAGACTCTTTTTAGGGTTCCGTACCTCAAAAGGAAAAAACGGAACTCTTATAGGATCTCTTTGTTGTCCGTCTGTCTGTCTGTCTGTCAAGACCCTTTTTCTCAGGAACCCGTTGAGGTATCAATCTGAAATTCATATCAAATACTCAAGTCTACTGTTCCTTGGAGCTGTGAAAAAATCAAACTCCTAAGCTAACGCGATCATCAGATACAGCCGTTTATACCCCAAATTTTCGACATTCGCAAGGGAATCAAAACCTACAGGGTACTTTCTGTGAACTCAGAATCTTAAAATTTGGTACGAAGCAACGTATTATAGCACAGATAAAAGAAAAATTGCGAAAAGCATAAATTTTTAGTTACATCATATAAAAAAATATTTTTAATAATTTTAAACTTATATACCTACGGATTTGTTCGGAACCCTTGGTGCGCGACTCGCACTTGGCCGGTTTTTTTCCCCTGAGCGAGCTCACAAAGATAGCATTATACGTTATTTGTTGTGTACCTAATGTAAAAAGAGCAGAGTATATAGCACATACTCGTATAATAGTTACACTTTCGTATTAGGATAGCCTGTTAATATTTAAGAAGTTGTAAGTTTTGAAATAAATAAATCAATAAATATGATAAATAAAAATCACGTAGAACACGTAGAGTAACAACTGAGAGTAACAGCTGTAGATAAACTAAATTTAAAGTAATGTTACAGCCTATATATTGATGAGGAAAGGCTTCCTGTGATTTTTGTGAGCTATAGATTAATTAAATCGCCACAATACTCCTGTGCATGTAGGCAGACTTTACATGTTGAAATTTATTATTACTCGGACATGCAGACTTCTTCACTATGTTTTTCTTTCACGGCCAAGCACGTGATAAATTGGCCGTGCGAGCAAGGATTAATGACGAGCGCTTAAGCCCCCTGAACTGCTAAGGTGGTTAAAAAACTAATAAGACAACATTCGAGTAAAATAAGAGGTTGACAATTTTCACACTTCGCAAATTGCATACGCCGCAATGTGATATAAATAATAATAAACAGCGGTTAACAACCTGCCTGCCAAGTTTGATAACTAACAAACAAACTGCTAAACATAGGTCTCCCCCAATAGATTGCCCCATAGTGAGGATAGGATACTTATCATAGTTGCAACGCATGGTAGTACCTTTTTTTAGATGTTTTTAGGTCGTTCTTACAACACCTACGGGATGATATGGGATTGTGGATATTTTTCAACCAAATTAAATATGTTAGAAATTAATTAGATAAGTTTCACGAAATAAAATAAAATTATGTGTCTTACCTAATTTGAAAAGCACCTCCCGCCTTCTATCAGTTGCTTGCACTATCCCCATCACCACTAATCGTAACACTACTACTCCCAAAACCGTAGTGGTTTTAGGACTAGGAAAGACACACCTCCGTCGATAATCGACGGGTGAAATAGAAATTCTTAAAAGGATTTTCATTACACGGACCTTTGAAAAGTTGTAATGAATGATTAAATGAAATTAACAATGAAGGACATTGTGCATAAAATATTTATGGAAAATCCATTGTAATACGAATGTTATTTTAATTTAAATCTCCGGATAGAGTTGGTTACCGTTGCAATTAATTATACATGAGACAGAAAGCAATCGGGGCTTCCGCGAAGCGTTTGTAATGAGATTAATTTACGCTGCCTTCCGTCTTTCCTGTTTTGATGTAGTGTCCATGATTTAACGATCGAATCTCACGTTAATCATTATTATCGTAACAAACAGATTAAGTAATTATTGTTCTTGCTAGTTCTTTTTAACATATTACTAATTATGCTTCGCAGTTTAAAACTCACAGTATTTGAAAGCATTCATTGTGATATTTTGTGTAGTTTACTTTTTATTTTTTTCGGGTTTCAAACGAGTAGACAGTCCCTTGGTGACCCGTTTACTGCAAACGAGGCGTGCATCTGCATTTCCATTCAGCATCGAGGATAAATGTAGATGTCTATGAACCACAGCATCCACTTAGCATCGGGTGGACTGTGTGCTTGTTAATCACCCTTACTTTATAAAAAAGTTACACCGCCATCTATCGAAAGCCATGAGCACTTTCTGGCACATCTCATAGTCGCCTTTTACGAGACTAACGGGATGAAAAAGTGATGGATAGACTTACACCACTACCACAGCATAATTAGTGTGTATTAGACTTTCTCTTGATGAGTAATAATAACAGTTTAAACTGCAGTCTACTCAAAATGAGCAATATCCCTTATCACTTAAACGACATTCCACAGCGACTTGAAGATTATGTAACTTCTCTTGAACATGCAGGTAAATATTAGTTAGGGGATAATAAATCTGTTCGCGACTAAGCCACAGTTTCGGTTTAATATCCTGTTATATCCCTCACCTCTTCCCATTCCTGCGCAACTCACCCTCTGCAATCTCCGAATAGTTACCGCTAGGCTACG
Source organism: Parnassius mnemosyne (assembly GCA_963668995.1). NCBI lineage: Eukaryota > Metazoa > Arthropoda > Insecta > Lepidoptera > Papilionidae > Parnassius > Parnassius mnemosyne. The sequence goes on along the minus strand of CAVLGL010000137.1, from coordinate 2,070,738 downwards.
CGACAACATACCCTTAGTAATCTTGTATTAATAGAAGTTTGCCCGCGATGCATTATTCGCACGGTTCTGAATTTCAATTGTTTTCGAGGAAACAAAGACCTGGCAACAAACACCTTACACTGGTAATGTTTGAAATTGGTTGCGTTTTATGTGGTACTAAGGTTAGTTGAATAAATAATTTAATAACATTTTCTTCTTTAAATTGACACAGCCAAATATTATTCTGAATGCTACATCTATTATTTTATTCCATATAATATATGTAATATTGTATTTAATGCTAGTATAGTGTTTATTTGTATTTAGTTTTAATTTATAGTATTAGAAATTATATTGAAAAAATAATAGTACGAGTAGTAAATGTAGTATTAGAGCATTACCGACCCATTAAGATTTCTGTTGTTTTTGGCAATCCTAACTAACCAAAGGTTTTCCGGAAGAAATCGCTTTTAGTAATAAAACCGCCCATTTGTACGTCCCTTTAACATTTTGTATTGTTTTTGTCTCTTGTTTTGTGTTTTGATTTGTGCAATAATGAATTATATATCTATCTATCTATAGCCAATTTATGCTGTAGACATGAATGACAGAGTTGACAACAGTTGTCCTAGATGGAAATTTCTAGGCCTAATTGGCGATATATTGAAAATGATCTAAAGAGTACTTTTGACCGACGTGAGTGCATACGTACATATATATGTATATGGATGAGAAACGAGCGAGCATGGTATGTAATGCCAGGAGTAAATCCGTAGTCTCTGCTTACTCCTCTGGGTAATAGGCATTATAGTTTATTTTATATATGTAATTTTTCTGCAGCAGTTTGCCCAACGTAAAATAATTCATTGCCCAAAGGTGCCGCAAGGGGCGTGAGTCGAAATCAGTTATGGAGCTTTTCCAACAAGAAATTCTCAGTAGCTGCCCGAAGTCAGGAAGCTGGCGGTGTCTTACCTCCTTGTCTCGGAAAGCACGTAAAGCTGTTGGTTTACGTGCTGCGCTTGATCTCTCTCCGGTCGTGTCTGAGAGTGACGGAATAGAGAGTGCACCTGTGCTTGCGCATACACTTGGGCACTATAATCCTGTCCTGCGCCGATGGCTAGTCTCCGTTGAGACTCCGAAATTTGGTCTGGAGGACATTATCATTATACACTGCGATTATCGCTGAACATTTTAAATCAACTCTTGAAATTACAATTAAGAATTTTATCGTTGGTGTACCAGATGTTAGCACCATGGTTCAAGCTCAGGAGTATAGAATACCAGCGTAAAATAGCAGCTTAAGGCTGCTGCGTTTCGTATGGTGAATGTTGAGAACTTTTCTACAGAAAACGAGGCATTTCATCTTAGACCTCAGGTGTGACAACGCATCTGCATTTTGATTATTAATCGATGATAAATGTAGATGTCTATAGGCCACAGCATTCACTTACCATCAGGTGGACTGTGTGCTCGTTTGTCACACTTATTCTATTAAAGTAAAAGGGTTTAGACAGTAATAACGATGTAATTAAATTAGCTTGTATTGGTATCCTATAACTGTGCCAGGCTACCAGAGATTTCGAAACTAATATTATTCGGTAATCTAATTGGATACACTGTGCGTCTAGTTGCACAATTGATTAACAATTTACCAATAACAAGGTTAATTCTACCTCTGGATCAAATACTCCGTTAACGAATCACTGCACATCTCACCTCCAGTGTACTTTCCATATAAATGGACAATCACCTCAGTTCATTTAAGCTTAAAGTCTCTCTAAGCATATCTATAGCTTTCATGTTTGTTATTTTTATTTCCATGATGGTTTACGAGTAAAAATTTGGTTAAATTTAGATATTAAAACTTAAATAAAATTACAATTTATAATAGCGTTAGATTAACTTTTTCAATAACTTGTCTTGTAGTTAGCGCATGATACATGTACCTTTGTATTTTGAAACTTAATACGCGACCAACTATTGACTCTCCCATTCTTTAAACCAGAATCATTGTTAAAAAAAAATAAACAAGAGAATGACTTTCAATAGGTATAATTTATAATCTATATTAAATAAAAAAGATTGTTTCTCTTTTGGTTTCCGGGTCAGGGTACTTTTAAGAGCCAGATAGGTAGCAACAACTTTATGGACAAGAAATAAAAAAATGCTATCGTTAAATGATACGTGAAATTTACAGGCTGTGAAGCATTCTATCTTAATCCTCAGTATCATACCCACCTGCAGCTTTTTTAATTAAAAATGGCTGCAGATATCCATGTTCTGCAGAAGCCACTTACCATTGCACGGTTAATTAATTTCAAAAAAATCAAAACACCAAAACTCTTCATTTTCGCTCCAGTAACACTTAAAATTAAATACATTGTTGGAACACTCCTTTTAAGTTAGGAGGCTCCGCTCTTTCCGTCCTTCATTTATATATATTAGTGTTTAGAACCTGGATAACACATAGATTTTTGACGTATAGTTAAACTCATATTATATAGTATTTTACAATAAAATATATGTAGATGTTAGTTGTGTTTGGCCACCATGCAGGACGGAATTAAAGAGCTTTTGAAGCACTTCAAGTACCGGTTTTCCATCCGCTTTCAGAAGCTCCGCTGTAATTCCATCCTCGCCTGTGGCCTTGCCGTTTTTAAGGTGCTGGGGAGCCATTAATATAATCTCGCTCAGACTGACATCGGGGATATCATCGGAATAGTGTCGGATAAGAATCGCTCTTGGATCGTTACTCACACTTGCGTGTGGCTCCAACGATGATGTGTACAGCTGCCCATAAAACTTCTCAATCTCACTCAAAATCTCAGGTGTCCCGGAAACGACGCTGCCACACTTGGTCTCCAGCTTCGACAGTTGGCTCTTTCTGGTAGATAGATCTCTAGCAAAGACTTTGGAGCTCTGGTTCCGCTCGATCGCTTCTTCAATACGAGTTAAAGTTGCGTAAGTCCCACCGCATGCATTTGGAGATCTGTTTGTTCAGTTGCCTGTATGCTGTCAAATCTATTCAAGACTGCAGCTTCATATCCCGTCTAACGGCCTTGAGGTTAAGAGTGTGATCGGAGAGTTTTTGTGCTTTTCTGCGGCGGGTCTTGCAAAGCTTAGCTCCGACCGCATGGACAGTTTCCACGAGCTTGTCATTCATATCGTCCACTGCATTGCACTCTTCTAGGCACTGAAAACGGTTTCGTAGCTCGAGCTGAAAGGTTTCGGGACTTTGGATTAGAGCACGAGGGGGACGCAGCGTTGACTTCATTAGACGTAACCTCTCCAACTTTAGGTTTAGTGTGCCTCTAACTGTTCAGTGATCGCTACCAGTTTTCAATCTCGCGATCATTGAGACATCACTGAACAGTTGTCACCTCGTCGTCATAATTAATTCAATCTCATTTTTGCCGAACCGTCGGGGCTCATCCAGGGTCAGATCCTGTAGGGCCGCTTCTGGATAAAATTGTTCATCATAAAGAGTCCCTCTTTTTCCATGAAATCGGCCAGCTGCTGGCCCTTTTGGTTCCATTGTTTTATTCCAAATTTCGCTACCTTCAGCTGACCGTTCTCTCTTGTGCCTAGTTTTGCGTTGAAGTCTCCTATCAACACTGTACAGCACAACACTGGCGAGCGGGTTGGCAACCGCAGTTTTTTATTGTTGTTTTGCTATTATCAGAAAGATGCTGCTTCTCGTCTTCTGTCTCAGTTTACCTCTGTCGCCTCTTACGACACCCACGGGAAGATATGGGGTAGAGGCTATTCTTATACACCACTACACGGTGAATTTTACTGTAGCAGTACAGTAATATTTCCCTTAAATAACCAGAATATTGATTTTCCCGCGATGGCTTCTCTCTGTGTGAGTTTTCTGTTTATACAAGCTATTTTCATAATTGAGTATCTTGAACTACTGCTAACTTTAGTAATAATATTTACAGCAAAATATGCTCCGCAACTAAAAATAGTTCAACGATGGCGACTATTATAAACTTTGATACTTTGTAATGTACACAGTAATTCAAACAGCCTGCGGGCGGAACATGTCTGAAAAGCATTGCCACGTTATCAGACGTCCTGTATTTAGCGGGTGGTCCCGGTTTTATAGAACGTTTAGATACTCGCCGAGCACAGACGATTAGGCACGACTACGAACATGTAAACGAATTGTTCGATTGTACTCGCTACTCGGTCCGAGTACTCGCCTGTTCTCCACTCGATGTCGGTTTTATAGCGCGAATCAAAGGACTGTTAGTGAGTATTAGTATCGGTGTTTACATACTCGTCGTTATTCGGTTAACCCGTGAACTTATCATATTACTATTAACCTTTATCGATTTTTGTCTATTCGACTGAGGTCGACAGTGAACATAAATCGTATTAGTGGCTGTTTTTTTTTCTTTGTTTCATTTAAAATATTTGCGATTCTATAAAAATTAAGTAGACAAAAAATCGTAACAACGAGTCTCATGTAATCCATGTATACAATATTAACGTTGAATGAATACAGAGTGAAAGTGTAAACACGCACTCGTCCACGAATAACTGGAAATGAAAATGAAAAATTGTTTATTTCTTTAAAAAGATCATACATTATATAGGTATGGGAGTAAGTGGAACATCCTTTTAAGTAAATATATACTTGTGGCAGGATGCCCCGCTCTTCTATAGCAAGAATTAAATAAACACAAAATAGATTAATTAAAGAAATACAAGAAACTAAGCTTAAATTTATATAATGAGGGTTAATAAACATAAGTGTGCGAGTTTTATGTGAGTGTGAGTTGATGGGTGCGTGCGCCCACTCGCGCGATTCAGTGTGTGTGTGTGTGTGTGTGTGTGTGTGTGTGTGTGTGTGTGTGTGTGTGTGCGCATGTGTATGTGTGCGTGTGTGTGTGTGTGTGTGTGTATGTGTGTTTGCGTGTGTATATGTACACATGTGTGTGTTTGTCTGCGTTTGTAAAATTTATTTAATAACTTTTAGTAATTCCTCGACTTCATCATACTTAAGTTTCAGTAGCCATTCTGTAACTGTCTTTTTGAACTCATTAGAGTTCAGTGAATAAATGTTTAGTTTTTTGTTGACTACATTGTATAAATAACCAGCCTGTCTTTTAAATTGGTGACTAGTAAAATTTGTCTTGACTAGAGTTAATTCAAAAGCTCTTCCTCGTCTATTACTAGTTTTGCAGTCGTAGAAAGTTGTTTTATGTTTTGTTAACAACAAATTTAAGATGTATAACTTTCTAACACTTAGTAAACCACTAACTGAGTAAAGTTCTTCTGTAGGGAATCTGTATGATTTATTGTACATGACCTTTATTAATGATCGTTGACCACGTTCTAGTTGTAGGAGTTTAGTTTTCGTAGTACCACCCCAAACTGGTATACAATATGTTAAAATCGATTGGGCTAGTGCAGAATATATTTGATTTAATAATTTATGAGTTGCGACATGTCTGAAAGATCCAAATAAGTTTTCGTAATCTATTATTAGTTGCTTCTATATGTGAATGCCATGTAAGTGTTTGGTCTATTATAACACCCAAATATTTAGTGCTAGCTACTTTTTCTATAGTAGGACACGTGCAATTGTTACGCAAACCACAGTTGTGTATTTTGAGATTGTGTGTTATGGGTTGTGACCGTTTGTTAATGGAAAAACTTATATATTTAGTCTTAGACGTGTTTAGGGTAAGCAAGTTTATTTCGAGCCAGTTCGCAACTTTGGACAGTCCAAATTCGGCTGTATCGTAGACTTCATCCCACGATTTACCCGTGAATACGATAGCAGTATCGTCCGCATATGAATAAATCTTACCATTGTCAAGTTTTAATCTACAGAGGTCATTAATATAAATGAGAAATAAGGTAGGGCCTAGTACACTGCCTTGAGGCACCCCAAAGGTTATTTGAAGGTCATTACTGACATAATTGCCTATTCTAGTGCTTTGCGTTCTGTTTCTTAAATAATCTCTTATTAATTCTAGTTGGGCTTCCCTTATACCGATCTTTTCCAACTTCCTAACAAGCATGGGAACAGAGACGGTGTCAAATGCCTTTTTTAAGTCCAAAAATATAGCAAGACATTTTTTGTTTTGGTCAAGGTGATCAACAATATATGTAGTTAAATCTATGACAGCGTTCTGTGTGTTTTTTCCTCTTCTAAATCCATACTGTGTTTGCGATAGAATATTATATTTATCTAAATACCGTATTAATCTGTTATTAATTAATTTTTCTAAGATTTTGGAAAAAGCTGGTAAGATGGAAATTGGCCTATAATTATTTATATCATCTCTGCTCCCATTCTTGTATACAGGTGTAATAATAGAACGTTTAAGGAAGGCTGGAAATACACTTTTAGAAAAACAGAGGTTAGCCAAGTGACAAACTATCGGCACTAATAAAGAACTGGCCAATTTCACAAATTTTGTGGGTATGTTATCATAACCCGGAGTGCTATCGGATTTTAAGTTCATGAATATACTAAGAACTTCATTAGGATCAGTATCTACGATGGCGAAAGATGAGAGCAGGTTATTAATTAAGTGTGCTGCAATATGTATATTGTGATCGTATGCTGTGTTCTTTTGAATGTCATCGGCAAGCTTACGCCCAATATTTGCGAAAAAATTATTGACTGTATTAACTGATTGAGTAGGGCTTGATTCTATGTCTAATAATGCATTATTAGTAGTTTTTTCCTTAGTATGTGTAATATTTTTTATATTATTCCATAAGATTTTAGGGTTTTTTTCTAATAACAGTGTTCTTTCATATGAACGTTTTAACTTTTTAATACAGTTGTTACAGTAATTGCGATATCTTTTATAGGTTATTCTCAAAATTTCATCGAAAGGGTTGTTTTTAAGTTGTTTTTGCATTTTATTCCTATTTTGAATGCATCTGAGCACACCTGTAGTTATCCAGGGTTTAATGGTACGTCTGCTTTTAGGAATACGGATAGTATTAGTGTTTTCATGTAGAGATTCTGTAATTTTGTTTATTAACATTTCAACAATTCTATTAGGATCATCGCATAATAGTAAAATAGATAAATTTTTATTAGCAAGGCTATTAACCGCCTTATTAAAATCGATATATATTTTTGTTCGCGGAGAAGTTTTTATTTCTTTAATTTTAGTTAAACTAAAGAACACCATATAGTGATCGGTGATGGATGTATTTATTACTGCTATATTTGCTTGTGTCTTCTTTCTATTTAATTTAAGGATAACATGATCCAGGCAACTATTTTCTCTGGTAGCAATTGTATGTCCCGGTAAGAAGCCGAAAGTAGAAAGGACATCTAGATAGTTAATTCTATTCTTTTGTTCACTATTTAGTTCATTAGGTTTTGGAATAAGATTTATATTGATATCTCCGGTAATAATTATATTTTGATTGTTTTTAATGGTGTTGAGATGTTGTTGCAAAAATTCAGTAAATTTTTCAGTATTTGTATTAGAGGGTGATCTGTATTACCTAATATAATATTATTAAAGATTTCTATTTGTAAGCAAGATGCATGCTCTAATTTTATTTCTTTTATCTTAGGTTTAAGATTATTTTTATAGTAAACTGTTACTCCGTCATTTTGGTTAAGATGTTGCGTAGTAACAAACGATGTGTAATTTGTAATTTGTGGCAGATGCTTATTGTTATCAAGCCTGCATTCTGTTAGAATTAACAGATCTACTTCAAAGGTAAGACTAGATAGTGTTAATTGCAAGTTTTCTAAGTTTTTATAAACACTTCTGATGTTCTGCGTGATAACTGTCAAGTCTTTTTTATTCAAACATATGAATTTATTCAAATCCTCAATATCGCAAGATACAGAATTTGCAATTTCGGTATCGTCTATTTCTTTTAACATAATCAAAGGACTATCCATCATCAAAAATAATGGAACTAATAACACAGAATTTGTATAGATTCTGGTGATATTTGTTTATGGTTTCCCTAATGTATTTTATCATAATGTAACATAGTAAATATTTTATCGGTACATGGCCAGTTTTATAGGTAGCTGTAATAAAAAATATAGTCTGAGGGTAAGTATTAAAATAGTTAAATGTACGAGTAGAAAGAAGTAAAATGTAAGGAAGTGTGTATATTGGGGTGTTCGAGAGTTGAAGTGTTTTTTGTGTGATTTTATAATGTGTAAATTTAAGATTAATTTTAAGACATGCAAATAGTAAAATCGAATTATTATACTTATATCCTAGTAACAAACTTAGTAGTATGGAATATATTATATCTAGTCATTCTTTTTGTGATAATTGTTGTATTTGCCGTTCATCCTTAATGTGAATAATACGAGAGTTTTCATCCTTTCGTACGTAGACTTTCCCATAGGAAGTCCAGCAGAACTTGTAGGATTTGGACTTAAGCAGGTCTCTTCCAAGAAAATATAAGCGCGATGCTTTGGCAGTCAGATTTTCAGATATAAATACAGAAATATCTTCAGATGTTCGAAAGCCTAGATGTTTTGCACAAATTTTTGATTTGTGTTTAATATTGAATGATTTGCTCATTTTGAGGAAGTCATTTTTTATTAGAGTTGAAGTCATTTCCACCACCATTGGTGTATTTTTCACTCCATCTTTTCTTACTCGCACTCTATATATATCTTTTATCTCCGCCCTGTTTATTTCACAACCAATATTCTTTGAAAGACAAGTGACCATTTCTACTAAATCTTCTTTCGTCTCATTTTCTTTCTTTGGTACGTTCTTTACTTCAAAACTTGCTTTTCTCAACCCTTTCTGCATATCTTCTATTTTATCTTCTAGAATAGTTATATATTTTCGATCTTCTTGCGCTTGGATTTCTAATTTTTCTATTTTCTTTTTATATTCATCATTCTGTGCAGTGAGGAATGCAATGGAGTTTTCTATGTTCTGGTTAGATTTCTGAATATCCGCAAGTGTTGGTGCTATTTTTTTTAGTTCTTCTCCATGCTTGCTTGTCAAAGAAATTATCAGATTTTTCATTTCTTCCTTGAATATGGAAAATTCAATGCTAATATCTTCTTCATGTCTCTTTCTTTTGCTGCGGCTTGTGACAATTTTAGTGGAGGAATTAGATTCAGCTTTATTTATTTCTGTCAGGTTAACTGCGAGTTATTCGGGCGAATTGTTCGTCCGATAATCTCAACGTTACATAAGACTCAACTTGAGGAAAAGGAACAGTCTAGCTTTTTCGGTATGTTTCTAACTGGAATAGCGACTATTTTTTTTAAATTAATGTAATTTTTTCATAGGTTTTTATTACGATAGTTTAAAAGTACTAAGTATAGCAGTTCTTTTTTTGGTTATGCACCGTTTTATTCGAATGAATCCCCATTTTAACTTAAATATAAAAATCTAACAACGCAGTATCTAAATACAAAACAGATTTACAACAAAAAAAAACCCACCCTAATTCCGATCTGTTAGTTTGTTAAGCTTGCTAACGAAAAGTTGAAAATAATCAGCATCGAGTTTTAGTGTGACGTTAACGAGATGGCAAAAAATGGGGTGAGCGGTGATTGACGAGAACAGGGACAGGTAAAGACGTTCTCGAGATCTGGAAAAGCTTTGTCAGGTTAAAACAAATTGTGCTCTTATCTGCTTACATTAAGGTTTACAATGGTTTATCCGGCATAAAAATTATGAATGACATATTTAGATACAAGTTTTGAAAATAACCAAGAATTATAATTACTTGTTTTTGTTTTATTAAAATATATTGGTAAATTCAATTGAGCATGCCTTCGCATTAAAAAAAAATTACGTATAGCATGATTATACGGAATTCTTTTGAAGTAGTTTAAATACATTTCGACAACACTATCGGCTTCAACACCTTCGAAACCCATGAAAATAACACCCATGATGAAAAAATTGATACCAATTGCAGCAACCATCTTGGATTTACGTTTCGATAGCACTATTGGCTTCAACACCTTCGAAAACCATGAATATGACACCCATGGTGAAACAATTGATGTCTATTGCAGCCGCCATCTTGGATTTACATTTCGATAGCACTATTGGCTACAAATCCTCGAAAACCATGAAAATTACACCCATGATGAAAAAATTGATACCTACTTCAGCCGCCATCTTGGATTTACATTTCGACAGCACTATCGGCTTCAACACCCTCGAAACCCATGAAAATGATACCCATGATGAAAAAACTGATATCTATTGCAGCCGCCATCTTGGATTTACGTTTCCATAGCATTATCGGCTTCAAATCCTCGAAAACCATGAAAATGACACCCATGAAGAAAAAATTAGTACCTACTTCAGCCGCCATCTTGGATTTACATTTCGACAGCACTATCGGCTTCAACACCCTCGAAACCCATGAAAATGACACCCATGATGAAAAAATTGATACCCATTGCAGCCGCCACCTTAGATTTACATTTCGACAGCACTATCAGCTTCAACACCAGCGAAAACCATGAAAATGACACCCATGATGAAAAAATTGGTACCTAATTTAGCCGCCATCTTGGATTTACATTTCGACAGCACTATCGGCTTCAACACCCTCGAAAACCTTGAAAATTTCACCCATGACAAAAAAATTAATACTACCTTACTTTTAGTACGTACTACTATTATTTATTCTGTGCTTTTAAAATATTGTAATAAAAAAAATGTCTTATTATTATTATAATCAAGTATTTAAGAAATTTGGTTATTCGAATATTGTGTATTTGTACATTTTGAGCAGCTGCAAACAACCGAAACAATGTCCACTCACGACGGCGACTGACGCCGATACCCCAAAATATGAGTATATTATATTATCTATGGACGCCGAACTGAGTGAGTGATTAAACTACTCTGTGGCTGTAGCTCCCCATTTACAGAAATAATTTACATACAAGGCTACCAAATCAACGAATATTTCGCCATTTTAGAGCCGAAAAAAATTAATTATAGCTAAACAAAACAAAATTACACTGCCATATACATTCAGTGGCTTCCCACATGATAGATGAAGAGGTTAAAAAATAGATTGAGTTAAACAATTGATATTTTCAAAAGTTATCATGTTTACAAGCCTTGGGGACATGATAAATCCACACCATAAGCCACTAAAATCCCCTTTTTTATTTAAAAATAGCAATTAATAGATTTAAAAAAAAATATTAATAAGTTCAACAATCATTTATCTTTCTAACAATTTTCTTTTTATATTATTTATATGTATAATATGATTGCTGGATACGATTTCATGCGACAAAACGTTGAATCTTGATTTTTAGGCGCTAGTAGAACATACCCACGCGCTTTGCGCTCGGCATACAATATAATTGTTAGTTTTCTAACTCTTTTAGTTACGAATAATGGTAAAGTAGAAATTGTTGGGTTTATGAATTACGGCAGTGGAGTACCGTGTAGTAATAGTATAAGAATATCCACTACCCCATATCGCCCTGTGAGTAACGAGATGACAGAGGGAAACTAACTAGAAGATGGATAGCAGTGTCTTCCTAATGAAGGATTAAAAAAAAACAAAAAAACTGCAGTTGTCACCTCGCGTGCTAAGCGTTCAAGTATTAAATAATAGCGCTTATTATTCAGTTGATATTGTCTCGCTCCTCTTTGGACTCTACCTACTCCTTCGGAGATTACAGCCGTGAACATAGTATCACTTAAGCATCACATAAAATACTTACGTATACATAGATACACACCTACGTAAATGTATATTTTATAGTTATAATTTAGGTGGATTGATTCTTCTAATATATTATTATCATAAGTTCAAAGTTTAATTGCTTTTACATACTTTACAGCATTCGTTAATACTAGTAAGTATACAGATGTAATTATGAGAGCTTATACGATTATGCCTCAGTTGATTTTAATAGGCTGTTATGATGATGATGATATTTTGTGGCTAATCGTGGCCCGAAAAGCTCGCTGATTTTGGACTATACCTACCCGCACGCTATGCATATGTATAGTTAATAGTTGTCTATAAAAACAGTTATAATTAAATTAGAGGATTGAATCTGGAACTATATTTAAACGAGATAAAACTTATCTTACGGATTTTATAGTGTTTTAAACATTTTTAATTCCGTGAACCGCGAAATTAGTTTTATTCCATGTCTAGTGTTCGCGTAAATATAAGAAATAACTAGAATCTTATCATAAAATAAAAAGTTTAATAGCTTTTAAATACTTTACAGCGCTCAGTAATATAACACAGATCTCATGAGAGTTGCGAGCGTATTCGGTTTATTTCATTGACAAAACAAATTAACGCGACGACAGATAAACATCAAAGACCCAGCTAAATATTCTGTGGTCCCGGTTAGTAAAGTATAAACAGATATCCAACGAAGTGAAACGGATCGTTGTTTTCATGTAAGTTTGTTGAGAATCTGAGTTAAGAATTAAATTTTGTCTATTTGTGTTTATGGTGCATTTTGATCGTTTAGTAAATTCCTGTGTTATATGTATGTTTGAATCTTGATTCAAAGTGTCTTTTACTGTTATTTCTTCCGTGAAGTTCACTGCTAAACAAAGGCACCCACCATAGACTGCCTTCTATGGGGGTTTTCCGTAGTTACCCACGCTTTGGCAACCGCAGCTTTTTATGATTTCGAGTTGATATCAGGAAGATGCTGCTGCCCGTCTTATGTTTTAGTTTCCCACTGTTGCCTCTTACGACACCCATCGGTCGATACGGGGTAGAGGATGTTCTTACATCGTCACTATATGATAATAACCACCAACACCATTATTAAATTATCATAACAGGTCTTCACTTCACTTAGTGGTACTCGATAATATGTATAACTTTTCCGTTGTCGGTTCTTGCCATATACAATATGTGAAAGTTAAGCAGTTAGTTTGGTACTATTAAGAATATCTTCTTCAACACGTCAAATGTATTGCGAAGTTAAAACTTATGTCATCAGTCAGTACTATTTGCCGTACTTGTAACTGATAGTAAAAATATAATAACGGTGACGAAAAATAGAAAATATGACAAAGAAATTTTATAAACATTTTTAAAACATAATAATGAACATAAAAGAGATGAATGAAGTAACAAGATCATCCTTCTTAATTAACATCTCGCGTACATTTCCTTTCTTTTATTTAGTAGGAAGAAAATTCCCGTAGGAGATTTAATTATTTTTAAATGTTAAATTAAATTATTCATTAACAAGCGGGCCAGAAATATATTTTTTTTCTTAAACATTTATATGCGAAGTAGATTTACGAATAATTAGTTGAATTTTAATTTTAGTACCTTTTACTTTTTTTTTGCCTTTGTTACGTTACTTGGGGTTTGCCTAAGCTTAATAATGGACTTGTGAAGGGTTGTAATGATAATGGTGATGACGATTTTTTTTTATAAAATAAGAGTGAGGAAAGAGTATACAAACCACCTGATGTATAAGTGGATGCTGTGGTCTATATAGTATAGACATCTACATTTATATATTTATCCTCGATTAAGAGTCAAAATGCAGATGCGTAATAACTCCTGAGGATTAGTAATCGATGAATGCCTCGTTTCCAGTAAAAAAGGTATCCGGTTCTCTACACTCACCACACAAAACACAGCAGCATTTAGCTGCTATTTTACACTGGTATTATGTAAGAACGTGGTCCTACCCAGTCGAGCCGAACTATTCATGCTACCACCAGTTTAGCTGCAACGTGGCTCTACAACGTCAAAACTCTGATGCTACTACAATTGCCGAATGTGTTAACACATTTTTTGGCCATACAAATACTTGTCCCGTGTGGGATTGCAACCCGCTGTCCTCAGCGCTACAACTCAATGCTGAGCCACTACGCCAAGTTGCCGTCGAGATGGTAGGTAAGTAAATATTGTGGTCCATAAATATCTACATCTATCAACGATTCAGAATCAAAATGCAGATGCGTTTCTACCCCTGAGGACACAGATGTAATTACTTGTTACGAGTAAAAGTATCTGTAGTTTTCAGCACTGACCAAATGAAACATAGCATTATACTTCTATTTCACGCTGATACTCTGTACAAGCGTAGGTCTTCTCCAATCGACCTATTTCTGCCGCAGCCATAATACGATACGAACCATACTACCGTACCGTACCGGACTATCACGAACACAATGCCTTAACAAACATACCACGTACAAAATATGTAAAAAATATATGGGTGAGGTCGTTATTTAGAGAAAAGTTGATAAAGTCTTCTTTTCTTCTGCTGGTTAATTGAGCGCGAGTTCTGAATTCTGTCGCAGCCCGAATTAAAAGCACTAAGTATTCAATGTGTAGTGTTCGCGTAAATATAAGAAATCATTAAGTACTAAGTATTATTTGTTTTTGTCTAGATGTATTCTGATATTGGATTTTTGTAGAATAAAGGTGACAAACTAGCACCTAACCCACCTGATGGTAAGTGGAGGCTGTGGCCCATAGACGCCTACGAAAGGCACTGATTTGTGGCGAAATACTTGCCAAAGCTTAGTTATATTTTTTAATTATTCCAGATATCAAATAGGCAATTTGTTTACATCTAATGATTTGGTTGATCAAAGAAAAACAAAGCAATGCGGAAACTTCAGACGATAATACTCTTCTAAGAATTTTGCCAAAAAATCGACAAAAGAAAGAAACGGAACCGAATTCTTAGCTTGTAAACCCAATAGAGCAAGACTTTGAGGAGTCATCGGATGGTAACTTTCCTCAAATTCATTTGTCGCAGAACCGACGAAATTCCTATTTTACTGATTTTATCGCGTTTAATTTTAACTTTTTTAATTCCCGAAGTTTTTGATGCCTTACAGTACCTATGGTCACGGGGCGACTGAAATGTTTGACGTCTTGATGTCATAGTTAGGCTAGCTATTTTCAGTTTTTCAATATTAATTTCTGGTACGATCTACGTAAGATGAGCAAATAGTAAAGTATCTTGAAGTCTTGCAGTGGTATGTATGGGTTTGGATTTAATTTTATTAATTATAGGATCCTAAGCAGATCGTAGCACCCATACAACTTCTCTATTGAAATTAATATGTTTTTAATTTCAATAGCCTCGCGAATTATCCTTGGTAGTAGTCGGTGTTCTGTTGCGAGTATTTATGGTCTATCAAATGTGATCTAATGGCATGGGATGATGTTCAACATGTTCGCAAACTGCAGAATTCTCGGAGCGGTCGTGCTTCCCGGGCATAGCATAAACATCAACAATATTAATAAGACTGGTTTTCATGAATACGTGATTTTTATTTTACGTGATATACTACCTACGTTGCTGCGAGAGATATTTATAATGTTTTTTTTTTATTTCTATTCAAGCTTTGGCACAATAATGTACAAAGCAATTTCCTTACCGCTCATAGGCAAATATTATGTCACGCCTGAAAAACTATGTTGCAGATTTTTTTTATTTTTATTTTTTTATAGGAGAGGGGGCAAACGAGCATGCGGCTCACCTGATGGTAAGTGACTACCGCCGCCCATGAACAACCGCAACACCAGGGGAATTGCAGATGCGTTGCCGGCCTTTTAAAAAGGAGTAGGCTCTTTTCTTGAAGGTCCCTAAGTCGTATCGGTCCGGAAAAATCCCTGGTGGTAAACTATTCCACAAGGAAGTTGTGCGAGGAAGAAAACATCTTCTAAATCGCACAGTGGTGGACCGCCAATCATCCAATGACGTGCAGTTTCGTGGTCACTTGGAAGAGAAGGCCAAATTGGCCTCTAAAAAGCTTGGCGTGCTCAGCAGAGCGGGACAGTATTTCATGCCGGCACACCGCCTGCAACTTTACAAGGCGCAGGTTCGGCCTCACATGGAATACTGTTCCCATCTCTGGGCAGGGGCTCCCCAGTGCCAGCTCCTTCCACTTGACCGCATCCAGCGCAGAGCGGCTCGAATCGTCGACGACCGAGCCCTTTCCGATCGGCTCGATTCATTGGCACTGCGAAGAGATGTTGCATCTCTTTGCATTTTCTTTCGCATCTACCATGGGGAGTGCTCTGAGGAATTGTTCGGATTAATCCCAGCCGCCAAATTTCACGAACGCACATCGCGGCAGAACTCCCGATACCATCCACACCATCTGGATGATTGGCGGTCCACCACTGTGCGATTTAGAAGATGTTTTCTTCCTCGCACAACTTCCTTGTGGAATAGTTTACCACCAGGGATTTTTCCGGACCGATACGACTTAGGGACCTTCAAGAAAAGAGCCTACTCCTTTTTAAAAGGCCGGCAACGCATCTGCAATTCCCCTGGTGTTGCGGTTGTTCATGGGCGGCGGTAGTCACTTACCATCAGGTGAGCCGCATGCTCGTTTGCCCCCTCTCCTATAAAAAAAAAAAAAAAAAAATCCAGATGGTGTGGATGGTATCGGGAGTTCTGCCGCGATGTGCGTTCGTGAAATTTGGCGGCTGGGATTAATCCGAACAATTCCTCAGAGCACTCCCCATGGTAGATGCGAAAGAAAATGCAAAGAGATGCAACATCTCTTCGCAGTGCCAATGAATCGAGCCGATCGGAAAGGGCTCGGTCGTCGACGATTCGAGCCGCTCTGCGCTGGATGCGGTCAAGTGGAAGGAGCTGGCACTGGGGAGCCCCTGCCCAGAGATGGGAACAGTATTCCATGTGAGGCCGAACCTGCGCCTTGTAAAGTTGCAGGCGGTGTGCCGGCATGAAATACTGTCCCGCTCTGCTGAGCACGCCAAGCTTTTTAGAGGCCAATTTGGCCTTCTCTTCCAAGTGACCACGAAACTGCACGTCACTCGATATGTCGACTCCGAGGATACCGATACTGGCTGAGGCAAGAAGGGGAGTGCCTTGAAACTGAGGAGATACGACAAAGGGGTTCTTTTTAGCGGTAAACGCGCAAACTTGTGTCTTCTGAGGATTAAACTGGACTAGATTTAGTCGCCCCCAATCCGAGACTTTGTCCAGCAAAGACTCGACTTCAGACACAAGTTTGTTCCGGTACTCGGCGACGTTTTCCCGAGAAATATTGGCCCGGCCGGTGTATAGAGCATCACCAGTGCTGTCATCCGCATAGCAATGAATGTTACCAGTTAGCAACATATCATTGATATGCAGAAGAAACAGCGTTGGTGATAGCACACAGCCTTGTGGAACACCAGCGTTAATAGGCTTGTAGTCAGAACATGCACCGTCTACAACGACCTTGATGCTCCGATCTGCAAGAAAGCTGGTGATCCAATTGCACAATTTCTCGGGAAGCCCATAGGAAGGCAGCTTTGAAAGAAGCGCTTTGTGCCAAACCCGATCAAAGGCCTTCGCAATGTCCAGACTAACGGCCAACGCCTCCCCCTTGGACTCTACTGCCTCCGCCCATCTATGGGTCAGGTAGACAAGAAGATCACCAGCTGATCGACACCGACGAAAACCGTATTGGCGGTCACTAATCAGCTGGTGATCCTCAAGGTACCGGATGAGCTGGCAGTTAATAATGGATTCCATTATTTTGGAGAACAAGGAGGTGATCGCGATAGGCCTATAGTTGGACGGGTCTGAGCGGTCGCCTTTTTTAGGGATCGGGTGGACAAAAGCTGTCTTCCATGAATTCGGGACTACGCCTTGGGAGTAGGAGTACCGGAAAAGACGCGTTAGGACCGGTGCCAACTCCGGAGCACACGTCCTCAGCACAATTGGGGGGATTCCGTCAGGCCCACTCGACTTCTGGATGTCCAGGGAGAGCAGTGCTTTGCGAACCGAGCGTTGTGAGAACAGCACATCCGGCATGGAGCACTCACACCGCGGGATGTTTATTTTTTTACATTGATACACCTTGTTTACTTGTATATGTAATACATACAATCACTACCATGTTTGATCTTATTCTGCCTAGTTTGCAATGCCCGTTAGAGAGTTAACACTAATTGCGGTACTTCAGGGTAGTATAAATATAATCTTATTAAGATAATTAGGTCATTAGAAATTATCCGTCCAAAAACAATTGTCATCAATTAGCCGATTCGTTAAATATAAGAAGTATATTAATACATTATATACTTTATGTACTTAATGAGGACTTCATGAATAAATTAAATTACAAAGATACAGAACACATGATGGAAAGTTTAAAGTGAAACGTACACATGTACAAACACACACACACACACACACACACACACACACACACGACATAGGAGCACACGCACAATTATTGTACACTGTAAGTAATATAATATGTACAACATAGACAAGAGATATGAAGAGCATTGACTCCTGTAACACAGGCTTTCCTAGCACAGGAGTCAAAGATCACTGTTTGCACATTTCGTATTCTGTACCAAAAGTAATCAAATTGTAAAATTGTGATTTGTGTAACTTTTCTTTATGTGTGTGTCAATAAATTATTATTATTAAATTATTATTATTATAAATCTATCCTCGATTAACAATCAAAATAATGAGTTGTAACCCCTGTTTACTAAGTTTAAATGCCTCGTTACCAGCAGGGATTTCCGGTTATTTACACGCACCACACAAAACATATCAGCATTAAGCCGATATTTTACGCAACTGTATCCAAACCAATCTACAATTTTATCCCTAAAACATTAAATAGGCTTGGTTTGTAAAATTATCAAATTCAAACGCACGTTTCTTAACATTTTCTTTCGTCAAGGGTTATGAATGGATTTACTTTTTATTAAACAACGCCCTCAGGATTCGTGTATGCCGCCTGGCAACCCAATTATGTCGTCATCCATCACGAGCTGGGTGCTGATAGCCAATTGATTAAGTTGCTGTTGCGTCATTTTACGGCTGCATGAAAGATAAATGGCCAAAATTTTGGCGTTGGCTGTAACAAACATTCGTTTATTAAATGTTGCTTAAAAATGTTTTGCCAACGTTATATACCTACAATAAAACAAATATATTAAAGTTTTTAATCTTGTTCATTTATTTATTTAAACAGATAGAGACAAAGCTTGGTTTTTTATAGCATATAAATGACAAACGAGCAACGCAGTTCAGTTGATGGTAAGTGGAAACTATGGCACATAGACATCTACAACTACCCTCGGCTTAGAATTAAAATGCAGATGTACCTCTCACTTCTCAGTACACCTCTGAAGACTAAGATCTAACGCCTCATTTCCAGTGAAATGGGTCTTCAGTTCTTTACATTTACCATAAAAAACTCTGCAGCACTAAGCTGCTATTTATAGTGGTTTCTGTGAGAGCGTGGTCCTACCCTGTTCGAGTCGACTTATTCGTGGTATCGTACAACAATAATATACTTACGTTACACGTTATTTCAATTACTTATTACTATCACTAAACATAGGCCTTCGCCAAACATTGCCACAAAACACGATCCTGAGCCACCGGCATCCGACTACCCGCGTGTTCCAATATTGTGTCCGTCATTACATATAGTGGGGGGTTGCCCAACACTGGCTTGCCAGTACGAGGCATCTGCATTTTGATTCTTAATCGAGGGTAAATGTAAAAAAAAATATTGTTTCATCAAAAGTTGGAAGCTATAACTATTTTACAAGTCAATAAATTCAGAATTCATCTCATATAATATAAAATCTTCTCATTGACGTATTATTGCAAGGAAATCAATAGATGCGAGCATCCATCAACCGTTAAGTTAGTGCGCTGCTTTAAGGTACAATTTCCGCATCGCTAGTCGAAGTTACTGCGTTATTGCACGTCTCGTCTGCTTGTATTGCCAACTAGGGTACATTAAATTGGCATTTACTTTATTAGGTATTTAAACTGTTCTAAACCAGTCCTTGCCTACCACTGAATTAACAAAAGCTTAATCACTCTTGCCTTAAAGTCACCCACATTATAATCGAATGGAAAGATAGTTGCTAGCAACTTATTCCACTTCTTTGCTGCATGCATGACGGACTACGAAGCAAGCGTTTTGGTTCGAATGCGTGTAAGCCAAAAACGTAGGAGTGGAGTCTGCCCGAGCGTCTGTTTGTTCGAAGACGATAGAGATAACGGATGTGTTGCGTCAAGCTACGGAGTATTTTATCCCCTTCTCTGACGCTCCCACCGGTAGCAAAGCACGCCTATGGTTTAACGCTGAATACACTCAAGCTGAAAAGCGCAAGCATTTAGCGTACCTATCCTGGGTTGACGCTCGAAATCGCAAAGCTCCGGATATTAGCTCCAAGAAGAGAACTTTCAACCGGGCCGCCAAGTCCTACAAAAAAACATTACGGAAGCTAGTCTCGATTGAATTCAACAAATTGGCGCAAAACTGTCTCCCAGACCATCCGGCACTAGAGCTTTTTGGTCTCTCGCTAAAGCGGTCGAGACCAACTTCTGTCCGCCTACACTGCCTTCGCTGGTAAAACCAGATGGCACACTGGCGTATACGGCTAAAGTGAAAGCGGACTTGTTCGTGGGTGAGCTTCCAGCTTACGGCTTATCCCTAGGTCTGATTGAATGGGTAAAGGACTTTCTTAGTGAACGGTCTCTCCGGGTCGTCGATGATGGCCGCTCGTCCGATTCTATAGCGACTAACGCCAGTCTTCCTCAGGGGTCCGTTCTCTCCGCAACTCTCTTCCTACTGCATATTGATGATCTGCTTATGCCCCGTATCTATAGGTATGCAGACGATAGCCAAGTTGTGGACAGATACCAACTAAGCCTTCGGGCCAGTCAGGATCAAATTCAGTCCGAAAGAGAAGCTATGGTACAGTGTGTGAATCTCATACTACAGGCTTTTTCCAAATGGAACGATACCAATCTTATGAGAATAACCCCCCCAAAACACAAGCAAGTCACTTCACGAGAACTTCACGATATCTGTTTACTTTATATAAAGCGCAAGTCCGGTCCTGCATGGAGTATTGTTGCTATATAGGCTGGTGCGTGCTAAGAGGGTTATTGGTGACCCGAATTTGGTTAAAAATAATCTTACCAGTCTCCAGCCAGCCTTTCGGTATTCTACTGGATGCATTTCGAAGAGTGTGCGCAGGAATTGAATAATTTAATTCCTCCCTCTTCCTTCCACCATTTGACAACCAGACTTTCGGCCAATCTCGACTCTTTCATTGTTGACTTACCACGCATTCGAAACAAACAGTTCGCTAGATCGTTCATCATGCGTACAGCAAAGGAGTGGAATAAGTTGCCGGCTCAAGGCAAGAGGGAATAGGCTTTTGCTAAGTCAGTGCGCTTCACCATCTTAAGCTGCATCAACACTTATCATCAGGTGGGAGTGTAGTTAAGCGCTGGCTTAGTAGAATAAGAAAAAGAGGCAGGGGGAGGGAGGAATTGTGTTATGCAGATCCTGCGCACACTTTACTCCGAATTTAATTCGCTGTCAGTGACATCAACTATTCAGATAACTTACTTCCCGCTGGAAAAATGTAAGTGTAGTCTGTGTAATCACTACGGAGCTTCTGTATATATTGCAGAATGATTCGGAAACTTTAAAAGTGTGATTAAAGCTACGGTTGTTGTTCAATCCATCTGTGTTTGGAGCGCGGTGACAGCGTCTTCACTTCATGAACAAGAACTTGGTTAAGTTTTAGAACGAGTTAAGAATAGCGATGTCTTCATTTAAACTGTTTTTTTTTCTATGTCAAATAATCAGAAATAGTCGAACCATGATAGGTGTCTCAGATCCTCTTTTAATTCTACCCTTCGTGTTATACCGGATTCTGTTGCAAATCTTTTACTTCGCATACCGTTAAGCTTGGAAATGAATTAGGTACAAGATAAAAAACGTACAGCAACCAGTAAAGAATTATTCAAGCGTGTTTTAATAAATTTAAGCCGTTTCTTTTTGAAACGTTTTATACTTGCGATTGTTGTGACTTGGCGAAACTCCAGCTTCATTTTTGTGATTTTCATAAACACTTGTACTTGATTCACAATATTGATTTTAATATTACAGATAAGGGGTTTGTATTTGATTTATTTTAATAAATAAAAAAATTGTTTGCTACTTACTTTCCAATAGATTTTTCTTTATTTCAGTGATTCACACTCTGCATAACCTTTGTTATGTATTTTGGTAAAAGAGTCGTTGTATGTCAGAGGCTTAGCACTCGGTGTAAATTACATAGTACGTAACCATCCCCGATTCTAATGAGGCTGGCTGGATGCTCCTGATAAATTATTGACAGAAAAACTGAACAACTAATTTTGGATCACATGATCAGCAGTCCTGCTTACGATCACTAGACCAATGAGACATTGAAATATCTATATTTGGATCTTCCTAATATAGATTGAATATGTGATTGAAATATGTGGATGTCTGCTCGGCTTGTCATTTGCTTGGCTTGTTGTTTTTACGTGGTAGATCCATGCTGCAGCTATATTAGTAGTATAGTTGTAGCACGAATGGGTCGGCTCGACCGGGGTAGGACCACACTCTCACAGAATACCAGCGTAAAATAGCAGCTTATCACTGCTGTGTTTCGTATGGTGAGTGTAGAGAACCGGAGACCCTTTTTACTGGGAAAGAGGCATTCCATCTTAGTCCTCACGGGTGACAACGCATCTGCATTTTGATTCGCAAACGTGGATAGATGTAGATGTCTATGGGCCACAGCAACCACTTACCATCAGGTGGACTGTGTGCTCGTTTGTCACCGTATCCTATAAAAAATCGTATAAACTAAAAAAATGCTTGTGACATTCAATTTTGTCAGTCATCTTAGTTAGTCAACTTTTAAAATTAAAACGTTACTCCCACAGTATTAAATACTTTCTGCTGTACATCGTGGAGACAGTTTATGTACATAAGTTACACATAGACACACATCCAGACCAGGATAAATTATTTGTAGATCATACGAATACTTGTTCCGTGCGGGATTCGAACCCGCGGCCCTAAGCGCCGCAGCTCATTGCTAAGTAACTGCGCCACCTGTCATTCAGTTCACGAAAACATTAAATCTATTACTAGGTACTATTTATAAGATGTTAAATAAATTGAGAGCAAATAAATAGAAATAAGATTTAAAGTAAAGCATATTGCGATTAATGTAAATAGCTTTGAATATCTCGTACTTTAACTAGATCTTCTAAGTGAAATGTTACCCCCATCCACCAAACTTCTTGATAATATAAGCGACAAGACTTTCGAATCTTATCTCATTAAGCTTAATTAAAATAGTTTGAGCACAAAGACCAAGCCGAGAACTGAAAGAGACTTCTTAAATTAGAACTTTGTCTGTAAAATACTACTTTTAAATGTATAATGACGTGGTGAGGTTTTGCAATTGTACTTACTTCAGTAAAATCTAAATTATGCTGCAAATAGAGACCTTAGTATGTTTAAATCTAATTTTGATAATTTAGTTCTAGCCACCATTTCGTTTTAGGAGTTCTATTTTTTACAATCATCGTCATTACAGCCCTTCACAAGTCCTGAACAATGAATGCCACATAGTACGACTTTGAGCCACCTGCATCTATCAAATTCCTGCATCTCTTACCAGTTCGTCACTCCATCTAGTGGGGGCCGCCTACCCATCACTTACCGATACGAGGCTACCACTCAAAAAACTTTCTTCCCCATCGGTTGTTGGTTCTTCAAGCTATATAGTCATCCCATAGCCACTTCAGTTTACTGATCCGTTTCTTTGGTTCTATTGCGGATTTAAAGTCCATACAAATACTTATTCAATGCGAGATTCGAACCCGTTGCCCTCAGTATGTAACTCATTGCTAAGCCACTGCACCACAGAGCCGAAACTTCAGTTTAAATATTTCAATAATATCAACAGCTAATATTAAAGTTTTAAATATTTTGTCACGCAAGGTTTGAGTCTAAAATATATTTTTATTTACGTGTATTTCCGGCGTTTTTGAACGTCTGTCTCTTTTAACTTTATCTCTAGGTTTATTTGTTTATACAACAATATTTAAACTTCCATTTTATGTATTTATTTTCTTATAACATGATCCTTGTATGTAAAAGTTTCAATGAATAAATCAATTTGAATTTTAATATTTTAATGAAATCAGATTTATTCTCTCACTTTTTTATAATAACAACATACATTTGAAAAACAACAACATTAAAAGGTTTTTATCAATATTTTTGCTTGCTGTGTCTGGCATTTCGTAAACTCAATTAGGACATCATCCATCACGAACGGGCTACTGATAGGTTATTGATAAAGTAGACGTCGAGTCATTTTTGGTTATTAAATGATTAATGATTATTCGAAGTATAATATATAACAATAGAAGATTATTGACTAAATATTGAATATATAATATTATAAAATATTGAAGTTGGTTCGAATTTAATACGCGCTTTAAATTCGGCTCTTAGCTTCGCTGATCGTGATTACCTGCTGCCATTACGCGATCTACCTCCATTTCCTTGCCCGACCACTGCATTCGTTGATGCGGCATCTTCGGTTCCAACTTAACCGACGTTCTCGGCGATCGCTTCGGTTCTGGACATGACGTATTTCACGTGCCATTAGTACCACTGGCTTCAGTCTTGCTGCTCATTGCTGCCTTGGATGTACCCGAGGCCCCCGTGTTTGTGGACGTTTCGATGGTAGCCCCACTTGATGTTGCAACCGTGATCGCTCCTGATAGTTCAGTTACCTTTGCCTTCCTTGAAACCCCGGTTCTCGGAAAGCACGTAAAGCCGTTTTTCCTGCGTCTGACTATAGTAGTAAGGAAATTAGGAGCATTTTGTTTGAAGTTACTTCCACGCTAGGATTTTCGCCTGTATCGTGGGGGTAGTTTAAATAGATAAATTTCACAAGGACAAACATCCAGACCCGGAACAATTATATGTGGACAACCCACAAATACTTGTTATGTGGAAACCGCGGCCCTTAATGCTCCAACTCATAGCCACTACGCTACTGAGCCATCATAGGAGCCGTCATCGGAGAATGCTCCTCTTCTTGCGTATCCACTTGGGCACTATAATGCTGTCCTGCGTATATGACTAGACTCCTTTTGGGCTGGCCGCCGTGACCGAAATTCAGTCTGGTAGACATTACTATTATTATTATGTAAGAAATTAAAATAGAAATGTTTCTTTTTGACAGGCGTTTGCGACGTGGCGGGCGGGGCGGGGTCAATTAACTCGTTGCCCGGTGGCACCAGCTCGCGACTATTGCCAACTTTCGATACTTCAACACCGAGAAACGTCACGGCCCTCGTCGGGAAATCGGCCTACCTCAGCTGCAGAGTGCGCAACCTTGGAAATAGAACGGTGAGTTTTTTTTAAATTATAATGTTATAACTTTATTATTAACAAAGCAAGTATTAAATGGATGAAAGGAATTTTTATCATGTTCTTCAACAGCTTTCTTAATATTGTTGTAAAGATTTGTGTGCATAGTTTATTGTAGGATAGGTGATGTACTTGCTGGCAAGCATATCAACACAATACATCTATCCTCGATTCAAATTTAAAATGCAGACGATTCTAATAGTGGTACAGCCACGCGGCAGCTTTTGCTGTCGCATGGATAGGCGGGCTCGAAGCGGGGTGGTACCACGACCTCAGAGAAAACCAGCGTAAAGTAGAGGTTTACCTCTGCGTTTTGCTTGGTGAGTGCAGGTGGCCGGAGGCCCTTTTTACTGGAAATGAGGCATTCCATCTTAGTCCTCACGGGTGACAACGCATCTACATTTTGATTTGTAATAGAGGATGGATGTAGATGTATATGGGCCGCAGCAACCACTTACCATCAGGTGGACTGTGTGCTCGTTTGTCACCCTTATCGTATAAAAAAAGACATATTTTCACCTCTGAAGACTAAGATTCAATTCCTTGTTTTTATTAAAGAGGGCCTCGGCATTCAAAACATATCAATATTGAGTTGCTATTTTACGCTGGTATACTGTGAAAGCGTGGTCCTTCTACGGTCGAGTCGACCCATTCTCGCTACAACCATACATACTGAAGCGTGGCTCTATCACGTAATAAATTTAACTTACAACAATCTAAAAACCTAAAACAACCTCAAAAATGTTCACTTAAAATAGGTATAAAAGGAATTTAATTCGTTTGTATTTCATACTTACATTATCTATACTTAGATATTTAAATGTGTATCGGTTTGCAATATCAAAATAACTAGATTTCATTGACATGAAGATGTTATTTTCAAATCAATAAGACTGCAATACCATTTTTTTAAATTTTGTCTGACTGTATGCTTGTCTGTGTGTCGGGGCTTACCATCGCAATGGCTGAACCGATTGTAATAAATTTTTACGAACAGATAGAGGAAGGAGTGATATATTAGGTTATGCTTCATCTCATAAACATGTAGATGATTTTGAGAAATCTAAAATTAAATAGTTTAAAATTAAACATTTTGTACAACCGACTTCTATATAAATCATCAAGAATAACTCAAAAACTATTGATCAGAACTTGATCAAATTTATATGGGATCACACGGGAGGCACCAGTTTTCATTAAAAAAAAAGAGTCATCGAAATCGGTTAACCCAGAAAAAAGTCATGAGGTAACACACGTAAAAAAGAACATACTGTCGAATTGATTACCCCCTCCTTTTTGAAATCGGTAGATTAAATAAATGGTTTTAATTACTATCTTAAACATAAATGACGCTACATTGATCCAGGCAAAACTGGGGCAGGGCGCTAGTTTGAAATTTGAACGATTGGCAAAAACGTTTACATTAATATCACGTCTTACTTACATGTTTAACCAATATTTTAAAATATGTACATTGCGGTTTCGTAGGAAATTAATAATTAAATTCCAATAGTTACATAATATTATGTGGCGAATAAAAATTCGAAGTGGGATTCGATGTCGAAGAACCGACAACGATGGGGAAGAAAGGTTCTCGAGTGGCAACCTCGTACTGGTAGGCGAAGTGTGGGGCGGCGCTCCACTAGATGGCGTGACGAACTGGTGCTTTGTGGCGTTCATTGGGGACTGCCTATGTTCAGGAGTGGACTTGTGAAGGGCTGTAATGATGATGATGAAATTAAAAAATGAACTTTCACAAGTATTTTGTATTAATCTATATTGAACAAAAAATATTCAATTCTATTCTGTTCTATGTATTTTCTAACCTAAACCAAAAAGTTCTTAAAGTCTTATACTTATTACATCACAGTGCTTTTTCTTCTGACTTGCTTAACAGAAAGCAATATTTGAGGCCTTCTGAGGGGTGTAGCCTAACGCTAGATAGCCTATACTATTCCTCATGAATCTGGCTTTAATATACGAAAGTAATTTTTCAAATTGGACTGGTAGTTCCAGAGATTAGCGTGTTTTTAAAAAAACTCTTCCGCTTTATTATACGAGTAATATTTTGTTATATTAGTATCAATATAGTGGTTTCCTTCTTGTTCGTTGTTTATATATATATACCAAAATAGTGCTTAAGTATGAAGATAATTATTCGATTTACGCCTGTTCTCAAACAAGGTGGCTAAAGGCGTGTCTAATTGCTCGTGATAATTACGAGAGGGGCTGCTATCTTTCAACAGATATTTGCCTACAGCAGGGTATTTGCTAGGGTAAAACCGCAAGGAGTTTTGATATTCCCCCATTTATAATTACGCGTACCTACCATAAATTCTAAGATCTATAATTGAATGTAAAATCAAACATTACACATAAAATATGTTAGCACAGTATAGCTTATTTCTTAGCGTTTTTATAAAGAATAATTGCGATAAAGAAGCCCTCATTCCACCTGATGGTACGTGGATGCCCGTAGACATCTACATCTATCCGCGATTAAGCATCAAAATATAGATGCGTTGTGACACCCGAGGACTAAGACGGAATGCCTCGATCCCAATAAAATGGGTCTCCGGTTCTCTACACTCACTAAACGAAACACATCAATGATAAGCTGCTATTTTACGCTGGTATTATGTAAGAGCGTGATCTTGCATCTTTAGCATGGTTCTACCACGTATAGATAGCGTATCTGCTTCGAGATTCCTGGGTTCATATATGTGTCAAAACAACTACACTATGTATAATATACAGTTTTACACACAATTTTTTTGTATAGGATTAATTTTGAATTAATTACGTTATGCTCTTGTGTATTGTATATAGAACACAGTGATTAAAAAACTTTGCGCCAGCTCTCTAACTCAAGTTGATTCCTCGTAGAACAAACACAACAATGTTACAAAGTTAATAACTCGAAAATAAAGTTGCTAAACGTCTTGTTCTCGAAAGACACTGATTTTATGCTGACTTATGATTAAGCTGTGTTTATGTATAATTTGTATGCAAGTCGCCCATCAAAAATATTACCAACTCGAGCGCGATGCGTAAGGAAATGAAGCAAGCGGTAGATCATAGAACAACGACACCCGCATAATCAACCCCGTTGAGTTGAGCGCTCGTATACCTAGGTATTTGGTTATGATAATTACAGTTTATGAATATTCATGACACTAGTCCTATTTACTTGTCTGCTTTTCGCTATAGTATACGTACATATACATTATCTGTGTTGCTAGGGATTGCATAAGATATATTATAATAGGTCGGGAAAAAAGTTTCTTCGTATTTTGTTTGTATAAAATTGAAGAAAAATCTCTTAGTTTGTACTGTTTGTAGCTGGCTGATTTTAATATAGAATACATATAGGACAATAAGAGAAAAAAAAATTAAAAGTAAAAACACTTTTCTGCCATTTTTCAATTGTTTTTATATCCGCCAAATTTTGATGGTGGGCCATGGCCCATTGGATTGGAAGGGCATCGTTTATTATTAGATTTTGCCGCTGGGTAAAACCATCGATTAGGATCCCTACTGCCAACAACCAATAAGACTCAAGCAAGAAATGAGAAAAACGGCCGGAATTGATCAACATCAGCAACGGAATTTTCTACGTGGTAGAGCCATGCTGCAGCTATATTATGGTTGTAGCACGAATGGGTCGGCCCGACCGGGGAAGGACCACGCTCTCACAGAAAACCAGCGTAAAATAGCAGCTTAACGCTGCTGTGTTTCGTATGGTGAGTGTAGAGAACCGGAGACCCTTTTTACTGGCAAAGAGGCATTCCATCTTAGTCCTCACGGGTGACAACGCATCTGCATCTTGAGTCTTTATTGAGGATAGATGTAGATGTCTATGGGTCACAGTAACCACTTACCATCAGGTGGACTGTGTGCTCGTTTGTCACCCTATCCTATAAAAAAAAGAGTGATTTCATCATGATAACGCCATACCACATACATCTTTGGCCACTCGGCGTAAATTGAGAGAGCTTGGTTGGGAAGTTTTAATGCATCAGCCATATAGTCCTGACTTTGCACTCTCAGATTTTTACCTGATTTGGTCTCTTCAGAATTCTTTGGGTAGTGTTACGTTAACATCAAGAGAAGACTGTTAAAATTACTCGTCGTATTTTATTATCAAAAATCCCAAGATTTCTACAGCATTGGGATTATGTCACTACTTACAAGATGGCAACTAGTGGGATGCGGGAAGTAAAGACTGTGTAAGAACCTCCGTAGGAGGCGGAGTTATAGGCAAAATAAGAATTTTTAATTTTTTTGGCCATTTTGACCCCAGGAGCCACCCATGACATCCTGTACATGATAGGCTATTTAAACTGACTATTCTTAAAGTTCGAGCCACACCCCCCCCCTCAATTTTTTGGTTTTTGGCCATTGGCCAGGGGGTTACCCTGTGAGTGCAATGAGAACGTTTTACCCCTATTCAACTATTACCCCCATGACATCTTCTACATGATAGGCTATTCAAACAAACTAAGCCTAAAGTTCCAGTCACCCCTCAACTCATTTCTAGTCTTTACTTCTAATTACTTCCAACAAGATGGCAACAAGTTATCGAATAAAATGGCACATAATCTTTATCTTCATATATAAAAATTACGTGTCACGTTGTTTGTCCGCGATGGACTCCAAACTACTGAACTGATCTCAATGACATTTTGCACACTGTGTGCATTTTGGTCCAACTTGAGAGATAGGATAGTTTTTATCCCGATAAATGACCCTTAAATTTTTTTATTGCGAATTTAAGGAATTTTATAGGAAGGGTCGTTGGAAAGGGCAGAACAACGTCTGCCCTTAATAATTATAATTATTAAATTAAAAAAGAATGGTAAATCCAATCGGGCATGCCTTAAGCGCATTAAAAAAATTACGTATACCATGATTATACGGAATTTTTTAAAGTAGTTTAAATACATTTCGACAGCACTATCAGCTTCAATACCTTCGAAAACCATGATAATGACACCCATGACGAAAAAATTGATACTACCTACTTTTAGTACGTACTACTGTTATTTATTTTGTGCTTTTAAAATATTGTAATAAAAAAAATGTCTTATTATTATTATAATCAAGTATTTAAGAAATTTGGTGATTCGAATATTGTGTATTTGTAAAACGATCTTTTTGAGCCGCTGCAAACAACTGAAACAATATCCACTCACGACGGCGACTGACGGCGAACGGAGTGAGTGAGTAAAGTACTCTGTGGCTGTAGCTCAGAGTGCGGCTTCCGCCTATTTACAAAAATAATTTACATACAAGGCTACCAAATCAACGAAAATTTCGCCATTTTGGAGCCGAAAAAAATAATTATAGCTAAACAAAACAAAATTACACTGCCATTTACATTCAGTGGCTTCCCACATGATAGATGAAAAGATTAAAAAATAGATTGAGATATACAATGGATATTTTCAAAAGTTATAGTGTTTATAAGCCTTGCGGATTTGATAAATCCACACCATAAGCCACTAAAACCCCTTTTTTATTTAAAAATAGCAATCAATCGATTTAAAAGAAATATTAATAAGTTCAACAATCATTTATCTTTCTAACAATGTTCGTTTTATATCATTTATATGCATAATATGATTGCTAGATAAGATTTCATTCGATAAAACGTTGGAATCTTAATTTTTAGGCGATAATAGAACAAACCTCGCGCTTTCGCTTAAGGCATGCAAAAGTGTCTTGAATTTGTATATATAAAATACGAAGAAACTTTCCCCCCGAATTAATACGTGGTAAAACCATACTGCAGTCAATATTATGGCTGTAGCACGAATGGGTCGGCTCTACCGGGGAAGGACCACGCTCTCACAGAATACCAGCGTCAAACAGCAGCTTGCTGCTGTGTTTCGTATGGTGTGTGTAGAGAACCGGAGACCCTTTTTACTGGAAAAGAGGCATTCTATCTTAGTCCTCATGGATGAGAACGCATCTGCATTTTGATTCGCAAACGAGGATAAATGTAGATGTCTATGGGCCACAGCAACCACTTACCATCAGGTGGACTGTGTGCTCGTTTGTCACCCTATCCTATAAAAAAGTGTTTCGTAAGGTGAATGTAGAGAAACGGAGACCATTTTACTGGAAACGAAGCATTCCATGTCACTCCTCAGGAGTGAAAATTCATCTGCATTTCGATGTTAATGAAGTTTTATATACACTATGGGGCACAGTATCCATTTACCATCTGGTAGACTGTTTGCTCGTTTTTTTACCCTTATTCTATAAAAAGTTAAAATGTTCCAATTAAAGATACTAAAAATATCTTGAAATATATTTCGATTATATTTTTATGCGCAATTTTTATTGATAAATTTACACTTATCTAAAGTTAACTTGTTATAAGACTGATCGTTAATTTTAGCTCAGTCGAATTGTCGCATAAGTCGGTATAGTAGTCATAAAGCACCATAGTAATGGAGAAACGTTAAAACATTCTCCATCGACTACACGTAGTCCACCTAATGGTAAGTGAATGCTGCAGCCCATAGACATCCACCCGTATCCTCAAATTAGGATCAAATTTCTAATGCGTTGTTATCCCTGAAGACTAAGATGGAATACCAAGTTGTCAGCAAAAAGGGGTCTCCGTTTCTCTACATTTACTATGCGAAATACAGCAGCATTAAGCTGCTATTTGACGCCAATATTCTATGAGAGCGTGGTCTTACCCAGTTCAAGCCGACGCATACGTGCTATTTATTTATTTATTTATTTACACCAACAATATACATTAAAGAGAGCAACAAAGAATATGTGCTTACATCTAAAACAATACTATTAATATGTGAAAAACTGGTGTCTATATCTGTGGGGAACCTGTAGATCTCCGTGGACAACCATAATAATATATACATACATACATATAATCACGCCTCTTTCCCGTAGCGGTAGGCAGAGATCAGTTCTTTCCACTTGCTACTATCCTTACATACTTGTTTTGCTTCGTCCACTTTCATTATTCCCTTCATACATGCTCTACGGTTTAGGGTACTCTTGACCTGGCCTTTTTAATATATATAATAATAAATAATATATACATAATAATGCTACAACCATGATATAGCTACAGCATAGCTCTAGCATGTATTTGCTTTAAATTCCAACGCAATCATATTTTACAGTTAGCGAAAACACAAACTACCATAAATTATATAAGATATGGAAATAACATCGGTCAATAAATATTATTTCGTGAATTTGTGTCACAATCATTTTAACTAAAGCCATATAACGGGCAAAATTTGTCTTTATTGCTGAAGAGGCGCCGACGGCACCCTTGTTTATAACTAAGCATTACCACCCCGAACGAATTCCTGTTATTAAAATGTCTAGCTATTTAGTTTTATCGGAGTTTGAGACCGACTCGTAATATTAATTAATTTTAGTTACCCCTTATTGCAAAGAAGGGGTGAACCTTAATGACGCGAAAAGTCATTAATGGAATGATTATTTCGCCTGCCTTGTTGCGATATACCTTGGTTCTATATTTAACATGTTTGAGTTAAAGTCTCTGTTCGCAAAAGGTTGCAGCAGCTTTAACGTGGGAGAGCCGTGATGCTGCTATATTATGGCTACAGTACAAATCGGTCTGCTCAACCGGGGAAGGACCACGCTCTCACAGAATACAAGCGTAAAATAGCAGCTCAATGTTGCCGAGTTTCGTATGGTGAGTGTAGGGAACCGGATACCCTTTTTACTGGAAACGAAGCATTCGATATTAGTCCTCAGGTTTGGTTACGCATCTGCATTTTGATACTTAACCGAGGGTAGATGTAGATGTCAATGGGCCGCAGCATCCACTTACCATCATTCATGCAGCATGCTACAACTATAATATAGCTGCAGTGTAACTCTACCACATGTACGTAACTCATGATCAATGTTTACAGTTTGAGTTATTTTTAACTGTAATATTATTCATTCTGTAATAATATAGCAGTCACAAACTAATTTGTATTTTATTACTGAATGTTGTAAAAAACATAATTTCGAAAAACGCTTTTTTAATTTGGTATTATATAACAGTCACAAATTGTCCGGAATTTCAATTAACTTAATAACATTTTTATTGCTAATGTTTTACTTGAAGATACTGACTGAGGTTGTAAGTTTTATGACAGCACTTCAATAAGCCACATTCATATGTAAAACTAGCTCACGTAGTGCCACTTAACTTGATTTCCATTATGAAAATTGATGGGAATAGTTACGAAAAAATTATGAGTCTCGCATGCACGATCATGTATATGAATATTCAGTTTGTGGCTTAGGGACTAAGCGAACATAGTAAGTTTTCAGTACACGAGCATTGAGCAATTTGGGTTTGATTTCCGCCGGTGACAATGTGATTGCTAATTGCAATTTTATGTGCTGATTTACCTCATATTTGGCGGTGAATAAAAACATCGTAAAGGTATTTGTACGAGATTTCTAAAAATTATAAAATATGTATCATATGTACAGAGTACCGATATCTTTTAAGTGATAGAGCCATGTTACAGCTATATTATGATTATCGCACGAATAGGTCAGCTGGACTGGGAAAGGACCGCGCTTTCATACAATACCAACATAAAACAGTTTTATTTCTGCGGAGTTTCGTATAGAGTGTAGAGAACCGGAGACACTTTTTACTGGAAACGAGACATTCAATTTTAATCCTCAGGGAGTGAGACCTCAATTGGTCATTTCGTTCGGAAGTTACATGATCACACAGACGCATAAATTAATCATTTATATATAAAAATATCTTACACTATGTATATATATTTTCAGCGTAGAAGACCGTTTGGATTTGTTCCATTCTCTTAAGAATTCCTGCCACCGTTAAGAAACCACTACTGCGTTTGGGTTTGAATTCGTTCACAAGGTTGTATTGGTCAGACACAACACAACGTGTAATAATAAGAAATTAAAAGTCTAGAGATACTGTTAACAAAAAAAAAAACAATATATGCAAACATCTCGTACCGGTAAACGAAGTGTATGGCGGCCGCCACTTGATAGAGCGACGACTTGGTAAGATATGCATAAAATGGACGGATGCAGGTACCTAAAGACCGTGCACTGTAGTATTCATTGAGAGAGTCCTGTGTTCAGTAGTGGACTTGTGATGATGATTAATGACGTTCAAATTGGGTTGCAACAATGAAAAAGCACCCAACCCGGCATGACGCTGCAGCTGTGTTTCCACAGCCACAGCGATGTTATTTGATGGTTCTTCATATTAACATGATTCAAAGGCAAGAAAGTCAGTACTGTTACAGCATAAAATTTTAGTCGTCAGTGGTTCAACGACTTCGTGGCTTTCTTTGTTCAACGCTATTTGTAGTTGTTTTATATTAAATCTTCCCGACCAAGTTTTTTCTCATATTGATTGCGTACTTTTAATTTTCGAAATGTATATAACTACCCTCTGTTTGTGTACATTATGCAACAAAAAAATATAGTAAATCTAATATTTTACAAAAAAAATTTAAAGTAAAACATGTCAGCCAGTCGTTTGTGACAGAGGATGTGTGGCGGCGCTATCGTCGCGCCACAAGCGAAACACATCGAAGCCCAAATCGCACTAGCAAAGTTCCGAGGTTGGAGCAGCATAATATATAGAATAGCTCCAAACTACCAATCGGAGCGTTGGCCGCTCCCCGGGCAGAACACCTTGTCCGGCGGGAGATCTCCCCTTTTTCGTTCACCGGCTACAGTGGTGACCCAGATCTGAACACGCAACCAATAACTTTCGGAAAATACCACTTCAAACCTTCGTCATCGTCCTCAAGTACCCTATTCATTAGCTCCCGAGCAGATATTGTCTGCAGTCTTCACATTCTGCAAGCCATCTAGCTTTACAAAGGTTCATCGCAGCACTGGAATAAAAATGCTTCCTGTTCCTTCAAGCTATTCTCTGCGTTACAGTGTTCGACACGGCTCTGAGTCTTACTCCTCGCCTCTGCTTCACGGCACTCTCGCAGATTACTTGCCTTCTTCTCGACGCACCGCAGACTACAAGGCAAACCCTGGCACTTGCTCCGGCTAATCGTTCTCACCGGCATCACTTGCAAGTGCGTAGTACGGCATGCATTACAACACCGGCATATCGCGTTCGCACCGGCGTCACTTGCCCTTACGCACACAGCCTGCATTCCCCACCACCATTAAGGACGCACCGGCAATCGGACTGCACTATCGATCTCCGGTCTGAGCAGCGGGGTTATGTGGCGGCGCTATCGTCGCGCCACAAGCGAAACACATCGAAGCCTAAATCGCACTAGCAAAGTTCCGGAGTTAAAGTAGTATATCTAGAATAGCTCCGAACTACAAATCGGAGCGTTGGCCGCTCCCGGGGTAGAACACCTTGCCCGGCGGGAGATCTCCCCTTTTCCTTCCCACGGCCACAGTTGTACGTAAATTAACAACTTTAATATCATACAAAATTTAAAATATTATTTAATTAAGCCTAATTAGCGAAGGATGAAGTCTCTTACGCGCAGTCGCGTGATGAGACATCAAAAGACCGCCGCCATGTCGGACGCAAACCCATGCCTTTGTGTCGTTACCGCACTTGCAGTGCGCGTTTTCTATGAGATATATTACGCTGCCGAGTTCAAATCTCGTCTTTCCTTTGTTCTCTTATAATAATAACAATATAAATGAATCCGAATCTGAGTAATACTAGATATTATTCAGATTTGGATTCATTAATAAAATTAATTTGTTACTGTAATAAATCTAGGTACATTGTTATTTATTATAATAGGTATCTATTATCTTGCTATTAAATATAAAACTAATTAACTATAAAGCCGCCGGCACTAATGATATTGGTAATTGCAGTTATTCGTAGTACAGCCACGCGGCAGTTATATTAGGTAGCAAGAATTAATCGGCTCGACCGAGGAAGGACCACGGTCTCAAGAATACTACCAGTGTAAAATAGCTTCAACATTAATTGACTAAATAAAATACGGTGCAGGCATTTTCGTCTGCATGCGCGTTTTTTTTTTATAGGAGAGGGGGCAAACGAGCATGCGGCTCACCTGATGGTAATTGACTACCGCCGCCCATGAACAACTGCAACACCAGGGAGGGAATTGCAGATGCGTTGCCGGCCTTTTAAAAAGGAGTAGGCTCTTTTCTTGAAGGTCCCTAAGTCGTATCGGTCCGGAAAAATCGCTTATGGTAATCGATTCCACAAGGAAGTCGTGCGAGGAAGAAAACATCTTCTAAATCGCACAGTGGTGGACCGCCAATCATCCAGATGGTGTGGATGGTATCGGAAGTTCTGCTGCGATGTGCGTTCGTAAAATTTGGCGGCTGAGATTAATCCGAACAATTCCTCAGAGCACTCCCCATGGTAGATGCGAAAGAAAATGCAAAGGGATGCAACATCTCTTCGCAGTGCCAATGAATCGGAATCAGTGCCGATCGGAAAGGGCTCGGTCGTCGACGATTCGAGCCGCTCTGCGCTGGATGCGGTCAAGTGGAAGGAGCTGGCACTGGGGAGCCCCTGCCCAGAGATGGGAACAGTATTCCATGTGAGGCCGAACCTGCGCCTTGTAAAGTTGCAGGCGGTATGCCTGCATGAAATACTTTCCCGCTCTGCTGAGCAAAACGCGTCTTCTTGCCTTATAAATAATATTATTAATCTTTTTTAGTAACTGTATAGAGACGTTATAATTATATGACTAATTCAAGTTCGATTTATACCCGCCCGATGCCTGACACACGACTGTTCGACGAACGATTGACCGTATTCAGTATCTATTATTCAGTTTGTTTTTAAATTTTTTTTTAATGATGCTCGAGTAATGGTGTACCGCACCTCACTGCATGCATAATATAAGCTACAATACGAAAAACACAAGAAAATTTTAATTTTGGTATGTTTTACACAGTCCTCACGGATGACAACGCATCTCTTTATTGAGGATAGTTGTAGATGTATATGGGTCACAGCATCCACTTACCATCAGGTGGACCGTGTGTTTGTATTTCACAGTATCCTATAAAAAAATGTAAAGAACAAATTTTTGTATTTAAGTGAGCTTCCAACTGCTTTCATTGCGATTGTGTCTGATGTTTTCTGTCTCACAAGCCGCAATGATCGGATCAGAAAGAAACATAAAATGAAAACCAAATATTATCAGATCATATAAAAAGTTTCCTTAAAATTCATCATCCATATTTTTTAATTTTTTTTAAAAACGTTACGCTCACACTAGGATTTTCTCCTGTATCGTGGAGGCAGCTTACAAACATAAATTGTACGAGGACAAACATCCAGACCCAGAACAATGATTTGTAGGGCATACAAATACTTGTTCCGTGCGGGACTTGAACCCGCAGCCCCCAGCGCAACAACTCATTGCTAAGCCACTGCGCCACGGATCCGTCGATAAATAAAAACAATGCGTTGCATTTTTCAATGTTGGCAGCCCTCGTAGTAATACTCGTAAGTTGTCAAGTTGCGTTACGCACTCTATTTAATTCCTATTGACGTGTTTTAGTTTTAATTAAAAAAAGGTGGGAGAATTTTTCTTTCACTTTGCCAACATTTCCATATATGTCAGTTTTTAAAAATTCATATTTATTTTTGATGAATGTTTCACGTAAAAATATAAGTTCAAAAGCATTATTTACTCGTGAAATGTAATGTTACTATGTTTCTTGTGTTTCTCTGATGTACTGACATCCGTTCACTGCATAAAACGTGATTTTTAATTAAAATTTTGGGAACTGTTGTCAACACGACACGACTTTGAATACTAACGGGCCGAGTATTGAACTAAGCCATACTGTCTATTAAGAAATTCCCAGTAACAGCCCGGAGTCAGAAAGTTGGCGGTGTTTCAACCCCGTGCCTCGGAAAGCATATAAAGCCGTTGGTCCTGTCCGATCACTCTCCCGATCGGTCTTTCTCCGAACGTGTCGGGTTACCGTCCCATCGGACTATGGGAGTGAGGAAATATAAAGTGTACCTACGCTTGCACACACACCTGAGCTCTATAATCCGGTCATGCGCAGATGGCTAGTCTCCGTTGGGGACTCGTCGCCGTTACCAAAATTCGGTCTGTAGGACATTATTTGTCCTAGTTGAAGTAAAATGGTGGAATACATAATTTCAAGTTAACTTCTATATTATAAAATATTGTAACTTAAATATGAAAGCGAAGTATATTGTGTAGCTTACTTTTTTAGATCTGATATCGCCTAATTTTTTGTAGTATTTTATATTTCTAGAACTTTCTTCACAAATATTGAGATTTCAAACTAAAACCTTATTTTTATAAACATAGATTATAGCCTTAAGCACTCAGAGATAATGTAGCTGCTACTTGTGAAAGAGTTTTAAGGTTCGGATCATTAGATATTACTTCCAACACCAAAATTCACGAACTCAAAAATTTACTTATTTATAACATTATATTAAAAAAAATATGGAAAAAAGTCCACAGGCTAGTAAAAGTGTGTATATTATGTAACTTAAATAAAATAAATACGCTAGGTTTGAATTTGTATGAATTTGTATTATAAGATGAGAAAAATTGTGGCTTGCAAGGCGGAGTTGTGACCAGAAATAAGAACGAAATGCTTCGGTAGTTTAAACACGTAAAATTAATTAAGGAAATTGAGAAAACAAATTTATGCTGCAGAAGTTAGCGACAGTTGACTTGGGGTATTTTGGATGCGACTAATATACAAAATTTAGTACTAATTTGTTGTACTCAAAACCCTACAGACTGATGGCATGCAGAGTTACCGTTACGTAGGTAAATATTTTTTTAAATTGTTTTGTCCAACCACTCCGAGAAATCATTCTGTATGTTATTTGGCCCAAAATAAGAAGATTCTTTAAAGTTTAAAGACCATCGCTAGTAACGTCACACTTGGGAAATGAATTGGTGAGTGTTATTAGATGTTTCACGCAATTTTGGGATATATTGTATGCGGTATTTTTTTTTTTGTTGGTAGGGTGATTTTCACCTGTCTGCTCCACTCGTTCGACGACAAACAACGCAGTCCCCCCTTAACCTCGGGTGCTACAAAAATAAGTTTTAATTAAACAGTGTAGTGTTTCTACAAGTATAAGATAAAATGTGACAAGGTGATTCGTAGTATAAATAACAAAAGGTAAAAAAGGTTTAACGCTATCTTACCTTCGTCTTACTCCGGGAATTTTTCGAACGCTTTTTTTTGTAACAGCGATCCTCTATCCTTTGCCTCTTCGTTTTTTACTTTTAACTGATTACGATTTCATACAAGGAAATATATATAAGAAATATGTAAGATTGAAATCCACCACGTGCTTACCGGTGAAGGAAAACATCGTGAGGAAACCTGCATGTCTGAGATATAAAATATTCTTCTCAGAAATGAGAGTATGTCCCTCTGTGCTAAGCAGTAGTTCGTAAATATTTTTTTTATCAACATAGTAGACACAATTAGTAGAGACTAGACTTTTAAAATGTGAGATTATCACTTAAGCCACTTTTTTAACATGCGTATTATAAAACAGAAACTACACAAAAGCTGTGGCTTTAACTATTTTAACTTTCGATTGTGTTTTATAAGTCCTTTGTTGTAAGGTTTAAAATAATATGAAGGTCAAACAACTAAAAAGTTTACTAATAATGGTAGAAGATGGTGAAATTTATTTCGCATTTCACTGATTTCTAAATTTTATTATGAATAACTTCTCATTAAGTTGTAAACGTATTCGTAAACATTTTAATCGATGTAAATGTATAAAAACGGTATATTACCAATTTATATTTCGTATAAAAACTAAAAAGAAAAAAGCCTACTCTTTTCTAAAAGGCCGGCAACGCATCTGCAATACCCATAGTGCAGTCGTTCATGGGCGGCGGTGTTAACTTACCATCAGGTAAGCCGCATGCTCGTTTGCCTCCTCTTCTATAAAAAAAAAATATATTTTTTAAATTATTCGATATCGCTACAGCAGTTGAACAAAGCGCCGCGTCACGTCTGTCTAACAAGTTTCACAAAAATACCTTTGTGTTCGTAATCATTTAAAAAAACAACGTTTAGATATTCTTGGATTTTTTCACATTCATGGACATTTCGGAAAATAAAATTTGGACCTCACTAGATGGAGTGACGGTCTAGTAAGAAATGTAAGTAGATCTTCCTAGATATCTTCACCTTAGGTATATAGTTGAGTACCGCTTTACACTTAACAGGGATTGCAAAATGTTAAATAATGAATTATGAAAATAATAAATTTTTAAAATAATTCATTATCACAACCACTATTGGTTGGACCAGTAAAGTTTTTTTTTAAACATACCAACCTAAACATGGTCCTAAGCCTCAGTTCTTTGAGAGAGGTTTATGTTCAGCAGTGGACTTGTGATGGGATGCATTGATAGTGATGATTATGATAGTCCATGTATTTTATATTTTTATTTTACAATAATTTGATCGTTGACAAAGGCCTCTAAAAAAATCTCCTCTAAAAGATCACACACAACTTAAGAAACATGCAAAATTAATGCTGTGCGTGGGACTGGTGTTCAAACTAGGAACAAACTTGTATTGTAGATCACCAGGGTGGACCTTCGGATAAATACAAACATTACATATTTAAATACAGATAAAATGTCTGAAAATAAGTTCAGTTTATCTGCGCGTTTGTGCGTGGTCGTATCCAGTAGTAAATTAAAGCTATTAAAGAAGAAATGAAAAGCATTTATAATGAAAGTGAAACATTTTTAACTGGCTTGAAAATAGGAGGAGGTGTTCGATTCGACTGTGAACCGATTTTGATGATACTCCTTTTATTTGAAAGCTGATGCTTCTCTTGTGGTCTCGCATATTTTATCAAAATCTGACCAGTACTTTTTGAGATATCCTTAATAATGCGTATTTAATTGACTTCGATTACATTGATCATGTTCTCATTTTATTTATCTACAAAAATTTTAATTTCATCATTTGTTAGTCGATCATATCATCGCTCTATGTTGTTTTACCAGACGTTTTAACCGAATCTCGAGTAACATAGTCTATTACTGATACATGCGACTACAGCAAGTAGGCTGACATTTGTGTACATAGCCCAAATTTATAGGCACGTTCAGATAGAGGCAATATCAGTGAAGCTATTTTGCTAATTAACAACACAATACATCTCAAAGACATTACTTTAGTAAATTGAATCATCTTATAATGAATGTCTTTGTTGTCCTTCGTGTATGTAGGGATCTGTAATTTCGTGTAAAATATCTCTGAATTACAATTTAATGATGATATTTTATGTCGCACAATGAATAAATGTCTACCTTAGTTAAGATTACTTACATCACATTTCCGATTATCAATTCCAGTATCAAACATCGATCATTATGTGTGCCTAGGCATGCCTTTTGGGTTTTGTAGTTTGACAAAAAGAAAATTCAACTAGAACCTTATAGTACTTTTTATTGTTTTTCAAAGTTCACTACGTAGTTTAATACACTTTTGCATTTACTCGAACCAGTTATTAAAACTTTTATTCCACTCCAAAGTGGGGGTGTCCAATATGGATGTTTTGTAAGCGTCGACTGCTTCTTCACCGGACTGGAACTTGTGACCACAAAGATTTTTATTAATTTTAGTAAATGTAAAGAATTCGTTAGGGCTTATGTCAGGACTGTATGGAGAATGGCCAGCGCTGTGTGAGCTTGCGTTTTCATGGTGAACGATGAAGCGCCACTTTTGGGTTAGATTTCCGAAGTTCGGCGATGATTTGTGGTAAAAAA
Organism: Parnassius mnemosyne; assembly: GCA_963668995.1. Lineage (NCBI taxonomy): Eukaryota > Metazoa > Arthropoda > Insecta > Lepidoptera > Papilionidae > Parnassius > Parnassius mnemosyne. Next base: position 2,028,734 of record CAVLGL010000137.1, on the reverse strand, counting down.
ACTGTGGTATACTACTCTGCATTAACCGTTATACGATTTTCAAGTTCAATCATCGCATGCCCGGTTTTTGCAGTGAACGCGGCCACCAATTTCTTTGAAGTTTTTCGGGAGCGAACAACTTTAGTCGACTTGGGCTCGTCTTGGAAGACCCAGATTGTAGATTTTTATTTAAAATCGGGATCGTAGGCATAGATCCAAGATTCGTCACTACTGATTATATCGTAAACGTGACTTGACTCTCGTCGGTTGAACCTCACACCAAGAGCTTCATGCAAGATCTTCTGAATATTTGTCACGTGACGATCTTCGAGAATTAGTGTTTCTCAAAGCAACGATGTTATCTTCAGTGAAGGCGGATTTTGGACGTCCTTCACGAGATTTGTCACTAAGATTGATATGTCTTCGTTGGATTTCTAAATACCAGCGTTTGACAGTCCTCAGACATGGATCTTTATCATGAAACACAGAAATTAGCTCTTTGAAGCACAGAAGCTGTGTTAGACCTCTTCAAAAGTTGTAAAAAATTATTGCATGGATATTTTCCTTAATTACAATCATTTTCATACGTGACGACTCTGTGACTAAACAAAAGCATTAATCCTCATAATTTCAATTGTTTTCAGATTCCGACTTTAAAAAAAATTGTATACTGAACAGTTTAACAAAATTGACGGTAAATTTGTAAACTACTGAACTTAAAAAGCACGCCAGGTACTTTACTAATTAAGACGTTTTAAGTAGCTTTATCTGAGTGTACCACAATTATATGCGTGGTAGATCCAGGCTGGAATAGTTTTAGAAGAAATAGGTCAGCTCGACTTGGGAAGGATCACGCTCTCACAGAATACCAGCGTAAAGTAGCTGCATAATGGTGGTGTGTTTCGTATGGTGAGTGTATCGAACCGGAGACCTTTTGAACCGGAATGACAACGCGTCTGCATTTTGATTTTTTTATCAAGGATCAATGAAGATCACTATGGGCCACAATATCCTCTTGCCATGAGGTGGACTGTGATTTATAAAATACCATAGACCTCGTTTTTTACCCTTACTCTATAAAAAAGGTGGTTTAGAATATACACCACATTTTGGATTATCAATTCCAATATCAGACATAGACTGTTATTAGTGCCTACTATTTCACTAATCCAGATGTTTTAAGTAGCTTTCACTGAGAACACCAAAATTATTCACCGCATCAGTTCCCGACCAATTAATAACTTACATTAATTTGGGTAGAAAATCTGTTTTTTATAGAATAAGGGTGACAAACGAGCACACAGTCTACCTGATGGTAAGTGGTTTCTGTGGCCCACAGACATTTACATCTATCTTCGAATTAAAATGCAGATGCGTTGTCAGCCGTGAGGACTAAGATAGAATGCCTCATTTCCAGTAAAAAGGGTTTCCCGTTCTCTACACACACCATACAAAACACAGCAGCATTGAGCTTCTATTTTACGCTGGTATGCTGTGAGAGCATGGTCCTTCCCCGGTCGAGCCGACCCATTCGTGCTACAACTATACTATTAATATAGTAGCAGCATGGCTCTACCACGTATAATTAGATTGAATGAAAGATTAGTTAAATGAAAGATGGTTAATGACGCGTTAAATTGATAGTAGATAACCTGTTTGTTAAATTATTTGGACTTGTTATATTATTCTACTTGTATTTAAAGGATAATAAAGGTTTGGCGATTAGGGGCAAAGAATACAGATTACATATCGACTCATTTGTCGCAATGTTAATTATTGCAATTAAGTTTCGTTTACTGTGTAGTTTAACTTTACAAAAGAATATTTGTTAGTTAGACAGGGAACTGTCTAACTAACAATTCTTCTTTTGTTTAAGTATAACTAAGTTTTTTTTTTAAATAATTTCTATTAATTCAATGCAAAATCCTATTATCAAAAGCTGATTATGCATAAAGATGATGGTAATCTTTTTACTATGGTATTGGCCAACGTCTTGCAGTGGACTGTACGGACTACATAGCTGAAGCACGAACAGGCTTGCTCAACCGGGGAAGGACTACGTGCTCACAGAATACCAGCATAAATAGTAGGTCAATGCTACTGTGTTTCGTACGGTGACTGTAGCGAATCTTAGTCCTCAGGGATAACAACTCGTTTGCAATTTGATTCGTAATTAAGGGTAGATGAAAATTAAAATGAAATTCCCAATTTTGTTACATAAGCGGTTAAAAATTCACTTCTGAACAAAGGGCTCCCACGTAAATTATCTTAAAAGACTATTTGCATTATATACCACGCAAATTTCACAACCATGATCTTGTGTATCACTAGGATCGTGACATCTCATTTTATAGATATAAGAGTGACAAACGAGCACACATTCTACCTGATAGTAAGCGGATGCTGCGGCCCATAGACATCTACATTTAACCTCGCTCAAAATACAAAATGCGTGATCCCCCCTGAGGACTAAGTTGGGATTCCTCGTTTACTGTAAAAAGAGTCTCCAGTTCTCTACATTTACTATACGAAACACGGCAGCATTATGCTGCTATTTTACGCGAGTAATATGTGAGAGCGTGGTCCCACCCCATTCGTGCTACAATCATATAGCTGCAGCATTATTCTACCACATATTCTTTCATGATTTATGCTTGTTGTATGAATTATCTTTCACTCTAATATTATTCGTTCTGTTATATGTATAGAGGTCACAAATGACTTTGTATATTATTACTGAATGTAATAAAAAACATCATTTTTATTTCGTATTATTAACAGTCACAAATCGCCCGGAATTTCAATTAACTTAATAACATATTTACTGCTAATGTTTTACTTTAAGATACTGACTAGGGTTGTAGGTTTTATGACAGCACTTCAATAAGCCTCATTCATGTGCAGAACTAGCTCACGTAGTGCCACTTAACGTGATTTCCATTATGAAATTTGATGAAAAAGTTACAAAATAATTATGAGTGTAGCATGCACGATCACGTATATTAATATTATACTTATGGCTCAGGGACGAAGCGACCGTCGTAAGTTCTCAGTACACGAGCATCGTGCAGTCTAGGTTTGATTTCCCTCCGTAACAATATGATTTTTAATTGGATTTTTATGTGCTGGTTTAGCTCTATTGTTTGGCGGTGAAGAAAAACATCGTGACTACAACTGTATGCCTAAAAAATGTATAAAACATACATCATTTATATAGAGTATAGATATCTTCTACGTGGTTTAGCTATGCTAAGTGTATATAATGTTTGTCGCACGAATAGATCGGACGGACTGGAGAAGGACCACGCTTCGACGGGACTGTTACTTTAGAACCTTTCTTCCCCATTCTTGCCCTGCCCCAAGGCCCCAAACCTTGTCGGTTCTTAAAGCTGGCCGGCCCATAGCCACTTCAGCTTACTAATCCGTTGGGATATATCGGCATTGTTGGCAAGATTGATTGTACTCATCGGTCTTCTGTACAATTTGCAGAAGGGTATATATGTGGTTTATGGTACTTAAGCTTTTTCAGAAACCGGCTTGTTCGGGAGGCTAAAACTGGTTGACTCTGCATGCGAGACGATTTGTAATAACTGGGATACAGAATGAATGGGTTATAACTATTCTCTTTTAAATACCCAAGAAACCACAACTGGGTTCAGATTTAAATGAGTAAGTTAATGTTGTATTGGTCACATAAAACACAACGTGTAATATAAGAAATTAATAATCCAAAGGTACCGGTAAGTGAAGTTCGGCCACCTACTAGATGGAGTAACGACCTGTTAAGATATACAGAAAGGCGATGGATGCAGGTAATTCAGAACTTTACTTTGTGGCATTGCTCGGGGAAGGCCTATGTTCAGCAGTGGATTTGCGAAGGACTGTAATGATGGTGAATAATGATGACATTGGGTTGCAACAATGAAAAGGCATCCAACTCGGCATGATTCTGTAGCTGTGTTTCCTCAGCCACAGCGATATTACTTGATGGTTCTTTATATTAACATGATTCAAAGGTAAGAAAGTCAGTAATGTTACAGCATGCAATTTTAGTCTTCAGTGATGACAACGAATTCGTGGCTTTCTTTGTTCATCTCTATTTGTAGTTTTATATTAAATCTTCCCGATCAAGTATTTTACCCAAAATTGTACATTCTCATGTTGATTGCGCTGCGTTACTTAGACTAATTATCTTCATCTTCTATCAATTCCGCTTTACGACAAGGTGTTCAAAGAATTTTCAGGTTAGACGTATACAGGAATAACACTTCCATTTTCAATCCTGTTGCCAAAATGTGCCGTGATTATGAAGAGATCAAGCAGTCGTAAAGTTATTCCACAGTAGCCCTTATAGATTTAAAAGAAATTTACTGTTTCTGTTAATATTTAATGTATTTTTTTTATATCTCATTAACTTTTGCTACGGCTAAGTCTAGTGCAGTTATATTATCCTGCTGTGTACACTCTTTTTTATTGTAGTTTAAATCAACATCATTATAGTTTAAATGTTAAAAATGTATGTAACTACAAGTAAATCTAATATTTTACAAAACTCTTTAAAGTAAAACATGCCAGTCAGTCGTTATTGACAGAGGATGTTTACGTAAATTAACAACTTTAATATCATACAAAATTTAAAATATTATTTAATTAAGCCTAATTAGCGAAGGATGAAGTCTTTTTCGCGCAGTCGCGTGATAAGACATCAAAAGACCGCCGCCATGTCGGACGCAAACCCATGCCTTTGTGTCGTTACCGCACTTGCGGTGCACGTTCCCTATGAGATATATTACGCTGCCGAGTTCAAATCTCGTCTTTCCTTTGTTCTCCTATAATAATAACAATATAAATGAATCCAAATCTGAGTAATACTAGATATTATTCAGATTTGGATTCAATAGCAAAATTAATTTGTTACTGTCATAAACGTAGACCTACAGTAACAAATAATAATATAAAGATAAAAGTACATTTAAGGTTATTTATTATTTATTAGATAGATGTATATATGCATAATATATACATTTTTATCATATATATATATATATATATACATAGATTAGAACAATATTTAATAATTAAAACTATGGGTAAACCCAATTGTGCATGCAATTATGAGGGTATGGAGGTAAGTTCTCATCATAACAAACAAAACGAGGCCGAATTCGGCCCACCTAGTTCTACTCTTCGAGGCGTTCCAGTAACAGATAACGAAGTACACCTTTAGGTTACTTCATAAAGTCCAAAACGTGTAAGTATATTTATATACAAAACCTACGTACTTTTAGCGACTCAAAATATTATAATAAAAATCTGTGATCATAAAAATAATAACCTTGGTCATGTATGTAGGTTTTTGGAATATTTTTTATTTCTACAGTGATCGATTTTTTGCTACCTAGTCAAATTTCGGGAACGTCGAAAGGAGTTTTTAAAAACTAAAATACAATTAGATTACTATGTCCGACCGATTTGGAGGTGGCTTTAATAATGAACGATATTCAAAGAGTCCGTTTGTGCGCAGACATGCGACTCATCAACTATGTACTAGGAACTTACATAGAAATGCTGATGCATTAGTTTTACTGCTTAGTCTAAATAATACAATATTATATATTTTAATATTTTAGTCTAAAACAGAGGGACGGGGTGTATCCATAACTCCTCCCTCCCTAAGAGCAAAATTATCGGTAATATCATTTTTGATGTTTTTACGATAATTTTGGATGTAAGGTACACATTTTTTTCTTAACACGTATATAAAGAACAATAAGAAACTTAAAGCTAGGAAATTTAAAATTACATATGTTAGAAAACTGAAGTTAGAGTCTTTTTCTCCGTTGAGAGCACTTAAATCTGTGTAATAGATTTCACTGTGTTTTAAAGCATTTGACATATATTTCACTTCGTCCAAGTTGACACCATTCATGTTAATTACGCGTGTACTTGTTACATTAATATTTGCACGTAAATGAAGTAAGTTGATGACTGAAACTGGTGGCGCCGCTTCGTATTCCGTGTAAACACGGTGGTGATGAATATAAGTACCATGTATCTCCAGGTCACAGGGCTCATCGCTGGTTAGTATATAGGTTCCAAAAATTGGTTGTTTGGTGATCTCGTTACCGCAGTGCTTTGTCAGCGTCGTTTTTAACTTTGTAAAAACAATCCAATTTTCAGCTTTAATTCGCTGCACCTTAACGTCTTCAATTTTAATAGCATGTTGCGTGCAACAAGTAAGATTCTTCTCAAATTTCATTAGCTGTTCTATGCAGGTAAGTCCAGGGTAGAGCGCTCTATTTTCTTCGGTACACAGGAAATCATTACCAGCAGCAAGGGGACGACACGGTTTCGTGACTGGTAAATATTTCATCCCTTTCACCAGGAGGTAAGTATATTTTGGGAAGATGGCAATCGTTTCGTTTACAGATTCGCGGAAAATAGGTACGGAATAAACCTTAAAATAATTGTAAGTATTATTATCAGTTAACGGAATCTCCATTATAAATGCTATCTGGTTTTTCTTAAGATAAGATTTTACACTTATGGTTTGTTCTAGTTTTACCAAATTACTTTCTGTTGGTGGGTACACTAAATTTTCGGTATTCGATATTAGTTTTAAATGATCTAAAAGTTCTGTAGAATTTACTATAGATTGATGAAGTATCGATACTCTACTAAAAGCTAGAGCAGTCTCTATTTCACTTAATTTATAAAATATAGTTTGAAAATTACTTATAAATAAATTAAATAATCCAAAAATATACGTAGAGAAAACCCAGTTATTTTTTCTAGTCGTTAAATGATTTAGCATTGTCTCTACACTTTTCAAGCGTGCATCCAGCATAACGGAATTATTATTTAGGGTTTCCGTGGCATTAATAAAGCTGTCTAACATTTTGGAGACCAAGGTAAGTTTCTTAGAAATGATAATTTGGTTGTGACTTAATTCCGACGTAAGTTTATCATATTTAAGAGCATCTTCATGATCGAGGTTTCCCGTAATAATTTTTAGAACAGAACCTAATGGATTTAAGATCCCTCTCTTAAAGCGTCGCGGCATAAGTTGTTGGAATTTTTGAACGGTAATATCGCGTATGTACTCTACATGGGTTTTAACACTGATAAATTCACGAGGGTATGGTTCCTTTACTTCAATTAGTCTACTAAGCTTATGATATTGAGCAATAATTAGATTTAGGTTGTCATAAATATTCTCTAAATTTAAAATCTTTATTATAGTCCAGTGATCTGTTTGGGCATATGCTTGTCCTTGTTTTACCGGAAGTATCCCTGGGTTTTCCTCAAGTGACTGCAGATGATGGGCCAGGATCGGCTTCGCAATCGTCAGTTTGCACCACCTATGGAGGGCGTTTGATATTTTTAATTGGAGCTTTAGTCTTCCTTTCACCTATTTGTATCGGCACTATATTTCTTTCGACCTTGCCTACTACCTTAGCCTTAACATAGCGCGGTTTATCCTTGCTCTTTCTTTTGTTTGTATCTTTAGCAAATATAGTTTTACCACACTGAAATACTATCTCATCTTCACCGCCTTTCTTTTCCCTAATCTTTTCTTTAATTGCTACCATATTTTCTGCTAAATATTTGTATAAGAATTTTGTTCACTTTGCATGGTCTCTTACTAAGTGTTGTAAATACTGCTTATCAAATTCTGTATTAAACGGGCTACCCGTGTCGGTATGTCCGAAAACTACCTCGAAGGGTGTAAGTTCTGTTACCGAATGAATAGTATTATTATATGCTAGTACGGAATACGTCATAACTGATGCGGCATCAGTAGGTTTTCTTTCGTATTTTGCCAATCTGTAAACTTCTATGATTGTCGAGTGGAAGCGTTCTATAAGCCCCATCGAGCTTGGGCTATTTGGGGTGCCAATGTGTTGCTCAATTTTATGTAAGCTTAAGAATTCTTTAATTAATTCATTGTTAAATTCAGAGCCCGGATCTGAACTTATCTTTTTTGGTATCCCGTAAAAAGAAAAGTACTTCATTAAAGCTCGGACTACTTCGGGGGTGGATCTATTTGCAATTTCTATCGCTTGGCCTAATTTGCTAAACGCATCTATGAGAGTCAGATAATGTTTTCCTTCGATATTAAACAGGTCTATAAATATCTCTTGACACGGAGCATCTTGGGTCTGGGTTAATTGAAGAATAGGTTTAATTGGCTTTCTGTCATATTTCATTTTTTTACATGCAGTGCAACTATTTATTATTGCCGAAACAGTTTCTTGTAAATTATCCCAATAGTAATTTCTGCGGATTCTAACTAGCGTCTCTTTAATACCCCGGTGACATGTATTTCCTTCGTGATACTTAATTACAATCGCCCTTTGTTCTTTTTCGTCTTCAACAAAAATTACTCGTTCCGTGCATTCATAAAATTGAACCATGTCCTTTTTGAAAAGGTGTATAATAATATTGCTAAATTGTCTTCGATGTTCTTTTCGTTCGAAATATATAAAATATTTAATTTTAGGCCCAATATATATCTTTAAAAATTCTTTAATTAATTCGGAATTATCTAATGGTAAAAATACTTCTAAAACTTTTTGTTTTTTCCTAGAAATATCTTTAACCTGATATTCATTTTTGAACCATGAAAATATTAATATTTGATTTGGCTTTGTATCGATAGCCTCGTGTAGTATTGGTATTCCATTTGACTCTAATTCTACGGCTGAATGCACAGTTTGGGACTTACTAGATTCTGGAGGTGATCGAATTGGATATTCGGAAACCTTTTCTGAACTACAAATTGATATTGTGTCGGAAAGAGACATAGGACTCGCGGAAACAGTACTTGAGTCTGATATTGTCACAATGGACGTTGTGTCATTATGTCTTTTATTTTGAGTGTTTAGTTTTTCAATTTCCTTAACTACGTCTTTCAGATGCTCTCTAAGTTTATACTCTTTGCTGTCGAAATTAACGTCCATCGAATGACCTTCGTCGTCTGAATTTAAGGCATTAACTTTAATTCTGGATAGGGCATCGGCATTTGTATTTTGTTTTCCATTTTTATAAATGATTTCAAAATCGTACTCCTGTAGTCTTAATCGCCATCTGGTAAGCTTACTGTTTGGTTCCTTTAATGAATAAAGCCAAACTAAGGGTCGGTGGTCAGTATAAATTACAAATTTTCGTCCGTAAAGGTACGGTCAGAAATGTTTTACGGCCCAAATAACAGCTAAAAGTTCTCGTTCGATGGTGCTGTATCTACTTTCAGTGTCACTAAGCGTCCTACTAGCGTATTGAACAGGTCTATCACTACCAATAGGTCCCTGTGATAGAACTGCTCCTAAAGCTATATTAGAGGCGTCAGTCGTCAAAATAAAGGTTTTATCGAAGTCCGGGTACTGTAATAAGGGTACACTCATTAATATTTCTTTACATTTTTCAAACGCATTAATATATTTTTCATCGATGGTAATTTTATTTCGCTTTTTAAGGCATGCAGTTAGAGGTTGTGTGATCTTAGCAAAGTCCTTTATGAAGCGTCGATAGTACCCTATCAGTCCTAAGAAACTTTTAATTTCCGTTGTTGTCTTAGGTATAGGAAAATTTAACACAGCATTAATTTTGTCTGTGTTCGGACGTAGCCCTTCTTTTGTAATGGTATGTCCTAAATATAAAACTTCTTTCCTTAAAAATTCAGACTTGTCTAATTGAACTTTTAGATTAGTCTCCCTAATTCTGTCAAATATCGTCCGTAACTTTTGTATATGTTCTTCCAGACTTGTCGAAAACACAATTATATCATCTAAGTATACCATGCAGTGTATCCCCTGTAATCCCCTCAGCACACTATCCATGGTCCGCTGAAAAGTTGCAGGAGCTGTATTCAGGCCAAATGGCATCCTAAGAAATTCATAATGGCCGTTTTGAGTGCTAAAGGCTGTTTTTACCTGTCTTGTTCTTCTATTTCGATTTGGTAATAACCACTTGCTAAGTCGATTGTACTGGAATAAGAACTCTTCCCTAACTTGTCAAATAAATCTGTTATGTTTGGTAGTGGGTATTTGTCGTCTATGGTTATCTCATTCAAACGTCGGTAGTCTATAACCATACGAAATTTAATTTCACCAGATGCATCCATTTTTTTGGGTACAAGGTGTACAGGAGCATTCCATGGCCAATGTGACTCCTGAATAACATTGTCCTTCAATAACTTGTCTACTTGCCTATTTATCTCGTCTACTTGCATTGGTGCTTGACGGTAGGGTCTAACATAAATTGGGTCTTCATTTTTTGTGCGTATCTTATGTTTAATTTCGTTAGCGAAAGTTAGTGGTAATTTGTCGCAGTAAAATATGTCTTTAAATTCTTGGCAAAGTCTAAAAATTTTGTCGCGTTCCTCATACCTTAGTACCTTATCGATCTCTAAGTCACTATAGGTACTTGTTAAGTTTATGTCACATTGAGTAGTCGTATCATACTTAGTAACTGTAAAAGGTCGTGTTACTGTCAATATCATTTCTTTGTCAAGAACGTTCTGTATGACGGTTGCGGCATAACCGTTAACGCAATTTACCAATGCACTAGGCATTCGTACACCGCTGACAAATTTCTTATAATTAATGATTGCCTCTCCAGAACATTGGTCTGTTGGCAATTTTACGCGCCGCTCTGATCGTGGTGGCAGTGTTATAACATAATTCAAGTTATTATTAACTATTGGTATGCAAGTTGTTTTAGTTTTAAGTACAAGGTCTTTAAGGTCTATAATTGTATCTAGTTGTTTCAATAGGTCATTACCAATGAGACCATCATATCGAGAGTCGACGTCATATAGATAGAATTTATGAAAATCTGAACTCTTAAAAGTGGGTGGTAGGGGGATTTCTATCACCTCATCGTGTCTGCTAGAGGCGTGAGTACTGACTACTTCGAATGGTTCGTGTGTTATATATTGGTAGAAGTGTTGGTATGCTTTACGGGGGCTGATAAAAGATCTAGTACTACCTGTATCTACCATTAATTTTGCATCTATTTCAGGGATATAAATATAGGGTAACTTGAGATTCGGATCACAATTTAGTTCTATGACTTCTTGTCTCCGATGGAGGCTTTCATGTGAAAATTTTCAAGAGTTTGAGGTTGAGTTTCGTCTGCAAACTCGTCATAAGTTGTTTCGTCAACAGTTTCTTCCGGAGATGGTGTGAATTCGTTATCATATTTCTCTACATATTCGTCTGTGTCATAATACTCGTTATACTGTCCGTCATTTTCTCTTAAGGTCAACTTATTTAATCTAAAGCCGGGTTGTGGCCTTGGAGGAGCTGTCCTCATGGAAACGTCAGTCTCTTGAAAATTGGGTTTCTGAGTTTGTGGTTTATTACCAAATTGTGTAGTTGGCATATGGCCAAATTGCTGTTGAGGTCTTTGACCAAAATGATGTGGCTGAAAGCCCAGTTGTGGACGGTAACCGAACTGTTGTGGCTGAGGGCCGAGTTGTGGACGATAGCTGAACTGTTGTGGTTGCTGGCCAAGTTGTGGCCGATAACCAAATTGAGGTGGACGGTAACCTATCTGTTGCATTGGTTGAGGACGAAAGCCAGATTGGGGCATCTTAAATTGGCTTTGATTTTGAATGCCGAAATTAAATTTTGGTGTAATGTTATTTGGAAACACTGGTTTGTATCCGTATGGTTGCATTACCGTGTGAGGCGCACTACCGAATTTAAATCCTTGTATTGGAACTGATGTTTGAGGCTGCCTTAAAGCTAAACCACTACTACCGTGAACACGATTACGCATATTGTATTGATCGTGGAAGTTGACTTCCTCTAGTACAATGCTCAGCGCGTCTTCTAAAGTCGCTGGCCTCTTTAACCTCACTATCCGAACCATATTCTCGGGAAGATTGTATAGGAATACGTTTAGAGCTGTATTGTTGTAAATTGCCAATTTAGCGCTTTTAAGATTACTATCATCCGATATGTTTACTTTTGAAATTAATAATGATCGAATACTTTGAATACGGTTACAAAAATCTTGAAAGTTTTCACCAGTTTTAATCTTTAAAGATTCTAATTCAATACTAATACACTCTTCGCTACGGGGGTCTCCGAAATGTTGCGTTAGCAAATCTTTCAACTGCGACCACGACACGACATCCTCCCGTTCCTATAAGAGTGACGCCGCGTTATCAGTAAGCCTACTAGTTATAGAATGATAAACGTATAAATTTTGTTCTTCGTGACCCCTATACCTACGAATGACATATTCACATTTCCTCAAAAACAAATTTAACTGTCTTTTGTCGCCATTAAAAAGTGGAATAAGCCGTAGCATTTCTGTAGGAATGGGATTAATTACAACGGTCTGTCGTTCTGCTGCCAATGGTTGTTCCATCGTTATAGAGTAATAATACACGCGTCAGAGGAGTCAGTTAATATAGGGCGCAACTTTATGCAATAACACAAAATATAAGGTAGAACACACTAAAGCATATAAAAATATAATTTATAAAATAAAAGTTTATTTAAAGTATAAAATGTGTAAAAGATGTAAATGTAATGAAAAATAAAATTAAATGAAATAAAACTGTATTATATCTCTAGCATTAATAAAACATATATTCTTTAGTTATCAAGTAAAGCTTTAATTACATTTAATTTATTAATTTTATAAAAAGTCTTATTTTTAGAACGTTTAATAATCTCTGTGCAAAAAGGCACTCTGTGTCCCTTATTCTTATCACCGTTACGCCTACACTAATAGAGTGTCTATTACTAAATATATTTAATTGAAAAACCAGATACGTTATAATGAGAGAAGTCCGATCTCAATAATAACAAATTTAAATAAACATGAAGGATAATAGTGGTATCAAGGATGGTGAAAAGTTTTACTCACCAACCAGCTGCTATTCCCATGTCTTCCGCTTCCCTCGATGACAAATTTCTTTGGTTCTTGGATTTGCCCAACAGCTATTCGCGTCGCTATCACGAATTCAGGCGAATTTGGACACCAGAATATTTCGAGAGACGGTACAGCCTTTACGAACAAATCCTACCGGCTGCGCCAGTCAAATTTCGGGAACGTCGAAAGGAGTTTTTAAAAACTAAAATACAATTAGATTACTATGTCCGACCGATTTGGAGGTGGCTTTAATAATGAACGATATTCAAAGAGTCCGTTTGTGCGCAGACATGCGACTCATCAACTATGTACTAGGAACTTACATAGAAATGCTGATGCATTAGTTTTACTGCTTAGTCTAAATAATACAATATTATATATTTTAATATTTTAGTCTAAAACAGAGGGACGGGGTGTATCCATAACTACCTATTACCGCTGCTGTAAACAAAAGATACAGTAATAAACTCACCACGGCGGCCGAGCCCAAAGTGCGAGATGCGAGTGAGCTGTGAGGCAAAGTTTATTTAGCAAAATAAATTATTACACTACTCAAAACACCGAACATTTTAGCATTTATCAGCCGAAAAAAAATTTATTATAACTAAACAAAAAAAATAATTTAAACTGCCATTTACATTCCATGGCTTCCCACATGATAGATGAAAAGATTAAAAAATAGATTGAGTTGAACAATTGATATTTTCAAACTTATCGTGTTTACCCGTCCATGCGGACTTGATAAATCTATATCATAAGCCTCTATTACCACTTTTTATGTAAAAATAGCAATTAATCGATTTAAAAAAAATAAGTTCAACAACCATTTATCTTTCTGACAACGTGCTTTTTATATTATTTATATGTGCAATATGATTGCGGCAAAACGTTGGAATCTTGATTTTTAGGCGCTAGTAGAACATACCTACGCGCTTTGCGCTTAAGGCATGCAATGAATAAGACATATTATACTTTTGCCAACAATTATGATTCATCATTATATACAATAATACATGAAAATATCCGCAGTAGAACCGGAGTAACCAATAAAACCCAACAGACAAGTAAGCTGAAGTGGCAATGGTCCGGCCATATAGCTCTAAGAACCGACAAATGATGGGGAAGAAAGGTTCTCGAGTGGCGACCTCGTACCGGTTATCGCAGTGTAGGGTGGCCACCCACTAGGTGGAGTAACGAACTGGTAAGATATGTAGGACGTCGATGGATGCAGGTGGGTCGAGACTATGCTTTGTGGCATTCCTATGTTCAGCAGTGGACTTGTGAAGGGCTGTAATGACGATGATCATAATGACTTTCGTTAACAGTTTCAAAATATTTCGAGGACATACGAAGTTTCGCGGTAATATTTGAGGCACCGCGTTGTTTACTTTCCTTCTCCAAAAGAACTTTTCATAAGCGATAGGAGGCTTGTGCCCAGCAGTAAATATGTCGTACTTGACTGGCTCGTTGCTCTACTAGTATTAAACGCGCTCGCCAATCTCAATTCGTGGATCCCGAATCCCGGGTCGGGCCATAACTAGTCAATGGGTTTTTCTGTGAACAAATTCTCAGTAGCAGCCCGGAGTCAGGAAGTTGGCGGTGTTCCACCCCCGTGCCTCGGAAATCATGTAAGGCCGTTGTTCCTGCGCCTGTTCGTGTCGGATTACCATCCTGTCGGACTATGAGTTGGTAAATAGAGAGTGCACTTGTACTTGCGCACACACTTATTCACTATAATCCTGTCCTGTTAGGCCGGCCACATACATACGGAATTTCGTTTCGGGATTCCGTTTCGATATTCCGATTCGGGATTCCGAACGCAGCAAGTCCATATAAAATCTATGAACCGCCACACACGTACGTTATTTTTCCGTACGGAATTTCTCCGATTAGAGATTCCGTATGACCGCCTCTGCCTTCGGGATCCCGAACGGAAAAACGCCGCTCCGAATGCAAGACTTTCAAAGATTTTGTACGAGTCGCAACTTACATACGTAAATTCCATACGGAATGCGCTCAGTGTTCGTCGGTCGTCGCACGACCGAAGCGAGTAGGTGTATTTATGTATGTTTTTACATTTAATCTTGTAGGTGTATAGTTTTTCGTAACCTTTTATCTTATTTTATTTAATAATTCGTCGAAAGAATTTACATACATCATCATCATTACAGCCCTTCACAAGTCCACTGCTGAACATAGGCCTCCCCCAAAGAATGCCACAAAGCACGGTCCTGAGCCACCTGCATCCATCTACTTCCTGCATGTCTTACCAGGTCGTCACTCCATCTCGTGGGGGGACGCCCTACACTTCGCCTACCAGTACGAGGTTGCCACTCGAGAACCTTTCTTCCCCATCGGTTGTCGGTTCTTCGAGCTATATGGCCGGCCCACTGCCACTTCAGCTTACTAATTCGTTGGGCTATGTCGGTTATTCTGGTTCTACTGCGGATATCCTCATTCCTAAGTTTATCACGCAGAGAAACTCCGAGCATAGCCCTCTCCATAGCTCGCTGAGCGACCTTGAGCTTCCTCATACGGCCAGCAGTGAAGGACCACGTCTCAGTTCCGTAAGTCATCACTGGCAACACGCACTGGTTGTACAATTTCGTTTTAAGGTTTTGAGGTATGTCTGACGAGAAGATGTGTCGTAGCTTCCCGAACGCTGCCCAGCCGAGTTGAATCCGTCGATTGACCTCTCGGTCGAAGTTGGACTTACCTAGTCGGACTATTTGTCCCAGGTAAACATACTCGTCAACAACTTCGAGCAGATAAAAACATTACATACATAAATATTTAAAAAATATCTCTGGATAGATAGATCTTTTTACATAGTATTGACTATATTGCAAGCTTAGGGTAATAAGGGGATGCACCTAGTAAGAATGATACAGCGACAATAGAATCGCAATTAGAAAATCGTCGTCATTATTCGCTGGCAGAATATTTAGACTCCAATGGCTAACGTCTCTAAACGAGCCTTGTTATTCCGAACGGAAAAAACGTTTGTGTATGATGTATTCACGGAATTCGTTCGCACGAATTTCGGCACGATTCTGGATTCCGAAACGGAATCACGTAACGGAATTCCGTATGTATGTGGCCAGCCTAAAGGTTGCTAGTCTCCGTTGAGACTGGTCGCCGTGACCGAAAATTGGTCTGGTGGACATTATTATGTATTACTTCAGGTAAAATGGGTGAATATACTCGTATCATTTCAAGTTATTTTCTATGTAAGAAAATATTGTAACTTAAATATGAAAACATTCGCGAGGTCTCACTGACCTTTAATTTTAGATCTAATAATGCCTAAAATTTTTGTACATTTTTTTCACGTACATCTTTCACGGACTTGATTTACAAATATTGAGATTTCAAATTCAAACCTTATTTTTATAAATATAGAATACATGTTTTGGCACTCAGTGATAATATCCTCCTACTCTTGAAAGTATTTTACGAATCGGATTATTAGAGATTACTTCCAACATCAAAATTCGCAAGCTCAAATATTTACATACTTATAACATTACAAATTACAATAAAGAGTATAATATAGAAAGGAATACATCCACAGGCTAGTAAAAGTGTGTATATTATGTAACTAAATAAAGTAATTATGCTAGGTTTGAATTTGTATGATACGACGAAAAAAAGTGGGACTTTGAACACGAAGATGTGACCAGGATTAAGAAAGAAATGCTTCGGTAGTTTAAACACGTAGAATTAATTATGGAAATTGGGAAAGCTAATTTATGCTGCAGAAGTGAGTACAAAAATTAGTACAAATTTGTCGTACCAAAAACCCTACAGACTGATAGCAAGCACTGTTACCGTTACGTAGGTAGGTATATATTCTTTCAAATTGTTCTGTCCAACAACTCCAAGAAATCTTTCTATGTGTTATTTGGCCTAAAATAAGAAGATTATTTAAAGTCCATCGCTAGTAACGTCACGCTTGGGAAATGAATTGGTGAGTGTAGATGTTTCACGCAATTTTGGGATATTTTACATGTGGTATTTTTTTTGTTAGTTGGTTGGTTTTAGTTTGGCTGACAGATGGCGATTTATTCTCCACCCGTCTACTCCACTCATAGGACGTTAAACACCTCAGTACTCCATTAACCTTGGGTGCTACAATAATTATAACTTTTAACAAAACGTAAAAACCGACTACAAATTGTTAAAAAATATGTTATTTATTTGCTACCCTTAGGGGTGATATTTTTCTCCAATTTATATGGGACCACACCTTTGAAGTATAACCTATTTAATAAAAAAGAATCATAAAATTCACAGTCTGCGAAAATATCGCGTAACATACATACAGAAAAAAAGATACACTCGAATTGAGAACCTCCTCCTTTTTGTAGTCGGGTAAAAATAAGTTTAAATGAAACAGTGTAACTTCCATAACTATAAGACTAAATGTGACAAGGTTCTTTGTAGAATAACAAAAGATAAAAAAGGTTTGACGCTATCTTACCTTTGTCTCACTCCGGGAATTTTTCAAACGCTTTTTTGTAACAGCGATCCTCTTTCATTTACCTTTTTGTTTTTTCCTTTCACTGATCACAATTTCATAAAAATAAATAAATATAAGAAATGTGTTTCATTGAAATTCACCACGTGCTTAGTGGTGAAGGAAAATATCTTGAGTAAACCTGCATGTCTGGGATATAAATTATCTTTCTCAAAAGTGAGATTTATTACGTGGTTTAAAACCACGTTGCAACTATATGGTTGTAGCACGAATGGGTCGGTTCGACCGGGTAGGACGACACTCTCATAGAATACCAGCGTCAAATATAAAATTTGTAGGGTGAAACGAGGCATTCCATCTTAGTTCTAGGGGTGACAACTCTCATGCTCGTTTTTCATCCTGATTTTATAAAAAAAAGTTAATACTGTACTCTGCTGTGCGATGTTAATATTTTTTTTGATCTGCCGATCTTCAGCTCAATAATCAAAGAAGGTGCAATTAGTTGAGACTAAAAAACAGATATCACCACTTAAGAAACTCAGAACAACTAAGAAGTTTACTATTATATTTATTTCTCATTATTAATTATTGATTTCTAAATTAAATTAGGGACAACTTGTCATTACCTCGTAAACGTATCCGTAAATATGTTTTGAAGTGAACGTATAAAAACTGTATATCACCACTTAATATTTCGTATAAGAACTAAAAAGAAAAGAGTCTACTCTTTTTAAAAGGCCGGCAACGCAGTTGCAGTTGTTCATGGGCGGCGGTTTCTACTTACCGGTGGTAGAGCCTTGCAGCAGCTTTTGCTGTTGCACGTATGGGCCGGCTCGAGCCGGGTTAGTACCACGACCTCACAGAATACCGGCGTGAAGTGGAAGCTCTGCTTCCGCGTTTCGTCTGGTGAGTGCAGGTGACCGGATGCCCAATTCCCCCCCCCCCCCATCAACATGGTAGCGGAATTACGTCATAAACTACCCCAGGAGGGTACCAGTACCCCTGGAGAATCCCTCGCTGAGCATCCACGACCATGCTATTCCACTCCTGAGCGTGGGTGCTCAGGCTGCCCCGCGTATTCTGGGGGGGGCGAAATTTCGCTCAACACAATAACTGCTCGGGGCAAACTGAGCAACAAGACCAAGGCGACCCCTGCCACGCTATCCGTGAATTTCTGCAACATCAGGGGACTTCACTCGAACCTAAACGCCGTCCACTACCATCTTGAGACGGCGAAGCCGGCCTTGCTCTTTCTGACCGAGACGCAGGTGTCCTCTCCGGCTGAAACTTCGTATCTCTCCTACCCGGGGTACAAATTGGAGCACTCCTTTGTGCCTCGGGCTGGAGTTTGCGTGTATGTCAGAGAGGACATCTGTTCTCGACGCCTCGGCAGTCTTGAAGGTTCGGACCTGTCCATCCTTTGGCTACGCGTAGACAGCGACGACCATCCGCGCGTCTACGTGTGCCTCTATAGGTCCCATAGCGGTAATGCCGAAACAGACCGACTCATCGACCACGTCCAAATGGCTACAGATTCCTTGTTACAACAGGTCCCATCCGCAGAGATCGTGATCCTTGGCGATTTTAACGCCCACCACGCCGAATGGCTCGGTTCACGTTTAACCGATCATGCGGGGAGATCTGTTTATGACTTTGCCTTGGCATATGGTCTGACACAACTGGTTACATCGCCTACGCGGATTCCAGATGTTGAGGATCATACACCTTCCCTGTTGGACCTTCTGCTGACCTCTCATCCGGACGGATATCAGGTTTCCGTCGATGCCCCTCTTGGCTCTTCGGACCATTGTCTGATCCGGAGTGTGGTGCCACTCACGCTCCCCTCGCGGTTGCGTTCTGCAGGTTGCCGCCGTGTTTGGCATTACAGGTCGGCGGATTGGGACGGAATGCGGTCTTTCTTTGCTTCCTACCCATGGGGGCGGGTTTGCTTCTCGCCGGATGATCCCAGCGCTGTTGCTGACTCTGTCACTGATGTAGTGTTACAGGGAATGGAACTATTTATTCCATCATCTGTGGTACCCATCGGAGGCAGATCTCAGCCTTGGTTTGGTCGCTCCTGTAAGACTGCATTACGCAGTAAGCAGGAGTGTTATCAAGCCTGGGCTGCGGCTTCGGTGACTCGGGATGTAAACACCAGCACACTCAAAAAGAAGTATAACTTCGCCTCCAGGTCCTTCAAAAGAGTTATTGCCAAGGCAAAGTCAGAGCACATAGGCAGAATTGGCGAGAAACTAGTTCGCCTTCCTTCGGGAACCCGTGCATTCTGGTCTCTCGCCAAGGCTGTCCAAGGGAATTTCTGTAAGCCATCACTACCATCTCTACACAGGGAGGACGACTCACTGGCCCACGACGCAAAAGAGAAGGCCGACCGCGGTGTGAGTGCTCCATGCCGGATGTGCGATTCTCACAGCGCTCGGTTCGCAGAGCACTCCTCTCCCTTGACATCCACAAGTCGAGTGGGCCTGACGGAATCCCCCCAATTGTGCTGAGGACGTATGCTCCGGAGTTGGCTCCGGTTCTAACGCGTCTTTTCCGGTACTCCTACTCCCTAGGCGTAGTCCCGAAATCATGGAAGACAGCTTTTGTCCACCCGATCCCTAAAAAAGGCGACCGCTCAGATCCGTCCAACTACAGGCCTATCGCCATCACCCCCTTGTTCTCCAAAATAATGGAATCCGTTGTAAACTGCCACCTCATGCGGTATCTTGAGGATCACCAGCTGATTAGTGACCACCAGTACGGTTTTCGTCGGGGTCGACCAGGTGGTGATCTTCTGGTCTACTTAACTCATAGATGGGCGTTGGCAGTAGAGTCCAAGGGGGAGGCATTGGCCGTTAGTTTGGACATTGCGAAGGCCTTCGATCGGGTTTGGCACAAAGCGCTTCTTTCGAAGCTCCCTTTCTATGGGCTTCCCGAGAAATTATGCAATTGGATCACCAGCTTTCTTGCAGATCGGAGCATCAAGGTCGTTGTAGACGGTGCATGCTCCGACGACAAGCCTATTAACGCTGGTGTTCCACAAGGCTGCGTGCTATCACCAACGCTGTTTCTTCTGCATATCAATGATATGTTGCAAGCTGGTAGCATTCATTGCTATGCAGATGACAGCACTGGTGATGCTCTATACACCGGCCGTGCCAATATTTCTCGGGAAAACGTCACCGAGTACCGGAACAAACTTGTGTCTGAAGTCGAGTCTTTGCTGGACAAAGTCTCGGATTGGGGGCGACTAAATCTGGTCCAGTTTAATCCTCAGAAGACACAAGTTTGCGCGTTTACCGCTAAAAAGAACCCCTTTGTCGTATCTCCTCAGTTTCAAGGTACTCCCCTTGTTGCCTCAGCCAGTATCGGAATCCTCGGCGTCGACATATCGAGTAGCGTGCATTTTCGTGGTCACTTGGAAGAGAAGGCCAAATTGGCCTCTAAAAAGCTTGGCGTGCTCAGCAGAGCGGGACAGTATTTCATGCCGGCTCAACGCCTGCAACTTTACAAGGCGCAGGTTCGGCCTCACATGGAATACTGTTCCCATCTCTGGGCTGGGGCTCCCCAGTGCCAGCTTCTTCCACTTGACCGCATCCAGCGCAGAGCGGCTCGAATCGTCGACGACCGAGTCCTTTCCGATCGGCTCGACTCATTGGCACTGCGAAGAGATATTGCATCTCTTAGCATTTTCTTTCGCATTTACCATGGGGAGTGCTCTGAGGAATTGTTCGGATTAATCCCAGCCGCCAAATTTCACGAACGCACATCGCGGCAGAACTCCCGATACCATCCACACCATCTGGATGATTGGCGGTCCACCACTGTGCGATTTAGAAGATGTTTTCTTCCTCGCACAACTTCCTTGTGGAATAGTTTACCACCAGCGATTTTTCCGGACCGATACGACTTAGGGACCTTCAAGAAAAGAGCCTACTCCTTTTTAAAAGGCCGGCAACGCATCTGCAATTCCCCTGGTGTTCCTGTGTACATGGGCGGCGGTAGTCACTTACCATCAGGTGAGCCGCATGCTCGTTTGCCCCCTCTCCTATAAAAAAAAAAACCATCAAATGAGGCGCATTCTCGTTTGCACCCTTATATAAAACAAAATATTTTTAAGTTATTCGATCTCACTACAGCAGACGCGACTAAAAGCCGTCCATGACAAATGATCCCGGGATGAACAAAGCGTCGTGTCACGCCTGTCTAACAAGTTTCACGAAAATCCCTTTGTGTTAGCAATCATTTAGAAAAGAATGTTTAGATATTCTTGTACAAAATTAAAGAAATTTTAAATGTTTTTAAAAAAATTCACAAAATAAAAAATGGCTCCCCACTAGATGGAGTGATGACCTGAAAAGAAATACAGGAATATGATGATTGCAGTTGGCTCAGTACCGTGGATTGTAGCGTTTCTTGGGAGAGGCCTATGTTCAGCAGTGGACATGTGATGGGATATAATTATGATGATGAAGATGATAGTTAATTAATTTAATTTATTTATTTATGAAGATTTGATTGTACACAACTATAATCATACAAAATAAATCATACGCGGAGGACTGGTGTTCAAACTAGGAACAAACCACCAGGGCCGATTTTCAGATAAATACAAACATTACATTCAAATACAGATAAAATATGTGAAAATAAGTTCAATAAGCTATTAAAGAAGAAATAAAAATAGACGTCATTTACATTCAAAGTAAAATAATTTTCGATCATATCATCGCTATATGAAATTTTACCCTAGCCGTTTTAATCGAATCTCGAGTAACATAGTCTATTACAGATACAGGCTACAACAACAAGTAGGCTGACATTTGTGTACAGAGCCTAAATTTATAGGCACGTTCAGATAGAGGCAATTTCAGTGAAGCTATTTTGCTAATTAACAACACAATTCATCTCAAAGGCATTACTTTAGTTAATTTAATCATCTTATAATGAATGTCTTTGTGGTCCTTCGTGCATGTAGAGATCTGTAATTTCGTGCAAAAAAGTTTCAAGCGTTGCTAATCTCTTAAGTGATTTTGCGAGATTACATTAATACATTTAACTTTAATTTGTGAATTACAATTTAATTATAACATATTATGTCGTACAATGTATAAATATCTACCTTAGTTCAGATGATTTACCATATACATCACATTTGGGATTATCAATTCATGTATCAGGCGGCGTTATGTGTACTTTATTAAAACGTATTAAGTAGCTTTTTCTAAGTGTACCAGAATTATATACGTGCTAGAGCCACGCTAATATCGGTGAGTCTAATGTGAAGAGCGATGAAGTGGTAGTGAATCCCGAATAGCAGATAGTGCGTCAGAATCTGCCAAGCGATATAAACTAATAGGTCGGAGAGGTTGCGCTCCTACTACATCTACTGGAAAAACAAACTACGAGTACATATGGGGTTGTCGATATTACCCATGAAAACGAGTAATTAATTACACTATAATTATATATGAACTTAAACTGAAAATTTATTGAAATAAATATATTAATGTACACCATAGCAAACACTACAAAACACAAAACACACACACACACACACACACACACACACACACACACACACACACACACACACACAAACGCACACACACAGTATAATCTTTATGCATAAAATCTAATATATATCTAAAACTAGCGATCCGCCCCGGTTTCTTTCACACGGGTGGTTTCCGGATCTCGACAACAGCGCCACCTACCGCGTCCGATTTTGAATATAAACCGTTCAGGGACCCACTCAAACACGCACAAAACATTTCATTAAAATAAGTCGAACCGTTTTCGAGCATTAGCGAGACTAACGGACAGCAATTGATTTTTATATACAGGTTGTTTGGTCGAGGGTTAGACAAATTTGGTGGGCGTGTAGGTGGACCTATTTGTAAAATACAAATTGAAGTAGAAAACCCTAATTGTTCACATTTTTGTAATTTTTTAATATTTTCCGAAATTTTACCTCTTTACCCCTACTATTTTTTTAGGTACATGTTTTTGATTGAAATTTTTATTTGATTTTAGTCCCAGATGTATCCTTGATCTATCGAAGGCATTGTTGTATATAAGATTGTTATGGAAGAGCAGGGTCCCTTAACACAGGTATTGTGAAAGGAGTACCCAGTCAAGTTAATGTATTTAAATTTAAGATATTGAATAAACAATTTTGGATTTAATTTTTTTTGGATATTCTTTTTTATAGTACACTTAGCAAATTAATTATATAATATATTCGATATAGACATATATATCTCTTAATTAAAGGTTCGTTTGCTCTCGAAATGCGAAAAGAAATTTGTAAATGAAACAAAGCCGATGTTAGATAACGAACAATAGGTCGGTGTGCTATCTCTCCTTCGTCAAGATCTCGGCATTTAATTGAATCCCTTTCTACGTGAGGTTCAGTTTTGTTTCCGAACGGTTTTAGTAAAAATAATTCTCATCTGCTTAGGAAAAGTTTTATTTTTCAAAGAATTATTGACGTGTATAACTCAGTAAGATTTTCTGAAAAATATTTGAAATTGGAATTTCCGGTGCTTTTTTTTGTAGAATAGGGGGCAAACGAGCATGCGGCTCACCTGATGGTAAGTGACTACCGCCGCCCATGAACAACCGCAACACCAGGGGAATTGCAGATGCGTTGCCGGCCTTTTAGAAAAGTGTAAGCTCTTTTCTTGAAGGTTCCTAAGTCGTATCGGTTCGGAAAATTCGCTGGTGGTAATTGATTTCACAAAGAAGTTGTGCGAGGGAGAAAACTGCTTCTAAATCGCACAGTGGTGGACCGCCAATCATCCAGATGGTATGTATGGTAACGCGAGTTTTGTCGCGACGTGCGATGGTGAAATTGAGCGGCTGGAATTAGTCCGAACAATTCCTCAGAGCACTCCCCGTGATAGATGCGATAAAATACGCAAAGAGATGCAACATCTCTACGCAGTGCCAGTGTATCGAGCCGATCGGAAAGAACTCGGTCGTCGACGATTTGAATCGCTCTGCGCTGGATGAGGTCAAGTGAAAGGAGCTGGCACTAGGGTGCCCCAGCCCAGAGATGAGAACAGTATTCCATGTGGGGCCGAACCTGCGCCTTTTAAAGTTGCAGCATATAAGGCATCCCCAGTGCTGTCGTCTGCATAGCAATGAATGCTACCAGTTAGCAACATATCATTGATATGCAGGAGAAACAGCGTTGGTGATAGCACGCAGCCTTGTGGAACACCAGCGTTGATAGGCTTGAAATCAGAGCATGCACCGTCTACTACGACCTTGATGCTTCGATCAGCAAGGAAACTGGCGATCCATTTGCACAATTTCTCGGGAAGCCCATAGGAAGGAAGCTTCGAAAGAAGCGCCTTGTGCCAGACCCGATCGAAGGCCTTCGCTATGTCCAAAGTAACGGCCAATGCCTCCAACTTGGACTCTACTGCCTCCGCCCATCTATGAGTTAAGTAAACTAGAAGATCACCTGCTGATCGACCCCGAAGAAAACAGTATTGACGGTCACTGATCAGCTGGTGATCCTCAAGGTACCTCATGAGCTGGTAGTTTATAATAGATTCCATTATTTTGGAGAACAAGGAGGTGATGGCGATGGGCCTGTAGTTGGACGGGTCTGAGCGGTCGCCTTTTTTAGGGATCGGGTGGACCAAAGCTGTCTTCCATGAATTCGGGACTACGCCTTGGGAGTAGGAGTACCGGAAAAGACGGGTTAAAACCGGTGCCAACTCCGGAGCACACGTCTTAAGCACAATGGGAGGGACTCCATCGGGCCCACTCGACTTGCTGACGTCCAGGGAGAAGAGTGCTTTGCGAACCGGGCGCTATATAAATCGCACATCCAGCATGGAGCACTCACATCGCGGGATGGTCGGCGGTGTGTTCCCCCCGTAATCTAGAAAGAGAAGCAAAAAGAGAGCACAACATATCGGCTTTATCTTTTGCGGCATGGGCCAGTGAGTCGTCCTCTCTGTGCAGAGATGGAAGGGATGGCTGACAGAAGTTCCCTTGGACAGCCTTGGTGAGAGACCAGAATGCACGGGTTCCCGAAGGAAAGCGAACTAGCTTCTCGCCAATTCTGCCGATGTGTTCAGACCTTGCCTTGGCAATGACGGTTTTGAAGGACCTGGAGGCGGAATTATACTTCTTTTTAAGTGCGCTGGTGTTTAAATCCCGAGACGTTGATGCGTCATCCCAGGCCCGGTAGCACTCCTGCTTATAGCGTGATGCTATTTTACAGGAGCGACCAAACCATGTCTGGGATCTGCCTCCGATGGGCACCACAGAAGATGGAATAAAAAGTTCCATACCCTGAAGTACCACATCAGCAACAGAATCGGCAACAACGCTGGGATCTTCCGGCGAGAAGCAAACCCGCCCCCAAGGGTAGGATGTAAAAAAAGACCGCATCCCGTCCCAATCAGCTGACCTATAGTGCCAAACACGGCGGCAAGCTGCAGATCGCAATTGCGATTGGAGCGTGAGTGGCACCGTGCTCCGGATCAGACAATGGTCCGAAGAGCCCAGAGGGGCATTGACGGAGACCTGATATCCGTCCGGATGAGAGGTCAGCAGAAGGTCCAACAGGGAAGGTACATGTTCTGCCATATCTGGGATGCGAGTAGGCGAAGTAACCAGTTGTATTAAACCTACCCGGGGTACAAATTGGAGCATTCCTTTGTGCCTCGGGCTGGAGTTTGCGTGTATGTCAGAGAGGACATCTGTTCTCGATGCCTCGGCAGTCTTGAAGGTTCGGACCTGTCCATCCTTTGGCTACGCGTAGACAGCGACGACCATCCGCGCGTCTACGGGTGCCTCTATAGGTCCCATAGCGGTAATGCCGAAACAGACCGAACCATCGACCACGTCCAAATGGCTACAGATTCCTTGCTACAACAGGTCCCATCCGCAGAGATCGTGATCCTTGGCTATTTTAACGCCCACCATGCCGAATGGCTCGGTTCACGTCTAACCGATCATGCGGGGAGATCTGTTTATGACTTTGCCTTGGCATATGGTCTGACACAACTGGTTACTTCGCCTACGCAGATTCCAGATGTGGAGGATCATACACCTTCTCTGTTGGACCTTCTGCTGACCTCTCATCCGGACGGATATCAGGTTTCCGTCGATGCCCCTCTCGGCTCTTCGGACCATTGTCTGATCCGGAGTGTGGTGCCACTCATGCTCCCTTCGCGGTTGCGTTCTGCAGGTTGCCGCCGTGTTTGGCATTACAGGTCGGCGGATTGGGACGGAATGCGGTCTTTCTTTGCATCCTACCCATGGGGGCGGGTTTGCTTCTCGCCGGACGATCCCAGCGCTGTTGCTGACTCTGTCACTGATGTGGTGCTACAGGGAATGGAACTATTTATTCCATCATCTGTGGTACCCATCGGAGGCAGATCTCAGCCTTGGTTTGGTCGCTCCTGTAAGACTGCAATACGCAGTAAGCAGGAGTGTTATCAAGCCTGGGCTGCAGCTTCGGCGACTCGGGATGTAAACACCAGCACACTTAAAAAGAAGTATAACTTCGCCTCCAGGTCCTTCAAAAGAGTTATTGCCAAGGCAAAGTCAGAGCACATAGGCAGAATTGGCGAGAAACTAGTTCGCCTTCCTTCGGGAACCCATGCATTCTGGTCTCTCGCCAAGGCTGTCCAAGAGAATTTCTGTAAGTCATCACTACCATCTCTGCACAGGGAGGATGACTCACTGGCCCATGACGCAAAAGACAAAGCCAACCTTTTAGGCTCCCTTTTTGCGTCCAACTCGACTCTTGATGACGGGGGGAAAACACCGCCGACCATCATGCGGTGTGAGTGCTCCTACTCCCAAGGCGTAGTCCCGAATTCATGGAAAACAGCTTTTGTCCACCCGATCCCTAAAAAAGGCGACCGCTAAGACCCATCCAACTATAGGCCTATCGCGATCACCTCCTTGTTCTCCAAAATAATGGAATCCATTATTAACTGCCAGCTCATCCGGTACCTTGAGGATCACCAGCTGATTAGTGACCGCCAATACGGTTTTCGTCGGGGTCGATCAGCTGGTGATCTTCTGGTCTACCTGACCCATAGATGGGCGGAGGCAGTAGGGACCAAGGGGGAGGCGTTGGCCGTTAGTCTGGACATTGCGAAGGCCTTCGATCGGGTTTGGCACAAAGCGCTTCTTTCGAAGCTCCCTTCCTATGGGCTTCCCGAGAAATTATGCAATTGGATCACCAGCTTCCTTGCAGATCGGAGCATCAAGGTCGTTGTAGACGGTGCATGCTCTGACTACAAGCCTATTAACGCTGGTGTTCAACAAGGCTGTGTGCTATCACCAACGCTGTTTCTTCTGCATATCAATGATATGTTGCAAGCCGGTAGCATTCATTGCTATGCAGATGACAGCACTGGTGATGCTCTATACACCGGCCGTGCCAATATTTCTCGGGAAAACGTCGCTGAGTACCGGAACAAACTTGTGTCTGAAGTCAAGTCTTTGCTGAGCAAAGTCTCGGATTGGGGGCGACTAAATCTGGTCCAGTTTAATCCTCAGAAGACACAAGTTTGCGCGTTTAGCGCTAAAAAGAACCCCTTTGTCGTATCTCCTCAGTTTCAAGGCACTCCCCTTCTTGCCTCAGCCAGTATCGGTATCCTCGGAGTCGACATATCGAGTGACGTGCAGTTTCGTGGTCACTTGGAAGGGAAGGCCAAATTGGCCTCTAAAAAGCTTGGCGTGCTCAGCAGAGCGGGACAGTATTTCATGCCAGCACACCGCCTGCAACTTTACAAGGCGCAAGTTCGGCCTCACATGGAATACTGTTCCCATCTCTGGGCAGGGGCTCCCCAGTGCCAGCTCCTTCCACTTGACCGCATCCAACGCAGAGCTGCGCGAATCGTCGACAACCGAGCCCTTTCCGATCGGCTCGATTCATTGGCACTGCGAAGAGATGTTGCATCCCTTTGCATTTTCTTTCGCATCTACCATGTGGAGTGCTCTGAGGAATTGTTCGGATTAATCCCAGCCGCCAAATTTCACGAACGCACATCGCGGCAGAACTCCCGATACCATCCACACCATATGGATGATTGGCGGTCCACCACTGTGCGATTTAAAAGATATTTTCTTCCTCGCATGACCTCCTTGTGGAATCGATTACCATCAGCGATTTTTCCGGACCGATACGACTTAGGGACTTTCAAGAAAAGAGTGTACTCCTTTTTAAAAGGCCGGCAACGCATCTGCGATTCCCCTGGTGTTGCAGTTGTTCATGGACGGCGGTAGTCACTTACCATTGGGTGAGCCGCATGCTCGCTTGCGCTCTCTCCTATAAAAAAAAATATGCTAAAGCAAAGTCATCAAGACAGATCTACCCGTATGATCGGTTAAACGAGAACCAAGCCATTCAGCGTGTTGGGCGTTGAAATCACCGAGTATCACGATCTCTGCGGGTGGGAACTGTTGTAGCACGGAGTCTGCAGCCATTTCGACGTGGACGATGAGTCGGTCTGTCTCGCCATTACCGCTATGGGACCTATAGAGGCACCCATAGACGCGGGGATGGTCGTCGCTGTCTACGCGCAGCCATAGGATGGACAGGTCCGTACCTTCAAGGCTGCCGAGTCGTCGAAAACAGATGTCCTCTCTGACGTAAACACAAACTCCATCCCGGGGCACAAAGGAGTGTTCCAATTTGTATCCCGGGTAGGAGAGATATGAAGTACCAGCCGGAGAGGACACCTGAGTCTCGGTTAAAAAGAGCAAGGCGGGCTTCGCCGTCTCTAGATTGTATTGGACAGCGTTAAGGTTGGAATGAAGTCCCCTGATGTTGCAAAAATTTACGGGTAGCGGATAGGGGTCGCCTTGGTTGTATTGCTCCGCTTGCCCCGAGCAGCATTAGTCGCGAGCGGAATTTTGCCTCCCCCTAGAATACGCGGGGCAGCCTGAGTACCCACGCTCAGGAGTGAAGTAGTTTGGTCGTGGATGCTCAGCGGGGTTTCTCCAGGGGTGCTGGTACCCTCCTGGGGTAGTCTTTTATTTAATTCAACTACCATGTTGATGGGGGGGGGGGGATTGGGCCTCCGGCCACCTGCACTCACCAAGCGCAAAGCAGAGGTAAACCTCTACTTCACGCTGGTATTCTGTGAGGTCGTGGTACCACCCCGGTTAGAGCTGGCCCATCCGTGCGACAGCAAAAGCTACCGCTTGGCTCTACCACTGTTAAAACTGCTGTTATAGTTTTAAAAATTAACATTACTGTTTATGCGCACATAAGTATTTATTTATTTTCTCGCTTAGTCTCCATCTATTTAACTTATATATTTATTTATTTATTTATTTATTTATTTATTTATTCTTTATTGCATTCCTTAAAACAAAAGAATACAAAGGGCGGACTTAATGCCTTGAGGCATTCTCTACCAGTCAACCCATGGAGTGGTGAGAATTTGACGTAGGTGCGACAATATAGAATAAAATAACAGTACACAAAATAATAATTAACTACATAATACATACAATTTACTAATAAATAAACTATACATATATGACGTATACAAACATATATACAAATATATACATACAAATATACATATTTAAATACATAATATATAATTAGTACATACAAATACCTATGAACATATGCGTCTGTTTAGCAATACATATCAAATGGATGAATCAAGTAAAATGCTTTGTCCTTAATAGATGGTTACGGACCAATTTTTTAAAAACATACTTGTTGGATGTTTTTCTGATGTCATCGGGCAAGGAGTTCCAAAGGCGTATAGCCTGAACTGTGAAGGAGTTGCCATAGAACTCGGTGAAGTGAACAGGAATACAGATTTTGTTGTTAGAAGAAGAACGTAGGACCCTATCATGAGATGAGGAGAGATAGTGAAATTTACTCTTAAGATAAGAAGGCGAAGATGAGTCATTTAAAATGGAAAAAAGAACAAGCAATATTCTGGAATTGCGCCTCTGACGGATTGTAAGCCAATTTAGCTTAGATCTATATTGCGAAATATGGTCATACTTACGAAGCCCGAAAATAAATCGTATACAGTTGTTAAGAAGGCGTTCCAGTTTGTTCAGAAGATCTTGGGACAGATCTGGGTAACACACATCTGCATAATCAATTATGGGTAATATGAGCGAATGGACAAGCATGATTTTAGTTTTTGTGGGAAGAAAATGTTTTAGACGATACAGAGAGCGTAAAGTGGCAATGACTTTACGACTCACTTCTGAAACCTGGGTTCTCCAATTCAACGTGCTGTCGATATGTAGGCCAAGATTTTTAACAGAATTACTGAACGGAATTATAATACTATCATAATAAATAGGAGGTAAATCTGCCAGATTAATCTTAGCTAGCATTCTTGAGCTACCCACTAGTATAGCTTGGCATTTCAAAGGATTGACCAAAACTCCATAACGAGTAGACCAATCTTTGATAGCTGATAAGTTGTCGTTAAGTTTTTTGATCCCATTATGTATATCCTCAAATTCAGTTTGCACATAAAGCTGAAGGTCATCGGCGTACAAATGATACGAGCAGTCGAGGATGGAGGTAATAAAGTTTATGAAAATTGAAAATATTATAGGAGAAAGAATACCGCCTTGCGGCACACCAGCATCCACATCAGCCCAAGCTGAGGACATTTGCCCCACACAGACTGACTGCTGTCGACCGCGAAGATAAGATGCAAACCATTCCAAAGCAGTAGGACCAAAATTCAGGTGAGATAGTATGGAAAGGAGGATTTCATGATCAACTGTGTTGAAAGCATTTGAGAAATCAACTAGTACCAGTACTGTTATCTTTTTTTCTTCCATACCTTGTCTAATATTATCAGTAACATTAATTAAAGCAGTAGCGGTACTATGACCAGGGCGAAACCCAGACTGAAATATACTCAGTAGGTTATATTTCGAAATAAAAGTAGAGATTTGCTTGTAAACACAGGATTCTAAAATTTTGGAAAGAAAGGGTAGAATAGATATTGGGCGAAAATGATTGGGAAGAATGGGAGTAGGAACTTTTGGGAGAGGCTTTATAAAAGCCCTCTTCCAAAGATTAGGGTACTGACATGAATCAAGGGAAAAATTGATGATATGGGTAATTGCAGGAAGAAGGTGCTCTAGTATAAATACTACCATATGTCTACTAATCTCATCATAACCCACCGCCTTGGATTGGATTGCTAAAATAGACTTTTTGACATCATCCTGAGAAACAGGAGAAAAATTAAAGGTAGGAATGTTAGGAGTTTGCATAGAAGCAATGGATGTCATAGTTTGGGAGCGAATTGTAGGGTCCAATGCTTTTACAGAAGCGAAATGTTGGTTGATTTCATCGAGTGATAGAGAAGGACCACAATCCAATGTAGCTGGCCTGCAAAGACCAAAAGATCTTAGAAATTTCCACACTACGGCTGGTGAAGAGTTATTAATACAATTATGGAAATATCGGCGTTTAGCTGCACGTACCATCTGATTACACCTATTCCTGGCTGCTTTAAAAGATAACCAATTTTCTTCAGTACGATCTCTCTTGAAACGAAGAAAAGCTCGATTTCGTCTAGACATTGCCAACCTTACGCCCTCCGTCATCCATGGGGCAGGCGGACGCTTCAATCTGACCTTATGAACTGGAGCATGAGCATCATAGAGGCTGAGAACATTGTGGTTAAGAATCAAGACTTTATCGTCAACAGTAGGTGCTGCAATTAAAGAGGCTAGATCGAGATTAAGAGCGTCATTCTTTAGCTTGTCAAAGTCTATTTTAGAAAAGCTGCGAAGATGCATTACAGTAGGTGAATATTTGGGTGGTTTAAGCTTATACGAAGCATAAATCAAGTCATGGCGTGAGATACCCAAAGCGGGTAACTGACCGTGCATCATCACACGTTCAGGAGAAGCAGCAAGGATTAAATCAATCAATGAGTCATCGGTTCCGATATTATGATGAGTAGCCTTTAAAGGGAGAATAGAAAGATTAACCGACTCAATAATTGAAAGAAGCTTTTTGGAACGAGGGCAGCTTTTCAACAAATCTGTATTAAAGTCACCCATGATTATACAGTGTGTATACTCAGAACAAATATCAGTGAGAGCCATATCTAAAGTGGCGAAGTAGTCAGTCGAAGGGGGGCAATACACTACCCCTAAAAGCATCCTGATGCCCTTGACATCGAGTTCCACAAATAAAAACTCAGAAGTAGCAGAATAGCAGGAAGGAGATGTTAGAACAACTTTGTGAGGAATTGATGCGTGTAGGTAGATGGCTACACCACCTCCACCTTTTCCAACACGATCATTTCTAACGAGTACAAAGCCAGGAAGGGGATATAAAGTTGAAGGTAAAGTAGGCTTCAGCCAACTTTCCGACACTAATATGGCATGAATATACTCGGGGAAAAATGAAGCTTCAAGTTCGGAATAGTGGCTCGGGATACTTTGAGCGTTAATATGGCATATGTTCAGAGAGTTGTTAGAAGATGTACAAACTCCTTTGAGTAGTTCATGTAAATTAAGAACGCTATCATTGAAAGAATCATCACAAGAGTGAAAAGATAAACTAGAAGATTCATTAGCAGAGCTAAACAACTCAACATCAGACATAGTTTATGGACTAAAATAAAAATAAATTAAATAAATATAAAAAAAAAATTAAAATAAATACACAAAAAAAAATTTAGGAATGTACACTTAAGACTAATTTATAAACTAACACTTACTAAACATAAACATCACCAACCCATCAGTTCACTGTTTACAGAGTAAACTTAATAAAATAAATTTTATATGCAAACATAGGATCTATAATATCTAGATCTAAGATATTCTTATCTAATAATAATGTTAATATTTCTAAGTAGGTGTCACACAAAATAGTACAAGAGAATATTTACCAAAAGAAAATCGATTAAGTGAAAGTAAAAAAAAAAAAAAAGAACGACATTGGCTGAATGACACATGTGTCCTTTGTCTATCAAAGGCTAAAAAAATGTTATTGTCAAAATCAAAACTCATAAAAATCAAATTGAAAATAATAATATGTGGTAGGTACATTTGCAAAACAAGTATTATTACCAATATATGTACCAAGCATAGTATAAACCAACCAAAGATAATGTAATGTAAATAATAAATAAAATATCTTTGAAACCAACCTATTGAGTAAGACACCTCAACTAAGAAACAAAAGAAAACTAAACGCAAGAAGTTGTGTACTACATGATTAAAATCTTATTAAATATTAATATAGAAAAACAAAACATCATATGGAGATTATAATATTATTAGACAAAAAAAAAAACTAACTTAAAGAAAAAGCAATAATACAGCTATTAAAAGGCAAACAACTTATGATTACAGACAATATTGTTCTGTGCTATAGACATAACAACCATGAAGATGCGAGTCTACAAATAATTAATATGTAAATTAATAATATAGAAAAAGAGAAAAAAAAACACGAGAATACATAATTAAAATAAAGGATACCTAGGAATATCATATGTGAAATTAAGCAGGCTATTTTTTGGCTACTAAACGACGGGACCTTTTAGGATCCTCTTTCTGCCCCACTATACCATCTTGATTGCGTCGAGAAATCTCAGACAGAATTTTTGTGCTTGAAGAACTATGCTGTGCTTGAATGGGTTTCTTTACAGCATTAGTAATACCGCTGTTAGTAGCTATGCCAAGACTTGCCGGTAAACAATCAACAGGAAACTTTTCAGCGAGAGTATCAATCTCCTCTTCAGTGGAGATCTTTGCCCGTTCATTATTGGGGAGTTTGATAAAAATTACGCCATCTAAGGTCCACACATTCTTCATTTCAAAATGCTTGCGTGCTTTTTTAAGAACAGATTGCCTCATTTTAGTTAAAAACTCAGAAACAGATATTTGAGAGCCCTTTAACTTAGTTTTAGCTTTCCACACTTCAGACTTTGTGCGATGCTCTTGAAATTGTACAAGAATTGGACGTGAATGACCATCCTTTTGAGCACCAATTCGATGGCAACGTATATATTTAGTTGCCGTGCTTGGCACGTGGGTTGCTTATTGATTGTTTTGTGCTTTTATTAAGCAGATGCTGCTTTCCATCTCCTGTTTCAGTTTCCCTTCGTCGCTTCTTATGAAACCCATGGAACAATATGAGTTAGTCGATATTCTTACACCTCCACTACACTATTGTGTGTGACCATAATTACACGCAATGTACACCATAACATGTCCTATATTAAATATGGCAAGTGCAATAAAACAGGCTATGCAACATATCCCTAAGGAACTATACTTTAGGATAGGTGTACCGCACCGTGTGTGCTATTACTGAACACAGTCTGAGCGTGTACCTACAGATTTCTTACATAGTAAATCTTAAGCGTTTGTTATCCCATCCCGGCAGAATTTTGAAAACTACTATAAAATAGTTAGGATAGCGTGACAAACGAGCACACAGTCCACCTGATGGTAAGTGGTTGTTGTGACCCATATACATCTACATCTATCCTCAATAAAGAATCAAAATGCAGATGCGTTGTCACCCCTGAGGACTAAGATGGAATGTCTCTTTTCCAGTAAAAGGGTATCTGGTTCTCTAAACTCACCATACGAAACACAGCAGTGTTAAGCTGCTATTTTACGCTGATATTCTGTGAGAGCGTGGTGCTTCCCTGGTCAAGCCGACCCATTCGTGCTACAACTATACTATTAATAAAGCTGCAGCATGGCTCTACCATGTGTATTACTATTATTAGTGATAATAATTTAGTATCTCAAAATCAAAAATCAAATCTATTTACATGCCAAATTTGAATTCTCTAATTATAGTTACGGAAATAAGGCAATATTAAACCGAAAAGATAAATCCTCTTTATTCCCCATCCGTTGCGAATTTTGAAAAATCTTCATATTAGTAATTATAGTTACTTACTTTCATGCCAAATTTTAAGTCTCTATAGTTACGAAAATATCGCAAATTTAAAGCAAAAACATAAATCCTCTTTATTCTCGATCCCATGGGTTTTTCAGAAAATCTCTCTTTATTCCTTTTCTGCATTATAAAGAGAACATCTATGAAACATTTTAGCTTAGAGTAAGTGATTAAGCGGGACTCGTCTTTGTATTTTTTTAATGTGTATGATAATTTGAAACGATGTCAAATGCTGAAACTATCTTCTGACAAGTACATGGCACTAAATCAAAATTGCCCACAACATATTTTGGTCATATCTCTTTTACGGACAGCAAATTTTTCGGATCGTTGATATAGAAAGTAATAATGAATCTATAAGTTACGGCTTACCACAAGGTTCTATTCTAAGCCCCTTACTGTTCATAATATACTCGTACGTAAACTATATGCACAACCTTGACCTATCAGGTGACATGATACTATATGTTGACGTCACTAGTTGACTTTTGTTTGGGAATAACATCGAGCACATTATTAAACGAGCACAGATAGACTAAGACACTAGATGGTTCCAAGACAATGTGCTTACTGTTAACACATCTAAAACTATATTACATTGTTGTCAGTGCTAGGTGCAAAAACCGAAAACTACTCAATTCTATGCCTAAATAACGAACTCTTAACCAAAGCTAGTTGAGATTAGTATCTTGGACTCCACCTAGACAAACATCTAACGTGGCCGCACCGAAATAAATTAAGATCTATCTTTTATCATGAGTGCGCTCTCAGTAATATTCGCAGTCTACCAAAATCAGTGAGATATATTATGTACAACTCCATGGTAATACCTCAACTAGACTACCTTATAGAGGTGTGGGCTATTGCAGCTAAAACAAACTTAAATCAAATTGAATCGTGTCAAAACAAAATAATTAAACTAGGTAATGTTTCATTATCATTATCTAAATCCCACCGTAAAATTACAAGGAAACTAAATTGATGTCACTATGGCATAAGATATTAGTACATAAACTATTAAATACAGATATACACTCTTAAATATCGTTTACAAAGAAAGGGACAAACACAAAAACGTACCACTAGACGAAAAAACAAAATTCGCCTAAGACAACCAAGAACTAATTACGGAAGGAAAAACAAACTATATGAAGGAAAAGAGTAATGTAATAAATTATCTAAGAACATAAAGGAGATCCAGTTCTTTACTTTATGTAAAATAAAATAAAATCTTCACACCACATCTTGAAAGACTTTTCTCGATTTCAAACCAATCACTTATTTAAAAAGCCAATGTAATTTCTTTGATTAAATTGATTTTACCATATTGAATAAATACTTTTAACTACGAGTAATAGAAATACATAGGTATGAAATATACTCAACTCGAATGTTGTACGATTTGGAAACTTTACATATAAAATATAAACTAAATTATAAATTGCTTGCAAATATGAACAAAGTGTATTTGCTGTAGACTTGCTTTTAAAAAACGATGTGTACACTTAATTTTCTTGTTACCCACAACACTGTTAGAAGATTGTGCATATCTACTACTCATTCAAGTTCATGTTATTAGTATCTAAGATCAACTTGTATTTCCTTTAATAAGTGAATTGTATTCTTTTTGAAGAATATATGTCTTAAACCATAAATAGGATAGTGGGTGAGCATAGTACGTCCATAATGGTCTGCAATACAATAACTCACGTTTTTAACGCGTTAAAGAAATCTTATGTTGTATTCAGACAGTCAGTCTGGTAACCTCTAAAATAAAGATGACTTTACACGCTAAACATAACAACACATATAATTGTATGTATTCAGCCGTATTTATATAATTCACATATAACTGATAACGTTTGGTACATTTCATTAGGTGGTGGTACTACTTTTCTGGCGAAGAGTGCCGAAGAATTGTGTGTTTGGAGGGTATAGAAAGCCAGTATAAATAAAGGCTTTGATACATTCATTCTTAGTCCTCAGAGGTTTATTCATGGACTAAAGTAGCCAACCATCAGGTGGACCTTTAGTTCTTTTGACACTTTACCGATACCGTTACATGTTATTAAAGTCCACAGCTGAACATAGGCTTCCCCCATAGATTGCCTCATAGGGAAGATATTTGCCATAGTTGCCATGCTCGGCTAGCGGGTTAGCAACTGAAGGTTTTATTTTATTTTTAGTCGTTATAGAGATACTGCTGCCCATCTACTGATGATGATATGGGTTCGTGGATATACTTACACCGCCACAACACATGGTTTGATACTTTTTTTTTTAAATATAAAAAGAAAAATATATGAAAATTTTTAGCAACAATTTAATCAAACTTAAAGCATTTTATTAATACGTTGAAGCGATAAGAGTCCCTAAAGTTATATTTCGTTATTATACTTTCAGTGTAATCTGATAAGTCTACAATTCTTGCTTTCTTATGTCTAAAGTTCGTGTTTTCGTCCATGAATAATTCCAGTTCAGTTTCACTAAATCGACACCCCCACGACCCAAATACTACTTCAACGTTGTTTACTTCGAAAAAGTTAGTCTCTCCTCGAGAACTATCGATTTATTGAAGTGGTAACAAACAATTCAAAATGTCTTAAATCATAGTCAACATAATTTATTGGTAGTTAGCGAAGGAGAAATTGAATTGAAAAAGGAATTGTAATGCTAAATGTCTGTCTGTCTGGATAGTTTTTCTCTCCTTTTTATCTAAAGCTGTTCACCCGTTTAAACAAATGTTTTTTACTTATCTTGGAAACCCTTTTTACTTTTCTTATTTGGTGGAGTCCTGGTCAAACGCTAATGTATTATTTTTGGCCTGTTTTTAATATATTAAAAGTACATTTAAATTTACAGATAGATACACGTGGTGGAGCCACGCTGGAGCTGTAATATCATGGTTGTAGCACGGATGGGTCGGCTCGACCAGGGCAGGAGAGCCACGTGACCACGCTCTCACAGTGTAAAATAACACCATAATTCTGCTGCGTTTCATATGATAAGTGTATCACGAAGACCTTTTTACTGAAAATGAGGCTTTCCATCTTAGTCCTCAAGGGTGACAACGCGTCTGCATTTTGATTCTTAATCAAGGACAGGTATAAATGTCTACGGGCTATAGGATCCACTTACGACCAAGTGGAATGTACTTGGTGGTCACCCTTATTCTATTACTCTATATTAAAATGGGGAGGTAGACTTGCCTACATCTCTACCACACGGCTATATTATGACATTCGATGGAATAACATCGTTGATCCCGCAAAACGTTGCTATAAGACAAATCCTCTCTCTTTTGCTCGGTCCGATACGCAGGTGTAGTTAGAGGCCGCAGAGCAAGGCGCGCCTTGTGTTTTTGTTGCACCTTATCTGAGGAGAAAAGGGGGAGGAGAAGTCTTCTCCCGAGGAGGAGCACCAATGGGGCGGCCGTCGCTGGTGGGACCGTAGATGTATACGAAAGCGTTCCCGTGGCCCTGTTAATATGCGGCAAAGGTGGAATACTATGAGGTTTTAATCGGTGCGAGTCTGAAATAACTTGTCATTGGAAAGAAGGTCATACGTAGATATTTTTCCGTGTATAAAAAAGGGGGGATATTTGCTATGATTTCAATTCTTGGCCGACGGGTTGGCGATTGCAGTTTTTTATTTCCTTGTTGTTATTAGGAAGACGCTGCTACCTATCTTCTAACTTGTTTTCCTTCGTGCCTACACAATCAAAACGGTATACATTGTTAACCAAGAAGCGAAAATCTGAAGCTAGATATGATTGGTAATTAAAATAGCTAATGGGCTTTCACTTCTGTACAAAAAAACACTTCAGACGTGTTAAATGTGGGCAACTTTTTAAAGTAATGCGTGATGCATTTTGCATAAGTCTTTGCCCTGTAGTGCACTTAAAAGGGGGAAAAGATGAATACATGCATTTTTTTTTTCAAAAAGTGATTCAGAGCATTTTACAAAAGAAACATGGCATGTAGTAATACTTTGCTTATTAACAATAATTTATGCGAGCTCGTGAATTGATGTGATCTTGATGTTATCGTTGGATATTTTTTTTTATAGGATAAGGGTGACAAACGAGCACACGTACCACGACCTCACAGAAAACCAGCGTGAAGTAGAGGTTTACCTCTGCGTTTCGCTTGGTGAGTGCGGGTGGCCGGAGGCCCTTTTTACTGGAGATGAGGCATTCCATCTTAGTCCTCACGGGTGACAACGCATCTACATTTTGATTTGTAATAGAGGATAGATGTAGATGTCTATGGGCTACAGAAACCACTTACCATCAGGTGGACTATGTGCTCGTTTGTCACCCTTATCCTATAAAAAATACTAATATTAAAGAGAAAAAACACTCAAAAACTTTGACTTCAAGGATAAAGGTAAGTTTACCATATAATATATACACGTACACAACACTCAGAGTTATGATTTGTCTCTGTTCTACTCGCAATTGTGTTGCAAGGCACAAAGTACTTATATTACACAAACTTGAAAATATGTATCATTACGTAATTTACATAATTTTTGAATTAAAACTTCTTTATCGACTGAGTGCAGAAATTTAGTATGGTATTAAAAAGTCACTTTTTCTAGTAACGTTTTTTTGCGTGAAGAAGAATGATATGTCGCAAAGAAGTTTCAATTCGTACATGTGTACTTTAATTACAGCACAGTTTTTTTTAAATCTTGGCAAAAATCTATCATATATCAAACATTAATACTATCGTCTAAAATTTAAAATCAAACTGGTGCAATAAATAATAAGCTTAAATAAAATAAAATAATAATAATAATTATAAAGAATAAAAATAAAGTATGTCACAATCATTTTTAACAACTATTACATTTTTACGATCAGGTTAAAAAAATTGTAATAAACCTATAAATTGTTATTCCACAATAGCAAAACATTCATTTAAAAATATGAAAAACACTGAGTAGTTATAATAATGTATATTTCTCGTTTCTTTTCCTTCACTTTTGATAAAGATGAATCGATTGACAAATCTTTAGGTACAATCGGTTTAATAGTATAAAAAGTAATATCTAATATCTATACTGTTTGTAAATACATAAAAAGTGAAGTATAGAATCTTTTTTTTGAATTGCCGTAATGGGTCAAAATATAGGTTCAAAGTGACAACCTTTGGTTGTAGCAAAATATGGGAATTAACAGTTTTATAGCTAAATATTAAGACCACCAGGATAAAAACGAAATATTACATTTTCTAAACTAACCTTACAAAAATATAGACCTACATTGGATATTTCAAACAAAATCAACAAAAGTTCTGGTGCATTAAACAAAGCGATTACGTCGCCGGCACAATTCCGCGTTTAAGTAAAATGGAAAAATTAACTCTCATTTTGATATACCAAATGCAATGCTGTTA
The DNA here is from genome assembly GCA_963668995.1 of Parnassius mnemosyne. NCBI lineage: Eukaryota > Metazoa > Arthropoda > Insecta > Lepidoptera > Papilionidae > Parnassius > Parnassius mnemosyne. The sequence goes on along the minus strand of CAVLGL010000137.1, from coordinate 1,988,050 downwards.
ATTACTTATTAAATTTTCATCTTAAAATGGCAACTCTTGAAAAACGTTGTCCATGTTAATAGTTATTTTGTACCTGTACATTTTTGGCAAAGTTGTAAACACAATTTTGCCTGTAATGTATGCAAGGAAATGTTTTTATTTTATTCTAGATATTACTAAAGAGTAACATTGCTGATGAGTCACTGCGGATCCATTTTTCAATATTGACATCTTTTGAAGCTTTATTTAACACGTCACGATGAATGAGAATCTGCGAGCATCATCTCTTTAGCAATAAAAGCTAAAATGCTTTCTCCAAATGACTTTTTTGAATTATTGATTGTTGATATTACATCAAGAAGCTTTAAGTGTAATATTTCACGTAGCTGACAGTCAATAAATTTTACATAATTAACTTTATATTTAGAAATTATTTTATAGAAGTTTTCAAGTGGTGTTTGATAATATATTGTTAGAAATTATTCTCAAACTTATTTCAATAATAGAATATTTCTCAGTAACAAACCCTCTTTAATATCAGAAACCAATCTGGAGGCCAAATGCCAAAAATAACAAAGGTGTGAGAGCGGATGCTCAACTTACTCTACCGCTTACGCAGCCAATCATTATCAGCAACAAAACAGCGCGTTGCACCATACACTAAGCATACCGTAACATGTTTCCGTCACTATTATACACCGGTGTATCATGCAAGATTTAATTACACAACATACATTACATCAATTACATTGATAACACCAAAGTATGCTAACCAACAGCAACACGATCTACAGTAACAAAGGGCAACCTCTCAGCAAAATTATCTTCCATGCCAACACACTAGTAAAATGCCCCAGCGGCCATGGTAACGACAGTTAGGCTCGTAGAATTACCGACTGATGACTCTTAGTTGCTTGCGCGGTATTTAAACTGCTAGAATAAGTGGGAAATCTGCCACTAGTTCTAGCAGTATAAAGTACGAAGAATTGAGGGTAGAAGAGTAATCACTCTTCTACCCTCATTTCTTCGTTTTAATTTTTTTACCCTCATTCCTAACAATATAATAATTCATCACCGCATTTTATCACGTGGGTGTTAAAAGAGGTGAATATGGGGAATAACAAAAATTGAAAATGGTGAAACCAGAACGATGACGGGCAGCAGTGCCATCGTTGCAAATATTTGATTCCGAGATCGATCAACAAATCGACTACTTGATTTTAATTGAAGAGAGATGTTGGTAACATCTACTTACCATCAGTTCAGCCGTGTTTTTTGTTTACCACTTTTACTTGTATATCTTTATGAAAATGCAGATAATAAAAACATCGTCCAATCCTAATAATACTTCGTTCTAAGATGAAACATGTTTCGTATCAAGTTTGTAGTAACAAGTTGGGTGTAGTAAACTTGTTTAAAAGCAAAGTAAAGCATTCCATTTCGGTTTTGAAGGCTCGTTATTTTTTTTAATCTCTAGAAATTTCTCCTGTATCGTAGGGGCAGTTTACATACATATATTTCACCAGGAAAACACCGGTACAATTATGTGTAAGCCATGCTAAATACTTGTTCCGTGCGGTATCCAAACTCGCGGTCCTCAGCGCTGCAACTCATTGCTGAGCCACTGCGCCACGAAGCCGTCGTTTTTACAAAATAAAATCCGCTTAGTAACACTAGATCCATTGTATTAATTATGATGTTATTTCGCTTATTATAATTAGGAAAGAAAGACTAATTATTTTGTGCGTACAAATAAAAAAAATCTCTTCATCTGTTTATTGTCCTCTTAAGATTCTCTTAGCCAGAATACTTCATCAAATAATTCGACGCGATGTGCTATATCTTAAACATGTATAAGTAGCTAACTCATAGGTGCACCCGAAAAGGATTATGTAACTATCTTTTTGAAAAAAAAATTTAAATTAAACATTAAAAAAATAGTAATATTGTCGCTGTTTTGTTAAACTTTAAACAAGGTATCAAAGGGGACTTACACATGCGATGTAAGGAAATTATCGATGGTCAATGGAACATCGAGATTTCTTGGAAGCGATCCAACTTCCTTGCCATTTCTCGTTGAGATCGATATGCTGTAGTACTCTATCGCTAAGTTATTGCCACTTGTTCGTTTACACGGTATTCTGTACATGGCCCTTCTAGACACTTTGTTACTTCAGCGTCATTTGTTATCGGCATTAAGATAAAAGCGTTAAGAAATATTTCTTGTAAAGTTATTTAACGTAAAGCTTTTTTATTTGAGGTATTTATTTTTTACTAGCTGTTCCCTTGTTGACTTTGCCCGCGTGTTATTTGGAGTTTTAATTATTTTGCGCGGAACCGTAATTATTATTCTAAAATAGTAGTAGCCTAAGTTACTCCTTGTGACATCAGCTATCTGCCAGTGAAAGTTCGGTCAAAATCAGTCCAGCCGTTTGGGAGATTAGCTGGAACAAACAGACAGACAGACAGGCAGGCAGTCAGAAAGACAGACAGACAAAAATTTTAAAAATCGTATTTTTGTTATAAGTACCGTATATACTTTCATATGCATATAGTAAAAAGCTGTTATTTCGACATTACAAACAGACACTTCAATTTTATTTGTTTGTATAGAGTATAGATTAGCAACCCGTCTCTGCATCGCAGTTATTTAACATAAAGACTGATCTTGTAAATTAAATGCATCCTTTGCTGAGATCATGTCGGAATTAAGGAGCGTACGTTAGGAATACCACGAGATTAAAAAGTCGGTCAAATCTCTTGACCTAAAGCACATAGAAACAATGAAGCAAATCAAAGCTTTAGAAAACTCTGTACAGTTCAAATTCGACCAATATGACCACGTTCAAAAGAAAATGGAATTATTATCTGTTAATAAGAAAGAAATGAAATCACTACCTATAATCTAAAATGCACTTATTGACTAACGAATACAGATTATTACAATTGGAAATTAGCACGAATAATCAAAGAGATCACCTGTTGAACTTACGGATTGTCGACGTCCTTGAAATCAAGCATGAAGACTTATTTTTAATTATATTATTATTTAAGATTTTCGTTTTGAAGTTGGCAACACTAGTTTGTTTCCATGTCTTAGATTCCTAGATATGATGTCATCGCGTCGATCTTAGCGTAGAAGCTTGGATTTTTTTAACAAATTTGCATAGTTCCAAAATGTAGATACAGGGCAGGCTTAAAATGTTATACTTTTAAAAGTAAGGCTTACAGCTTTCTGTGTTTTGTATATTATCTATGATTCGTATTAGTTTTTTTTTTGTTTAGTTAATAAACTGGAGGCATCAGTACTGCCTCCTCATAGGACAATGTTGTAGCTGAGCCATGCATATGCACACGAGTAGTAGGTTGTTATCGTGGTGGTTATATCTGTTATTTTTTTTACTTCTCGTAATGCTTACATAAAGCTGCTTTAGTTTATATGTAATTTTTCTATGTGTGGTTTCCAAGTAATATGGGTATCTATTATTAGGCCTAGTAGTGTGTGCTCGTTAACTGTATCTATATTGAAGCCTTAATTATCTATTTTTATATTCAATTTTGGTTTTTGATATGGGTGAAAAGATCTTATTTTAGTTTTTGATAAGTTTATCCGCAGGTTATGTTTAGTTAGCCATTCCGTTGTTTTGAATAATATGCTGTTATTTTTTTCTGTTAGATTTATTGGACTTTGGTTTGATATAAGTGTAGAAATATCGTCCGCGAACATGACACAAGATTCGTTCAGAGCCTCTGCAGTCATTAATGTAAATTAAAAACATAAGACATCCCAGTACGCTGCCTTGAGGTATTGAGGCATTAATAGTTTTAGTATTTTTTTATAGGATAATGGTGACAAACGAGCACACCGCCCACCTGATGGTAAGTGATTTCTGTGGCCCATAGACATCTACATCTACCCTCAATTACGAAACAAAATGCAGATGCGTTGTCACCCATAAGGACTAAGATGGAATGACTCGTTTCCAGTAAAATGGGTTTCCGGTTCTCTACACTCACTATAAGAAACACAGCAGTTGAGCTGCTATTTTACGCTGGTATCCTGTGAGAGCGTGGTCCTTCCCTTGTCAAGCCGACCCATTCGTGCTACAACTATATAATAAATCTATATTAATTGTATAGTTGTAGCAGAAATGGGTGAATAGTGGAAATAGCTACAGTATGACTCTACCACGTATCGAATCTAATTTTTTCAATTTTGTTTAATTTGTCATTAAAATACTCAATTTCCACTATTTGCATTCTATTGTATAAATATGGTTTTAACATATTGTAGCACAGGCCTGTGATTCCTATGTAAAATAATTTAGTTAGTAATATGTTATATTGCACTATAATATAAAAATGAATGCTGAATGTGTTGCTAAGCGCAAATCTCGAGAGCAGCTGAACCGATTTCGCTAATTCTTTTTTTATAATATTCCTTGAAGTACGAAGATGGTTTTTATGGAGAGAAAAATTTTAAAAATTGCCTGAAAAAGTATAAAAACAACACTTTTCTATATTCCCATACAAAAGATTTGTAATAATACTTAAAAGTCAATTTGAACTTTAATACCATACCAAAAAGTTTAAGTGTTAGTGGAGGGGTTCCGGGAAGGCAAAACAATTATAATTTTTATTTTTTGACATAATGTAATTGTTGACTTATCAACTTTCTTTTTTCTTTTTTATCTTACTAGCTGGCACGGTGTCCCGAATAACAGAATAAGTATTAAAAAAATTTAAAGAATCGACTGTTAGGCGGTACGAAGTTCGCCGGGTCAGCTAGTTATATTATGTATTTTTTGAATGTAATTATAAATTGCTAGAAATATTGATTTGTTTTTGCGGAAACCGTTTTGACTTTCACTAAACATATTATATTTTTCGCAGAATTTATAGATAGGGTCGTATAATGCTTTCTCAAATATTATGGAAGCTGTGGGCAAGTAAGGCATAGATCGATAGTTGCCTGGCTCCGTTTGTGTACCTTTTTTATAAATGGGTTTCACTAGTGAACGTTTTAGTATATCTGGGAATGAAGTTTGGTTTACCAATAATATTAGTGTATATATTAAAGCGCTAGTACACTGTTTGAATAATGTTGGAGGAATCTCATCAACACCATGACTTAGTTTATTTTTGAGACTCTTTAATATTGTAAGTATTTCTTCAAATCCTACTATGCCTAGAAAGTGCAGAGTACACCGAAGGTACATAGGCAATGCTTTCAACTCATTCTTCCAGAGTGTATTTAGTGTAGTACCTAGTAATAACAACACATCTCCACATACGGAATCGATGTGTACTGACATCGTTCAATCAAAAAATATTTGTTAATCACCGTAACTTTCGCTGTCGCTATAAAATCGATACTTACACTTACAGTTGCACTGAGCACGATCTCTTATCTTTGGAACACAGGCGTTTTATGCTTGACATTGCTTTGTTATATGATGTAAGAAACAGTAAAATCGACTGTCCATATCTTGTCTCCAGATTCACCTTTCGTACTCCAAAATACCGTACCCGTAATACTACATTGTTACAGACTCCATGGCATCAAATAGCTACCGAACCACTGTTCTTTCGCGACTCGCTCGTACGTATAATGAACAGTTTGGACACATTGACCTCTTTGCGATATCTAAATTCATGTTTAAAGATGATATCAAGAAAACGATTAAGAAATAGAGCAGTTGTAGTTAAAATCACATATTCTCTTTTCCATTTTTTCTATATGCATTTTTGAGGCTGCTAATATATAATATATAAATACGTAATTATTTGATTAAATATGTATTATAATTAATAATTTGTATTATGTTAATGTATATATTTATACATTTTATGTGTGTGTGTATGTATGTATGTATTTATAAGTATATACATACTTATATATATATATATATATATATATATATATAAGTGTGTATATACTTATATATCTCAATCTACCTAACTCTCCACAGGATTCAAATTCAAAAAATTCAATTCAATATATCTGTAACCTTGTGACCACCTTCATTACATGGAATTGCTTATAATTTATCTCTTATCTATTTATTTATCTACTTGATTTCTCTTATTTCAATTTCTTCCAACGACAATATATCTATTATTGGCCATACTTTTAGTTTGTTATATTAATGTTAATAATTACTGTATACGCTGTTAGTTTTCTTAATACATTTTAAAAAGTGTCTTATATTTTTTGTTTTATGGTAATTTATTTTTTAACTAGCTGTTCCCCGCGACTTTGGTCGCGTGTTAGGGTTTTTATGTTTTTGCGCGGAACTTTAATTCTTTTTCTAAAATAAAAGTAGCCTAAGTTACTTATTATGAAATCAGCTATCTGCCAGTAAAAGTCTCGTCAAAATCGGTCCAGCCGTTTCGGAGATTAGCCGGAACAAACAGACAGACAGACAGACAGAGAAAAATTTTCAAAATTGTATTTTAGTTATAAGTACCGTATTTACTTTCATTTGCATTCAGTAAGAAACTTTAATTTTGACATTACAAACAGACACTTCAATTTTATTTATTTGTATAGATAGCCAACCCGTAACAGCTCCACCTGGATAGGTTCTATTAATGTGGCGTTATTTAAATTAAGATACGCATAGACTTAGTTACAACAATATTTTTTTAATTCACAATTTTCGTATAAAAATAGCCTAGATCAATTCTGGCATTGATTTTTATCTGTTCGTAAAATTTCATTACAATCGATTCAGCCGTTCCGAAAATTAGGTCGAACAGGCAGACAGATGTACAGACAGACAACAATCTTAATAGCATTCAAATAACCCCCTGAGTAAACCGGTAATATCCCTCTACACGATGCAGGAGTGTGCAAGCTTGATTGCGAATGTGGTCTGTAAGAACATATAGCTGACTTGAAGCACCGACGCTCTGGGAATTCTGCAGTCTGTGAACATGTTCAAGATCGTCCCCGCCATTACATCAAATTTTATAGACCACAAATCCTCGCAAAAGAATACTGATTCCTGCCAAGGATGATACGCGAGGCTATTGAAATTATAAAACATCCTAATTTCAATAGAGAAGATGGATGGGTGCTGCCTCTGGACCTCTGGACTAAGTTGCACGTCACGCATCTGCATTTTGATCCTTTATTAAGGATAAATGTAGATGTCTATAGGTCACAGCAACCACTTACCATTAGATGGACTGTGTGCTCGTTTGTCACCCTATCCTATAAAAAATGTTGTGGAGTGATTTGTTTTTTTTTTATAGGATAAGGGTGACAAACGAGCACACAGTCCACCTGATGGTAAGTGGTTACTGCGGCCCATAGACATCTACATCTATCCTCGTTTGTGAATCAAAATGCAGATGCGTTGTCACCCGTGAGAACTAAGATAGAATGCCTCATTTCTAGTAAAAAGGGCCTCCGGCCACCTGCACTCACCAAGCGAAACGCAGAGGTAAACCTCTACTTTACGCTGGTATTCTGTGAGGTCGTAGTACCACCCCGGTTCGAGCCGGCCCATCCGTGCGACAGCAAAAGCTGCCGCGTGGCTCTACCACTGTTAATAAAACCGTACCGTTGTACCGGCAAACGATTCTCAGTTGACACAACCAGACTGTACCATGTAGTGGCGGTGTAATAATATCTACTATCATCCTGTGGGTGTCGTAAGGAAACGGAGGGGAATTGAAACAGGTGACGTGCAGCAGTATCTTCATGACAACAATTCAAATTAATTTAAAACTGCGGTTACTAAATCACCTGCCAAGATTGGCAACTATAGTAAAAACCTCTGAGGAAATTCTTGGGGGGGGGGGGGGGGGGATTGCTATGTTTAGCAATGGACTCTTATAGGCTGTAACAGATGGATGGACAACTGATCTACTTGCATAAGACCGACTAAGCGGAGTGTTAAATTCAGATTCAGAATCAAGTTATTTATTTGCCACAATATAAGTACAGGTATAAGGTAGTACATTACTAAGTGTTTCTGCTACATTCTACCTTACGGCATGCAAAGTCATAAAAACTAAAAGATACAATTCTGATAGGAAATTAACTACTAATATGTCATTCATATATAGTGCAAATTCTCTTTTATGTCATTTATAAATATTTTTAAATATACTTACGAGTATCATTTAAAAAGTCTTTTAAACAATTTTAACATTTTTATAGGTAATAATAATGCAGTTAGCTTAAATTTAAATATTGTTATAGAATGTTCTTTATAAGTGTCCGGAATTTTATTGTATATTATAGGCCCCATTGACATGATATTTTTTTCTAATTAGTACTGTTTTGTAATTACCAGTATGTAATAAGTTTTTATAGTGTATTCTCATAGAACCCAAACGAGCCCTAATCACAATTTCCAAAATATACAAACACGGGAAAGTTGAAGGGTATCAATCAACCTAGCATTCTGTCTTTGTTAGTTCCAAGCACTATTTTATTATTACTGTTTATTTCTGCAGCCAAATTTTTGGTTCTTTACGTGTTGAACTACGTAATATTGTATTATAACTTGAATTTTACTCGACAGGTCGAATTGTTCGCCCTTAATGTCAAGTGTAGCATACAATGGAATACACTCACTTAGATTGTAACATTCCTTTCGTAATTAACCATACTGTCAATTATAATTGTAACAAGAATGTGAAGTGCTTGCTCATAATCAGTGTACTACTTAATCAATTAACAAACTATTTGCATAGCTCTCGCACTAATTTAATATGCTAGTACATTTTTAATATACTATAGCATATAATTGTTAATAAGATATTCAAAACATATTTTATTTATTTATTTAATTTTACTTAGTGGACCTTAGCCAATTAAGGATTAACATCTTTAATATACCTAATGAATTCCCAAAAAGTAAAACATGAATGAATAAAGTAATTGATGGCAGTAGAGATACGTACTAGTGGCATTATAAATTGGGATAAAAGGTAGTTAGTATAGTAATTTGCCAAAAAAAATCATATGGCTTCCGACAGATGACGGTATGATCGTCTTGCATTGCAGCAGATGTAAAATGGGCGATCGGCTACAGAGAGCAGAGTCAAAGGTGCCGCTCCTTTCGTCCTCATTCCGCTTGAAAATCGTCAAAATGAAAGCAAATCCTCATTTAGAGTAAAGAATTCCATGTCTTCTTTCGTGGTTGAGCCATGCTGCGGCTATATTAGTAGTGGGTATAGTTGTAGCAGGAATGGGTCGGCTCGACCGGGGAAGGACCACGCTTCTCACAGAATACCAACTTAAAAACGCTGCTGTGTTTCGTATGGTGACTGTAGAGAACCGGATAACTTTTTTACTGTAAACGAGGCATTACATCTTATTCCTCACGGGTGACAACGCTTCTGCATTTTGATTAGTAATCGAGAATAGATTTCTATGGGCCGCAGCAACCACTTATCATCAGGTGGACTGTGTGCTCGTTTGTCACCCTTATCGTATAAAAAATGTACATCACTTACACTACGGGCTGATGACACTAGATATTTACAGGCTAGAAATAGAAATAGGAATAGAAACTTTTTTTTTTCAATGTAGATTATAAATAATTCTTAATGAAAATCGTTATAATGTTTAATTTACCACTTGTTCGGAAGACACTTCTTTCCTGGAAAGAATCAGCAAGATACCCAGCGTCACTTTTTTTTTCAAAAATGAACAGTTAATATATTATGTTCCATAGTTAACTATATTAAACAAATTAAAAATAGATTGGTAGTCATCACCTCATTCCCAGGGTTAGTTATCATCGATAAATGCCTTCATCTTTGTTTAATAAAATTGTTCTTTTTGACTGAGGAAAGAAGCAGTGGAAGATGATAATTATTGCGATTCTGTTCTTACTATCACAATTGAAACCTTCTACAGCTTCAGTTTAAATATTGCAAGCAAAAATTTTATAATTTGTTCAATTATAACACCCCAGATTAAAGCTGTGTGTCGGCTTGACGTGTGAAATCCGGCCCTTTCAGACGCTCCCCTAAAACGCTGCGTCACGCCTGTCTAACAAGTCTAGCTTAATCCTTTCGCTGTTCGTAATCTTATGAAAAATGTTCGAGTAATTTTCGTGCCGAATATTGCAATGACATTATTTCTACTGTACTGAGTGAGCTTTATTACTTACTGTTATAGAAGTTTATTTATTATTTATTTGTGATTGCTGTATATTGTTTTTGATTATATTGTTTATAGTATGAACCGTTTTTCTTTCATTTTTTTTTATTGAAGCCTGTAAACGTCCACTGCTGAACATAGGATTCTCCATGGATTTAGTTTGTTGAGATTTGTTGAGATTAGTGGTGATGTATTTAATGCATGCATTTTAGGGAGGGTGTGGCATTGCGGGATTATTACGCGGATCTTGGCTAATTAATTTTAAACATCTTTAATATAATGGATCTCTGCAAAGTAACGCCTGATTCTATTAATTATCTCCATTGATTGCTCATAAGGAGTATATTTACCAAAACTGTCGCGCTTGGCACGCGGGTAGGCAATCGCAGTTTTTGGTACGAAGTTCCTTATCGGACGGTACGGGTTTGGCGGATGGGAGGTAGGCGACAAAAAGTGTAAGATTTTTTCATCACTACCCCTTGTGTCGTAGTGTATTTTATTTTAAATGACTCTTCATTTTAATAGACACTAAAATAAATGTATTTATATTTGTTAATCAATAATATAATACGTTTATCAATAACAATATACTACGAGTATGAAAGGAACTTCGTTTCAACCCAGTGTTCCACGACACTCACGCATGGTTTTTTTCAGATTTATTTTATTTTAGTTTTAGTTTTTAGGAAGACTTAAAGAAGAAAAAATATAAAAGCGGCCAAGTGCGAGTCGGACTCGCCCATGAAGGGTTCCGTAGCAGCAAGTAACATAATTTACGATTTATGATATATTAAAAAAACTACTTACTAGATCTCGTTTAAACCAATTTTCGGTGGAAGTTTACATGGTAATGTACATCATATATTTTTTTAGTTTTATCATTCTCTTATTTTAGAAGTTACATGGGGGACACACACATTTTATCACTTTGGAAGTATTTCTCGCGCAAACTATTCAGTTTAGAAAAAAATGATATAAGAAACCTCAATATCATTTTTAAAGACCTATCCATAAATACCCCACACGTATGGGTTTGATGAAAAAAAATCTTTGTGTTTCAGTTCTAAGAATGGGGAACCCCCAAAATTTATTGTTTTTTATCTATTTTTGTGTGAAAATCTTAATGCGGTTCACAGAATACATCCACTTACCAAGTTTCAACAGCATAGTTCTTATAGTTTCGGAAAAAAATGACTGTGACATACGGACGGACAGACAGAGAGACATGACGAATCTAAAAATCTAATAAAATCTAAATAAGGGTTCCGTTTTTTGTCATTTGGCTACGGAACCTTAAAAATCAAAGAGTATTAATTTAAGATTATTATAATAGAATTTGACGGCTTCGTGGCGTAGTGGCTTAGCAATGAGTTGCAATGCTTGGAGCCGCGGGTTCGAATCCCGCACGGAACAAGTATTTGTATGGCCTACAAATAATTGTTCCGGGTCTGGATGTTTGTCCTTGTGCAATTTATGTTTTTGTAAACTGCCTCCACGATACAGGAGAAAATCCTAGTTTGGGGGTAACGTGTTTTCTAAAAAAAAAATAGAATAATTTCAGTCATGATAAAACAAAAAATGAAAAACGTGGTAGTGCTATACTGCATCTATATTATGGTAGGTATATCTAGAGAAAATATTAAGCTTTTTGTTGACATTTCACTGGTAACACGCACTATTTGTGCGTGTTGGCAGTGATGACTTATGGAACTGAGACGTGGTCGTTCAGTGCTGGCCGTATGAGGAAGCTCAAGGTCGCTGAGCGAGCTATGGAGAGGGCTATGCTCGGGGTTTCTCTGCGTAATAAACTTAGAAATGAGGATATCCGCAGTAAAACCAGAGTTATCGACATAGCCCGACATATTAGTAAGCTGTAGAGGCAATGGGCCGGCCATAAAGCTCGAAAAACCGACAACCGATGGGGAAAAAAGGTTCTCGAGTGGCAGCCTCGTACCGATAGGCGAAGTGTAAGGTGACCCCCCAGTAGATGGAGTGATGACCTGGTAATACATGCAGGAAGTCGTTGAATGTAGGTGGTTCAGGACCGTGCTTTGTGGCATTCATTGGGGGACACCTATTTTCAGCAGTGGACTTGTAATGGGCTGATGATGATGAAGATAATAATATTGTACATAATATATATTAGTTAATGAAATGACGTCTAGCGAATGCAGTTTTAATACAATATGAGTGAAGTATAATTTATTTCTTATTTGGGTAAAATATTTGGATCAAAAAACAAAGCTTTTATAATCTTGTGGCTATACCTGTCCTACACCTTTCTTTGTTTTTGCTTTCAAGTAAAACAACAACCAACCTAAATCCAAACGCTGCGAAAAGCCGTCTCTCATTTCTTACCATAATAGATAGAAATTATTTCCTTCCTTCTAGTATTAAGGAAACTATGAGACGATCTCGATATTATAACATTGTTAAAGAAATATTGTGTAACTGTTTTCATTTTTCTTATCATATTCGTTGGATATAATGAGTTTTGTTCGGCTTCTACAATTCATAAAAGGACATTCGATCGGATAATATCGGTTACCCACGGATTTTATGAACGTATTGAGGAAATAGCATTGTACTGAATTGGATTCAATTTGTGTACGGTATCGGTTATTTAATATTGAATGGTTAAAAGTTATTTATATCAACAGGATAGGGTTTTATTGTATCTAGAGTAAAGCCAAGCATGAAGATTCATATATCATTCATCACCATCAGTTCTGTGGTAGTTCCGGGGTTAGGCCTCTTAAATACCCTCTCCACAGCTCGCGACCTAAAGCTTTCTCATATAGATATATTTTCTATAGTATTATAATTCACACCTACTAAACATCAAAGATCCCACAATATCACACTATTGCTGCGTCCATACAGCTTGTCGGTCCGGAATAATAAATCTGTCAGTTAATCTTGCCTCTGACGTGACCTTCACAAGCAGCTCGCCGCGACCTCTGATAAATATCCACGAATAACAGGGAAATATCATGATAAACTATGACTGAGCTTATAACTTTTATTGTTTTCTTTTTTATATTGGTACGAGTACGTAATCATAAAGCATTCGATGTTTTAACACTTTCTTTTACTGTGAATATTTAATGTTTGATGAGACTAAGTTTTTTTATAACTATGTAGTGTCATCATCATCATAATCTTACAAGCCATCTGGATCCATCGACTTCCTGCCTCTCTTACGAGGTTATCCCTCCGTTTAGTGGAGGGCCGTAATAGACTTCACTTACCAGTACGAGGCTACTACTTGGGATCTTTTCATCCCTTTTGCTTGTTGTTTCTCCAACCTAGATGGTCAGAACATTGCCACTTAATTTACTGATACGTTGGACTATATCAGGTTTTACTGAAAATATCCTTAGAACGAAGGCTATCACTCAGAGAATAATCCTTAAAGAAGTCTAACAAGCAAAGAAACTCCATGCATAACCCTCTGTATAGCTCGCTAACGACGTTGAGCTTCCTCAAAGGGTAGAATAGAATAGAGTAGAATAGAACGATTTTTATTCAATATAGATTATTACATAATACTTATTGAAAGTCATTTTTTTATTTACCACTGGTTCGGAAAATACCTCTGTCCTGGGAAGAACCAGCAAGAAATCCAGCGGGACTTTTTCAACAACTCGGTCATAAGTGATATCTGTATATCATCACTGGAAACACGCATTGGCTTTACGCTTTTGTTTGTTAGTAATTGTAATATTTTTAACGGTTTCAGCTGAAATAGACACAATAGTTAAACAATTGAAATGTTCATGTTTTGGTTGATAGAATACAGAAAGGGTTAAAACTTATTAGTTGGAAATCTCATCTGTGGTTGATGTGGGTTATACATGCGAATTAGAGCAAAGCCGAAAAGGAGATACAGAATATGTTGCACTTGTACTTATTACAAAATTATTAAATCGCAACTTATGTAGTATCATATTAACATTGAAATTGTTATAAAGGTAAAACTCAACAGCATTTCTACAATAAAACCAATATCTGGCAGATAATCAAAACGGAATAGAAAACAGGTCATTATGCATACTTGGATAAATTGTGCCAAATAGAAAGAACAATAGAAATGAAGGTTACCCCAAAGTTTACTCCAAACCTCATTATCAAAGCGGACGTGATCGGATTCAACAACTTGTATAAGTAAATTTTATTTTTTAGGAATATCCAAGAGATCTGAAAATGTTATTTAAATTGAGACGGCCTAAGAAAATTGAGCAAAAATCGAGGAGGATAAAATGGTGTGAAATATATTTATATCATTTTATTTCCTATTTTTCTACCGACTTCAAAAAGGAGCCGGTACTCAATTCGACTGCTTGTTTTTTATGTGTGTTACCTCATAATTTTTTACTGGGTGAACCGATTTCGATGATTATTTTTTTATTTAAAAGCTGGTGCTTCACATGTGATCGCATATGAATTCAAGGTCTGACCAATAGTTTTTGAGTTAATCTTAATAATTTATATTGAAGTCGCTGTACAAAATTTTTAATTTTAAAATATCATAGTTAGATGTTGCATAGTGGCTTTTTGTTTTTATTTTTTTAATATAGGGATGACAAACTAGCACACAGTCTACCTAGTGATGAGTGGATGCTAAAGTTCATGTATATTTACATCTATCCTCGATTAAAGCTTAAAATGCAGATGCGTTACCACTTCTGAGGATTAGTGCTCAGAGGTGGTGGCTTCTTAGGACGGAATATCTCGTTTCCAGTATAAAGGATCTCCGGGACTCTGCACCTATCATCATCATCATCATCAAAACAGCCCTTCACAAGTCCACTGCTGAACATAGGCCTCCCCAAGGAATACCACAGAGCAAAGTCCAGGTGATGCAAATGCATGCATACAGATGGATGCAGGTGGCTCAGGACCGATACTTCCTGCATGTCTTCGCCGAACTTTGCCTACCAGTACAAGGCTGCCACTCGAGAAACATTATTCCCCATCGCTGATTATATTTATTAATCGGCATAAAGCCGTATTATTTTCAGTAAGCTACACTGAAGCAAAACAGGAACAGAAATGAAAAGCGTACAATTAAACGGGCCCAGAGCTTGACAGACGAGATCGTTTCCGATACGGACAAACGTCAAGCGGACTACGGACTCATTGTACTTCATCCGAGGCCGCTTTTGTTCTATTTGCGGGTATTTAATTGGCACTTCATACGTGAGGGCAGGAAGTCAAATAGAAATTGTAGTTTCTGTTTTTTTTTTTAAATACTCCGCATTGTTTTCTTTTTGGTTTCAACTCAAGTTACCGTGTAGCTATTGGTGTCAGAATATCATCCCATGGTTTTCGTAAGAGGTTGGTTGCTAACTCCCCTGGTAGCTCCAGGTCAAACAGGCAGCAAGAATGACAGAGGCCTAATACAGTCTGCTAAAAATTATAAATGGACAATATTGTAATTAGTAATTTGTTAAATACTCTATTTCGATCATTAATAGATTCAGGCGTTACTTTGTGGAAATCCATTATATTAAAGATGTTCAAAATTAATTTGCTAATATTCGTGTAGTAAAAAATACTAGTATTTTGTTGCGAATCTTGGCTTATTAATTTTTAACATATTTTACTTTATTTCATGACAACTTAATTTCCTAATAGTATGTAGCTAAATGCACAGTTTTTATGCCTCAATTTCTAAATATTTTTCATAAATGTATTTTGCCACAAGCAAAGCCAATCTTGTTCAAATAGTGAAGTAAAGGTAAGGTTTAATATAGGTAAAAATCTATTTACAACAAAGCGTTTATTTGTAAGCAATCTTCGGTATACATTAAGACTTAGAAGTCAAACAGCAATAAAGGGAATCCTTATAAGTTCGCAATATAGAGGTTGTTAGTCCCTTTTACGTGCCTTAAAGATACTTTAAATAACAATCCTCTATATATTTTATTTAATTCCTTTAACAGGTTTGGTATACAAAGATCTAAAAATTTATATTTAAGCTGACTTCAGAGATGGAGGCCTGTATTTTTTAGTATGTTTGTTTGGCGTTTTCTTCGCCAATTGTTAACTGAGTTTAATGATTCGTTTTATTGAGGAAAATATTTCAACCTTAATTTTGACGCCATTCCACTTGTCATATTATGGTTGTAATAATGCTTAGTACACACCATTGGTTCAGTAAGTGTCGGGCCACGCATAATGTAGAGGTAGGGTTCCGTAGTTGCACGTCACTATGTGAACTTAGAAGGGGCTTTCTTGATACTATTATATAGTTTGACTGCTATAAAGACTAAAAATGGGCCTAAATAGGACTTGGATTATTGAATGACTTATTTTCTTAGCAGACTTATAGGGAGTGGTGTGAAAAACGTTAAAAAAGTTTTCAATTTTGAAAATAATACAATGTACCTACATCAAATCATTCACATACCAAGTTCATACAAAATGTTTATAGTTCCCTATCCATCGATTACTTGCCAACAGTGCAACCCAAAGATATACATGACCGTAACAAACCTCCCGTAAACGACGTCTGTTTTAAACTATCCTGAGGGTCGCCCGCGTGAACCAAGAGTTCTATGAATCAAACTGTAGGCCTACAATAGCTGCTGACTAAAATTGTTTTACATCTTCTATTTTTTTACAGCTTACAATTACTGATAAGGTTATAATTCAGCTATTTTTAGTTCATTTTCCATCCATCATTTTCAATCCATGTGCATTTTATAAGTTGGTCGACTATTACTCGTTTAGTTGTTAAGCCTTCTTAGCTCTGATTGTTTTCCTTTTAACTTTATTACATATACTACTATCGTGTATGTAATGTTTAATACTATCGTGTGTGAAAAGTTCACGTTTTCAAATACAGCGGCGTAGTGAGTACACATGACTAAGAAAATACCGCTTTAAAGCTAAATATTTCTCAAACGGAGCCCTGAATTAAAAACATGTTTTTCCATACCCCAATATTTTTGAAGGATAAAAATATACACCTGTATGGAAGGTACCCGAAATAAAAATGTTTTTCGAGATTTTATTAAACAAGTTTGTAGGCGTGTTTAATATCTTTAACTATGCCAAATTAAGTACATCTTTGTTGCACCTAGCGTTTCTGAGCAAAACCACGGACGGACGGACATGGCGTAACTATAAGGGTTCCTTGTTGTTTAACTACGGAACCCTAAAAAACAAATAAGTAATAAGAATGAAAAACAATTCACATAATTTTAGAGCTTCTGAAATTGGTGCTAAGAAAACAGAACCACCAAATTTTACCTCTTTAAATGTCTATTTTGTTGAGTAAGAAAGAAGGCGAAGAAAGTGCGATAAAAAACAGTGTTGAATTTAGAGACATATAAATAGACGACTTCATAGACGACAACAGAATTTAATTTTCCCATTAAGTTTTTTTTTTTTATAGAACGGGGCAAACGAGCATGCGGCTCACCTGATGGTAAGTGACTACCGCCGCCCATGAACAACCGCAACACCAGGGGAATTGCAGATGCGTTGCCGGCCTTTTAAAAAGGAGTAAGCTTTTTTCTTGAAGGTCCCTAAGTCGTATCGGTCCGGAAAAATCGCTGATGGTAATCGATTCCACAAGGAAGTCGTGCGAGGAAGAAAACATCTTATAAATCGCACAGTGGTGGACCGCCAATCATCCAGATGGTGTGGATGGTATCGGGAGTTCTGCCGCGATGTGCGTTCATGAAATTTGGCGGCTGGGTTTAATCCGAACAATTCCTCAGAGCACTCCCCATGGTAGATGCGAAAGAAAATGCAAAGAGATGCAACATCTCTTCGCAGTGCCAATGAATCGAGCCGATCGGAAAGGGCTCGGTCGTCGACGATTCGAGCCGCTCTGCGCTGGATGCGGTCAAGTGGAAGGAGCTGGTACTGGGGAGCCCCTGCCCAGAGATGGGAACAGTATTCCATGTGAGGCCGAACCTGCGCCTTGTAAAGTTGCAGGCGGTGTGCCGGCATGAAATACTGTCCCGCTCTGCTGAGAACGCAAAGCTTTTTAGAGGCCAATTTGGCCTTCTCTTCCAAGTGACCACGAAACTGGACGTCACTCGATATGTCGACTCCGAGGATACCGATACTGGCTGAGGCAAGAAGGGGAGTGCCTTGAAACTGAAGAGATACGACAAAGGGGTTCTTTTTAGCGGTAAACGCGCAAACTTGTGTCTTCTGAGGATTGAACTGGACTATATTTTGTCGCCCCCAATCCGAGACTTTGTCCAGCAAAGACTCGACTTCAGACACAAGTTTGTTCCCGTACTCGGCGACGTTTTCCCGAGAAATATTGGCCCGGCCGGTGTATAGACCATCACCAGTGCTGTCATCCGCATAGCAATGAATGTTACCAGTTAGCAACATATCATTGATATGCAGAAGAAACAGCGTTGGTGATAGCACACAGCCTTGTGGAACACCAGCGTTAATAGGCTTGTAGTCAGAACATGCACCGTCTACAACGACCTTGATGCTCCGATCTGCAAGGAAGCTGGTGATCCAATTGCACAATTTCTCGGGAAGCCCATAGGAAGGGAGCTTCGAAAGAAGCGCTTTGTGCCAAACCGGATCGAAGGCCTTCGCAATGTCCAGACTAAAGGCCAACGCCTCCCCCTTGGACTCTACTGCCTCCGCCCATCTATGGGTCAGGTAGACCAGAAGATCACCAGCTGATCGACCCCGACGAAAACCGTACTGGCGGTCACTAATCAGCTGGTGATCCTCAAGGTACCGGATGAGCTGGCAGTTAATAATGGATTCCATTATTTTGGAGAACAAGGAGGTGATCGCGATAGGCCTATAGTTGGACGGGTCTGAGTAGTCGCCTTTTTTAGGGATCGGGTGGACAAAAGCTGTCTTCCATGAATTCGGGACAACGCCTTGGGAGTAGGAGTACCGGAAAAGACGCGTTAGGACCGGTGCCAACTCCGGAGCACACGTCCTCAGCACAATTGGGGGGATACCGTCAGGGCCACTCGACTTCTGGATGTCCAGGGAGAGAAGTGCTTTGCGAACTGAGCGCTGTGAGAATAGCACATCCGGCATGGAGCACTCACACCGCGGGATGGTCGGCGGTATTTTCCCCCGTCATCAAGAGTCGAGTTGGACGCAAAAAGAGAGCCTAAAAGGTCGGCTTTGTCTTTTGCGTCTTGGGCCAGTGAGTCGTCCTCCCTGTGCAGAGATGGTAGTGATGGCTTACAGAAATTCCCTTGGACAGCCTTGGCGAGAGACCAGAATGCACGGGTTCCCGAAGGAAGGCGAACTAGTTTCTCGCCAATTCTGCCTATGTGCTCTGACTTTGCCTTGGCAATAACTCTTTTGAAGGACCTGGAGGCGAAGTTATACTTCTTTTTAAGTGTGCTGGTATTTACATCCCGAGTCGCCGAAGCCGCAGCCCAGGCTTGATAACACTCCTGCTTACTGCGCAATGCAGTCTTACAGGAGCGACCAAACCAAGGCTGAGATCTGCCTCCGATGGGTACCACAGATGATGGAATAAATAGTTCCATTCCCTGTAGCACCACATCAGTGACAGAGTCAGCAACAGCGCTACGATCATCCGGCAAGAAGCAAACCCGCCCCCATGGGTAGGATGCAAAGAAAGAACGCATTCCGTCCCAATCCGCCGACCTGTAATGCCAAACACGGCGGCAACCTGCAGAACGCAACCGCGAAGGGAGCGTGAGTGGCACGACAAGAGCCGAGAGGAGCATCGACGGAAACCTGATATCTGTCCGGATGAGAGGTCAGCAGAAAGTCCAACAGGGAAGGTGTATGATCCTCCACATCTGGAATCCGCGTAGGCGAAGTAACCAGTTGTGTCAGACCATATGCCAAGGCAAAGTCATAAACAGATCTCCCCGCATGATCGGTTAAACGTGAACCGAGCCATTCGGCATGGTGGGCGTTAAAATCGCCAAGGATCACGATCTCTGCGGATGGGACCTGTTGTAGCAAGGAATCTGTAGCCATTTGGACGTGGTCAATGAGTCGGTCTGTTTCGGCATTACCGCTATGGGACCTATAGAGGCACCCGTAGACGCACGGATGGTCGTCGCTGTCTACGCGTAGCCAAAGGATGGACAGGTCTGAACCTTCAAGACTGCCGAGGCGTCGAGAACAGATGTCCTCTCTGACATACACGCAAACTCCAGCCCGAGGCACAAAGGAGTGCTCCAATTTGTACCCCGGGTAGGAGAGATACGAAATATCAGCCGGAGAGGAAACCTGCGTCTCGGTCAGAAAGAGCAAGGCCGGCTTCGCCGTCTCGAGATGGTAGTGGACGGCGTTTAGGTTAGAGTGAAGTCCCCTGATGTTGCAGAAATTCACGGATAGCGTGGCAGGGGTCGCCTTGGTATTGTTGCTCAGTTTGCCCCGAGCAGTTTTGTTTTTGAGCGGAATTTTGCCCCCCCCCCCCCCCCCCAGAATACGCGGGGCAGCCTGAGCACCCACGCTCAGGATTGGAATAACATGGTCGTGGATGCTCAGCGAGGGATTCTCCAGGGGTACTGGTACCCTCCTGGGGTAGTCTACTGTGTAATTCCGCTACCATGTTGATGGGGGGGGGGGGGGTGGAATTGGGCCTCCGGCCACCTGCGCTCACCAGACGAGACGCAGAAGCAGAGCCTCTACTTCACGCCGGTATTCTGTGAGGTCGTGGTACCAACCCGGCTCGAGCCGGCCCATACGTGCAACAGCAAAAACTGCTGCGGGGCTCTACCACCGTTAAGTGCGAGACAAAGATAAATGCAGTGATTAAATAAAACTAATTTTTAAGGATTTTATCAAGTTTACTTTAACTTTTTAGTTCTCGACGTTTCGGGTGCTTTACAGCACCCATGGTCACGGAGGGAGGACTGAGGTGTTTGACGTCCCGATGTCATAGTTAGCCCGCCTACCTTCAGCTTTTGAATATTAATTTTTGGTCCGATCTCTATTTCCTGGCTGGATGGCAATCTGACACGATCATAAGGAGATCAGGCGCACGGGTAGCAACGAATGTATGTTCTATCAGAAGTATCGGAGAAGCTATCACAACTTTCAAATGGGAAGTTAATAAATTGCTTAAATTTTTTTTAACGTGTCCGACTCATTCACGAAAGTTGCGAAAGTGCTCATCTCATTGGTTAATAACAAAAACGAATTATTTTTTTACTTCTAAAACTTCACTTTAGTTGCTTTCACTCTAGTTGCCTCCTCAGAATGGAAGTTTTCATGGACCACATCATAAATCATAGACCACCATAGACAAAAATATCAAATGATATAACACCCTGACGCGTTTCTACAGTATGAACGATGCCTTTTTTTATAATTTATCTCATAAATGTGACACACCTATTCTTCCTGAAAAGAAGGGATGCCATCAAAAACATAACTTGTAAAAAAAACTAAGTCTCGCAACTCAGTTCCTCTACCGTAAAAAGTTGTGAGATCCATGTAATACCAAGTCGGTTAATTTATTCAGTCCCTACTTAAGGGTCTTTCTGTCTTAAGTTATTACGTAATTAGCTAATCTAACAACACCATATAGTGACCACATTAATACTAAAAATCTTTTATATTTTAAATAAATAAATTGACTTGGCAATCGCACTAAACAATCTAATTTAATATAATATGTATTACTTGAGAGATACATTGTGTTTTCATGCAATGGCCAAGTCAATCTATTTATTTAAAATATAATAGATTTTTAGTATTGATGTGGTCACTATAAGATGTTGTTAGGTTAGCTAATTACGTACTCGTAATAACTTAAGACAGAAGGACCCTTAAGTAGGGACTGAATAAATTAACCGACTTGGTATTATATACATCTCACAACTTTTTACGGTAGAAGAACTGAGTTGCGAGACTTGGTTTTTACAAGTTATGTTTTTGATGGCATCTTATTTCTTTTCGTAGATTGTTATATCTATACCTATTTATTCCATTATATTATACATATATATAGGTACACGGATTCATTCACTGCAAATATAACTTTGTAATCCTATGTATGTATATAAGATTACAAAGTTATATATGCAGTTGGTGTATCTCAAAAACTGGCCCGAAATTGTAAAAATTTTAGTTTTTTCTTGATTTATATACTAAACAATAATTGTATTCCAAATTTGAAGCTTCTATATCTGCTAGAAGTGCCTTAGAGTTTTGATGATCGATCAGTGAGTGAGTGACAAAATTAAGAAAGTTTGACTAGTAATAACTCTTAAACTACTGGTTCAAATTTAATGAAATTTGAAATAAACAGAGTTTATGTAATGCCTACTTGGTTACTGAAAATGCAGGCTTCTAGTTTTATCCACAACGAAGTGATAGGGTTTCAAAAATGGCCTGAACTGTTTCGAGAAAAGGATGGTACGGCCGTGCCGCTTTCTTGCTCGACTTGGCGGGGGCACTGTCGTGCTCCCAGATAGGTGCTGTATAAATTATTATGTGCTATTGCAAAGACTGTGTCTGTCAAACCAAAATTTGTATACTTACATCAAGAGCGTTGTAAGACATGCAAACATATTTTTATCTTATTATTAGTTTTAAGTTGCTAAAAATGTTATATTTTTATTGTTGTGAAAATCAACGATCAGAGTGTAATATTGTCTTTTTCTTTTCTCTTTTTTTTTCACCAACCTATTAAAATCTAAAGAAAGAGAAACAACTTTCGTCCGTCGCTGCATTAGATATTTTAAACCTGACGTAAATATAATTGTTATATCGCCACATACACATTAGTCATGATATTACTCACGCATTGCCCATAATCTCCCTTTGGATATCCTTTTACGGCAATGATATTGCCAATAAACTTTCTTAAACAACGCTTGTATAAATAACCAGAAGATACGGTAGTCGCTAAAAGCGATAAGAGTGAAGTTTATCCACATCATCCGCAATTTCGAAGTAAAGTAAATGCAATTAGCAAAGCAATTTAAAACAATATAACATCAAAACATAAAAAGTGTATGTGCACATATTCTTTTTATGTTATATTATATATTATGCGTGCGTAATTTTAATAATTTTATATAAATGGAATTAAATAAAAATACGTTTTACGTGGTAGAGACATGATGCACCTATATTACTGGTATAGTTGTAGCACGAATGGGTCGGCTCGACCGGGGAAGGAACACGCTCTCACAGAATACTAGGGTAAAATAGCAGCTTAACGCTGCTGCGTTTCGTATGGTGAGTGTAACGAGGCATTCCATCTTAGTCCTCACGGGTGACAACACATCTGCATTTTGATTCGTAATCGAGGGTAGATGAAGATATCTACGGGTCACAGCAAACACTTACTATCAGGTGGACTGTGTGCTCGTTTGTCACCCTTATGCTTTAAAAAAAATTATAATGAAAAGTAACTTAAGATTCATTAAAATAAATTTTATAGATTTTATTGCTTTTAATTATAATTTAATATAATAAAGTATGTAATAAATATAAGATTTTTTTTTATTTTAGTTTGCGCCAGGAAAAGCACAGCGAGGATGTTAATCCTTACAAATAGTCATGTCTCGGGAAGCCTAACAAGTTTGCTGCAATCCGCTTAAATATAAGTTGACACTGCTCAGAAATATACGTCATTCATGATTTTTATTAACTGTTAGCAACTTTCCTCTATTTCTTTTTATTTTTAAACACATAAAATATGGACTTTAAAGATAATCTATTACTATGTTGAAGTTAATTTATGTAGATTTTTAGCGTCTTTATTTAGCTTTGCGTTTAATATGCTTTGGTGCAGTGTAATGGCGGTGTAAGAATACCCACTATACCGTATCAACCCGTGGGTGTCGTAAGAGGCGACAGATGGAAACATATCAAGAGATGAGCAGCAGCGTCTTCCTATTAACGATTAAATATAAAAATTAACTGTGGTTGCCAATCCGCTTGCCAGGCGTGGCAACTATGGCAAATATACCCCCTTTGAGGCAATCTATGGGGGAAGCTTATGTACACCAGTGGACCTTAATAGGCAGTAACGGCAATGGGTCACCTTGCAACGTCTTATAATTTCTTTATATTTTTATAAACTTTAAATTTGAAACACATAAAAATCTTACTAAGAAGGTTGTCATTGATTAAGAGGTTTGTCAATGTCTGAGAGGGTTTCGCCTCTCAGAAATGAGATGAGGCCTGAACCCAGTACGCTATACTGTGCCCCGTGGGGCGTATTATATATATACTAGCTGTGCCCCGCGGTTTCACCCGTGTCATCACGTGTCCGAGATGCGCGACATGACCCAGTTCAAGCATTCTATAACGGCTAGGGTTTAAACGTCGTTCGCGCGCCCAGTCAAGTATTGAATTATTTTAATTTTACATTATCTCTTAAACTATGCGTCCAAATAACATGGTATAAAGAACAAAGTTTATCTTCATAAAATTGTCTTGATGATGAAGTAACTTTCGTTCGTAAGGATAAATAGGCCATGCCTAATAATAACGCTCATAAATCACTTTTAAATTTTTAATATTTTTTGTCACAAAATACCAAATTATGGCTTATGTATTAGAAATAGACATATGGTATCTCGAACTTTTTTTAGACGGAGTAAAGGTCTATATTTTTCTATAACATTGTATCTACGTATCCCTAAAGATAACACCAGCGTACGCGGATAAATCATTTCGGTAGTGCTTTTTCTTCTGACTAGCTTAACAAATATCCATAATATTTAAGGTTAACTGAGTAATATAGCTTAATGCTATATAGCCTATACTATTTCACATAAATCTGGCTATAATATACAAAAAGAATTTTTCAAATCGGACTGGTAGTTCCAGAGATTAGCGCGTTTAAACAAACAAAAAAACAAAAAACTCTTCCGCTTTATTATATTATATATATATATATACTTTAACATTTTTAACTTTAAAAGTCATGCAATATATTTGAAGTAGATTTTCAAGTACATGACAATATCCCCAAGGAGTTTCTAATCCTTATAAATAGCAGTGCAAGTAATTCTAAAACTACTATAGTAAATAGGATGGGAAATTCAAACTGATGTTGATTGATTGATTGATGATGAATGATTTTTATTGACCATTGATAAACATTGTTGAAAATGATAAATTTATATTAAAGCAATGTCGTAGCGACAGTGCAATATATTATGTGTGCAACATGAATGGAACGGCTCTACCGATGCTGCTACTGATGTGGTTCATATGGTAAGTACCGAGATATCCTTTTAACCTTGTGATACCGTGTTTGAATTTTATTTTTTGTTTGCTCCGTGGCACAGTGGCTTAGCAATGAGTTGCGGCGGCCGCGGGTTCAAATCCCACACTGAACAAGTATTTGTATGGCCTACAAATAATTTTACCGGTTTTGTCCTTGTGTAATTTATGTACGTAAACTCTTAGTGTACAGAAAAGCCTAGAGTGAGGGTAAGATTTAAAAAAAATCTCAATCGAGAATAGATATAACTGTCTAAATGTCTAATGATTTCTTATATTTACATAATGATTTCTTATATTTACGCGAACACTACACATTGAATAAAACTATTTTTTACGGATTTTATCGCGTTTAATTTTTTTTTAATTGTTTCA
This sequence comes from Parnassius mnemosyne, assembly GCA_963668995.1. Taxonomy (NCBI): domain Eukaryota; kingdom Metazoa; phylum Arthropoda; class Insecta; order Lepidoptera; family Papilionidae; genus Parnassius; species Parnassius mnemosyne. The sequence goes on along the minus strand of CAVLGL010000137.1, from coordinate 1,962,375 downwards.
AATTAAACGCGATAAAATCCGTAAAAAATAGTTTTATTCAATGTCTAAATGTCACAAAATTCATATGCTATCAGGTAGATTGTGTGCTCATTTGTCACTTTAACTTAAATACCAAAATGTTTAACACAAGCCTAAGCTATTTGAATAATTGCGAAGTTAATTTTTCCGTAATTTTGTAAAACATGTAATAATTAATAGCTACTTTTGTATTTTCAAGTTTCCTTTAGCGTTTTAGGCAATTGTGAGCAGACATTTAGACGCAGAAGCGAAAATTATGGGCAATTTGTGTAACAGAAAACTTCACTGGAGCCATTTTACTAATTAACACTAAAACTCGACGCAAAGTTTTGCATTACGTTTGAATAAGAAATAGAAACCAATTTGTAACGTGCGTGTTCTAAAAGGACATGTAATAATTATATTCGTTAGTAGTATAAGTACTTATTGCCATAGAATAGAATAGAATATCTTTTATTCAATGTAGATCACAAGAATACTTATTAAAGGTAATTTATGAATTTACCACTTTTTCGGGAAAAAAACCTCTGTCCTGGGAAGAACCGGCTAGAAACCCAGCAGGACTATTTTTAAACAATAATTTACAATATAATATGTTGTGCATTTAAATAGGAAAACATCAAGAAACAGCATGATAGCGGGGTTGTTATCAATCATGTACTATTTAGTATTATAGTAACCCTTATTAAACAAAGTTTGCTTTATAAAAAATTTAAAATTTTTAATTATTTATCATAAAGTTTACCATTATCATTAAATCCAACTTTGACCGAGAGGTCAATCGACGGATTCAACTCGGCTGGGTAGCGTTCGGGAAATTACGACACATCTTCTCGTCCGGTATACCTCAAAACTTTAAGAAGAGGTTGTGAAACTTGTGAAGGGCTGTAATGATGATGATGACGATGAAGTTTAAGCCCCGTGTTTTAAACATGGAAATTTAATCATTATAGCGAAAATAAAAGACTTGTTGTGAGTGAGTCGAGAAAAAACAACTTATTGTGTGAAGTGTAGTGCAGAGTAAAGATTGATTAAAAGTAAAATTTCAGTCTATATACGCCTCATTTCTGATAGAGTTTTAGAACAAGGAAATGTCCACCGCGCTGTCCCAATGCATCTGGGCAGACTACACATGTCTTCGACATATTCTTATTAGATCAGATTGAATAGGAAGGCTTGCTGAAACAATTTTTTATAATGTAAAATTAATTTGAACGAATTAGCCTCACTAAAATCACTCAGCTTCCAAACTCGTAAAAATTCTCCGAACATTATTTTTACTGACTTATAAAGGAGTGATGAAAGGATATACTAAAAATTAACTTTTGAAAAACGGAAAACATCTTTAAGAAACTAAAAAGAATAAAATTATTTCCACATAATTATATTCTTATTCAATTCATTTCATTCACACAATTTTATGCGCGGTAGATCCATGCTGCAGTTATAATATTGCTGTAGGACGAATGGGTCTGCTCGACCGCGGCAGGACCACAGGACACTATTAGCGTAAAATAGCATAGATGCTGTTATGTTTCGTATGCTTAGTGTAGATAACCGGACCCTTTTTTATAGAAACGAGGCATTCCATTTTAGTCCTCTGGCGTGACAACCATTTGCATTTTAATTCTTTATCGAGGATAAATTTCGATGTCTATGTGCCATAGCATTAACTAACCGTCAGGTGAACTATGTGCTTGTTTGTCATGCTTATTCTATTAAAAATAAATTGCTTGCTACTGAAGACCGTACTAAGGTATAGTGTAATAGATGAATATACCCCGTCTGTAGCAATTACATAAATTATTTAATTTTTATTTACTTCTTCGTAACCGATTTGCCTTTTCACAATTAAGTTTTTGACATTTTTGATCCAATGGGCGAAGATATCACGTAACGTACATATGAGAATATAGTGTAGTTGGATTGAAAACTTTTACCTTTTTTCGAAGTTGACTGACAAAATTAAGTCAGTCTGAAGTACGGTCTCAATACATCAATTTAGTCAATGCCGTCCCTTAAGTTTCAACACTGTAGTAAGCCTCACTAGGACCAATTAGTCTGTCACGTTGCTCCATTGCGTAGTGGAAATAAACAGTTTTCCTTCACCGTCGAGCACGACACCTAAAAAAAGTTTAATGTATATTATTTGTTGTAAATTTTACGCATTACTTGTTAAGTAATTGTTTCGCTTCCGATGAATATAACTTCTAGATCTATTTAGAACTAGATCTATTCAAAAAGCTTCTATCTATAAATTAATGACAGAACTTTATTTTAGTGCAATTCTAAATTTGTTTCAAAAATTGCGACTATTTATTTTAATCCAGATTTTCTTATTTAATTCAGAGGTCTCTGTCAATTAAGAAATTGACTATTAATTTTCATAACGTTCATTGTTATTCCTTCATTTAACTGTTGGGACAAAATTTTCTTCTCTCAAATTGGTTTTGTTATTCACTGATGAAGTCTCAATTTACATTCGTCAATAACAGTCCGCGTTCTTTTTTATATAATGAAGGCGAAAAGTTTCGTCAACGTTTTAATATTGAAGCTAACAGAAAAAAAATCAGAATTATTAAAAGGAAGATTCAAGAAAATTTATCTACGTATTAATTATTGGTAATCTGTGCTATCGGTCTCTGTAAAATATGCTTGGGTAGTAATTTACAGCAAATATTTCCCATTTGTATTATAGAAGCAATTAAAAAGAATGTCAATTATTTCAAAACAATTTTACATTTGATTGTGTGTTGCCAGTAATGGCATTTATTTTATAACACTGAAGTAACAAACGAAGTTATGGCTAATGCAGTCCATGAATAACTGCGGTCAACTTTTAAGAAAGAAAGCTACAGATACTTTGTAACCTCTGAGCACTGAGTTGGAATGCCTCACAGCCTGCAATTGTACTGATTCTCTATACCCTTCAAACCGCAACATAGTAGTGCAAGCACTGCTACTTTGTGGCAGAAATAGATTAGAGGATGGTACGTACCCAGACATACTACTAGATAGAAAAGAAGTGCTACGACCTGGTAAATCTATTTTTTATTATTAAAAAGGTTACCACAGAGGTGACCCCAAATAATTTTGGAATAAAAATTCCACTTCTAAGTGTGGGTGGTAAAATCACGTTTTTAATGTAGGTAACTATTTATATGCCATTCTGGTCGTTACTTTGAGCTTGGGATATTCTTTTGTCCACTAAAAAGGGTCAAAAAAATCAACTTTTAATAAAATATGAAATAAATTATATTAAAAATTACTATGTAGTGGCGGTTTAAGAATATCCACTGAAACAGAAACAGAAACAGAAACTTTTTAATTTAATATAGATTATAAATAATACTTATTGAAAGTTACTCTTTTGTATAATTACCACTGGTTCGAAAAAAAACCTCTGTCCTGGGAAGAACCAGCGAGAAACCCAGCGGGACTTTTTTTTAAATAACAGCTTACAATCATGTATGTTACACAAATTAACAACACAACAAATTAGAAATAGCTTGGTAGCGATCACCTCATTTCCAGGGGTTATTATAATCTATAAATTCTTTGATATTATAATAACCCTTTTTATACAAACTTAGTTTAATAAAGTTTTTAAACTTTGGGCAGGTCAAATTTTGAATATTTTCTGGAATTTTGTTGTAAAAGCGTATACATCGCCCCAAAAATGAATTACTTACTCGATGGAGTCGAGTAACTGGTACTACTAGCTTGTGTCTGTTCCTAGTATTTACAGAATGAATATCACTTATTTTTGTAAAACTACTTTTATTTTTGTGTACGTACATTACATTTTCATAAATGTATTAAGAGGCCAAAGTTAATATATTAATTTCCTTAAATTTTTGTCGCAGCGATTCTTTAGGCTTTAAATCATAAATTGCTCTTATGGCCCTCTTCTGTAAAACAAATATAATTTCAGTGTGAGCTGCGTGTCCCCATAGCAAAATACCATACGACATTATGCTATGGAAACAGCTAAAGTAAACTAGTCTAGCTGTTTCAACACTAGTTAGAATTCTAATCTTTTTTACGGCATATGCTGCGAAACTAACTCTGCTTGCTAGTTTTGATATATGGGGGCTCCATTGAAGCTTCGCGTCTAGTGTGATTCCAAGAAAAATGGTGGAATCTACAAGACTCAGTTTCTCCCCATTTAAAATTATATTAGTATATAATTGTTTGACATTTGGAGTCATGAATTTCATACATTTCGTTTTAGTGCCATTTAAATGCAAATTATTAACATTGAACCAATTTACTAATTTAGATATAGCATTATTTACTTCGTCATATTTTAGCAATTGTCGACTTAATTTGAAAATTTAAGAAGCGTCATCGGCAAATAATACTATATCATGGTTATCTCCTACTATGTAAGGTAAGTACATTAATGTATACAAAAAACAGAAAGGGTCGAGAATTGAGCCTTGAGGCACGCCCATTTGTACCATCGACTCGGAAGAACTCATACTGTTAATGACAACTTTTTGCGTTCTCTTACTTAAATATGAAATAATTAATTTAAGAGCATCACTTCTTTCACCGTAGTGTTGAAGTTTCCTGATTAATGTTTCATGGTGAACACAATCGAAGGCTTTGGATATGTCACAAAATATACCCAAAGCATCCAGTGGATTCTCCCATGCATTAGATATTTATTTAATCAGCTCAACACCGGCATCAGTTGTCGAGCGACCCCTTGTGAAACCAAATTGATTTTTATGAAGTAAATTATTTATATTAAAGAAATTTAACATTCGATCAAGAATGATTTTTTTCAAAAATCTTACTAAGTATTGGTAGTATATAAATAGGTCTAAAATTGGCGGGGTCTAATGTACTCCCAGATTTAAATAAAGCTAAATGAGGCGCGATTGTATCTGTTATAGGCGCAATAACTTTAACAGAAATCCCCCACAGATCCGCAGTTTTCTTAACATCAATAGTTTTAGTACATTAGACCCCGCCAATTTTAGACCAATTTCTGTACTACCAACATTAAGTAAAATTTTTGAAAAAATTATTTTAGATCAGATGTTAAGTTTCTTTAATATTAATAAATTGCTACATAATAATCAATTCGGTTTTACAAGGGGTCGCTCGACAACTGACGCTGGAGTTGAGCTTATTAAACATATTTTTTGTGCATGGGAGAATTCAGAGGATGCTTTGGGTATATTTTGTGACCTTTCCAAGGCCTTCGACTGTGTTCACCATGAGACATTAATCAGGAAGCTACAGTACTATGGTGTCAAGAACAAAGTGCTTAAACTTATTATTTCATATTTAAGTAATAGAAAACAGAAGGTTATTATCAATGGTAAAAGTTCTTCCGGGTCACCTGTACTAATGGGTGTACCTGAGGTACAGGGCTCGATTCTCGGCCCATTCCTGTTTCTGGTGTATATTAATGACTTACCTCACCTTGTAGGGGATAGTCATGATATAGTATTATTTGCTGACGATACTTCCTTGATTTTTAAACTTAAACGTCAATCATTTAAATGTGACGAAGTGAATAATGCTATATCAAAATTAGTGCATTGGTTTAACGTTAATAATCTGCATTTGAACGGAAATAAAACTAATTGTGTTAAATTTACAACAACGAATGTTCAAAATCTGAATACCAATGTGTTTTTAAATGGGGAGGAATTGAGCCCTGTTGTATCCACTGTTTTTCTTGGCATCACTCTTGACGCAAAGCTCCAGTGGGGCCCCCATATATCCAAATTAGCAAGCAGACTAAGTTCTGCAGCCTATGCTGTAAAAAAGATTAGAGGTCTCACTAGTGTCGAGACAGCTAGATTAGTTTATTTTAGTTATTTTCATAGCATAATGTCTTATGGGATTTTGCTATGGGGAAATGCGGCTGATTCAGAAACTATTTTTGTTTTACAGAAGAGGGCCATTAGAGCTATTTACAATCTAAAACCGAGAGAGTCTCTTAGAGATAAATTTAAAGAAATTAATATATTAACTTTGGCCTCTCAGTATATTTACGAAAATTTAATGTATGTTCACAAAAACAAAGATAGTTTTAGTAAAAGAAGTGATATACATTCTGTAAACACTAGGAACAAACACAAGCTAGTGATACCAGTTTCTCGACTCCACAGAGTCAGTAATTCATTCTTGGGGCAATGTATACGCTATTACAACAAGGTCCCGGAAAGTGTACAGGTTCTCTCTATTACCAAGTTTAAATGTTTTATTAAGCTGAAACTGTATAAAAAGGGTTATTATAGTATAAATGAATACATGGTTGATAATAACCCCTGGGAATGAGGTGATCGCTTCCAAGCAGTTTCTAAAATAAATTTTGTAAATAGTTCGTAATCATTTATATTGTAAAATTTGTTTTAAAAAAAGTCCCGCTGGGTTTCTTGCTGGTTCTTCCCAGGACAGAGGGTTTTTTTTCGAACCAGTGGTAAAGTAAAAAATGACTTTCAATAAGAATTACACATGTAATGTATATTGAATAAAAAATATTCTATTCTATTCTATTCTATTCTTTAAAATATTTTACATTATCTTTTGATGATACTTTATGAAATGTAAAATTCTTAGTACACGCATTTACATTTTGTTTAAGTAATGATCGGCGACGTCAGGAGAAGAATTCAGTGACTTAGTGGTTAATATTGGAGTATCAGTAAAATATTTCTCGAAAACCATTGCAACGTCCTGATCTGATTTGGTTAATTTGTTATTAACACTTAACTGGTAGTTAGAATTGTGAGGGTTGATCTTACCAGTTTCGCTATTAATTATACTCCATGTCATTTTAATTTTATTATAAGCCGTCTTAATTTTGTTGGAGCACACTCTTTTAAATATTTTTGAATATTTTTTTACATATTCCCTAAATTCGACGCTATGGTTATATGACCTTTCATGGTAAAGATCATATAACCTATGTCTGCTCTTATGGACTCCTTTTTTGGCCCATTCATTAAATGACTTCCGACTGTTCAAGGAGGATGTTTTAGAAGTAAGAGTATTATTAAATTCATTGCAAATAAGCTTAAATAATGTTCCATACAAAAAAATTGGATCATTTTGGTATGAAAGTGATGGAAGTTTTTTCACTATGTTACTTCTAAATTTTTCCAAGCGACGTGCATTTACTGGAACAGGCACAACTTTCTCACCTACATCCTTTTTGTGAACATAAGGTAACGAAACTACTTGTCCACAGTGATCAGAACATAATTTTTGAATTATACATTTATGCAACGGCTTCAAATTTGTAAAAATGTTATCTATACATGGTGCACTAGATTTAGCAATACGCGTTGGCTCTAAAAATAAATTAAAAAGACCATATGATTTAAACAATGATCTAAATTTAATATTGATTGAGGAAGCTTCTAGGAGATTGATATTAAAGTCTTCACATACTACAACAGATTCATTATGTTTATTAAGCTTAGCAAAAACTTCCTCCATAATTTTTTCAAAAGTATCGTATATAGAACATGGGGGTCTGTAGACGCTCACAACAATGAGGTGCTCAAACTCAACACATGCCATTTCTACAGTTCGCTCAACAGAGAGGCTCACAATATCTTTACGTTCTTAACGTGACAATAATTTACTAGCTAATATTAAGGAGCCACCTCTTAAAACCGTTTCTCTATTGAAAGAACTGACCACCTGGTGATTACTGAAGTTAAACATTAAGTTATAAGCTTTTAACCAATGTTCAGTAATACATAAAATATGAATATTGTTGCTATTTAAGAAGAACTCAATTTTTAGCTCTTTGCCTATCATGCCTTGTATATTTTGATGCACCAGGTGTAAACAATTTTCATTTTCACTCTGTGGAGTCATACAATTAAAGATTTGTAAGCTACATTCTAAATTATTTAAATTATTACCACTGCTAGAGATTACCTCTATTGTCTCATTTTCTAATTTAAATTACTTGGAACTGATTCCAAATTACATATTAAGTCATTATACTGCTCAAAAGGAGCAGATGTCTGTGTAGCCAAGTCCTTGGCTGAGTTAATATATAAACAATAAGATAGCACATTTGCTATCTGTCTTAAAATATATTTAGATAGGTAATACCTATCTCTAGTCAAAAATTTCTCAATTAAATTATTTATGTCTATTAAATTAAATTTATTATTATAATTATAACAATCAAATGTCAAGTTTAAATTATTATTACATGAAAAGTTATTCATTAATAGATTTAAATCATATCTTATTTTATTTTCCTGCGGCCAACCCTGTGTGTAAGGCAATGTAAACAAGATAATTTTATGTACATTTAAAGTATTTAGATTGTCAATATATTTTAATAATTGATTTTTGTTTACATTGCCTCTTCTCCCAACAAGAATTATTAATGTGCTATTAGGGCAAAATTTACTAGCTAAAACTTTATTCATTATATGACTAAAGCATGCTCCTGGCATGCAATAATTACTGATCGTATGTCCTTTTAAACAGTTATTTAACATCATGCCCAAATTTTTGCCTATGTCATCACAATACATAATAACTTTATTTATTTTTTAATATTTAATAAAATAATACTAAAATTATTTTTTAATTTTAATAATACTATCCCTTATCTCGTGTGTGTTGTAAGATTTTATACGTGGTAGAGCCATGCTGCAGCTATATTAGTTGTATAGTTGTAGCACGAATGGGTCGGCTCGACCGGGGAAGGATCACTGGCTAGAAAACTGGCTGGAAAAATTGGCTTTCACATTTTACCGTTACCGTTACAGCCTATTAAGTCCGCTACTGAACATAGACCTCCCCCGTAGATTGCCTTACAGGGGGGATATTTGCCATAGTTGCTTTAACACATTATTAGGAAGACGCTACTGCCCAACTCCTGATATTTTTAAGGATAGAAAATAATATAGTAATTAACACGTCAGCTTTTATATTTGGGGCATAATTCTTCATTCGCTATATTTTAAAACCGACTTCTAAAGCTGTAATGTAGAAATTATTATTATTATTTTAAGTTATTTGAAATCGGTTCTTACTTTTTATTAAATGTATAGTTTTTTGGGACCCTCATATGTATTATATTTAATTAAATCCTTTTTTGTGTTCTGGTTTGAATATTCAGTAACACACGTGTTTATACTGTATTTAAATCGTTATAGTGAAGTTATTTACGAGAGGAGAACATTCTCTAACTCTTTTAGACAGTTTTGCTTTGTGATTGATGGAATCTTTATATTGCAGGTAGTAAATCCTCCACTTACTCTACTCTAGTTACTTTAAAAAATTTTAAGTTAAATAACTTACTAAGTAAGCACGCTTAAACCTGGGTTTACTAACTATAATTTTTTATTTTACTAAAAGTGTATTAGTTTAAATTATAAAAATATGCTTTTCCAGCTGATTTTAGCGAAAGCAAAGTTACAATGCCTACATAATTATATAGCTCACTTATTCTAAGCTCTATTTTATTTTATTAGGTGTTACCGAACAATTAAAAAATAAATTATTATAAATAGAAATTTCGCTGCATAGAAGAATTCACTAAGTTGTATCGTACTACTATGTAACATTATTCTAACAAAAGCCACCAAGTGTGTTAAATTAATGTGTAAGAAAAAATAGTTATAACTAAATTTAGTTGGTTATAAAAAAAAATCAGCAAAGTGCGAGTCGGACTCGCGCACTGAGGGTTCCGAACAAATGTGTAGGTATATATGTTTAAAATTATTAAAAATATTTTTATTATATGATGTAACTAAAAATTTATGCTTTTCGCAATTTTTCCTTTATCTGTGCTATGAAACGTTGTTTCGTACTAAATTTCAAGATTCTGAGTTCACGGGAAGTACCCTGTAGGTTTTGATTCCCTTGCGAATGTCGAAAATTTACGGCATAAACGGCTGTATCTTTTGATTGCGTTGGCTTAGAAGTTTGATTTTTTCATAGCTCTAAGGGACAGTAGACTTGAGTATTTGATATGAATTTCAGCTTGATACCTCCACGCGTTCCTGAGAAAAATGGTCTTGACAGACAGACAGACTGACGGAAAACAAAGTTATCATATAAGGGTTCCGTTTTTACCTTTTGAGGTACGGAACCCTAAAAATCAACATAATATAAATAGTAATAGTATTTAACAGCTGTTATTCCATTCGAACACTTGTTCAAATTTATAATTTTTTTAGTTTAAATCTAGGGCATGCAAAATTATCTATATCTATAAAAGTAGGATTATAAAACTAAAACATGCAATTTTTATTCGTTCGCGAAGTATTAAGAGCAAAGTAGGTGTCTGTACGAACTTAAAGTTTTTAAGCAGTGCATGGTACTACATAGCTAAATTTGGTCGTTAACTTAGTACAATCATTATAGTGCACGATACTATATACAGTGAAAACATTTGCTATTCACTTCTGTTGAACACTTAAATACGCGGTATCTCGAATTACTTAGGACTTTGTAACATACATAAACATATAAACACTCACGCCTGTCACCCAGAGGGGTAGGCAGAGATTATGAACTTCCATTTGGCACGATCCTGACACACCTCTCTCGCTTCCTCCACATCCATATACCTACGCATACACGCTCGTCGGTTAAAGGTACTCTTGATATGGCCCATTTTTAATATATCGCCAATTTGGTCGATAAACGTTCGCCTAGGGCGACCCTTCCCGACTATCCCGTTCACCTCTGCAACATAGATTTGCTTTGTCACTCTTTTTAGGACTTTGTAACTCGAACAATTATTACCATGCGTTGTATTGATAGTACATATTATTACTCTATGACTCAAGTTTCAAAAAGCAGACTCCGTAAGTCGAAGTTTGTAATATATTATAATGACGTCTTACTTGGGATTGCTGGAACTTATATCAATAAAATCCAAAAGTAATGTTTGTTATTTCTGTTCTATTTCGTGTACTTCGTTCAAATACAATTAATGAATATATTACAGACATCAAACTTTCTAAGTAACACACTGTGTACCTACCATATGTTTGTTTATGTTTGGGGAAAAAATCGAAATTCTTGTTAAGTCGAAAAATCCTTAACACGAATTTATATATACATTTGCCTTGTTATAGAGATTTTACTGTACTGTACTATATTTGTTTCAAAATGTTTGCATCTTGAATCAAGCAATAGTGGATTGTAATTATTAAATATAGTATGTAAATTTGTATAGAAATGTAAAATAAATTTGGTGCAATCAAGCCACGTACAAGGCACAAGTCTGAACTTTACGACTTTACGAACTAACGACGTACGTTGTAAGAAGGAAAATAGCCGCGTTACTCGGCAGGGTGCGGATTAGCTTCAACTACATCTTGAAAATTATTACTGCAAGATATATTATGACTCTTTCCTTTGTAAGCAATATTACCTCTGTTTAGCCAATGAACAGTTGTTTTTAAGAATAAGGACTAATCACCATAATTATCTAAAGTACACACCAAAACCCTCCCCCATCACAGAGTGCTGTCTGCATTCGTCGATAACCTGCATGTTTCATCAGGTCGTCACTTCATCTAGTGGTGGTTTCAACACTACGATTGCCAGTAAGAGGCGGCGATTCGAGAAACTTTCATTGTTTAAGTATTTCGGTGTCCCTACCGATATGCGGTAAAAGTGAACACTCTACGCTCACCGCTCTACTCCTCGCACTGCCGCAGTGTTACCCTCTCTGCCCACACACTGCTCTACTCACGCAATTGTATATACTTTTATTATATAGAACGACTAAACACGGAGCGATGGGCATGGCGAGGAGCAAGACGTGCGGCATGACGTGTAAAGTTGACTCACTACGTCTTTGCCTCCTTTCCTCGCTACTTCACATGCCACTCCAAGTGTGTGGCAGGAGATTAAGCGGAACACGCAACATCAGCTTTCTAAAAGCAATTAAAATAATAAAATCTGTGGTTACCAACTACGTGAGTTGGCAAGCGTGGCAACTATGGTGAATATCTCACCTATGTAGCAATCTATGGTAAGGCTTATGTTGACTTTTGATAGGTTGTAATGATGATAATTTGTGACGGCTCCATGGCGCAGTATTGAGTTGTAGCACTAAGGGTCGCGTGTTCGTATTCCGCACGGAACAAGTATTTGTATAGCCTACAAATAACTGTTCTTGGTCTGGATGTTTATCCTTGTAAAATTTAGATATGTAAACTGCCCCCACAATACAGTAAATATGCCAGTGAAGAGGTGATGTTTAAAATAATAATAATGATAAAATATTTTAATAATTGAAAAATAAAACTATGTAGTCTGGTTGGTACTGGAATCATCGTGCAAAGTTTGTTATGTCTAACAGTGTGCCGGAAACGAACGTATTTTTACGTGGTAGAGCTACGCTGCAGCTACGTTAAGGATGTGCACGAATTGGTCTGCTTGACCGGGGGAGAGCCATGCTCTCACAGAATACCAGCGTAAATGAGCAGCTAAATGCTGCTGTATTTAATATCGTGAGGACAGAGATCCGAAGCTCCTTTTTACTAGAAACAATTCATTCCATCTTAGTCCTTAGGTGTGGTAACGCATTTGCATTTTGATTCTTAATCGAGAATAGATTTAGATGCCTATGTGCTTATCATTCTTATATTATAAAAATATCACCTGATGATGTTTATAATATAATGGTGATAATGTAATTAAAAATATGTCATGAAATTAACATTTATTTAAAATGGAAATACAATTTCTAACTAAGGTATTACATTGCATGCAACGGGTTTATCATGCAATTTGGTTGGTTACGTAGTGTCGGTTAGCCGAGTGTGCTCGCTCGAGTATTGACTAAAGTGACTGAGATGCGGTCGTCAGTTGCATTCGAGTAGAAGCTACACCCCCGTAACTGGGTCGGGTATAAATTGCGGCTCCCCGAGAGGATAACTAGCGATCTTTCATCTGCATACTCCGATAAGTAGGTACTTGAATGTTATTTGTGAAGTTCTGGATGGATAATATTTCAATTTACCTCTGTACGAGGTTCTATATTCGTCGCATATTTTTTTTTCTTCTTCTATATTTCGAAAACGGTTTAACTGAATTAAATGGTTCTTTTTTAATTAAATAGGCCATAGTTCAAATTCGGTTTTAAAGTTGAAGGAGAAAATCCACTCATTAGTGTGGATAAATGGGGAAGATTTTATTGTAACTATATAGCGTAGCGTAACACACTAGTTTGTTATCATGAGCTTGTAGCGTTGCTTAGTCTAATATATATTACGTATAATAACTTCTGAATACGGGACTTGTAACTCTGCATGATTTTTTTATAGAAATAGGGTGACAAACGAGCATACAGTCCACCTGATTGTAAGTGGTTGCTGTAGCCCATAGACATCTACATCTATCCTCGATTACAAATCAAAATGCAGATGCGTCTGCACCCGTGAGGACTAAGATAGAATGCCTCGGTTCTAGTAAAAAGGGTCTCCGGTTCTCTACACCCACCATACGAAACACAGCAGCGTTAAGCTGCTATTTCATGCTGGTATTCTGTCAGAGCGTGGCCTTCCCCGGTCGAGCCGACCCATTCGTGCTACAACTACACCACTAATATAGCTGCAGCATGGCTCTACCTCGTGAATAATAATAATATAATATTAGGTCCGACTTCAGTAGCTATTATGTGGAAGTTTTTGTATATATTATGCGTATTTTATATGTTTGGGGTTTTTTATATATTTAGTATTCATCTGCTCCGGATGTATAATTATGTATAAAAAATTATAAACCTGATAAAATAAAATAAAAGTTGAATACACACAAATAAAATCCATCTAGTACATCGTAAAAAAGTTCACTAATAAACATAGGCCTCCCCCATAGAATGCCTCAAAGTAGAATTTTGTCATAGTTGCCACGTTTGGTGGGCAGCACGCTTCTGCATTCTAACTCGAAGTGGAATGTCTCGGAGTCCCAGTTTCCTCAGATGATCAGAGAGGCTGACCAGAATTAGCCCGTACGCAGAAACAACTACAGGAATAATTTCTGTATGTTAGTAGTAATTTTTCGTGTACAGGGAATATAGGTTTACTGCGTAGTAACAACGGAGTAAGAAAATTCATCAACATATTTTGGCTCATTGGGATATGGCTAAAGATCGTATTATTACGATCCAAACCAAAGAACTGCACGTCACTCGATATGTCAACGCCGAAGATTCCGATACTGGCAGATGCAACAAGGGGAATACCTTGAAACTGAGGAAATACGACAAAGCGGTTCTATTTATAGACTAGATTTTATTTGCTGCCAGTCCGAGACTTTGTTCAACAAATTATTGACTTCAGACACAAGTTTGTTCTGATACTTGGCGACGGTTTCTCGAGAAATATTGGCACGGTCAGTGTATAAAGCATCACCAGCGCTGTCGTCCGCAAAGCAATTAACGTCACTAGTTTGCAACATATCATTGATATGCAGAAGAAACAGCGTTGGTGATAGCACGCAGCCTTGTGGAACACCAGTGTTAATGGATTTGTAATCGGAGCATGCACCGTCTACTACAACCTACAACTACGATATGCGAGAAAACTGGTAATCAAATTGCACAATTTTTCGGGAAGCCCATAGGAAGGATGCTCCGAAAGAAGCGCTTTTTGTCACACCCGATAGAAGGCCTTCGCTATGTCCAAACTAACTGCCAACGTCCCCGTCCCCCTGGACTCTACAGCCTCCACCCATCTATGAGTTAGTAACCTAGAAGATCACCTGCTGAATGAACTTGACGGAAACTTTACTGGTGATCACTTATCAGCTGGTGATCCTCAAGGTACCTTATGAGCTGGCAGTTAATAATTGCTTCCATTATTTGAAGAACAAAGGGGTGATAGCGATAGGACTATAGTTGGACGGATCTGAGCGGTTGCCTTTTTTTAGAGATCGGATGCACCAAAGCTGCCTTCTATGAATTGGAGACAACGCCAAGGGAGTGGGAGTACAGGAAAAGTTGCGTTAAAAGCGGTGCCAATTCCGGAGCGCACTTGACTTGTTGACGTTTAGGGAGAGCAGTGCTTTCCACACCGAGTGCTGTGTAAACGGCACATACTATGGAGCACTCACACCACAGGATGGTCGGCGGTATGTTCCCCCCGTCATCGAAAGTGGAGTTGGACGCAAGAGAGAGCCTATTAGATCGGCATTCTGCTTTGCGGCATGGCCCAGTAAGTCGTCCTCCCTGCGCAGAGATGGCAGAAATGGCTGACAGAAGTTTCCTTGGACAGCCTTGGCGAGAGACCAGAATGCACGTGTTCCTGAACGAAGTCAAACTAGTTTCTGCCGACTTTATCTTTCGTGTTTACATTCCGAGACGGTGATGCGTCAGTCAAGGCTCGGTAGCACTCCCGTTTACGGTGTGACGCAATTTTACAGGAGCGATCAAACTATGGCTGAATACTGCTTCCGATAGGCACCACAGATAATGGTATAAATAGTTTCATTCCCTGAAGTACCACAAATAGTTGTGTCTGATGTGCTACGCGCATGATCTGTAAAACGGAAACCAATCCATTCAGCGTGGTGAGCGTTAAAATCACCAAGCATCACGACCTCTGCGGATGGGACCTGTTGTAGCACAGAATCTGCAGCCATTTGGACGTGTCCGATGAGTCAGCTTGTGTCAGCATTACCGCTGTAGGACCTATAGAGGCACCCTTAGGTGCGGAGATGGTCGTCGCTGTCTACACGCAGCCATAGTATACTGGTGGCTCACTGTTAAAAAGTGGTGAAAGTGTAAGAATAACGTCTACTCCATATCATTGGGGTGGGTGTCGTAAGAGGCGACAAAGCGATATATCTTTCTGATAACTGAAAATTAGAAAAAACTACGGGTGCCATCCTTTTGCCAAGCGTGGCAATTATATCTAAATCGAAAGTAAAAAGGCTTAGCAGTGAGTTGCGACACTGGGACCCTTGGATTCACTAAACACGTATTTGTATGACCTACAAATAAATATTCCTGGTCTGGTCAGTTTACATTAACTTGTACAGTTTACATAAAATTCCCAAGCACGCTTGTGCTTGGGAATTTTATGTAAACTGTACCCACAATACAGGCAAAATTCCTAGTGTGGAGGTAACGTTTTTTATAAGAAAAAAGAAAATGGATGGAAACCATAAATAACGATAATATGTTAGGCCGTAAATAAAGATATTTTTAGTCAAGCGGACTTTATCAGAACATATCATATTTAACTTATTTTACTTATTTTTCATTTCCCACGTTTCGGGTTCTTTAATGTATCCATCATATTCTAGTAATAGCTATAGCTGAAGATAGCCTTAGCTAACAATGACATCGGGACTTCAAACATGGTTACAAACTTGGTAGAGCCCCACTTCAGCTGTTATGGTTGTAGCACGAATGGGTCGGCTCAACCTGGTAAGAACCACGCTCCTACTGAATACCAGCGCTATACACCTGATTAATGCTGATGTGTTTCGTATGGTGGGTGTAGAGAGCCGGAGAAGCTTATTACTGGAAATGAGACATTTCATTTTAGTTCTCAAGGGTAACAACGCATCTGCATTCCGATTCTTAATTGAGGATAGATTAGGTGCTTATGGACCACATCATCTACTTTCCATCAGGTAGAATGTGTTCTCGTTTGTCACCTTCAAAAATAGAATATGTACAACAAGTTAAATTAAACGCGATAAAATCCGTAAAACTAGTTTTATTCAATGTAAAGTATTCATGTAAATTTGAGAAATCATTATGGTTCGTGTAGTTTATAGGCTTTTGCTTGTGTACCTTACACAAGATAAGACCACCTTCATGCCAAATTTTTATAATATATAAGGGACCTGTAAAGAGTGTATTATAAGATATCTGTAAAGCAATTGACAAACTCGTTCGATTTAACCTTGTCGATGGGTATAAAGTTAAACGTCTGGAATGGCATTGGCTTGTATCCAAACCCTTTAAATTTCAAATACGCAAAAGCGTAATCAACATCCTATAAATTTCCTCGAACGTTATTTACTCCCAAGGTTGCGAAGGCGAACAGAGGCGGGATTGAATTATAATATCATGCATAGTTGATCGCTCGTAATCCGCTTACCGCTTGTAATCTTGGATATAAAGTGACCCAGAATAGTTTCGTAATGTGTTGTATAAGGGGACATACCGCTCATGTTGCAGGATTATACTTAATTTAAATTAAATAGACATCAAAATCACGAGAACTGTTGTAAGGTTAAAATCGAATTTTGTAGTTTGCGTTTTAATGATTTTAATAATTTTATCTGAACAATGCTTGTGTACATGTTTATAACTGAACTGTTTCTTAACGACTGGATCGATTGTTTCGAAATTTTTGTGTATGAATTTTTTTCTGGATTTTTTTACAATGGAACCCGGTTGATGTCGCTATTGTCAAGATCCTGAAATCACCCGTGTGAAACCGTGAACTTCTAGTTTTAAATAAAAAGCAAAGTAAAATCCTGTAACGGTCCGACTGTTGAACATTCTTCCTTTATTAAGAAAGTGATGAAACTGGAAGAATTCCTTGTGACGCTTCTGTGCGTAGTCGTACAGAACATCGTTAAAATGTATTGAAAATAACTAAATAAAAATGTGACTAATAAAGAAAGACAAACGGAGCGCTGCTTATATTTGAAAAGACGCTGAAACCACATGAGTAAAGAAACTGTACCGTACAGAGGCAAAGCTTCATACAACCGCGCTATGATAATAACACTACTACAAGCTTGAGGCGCGTGTGTGCGTGAGCACAGGCGGCTAGTCACGTACAGAGAGAAACTGCTTTCAACCGGCTCAGCCTGTGCTCAAACTCAGGGTTGTGTAAATAATAATAAGTGTAAAATTTCTTCTTGTAAAACTTCTTCTTCCACCAACGAAGACGTAGAAATTATATCACGTTATTCATCCCTGGGTAAACTGGTTCGTGTCACTTCTTTATTATTCCGTTTCTATAATAAATGTAGGAAGGTTCAAACTCTTTTTTCTAAACACAAACACATTATTGTAGTGTTTGTCTGTAATATCAAAATCAATTCCTTTTATCGAGCTCAGACAGTTACATACATGCCATTAAGAAAAGTCGACGGATGTAGGTGGCCCAGGCCCGTGCTTTGTGAATTCATTGGGAGGACTCGTGAAGGGCTGTAATGATGATGATGATGAAAAATGAATATCCATTTATAAAATTTCTGCCAGTCTGTCTAACTGTCTGTTTGCCTGGACAGACGGACTATAATGTCGAAATGGCTGAACTGATCGTAATGAAACTTAACGAACAGAAATAGAGCTATTCAAAAAGTCTAAGCTATATTTTATCCGAAAAATTTGGAGATTATCTTTCGAAGTATTGGTAGAATAAATGTTCACACACAAACACTCATGCCTGTCACCCAGAGGGGTAGGTAGAGGCTACGGACTTCCATTTGGTGCGATCCTGACACACCTCTCTCGCCTCATTTACATCCATATATCTACGCATACACGCTCGTCGATTAACCAATTCGTTGCGGCACCAATTTTTGACAACTTTTAGCTGTGGCGGCGAACAAATAATTCTTGACACGCCGGGCGTGTCAAGCGCCACAGACATTTGAATATTGTGCCATCCGCCAATGTGTAAAAGTAAAGTTCTTTTTTATGCTTTTTTTACTTGTTTAGACCCAATTAAGTTTATTTGACATCAAACATAAGTTACAAATGGAAGGATACTTGTTTTTAGTGGGTAACTACGTGCTTTTTTACGCGTTTTCTTTGAAATTGAGAGTAAGTGACCTTTTTTATGAAGAGAATACAAAAACTTTTGTACTATTTTTTGTTGTTAAAAAAAATCATTTATATAAGTAGGTACAGCTAAATCACCCTGGAGACCTTGGTTTTTATTAAATTAAATTTTCACCTAATAATAACATTTGTAAATATCAAACAATGAAGAACCCTAATTTGAAAAAAAAAGGTATATCATTCATTGATATTTACAAATGTTAAATATTATTTAATGTTATACAAATGTAAAAGTAAAGTCGATCTGAAAACGTCTAATTAGTAAGAATAAAAAAACAAGTGATTTCAAAAGGAAAAAACGCCGGCGTTATACGGCGGCGGATTGACAAAAGACTATTTATTAGCGAACTTTTTTTATGCATGAACGGTTTCGAAGTGTTTCAAGCAAAAATAAACCTTATACCATATAACAAGAAGTCATGGTACTTCGTAGGTCTATTCGGCCATATGATAATAATAAGACTGCAGTTCAACCATTTTAAACAAAATTAAACAATAAGACAAACGCTTTGTTTTTTTTTTTAACAGGAACTTGTTTTCCAGAAATTTATTTACAACTTGAGTTTGTGAGCGATCGCAATGAGTGCTATTATTTGTTACTTATTAGACCATTTTTCCATAACATGATTTAAAACCCACAAAGTAAAAATAGTACCTTGTACACGTTAAAAAAAGTTTTCAACCCCTAAAAATTTCAAATTTTCAAAATATCCAGAAACGAAGCTGCATGCTTGAACTACTCGCAAAATAATTAATATTTTGTTCTGGATAAATTTTCCAAAAAAGCAATTTGACGAAGTATATAACGATATTTAAAAAGCCACGACTTGCGTGTCATACTCCACACACAAAAGTAATCGATGGCACGCCTGGAGTGTCACCCGCACTGAACCGGTTAAGGGTACTCCTAATCTGGCCCATTTTTAATGTATAGCCGACTTGGTCGATAAATAATAAATAATTTATAAATAAGAATTTATAATAAATTACCTGATAATTAAAAGCGTAAAAGTTTATTGTCATTTAAGAAATCTGTTTTAGCATTGTTGCTCACTAAATGTTATTAATCTGTAGAAGAGTTCTTAAACGACAACGACCTACATACGAGTTATAATGAATGATCAATTTAGAATATGATTAATTACGTAATTACAAGATTCTAATGTTTAAAAAAATAATGTTTTTGATATTATTTTATATAAAATTTGACTTATGTATTTAATTAATTAATAAATTTGATGTAAAAATAAAAAAAAATATTAATGACAATTAGATATGTAACATTATATAATTATTGACGTAAGAATAATAATTAATATATGACATTGACCTATAATAATAATCTTACTTGATATAATAATACTTACTTATATTTTTTCTGACACGTGGCATAATAAATTAATTATCAAATCAAGTAAATAATATTAAATAATTTTATATTTTGTTAAATTAATATATGTTGTTAAATTCGATAAGTGTTGTTGTTTAGGTTACTTGACCATTAATATTTGCACACCACTAAGGTAGAATATGTAGAACGAATTATACTCAAACACCATTGTACAACCATATTCTTGCAAATAAAGATTATTATTATTATTATTAGTATAAACCTTCGTCTAGGGCGTCCCTTTCCGACCCTGCCGTTCACTTCTGCAACATAAATTTGCTTTGTCACTCTTTTCTCGTTCATTCTTTCTACATGACCAAACCACGGAAGCATTCCTTTGTCACAACGTCATCTTGCAAACCACACTTTTTTCTTATCACACTATTTCTCACCCTGTCATTCAGTTTCAGCCCCAGCATACTCCTTAAGGACCGGATTTCTACAGCATTTATTCTACTCTCATGCTTCTTCTGCCAGACCCAACTTTCACTACCATACATTGAAGTAGGGACTAACACAGCATTATGAATTGCCATACGTGCCTTATTTGACACATTCTGACTCCTCATAATAGCGTGTAGAGCCCCATTCACTCTATTTCCTGCGTTCACTCGTCGTTCTATATCCTTATCATATCTACCATCCCTGCTAAATAAACATCTCAAATATACAAACTCATCCACTTGCTCAATCAACTACCCTTCTATTATTATTTCACATAACGTTTTACTTTCTTCTCTTTCAAAAATCATCACTTGGTTCTTACTTGCGTTCACTTTCATACCCCTTTCTTTCAATGAACAGTTCATTAAAGTAACCATCATTTGCAACTCGGCCGCCGACGATGCAAATATGACTTGATCATCGGCGTACAAAAGGCATTTGATGGTTAACTCACTCATTCTCAACCAACATTCTTCAACTTTCAAAGTTTGCAAACAACTGTCCATAAATAGGTTAAACAGCCACGGGGAAGCCACACATCCCTGTCTGACACCTTTATGAATGCCAAACCAGTCCGAGTAGACCCCGTTGATCTTTATAGGGACACAAGCACTAGAGTCCCTATAAAGATACCTTAATGCCTGTATCAAGCCAGGGCTCAACCTAAATTTGTTCAGTGTTTGCCATAAAACATTCCTGTCCACTCTGTCATAAGCCTTTTCCAAGTCCTTGAACGCACAAAATACTTTCTGGTTTTTGGCCAAAAACTTCTCCGCAATCATGCGCATGGAAAAGACTTGATCTGTACACCCCATCCCCTTTTTAAATCCAGCTTGCACATTCCAAATTTTTCCATCAGTTTCTTCCATAACTCTTTCAATTAACACCTTAGCATACAGTTTACCCACAATGCTAAGCAAGCTGATACCACGGTAGTTTTTACAGTCCTGCTGCGAGCCCTTTCCCTTATATATTGGGACTATAACGGCTTTGCACCAGTCTTCCGGTACCCGCTTCATTTCCCAACATAAATTAAACAAGGTGCACAGCAGACCTGCAACCACACACTCTCCAGCCCTTAGCATTTCGAGTGATATTCTATCGCATCCGGCTGCCTTACCTGCTTTCATGCTTTTCATTGCTTTCATTATTTCATCTACACTTATCTCCCTACCTCTCTCCACTTCTTCCGGAATTTCTATTTCACTTACTTCAGACGACTCTTCACTCTTAAACCCATTAAATGGGCGCCGGGAACTCGAAGCCATTTCTTTTATTTCTTGGCTCATGGTGCGAACTAAGGGGTGGTAGATTTTACGCCGCTACCATACGGCGAGGAGCCGAGTCTATCCCATCGGCTTTGTCGCTCGTTTAGCACACCCGGGGGATACGTGTAGGGTGAGCCTAAGATTAGGTGGTCGAAGCCTACAGACGCGAGCGTTTCATCCCCCCCAATAATTGTTCATTGATGATTATTGTAAAAAATCTAAATGAAGTTAATTTAATAGATCTAAACCAAGCGAGTCTGGAACGGGTTGCTGCTATATCATAAAATAATATTTTTTTTGTAAAAAAAAAATCATGTAAAAAGCTTCTGATTCATAATATTACTTTAGTTCATTTTTGCCAGTGAAAACATTGATGGAATAAAATTATTAAATGTTATAAAAACAGCTTGCAAGTTAAATATATTGTTCTGTGAGAGTTCTTCAAATTAAATTGTGACCATTTAATTAGTCTGCGAAACCAAAATGAGAGCTTGACCTTACTTTAACCTGTACATTGTTAGTCCTAAGTAGAATTAAAGGCGATCTTAAGAAAATGTAAGGTAATACTTGGAAAACAGAATTTCTATTCACGGTATTACAACGGAACTCATTTATATATATATATGTATATGGGTCAATATAGTTTTGCACATAAATTTTTAATTAAAAAATACCTACCTATGGGCCGCTATATCCCTGCTTGTTTGTGACCCTTATTCTATGAAAATATACCATTATTACCATTATTAATAAGTAATTTCCTGCATTATTCATAACGCTCTTCCAGATTAATCCCAATTGATGGAATAAAATTATTAAATGTTATAAAAACAGCTTGCAAGTTAAATATATTGTTCTGTGAGAGTTCTTCAAATTAAATTGTGACCATTTAATTAGTCTGCGAAACCAAAATGAGAGCTTGACCTTACTTTAACCTGTACATTGTTAGTCCTAAGTAGAATTAAAGGCGATCTTAAGAAAATGTAAGGTAATACTTGGAAAACAGAATTTCTATTCACGGTATTACAACGGAACTCATTTATATATATATATATATATATATATATATATATA
Source organism: Parnassius mnemosyne (assembly GCA_963668995.1). NCBI lineage: Eukaryota > Metazoa > Arthropoda > Insecta > Lepidoptera > Papilionidae > Parnassius > Parnassius mnemosyne. The sequence continues at coordinate 1,939,397 of CAVLGL010000137.1, read as the reverse complement.
TATATATATATATATATATATATATATATATATATATGTATATATATATATATGTTATATATATATATATATATATATATGTATATGGGTCAATATAGTTTTGCACATAAATTTTTAATTAAAAAATACCTACCTATGGGCCGCTATATCCCTGCTTGTTTGTGACCCTTATTCTATGAAAATATACCATTATTACCATTATTAATAAGTAATTTCCTGCATTATTCATAACGCTCTTCCAGATTAATCCCAAATTTTAAACGCCGTACAAACTACAAATTCCATTTAAAAGATAAAATTAAAGTTACAGCCTATATACGTCCCACTGCTGGGCATAGGCTTCCTGTGATTTCTGAGAGGGTTTTAGGGCAAGAAGTGCCAATGCGCGTTGCCGAATTTCACATGCCTTCGAAATATTTGTTTTTCTTATTTCTCAGATATACAGGTTTCCTCACTGTTTCCTTCACTGCCGAGCACTTGGTAAAACAACAGTTTCATTGGTTTAATTTACACTTAATTCGTCAATAATGTGGTTAAGTTAAATATCTAACTCTTTTTGTTGCTGTAGATAGTACCTGAAAACTTCCTCATTATATATCCGCTGTAGTTGAAATCACAGGAAGGGACGTATTTCATGGGAATATGGTATATAAGCCGCCGTGTAGTAGCGGTTAAAAATATCCACTACCCCATATCTTCCCGTGAGTGTCGTAAAAGGCGACAAAGGGAAACAGGCAGGAGATGGGCAGCAGCATCTTCCTGATAACAACAAACTTACAATAAATATACTGCGGTTGCCAACCCGCTCGCCAAGCGTGGCAACTATGGCAAATACCCCCCCCCCCCCTATGATGAGAGTAACAAACAAACGGCCCCCAGTCCCCGGCGGCCCCGCTATTCCTGGCTACGGTGGCAACCATGGTAACGGCGGGGCAGGGGGTGCTAAGAATCTCCGGTGGAGGTTCGGTTGCCACCTAAGACGACTCGACCTCGCAACATACAACGCACGCACCCTGAGGACTGACGAGAAGATCGTGGATCTGAAAGAAGAGATAGACAAGTTACGCTGGCATATTATAGGATTATCCGAAGTCCGAACAGAGGGGGAGGACAAGGTAATCCTCGAATCTGACAACTTGCTCTATCACCGGGAGGGCGACCATCTGTCTCAAGGAGGTGTCGGATTTCTTGTCCACAAGTCTCTCGTTAACAATGTTGTAAAAATTGAGAGTGTGTCGACGAGGGTTGCGTACCTTATACTCAGAATCACCAAACGGTATTCGCTGAAGGTCATGCAGGTTAACGCACCAACCTCGGCACACCCCGATGAGGAGGTTGAGTAAATGTATGAGGATATATCTAGAGCCATGCATTCCTCCAAAACCCACTATACGGTGTTAATGAGAGACTTCAATACAAAACTAGGCACAAGAGAGAACGGTGGGCTGAAAGTAGGGAAATTCGGAATAGGGCAGCGGAACCCAAGGAGCCAGCAGCTGGCCGACTTCATGGAGAAAGAGGTACTCTTTATAATGAACCCTTTCTTCCAGAAGCGGCTCCACAGGAAGTGGACCTGGTCGAGCCCCGACGGTTCGACAAAAAATTAGATTGACTTCATTATGACGACCAGACGACAACTGTTCAGTGATGTCTCCGTGATCGCGAGGGTGATGGTCAGAGACACACTGAACCTAAAAGTAAAGTTGGAGAGGACTCGTCTAATGAAGTCAACGCTTCGTCCCCCTCGTGCTCCGTTCCAAAGTCCCGAAACCTTTCAGCTCGAGTTACAAAACCGTTTTCAGTGCCTAGTTTGCTGTCTTCAAGGCACTGAAAACGGTTTCTGCAATGAAGTAGACAATATGAATGACAAACTCGTGGAGACTGTCCATGCGGTCGGAGCTAAGTTCTGCAAGACCCGCCGCAGACGAACACAAAAACTCTCTAATCAAACTCTCAATCTCATGGCTGTTAGACGGAAGATGAAGCTACATTCTTCAACAGATTTGACAGCATACAGGCAACTGAACAGACAGATCTCCAAATGCATAGGACGGGACTTACGCAACTTCAATACAGCTTGTATTGAAGAAGCGATCGAGCGAAACCAAGGCTCCAAGGTCTTTGCGAGAGATCTGTCTGCCAGAAAGAGCCAACTGTCAAGGCTGAAGACGGAGTGTGGCAGCTTCGTTTCCGGGGCACCTGAGATTTTGAGTGAGATTGAGAGGTTCTATGGGCAGCTGTACACGTCATCGTTGGAGCCACACGCAAGTGTGAGTAACGATCCAAGAGCCAGTCTTATCCGACACTATTCTGAAGATATCCCGGACGGCAGTCTGAGCGACATTAGAATAGCTCTCCAGCACCTAAAAACGGCAAGGCCCCAGGCGAAGATGGAATTACAGCGGAGCTTCTGAAAGCGGATGGGAGACCGGTACTTGAAGTCCTTCAGAAGCTCTTTAATTCTGTCCTCCACGGTGGCATTACACCGGAGGCGTGGAGCAGAATTGCGATGGTCTTGTTCTTCAAGAAAGGTGACAACGCTCTCTTGAAGAACTACAGACCGATTTCCCTTCTGAGCCGCGTCTACGTGCTGTTTTCGAAAGTCATTACAAATCGTCTCGCGCGCAGATTTGACGACTTTCAGCCTCCCGAACAAGCCGGTTTCCGAAAAGGCTTTAACACCATAGACCAACATTACAAATTGTACAGAAGTCCGAGGAGTACAATTTGCCACTATGTCTGGCGTATATAGACGATGAGATAGCCTTTGATTCCGTCGAAATTTGGGCGGTGCTGCAGTCCTTTCGGCGATGACAAGTTGACTGTCTGTATATCGAAGTGCTGAAGTGTTTGTACAGTAGAGCTAGGATGGCTATCCAAGTACAGAACCAGAGTACGAAACCTATCCAATTGCAGAGAGATGTAAAACAGGGTGATGTTATATCCCCGAAACTCTTCACCGCTGCATTGGAAGACGTTTTAAAGCTTCTGGTCTGGAAAGGATACGGTATTAACATCAATGGCGAGTACATCACTCGCCTTCGATTTGCCGACAATATAGTCCTTATGGCAGAATCGCTGGAGAACCTAAGCACAATGCTCAATGACCTCAATAGTGTCTCCCAACGAATAGGTCTTAGGATGAACATGGACAAAATAAAGATTTTTAATGTCCATGTCACACCTATGCTGGTAGTTGTTGGGAGCACTAAGCTCGAAGTTGTTGACAGTATGTTTACCTGGGACAAATAGTCCGACTAGGTAAGTCCAACTTCGACCGAGAAGTCAATCGACGGATTCAAGTCGGATGGGCAGCGTTCGAGAAACAACGACACATCTTCTCGTCAGACATATCTCAAAACTTGAAAACGAAATTGTACAACCAGTGCGTGTTGCCAGTGATGACTTACGGATCTGAGACGTGGTCCTTCACTGCTGGCCGTATCAAGAAGCTCAAGGTCGCTCAGCGAGCTATGGAGAGGGCTATGCTCGGGGTTTATTTGCGTGATAAACTTAGAAATGAGTATATCCGCAGTAGAACCAGAGTAACCGCCATAGCCCAACGGATTAGTAAGCTGAAGTGGCAGTGGGCTCGCCATATAGCTCGAAGAACCGACAACCGATGGGGAAGAAAGGTTCTTGAGTGGCAGCGTCGTACCGGTAGGCGACGTGTAGGGTGACCTCCCACGAGATGGAATGACGACCTGGTAAGACATGCAGGATGTTGATGGATGCAGGTGGCTCAGGACCGTGATTTGTGGCATTCCTTGGTGGATGCCTATGTTCAGCAGTGGACTTATGAAAGGCTGTAATAATGAAGATGATGATGGTAGATAAGTGATTTCCATTCATACATATGCATTCAGCTTAACTATTTTGGTTTGAGGTTGTCTGGTATTATCAGTTATACTTCGTTCTTAGACGCTGTTTCTTGTCGCTGGTCTGAATATTTTACATTTGGCATACACGAAATATATCTGGTTTGATGTTTGGATACAAATATGTTTTGGAGGCCACGTGTTTTCAGTTTCATTTCCATTAGTCGACTCTTACGAAATACAGAGAGACAGGCTCAGGATACTAATATGATTTCATAAATATTTCATTTCGTTAATTTCGGCAAGGAACACCAAAAATATGAAAGGAGAAACATTAATCAATGAGTATTAGATAAGGTTAAAGTAATTACTGGCGGATTATCCTGTGAATGATTGGTCAGATATTGATTAAGAATTGTATAATCGACGTTTGGCTGCAGATGAGTTGCTCCATTAGTTATAGTTTAATTTGTTTAATGTAAATTAAGTGCGAAAATTAGACTATTTTTTATCCGGTCATTTGTCGATATGGTGGTCAGAAAGTCTCCATTCTTAACAGTCGTACATATGTACAAACTCTCGAAAAACAAGCTTTAGCATAACTTAGTTGTAAGTTTAAGAAGTACCTATTTATAAATAAAAAAAAATATTTTTTCGGCCCATGTCGTGCTAAATGAAATGGCCCTAACTTAGCATAGTTATAACGGACTTAGACATTTTGTCAATTTTCAGTTAGTATCTAGTTTAGTAGGACAATTTCTACGAGTTACCTTCAGAAATGAGGTACTTTAACATAGCTTTTGTTAGTTGTGATTAATTAGTAGACTGAAACTTTAGGGTTTGGAGAAATATTAATATCTCTATCTTTTTATCTCTCAAGGACACTTACAGTGCCATCACGATGTCCCGAGTTAGATAACTATTCATTTGGGGCCACCTCATCGCATGTACTTTAACTCAGAGGGTTCGTTTCTGGTATAGGTAAACCATAATCAAGGCCAGGGCTATGACGATTACCTTGGCAACATTATTTCCAAGTCGGATCCGGTTCAGGTTCGTACAGTCGGTACAGCTTCCAAGTTCGACTATGAAGCAATCTATGAGGGAAGCCAATGGTTAGCAGTGGAATTTTGATAGGCTGTATTGAAGATGATGATAATGATAATGATGATGGTGTTGGTGACGAGGATAACATTTTATTATTTTACTATAAGTTGTAACTGTAAATATAATTTCAAACCGCCTTAGAATAAATAAGACTTCAGTTTCTTGCTAGTTCTTCACTAAAAGTTCTTTTAGTGAACTATTGAAGATTTTGACGCTTACATAATTATTTCTTATATTTACGCGAACATTACACATTGACTACACACTACAAAATTAGTTTTACGGATTCTATCGCGTTTAATAAACTAATTTTTATTAAATTTCCGACGTTTCGGGTACTTTACAGCACCCATGGTCACACGAACTGAGGTGTTAGACGTCCCGATGTCAGAGTTAACCCGGAGTAAATTCAGCTTTTTGAATTATTAGTTTTGATCCGATCTACGCAAAACGAACTTACTGTGCCTTGAAGTCTTGCAGTGATATCTTTGGGTTTAGTTTTAATTTTATTAATTACAGGATTCCAAGCAGGTGGTAGTACCCAGCCTTCCTCTCTATTGAAATTATCATTATCATCATCCTTACAACCCATCATAAGTCCACTGCTGAACATAGGCCCGTAAGAAATGCCACAAAGTACGGTCCTGAGCCACCTGCATCCATCGTCTTTCGGACCAAATCAGATCGGACTAGATCGGACCAAAACTAGTAATTGAAACGTCGGGAATTTAATAAAAATAAGTTAATTAAACGCGATAGAATCCGTAAAAGTAGTTTTATTTAATGATTTTGACGTTCATAAGAGCGAAACGTCGGGAAGTAAACATAAGTAGAATTAAACGTGATAAAATCTGTAAAAGTACTTTAGGGGGTCATTGTAGAAGCGTGCTCGTCGCGACCCCTGCCAGCCCTTTTCAGGGCTGCAATTCTACTAGCTGTGCACCCATGCCAACGAGGGTTAGGGCGTCCCCCCAAGGCGACGCACACCAGCTCGTCCCCGTTGGTGTGGAATGCAGCGTGCAAAGCGGCGATGGGGACCGCCACCCGTCACGCACAGCCCGACACGGCGGAAGGTGGAGGACAGAGTGCAAAGATTTGGCACGTGGAATGTTAGAGGAGGCATGAGAGATAAGACGAATGAGTTGATCGAAATAATGAAAGAAAGAGAATTAGATGTTGTGTGTATGTCGGAGACCAAACGGAAGGGCAGTGGTACTGAAGAGCTCCCTGGCGGGGCGTTTGCTCTATGGTCAGGAGTCCCGGAGAGCGAGAACGCCTGCCAGGGAGTGGGGGTGCTGCTGTCTTCTCGGTTGGTCGATGTTATGACTGAATATAAGGTTGTGAACTCAAGACTTCTCTGGGTTCGCTTTAAATTGGGACTGACGAAGTTATTCCTTATGGCTGTTTATGCGCCGGTAGCTTCGTCGTCCAGGGCTGAGCTGGAGGAGTTTTGGGAGAATGTAAGAGAAGTTCTAGATTTGGCTAGGGGAAACGAAAGAATTGTTGTATGTGGTGATTTGAATGGATGGGTTGGTACCGCTCGACCAGGGTACGAGTCGGTACTTGGAAAGTTTGGCGATAAAAGGGTTAATGATGCTGGCAAGCTTATACTGGCGGTGTGCAAGGAAAAGGGTCTTCTTGTGACAAACACTATGTTTAATCACAAGAAAATCCATATGTATACTAGAGAACGAAAGAATAAGAGAAGTATGATTGATTTGTTCCTGGTGGATGACCGACTGCGAAAACAGGTGATGGATACGCGAGTGTTCAGGGGTGCTGACCTGGGAACGGATCACTATCTAGTGATTACTAGATTTAGGGGTCTGTTCGCGGGTTGGCGCTACCGGACGGCAGTAACAGAACCACAGTCGGTCTGTCGCATCCGAAGCTGGAAGCTTCAGGAAGCGGATACTAGGGACAAATATCATGCGAGGGTAGCCGAAAAGCTTGACACCATCGATGGCAGAAAAGAATGTGTAGAAAGAACTTGGTAGAACCTTAGGGATGGAATGGTAAGTGCAGCGGAAGAAGTGTGTGGAACAATAAAAAGAGGCAGTAGTAAAAGAAGAGATGCATGGTGGAATGATGAAGTGAAATAAGCTGTAAAGAAGAAGAAGAAAGCTTGGTTAGACTACTTGGCCTCTAGTAATGATAAGGATATGAGAGTGAAGATGAAAGAAAGATATAGGCTGCAGAAAGTTCACACGAAAGCACTGATTGAGGAAGTGCGTGAAAGGTGTAGAATGGACGCGGACGAAAGGTTGACGCACAACTTTAAGGAGAACTCCAAACTCTTCTGGAAAGAGGTTGGAAGGACCCGAAGTAGTGCGACGACCTTAAGAATGAACATAGTGCTTTCGAGAACTAATGACGTCCTCTCAGAAAAATCGGACGTCATGCAGCGATGGAGCGAATTTTATAGAGAAATGTATGCGTGTGATGATCTTAGTGAGGGATCCGGGGATGACGCTGTGACTGGTACGCCAGACCCGGACCTCGATGACACTGAGGTCATCAGTATGAAAGAGATTGAACGTGCGATTCGAAGTTTGAAATGTGGTAAGGCTGCGGGACTAGACAGAGTTACTGCTGAAATAGTCAAGTATGGTGGGCCTCGCGTCTGGGACAGCTTTCATCTGCTGTGCAATTTGTGCTCGCGGACGGGGGATGTCCCGGATGATTGGCGATCCGCAGTCATTGTGCCTTTATATAAAGGTAAAGGTTCACATTTTGACTGGGGGTGCTATCGGGCGATCAGCTTGACCAGTTTAGCAAGTGAAGTTTACTCGAATGTTTTGACACGTAGGATGCAAGAGAAATCGGAAAGATTTCTATGGGAGGCACAATGCGGATTTAGACCTGGAAGAGGATGCACGGATCAAATGTTTTCTCTCCGCATGATCACGGAGAAGCTTCTGGCTGCTAACCAGAAGATTTTCTGTGCTTTTGTGGATCTTGAGAAAGCATTTGATAAGGTTGTAAGGAAGAAAATGTGGGAACTGTTGCCGGGGTATGGTGTGGATGGTCGATTGCTAAGGGCTGTGCAGTTATTTACTGTGACTTTAAAGCCTGTGTGCGGGTAGGACATGACCTGTCACCCATGTTTAACGTCCAAACGGGCGTAAAGCAGGGTTGTGTCATGTCTTCCTGGCTGTTCATACTGTATCTCGACAGCTGTTTACAGAAGCTGAAAGATAGTTGTTTGGGTGTGAAATTGGGTGACATTAAAGTAAATTGTCTGCTGTATGCTGATGATGCAGTGCTTATTGCACCATCAGAGGCAGAACTGCAGGCATTAGTCACGTGTATGAAAGAGGAATGTGAAATTAAAGGTCTCCGTTTGAATGCTAATAAAACTAAGGTTCTGGTATTTGAAAGGGACGAAGAGAGAACGAAGTGTGAAATATGGGTAAATCAGGAATGTCTAGAACAGGTAAATGAAATTGTATACTTGGGGAGTACTTTTAGCCGGGATGGAAGATGTGATTTAGATGTGGACAGGCGTGTCGCTGCTGGGAACAAAGTCAATGGTGCCCTGACTGCGTTAGTCAAAAGGCAAGGCGTAGCGATGAGTGCACGCCTTGCAATACATAACGCAGTGTTGGTACCGACTTTGTTATATGGCAGCGAAACCTGGGTATGCCAGAAGAAGCATAAAAGTAAGTTGAATGCAGTGGAGATGCGATCTCTTCGTAAAATGTGCGGCGTTACCATGGCCGATCGAAAGCGAAACGAAGAGATTCGCAATATGGCAGGTTTGAAAGATGACCTTATCACAAAAATTGATAAGGGCGTGCTTCGGTGGTTTGGGCACGTTGAGCGAATGAGTGAAGACCGAATGGTGAAGAAAATATATAGCGCGAAAGTTAATATTAAAAGGTGTCGAGGTAGACCGAGACTAACTTTCGAAGACCATGTGAGCAAATTGCTCGAAGAGGGTAGGGTCAAAAGTACTCGGATACCTAGACGTGCATGCATGAAGAAGATAATGAATCTGAAAGAAGTGAAAGAGGTTTGTAAGGATCGTGACACTTGGCGATCTGTTCTCTCTGGCTACCCCGTCAGGGATTGTGCGTGAAGATAAGTAAGTAAGTAAGTAAGTAAGTAAAAGTACTTTTAGTCTATGTTCGTCAAAGCTTTAAATAAGCGAACATTAAATAAAAAGTTTTGACTTTGAATTTCACGTCGCCAGAGTTTCATCGGTGAACCAGTAAGGTGCACTGTGTGTAGGTAAACTTATCATTTAGAGGAAAGCTAGCTAAAAGGTTAATGAAAATGAAATATTTATCAAAATCAAAAATTATATTAGATTTATCAGTATGTTTTACTTCGTAAGATTTTATTTAATATTTTTAAAAGTGACGTTTTCTCTAATTCATTCTTATATTTTGTTGCAGGTATGTATTGGTCTAGTCTATCAAACGCGGTGACCTATTCATATCAGGTGAGAATATTTAATTAGACAAAAACTCTTAAACAAGAAACTAAATCTTTGCAAAAATTCCAAAGATTGCTCTGAAGAGTCTCTAATCTGGAGGAACAAAGAAACATTAGAGGAGATTTTTTTTTAGGATTAGGGTGACAAACGAGCACACAGCCCACCTGATGGTAAGTGGTTGCTGTGGCCCATAGACATCTACATCACTCTTCGATTACGAATCAAAATGCAGATACGTTGTCACCCGTGAGGACTAAGATAGAATGCGTCTTTTCTAGTAAAAAGGGTCTCCGTTTCTCTACACTCACCATATGAAACACAGCAGCGTTAAGCTACTATTTTACGCTGGTATTCTGTGACAGCGTGGTCCTTCCCCGATCGAGCCGACCCATTCGTGCTACAACCATAATATAGCTGCAGCATGGCTCCACGTAAAAATGCAGGGAGTTGATGGACGGAAGTGATTTGTAGCATTTCTAGGAAGAGATTTTATGTTTAACAGCAGACGTGTGATGAGCTGTAATAATGATGATGATCATCATCAGACGACTAAAAATGGTTGATAAAAAATCAGCATATTTCACTTTCGATTCCTCAATAATTATATCAAGACTGAAGTAATCTTGTTCTAGTTCTATCTGTAATTTCATTGATATCCAAACTAATATATTTAATTGTTTTTATATTTTCTTATCTTTTTTAGAAAACGTTAACTCCACAATAAGATTTTCTCCTATACCGTGGATTCAGTTTACATACATTTTGACAAGGACAAAGATCCAGACCCGGAACAATTATTTGTAGACCATACAAATATTTGTTCCGTGCGGGATTCGAACCCGTAGCCCTTAGCACTGCAACTCATTGCTAAGCCACTGCGCTACGAAGCCGTCATTGTTAAACTCTGATCAATGTTAAAATGGCTTCTGACTTTAACCAAACTCACGTTGGCATCGATAACGATTGGAAAATCGCTTTCAATCTAAGTCAGCAATTGGATTATTACTAGGTACGGAAACTATAGGCATCTGTATTTGCTATATTGATATATAATATAGTGATATTATACTATAGTAGAACTAGAATTTAAGATTGTTTATAGTACTTATGTAAGTGACATGTATTTGTCTTAATGAGTAAAAATTTCACAGTATGCAAATAACCCGGCTGCAGCTACATTTATAGTACAGTTGTAGCACGAATGGGTCCCCTCGACCGGGGAAGGACCACGCTCTCACAGAATACCAGCGTAAAATAGCAGCTTAATGCTGCTGTGTTTCGTATGGTGAGTGTAGAGAACCGGAGACCCTTTTTACTGAAAAGAGGCATTCTATCTTGGTCCTCAAGGCTGACAACGCATCTGCATTTTGATTTGCAAACGAGAATAGATGTAGATGTCTATGGGCCTCAGCAACCACTTACTATCAGGTGGACTGTGTGCTCGTTCATCACATTATTTCTATAAAAAAATTAATTATTTCCTTGCCCGAAAGCCCTCTCAGAAATGAAAAGAGGCCTGTGTCAGCAGTGGGACGTATATAGGTTGTAAATTTACTTTTATACTATAGTGATTATGATCAGTTCGAACAGACTGCAATATAAAAAATATCAAAAGGGTCTTTTAATATTTTTGGCATATCCTATGTTTGCATTTTACAATAGCCACATGATGATAAATAGACAAATCTGTTATTACCATTACCTCATAAATTGCTTTGTAGGGGCAATATTAGAAGCCACGCTTGGTAAGTGGGTTAGCAATAGTAGCTTTTTTTTTCAGCTATATCTTGCAGCAATATTTTGCTGTCCTTATTCCGTTTCAGTTTCCCTTTCTTACACTGTTATAAATCTCATAATATTTTAAACAAATATAAGAATTTCTAGTCGGCTATACACCGCGGGTAAACATATTGCATTAGAGCATGCTATGGTACATGTTGTATTACTTGATTTTTCTCCTCATTTAGCGTTCGTCCTTGTTGGGTTAAGATAAAATTTAAATGCAAAAGTTTAAAATTTTTGATGTGTTGAATCATTAAAATTTTACATGATCTGGGTTCAAACCCGTGTAAGCCAGGTTGTTTTCTATCTTTAAATTAATAAAATGTTTTAGTACGAAAGGAAAAAATAATGTTTAAAATAATTTTAAATATTATATAAGAATTTGAATAATTATAACAATTGATTTTAATTTAACTATTTTTGCAGAAAAAAATAATGATTTCAGAAGTCATAAATGTATTATCAAAATATATAACAAGTAAATGATGATAAAAGATATGTTAATAATAATTTTGGGGATATTAATTTTAATTTTAGGGGTTTTAGTTGGGGTTGCTTTTCTTACACTATTAGAGCATAAAGTTTTAGGATATATGCAAATTCGAAAAGGTCCAAGATATTCGAAGAATTACGAAGATTCGAAAGAAGATTCAAAAAGGACTAGGTATCCATTTTAGTTTCTATAATTCGGACACATGATAATGATTATGTCAAAAGATTTAATTTATTATAAATGATAAAATGTTTACTAATATTTAAATTTTCATAATTCCTTTATGTTTTATGTAAAATATATTTTGATTGGTTCAAATAATATTAATGTTAATTATATTTATTTTCATAAATTTTAGTTTAAACATTAATACTTTTTGTAATTTTAGATATATAATAGGTTATGAATTAATTTCTTTTGGTTTAATTTTATTAAGAATTTGAATTTGTATATTAAAACTTATAGCAAGAAAATAATTATATTAATATTTTTGTATTATTTTTTCTACGTATTTATAACTCATTTCCGTATTTACATTTGTGATATAGAGTCGTGGTTAGAGACATTCAGAAACTTGAAAACACTAGTCAAATTTGAGCGTTTTTGTAGAAAAAAATTCTGGGTAATAAATCGTAACATATAATAAATACGTTATGTATTTAAATGACATATATCTAGGTATATGTCAAAATATTAGAACAGATTTAAAATTTTAGAAACATTTACCATTGATCTTAAACAGGTTTTAGTTAAAATTCTCATTGACAGAGCCGGAAATGGAAGTGCAGTGGACATGTCTGACAAGCTTTAAACGTAGTAAGCAAGGAAAGCCACTGAATGGCCGTCTCCGACTTGAATCGAAGATGCAAGCTTCAAAGGCATTGACATCGATGCTTTACTTTGAAACTCGTGCAAATGTTACTTTTCATATTAATTTTGTCACTACAGAAGAGATAAACCTATATATTTCCCAATCCTTACAAAATTTATCACAAAATACCAGCGTAAAAGAGCAGATTAATGCTGTTGTGTTTTGTATGATGAGTGTAGAGAACAACTCACCCCTTTTTATTGAAAACGAGGCATTACATCTTAGTCCTTAGGAGTGACAACACATCTGCATTTTGATTCTTAATCAAGGATAGATGTAGACATGTCTATAAGCCACAGCATTCACTTAACATCAGGTGGGCTGTGTGCTCGTTTGTCACCCTTATTCTATAAAAAGTGTAAGAAAAAATCTGACGCACTGTTCTACTAACTGTCCTAAAGGCAATGCCTCGTGTAGAGGCGAAACACGGTCGTATTTTCGAGAGTGGTGTGTCGTGCCTAGTGTGATGGTGCTGGGGGTGGTAGTGCTGGGATTCACGGCGACGGGTATAGTACGCGCGATTGAAGGAGGGTGGGAGGTAGAGGGAGGGTGGGAGGTCCCCCTAAAACTGCGCAGGACACATCATTTTCTTTCTTTACGCGCAATTAAGCAAATTAGTTTATAACAACCCCAAGATTCATTAGGTTTTTTTTACTGAGCTCATGCGGTACTCAAATAGCAAAAGTTTTTCTATAGCCAGACTTTTTCAAATTGAATCAAAACTGTTTTGCGGTCAACCGTTTATTCCTCGGCTATGTTGTAACTACTAATATTCCGATCTTGCTACACTTTTTCAAAAATGGCATCGACTTTATACATATTACACCACTGTATGATGTGACCAGAGCGAGCTGCATCTTTGACATCAAAATTCCCAGACTGAAAATGCTTAAACCAACTTTGTGTTACTCTCACTGAAGCTGCATTAAGTCCATAAACGTCACAAACATTTTTAAGGCGGCTTGAGTCGCATTTTAACTTTTTGTAATAAAAATGCAGAATTTATCGAATTTCTTCGTTAGATTTACTCATTTTGGCAGATAGAAAAACAATTGAAAAATGGCGGGAAAGTGTTTTTTAATTTTTTTCTTTGTCTCCTATATATGTAGATATTAAAACTAGCCGGATAAAAACAATACAACCAAAGAGATTTTTCTTCAATTTTATTCAAACAAAATTCGAAGATACTTTTTCTCCGACCTTATATATCTTTTTCCTTCTTTTCAAAAAACATGATGCCTGATTTAGGGGCGAAACACGTGATGTGTTTTCGACAGTAATTTGTCTTTCCCAGTGTAGTTGTGTCGGGAGTAGTTGTGTTGGAATTAGTGAGAGGATTGTGCACGCAATGGGAGGGCGTGAGGTGCTTTTCAAACTAGGTAAGAAAAATAATTTTCTGTCCGGATTTTAGCTAAATCATTTTAAAGCATCATTAACAGAAATATGTCCGTGTCCGTAATCACAGCGCTAATTAATCCACTGTCTGGTTAATTACTATCATAGATTTTTATCAGCCTATAATATTCCACGTTATGGGCCACTCCCATTAAATTTACCTTAATCGTCACGCATGACTTACCGGATTGACGTTTGCAGTACCGGAAGATTCGCTCCTTTGACATTGTTTTCCGTCGCAGGCCTAGACTCGATCGAGATAGTTATTATGTATTTGACGATTGCCCGATAATACCATAGACAGTGTAAACACCACCGTTTATCGGAAGCCTCAAGATGTATTTGCCATAATATATTCCATAGTCGCCTCATGCTACACTCACAATTTTGTATGATAAGAACCACTGGGATTGAGGTGATCGCTAACAAGCTATTTCAAATATTTTTTTAAATAGAATAAGGGTGACTAAAGAACACAGTCCATTTGATAGTAAGTGGGTGCTGTGACCTATAGATATCTACGTGTATCCTAAAATACGAATCAAAATGCAGATGAGTTGTCACATCTAAGGACTAAGATGGAATGCCCAGTATCCAATAAAAAGGTTTTTTTTTGTGTTATTAATTATTGTCTAATATTAATGCTTTTTGTTATTTTTATTAAGAAATCATGCGTGTGTGCAGTGGAACACTCAGTTGGAACGAAGCTCCTTTCGTAGTATATTATTATTGATTGACAAATACAAATAAATTATTTACTAGCGTCTATTCAAATGAAGCGTCATTTAAAATAATACTTATTTTATGGCAAGATAAGAAAAAGTGCGAGGAAGATGGATTATATCTCGCTATAGTCGTGACGTGAGAATCTTACACTTTTTCTCGCCTAGCCCCAATTCGTCAAATTCATACCGTGCCATAAGGAACTTCGTTTCAAAATGTACCGTTAGGTTTCTGCTGGTTCTTCCTAAGACAAAGGTATTTTACAAACCAGGGGTTAATTAAATAATAGAGTGATTTTCAATAAGTATTATTTATAATCTTTAAGCCGTGGTAGCTCATATGGTTAGCACTCGCTGTAAATTTCACAGTACGTGAGAAACCCGGGTTCGATCACCGCCGGCACCAATGAAATTGTTAATTGCAATTTTATGTGCTGATTTACCACGTGCTCAGTGGTGAAGGAAAACATCGTGAGGAAATCTGCATGTCTGAGAAATAAGAAAAAAAATGTATTTCGAAGACATGTGAAGTTCGCCAAACACGCATTGGGGTAGCGCGGCGAACACTTCCTAGCTCTAAAACTCTCTCAGAAATGAGTGTCAGCAGTGGGACGTACATAGGCTGTGACATTAACTTTTTATAATCTTTAATGAATAAATAAAAGTTTCTATTTCATGACTCTGTATAAAAATTGATTTTAAGAAAATATAAATGTGTATTTTTCTTATGACAGCAATATATGCTGGGTTCGTTAATAAGCGATGGCCTAATTCTAGAAAACTAATTGGCGTTTTGCTAGTACATGACCTAAACATAACTTCCTTCAAATAAAAGATAAAAATAGTAAGAGAACTAGGGTCCGACGGTGTCTCGGGCGACAGTTTTAATTAAAGTTGCTCCGTTATCTGATAGATTTTACTTTAACAGCCAGCTGATGTTGGACGCTGTCAAAATGTTTAATGAAACTTAAAATTTTGCTTAGTTTTTAATTAAGGTTTCATATTGAAGGCTTTTTACTGTGTGTTAGCGGGAAAAGCAATTTCACATCTTACGTCACGTTGATGCCGTAAAAGGTAAGTGATGCAGACATTGGATTATTTTATTTTTCATTAGCGACGCTGATGCTATACTATGGTTCTAACACGAATGTTTCTGCTCAGCCAGGGAAGAACCACGTTCTCACAGAACACCAGCGTAAAATAGCAGCTTAATGCCACTGTTTTGCGTATGGTAACTGTGGAGAACCGGAGACCCTTTTTACTGGAAATGAGGCATTCCATCTTATTACTCAGGGGTGACAATGCATGTGCACTTTTATTAGTAACGAAGGGCAGATGTAGATTTTTTATGGGCCACAGCATTCACTTACCATCAGGTGGATTGTGTGCTCGTTTGTCATCCTTATTCTATAAAAGAAATCATGAGCTGTCGATTATTAATGGTGTCTGTGTTCGTGCTGTGGGGCATTCCTCGGGGGAGGACTATGTTCAGCAGTGGACATGTGAAGGGCTCTAATGATGATGATGATGATGATCAACCATGTTGTTGCGATGTAAAAAAAAGATATTCTTTTACTCCAAGTCATTCCATGGATTTCTTAATAGACAAAAGAGGGAAACTTAAACAGAAGATGAACGGTAGCATTTTCCTGATGACATCTTATTTAAATTTAAATAAAACTAGTTTTACGGATTTTATCGCGTATATTAACTTATTTTATATTGCCGACGTTTCGAGTACTTTACAGCACCCATGGTCACAGGGGGGACTGAGGTGTATGACGTTCCAATGTCATAGTTTACCATGGCTACCTCCAGATTAAAAATTATTAATTTTTGTTCCGATATACGCAATATGAACTTACAGTATTTTACAGTATCAGTATCTAGTAGATCGGAACAAAAATAAATAATTTTTAATCTGGAGGTAGACGTGGTAAACTATGACATTGGTTTTGGCGGGAAATTGACCGGCGGCGGTTTGCTGCTCCTGTATTATAGTTTAAATAATAGTTTGAAGTGGATTTTGATATGTAAAAGTGGTGCGATTTTATGTATTAACTGTCTACGCATGTGAACTATTAGTGGAAACGGTGAAACAAGTGCTCTGATGGTGATGGATTCTCAAGATAAGCTGTTTGTCTGCATAGGCGCCTTTAGATACCATCGCCAACTGTCAGCTGTCTGCTGGCTCAAGTTGCCGTCAAAATCTCCCAAGGGCTGCACAATGTGACGCATCAACATATTGTGAAGCAGTGAACTATGAAAGATAATTATACATTTGGGAAATTATAATAAACCGAATAAAAATACTCAAGACTTGGCCTAAAGGTCTAGATACCAGGCCATAAACTCCAAAAAAAAAAAACTATGACATTAGGACGTCATACACCTCAGTGCTTCCGTCACTATGGGTGTTGTAAAGTGCTCGAAACGTCGGGAATTAATATACGCGATAAAATCCGCTAAACTAGTTTTTTATATAAATGTGTAGTGTCCGCGTAAATATAAGAAATCATTAACTTATTTAAAAAAAAGGTTGCCAACCCGTCTTCCAATCGTGGCAACTATGGAAAAAATCCCCCTGTGGATTTTACAGACTATTGATGGATGGATGAATCATTTATACAAATGCTACAATTCTTTTTCAATAATTCATTTTTTACAGCCTATAAAATTTGGCACAATTGGTGCCCGGGATGTCAACCGCAGTTTTTTTATTATTTGGAGTTGTTGACAGGAATATACTGCTGCCCATCTCTTTAATTTCCCTCTGTTGCCTCTTACGATACTCAAAGGACGATATCGGATAGTGGGTTCTTTTACATCGCCACTATACGGGTATGTAGATAAGTATGAATGAGCAATAGAATCTTAGGTAAAGTTTCATAGGTTTTATTTGTTACTCGATTATGAAAATAATCGATTATCCACATCACTATCTATTAGATGTTTGACTGTAACTTTTACGTGTTATATGGTATTAAGTTATCGCTAGCTACAATGCATCTGTCTTATGGTTACATCAAAAATTGATCTACTTAGCGGGAAAAGACCACATTCTCCAGTTTTCATTGTGTACCAACAGTGTATCGTTTTACTCCACTCCACGTTACAGCTTTATTATGGCTGCAAGATGTTTGGGTCTACTCGACCGGGGTAGGACCACGCTCTCATAGAAAAGAAGCGTAAAACAGCAGAATAATGCTGTGTTTCGTATGGTGAGTGTAGAGAACCGGAGACCCTTTTACTGGTAAAGAGTGGTGAATGTATGGCATCGGAGACCTTTTCCGTCATTTGATCTTAGCCCACAGGGGTGACAACGTAACTGCATTTTAATTCTTAGTCGTGGATAGATGTAGACATTTAATGGGCCGCAGCAACCACTTAACATCAGGTGGACTGTGTGCTCGCTTGTCACCCTAATTCTATAAAAACGTGTAGTGAGTGTTGAGGACTGGAGGCCTTTTCACATGTAACGAGGAATTCCTTCTAACATTTCAGGAGACAACGCATCTGTATAGCGATTCTTAATCGAACATAAATGTATGTCTAAGCCACAACATTCATTCAATATTAGGTGGAATGTGCTGTAGTAAAATTATATTAAATAGAGGTGCATTTAAACTGAAAATTGTTTTAACACTCAAATAAAATATTTTTATTTTAGCCTCTTTCAACTATTTCCAGCAAGAAAGTACTATTATTTCCACTCCTAGCAATAAAGCTAAGGTGAACAAAGGAAAATGCGGACTTTTCTGGATATAAATTATCTGAAGGGATGTAGACGTACCGACTAGAGAGCGGCGCCGCAGGAAATAAGATCAGTGCACAAATAATAACTGTTTAAGAGATATTTTATTGAATAGTTAAACTTTTTAATACACCAGTAAACCGAGCTTGAAACTGCCGGCAACGTTGTTATTTATTGCAATTTAGCAACGTCCCGACCTCGCCTGAGTGGTACCTATTATCATTTAGATTTATTAAAATAATTTTCAACGACCATATCATTTTTCAAGTTTTAGTTTAAACTAAAAAAAACTTTTCAGTTTATCGGTTAAACTATAACCTAAATCACTCATCGCATTGCTCACTGTTAAAATACATTTTACATTCCTTATATGTCATGCAAATTAAAATAATAATTTGTGTAAAAAAATGTCACCAAAAACATAACTTGTAAAAAAAGCTAAGTCTCGCAACTCAGTTCTTCTACCGTAAAAAATTGTGAGATCCATGTCGGTTAATTTATTTAATCCCTACTTAAGGGTCCGTCTGTTTTAAGTTATTATGTAAGTTTTAAATAAATAAATTGACTTAGCAATCGCACTAAACAATCTAATTTATTATAATATGTATTACTTGACAGATACATTGTGTTTTCATGCGATGGCCAAGTCAATCTATTTATTTAAAATATAAAAAAAAAATTATATTGATATGGTCACTATAAGTTAGGTTAGCTAATTACGTAATAATTTAAGACAGAAGAACCCTTAAATAGGGACCGAATAAATTAACCGACTTGGTATTACATGGATCTCACAACTTTTTACGGTAGAAGAACTAACTGAGTTGCGAGACTTTTTTAACAAATTATATTTTGATGACATCTTATTTTTTTTGTAGATAGTTTTATCTACGTGCCTATCTACACCTATTAATCCATTATTCATTCATTCATTCATTACAGCCCTTCACAAGTCCACTGCTGAACATAGGCCTCCCGCAAAGAATGCCACAAAGCACGGTCCTGAGCCACCTGCATCCATCGACTTCCTGCATATCTTACCAGGTCGTCACTCCATCTAGTGGGGGGACGCCCTACACTTCGCCTGCCGGTACGAGGCTGCCACTCGAGAACCTTTCTTCCCCATCGGTTGTCGGTTCTTCGAGCTATATGGCCGGCCCATTGGCACTTCAGCTTACTAATCCGTTGGGCTATGTCGGTCCCTCTGCTTCTACTGCGGATATCCTCATTTCTGAGTTTATCACGCAGAGAAACTCCGAGAATAGCCCTCTCCATAGCTCGCTGAGCGACCTTGAGCTTCCTCATCGGGCCAGCAGTGTAGGACTACGTCTCAGTTCCGTATGTCATCACTGGCAACACGCACTGGGTGTACAGTCTCGTTTTCAAGTTTTGAGGTATACCTGACGAGAAGATGTGCCGTAATTTCCCGAACGCTGCCCAACCGAGTTGAATCCGTCAATTGACCTCTCGGTCGAAGTTGGACTTACCTAGTCGGACTATTTGTCCCAGGTAAACATACTCATCAACAACTTCGAGCTTAGTGTTCCCAACAATTACCGGCATAGGTGTGACATGGATATTAAACATGATCTTTGTTTTGTCCATGTTCATCTTAAGACCTATCCGTTGGGAAACACTATTGAGGTCATTGAGCATAGTGCTTAGGTCCTCCAGCGATTCTGCCATAAGGACTATATCGTCGGCAAATCGAAGGTGATTTATGTACTCGCCATTGATTTTGATACCGTATCCTTTCCAGTCCAGAAGCTTGAAAACAACTTCCAATGCAGCGGTAAAGAGTTTCGGGGATATGACGTCACCCTGTCTTACACCTCTCTGCAATTGGATAGGTTTCGTACTCTGGTTCTGTACACGGATAGCCATCGTAGCCCTACTGTACAAGCACTTCAACACTTCGATATACCGACAGTCAACTTGGCATCGCTGAAGGGACTGCAGCACCGCCCAAATTTCGACGGAATCAAAGGCTTTCTCATAGTTCACATACGCCAGACATAGTGGCAAAATGTACTCCTCGAACTTCTGTACAATTTGCCGAAGGGTATGTATGTGGTCTATGGTGCTAAAGCCTTTTCGGAAATCGGCTTGTTCGGAAGGCTGGAAGTCAAGACTGCGCGCGAGACGATTCGTAATGACTCTCGAAAACAGCACGTAGACGCAGCTCAGAAGGGAAATCGGTCTGTAGTTCTTCAAGAGAGCGTTGTCGCCCTTCTTGAAGAACAAGGCTACCGCACTTCTGCTCCACGCCTCCGGTGTAATGCCACCATGGAGGACGGAATTAAAGAGCTTCTGAAGGACTTCAAGTACCGGTTTTCCACCCGCTTTCAGAAGCTCCGCTGTAATTCCATCCTCGCCTGGGACCTTGCCGTTTTTAAGGTGCTGGAGAGCCATTATAATCTCGCTCAGACTGACGTCCGAGATATCATCGGAATAATGTCGGATAAGACTCGCTCTTGGCTCGTTACTCACACTTGCGTGCGGCTCCAATGATGACGTGTAATCTCAAGTGCCCGGGAAACGATGCTGCCACATTTGGTCTTCAGCTTTGGCAGTTGGCTCTTTCGGGCAGACAGATCTCTGGCAAAGACTTTGGAGCCTTGGTTCCGCTCGATCGCTTCTTCAATACGAGCTGTATTGAAGTTGCGTAAGTCCCGCCGCATGCATTTGGAGATCTGTCTGTTCAGTTGCCTGTATGCTGTCAAATCTGTTGAAGAATGTAGCTTCATCTCCCGTCTAACAGCCATGAGATTAAGAGTGTGATCGGAGAGTTTTTGTGTTCTTCTGCGGCGGGTTTTGCAGAACTTAGCTCCGACCGCATGGACAGTTTCCACGAGCTTGTAATCCATTATATAATACATATATAGGTACACTGATTTATTCACTGCAAATGTAACTTTGTAATCCTATATATTTATATGGGATTACAAATTTATTTATGCAGTTGGTGTATTTCGAAAACTGGACCGAAATTGCAAAATATTTTTCCTTGATTTATATATTAAACAATAACTGTATTCCAAATTTTAAGCTTCTATCTCTGCTAGAAGAGAATTAGAACTTTGATGATCGGTCAGTCAGTGAGTGACAAAGTTAAGAAACTATGACTAGTTATAATTCTTGAACTACTGGTTCAAATTTAATGAAATTTGAAAAATACCGAGTTTATACAATGCCTACGACCGAGTTTATACAATGTATACTTGGTTAATGAAAATTAAGGCTTCTAGTTTTATCCACAACGAAGTTATAGAATTTTGAAAATGGTCTGAACTGATTCGAGAAAAGGATGGTACGGCCGAGTTGCTTTTTTGTTCGACTTGGTGGGGGCACTGCCCTATCCCCAGATTTTAAATTACTCATACGTAGTAGAGCCATGCTACAGCTATATTAACAGTGTACTTGTAGCACAAAAGAGTCTACGAAATACCTCCTACGAATACCATCGTAAAATAGCAGCTTCATGCTGCTGTGTTTCGTTTGGTGAGTGTAGAGAACCGGAGACCCTCTTTACTGGAAAATAGGCACTCCATCTTTGTCCTAACTATGGGCCTCTGTAATCGCTTACCATCAGGTGGACTGTGTGCTCGAATTCACTCTTATCCTATAAAAAAAATTAGGTAGTATGTCAAATTCAGCAGATAAATCATCATCATCATTACAGCCCTTCAAAATTTCATTGCTAAACGTAGGTCTCCCCCAAGTAATAAAATTAGATAAATTATTAATAGAAATTGTTGGAATGGCAAACATCTTGTCGCCCTATTATTTTTCGAATTTGGCTGACACAAAGTCCCTGATACACAATGTGTGTACAGATTATAGATAAATTATATCTATACAAAAAAGTAAAATTGAATTCGCTGTTAACTGTGGTAGCTTTTGCTGTCGCACGGATGGGCCGGCTCGAACCGGGGTGGTACCACGACCTCACAGAATACCAGCGTGAAGTATTAGCTTACCTCTACGTTTCGCTTGGTAAGTGCAGGTGGCTGGAGATCCAATCCCCTCGCCTTAAGCATGGTAGTGGAATCAAATAAAAAACTACCCCAGGAGGGTACGAGCACCCCTGATAACGGACAATCCTTCGCTGAGCATCCACGACCAAGCTATCCTACTCTTCCTGAGTGTGGTTGGTCAGGCTACGCTGCGTATTCTGCTCGTGAGGGGGGGGGGGGGGAGGGGGGGATTCAGCTCGCGACTAAAACTGCTCGGTGCAAGTGGAGCAATAAGACCAAGGTGACCGCTGTCATGCTATCCGTGAAATTTTTACAACATCAGGGGACTTCATTCCAACCTTAACGCCGTTCACTTCCATCTGGAGATGGCGAAGCCGGCCTTGCTCTTTTGAACCGAGGCTCGGGTGTCTTCTCCGTTTAATATTTCGTATCTCTCCAACCCGGAATACAAATTAGAACACTCCTTTGCGCTCCAGGCTGGAGTTTGCGTATACGTCAGAGAGGACATCTGTTTTTGATGCCTCAGCAGTAGTCATTAGTCGGTGTCCTTACCTGATCTGGTTTCTATGGTTGCGCGTAGGCAGCCATCTCCGCGTCTACGGGTGCCTCTATAGGTCCCATAGCGGTAATGCCGAAACAGACCGACGCATCGACAACGTCCAAATGGCTACATATTGCTTGCTACCGCAGATTCCATCCGCAGAGATCGTGATCCTTGGCAATTTTAACGTCCACCACGCCGAATAGCACGGCTCACGTTCAACCGATCATGCAGGGTGATCTGTTTATGACTTTGCCTTGGCATATGGTCTTACACAGCTGGTTATTTTGCCTACGCGGATTCCAGATGTGAAGGATCATGCACATTCCCTGTTGGACCTTCTGCTGACCTCTCATCCGAACGGTTATCAGGTTTCTGTCGACGCTCCCTTAGGCTCGTCGGACCATTGTTTTGTCCGGATTGTGGTGCCTCTCACACTAACGTCGCGGTTGCATTCTGTAGGCTGCTACCGTGTTTGGCACTATAGGTCGGCCGATTGGGATAGAATGTGGTTTTTTTTGCATCCTAATGCCGGAAGATCCCAGCATTGTTGCTGATTCTGTTGCTGATGTGGTACTTCAGGATATGGGACTTTTAATTCCATCCTCTGCAGTACCCATCAGAGGCAGATCCCAGCCATGGTTTGGTCGCTCCTGTAAAATAGCATCATGCTATAAGCAGGAGTGCTACCGGGCCTGGGCTGACGCATTAAAATCTTAGGATGTAAACACCAGTGCTCTTAAAAGAAGTATAATTCCTCCTCCAGGTCCTTCAAAAGAGTCATTGCTAAGGCAAGGTCTGAGCACATCGGCAGAATTGGCGAGAAGCTAGTTCACCTTGTTCTCGTCTCTCGCGAAGGCTGTCCAAGGGAACTTCTGTCAGCCATCTCTTTCATCTCTGCATAGAGATGACGACTCACTGGCCCATGTCGCAAAGGAGAAAGCCGATCAGTTCGGCTCTCTCTTTGCGTCCAACTAGACTCTCGATGTTGTGGGAACACACCGTCGACCATCCTGAGTGAATGCTCCATGCTGGATGTACGGTTCACACAGCGTTCGGTTCGAAAAGCACTCCTCTCCATGGACGTCAGCAAGTCGAGTTAGCCTGATGAAGTCCCTCCCATTTTGCTGAAGACGTGTGTTCCAGAGTGGGCACCGGTTTTAACGCGTCTTTTCCAGTACTCCTACTCCTTAGGCGTAGTCCATAAATAATGGAAGACAGCAGGAAGCAGCTTGGTTCACCCAATCCCTAAAAAAGGCGACCGCTCAAACCCGTCTAACTACAGGTCTATCACCATCACCTCCTTTTTATCCAAAAAAATAGAGTCCATTATAAACTGCCTGCTCATGAGGTACCTTGAGGATCACGATTTTTTTGAGGGACGATGAGGGTCAGCTGATTAGTAACCACTAATACGGTTTTCATCAGGGTCGATTAGCTGGTGATCTTCTGATCTACCTCACTCACTGTTGGGCGGAGGCAGTATAATCTAAGGGTTTCCTTATTGGTCGTTAGTTTGGACATAGCGAAGACCTTGGATCAGGTCTAGCAGGAAGCTCTTCTCTTGAAGTTCGCTTCCTATATGTTTCCCGAGAAATTGTGCAATTGGATCACCAGTTTTCTTGCTGATCGGAGTCAAGATCGTAGTGGACGGTCATCATCATCATTACAGCCCTTCACAAGTCCACTGCTGAACATAGGCCTCCCCCAAAGAATGCCACAAAGCACGGTCCTGAGCCACCTGCATCCATCGACTTCCTGCATATCTTACCAGGTCGTCACTCCATCTAGTGGGGGGACGCCCTACACTTTGCCTGCCGGTACGAGGCTGCCACTCGAGAACCTTTCTTCCCCATCGGTTGTCGGTTCTTCGAGCTATATGGCCGGCCCATTGCCACTTCAGCTTACTAATCCGTTGGGCTATGTCGGTCACTCTAGTTCTACTGCGGAGTGGACGGTGCATACTCTGATTACAAGCATACTGATGCTGGTGTTCCACAAGGCGTGCTGTCACCAACACTGTTTGAAACGTTCAACGCTGATATGTAAAAGAAACTAATTGGTAACATTCATTGCTATGATGACTTATACACCGACCGTGCCAATATTTCTCGGGATAAAGTCGCCGAGTACCGGGAAAAACCCTGTGTCTGAAGCTGAGTTTTTGCTAAACAAAATTTCGGATTGGAGGCGACTAAATCTAGTCCAATACAATCTCCAAAAGACACAAGTTTGCGCGTTTACCGTTAAAAAGAACCCCTTTGTCGTATCTCCTCAGTTTCAAGGCATTCCCCTTGCTGCCTCAGCTAACATCGGAATCCTTGGCGTCGACATATCGAATAGTGTGCTGTTTTGTGGTCACTTGGAAGGTAAGACCAAATTGGCCTCTAAAATCTTGGCGTGCTCAGCAGTGCAAGACAGTATTTCATGCCGGCACATCGCTTGCAACTTTACAAAGCTCAAGTTTGGCCTCACGTGGAATACTCTTCTCATCTCTGGGCCGGGCCCCCAGTGCCAGCTCCTTCCACTTGACCGCATCCAGCGCAGTGCGGTTCGAATCGTTGGCGACCGAATTCTTTCTAATCGACTGGATTCACTGGCGCTGCGTAGGGATGTTGTTCGAATTAATTCCAGCCGCCAAATTTCACGAACGCACATCGCGTCAAAATTCACGATACTACCCTACATTCTGGATGCTTGGAAGAAAACTCCTAGTAAAACGCACAGTGGTACGAGTTTTTTTCCTCGTACAACCTCTCTGTGAAGTTGTTTACCATCAGCGATTTTTCCAGACCGATACGACTTAGGGATCTTCAAGAAAAGAGCTTACTCCTTTCTCAAAGGCCGGCAACGCTGCTGCCAATCCCCTGGTGTTGCAGTTGTTCATGGACGGCGGTAGTCACTTACCATCAGGTTAACCGCATGCTCGTCAAATGTCAAAATAAATTTTTTACCAAATGCATAAAAGGGTATACGGTACTTATAATAAAAAAGAAATTAAATTTGAGTCTGTCTGTTTGCTTTGACTAATCTCCGAAATGGCTGAGCCGATTTTGACGAGACTATCTTTGTCGGATAGCTGACGTTATAAGGAGTAACTTAGGTAACTTTTATTTTATAATTAGTCTTATGTGCCAAAAAAATCCTATGAAATCCAATCCTTATAAATTCCATGCGGACGAAAACGCAGGGAACAGCTAGTTTATTAATAATAAACTAGCTAATAAGTTATTATATTTACATTATAGATCAATGTGCACAAGTTAAATGAAAAATCTTAAATCCCAAGTCCGTAATCTACGACTTGCAGTTTTACTGCATACAATTTAAAACGTAACTTGCAACGAGAGAAATGCATAAACATTTGTCACCCGCGTCGGGCTGGTAACGCCCAGTTGTTTTACAAACAATTTATGAGCGAACTTTATTGTAGGTATGTACAGCGCTTGTTTTAAATAATACTTTCATAATAAATCGTCGCTCATTAGCCCGAGTGGTCTGTTCCACTGCTAGCCTATTCCATAGTGTAGATAAATCCTAGCCTAGCCCATCCCCTGATCTATATATATATATATATATATATATATATATATATATATATAGATCAGGGGATGGGCTACAGCGTCTTCCTAATAACTACTAAAAATAAAAACTGCGGTTGCCCAACTGCAAAGCGTGGCATCTATGGCAGATATAAACATATGAGGCAATATTTAGGGGAGTTACCGTTACAGTACAATTTTTTATAGGGTAGGGTGACAAATGAGCACACAGTTCACCTGATTGTAAGTGATTACTGTGGCCCATAGACATCTACACCTATAGTCGATTACAATCAATATGTAGATGCAAAACCTAGGGTTAAGGTTGTTACAAACCTACGTACTGAAAAAGACTTTTTCAGTACGTAGGTTTGTAACAACCTTAACCCTAGGTTTCCCATAAATCCCTTTATATTTTCCCATTTATTATTCGTTTTATATGAGGTAATTTAATTCAAAACTAGCTGTTCCCCGCGAATTCGTCCGCGTGATTTAGGATTTAAATTTTTTTGCGCGGAACCCTAATTGTTTTTTTAATATATTAAGTAGCCTAAGTTACTCCCTATAACATCAGCTAGCTGCCAGTGAAAGTCACGTCAAAATCAGTCCAGCCGTTTCGGAGATTAGCTAGAACAAACAGACAGACATACAGATAGACAAACAGACAAAAATTTAAAAAATTGTGTTATGTTATAAATTTTATATTTAATAAAAAGCTGTTATTTTGACTTTACAAACAGACACTTCAATTTTATTTATTTGTATAGATTAGACGTCATGAGGAATCTCATGGTTATTCAGCGAGCTATGAAGAGGTCAGTGCTCGGAGTTTCTCTGTATGATATGACTCGAAATAAAGAGTTTCGTGGTAAGACTATAGTAGCCGATATAGCCCAACCGATCAGTTAGTTGAAGTGTCATAAAGCTGGCAACGTAGCTCTAAAAGCCGACAACCGATGGGGAAGAAAGGTTTTCGAGTCACCCTCATACCTCATAGCGAAGCGAAGGGTGAACCCATCTAAAAGGAGTGACGACGTTGTAAGAAATCTGTGTTTTGTGGCATTCCTTGGAGGAAGCCTATACTTAGAAGTAGACTTGTGAAAGGCCATAATGATGAGAGTTGTTATAATAACATGATGGACGTCATTAACAGCATAATCGTATATATAAAAAAAATATAACAAAACAATACATAATATACATAAAGACTCATGCTTGTCACCCAGAGGGGTAGGCAGAGACTACGGCCTTTCATTTGGCATGACAGACACACCTCATCTCATTTATATTATCCAAATACCTACGCATACATGCTCGTCGGTTAGGGGTACTTTTAATATGGCCCATCTTCAATATATTGCCAATTTGGTCGATAAACTTTCGTCTAGGACGTCTCTTACTGACTCTGTTGTTCATTTCTGCAACATAAATTTACTTTGTAACTCTTTCCTTGTTCATTCTTTCTTCATGAACAAAGAAGTACGTAACAGCTCGAAATAAATCAACTACAAAAATTCTTATTTAATCTTCAACGATTGTTAAAAATTTATTACAAAAATAGTGCATTGGAATTTTCAATATTATCGTCCATTTGGAGCGAGTTTTTTGCCAAGAAATTTAAGGCAAGCTTCGTGTACTCGACTATTAAATTTGGAAAACACCTTGTAAAATTACAAGCTGTATTTCATACTCTGATTTATAAAGGCAACAACTTGTGTTGTTGATTTTATTTGTGGTCCACTTTTGGTGAACGTGTGCAAGTAAACTCATCGCCGTAAGCCCGTAAATATCCCTATTTTGTGGACATTTTCATGCATATAAACACCTAAAATTTAAGTGTGTCTTTTTATATTGATTCTTGACTATAACGATCATAGTAAGGCAACCAATTTTTTTAGAGGGTCACATGAGAGGCATCTTTCATTTCATAAATATAATAAGTGTTCACAGCTTTAATGAGATTATCAACTTTATATATGTGGACCTATTGTCAACATGAAAGTAATGTAGTATTAAAATAAGCTTATGTATTAGTGAAAATTTAGAAATTTTTGGTCATCTACGACCTACCTACTAACATAAGAGATATGGAGGTAAAACCAGGGTCGTATGTCATCGTCATCATAATTAATAATATAATAATAATAATAATAGATAAAAAGGCGTAGGGAATTGACGACCCCATCGCCCGCTGACGTAACAGTTAAGTGACAAAACTGCTATGTCAGCGCAGTCAGTCAGCGCCTTGCCAAGAGGTGTGAGCGCCGTGCCTCGGCAGAACTGAGGGTGCAAAGGCTCGTTTGTGCTTACGGCCGCACCATGAAACGGTGCCGGGCCTGGGTGTCTCCCGTTAATTGACGCCCCTTTAATGGGTGATGGAAAAAAGAAGAGTGCGCAAAGGGCCGCTGCCTGGGGGTCGCCACGGCGCGTCTGGAGCTGGCGCTGGACGCGACAGCATGCGGGCCGCCAGCCGAGCGCGGGGGGCTGCAAGACCACCTAGCAGCCGCCCGCATCCATCATCCCCACCAGAGGGCTTGATGTCAGCCGAGTCTTCTCGGACTCAGCAAGTGGCATCCGTCGCTGGTGGAGCACGTCGCATGCGTTGGACGGAAATAATGAACAAAAACGCATTGCGAGCGTACTTTAGGGCGAAAGGGGAAGAAACTGGAATGTTGGCGTATCGGGCTCGGATGCATCGTTTTTTCGTAGAGCTGGAGCCATCGGTTCATGTAACGGAGCAAAGCCTGGCAGACCGAGTTCGGTATATCCTGTGCTCCAACATATTTGGTGACGCCGAACTCGAACGATTACGACGTGAGGCTGTTCCCTCATCGGATGAAAATGCTGCAGCTGGTAATGCGGCGCTACTAATTGCAAAGCAACCCGCACACGTGGATGCCGCAGTGGATATTCCAGTTGTGGTTCATTCAGACGATGATGAAATAGTCTCCCACAAAGTAGAGCAAATGAGGAGTATATTGGAAGAGGCTATTTTGGAAACGCGCAGTACGCCTCTCGAAAATCAACCGCGACTTCCCCGCATACCCCTAAGCAAGTGGAATCGGGCTGTCGTGAGGGCTCTCAACCCAATGCTGGTGACCTATTTTGAAGCCAGCCGGGACCTTTGCGATACGGACTCAATTCTTGTTGGCACCGCACTGGCAGTTTGCCGTATTATTGGCGCCAAACTTCCCACGGCTGGACGCACTACTAGACTCAGTAGCGCCATCCCAGCCTGGAGAAAAAGAATTGAGGACCGTATCTCAAAGGCAAGAGCCCTAATCGGCAGACTGACAAGCTTCAGGTCGGGTAATAATAGACCGAGAATTGTGCGCACCGTCAGGATGGCGTTTGCTGGGACAAATATAAGTTTGTTCCAGTCAGATATTACGCAAAAGCTGACGGAGCGCATAGACAACCTGAAGCAGAGAATCGCTGCTTGGGGAAAGCGGATTCGGCGATATACCGAGAGGTCGACACGGTTCAACCAGAATCGTCTCTTCCAGAGTGATCAGAAGAGGCTCTATAAATCATTGGAGCGACCAATGGTACGTGGAACGGGCCAAGCACCGAATCAGGCCGACACTGTTGCATTCTGGCGCGGCCTGTGGTCAGAGCCCGTAAACCACAGCGAGGGCCCTTGGACGGAAGTTGTGGTGAGTCAGTGTGCGAATCTTACGCCCATGGACCCCGTCATTATAACGCCGGACGATGTATCTGAGGCGGTCCGAAGGGCCCGGAACTGGAAAAGTCCGGGGCTCGACGGGCTGCATCACTACTGGCTGAAGGGGTTTTTTTTTTTTTTTTTTTTATGTTTGTATAAAACTGCTGCTGTACATGCAGCATCCTTTTTTACTAATGTGTAAAATTTATACTAAATACTTAAACGCTGTTTTTTTTTTTTTTTTTTTTTTTTTGTTTTTTTTAGTTTCTACATATATATATTATATATAAATATTTTTCTTACAAGAACTAACTATTCTAACTATTCCTTTATTACTTAAGATTTAACTATGGTTATCTTTTTTTTTTTTATACATTGATTTTACTCTTATATACTTATAACTATTGATAGTAGCTTAAAATTTTACTATTTTACTTTTTTTTTTTTTTCTTTCTTTTTCTACTTTCATTCTTACAGTGTTGTCTATAATCCAAACTGAAGTTTACTTACCTCTAAAGTTAAAATAAAGTAGTGTACCTAACTTAGATTATTAGAGAGTACAGAGGGCGCCACCCATTTTTCTTTAATTATTATTAGTTTGCTTTTTTTTTTTGATTTCTCTTTTTTTTTTTCTTTTTTCTTTCTTTTTTTTTTCTTTCTCGTTTTTTCCCCTTTTTTCTTTTTACAGATTTTTTTTTTGTACTTAATTTTTTTTTTCTATAATATATTCTTTTTTTTTTTGAGTGGTATAAGCCAATTTATTAATAATTCTTTTGATTTATATAATAACTAATACTTTGAAAGAACAAAATCTTCCATTTATCTCTTAATGGAACATTTTGTTACTCCAACCATATAAGGCTTATCATCTTATATTATAACTTAAACTAATTTGGATCCATTGGCCTTACCCGCAGTGCGTACCACTGCTTCTGAAAACTTAAGGAAATGGGTCCGACAGTCATCGTTGTTGATTGCATGCCTTAAATTATAAACTGTAAGCATCATCCCCATCTTTTGTTCACATTCAAGTCTTTGTATGGCGAATCTAGGGCAGTCTATTAATAAATGTTCGATATTTTCTTCTTCATCGTTACTGCAAACACAAGATGGAGACTGAGCTAGCTTACATTTATATAAATAAGCCCTAAAACCTCCATGACCTGTTAGTAGTTGTACTTTTAAATTGTCTATTTTTATATGCTTGAGTGTTCTATATGCTTCTTTTATGTCCGGTAGGAATTTCTTTGTTACAGCTCCCGTAGTAGCTTCACTGTATCGTAACTGCCACTCTACGCAAGTAGAGTCCCGGGCAAGTCGCTTTGCGAAGGACAGGGGGAATTTATCGTATACTGGAGTTTGCTTGTTCGAAAGCGCAGCATATTTCGCCAGTTCATCGGCTCTTTCATTACCGGCTATTCCGATGTGTGCTTTGATCCAGCAAAGGTTAACCTCGCCTCCTTTGTCTAATAGTGACTTTATTCGATCTCGTATTTCTACAGCTAATGGATGCAGAGACGATGTATCGCTCAGGCATTCTAAGGCAGAGCGTGAATCACTTAAGATGATGCCTTTCCTTAGGTCTTTGTGTTTGTGCATCAGTTCCAATGCTCTTAAGATTGCCGTGAGTTCAGCTTGATAGACACTGCAGTAATTTTCCAGCCTGAATGTCGATTTCCGTACTTCCTGATGGTTTTTCCATACTGTTACAGCTCCTCCGACTTTACCTTGAATTCGCTGATTTGGCTGAAGGGGTTCGTGGTGTGTCACGCTGTGCTCGCCCGACAATTTCAAGAGGCTCTCGACCAAAAGTCGCTCCCGAGCCTCTTCACTACTGGGATCACTCATTTGGTTCCTAAAGACCGGGATACCATAGCCCCGAGCAAATACCGCCCCATTACGTGTCTACCCACGATATATAAGACACTAACATCCATTTTGAGCGCGAGAATCACTCGTCACCTGAACTCAAATCAGGTGATATCGCGCGCTCAAAATGGATGTCGGGGCGGTGGTCATGGAACCAAGGAACCACTCCTCATTGACGCGGTCATTGGCAAAGTGGTTAATCGCAACCGTCGGAACCTACCGCCTGGATAGACTACAAAAAGGCATTCGACTCGGTGCCTCATACATGGCTGAAGAGGGTCCTCGAGCTGTACAAGGTTGACTGTACAGTTAGAGACTTCCTCGGGCAGTGTATGGGGCAGTGGAGTACGATCCTTTGTCATCTAGGCGAGCGGATGACGGCTGCGGAGAACCACATAAGGATAAGAAGGGGTATCTTCCAGGGCGATTGTCTGAGTCCAATCTGGTTCTGCCTCTCTCTGAACCCTCTCAGTACCTTACTGCAGGGTTCCGGGAGGGGATTTCAGCTTCGGAAAGGAGGTACATAGGTGACCCACCTTTTCTATATGGATGATCTCAAATTATTCGCCTCCAGTCGCTCCCATCTTATGGAATTGCTGAACATCACTTGTGATTTTAGCAGTTCCATTAGAATGGAGCTGGGGACGGATAAGTGTGCGGTCCTCCATGTCGAAAGGGGTAGGGTTGCTAACTCTGAGGGTATAGACTTATCTATGCCCCTCATACCTGGGTATGTCACAGAACATAGGTATCGATGAGGCGGACATGAAATAGTCAGTTAGCGATGTGTTTTATGCACGCTTGACCAAAGTGCTCAACAGTCTTTTGTCAGGTGTGAATAAGACACGCATATAACGGTTGGGTCATGCCTATCCTCATATATACCTTCGGCATACTCAGGTGGTCTCAGACCGAACTGAACGCTCTGGATAGAAAAGTCCGCACTGTTATGACGTCTCACAGGATGCATCACCCGAGATCGTCAGTAATGAGGCTGAACTTGCCACGGAAACATGGTGGGCGCGGCTTTTTGAGCGCTCTCACCATGCATAATCGTGAAGTGTGTAGCCTCCGTAACTACTTTCTGGTGAGATCGGGTGATCCATTCTATAGGGACGTCATTTCGTGTGATAAAGGGCTCACGCCTCTATCCTTAGCCAACGAGCAATGGCAAAACCCAGCAGTACAGTGCATTTCCGACCGGGAGATCGTATGGAAGGAGAAGGAGCTCCACGGGAGGTTCTACAAGGCTCTACATGAGCCTTTCGTAGACACAGTCGCCTCCCTTCACTGGCTACGTTTCGGTGACCTCTTTGGGGAAACCGAGGGTTTTGTCTGTGCGATACAGGATCAGGTTATTTGCACAGACACAATCTAGTAGCCAGGATTGTACACCAGGAGCTCACTCTGAAATACGGCCTCGTGGATCGGAAACTGCCATATTATAAGTACTTACCGGAAGCTGTGCTCGAAAATGACCGCGCCAGGCTCTACTGGGACCGGGCCATCATCACAGACAGGACTATTCTTGCTAATAAGCCTGATATTGTGCTGATGGACCGGGCACAGTCAAGGATCTTTTTGGTCGACATTACCATTCCTTATTACGAGAACCTCGTGAAAGCCGAAACAGATAAGGTGACAAAATATCTGGACCTGGCTCACGAGGTTACCGGCATGTGGGGTGGTCTGTCGATCAAAATTATTCCTGTGGCCGTTTCTGCGAACGGGTTAATCCCAGTCAGCCTCCCGGGTCATCTGAGGCGACTGGGACTCCGTGACGGACCGCTCCAGGCTCAAATGCAGAAGGCGGTGCTCCTCGATACCGCCCGCATCGTCCGCCGGTTTCTTTCCCTTTCCCCCTAACCCTCGGCCGTCTGGTCTCCCCTGCCGAGGGCTTCCATCCGGTTGGGTTTTTATATATTTATGTATTTTTATGTATTTATTTTATGTTATTGAAATTTATGTATGTTTACCATTTTTATTTACAATTATATATTTATACTGCCCAACCAGATGAGAAAACTTTATAGATAACATCATTAATAATAATATTTTCTACGTGGTAGAGCCATGCTGCAGCTATATTAGTAGTATAGTTGTAGCACGAATGCGTCGGCTCGACCGGGGAAGGACCACGCTCTCACCAGCGTAAAATAGCAGCTTAACTCTGCTGTGTTTCGTATGGTGAATGTAGAAAACCGGAGACCCTTTTTACTGGATAAGAGGCTCATCATAGCATCCACTTACCATCAGGTGGACTGTGTGCTCGTTTGTCACTCAATCCTATAAAAAATATTTTTGGTTGACATTACAATTCCTTATGACGAGAACCTCGTGAAAGCTGAAACAGATAAGCTGACAAAATATCTGGACCTGGCTCACGAGGTGACCGACATGTGGGGTGGTCTGCCGGCCGAAATTATTCCTGTGGTCGTCTCTGCGAACGGGTTAATCCCAGTCAGCCTCTCGGGTCATCTGAGGCGACTGGGACTCCGTGACGGATCGCTCCAAGCTCAAATACAGAAGGCGGTGCTCCTCGATACCGCCCGCATCGTCCGCCGGTTTCTTTCCCTTTCCCCCTAACCCTCGGCCGTTTGGTCTCCCCTGCCGAGGGCTTCCATCTGGTTAAGTGTTTATATATTTGTGTATTTTTTATGTATCTATTCTATTTTATGGATATGTATGTATGTTCATTTACAATTATATATTTATACTGCCCAACCAGATGAGAAAACTATAGATACCCCATAATAATAATAATAAATAAATAAATAAATAAATAAATTACGTAATTAAATAAATAAATACGTCCCATGACAAGGTGGTCGGGTCGGAACACAGCAGTGCAGATTTTGTGTGTGAAAAACTTAAAAAATCAAAACGTCATAAAATATTGAAATTTCACTAAGGTTATATTATGTTTTATATCAATTTATAATGTGTAAATATGATTAAAAACATTGTATAGTACGTATTTTTAAGAAAGCTAAGGTATAGCGCATTTCCAACTATTGCAACTATAAATAAAGAAGTTTGTCCATGCTTTTACCGTTCTATTAGAAGTTATGCTACTCGTACGTACAACGTGAACATAAGTGATGAGCGAATGCATGCAAAATGCAAAACGTATTCAAGGTATTTTAAGAGAACTCTATGCAGCACTACTTTGTGCCTGTATCTAGGAAACTATCTAGAAAGTAGTATAGAATAGATCTTTATAATTTAAATTATAAGGATACTTTATTCAAAGTAATTTAATGTGGTTTTAATATTGGTTCGAAAAACTACTGTCTTGGGAACAACCTGACCTTTTTTCAAATATTAATTAATGGTTCATATTTAATTGTACATCATATTATGTTGCAGAATTAAATATAAAAACATTAAGAAAAAGCAAGGCATGATCTAATTCCAAGGGTATAGTGTCAATCTTGTTTTTATATTATAATAAGCTTCTTTTCAATTAAAGTTTTAAACTTTTAGAAGTTATAGCGGGCATATATTCTGGTATTCAGTTGTTAAAGCGATAATTGATAATCGATAATTAATTTCTGAAATACCGACACTTTGAATTCGAGTGCTTAAATACTGTCCCGTTTGAAAATAAATAACTTATATACTTTTTTTCCTTATTCGTTAAGATATAGTACTATATATTACTAAATATTTAAAAAAATGTAATTACAGTGAAACCAGATAACACTAAAACCGAATTTCACAGTCTGGGGGGACAGGGACACCATAATGGTCTCCCCGATTGCTTTCTTCATATGGGAGATTTTTATGTTTTTCGCAATATTTATTTTAAACTAGCTGTCCCTCGCGGCTTCAACCGCGAGGAATTTACTACGATTTCAAGGGTTTTAATTTTTTTGCGTGGATCCCTAATTCAGAAATAGACACACAGACAAAAATTTAAAAATAATGTTTTTTTTTGTTATTAGTACCGTATATACTTTCATATGCATTTAGTAAAACGCTGTTATTTTAACATTACAAACAGACACTTCAATTTTATTTATTTGTATAGATGATTAATTTTTTAACCATTATAAACTTACCGGTTGCGCATCACGGCATCATCGTTGATTTTTATCATTTGGAATTATTATTAGAAAGATGCCGCTGCATATCTCCTGTTTTCATTTCACTCTGTGAAGTGAACCTGTGAGTCACCTGCGAGATGATCTTAGGTTGTGGATACTCCTTTTCCGCCACTACACGATCCAAAAAACAAATACTCAATAGAAAATTTCTGAGAACTTTTCACTGAGTAAAACTTTCAAATGTGAAGGCGTCAAAGGTCCATATTTGTAAAACAGGAATTTTCTCAATAACGTAACCACATAAAATGTTTGTTAAATAACTAATGCATTGAATAGTTTTGAATATCGGATACTTCGGAGGTGAAGAAAAATCAAAAACATAATGTTTTATAAAAGAGGAGGCAATCGATTTATAAATGAGGAGGCAAACGAACATGCTCACCTGATGTTAAGTAACCACCGACGCCCACGAACAACTGCAAAATCAGGGGAATTGCAGGAGCGTTGCTGGCAGCCTTTTTGAAAAGAGTAGGATCTTTTCTTGAATTTTCATGTGTACACAATTGAATAAAGTAACTGAGATATTAATGGACATTTATCTTCTTCTAAATCCTCCACAACATTAGCGGGCGAACGCAGCAAGCAATTTTTAATAAACTTAAAAATACTTTAGTAGATCCTTTACTGTTTTATTCCACAAAACATCACACATGTTTATTTATTTATTCCTTTTTGAAGAAAAAAAACATAATAAAATAATTTTCTTACAATAGGGTACTTTTTAAAAGCAAAATATTATAAGTTTGCTGACGATATAATTTCTGCTTTATCTGAAATTCTACCTACTGTGTTAATAATTACAGTAAACTTTTCAACAGTCATCACTTAGTTTTATTAGCTTAGTAGCTGATTCCAATTTATGTCTAAATTATTCAGTGGAATAATATTACTTTAAAAGTTTATTTATTTTATAACTTTTTAAGTCCATTATTATTACAGACTAAGACTGCAGATTCTTCAGCCTTTTAAATCCATTAATTAACACGATATATTAATTAACGAGAACACTGCACCGGTACGAGTAGCTCTTTATTAAGAATCCGTAAAGTTTGAGTTCTAAATAAATAAAGAAATATCAGCACTTTGCTGCAATAAATTCAGTTACTAATAATTTAACCCCTTTTATTATCACTTTACGTGGTAGAACCATGCTGCAGCTATATGGTTGTAGCACGAATAGGTCGGCTAGAACCGTAGAGAACCGGAGATTCCTTTTTACGGGAAACGAGGTATTCCATCTAAGTCCTCATGGGTGACAATGCATCTGCATTTTCCTAATCGAGTATAGCTGTATGAGCGACAGCAGGTGAATTGAGAAAAACATTAATAATATAGTTTGATAGTTATTATTTATTGTTATTATCCCCGTGTAGTGGCGGGAAAGAATACGGTGTCCTAAGAGGTGACAGAGGGAAACGAAGGCAAAGGATGGGCAGCAGCATCTTTATGGTAATAGCAAAACAGCAATAAAAAAACTGCGGTTGCCAACCCGCTCACCAACCGTGGCAACTATGGCAATATTCCCCCCATGAGAGTAACGAAGATATGGCCCCCAATCCCTGGTGGCCCCGCTATTCCTGGCTATGGTGGCGACCGTGGTAACGGCGGGGTAGGGGGGTGCTAAGAACATCATTTTCAGGGCCTAGAAAATTGCAGTGCAATGGACGATATAAATGACAAGCTCGTGTAAACTGTCCATGCGGTCGGAGCTAGGTTTTGCAAGACCCGTCGCAGAAGAATACAAAAACTTTCCGATTACATTCTTAATCTCATGGCTGTTAGACGGGATATGAAGCTGCAGTCTTCAGTAGATTTAACAGCATACATGCAACTGAACAGACAGATCTCCAAATGCATGCGGCGGGACTTACGCAACTTTAATACTGCTCGTATTAAAGAAGCGATCGAGCGGAACCAGGGCTCCAACGTCTTCGCTAGAGATCTGACTGTCAGAAAGAGCCAACTGTCGAAGTTGAAGACCGAGTGTGGCAGCGTCATTTCCGGGACACCTGAGATTTTGAGTGACATTGAAAGGTTCTATGGGCAGCTGTACACATCATCGTTGGAGCCACACGCAAGTGTAAGTAACGATCCAAGAGCGAGTCTTATCCGACATTATTCCGATGATATCCCAGACGTCGGTCTGAGCGAGATTAGAATGGCTCTCCAGCACCTTAAAAATGGCAAGGCCCCAGGCGAGGATGGAATTACAGCGGTGCTTCTGAAAGCGGGTGGAAAACCGATACTTGAAGTCCTTCAGAAGCTCTTTAATTCCGTCCACCATGGTGGCATTACACCGGAGGCGTGGAGCAGAAGTGCGGTTGTCTTGTTCTTCAAGAAAGGCGACAACGCTCTCTTGAAGAACTACAAACCGATTTCCCTTGTGAGCCGCGTCTACGTGCTGTTTTCGAAAGTCATTACGAATCGTCTCGCGCGCAGACTTCCAGCCTTCTGAACAAGCCGGTTTCCGAAAAGACTTTAGCACCATAGACCACATACATACCCTTCGGCAAATTGTACAGAAGTCCGAGGAGTACAACTTGCCACTATGTCTGGCGTATGTGGACTATGAGAAAGCCTTTGATTCCTTCGAAATTTGGGCGGTGCTGCAATCCCTTCAGCGGTGCCAAGTAGACTGTCGATATATCGAAGTGCTGAAGTGCTTGTACAGTAGGGCTACGATGGCTATCCGAGTACAGAACCTGAGTACGAAACTTATCCAATTGCAGAGAGGTGTAAGACAGGGTGACATCATATCCCCGAAACTCTTCACCGCTGCATTGGAACACGTTTTCAAGCTTCTGGACTGGAAAGGATACGGTATCAACATCAATGGTGAGTACATCACTCACGTTCAATTTGCCGACGATATAGTCTTTATGGCAGAATCGCTGGAGGACCTAAGCACTATGCTCAATGACCTCAATAGTTTTTCCCAACGGATAGGTCTTAAGATGAACATGGACAAAATAAACATCATGTTTAATGTCCATGTCACATCTATGCCGGTAGTTGTTACGGGCACTAAGCTCGAAGTTGTTGACGAGTATGTTTACCTGGGACAAATAGTCTGACTAGGTAAGTCCAGAGATGGGCAGCAGCATCTTCCTGATAACAGCCAAAATTACAATAAAAAAACTGCGGCGGCCAACCCGCTCGCCAAGCGTGGCAACTATGGCAAATACCCCTAATGATTAAAGCAACAAACAGACGGCCCCCAGTCCCCGGCGGCCCCGCTATTCCTGGCTACGGTGGCGACCATGGTAACGGCGGGGCAGGGGGTGCTAAGAATCTCCGGTGGATGTTCGGTTGCCACCTTAGTCGGGAACTTAAATGCGATAAAATCCATAGCAGTAGTTTTATTCAACATGGTTTTAACTTTTCATATTAATTGGTGTTCATATTTGCTGAAACTGTGTAAGTTCATTATGACTTTTATGTTTATTTTAAGCCATTTTAGGTATTGAACCACTGTTAGGTATTGAAATAATGAACAAAATTCACCTCTCATTAACTCATAACAACATAATAAAACGTGTAACTCGATATCTGCTTCAATTGTGAACGGATTTTAATGGTTCTTTTCCTACTCTTTTATTAAGTAAGCACTTCAAGGCTGTTGCAAGTTGTAGACAAAATTCAACCCCCAATGGTGGATAAATAGGGCATGCAATTTTTATGTAATCATTTTAATGTACTAGACGACATTCGAGCTTGTTGAAGAAGTAATATAATTAGAAATTTTATAAAAATTAAAACGAAGTTCAAAGAACTAAAAGGAATTAAATATTTTCAACATAATGTATGACATGATTACGAGGTTTTAATACCTCTGTACACAGTCTCTGCACTGAATTGTGAAACTATTATGTTAAATTTATATTATTCTATATATAGTTACTCGTATTCTAACCCAGAGGGGTAGGCAGAGATTATGGACTTCCATTTGGCACGATTCTGACACACCTCTCTCGCTTCCTCCACGTCCATATACCTACGCATACACGCTCGTCGGTTAAAGGTACTCTTGATTTGGCCCATTTTTAATATATCGCCAATTTGGTCGATAAACTTTCGCCTAGGGCGACCCTTCCCGACTATGCCGTTCACCTCTGCACTCGTATTCTAATCAAGTTTTTTTTTCAAAGTCTATTCCCGGATACAGATTTTTTTATAGAACAAGTGTGACAAAACGTGTACACCGTCCACCTAATAGCAAGTGAATGATGTGGCCACGTCTGCATTTATCCTAAATTAAGAATCAAATTTCAAATAGTATAATGCCAGTAACATGGCGTTTAGGGCCTTCTTTGCTTTAAATTGGTTACTATGGACTACAGTAACCAATTCTCATGAGGTGGAGCGTTAAAGTATGACCACTCTTGTGTAAAAAAATGCTTCACAATTTTATTTCTGTCTGTGTAAACAAAAATATCGATATCGTTATTTTTCTATCACGTCACTATTACACAATTGAGTTTTCGTTCTCTGTTCACCGGTCACGTTCGCAACGAAGACGAGTCGTTGTAATTAAGAGGGTATCCAACAACGGAGACACTTTCAAAATTGCTAGCTATCAATTCCCTCTTACACCTCCATTTGACGGAAAAATTGCCAAAAAGGATAATATCCATTAATCAGCTCTTATGAGACGGAATCTAATAACCGAGATATAACGAATCTATACACATATAAATAAAATAGAAGTATCTGTTTCTAATATCGATACATATATAACTGACTTATGGATGTTAATTTGTAGCATTCAAATTGAGACATGAACAACCATTTTTTTGTCTGTCTGTTTGATCTAATCTTCGAAATGGCTGAACCGATTGTGATAAAACTTCACATAAAAGTAGAAAGCAACACCAGGAGTGATCATATCTATATTGATTTTGGAATTTTCTAAAATAAACTATTTTCAATGATAATCTTATAAACAACTAGCTGTTCCTCACAACTTCGCCCGCCTGTTAATTGGGGTTTTAGTTTTTGCGCGGAAACCCAATTCTTTTCTAAAATAAAATTAGCCTAAGTTACTCCTTATGACATCAGCTATCTGCCAGTGGAAGTCGCGTCACAATCGGTTCAGCCGTTTCCGAGATTAGCCGGAACAAACAGACAGACAGACAGACCGACAGACAGACAAAAATTTTAAAAATTGTGTTTTTGTTATAAGTATCGTATATACTTTCATATCCATTTAGTAAAAAGCCGTAATTTTAACATAACAAACAGACACTTCAATTTTATTTATTTGTATAGATAAGAAATATATTTTTTTCCGAACAAAATTTTTTGCAAACAGACTTACACTTTAGCCTCTATCTCAAAAAATTTTGATGCAAACTCCATCTTAACATATTTTTTACTTTAAATACCACCTATGAGTGCACTGAATGATAAGGTGATAAGACCTTTTTGTGTAAAATAAATAGCTCTTTAATTTTTTAAGCATTTACCCATATCGCTATTTTTTGTGATAATAAAAAAAAAATACAGATTTTTAAGTGGTTTTTCTATAGTTAAACTAGTTAGTTTCCCAAAG
The DNA here is from genome assembly GCA_963668995.1 of Parnassius mnemosyne. NCBI lineage: Eukaryota > Metazoa > Arthropoda > Insecta > Lepidoptera > Papilionidae > Parnassius > Parnassius mnemosyne. The sequence goes on along the minus strand of CAVLGL010000137.1, from coordinate 1,897,761 downwards.
ATCACTATAAATCAGCAGTTTCTTTATAGGATAGGGTGACAAACCAGCACACAGTCCACCTGATGGTAAATGGTTGCTGTGGCCCATAGACATCTACGCCTATCCCCGTTTGCGAATCAAAATGCAGATGCGTTGTCACCCGTGAGGACTAAGATAGAATGTCTCTTTTCCAGTAAAAAGGGTCCCGGTTCTCTACACTCACCATACGAAACACAGCAGTGTCAAGCTGCCATCTTACGCTGGTATTCTGTGAGAGCGTGGTCCTTCAACGGTCGAGCCGACCCATTCGTGCTACAACTATACTACTAATATAGCTGCAGCATGGCGGACAAAGTCAGGGTTAAGAGCTAGTTTAGTAATAAAGGTTTAATAAAGGTTTTCCGCTGGACTGTAACGTATAATAGTTTGAAGTTTAAATCTATAAAAAATTGTTTCATTCAATGTGTAGTATTCGTGTAAATATAGTAAATCATTAGTCATCATCATCACAACCATTTCGTACAGTTAAATATGAAATGCTCACAGACTTACCGTACAATTGTCCGGTGGAAAAGGTTTGTAGGAGAGAGTCACTAAGCAAAATAAGAAAGCAACTGCGTTATACTTTTCATTTAGATATTTTATTTTAGGTTGAAATAAGAATAACATAATAAAGAATATATCTTATTGCGAAAAATAAAACTGACATCAGTAATATTGATACACATATAGGTAACTAACTAGTACGTTTATTACATAATCTAACATTTTTAAATTTATCATTTAAATTGACATTATAATTATCACTGCAATTAATTAATTTGTTTTTAATAATCTATATTAATATAATAAAGCGGAGGATTTTTTTTGTATTTTTGTTTGTTTAAACGCGCTAATCTCTGGAACTACCAGTCCGATTTGAAAAATTCTTTTTGTATATTATAGCCAGATTCATGTGGAATAGTATAGGCTATCTAGCATTAGGCTATATTACTCAGCTATCCTTAAATTGGGATATTTGTTAGGCAAGTCAGAAGAAAAAGCACTCCCGAAATGATTTATCCGCGTACGCTGGTGTTATCGTTAGGGATACGTAAATACAATGTTCTATAAAAATATAGACCTTTACTCCCTCTAAAAAAAGTCCGCCATACCATGTCTATTTCTTATACATAAGCCATAATTTGGTATTTTGTGACAAAAAAATATTTAAAATTTAAAAGTGAATTATTAGCGTTATTATTAGGCATGGCCTATTTATCCTTACGAACGAAAGTTACTTCATCATCAAGACAATTTTATGAAGATAAACTTTGTTCTTCATACCATGTTATTTGGATGCATAGTTTAAGAGATAATGTAAAATTAAAATAATAGAATACTTGCCTGGGCGCGCGAACGACGCTTAAACCCTAGCCGTTATAAAATGCTTGAACTAGGTCATGTCGCGCACCTCGGACACGTGATGACGCGGGTGAAACCGCGGGGCACAGCTAGTCATAAATATGTATACACAATTGAGTTTCTATTTGTTGTTTAAAACATTTTTCAACCTTACTAAATAATCTAACAGCTTTTTAAAATTTATCGTTTGAATTGAAATTATAATTTTGACTCTAGTGAATAAATTTATGTTTAATAATCATAAATGTACACAATTGAATTTCTATTACTTGTTTAAATAATTTTTTTACATGTAAAATATTTGCACACCACATTTAGTGGTAGAATGTAAATGGGCTATTAGATATAATTTAAGATCATTCTTTATTGTACACCTGCATTCTGGCAAATAAATGAATTTGAATTTGAAAAAAAAAGACTTGTACTTAATATAAGAGATAAGGGACATTACTGCGAAACCAAAGTCAGACGTCAAAACGAAGTTGACTCTGATTCCCTAAAGGTACAATCACACTGCCGCCCCGAAAGTCTACGAAGCACGGTCCTGAGGAAGATACCTGCATCAATCAACCCACTACCTAATAAAGTCGTCAATGAAATAGAATAAAAATATCTGATATTTATTCTAAAATATTAGCGTTTTGTTACTTTTGGATATATCAATAATTGCACAACTCCACTACAGTTATCGTTACAGCAAACTAAAGTCCACTGATGAATAAAGGCTGCCTATATATTGCTTCTTAGTGGGGATATTCGCCATAGTTTCCAAGCTTGGCAAGCGGGTTGGCAATCGCAGTGTTTTTATTTTTTGTCATTATCAGGAATACGCTGCCGTCCATTTCCTGTTTTGTTCCCCTCTGTCGCTTCCTACGATTACCAGCGTAAAATAGCAGCTTCATGCTGCTGTGTTTCGTATGGTGAGTGTAGAGAACCGGAGACCCTTTTCACTGGGAAAGATTCAATCTATCTTAGTCATCACGGCTGACAACGCATCTGCATTTTAATTCGCAAACGAAGATACGAGTAGATGTAGATGTCTAAAGGCCACAGCAATCACTTACCATCAGGTGGACTGTGTGCTCATTTGTCCCCCATATTCCATAAAAACACGACACCCACGGGATGACACGGGATAGAGGATATTCTTACACCGCCAATACACGGCCCAAAACGGTCCAAATATTGGTGGTTGTCATTTTTGGATACATCATTATATGCACAATAAATCCACAATTACATAAAATTTATCTATATGTTTCAAATAGATATTAAAGTACTCGTATGTGCTCATGTTATGTTTTTCCAACCTATGCATATATTAATATTTTTTTATAGTATAAGAATGACAAACGAGCACACAGTCCTCCTGATGGTAAGTGGATGTTGTGCCCCTTAGACAGCTAAATCTGTTGTCTATCCTCGATTAAGAATCAAAATACAGATGCGTTGTCACCCCTGAGAACTAAGACGGAATACCTCGTTTCCAGTAAAAAGGGTCTCCGGTTCTTTACACTCGCCTTATGACATACAGCAGCGTTGAGCTGCTACTTCACGCTGGTATTCTGTAAGAGCGTGGTTCTTCCCCGGTCGAGCCGACCAATTCATGCTACAACCATAATATTAAACATAGCTGCAGCATGGCTCTACAATACTCATAAATTGTAAGCTAGTTTACCATTAATCATTTGTGATTACTTTCTTATAAATCAAAAAGTATATCCTTTGTGTTACCAGTATATGACAGTAATGAGAACAGGAAGATAGAAAGATTAATGAAATCTAACAATATAATTAATTTTGTGTAATTGCATCGGAAGCTACGCAGTTTCATTCGACTTTTCCACATCATTGTAGGGATTAATTACAGGACTTGTTGTTACTTTGAATGTTGTGTTTCTTATTTAGTTTCTAAAATTGTACTTTTGAATCATAAACAACTTCTCTGTTATTTGAAATCAAAATAATTGAGCAAAATAATGTATTACGATCATTTATCATTAGTTAGTTGCTTTTATTTATTTGACTGAATTGTGGATAAATTCATAGAATGAATTTACTTAACATATTTCGTAAACCCAAGATGTATCTCGTTGAATATGTTTAATAAGAACATCTTATTCAGAAGGGTTCGCAAAGTTGAAGGTCATGCTATATATCGAAAACATAATAACCTTAATATGTTTTCGAGAATAGAACACAATAGTATAATTTTTATTCAATATTGATTACAAGTAATTCTTATTGAAAATCATTATTTTGCTTTACCACTGGTTGGAGAAAAATTCTCTGTCCTGGGAAGAACAAGCAAGACACCCAGCGGGACGTATTTTTTTAAATACATTTTACTATATAAATGATTACAAATTATTTACAAAATTTATTTTAAAAACAGCTTGGAAGCGACCACCTCATTCCCAGGGGTTATTATCTACCATGAATTCATTTATATGATAATAAACCTTTTTATACAGTTTTTGTTTAATTAATTTTTAAACTTAGTAATAGAGATACCTTGTATATTTTCTGGGACTTTATTTTAATAGCGTATACATTGTCCCAAGAATGAATTACTGACTCTGTGGAGTCGAGAGACTGGTATCACTAACTTGTGTTGGTTCCTAGTGTTTACATAGTGTAAATAACTTCTTTTACTAAAACTATCTTTGTTTTTGTGAACATTAATTAAATTTTCGTAAATATACTGAGAGGGCAAAGTTAATGTATTTATTTCTTTAAATTTTTCTCTAAAAGACTCTCGGTTTAAGGTTGTAAATAGCTGTTATGGGCCTCTTCTGCAAAACAAAAGTAGTTTCTAAATCAGCCGCATTTCCCCATAGAAAAATACCATCAGACATTTTGCTAAGGAAATAACTGAAATAAACTAATCTAGCTGTCTCGACACTAGTGAGATCTCTAATCTTTTTTACAGCATAAACTGCAGAGCTTAGTCTGCTTGGTAGTTTGGATACATGGGTACCCCACTGAAGCTTTGCGTCGAGAGTGATGCGAGAAAAATACTAACTTTATTATTCCAGTACGAAAAGTTGAAAACACAATCAATTGTAACTCAAGCGTTCATTTCTATCATTCATCCCTCGAAAATATTTGCACAAAAATATTATGGACTTTTTCAAAGTCAAATATTTTATAAAACTTTATACAAACGTTGAGCAATATTAAATCAATCATCAGAAAGACATTTTCGCCCATGGGATTTAATAAAAGTTGCTTCGTTAGCAGAAACGATGGATCTAGTGACCACTCGATGACAGTTGTAGAGTACTTTTGATCCACTCCAAATTTCGCTTCGAGTTTGAGAGTTTTGAACTTGTTTTTTTTTTTACTAAGCTTTGTCTTTAATCTCAATCATCAATGGTTATAAATGCTTGTTTTTAATCCTTTTATACTGGTATAATTGTGTTTTGCAGACTTTTTAAGACACACAGCCATCCCTACTTCTAATTTTAATTTAATAAAACTTGTTGTATGATTTTATCGCCTTTATTTTACTTTTTCAAACCAATAGGTTACTCGCGTAGGTACTGTGAAACTCACAGCGAGCGCTAACCATCATAGCTACCACAGCTCGGGTGGTGTTATTTTTACTTGCCTTTTTTTCATCTATGCAACTATGCATATAATGTGGTTTACAAATAATTGTTCTGGGTTTGGACGTTTGTCCTTGCAAAATCAATGTATGTAAACTGCCCCTAAAATACAGGAGAAATTCCAAGTGTGGAGATAACGTATTTAAAATGAAAAGTAACAAATGAATAAAAATCAAGACAGCAGAATAGAGTATGACAATTTAAAAGGTGACAATTTAGAAGGTTTTAAAGAAGAAAATTTGACTTTTCTCTCTGACCAAGTAAACTGATGGTAAATCTTAAAAACTGAGGGCAATACCTGCCGTATTGCAGTTTACTCAGTTCATTCAGTTCCTATTCGACATGCAAACCTTCATAATGAATTTCTACACCAATAAGCAAACATGCGCAGCATCATCTTCCTGATAACAATTTAAAATAATAAAAACTGTGGGAAATTACCTCCCTATGAAGAATTACTATGTCCTGTAGAGGATGCCTTCGTTCAACTGTGGACTTCAAGAAGATGAAATGAAACAAAATGGTCTATAAAAGCAATATTTTATAACTAACTACCCTGTCTGGCTTCGCCTGGATAGTATATAATAACCTAAATTTAAGATAAGTAACTTAAAAAAATAAAACCATTTAATTTATAAATTTTTGGATTTCTAAAAAATGATTTCTAAAAAATATATCTCAAGTTTTTCTGGGTTTGATTCTGAGATGGATCTATTTGTAAAGTTTCATCACAATCGGTTCAGCCATTCAGAAGATTAGCTCAGACAGACAGACAAAAATTTTCAAAAAAGCCAACTACTTCAATATTACAGGAAATTATATATATATATATATATGTAGAAGTAGGTATAGATATAGCAGCTCGTCTTCACGTAAATTTTCATTGGCTTTGTTACATCGAGTATGTGGTACTGGCACGACTTTGGAAACTTGTCCGAAACTTATCTACCCACTGTCGTTGTCTTCGAATGTTCGAGAGTCTTCGATGTTTACAGCTACTTAGACTAGGAGCTTTGATAACACAAATTACAAACTTGCAACAAAATTCTACTCTTTAATAAATTCGACAACATATTTTCATTATTACATTTTATTTATTTTATAGAATAAGGTTGAACAATAAGCATTCAGTCTATCAGGTGGTTAGTGGATGTTGTGGCGCACTGACATCTACATCTATTCTTGATTAAGAATCAAAATGCAGATGCGTTGTCACTCCTGAGTAATAACATGGAAGGAATGTCTCGTTTTTACGGTTCTTTATACTCACAATACGAAATACAGCAACGTTAAGCTTCTCTTATATGCTGATATTCTGTGAGAGCGTGGTCCTTCCCCGGTCAAGCCGGTCCCATTTGTGATTCAACTAGCGTGGCCCTACCATATATCAACCGTCCACGTTGACTACAGTCCCCAAAAAAAATTATTGCCTCACCTATCCATGGTGCCTATAGTCACCAAAGGACATCTTTCGGTTTAAACGTGTACAGCGCAAAAGATAGCTGTTTTTTGAAAAAATTATAAATGGTGCTACATGAAATTTGTCATCTGTGAAAGTGAATTTTATCTGTATAATAGTAACAAAATATTTAGAAAAAAAAGTTAAAATTAAATTTCGCCATTTTTGTTTGTGGAATGTTAAAGTGTGAGAAATTCGATTAAAAATATAATAACTTTTCTGTTTTTATACGTTATTTCTAATGTTATTGTACATCAAACTAATTGTGAAGATATTTTATTTAGTAAATATGTATCATTATGACAATTCCAAAACGTTTACATGTAATAATTTAGCTCGAAATTTTAATCACTATACGCGATCATCGTTTATTTATTATATGTTGTTTAAAATGTATCCTAATCAGTTTTTGAGTTAAATGAATGCTAAATATAAAAGAATGATTTACACGTTGATTAACACGTTGATATCAATTTATAAACGAAATATCTGTTGACATGTGTCTAGAAATTAGTAAAACTTATTTTAATTAATTTATTTACTTATTTATTCAGAAGGGAATGCCCACCGTTCATAGACACTTCGGTCATGGGTGCCCACATATAAAAACATATGGAAATGATAATATGCAATTAAAAGAATGAAATGGTTAAGGGATTGGTTTAAAAAAGTCCGGATTTTTAAGATATAAAGTTTTTTTATTTTCACAAGAACAGTTTTTTAACAACAAATGACTTCGTATTTTCGTGACATTTAAACCAATGGTATGTTCAATCTATTTTATTTGTTTATAGTTATTTATATATACATTTATTGAGCTATATATGTATTAATGTGTGTATTTATTTATATATGTATATGAATTATATACATATTTTATATATATGTGTATATTTTATGTATGTGCTGCATGTATATATTTGAACTGTATTATATCTATATATATGTAATATGTATATACATGCGTTGTCCTTCCCCAGTCAAGCCCGTCCCATTATACATCCATTTAACCGTCCACCCCGCGCGAGTGATTCTCGCCTGACCTGTCCGCGCATTAAATGTCAATATATTTTTACGACCGTGCGAGACTATGTTAAAAAAACGATTACTACTGAAAAACTACTATAGCTACATCCAAATAAAAATATTCTCAAAAGACCCAAAGAATTCAAAATTTTATTTTGTTAAAAGAAAATTAGTCAAATTAAAAATAAAGGCTGAAAATAAAGCTTAAAAAAGGGAATATCAAAAAAAATATATATTTTATTTCGAGTTTTACAATAAAAGTATAATACTTACTGGAGACAATTATTTTAAATTATAATAGTACATGATATTCCCTTTAAAATGAGACCAATATCAATAATATCTCATATGCTCAATATATATATAAGAGTATATAATATACACCCAATATAAAGGGGAATGCCCAATTCTGGCCATGAAACGCCCAACAATTTACATTTGTTAAAAAATACATCTTTTACTTAAATCGAGGTATTTATGTATCAAAAAAAGATTGCAATATTTTTGCACAAAAAAAGTACCGAAAAGATAAAAATGAAATTAGGTAAATCCGCAAGTCGTTAGTTTGTGGATAAAATAAAAAGTGTTGCCAATCACAAATCTCGTAAAAAAGGCGATTCTGTTTTTCCAATCGATTTTTTATGGTGTCATTATTATAATGGTAATATTATTTTTTGATAATTATTATGATGTTATAATAATTAAACAAGCGAATTGCTAGTTGATTTACCATAACTCTTTAGAACATAACAAAAAAGCTACTGCACAATTTAACTGTTATTCGTATCTGTTCTTAAAAATACATTTAAAATGGAATTTAAATAAATAAAACAAAACATATTTTAAAAGGCGTGCAGAACTTAAATCGAATAAAAAATCGCTATCTAGTTTTATGTCTGTTAATTGGCATCATCGAATCTGATAGCTAGGCCCATCTCATAACTATTATCGAAACTAAATATTCACAGGTCGAATTCCTTTGCATTTGTTTTATTTTGTTTGTTTTTCTCGCGGATTCGTTACCTAAGCAACGAATAAGCTTTCTAAATGGACTCCGATAATTCTTCTCACCCTATTGACCACGGCCTGAACATGGATCCCGCTCCCACTTCTTACAATAACCTCTGCACGAACTTGGACTCGATATCCACTGTTAACGATTACCCCAGCTTTCAAACCGGCCAGAGTTCTTCCCAGCTCTCAGGAACTCATTGAAAAGGACATTTACGCTGTGTCAATTGTGGTTTATTTATTTGTTTATTTATTCTTTATTGCACCAAATATTTCTACAAAAGGCGAGCTTAATGCTATATGGCATTCTCTACCAGCTAGGGTTACCATATCTCAGGATTTGTCCCGAGATTTCAGGATTTTTAGACTCTTCTCAGGATTCCGGCTGGATTTTGCAAATCTCATGAAATCTCAGGATTTTTAGAACTTTCAATAGAATACAGCTTACATTTTAAAGATCTCTTTAATAAAAAGTTAAACAAACTAAAAATAATTTTCCTTTGGTAATAATTCCACAATTAAAATCAAAACTTATTTATCCAAGTAGCTACTTAAACAGTTTTATCATACTTAATATGTGAAGATACCTTTTTAAGTAAGGTTTTCTTCTCAAACTGTAAAAAAATCTCAGGATTTTTAAATGGAAATCAGGCCTCTTCTCCGGACTTTTAATTTTTTCATCTGTTAACCCTACTACCAGCTAACCTTGGGTAGAACAGAGAGTGATTTTGGGCAGTAAAGTTGTCATGATATATATATATATATATATATATATATATATATATATATATATATATATATATATATATATTTGTTTCTAATGTGGGCTGATCTTTCAATTGAATATAAATAATAATTATTTCAGAAACATAATTAACACGATTAGAAACATGATTAGAGACTTAGTTTTAAGGACGAGCGAAGGTAAAGGTTCGTTTAAGAATTTTATACTGGCAACATTTCGTTATCGCTTGCGTCTTAATAGTAGTCCATCTTAGTCCTCCGGCGTGACAACATATCTACATTTTGATTCTTATTCGAGGATAGATGTAGGTCTATATGGGCCACAGTGTTTATTTACAATCAGTTTGACTGTGTGCTGATTTGTCACACTATCTATCACTTAATATCAACTTAACTGTAAGTATAAATTTCAGGTGTCCCAACCACAGGTGCTCACTTGTTAGGTAAATTTAATGCCCGAGTCTTAAGTCCGAGTAATAAAAACATTGTAATAAAGGCACTTGAAAACATGGTCCTGAATAAACATTCGAAAATGTTACTAATAGAAAAAGACAGAACCTTTTTAACACATTCATTTCAACGTGGTAGAGCCATGCTGCAGCTATATTATGGCTGTAGCACGAATGGGTCGGCTCGACCGGGGAAGGACCACGCTCTCACAGAAAACCAGCGTAAAATAGCAGCTTAACGCTGCTATGTTTCGTATGGTGATTGTAGAGAACCGGAGACGAGGCATTCCATCTTAGTCCTCACGGGTGACAACGCATCTGCATCTTGAGTCTTTAATGAGGATAAATGTAGATGTCTATGGGTCACAGTAACCACTTACCATCAGGTGGACTGTGTGCTCGTTTGTCACCCGATCCTATAAAAAAAAACATTGACTGTTATTTAATTTCTTATTCAATTTAAAAGTTAATACTTTTTTATATTGCAACCCCTTTTTTCTGTGGCAACCCCGGTGACAAGTAAATAATTGCTCCCAACTATTTTTAAAAATTAAATATTGTAAATTAATAATATCCACCTCAATTTTGAGTTACGGTTGTTAAATACGACTTATTTGTGTTTGTGATATAAGTAAAAGTCAGAAGTACCTATTTTAATTACATACATTGTGTTTACTGTTTCAACCAAAAGTAACAGCTGTAACGAACATCGTTTAAACGTATTGTAAGTGTAATTCTTGTTATCCCTTAACATTTTAAGATTTACCTATTAAGTGTTGTTGTGGATTTCATTTTGAATTATTTACATGATAATTTAATTTGAGATCTGTAAATACGCCCATACATCTCGACATTTGCTTACTCTGCTTCTTTGGTTTTCTTTCTTTGTTTTCTTTTGCTATTTACATTTAATAGTAAAATGAATACACGCAACGTCAAAACGCGCCAATTGGAGAACCAACTTCAAATGGCGCTTCAAGAACTTAAGGCGTCAAAGGAGCAGTGTGAGCTGTTAATTAAAGAAAGGGATGACAATGAAAAGGAAATAATAAATATAATTGCTAAAAATACTAAACTAAAAAGTGACATGGTTAAGTTGCATAAAGAATATACATTTGTTACAAAAGAAAGGGATCAACTTCAGAGAACAGTCGATGAGTTTGACCAATGCAGCAAGGAATATGAGGAATCCCTCAAATTAATTGCTGCATTGCAGTTACAGTTAAGTGAGGCTAATGAGCAGATTGTTTTATTAAAACATTACATAGATAACATGAAAGCGTCCCAAACTCAAAGTCTGTTCAACGAGCTCATAGAGTGTGAATCTACTAAATCTAAAGCATTGCAACCCTCCACAACAATCGATTTGACTGGTGATGATTATGTCATGTCAAGAACAGCAGCAAGAACTACCTGCAGTAGAAGAAAATTAAAGAAATATATAAAAATTAATAAATATATTAGAAAACTACAAAAATTAATTAAAACTAAAATTAATGTTAAAAATTATATAAATGTATGCAAAGAAAAGCAAGAACTAATTAATAAACTTAAAATATATTCAATTGAGGTGGAAAATATGAATCACTGTTATGAGACTGATATAGAGTGTCTACATTCAACAATTTTATCACTTAAAAGCTCTCTAGAAATTGTATCAAATAAATATGCATCGGCTCAAGATGAGATAAAAGAACACATATTGGCCATGAATGATCTGGTAAAATCATGTAAATATAATGAGGAGCGCTTTGACTCCTTAATAAAAAATCAGAGTGAGTATCAGCGCTCCATACCAGGTTCATCGGGGACAATATGTGTAAATAACAAAGTTAACAGTAAGACCTCATTATTTTCATCTACACTCTATGACAGTGCTATGACAGAGGATATAAACTTAAAAAGCAATGTAAATATTAAAAAAAATAAAGTTATTATGTATTGTGATGACATAGGCAAAAATTTGGGCATGATGTTAAATAACTGTTTAAAAGGACATATGATCACTAATTATTGCATGCCTGGAGCATCCTTTAGTCATATAATGAATAAAGTTTTAGCTAGTAAATTTTGTCCTAATAGCACATTAATTATTCTTGTTGGGAGAAGAGGCAATGTAAACAAAAATCAATTATTAAAATATATTGATAATCTAAATACTTTAAATGTACATAAAATTATCTTGTTTACATTGCCGTACTGTATGTAACAGGGTTGGCCGCAGGAAAATAAAATAAGATATGATTTAAATTTATTAATGAATAACTTTTCATGTAATAATAATTTAAACTTGACATTTAATTGTTACAATTATAATGATAGAATTAATTTAATAGATATAAATAATTTAATTAAGAAATTTTTGACTAGAGATAGGTATTACCTATCAAAATATAATTTAAGACAGATAGCAAATGTGCTATCTTATTATTTATATATTAACTCAGCCAAGGACTTGGCTACACAGACATCTGCTTCTTTTGAGCAGTGTAATGACTTAATATGCAATTTGGAATCAGTTCCAAGTAATTTAAATTAGAAAATGAGACAATAGAGGTAATCTCTAGCAGTTATAATAACTTAAATAATTTAGAATGTGGCTTACAAATCTTTAATTGTATGACTCCACAGAAAGATAATGAAAATTGTTTACACCTGGTGCATCAAAATATACAAGGCATGATAGGCAAAGAGCTAGAAATTGAGTTGTTCTTAAATAGCAACAATATTCATATCTTATGTATTACTGAACATTGGTTAAAATCTTATAATTTAATGTTTAACTTCAGTAATCACCAGGTGGTCAGTTCTTTCAATAGAGATACGGTTTTAAGAGGTGGCTCCTTAATATTAGCTAGTAAATTATTATCATGTAAAGAACGTAAAGACATTGTGAGCCTCTCTGTTGAGCGAACTGTAGAAATGGCATGTGTTGAGTTTGAGCACCTCATTGTTGTGAGCGTCTACAGACCCCCATGTTGTACATATGATACTTTTGAAAACATTATGGAGGAAGTTTTTGCTAAGCTTAATAAACAGAATAAATCTGTTGTAATATGTGGAGATTTTAATATCAATCTCCTAGAAGCTTCCTCCATCAATATTAAATTTAGATCATTGTTTAAATCATATGGTCTTTTTAATTTATTTATAGAGCCAACGCGTATTTCTCAATCTAGTGCAACATGTATAGATAACATTTTTACAAATGTGAAGCCGTTGCATAAATGTATAATTCAAAAATTAAGTTCTGATCACTGTGGACAAGTAGTTTCGTTACCTTATGTTCACAAAAAGCAAGTAGATGAGAAAGTTGTGTCTGTTCCAGTAAATGCACGTCGCTTGGAGAAATTTAGAAGTAACATAGTGAAAAAACTTCCATCACTTTCATACCAAAATGATCCTAATTTTTTGTATGGAACATTATTTAAGCTTATTTGCAATGAATTTAATAATACTTTTACTTCTAAAACATTCTCCTTGAACAGTCGGAAGTCATTCAATGAATGGGCGACAGTAGGAGTCCATAAGAGCAGGCATAGGTTATATGATCTTTACCATGAAAGGTCATATAATCATAGCGTCGAATTTAGGGAATATGTAAAAAAATATTCAAAAATATTTAAAAGAGTGTGCTCCATAGCCAAGTCTTTGCATTTGAGCAACAAAATTAAGACGGCTTCCAATAAAATTAAAATGACATGGAGTATAATTAATAGCGAAACTGGTAAGATCAACTCTCGCAATTCAAATTACCAGTTAAGTGTTAACAACAAATTAACTGTATCAGATCAGGACGTAGCAATGGTTTTTGAGAAATATTTTACTGATATTCCGATCTTGACCACTAAGTCACTAAATTCTTCTCCTGCCGTCGCCGAATCATTACTTAAACAAAATGTAAATGTGTGTACAAAGAATTTTACATTTCATAAAGTGACATCAAAAGATATTGTAAAATATTTTAAAACTATTGATGTTAAGAAAACTGCGGATCTGTGGGGGATTTCCGTTAAAGTTATTGCGTCTATAATAGATACAATCGCGCCTCATTTAGCTATTATTTTTAATACTAGTATCGAATCTGGTGTGTTTCCTGATTTAATGAAGCATAGTAAAGTAATACCTTTATTTAAATCTGGTAGTACATTAGACCCCGCCAATTTTAGACCTATTTCTGTACTACCAACACTTAGTAAGATTTTTGAAAAAATTGTTCTTGATCAAATGTTAAATTTTTTTAATATAAATAATTTACTTCATAAAAATCAATTTGGTTTCACAAGGGGTCGCTCGACAACTGATGCCGGTGTTGAGCTGATTAAATATATCTTTAATGCATGGGAGAATTCACAGGATGCTTTGGGTATATTTTGTGACCTATCCAAGGCCTTCGATTGTGTTCACCATGAAACATTAATCAGGAAACTTCAACACTACGGTGTAAGAAGTGATGCCCTTAAATTAATTATTTCATATTTAAGTGAGAGAACGCAAAAAGTTGTCATTAACAATATGAGCTCTTCCGGATCGATGGTACAAATGGGCGTGCCTCAAGGCTCAATTCTCGGCCCCTTTCTGTTTCTTGTATACATTAATGACTTACCTTACATAGTAGGGGATAACCATGATATAGTATTATTTGCAGATGACACTTCTTTAATTTTCAAATTAAGTCGACAGTTACTAAAATATGACGAAGTAAATAATGCTATATCTAAATTAGTAAATTGGTTCGATGTTAATAATTTGCATTTAAATGGCACTAAAACAAAATGTATGAAATTCGTGACTCCAAATGTCAAACAATTAAATACTAATGTAATTTTAAATGGGGAGAAACTGAGTCTTGTAGATACCACCATTTTTCTTGGAATCACACTAGACGCGAAGCTTCAATGGAGCCCCCATATATCAAAGCTAGCAAGCAGACTTAGTTCTGCAGCATATGCAGTAAAAAAGATTAGAAGTCTAACCAGTGTTGAAACAGCTAGACTAGTTTACTTCAGCTATTTCCATAGCATAATGTCGTATGGTATTTTGCTATGGGGACACGCAGCTGACACTGAAATTATATTTGTTTTGCAGAAGAGGGCCATAAGAGCAATTTATGATTTAAAGCCTAAAGAGTCGCTGCGACAAAAATTTAAGGAAATTAATATATTAACTTTGGCCTCTCAATACATTTATGAAAATGTAATGTACGTACACAAAAATAAAAGTAGTTTTATAAAAATAAGTGATATTCATTCTGTAAATACTAGGAACAGACACAAGCTAGTAGTACCAGTTACTCGACTCCATCGAGTCAGTAATTCATTCTTGGGGCGATGTATACGCTTTTACAACAAAATTCCAGAAAATATACAAAGTTTGGCCTGTTCAAAGTTCAAAAACTTTATTAAACTAAGTTTGTATAAAAAGGGTTATTATAATATTAAGGAATTTATGGATGATAATAACCCCTGGAAATGAGGTGATCGCTACCAAGCTATTTCTAATTTGTTGTGTTGTTAATTTGTGTAACATCATGATTGTAAGCTGTTATTTAAAAAAAAGTCCCACTGGGTTTCTTGCTGGTTCTTCCCAGGACAGAGGTTTTTTCCGAACCAGTGGTAATCAAACAAAAGAGTGACTTTCAATAAGTATTATTTATAATCTATATTGAATAAAAAAGTTTCTGTTTCTGTTTCTGTTTCTATTAATTCAAATAATTCAACAATTCTAATCCACCCAAACAATAAAAAGAACCCTCTTTTTTAATTAATTTAAAAAGGAATTGATTAAAATTTATTTTACTACATACGTGTCCTCCTTCAGACTAAATTCACGGCGTCATGGAGACCAGTTTTAATGGATACTAGCCATCTGAGCAAAACGCGATGGTACTTTTTATTCCCTCACTCTCATAGTCCAATGGGACGGCGAGAGATCAAGCACAGGAGCTACGGCTTTATGTGCTTTCCGAGGCACGGTGCTGAAACACCGTCAACATTCTGGCTCCGTGCTGTTAGAGAGAATTTCTTGACATTAAACCCCAATAGCTTAGCGCTAGCTGTAAATTTCATAGTACGCGAGCAACCTGGGTTCGATCAACGCCGACACCAATTAATTTGTTAATTGCAATTTTAAGAGCTGGCTTATAACGGAAAACATCATTAACAAAGTAACATGACTAAGAAAAAAAAAATTATTTCGATGATATGTGAGGTCCGCCAATACTGTCCTGTCCAAAAACACTCAAAAGTGAGAGGAGGCCTGTGCGCAGTAGTGGGACGTATATGGGCTATAATTTTCCTTTACATTACTTAAACCTCAATAACTGATTTCGCCCATGCTTCGAACCCGGGACCACATAATCTGCAATCGCGTTTACGACAACTAAACCAACTAGGCAGTCACACGTTACCTGTGTATAACTTTATTAAAAACTATATATTTATAACCAGTTGTAAATAGATTTTTTTTTTGATTGCACTAGACATTTCAACAAAACTTGACCTATTTTCTCTTAACAAATATCAAGAAAGTTTTTATTATAACAAACTGTCGTTGCAGATTGAAAATTTATCTTTTATATTTCTGGTCTCTTTGTGTTTGAAAATAATTCTATGGTTATATAAAAATCTTAGAAAAATCGGATGCCTATGAAAGAAGTTTTATCCATCATTTTTAATATAGTCACCTCCTAAAGTTACTGGCCGTATGAGGAAGCTCAAGGTCGCGGTCAGTGAAATAGGAACTTAGCTATGGAGGTTAGATATGAAGGTATGCTTAGCTATGAGTTTTTCTGTGTGACAGGCTTGGTAATGAAGATATTTGCAGTAGAAGGGACTTTACTACTTATTATGTAAAGACTTATAACTCATCTTATCCTTATAACTAAGTATTAGAAATGAGGATATCCGCAGTATAACCAGAGTAACCGACATAGCGCAACGGATCAGTAAGCTGAAGTGGCGAAGAACTGACAACCGAAGGGAAAGAAAGGTTCTTAAGTGGCAGCCTCGCCCCGGTAAGTAAAGTGTAGGGAAACCTAAATCAACTGACCACCTGATAAGAAATGCAGGAAGTCTATGGATGCAAGTGGACCAGGACTGTGCTTTGTTGCATTCTTTAGAGAGAAAGCCGATGTTTATCTGCGGATTTGTGGTGATGATAACGATAAACAAAATTACTTTGGTTCTGCAGATATTTTCGTTAAGATTCATCATATAGTTGTGCATTTAGTTTTATCATACGGCCAAGAGTAAAGGACCATGTCATATTTACAAAAACGGATTAGTTATATGAAGTAGAAAATGGTTGATAAAGTAACCCGTAGATCCAACAAGCATAGGAGTAGCTTTTTCCCGAGTGAGTACATTATGATAGTTAGCTGCCATTTAAAAATTACTTTTTAGAATAACTAGCCACATACAGTTTTCTTCAAAATAAATCTTTCGTACATGCCAGCAAAATCCTAGCCCACATAATTATTTTTAGAGGAAAGGAAAAACGTATAACTACGAAAAACGCAAACGAAAGGACAATATTCTTTAATAAAGGTAAATATAACATCGAGTAATTTTGCCAATTAATTTCACTATGTTCTTATCCAAAAATAAAAAAATAATATCAACAATTAAAATATTGTATTATTTGTATGAAGGTCAAGTGAGCGCTAGAGAACCGACGACTGCAAGACGTTGTCGATAAGTAAAATGTTTGTATTAATATTCACATCATCCTGTGGGCTAATTAAGTAAATTTTTATAAAATTTGAAGTTGCCTCTTGCACTCACGCGGCAAAGGAAATATACTGTAGTACGATAAAGTAAACGGGACGCGTAGCTAAAGGCGGAAACTCATCATCACATTCTCTTAATTTAGAGAAGCGTAATAAAGAAACTAATTCTAATTAAACTTTTAGAATTTAATTGTATAATTCTTTTAAATAACATTAAAAAAATAATTGTTCGCAGCACTCTTATCCATGTTTCGGGTAAGCGTAGTGATTATATACTCTTTGATTCTGAGGAGTCCCTTCTATCACTATACTCTTTGGCGGGGTCTACAAATTATTCACTGGGGAGACCAATGTGGACCAGCAGAACTTGACAGATTAAGTGTCTCCTGGAAAGTTAACTCAAATGGAGTTAATTAATTTTCCAACAATAGTTACCATTTCTCTGATTATTTTAGAATATCCACTACCCCACACTTTTCCATGGGTGTCGTAAAAGGCAACGGGGGGAGGCTGGAACAGACCTCTGTTCTGTAAAAGTTTCAACATATATACGTCCCACTGCTAGGCACAGGCCTCCGCTCATTTCTGAGAGGGTTTTAGTTACTCAATGCGTGTTGACGAACTTCACATGTCTTCGAAAATTGTTTAGACTAATGGTGAGACATATCACAATCTCAATGTCGTATAAATAGTTACATTAAAAACTTCATCCCTTATTTTGACACTCTTAGTAATGGATTTTTTTACTCAAAATTTATATGGGAGCTCCCCTGAACTTGTGCACTATTAAATTAAAAAGAAATATCACAATTGACTCACAATTGACGACTATGTCGCACACATGTACAAACACATACAGTCGAATTGCAAACCTGCTTTATTTCAAGTCAGCTAAAAACTTACGGTTATTAATTGACCCTAATTTATACTTAATGCTTGACTTAATTCATAAATGTTACTAAAATTCTAACTCCGTAAGCGCTGAGTCGTTTACATAGGTGGTTGAAGAGCCTAACCGCAGAACTTTCCTCACCCGGCTATGTGTACTTTGTACTTAAGTAGGGCACACAAGGGCATTGTGGAACGGGCTTCTATTACGTAACTTTATAATACCAAGGTGAATAGCATCCTCAAATTTTCATTTTGGTTTTGTAAATATAACGGACCCATTTGTCAACCTGAAATATTTTTATGTTTAACAGTGGTAGAGCCACGCGGCAGCTTTTGCTGTCGCACGGATGGGCCGGCTCGAACCGGGGTGGTACCACGACCTCACAGAATACCAGCGTGAAGTAGAGGTTTACCTCTGCGTTTCGCTTGGTAAGTGCAGGTGGCCGGAGGCCCTTTTTACTGGAAATGAGGCATTCCATCTTAGTCCTCACGGGTGACAACGCATCTGCATTTTGATTCGCAAACGAGGATAGATGTAGATGTCTATGGGCCGCAGCAACCACTTACCATCAGGTGGACTGTGTGCTCGTTTGTCAACCTTATCCTATAAAAAAATATTTATATGTTGTATACCATGCTACAGTTATATTGTGGTTGTAGCATGAATACGTCGGCTCAATCAGGGAAGGACCACGTTTGCACATAAACCATTATAAATATATAGGTTTATAGTGAGTGTAGAGAACCGGAGACCCTATTTACTGGAAATGAGACATTCCATCTTAGTCCTCAGGGGTGACAACACATCTGCTTTTTGATTCTTAATCGAGGATAGATGTAGATATCTATCGGCCATACTATCAGGTGGACTATGTGCTCGTTTGTCATACTATAAATAAAAAAAAATAATTTCAGTAAAAAAGTAAAAATTATATTAGAAGATTCCGTAACACAAATAGATAGATAGATACACGCGAATATAATAAAAGCGTGTTAAAATGGATTAAGGACCACGCTCGTATAGAATACGAGCGTGAAATAGCATGTGACGGAAATCAGAGACTTTTTTTGCTTGTAATGATGTTGAGACATTCGATCTTGGTCTTCCAATTGACAAGTAAATAAAGATTGTTAGTGTTTTTTTTTTATTTATGAAAAACGAGTTCTTGTCTCAATACTATCTTGTGGTCAGTGTTGATGAAACCTTCGATGGTAAATCGCACTGTCTTAGCGTATCAAAACAATAGCCTATTCACTCTTGCCATGAATATGCCAAGATATGTTTTTTATAGGATAAGGGTGATAAACGAGCACACAATCCACCTGATGGTAAGTGGTTGCTGCATCCATTAGACACACCTATCCTCTATTACAAATCAAAATGCAGATGCGTTGTCACCCGTGAGGACTAAGATAGAATGCCTAATTTCCAGTAAAAAGGGTCTCCGGTACTCTACACTCACCATACGAAACACAGCAGCGTTAAGCTGCTATTTTATGAGGTATTCTGTGAGAGCGTGGTCCTTCCCCGGTCGAGCCGATCCATTCGTGCTACAACTATACTACTAATATAGCTACAGCATGGCCCTACCTAGAAAAATTGATTGTAGTCGGACGGAAAGGCAGACGCCGACAGATTATTCCACTCCCTCGCTTTTGCTGTACGATTATTAGACGACGAATACCGGTTGGTTCGAACGCAAAGAATATCGACAACAAACGGGTAAAGACCCGCCGACGGCCTGGTTGTCCAATGGCTAAAAGAAAGGGGAAGGAAGGGGCAAGTTATTCACAGTGTTCATTTACTTGTAATTAAAATAGATATTATAGAATATAATATCTTTACTGTATAACATTTAACTCTTCTATACGCGTGTTTATCACTGAACTCCTCCTAAACGGCTGGACCAATTTGATGAAATTGTTTGTGTGTGTTTGACTCCTTCTTTGTGGTATACCATGCTACAGTTATATTGTGGTTGTAGCATGAATATGTCGGTTCAATCGGGGAAAGACCACGCTTGCACAGAAAACCATTATATTTAGGTTTATAGTGAGTATAGAGAACCGGAGACCCTTTTTACTGGAATAGAATAGAATAGAATAGAATAGAATAGAATAGAATAGAATAGAATAGAATAGAATAGAATAGAATAGAATAGAATATTTTTTATTCAATATACATTACATGTGTAATTCTTATTGAAAGTCATTTTTTACTTTACCACTGGTTCGAAAAAAAACTCTCTGTCCTGGGAAGAAACAGCAAGAAACCCAGCAGGACTTTTTTTTAAAATAAAGAAAAGAAACCTGGAAAAGAGGTATTCCATCTTAGTCCTCACGGGTGACAACGCATCTGCATTTTGATTCTTTATTGAGGATAGATGTAGATGTCTAAGGGTCACAGCAACCACTTACCATCACGTGGGCTGTGTGCTCGTTTGTCACCCTATCCTTTAAAAAAAACATATTTGCCATAGATAGTTAACACTTAAGGCGTAAAATCTTTCATACATAAACAACTCCAGAGCGTGAAGAATATTGGGATGGATTATCTTAAAACATTTTCAACGGCTGGTTCGTCATACTATAGCATGGTGCTGTGACAGCTATTATAATTGAAAAAAAAAAATTAATTTCATGTAACAATTTGGAAGCCCCTAATGTTAGCCTTGAGGTTCATAAATCTATTATTAGCGACTAATGTTAGTTGTGGTTCATTGTCTCTACAATTATTTATATAATAAAAAACTAAAACGAAGACTCAACTTACACGAAACATGAGGAAGAAGTCAATATTGACTATAGTAACCCTTTCCCTTTTCGTAAATCATATATGAAAACCGATTGTTTAACTAGTGTCTGTTTCGTATAACAACTATTCAAATGTTTTGTAGTGTCACACAAGTATGGATCAACAAAAAAATAAACGAAAGATATAAGCAAACATTTTGATATTAATATTTTATTGAAGAAGTTCTCCGCCATCCTTCGGCCGTAAAATACATAAAATGAAGTGCACGGGTCGTTTGGTGTTATTTATATGTGATGTTTTTATTTTTCTCTTGAATTTATTTTTATACATTTTTTTTTAGAGCATTATTGAAATTAAATATTCCCTCAATGAGGCAATTTATGGAAGCCGTACGATTAGCGCGGGGGCGTTAGTTCAAAACTTTAATTAAAGTTAAAGTTACAGCCTACTACGCGCGTGTTGGTGGACTTCACATGTCTTCGAAATATTTTTTAACACTTATAGCACAGAGTATAGCACGTGGTAAACCAGCACTTACAATTGTTATAAACAATTTCATTGGTGCCAGTGGGTTTCGAACTCGGGTTGCTTGCGTACTTCAATCAAGTCATTACTTCAAGTTTAATACTTTGATCATTACAGATGATTATTATTTAAATCACTTTTTCAAGAATCAAATTCAAGAAAGGCATTCAAGAGTGTTAAATTTCACATTTACTTGTTCTTTCTTCTTTTTTAAGTCTTTTAGGCTTTTCACTGCTAGACGTGAGCCTCTCCCGTTATAAGAAATCTCTGCCACAAATGACACATTTGTCAGATGAATTAGAGATCATCATCATCATCATCAGCCTGCGGCAGTTGACTGCTGGACATAGGCCTCTCCCAAAGCGCGCCACATAGACTGATCTTCGGCTACACGCATCCAGTTTCTACCAGCCACCTTGCGCAAATCGTCGCTCCATCTGGTCAGGGTGCGTCCCATACTACGTTTGCCTAGACGCGGTCTCCAGTCCATAACACGTCTACTCCACAGGTTGTCATCTCTGCGACACAGGTGGCCAGTCCATTGTTACTTCAGTTTACAAACACGGAAGGCAATATAAGATTACTGACTCTGATTTCTTCATTTTGAATTTTATTTACCAGAGAAATTCCGAGTATAGCTCCTTCCATCGCTCGATGAGCGACTTTGAGCTTGTGGAGTAGCCGTATCGTCAGTGTCCACGTTTCGGCACCGAACGTGAGTACGGGCAGGATGCACTGGTTTAAGACTTTTGTCTTTAGACTTTGTGGTATGGGCGACGAGAAAACACGACGGAGCTTTCTAAATGCTGCCCAGCCTAACTGAATCCTCCGATCGGCTTCCTTCTTGAAGTTATTCTTACCTAGTTGCAATATTTGCCCAAGGTAGGTATATTCCTGGACAACTTCGAGAATTTCACCGTCAACAGTAATTGGAACTGGCATGAAGTGTAATTGATAGAATCAGGCGTTACTTTGCGGAAATCCATTATAATGGGATTGTTATAAACTAATTTGCTTAATTCCGCTACTTAGCGGCCAGCCTCCGCAGAGTCTACTTCACCTGAGGATGCCTCGTGCAGAGGCGAAACACGTGTCGTATTTTTAAGAGTGGTGTGTCGTGCCGTGTAGTGGCGGTCAAGAATACCACTACCCCATATCCTCCCGTGGGTGTCGTAAAAGGCGACAAATGGAAACCGGCAGGAGATGGGCAGCAGCATCTTCCTGATAATAGCCAAAATTACAATAAAAAAACTGCGGTTGCCAACCAACTCGCCAAGCGTGGCAACTATGGCAAATACCCCCCTATGAATGACAGTAACAAAGAAACGGCCCCCAGTCCCCGGCGGCCCCGCTATTCCTGGCTACGGTGGCAACCATGGTAACGGCGGGGCAGGGGGTGCTAAGAATCTCCGGTGGAGGTTCGGTTGCCACCTTAGACGACTCGACCTGGCAACGTACAACGCACGTACCCTGAGGACTAACGAGAAGATTGTGGAGCTGGAAGAAGAGATAGACAAGTTGCGCTGGCATATTACAGGATTATCCGAAGTCCGAAGAGAGACACGGTAATCCTCGAATCCGGCAACTTGCTCTATCACCGGGAGGGCGACCATCTGTCACAAGGAGTTGTCGGATTTATCGTCCACAAGTCTCTCGTTAACAACGTTGTAAACATCGGGAGTGTGTCGACGAGGGTTGCGTACCTTATACTCAGAATCACCAAACGGTATTCGCTGAAGGTCATACAGGTTTACGCACCAACCTCGGCACACCCCGATGAGGAGGTGGAGGAAATGTATGAGGATATCTCTAGAGCCATGCATTCCTCCAAAACCCAATATACGGTGTTAATGGGAGACTTCAACGCAAAACTAGGCACAAGAGAGAACGGTGAGCTGAAAGTAGGGAAATTTGGAATACGGCAACGGAACCCAAGGGGCCAGCAGCTGGCCGACTTCATGGAGAAAGAGGGACTCTTTATGATGAACTCTTTCTTCCAGAAGCGGCCCCACAGGAAGTGGACCTGGTCGAGCCCCGACGGTTCGACAAAAAATGAGATTGACTTCATTATGACGACCAGACGACAACTGTTCAGTGATGTCTCCGTGATCGCGAGGGTGAAAACTGGTAGCGATCATCGAATGGTTAGAGGCACACTGAACCTAAACGTTAAGTTGGAGAGGTCTCGTCTAATGAAGTCAACGCTCCGTCCCCCTCGTGCTCTAAATCCAAAGTCACGAAACCTTTCAGCTCGAGTTACAAAACCGTTTTCAGTGCCTAGAAGACTGCAATGAAGTGGACGATTTGAATGACAAGCTCGTGGAAACTGTCCATGCGGTCGGAGCTAAGTTCTGCAAGACCCGCCGCAGAAGAACACAAAAACTCTCCGATCACACTCTTAATCTCATGGCTGTTAGACGGGAGATGAAGCTACATTCGTCAACAGACTTGACAGCATACAGGCATCTGAACAGACAGATCTCCAAATGCATGCGGCGGGACTTACGCAACTTCAATACAGCTCGTATTGAAGAAGCGATCGAGCGGAACCAAGGCTCCAAAGTCTTTGCCAGAGATCTGTCTGCCAGAAAGAGCCACCTGTCAAAGCTAAAGACAGGATGTGGCAGCATCGTTTCCGGGACATCTGAGATTTTGAGTGAGATTGAGAGGTTCTATGGGCAGCTGTACACGTCATCGTTGGAGCCACACGCAAGTGTGAGTAACGATCCAAGAGCGAGTCTCATCCGACACTATTCTGAAGATATCCCGGACGTCAGTCTGAGCGAGATTAGAATGGCTCTCCAGCACCTTAAAAACGGTAAGGCCCCAGGCGAGGATGGAATTACAGCGGAGCTTCTGAAAGCGGGTGGAAGACCGCCGGTACTTGAAGTCCTTCAGAAGCTCTTTAATTCCGTCCTCCATGGTGGCATTACACCGGAGGCGTGGAGCAGAAGTGCGGTGGTCTTGTTCTTCAAGAAAGGTGACAACGCTCTCTTGAAGAACTACAGACCGATTTCCCTTCTGAGCCGCGTCTACGTGCTGTTTTCGAGAGCCATTACGAATCGTCTCGCGCGCAGACTTGACGACTTCCAGCCTCCCGAACAAGCCGGTTTCCGAAAGGGCTTTAGCACCATAGACCACATACATACCCTTCGGCAAATTGTACAGAAGTCCGAAGAGTACAATTTGCCACTATGTCTGGCGTATGTGGACTATGAGAAAGCCTTTGATTCCGTCGAAATTTGGGCGGTGCTGCAGTCCCTTCAGCGGTGCCAAGTTGACTGTCGGTATATCGAAGTGTTGAAGTGCTTGTACAGTAGGGCTACGATGGCTATCCGAGTACAGAACCAGAGTACGAAACCTATCCAATTGCAGAGAGGTGTAAGACAGGG
Organism: Parnassius mnemosyne; assembly: GCA_963668995.1. Classification (NCBI taxonomy): domain Eukaryota; kingdom Metazoa; phylum Arthropoda; class Insecta; order Lepidoptera; family Papilionidae; genus Parnassius; species Parnassius mnemosyne. Next base: position 1,872,786 of record CAVLGL010000137.1, on the reverse strand, counting down.
TGACGTCATATCCCCGAAACTCTTCACCGCTGCATTGGACGACGTTTTCAAGCTTCTGGACTGGAAAGGATACGGTATCAACATCAATGGCGAGTACATCACTCACCTTCGATTTGCCGACGATATAGTCCTTATGGCAGAATCGCTGGAGGACCTAAGCACTATGCTCAATGACCTCGATAGTGTTTCCCAACGGATAGGTCTTAAGATGAACATAGACAAAACAAAGATCATGTTCAATCTCCATGTCACACCTATGCCGGTAGTTGTTGGGAGCACTAAGCTCGAAGTTGTTGACGAGTATGTTTACCTGGGACAAATAGTCCGACTAGGTAAGTCCAACTTCGACCGAGAGGTCAATCGACGGATTCAACTCGGCTGGGCAGCGTTCGGGAAGCTACGACACATCTTCTCGTCAGACATACCTCAAAACCTGAAAACGAAATTGTACAACCAGTGCGTGTTGCCAGTGATGACTTATGGAACTGAGACGTGGCCCTGCACTGCTGGCCGTATGAGGAAGCTCAAGGTCGCTCAGCGAGCTATGGAGAGGGCTATGCTCGGAGTTTCTCTGCGTGATAAACTTAGGAATGAGGATATCCGCTGAACCAGAGTAACCGACATAGCCCAACGGATTAGTAAGCTAAAGTGGCAGTGGGCCGGCCATATAGCTCGAAGAACCGACAACCGATGGGGAAGAAAGGTTCTCGAGTGGCAGCCTCGTACCGGTAGGCGAAGTGTAGGGCGTCCCCCCACGAGATGGAGTGACGACCTGGTAAGACATGCAGGAAGTCGATGGATGCAGGTGGCTCAGGACCGTGCTTTGTGGCATTCTTTGGGGGAGGCCTATGTTCAGCAGTGGACTTGTGAAGGGCTGTAATGATGATGATGATGTGTCGTGCCTAGTGTGGTGGTGCTGAGGGTGGTAGTGCTGAAAGTAACGGCGACGGGTATAGTGCGCGCGATTGAGGGAGGGTGGGAGGTCCCCTTAAAACTTGACAGGACACATCATTTTCTTTCTTTACGCGGAATTAAGCAAACTAGTTTATAACAATACCATGGCATGAAGTGATCGTTGAACATAACTTTTATCTTGTTCAGATTCATACACAGAGCAACACGTCGGGAGGATTCATTCAGTCTGTTCAGCATGTCCTGAAGTTCTTGCAGCGATTCTGCCATGACGACGATATCATCAGCAAAGCGCAAGTGTGAGATGTACTCACCGTTTACGTTAACGCCGCGTTCTTTCCAGTCTAGCATCTTTAAAACAGCCTCCAGTGTATTTGTAAACAGTTTAGGAGATATAACATCCCTCTGTCTCAATCTGCCATACTGTATTGGAGATCAGAGTGCTACAATTATCGCTCCTTTGACGCTGATTTACGTCCCTATTAGCGCCTGAATATCGAACTTGATTTGTTTTTGGATTTGAAGATTACGACAGAGATTTAAAAGGTTCCAAATGTACCGGTTATAGCAGGTATTTTGCGGTTCTGATAACATAATCAGAACTGAGGCTAGAACCATAAGTAGAACTGTTAGGCACCTTTATTTCGATATTTTTTAGAAAAAATTTCTAATATGTTTAATTTTTTGGAGTAATAACTTGTCCTATATTAAATTTAACCAAACCAGTACCTTTGACGGAACTAGAGTCGTAACCAGTTCGAAAAGTGGAAACTTTATTAGAAAGAAATTACAGAATCGTGACGGAATTTCAAACTGATTTTTATATATTATTTTATAAAATACCTGATTTACGGCCATCGCTTTTTCACTTGAGTTACTGCGACTTAAAGAAAATTTGACTCATCAATTTTTTTTATAGGATCAGGGTGACAAGCGGTTCAGGGTGAGAAAATCTACATCTATCTTCGATTACGAATCAAAATGCAGATGCCTTGTCACCCGTGAGGACTAAGATGGAATGCCTCGTTTCCAGTTAGAGGGTCTCCGGTTCTCTACACTCACTAAAGACAGCAGTGTTAAGTTGCTATTTTACGATGGTATTCTGTGAAAGCGTGGTCCTTCCCCGGTCGAACCGACCTATTCGTACTACAACAATAATATAGCTGCAGCATGGCTCTACCACGTTTAAATTCAAATTCAATAAACGTTTAAATTCAATTCAATTTCAATAACCAAAAACTAAATTTTATTTTACACATTAATTGGATATGACGTATTTGAATCGAAGATCCACCTTTAAGCATGCTTCGGCAACTGAGGCAAAGAAGTTAGAACGATGCAGAGAATTTGAAAGGTGAAAAAGTTGGACCAAAATTAGAAAAATTAATTAAAAAGTGGAAAAAGGACGACATCACAATATGCCTACAGCCACCAAAAAAAAACTTTAAATTTGGGACGAGAAAATGGGTCATGCTTTTTCACAATGTTGGGTTAAAAATGTCGGTTTTACTTCTTCAAACCAGTGAATTTTATCGTATTTATGAATGTAAATAAAATAATTAATAAACCGTTTAGGTGCCACTTCTGGGCATAGGTGACAAAAGAGTGGGCCGTGCTGCCCCTAATAAAGATGTTTATCCACTCCAACGTTCCATACCAAGACCGTAATTGTTTTGGCATGCGACATATGGAAAAATATTCTTGATTCAGGCGTTACTTTGCATACATAGATTATTCTCATAATATTTTAATTCACCGTCGAGTAAGTAATACAGTACTTAAAGTGAAAGAGATATAGAAGTGTGTTTTTCATAGCTGGTTGTATGTGAAAGTTTAAAGTCATGAAGGCATGAAGAGGGCTATTCTTTTTTCCCTATTTCATGTTTTCCTCTGCTATAAAATGTGAAATGAATCTGAAATAGTACTAAAGTTAATAACATGAAAAAGCGGTAGAAAATCGTACATATTAAATTAATTTACAGTTGATACCGAGTAGTTGCGGTGTAATAATATCTATTACCTCATATTTATCCGAGGGTGTCATGAGAGGTGACAGATCGAAATGAAATAAGAGATGGGTTGATAACAACTCAATAACAATAAAAACAAGCTGTTGCTTACCCGCCTGCCCAGCGTAGCAAAAATGAGGCAAATATTTTTTTTATAGGATAAGGTTGACAAACGAGCACACACTCCACCCAATTGTAAGTGGATGCTGTGGCCCATAGACATTTTTATCCTTGATTAAGCATCAAATGGAAATTCGTTATCAACCCTGAAGTTAGGATGAAATCGTTTCCTTTAAAAAGGTGTTTTCGGTTCACGACACTCACCATACGAAACGCAGTAGCCTTAAGCTGCTATTTTACGCTGGTATTCTGAGTGAGCGTGGTCCTACCCCGGTGGAGCTGACTCATTTGTGCTATAACTAATATATCTGCAGCGTGGCTCTACCACCACCTGATACTGTGAGATCACTGTTCAGCATTAGTTTTTAATGGGCTTTGCGGGGTACTATAGCAGTTTTTAAATGAAATAAAAATGTCGAAGTGATCAATAGTGGAACCATTATGTGGACTGTCTCTTTACATGCTACTGCCACTATTCCGTATATAGTTTTACTTAATTGTATTTGAGAATCCTCTACCTCAGTCTGCTTAGATCAATACTTCAATAACTCTTACGCTTCGAACTCGGAGAGTCCATTGCAAGTGACCAAGTAAACCCATTAAGTAATTGCATTAAGGTTAGCGATTGAATGCAATTCGTTAGAATTAACTAAGAGGTTACCGTCTGCTAAGATGTACGACGATTAGTTATAATTCGTTATCAATGTTAAGATTCCCTTCCTGTCTAAGTAATTCCGTGTCATGTATTTTCTGACGCATAATAAGTTTCGCTGTTTTGAGATAGATCTTCACCGGATCCAATGCAACTAAAAAATGCAATTTTAAATGCGGATTAATCACGAGCTTGAGATGTAGCAAAAGTTGAAAGGAAGTATACACCTGCAAAATATTCTCCCATACATCGATTTATATTATGGTCGATACTCTAACTGCAAAAGTATATTTGTATTTAAAAAAAATATTTGATATAACTACAACTTGTTTTTCGGGGTTTTCTTTCACTCGTGCTGTGAGGCCCTGCTTGTCAAATTTCATATTTCTACTCTGGCCTTGAACTTCAATTTGAACTTAACCCGTTACTGAGAAAAAAGGTCTTAACAGACACACAGACGGACACACGCACAGTCAATAAAGTGATGCTATATGGGTTTCATTCTTACCTTAAGAGGAACGGAATCCTAACAGTAAAGTTGGCTGTTATATGCTATCGTAGAGTCTATTTCTCTTGATGATGCCTCGCTTAGAAGTGAAACAGCGAAACCTAGTGTTGTGTTTTGTTGTTGTAGAGTGGGGTTTAGTGGTGAAACGATAGTGCACGTAACTTAGGGAGGGAGGGAGATGCTTTTCAAACTAGGTAAGACACAACATTTTATTTTTCTCGCGGATGGCAACATTTTTAATTCAAAGTACAGTTTTGTTACGATCATTTTTTTGGTCGAGATCTAACGATATAAGAGCGATGTTAGAGCTATTTTTATTACAATCATGCTCTAATATTAATTTTCTTAAAATTGATTTAGTTATTCATTGATTGAATAAATCCTTATTATTATTGTTATGGAATTAAATAATATTATAATATTTCATTTATTTACGAGTTTAGATTATAATGGCTGATTTACACAGGGACAGTAACTGGCTCCAAATTCGAGGCAAGTCAGTGCTGACCCAGTTATGACCCTACTGGCATAATGTAAATTGATCTGAAGTCAGTACAGCACTGTTTGCGCGACTACTGACTGCGTGTAAACGGTGCAAGTCAGTCATCGGCGCCAGCACTGGCGCCTGTTACTGCCCCGTGTAAATCAGCCATAATATTAAAGTATTCGAGTTTTACTAATTAACCCCTAACCTGACGCTTAATATTAACAAATTACCTCTCGTGTAATATATATATCACTCATATAATATATGATGCATTAATTCGTTTAAACTTAAGTAAAAATTTTCGATATTTCTTTTTTTTTTATATATACATGAAGTGACCAACAAAATTACAGTTCACCTGATAAGTGGGTAGTGTTCATACAGTAATTCCTCACAACCATATATATGGCTCTCTAGACCTCTCTTCAGACCGGGACACAATGGTACAAGCACTGATATTTGGCGACAGAAGATAAGGGAGTGGTGGACAAACAGGTGGAGTTCAACAATCTAGTGTGTCTACCATGTTTGCTTTATGCTAATGCCATAGTCTATTTAAGCGACGCAATAATGAAAATGGATATTAAGCAGACACAGAAACTAGCACACGTACCAATATGACTAAAATGCCTCCATTTGAGTTTCCCTGCAGTCGGGTAAGAAATAAACCGCTTGTGGAAATAATTTCTAACGCCTAACCATCCAATATCAAACTTTCAGGAATAATTAACCGCACTCTTCGGAATTAGGTATACTCGGTCTTAGTACAACTAATTATGCCATTAAATTATTAAACGGCTTACGTTACAGATTTAATACTTTCTTCTCTCTAGTGCGGGTTACATAGAACAACTAACACGCTTCAGCTAGCAATGGATCTGTTTTTTTTTTATAAAACCACTTTAACTGTATTTGGACAATATCAAATTAAAAAAAAACTGGCCAGGTGAGTGTTGGACCATGTACAATGTAGTGGTAGGGTTCCGTAGTTGCCCGCAACAAAACGTGAACTAAAACTGACTTATCGCGTTTAATTATATTTATATTTAAATTCCCGACGTTTCAGGTGCTTTCCAGCACCCATGGTCACAAGCTTCAGCACGTCAAGCAGGTTCTACACGACAACAATCTTCGTCTACGTCACAGTGATCGAGTGAGGCTAGTCAAAGTCGAGCGTGTGCCTACTATCCTACCATATGTCAGAGGTGTCATAGACAAGATTGGCTACATCCTGAAATGAGTTTCTATTAAAACATACTTTAAGTCGCTGAAGACGATTAGTCAGTTCTTACCATCCAACAAGTGTAATATCTCTACAAGATGAAGGAGTGTGCAAGCTTGATTATGAATGTGGTCTCACATATATAGAGCAAACAAAACGATCTATTAAAACCCACATAAAAAAACACATAGCTTTTAAATAAAACTAATTTTACGGATTTTATCGCGTATATTAACTTATTTTATATTCCCAACGTTTCGAGCACTTTCCAGCACCCATGGTCACGGGGTGGACTGAGGTGTATGACGTCCCAATGTCATAGTTAACCACGGCTACCTCCAGATTAAAATTTATTAATTTTTGTTCCGATCTAAGCAGTATGAACTTACAGTATCATGAAGTCTTGCAGTTATATGCTTGGGTTGGGGTTTAATTTTATTAATTATGGGATCCCAAGCAGATGGTAGCACGCAGCCATCTTCTCTATTGAAATTAGGATGTCTTTTTGATTTTAATAGCCTCGCGAATCATCCTTGGAAGGAATCTGTGTTCTTTAGCGATAATTTGTGGTCTATCATATCTAATGTAGTGACGGGGGCGATCCTGTACGTGTTCACAGACTGCAGACTTCCCGGAGCGTCGATTCTTTACATCAGCTATGTGTTCTTTAACGCCGGTTTTTATGGATCTTTTAGTTCGTCCTATATAAGAGAGACCACATTCACAATCAAGCTTGTACACTCCTGCATCTTGCAGAGGAATTAGATTTATATTTTTTCCAATTAGATTTGATAGCCCACAAATTCTCGCGAAAGGACATCGATTCCTGCAAAGGATGCTACGTGAGGCTATTGAAATTAAAAAACATCCTACTTTCAATAGAGTGGGAGGCTGGGTACTACCACCTGCTTGGGATCCTGTAATTAATACAATTAAAACTAAACCGGACCGGACCAAAACTGATAATTAAAAAACTGAACGTACTCCGGTTTAACTCGTCGGGACGTCAATCACCTCAGTCCCCCGTCGCCATGGGTGCTGAAAAGCACCCGAAACACCGGGAATTTAAAAATAAGTATAATTAAACGCGATAAAATTCGTAAAAGTAGTTTTAAAAATAGTTTAAAAATAAGAAATCATTATAAAAGTGACCTTCTTGATAACATATACCACTATCTCGCATACTTGTCACAGTTCCAAAAACGGCGGTATAGTTGGTACTTTAGAGGGGTGAATCTAATAAAAATACCACTTTGAAACTAAACATTTCGCAAACGGACCCTTAAATCGAGAAAAACTGTTCCATACCCCCAATATTGTTTAAAGACCTATCCAACGACCCACCACACGATGGAATTAGACGGGTAAGAAAAAACTCCTCTAGGTATGGGGGGTACTCAAAAATAAAAATATTTTTCAAGATTTTATTACACAGTTTTGCAGGCGTGATTATTATCTATAAGTATGCCAAATTATAGATTTGCTGTATCTAGGGTGTCTGAGTGAAAAAAGCGACCGCCGATCATGAATTTTAGCAACACTAGAGAAATTTCAGGTGCTTTGCCGGCTTTAACAAAAGTTGTAGGCTCTTTTCTTGAAGGACTCTAAGTGCCAAGCGTGGCAACTGTGGCAAATATCCTCTTATGAGACAATATATGGAAAAGCATATGCTCAGCAGTGGACTTTGATAGGTGAATGCTTGTAAATTAGTTTTATTTTTATAGGATAGGGTGACAAACGAGCACACAGTCCACTTGATGGTAAGTGGTTGCTGTGGCCCATAGATCCATAGATACATTTATAATCAATAAAGAATCAAAATGCAGATGCGTTGTCACCCGTGAGGACTAAGATGAAATGCCTTTTTTCCAGTAAAATGGGTTTCCAGTTCTCTACAGTCACCATACGAAACACAGCAGTGTCAAGCTGCCATTTTACGCTGGTATTCTGTGAGAGCGTGGACCTTCTCCGGTCGAGCTGACCCATTCGTGCTACAACTATACTTCTTTTTATAGATTCAGCATAGCTCTACCACGTATCAAAGCTTATAATTTAACTCTATACATGATGCAATAAGCTAAAAATGGATTATACTCACCTGATTACTTGAGACTCAATTACTGCACTCGTAAGTGAATCACAAATCAAAGTTAGAATCATATTTTCATAGTTTATGTAAGTACACTTAACGTATTTCTTACTGCGCACTTGCCCCTACGACCTATATTTCTCTACATGATATATATTTCTCGCAGGGACTGGTTTTTTCTCTTAGATTTACTGCGCACAGTTGAAATGAAATTGCTTCTCTTCAGAGACTTGCACATGAAGCGACTCGAAAAGAAATTATTGTGGCTCTTGTAAATTTTTCTTGTTACCTTTATTAAAGCAGTTCTTACATTACCTATTTGTTTCACATGTTCCCTTTTTACGAGTATGAACAATTTATTGAGATTCACATTGCTGCTAATATAATATGAATATAGAAACACTACTGATATTTTATTATACTCGTATTATATTGGCTGGTACACGGCGCGTCACTGCCGCAGAAGAAATAATTGTTGAAATATCGTTTCAAATTTGGAAAAGTTTGCTTAAGACTGTAGTACTTGAGCGTGGGAACTTCTAATAGAACACCTACATTGATATTTTCTAGCCAAACAGACGCATCTCGCAGTGTTAGTATACGCACCCTGGACATGAATACATTACAGTTCGTCTTCGTATAATGTTCATGAATGTCTCAAAAAACACGCATTGTATGTAGCCAGTTGCAATTTCTTTTATGTAATTTGTTTGTCACATTGCGAAGTCCGCGAGCCCGTAATTAATAGCTGACGGCAAAGGGTGGGGCCAGAGTGTACGCTTTCTAGGTATTATTTTAACTATTATTTTTTATTTACGAACAAATTAAAAATATTATCAATGTTTTGTGTAATATGGGAAATGTGGGTTTCATAAGAATGATCTTTTATTAAAAAATAAAGGTTAATACAGATTTGAACAATCACAGTGGTTTAAACAATTTATACAGTATGTAACAAACAATCCGTTGGTTGTTTCAGGGACGTATAGGTGTACTATGAATGGGATTTTAGCGTTTCTAATCAAATAACTAACTAAATTTATCATTTCAAAAAATGTTATTTGCATCTGAACTAAACGACAAGTGCCGACATACCTACGGCCACTGTGAGGTCTCGGACATGGCCGATACATCATTTTTTTAAAGCGAGCCGCTGCGCAACGCGTGCACCACTAAGCTTTGTGTGTGAATGATCCCCTCAACAGTATCTTTCAATATGGCGGATCATATCTTATATGTAGCATCCATTGCGGCAGTTTTTTACTGCTAAGAAGAAATAATTTACTTAATTCGTGTTTTCTTTAAATAAATGAGTATAATGTGGTATTTACGTGGTAGAGCCATGCTGCAGCTATATAAGTAGTATAGTTGTAGCATGAATGGGTCGGCTCGACCGGGGAAGGACCACGCTCTCACAGAATACCAGCGTTAAATAGCAGCTTAACACTGCTGTGTTTCGTATGGTGAGTGTAGAGAACCGTAGACCCTTTTTACTGGAAAAGAGGCATTCCATCTTAGTCCACACGGGTGACAACGCATCTGCATTTCGATTCTCAAACGAGGATAGATGTAGATGTCTATGGGCCACAGAAACCACTTACCATCAGGTGGACTGTGCGCTCGTTTGCCACCCTATCCTATAAAAAAATGTTATGGTTTATACAATAAAGTAGTTATAATAAAAAATATTTTCGTCTAAATTTATATATTATTATTACATTAGTGCTAAAAACGAAGTTATTTCCAGTATTTTTTTTCTAGATACAGTTATTCTCAGAAACACACAAACACTCACATCTGTCACCCGGAGGGCTAGGCAGAGACTACGGACTTCCATTTGGCGCGATCCTGACACACCTCTCTCGCCTCCTTTATATCCATATATCTACGCATACACGCTCGTCGGTTAATGGTACTCCTAATCTGACCCATTTTTAACGTATCACCGATTTGGGGGATGAATCGCTCGCGTCCGTAGGCTTCGACCAACTAATCCTGGGCCCACCCTACACGTGTCCCCCCGGGTGGTGTTAGACGAGCGACAAAGCCGACAAAGCCGATATGATAGACTCAGACTCTTTTCAGAACCAGTGTTATATTAAACAGTGACTGAAGTTATAATCTCTTGTTTACATGAAAACTACTTCATCTAGATTCTGTGATGTTAGTGCTGTTAATCTTTTGGATTTTACAGCTTCAACAAGCCTGCCAGCTATAAAAAGTGGGAGCAGCTGGTGATCGTATACATTTGCCCAACGTTACTGTCGTTACGGTGTTCACCTATGAGAATTTTCCGTTTCACAGAACGCTACGCTTCTCACCGCCGTCCGGACAAGGGTAGCGGGCCCTGGCTATTTCGGCTAACTCGTTTCGGTGATGTTCGGCGTGCTATAAACCGCCCAGGCACGCGGGTACGGTGTGTACGCGGTGTGGAAGGGTTGTGGATATGCTGCGTCTATCCGTTGTCCTATTGGTGTTTGTGATACTAGGTGAGTATGTAATGTTGGTGTATTTGGGACCACATTTAGATCGTCAGAGTCTAGCGGAACCGAGGGTTCAATTACGGTTCAAACGTTACGCGGTCTCCGAAAACTGGCCGTGACGTTTGTAGTCGGAACGTACTTGTAGGTGGCTGTTTTTATCACTAGTAGGTTGGGGTGTCTCGGTGCTCTCGAAATATTGCTGAGACATTTCCCTGAAATATTCAGAGATTATCGGACTTTGATAATATCTGTGCAAGTCGGAGTTTCGCTGATACCACAGCTTCGACCTCTAGAAGGTGAGGGGATCTATGGGTTCGCTAGAGCAAGTGCATTGGCTCTCCAAACTGTCTGCGAGACATTCGGCCTTTTGAGAATCGCCAAAGGCAAGATTGGAGTTTCCTGGCCTAATGGGCGGTGGCATGGGTGAGGTCTGTTCTGCTTTCAGTGCTCGTGCGAATCGCCAGTAGGCGATTCGAAGGCGATGTGCGATGGCTCGATTTCCTCCAGCAGATTTTTGATTGATTTGTCATGTCTAAATACGACTATATGCTGTTTTACCTCATTTTGGCTGCGTAGTCGCAGTTTATTATCGATGGTATGATAACATTAAATGAAAGTAATTTTATGGATTTTATCTCGAATTTATACCAACGCGACCATGGTTGCTGTAAAGTACGCGAAACGTCGGGAATATAAAATAATGTATTTATTTATTTACTTTATTATTTATTGTACACACTAAAAAATGTAAATAAAAATACAAAACTTAAATAAAAGACTTAAATAAAATGTACAAAACAAGAAGTTAATGTCTGCGAAAAAATACGTAAACTAATTTCATTCCGTTATAAGTTATATAAATATTAATGAATGCATATACTTTGGTCTTGATTAGAGCTCAAAGGTAGATTTTCAATTTTGAGATATCAACTATTGTACGAAACGACTGTTATGCATTACCATTTGATTGTAACTGAGCGTATTAGCAATAAACAAGACGCAAACTGGTCACGTACTGGAGATGTATTGCAATGTCTTAATTATGTACGTTCTAGCCACAATACAAGATTATTTGTTTAAATACTTCGAATATATCACACGTTTTATGACAATGAAATATTGTGTGATTAACCACAGCGATGTATATCTTTTGCTGACGACCTTAAAATCACGAAAACGGTATCAACAGCTTCAGATGCCCAACATCTCAAAGAAGGCAATAATAATCTTCATGGATAGTGTAACAATAATAAAATGTTCCTAAATGCTACGAAATGCTATCTATCGCATTATGCACAGCATACTCAATAGCAGGCACCAAGTTGGAAGAAGTAACTACTATTCGAGATCTTGGTGTCATAATGGATGGTCATTTGAAGTTTTCGGACCATATTGGCAAGATAGTGGGGGAAGCAAATAGGTCGCTATGCTTTATAATGAAAAACTCAAGGAATGTAAAAAAAATCAGCAACTGTCATTCAGCTTTACAACAGTTTTGTAAAGAGTTAGCTCGAGTAGTGCAGCACAGAATGGTTCCCTGCTTATAAAATTCACATAGACAGGATCGAAAAAGTTCAGAAAGAAGTTATTCGTAGCTTAACTTACCGTTTTGGTACTCCAAGAAAATTCAAAACACTAATCACTAAGACATGTCACTCCTACATAAAACTGTAAATAATCAGATAAACTGTATCCCTTTATTGTCCAAATTCCAATTTAACGTACCACCCAGAATATATATCAAGATATCTGTGTAGTCTTTTTGAGAACAAATTTTGTAGAATAAACTTGGGTCGTGACTCCAGTGATTCATATATCTCATCTGTACAACAAGCTCACCAAAAATATACTCGACCTTGACATTTATCATGATACCCTCACTCAATTTATTACCAAACTTAAGCACGTTGACGTACTTGAAACTGCGGTTATACAAATCAGCTTTTATTTCTTTTATTTTTATTTGTTAATTAAATACATTAATTATTAAATTTGTTTAACTTTTTGTAACACAACGCATGCTGTGATTGCCTATAATTATAAGAGCAAATAATCATGTAAAATTTATATTATTGTAATGTAACCAAACATTTATTGCCGTTTCTTATATTGGCAATCCAAATATTGAAAAAAATATATATAATGTGCCTCCATTACAATACAATCGAATTTTGAAAATAAATATTACCACAAATCTGTTACATCCTTCAAAAAAAAACAATTATGTTTTATATTTGACTGCAGAGTCAAAGAGAAGTAGGTGCATCAATTGAACTTATTATTCTACTGATATTGAAGAAAATGTTAAAGTAAATTAAATTAGTAATGACGTAAAAAGAAACAACAAAATAAAAATAAAAAAATAAAGTAAAGTAACAAGACGCGATCTTTGACGAGTGTTACACGTAGGAGTTCACGATTTTATTATTTACTAGCTTTTCCCCGCCACTTCGCCCGCGCGTAATTTATTACGATTGGATTTCATGGGTTTTAATTTTTTTTTGCGTGGAACCCTAATTCTTTTTCTAAAATAAAAGTAGCCTTAGTTACTTCTTAAAACATCAGCTATCTGCCAGTGAAAGCCCGGTCAAAATTGGTCCAGCCGTTTCGGAGATTAGCCGGAACAAACAGACAGGCAAACAGACAGACTGACAGAAAGACAGACAGAAAAAACTTTTTAAAAATCGTGTTTTTGTTATATGTATCGTATATACTCTCATATGTATACTGTCTTATACATATCTCTTATGTATATAGTAAAACGCTGTTATTTCGACATTACAAACAGACACTTCGGTAAAATTTATTAATATGGCGTTATTTAGATTTAAAATAAACATTAAAGTCCGTATATTTTATCCATTTTTCGAATTCTCAAGTAAAACTTCAATTTTTTCAGATTAAATATAACCTAGTTCAACTCTGACTAACAGATAGAGATCAATATATCTGTTGTTAAAATTTCATTACAATTGGATTACAGACATACAGATTAAAAAAATGTTATTCATGTCTTAATGGAATGAAAATAAGGCTCCCAGCTCAATAAAATGTAGTTACATAGCTGCGTGATATGAATACATTTTTATAATTATTTTTTTCGTAATTATTTGCTCTAATGATCACTTGAAAAACAACTAAATTGATTTTCAATGTTTTCCTTACTTGCAATATTAAAAATTGCGTTATTTTCGTCACAACGTAGTTTATACATACCATTAGTAAGTTTAAAAGGATGTTAATAATTCTAATTTCACCCTTTAGGTATATTCATTCACAAAATAAGAAATGAAATGTAAAATATACCTTGGTAAGCGAAACCGTGTAGTGGCGGTGTAAGAATATCCACTACCCCATAACATCCCGTGGGTGCCGTAAGAGGCGACAGAGGGAAATAAATCAAGAGATAGGCAGCAGCGTCTTCATGTCGTCAAGATATTTTTGAAACGAAGTTTCTTATCGGACGGTACGAATTTGGCGGATGGGGGCTAGGTGAGAAAAAGTGTAAGATATTTTCATCACGACCCCTTTTGACGTAGTGTAGACGACCTTGGCGGCTATAAGGAAGCGAGATGTAATAATAACCATCTCACTCGCACTTATGTTATCTTGCCATGAAAGAAATATTATTTTATGTTAAATAACGCTTCATTTTAATAGGCGCTTGTTATTCATTTATATATATATATATATATATATATATATATATATATATATATATATATATATATATATATATATGTTAATCTACGCTAATATTATAAAGAGGAAAGATTTGTTTGTTTGAATTAAATAGGCTCCGAAACTACTGGACCGATTTGAAAAATTCTTTCACCATTAGTATCCTACATTATAACTGATGAACATAGGCTATGTAATATTTTAAAAAAGTTAGGGATCCGTATGAAAATTTCGTTAATGTAATCCAAAGTGTGAAAAAGATACCAAAAAGAATCCTTATATCGCGTACGCTGCGGAAACTATTGATAATAGAGCAAAGTAGTGTACCTACTTCAGTTTTATAGAGGATATCATTATCTATAAAAAAGCCTGCGACATCATATGTTTGACTATTACAGTTATGTCACAATAACTACTTTTTCATGTTAAAATATGAAATAGTAACGCCGGTACAAACTAGGCCACATTATTCGTATCAGTACCTGTACCATGCATAACCACCAATTACTTACGTTAACCATGTAATTTTATTAACATAATATTTCACTTTTTAAATCTTTGTTAATTCAGCAACCGTCCGTCGTGATGTCTCTCTCGAAGTACGTATGTCGCAAGGCGTAGACGCGTGATATACGCGGGTGAAACCGCGGAGCACAGCTAGTCAATAATATAATACGTTTATCCATAATAATATACTGCGAAAGAAACTTCGTTCCAACCGAGTGTTCCACGACACTCACGCATGTTTTTTTCTTATTTCTCAGACATGCAGGTTTCCTCAAGTGTTTTGCTTCACCGACGAGCACGTGGTAAATCAGCACTTAAAATTTCAATTAACAATTTAATTGTTGCCGTCGGGATCAAAAACGAGTTGTTTGTGTATTGTGAAATTTACAGCCCTTAGCCCCCTGAGTTACCAAAGCTCCCCTGAAAATAACTGCAAACTGAAAATTCAAAACACTTTAAAGAAACCGCTGAATAAAATAAAAAAAATGAATGTATTTGCAAACACTGAATTTAAAGGAAAACTTGAATTTTGTATTTAAATTATAAATTTTGCCAGTACTACCCTCGATTGGCCGATGGGATAAAAACTATTTTAATTAAAAACTCCGTGCCGCATGCAATTTTCCGAATCTCCGGAAATAAGGACAAAAGTGAGGCCAGAGTTCTATCGCCTGCTATCGACCTCATTCATTCGTTCTTTATATTCTCACTTTTCATCAAACTTTGAGCTGTAAGGAGATAACGCATTGTATCAATGATCTTTGTTCTCGGAACTTTAAAATTGGTTTTCTCGTTTAGAAAACATTTGAAGAGAAGGCTGTGCTCATTGAACTTTTTATACGTGGTAGAGCCATGCTGCAGCTATATTAGTAGTATAGTTGTAGCAAGAATGGGTCGGCTCGACACTTAACACTGCTGTGTTCCGTATAGTGAGTGTAGAGAACCGGAGACCCTTCTTACTGGAAAAGAGGCATTCCATCTTAGTCCTCACGGGTGACAACGCATCTACATTTTGATTCTGTATTGAGGATAGATGTGTATATCTATAGGCCACAGGAACCACTTACCATCAGGTGGACTGTGTGCTCGTTTGTCACCCTATCCTAAAAAAACCTAAATATCTTACATTGAAATTCAGTTCTAATCTCTGATTCGGGCCAACCTTGTGATCAAGCTCTTTTGACTGGATCACAGCGCCGAGCAGATTGAATCATTAGCGACCAAATTCTTTCTAATTGGCTTGACTTACTGGCCCTGCGAAGAGATGTTGCTTTCCTTTGCATTTTCAATCGCATCTACCACGCAGAGTGCTAAGAGAAATTATTCGGACTAATTTCACCACCGCAAGTCGCGACAAAACTTGCGATGTCAACAATACCATTTGGATGCTTGACGGTCCACCAGTGTGCGTTTCACTAGGAGTTTTCTTCCTCGTACGACCTCTTTGTATGACTTAAGGATCTTCGAGAAAAGAGCTTACTTCTATCTTAGGCCGGCAAAGCACCTGCATTTGCACTGGTGTACATCAGGTTAGTGGACAAATATTATAATACAGTTTCTCTCAATATTCGAAACTAGGACCCTCGAATTAGGGACTCTTACTGTGGCGTGTTCTACATTCACTTTGTACTGTTGATTATTCCGAGCTAATATTGAATGAGTCAGCATGCCTAATTTAATTATTCATCATCTAATTGGCCTTTGTGTCTGATTAAATATATATGTGATTGGAAATAATCTGATTTCATATGAAACAGAAACATAATTATGTAATGTACGAGGAAAATGGGATTGGTATTGTTGCTATATAAATTACACAATATATTTGTAACTCAAATTAAATATGTACGTCTGGTAGCGGTCTAAAATAATCCATCACATAATTTCGTCCTTGGATTGTCGTAATCATAAACATCTTATGGCTTCCTATAAATTTAATTCTATATTAATTAACATTTAAACTCTGTCTTAAAATGATACGCCCTTACTGTCACATGCTCAATAAATATACTGTAACAACTTTACTTTGTGACATGCAATAAATTAATTATGAATTGCATACAATCTTGCTCGTGGTAGACGTAAAGTATCCAGACTACAACGGGCAGAAGGGTACAATGTGCAAGACATCTAGTATTACGAGCGGGTCGATTATTCTTTAATCCTTCAGCGGGTTGATGACGAAGTAGAAGACATAACCCGTCTCAAAAATGCCCTCGCTGACATATACTGGCATACGTCACCAAGCAAAGCAAACAGTGAGGGAATTGAGTTTGGCATTTCCAAATGGATTTTTACCATCATTTGCTCATTAGAGCCTCGTCCGCCAGAGGATCGATATTCATAGAAATAGTTCAAATTTTTTATAGGATAAGGGTGACAAACGAGCACACAGTCCACCCGATGATAAGTGGTTGCTGCGGCCCAAAGACATCTACATCTATCCTCTATTACAAATAAAAATGCAGATGCGTTGTCACCCGTGAGGACTAATATGGAATACCTCATTTTCAGTAAAAAGGGTCTTCGGTTCTCTGCACTCACCATACGAAACACAGCAGCGTTAAGCTGCTATTTTACGCTGGTATTCTGTGAGAGAGTGGTCCTTCCCCTATTGAGCTGACCCATTCGTACTACAAATATACTACTAATATAGCTGCACCATGGCTCTACCATGTAATGCAAATAGTAATTCAATAATAGCTTAGGTGGTAGGACAGAGGTTTTTTCTTTCGAACCAGTGGGAAAGTAAATGATTTTCAATAAGAATTACACATGTGATCTATATTGAATAAAAATTTCTATTCTATTATATTATATTCTATTTTATTCTAGCACTCTCTTTCTGCCAGAAGTCTGTCTGGGTAGGTCCCCTTACGTATTTACGTATCAGTGTCAGAATGGTATATATAGTAAGTGTAATTACAGGATGTGAGGCACTACTTCTTAAGGCCTTAACAGTGGTTGAAATGCCTAAATCTAGGATATTTAAGTAAAAAAATCTCAATAACTGTTCATTTAATCCACAAAGAAAAAATACAGGGTAACAGAAGAAGATTTGGTAAATGTTTTTAATTTAACGAAATTGTTTTTTTGTCAACCCCTTATTAGAAAAAAAATCCCCAAAGAGTACCTATCTTTGTCATATATTGCAAAATTTCTCCAAAACGGCACAAGCTTTTAAATAGTTCTTACACTAAAAAAAAAGGTCTTAAAAATATTAATATTTTTAATTGAGAGTTTTATTTTTATTACTCGTTTTATAAGAGAATATATCATTTTTCCCTGAAATTGAATATATTTACGCGAGCGCGCATGCTCCGTCGCCATGTAAGCTCTGTCACAGTCCGTTTTCGGACATCGTCGAGGGTGGACCGCACGTCGGTGTTGGAGCGACTTCGTTCAAATATATATTAGTTTTTTAAAAGTTTATACTCAATTATAAATATTTTTATGACTAGAAATACTTAATTTAGTTAATATCTGTATACTGGTAACTGTAAATATTATTTTCTAAATAAATGAATTTTTAAAGTGCCCAAAGAAGAAGAAATTTTTGCGGCGACGTTGATTAGTGAAATTGAAAAATGCATTTTTATATAATTTAGATGTGGAACGACGAACATGCTCTCGTTACTTAGATTTCGATAGTTTTTAATACCTATGTAATTTTATTGTTGCATTTTTTTATTAATTAGTTGATACTGAATTTTATAATTATGTATTACAATAAAACGCTGTTTATATGACTTTATAAAATATTATTGGGGAGGGAAATATAGGTAAAGATACTAACATTTAGGTACACTGTTATCAAATTAAATTAAACAATTTAAATAAATAAAAAAATGGTGTTTCCCTAAGTATAAATACCTATATAAAGACATTCTTGGGTTTATGGTTTTTTTTTATGTTAGACAAACTATCATCTAAAAAATGTTAAAATTATTAAATGTTAAAAAATGTTAAATGGTAAATATTCTCATACGCTTTTCTTCACACATACACACAAACATACATACACACACACACACACACACACACACACACACACACACACACACACACACAAACACAAAAAGGTCGCAAATAATACTTACCTAGAACTATTAGGCAAGAGTGAATAGGTTTTTGTTAAGTCAGTGCAATTCACCATCTTAGGCTACATAACCACTTACCGGTGGGATTGTAGTTGCTGTACTACTTGCTGGGTAAAAATAGTAAAAAAAAATGTACCCTGTGAAAGTTTGCATTTAGATATAATTTTTCTAACCAACCATAAAAATATGATGAGAATATGTATATAAGTATAAAGGTTGCCTCACACGGGACAGTAATAATATAACATTATATCTTGCATTATCTACGCATGAAAACTTTTGAAATTTCTAAATCCCGAGGTATGTTCATTTTAAGAGGCTGAATATAGCCACATTGAAATGCATGGGGATCATTTAATAATTTCACGTCATTATCGAAAAAAATTGTACGTATTTCAGGTGGCGGTTTGCAAAACACGATTCCACAAAAATTAACTCAATAAAAAATAATTGCAAAGTTGCTTCTAAAAATACTTAAATTTTCAACGTCAAGTTTTTTTTACGTGGTAGAGCCATGCTGCAGCTATATTAGTAGTAGGTATGTTTGTAGCACGAATGGGTCGACTCGACCGGAGAAGGGCCACGCTCTCACGGAATAACATGTAAAATAGCAGTTTAACCCTGCTGTGTTTCGTATGGTGAGTGTAGAGACCGGAGAACCTTTTTACTGGAAAAATGCCTCGCATTACATCTTAGTCCTCACGGGTGACAACGCATCTACATTTTGATACGTAATCGAGAATAGATGTAAATGTGTATGAGCCGTAGCAACCACTTACCATCAGGTGGACTGTGTGCTCGTTTGTCACCCTTATTCTATTTAAAAAAAAAATCTGAGATTACAGTAAAATAATGTTAAGTATTGTAAGCACTCGTACAATTATATCTCACGTTAATAAAGCTATTGGGCTATTTTGATTTGTAATAAAGTGATTTTATTTTATAGGTTAAATAATTTATTTACATTTCTATATCAAGAACCGTTTTTATGTCACTCCTATTGAATTTGACAGTGCTTGCTGAAATTTAGCATCTTTAGATGGATCAGAATCGCCCGCTGATCCGGCTGTTAGATATTGCAAAAATAATCGAAAATATTTATTTTTACTTTCATGCCCAAGACTACCTTGTTTTATTTTATTACGGTCAAATAATATTTATTAGGTTATAAAGCAAGTATTTTTGTAAATGTTTTGTATGTAAATGTAAATGTTTTCATTATTTTGTTATTCTATTGTTTACAATTATTATCACGTCTTAGCTTTACACCAAGTATTACATTAGAAATTCGTGATGAGATGCGATGTAACGCGCATACTTTATTTTCATCAAGAACTGTAATATATTAATTTGTTTTTTTTTCAGTAGAGTTTCAACACAATCTTAAAAAAGTTCAATGAATTAAAAAAATGCCAATAATTATATAATTTCAAGTCAGTATTTTACATTTAAAGATCAGTTATAAAGAGCCAATGTTATTATTTTCATTTTCATTAATTTAATTCGAGACTAAACTAAATGTGAAAGGGCTTTTATCTGTAATAATAATTTTCATCAAAAATAACATAGACTTATAAATGTCATATACATGGTCAATCATACTGAAGATTATCAATTGTACTACAAAATATTTAAAAGACTATTTCCAACATAATGACCCGAATATCATCAGTAATGTTTGACTGGCACACTTAAAAGTTTTATCACATGGCTAAATGATTGACTTTTATATTATGATAAGGTCATGTTTTTCTATAAAAAGTTGCAAGAAATTTTCATTCACGGCCCTATTGGTTTGTTTTTCTTTTTACTTAATTAGTGAAAAACAAAATGGACTGATCTAAAAGTTTACTTTCTTGTGTAAAAAGTGCTATTTAGAATTTTATGCAAATGATAATTAAAGTTTCTATGTAAATAAGTGTAACATAGCGGGTATTATATTCAATGGTAGCGGCCATCCATATTTGCAAAGCCAGCATCATTTTCTGTACAGAAACCGGCAGTGTTGCTCAAGGCACTATAAACAAAGCAGGTGATAAAATGTTACACTCATAACTGTTAACAAAAACTGTTTTCGCAAATGGTCTAATAGATAATAATAACTATTCCGCCGTGTTAAGCGCAGGAGCTATTATTGGAAGGAGAAGAGGTAAAATTTTGTTTTAGAAATGCGCAATCAATATTGTTTTGTCTGCAATTGAGCATAAAATAAAAAATAACTTCAGCCAAAGAGCATAACTGGCATTATACTCAGGCCCATCAATTGGTATGGAAAAAAATAATTTTACCAGGTTTCAAAAAATCAATCAAAATTCAAAAAACATAAATATTAAAATCAAAAAATGTATATATGTATGTCTATACATATAATGATTTATGGCCGCTTAGTAACTGACGGTGACTCACTATAACATCCTACAGTCACGCCGAAACTAAGAGGAGAGCATCACTGTAGAAAAGGTAATAATTTATTGCGGAAATTTTGTGATAAAATTAAAAAAAAATATAAACTTATCCAAGTTAATCTAACTTAGTCTAACTTATCCTTATGCGTTACAAAAAAAACAAATAATAAAATAGTGAGATGGCGTCAGTTTTTAAGAAGATATAACAAAAATAAACAAAAAAATAAATTTCAAAAAAGTTCAGTATTTAATTGATTATATACCGCTGACACTTAATCACGCTTTTCGAAACCACGCCAGTTGTAAACAATACTTGTGTGAAAAAACAAAATCTTCTTTTCAAATTTCCGCCGAGTTGTAAGTAGAAGGCCAAATAGGTCACGTGTCAATTTTAATTAAATATATTTTATATGAAGTGATCTTGACTACGTTTCATCAATTAACCATTGGTAAAAATTAAAACAGGAATTTTACGATTGTGTTTACAAAAAGACATTATTAGTTGAACCTTGCAGCTTGTTCATTATTTTTATTATAAATACCTATAAATGTATATATTATTAATAAATAGTTCCCGTAATATATTGGATTATTTTTTATTTTGCCCTATCTGCAATGTTCTACGCTCTATAGAAAATGTGGCGTATGACATGACTGACAATCTTTCGAACATTTTATCTAGGTACAAAGATGTTTTACGTTTTCGTCGCCACCACATGATATGTTTTTCAACATAAGGTACCCTTCTATATCTGAAACGAATATAAATATTGCTACAAAGTGAAGTAATATGCTATACAAATCCCTCTACTGGGCACAGGACTCTTTTTTTATTTCTGAGAGGGTTTTAGGGCAAGGAAATGCCCGCCGTGCTTCCCCAATGCGTGTTGACGAAAATTGCAATTACGAATTTCATTCGTGCTATCGGGGATCAAACCCGGGAAAATTTACAGCGAACGCTTTGACGACATATTTTTAATACGACACAAATAAATACGATTTAACATATATAATAAAAATTCTTACGTACTTGAAACTTGAACACTTGATAGCTCGTGATGCCTACCGGACAAAACTACAGCACCACACCGTGCAATGTAATTGAAGATTCGTAACCGCCACATAATTCTCAGTGATGCGCAAGCATAACAGGCAGTATGTCACTTATATAATTGTCATCTCTACAGTCTATTAATCTTTGCACTTTTATAAGTAATACAAAACGTAGTTGCTAGACGGTGTTGACATCGGCTAAAATCTCTGCGATCGCCGTTTCGTCAAGGTCATTCAGGCTAGTTAAAGCCTTAATCCTCAGAGGTGACAACTCATGTGTAGTTTTCTTTGTTTGACGTTGGCTTCAGGTGTCTATGGTTTGCAGTAGTTACTTAATATCGGGACTATAAATAATTTAAAATTAAAAATGTTGTACGACCAACTTCAATTGATATCATTAAGAATAACTAAAAAACTATTGGTCAGACCTTGATAAAATTTATATGGAACCACAGGAGAATCACCAGCTTTCAGTAGCCTTCTTTTTGAAGTCGGTAGAAAATAAATTGTGAGCCGTCGCGGAACGCCTGGCAGATGTGAAATATTGAAATTATTTTCTATAGGTAATATGCATAATAGGATAGTTTACGATATGAAATAAATATGACATAATGGAAAATAAAATATTAAGAATATTTTCAAGTAAAAAAAAAAATTGTGTACTCAATAATTTTTATATTCAGTAAATACAAAAATTAATAATTCGCGTCAAACAATACCTATCAATAATAAATGTTTAAATAATAATTCCAGCAATATTAGAAAATTTAATTTTTTGATGTCCATATTAAAAACAAATAGGAATAACATTCTTGCGTTGCGCCACTTGCAGTCTATCAAATTTATTTTTCAAGCAATTATTTTATTGCATTTTTAATAAGAATGTAATTAAAATTAATTAATAATTGATTTAAAAACATTATATGCAATGAAAATTGTGTAAAATTTCTTTTTCTTTCTTTTTTCGTTTTTATTTTTTTGTTTTTATTTGTTTTAATGAATGCCACATGTCAATACATACTACTACATACATACCACATACATACATACTATCATAAAGCATGGCAACGCCAAGCCAACAGTCGGTCTGACCCGCCGCTATAGATATTTCTATAGCGTGGCGACACGTGGCCACGTCAATAGTCGATCTGACCCGCCACTATAAATGTTTATGTAGCATGGCGATGCATGCCGCGCGACGTGTCGCTACGCCAACAGTCGGTCTGATCCGCCGTGGCAGACGCCACTCCAACAGTTGGTCTGACGCATCGCTATAGATGTTTCACATCAATAGAAACATACCTAAAGCCTAAAGAAAATTTAACAATATTTATTTTATAAAACAAGGGTAACAAACGAGCACACAGTCCACCTGATGGTAAGTGGATGCTGGAGCCCGTAGACATCTCTATTTTTATTCTTGAATAATAATCAAAATGCAGATGCGTTTTTACCCCTGAGGACTAAGATCCAATAAAAAGGGCTCCGGTTATCTACTCACTATACGAAGCATTACTACGTTTTCCCGTTCACAAGTAATTATTGTATATTAGTGCCATACGAAAGCTCTTACGTTTATAACAAAGGAAATGGCATGTAATAAGAAACAGTGTGATTGTTCCAGATGGTCTTTCGATAGCTTTATAAACGGTAATAAAAGGTCATCTTTTATGTTGCAATGAAGCACAATTATGCTTTGCCATTTTCTTTCTAAAATATAACAAAAGTTGATATTAGGGCCTTTACACACTGTATTCGAGGCATCGATCTGATTCCAGAACAAATGTTCTGAACGGATCATTGGGTCGGATTGGTCGGATCTTTACACTGAATGCGATATCTACCGCACGCATTGGAGAAGCGTTGCGGTCTCTGCTCTGCATGAGGGAAAACCCGTGCCTAAAAATGGGATAACCCATTGTTTTAAATTTTTGTCTAGTGAGCAAAACGCAAGGCGAGGAGACGATAGTAAAATGATAAATGTGTATTCCCCACTTCAATAATTTGGTTGCTAAGTCAAGAATTACAAAAATTAGTGCAGTGCAGTGGTTCATTAAATCAAAGAGAAAAATATATTCATGCATGGAGCGAAGAAAGAAAAAGTTGCCTAATTAAGTCTCTAATCGTAGACAAATCATAATATATATATATATATATATATGATATTGATATTTGACTAATTTATGATACTATTAATACACGACAGAAGGGCCAACGAAATTACATGAATCCCTCATTTTAACTAAGATAAATAAAAAATACTCAAAAAATTTAAGCATGCTTTATTTTTTATAAACTTTTAATTGTTTGAACCTTCAAGGATATTTCTAACCGCTTTTACCGACTTGTTTTGTACCTCTTCACATGAAATATTTGGGGTGAGACCGCCTTTTCCTTTGTCCGTTTCACATTTAGATCACTAAAAGGAAATAAAATTCCTTTGTTCTCAAATCAGATTCAAGAGTGCTAAAATACATGGAAAAGGGGACAGGGGAATATACATCGGTACGTATCAATCTATAGGCCTAACGAAGTGAGGGTAACAGCTAGTAATACAATAAAATCTCAGCTTTATATAATTTTGTTTTATTTATTTATGAATAGAATATTTTTCCAAGTCATGTAAAACACACCTCGAAATCATATCCGGAAAACTGATGCTGCTTACTCAGTCGAAAAACTACAAGATGCAATACAAGCAGTAATAATTTAAAATTAAAAATTTTGTACAGCCGACTTCAATATAAGTTATTAAGAATAACTCAAATAACTCAAAAACTATTAATCTGACCTTGATAAAATTCATATGGGGCCACACGAGAACTATCAGCTTTCATATAAAAAAGAATCATCGAAATCGGTTCACCCAGTAAAAAGTTATGAGGTAACACACATAAAAAAAACATACGCCTCGAATTGAGTACCGTCTCCTTTTTGGAAGTCGGCAGAAAAAACGGAACTATGTCTGCCTACACTGCTTCCAAACATTATAATATTCCAAGATCAGTTATAGTATATCGCATTTATGACCGCAGAGGTTCCAAGATCAGTTATATATAATCGCATTTATGACCGCAAAGGTGTTAAATCTAATACCTTGGACCGTACTCCTGGTACGGTTTTATCACGTGAAGTAGAGGAGTTCGACTTAAAATATCCATATTATGGAAAAGTATGTATTTGGACTAACGAGGAAAGAACTCCTGGAAGTAGGTAGTTGGTCGAATATGTCAACAAAAATTGTGTTGCTAACCCTTTATAATAAAAGTATACTTTACATGACCTCATTATTTATTTTTTTTTTCATTTAGGAATAAGGAAGGCTTAATGACTAATATCTTCGTAAATTTACATATAATTACAAATAATGATTTCCTATATTTACGCATTTACGTAGACGCGGCTCAGAAGGGAAATCGGTCTGTAGTTCTTGAAGAACAAGACCACCGCACTTCTGCTGCACGCCTCCGGTGTAATGCCACCATGCAGGATGGAATTAAAGAGCTTCGGAAGGACTTAAATACCGGTTTTCCATCCGCTTTCAGAAGCTTCGATGTAATTCCATCCTCGCCTGGGGTCTTGCCGTTTTTATGGTGCTGAAGAGCCATTCTAATCTCGCTCAGACTGACGCCCGGGATATCATCGGAATATTGTCGGATAAGACTCGCTCTTGGATCGTTACTAACACTTGCGTGTGGCTCCAACGATGACGTGTACAGCTGCCCATAGAACCTCTCAATCTCACTCAAAATCTCAGGTGTCCCGGAAATGACCCTGCCACACTCGGTCTTCAGCTTCGATAGTTAGCTGTTTCTGACAGACAGATCTCTAGCAAAGACTTTGGAGTCCTAGTTCCGCTCGATCGCTTCTTCAATAAGAGCACTATTAAAGTTGCGTAAGTTCCGCCGCATGCATTTGGAGATCTGTCTGTTCAATTGCATGTATGCTGTTAAAACTACTGAAGATTGCAGCTTCATATCCCGTCTAACAGTCATGAGATTAAGAATGTGATCGGAGATATTTTATGTTCTTCTGCGGCGGGTCTTGCAGAACTTAGCTACGACCGCATGGACAGTTTCCACGAGCTTGTCATTCATATCGTCCACTGCATTGCAATTTTCTAGGCACTGAAAACGGTTTCGTAGCTCGAGCTGAAAGGTTTCGGGACTTTGAATTAGCACGAGGGGGACGGAACGTTGAATTCATTAGACGTGACCTGTCCAATTTAACGTTTAGGTTCAGTGTGCCTCTCACCATTCTGTGATCGCTGCCAGTTTTCACCCTCGCGATCACTGAGACATAACTGAACAGTTGTCGTCTGGTCTTCATAATGTCATAGTCATAATCATAGTCATTTATTCCATTAATAACAAAATACATAGTTAGAAATCAATCTCATTTTTTGTCGAACCGTCGGGGCTCGACCAGGTCCACTTCATATCATAATTATCATAAAGAGTCCTTCTTTCTTCATAAAGTCGGCTAGCTGCTGGCCCCTTGGTTTCCGTTGCCCTATTCTGAATTTCCCTACTTTCAGCTCACCGTTCTCTCTTGTGCCTAGTTTTGCGTTGAAGTCTCCCATTAACACCGTATAGTGGGATTTGGAGGAATGCATGGCTCTAGAAATATCCTCATACATTTCCTCCACCTCCTCATCGGGATGTGCCGAGGTTGGTGCGTAAACCTGTATGACCTTCAGCAAATACTTTTTGGTCATTCTGAGTATAAGGTACGCAACCCTCTACGACAAACTCCCAATCTTTACAACGTTGTTAACGAGAGAATTGTGGACGATAAATCCGACACCTCCTTGGGACAGATGGTCGCCCTTCCGGTGATAAAACAAGTTGCCGGATTCGAGGATTTCCGTATCCTCTCCCTCTCTTCGGACCTCGGATAATCCTACGATATTCCAGCGCAACTTCTCTATCTCTTCTTCCACCTCCAGGATCTTCTCGTCAGTCGTAGGTGGCAACTGAACCTCCACCGGAGATTCTTAGCACACCCTGCCCCGCCCTTACTATGGTCGCCACCGACTGGGGGCCGTCTCTTCGATACTATCATGGGGGGTATTTTGCCATAGTTACCACGCTTGGCGAGCGGGCTGGCAACCGCAGTTTTTTTATTGTTGTTTTATTGTTATCAGAAAGATTTTGCTGCCCATCCTCTGCCTCAGTTTTCCTCTGTCGCCTCCTACGACACCCACGGGAAGATATGGGGTAGTGAGTATTCTTTTCCGCTACTACATGGGAACCGAGGTCCAAGTGCGAGTCGAATTTTACCATGAAAAGTTCCGTACCATCGTAATACGCGTTTTTAGTAGGGAAGCCCCCTTTAATTTTAAGTTATTTTTTATTTTTATAATTTGTTTTTATCGCGCCAACAGATATACACATGTGAAAATTTCAACTGTCTACCTATTACGGATAATGAGTAATTCATTTATCAACAAGTTATTATATTCATCAAGTAATTCACAGCCCGATGACAGACAGACGGACGGACGGATGGACGGATGGACGGACGGATGGACGGACGGACGGCGGACGGACAACGGAGGCTTTGTAATGCTGGGGCCACAGTAACGAGAAACGTCAATGCCAAAAAACGCAACAATTATTGCCTTAATTTTAACGCGATAAACTGAGTGGCCACACTTGGGTCGGTCAACGTCATTTCAACTTCAATGCCGTTGAACGGCGTTAAAGTAAACTGACCATTTATTTATTAACTCAAAACGGGACATGGGTTTATTTATACTCCACAGTTAGCAGGTTAATAATAAAAAAAATATGTTATTTATTTAATAACTGTAACTTTATACAATTAGTGTTCACTATAATTATAATCGCATTAGTTATAATTATTTTTATTTTAACAAATTGTGAAAAATAAAATTAATCACCAGTTCACCAGCTTCATTAAAGCAAAGTTCCTCAAAGAGTAATTATTAAATGCCACATATTTTTTAATTATATTTATATTTGTCAGTGGAATAAATTTGCTTTAATAAAGTTGATGATGATTTTAAATAAGGGCAAGCTTTTTTTACATTGATTTTTGTTATCAACATCGCCTTTAGAACTGGAACCTGTAAGTGTTTTTTTTTCAGATGTCCACAATTTATTCATAATAGAAAAATACTTTTTCTACTGGAGCATTTGTACTAGTTATACATAAAACATATTCGATCAAAATGCAAGAGAATTTATGTTGAGAATGTTGGTGAGAAATGTTTGAATCACCCAAAGAATTTCTGCGAAAACTTTGAAATTATCCCATTCGGTTATTTTTTGGTCGGTCCCGCTCTCGCACAGTTCGTGTCTGACGAACTTCATAGTTTTAAATTTTCTCGCGGTTTAGGACAACGGGACTATTTTGCGTCCCGGAGATTTGTTTGGGGACAACGGGACAGGTGACCGAGAAAAGGGACAGTCCCGTTCAAAACGGGACGTATGGTCACTTTACCTTAATATTCCTTGAATGTCAAGCAAGATGAACTTTGATGCTACTACACTATGTTTGATGAGTGTAAATTTTTATTATATGAATATATTTTACCATTGCCTAAGCATGGCTCTGTTTGCAGAATCTCAAGAAACGTAATAACTTTTTCTTTATTCCACTCTATCGTAGCCATACGTGCGACTCCGTTGCGCTCACCGTGCACAATGAGACAAACGTAGTGTGGCCGCTTCAACGCGTTAATTCGTGCGTAAATCTCTTTGATGTACCGACACTCGAGTTATCGTTCAACGGGAAACGGCATTGTTCTTGCCGTTGTAGAATTATCGCCTCAAGTGGTGGCCACACCTACATTCAACGCCCATCAACGCGATAATCAACGGCATTTCTCGTTAGTGTAGCCCGGGCATAATAGAGTCCCTTTGGTTAACTTTCGGGTACGGAACCCTAAAAAGGACAGATTGTTTGAATTTTTTTTTCACTATTTGCCTATATTACTTATTCTGAACTTCCTCTGCAAATTTTTTTTTGTTTGTAGTCCATTGCACTACTCTCGTTTAATATTACCAAATAAAACTTTGTACCCTTCTTTAAGGATTTTGCGCGCTCAGAGCAGTGTGAGATTTGGCTTAGTTAAGTTACATGAAATTAAATTAAATGTACAAAGCATATTATGTATATTATTATTATGCCCAATGTTAAACACTCTGGGGTTAAACACACTCTCAAACAGTCTCAGAGAGTTACTAAAGAATTTTAAAATGTTGCCAACAAATAAATACTGACTGATTGTCAGAATAAGCTGTGAATTTTGTGTGATTTTAAATGATCCATTTTCAATAGTGTGTGAAGTGTGTCAAGACAAAAAAGTATTTATATACATTTTGTATTATATAAAAACTTGCAGTTCAAAGTGAAATACAGCTTATTTAACATACAAAGCTAAAAGTTTTACGTATTTTTTTAATACCAGTAATGCTATTAACGGTGGTAGAGCCTTGCAGCAGCTTTTGCTGTTGCACGTATGGGCCGGCTCGAGCCGGGTTAGTACCACGACCTCACAGAATACCGGCGTGAAGTGGAAGCTCTGCTTCAGCGTTTCGTCTGGTGAGTGCAGGTGACCGGATGCCCAATTCCCCCCCCCCCCCCATCAACATGGTAGCGGAATTACGTCATAAACTACCCCAGGAGGGTACCAGTACCCCTGGAGAATCCCTCGCTGAGCATCCACGACCATGCTATTCCACTCCTGAGCGTGGGTGCTCAGGCTGCCCCGCGTATTCTGGGGGGGGGGCAAAATTCCGCTCAAAAGCATTACTGCTAGGGGCAAACTGAGTAAGAACACCAAGGCGACCCCTGCCACGCTATCCGTGAATTTCTGCAACATCAGGGGACTTCACTCGAACCTAAACGCCGTCCACTACCATCTTGAGACGGCGAAGCCGGCCTTGCTCTTTCTGACCGAGACGCAGGTGTCCTCTCCGGCTGATACTTCGTATCTCTCCTACCCGGGGTACAAATTGGAGCACTCCTTTGTGCCTCGGGCTGGAGTTTGCGTGTATGTCAGAGAGGACATCTGTTCTCGACGCCTCGGCAGTCTTGAAGGTTCGGACCTGTCCATCCTTTGGCTACGCGTAGACAGCGACGACCATCCGCGCGTCTACGTGTGCCTCTATAGGTCCCATAGCGGTAATGCCGAAACAGACCGACTCATCGACCACGTCCAAATGGCTACAGATTCCTTGCTACAACAGGTCCCATCCGCAGAGATCGTGATCCTTGGCGATTTTAACGCCCACCACGCCGAATGGCTCGGTTCACGTTTAACCGATCATGCGGGGAGATCTGTTTATGACTTCGCCTTGGCATATGGTCTGACACAACTGGTTACATCGCCTACGCGGATTCCAGATGTTGAGGATCATACACCTTCCCTGTTGGACCTTCTGCTGACCTCTCATCCGGACGGATATCAGGTTTCCGTCGATGCCCCTCTTGGCTCTTCGGACTATTGTCTTATCCGGAGTGTGGTGCCACTCACGCTCCCCTCGCGGTTGCGTTCTGCAGGTTGCCGCCGTGTTTGGCATTACAGGTCGGCGGATTGGGACGGAATGCGGCCTTTTTTTGCTTCCTACCCATGGGGGCGGGTTTGCTTCTCGCCGGATGATCCCAGCGCTGTTACTGACTCTGTCACTGATGTAGTGCTACAGGCAATGGAACTATTTATTCCATCATCTGTGGTACCCATCGGAGGCAGATCTCAGCCTTGGTTTGTTCGCTCCTGTAAGACTGCATTACGCAGTAAGCAGGAGTGTTATCAAGCCTGGGCTGCGGCTTCGGTGACTCGGGATGTAAACACCAGCACACTCAAAAAGAAGTATAACTTCGCCTCCAGGTCCTTCAAAAGAGTTATTGCCAAGGCAAAGTCAGAGCACATAGGCAGAATTGGCGAGAAACTAGTTCGCCTTCCTTCGGGAACCCGTGCATTCTGGTCTCTCGCCAAGGCTGTCCAAGGGAATTTCTGTAAGCCATCACTACCATCTCTGCACAGGGAGGACG
Source organism: Parnassius mnemosyne (assembly GCA_963668995.1). NCBI lineage: Eukaryota > Metazoa > Arthropoda > Insecta > Lepidoptera > Papilionidae > Parnassius > Parnassius mnemosyne. The sequence continues at coordinate 1,841,534 of CAVLGL010000137.1, read as the reverse complement.
ACTCACTGGCCCACGACGCAAAAGAGAAGGCCGACCTTTTAGGCTCCCTTTTAGCGTCCAACTCGACTGTTGATGACGGGGGGAACACACCGCCGACCATCCCGCGGTGTGAGTGCTCCATGCCGGATGTGCGATTCTCACAGCGCTGGGTTCGCAGAGCACTCCTCTCCCTTGACATCCACAAGTCGAGTGGGCCTGACGGAATCCCCCCAATTGTGCCGAGGACGTGTGCTCCGGAGTTGGCACCGGTTCTAACGCGTCTTTTCCGGTACTCCTACTCCCTAGGCGTAGTCCCGAAATCATGGAAGACAGCTTTTGTCCACCCGATCCCTAAAAAAGGCGACCGCTCAGATCCGTCCAACTACAGGCCTATCGCCATCACCCCCTTGTTCTCCAAAATAATGGAATCCGTTGTAAACTGCCACCTCATGCGGTACCTTGAGGATCACCAGCTGATTAGTGACCGCCAGTACGGTTTTCGTCGGGGTCGATCAGCTGGTGATCTTCTGGTCTACTTAACTCATAGATGGGCGTTGGCAGTAGAGTCCAAGGGGGAGGCATTGGCCGTTAGTTTGGACATTGCGAAGGCCTTCGATCGGGTTTGGCACAAAGCGCTTCTTTCGAAGCTCCCTTCCTATGGGCTTCCCGAGAAATTATGCAATTGGATCACCAGCTTTCTTGCAGATCAGAGCATCAAGGTCGTTGTAGACGGTGCATGCTCCGACTACAAGCCTATTAACGCTGGTGTTCCACAAGGCTGCGTGCTATCACCAACGCTGTTTCTTCTGCATATCAATGATATGTTGCAAGCTGGTAGCATTCATTGCTATGCAGATGACAGCACTGGTGATGCTCTATACACCGGCCGTGCCAATATTTCTCGGGAAAACGTCACAGAGTACCGGAACAAACTTGTGTCTGAAGTCGAGTCTTTGCTGGACAAAGTCTCGGATTGGGGGCGACTAAATCTAGTCCAGTTTAATCCTCAGAAGACACAAGTTTGCGCGTTTACCGCTAAAAAGAACCCCTTTGTCGTATCTCCTCAGTTTCAAGGTACTCCCCTTGTTGCCTCAGTCAGTATCGGAATCCTCGGCGTCGACATATCGAGTAGCGTGCAGTTTCGTGGTCACTTTTTTTTTTTTTTTTTTTTTTTTTATAGGATAAGGGTGACAAACGAGCACACAGTCCACCTGATGGTAAGTGGTCGCTGTGGCCCATAGACATCTACATCTATCTTCGATTAAGAGTCAAAATGCAGATGCGTTGTCACCCGTGAGGACTAAGATGGAATGCCTCGTTTCCAGTAAAAAGGGTCTCCGGTTCTCTACACTCACCATACGAAACACAGCAGCGTTAAGCTGCTATTTTACGCTGGTATTCTGTGAGAGCGTGGTCCTTCCCCGGTCGAGCCGACCCATTCGTGCTACAACCATAATATAGATGCAGCATGGCTCTATCACTTGGAAGAGAAGGCCAAATTGGCATCTAAAAAGCTTGGCGTGCTCAGCAGAGCGGGACAGTATTTCATGCCGGCTCAACGCCTGCAACTTTACAAGGCGCAGGTTCGGCCTCACATGGAATACTGTTCCCATCTCTGGGCTGGGGCTCCCCAGTGCCAGCTTCTTCCACTTGACCGCATCCAGCGCAGAGCGGCTCGAATCGTCGACGACCGAGTCCTTTCCGATCGGCTCGACTCATTGGCACTGCGAAGAAATGTTGCATCTCTTAACATTTTCTTTCGCATTTACCATGGGGAGTGCTCTGAGGAATTGTTCGGATTAATCCCAGCCGCCAAATTTCACGAACGCACATCGCGGCAGAACTCCCGATTCCATCCACACCATCTGGATTATTGGCGGTCCACCACTGTGCGATTTAGAAGATGTTTTCTTCCTCGCACAACTTCCTTGTGGAATAGTTTACCACCAGCGATTTTTCCGGACCGATACGACTTAGGGACCTTCAAGAAAAGAGCCTACTCCTTTTTAAAAGGCCGGCAACGCATCTGCAATTCCCCTGGTGTTGCGGTTGTTCATGGGCGGCGGTAGTCACTTACCATCAGGTGAGCCGCATGCTCGTTTGCCCCCTCTCCTATAAAAAAAAATATTAAACATTACTAATATTCCCTTTTACCACTTGTGGTAAGCTTAAAATGCTTATGTTAGAAGTGATTCACGACAGTAGTCGAATGGCGGATTCGAACCCACGACCTTTCGAATTCGCGGTGCGCGCCCTGCCATTAGGCTACTGACGCTGACCAGTTACAAAAAATACCCGTTGTTCTAATGTCATCGTTAAAGACTATCCTAATTTTATGTGAAAGGATTTTATTTATTCACTCAAAAAAAGATGAAATTGTTTAGAATGAAATGTAGAACGTTGTAAGACTTCCGATTTACTCGCTTACATTTGCCACCGTTTGTACAATAGCGACGAGAGCTTTTTCTCTGAAAAACGTTTTAATTCAATTTGTTTACAAAGCAGTCTTTGATAAGTAGTAAGAAACCACGTCTGCGTAAATATTTTTGTTTATTTTTACGTAATGGAACCAAACTTAGGCTGTATTAAGGGCACTCCAATTTTACGGCCCGAACGGAGCAGCATAATGTTGACGATTTAGTAGCGCGTTACGGAACTGGTAGCTGTGAGCTTGAAGTAAGAAACTAGTGTTTGTATGGTCTACAAATAATTGATCTGGGTCAGAATATATGTATATGTGTCTAATGTCTTCACGATACGGCAGAAATCGTTATAAAAAATTGATTAAAAAACTGTTTCGAAAAAGCAACCGAAGAACCGGTGACCCTTTTTAGTGGCATTACATTTTACCCCTCAGGATAACGCTGTATTTTGATTTGATCGAAGATATAGGTATTTTTAATACTATATTTATGGGGCACAGCATACACTAACTGTGTGCTCGTTCATCACTACAATTTCAATAACTTTAAGTTGAATTATTAAAAGATAGAAATAATTAAGGTGCACACTATTTAAAACTAGCGATAGATTCCAGCTTTGCCTGGGTAGGGTGCATTCATATGGCATTATTTATATTTAAGATAATTTATTTTATCAATTTTGTTTAATTTCTCCAGAAAAAAAAAAAGGTTTTCTGATGAAATATAGCGTAGATCCCCCCTGGTATCTTTGCTCTCTGTCTATTCATACAATTTCATCACAATTAGTTCTGCGATTCAGAAGATTAGCCCGAACAGACAGACAAACAGACAGACAAAAAATTTAAAAATCGTTATTTATGCCTTAATGGCATGCAAATAGCCCCCTGAACAATTTTATACGTATGGATATATAAATTAATTTTTCAATAACTTGAACTTTAGCCGCCAAATTTCACGAACGCACATCGCGGCAGAACTCCCGATACCATCCACACCATCTGGATGATTGGCGGTCCACCACTGTGCGATTTAGAAGATGTTTTCTTCCTCGCACGACCTCCTTGTGGAATCGATTACCATCAGCGATTTTTCCGGACCGATACGACTTAGGGACCTTCAAGAAAAGAGCGTACTCCTTTTTAAAAGGCCGGCAACGCATCTGCGATTCCCCTGGTGTTGCAGTTGTTCATGGGCGGCGGTAGTCACTTACCATCAGGTGAGCCGCATGCTCGTTTGACCCCTCTCCTATAAAAAAAAAAAAAACCATTGGGTCAGCTCGATCGGGGAAGGACCACGGTCTCATAAAATACCAGCGTAAAATAGAAGCTCATTGCTGCTGTGTTTCATATTGGTGAGCTTAGAGAACCGGAGACCCGTTTTACTGGAAACAAGTCATTCCATCTTAGTCATCATTTGAATTAATTGAGAATAAATGTAAATGTAGATATCTTATTCTATATAGAAAAATACCTGATTCTATAAAAAAAAAACTGAATTTACTAACTGGAATATTTAAAAAATATTGATAATATCCAAATTGGGGTCTTTATGGATGTTAACGATGGCGGTGAACGTGATCCGGCCTTTCGATGCGAACATTGCTTTCTCATTACGAGGAAATTGCCCCAACATTACCCTGTAGTAACCGTAACGGCCTGGCTGATTTCACCGAAACCTACCCGCAAAATGTAATGTTGGTACCCGTATGGTTGGATTTAGGCGTAATCTAAACACCTTGATCGAATTATTTTTTAATCATCATCAATTAGTCTAACCAGTGACGGGGATGGTCCACGCAATTGAGGGAGGGCGGGAGGTGCTCTACGAACTAGGTATGACAAACAAGATCTTAGCTAATAATTTTTTTACATCTTTAATATAATGGAATTTTGCAAAATAACGCATGATTCTATAAATTGAAAGATTCAATAATAGTGTCAGAGTATAGTTTTAGTAAATAAATGTAGTAGATTATAAGTTACATATGTATTAGTATATGTGTGTGTGTTATAATTGTATCTGTGTATGTGTATATATGGTTTTATGTAGCCAACGTTTATAAATAAAATAAATAAATTATCCATGAATCGGTTACACAAAAATGTCTAACAGTTTATACGTGGTAGAGCCATGCTGCAGCTATTTTAATAGTATAGTTGTAGCACGAATGGGTCGTTTCGACCGGGGAAGGATCACGCTCTCACAGAATACCAGCGTAAACTAGCAGCTTAATGCTGCTGCGTTTTTTATGGTGAGTGCAGATAACCGGAGACCCTTTTTACAGGAAAAGAGGCATTCTATCTTAGTCCTCACGGCTGACAACGCATCTGCATTTTATTTCGCAAACAAAGATAGATGTAGATGTCTATGGGCCACAGCAACCACTTACCATCAGGTGGACTGCGTGCTCGTTTGTCACCCTTATTCTATAAAAAAAGTAAATTGCCGCACCGAAAGAGCAAATTTTGGTCACGGTTGTTAGTCTTAACGTAGACTAGCCATCAGCGCAGGACAGGATTATGAGTGTTCATACACAGGTAATACAAGCACAGGTGCAATCGCTATTCCGTCACTTTCACAGTTCGATGAGACGGTCATCAACACGACCGAAGAAGGATAAGGCGCAGGACCAACGGGTTTACGTATTTTCCAAGTCACAGAGATATACCGCCAACTTTTTCACTCCGGGTTACTACTGAGAATTTATCGACAGAAAACGACAGACACTTTACGATTCCATTACTTAGAATATTATTGGCCCGACCCGGGATTCGAACCTGGAACCTTAAAATCGGCAATCGCGTTCACGACCACTAGACCTAGGCATTCAGTAGCAGAAATTACATAGTAACCACTGGAATTTTTCTGATTCTGGGTGGTGCAATTCCCCAACTTTATTCGTCTCAGAAAGTGTTTTGTTTACCTAAAACCATTATTTCATTTTTACCCTAAATTAATTATAAATTTCATAAGTAACGCTTAACTAAATTAGAAAGTGGACGACTCAAAATCTTCTTAGGGAATTTGGATAAACTTCCTAAACCAATCACACAAAATTGCTTAATTTAATCAAGCGAGCAGGTAATCGATTTACGTTACATAATATTTACAAACGTTTAATCTTAAATTATGTAAATTTTAAGAATATCAAATTATTTAGCATAAAAATGTTGCCACAGTTTAAAATCAGGGATGTAAATACATGAACAATCGGTTAAGACTACTGAGCCATCACAGAGTCTATTTCTCATAGGATGGCGGCATCATCATTATCAACAATATCAACGCGGGTTAAGAGCCAAAACACGTGTCGTATAGTTGACGGTGTTTTTTTTTTAATTTGAGACAAACGATCTTATAACCTATAAAAGGAAAGTGGACACTGATTCCATATTCCATATGTGTGTGTGTATCTGTGTGTGTTTGCCTCCTCCGTCCACCTAGCTGTATTATTATGAATGTTTTGTGATTTTTCTCACTTCTCTGATATGGTTCTCATTTGTTATCCGAAATAAAGATTTATTATTATTATATGTACTTCCATCAGTGACTACTGCATTCCTTGTACAACCTGCAACTTGCAGCTAACTTCAAACAAAAAAGGCTACAGATACGTTATCCCATCTGAGATCTATGATGGAATGCCTCGCAGAATTTTAATTATACTGAATCTTTATATCCTTCAGGCTGGAACAAGCACTGCTGTTTAGTAGTAACGCACACCTTGAGTAGTGGTGTTGTGTTTAGTGGTGGTTGTGATAGTGACACACCATTTTTTTTTCGCGTGGACCTTAATTCATTTATTTTAAAATTTCTAACTTAAAAATAAAGTAACAACTTGTACTATGTCCCACGGCAAGGGTCCACAGTACTTTCGGCAGTCAATTAATTATGACGATGTAAATAATGCTCTATCGAAATTAGTACATTAATTTAACGCCAACAATTTGCTCTTAAACGGCAATAAGACAAAATGTATTAAATTTACAATACCTAATCTAAAACATTCGAAATCCAATGTGCTCTTAAATGGGAAGGAGTGGAGTCTTGTGGATACCACTTTCTGAGCGAGCTTGAGCTCCTGGCAACATCCACTTATTGAACACTTTTTTTTTATCGAGAATTGAGGATGCGTGATATTTCGTAATCTCCCAAACACTACTCTGCCAAGTTGGATTCGTCGATTGGCCGCTGGTCAATATTAGACCTAGCTAGTCGGACATTTTGTCCTAGGTAAACATACTCGTCAACAATTTCTCCAGCACTTCTGCTATAATGACTATATAGTCGACAAATCGATGTTGAGTGACATACTCGCCATTGATGGTAATAGTGAAAGTATGGTATATGTAGCAATTGTCATAGTAACTTTGCGAGCAATCTAGGTTTGATTTCCGCCAGCAACGATTAAATTATTAATTGTTATTTAACGTGCTAATTTACGAGTTTTTTTTTTATAGGATAGAGTGACAAACGAGCACACAGTCCACCTGATGGTAAGTGGTTGCTGTGGCCCATAGACATCTATATTTATCCTCGTTTGCGAATCAAAATGCAGATGCGTTGTCAACCGTGAAGACTAAGATGGAATGCCTTTTTTCCAGTAAAAAGAGTCTCCGGTTCTCTACACTCACCATATGAAATACAGCAGCATTAAGCTGCTATTTTATGCTGGTATTCTGTGAGAGCGTGGTCGTTCCTCGGTCGAGCCGATCCATTCGTGCTACAACTATACTACTAATATAGCTGCAGTATAGCTCTACCACGTAAAGTTTGATGGTAAAGGACAACATCTAGAGGATGACACCTGAATCTACAGATCTTAATTACATGTTGTTTCGAGAATATCCTAAGTCCGCCAATTCACACAGTAGTAGCGCGACAAGCGATTGCTAAAAACCTTTCAGAAATGTGGGTAGGCCTGAGCCCAGCAGTAGAATCTTATATACAAAGAATAAAAATTTACTTTGAAAAAGTAGTGAGAGCCTCTATGCCATACCATGGCTCTCCGCACAAAGGAAAAAGTCTCTCACCAAGAATAACTTACTAGCATTAAGTCACGCTATGTATAATTCTCCTCAGACGTTTGTATTTGATATCGCTTTGAACTTAAATGATTTATAACCTTCCTTTATCTTGAAATGTTTTATTTACAGTCCGTACCTTGAGGTCTTGTGTAATAAAACTTTGTGTTAAGCCTTGGGTCGGACGTAAGTAGAATGAATGTCAATTTATTTTAAAAGCTCCATGAATAACTTAAAAGGAAAGCTGTATTTACGCAAACATAAATATCATTATTTGCTACTTAAAACTGAAGTGACTCAAGGAATACTAATCATCGCCATTAGCACGTTAAATGTTTCCCTGTAAGACATTTTTTACAGAAGTAAGAGTGATAAACGAGCACACAGTCCACCTAATGGAAAGTAAATGCTGTGGCCCATAGACATCTATATTTATTATCTAATGAAAATCAAAATACAGGGTTATTTTTCAAAGAGTAGCCAATATTTAAACTTAAATTCAAACATATAACTAATGACATACCGTTATTGCAGTTTTTGAGAATACGAGTAATAAGGCTTCTACTTTTAAAAAGACTTCTGCTTTTTGCAAAGGTGAACGCACATTTGTCAGCACCGTACGCGCCGCATTTAGTGATGGCTTCACACATTGCACATACGTATTGAACGCGCCGTACGCAATTCTTTATTATTGCCAAAAACTTTGGCAGTTTTTTCTAACCACAGGTGTAAAAAGGTACAATAGAAAAAATATTGTTTAATTTGTTAAATCAGTTAAAGTTGTAATAGCCTGCTTATTAGCGGACGATGAAGAAAATAAAATTCAAAGAATAAGATTCTTGATTCGCAATGTTCATTTATAAACGCTGTTGCATGCCTTGTCTGACAAATAATTGTTGCCTACACTGTAAAAGTTAATACTTTTCAAATGAATTAAAAATATATTTCAAAACGTGTAAGTGGCTTGGAAGTCGATGGATGCAGGTGGCTCAAGACCGTACTTTGTGGCATTCTTTGGGGAACCTATGTTCAGCAGTGGACTTGTGAAGGGCTGTAATGATGATGATAAAGTGGCTTAATGATGCAGTCATTATCTTGCCACTAATTAAAGCTTTATTCTACTGAAACACTAGAAAACGCACCAGCCACAAAAGCAATAATTCCTTACTAGAAGGGGCGTAGTCACCACCGCGGTGCGCGGTGTCATATCATTTCATAAATCGATTTCTAAAATGTGGCACGTACAGCGCGTGCTGCGCGTACGGTGCTGACAAATGTGCGTTCACCTATCCTTATACCTTCCTTATACCTATATTCAGGTATCCTGTTCTCGTTACTTACCATAAGAAACGCAATAGAATTATGATGCTACTTCACAATGATATTCTATACGAGTGTGATCCTGCCTCGGTCAAGCCGACCCATGCGCACTGCAGTAATAATTTAGCTAGCGTGACTCTATGACGTACGTACTTGTAGTCGATGTTAGAAGTATTACTTCTATATAAATTATATTAGCAACGACTTCAGAATGTGAAATTATTTTAATATTTTTAGCTCTTTGTATTCGGATTTTACTTTATATTAAAAGTTAATTTTACTTAAAAGTTTAAACTTTACTGTATTCATGTGCCAAATAAAGTCACCCTGCTTAAGGCAATCACATAATTTGGATTGATCACTATTACTAAGCCTCCGCTATCCGTCCGACCGCCCTTCCGTCAGTCCGTCCGTCTGTCTGTCTGTCAGTGGGCTGTATCTCATGATTCGTAATAGGTAGACAGTTGAAATTTTCACAGAATGCGTATTTCTGTTGCTGCTATAAAAACAAATACAAAAATTAAAATAAATTAAAAATTAAAGGGGGCCCCCTACTAAAACCTGTGTGACGGTCCGGAAACTTTCATGTGCGAGTCCAACTCGCACTTAGCTGGTCTTTTTTCTTTGATCTTGATAACGAGGAATTCAGGGATAATTTTAAACATATTGCACATATTATGTGACTTTTATTTTTCAATTTGTATTAAAAGCTATTTTTTTATTAATACAAGAAATGTTAATATCCCGTACCAAGGGTATTGTTAAAGTATTCACGTGTATGGAGCGGTCGTTATCCACACTGCCAGCATTATATGTTATAGCGATTTTAGTAGACGTGATATGACCCCACATTGCGAACATCGGTTTCGCATTACACGAAAATTGTTCTAACATTACTCTTGGATAACCAACTGTAACAACTGGCCTTTGTTTGAGTAACGTACCGTCTTTATTGATTTTTGCAGAATCGCTATTAAATCTACGCAGATACATACACATACTTATACTACTGATAAACTATTATAGTACCTTCACAAAATGTCTAATTAAAAAAAACGGATCAAGGAAGAAAAAGAAAAATAGAGCTACACAGCTGTTACTGTTGCAGCAGTATGAAAGTAGAGTCTAACTGAAGTTTTTTTTTATAGGATAGGGTGACAAACGAGCACACAGCTCACCTGATGTTAAGTGGTTGCTGTGACCCATAGACATCTACATTTATCCTACATATAAAATGCAGATGCGTCTTCACCCGTGAGGATTAACATGGAATGCCTCTTTTCCAGTAAACGGGTCTCCGGTTCTCTACACTCACCATATGAAACACAGCAGTGTTAAGCTGCTATTTTACGCTGGTTTTCTGTGAGAGCGTGGTCCTTCCCAGGTCAAGCCGACCCATTCGTGCTACAACTATACTACCATTATAGCTGTAGCATGGCTCAACCACGTATAAAAAAGTATAATTAGGTATAATTTTTATAATGAACAAACTTTAAAGAGCTGCAAAGTTGAATACCTTTATATTTTATATGCAAGAACCTTCATCAGCGCTCATATAAACATGACAAACACAACGAGGAAACAGAAAACTTTCCCTTTATATAATCTGTTAATATACGTGAAAATCTTAACGCAATTTCTGAGCATGTGGTATAAGTCAGTACCAAAGTTCTATTCTTGAATGGTTCGTTATCTACTGTAACCTTACTTTCATAACAAAAAGTGGATCTTTTAATTTAGTGTCGAAAATTTACTTTCTAAAAGCAAAAGCAGACTTCAAAGAACTAAAGAGAATAAAGTAATTTCATATTCTGATGTCGGTGCTAAGACAAAGAGTACTCTTAGCTACATTAAAAACTTCATCCCTTTTTTGCCACCTTAAGGGGTAAATTTTTGCTTATAAATAATATACACAGACGAAAATATCGCGTAACAAACTTACAAAAGAACATGCAGTCGGATCGTTGCATTTTTTGTCCAAATTTCTATTTTTTAAGTTGCTTAAATATCTCTATAAAGGCAGATAGATTAATTATTTGCCTTTTATGATATAATACCTTTTTACAAAGGTTAATTTTTTTCCTGAAAGCTATTTTCCCTTTAACAATTAAACAATGTCCCTCAAATGCGGTGCGTGTTGATAAGAGCCGTCCTTAATCTTTGTTACGCCTTTGTCCTTTGTTTGTTTTTTTTTTTTGTATTCTCAGTGGAAAATTGTTTAAGCCTGTTCAAATTATTCCCAGGTATTGTTTTTTGTTTCTGTCATATAAGATAAATATGATAATTTTTTTTGAAGTATTGTGAGTGACAAATAAGTATACGAGGGATGATTCAAAAGTAATGATAATGAATATTGAACACGCTTATTATAGCTAAAAAAATTATTGATTTTGCTATTTTATTATACTCCTAACAGTGCATTTAGTCAATCTTTTTTCTAAACATTTTTTCTATTCCCTTAGAAAACAATCTTTATCTTAAAACTCCAAAAAACATTTCGCTTTCGTCTGCCATTTTCTTGACACGAAGGTATTCCTTGAGCCGAAGAATTAGATAGAATTCACTGGCAGCTAGATCTGGCGATTAGGGTGGGTGTTTGAGCAGTCCAAATCTTGTTTCTTGAATGGCAGCCATCGCAACTGCGGCTTTGTGAGCCGGAGCGTTGTCTTGGTGAAACAGCACACCAGCTCGCAGCATGGGGCGTCTTTTTATTTAATAGCTTCCCGCAACTTGTTATTTGGTGTTTATATGGTTGGCCGAAATTAATGTAGTACTTTCATCTATCAGCATATGTACCTACGTTATAGAGCGAAGTTATATATAATCCACTCCATCTCCTACCCGGGTGAGCGCCCTCCTCCCACAGAAACTGTCCAGAAGCGCAGTTTTTTTTCACTTTCCAAGAAAACTGTATACGATAATGAGCAGTTTGTAGGTACGAAATGATACTTGATAAATTTGCTATCAATCTCTTATAAATAAGAAAGCGATATCACTTTCAGTTTTCACGCAATCTGCCACGAAATATGAACATTTTTATCTATTATCAATATTTTAATTTCAAATAACATTTGGTCAATAAAAATCCTGATCTGTTTGGAACCTTTCCAGATTCACCCTCAAAATGTTGACTCGTTTTTTCTTTTGCTCAGCAGTTAACACTATCGGTACCCAACACGCAGATACCTTTTTCGTATGCAATTCGTTCGCAAGGATTCTTCGAACAATGCATTAGTGACGCACTGCTGCACACATCTTAGTTCTCATAGGTGATAACGAATCTACAATTTCAGTCTATATCGAAAACAGATGTAGATGTCTACGACTCACAGCATCCATTTCCTACTGGAATGTTTGCTGGTTTGTCACCCTTCCATGTACAAAATAAAAAAAACACTACAACAGATAATGAATTCGAGTAATCAACCTCTTGAATGTTGTTACAAGTCAACATCACCGTTCGATATGAAAGAAATCATTACATAATCTCACAAACATAAACATAATGTAGATAAAGACCTGCCCCTTGAATATGAGTTTTCTGTCGTATTGAATTCGTTTTGCCATTGAATGACTTTGTATGACCAAGACATGGCTCCACTTACAAAGCTGAATAAAAAGGGTAATGTCAAAACTTGTGCCAAAGGCAACGTGCACATGCCGTGAATATCCACTACCCCGTATTTTCCCGTGGGTGTCGTAATAGGTGATAGTGGAAAAAAGGCAGGAGATATGCAGCAGCATCTTCCTGATGACAACATTACTACAATAAAAAAACTGCGGTTGCCAACCAACTCGCCAAGCGTGGCAACTATGGCAAACACGCCCCCACGACGAAAATTATGAAGAGATGGTCCCCAGTCCCAGGCGGCCCTGCTATTCCTGGCTACGGTGGCGACCATGGTAATGGCGGGGCAGGGGGTGCTAACATACTCCAGTGGAGGTTTGGTTGCCACCTAAGACGACTCGACCTGGCACCATACAACGCACGCACCCTAAGGACTGATGAGAAGATCCTGGAGCTCGATGAAGAGATAGACAAGTTGCTCTGGAATATTATAGGATTATTTGAAGTCCAAAGAGAGGGGAGGACACGGTAATCCTCGAATCCGGCGACTTGTTCTGTCACCAGGAGGGCGACCATCTGTCCCAAGGAGGTGTTGGATTTATCATCCACAAGTTTCTCGGTAAAAACGTCGTAAGGATTGTGAATATGTCGACGAGGGTTGCGTACCTTATACTCAGAATCACCAAACGGTATTCGTTGAAGGTCTTACAGGTTTACGCAACCACCTCGACACATCCCGATGAAGAAGTTGAAGACATGTATGAGGATAACTCTAAAGCCATGCATTCTTCCAAAATCCACTATACGGTGTTAATGGGAGACTTCAGCTCAAAACTAGGCACAAGAGAGAACGGTGAAATTCAGAATAGGGCACGGAACCCAAGAGGCCAGCAGCTGGCCAAGTTCATGGAGAATGAGAGACACTTTATGATGAACTATTTCTTTTAAAGGCAGCTTCACAGGAAGTGGACCTGGTCGAGCCCCGAAGGTTCGACAAAAAATGAGATTGACTTCATTATGACGACCAGACGTCAACTGTTCAATGATGTCTCAGTAATCGCGAGGGTGAAAACTGGTAGCGATCACCGAATGATTAGAGGCACACTGAACCTAAACGTTAAGTTGGAGAGGTCTCGTCTAATGAAGTCAACGCTCCGTTCCTCTCGTGCTCTAATCCAAAATTCCAAAGCTCGAGTTACAAAACCGTTTTTAGTGGATAGAAAATTGCAATGCAGTGAACGATATGAATGACAAGCTTGTAAAAACTGTATATGTGGTCGGAGCTAAGTTCTGCAAGACCCGCCGCAAAAAAATACAAAACTCTCCGATCACACTCTTAATCTCATGGTTGTTAGACGGCATGTAAATCTGCAGTCTTTAACAGATTTGACAGCATACGGGCAACTAAGCAGACAGATCTCCAAATGCATGCAGCGGGACTTACGCAACTTTAATACTGCTCGTATTAAAGAAGTGATCGAGCGGAACCAGGACTCCAAAGTCTTTGCTAGAGATCTGTCTACCAGAAAGAGTCAGGTGTCGAAGCTGAAGACCGAGTGTGGCAGCGTCGTTCCTGGGACACCTGAGATTTGAGTGAGATTGTGAGGTTCTACGGGCAGCTGTTCACGTCATCGTTGGAGCTACACGCAAATGTGAGTAACGATCAAAGAGCAATCCGACACTATCCCGATGATATCCCGGACGTCAGTCAGAGCGAGATTAGAATAGCTCTCCAATGCCTTAAAAACGGCAAGTCTCCGGCTGAAGATGGAATTACAGCGGAGCTTCGGAAAGCGGGTGGAAAACCAGTACTTAAAGTCCTTCAGAAGCTCTTTAATTCCGTACTCCATGGTGGGCCTACTCCGGAGGCGTGAGCAGAAGTGCGATGGTCTTGTTTTTCAAGAAAGGCGACAACACTTATTTAAGAACTACAGACCGATTTGCTGTTTTTTTAATACGTGCTGTTTTCAAGAGTTAATACGATTCGTCTCGTACGCAGACTCGACAACTTCTAGCTTCCCGAACAAGCCAGTTTCCGAAAAGGTTTTAGCATTAGTCTAGCGGGGTCAAATCGCATGAGCTTGGTGGCTAATTCACATCACCCCTGTGAAAGATAAGCTTATCCTCAAATCGCTAATGTATAATATCAATCGTGACGTTTGCTGTATGGCACGTAGCGCCGTCCTGCTGGAACAACATGTCGTCTAGCTCCATATGATTCAATGTGGGTCATAAGGAATTTGTTATCATTGTTCAGTAGGGTTCGACGTTGACGGCGACCGCCTTACCAGCGTTTTTTTCAAAAAAGTACGCACTTTTGATGCCGCCAGACCAAAATCCACACCAAACGGTAACTTTATGAGTATGCATTATCATTTGGTGAACCTCTTGTGCGTTGGTGTTGTTCCATATACGGCAATTCTGCTTGTTAACACAGCCATGCATCCAAAAATACGCCTAGTCGCTAGAGATGATTTTTCGGCCAAAATTGGGATCCTCTTCCAAACGATCCGAAGCCCAGTCAGCGAACAAACGGCATTGTCTATTGTCATGAACTTTGAGCTCCTCGGTCATTTAGGTCTTGTCCGGGTGTAGGCCTTAGTTCCAACGCAAAATTCACCAAGTTGATGTCTGCAAAAAGCCGAGTTCTTATGCATGGCGAGGAATTAGCTGCCTCCGGTTCTGCTGTACACTTTCACAAACCGCGACGATGTTCTCGGCCGATCTTGCGTTTCTTGAATGTACGAATGATGGCTTACAATCCGGTCATTTCAAATTTAGCCACCAAACGTTGAAGAGTCGACTGTGAAATGCCACAACGTTTACCGTAAAATGGGCGCAATGCGCGCAACGTTTACACCTTAACGAACACTTCATTTTATAATAAAGTTTTATCATTTGAACATGCTGTTCAATCGTGTAACTTTCCATAGTGATTTGCCTTAAGTAACTTAATAATATACAAAAGATTTCAAAACACCAAAACAAAATGGCCGCCACGGGCCGCCAAAACCTACCGGCGCCAATTGAAAAACTCTTTACATGCTCGTTGGTTAAGGGTCTTCTTAATTTGGCCCATCATAAATATGACATACATTTTATATTAAGAAATAAAACTGTTCTAACCTATATTGAAAGGTAGGATATATAAAGCAAGTTATATTACTAACTAGTGACCCGCCCCGGCTTGGCACGGGTGATTTCTGGATCTCGAGAACAGCGCCACCTACCGATTCGAATTGTAAATCTAAACCATCCAGGGCCCCACTCAAACACATCCAAAAAAATTTAACGTAGTTGGTCTAGCCATTTTTGAGTTTTTGCGAGACTAACGCACGGCAATTTATTTTGATATAAATAGATTACATAATATAATACATAGCGTAATAAATTAATATATAGCAAGTTATCTTTCTATACTATTTATTGTCATGCATATTCTTCACATTCTTCGATATAATTTTGAGAGTGACTCATCTTTCTTTAGTACTGATACTGTTGCGTATGGATCGACCGACCGAGGAATTTCTAAAATACAGGATAATTTTTTCTACACCTGTAGTTTATTCTTTATATACGACTTAATTCAGATAATTCCTGCCTTTATTCCTGGCAACACGAATATCTAACTAAACATCACAATCGTCCCCTTAGAGAATTAAAAAGTTAATACGATACCAATATGCTTGATGGATTTTACAATATTTAGAACTCGGAACAGCCGACGCTGTTGGCTTTCGTATGGTGAGTGTAGAGAACCGGATACCCTGGAAAAGAGGCATTCCATCTTAGTCCTCACGGCTGACAACGCATCTGCATTGTGATTTGCAAACAAGGATAGATTTAGATACTTATGGGCCACTGCAACCACTTACCATCAGGTGGACTGTGTGCTTGCTTGTCACCCTTATCCTATAAAAAAGCCTTTGTAATAAATGTGTAGCAAAGTCGGGCACTTGCTGAGATGACTTACTGAGGGCAATAATTTATATTTTATCATCGTAACTGTATGCGGTATATTGCTACAATATATAATATTGTAATGCAACATATTTTAACATATTAATATATTCTATATCTCCGTGTGTAACGACGCTTGCTGTTTACGTATTACGTTGTCGTAGAAGTCTAATAATCACTAAGTAGCATGCCGTCCTCTGCGCACATACTGCGATGCGTTCTATTGAATTTCGCGTTACATGAATATTAAAATTTTATTATCAGAACTTTCTTTTTGTTGTTATATACGATGTAAACCAATCGTATTTGTTTATGATGAAAAGAAACAAACAAACTTACAATTCACCTTATGGTGAAGGGCTACTGCAGCCCTTAGACACCGCAATCAAATTCAGTAAAAGAAAATCATAAATGCATAGACAATGCTAAGAATACCTCACAGCCTCTTATAATTTGTCTCCCTTGTATTTAATACCAATACATAACAGTAGTTGCACTGCAGCTTAGCGGCAGAAGTAGTAAAAAATACCATTCTTTTAATAAATTTATCTTCATTTGTGAATTAAGGTTTATAGGCAGACCTAATGCCCGAGTCATTCTCTTCTAGTCTACCTTATACTAGTGCAGAGAGGAAAGAAGTAGGTGTAAAAACAAGAATTAAAAGTGAAATAAATAGGGTATGCATATCTACGAGTATGTACGTACTCGTATAATATAGAAATTAAATATTTAATTTTAATTATGTTTTTACTTGTTGCACAAAGTATAAAATTAAATCTAACTAAAAGGATACATACAATATTAAAAAAAGCCTATAGTAAAGAAAACTAAAACTAAAATTTTTAATTAACATATAGTCCTACTCCCCGTGGTATCGTGTATGTATCGTGGCATGAACTTTGGCTGCGTTCCTCTTTTTTAAAACATCATCATCATTACAGCCTTTCATAAGTCCAATGCTGAACATAGGCCTCGCCCAAGGAATGCCACAAAGCACGGTCCTGAGCCATCTGCATCCATCGACTTCCTGCATGCCTTACCAGGTCGTCACTCTATCTCGTGGGGGGTCGCCCTACACTTAGCCTACCGGTAGGAGGCTGCCACTCAAGAACCTTTCTTCCCCATCGGTTGTCGGTTCTTCGAGCTATATGGCCGGCCCACTGCCACTTCAGCTTACTAATCTGTTGGGCTATGTCGGTTACTCTGGTTCTACTGCGGATATACTCATTTCTAAGTTTATCACGCAGAGAAACTCCGAGCATAGCCCTTTCAATAGCTCGCTGAGCGACCTTGAGCTTCCTCATACGGCCAGCAGTGAAGGACCAAGTCTCAGATCCGTAAGTCATCACTGGCAACACGCACTGGTTGTATAATTTCGTTTTAAGCTTTTGAGGAATGTCTGACGAGATGATGTGTCGTAGTTTCCCGAACGCTGCCAACCGAGTTGAATCCGTCGATTGACCTCTCGGTCGATGTTGGACTTACCTAGTCGGACTATTTGTCCCAGGTAAACATACTCGTCAACAACTTCGAGCTTAGTGTTCCCAACAACTACCGGCATAGGTGTGACATGGACATTGAACATGATCTTTGTTTTGTCCGTGTTCATCTTAAGACCTATCCGTTGGGAGACACTATTAAGGTCATTGAGCATGGTGCTTAGATCCTCCAGCGATTCTGCCATAAGGACTATATCGTCGGCAAATCGAAGGTGAGTGATGTACTCGCCATTGATTTGCCATTTGCCATTTGATTGATTTCCAGTCCAGAAGTTTGAAAACGTCTTCCAATGCAGCGGTGAAGAGTTTCGGGGATATAACGTCACCCTGTCTTACTCCTCTCTGCAATTGGATAGGTTTCGTACACTGGTTTTGTACTCGGATCGCCATCATAGCCCTACTGTACAAGCACTTCAGCACTTCGATATACCGACAGTAAACTTAGTACCGCTGAAGGGACTGCAGCATCGCCCAAATTTCGACGACTGTGTATTCGGAGGAATGCATTTCTCTAGAGATATCCTCATACATTTCCTCCACCTTCTTATCGGTGTGTGCCGAGGTTGGTGCGTAAACCTGTATGACTTTCAGCAAATACCGTTTGGTGATTCTAAGTATAAGACACACTCTCGATCTTTACAACGTTGTTAACGAGAGACTTGTGGACGATAAATCCGACACCTCCTTGGGACAGATGGTCGCCCTCCCGGTGATAGAGCAAGTTACCGGATTCGAGGATTACCGTGTCCTCCCCCTCTCTTCGCACTTCGGATAATCCTATAATATGCCAGCGTAACTTGTCTATCTCTTCTTCCAGCTCGACGATCTTCTCGTCAGTCCTCAGGGTGCGTGCGTTGTACGTTGCCAGGTCGAGTCGTCTAAGGTGGCAACCGAACCTCCACCGGAGATTCTTAGCACCCCCTGCCCCACCGTTACCATGGTCGCCACCGTAGCCAGGAATAGTGGGGCCGCCGGGGACTGGGGGGCCGTCTCTTTGTTACTCTCTTCATAGGGGGGTATTTACCATAGTTGCCACGCTTGGCGAGCGGGTTAGCAACCGCAGTTTTTTTTATTGTAATTTCGGCTAACTATCAGGAAGATGCTGCTGCCCATTTCCTGACTGTTTTCCTTTGTCGCCTTTTACGACACCCACGGGAAGATATAGAGTAGTGGATATTCTTGACTGCCACTACACGACTTTTTTTAAATATTTTTTTAATTCCACGGTTTGATAAAATATAGCACATAAAAAAACTTTCATAGAAGGTAAGCTAACCTAAATTAGAAGGCGGAAGACTGAGAACTTTGCAAGAAAAGTTTAATGAACTTTCCAAAATCAATCAGAGTGGAACTTTATTTTATCTTATTTATTTTAGCTTATATTTAAACATCATGGGGTATACTTTAAACTCTGAGAAGGAAATTATATTAAGAATTAATTAAATATAAGATTAAAGTAAAAATAAGCTAAATTAATGGCGTCAAATTTAGAAAAATGGGATTCATACAATGTGTAGTGTTCTCATAAATATAATAAATCATTATATCCAATTCATTTCTCAAATATGTAGAAGACCGCGGCGAACTTTTTTCTGCTGAAAAATACATTCAGAGATTGTGACGAGGCCTGTTCTCGGTTCAGGAATATACCTAGTTTTATATCTTCATTTTAAACGTAGTAGAGCTTTGTTGCCGGTATATAATGGTTGCCACATGAATGGGTTGACTTGACTTGGGAAGGACCACTGTATTGACGTGTAGCCCCAATAATGCCTTTCCTATTCCACCACGCTCTCACAAAATACAAGCTAAAAATAGCAGCTCAATGCTGTTGTGTTTCGTATGATGAATGTAGAGAACCGGAGAGCCTTTTTACTGGTTACGAAGCAGTCCATTTTTGACCTCAGGCGTGACAACTTATCTGGATTTTTCGAGTATAAATGTAATTATCTAAGGATCACAGTGTCCACAGTAACTATCAGTGGACTGTATATTATTTTTTACCCTTATTCTATAAATAAGCTCAACAAAATTAGTTGTTTCCATATTCGCCGACAAACACTTTAATTTTATACATTTGTATAGAAGCAAAATCTTCAATAATACAAAAGCAAAGACAAAATGTAATAAATATAAACCACAGTTGCCAGTGAATTGGAAAGAAGGATAATTCTGATTCACTTGCCTAAGTAAGGGTTTCCATTTTATTGAAAGCGAGATTTTTCACTCACAATGGCGAAAAATCGCCGTAGGCTGTGGACGTAGATAAGAGCCGCCCTTAACCCTCGTCACGCCTTTCCCTTTGTTTGTTTGTTTGTTTGTATTTTTATTCCACGCTCTCTTATTCCTGAGTGGATTGTTTAAGCCGCTAAAACTATATTTTTGTTTTAATTCTTATTAGCTTCGATACGAAAAAAATTTTGTTTCATTTATGAAAATATGAAAACCGTAAATAATTTTTTTATAGGATAGGGTGACGAACGAGCACACAGGCCACCTGATGGTAAGTGGTTGCTGTGGCCCATAGACATCTACATTTATCCTCGTTTGCGAATCAAAATGCAGATGCGTTGTCACCCGTGAGGACTAAGATGGAATGCCTCTTTTCCAGTAAAAAGGGTCTCCGGTTCTCTACACTCACCATACTAAACACAGCAGTTTTAAGCTGCTATTTGACGCTGGTATTCTGTGAGAGCGTGGTACTTCCCCGGTCGAGCCGACCCATTCGTGCAACAACTATACTACTAATATAGATGCAGCATGGCTCTACCACGTTCAAACACATCACAGTACGCGAGCAACCAATCGGCACCAATGAAATTGTTAATTGCAATTTTAAATGCTAATTTACTACGTTCTCAGTGGTGCAGGAAAACATCGTAAGGAAATGAATGAATGAATGAATATACTTTTATTGTATACCACGAACAAATTTACAAATGACGTAACAAAAATCAGATTATAATATGTACAATTTGGCGGCCTTATCGCTACATAGCGATCTCTTCCAGGCAAACAAAGGTGTAAAGTAATACAAACAATGAATAGGTAGGTGGTAGGTGGTGCAATATAAATATACAAATAATAAATGCAAAAAAAAGATATAAATAACTAAGTAATACATGAAATAATATAAATTACTAACACATAATAAAAGATAAAGGAAAACATATAATATATATATATATACATACACATATACATACATATATATACGTATACATACATATACACACACATATATATATATATATATATATATATATATATATATATATATATATATATACAAAATTCCTCAAACAACAATATAAGGCCGATAGATACAATAAATACATAATCACACAATCTATCCTAACTGTGTCCTAACGACTGAGACAAGTAATGCTCTTTAAGTAACCGCTTAAAGATAATAATAGTTTGTGCCTCACGTATATGTAGAGGTAGGGTATTCCAGAGCTTAATAGACTGGACAGTAAAAGATTTATTGAAAAATGATGTATTGTGAGTTGGCACACTTAAAATGAATTTTCTAGAAGAGCGTAAAGGTTCCCCCGGAAGCCCCACAAAATTAAACTTCTCCTTTAGATAGGGAGGAGTAGAAGGGTGAAATAATACACAGTACAGAATAGAAAGTATATGCATGTTCCGGCGAAGTTGGATAGGTAACCACTTGAGACGTGAGCGAAATTGGGAAATATGGTCCAATTTGCGCAATCCAAATATGAACCGAATACTAGTATTTTGAAGTCTCTCAAGCTTATTTAGCTGGTCCTCAGTTATGACTACATAGCTTGTGTCAGCATAGTCGAGAATCGGAAGGAGAAGAGACTGTGCGAGCATAATTTTTGTAGGAATGGGAAGAAATGATCGAAGGCGACGCAGTGAACAAAGAGCGACAAAAGTTTTCTTACTTACCTCATTCAGTTGGCGTATCCAATTTAAGGAATTATCCATATAAATACCAAGATTTTTGACATTGTCAAAGTAAGGGATAACAACTCCATCGAATACGATAGGTGGTACAGAGATCCAGTCAATTCTTGAGATAAAGCTCTGGCTACCAATAATGATAGCCTGAGACTTTTTAGGATTAACATTTAGGCCATATGATTTACTTCACTCGTGAATAAAATTTAGATCCCTATTTAATGTAGCGATTGCATTCGGCAAATTCTCAAGAGTTGACTGGGTGTAAATCTGGATATCGTCCGCATACATGTGGTAGAGAGAAGATATTTTATGAGTGATTGAATTAATGAAAATGGAAAACAGTAAAGGTGACAACACGCCGCCCTGCGGCACGCCTGCAGTAATATCACACCAAGATGAGTGAGTTTCATCGACACGAATACACTGCCGACGGAATACAGGAAACTGCATGTCTAAGGTATAATATAATATTTTAATTACACGTGAAGTCCGCCAACGGGACCTAGAGCATCGTGATGGACTCATTGCTTCATCACTCCCTCAGAAATCAGAAGAAGCCTGTGCCCAGCATTGGGACGTATATAATAATTCCGCTGTATTTTTTCTGTTTCTTCTCTGACAGAGTATTTTCTGATTCGATATACCTACCGTATATATGACAAATAATATATACACTACGCGAATATATAATATGATGAAAACTTCAACTTTCAAATTTCGAATACATTTTCAATTGAAAGCTGAATTATTATGAAGTTAATTTTGAAAATCCATTCCCGTCAATTTCACACAATTACCGAAATAATTTCGCCTCATGATCGCTCCATTTGCCGTTCGTTTAAGCATTCCGACAGCAACGACCTCATCCATATGTATGCAACGGGACAGAGCTTAATTGTAGTAAACAAGACACGTACCAGTCACGTACTAAACGAGATTGCAACATGCCTGATTGCAGACGACTTCTACGAGCATTTGCCGTAAACGATTTGCAATTTCCTTCTTTATTCAGCATAAATCTTACTAAACTGAAGCAGTTCGATAAGGTATTTCTTATACAAAACACGAAACCTTAGAATGGAAGAATTGTTTTTGTCCCTTCTGTATAAAAGTAAAAAAGCATTTTTATAGAATATATAGAAGGGTGTGAAGCTTATATTGAAGAGTGACAAACAAGCACTCAGTCAACCCTATGATAAGTGGATGCTTTAGCCCATTTAAATCTATATTCATCTTTAATTAAGAATTAAAATGCGTATGCGTTGTCACCCCTGAGGACTAAGATGGAATGCCTCGCTTCCAGTAAAAAGGATCTCTGGTTCTCTAAACTTACTATACAAAACACAGCTGCATGAAGCAGTTATTTTACGATGGTATTCTGTGAGAGTGTGACCCTGATCGATCCAACCCACATGTGCTACAACTATAATGTAGCTGCAGCGTGGCTCTACCACGTATACCCATTTAAAAAAAATGAAGATTATGACGAATGAAAGCATTAACAATTAAGTGAGTAATTCTTGTAAAAAAAAAAGGTAAATAATGGTTACCCCGACAAGTACTTGTAGGGAGCAAATGCCTCTCAGAAAAAAAATACAAAGAAGTATGGGAGACGTGCCTTTACAAGGAAATAGGTGAACTTAGAACCTTTAATAACATGAATAACACAATAAACACAAAGTATAAAATTATATATAGTATAATACAAAAAAAAAAAACAATAACGACAAATGGAGAGCTAAGTACGTCGTCACGTTCATGAATCAGTTAAAGAAACTTTGATAAAATTAATTATATAGAATAAAACATAATATAATATTTTTATTGAATATATATTACAAGAAAACGTATTAAAAGTTATTTATGCTTTCACCGCTGGTCCGAAAAAAACTATCCTGAAAATAGCCAGTAAGAAACCTAGCAAAACTTTTTTAAACATTAATAATATGTAGCACATTCACATTATACGTGGTTTCCTAAAAAAAAGTTTATGAGACGGTGCAAATCATGCATGTAGATACTCGTAAGGAATAGGAATATGAAGAATAAATTATGATTTCAAAACTGTCGTTTCAATTATTGATTATTTTTATATTATTGATTATATATATTACTACACAACCGTGTGGTAACGGAATAAGAATATCTACTAACCCATATCGTCTTGTAGAGATCGAAAGGTTCAACAGCCAAGAAATGGGCGGCAGCGTCTTCTTAAAAACAACTAGAAAACAACTGCAGTTGCCAACCCGCCTGTAAAACGTGGCAACCATGACAAATGTCCCCCTCATGATGCATATCATGATATGATGAGGAGGAATTGTTTAGCAGTGAAAATTAATAGGCTGTAATTAATGAATAGATAGATAGAGTATATATAACCCCACATATTTAGGAACTTATAACAATTTTGTTACTTTAACTACATTTAATATTTTAATTAGAAAAAGGGTCTTGATACATAACTATAAATAACTTGGAAATTAAAAAAATAAGCATATGTATACCAGTTTTTAAACTGCATGAGGTAGACATATTCATTTGTTGGCCACCCAGGTTGCAATACTTTTTTTTTGCAACACAGATATTCAAATATTGCCATAAAATGATTGCACCAATATTTATTTTTTAAGATTTTTAGAAATAAAATCGCAAAATTCGTTCATTAAATGTAGCGCGTTAGAAAGCCTCAACGTTCGTGAATATTATAAAATAACATTTGGTTATTACTTTTGTAGTCGTAGTACCCATTAAATTGATCAAGGATGCCTTGATTGGATTGCTTGATTGGATATATCTTTATATATATATATATATATAACTCTTCTGTACGTATGTTTTTCACCGAACTCCTCCTAAATTGCTGGACCGATTTTAATGATTTTTTTGTCTGTGTTTGAGTGGGTTTGTGAATGGTTTAGATACATAATTTAACCCAGTAGATGATGCTGTTGTCGAAGCTGGAGCAGATCGATACTATTTGATATTATTATCTCTAAGGCCTTGGCGCCCTCTACAATAATCTGTATAATTATCTGTTATTTACCGAATAACCGATAATACATGTATATTATGCAATGGTTCTTCGGAAACAGCTTTTAACAATTTGGATGAAATTTTGTGGTTTTTTTTTATAGTATCGGGTGACAAACGGTAAGTGGTTACTGTGACCCATAGACATCTACATCTATCCTCAATAAAGACTCAAGATGCAGATGCGTTGTCACCCGTGAGGACTAAGATGGAATGCCTCTTTGCCAGTAAAAAGGGTCTCCGGTTCTCTACACTCACCATACGAAACACAGCAGCGTTAAGCTGCTATTTTACGCTGGTTTTCTGTGAGAGCGTGGTCCTTCCCCGTTCGAGCCGATCCATTCGTGCTACAACCATAATATAACTGGCTCTACCACGTAGAAGTAGTGGTAGGATGATGATAACTTTCCAAGATTATCTAGATGTCATTTCGATATTTTTTCTAACGCCGACCAAAGCTCTGTCGCTCTGGTACTTTTAATTTAATGTCGTGGTAGTAATGACCTTGAGCTTCCTCATAGCTCAAGGTCATTACTACCGATCAACCTTGATACCGTCGTACCGATCATAATACCATCAACCGACATAGCCCAACGGATTAGTAAGCTGAAGTGGCAGTGGGCCGGCCATATAGCTCGAAGAACCGACAACCGATGGGGAATAAAGGTTCTCAAGTGGCAGCCTCGTACCGGTAGGCGAAGTGTAGGGCGTCCCCCCACGAGATGGAGTGACGACCTGGTAAGACATGCAGGAAGTCGATGGATGCAGGTGGCTCAGGACCGTGCTTTGTGGCATTCTTTGGGGGAGGCCTATGTTCAGCAGTGGACTTGTAAAGGGCTGTAATGATGATGATGATGATAGTAATGACAGTAGAAAATAAAAGAAAATACAAAGAGGTGAGGGTAGAATTGTAATTTCCTAATCATTTTATCGCGCAGGGGAAATCACTCATTTATTTAGGGACTGGTCCCTAAAGAACTGGTACCTGGTGCAAAGCACCCGAAACGTCGGTAATCAAAAATAAATAAAATTAAACGCGATAAAATCCGTAAAAATAATTTTATTCAAATTATTTTGTATTACAAGAAATGGAATTATTTCTAAAAGTAGATAATGCTTCGTTATGATTTTGAAGCTGACTAGCTGGAAATATGTAAAACCAAAACATTTCGCAAGCTGCTCAATCAGCTATAACGATTAACAGCGACGTGACTCGAACGCTTAATGCGAACATGGCTCTCGCATTATGAGCAAATTGCCTTTGATGATAGCACTTAATAACGGTTATGCACCCGGTAGCTACTTAGCCTGGTAGTTACTTAAAAGTTCTTGTAGCTTAGGGGTTACTGTGAAATTTACTAGCGCTTAGCTTGGTGTAAATTTCCTTACATAGATATAAGACTATGAACGGCGTCAAGTGCGAAATATCGGCCACAGATATTGCCAATCTGTTTGCCATGCATGGCAAATGCTCGCCTATGTCAAAGTTATAAATTATCGGCCAAATCATGAAATTGCAATCATCATCATCATCATCATCATTACAGCCCTTCACAAGTCCACTGCTGAACATAGGCTTCCCCCAAGGAATGCCATAAAGCACGGTCCTGAGCCACCTGCATGAATCGACTTCCTGCATATCTTACCAGGTCGTCACTCCATCTAGTGGGGGACGCCCTACACTTCGTCCGCCGGTACGAGGCCGCCACTCGAGAACCTTTTTTCCCCATCGGTTATCGGTTCTTCGACCTATATGGCCGCGCAATTGCCACTCCAGCTTACTAATCCGTTGGGCTATGTCAGTCACTCTGGCTCTACTGCGGATATCCTCATTTCTAAGTTTATCACGCAGAGAAACTCCGAGCATAGACCTCTCCATAGACCATCTCCTCGCTGAGCAAATGGCAATGAAAATCATTAATTACCAGGGATATTGTAATTAATTTGGTCACTTTTTCGCTTTATCTTACTAAAATAAAAAATAAAAAAAAAATTTTTCTTATAATAATGCAGCAGCTTAAAATTCGAGTCAAATAGAAAGAAGAGAAATATTCTTAAAGTTTATTGGTTGGTCAGTGCGCACCGTGCACTGATTTCAAAACGGAAGCTTGTGGTTTGGAGAACAGAGAAACGTCGGCCATAAAGAAACCTTGGTTCATCACTCGGTTTCATACATCAAATGATTAAAATTAGATCAGGAATGGTCTGGAAGATAGAATAAACACATGACCACGTTTAAACACACGGCACGAAACTCCGAGCTTTATGAGTTTAATTTGCGGTTAAATATACATTCAAGTACAACTTAAGTTAATGTTCAGCCTGCGGGAGTAAAAGAGAGTGCTAATGTGAACACGCATTCTTCACATCATCATCATTAAAGTCTATTAAAATCCACTCAGGAACATAAGCTTCCTTAGTTCCTTCCTTTCTCATTATATTTGGCATAGTTGTCATCTTGACAAGCGGGTTTCCAACCGCAGTTTTGTATTATTAAAGAGATTTTCGGCTCTCTCAGCTCTTGTTTCTTTTTCTTCAGTCGGCTTCTTTATAGAATAAGGGTGACAGACGTGCACACAGGCCACCTGATGGTGAGTGCATTATGTGGCCTTTAGACATCTACATTTATTCTCATTTTTTATACGATAAGGGTGACAAGCGAGCACACAGTCCCTCTGATGGTAAGTGGTTGCTGTGGCCCATATACATCTACATCTATCCTCGTTTGTGAATCAAAATGAAGACGTGTTGTCAGCCGTGAGGACTAAGATTGAATGCCTCTTTTCCAGTAAAAAGGGTCTTCGGTTTTCTACACTCACCATACGAAACACAGCAGCATTAAGCCGCTATTTTACGCTGGTATTCTGTGAGAGTGTGTTCCTTCCCCGGTCGAGCCGACCCATTACCATTATACAACTATACATTTAATTTAGCTGCAGCAAGGCTCTATCACGTAAAAAAGTCAAAATGCAGATGTATTACTTATTATTACTTATTAAGATGTATTGACTTGTTTCCACTAAAAAGGATCTCCGGTTCTCTACACTCACCATATGAAATACAGCAGCATTAGGCTGTTATTGTACGATGGTCATCTGTGAGAGCCTGGTGCTACCCTTTCATGCTACAACGATTATATAGCTGCAGCCTTTTAAAACATAATATACATACAACAGTTACGGTATTTGACACCCTCCAAATGATATGTTATAGTTGATTGTCTAACGTCGCCACTACACGGCGAAATCTCTAAATAATATAATTTCTGAGACAAAAGTTTGCACGCGATGATTTATTTAATTGTTAAACAAGTGATAAATCAGCACGTGACAATCCAATTAACTATTTCATTGGTGCACTAGTATATTATGATCAAGTCGCTTATCAAAGCTTAATTAGTACCCTCTTTACTATAATTATCAATAAGACTCTCCATTTTTTTGGCTTGGGTCCAACAGGTCATTTTACAAGCTTACGTGGGGACGTGAGTCCAACGCGAGGACGTCTTTTAGAGAAATTTGCTTTTGTAATGTAGTGTTCATTGTGGGACTCTTCTGCGCGTCCACGATAAAAATTTTCCGAAGAAGCGCTTTAATACATATAAATATATATATATATATATATATATATATATATATATATATATATAAAGGGGAAAAAATTTAAATATTGGTCTATAGGGTTGGGATACTCGATGGATTAATATACCGGGCTATTGCGGTGAGTCTCGGGACATCTGACGTAATCACTTCTCAGTATATAAAAGGCATATCAGGCAAAGTAGTGACTCGCTACTTACTAATATAATATAATAATGAGTACCTAGAACTGCTCTTTTAACTGGCTGCGAGGTGCGACATTGGTGTAAACGGCAAAACAGTCAGCATTCCTCCGCATTATGACATTTTACACTTCCAGTCTTCAATCATAAAGATTTACGGACGACGCTTCACTCTCTCGGCCGACCAAGACAAGCTAAAGGTGGGGCAAATTTGTAACGAACAAAGTACTAATTTGTGATCTGTGGTATCGCCACTCACCAATAACCCTTCATCTTGTTTGTTTTTATATTATTATCACCATATTTGACAACTCTCTTTATACGTGGTAGAGCCATGCTGCAGCTATAATATGGTTGTAGCCCGAATGGGTCGGCTCGGGCGGGGAAGGACCACGCTCTAACAGAATACCAGCGTAAAATAGCAGCTTAACGCTGCCGTGTTTCGTATGGTGAGTGTAGAGAACCGGAGACCCTTTTTACTGGAAACGAGGCATTCCATCTTAGTCCTCACGGGTGACAACGCATCTGCATTTTGATTCGTAATCGAAGATAGATGTAGATGTCCATGGGCCACAGCATCCAATCACCATCAGGTGGGTTGTGTGCTCGTTTGTAACCCTCATCCTATAAAAAAAAAACACTCAGATGAAATCTCGCTCTACGTTAACAACATATTGATTGAATATTGAAATAAATATTATGTAACATCAAAATTTCTGTCTTTTATTTAACTGACTTGTTATTTGTATCTTCATCTTAGACTGTGCTCCGGGCTGCTAATGAAAATTTCTTGACAGAAAACTGATATTTGATTGTCCGACACGGGCTACGAACCCGGGACCTCATGAATAATCGCGATTACGACCACTAGACAAACGAGACAGTCAAAACAAGCTGGAAACTAACCAACTTTCTATATTACTGATTTAGTTGCATCGGTGTACGTTGACTGCGGAGGCGTGGTCTTCGTGCAACGGTTGTTTAATTAAAGATTATATTTATAACCTATGCAAATTTGCTTTAGTCACGTTAAGTATTTACACTAACGCCGTTCACGCGAAAGTGCACTTTGCAAATGTGTTGAAAATAGAAGGTACAATAATAGAATTATGAAGTATTTTTATGGTTTAATAATGTTATCGGAAAGATGTGTTCCTGGATTAAGATCTCGCAAATATTAAATTAAAAAAAATTACAAATTAAATTTGGAGATACGATCTACATAATATGTCTGGCAGCAACTGGAGGCGTAAAGCTGAACATCAGGATAATTAGCGCTCTGATCATTGTTGAGCAGTGGATTGCCGCAGGCTAATGTGGACGATGATCAAAATAGCAGAGTGACGACAGCGAGAACTGTAAAAGATGCAAGACGTCTGGTACTGCAATGGAAACCATTAGCCAACGGTAAATATTAAGGGATCTCCCTATTGTAAAAGATAAGAGGTCGAAGTCCAGTTACGAGCGTCTATGAGCCGAGGTACTACAAGGTATTTTCATATTTATTTAAGGATTGATGGTGGAAGACCGTGTTTTTAATGGTTGAGGAGTATGAATTATTATTTGCCCCCAATAGAAGGTCTATGTTTGAAGTTATATGAAATTCAGGATCTGCGAGGAATATTTAATGACAGTAAATTAATTTTAAATTACTCGTTATAATAAGTAATATATAATACGGCTCCGTGGCGCAGTGGCTTAGCAATGAGTTGCAGCGCTAAGGGCCGCGGGATCGAATCCCGCACGGAACAAGTATTTGTATGACCATACAAATACTTGTTCCGTGCGGGATACAAATAATTGTTCTGGGTTTGGATGTTTGTTCTTTTGAATTCTACGTATGTAAACTGTACCCGCTATACAGGAGAAAATCCTACGGTGGAGGTAACTTTAAAAAAATTAAATAAATTAATAGAATCAGGCGTTACTTCGCGGAAATCCATTATATTAAAGTTTTTAAAAAGTTACCTCGCGTACATCCGCTCGATAAAATAAAATGCTGTATCTTACCTAGTTTGAAGAGCACCTACCGCCCGCCCTCAATTGCATGCACTATCCCCGTCACCACTAATCCCAGCACCACTACTCCCAACATCACTACATTAGGTAGTGGCTGATCGCACCGCAGAGAGTAAAAATATAACAAATTACAATAGTATCTTCTTGCTGCTATCTACTTGGTCTACGTATAAAAACGCTTACTGGAAGAGATGTCTTAAAAGGATTCAGCTCGCCTTTGTACATCTTTAAATGTTTAAAATAGTTATTTTATAATGATAATGATAATGATAAAGAATTAGAAAAAAAAGTAACCAAAGGTGGCACGTACTCCATCGTGTGTTTCAGGGGCTATCAAATTTCTGTATCGTACAACGAACACCGTTTGCATGTTGTCCAGGTCATAAAACTTACACACGAAATCTAATGGATATCGACACGGAATTATTTCATGCTAATTTGACAGCACTTATATAATTAGTTGATAATAACCGGGTGGCCGCTTCCAAGCTGTTTCTCAAATAAATTTTGTAAATTGTATGTACAGTCTTTTTTATTTTATAATTTACTTTGAAATAAAAAGTGCTGCTGGGTTTCTTGTTGGTTCTTCCAAGGAAAAAGGTTTTATTCCTAACCAGTGATAAAAGTAAAAATATACTTTATAAGAATTTCATGGAATCTATATGGAATAAAAATTCTTCTATTCTATTCTAAAATGAACGAACAAACAAATATTTATTTTCTTCCGAAAACTTTACGAGCGTGCACACTGAAACTCGCCAAAGTTTTATCGTAATCAGGTGAATAGTATAGGAATAAATACGTGACACAAAAAGAAACATTCATTTCTGTATAGAAAATATATAAAAGTTGCAATTAGTCAAAAGGCGGATAGAAATTTTCCAACAACAAAAACATTCGAAAGGCAGATAAATCGATTATAACGACTGCAGCGGACGTGATCCGACCGCCCGATGCAAACATCGCTTTCGAATTACGAGAAAATTGCCTCAACATCACCGCACGCCTATGTTTTCCTAAATACCAGAAGCTTTAATAAAGCAACTTCCATTAATGATGTTTTTGATCTATAAATTCTTAGGTAAAATTGTAGGTATTTTGAAAAATCTTTACATTATTATGGTGGACAACGAGAACGAGGGAACTTTCACTTATAAAAAGCAAATTTTTTTTTTTAAAAAAACCCGCGGTGCATACAAAGGTTGTAATTGGCAAAGGATTAAATGAAATCTGAAAAAACCCCGATTAAAAGGAAGTAAGTCACGAGAAATAAAAATAAAAAAGTGTTTTATAAAGGGGTGATTTGTCACGAGGTCTGTCAAAATAAAACAACTAATTATGACTTTTCTTAGTCCTTCCTACCTTTCTGTAAGTACCTATTTTTATATCATAGCGATAAGCACCTATCTATTAGGTAATATAATTATAAACCCAAGAAAATCCGCCGGGGCTGCCATTCCCTGCCCCGAAATGAACTAAAATTTTGCATTTTTATGAGTTTGTAGCTGATTTGAAACGCAGAAGTAACGTTGGAAGGTACTTCCAGGTATTTTACTTTTTGTGATTTTTCTAACGATAGTAACTGTTAAGTAACAGTTAACAGTTACGATAGTAGATAGTAACTGTTAAGTAACAGTTACTAATAAGTAACGTTTTAGTAAAATCACAAACGTCAGTCAAACTCATCCTGTGACTTTCTTGACTTCTTACTTAACTTTAGCTTTAAAATTTGCATCTTAGCTTTTAAGATTTTTTTAAACGCTTCCCCCACACTAGGATTACTCCTGTATCGTGGTGGCAGTTTACAAACATAAATTGCACGAGAACAGACATGCAGACCCGGAACAATTATTTGTAGGCCATACAAATACTTGTTCCGTGCGGGATTCGAAAACGCGGTCACCAGCGCAATAACTCATTGCTAAGCCACTGCGCCACTGTTACGTTACTGGTGGTGATATAAGCATTCCATCATTTTAATAGTATTTTATGAAGGTCTGGCTTATATAACATGGATATTAATGTTTACATTCCTTTTAAATCGTCAAATACCCAGACAGAAAATGAGCAGCATTAAAGGGACGAGACATCTTCATGTCTTATACTACGGTCGTAAATCCGCCAGCCCGTACAGAAACTGTGGGCTTATCCTCCATAATACGGGAGAAGCCCATTTTCAGATGTAAACTGTTTCCTAGTTAAAGGAAGAGTTGGTCATTAAGCAATCCATTTAGAAAATAGCATTTTTATTGTGTTTCAGAAATGAGGATAAGTGGAAAAGTGTCTTTTTATGAACTATAACCTGTGGCGGCGATAGGGACCATAAACATCAAAATCGCACTTCAGTCACATGAATAATATTCAGGAAAGTTATACTCTCTATAAGTCATCAAATTGTATCATTAAAAACTTTCTATAATTTCATGTTACCAAATATCGACATTGAAAGTTATGCACTAATAATTTCAATTCTAATAATTTAATATGAGTCCACTCGACTGAGGAAGAACCACGCTCTAACAGAATACCAGCGTAAATAGCAGCTTAATGCTACTGTGTTTTGTATGGTGAGTGAAGGGAATCGGAGTTCATTTTTATTAGAAACTAGGTATTCCATCTTAATCCCAGGGGCGACAACGCATTTCAACGCAATCTGCATTTTGGGTCTTAATTGAGGATAGATGTATATTTATGGGCCACAGCAGCCACTTACCGTCAGGTGGACTGTGTGCTCGTTTATCAGTCTTATTCTATAAAAAACGAAGTATCAGGGTAAACTTATTACTCCATAAACCTCTCAGAAATAAAAGGAGGCCTGTGGGATGTAAATATCAACTTTAACTATACTTTTTCTGTTTTACAAACTCGCCCTAAAACCTGCACCTCGGTACTTAAGTGTACAGTATATCGACCCACACGATTGTCGTATAAAAATAATTTTAGATAATATCTACAATATAGTAGGGCCAAAAAGGGTGCTTTTAAAATTAAAATTTCTATTTTCAGTTAGTTAATAAAGTGCATTATAGCGTGACTGCCGCTAGTGCGATTTACTTACGTGACTCGTATTCAACGTGACGGTGTTTATCGAGGTAACCTTTAATTACACTACCCAGTACATAGCCCACGCCTATAATCAACGCTTGTATGTGGGAATTCAAATATAACGTGATAGTGCCTAAATGATCATGTCTCATCGTCATCTTTGCAGCTCTTCATTTTGATTCGTAATCAAGAATAGATGTAGATCTCTATCGGCTGCAGTATCCACTTACTATGAAGTAGATTATGTGCTCGTTTATCACCTTTATTCTACTTAACTAAATATTGCTTATCTAGTTGTTAATATGTTTATATATCTGTCTCATAATGCTTTTTCTTTTTCAGGTAAGTAATAATATTCATCTGCAACAAACAAGCGAAAAACATGCAAAATAAAGGTAACTAATTTATTTACATTTAAAAATCTAATAAATGTATATTATATGGCGGCAAGGTAAACAAAATTCATCACCCCATTTCGTCTCGTCGATTATGAGGTAATAAAATAGGTAC
This sequence comes from Parnassius mnemosyne, assembly GCA_963668995.1. Taxonomy (NCBI): domain Eukaryota; kingdom Metazoa; phylum Arthropoda; class Insecta; order Lepidoptera; family Papilionidae; genus Parnassius; species Parnassius mnemosyne. Next base: position 1,807,440 of record CAVLGL010000137.1, on the reverse strand, counting down.
ACCCTACTACAAGGCTACAGATGCAATGTCACTTCTTAGGACTAGCATGGAATGCCTTGCAGTATGTTAACTATACTGGCCCTTTATGCCCTTCAATCTGGGACACTGGAACTGATATTTGGCGGTAGAAATAGTGAAGGTTGACTGTTAGAGAATGCCTCAGGCATTAAGTTCGCCTATATATGACGTTGTATGTAGTTTAAATAAATAAATAAGAGGTACAACCGACTTCAATATAAATAAAATGAGAACAAAATCAATGTAGTCGAAGTCAATTAAATATATATTATTAACCACTCAATCGTCCACGGTGATTACAGTCCACAAAAACCATATTGCCTCACCTGTCTGGGCACCAAACGACATCTTTCGGTTTAAACGCTTACAGCGCAAAAGATAGCTATTATTAATACAGTAAAAAATTACAGATGGTGCTATATGAAATTTGTCGTCTGTGAAAGTGAATTTTATCTGTATACGAGTAATAGTAACAAAACATTTTAAAAAAAAAGTCAGAATTAAATTTCGCCATTTTTGTTTGTGGAATGTTAACGTGTGAGAAATTCGATCAAAAATGTGATAACTTTTCTGTTTTTATACGTTATTTCTAATGTTATTGTATATCAAACTAATTGTGAAGATATTTTCTTTAGTAAACATGTATCATTACGACAATTCCAAAACGTTTACATATTATAATTTAGCTCTAAATTTTAATCACTATACGCGATCATAGTTTATTGATTATATGTTGTTTAAAATGTATTCTAATCAGTTTTTTGTGTTAAATGAATGCAAAATATAAAATAATGATTCACTATTAACACGTTGATAGCAATTTATAAACGAAATATCTGTTGAGATGTGTCTCGAAATTATTAAAACCTATGTACCTATATTGGGTAAACATTATATACTTATGTATATTGATATTGGTGTAATTTTAAAGGGAATATCATGTACTATTATAATATAAAATAATTGTCTCCAGTAATTACACTTTTCTTGTAAAACTCGTAATAAAAAATGAATACGATTTTTTTATATTCCCATTTTTAAGCTTTATTTTCAGGCTTTATTTTTAATTTCACTAATTTTCTTTTTGTAAAATAAAATTTTGAATTCTTTGAGTCTTTTGAGAATATTTTTTATTTGAATGTAGCTATAGTAGTTTTTCAGTAGTAACTGTCTCACGCGGTCGTAAAAAAATAGTGATATTTAATTCGCGGACAGGTCAGGCGAGAATAACTCGCGCGGGGCGGACGGTGGAGTGGTTAAGGACAAGTCTAAAATTACTGGTCAGATCTTGATCATGTATACATGGTACTACATGAAAAGCACCAGCTTTCAAATAAGAAAAGTTTCATTCAAAATCGGTTCACCTAGAAATAAGTTCTGAGGTAACACACATAAAAAAATACAGTCAAATTGAGAACTTCCTCTATTTTAACGGACTTCAAAGTCCGTTAAAATAGAGGAGAGTCCCTACTACTTAGTAGCGTGTGATAAGAAACCATTCCTTTTTTACCAAAGAGTTTGGGCCAGAGTATAATCCCCGTTTTTAATTTCGCAGCCAAGCAATTACGCAAATAAAACTGTGTTGTGGTGAAAGGTACAGAAGCCAATATAATTTTTATATTTTATACGTGATAGAGTCATGCTCCAGCTATATAGTTGCAGCACGAATGGGTCGGCTCAACCGGGGAAGGACCACGCTCTCACAGAATAGCAGCGTAAAATAGCAGCTTAACACTGCACTGTTTCGTATGGTGAGTGTAGAGAACCGGAGACCCTGTTTACTGGAAAAGAGGCATTCCATCTTAGTCCTTACGGGTGACTACGCATCTGCATTGTAATTCTTTATTGAGGACTAGCTATTCCCCGCGACTTAACCCGCGTTACTATTGGATATCATGGGTTTAAATTTTTGCGCGGAACCCTAACTCTTTGACTTAAATAAAAGGAGCCTACGTTATTCCTTATAATATGAGCTATCTGCCAAAGAAAATCCCGTCAAAATCGGTCCAGCCGTTTTGAAGATTAGCCGGAACAAACAGACAGACAAACAGACAAAAATTTTAAAAATTGTTTCTTTGTTAGAAGTACCGTAAATACTTTCATATGCATTTAGTAAATTTGACATTACAAGCAAACACATTAATTTTATTTATTTGTATAGATAGATGTAGATGTCTATGGGCCATGGCACTTACCATCAAGTGGACTGTGTGCTCGTTTGTCACTCTATCCTATAAAAAAATCAAGCTGTGAGACTCATAATAAGAGATAACAAGATATTTGTGGCCTCTTTGTTGCTGTAGTTGCAAATGTTCTTTGTAATAAATTCTTATATCTACGCGAAGACTATGCATTAAATGAAAGTAATAGTTACGCATTTTATCGCATTTAATTTAACTTTTTAATTCCCGACGTTTCGGGAGCTTTACAGCACCCATGGTCACGGAGGGGGGTGTTAATCACCCTTGGTAACAATTGATGATTTGCGCGGCTATTAAAATTACGAGTATAAACATCCTAATTTCAATAGAGAAGATGTATGGGTGCTGCCATCTGCTTGGTATCCTATAATTAATAAAATTAAATTCAAACCCAAGCATACCACTGTTAGCTCATTCTGCGTAGATCGGACAAAAAATTAATATTAAATGCGATAAAATCTTAAAATTAGTTTCATTAAAAAAATACCTTTTACTAAAGTAAAAGCCTACTTCTGCTACAGCGTCCCGCGTGCCGCGTTTGTCCGATCAGTAATGATAACGGTAACGTTCTACCGACACGTAATTTCATGAAGGTATAGGCAAACCTTATTACTATTTGTAGCTACTTACTATCAGATGGATTGTTGGCTGGTTTGTTATTCATATATTTCAAATCGGGTTCGAATCCCGGGCCTAAAAATTATTAAGTTTCTCTGTCAAAAAATTCACTGTAGCAGTTCGGAGTCAGGAAGTTTGCGGTAGTACGTAAGGCCATTGGTTCTTCGCATCTGATCTCTCTCCTGTCGTGTCGGATTACCGTCCCATCGGACTATGAGAGTGAGGGAATAGATAGTGCATCTTACTGGCATATACATAGGCAACAAAATCCTATCCTGCACAGATTGTTAGTCTCCGTAAAATAAAACTAAAAACTGGCCGCCGTGGCCGAAATTCGGTGTGAAGGACATTATTATTGGTATTTTTATTAATTATTCATGTTTTTGCAAAACGGTTTTGAAAAATAAGACCCCAGAGTTTCTTATCGGTTTTTTAACTTTAAAAAGGGAGGAGGTTCTCAATTCGACTGTACTCTTTTATGTGTGTTACCTCCGAACTTTTTTCTAGGTGAATCGATTTCGATGATCTTTTTTATTTGAAAACTTTTGCTTCTCATGTGGTTTCATATAAATGTGATCAACATCTGACCAGTAGTGTTTGAGTTATCCCTAGTAATGCGTATTTGATTGACTTCGACTACATTGATGATGTTCTCATTTTATTTATATTGTCAGTTGTACAAAATTTTTAATAAACCACTTTTTATAAATATTATTTTGAAATTAATTAATTATAAATACATTTATGAGCTTATGTATAAAGACTTAACGCAGATATAAAATAACTTTAACTCATTGAAAGCGAGCGTCGCTATTCACAGTGCACTACACTACACGTACAATAGCGTGGACGCAGATAAGGGCCTCCTTTAACCCTCGTCACGCCTTTGTTGTAGTATGTTTCTTTAGATTTTTACTCCGCTCTTTCTTCACAAGTCCATTGTTTGAGTCGACTCACTCAGTCGCACACAAACCCATCGTTCTTAATTTGTTAATCCTCTTAATGTATGTGTGAATTATTATTTAAAATACGTTGAGCAGTAAGAATCGTAGTATTCTGGTAATAGACGTTGGTTATAAATCATACTCGTAGTACAGAATTAACCAGAAGATAATTTCCGCTGGTACAATTCAAAATTTTTATCATCAGGATCGCAACTCCACTGCTGAACATAGGCTTTCCAAAGAAACGCCCCACAGCACGTCCTCTGCGTCCTCGATGGATACTTGGTTACGCAACTCTATAGTTAAAATATGACTGCAGTGCAGCTAGTTAGGCTTGACAGGAGAAGAACCACTACTGTGATTCGTATGGTAAGCTACAAGAACCGGAGACCCTACACACTATGTCATACTGGTGATAAAGCATTCTATTTTAGTACTTAAGGGCGACAACGGAGCTGTATTTTGATTCTTAACCCAGAGTATGAGTCACTAAATCCTTTACCATTTGGTGGGCTGTGTGGGGTAAACGTATCGCCCTTAATCTCTATATTTAACAAGTAATTATAGTTTAAAAAAAAGGAAAAACATGCTTTTGTAGATAATCGAACAAAAAAGTAGAAATTTCTTTTCAATATGTTTAAAATAAGAAAATAGTAATTAACTAACTAAAAAAATCATTTTAACAGTGGTAGAGCCACGCGGCAGCTTTTGCTGTCGCACGGATGGGCCGGCTCGAACCGGGGTGGTACCACGACCTCACAGAAAACCAGCGTGAAGTAGAGGTTTACCTCTGCGTTTCGCTTGGTGAGTGCAGGTGGCCGGAGGCCCTTTTTACTGGAAATGAGGCATTCCATCTTAGTCCTCACGGGTGACAACGCATCTATATTTTGATTTGTAGAGAACCGGAGACCCTTTTTACTGGACACGAGGCATTCCATCTTAGCCCTCACGGGTGACAACGCATCTGCATTTTGATTCTTTATTGAGGATAGATGTAGATGTCTATGGGTCACATCAACCACTTACTATCAGGTGGACTGTGTGCTCATTTGTCAGCCTATCTTATATAAAAAAATATATTAATAATCCTGTATTATATATATTAATATATTAATATTATATTAATATATATAATACAGGATTATTAATATATATATATAATATATTAATAATACAGGACCAGCGATCTGCCCTAGATTCGCACGAGTGACTTCTACTCTCAACAACAGCGCCACTTACCTGGTCCAAATGTTAATCTAAACCACCTTGGGAGCCATTCAATCAAATAATTTCATTACAATCGATCGAGCTTTTTTTGAGTTTTAGCGAGACTAACTTTCTTGGTATGTATCTATGTGATCTATGTAACGGAATTTTTGAATGTGATTTTCATCCCCTTCATAACGTCGGATTGGTTTGAAACTTCACACACTTATGAAGAACCGATGACAATGAAATAATTTAAATAGTTGTTCCAATAACCTTACCAGGATTCTCAGGATTTGCGAATGATTCATAAAACAATCACGATTTCTGCCAGTTAAATCTACTGTAAAGCGCGCTTTTTTTAATTTTTTTTTATAGTATATGGGTGACAAACGAGCACACAGTACACCTGATGGTAAGTGGTTGCTGTGAGCCATAGACATCTACATTTATCCTCAATAAAGAATCAAAATGCAGATGCGTCATCACCCGTGAGAACTAAGATGGAATGCCTCTTTTCCAGTAAAAAGGGTCTCCGGTTCTCTACACTCACCATACGAAACACAGCAGTGTCAAGCTGTCCTTCCCCGGTCGAGCCGATTTATTTGTGCTACAACTATACTACTCATATAGCTGCAGCAAGGTTTTACCACGTAAAGCGCTGCACAAAATACTTTCATAAAATATGATGAGTGTAGAGAACTGGATACTATTTTTACTGAAAACGGAGCATTCCATCTTAGTACTCAGGGGTAACAACGAATATTTAATTCTTTTTTAAATCGTTAACCCCACACTAGGATTTTTTCCTGTGTCGTGGAGGCAGTTTACAAACACAAATTGCACAAGGACAAACATCCAGACCCGGAACAATTATTTGTAGGCCATACAAATACTTGTTCCATGCGGGATTCGAACCCGCGGCCCTCAGCGCAGCAACTCAATACTAAAATTTAATTTTCAATCGAGGATAAAGGTAGATGTCTAAAGGCCACAGCATCCACTCACAATCAGGTGGATTGTGTGGTCGTTTGTCACCCTTCCTCCATAAATAAGGACTTGCAAGATTGAGATTTTTGCCGTAGTTGCCAATTTTTGATTCTTTTAGTTGTTATGAGGAAGACGTCTTTGACTGTCGCCTCTTACAACACCCACGGGACGATACGGAGAAGTGAATGTGCTTACACCGTCACTATACGGTCGATAGACCGTCATTTGTTTTATTGACGGCTCCATGGTGCAGTGGCTTAGCAGTTAGTTGTGGAACTAAGGGCCGCGTGTTCGAATACTGCACGGCAAAAGTATTTGCATGGTCTACAAATAACTGCCCCTGGCCTGATTTTATATCCTTGATCAATTTATGTGTGTAAACGGCCTCCACTATACAGAAGAAAATCTTGATGTATAAAAAAAATGGGCATTTACCGGCTGATGATTAAGGAAGAAATATTTGTAGTGTTATTAAACAAGGTTAATTTCAATTATAAAGTCTGCACCTGCAAATTGCCGGCACACATTAGTTAAGCTTTTAATTTAAACACGTTGCGTGCTAAGCTTGTGTTCTTTGTAATACACAAAGGGTTATAAAAGAATGTATTCAACTGCTGACGCATAAATCACTGTTTTGACGTAAAATAGTGTTTCATTAAAACTAAAAAATGCAACGTGAAATATTACAACAATGCAACTAACGAATGGTGTACTGTTTACATAATCTCATGAATATTATTTGGAATAATATGCTCTAAATGATTGATATGTAATTGTAATATTGTTCAATGTATGTTTGATTAAAGTTGCCCATTTCTATTTAGTAATTCCCTTTAAGTATTAAATTTTACATTGTAGTGGCCGTATATCAGATACCGAATGTCCGTACCGTACCGTACCGTCCTGTGGGTATCGTAAGACATGACAAAGGGGAACTGAAACAAAAGATGGGCAGTAGCATCTCTCATATAACAACTCAAAATTATAAAATAGAAAAGAATCATTTTTATTTAATATAGATTACAAGAATACTTATTGAAAGTCATTTAAACTTTACCACTGGTTCGAAAAAAAAACATTTTTCCTAGGAAAAACTAGTGAGAAATCCAGCGGGACTTTTATTTAAACACTAGCTATTCCCCGCAACTTCGCCCTTGTGTTTTTTTTTTGGGTTTTATTTTTTTGCGCGGAACCCTAATTCGTTTTCCAAAATAAAAGTAGCCTAACTTACTCCAAGTGACATCAGCTATCTGCCAGTAAAAATCCCGTCACAATCGGTCCAGCCGTTTCGGAGATTAGCTGGAACAAACAATAAAAATTGTAAAAATTCTATTTTTGTTATAAGTACCGTATATACTTCCATATGAATTTAGTAAAAACCAGTAATTTTGACATTACAAACAGACACCTCAATTTTATTTATTTGTATAGATATTTCAAATGAATTTTAATAGAACTAGAATAAGTAGAATGGTGGCGATCACCTAATTCCGAGAGGTTATTTTCATTTATGTATTATTTGATTAAAAATGTATAAAATAATAAAAATATGTAAAAAGCAACTATGGAGTAATCCCCCCTAAGAGGTAGTCTATGGGAGGCTATTGCTCAGCAGTGGACTTTTATAGGTTGTAACGGGTGGAATGGATACAAATTTAAAATATTTTACTTATTTTAGAATAAATGTGGTAGAGCTTTATTAATTGTATAGTTGTAGCACGAATGGGTCGGCTCGACCGTGGAAGGACCATACTCTCAGAGGATACCGGCGTAAAATAGCAGCTTAACGCTGCTGTGTTTCGTATGGTAAGTGTAGAGAACCGGAGACCCTTTTAACTAAAAAAGAAGCATTCATCTTCGTATTCACTTCTTAGGTTCGCAAACAGGATAGATGTAGATGTTTATGGACAGCAACCACATACAATGAGGTGGACTGTGTGCTTGTTTGTCACCCTTATTCTATAAAAAAAAGGTTTATAGCATATCTAGTAAGGTTCAGTATAAATACAAATTATCCTAATTTTGAAAAAAGTGGGCTAGTAAATTAAAAATTCCTAAAAAATCGACAAAGCCGTAATCAAAAACCACAAATTTTAAATTGCAATATGTGAAACGCAAAATTATTTAACATGGATCGGCATTATGTTCTCAAAAGTTAAATTTGCTTGGTTACAATGCGCGCTTGCCACTAATTACAACTTTAAATTTGGTTTATAAATTTAACGGATGGTTACTAGAACACCGCCCTTTGCAAAATTAAAGCAGAGTCTACTTCACCTGATGGTGCCTCGTTTTGAGGCGAAACACGTGCCGTATTATCAACGGTGGTGCGTCTTTCTTAGTATAGTGGTGTTGGGATTAGAGGTGACGAGGATAGTGCACGAATTGAAGGAGGTGCTCTTTAAGCTAGGTAAGTCACATCATTTTATTTTACTACGCGGATCTTAGCTAGTCTTTTTTTATAGGATAGGATGATAAACGAGCACACAGTCCACCTAATGGTAAGTGGTTGCTATGGCCCATAGACATCTACGTCTATCCTCGATTACAAATCAAAATGCAGATGCGTTGTCACCCGTGACGACTAAGATGGAATACCTCATTTCCATTCAAAAGGGTCTCCGGTTCTCTACACTCACTATACGAAACACAGCAGCGATAAGCTGCTATTTTACGCTTGTATTCTGTGAGTGCGTGGTCTTTCCTCGGTCGAGCCGACTCATACATGCTACAACTATACTACTAATATAGCTGCAGCATGGCTCTGCCACGTAAAACTACCACGTAAGAGTGTAATATAAAAGACTGTGAGGCATGTTAATCCTCAGAGGTGACAACCGAAAGGTGTATTCGCGATTGCGGCTAAGCCTACCTGAGATTTTCATACATCCAGTGTTGACTCCCTCTGAATAATAAAAAACAAAGAGAATGTTTGTCACACCTATTTTCACAATGACTTAGTTACAGATTACTAGTAATAATAATATATTTAATAAAATTATTCCACTACGTACTGCCGTCGGCACTGAGGGTGTCACTCGCCCATATGCTTTTACTTTCATTAAGTATATAATATGGTTCTAACATTAATCACACAATTACGAGTATAATGTGGCGTTACCTATTAAGTCACAACGTCGGCACGTTACGCAATAACGAGTTTGTAATTTAATATCACGTAAATTTGTAATTAAGAACAATTAGTTTTATTTAGAAATATGAATACATTAAAACCAAGAATGTAAGAATTCATCAACCACAATACGTAAGAGTACCGTTACCGCTACAGCTTATTAAAATCCACTGCTGAACATAGGCCTCCCCCATAGGTTGTATTATAGAGAGGGATATTCTTCATAGTTGCCACGCTTGCCAAGTGGGTTGGTAATGGCATTATTTTTTATTTTAGTCGTTATAAGGAAGACGAAGTAGATCCGGTTTTCAAATAGTTCAGGATGATTAGATATGATATCGATTCTCACTGTAGTCCTTTGTGTAATTAAGTTCGAGCTATCTGCCCTAGCTTCACACACACTTAGGATCTATGTATATATATATATATATATATATATATATATATATATATATATATATATATGTTGTTATTTAGATTAAAGACAATCAAAGACAATTAATATTATCAATTTCTTCGTTTTTTTTTTAAATCTTGATGTTTTTCGTATAATATATAGTCCAAATACCTTCTAGCATTGCCCTATATCTGTTTACAAAATTTTATAACAATCGGTTCAGCCAATCCAAAGGTAACTGGACAGGTAGACAGAAAAAAAATTAAATGTTTATTCATGTCTTAATTACATGATTACTTAGCTCAATATAATGCAGTTATTTTGATATTACAACCAGACACTTCAGTTTTATTTATATGTATATATCTACAGACATAGCAGCGAGTCTCTAAATAACGGTTTTCATTGGCTTTGTTACATCGAGTACGTGGTACTGGCACGACTTTGGAAACTTGTCGAAAACTTATCTACCCATTTCCGTTGTCTACGAATGTTCGAGAGTCTTCGATGTTAACAGCTACTTAGACTCAGAACTTTGATGACACAGATTACAAACTTGCAACCAGCGACAACGTTCTTCTCTTTGACACATTCAACATCGACTTTTATAATGTAAGCAATATTAAAAAAAAAAACTATATTAAAAAAAAACTAAAACTTTCTTGGTTATAAAGTAGGTGTTGTCATATAATGTAAAATAAATATTTTTAATTGTTACAGCCTACCATGTTTCTGAAAAAAATAATGTCATTTCAAAAATAATTCAATTCAATAAATAGTGACGCTAAGGCAGTGGAATTTGCCATCTAGGGCTACATCACCACTTAACCAGGTGACATTCTAGTCAAGGACTAGGATTAATAGGTAAAAAAAATATGCTAGGCTACTGCCATAAATGTAGTAGAAAATGTTCAACGAAATTTTTTTATAATAATTTTTGTACCGTACTTACCAAACTGTTGACACTCCTGAGATCTTAGTGAGTAAAAACTATGTCACTCAAACATAAAAATAATATCTAAAATTGAAAGAGAGTTAAAATGTTTTAAAAAATTGCTCAAAAGCAGTCCTATTGTTATATAACTTACTTAACTTATCTTCACGCACAATCCCTGACGGGGTAGCCAGAGAGAACAGATCGCCAAGTGTCACGATCCTTACAAACCTCTTTCGCTTCTTTCAGATTCATTATCTTCTTCATGAATGCACGTCTAGGTATCCGAGTACTTTGTCATCCTTAACACAATCATTAAATAAGATTTTTGAACATTTTCTGTCAGTTTTTTATATATATCTGGCTATTTCATCTAAATCTCAATTTGCTAAGTTAACAAATGACATTACATCATACGGAGAAATTAATTTAGTCATTTTAATACTTCTTACTTTTTTATTTAATTACCGTTTATTTTCCTCTTAACTCTGTAATAAATAAGTTCAAATTAAACCATAAAGCGACACTAGCGCTACACTCGCCATTTTTAATCGATATTTAATACTTTTGGTAGACATTTTTCAAATTCATCTGAAAATGGTTCTTATTTTTATTCTTCTAAAGACTTCTATTTGATATCCATAGCTCAGGTTTTGATTTACGAAGTTTATCTTCGGATTTATCACCACTTACCATCAGTGTGATAGTCGTGAAGCACTGGTTTGTAATTGTTTAAAAACTGAAAACTGTATAATGCTACGGCCATTGTTATCAACCATTTATTCCATAATTATCAATATCACTAACTGTTCCGTTGGTTTAGTGGTTGTAAACGCGGTTGTTGACTGTTAAATCACGGGTTCGAATTGGGCTGAAATCAGTTGTTGGATTTTTCAGTCAAGAAATTCTCGGTAGCAGCCCGGAATCAGGAAGTATGTTTCACCACCGTGGCTCAAAAAGTACGTAAAGCCGTTGGTCCTGCGCCTGATCTCTCTCCATATTTATTCCATAATTTAAATATACTTTAAATACCTTTACAACAATTTAAAACAATCAGTCAAAACTATTCCCCCTTTGTCAGCAAATGTCGCCAACTTGCGAACAGCTAAGCTGACCTCATCACTGAAATAATTGAGTTTGTCGGAAGTTTTATAGCTTTGACCGGCAGTGTATACAAAATACAGTTTTATGACTGCCTCTTAGTTTAATTTCGCTCGTAATCCATCGCTAAAAAAGTTTATTTATTTATTTATATAATTTGCATGCCACAAGAAATACATCATACATCAAGTGACGCCCAGTAGGCGCAAAGCAATTAATAAGATCATAAGGGGCATAGCAAGTTAATAGCAACATGATGCAACTGCATATGTCATACATTGGTCTGTGTCCCATATTAAGTTATTTTTTTTTTGTTGAATTTCTTAGCATTGACATTTTTAATACTTCAGCTAAATAAGTTATTCATATTTTATGAAATTTATATAGAGTTTGATGATTATTAAAAAGAATATAGAAGTATATCTGTTATTATTTTTTGAGTGGCTACCATCTTGTGAAGTTCTATGCAGAAGTTTACTTTAGTGGTTAAGAAAACAAAAGTGAAGTTACAAAGTCAGTCGTTTCTTATTCGTACAAAACCTTTTATTAATTTTTATAATTTATAATTTTTTTATAGATTAAGATATCAAACAAGCGCACAGTTAGTGCAGTGCAACGCAGATGCATTGTCACACCTAAGGATTAAGATGGTATGCTTGATGACGCTACACGGTTCAATAATAAACAAAAATATACAAAATTAGTTATTCAAAAATTCCAAATATGCAATAACAAAATATTCTAAATTGGAGAATAGTAAACGCACACAGGTGAATTTCTCTGACAATACGTGGAATGGCTGTAGTACCCTTGCGATAATATAGTGAAAAATGTAGTTCTTTTGTATTGCTCCCTTTCAGTCGAGCTTTTCAAATAAAATAAAATCAAATATCTTTTCAATACACTAAATTAAATTTCTGATCTCTCATACGTATATGATATGTCAGGGGTACTGTATAAGGTCTTATTTTTTTAGTAATATTTTTGAAAACTGAAGTGACAAACGAAGAGCATTAAACAAGGAAACTTCTTTAGGTTGACTGTATAGGTGATAACGTATCTATATGCGTCGTTACTTCTGAGAACTAAGATATAATGCCCCACAGCCATTAACTTTACTGGTCACACTTCTCTTACCAATACGATACCGAGACCGCCACTCGAGTAGGTTCTTCGAAATATATGACCGGTCCGTTGCCACTTCAACATACCTATCCGTTGTGCTATGTCGGTTACACTTGTTACACTGCAGATATCCTCAATTTGAATTCTGTCACGCAGTGAACTCCGATTTTTTGATCCTTAATCGACGATAGATGGAGATTTCTATTGGCAAAAGCATGCACTGTACCATCAGGTGGACTGTGTGCTCGTTTGACACTTTGATTTCATAAAAACAATGCATTTTATACGTCACGTCAGCGTTTTTGTGTCGGAGATAAAACTCAATCCTTTAGAAGCCACATTACAAATTTGTTCATGTACGATACCATATGCGATATGCTTATACCATCCGACATTTTGTGCAACAAAGACTTATTTATTAATTATTAGTGGTAAAATTAAAAATGTTGTAAAACCGACTTCAATATAGATAAAATGAAAGCATCGTCAATGTCAATTAAATACACATAATTAAGGATAACTTAAAAACTACTGGTCAGGTCTTGATCAAATTTATATGAGACCACTTGAGAACCACCAGCTTTTAAATAAAAAAAGAATCATCAAAATCAGTTCACCTAGAAAAAAATCTGAGGTAACACACATAGCCCTTTCAGAACAACTATAAATCTGGGGGCACGGCAGTGCCCCCGCCAAGTCGACGAAAAAAGCGGCACGGCCGTACCATCCTTTTCTCGAAGCAGTTCAGGCCCTTTTTGATCCCCTATAACTTCGTTGTGGATAAAACTAGAAGCCTGAATTTTCAATAACCAAGCATCAAAGCGATCGAGCGGAACCAAGGCTCCAAAGTCTTTGCCAGAGATCTGTCTGCCAGAAAGAGCCAACTGTCAAAGCTGAAGACAGAATGTGGCAGCATCGTTTCCGGGACACCTGAGATTTTGAGTGAGATTGAGAGGTTCTATGGGCAGCTGTACACATCATCGTTGGAGCCACACGCAAGTGCGAGTAACGATCCAAGAGCGAGTCTCATCCGACACTATTCCGAAGATATCCCGGATGTCAGTCTGAGCGAGATTAGGATGGCTCTCCAGCACCTTAAAAACGGTAAGGCCCCAGGCGAGGATGGAATTACAGCGGAGCTTCTGAAAGCGGGTGGAAGACCGGTACTTGAAGTCCTTCAGAAGCTCTTTAATTCCGTCCTCCATGGTGGCATTACACCGGAGACGTGGAGCAGAAGTGCGGTGGTCTTGTTCTTCAAGAAAGGTGACAACGCTCTCTTGAAGAACTACAGACCGATTTCCCTTCTGAGCCGCGTCTACGTGCTGTTTTCGAGAGTCATTACGAATCGTCTCGCGCGCAGACTTGACGACTTCCAGCCTCCCGAACAAGCTGGTTTCCGAAAGGGCTTTAGCACCATAGACCACATACAAACCCTTCGGCAAGTTGTACAGAAGTCCGAAGAGTACAATTTGCCACTATGTCTGGCGTATGTGGACTATGAGAAAGCCTTTGATTCCGTCGAAATTTGGGCGGTGCTGCAGTCCCTTCAGCGGTGCCAAGTTGACTGTCGGTATATCGAAGTGTTGAAGTGCTTGTACAGTAGGGCTACGATGGCTATCCGAGTACAGAACCAGAGTACGAAACCTATCCAATTGCAGAGAGGTGTAAGACAGGGTGACGTCATATCCCCGAAACTCTTCACCGCTGCATTGGAAGACGTTTTCAAGCTTCTGGACTGGAAAGGATACGGTATCAACATCAATGGCGAGTACATCACTCACCTTCGATTTGCCGACGATATAGTCCTTATGGCAGAATCGCTGGAGGACCTAAGCACTATGCTCAATGACCTCAATAGTGTTTCCCAACGGATAGGTCTTAAGATGAACATGGACAAAACAAAGATCATGTTTAATGTCCATGTCACACCTATGCCGGTAGTTGTTGGGAGCACTAAGCTCGAAGTTGTTGACGAGTATGTTTACCTGGGACAAATAGTCCGACTGGGTAAGTCCAACTTCGACCGAGAGGTCAATCGACGGATTCAACTCGGCTGGGCAGCGTTCGGGAAGCTACGACACATCTTCTCGTCAGACATACCTCAAAACCTTAAAACGAAATTGTACAACCAGTGCGTGTTGCCAGTGATGACTTACGGAACTGAGACGTGGTCCTTCACTGCTGGCCGTATGAGGAAGCTCAAGGTCGCTCAGCGAGCTATGGAGAGGGCTATGCTCGGAGTTTTTCTGCGTGATAAACTTAGGAATGAGGATATCCGCAGTAGAACCAGAGTGACCGACATAGCCCAACGGATTAGTAAGCTGAAGTGGCAGTGGGCCGGCCATATAGCTCGAAGAACCGACAACCGATGGGGAAGAAAGGTTCTCGAGTGGCAGCCTCGTACCGGTAGGCGAAGTGTAGGGCGTCCCCCCACGAGATGGAATGACGATCTGGTAAGACATGCAGGAAGTCGATGGATGCAAGTGGCTCAGGACCGTGTTTTGTGGCATTCTTTGGGGGAGGCCTATGTTCAGCAGTGGACTTGTGAAGGGCTGTAATGATGATGATGATGATGAAGCATGCATTGTATAATCTCGGTATATTTCAAATTTCATCTAATTTGACCTTGTAGTTTAAGCATTATAACTAGCCAAAGTTTATTAATTTTGTCATTCACTGACTGACCGATCATCAAAACTCTACTTCAAATTTAGAATACAATTAGTGTTTAGTATATAAATCAAGGAAAATCTAAAATATTTTGTAATTTCCGTCCAGTTTTCTAGATACCCCAACTGCACAAATAACATTGTAATCCTATATAAATATATAAGATTACAAAGTCACATTTGCAGTGAATGAATCAGTGTACCTGTATATGTATAATATAATGGAATAATAGATAAAGATAGGTACCTAGATATAATTATGTTCAAAGGTGACTTGTAAAATGGTCAACGGAATGAAAAAGCAAGAATGGGACATATCTTATGAAGTTGTACCAAAATCCCGCAAATTATTAAGTAGACTAAATTGCCCGAAAATCCGTAGTTGGTATTCAAGAAGTAGATGGTACCGGAAAGAAAAAAAGTAGGACTATCTAAAAAAAGAAATGAGATACCATCAAAAACATAATTTGTAAAAAAAACCAAGTCTCGCAACTCAGTTCCTCTACCGTAAAAAGTTGTGAGATCCATGTATACCAAGTCGGTTAATTTATTCAGTCCCTACTTAAGGTTCCTTCTGTCTCAAGTTATTACGTAATCAGCTAACCTAACAACATCTTATAGTGACCATATCAAATTAAAATTCTTTTATGTTTTAAATACATAGATTGACTTGGCAATCGCACTAAACAATCTATTTTAATATAATATGTATTATTATTTACTTGTGAGATACATTGTTTTTATGAAGATGCCTCTACACGAGGCATTTTCAAGTGATCTAGACTCTGCGATGGCTGACCGGCGGTCACGTGTCGTATTGCCGTATGTGGTGTGTCTTTCCTAGTGTAGTGGTGTTGGGAGTAGTGGTGCTGGGATTAGTGGTGACGGGGATAGTGCACGCAATAGAGGGAAGGCGAGAGGTGCTCTTCAAACTAGGTAAGACATCATTTTATTTTATCGAGCGGATGTACTCAAGGTAATTTTTGCCAACTTTAATATAATGGATTTCCTCAAAGTAACGCCTGATTCTATTAATTTACGTCTTATGATTACAAATGAAAACGACAATGCACGATCGTGCGTTTTAATATTGTGGACCTGTTACGAAATCTAATATTTTTAATTTCAAATACATATATTTTTAATTCTTACTGTAAGTACCTAAGTAAATAAAATAAATATTTAAATACATACAATTGATACAGAACAACTTTAAATTTGAATAAAATATACTTACGTGGACCGTTGCCGTCCACAATCGTCATGTCCATAGATTAATGATAAGTCATCGCGCGCCAGAGCGCGCGATAACTTATCATTAATCTATGGTCATGTCCATCTTGAACACTTACAAACACGTCACTACCCCCTCCGTGACCGGCGATGCATTTTATGCTGTATAGTTAAATTAACTTACAATCGATCGAGACAGTTTCGGGACAGTAAAACGAAATTCCACGCGCGCTCATTTTTTTTATGATACTCGTAATGCACGCTTAGTACAGTCCGTTCTGAAAGGGATAAAAAAGTACAGTCGAATTGAAAACCTCCTCTTATTTTTGAAGTCGGTTGAAAATAAGTAAAAACCATCGGACCAGTAAGCGCAGTGTAGAGACTGACCATTAAAAGAAATGGCAACCTGGTAAGTAATGCAGGAAATTGATGGATGCAGGTGTCTCAGCACAATATTTTGTGGCTTTTTTGGGGAAGACTTGCGATGATTTGTAATAATGATGATGTTGATGAAATAAAATAGCTTTAATAGTGTAAGATGATAACACCGTATAGTGGCGGTGTAAGAAAACGCACTATCCCATATCATCCCGTGTCGTGGTAGAGCCATGCTGCAGCTATATTTTTGTTGCAGTACGGGTCGGCTCGACCGGGGAAGTACCACGCACTTACCAGCTTACTAATACCATTGTTAAATAGCAGCTCAATGCTGCTGTGCTTCTTGTGGTGAGTGTAGAGAACGGGAGAACCTTTTTTACTGGAAACGAGAAATTTCATTTTAGTCCTCACGGGTGACAACGCATCTGCATTGTGATTCGTAATCGAAGATGGATGTCTATGGGCTGCAGAAACCACTTACCATCAGGCGGACTGTGTGCTTGTTTGTCACCCTTATTCTTTAAAAGAAACCTCTTCTTAATAACAACTCAAAATAATATAAAACTGCAGTTTTCAACCGGTTGCCAAGCATTACAATATGATAAATATCCACCTAGAAGGCAATCTGTGTGGGAAGCCTATGTTCAGCAGTAGACTTTGACAGACATGATGCAGCACAAGATGGTGAAATGAATGACCATTTCACCATATTGTGTTGCATCATCACTTACCATCAGGTGGGATAATAATCAAGCACTGCCTTATAATAGTAATAAAAAATAATTGGATAATTAAAGAGACTTGGATAATCAAACGAAGTTAAACGTTTAAAAAACAGCCTGTAAGGAAATCCTCGATTATGGAATAAGCAAATGTATGTCAGTTATATTATAGTTTTATTTAAAACAAATATAGGAAAAATAAGCAATAAAAATAAGAAAGTTGGGATTTTATAATGCGCCATTAAAAGATACGAGCGTTTTTCTGCGTTTCGCCTGGTAAGTGCAGGTGGCTGGAGCCCTCAGCACTTACCAGGCAATGCACCCTGCATTTTCCCCCTTACGATTCCATTCCCGATACTTTTAGTGCAGCCTATGTATTTAGTTTTTAGTAACATAAGTAAATCAGCACTTGTGATTGGGAATATTAATTTCATGTCCTAGCATACCATGGATTCAAGTATCTTTTCACCTCCTTTTACCTGGGTTTTTGCATCATGATACTCAGTGTCGAAGCAACTGTGTTCTTTTTTAGGGTTCCGTACCTCAAAAGGGTAAAAACGGAACCCTTATGGGATCACTTTGTTGTCCGTCTGTCTGTCTGTCTGTCAATACTCTTTTTCTCAGGAACGCGTGAAGGTATCAAGCTGAAATTCATATCAAATACTCAAATCTACTGTCCCTTGAAGTTGTGAAAAAATCAAACTTCTAAGCCAACGCAATCAAAAGATACAGCCGTTTTTGCCGCAAATATTATGCCGCATGGGAATCAAAAGCTACAGGGTACTTCCCGTGAACTCAGAATCTTACAATTTGGTACGAAGCAACGTATTATAGCACAGATAAGGGAACAATTGCGAAATGCATAAATTATATAGTTACATCATATAATAAAAATATTTTTAATAATTTTAACGTACGGATTTGTTCGGAACCCTCGGTGCGCGAGTCCGACTCGCACTTGGCCGGTTTTTTTTTTAAATTGTGAATGGCTACGAGTGACCTTTGGGTTGGTATAGCCACTTAACTTTCTTGTAGTAAAAAAAAATATTGAAACCCTTTCACAAATCACAATGTTAATTAAATTTGCGCTATAAAAATTGAAAACATATTTTACGTGATTAATATTTCTCATCTTGGTTATAATTTTAATTAAAAGTTTTGCCGCTGTAGACTACCCAAGGAAAGTAGTTAGGACCTGTTGAATAAAATATTCAACGGAGGGTCTGCAATCAAGCAAACTGGTGGATTTAAAAAACGAACTAAATTTTAGTTGTCGTGTTAGCTTCAAAGCTTCGACTAAATGTTTAAATAATCAAAGTTGATATTTTTAAAATAATTATTTATCATATATCAAAATGTATGAAATAAACCAGGAGACTGGCAGCAGTGTATTCCGTATAACAAATTAAAAAAAAGTGGAGTTGCCAACACGCCATTACATTATTTATTATAAACGATATTTTATGCTAAGAAAAAAAATGCTTAAAAATTACAAAACCCTTTTGTTATGAGCAACAAAATACGTAGGTCTGTTTGAGGGCATGAGTACAAATATATGAGAGGCACTGGTGGCATTTAAATCTGAGTTAGTCTAAACATTTCTTCTATTTCAAATGCTAAAATCATCGGGCAAATATGAGAATAGCTTTGTGATTATAATGCAACATCTTTGTTAACAAATTAAGAAACCAAAATTCGTGCGGCTGTACCGCTCGCCGAGGTTTATAAATTTTAGAGTAGATTTAAGCATTTTGTGGTTAGTTGTTTGCAGCATCGTCACTAATAAAATTTTACGCACCTGTTAAGCCGCGACCGATTTAAACTTCAACAAATTGTAAACAAACTTTATTAAACATGAGTGAGGGAACTTCCGTTCAGCTTTTATTGAATTGGATTGTTATTGAATAGTAGGTATATAATAATTTGTAGCTTCAATAACAAGTGTCATACTGCAAATAACTTCTGTATTTATTAAACGATTTATATGTTCACTATCGAAAACGAACAAAAATAAAAATGATGTGTCTTATCCTAGTTTGGAGAACACATCCCGTCCTTTCAATTGCGTGCACTATCCCCACACCATTACACTAGAACGGAAGAAGATTAAGATAAAGTAAACCGGGTTTTTTTTTTATAAACTGGAGTGACAAACAAACTACAGTGGATCTTAATTACCTGATGCTAAGTGGCTATTGCAGTCTATTGTTACCTGCTGCCAAATTCAAATAAAGAAGACTGTAGATGCATTGTCATCTCTGAGGACTAAGATGGAATGCCTCATAGCGGGTAATTATACTGGATCTACTCGTATATACCCTTCAAACTGGAACACAGCAATTCAAGTACTGCGATTTGGTGGAAATAGGTTAGAGGGTGGTTTTACCCTGACAGACTCTTAAGGAATCAGTCAAAGGAGTCCTACCATCGAGTGATCCAAATCATCATCACCATCATCATCATTTCAGCCCGTCACAAGTCCACTGCTGGACATAGGCCTCCCCCAAGGAATGCCACAAAGCACGGTCCCGAGTTACCTGCATCCATCGACTTTCTGCATGTCTTACCAGGTCGTCACTCCATCTAGCGGGGGACACCCTACACTTCGCCTGCCGATACGAAGCTACCACTCAAGAACCTTTATGTTGTTGGTTGACCCAAATACCTAAATCTAAACAATAACTTAATCCAAATACCGCAACAAAACACGTATGTAGTTATCAGTTTTAGACAAATTGCGGTAGGTAACTGACCTAAATCTGGTTGGTTCGGGATGAAAAGTTGTTTTTGCCGCCGGTCCACGCTTCCAACAATTCACAACTAAATAACCCCTTAGGAATAAGTTATGCTTTATGTAAGTTGATGTTTCGGAAACAACAGCTTTGATCGTTCACAACAAACAAAATTTAAAATAAATGAGAAACAAGTACATATTATACAATTATACATTTTTAATTAATTTATTTACATAACATAGAAACATATACAATATTATTCATACAATATATATACAATATTATATATACAATATTATTATATTAAAAAAAAACTATTGTAAAAGCAAGTGGTAAAATTAAAAAAAAATTTACAACCGACTTCAATATGAATTATTTAGGATAACTCAAAAACTACTAGTCAGACCTTGATTAAATTTATATGGGACCACATGAGAATCACCAGCTTTCAAATAAAATAAGAACCATTGAAATAAGTATACCTAGAAAAATTTCATTAAGTAACATAAAAAAAAAACTATAGTCGAATAGAGTACCTCCTCCTTTTTGAAGTCGGTTTAAAACTGAAATTAAAAACGTAAATTATCAATTACTCCCTGCGGCTTAGTGCCAAGAACGATGGCTGCGTTTCCTCGCTTAAGTAGCCTTTGAGAGAGGAAAGAACCACCCCTTTTATCACCAGCAGCGACAGACGGATAGAGTTCCTTTAGGAACTACGCCGCATGTGGAGCCCACGTATCGATAGTTTCTACAGAAAATGGCATAAATATGTAGTCATCTCTTAGAGACTCATATTTGCGCCACTTAGTTCATTATTCATTCAAGCCTATCAAAGTTTACGGCTGAACATAGGTCTACCCCATATATTGCCTCATAGGGCAATACCCGTATTATACGTAGTAGAGCCATGCTGCAGCTATATTGATAGTATAGTTGTAGCACGAATGGGTCAGCTCGCCCGGGGAGTGACCACGTTCTCACAGAATACCAGCGTTAAATAGCAGCTTAACGCTGCTGTGTTTCGTATGGTGAATCTATAGAATCGGAGACCTTTTTTACTGGAAAAGAAGCATTCCATCTTAGTCCTCACGTGTGACAATGCATCTGCAGTTTGATTCGCAAACGAGGATAGATGTAGATGTCTACAAGTCGTAGTAACCACTTACCATCAGGTGGACTGTGTGATCGTTTGTCACCCTTTCCTATAAAAAAGACATATTTGTCATAGATAATTAACACTTAACGCGTAAAAACTTTCATACTTAATTTCCTTGAGGTAGTACTGTAATAATCCATCACCACTTTTTTAAAGTTTGACAATGATAACGTAATAATTATGTAATGAAGATAATATAATGTATGTTATTAGCTCAGAGTCCAGTGAGCCTAAATGTATGACACTTTTTACGTCACTGGTAATATTTGCTTTGTCACAAATATTATCTCACCCTAGATTCTAATAGGACTCAGAGCTGTCTAGGAGTCGGCCTGGGTTGATACCACATCTCTTACATATATCTGCCGTTAAATAGTAGTGCTTTTACTCTGTGTTATATTCTGAAGGAATGGAGAGAGTTTAATAACATTAACACACCTGATAGCCAGGAATTTTATTTTAGTCCTTAGAGGTTAAACATACCCCTCAGAGGTACAACGTACCCCTCAGAGGTACAACGTACTCCTCAGAGGTACAACGTACCCCTCAGAGGTACCACGTACCTCTGAGGACTAAACGTGCAACTTCTTCGTTTAAATTTGGCTGTCAGGTGTCCATAACCTGTTGTAGTCAATTACCATCAGGTAAAATGTAAGTTCGTGTCTCAGGATTTTTATAATAAACCTTTTAGTCTCCAATGTCGTAAGACTTCGTGGTAGAGCCATGCTGCAGCTATATTAGTAGTAGGTATAGTTTTAGCACGAATGAACACTGCTGTGTTTCGTATGGTGAGTGTAGAGAACCGGCGACCCTTTTTACTGGAAAAGAGGCATTCCATCTTAAACCTCACGGGTGACAACGCATCTGAATTTTGATTCTTGATTGAGGATAGATCTGGATGTCTATGAGTCACAGCAACCACTTACTATCAGGTGGACTGTGTGCTCGTTTGTCACACTATCTTATAAAAAAAAAGATATTCAGGTTTCCTCACGATGTATTCCTTAACCACTGAGCACGTGATAATTTAGCACTTAAAATTGCAATTAACCATTTTATTGGTGCTGGCGGGGATCAAACCCGCGTTGCTAGTTAACACGGAGAGATAAATTCGATGAATTCTTTTATTATGAATAATTCTTGACTATCAAGTTATTTTTGTCGCTATGACTACGAATCGTCGACAGCCCCTTAGCTTTAAGGCTTTAACTATATACGTGGTAGAGCCATGCTGCAGTTATATTATGGTTATAGCACGAATGGGTCGGCTCGACCGGGGAAGGACCACGCTCTCACAGAATACCAGCGTCAAATAGTAGCTTAACGCTGCTGTGTTTCGTATGGTGAGTGTAGAGAACCGGAGACCCTTTTTACTGGAAACGAGGCATTCCATCTTAGTCCTCACGGGTGACAACGCATCTGGGTTTTCACCCGTGGGTGAAACCCGCCGTTTTCCCGCTGGGTTTCTTGCTGGTTCTTCCCAGGACAGAGGTATTTTCCGAACCAGTGGTAAATAAAATAATGACTTTCAATAAGTATTATGTAATAATCCATATTGAATAAAAATCATTCTATTTAAATAAAACTAATTTTACGGATTTTATCGCGTATATTAACTTATTTTACTTTCCCGACGTTTCAAGCACTTTACAGCACCCATGGTCACGGGGGGGACTGAGGTGTATGACGTCCCAATGTCATAGTTAACCACGGCTACCTCCAGATTAAAAATTATTAATTTTTGTTCCGATCTACGCAGTATGAACTTACAGTATCATGAAGTCTTGCAGTTGTATGCTTGGGTTGGGATTTAATTTTATTAATTATGGGATCCCAAGCAGATGGTAGCACCCAGCCATCTTCTCTATTGAAATTAGGATGTTTTTTGATTTCAATAGCCTCGCGAATCATCCTTGGAAGGAATCGGTGTTCTTTAGCGAGGATTTGTGGTCTATCAAATCTAATGTAGTGACGGGGGCGATCCTGTATGTGTTCACAGACTGCAGACTTCCCGGAGCGTCTATTCTTCACATCAGCTATGTGTTCTTTAACGCGGGTTTTTATGGATCTTTTAGTTTGTCCTATATATCAAAAATCATTCTATTCTATTCTATTCTATTCTATTCTATTCTGCATATTCATTCGTAATCGAAGATAGGTGTAGATATCTATGGGCCACAGCAACCACTTACCATCAGGTGGACTGTGTGCTCGTTTGTCACCCTTATCCTATAAAAAAAAAAAACTAACCTGAATTACCTTGACGAAACGGCGATCGCAGAGATTTTAGCCGATGTCAACACCGTCTAGTAACTACGTTCTGTATTACTTATAAAAGTGCAAAGATTAATAGACTGCAGAGATGACAATTATATAAGTGACATACTGCCTGTTATGCTTGCGCATCACTGAGAATTATGTCGCGGTTACGCATCTTCAATTACATTGTGCTGTAGCTTTGTCCAGTAGGTGTCACGAGCTATCAAGTGTTCAAGTTTCAAGTACGTAAGAGTTTTTTATTATATATGTTAAATCGTATTTATTTGTATCGTATTAATAGATCTGGGTCAAAGCAAATTTTCCCGGGTTTGATCCCCGACAACACGAATGAAATTTGTAATTGCAATTTTCGTCAACACGCATTGGGGAAGCACGGCGGGCATTTCCTTGCCCTAAAACCCTCTCAGAAATAAAAAAAGAGTCCTTTGCCCAGTAAAGGGACTTGTATAGCCTATTACTTTACTTTGTAGCAATATTTATATTCGTTTCAGATATAGAAGGGTACCTTATGCTGACAAAAATATCATGTGAAGGCGACGAAAACGTAAAACATCTTTGTACCTAGATAAAACGTTCGAAAGATTGTCAGTCATGTCATACGCCACATTTTCTATAGAGCGTAGAACATTGCAGATAGGGCAAAATAAAAAATAATCCAAAATATTATGGGAACTATTTATTAATAATATATACATTTAAAGGTATTTATAATAAAAATAATAAACAAGCTGCAAGGTTCAACTAATAATGTTTTTTGTAAACACAATCGTAAAATTCCTGTTTTAATTTTTACCAATGGTTAATTGATGAAATATAGTCAAAATCACTTCATATAAATTATATTTCACTAAAATTGACACGTGACCTATTTGGCCTTCTACTTACAACTTGGCGGAAATTTGAAAATAAGATTTTGTCTTTTCACACAAGTATTGCTTACAACTGGCGTGGTTTCGAAAAGCGTGATTAAGTGTCAGCGATATATAATCAATTAAATACTGAACTTTTTTGAAATTTAATTTTTTGTTTATTTTTGTTATATCTTCTTAAAAACTGACGCCATCTCACTATTTTATTATTTGTTTTTTTTTTGTAACGCTTAAGGATAAGTGAGACTAAGTTAGTCAAAGTAAGTTATTTTTTTAATTTTATCACAAAATTTCCGCAATAAATTATTACCTTTTCTAAAGTGATTCTCTCCTCTTAGTTTCGGCGTGACTAGGATGTTATAGTGAGTCACCGTCAGTTACTAAGCGGACATAAATCATTATATGTATGTATTAACATACATATATACATTTTTTGATTTTAATATTTATGTTTTTTTGAATTTTGATTGATTTTTTGAAACCTGGTAAAATTATTTTTTTCCATACCAATTGATGGGCCTGAGTATAGTGCCAGTTATGCTCTTTGGCTGAAGATATTTTTTATTTTATGCTCATTTGCAGGCAAAACAATATTGATTGCGCATTTGTAAAACAAAAAATTTTACCTCTTCTCCTTCTAATAATAGCTCCTGCACCTAACACGGTGGAATAGTTATTATTATCTAAAAGACAATTTGCGGAAACAGTTTTTGTTATCAGTTATGAGTGTAGCATTTTATCAGCTGCTTTGTTTATAGTGCCTTGAGCAACACTTTGCCGGTTTCTGTACAGAAAATGATGCTGGATTTGCAAATATGGATGGCCGCTACCATTGAATGTAATACCCGCTATGTTACACTTATTTACTTAGAAACTTTAATTATCATTTGCATAAAATTCTAAATAGTACTTTTTACACAAGAAAGTAAACTTTTAGATCAGTCCATCTTGTTTTTCACTAATTAAGTAAAAAGTAAAACAAACCAATAGGGCCGTGATTTGAAATTTCTTGCAACTTTTTATAGAAAACCATGACCTTATCATAATATAAAAGTCAATCATTTAGCCATGTGATAAAACTTTTAAGTGTGCCAGTCAAACATTAGTGATGATATACGGGTTATTATACTGGAAATAGTCTTTTAAATATTTTGTAGTACAATTGATAATCTTCAGTATGATTGACCGTGTATATGACTTTTATAGTTCTACGTTATTGTTGATGAAAATTATTATTGCAGATAACAGCCCTTGCACATTTATTTTAGTCTCGAATTAAATTAATCAATATGAAAATAATAACTTTGGCTCTTTATAACTGATCTTTAAATGTAAAACACTGACTTGAAATTATATAATTATTGGCATTTTATTAATTCATTGAACTTTTTTAAGATTTTGTTGAAACTCTACTGGTAAAAAAATACAAATATATATATTATAGTTCTTGATGAAAATAATGTATGCGCGTTACATCGCATCCCATCAAGAATTTCTAATGTAATTCTTGGTGTAAAGCTAAGATGTGATAATAACTGTAAACAATAGAATAACAAAATAATGAAAACATTTACATTTACATACAAAACATTTACAAAAATACTTGCTTTATAACCTAATAAATATTACTTGACCGTAATAAAATAAAACAAGGTAGTCTTCGGCATGAAAGTAAAAATAAATATTTTCGATTATTTTTGCAATATCTAACAGCCGGATCAGCGCGCGATTCTGATCCATCTAAAGATACCAAATTTCAGCAAGCACTGTTAAATTCAATAGGAGTGACAGAAAAACGGTTCTTGATATAGAAAGGTAAATAAATTATTAAACCTATAAAGTATCATTTTATAATCACTTTATTACAAATCAAAATAGCCCAATAGCTTTATTAACATGAGACATAATTATTGTACGAGTACTTACAATACTTAACATTATTTTACTGAAATCTCAGATAGTTTTTTTAAATAGTATAAGGGTGACAAACGAGCACACAGTCCACCTGATGGTAAGTGTTTGCTACGGCCCATACACATCTACATCTATTCTCGATTACGTATCAAAATGTAGATGCGTTGTCACCCGTGAGGACTAAGATGCAATCGTTTCCACTCTACACTCACCATACGAAACACAGCAGGGTTAAACTGCTATTTTACATGTTATTCCGTGAGAGCGTGGCCCTTCCCCTTTCGAGCCGACCCATTTGTGCTACAACTATACCTACTACTAATATAGCTGCAGCATGGCTCTACCACGTAAGAAAAAATTGAAAAAGTATTTTTAGAAACAACTTAGCAATTATTTTCTATTGAGTTAATTTTTGTGGAATCGTGTTTTGCAAACCGCCACCTGAAATACGTACAATTTTTTTTTCGATAATGACGTGAAATTACAAAACGATCCCCATGCATTTCAATGTGGCTCTATTCAGCCTCTTAATATGAACATACCTCGGGATTCAGAGTTTTTAAAAGTTTTCATGCGTAGATAATGGAAGATATAATATTATATTATTACTGTACCGTGTGAGGTAACCTTTATACTTATATACATATTCTCATCATATTTTTATGGTTGGTTAAAAAAATTATATCTAAATGCGAACTTTCATAGGGTAAAATTTTTTTTACTATTTTTACCCAGCAAGTAGCAAAGCAACTACAATCCCATCGGTAAGTGGTTATGTAGTCTAAGATGGTGAATTGCACTGACTTAACAAAAACCTATTCACTCTTGCCTAATACTACTAGGTAAGTATTATTTGCGACCTATTTGTGTGTGTGTGTGTGTGTGTGTGTGTGAAGAAAAGCGTATGAGAATACGTGAAGTGGAATAAAGGTTGAGTACTAATTCGCTTACCTGTACGAGGTTGCCACTCGAGGACATTTTTTCCTATTTTTTTATCTGTTTTCTAAGTTATATAGCTAGCCCATTGCCATTTCACTGTAATATTCCGTTGGGCTATGTCAGTTACTCTGGTTCTAATGCAAATATCTTCATTTCTAACTTTATCACGGAGAGAAACCCCTCTCCAATATAAAATTTTTACTTTTTTAGATGATAGTTTGTCTAACATGAAAAAAACCATAAACCCAAGAATGTCTTTATATAGCTATTTATACTTAGGTAAGCACCATTCTTTTCTTTATTTAAATTGTTTGATTTAATTTAATAACAGTGTACCTAAATGTAAGTATCTGTATCTTTATTTCCCTTCCTAATAATATTTTATAAAGTCATACTCATAAAAACATCGTTTTATTGTAATACATAACTATAAAATTCAGTATCAACTAATTAATAAAAATATCATCATCATCATCATTACAGCCCTTCACAAGTCCACTGCTGAACATAGGCCTCCCCCAAAGAATGCCACAAAACACGGTCCTGAGCCACCTGCATCCATCGACTTCCTGCATGTCTTACCAGGTCGTCACTCCATCTCGTGGGGGGACGCCCTACACTTCGCCTACCGGTACGAGGCTGCCACTCGAGAACCTTTCTTCCCCATTGGTTGTCGGTTCTTCGAGCTATATGGCCGGCCCACTGCCACTTCAGCTTACTAATCCGTTGGGCTATGTCGGTCACTCTGGTTCTACTGCGGATATCCTCATTCCTAAGTTTATCACGCAGAGAAACTCCGAGCATAGCCCTCTCCATAGCTCGCTGAGCGACCTTGAGCTTCTTCATTCGGCCAGCAGTGAAGGACCACGTCTCAGTTCCGTAAGTCATCACTGGCAACACGCACTGGTTGTACAATTTCGTTTTAAGGTTTTGAGGTATGTCTGACGAGAAGATGTGTCGTAGCTTCCCGAACGCTGCCCAGCCGAGTTGAATCCGTCGATTGACCTCTCGGTCGAAGTTGGACTTACCCAGTCGGACTATTTGTCCCAGGTAAACATCATCATTATCATTACAGCCCTTCACAAGTCCACTGCTGAACATAGGCCTCCCCCAAAGAATGCCACAAAGCACGGTCCTGAGCCACCTGCATCCATCGACTTCCTGCATATCTTACCAGGTCGTCACTCCATCTAGTGGGGGGACGCCCTACACTTCGCCTGCCGGTACGAGGCTGCCACTCGAGAACCTTTCTTCCCCATCGGTTGTCGGTTCTTCGAGCTATATGGCCGGCCCATTGCCACTTCAGCTTACTAATCCGTTGGGCTATGTCGGTCACTCTAGTTCTACTGCGGATAACCTCATTTTTGAGTTTATCACGCAGAGAAACTCCGAGCATAGCCCTCTCCATAGCTCGCTGAGCGACCTTGAGCTTCCTCATCCGGCCAGCAGTGAAGGACCACGTCTCAGTTCCGTATGTCATCACTGGCAACACGCACAGGTAAACATACTCGTCAACAACTTCGAGCTTAGTGCTCCCAACAACTACCGGCATAGGTGTGACATGGACATTAAACATGATCTTTGTTTTGTCCATGTTCATCTTAAGACCTATCCGTTGGGAAACACTATTGAGGTCATTGAGCATAGTGCTTAGGTCCTCCAGCGATTCTGCCATAAGGACTATATCGTCGGCAAATCGAAGGTGAGTGATGCACTCGCCATTGATGTTGATACCGTATCCTTTCCAGTCCAGAAGCTTGAAAACATCTTCCAATGCAGCGGTGAAGAGTTTCGGGGATATGACGTCACCCTGTCTTACACCTCTCTGCAATTGGATAGGTTTCGTACTCTGGTTCTGTACTCGGATAACCATCGTAGCCCTACTGTACAAGCACTTCAACACTTCGATATACCGACAGTCAACTTGGCACCGCTGAAGGGACTGCAGCACCGCCCAAATTTCGACGGAATCAAAGGCTTTCTCATAGTCCACATACGCCAGACATAGTGGCAAATTGTACTCTTCGGACTTCTGTACAACTTGCCGAAGGGTATGTATGTGGTCTATGGTGCTAAAGCCCTTTCGGAAACCGGCTTGTTCGGGAGGCTGGAAGTCGTCAAGTCTGCGCGCGAGACGATTCGTAATGACTCTCGAAAACAGCACGTAGACGCGGCTCAGAAGGGAAATCGGTCTGTAGTTCTTCAAGAGAGCGTTGTCACCTTTCTTGAAGAACAAGACCACCGCACTTCTGCTCCACGCCTCCGGTGTAATGCCACCATGGAGGACGGAATTAAAGAGCTTCTGAAGGACTTCAAGTACCGGTTTTCCACCCGCTTTCAGAAGCTCCGCTGTAATTCCATCCTCGCCTGGGGCCTTACCGTTTTTAAGGTGCTGGAGAGCCATCCTAATCTCGCTCAGACTGACATCCGGGATATCTTCGGAATAGTGTCGGATGAGACTCGCTCTTGGATCGTTACTCATACTTGCGTGTGGCTCCAACAATGATGTGTACAGCTGCCCGTAGAACCTCTCAATCTCACTCAAAATCTCAGGTGTCCCGGAAACGATGCTGCCACATTCTGTCTTCAGCTTTGACAGTTGGCTCTTTCTGGCAGACAGATCTCTGGCAAAGATTTTGGTGCCTTGGTTCCGCTCGATCGCTTCTTCAATACGAGCTGTATTGAAGTTGCGTAAGTCCCGCCGCATGCATTTGGAGATCTGTCTGTTCAGATGCCTGTATGCTGTCAAGTCTGTTGAAGAATGTAGCTTCATCTCCCGTCTAACAGCCATGAGATTAAGAGTGTGATCGGAGAGTTTTTGTGTTCTTCTGCGGCGGGTCTTGCAGAACTTAGCTCCGACCGCATGGACAGTTTCCACGAGCTTGTCATTCATATCGTCCACTTCATTGCAGTCTTCCAGGCACTGAAAACGGTTTTGTAACTCGAGCTGAAAGGTTTCGGGACTTTGGAACAGAGCACGAGGGGGACGGAGCGTTGACTTCATTAGACGAGACCTCTCCAACTTAACGTTTAGGTTCAGTGTGCCTCTAACCATTCGGTGATCGCTACCAGTTTTCACCCTCGCGATCACGGAGACATCACTGAACAGTTGTCGTCTGGTCGTCATAATGAAGTCAATCTCATTTTTTGTGGAACCGTCGGGGCTCGACCAGGTCCACTTCCTGTGGGGCCGCTTCTGGAAGAAAGAGTTCATCATAAAGAGTCCCTCTTTCTCCATGAAGTCGGCCAGCTGCTGGCCCCTTGGGTTCCGTTGCCCTATTCCAAATTTCCCTACTTTCAGCTCACCGTTCTCTCTTGTGCCTAGTTTTGCATTGAAGTCTCCCATTAACACCGTATATTGGGTTTTGGAGGAATGCATGGCTCTAGAGATATCCTCATACATTTCCTCCACCTCCTCATCGGGGTGTGCCGAGGTTGGTGCGTAAACCTGTATGACCTTCAGCGAATACCGTTTGGTGATTCTGAGTATAAGGTACGCAACCCTCGTCGACACACTCCCGATCTTTACAACGTTGTTAACGAGAGACTTGTGGACGATAAATCCGACACCTCCTTGGGACAGATGGTCGCCCTCCCGGTGATAGAGCAAGTTGCCGGATTCGAGGATCACCGTATCCTCCCCCTCTCTTCGGACTTCGGATAATCCTATAATATGCCAGCGCAACTTGTCTATCTCTTCTTCCAGCTCCAAGATCTTCTCGTCAGTCCTCAGGGTGCGTGCGTTGTACGTTGCCAGGTCGAGTCGTCTAAGGTGGCAACCGAACCTCCACCGGAGATTCTTAGCACCCCCTGCCCCGCCGTTACCATGGTCGCCACCGTAGCCAGGAATAGCGGGGCCGCCGGGGACTGGGGGCCGTTTTTTTGTTACTGTCATTCATAGGGGGGTATTTGCCATAGTTGCCACGCTTGGCGAGCGGGTTGGCAACCGCAGTTTTTTTATTGTAATTTGGCTAATATTAGGAAGATGCTGCTGCCCATCTCCTGCCTGTTTCCCTTTGTCGCCTTTTACGACACCCACGGGAGGATATGGGGTAGTGGATATTCTTGACCGCCACTACACGGCAATAAAAATATGCAACAATAAAATTACATAGGTATTAAAAACTATCGAAATCTAAGTAACGAGAGCATGTTCGTCGTTCCACATCTAAATTATATAAAATTGCATTTTTCAATTTCACTAATCAAAGTCGCCGCGAAAATTTCTTCTTCTTTGGGCACTTTAAAAATTCATTTATTTAGAAAATAATATACCAGTGTACAGATATTAACTAAATTAAGTATTTCTAGTCATAAAAATATTTATAATTGAGTAATAACTTTTAAAAAACTAATATATATTTGAACGAAGTCGCTCCAACACCGACGTGCGGTCCACCCTCGACATTGTCCGAAAACTTCCCTATATATAATGTACTCTGTGCCGAAAACGGACTGTGACAGAGCTTACATGGCGACGGAGCATGCGCGCTCGCGTAAATTTATTCAATTTCAGGGAAAAATGATATATTCTCTTATAAAACGGGTAATAAAAATAAAACTCTCAATTAAAAATATTAATATTTTTAAGACCTTTTTTTTAGTGTAAGAACTATTTAAAAAGCTTGTGCCGTTTTGCAGAAATTTTGCAAAATATGACAAAGATAGGTACTCTATGGGGATTTTTTTTCTAATAAGGGGTTGACAAAAATACAAAAATTAAAAACATTTGTCAAATCTTCTACTGTTACTCTATATTTTTTCTTTGTGGATTAAATGAACAGTTATTGAGATTTTTTACTTAAATATCCTAGATTTAGGCATTTCAACCACTGTTAAGGCCTTAAATCCACGGCTTTAAATCCAATAAATTATGTTTAATTTTTCAAAGTATTCCCATATTGCATAGACTGCCACAAGGCCCACCTGAGACGTTATTTAGCTTGTACGTACGTATTTCACTAGGTTGTCAATATTCTTGTAGGTGTGTAGTTGTAGTCCTTGATTAACTTTACTTATCTTCACGCAACATCCCTGACGGGGTAGCCAGAGAGAACAGATCGCCAAGTGTCACGATCCTTACATACCTCTTTCGCTTCTTTCAGATTCATTATCTTCTTCATGCATGCACGTCTAAGTATCCGAGTACTTTTGACCCTACCCTCTTCGAGCAATTTGCTCACATGGTCTTCGAACGTTAGTCTCGGTCTACCTCGACACCTTTTAATATTAACTTTCGCGCTATATATTTTCTTCACCATTCGGTCTTCACTCATTCGCTCAACGTGCCCAAACCACCGAAGCACGCCCTTATCAATTTTTGTGATAAGGTCATCTTTCAAACCTACCATATTGCGAATCTCTTCGTTTCGCTTTCGGTCGGCCATGGTAACGCCGCACATTTTACGAAGAGATCGCATCTCCACTGCATTCAACTTACTTTTATGCTTCTTCTGGCATACCCAGGTTTCGCTGCCATATAACAAAGTCGGTACCAACACTGCGTTATGTATTGCAAGGCGTGCACTCTTCGCTACGCCTTGCCTTTTGACTAACGCAGTCAGGGCACCATTGACTTTGTTCCCGGCAGCGACACGCCTGTCCACATCTAAATCACATCTTCCATCCCGGCTAAAAGCACTCCCCAAGTATACAGGGGGTCATTGTAGAAGCGTGCTCGTCGCGACCACTGCCAGCCCTTTTCAGGGCTGCAATTGTACTAGCTGCGCACCCATGCCAACGAGGGTTAGGGCGTCCCCCCAAGGCGACGCACACCAGCTCGTCCCCGTTGGTGTGAAATGCAGCGCGCAAAGCGGCGATGGGGACCGCCACCCGTCACGCACAGCCCGACACGGCGGAAGGTGGAGGACAGAGTGCAGAGTTGGCACGTGGAATGTTAGAGGAGGCATGAGAGATAAGACGAATGAGTTGATCGAAATAATGAAAGAAAGAGAATTAGATGTCGTGTGTATGTCGGAGACCAAGCGGAAGGGCAGTGGTACTGAAGAGCTCCCTGGCGGGGCGTTAGCTTTCATGGTCCGGAGTCCCGGAGAGCGAGAGCGCCTGCCAGGGAGTGGGGGTGCTGCTGTCTTCTCGGTTGGTCGATGTTATGACTGAATATAAGGTTGTGAACTCAAGACTTCTCTGGGTTCGCTTTAAATTGGGACTGACGAAGTTATTCCTTTTGGCTGTTTATGCGCCGGTGGCTTCGTCGTCCAGGGCTGAGCTGGAGGAGTTTTGGGAGAATGTAAGAGAAGTTCTAGATTTGGCTAGGGGAAACGAAAGAATTGTTGTATGTGGTGATTTGAATGGATGGGTTGGTACCGCTCGACCAGGATTAACTTTACGGGTACATTAATTACATAATTAAGAGTTTGGCCAACATTAGAAAAACTCGGATTAGACTTAAATTACCTTTTACTATTAAATATTCTGTAATAACATTAAAATCTGTTCGACAAGTCATTAGGCTTATAATTAATAATTATTTCGTTATTTAAGCCTAGCCTTGTTGAATATCAATTTAGAATCATATTCTTTTTAAATATATTAGACATTGGTTTTTATAATCGAGATAATATTACGAAACATGATATCTAATAAATTAATAAATATATAAATACAATGTTTGACAAGTATTATTATAATAAATATCGCCATTATCATCACCAATAAACTCATTTACAAACCTAACATAAGCCTCTCTCGAAGAATGCAACAAAACACGGCCTTTAGCAGAAATCTTTAGATTAAATAATAAGAGGTAATCATTACATTATAATATTTGCCAATGTGTACAACATTTTCTTTTTTATTGTTGCTTAAATATGAAAAAGAGGTTAAAAGTAAAAATGTAAGAATTTAAATAAATCATTTTTTAATGTCAAGTACTGTGACTGTGACCGCATCCGAAATGCTATCACTCCAACTGAATGCATGTTGCATGTTCGCGTATAGTTCGCGTGT
Source organism: Parnassius mnemosyne (assembly GCA_963668995.1). Classification (NCBI taxonomy): domain Eukaryota; kingdom Metazoa; phylum Arthropoda; class Insecta; order Lepidoptera; family Papilionidae; genus Parnassius; species Parnassius mnemosyne. Next base: position 1,772,912 of record CAVLGL010000137.1, on the reverse strand, counting down.
ACTGACACGTTGTTTGCTGGAAAACGACTAATAAATCTCATGTTAATGCTTAGACATTTTCCATGCTTCCATCACGAAGCAATGCATTCAACTATTGCTAATCTGACATCATAATCGCCAACAAAATATCATTTAGAAGGCTAGTTAATGGGAAACAAATCTATTGGTGTCACACGCGAATTGGTAATTATTTTTAAGCTTGCTAATGACTTTAAAATAAAAGTGTGCCCGGGTAGCCATGTAGGGGACCTGGTAGTGGCCTTATGTTCTTGTAATAGATGGTTCGTGTCGTAATAAGAACACGATGACCGTTAGAACTTGGAGTACATTGACTTCATTGTCAGACTCTCTTTTTGCACTGGTGTGTAAACATATTTTGTTAAATTCTTTACTTCATACTTTATTTTATATGTATAGTATATATTATATATGTATATATTGATATGTTTGCGTTGATCTATATAAACAAATGTATTGCTCGTCGGTTAAGGACACGCTTAATTTGGCTTATCTTATATTTTTAAGATGAGCCAAATTAAGCCAACTTGGTCGGTAAACTTTTATTAAAGGTGTTAAACATTATTTTGCTCAGTTCCGCGAAATAAAATAAAATGCCGTAAATGACCTACTTTGAACTCGGAATAGCACCCCCCGCCCTCTCTCAACTGCGTACATTATCCCCGCCACCAGTAGTCTCAGCACCACTACCAACGGCTTACGGCTCCGTGGCGCAATGGCTTAGCAATGAGTTGTTGCACTGGTAGTCGCGGGTTCGAATCCCGCACGGAGCAAGTATTTGTATGGCCTACAAATAATTGGTCCGAGTCTGGATGTTTGTCCTCGTGCAATGTATGTTTGTAAACTGCCTCCCCGACACAGGAGAACATCCTGGTGTGGGGGTAATGTTTAAAAAAAAACAAAGAAAATAATAATAAAAACTAACCTCGTGATTCACCTCTACACGAGGCATGTTCAGATGAAGTAGACTCTGCAGTGACTGTGTGCGAAATATACGAACAATCACCAACTGCCGTAGGCAGCCCTTTGCTGTAAAGTCAACAACGACAAACCAATGCAAAACGCTCACCTCAGTCTGGCAAAGGACTGATTACTATCTAATACGGATTAATATGACGAATAAACTAAAAATCAGGCAAAAATGAAGGTATATCCCACAGTATGCTCTCCACTCAGGCCTTTGGCCACAAACAACAATACGTAAATTACACTCGCTAATAACAGAGCGGCTTGTCTGATTCTTGTCTGTTACAGACAGTTCGTGACGTCTGTTTTGACAGATACGCTGATTGTGATCGGACGCTTGACAACTTTAAATCGTAAACACAGGGAGCTATTGCAGTTTTCTGTCTTCTCTCATTTATTAATACTTATATTCCATTCCGTTAAAGTCTATCAAAGTCCACTGCTGAACATGAGCCTCTCCATATATTACCTCATATATTATATACACACACGTTTCGTTTTAAATCATTTTATATTTTATGATTCTTCTAGAATATAATTATATATTATAATTCGCGTAGAGTTTGTCAGTGAACTCCTAAATGACTTCGTCTAATTTGATTAAACTTTTTATGTGTATTTGAGTAGGTACCTGTAAGGTTTGAATTCTCAATTAATCCCGGTAGGTGGCACTGTTGTCACAATCCAATTATTAAATCGCGGTGGATCGCTAGTATACTTTATAATATACATATCTTTATTTCTAAAGTAAAACTTCTTTGGGCGCGCGCTCGAGGGACTCAGATCATTTTTCGGACGGAAGGAACGTCCAGTAAAATATGTGAACCGTTTACATAGTTTCCGCATTTGTAAAGGCAGCGACTGACTTTTTTCGTGAGTATATTTGTTATCATAGGTATATACAATTTACTGACATTATACATTACTAGCTGTTCACCGCGACATCGCCCGCGTGGAATTTTTTGCGCGGTACCCTAAAATAAAAATAGCCTAAGTTACTCCTTCTAATATCAGCTATCTGCCAGTGAAAGTTCCATTCAAATTGCTTCACGTGTCTTTGCGTGATGCGTGTACAGATGTTTTTCAGACTTACTTAATACTTATCGTCATATTATGGCCATTTTACACAATATCTTTATGAATTATAGCTTGTGTGTAATTCTGGTGTATGAGCTATAGCGTTGTAAAGTTTCATTAAAATCCATTCAGTAGTTTTTGCGTGAAAGAGTAACAAACATCCATACATCCTCACAAACTTACACATTTATAATATTAGTAGGAGGTAGGATTGGGCCGTAGTAGGCCACCAATTAAATTGTATTGCTTAATTCAGTTTAAAGTGTTGATTGACCATGTGCTTGACGGTGAAGGAAAAATTTGAGAAGATACCTGAATGGAACAAGAATACTAAGTGATAATACGAATTTCGGTCACGGCGGCCAGTCTATACAGATATTAGCCATCAGCGCAGAAATCACGAGCCTAGACCTCTTCATAGCTCGCAGAACAACCTTGAGCTTCTTCATACGGCCGGCAGGAAGGACCACGTATCAGATCCCTTTAAATTACCATTTCAGCTTACTGATCTGTTGGGCTATACCGATTTCTCTGGTTTTACTGCGTCTGTTCTCATAAGAAGTCTTTTATGACGTGAAACTACAAGCAAGGATGTTTTCATACTCGAACATAACTCATCTCTATAAATGTAATAATTCAAAGATAACTTAAAACGCAGCAGACTGTGTTGTGAAATACGAAACTTAAATTTGTTTGGTCTAACCGCAAGCCCGATGGAAATTATAACTTTAAATTTGATTTACTTCTTTAGCGGACGGTTCTTCGGGGCATCGTTTCTAGAACATTTTACAAACTTGGCTTAGCTGCGGAATAATTTAAACTTCAGCACCTGTGCGTCTGAAGTTTAGTACAGATGGGTAGAAATACGACAATATATATTTCACTAGGTGATAGGTCTCCTTTTATGCCTAGGCATCCGTATCGGTAGCTACCCTCTAACGTATTTATACCGCTAAATAACAGTACTTGCACTGCTGTATTCCAGTCTGAATAATTTAGAAAGATATGAAAGGAATAAGACCACTGCTGAAAATAGGCCTCTCCCATACATTGCCTCATAGAGACGATATTTGCCATAGTTGTCACGTTTGGTAAGTGGGTTGGCAGGCGAACTTTTTATTTTTGGTCTTTATTATGATGACGTTGCTGCCGCCTCTTACGACAACCACGGGATGATATCGAGTAGTAGATATTCTTACACCGCCACTTTCGGAAAGGGAGAAAATATTTTCTACATAATAGCTTTGTTTTGGGTATTCCTTCACAAGGCTCCTGATAGACATAGGACTCCCATGTTCAGCAGGAGACTCGTGAATGGCTGTAATTATGATGACGATGAATTTAATAGATTCTGAAGTCAGTACTGAGTCAAAGTGTAATGAAAAATTTAAGTTTAATTATTCGACGCATTGAGTAGATAAAGTAATATCACGAGCATAATGGTTACATTAAAAACTTCATCCCCTAGTTTCCCACCACTATGGGTAGAATTTTTGCGTATGATTTAATGGGACTACCCATGAGATATAGCCTATTTAAAGTTACAGCCTATATACGCCCCACTGCTGGGCACTGGCCTCCTCTCATTTCTCGTGAATTTCACATGTCTTCGAAATATTATTTTTTTCTTATTTCTAAGATATGCAGGAGGTCTGTCGTCCAAGTTCGTGGTAAACCAGCACTTTTGTGCCGGCGGGGATCCAGCCCGTATACTACGAACATAGCTACAGCATGGCTCTACCACGTAAAAAAATAAGAAATTACATAAGAAATTAAGAAAAATGAACACAACTTAAAAGTTGTATTTCTTAATTTATTTCTTTAATATTTATACTATTATTTGTTGATGCTTGTTATTGGTATTTTTGTTACTATGACCTTGTGGTTAATGTTTTTTTATTTGTTAATGAAACTTATCGCATATAAAGTTAATTAATGATATCAAATCGTCAGATGCAAAATTTACATTAAAATCACCACCCAATAATAAGTGGTACTTTATTATATAGAGTACCGAAATAGATGCACCTTGATGGCTAAATGCAAAGAAGTGCTTGTATAAAAAACGAATAAAATCCCCAAGCTTTTGGTTAGGATTTAAAATATTTTTTAGTATCCAAATATCATTTTATGATATACGTAAATCGCGCGTCTGAGACGCATGACATGACACCTCGTTTATGAGGCGGTCACTGCTGGTTTCTCTCGGTTCTCAACAGGCGGCTAGGCGTCGATCGCGCACCGAGCCGAGTGTTGAATTATTTTAATTTCTGATTATCTCTTAAACAATGCGTCCAAATAACCGGCTATAAAAAGATCAAAGTTTATCTTCATAAAATTGTAAAATTGTAATTCATAGATTATTAGTGACTTTGTTCGTAAGGATTAATATATCTTGCCGTGTACTCACGCTCGTAAATAAATTTTAAATTTTAATAGAAAGAGGCATATGGCCTATAGTATGTTTAAGCAAACAAAAAAAATCAAATGCCCACTTTCTAAATTACCATGCGCACGCGTCCTGAATTTTACGGATATCACACAAAAAGGAGAGAATAATATTTATCTCTTTCTAATCTGATACGTGATGCAAGCGTCATGGCCATGACGGTTTTTCGTGACGATTTCTCAAGACGCGGCCTTTAAATTTTACTCTGATGCGCATAACGAAGATTTATTTAAAAAATAAAAAGTTATTCAACTTAGAACCTCTTTATTTTTTGAAGTCGGCTGAAATTATATTTTATGAGATCTAACATACAGTGACGCAGCCTGTATAGTTTGTAAACTGTAAAACTTCAGATAAATTAGTTTGCTATGTCTACAATCAAAGCACGCCTCTTGTTACAAAGTTTTACGTTCAGTATGGCCGGCCACGTATAAAATTATGCATTCAGTTACAAAATTCAACTAGTTAAGCTGGACTGCTCTTGCGACTTTGAAATTTTCTTCAAGCATATAAACTTTCTCAAAGACCAACAGCGCATTTTTTAATTAAATTTAAAATGCAGTAATAATACTCATATAGATAGGTTTTTGGGAGTGTAGATTATTAGTTAACCTTTAAGTATAAGGGCTCTTTTTGGTAACGTAGACAAAAATCACGCGTGGGGTCTAAAACTATTCCCAACAAAACTTAGATACGAGTATGTTAATAAATAATTATTGAAAATAGCTCACATATTTAAATCATTTTCTGTGCTTATAATAATCAGTCTTAAAAGTAAGTCGTAAGTATTTAATAAAAACATGTCCTTTTGATTTTTATTTTTAAGGCACCATTATAAGGCATTCTTCATATCAGCTATGTGTTCTAAATATCAACTAAAAATATAATTTCTAATTAAACTTTTTGAATTTTTAACACAATAGCAACATATAATTAAATAAAAAATACAACACAAAAATAACTAATAAATATAAAAAATTACTGCACATATTATGTGCCTTCAAAATTATTCGTTTTCTTTGGGTGTACAGGATAAACAATAAGCTATTAGTTTTGGAATGTTTTATATTTTATATAATTACATAATATCCCCCGGTATTTCTTCTTCTTCCTCTTCTCTAGGTGAAGAATCTTTGCTTTGCTCAATCTCTGAACCAGTAAGGTGTTCACTGCTTATCGATGCTTGATCGCTGATATCTAAACTTCTTCTTCCGGATTATTTCTTTCTATGTCTTTACTTTCTGAGTCACTACAATTTTGTATAATTCGTGAAATATCATCATCACGGATATATATGACTTATTGTAAAATATCCTGAAATGAAATTATATTACTGTATTTGCTTGTAAAAAAATACTATGTAAAAGCACGCGCGGGGTCTGCAGGGACCTCACCGAGGTAAAATAGGTACTTACCGTTGCAAGAGCATGACGCACTTTCATTCGTCGAGAGCCCCCACTGCACACTGAGAATACCTAAAATAACGAGTGTGCAGTTCGCCAAAATACAAAATATAACCAAAAAAATGTCTCGTGAGGTCTACTCAGACTCCGCCGGTGTAGTTAAAGGTTAATATGTATATATGTGTATTACCACGAATGGGTCGCCTCGACCGGAAAACGACCACGCTCTCACTGAATACCAGCGTGAAATAGCAGCTTAAACCCGTAGTAGATGGTAGCACCCAGCCATCTTCTCTATTGAAATTAGAATGTTTTATGATTTCATTAGCCTCGCGAATCATCATTTGAAGGAATCGGTATTCTTTATCAAGTAGTGTAGTGACGGGGGCGATCCTGTACGTGTTCACAGACTGCAGACTCCCCGAAGCGTCGATTCTTCATATCAGCTATGTGTTCTTTGAAGCGGGTTTTAATTGATCTTCTAGTTTATCCTATATAAGAGAGACAACATTCATAATCAAGCTTGTACACTCCTGCATCTTGCAGAGGGACATTACACTTGACTGATTGTAAAACTGACTAATCTTCGTCGGCGGCTTGAAGCATGCTTTAATGGAAGCACGCTTCAAGATGTCGCCAATCTTCTCAGTGACACCTCTAACATATGGCAGTACAGCAGGCACTTGCTCGACTGTGGCCGGCTTCACTCGTTCACTGTGACGAAGCCGCGGGACCCGAAGCTTATTGTCGTGCAAAACTTGCTTAACGTGTTGGAGCTCGGCGGCCAGGTGTTACTGTCACAGATCCCTCATGCTCGCTGAAACAAAGATTTACCCACGGTAGCTAACCGTGAAGGATGGTGATGAGAATCACCGTTTAAATATATATCTGTATGGGTCTATTTTGCTATACATAGTTATGCCATGCCCAATGATAGCCATGGTTAACTATGACATTGGGACGTCAAATTCGGCAGTCCCCCCTGTGACCATGGGTGCTGTAAAATACTCGAAACATCGGGAATATAAAATCTATACTTAACCCAGATATTACTGAAACTTTTTTTGTTTCAGAATTAACTGATTTTTTGTACCAAAACGATGTAGAAATCATGAAAATATATTTAAAAAAATATTCGTGGTCCGGATAAGCCGGAAAACGAGTGGCGTTATAACACCCGGTAGTAAGATCGGCTACTAAAAGTAAAACATTTTTGGAATTAAATAAAACACAAAACATATGCTTAATTTATAATGGTTTATTTGCCAAGAATCTAAACTTTGGTATGATAGGAAATAAAACATATTTTTGGTTGTAAATACAGCTGACATTAACGCAAATGAAATTGTTTTTTTTTTTTACAAATAGTGCAGCGGCTTTGAGATTCTTCATATTCAATTAGATAATCAATGCAATCGTATCGCGAGGTTTCTCTATAGTTGCTGGGAGTACGGCAAGGTCCCCGTTTTTCGGTTCTTTTATACGTCTCCAATAATCCTCTGGCAACTACTCTACGAAAAGTTAAGTGGTCGTAATCGCCACCATCACTTTGTACAACTGCCAGGCATTGTGAGTAGCCATATCCAAGCTATGACAAAATAACGAAAAATACCATTTTTTTCCCCGGATCGAAGTTCTGTATAAGCCAATATTTTGGTCAGTTCTATCGTCTCCACCCATATTTTTGTTGTATGATTTTATGATAGCAGGTTGATCAATAAACACATATCTTTACAATTGTTGAGAAAATCGCTTGGCTTTGTGAAGCGGCTCAATTGTTTCCGCATAGAGGCGACACTTACGACACTACGTAAGTTGTGACATACCTATATCCGACAAAATAAAATTATTGGATAAAATATTTGAATAGCTTTTTGATTTGGTTTGGTCGTTGAAGGTTATGTCTGCTTTAAAATGTTTTCACTTATAAATTACAAGAGCTTCTAAATCAATTAATTTACTGCATGTATGTTAATATATTGCTTAAATCACCGTTACTAAAACTATTATTTGCCACTCGAAATGTTGATTTTACAAGGTACTAAACAGTGAAGATAAATACTGTGAGGAAACCTGAATTTCCGAGAAACCAAAAATTTCGACAGCACTTCCATTGCCAATTCTGCTGATTGTATAACGCCGTCAACACGCGACTGGCAAACATCTATTTTATAAATCATTTAATAGTATTTTTTATTTATTTATGCAAACTTAAAAATAAAGATCTATCGAACATTACTTTAACGAAATTATTCTTATACGTGGTAGAGCCACGCCGCTGCTATATTATGATGTTACCACGAATGGGTCGGCTCGACCAGGGAAAGACTACGCTCTCATAGAATACCAGCGTAAAATAGCGACTCAATACTTTTACGCTGGTATCCTGTGAGAGCGTGTGTTTCGTTTGTTAATTTTTTTTTATAGGATAGGGTGACAAACGAGCACACAGTCCACCTGATGGTAAGTGGCCACTGCGACCCATAGACATCTACATCTATCCTCAATAAAGACTCAAGATGCAGATGCGTTGTCACCCGTGAGGACTAAGATGGAATGCCTCTTTGCCAGTAAAAAGGGTCTCCGGTTCTCTACACTCACCATACGAAACACAGCAGCGTTAAGCTGCTATTTTACGCTGGTTTTCTGTGAGAGCGTGGTCCTTCCCCGGTCGAGCCGTCCCATTCGTGCTACAACTATGCCACTAATATAGCTGCAGCATGGCTCTACCACGTATAAAACGTATAAATGTTGACATCCGGAAATCCTTTTTATTGAAAACGAGACATTCCATTTTGGTACTCGGGGGTGACAACGCATCTGCATTTTGATTCTTAATCAGGACAGTCTGCTCGCTCGTCAACCTTATTCTATAAAAAAAAAAAACTTCAATATAATTTATTTATTCCAATAGAGAAAAAAAAAACTCTTTGGTTGTTGCCGTAAGAAAAGATTTATAAAAGTTTTAGACACAGCTCATTTCACCCTGTCGCCTTCGCTTCTCAAGTGTCACATCGACTCGCAAACTCACTAACATAAATAGAAAAAGTTATGAAATTTTTTTGCTTCATATATTCTGAAACCTTCCTTTCTATAAACCATAATTTAAGCAACAGCAATACGTATTAGTGATGGCATTAGTCAGAGTTTGGCATTTGGAGAATAGATGGGATATTTCTTCTTTTCTACCGACTTCAGAAAGGAGACGGTACTCAATTCGACTGCATGTTTTTTTATGAGTGTTATCTCATAGCTTTTTACTGGGTGAACCGATTTCGATGATTCATTTTTTATTTGAAAGCTGGTGCTTCACATGTGGTCCCATATAAATTTAATCAAGGTCTGACCTATAGTTTTGCGTTATTCTTAATACTTTATATTGAAGTCGGTTGTACAAAATTTTTAATTTTAAATTATAGTAAATAAATTTTTGAATTATCATATGTATACATAATTTATAGAATCAGACATTACTTTGCTGAAATCCATTATAATATTGAGTTTTATAAATTTAAATTTATAAGTATTAGCTAAGATCCGCGAAATAAAATAAAATGATGTGTCTTACCTAGTTTGAAGAGCACCTCCTGCCCTGCCTCAATTGCGTGCAATATCCCCGTCACTAATCCCAACACCAATACACTAGGAAAGCCAATATAGACAAGATACGATAATGATTGATAATAATAATAATAATAGATACCCATGGACTACAGCAGCCACTTACCATCTAGTAAAATCTAATTTTGCTTCACTTCAGTTGTTTTTTTTAAAACACAGCCAGGTGCTCCATTCTCAAAAAAATAAAAAATGCTTGATTATATTTTAACCGTTTTTATCATGGTTAGCCTTTATATTCGAGACTTTATAGATAATTTACAACGAAGTTCATTTTAACGATGATTAAGTACTGAAAGTTAGTGCACGTAAAGTTTACAAGCATCCCTTGTATTGTCATTTTCTAAAGTAGCTCTGGTAATAGGCTATTAGAGAAACCCTTATCTAGTTAATGAATGCCGCGAAGTAATGTTCAAAGCGTGCCATTACACAAGTCAAGCGAAAATATTTTTATCAAAGAAGCTTAAATTAATTAACTATGATCCACGTGACGAATAACAAGTCCTTGTATAAAAACATAATATACCGTATTTTTGAATCGTTCTAAATAATATGCAATTTGTTTGTTTTTCATATTTAGGTATTTGCATAAGAAAATATGTGAATTTAAAATTTTGTGATAAGTGAAATGTATAAAAGCTGTTGGTTTCCGAATAAAATACAAGAAATATTCTTACATTGTCACCCTATTCTGAGCTATGTACAAATTTTCAAGTCTCTAGCTTATCGGGAAGTTAGTTTAAAATCAATTAGTAAATTTGACACGAACAGACATTTTTGTTTTCAATAATTAAAATATATGTAATTAAAACTGTGTAGTGGCGTATGGTAGTTCAATACATGAGTCATCCCTTGAGTATCTTAGGAGAGGAAAAAAGAAAATAAAACAGGCGATGGGATAGCAGCGTCTTCCTGATAACAACAAGAAACGCCTGCCAAGCGTGGCAACTATGGCAAATATAAATGGGATAGGCCTGTGTTCAACTGGCAAACTTTGAGAGGCAGTAATGTATGAGTAGTTGCTAAAACATTCACTAATTTCGAAACAAAATTGAAGTGTAATTGTGTTACAGTTATTTGAAACCTGGAATTAAAGTTATAACGTAAAATGCGACGTAAAACTTAAATTCTCCCAGCTTTATCGCTCGTCCCTCGGGAATAATAACGTTAATTTTGATTTATGCATTCCGCCGTAAGTTACCGTTAATATTTCACATATTTAAATGACAATGTAATAATGAATCGGCAGTAACATTTTACACATTATATTTTTTTATAGATAAGGGTAACAAACGAGCACACAATCCACCTGACGTTAGGTGGATACTTTTACCTACATACTTATCATAGATTAAGATGCGTTGTCCCGCTTGAGAACTAAGATAGAATACCCATTCAATTTCATTTGAAAGAGCCTCCGGTTCTCTACACTCACCATACGAAAGCCAGCTGCATTGAGTTGCTATTTCTCGCACGTGTACTGTGTATTGCCGGTGTAAGAATATTCACAATCCCATAACATTCCGAGGGTGTTGTAAGATGCAACAGAAGGAAACAAGCCTGAAGACGGGCAGCAGCATCTTTTTTTATAAGATAGGGTGACAAACGAGCACACAGTCCACCTGATCGTAAGTGGTTGCTATGACACATAGACATCTACATTTGTCCTGAATAAAGAATCAAAATGCAGATGCGTCGTCACCCGTGAGGACTTAGTTGGAATGCCTCTTTTCCAGTAAACTGGGTCTCCGGTTCTCTTCACTTACCATATGAAACACAACAGAGTCAAGCTGCCATTTTACGCTGGTATTCTGTGAGAGCGTGGTCCTTCCCCGGTCGAGCCGACCCATTCGTGCTACAACTATACTACTTATATAGCTGCATCATGGCTCTACCACGTATATCATGTTTATCATCTTCCGGATAACAGCTAAATAATTAGGCTTAGCAATGAGTTGCTGTGCTGGGGGCCGCGGGTTCAAATCCCGCACGGAACAAGTATTTGTATGGCCTACAAATAATTGTTCCGAGTCTGGATGTTTGTCCTTGTGCAATTTGTGTTTGTAAACTGCCTCCATGATACAGGAGGAAAAACTAGTGTGGGAGTAACGTTTTCAAAAAACGAAAAAAAAAACTACGTGGCAAATATGGAAATTGGGGCTATTTGACGCAACCTATAAGGGAAGCCTATGTTCAGCCTATGGAAGCTTCTTTATTGTTTTTAATCATATTTTTGATTTATTAAGAGTTACTTTCTAATATACGGTCCGAACGCGGTTACTTTTATTTTATAAAGAATAAGGTTCACAGCTTTTGCTTTATGTTCACAAGGTTGTTTGGGGAAGCTTATTATGATTAGACACTAGAAAGTTAGTGTGCGTAAAGCTTATAGCGATCCTTATGTTAAAAGCTTTTACTGAAAGCCATAATAGGCGAAATGAGGCCTCATTTTTAGTGAAACTTATATATCAGCGTAAATGAACATTAATTAGAACTTTAATGTGACATTAGTAAAATATATTACGTTTATTTTTGGTAAGTTTATAGAGACCTTTTCTTATCCTTCCTTATCACATAATGTCAGCAGTGAATGACCACGTCTTACTGTCACATCAGGAAGATGCTGCTGCCTATCTCCTGTGCATTCTCTTACGCCGTCAATACACGTCAACTTCCCACGGCTGGGCATAGGCCACATTACTATCATTTCTAAAACAGATTTTTAGAGCAGCGTGAGTTCGCCCCGCTGGTCCAATGCCTTATGGAGGACAACTGCAATGGTTTTTAATAATTTGACAAACATGCAGGTTTTCTCACGATCCTTCACAGCTCTTAAAACTGCAATAAAAATATGAAAATTATTGGTACTGACGAGAATAAAACCCCGGTATTTCATGTACTATAAAATTTCGCTTAACCTCGTAGTTACTACTGTTCTTCATTCTTAACTCAATGTTTTCTGATGATATTTCAAACCTAATCAAAAATATTTTTATCTACTGCCAAAAGTCATTTTCTCAGTAATTTATAGTTTATGAAAGTTTCACCGCAACCGTGGACTACAGCCACCGAATAACAAAATAATTTATATAGATCCATCACAACAGTTGTCAGCTCATGATATTCGTTCTGACAATGCTCTGACACTGTTATAAAGTTGACTGAGTGCTGGTAATTATATTTAGAGAAAATCAACTTCAAAGTGAAACTTCTAAAGCTCCGAATACTCTACGACTTCAGGTTCATTTTTTATTTTTAGCTGTTTTTATTGGTGTTTGTAGCATTGACATTAGAATGTATTGTAAATTATTAATCCGAACAAAAACAGTTTCACTGTAAAAAAATCGCGCTGAGTATACTTTCAACTATAGTTACAAAAATGATGATTACATTTTTACAAAAAATTATAAAATAAAAATAAACAAGTACATAACCGTTTTAGATTCGAAAAGATAATTTGCTGGAAAAAAAGTATTAATAAAAAAAACGGTGTACTTGGTGTGCATGATTAAGGCCTGTATTAATAAACGTTACTTAACGACAAACTCAAGTGCGTAATCATATGATACGCCCTCATTACGATATCAGCATTTCAAGATCGTTGCTAATTAATAAGCACATAAAAACAGTATCTCGAAACACTGCACTTAGGAATACTGTTCTGTGACTTGCACTCAAGTACACACACTTGAGAGTCGAGTTTCGTTTAGTTAGTCAGTGTGGCACTCAGCTGATATCGTAAACCTAAACCGCATCTTGAGATATGTTTATTAATAAGATCATAACCTCAATATTGTACTCAAATGCGTGTACTTGAGCTTAGTAACGTTTATTAATACGGGCCTAAGACTTTCGATCATCCAATTTGACGTTGGAAGACGTTTTTATAACTTTTTGAATTTTGCTCGTACTATTTATTACTATAATTGACAACAAGTACACGAATTTTTTTATTAATACTTGCTTCCAGCAAAATACATTTTCGAATCTAAATTTTAACAGTGGTAGAGCCACGCGGCAGCTTTTGCTGTCGCACGGATGGGCCGGCTCGAACCGGGGTGGTACCACGACCTCACAGAATACCAGCGTGAAGTAGAGGTTTACCTCTGCGTTTCGCTTGGTGAGTGCAGGTGGCCGGAGGCCCTTTTTACTGGAAATGAGGCATTCCATCTTAGTCCTCACGGGTGACAACGCATCTGCATTTTGATTCGCAAACGAGGATAGATGTAGATGTCTATGGGCCGCAGCAACCACTTACCATCAGGTGGACTGTGTGCTCGCTTGTCACCCTTATCCTATAAAAAAAAATCAGTGACGTATTTGTTTTTTTTTATTTTATAATTTATTGTAATCATCATTTTTGTATCTATAGTTGAAAGTGTACTTGGCGAGATTTTTTACTGTGAAACTGTTTTTGTTCGGATTTCATATGTTTTTGTAAAGTAGTTCTTTTTTTTTTCAAATATAACCCTCAACACGTTCAGATCAAGAAACTTTTAGCTTTGAAATTACCTCTACCACAACCAATATGCACTTATACGATAACATGAGTAGTTTATTTAAAAAAAAAATACTTTATTCAATATATCTCATATTTTGTATCAATCAACTTTATTTTGCTACTTTAAAAAAGGTGAAAAAAAATTACGTTGACATTCGTATTTTTTTACATTATTATATTATTTTTAGAATCTAACTCTGCACTAGAAGAGGTCACTTTTATCAAAAGCGGTATTTTTAATTAATTTGAATTGATTTGACAATTTTTTAAAATGACATCAAATATAGTCTTTTGGTTACAGCATGGTGCAGGTGACAGTTTAGAGTTTAGCGTGTCTAAAGATGGAACAATGTTAAATCGATTAAAAAAAGCGATTAACGATACTCAAAACAAAGCAAAATTTATTTTTGTGAAATAAAAATTATGAAGTGGACGATATGAATGACAAGCTCGTGGAAACTGTCCATGCGGTCGGAGCTAAGTTCTGCAAAACCAAGGCTCCAAAGTCCTTGCCAGAGATCTGTCTGCCAGAAAGAGCCAACTGTCATGGCTGAGGACCGAGTGTGGTAGCATCGTTTCCGGGGCACCTGAGATTTTGAGTGAGATTGAGAGGTTCTATGGGCAGCTGTACACGTATTCGTTGGAGCCACGCGCAACTGTGAGTAACGATCCAAGAGCGAGTCTTATCCGACATTATTCCGAAGATATCCCGGACGTCAGTCTGAGCGAGATTAGAATGGCTCTCCAGCATCTTAAAAACGGCGAGGCCCCAGGCGACGATGGAATTACAGTGGAACTTCTGAAAGCGGGTGGAAAACCGGTACTTGAAGTCCTTCAGAAGCTCTTTAATTCCTTCCTGCATGGTGGAATTACACCGGAGGCGTGGAGCAGAAGTGTGGTGGTCTTGTTCTTCACGAAAGGTAACAACGCTCTCTTGAAGAACTACAGACCGATTTCCCTTCTGAGCCGCGTCTACGTGCTGTTTTCGAGAGTCATTACGAATCGTCTTGCGCGCAGACTTAACGACTTCCAGCCTCCCGAACAAGCCGGTTTCCGAAAAGGCTTTAGCACCATAGACCACATACATACCCTTCGACAAGTTGTACAGAAGTCCAGGGAGTACAATTTGCCACTATGCCTGGCGTATCTAGACTATGAGAAAGCCTTTGATTCCGTCGAAATTTGGGCGGTGCTGCAGTCCCTTCAGCGGTATCAAGTTGACTGTCGGTATATCGAAGTGCTGAAGTGCTTGTACTGTAGGGCTACGATGGCTATCCGAGTACAGAATCAGAGTATGAAACCTATCCAATTGCAGAGAGGATTAAGACAGGGTGACGTTATATCCCCGAAACTCTTCACCGCTGCATTGGAAGACATTTTCAAGCTTCTGGACTGGAAAGGATACGGTATTAACATCAATGGCGAGTACATCATTCACCTTCGATTTGCCGATAATACAGTCCTTATGGCAGAATTGCAGGAGGATCTAAGCACCATTCTCAATGACCTCAATAGTGTCTCCCAACGGATAGGTCTTAAGATGAACATGGACAAAGCAAAGATCATGTTCAATGTCCATGTCACCTCTACGCAGGTAGTTGTTGGGAGCAATAAGCTCGAAGTTGTTGACGAGTATGTTTATGTACTAGGTAAGTACAACTTCGACCGAGAGGTCAATCGACGGATTCAACTCGGCTGGGCAGCGTTCAGGAAACTACGACACATCTTCTCGTCAGACATTCCTCAAAACCTTAAAACGAAATTATACAACCAGTGCGTGTTGCCAGTGATGACTTTCGGATCTGAGACGTGGTCCTTCAATGCTGGTCGTATGAGGAAGCTCAAGGTCGTTCAGCGAGCTATGGAGAGGGCTATGCTCGGAGTTTCTCTGCGTGATAAACTTAGAAATGAGGATATCCGCAGTAGGACCAGAGTGACTGACATAGCCCAACGGGTTAGTAAGCTGAAGTGGCAGTGGGCCGGCCATATAGTTCGAAGAACCGACAACCGATGGAGAAGAAAGGTTCTTGAGTGGCAGCCTCGTACCGGTAGGCGAAGTGTAGGGCGATCCCCCACGAGATGGAGTGACGACCTGGTAAGACGTGCAGGAAGTCGATGGATGCAGGTGGCTCAGGACCATGCTTTGTGTCATTCCTTGGGGGAGGCCTATGTTCAGCAGTGGACTTATGAAAGGCTGTAATGATGATGTAAATTTTAATTATAGTTTAATACAAGTTATGGCATTATAGTTACATACTATACTATGTATTAATTTGAAAATAAAAGGATCTTTTATTTTATGTTAATTGCAACATTTTTCTTGACATTAAAAGAAATAAAATGACTACCAGTACCTTTGATTTCTGGTAAGACGTTGACTACACCTGCAGCTTTACAAGTTACGAGTGCTAGTGCCTTTCGCTATAGTGTTATATAAGTGTTTCCAGATCCAGTAGGTCAAATATCAGGACGCAAGGTAATAATCGAGAATTCGGTTTACAAATCTAGTAAAATAAAAAAAAAAAGCCGGTTTTTTGTAGGCATTTTGCCCGCTATGAGTTATACTGAAGTATTTTTGATACAATGCGCAATATGATGATTTCTTATATTTATTTTAAAATGCGTCATATGCTTCGTAATTATTTTTTGGGACTGAGCTAATGAACGAATAATTTATCGTCCAAACATCGGAAAAACTGCATAGTGGTCTATGTGCGTTTTTCTTTTTTGGCATATATCAGAACTTTCTGAACGTTTAGTTAATGTTGCAGACTCTAAATTTTCTGAATTTTTTGAGTAAAATAATAAATTCTATGAACCCAGAACGCGTTCACTTCAAAAAAACGGCATCGTAGGTATAATAAAAAAGCACACATTCATTCATAATCAAATTATGACACCAAACACACAGATAAAATCCTTGCATCGCACGCATAATGTCACATTATTTATTGAAAACAACAATACCTACAACCGCTTGAAGAAATTGTTTAGTGGAAAACTGACCCACAAGACCTTTGCATTTCTCTAAATGTGCTTATCTAAACCGCAGCATGTAAATTAGGGTACTGTACTTATTACCACTAAAATAATTAAAAAAAACCTCCCACCCGCCCTCAATCGCGCGTACTATACCCGTCGCCGTCGATCCCAGCACTACCATCCCCAGCACCACCACACTAGGCACGACACACCACTCTCGAAAATACGACTCGTTTTTGGCATTTACACGAGGCATCCTCAGGTGAAGTAGACTCTGTGGAGGCTGGCCGTTAAGACCAGGAATTAAGCAAATTAGTTTATAACAACCCCATTATAATGTATTTCCGCAAAGTAACGCCTGATTCTATTAATTATGGATCGTGTATGGCATCCATATACTTTTTTAATTAATTTAATACTTACTAACATTAAAAACTAATACTTATTCGATTAAAATAAATGTGTAAAAATAAAGTAGTGTAAAACTTTCTAATATATCATAAATATAATGTTTGATTATTATACTTCTTTGTTTCATGAAATTAAACTCATTTTTATAGATTGTATCGTGTTTAATTTAACGTGTTAATTCCCAACGTTTCATTTCTCTTCAAAATGATTATTTATTCAATATAATGTATATATTTAACTGGTGATAAAAACATCGAAAAAAATCGATATCTCGTTCATATTCATGATATTCGATGTTTTTAAAATCGATGTTTCACCTTCGAAAATATCGATGTTCTAATATCGATGTTTTTAATGAGCGATGTTGCATCCTTACCGCCATACCAATATTCTCAAGATAAGGATCTGCTTAGACGCCTTGAGATACTATCGCCAACTGTTTGCTGGCTCAAGTTGCCGTCAAAATCTCCCAAAGGCTACGCATTGTGACGCATTAACATATTGTAAAGCAGTGTACTATACTCGTATAGGATTATTATCATTTGATACTGAGATAAATGAAAACATGACTTAAAAGACAATCATCCAAGCCAACAATCTTTAAAAAATACATAAACATAAGTAAAACTCTTTCGTAGAATCGAAAAACGGCGCGAGCGAAAATTTGAGATATTGAAAAGTATTAAATAATTGAAAGATCCAAATAATTTTAGTGATATATGGAAACAATTAATAAATAAAATGATAAATGACTGTATAGTGTTAATGTTTCGTTAATAAGTAAAAATATGAAGTTAAAAATTTGTTGAGGTTATGTTGACATCTGATTCGAGAATATAAACACTAGTCACGCCTACACGTTTACATACATATACATATGTTGAACGTATACTTGGCGCGAGACACTACAGCGTCTCCGGATAGGAAATAAAATTAAAAGCAGTGAAATTATTCACAATGCAATAGAAATTCAGATAGGCAGTGAAACAATTATAAATATACGATTGCTAGTTATTCATAAATTTATTCACCTTAATCATAAAAGTCTAAATCAATTTCAGATATTTTGAAATCTGTTCTCTCTCTTTTCACTAAGTGGATATAGAAAGAGACGAGTATATATAATATATACTTGTCTCTTATATACTACTATACATACCTGTTTTTCACTAAATGTATATAAAGAGACAGGTATATAATATAATTAATACTTTATTTAAATAAGCGATAAACAACGATTATATAAGTAAGGCCGTATATTGTCCTATTTGTTGAATTTGAGCTATGTTCAACTGTTAATGTTGAGGTTTATGTTATTAGCGAAGTAAGTTATTACTGTCGGACAAAGTTCGCGAGTTGCGACCGACGACGGTACAAAGGCTTAGGTGTATTAATGAACTAAAGAGTTATTTCCTTAATTCCACGAATAACTTCTAACGGATTGAGCTAGTTGTTAGCTTTTATGTCTACGGCTTAGTTGTTTGTAATAATGTATTAAGGACTTTATAATAAAGTTAAAGTAACGGTATATATGCATGCCACTGGCACAGGTCTCCTCTCGTTTCTTTCAGGTTTAGGGAAGTGTCCGACGCGGTACCCCAATGCGTTTTGTCAGATTTCACGTCTTCAATTCTTTTATTTAACTGATTTCCTATCATATCATATATATTTTAGAGAGTGGTAGAGCCACGCGGCAGCTTTTGCTGTCGCACGGATGGGCCGGCTCGAACCGGGGTGGTACCACGACCTCACAGAATACCAGCATGAAGTAGAGGTTTACCTCTGCGTTTCGTTTGGTGAGTGCAGGTGGCCGGAGGCCCTTTTTACTGGAAATGAGGCATTCCATCTTAGTCCTCACGGGTGACAACGCATCTGCATTTTGATTCGCAAACGAGGATAGATGTAGATGTCTATGGGCCACAGCAACCATTTACCCTCAGGTGGACTGTGTGCTCGTTTATCACCCTTATCCTAAAAAAAAATTTCTATCAACGTTTTCCTTCAATGCTGAGCAAAGAAATAATAAGCACTAAATATTGTAATTAACAATTTCAGCTAGCCGGGATCGCACCTTGTTTGTATATCGCCGCTACTAACCTATAATGCAAAATAAAAATATATAGGAATATGAGACGCTTTCAATGTGAATGTAGAGAACCGGAGACCATTATTATTGGAAACAAGGTATTCCATCTTAGTCCTCAGGAGTGTGAACACATATTTTCATTATTAACCGAGAATCTATTGGTATCTATTGGCCACAGCATACACCTAGTGGATTGTGTATTCGTTTGTCATCCTTAGGGTACGTACAGATTAAGTAACATGTTGTATAACTTTTGTTATATAACACGTCCACATTATGTTACATTGTTTTTCAACATTGCAACATATAACAATAGTGTGCACAATAACAACGCATTATAACAATGTTATATGACATTGTTCGTCCTAGTTTATTGACTAGAGTTATATAACTTGTTTAATAACATTCAGTCTCCACATTACTGAAACAACATGTTTCAGTAATGTCGAGACAGAATGTTATATTACATAAATGTATATTATATTCAATGTTTTATAATATGTTATGTTATATAATATGTTATGTTATATAATATGTACACACCGTTAGATATTCTATAAATACCCTAACTAATTTTAATTGTCTTTTTACGAGTTTGTACGCAATGTAAACAAAGGCTACGATATAAAAAGAAAGGGAACTTCTATTAGTCTCAGTGGCGTCGTAAAAATTCAAGTCGCGTCGGTCCAAGCTCCATGTGTCTGTGTCACGCAAACGTCCACCTCGCGTTTAATGTGGCCCTTATTTTAGTTTAGCGGGCGCAAGCTATGGTACAAGATTTACGCTGAGCTAAAACTGATGTTATGATTTTTTTTCGAATATTTTCAAATGAGAACTTCTTTAGAATCGTTGTGATTTGAAACTCGATGAAACGAAAAAGCGATACTAAATAACCGGCGAAGTGCGAGTCCGACTCGCACGTGAAGGTTCCCGTACCACCGTAATACACGTTTCTAGTAGGGGAGCCCCTATTAATTTTTAATTTATTTTAATTTGTATTTGTTGTTATAGCGGCAACAGAAATACACAGTCTGTGAAAATTTCAACTGTCTATCTATTAGTAATAGGGTCCCGTTAGATATCCTTTGGCTACGGAACCCTAAAAAAAGATAAAAAATATATAATAGATTTAGCCTGTGAGAGAATGTGACAGAATAAAGTAAAAAGTGTTTCCTATTACCTATAATATAATTAATATAATATAATGGATATAATGTAATTTTTAATTTTGGTAACAATATTATCTATACAAATAAATAAAATTAAAGTGTCTGTTTGTAATGTCAAAATAACAGCTTTTTACTAAATGCAAATGAAAGTATTTACGATACTTATAACAAAAACAAAACTTTTAAAAATTTTGTCTGTCTGTATGTCTATCAGTATGTCTGTCTGTTTGTTCCGGCTAATCTCCGAAATAGCTGGGCCAATTTTGACGGGACTTTCAATAACAAATACCTGATGTTATAAGAAGTAACTTAAGCTACTTTTATTTTAGAAAAAGAATTGGGGTTCCGCGCAAAATAATTAAAACTTAAAATTATCCTATTCCTGGTACTCCGAATTGGTTTAATTCTCTCCAAGTTTAGTTTTCTGGAGGTTTCACTTTACCACGTGTAAACTATTTTTCCCCTTTATTTATTTAGGGGCTTTTATCCCGAACGGATATGTCAGACCCATAACACCGCAATCTTATTGACACAGTTGAAGAAAAAACTTTATTGAGTACTAGAATTAATAGTGTTAGATAACCATTTTAACCAAAAATTTTGCAGCATCTATCAGTGGTTTTGCTGACAGAAGAAACTCCTATGAAGAAACTCCTAAATCGTACATATTTATCTTAAAACTTTTTAACAATGATCTTCCTCCTAACTGAACACACTCCATTAATAATTGCTGAATATCATTAATTTCTTTCAAATATGTTTTTTATAGTATTATGATGATAAACGAGCATATCTGTAAACATAAAATTTGCTACTCATTATCTCTCCTCGATTAAGAATCAAAATACAGATGCTTTCATACAACTTAGGACTATGGTGCCTCTTTTCCAGTAAAAAAGGTATTCGGTACTCTACACTCACCATACGAAGCATTAATCTGCTATTTCACGCTGGTTTCCTGTGTGGTCCTTCGTTCAAGTTGACCCATTCGTGCACATCCACAATAGCTGTAGCATTTCTCTACCACGTATATTTAAATGCATTCCATCTTAGTTCACAGAGATGACACACACATAATATGTAGCCTTATTTGTTTAAAGTTGGTAGTAGGTGTCAATTGGCTGCTGTAGCCACTTACTATCAGGTGGACTATCACTTCAAGGTTATGTTGACATCTGATTCGAGAATATAAACACTAGTCACGCCTACACGTTTACATACATATACTCGTACATATGTTGAACGTATACTTGGCGCGAGACACTACAGCGTCTCCGGATAGGAAATAAAATTAAAAGCAGTGAAATTATTCACAATGCAATAGAAATTCAGATAGCCAAAAACAATTATAAATATACGATTGCTAGTTATTCATAAATTTATTCACCTTAATCTTAAAAGTCTAAATCAATTTAAGATCTGTTCTCTCTCTTTTCACTAAGTGGATATAAAAAAAGACAAGTATATATAATATATACTTGTATCTCATATACTATTATACATACCTGTTTTTCACTAAATATATATAAAGAGACAGGTATATAATATAATTAATACTTTATTTAAATAAGCGATAAACAACGATTACATAAGTAAGGCCGTATATTGTCCTATTTGTTGAATTTGAGCTATGTTCAACTGTTAAAGTTGAGGTTTATGTTATTAGCGAAGTAAGTTATTACTGTCGGACAAAGTTCGCGAGTTGCGACCGACGACGGTACAAAGGCTTAGGTGTATTAATGAACTAAAGAGTTATTTCCTTAATTCCACGAATAACTTCTAACGGATTTAGCTAGTTGTTAGCTTTTATGTCTACGGCTTAGTTGTTTGTAATAATGTATTAAGGACTTTATAATAAAGTTAAAGTAACGGTCTATATGCATGCCACTGGCACAGGTCTCCTCTCCTTTCTGAAAGCATTTTGTCAGATTTCACGTCTTCAATTCTTTTATTTAACTGATTTCCTATCGACGTTTTCCTTCACTGCTGAGCACAGAAATAATAAGCACTAAATATTGTAATTAACAATTTCAGCTAGCCGGGATCGCACCTTGTTTGTATATCGCCGCTACTAACCTATAATGCAAAATAAAAATATATAGGAATATAGAGAGGCTTTCAATGTGAATGTAGAGAACCGGAGACCATTATTATTGGAAACAAGGTATTCCATCTTAGTCCTCAGGAGTGTGAACACATATTTTCATTATTAACCGAGAATCTATTGGTATCTATTGGCCACAGCATACACCTAGTGGATTGTGTATTCGTTTGTCATTCTTAGGGTGCGTATAGATTAAGTAACATGTTGTGTAACTTTTGTTATATAACACGTCTACATTATGTTACATTGCTTTTCAACATTGCAACATATAACAATACCGTGCGCATTAGAATAACAACGCATTATAACAATGTTATATGACATTGTTCGTCCTAGTTTATTGACTAGAGAAAAATACTCTCTAGTTATTTAACATTTCTGTCACGTTATATAACCCGTTTTATAACATTTTTATCCCCACATTACTGAAACATGTTGTTTCAGTAATGTGGAGACTGAATATTATATTACATAAATGTATATTATATTCAATGTTTTATAACATGTTATTTTATAATATATGTACGCAATGTTAGATATTCTATAAATACACTAACTAATTTTAATTGTCTTTTTACGAGTTTGTACGCAATGTAAACAAAGGCTACGATATAAAAAGAAAGGGAACTTCTATTAGTCTCAGTGGCGTCGTAAAAATTCAAGTCGCGTCGGTCCAAGCTCCATGTGTCTGTGTCACGCAAACGTCCACCTCGCGTTTAATGTGGCCCTTATTTTAGTTTAGCGGGATATGGTACAAGATTTACGCTAAGCTAAAACTGATGTTATGATTTTTTTTCGAATATTTTGAATTAAGAACTTCTATAGAGTCGTTGTGATTTGAAACTCGATGAAACGAAAAAGCGATATTAAATAACCGGCGAAGTGCGACTCGCACGTGAAGGTTCCCGTACCATTGTAAATACACTTTTCTAGTAGGCGAGCCCCTTTTAATTTTTAATTTATTTTAATTTGTATTATTTGCTGTTATAGCGCCAACAGGAATACACATTCTGTGAAAATTTCAACTGTCTACCTATTACGGATCATGAGATACAGCCCGCTGACAGACAGACGAACTAACGAACGGACGGACAGCAGAGATTTAATAATACGGTCCCTTTGGATACCCTTTGGAACCCTAAAAAAGATAAAAAATATACATTTATAGGATTTAGCCTGCGAGAGAATGTGATATAATAAAGTAAAAAGTCTTTTCTATTACCTATAATATAATGGATATAATTTAATTTTTAATTTTGGTAACAATATTATCTATACAAATAAATAAAATTGAAGTGTCTGTTTGTAATGTCAAAATAACAGCTTTTTACTAAATGCAAATGAAAGTATATTATACGATATTTATAACAAAAACAAAACATTAAAACAAAATTCTGTCTGTATGTCTATCAGTCTGTCTGTCTGCTTGTTCCGGCTAATCTCCGAAATAGCTGGGCCGATTTTGACGGGACTTTCAATAACAAATACCTGATGTTATAAAAAGTAACTTAAGCTACTTTTATTTTAGAAAAAGAATTGGGGTTCCGCGCTAAATAATTAAAACCTAAAATTATCCTATTCCTGGTACTCCGAATTGGTTTAATTCTCTCCAAGTTTAGTTTTCCGAAAGTTTCACTTTACCGCGTGTAAACTATTTATTTTTCCCTTTATTTATTTAGGGGCTTTTATCCCGAACGGATATGTCAGACCCATAACACCGCAATCTTATTGACACAGTTGAAGAAAAAACTTTATTGAGTACTAGAATTAATAGTGTTTGATAACCATTTTAACCAAAAATTTTGCAGCATCTATCAGTGGTTTTGCAGCTACAGTTGAAGAAACTCCTAAATCGTACATATTTATCTTAAAACTTTTTAACAATACTCTTCCTCCTAACTGAACACATTCCATTAATAATTGCTGAATATCATTAATTTCTTTCAAATATGTTTTGTATAGTATTATGATGACAAACGAGCATGTCTGTAAACATAAAATTTGCTACTCATTATCTCTCCTCGATTAAGAATCAAAATACAGATGCGGTCATACCACTTAGGACTTTGGTGCCTCTTTTCCAGTAAAAAAGGTTTTCGGTACTCTACACTCACCATACGAAGCATTAATCTGCTATTTCACGCTGGTTTCCTGTGTGGTCCTTCGTTCAAGTTGACCCATTCGTGCACATCCACAATAGCTGTAGCATTTCTCTACCACGTATATTTAAATGCATTCCATCTTAGTTCACAGAGATGACACATATAATATGTAGCCTTATTTGTTTAAAGTTGGTAGTAGGTGTCCATTGGCTGCTGTAGCCACTTACAATCAGGTGGACTATCACTTAACTTGACACTTTCATTAAAAAAACCGCGTAGGTTCTCTTCTAAGACCTATATTCATACTCAATAAAGAATCAGACGAGAAGTGAATGATGTACTTGGACAAAATGATAACCATACCGTCAATATTTTTTTAGTATTGTGCCAGTTCCTAACAAAAAAAAGGAAATGTGCCAGTACGGATGTCCTTGTTAAAAATACAAGAATAACGTTACAAAGTTCGGGCCGTTGAAAATAAAAGGCATCTGAGTCCACTCCCGCCGACACCCCTCATTTCAACCCTCGAAAAGCCTCGTAAACGAGAAACAGCACACGATCGCTTTTTACGTACCGACTACATTAAGCCGCATATTTCTGCCGACTGCTATAAAAAGTCGTACGGTTGGCCAGGTCCGAAATTACAAACATTTATCGAATAATTTCTGCGAATGAAAATCTCATCACAAACGTAATTTTTTGTACACTTCTATACGACGCATTTAACCACAACTTTATTAAAATGTGCTCAAGCCGTAAAATTGAATATTCATCTTTGTTGAAAAAGAACATGAAGAAATGGTTTATTCTACGTAGCCAATGTAGAATTTATACAAAAAAAGAAAGATTTTAATAGATGATGATTTCTTATATAATTTATAATTGCGATAGTTGCAACTTGGTTTTCACGTCACTTCGCAGTCTATGACATCAGGATGTCATCAAACACGTCAGTCCCGTCCGGGACGAAAGGTGCTGTAAAGTGTCCGAAACGTTGATAAATTAAAAATGTTAAAATTAAACGCGATAAAATCCGCAATATTATTTTTATTACAGTTTAATATTGTGGTAACACATAATGGGAAACTTTACAAAGGTGGTGTGGGCAACACTCTCTCTCTCTGGACAAGTTAACCAAATGTGTGTACTAATAAAATTCGTGAATTAATTAATTTCGCGTTTCAATGAACATATCAAATTATTATTATAACCTAATAATATAAATAACTAGAAAAATCAAATACAACAAATATATATATTACGTTTTCCATTTATTAAAATAGAACTCAGCCTTACAATTGATGTGTATTACAAACTTTTTAAAAGCAAAGTATACAAAATAAGAGAACCTAACAATGTTGATAACAGTTTGAATTAAAGGTTTATATAGATAACTAGTTGTTCCCTGCGAGTTTGTCCGCGTCGAAATTATTAAGATTGAATTTAATGTGTTCTAATTTTTTGCGCGGAATCTTTATTCTTTTTCTAAAATAAAAGTAGCCTAAGTTGCTCCTTATAACATCAGCTATCTGCCATGAAAAACAGACAGACAGACAAATTGTTTTTTTACTATAAATACCGTGTATAATTTTATACGCTTTTAGTAAAAATATGTTATTTTGACATTGCAAACAGATACTTCTTTTTATAATTTTTTCTAACTGGCTTTACGGCTCTGGGTTCTAGTCCTTTTGAGCCTGAAGTTACAATGTATAATTATCCTTCATAGTACACTGCTTCACAATATGTTGAAGCGTCACATTGTGCAGCCCTTGGGAAATTTTTACGGCAACTTGAGCCAGCAGACAACTGACAGTTGGCGATAGTATCTCAAGGCGCCTAAGCAGACACACAACTTATCTGGATAATGATATCACCATCAGAGCTCTTGTTTCATAGGCACTTAATACACAAAATCGTACCACTTTTACATACATAGGTCCAATTTAAACCATTATTTAAACAATAATACAGGAGCAGCAAACCGCCGCCGGTCAAGTTACCGCCAAAACTAAGCCAGAGGCAAACAATAACGCCAGGGCCTTGCATTATTCTGCAGTTGAATTAGAGTAACTGGCATTTCCCAAATGATTTGTAAGCAAAAGTGGTAATGGGCAGTCCGTATAGCTTGAAGAACCGACAACCGATGGAGGAGAATGTTCTCGATTAGCAGCCTTGTACCAACAAGCAAAGTGTATGGCGGCTTCACACTAGGTGTTTTTTTAAAAATATATTATAATGTCCTCCAAACGAAATTTCGTTCACGACAACCAGTCTCAACGCGGACTAACCATCTACACTCAGCACAAGTACACTCTCTATTCCCTCACTCGCATAGTCAGGTAATCCGACACTACCGGAGAGAGATTAGATACAGGAGCAAAGGCTTTACGTGTTTTCCGAGGCACGGGGGTGAGACACCGCCAACTTCCTGACTCCGGACGGCTACTGAGAATTTCTTCACATAAAAACCCAATAATCGATTGTGACCCGGCCAGGGATTCAACCCTAAGACCTCATGATTAGCAACCGCGTTAACGACTACTATACTAACGAGACAGGGACCAACTAGATGAAATAACGACCTAGTAATAGAAGTAATATATCGATGCATACAGGAGGCTTATGATCGCGCTTTGTAACATTCCTTGGGGGCGGCCTATGTTTAGCAGTGGACTTGTGATGGGTTGCAGTGACAATTATGATTAAGGAAAATGCAGTAGAAATGCTGTCTTTTGAGTATGTTAGGGGTGACTCTCAATAATAGGGCGAAACATTGTGTCATAAGATAAAAGAGTTTTTTGCAATATGATGTTGTGATCAGGATTAAAAAAGGAATGCTTCGTTAGTTTGATCATGTAAAAAAAATTAAGAAAGAGTGATTAAGCAAATTTATGTTGTATAACGAATAGCAGAGCCAAAATTGGACATCCTGGATAGACGCTTATTACCATAGAAAATAGACCAAATTAAGAGTAACCTTAACCGATGAGCATGCTAGCATTTGTAGGTGTGTCAGAATCGTACCAATTGAAAGACCGTAATCTCAGACTTTTTTTATAGAAGAAGGTGAAAACAAGCATGCGGCTTCCCTGATGGTAAGTGTCAATCTCTGCCCATGAACAACAGTAACATCAGGGGACTTGCAGCTGCGTTGCCGGCCTTAAAAGAAAGCTCGTTTTTTAAAGGTACCCAAGTCGTATCGGTCCGGAAAAATTAAAAACTGGCCTGTCTCTGCCTGCCCCTATGGTTGACAGACGAAAGTGTTTAGGTATGTCCGTTAACAATGTTTATGTGTATTATATGATACGTGACTATTAACCCAGTCCCTTAACCTCGTATCACATTCAAAATATACAAAGGAGGCCTCGTTAGCCGACATTTCTGACAAAGCGAAAATTGAAACGTTGCAAAAAGAAATCGCTAACAAGTGGAGAGAGTCAACCGACTCGCCGAGTAAATACAATTCAGTTTGTGTTCCCAATGTAAACCGAATTTTCTTAGCGCCTTAACGAGTTATGTTGTTCGGGCTTCATCACATTTCGTCCGCTATTCAATTCCTAATTTTATTTTTCAGGTCAGAAAGGATATTATTATTGCTATGTTGGTGATGTCATTATTTGTGCCAGACGTCTTCGCAAGTTTGACTTTGCTTCCCTTCATCAATCTGAGTGATTTTACGTCTGATTTACTTTTAAGGGTGACAAACGAGCACCCAGTTCAACTGATGATTAGTGGTCACTGTGGCCAACGTATTACTAACGAAAAACTACATTATGTTGTGTATTATGTTCTTTACGGCGTATTAGAGACATTTTGTAACTATATTATGGATGGTTCGCCTAGGGACTGACCACGTGTTTCGTATGGTGCGTGTAGAGAATCGGAGATTCTTTTCACAGGAAACGAGGCATTCCATCTTAGTCCTCAGAGGTGAAAATGCATCTGGATTTTGATTCTCAATCGGGGATTGATGTAGGTGTTTGTGGAGATGGTTTTATAGACTAAGAGAGACAAATGAGCACGCAGTCCATATGATGGAAAGTAGATATTGCGATATATTTCTCCTCCATTACAATTTAAAATGCAGATGCTTTGTCACCCTTGAGGACTAATATGGAATGCTACATATCTAGTTCAAAACGGTATCCGGTTCTCTACACTTACTGGTCCAAGCCTCCCTAATCAAACCAGCCATAATGTAGCTGCAGAATGACTGACACTGATACTATATTTATTTTACAGAAGGGGGCCATAAGAACAATCTATGATTTAAAGCCTAAAGATTCGCTGCGACAAAAATTTAAGAAAATTAATATATTAACTTTGGCTTCTATGAAATTATTTTCTTTTCTATTCTAATGTATTGACATTTATGAAAATGTAATATACATACGTTTTCCGTATGGTGAGTGTAAAGAACCGGAGACCGTTTTTACTGGAAACGAGGCATTCTATCTCGGTCCTCAGGGGTAACAACGCACCAGTGTTCTGATTCTTAATCGAGGAAAGATGTAGATGTCTGTGGATCACAGCATCCATTTACCATCAGGTGGACTGTGTGCTCGTTTGTTACCCATATTCTATTAAAAAAGAGGATGACGCATATGTCAACCATCGTCCTCCTCAGCGTTCATAAGATCGGACATTTGATACGTCTATAATACACTTGCCGTTTACGACACCCACGAGATGAATTTAGTTTCGCCACTAATACACAGTTTAATCTATTTAGTTTTGTGAATACTGCTAAATAATAATAAATCACAATCCAATAACCAACACACACAAAATGAACCAAAAAAATCCATAACTAATATGAAAAAATGAATTCAAATATTTTCTTTTCTTTTAATATTGTTTGTTGAAATGTACAAAGTAATTTTATTTCGGGTTTCATGTTGATTTCTTAACAGCGAGAACGTGCCAACATCGCAGGATTTATTCAGTATTTTAAATTTACCTGGCAAACGGGAACGAGCTAGCTTGGAACATTTATAAAGGCGCTCGTGAAAATAATATTTCATATTTACAAATTATTAAAATTAGTAAGTTAACGAATGTTAAGTTTTTGTGAATGTTGCCGATCGACAGGACATGTGATGATTGCCAAGAATGTAGCCTAGATCCCTCTTGGCATTATTTTCTATCTGTTTGTAAAGTATCATCATACTTGATTCAGCCATTCCGGTTACTTATGTCTTAATAGCATATAACTCCCTGAGCTTAATGGAAGTCAGCTGTTATTCAAATCTTACAGGCAGACTCTTCAATTTTACTTGTAGGTATAGATGTTTTTAAAATAATATATAAAACTATATTATACGATTTATACCTTAAGGCATTACCTGCGCCTATAAATTTACCCTTTATATTTCTTACAAAACTGAATTGACAAAGTTTATGCCAGAAAGTTCTCATAGCTTACGAAAGGTGGCGGTATAACGACCTCGTTACTCTAGGCGTATGATATCATACCAGCGATGGACCGACGTCAGAGGTGCAAGACGTCTGGCGGAGTGTCAATAACATGGAAGAGGCCCATGTCTAGTAGTGGATTTTGCAGGCTAAAGAAGAAGCATAAGAAATTAAACCATACCAGATACGCGAGTCTGCTTCTTCTTTTTTGCGGCGGTTTGGTAAAATTCGCCAATGACATTTTGAATGGAATAGAATAGAAATAGAATAGAATGATTTTTATTCAATATGGATTATTACATAATACTTATTGAAAGTCATTATTTTATTTACCACTGGTTCGGAAAATACCTCTGTCCTGGGAAGAACCAGCAAGAAACCCAGCGGGACTTTTTTTTTAAACATAATTTCACTTAACAATAATTTTGTTTATACAATTTTAAATGAATTTTCATAGAACCAGCATGGTGGCGATCACCTTATTCCCAGGGGTTATTTTCATTCATGTATTCCTTGATATTATAATAACCCTTTTTGTACAGTTTTTCTTTAATAAAACTTTTAAACTTGTTTATTGACAAACTTTGAACATGTTCTGGGATTCTGTTGTAAAAGCGTATACATTGCCCCATAAATGAATTACTAATTCTGTGGAGTCTTGTAAGTGGCATTACAAGCTTATGTTTGTTCCTAGTGTTTAAGGTATGAACATCCTTATTCTTATTAAAGCTATTTATGTTTTTATGTACATACATTACATTTTCATAAATATATTGCGATGCCAAAGTTAATATGTTTATTTCTTTAAATTTTTCTCTAAGGGACTCTTTACAATTTAGATTATAAATCGCCCGTACGGCTCTCTTTTGCAAAACAAATATAGCTTCAATATCAGTCGCATTACCCCATAGCAAAATTCCATAAGACATTACGCTATGAAAGTAACTAAAATACACTAACCTAGCTGTTTCAACATCTGTGAGACTTCTAATCTTTCTTACAGCATATGCTGCAGAACTAAGTCTGCTTGCTAATTTAGATATATGGGGGCCCCATTGAAGTTTCGCGTCAATAGTAATACCGAGAAAAACAGTGGTATCCACAAGACCCAACTCCTCCCCATTTAAGAGCACATTGGTTTTCGAATGTTTTACATTAGGTATTGTAAATTTAATACATTTTGTCTTATTGCCGTTTAAGAGCAAATTGTTGGCGTTAAACCAATGTACTAGTTTCGATAGAGCATTATTTACATCGTCATATTTAATTGACTGCCGTTTCAATTTGAAAATTAAAGAGGTATCGTCAGCAAATAATACTATATCGTGATTGTCCCCTACAAGATAAGGTAAGTCATTAATATAGATTAAGAACAGGAATGGGCCAAGAATCGAGCCCTGAGGAACGCCCATTGATACTACCGATCCGGAGGAACATTTACCATTAATGACGACTTTTTGAGTTCTGTTACTTAAATATGAAGTAATAAGTTTAAGCGCCAAATTTTTTACACCGTAATGTTGTAGTTTCCTGATTAATGTATCATGATGAACACAATCGAAAACCTTGGAAAGGTCACAGAAAATACCTAAGGCATCTTGTGAATTCTCCCAGGCATTAAAAATATATTTCATAAGCTCAACACCGGCGTCAGACGTCGAGCGACCCCTTGTAAAACCAAATTGATTTTTATGAAGTAATTTATTTGTATTAAAAAAAATTAACAATTGATCCAAAATTATTTTTTCAAAAATTTTACTGAGAGTTGGTAGTACAGAAATAGGTCTATAATTAGCGGGGTCCAATGTACTACCAGATTTAAATAAAGGTATTACTTTACTATACTTCATTAAATCAGGAAACACACCAGAATCGATACAAGTATTAAAAATAATAGCAAGATGAGGTGCAATTAAATCTATTATGGACGCAATCACTGTAACGGAAATCCCCCACAAATCTGCGGTTTTCTTTACATCAATGGTTTTGAAGTATTTTACAATATTATGCGGTAATACTTTTTCAAATCTAAATTCTTTTAAACAGGTATTAACATTCTGTTTAAGTAATGATTCGGCGACAGTTGGAGAAGCCTTTAATGACTCTGTTGTCAAGATAGGAACATCAGTGAAATATTTCTCAAACACTGCTGCAACTTCTTGATTTGATTTAGTCAATTCATTATTAATTTTTAATTGATAGTTTGAATTACGAGGTTTCTCTTTACCGGTTTCGCTGTTAATTATACTCCACGTCATTTTTATTTTATTCTTAGCTGTCTTAATTTTGTTACTAATATGTATTGATTTGGCTGTGGAGCAAACTCTTTTAAACATTTTAGAATAATTTTTTACATATTCTTTAAAAGCATCGGAATGATTATACGATCTTTCATGGTAAAGGTCATATAACCTTCGTCTACTTTTATGAATTCCTACTGTCGCCCACTCATTAAATGCCTTGCGACTGTTTCTGGAGAATGTTTTAGAAGTGAATGTTTTATTAAATTCATTGTTTATAAAGGTAAATAATTCTCTATATAAATAGTCTGCATTGTTCTTATAAGAAAGGGATGGAAGGATTTTTAACATATTACTTCTAAATCTCTCCAGGCGTTTTGCATTAATAGGAACAAATGGAAAATGACAGCTGATGTTATAGTTCAATTAAAGTAAGAGTCTGTGATAACACAAGAGATTACTTTTCCTCTCAGAATTTGGACAAATCTATCTGTTGAATTACCCAGAATAAATAACAAACACAGGTGTCAGAATCTTATTAGTATGAAAAAAGTGTACCGTGATACCCGTGTCACTCTAAACTTTAGCAGACAAAACATGACAAATCATAAATGTCACAAAATAATATATCAAACTCCAGCGCATCGGCTTTACCTCTCACCGAAATTTCCAATATAAATGTCTCAATAAAAACAGAATAAAAATAACCATATTCAATTTCTTATTTCTTATATATAAGAACATTAGCCTGGAAACGAATAAAGCCAAGATATGTTACGGGAAACTGCTGAAAGTGACAGCATTTGAAGGTTTGAACATGACATAAAAAATTGGAGGTGGGCAATATGTCGTCGGTCGAGCGTAGCTTATCGTTGGTGCCCATTACCTCGCCACGGTTTATGCACTCGTAAACATCGCTCTTGGGAATAAAAATAAATGGTGGGACATTTCAGAAGCGAATAGCGTTTTATAACAGCTCACAAAAAAAGGATCAGGTTATTCATTCGACTGTATCTTTTTTAATTTATGTAACAAAATATCTCTGAATTTTGGTTTTTTTTTTAATATTCTTTTCAGTTTAAAGCATGTCATTTTGTAGAGTTGTGTAAAATTACACCCAGATGTGACTAATATTCATCATTATCATCATTACGGTCCTTTACAAGTCTACTGCTAAAAATAGGCCTCTCCCATGGCCATGCCATAAAGCACGGTCCTGAGCCACCTGCATCCATCGATTTCCTGCATCTTATCAGGCGGTCACTCTGTCTAGTGCGAGGTCACCCTACACTTCGCCTTCTAGTACGAGACTGACACTCGAGAACCGTTCTCCCGCATCGGTGGTCAATTCTTTGAGCTATATGGCCGGTCCATTACCACTTCTCCTTACTAATCCGTTTGCCTAATCGTGACTATAGTTAAAGTCGATTTATTAATTATTTATGTTGATTTAGTACAAATAATAGGTACATATACAAGTCAATGTTCTTTATCATCATTATTAGGTGTTTTCTCCTTGAATAATGACAATAAAGCAGATATTTTTACAATACAATGCATATTTATCAATGTCACTTTGCTATGATTATTTTTCATCATCATCATCATCATTACAGCCCTTCACAAGTCCACTGCTGAACATAGGCCTCCCCCAAGGAATGCCACAAAGCACGGTCCTAAGCCACCTGCATCCATCGAAATCCGGCATATCTTACCAGGTCGTCGCTCCATCTAGTGGGGGGACGCCGTACACTTTGTCCGCCGTTATTTTTTCCTAAATTACTATTTTAAAAACTAAACGTAGTGATTATATTCTCTTTGTTAAAAACTTGGAACTTTTTAAAATTACTAAAAATTTTTAAATTATTCGTCGTTTTCAGACATCCAACGAACAAGTATAATGAATATAAAATTGAAGTCTTACCTGTCTGTAATATTGAAATAACTGGCTTCTATTAAGCCAAGAGGGTTATTTGCAAGCTAATAAGACATAACAACCATTTAAAAAATCTGTCTGACTGTTTAACTGTAAAACTTGTGTGTACAACTTTACGAACAGATAGAAAGATTGCTCTGTGATGAAACCAGGATGGATCTAAGCTATATTTTATCCAATAAACTTAACATTTTTTGTTAAAAAAACACGTAAAATTGATAAAGTAAATGGTCTTAGATTATCTTAAATCTAAATAACGCCACATTAATAGATCCCATGCAAGCGAAGCGAGGGCGGGTCTCTTGTATAATATAAAGGAAGAACATACGTACATATATCCTCATATGTCTTATTTTGAAGGAGAAAATAAAGAAATACGAGATAATGATTTAGTCACATTTGTCAACTTCGAGCAGCAGGGTCTCTCTCCTTTCTCGAGTACTCTACTATTAGCATCAAGAGATCATTAAAAAACTTTCCTTCAAATTTCTTGCTAGTGGCTGCATACCTGACCTTAATATATTTAGTATTTTGCCAAAATATTAGATTTCATTTCTGCGTATTATTATCTTTGTCACGTACATATGTGACCGCGTACTGAAGGGAAACTACGGTTGCTTCAAGGATTATAAGTTCAGTTAGAGATAACTAAGATACCCTTGTCTTAATAGAGGGTCTACTGTTTGTAATCTCTTATAAGGCATCGGGTTGGCGTAAAGACTTTAGTTGGTCCGTAATACCATGTTGATAACTTTAGAATTAGACTACCTCGAGTTTGTAGATAATTCATTCTAATTGATTTTCTTTTATGATTAAATTATCATTATGTTTGTCTTGTTTCGTCTATCCTATTACTACTGCTACTCTTTCGTTAGCTCCCTCTGTTTCTTTCTTTTTCTTATACATTTATTTTGGTTTCTTTTACGCTTATAGTTTTTAAATGTGTTTCCTTAATTTGTTATCAATTAGTTGCTTTAAATTATTTGATATTGACCTGGCAACGGGAAAATATTTTTTAGGAATCAGTTTTATCAGCCTCGAGCATAGGTGCGGAGTATACAGTCTCCCGATGTTCTATAGGATCAATTACGGAGATTGTGCAAAGGAATAAAATGATTTCAATCCTCCCTCCCCATTCCAAATTCGAGCAACCAGGCGGTTGGCGCGTCTTCTAAACTTTGTTGTCGGTATTTCGCGCATTCGAATCAAGTGGTTTGCTTCGCCTTTTGTTATGCGTAGCAAGGGAGTGAAACAATTTTCCGGCGTTTGTCTTTCCTTTGGTTAAAATCTGGGTGTCTTTAAAGGAAGAGCGAATAGGCTTTTCCTACGCTAAAGCAGTGCGATTTATCATCTAGGACTTCATCAAACCTTACCACCAGGAGACAATGTAGTCAAGAAATGGCTTGTAACATGTTAAAAAATATCATATATTTGTTTTCATTACTTTAGACGACTTGAATGACTGCATCAGTTAAACATTGTAGAGCTACGCTGCGGCTTCTAATATACGAGGGTGGATTGAAAAGTACTCGGCCTAACCAAGAAAATAAACAAATACTAAATCAGTTATATTTTTATTTTTCTACATAATCACCATCAAGTTCAATACACTTTTGCCACCTCCCCTTCCAAGCATTTAGACCGTTGAAAAAAAATGATTCTTCCTTAGAATCAAAATATGCGTCTACAGCTGCTTTGACCTCGTCGTTTGTCGAAAATCTTTGACCTCCCAAGTGCTTTTTTAGGTTAGGGAACAGAAAGAAGTCTGATGGTGCCAGATCAGGTGAATACGGCGGATGCGGTAACAGTTCAAAGCCACAGTTGTGAATTTCAGCCATTGACTGTACTGACGTGTGAACACGGGCGTTATCTTGATGAAACAGGACTTTTCTTCTGAGCATTCCTCGACGTTTTTCTTTTATTTCCTCTCGTAAACGACGTAGTAAGGTGCAGTAGTAATCAGAGTTTATATTCTGACCCCTTTCAAGATAATCAATCATAATCACACATTTCGAGTCCCAGAATACTGAAGCCATCACCTTATTTGCCGACAAAATCGACTTAGCCTTTTTAGGGGGTGGTGAACCAGGTCTTCTCCACTGTTTTGATTGTTGTTTTGTTTCCGGTGTACAGTAATGAACCCATGTTTCGTCCATAGTAACAAAACGATTCAAAAAATCATCTGCATCGGCTTCAATTAACTCCAAACAGTCGCGTGAAATAGTCAATCGCGTCCTTTTTTGTTCAACTGAAAGCAGTCGCGGAACCCACCTCGCAGACACCTTGTGGAAACCCAACTCGTTGACAATGATGTTTTGAGTTCGTTCATAAGAGATGCCTATAATCTCGGCTATCTCTCTAATTTTTAATCTGCGGTCTCCCATTATTAAATCAAGTACTTTTTTAATATTTTCGTCAGTAGTTGACGTCGAAGGCCTTCCAGAGCGGGGTTCATCTTTCACACTCTCTCTACCACGCTTAAATTCTGCTATCCATTTTTTGACGGATGAATATGACAGAGCACAATCGCCTAATGTACTGACCATGTCATCATGGATGGCTTTTGATGATAGCCCCTTCTTATGGAGGTACTTAATGACGGCACGCTGCTCGATTTGCTCCATTCGCGGAAATTATGTCCGATTACTTTGTTAATAAATTTATAAAATCACAACTAATTATCGCACACGTTTCGAACTTCACACAATGAACTAGTCTGAACTGAACTAAATAATGTGGGTAGATTTGATTTTTAGAATTGAATGGATCTGTGTTAGGCCGAGTACTTTTCAATCCACCCTCGTATAACATCTGCAGCACGAAGTTATTGTGATTGCGCTGACAAAAAAATACCAGCGTAAGATAAGTGATTAATTCTGCTATATTTCGTATGGTTTTCACGTAGTAGATTCATGCTACAGTTCGATCATAGTTGTAGCCCGAGTGAGTCGGCTTAACTGGGAAAGGATCACGCTCTAACAGAAAACCAGCGTAAAATAGCAGTTAAATACTGTTGTGATTTGTATGGTGAGTGTAGAGAAACGGAGGCTCTGTTTACTTGATACGAGGCATTTCATCTTAGTCCTCAGGGGTGACAACATATCTGCATTTTCATTCTTAAACTATGTTAAACTATCTAGTGTCTATGGGCTATATTCACTTACCTTGAAACTTACTGCAGTTATCCACAGACAACTGCAGTCATCTTCAACTAAGGAAAGCTAACGAAATGTAGTCAACTCTGAGAATTAAGATGAAATGTGTCACAGTCTATAATTAACTGGCTCTCTATACCCTACAGTCTGGAACACAGCAGTGCATGCACTGCTATTTGGGGCCAGAAGTATGTAAGAGAGTGGTACCTACCCAGGTGGACTCCTAGGTAGAAAAAGAAATCATACCACAAGTTATCATATGGTTTTTTCTTATAGAATTAGGTTGACAAACGAGCACACAGTCCACCTGATGTTAAGTGGTTGCTGTGGCCCATAGACATCTGCATCTATCTTCGGTTGCGAATTAAAATGCAGATGCGTTGTCATTCTTGAGGACTAAGATAGAATGTCTCTTTTCCAGTAAAATGGGTCTCCGGTTCTCTACACTCACCATACGAAACACAGCAGCATTGAGCTGCTATTTTACGATGGTATTCTGTGAGAGCGTGGTCCTTCCCCGGTCGAGCCGACCCATTCGTGCTACAACTATACTATTAATATAGCTGCAGCATGGCTCTACCACGTATAAAAAGTATAGTAGTAGTAAAAAGTATAATGTTGAGCAATTACAATACGCTGGGGTTCATCTGCTGAGGGTCCTGGGTCTGTTATTTTCATTTGCATAAGTCACGTGTAAAATATGTGTTTTTATTGTAATTTAAAGGTATATTTAAAAATAAAAACTTTACATACATTTAATACCATAAGATACGTAAATATAAAACTTTTTCATTCATACGAAAATATCGTAGAAAAAAAACTTTTTGTAACAGCGGAAAGAAGTGCCTAACAAGCGAAGGGAATCGCTTGATTCTCCAAATTATTCGCAATGAAATTTACTTCCGCTTTTGCAGTGAAAAGTGGATTTGTTATCAAGAGACGCGGAATATAACGACTTTAGTTGTTCACTCTTTGAGACACTTTACTTATCTCCAAAATTGGTATATTTTTACTCTCTTTTATTTATTTGATTCTCCAGTGTAGTTTCATGTTGTGGTTACCGTAACAGCCTATAAAAATCCACTGCTGAACATAAGCCTTCCCTATCCCATACATTGCCTAACAGAGATGATATGTGCTATAGTTGCTACAACTAGGAAACGGGTTGACAATCGCAGTTTTTTATTTTTAATCGTTATTAGAAAGACGCTGCCGCTCTCCTACGAGTAATTGGTTTCCCTCTGTCGTCTCTTACGTAGTGGCTATTCTTCACCGTCACTACACAGTGTTGTGGTGGCGTGATGGAATTTATCAACCCGTTTCGTACCGTGTGTGTCAGACAGTTATGGTCAATCCCAGAAAAATCTTCTGGTTTCCGATAGAGAGTTACGTTTATTTTATAGAAGATGGGGCAAACGAGCATGCGGCTTTTCTGATAGTATGTGCTGAGCGCCGCCCATGAACAACTGCAACACCAGGCTAATAGCAGGTGCGTTGCCGGCCTTTGGATAAGGAGTAAGCTCATTTCTTGAAGGTCCGTAAGTCGTATCGGTCACGAAATATCGCCGTTGGTAAACGATTCCACAAAGTTGTAGTGCAAGGAAAAAAACCTCCTAGTAAATCGCACAGTAGTGAACTGCCACGTATCCAGATGATGTGGATGGTAACGTACGTTTTGTTGCAATGTGCGTGTATGAAATTTTGTGGCTGGAATTAAACCGAACATACTCTCAGAGCACTCCCCGTGGTAAATGCGATAGAAAATTCAAGGAGATGCAATATCCATTCGCAGCGCCAGTGAATCGAACTCGGTCGTCAACGATTCGAGTCGTCTCTGGATCTGGTCTGCGCCTGCGCTGGACTGCGCTGGATGAGGTCCAGTGGAAGGAGCTGGCACTGGGCAGCTCCGTCCCAGAGATGGAAACACTATTCCATATGAGGCCGAACCTGCGCCTTGTAAAGTTGCAATCGGTGCGCTTGCATGAAATACTGTTCCGCTCTGCTGAGCACGCCAATCTTTTAAGAGCCTAATTTGGCCTACCTTTCCAAGTGACCGCGAAACTGAACGTCATTTGATTTGTCGACTCCGATGTTAGCTGAGGCAACGAGGGGATGCCTTGAAATTGAGGAGATGAGACAAAGCGGTTCTTTTCAGCGGTAAACGCGCAAATTGTGTATTTTGCACTCGAAGGATTCTTCCCGACCGAAATATTAGCCGACGCATCCAGTGCTGTCATCTGCATAACAATGAACGTTATTGGTTTTGTAAAATATCATTGATATGCAGAAAAAACAATGTTAGTGATAGCACGCAGTCTTATGGTATACCACCATTAGTCGGCTTGTAATCGGAGTATGCACCGTCTACTATGTCCTTGATGCTCCAATATGCAAGAAAATTGGTGATCCAATTGCACAATTTCTCGGGAAGCCTATAGGAAGGCAGCATAGAAAGAAGTGCTTTGTGCGAAACCCGATCAAAGGCCTACACAAAGTACTAACTAATGGCCAGAACCTCTGCTTTGGACTTTATTACCCTACCCATCTATGAGTTAGGTAAACGAGAAGATCACCAGCTGAGCGACGTCGACGGAAACCGTCACTAATCAGCTAGTCATCCTCAAGGTACAGGAACAAGGAGGTGATTGCGATAAGCCTGTAGTTTTACGGATCAGAACGGTCGCCTTTTTTAGAGATCATGTGCACCAAAACCGCCTTCCATGAGTTTGGTATTACGTCTAAGAAGTAAGAGTACCGGAAAAGATGCGTTAAAACCGGTGCCAACTCCGGAGCACACATCTTCAGCACAATAGGAGAGACTCCATCAGACCCACTCGTTTAATTAACGGAGAGGAGTGTATTACGCCGAGATTTGTGTAAGCAGCACATTCTGCATAAAGCACTCACACCGCTGGATGGTTGGCTGTGTGTTCCCCCGTCATCGATAGTCGAGTTGGACGTAAAGAGAGAGCCCAGCAAATGGGCTTCCTCCTTTGCGGTATGGGCCAGTGAGTCGTCCTGTCTGTGCAGAATTGGGAGAGATGGCTGATGATAAAAGTTCCCTTGGACAGCTTGGGTAAGACACCAGAATGCACGTGTTTCTGCAGGAAGTCGAACTAATGTCTCGCCAATTCTGCCGATGTCCTCTGATTTTGCTTGATGTTTCACCTTTATTATGAATGTAAAGTGAATGGGTCAGCTCGACCGGGGAAGTACCACGCTATCTCGAATATCAGCGTAATGCTGCTGTGTTTCGTATAATGAGTGTATAATAAGTGTGAGATTCGGAGACCCTTTTTACTGGAAACGAGGCAATCCATCTTAGAGGTGATAACGCATCCGCCTTTTGATTCCTAATCAAGGATATATTTAGATTTCCATAGGCCACAAGATCCTTACCATTAGGTGAACTGTGTGCTCGTTTGTTACCATAACTCTATAAAAAATGCTTGACGATTAAGGTAAATTCTCGCTATAATGTGGAATCATATGTTCAGGAGTGGTGTCTTGAGTGCAGCTAAAAAAGAATTACATTACGCTGATATATTACACAGATAATCCACTATCTTGTTGGAGACTTTATGTTTTTATTTCACAAACTCGTTACAAGTATGTCGTTTATAATTCA
This sequence comes from Parnassius mnemosyne, assembly GCA_963668995.1. Lineage (NCBI taxonomy): Eukaryota > Metazoa > Arthropoda > Insecta > Lepidoptera > Papilionidae > Parnassius > Parnassius mnemosyne. The sequence continues at coordinate 1,731,649 of CAVLGL010000137.1, read as the reverse complement.
CAGCCTCCGAAATTTACGCAAACGCTAAGGGCAAATGGCTGCCATACAGGTTGCAATGTCCCTCGCATAAATATTTCGCACACGAAAAACAACGGGGAGAAACAGCGGCATCAATCACAACTCGGAACACAAAGCGCACAAACAACGTTGGCGCTCCGTACAAAGTGAAATGGGAATGGATCCTCTGCGCGGATACATTACGACCGAGCGACGGAAAATGGCGCAACGTCATTAAGCCGTGACACGTTTTTGTTGATTAAAAGCCTTATATCTTTGGTTTTACCGTCCCACAGAATATTATAGTATCAAGAGAACAGGAGACAACATCTTCTGATGAATATTGGTCACTTCTAAGCTCAAAGTCGTCATACTCCTATTCAAAATTAGCCTTAATAATGCACATTTTGGAAGTCAAGAAAGCCACATCATTTCTTCAATAGGTCCCAGTGTGAGACCTTGTAAGAAAATGCGGCAAAAAAAAAACTCACAAGGAGACTCTTTTTCTCCCAAAAACTACAATTAAACATTGGTCACTTCTAAGCTCAATGACAAATTTTTTGTTATTGAAAATTGGTGCTTAAAAATACATTTTTGTGCTTAAAAGCACAAAAAAGTATTTTTAAGCTACGCCATCACTTTAACAAGTCCCGGCCTCGTGAAAAGAAGCGACGCACTCACAAGTAGATTAATCTTTCTCCCAACAATTACCTACTATTTAAATATAAAATAAATTAAAATTACAAAAGTAAAATAAAATTCGAAAGAAACTCATCATATTTACACATTCTTATCCTTTGAATAATTGGAGTCCTATGTCCCATAGGTCATACGTATATTTCCATAATATTTCAAGAATAAACGAAATGAAAAATTTAACGGATACAAATAAGATAATATTAATTCTTAGCCACGCGTATAACAGAATAAATTCTTGAAAGGATATAAAATAATTTCACATTCTGAAATCAGTGCTAAGACATAGATTTTTTAATTAATATTGTCTAGATTCTAGGCAATATTAATTGAATAAATTTCAATGAAAGCTTTTAGTTGACTAAAGAAGAATACATTGGGATTGCGATAATCCCAATGTATTCTTCAGAGTTTCTTTAAAACTTGTTATACTTACTTCTTATTTTCTACCCTAATAATCAGAATCTGAATTAAATAATAAAAAAAATAATCATCAAAATCGCGTATCATGCGTAAAGGAACGTACGTAACGTAGTCGAATAGTTTTTTTTTTAATATTCTACTAAGTCATCTCTTATCTATGATCCCACCTGATGGTAAGTGATGTAGCCTAAGATGGTGAAGCGCACTGATTTAACAAAAGCCTATTCACTCTTGCCTTGAAGACACCCACACTGTAATTTTAACAGTGGTAGAGCTAAGCGGTAGCTTTTGCTGTCGCACGGATGGGCCAGCTCGAACCGGGGTGGTACCACGACCTCACAGAATACCAGCGTGAAGTAGAGGTTTACGTCTGCGTTGCGCTTGGTGAGTGCAGGTGATGGGGGGTGGAGGCCCAATTCCCTCCCCCCCCCATCAACATGGTAGTGGAATTAAATAAAAGACTACCCCAGGAGGGTACCAGCACCCCTGGAGAATCCCTCGCTGAGCATCCGCGACCAAACTACTTCACTCCTAAGCGTGGGTGCTAAGGCTGCCCCGCGTATTGGAGAGGGGGGCAAAATTTCGCTCGCGACTAATGCTGCTCGGGGCAAGCGGAGCAATACAACCAAGGCGACCCCTGTCGCGCTATCCGTGAATTTTTGCAACATCATGGGACTTCATTTCAACCTTAACGCTGTCCAATACCATCTAGATACGGCGAATCTGGCCTTGCTCTTTTTAACCGAGACTCAGGTGTCCTCTCCGGCTGATACTTCATATCTCTCCTACCCGGGTACAAATTGGAATACCCCTTTGTGCCCCGGGCTGGAGTTTGCGTATACGTCAGAGACGAGATCTGTTTTTGTCACCTCGGCAGTCTTGAAGGTACGGACCTGTCCATCCTATGGTTGCGCGTAGACAGCGACGACCATCCCCGCGTCTACGGGTGCCTCTATAGGTCCCATAGCGGTAATGCCGACACAGAACGACTCATCGACCACGTCCAAATGGCTGCAGACTCCGTGCTACAACAGGTCCCATCCGCAGAGATCGTGATACTCGGTGATTTTAACGCCCACCACGCTGAATGGCTTGGTTCTCGTTTAACCGATCATGCGGGTAGATCTGTCTATGACTTTGCTTTGGCATATGGTCTGACACAACTAGTTACTTCGCCTACGCGGATCCCAGATGTGAAAGAACATGTACCTTCCCTGTTGGACCTTCTGCTGACCTCTCATCCGGACGGATATCAGGTCTCCGTCGATGCCCCTCTGGGCTCTTCGGACCATTGTCTGATCCGGAGTACGGTGCCACTCACGCTCATATCGCAGTTGCGATCTGCAGCTTGTCGCCGTGTTTGGCACTAAGGTCAGCTGATTGGGACGGGATGCGGTCTTTTTTTGCATCCTACCCTTGGATTGGGTTTGCTTCTTGCCGGAAGATCCCAGCGTTGTTGCCGATTCTGTTGCTGATGTGGTGCTTCAGGGTATGGAACTTTTTATTCCATCCTCTTTGGTGCCCATCGGAGGCAGATCCCAGCCATGGTTTGGTCGCTCCTGTAAAATAGCATCACGCTATAAGCAGGAGCGCTACCGGGCCTGGGCTGACGCATCAACGTCTCGGGATATAAACACCAGCGCACTTAAAAAGAAGTATAATTCCGCCTCCAGGTCATTAGAAAAAAAGTTTTCTCCCTCGCACAACTTCCTTGTGGAATCAATTACCACCAGCGAATTTTCCGGACCGATACGACTTACGAACCTTCAAGAAAAGAGCATACACCTTTCTAAAAGGCCGGCAACGTATCTGCAATTCCCCTGGTGTTGCGGTTGTTCATGGGCGGCGGTAGTCACTTACCATCAGGTGAGCCGCATGATCGTTTGCCCCCTCTTCTATAAAAAAAAATCGGATGAAAAGACAGATGCTGGCACTTATTCCACTCCTTTGCTGTACGCATAATGAACGACGTGGTGAACCGTTTGGTTCGAATTTGTGGTAAGTCAACAACAAAAGGGTGGAGACTGGCTGAACGTCTGGTTGTCCGATGGTGGAAGGGAGACGTAGAAATTAAATTATGTATTTCCTGTGCACACTCTCCGAAATTCAAAATTGTAGAAAACCGAAAGGCTGGCTACTTTACGTCTGTGTTCGAGGCTGGTAAGATTGGTTTTATCCAAATTCGGGTCACCAATAAGCCTCTTAGCATACCTTTCCACTGAGTCCAAAGCTGCTAGATGGCATTTTGCAGCACCAGTCCATATATGGCAGCAATATTCTATGCACGACCGGACTTGCGCTTTATATAAAGTAAGCAGCTGTCCCGGCGTGAAGTATCGGCGCACCTTTGCAAGGATTCCCAGCTTCCTTGCATCTGCTTTGGCCTTGGACTCAATGAACCACCCGAAGTTCAAATTTGAGGATCTTTCAAGCTCTAACAACTGAAGGTGGTCGGTATATTTCAGTGATACATTTCGGAAAGAAGGAACCAAGGTGAGCTGGCTTCTTTTTGTTTACCTCCTTCTTTTCTTAAAGTGGGATAAATAGAAAATTGTTATTAATTTTCATCAAACGGTGCGACTCAGCATCATAGTAGCCTCCTTTGTTTGAAAGTGTCCATGTACTGCAGTAACCACTTACCACAGCAAAAAAGTACACTGTGTAATACATATATAACAGTATTTAATATTACACTGCGTAGTGGCGGTGCGGTGTAAGAATTATACCCACTACCCCATATCTTTTTGTGGGTGTCGTAAGAAGCGACCAAGGGAAACCAAAACGAGATATTGTATTGTGGAAGGAGTTAAATGAGAAGAGAAGTGTTGTTGGTACTAGGTGTAATGTCGAAAGTAAGGACTGCCCCGGACGTGCTTTAATAAAGCAAAGCGAGAGAGGGGCCCCGATTGCGTTCCAAGCGGAGATCCCGGGACCCCTCATAGTTCAGCAGTGGACTTTTATAGGCTGTAATGTATAGATAGATGGAATATTACATTAAAACTTATTGTAATAAGTACAGCACTTGTTTAATTTCGTTTATATAAAACTAAAGGTAACGGAAAATTGCTGATATATAAATAAAGGCCGACTTAATTAATTACATTTTAACTTCCATCTGTTAACACACGCGGTTGCCACAAATTGTTCCATACGCGTAACAATTTGGAGTTATTGCAAACGTTTGCTGAAAGTACCAGACCACATTCCAACGCTCGAACACTTAGGGTTTCAAGTGCGAAACAGTTAGTACAAACATAAAGAGCGCGTGTTGTTGAAGTGCTGCTTCGAGAATATTTCACGCGTAGTTCTAGCTTCCATTTGTTTTCGCAGCTAAAGTGGCTGGGTCTTACAAGGCTCATTTGAACAACTGTCGGCAATAGAAATACGTAATAAAGCATATTTTCGTTTAAACTTGAGAATTAAGAATTATTACTGTGTGGTAGAAAGACCTCATGGTTTCGTATAGATGGAGTTATAACAATTTTTTTTTCTGTAAGTGCATGTTGTTGGCCATGGCCTTTACAACTTCGCCGGCTTCAGGCAATTTCACCCTTTTTAACAGAATGATAAGGGTGAAAACTGAGCACACAGACCATCTAATGGTTACCTAATGTTGTGGCCCATGGGCATAAATTTAGGACTTTTTTACTGGTAACACACTGGCTCACTATGTTATTCCTTTGGGATGACAATGCATTCACATTTTCATACTCGACTAAGAAACAAAATGTAGATACATTGTCACCCTTGAGAACTAAGATGGAATGTTTCGTAACAAGTAGAAATTCTCCGGTTCTCTACACGCAACATACGTAACACAGCAGCATTAAACCTATATTTTACGCTGGTAATCTGTGAGAGCGTGTTTCTTCTCCGGTCGAGCCGACCCATTCATGCTACAACCATAATATAGCTGCTGCTTGGCTCTACCACGTTAAGCAGAAATTTCGTTGGAAGGCCAGTCCAATAGGGGAGGTCGAATTCCAGCAGTTGATTTTACCGAGCTGATGATGAAGCAGAAGGAGGAATTTAAAATCACTTAATTATTCCAAGGTATAATTGTAAAAAATTCACAGATATATAAAAATGCATCTCGCTCTTAATATCTATTTGCAAATGCAGTCCGAAATCGTTTTTGTGTTTTCATTGTTTTCTAACAATCCAGCCCGGGATAATAATCTATCTGTTATTTCCGGATGAACAGGTTTTGGCGACGTGCCAAACTTTAGTGTAGCTCTACGCGCAACATCGCCGAAGGTAGTTGTTCTAGCAATGTAAAGATTTTGTATTTGATTTTAGATATAAGGAACAACAAGCTCTAATTTCTTTTATAGAATAAAGGTGACAAACTAGCACACAGTCCACCTGAAGGTAATTGGATATTGTGGTCAATAGATATGCACATTTGATTAAGAATCAAAATGCAGATTCGTTATCACCCCAGAGGATACGATGGAATGCACCGTTTCTAGTAAAACGGGTTTCCAGTACTCTAAGCTCACAATACAAAACACAGAAGCATGTTTTAACTACTATTTCACGCTGGTATTCTGTGAGAGCGTGGTCCTTCCCCGGTTGAGCCGACCCATTCGTGCTACAACCATAATATAGCTGCAGCATGATTAGCTTAAACAACTACAACAAATTATAACCTTATTCTTAACCTTTGAACTAACCATTAGTAATAAAATCTGTATTTACAAATTTTAATGCAGAAAATTTCATAAACGCAAAACAACTTTTACGACATTACACTAGCACTCTATTGAGGTACCGAATGCTTCCTTGGAGATACATACTAAAGGCAGTTTAACCATCTAAGTTGAATAAATATTAAATATTTATTGCGTTAACTTCGAAGGAGAAGACGTTGTTAGAAATATCGCAACTTTGTTTTTAATGGGCTTATGCGGAGTGCCATTACTCGACGGTGGCAAAGCTCAGAAGGAGGGAAACAGTTTTTGCTAGTATTCGCTCGTAACTCTTAAAAAACTCGTCAGATTAAAAAAAATGGCGTTAGTGTAAAATAAATATAATTTAGTGTTATTTTAGTGTTGTGTAGTTTATAACTATTTAATTTTTGTTTATAATTTTAAGTGCATTGCAAAACAACAGGTTTTTGTTTATGCGTAAAAACGATGTCTGGAAGAAATCAGTATCAGAGCGACAAGACCGCCTATTTAAACTTTAATATCTCACTTTTGTTTTATTTTGTACTAGTGTACAATAAACAACATAGGTATTGATAGATGTGTGTGTGTGTGTGTGTTTTGGCCTTATTCTAAATAGTTTTTATTGCTATTGTTGCTCCCTAATACCGCTCTTGTTATTTTATATCTGGCGTAGAGAAACAGTTCCATCGATCGCTATCGATCTATAGGTATAACATCTTTCTGGCTTTTTCCATAGTTGCCTCTTACGACACCCATGGAACTTATTAGGGCATAGGATTCACTTACCACATGTCAGTTTTATCACCTATATAGTATTAACTACTGAATAGAACATTTAAACACCAACAATTGAATATTTTTTTAACAAAAATAAATTCTACTAAGTGTTACGTTTTGATTACAAAGCAATAATGGCCCGTTTATTATCTTAGTGCGTGAGGGAAGTAAGTTCATTAATACGAGTACTACCTACTCGAATGCGAGCGATTATAATTTTAAAGTATACTTTTTTCATTATCATCATCATCAGCCTGATGCATTATCCACCCCTGGACATAGGCCTCTCCCAAGGCGTGCCACTTAGCTCGATCTTCGGCTATACGCATCCAGTTTCTACCAGCCACCTTGTGCAGATCGTCGCTGGTCAGTGTCAGGTGGTCAGGGGGCGTCCCACACTACGTTTGCCTAGACGCGGTCCCCGGTTGTCACCTCTGCGACAGACGTGGCCAGCCCATTGCCACTTCAGTTCACAAACACGGAAGGCTATGTCAGTAATCTTGGTTCTCCGGCGGATTTCTTCATTTCGAATTTTACTTACTAGAGAAATTCCGAGCATAGCTCTTTCCATCGCTCGCTGAGCGACTTTGAGCTTGTCAAGTAGCCGTACTGTCAGTGTCCACGTTTGGGCACCGTAAGTGAGTACGGGCTGGACGCACTGGTTGAAGACTTTTTTCTTTAGACTATGCTATGGGCGACGAGATAACCCGACGAACGTTTCTAAATGCTGCCAGCATCTGTGTATGTGTGTGTGTGTGTGTTTGCCTGTGCATTTGCGTGTGCATGTGCGTACGCAAGCGCGCATATCCTCACTAGATGGAGATGGAGTGACGACCAGTTAAGATATGCAGGAAGTCAATGGATGCAGATGACTCAGGACTGCAAAAAAAGTAAAAAGTAAATTAGTTCTAAAAAAAAGTTACAAACCACCAAACCGACGGTTTATTATTTAAATAATGCCACCAGCAAAAAAAAAGTATAATTTTCTACTTATTCCGGGTGGACCAACCTTTTTCGACAGTCACGCCTTAGACTATAGTTTCATTTTAATTTTTTTCTTTCTCACAACAATATGGCATCTGGTACTCGCCGTATTAAATTTTGATTACTGTCATGTTTTAGTTACACTCGCAAGATTAAGACAAACTGATGGACGTAAGAATCATCGAAATTGGCCCACGCGTTTAGTCTCTAGAGCGTCACAAAGGAACCAACATACATTATATATAGGATGATAAACACGTTTGGGTCGTGCACTCTGATAAAAAGGCGATTCTATTTAATTTTGGTTGAGAAGCCAGATTACTATGAAAAATCGTACTAAAGTGAATGGTACTCATCACTAAAAGCCGTTTTCACATTTTTACTCTCCAAAACTTCTCTCTTAAAGACTAAGATTTTTTTTTTTTTTTATAGGAGAGGGGGCAAACGAGCATGCGGATAAGATAATGTAAACAGGCCCTAAGATATGTAAACTTTTAATTAACTTTTGAAATAAAGCCTCACAAAAATAAATAAGGAACAAAGCAATTTAAGAGAAAGGTAATTTTCAAGAAAGCTGTGTGGTTTTTGTGCGAGATATAAGTTTAGAGATAAACAAAGTGAAATAGATAGCTCAGGTCGTGATGACGTACATCCGGCGTTTCTTCGTAGCCAAGACACAAGCTTCCGTTTTCTTTGTTCCATCGTTTGCGTTATTTTCATATTTTTATTCAAACAATCCTGGATGGATTCATCACGGTCTATAGAAGTCCATAGATTGCCTGGATTTTCCATAGTTACCACGTTTGGCAGGCGGGTTGACATAAAGAAGTGGCTGTTCTTCTCCCGTTTTAGTTTCCCTCTGTCAGTTTTTGCTACACTCAAGGGGCTATATAAAGTAATAGTGAACATTCTTACACCGCCACTACACGGTTTTAGCATAATATTGTAATGTAATTAAAAAAATAAAGCTTGACAGTAATTTTGCTCAGTGTTCAGCTACGGAGTTCCAGTAATAAGCGTTTCTGCCGTACTCTACACTCGAAACTCTCGCTCGCTCGCTCAGCATATGAATAAGAGCAGCATTAACCTACTATTTTACGCTGATATTCTGTGAGAGCGTGGTCCTTCCTTGGTTGAGCTGATCTATTATTTAATTAAAAAAAAATTTAACTAATACGAGTATCTTCTACGTCGGTAGTTGGGATACATTCCTGTCTGTTCAGATGGACTCCAAGTATCAATAATCCATATCTATATTCATCCATATCTATTACAGCTTATAAGATATTTAATATAAGCCTCCACTTTCAAAGCGCACTAGCCTTGCATTTATTTACGTAAGTTTGTTCCTATAGGCTGCAGTGACCATTTACCATCGGATGACATGCAATCTCTTTTAGAATTATGGGCAAACATTCACTATGAATTCTGAATATCTCTGGGCGAACAGCAACTTCCTGTAAGAGATGATTGAATGGTTATTTATATGGGGAATTAATATATTGTGGTTGTACCACGAATGAGTTGGCTCGACAGGGGAAGGTCCAAGCTCTCATGTTGATCTCTCATCTCGATGTCTATGGGTCACATCATCCACTTACCATCAGGTGGACTGTGTGCTCGTTTGTCACCAGTATTCTATATAAAAAAGAAACGACAAAAATATGGTTTTGATGCAATCCAAAGGCAGTCAGACGCCTTCCTATACTAACAGCTCAATACCATTAATTTTCTCGTTCGTCTATTGTAGCTTTTTAGAGTGCTGCAACATGAAACATTCTGGTCCACACATCAAAATATTATTTTCTATCTCAGTAGAACGCGGCACACTCGGGTGAAAATTAGACGGGTGATAAATTTCCCAGGTTGCGCCGAGATCTCGTATGCTAGCACGGAGCAAGCTGCGTCAAGAATTTACGATTAGGGTTGGCTCGCTTTGCTAATTTAGCTCGGTTGTGGTCTCACTCGAGACAAATAGCAAATTTAATATAACCTAAAAATATTGTCCCCTGATATATTCACGTCCCATTCGTGATATAAAAGCTGCTATAGAAAGTAAAATAATGTTGACTTTGACGCTCATTTTTGTTTCTAAAAGATGGCGACACTGCGGGCCACTGGTTCGAATCCCGTACGGAACAAGTATTTGTGTGGTCTGCAAATAATTGTTCCGTGTCTAGATGTGTCTTTTTAATCAATAATTATAATAAAAATTTAAGGTATAATGTAAAAATTTAATTTTAATTTTGTAATGGATCAGTGTTGTCTGTATCAAATAAATTATTATTATTATTATTTAAAATTGCGCTTTACAATTTCTTTAGTGCTGGCCAGGATCAAATCAGGAAAAATTGCTAGCTTAATGTGAAATTCACAGCGAGCACTTAACCATTTGGCACAAACACATTTGGCTAATAATTGCTCTTATTGCCTAATTTCAGCAAAACCAAAGCTTTTTTGTTGAAATTCCGTCAGTCAAAAAAAAATCAAAAAAATCAAAAATCGTTTATTGCGTTTCAAAAGGTAGTAACAAACAAGTGGCAAGGGCCCCTGTACTGGGTTGGTAAAACCTGTGTTACGGGGTACCCCGCTCTTCCAACAGACAAATTTTAACAATTTGAATATCCTATGATATTACATATTATATAAGTGCTTTAACAAGTAAATTTTAGATACTTAAGAAAGAATGAAAGTGTATGTGTGTGTGTGTGTGCGTGCGTGCGTGTGTGTGTGTGTGTGTGTGTGTGTGTGTGTGTGTGTGTGTGTGTGTGTGTGTGTGTGTGTGTGTGTGTGTGTGTGTGTGTGTGTGTGTGTGTGTGTGTGTGTGTGTGGGTGGGTGTGGGTGTGGGTGTGTGTGTGTGTGTGTGTGTGTGTGTGTGTGTGTGTGCGTGTGTGTTTAGCAAATAAGCAGTTCTGTTTCTTCATAATTGAGGCTAAGCAGAGTTGTTGTTAACAAATTTTTCAATTTAACACAAGTGAGGGGATACATATTTAGCCTACTATTTAATTTATTATATAGATATTTTGATTTACAGGCAAATTGTCTTTTCTTAAATTTGGTTTTACAATATGGAATATTGAAAACAGGTAGAATTCTACGTTTTAGTGTCTGAAGGGCAGTGTATGGTAAAGTGCTGTGGGTTCGTATAACACTCTTTAAAATGTACATTTGGCGGGTTGTTAAGATTTTGTAAGATTTGTGTAGTTCGTGAGTTGAGAAACGGATTGGTTTAAAGAACATCACCTTCAGTAATGCTCTCTGAGCCCTTTCAAGAGTTATTAAATAGGACTTAGCTGCTCCACCCCATGCTGTAATGCAGTAGCTTAAGACAGATTGGGGTAGAGCTTTATACGTACATATAAGAATTTTATTATCTGCGACATGTCTGAGCCTTTTAAAAACCCACATAAGCTTTCTTATCTTGTCAATGGTACACTCAATTTGTTTGTTCCATATAAGATGCTGGTCGATAGTGATACCTAGATATTTGATAGTAGACGATCTAGCAATATCAACACATTGACAATTTTTCACCTGGTGTTGGGAGCAGCTATGAATTTTAAGAGCAAAGTCCGAGTATGGTAAGTTAGATTTTCGTATCACAAAAGGAACAAATTGGGTTTTTGATACATTAAGAGTTAATAGATGTGATCTTAAGTAATTTGATATATGTCGTAATCCTGATTCAGTCGTAATTCTAAGAGAATCCCAACTCTTTTCACTGAAAATCAGGGCGGTGTCATCCGCATATGTAAATATATCACAATTAGGAAGTTTGAGGCTACAGAGGTCATTCACATATATCAAAAACAATGTCGGTCCGAGCACACTGCCCTGTGGAACGCCGTAATTAATGGGAGATGACTGGCTGATAATGTCACCAAGTTTTAAATGTTGTAGGCGATTCGTTAGGTAGTCTGTGAATAGCTTATGGGGTGTCCCTCTTATGCCAATGTGATATAACTTATCTAATAATATTGGAATTGAAACCGAGTCGAACGCCTTTGCCAGATCAAGGAAGACGCCGACACATTTACTGCCTGCATCTAGGTGCTTACAGATAGTGTCGGAAAGTGCCAGAACTGCGTCTTCAGTGGACACGCCATTTCTGAAGCCAAATTGATTATTAGATAGCAGGCTGTTTTTGTAAAGGAATTTTTTAATGCGGTTATTAATAAGCTTTTCCAAAATTTTGGCCAGAACTGGAAGTACAGAGATAGGCCTATAATTTTCAATTTCATCTTTATTCCCACTTTTGTAGATGGGTGTTACAATAGCTTCTTTGAAAACAGAGGGGAAACAGCCTTTTTCGAAACAGAGGTTATACAGATGACAAAGGACAGGGATAAGATAACTTTTAGCCATTTTAATAAAAGCAGTAGGAATGTTATCCCACCCGGGGGCGGAGTCGTTAGATAAGTTACAGATGATTGTATTAATTTCTGCTGAATCTGTTGCTAAAAGAACGAAAGAATTGGATGAAGAGGGACTATTAATGTTATTTATGCTACGAATAGAATTATAGGACATAGGGGACGGTAATAAGTTTTCAGCGAGATGTTTACCTAAGTTAGAGAAGTAATTATTAGCACAATTTGCTGCTTCCAACGGTGTGGATTTAAGTGAGAGTAGATTATGTATATAGTCATTTTTATTAGTGTTTATGTTACATATAGATTTTATTGTTTTCCACAGTAATTTAGGATTTTTACTAGCTCTAGTTAAATTGTTTCTTTCGTGCATTATTTTAAGTTTTCGAACAAGTTTACTACAATAATTTCTATAACGTGTATAGGTTACTTTCAAGATTTCGTTATACGGATTCTTTTTTAATTTTAAATGAAGTTTGTCACGATTGCGAAGGCAACGTAAAACTCCTATGGTTATCCAGGGCTTGATATGTCTTTTTCTTGAAGGGACACTTTTTACAGTTTGGTTGTTTTTAATCGCAGTGGAGATTTTACAAACCAAAACCTGGGCAGCTTCAGAAGGGTCTGTTATTGTTAATATATCAGGTAAGTCCGCCTTAATGTCATTTAAAGTGACATCAAAATTGATTGAAATTTTGGTTTTTAGAGCCAGATTACGTCGCAGAGGTTCAAACATCACGTCAAGAATGACTGTACTGTGATCAGTGGTAGGGTTAGTAAGAACAAGTGATTTAGCAGGGTGAGACGTTTTCAGCATCATGTGATCATAGCTCATTTTATCACGAGTTGGGAGCCTATGAGCTGGGAGTATCCCATAATAAGCGAGTGATGTTAAATAGTTATGACAGTTTGGATCTTTGGAGTCGATTTTGATGTCGATGTTTATGTCACCCGTTATAATAATATTCGGATAGCAATTATATTGTATAAGAAGAGATTGAAGGGATGATACGAATTCGTCAGTATTTCTAATAGATGGAGTGCGATAAATGCCGATTATGACAGTATCGTAAAGAGTTAAAACAAGGCAGGACGCGTTTGTAATATACGGTTCAAATACATTGATATTTAGATTCTTTTTTACATAAAAAACTACGCCATCACATTGGTTTAAGGTATTTTTTGTAAAGTGTGTGTTATAATTATCGTTTAGGTTAGGAATACTTTTTATTTTTGAGAGGTGACATTCAGTCATAACTAGTACGTCGCAATCGGTTTTAGTTGAGTGGAGCATAGCTTGAAAAATATCAAGATTTTTGTATATACTCCTTATGTTTTGGGTAAGAATGGTTAAGTGACTTTTTGTTGAGATGTGTAAATAACACTCTTCAGGCGTGCAAGTGACGGCCTGAGCTATACTAATATTGTCTATATCATTATATGGATGGGACAAATTATCCCTGAAAATTAGGAAGTTTTTGTGTGTAGTAAATTTGTCTAATAGGTATTAATTTAAAATTATTTGCATAAAGGAGTTCTAGACAGTTGATTACCACGAAAGAATAAAAGTGAAAAATAATATTCCTACATTGGTTATTCCAAACTCTCAAGTCAAAGTTAATTATTGCAATCAATCTACAGTGTGAATGCAATGTGTTATGTTTAGCTAGCGAAAACAGAACTTTTATAAAGAGGTGTGTGAGTGGAATATGTGTTTGTGTTTTGGAGTAAGTATTAAGGTAAATGTGTGACAAGAAAAGTGTGTAAGTTATGAATGTGTTACTGGCATAAACAGAGTTAACAGAACATAGGTACAACGTACAAATAAAAAAGTTATGTGTATAACCTATATCAATTGCTAGAACACTTTGCAAGACATGGACCCACTTGAAACTAAGAACACAGTTCATGCATAGTCATTTGTTGGCCTCATAAATGCCTTTTATTTGTGCTTCATTCATAATTTTTATGATCGGGGATGAGTCATCTTTCCGCACCAGAACTTCACCTACCGAGGTCCAGCAATATTTATACTTCAGATTTTTTGACAATTCCCTCGCTAAGTAGTACAGTTTATTACCATTGGGTGTGAGATGATCAGAGATAAAAATAGGGGTACATGTTCCCTTTAGACCTAGGTTCTGGGTATTTATTCTATTATTCTTATTATGGTTATTGTACTTTTTAGCAGCGCTTGTAATGTTCAATTTCTGGACGTAAGTTGACATTTCGACAACAATAGGCTTTTTATCACCCTTTATGGTCGTCCTATAAATATCCTTTATGTCGTTACTTTGTATATTGACCTTAAGTGATGTAGATAAATTGCTTACCATGCTCAACAACGTTTCTTTCGATTCATTTTCCGTTCTTGGGACATTTTTCAGTTCAAATGAACATTTACGTTGGGCTTTCATGAGATTTTCCACCTTATTTTCAAGCATAGTAATATGTTCCTTCTGGTTGTGCCTCTCTTGCTCCATAAGGTCCACTTTTTTACACATGTCGTCGTATTTGGTTGAGAGAAAAGTCAGTGATTCCTCTATGGATCTCAACGCAGATGTTACTTCTGTTCTTTCGCTGTTTTGCTGATCCATCCATGAAGTAATCATGTCCTTCATTTCTGTTTTAAAATCCGCTAAATCGGTCAGAATTTCTTCGGAGCGCTTTCTCTTAATTCGTGAGCTAACAAAACTGGGAGGCGATGTTTCTTTGTCGTCGGAGACGCTAGGCAGGTTGGAATCAGAATTGCATTTTTCCGATGTTCGAAACATTTTCAGAGTTCTCGTACAGCCTCAAATTTATTTCCAGCTCAACAAAGTGTAGAACAAATTAACAGGTTATATTTTATAGTCGAGAGTTACGGCGTCACTTGTAGTAAGCGTGTTGGCAGTTGGTAGGTATGCTTCAACTAATGTCGTGATCTCGTAGCATGTATTTCGTAGCGAACGTAGTAGAAGTGTCTACGGCGTTTGACGTAGTTACAAAGATCATGCAGGGAGGAACGAGATGATAAAAATAAAAATACAAATACCATCCGTCTTTTTTTGTCACCGCTTGCTGCGTCAGTGAGCAAAGATGCGATGCAGGAACGAGAAGGCAATTATTAAGTCTATTATCTTACTCGCACGTTCCCCACCGCAGCCGGTCGCTGGTGTTGAATAGTCAAATGCACTTAATATATTTGATAATTTTTAACTATTATGAGCCTTATTGACACACACGCTCGCGCACGTCTGCTCTCGGCGAAATCACGAAGGAAGAGGCAGTTCAAGGCAGTTATAAGTTGTTGTGGCCACTTGTATCACTGAATGATTTTTTTTACACGAATACTTACATTGAAATATTATAACGGAATTTATCGCGTTTCCTTTCAACTGTTTTCATTCCCGACGTATCGGGCGCTTTACAACACTTTTTTTAGTATTCGCATAAATAAGAAATCATTAAGTAAGAATTATAACAAGTGGCCACAACAACCTACGATCGCCTCAAACTGACTTTCAACAAAGAAACTTTAATCTTGCTGAGACTGAGCCATAAGAGCAATTTATTAGCTAAATCCAAAGGAAATGTATTATACCCTTAGAGAGCCGTTGTAGCTCAGAAACTAAGCGATCGCTGTATATTTAACAGTATGCGAGCAAGACAGGTTTGATCCCCGACACTAAGGAAAGGCGATAAAAATCCGTAAAATTTGTTTTATTGTATAACACATCGTAAAGCAATTGCATTATATTTTTTTAAATATCTGGATTATCATTATTGTATGTACTGAACTATCAATATATTGTTGGAACGTAAAAGCATGGGCGTTACTGCTATATCTCAATAACGTACAACTTAGATTGCTTTCATTGTCATGCAATTCAGTTTAATTACAATGGAGCGTGTTACATAGTGTGAATAACATTGTCACAGTTTTGGTTACGTGAACGCGGCGAGCGCTGCAAAATGGCGGAAAGTTTTTGTTCTAAAATACTCTCCTATTTAATTACTTTATGCCAATTTATTCCTCAAATAAAGTTTTTGATTAAATTCTGAACTTTCTTTGATTTGATAATTTTAGTGTTTTTAATTGCAGTAAATATTTCTTAATGTTGCTATTTAATTTAACGAATATAGATCCAGAATACATCCCCATTGAATTGATAATAAATAATAAAACCAGAGGAGCCTTCATGTGTTAGATATTCTGCTATAGCATAATATGATGATAGTAGTTGAATTATATGTCGCATATATCATTTTTTCTATGCTCTGAATTACTTATGTACATACTATTTCGTTGGTACATATTCAGATGTACACATATGCAGATAGGGAGTGAAGAATATGTATCTACTGACTTATAATTTATTCCATTACTACAGCCTATAAGAAGTTCACTGTCTGCATTGGTTTACACCACAGATTGGGGAGTATATTTGTCATAGCCACCATGCTTGGTGTGCGGGTTTCAACCACATTTTTTATTATTCTGAGTCGTTATCATTTTGTATAGCATAAGGTGACTAACGAGTACACATTCCAGCCGATGGTAAGAGCATACTGTGGCCCATAGACATCTACATTTATCCTCAATTAAGAATCGAAATGCAGATGCGTTGTCTACCCTGAAGACTAAGTTGGAACGCCTCGCTTCCAGTAAAAAGGTTTTCTGGTTCTTTAAATTTACCATACGAAACACAGCACACCATTCTGTGAGAACGTGGTCTACCCCGGTCGAGCTGACCCATTCGTGCTACAACCATAATATAGATGCAGCGTGGCTATACCACGTTTTGAAATCATGAAGACGCTGCTGCCCGTCTACTGGTTTATTACTATATGTCGATACTTACGACACCCACGAGATGATATGATGCTGTGGATATTCTACCGCCACTACTAATGAGATAATTTTTTTTAAGAAAATTCGTACAAAGTGATTACTGAGAATTATTGATATATTTATGAAATTATCTTTGATTGAAAGCACTTCCTATTCTACTTCTTGGCCGTTTTTATCAGTCTTCTATTATTCCAAAGCTGAACATGGGCCTCTCCACATTTAAGGAACAAAAAAGAAAATGCAACAGTATGCCTGGAATCTATCCAAAACGAGCTTACAGAATCTTGCAAGGGTATGCTTGGGTTTGAATTTAATTAAATGAACCCAGATGGCAGTATCCAGCAATTTCTCTATCGAAACAAGAATGTCGTTTTTCCAATTCAATATTCTCGCGAATCATCGTTGGTAGGAATCAGTACAACTTTAATATGTTTTATTACAAGTGTATGATAATAAAAATATCGTTTTTTATGAAATCATGAAATGAAGTATTGTTTTACAGGTAATATATTTGCTTTTCTTTTGTTTCAGGTATGTCCCTCTTGTATTCAACACTTAAGAAAACATAATAAAGTTCGGAGTTGGGGTAAAATAATTTAATTTCAGGGCTAATGAAGTTTGCTTTACTTTTAAAAGCTTTTAATATAAAGAAAGTATTTTGTTATTAAATTAGAATTTCTTTTTGAAATGTCCTCATTTTGAACAAATTGGATCATTTAGATGGTAGTGGTTATATTGATTTTAATAGAACAACAAACTGCAGCTGTAGTTAAGCGAAGTGTCGCACTAATATTTACATACAGTAATTATTTAAACTTTATTGTTATCACCTTTATAAATAGGGTAACAAAGGGTGGACTTAATGCTTAACGACATTCTCTGCCAGTCTACCGGTGGAGTGATGAGATTTCGTGGCGGGACCTATTTAATACATACTAGGGTCGGGAATGGGGAAGGGACGCCCTAGACGAAAGTTTTTTGAGTAAATTGGCGATATGTTGAACGTAGGACAGATCCTTAACCGCCGAGCATGAATACGTACCTATGTATGGATGTAAAGGAGGTGAGATAAGTGTGTCAGGATCTTGCCGAATGGAAGTCCTTAGTCTCCGCCTAACCCTGTGGGTGATAGGCGTGAGTATGTATGGTACTATGATATTCGATTTATAATATACAAAATGTATACATAGTATATGTTCATATATAAAAAAACATATTAAATATAATATGGTAAGGTGACATTCCGTCTTAGTTTTCAGGGCTGACAACTCTGCTGCTTTCACGTATCATCCATACCATTATCATTACACACTGTAAATGGTCCCCTACTAAACACAGGCCTTCTCCATAGATTGCTTCTTATGTGGGGGCATTTGCCATAGTTGCCACGCTTTTCAAGCGGGTTGGCAACCGCAGTTTTGTATTCAATATCCCCTGTTTCATTTGCCTCTATTTTCACTTACGATACCAGCGTGATGATACCCTCCTATCTCATAGTGGATATTTTTACACTGCCACAACACAGTTAATCAATTTTTAGTTAGGAAATCAATTTATGGTAATTTAAGAAAGAATACACGTAAATTGTTTGAGGAACCAAGTGCACAAAACTACTTTGGTGAAAGGACGCGTAGGTATTTAGTGCCAAGAATATTTAATGAAAACGTGCCACAAGAGGCCTGTAAGACAAAACAAATTTTTAAAAACAAGTTGAAATATTGGCTACTGAATGCCATCGGCGACCTGTAGTATTAGAGTAGTAATATTTAGTTTATTATTAATTATTAATCTTAATTATTTTTTATTAATCTTTATTCATTATTAATTTAATTTAAGATATTCGTTTTCTGTCTTTTATAGCTTTGTTATTAATTTAGTGATAAGTGTACTTTACCTACTTAGTCTTTAATTTTTTTTTTAATTACTTTATAAGTGTACTAATATGTTTTGTTTTAAAATTTATTTTAGAGAAATATTAAAATGCAATTGTAAACCTTAATGAGTGCAGTTTCGCCAATAAACTGTATTCTCAGTTTGGCGAACTTAATGTTTTTTTGAACCAATTGTATTTACTATGATAATAAATAAATTAAAAAAAAAAATACTTCATCATCATCATCATAATTATTACAGCCCTTTACAAGCCCACTGCTGAACATAGGCCTCCCCCAAGGAATGCCACAAAGCACGGCCCTGAGCCACCTGCATTCATCGACTTCCTGCAAGTCTTACTAGTTCGTCACTTCGTTTAGTGGGGGTCCGCCCTACACTTGGCCATCTGGTACGAGAACCTTTCTTCATCGGTTGTCGGTTCTTCGAGCTGTATGGCCGGCCCATTGCCATTTCAGCTTGCTAAACAGTTGGACTATGTAAGTGCAGATTAATTACACATAAAACTTTTAGTAGCGTCGGTTGAGACTGAGGTGATAGAGAGTGCACTTGTGATTGGGCATACACTTGTGTACTATAATCCTGCACAGATGGCTGGTATCCGTTGAGACTGGCCGCCTTGATCGAAATTTGGTTTAGACAACAATGACAATCAAATGCCTTAATGCTTCGACTTGTAAGAAAATCTATCTTATTCTTAAGTAATTTATGAGCTACGTTCTTACCAGTTTTCTTATTTTATCTCACGCAGCGAGCGTGCGACTTGAGAAATCTACGACCGCGTTTGCACGTGTATTATTGGATATTCCATCGAAGTCACATTAAAAGCTTTGCCAAGTAAATTCTTTTCCTGTTCATTTTAAGGCACGTTAAATATCGGTACATTTCCGTTTGAAAACGATAAATGTGAATACTATTTTTAAAATAAATTCTATATGAGAAATTTTTGTATGTTTAGAAAACTGTGCTTTTTTCCTTCTTTATCACCCCATGGAAGACCAGAGCTGGACATGAGCCTCTCTCTGTGTAGGGATCGAAACTCTTACTGTCTATTTTTGCGGATTTAATCACTTTCCTAAAAATGAGAGAAGCATAGTCATAGTTACGGTTCATTGTAGTGGCTTTTTTACATGGGGAAATGCCTACGCATTCCCGCCTCGCGGGTGCAAAGTAGGGTTATGTCAGATTTGCACCGACTAAAAACCTATGGTGTGCCACCTTCGTCGGATACGGCAACGGGAATGCTTTCGTATACAGCCGCCCCTTAGCGGCCTCGACTCGGGTGAGGACTACTCCTCTCCATCTCACATGGCTGTTACCGTATTACTTGTGACTTATGGAATATTAGGTTTGTGATTATTTAGGAAATTAGGTAGCTACCTAAGAATTTTACCACTATTTTCTAACTATACCATTATTTTTCTAACTAAACTTGCTTCGAATAACTTGCTACTCTTTGGACTCTGCTAAGAAACTAATGACTCTGTACAGACTGATTAAAAAAAAATGTTAAATAGAATTTTTTCTGCGTACGAGTCTGTGTTGGTAGATTCCATTCTCTTTACTATTCCTGCCGTCAAATATGAGTGCTGTGTTCCGTATGTAAGGCATTCTAACTTAGTTCAGGGGTGACAACGTATTTGTATCCTTCGTAGTTTGAAGTTGTTTATATGTGGTAGAGCCACGCTGCAGCTATATTATCGTTGTAGTACGAATGGTTTATTTTTATTTTTTTTATTAGCAGCTATATTATGGTTATAGCACGTATGGGTAGGCTCGACTGAGTTTTTTTATTTTTTTATTAGTTTGTTTTTTATACTTGGTATAGCCACGCTGCAGCTATATTATGGTTACGGCACGAATGGGTCGGCTCAACCGGGGAAAGAACTACGCTCTCACAAAACACCAGCGTTAAATAGCAGCCTAATGCTACTATGTTTCATATGGTGAGTGTAGAGAACCGAAAACCCTTTTTACTGGAAACGAGGCATTCCATCGTAATCTTCAGGGGTAATAAGGCATCTGCATTTTGATTCTTAATCGAGAATAAATGTAGATGTCTATGTGCCACAGCATCCATTTACCACCAGGTGGGCTGTGTGCTCGTTAGTCACCCTAATGCTATAAATAAGTTGGCTGCAGGTTTCCATGGAATGCAGTAGTCACTTACAATTTGGTGGAATTAGGCGTTAATTTCTTTTATCACCTCTTTTTTATTAAGAAATCTAATCTTTATATTATTTCAATATTGCTATATAATTTTAGCACAATTCGACCTGACCATTTGAAACTAACCAACAAATGAAATACGATGCCAAAACCAGTTTCGTATGAAAGTGCTAAAAAGAAAAAAAAAAGATTCGATAATAATGCTTTAAGCTTTTTAAAACGATACAATATTGACGGAGCACTTTAGCTTTGAACTATCACGCAACCCACATTACTAACGAACGAAAATATCCAAGATTTAAATAGCGAGTCATTACTTCTTTAAAAATTTACAAGGTACGTATAAATAAATGATGTTAAAAAATAATTATATAAGATACACGTAATAAAATAAAATTATGTGTCTTAATTAATATAAGAGCACCTCCCGCCTTCCACAATTGCTTGCTCTTTTGCACAACTCCATCCTCAATAAACCCAGCACCACTACACTAGGAAATACATACCACCGTTGATAATACGACACATGTTTCGCCTCCAAACGTGGCATCATCAGGTGAAGTAGACTCTGCGTTGTCTGATCACTTGCCTTAGCGATCAGCCAAAGCTGTCTACTTCACATGAGGATGCCTCGTTTCGAGGCGAAACACGTGTCGTATTTTTATATTAAAGTTTCAAAGTATTAAAGTTACAGCCTATATACGTCCCACTGCTGGGCACAGGCCTCTTCTCATTTCTGAGAGGATTTTAGGGCAAGGAAAAAAATAGATGCCACTAGCCTACCTCCCATCTATTATAATGATCGCCTGATACCGTTCTCTTTCTCAGTTAAAAATCTTGGTCTCCATAATACTCTGTCCTGGGGGGTTCACATCTCCGAAACAAGTCGTAAAGTCTCTGGTTCTTTACGTTCTCTTTATCGCTTGAAAAATATTTCTCCCCTTTAAGGCTAAAATTATGCTTGTACAGTTACTTATACTACCGTTCATTTATTATGCTGACGTGTGTTATTTGGATTTAAACCAAAATCTTCTTAACAACCTAGAGCGCCTACTCAACAATTGCATCAGATACATTTTCAATCTTCGTAAATTTGATCATATATCTCACTATCGCTTTCGCCTTAAATGGCTCACTATTAAACAGAGGCGTGACTCTAGAATTTTGCTTGTTCTCTTCTCTACCTTAAGTGATTCATCCACTACTTCTTATCTAAAGGAGAAATTTCAGTATATTTCCTCAACGCATGATAGAACTCTGCGGTCCTCATATAATAATAAACTAAGTATCCCACTACATTTTACTAATTTAGTTAGTAAATCATTCACCATTCAGGCTGCACTGCTCCTTCCTGCTTTCCTTCACCGCTGAGCACGTGGTAAATCAGCACTTAAAATTGCAAATAACAATTTTATTTTTGCCGGCGGGGATCGAACCCGGGTTGCTCGAGTACTATGAAACTCACAGCGAGCGCTAACAGTCTGAGCTACCATGGTTCGGTTAAAACTATTTCATCAAATAGTATACAAACAACTAGGTGGTTTTTACGTGGTAGACCCACGCTTCAGCTGCCATATTATGGATGTATCACGAATGGGTGGGAAAAAAAATGGGTCTGCTCAACCGGGGTAGAACCACGCTCTCACAGAATACCAGCATAAAATAGCAGCCTAATCCTGCTGTGTTTCGTATGGTAAGTGTAGAGAACCGGAGACCCTTTTTACTGGAAACGACGCGATCCATTATATTCCTTAGGGATGACAACAGAAGTATATGAGCCATAGCACTTAGATAGAGTACTTACCATCAGGTGGATTGTGTGCTCGTTTGCCACCATTATTATACAAAATAAAATGTATTGCAATGTCTTCTTTATCAGAAACATTCGTAGGACCACTGTCCAAAATTTCGTCGTAATCGGATAAATGGTATACGAACGCATATGTTGAAATGAACAAACAAACAATTTTTGTCAGCGACATTCGCGGGTGCTCATTCAACAACTCATCAAAGTTTTATCATATAAATGGCGGCTCCGTGGTGCAGTACTTTAACACTGAGTTGCGGCACTAAGTACAGCGGGTTCGAATCCCGAACGGAACAAGTAATTGTTTGGCCTGCAAATAATTTTTCCTGGTCCTTGTGCAATTTATGTATGTAAACTGCCTCCACGATACGGGAGAATACGGAACAATTATAATGATTCCTTTTTTATCTATACACAATTATATTATGAATAAAATTGGTGTATGTTTGTATTATCGAAATATAACAAATATATTTGATACAAATCAATAAATCAAGGCAAGCATTACAAAGGGTATTGTAAAGATTTATCTCGAAGATATCTTGAGATTACGGAAGGGGATGTTCTCAACGTTATTACAGTTTCGGCTTACTGACATGATTTCTTTCAATCTGATGTAATAATACATTTATACACATCAAACGAATATATTCAAAGAAAAATAAATAAACAAATGACATGCCTTCCATTTTAAGGGGGTTTTAGGGGAAGGCGGTGAACGCTGGGCCTCCATTGCTACCGGTGTCAACAACACTGCGGCACAATGCTGAGTCGGATGCCTTTTTGTTGCAGCATTAATGATAATGTAATTCTACATTTATCATGGATTAAGAATTAAAATATGATGTATAATGTATAAATAGGATGCGTTTTCACCCCTGAGAACTAAGATAAATGCCTAAATTCCAGTAAAAAGTGTCTCCAGTTCTCTACACTAACCATATAAAACACAGCGGCATTAAGTTAGCGGTATTCTGTGAGGGCGTGGTCCTACTCCGGTTGAGCCGACCCATTCGTGCTACAATCATAATATAGATGCAGCACGGCACTACCACGTATAAAAATGTTTTCAAATATAGATGTCTCTCTTCTGCTTCCAAATGAGTGGTGGCGTTTTCATGCATTCATGCATTCACATGTCTTATTATTTAGATATGCTGATATCCTTATGTTTTCTTTTACCGCCGGGCACTTGGTAAATCAGCACTTAAGTTTGGCAATTTATTTGGAGCTAATGGGGATCAACCCGGGTTCCCAGCTCGTGAGTTCTCAGCGAATGCTTTGCCCTAAAGCTAACGCGATAGCTTAACGCAATTTAAATGCGGGCATATTTTTTAAAGACAATATTAGCATTCATCCAACCTGTAATGCTGAGAAGTAGACGCTCTATACCGGTATAATTACTCAATGGGAGAAAACCTCTCACAAGTTCATTCATCGAACTGTACTCAAAAAGAGAAAACCCCATTCAAACTCGCTTAGCCAATATCTAAGTCGGTATACTAAAATTACCGATCTTTTTATAGAAGATGAGGCAAACGAGCATGCGGCTTACTTGATAGTAAGTGTCCACCGCTGCCCATGAACAACTGCAACAACATGGGTATTGCAGTTGCGTAGCCGGCTTTTTAAAAAGGAGTAAGCTTATTTATTGAAGGTCAGCATAATCTATTTTACCTACTGATGCCTCGTTTAGAAGCAAACCACGTGTTGTATTATCGACGGTGGTGTGTTTTTCCTAGTGTAGTGGTGTTGGGATTAAAGGTGACGGGGATAGTGCACGGAATTAAGAGAGGGCGGGAGATGCTCTTCAAACTAGGTAAAACATATTATTTTATTTTATAACGTAGATCTTAGCTAATTCATTTTTAATATCTTCACTTTTTTTCATTTATTACGTAGTAGAACTGCGCTCCAGTTGTATTATTGGAAAAGGGCCATGCTCGTACAGAATATTAAAATATATAGCAGCATAATGTGGCTGGTGACGACAATAGACCATATAACTGGTAACGAGGCATTCCATTTCAGTTCTTAGAACAGAAAGAAATCTGCATGTTGTTGTCTGAATGATCATACATATGCGAGTCTGATCGTCGACAGTCGAGAGAACGACAGCATCACTTTTTAACATCCCGCTTTGAAAATAATTTTTTTCAAAAGTAGGGAGTTATAGATTTCGGTTCGATTTTGAAAATGCTAGTTTTATCAGATCTCCCCGTTTTGAGGTCGTAGGAAGCTGTTGTGACTATTCCCGGCTGGATGTATATGAATAAAAATTTGTTGTACGATATATTGAGAACGTCTCAACTGATCGAGATGGGTGACATGGCGTTCAAAAGTGTTAATTGAGACTTCAAGCTGATTAGGTTTTCAAGTCAATTGGTCGAGCCATTTCAAAGACTTTCAAAAAAGAAAAACCAGAAAAATGTTTGTAAGGTTTTTCTAAATAAATTTCAAAATATTTAATTAATCAACTCCAGTACATCAAAAACACTAGTTTGTATTTAAAATACTGCGTCGAATGCCGCCATGCAAGTCAAAATCGAACGATGCATTAAAAATTATTTCCATTTAAAAATTCTAAATAATCACTCCCGCTTCGGTTTAAGTTCCAGGGATGGCCCGCAGGTTCAACCATTATTCACATTTTTAAAAAGGCGTTCTCTCTGGGTGACCACATCGCAATCTTATAAAATAAAATACAATCATTCAACCAGCACTTATTCCCATAATACCCAGGATCGAGCCAACTTATGTGTGCTACAACTAGCTGCAGCTTGGTATTTATTAAATGGACGGTGTGCTCGTTTGTCACCCTCACTCCTATAAACATTTATTCTAGTAGTAAAACGTGATAGCTTTTAATAGCGCTGGCGTCATAACTTCGGTATCTAGATTTACTGCACCTAAGATTGCTTTCATAACAATACAGTTTTGCTTAATTACTACGTTTGATCACGTTGCTTTGTGAGTATTCTGCTACCGCAAATTTAACTCGGACACATTAAAAAATTTGTCCTCACCGCAGATAGATGAACGTTATCTGCTTTATTACAAGCTTTCATACGTGGTAGATTGCTACAGGTATATTATAGATGTAGCAAGAATGGGTCGACTCGACCGGGGAAGGGCCACGCTCTCACAGAATACCAGCGTAAAATAGCCACTTACTGTTGCTGTATTTTGTATGGTGAATGTAGAGAACCGGGGGTCCCTTTTACTGGATATGAGGTATTCCATCTACAAAGATACTTTGTCATTCCTAAGGACTACCTTAGGGATGACTACGCATCTGTAATTTGATTCTTTATTAAGGATAAATGTAGATGTCTGTTGGCCACACTATCCGCTTACGATCAGGTGGACTGTGTACGTTTGTCACCATTATTCTATGATAAAGTCTCATGCTTAAACTATAATCTGTTTCTGTTTTATCTTGCGGAAATATGCAAACTATAATGTGAAGTACGGAATTTGACAGAAAATGTCAAAGTTTGCGACGAGTGGGCGCCGCGGGTAAGGGCCTTCTTTAGGGAAATAGATTTACTACAACTTCGTTAACCCGGTTCAGTGTATGTCTGTTCATATCGTATTTATTAATACACAAAATTTAAAGAAATACTAACATTCCATTCAGCTAGAGACTTGAAATATTAAACATAACCCGAAATCGGATGAAAATGTACTCGTAATACGATGAAAATAAAAACGTGGTATAATTATTTTTCAATACATAAACTTGTTTGAACCGTATTTTAAATCTGATACGATCAATAAAACACTTTTTGTCAAACGTGTTTTATTGGTAATATACGTTAATAAGACGGAGGACGAGATATGTTTGATGGCTGATTTAATAAAACTTAAGCCTTGGTTTTGTGTTTCATTAATATATTATTGTTGTTAAGAGAAAAAATATTCACGTTAGTAGCAGTATAATGTAGAGCGAAAGGGTTAAGATTTATACAAAAAAAAAACCATGTACGCGGTATAAGTAATACCTTCAAATGAAATTAAATATCAAATAAAAATATTTCACGGCAAATTATCTATTTAATATGATCATTTTCAACCAATCCATTGACAAAAGTTTAATTTTTTAGCAAGTAAATGTTGCACCACTTATTTTTAGATTTACTCATATTTTGAGTTCAATCAATAAAAAGAATATTTTCTTTGTAATAAAATTTCTTTGCAACAGCGCTATCTATTTTATTTTATTTTTATTTTATTAAAATTTGTTTACCAACAACTTATGCACTAACATCTTCCCATATAAATCAAGCGATATAGTTAAAACTAAGTACACAGTCAATTACAGGTAAACACCACATGCATAACTTTTATCGCGACAATTAAAAGACGAATTTATACTTATTGAATAGAAACACTGTAGTATTGCCATTATAAAATTCACTAAAACAATCTGACCAAAAACAGAGCGGCAAGGTATGGATTTACAAAATTTACAAAATTAAAAAAAAATTAAAAATTTAAAAAAATTAAAAAAAATTAAAAAAATTCTACTTCATTCTATATATAAAGTATTTTTGATCGAACATTTGATTGACTCTCAAGCTGGTACGTACAACAGACGCTAGGTGACATGAATTTATGAAATCGTGGATTGGTATAAATACATTGGTATATTAATATAATTCAATATGGTGAATTTTATTTATTTAATAAATTTGTAATTTTTTAAGTGTCTATTTTAACAGTTAAAATTTAAACGAAATAATAGGAAACACTATTTTTAAATACTAGTAATGCTATTAACTTTACTTAAATTCCTTTAACCACTACTGGTAAGTATAAAAATAAAAAATGGCGGATTTGAACCCACGATCTTATGAAAATTTGCAGTCCGCACCAAATCCTATACATTTATATGTTTGTCTCTTTTTAGTGTCGCTATTTCGTTTCATCCAGTTTCAAATCATAACGGTCCTAAAGAAGGTATCACTTCAAAAAGAAATAAATAAAGAAGAAAGAAAGAAAATATCAATGTGCTGTGCGTAAGAGATTTCAATTATTATTTATTATTCTTCATTGTTTCGTGGATGTCGTTAAGAGGTGACCATGGGAAATACCATAAAATATATTTTTTTTTATTATTTTTAAGTAAATTATTTATATTATATCACCTGGGTTAACAAACAAGCAAATTCCAAAAACGAGCAGTTTTAGTTCTTAACGTCGGTTTCGTGGTGGCGATGTAACAAAATACCTCCCTCGATTTTGTTCTGTTTTTATCTGTGGATCTCGCTAGAGAAAACAATAGTTAATACTAGGTAGGACTTCTTTCTGCCTAAGAGTCTGTATTAGTAAGGACTACCCTCTTACCTATATTTGCCGCCAAAGAACATTGGTTTTATTAACACTTAGGTCTTAATGTCGGTTTTGTGGCGACGATGTAATAAAATACATCCCCCAATTTTGTTCCGTTTTGTTCCGTGGGTCTCGCTAGAGAAAACAACAGTTAATACTAGGTACGACTTCTTTCTGCCTAAGAGTCTGTATTAGTAAGGACTACCCTCTTACCTATATTTGCCGCCAAAGAACATTGGTTTTATTAACACTTAGTTCTTAATGTCGGTTTTGTGGTGACGATGTAATAAAATACATCCCTCAATTTTGTTCTGTTTTGTTCCGTGGGTCTTGCTAGAGTAAACTGCAGTTAATACTAGTTAATATTTCTTTTCTGCCTAGAAGTTCGTCTGTGTAGTAGCCGCCATCTTATCTGCCGCCAAATAGCAGTTCTTACACAGCTTTGTTCAGAATGTTGTAAAGAGTCAGTATAGTTACAGGCTGTGACGCATACCATCTTAGTCCTCAGTCGTACAACGCTATTGTAGCTTTCTTTGTTTCCACTTGGCTGCAGGTGTCATTGAACTGCAGTAGCCACTTACCATCCGGTGGATTGTAAGTTCGTTTGTCACTCAAATTTTACAAAAAAATGCCACCAATAGATGGCGGTATTATCTCCTAATATAGGTACATATAAGAGCCGTTGTAGCTCAGATGGTTAGCGCTCGCTGTAAGCTTCACAGTACTCGAGCAACCCGGGTTCGATCCCCGCCGGCACCAATGAAATTGTTAATTGCAATTTTAAGTGCTGATTTACGACGTGCTCGGCGGTGAAGGAAAACATCGTCAGGAAATCTGCATGTTTGAGGAATAAGAAAAAAAATATAAGTATTTCGAAGATGTGAAGTTCGCAAACACGCATTTGGGCAGCGCGGCGGACATTTCCTTGCCCTAAAACCCTCTCAGAAATGAGAGGAGGCCTGTGCCCAACAGTAGGCCGTATATAGGCTGCAAGTTTACTTTACTTTTATAGGTACATCGACCGGTGACAAACATGCCGGTGGAAAACTGATGTGAACACTGAGCTTGTTCCTGTTGCCTAACATTATAATCGTATACTTAGTGATAGTAGTTAATTAGTTAATTGTACATTTTTTTTAAATAATTAATTTTATGTGTATACTTACTTTGTTTTCATTTGTAAACTTATTATTGTGTGGCAATAAATATTTTTTATTATTATTATTAAAACAACCTCAAGGATGTAAGATAAATGATATGTATAACAGAAATGACTAGTGCCCCTATGTGAACTGTGAAGTGTATGAAATAGACTAAAGAATACCCTCCTAACATACTTAGAATATTTCGTTATTAGTTACCATTTAATTTAGCCAAAAACATACCATATTTTTCTAATGTGATAGCCGTGTTCAAGAATATAAATAGATATTTAATGTACGTTATATTATTAAAAATAGAAATAGTGACTTTATTTGCCCTCGCGTTGGCTTACGTAAGCGCATTGCGTGTTAATTCGCACTTATAAAGTTACCCCTTAAACATGACTTTTTATATTTTTTAATTATGTATTTTAAACGGAAAGAAATCGTTTTTCCTTCCAATTAAGGGAAACATAAATAGATTCGAGGACACACATTAACTTAAAATAGTGTATTGTTCTTTTTATTAGTTTGTGGGCGTAGCGATATCCGACAAATATTAATATTTTATGCTAGTTTAAGTTCCGACGGAAAATATTTGTGTATATCTTTTCTTGAACGTAGTTTAACTCAATGATCTTGCATACATTTTGTTAATTTATTACTATTACTTCTGTACTATCACAGCATATCAAAAACACTGCTGAACATAGGCCTCCCCCATAGATTACCTTATAAGGGAAATATTTGACATAATTGCTTAGCTTGCCAAGCGAGTTGGCAACCGCAGTTTTTTTTATTCTGCTGTAACCGGGAGGATGCTGCTGTTCATTTCCTGGTTTAGTTTCTATCTGCCGCCTTTTGAATACACGTACCCCCAAGGGATGAAGTGGGGCTGAAAATATTCTTAAACCGCCACTACACGGTTCATTCACAATTCATTAAGACAATAAAATTATTATTATTATTATTTGTTTTCATGGATACAAGACAATTGATATTATTGCGATATTTTGTATCGTTAAACATCAATATCGCATTGCTTATGAGAGAGTATCGTATTGTATCTCCGAAATATCACGTCAAATATATCGTACGATTTACGAAGTCGTAGATGGATGCAAAAAATGCTTAAGAGATAAAGTGAATAAAGTAAATTATCCAATTAACTACACACTTTTGGTTTTTAACTAGTTTGTAACAAATTTAAAATATTTCACTCTGACAGAAGTTCTCTGTCTATTACGTACTACGCTGGAATTTTTACCTCTAACGTGCAGTCTTACCATGCGACATGCCGTGATGAGAGGCCATCGAGGACAGCTATTTTCAATTATTTTTTCATAGTCTAATAAAATTTCTGAGACCTAACTTTTTTTATGTGACTTGCTTAGCAACGCAAATCAATAATTTATGCTACTTAAGTTTTAAGTAGCATAAATTATTGATAAGCTTCTAATATAGTCGGACATGAAGCAATAATTGTGGGTGCTTGATATCTGTGTGTGTATAAATATATCGATTCATTGATATATTTTTTTGTTCGTTTAAAATTCGTAGGTAGTTACTGTCATTACAGTGGACAAAAATAAACTCATTCATGGTCTGAAAGACATTATTAAATTTTAAAACAACCGTTTGGTATTCTGCCTTTACTGAAAACTTACTGCTGATTTTCATAATTTTCTATCATAACAATTGCATTTTGTTACAAATAATTTGAAATTTACTTTAAATAAAAAAATAAGCATCGAATTCGGTTCAACTAGAAGTTATGAGGTAACACACAAAAACATATACTATAATAGAGTACCCCATCCTTTTTAAAGTCAGTATAAAAGAGAAAAATGTCCATCGATGCTTTTTATCGATAAAACTATGTTTTTTATCGAAGTATCATTGAACGTGAACGCAACATAACGATGAATCACATTAAAAAATCCGATGTTCTTACTAGTTGAACACCCGTGCCAATTACATGGTGTTAGATAATTTATATTGGCCAGCAAGAAATCAGTGGGATTACTTTTTTAAATAAAATATAACTTAAAATGATAGCATACATTTTTTATATGAATTACATTAGAAAAACTTGGTCACTGTCACTTTTTTTCTAGGTGTTATTTCCAATAAAATTGCCTTTGTTGTGTTGTTTTAATTGAATATTTCAATATTTGAAATTCGGTATTAGAAAGACATTGTGCATTTTCTGGTATTTTAAGGTGCTATTGATTATGTACTCCATCGAGTCGAGATCATAATATGTTATAATAAGAATGATAATAATCATCGGCAGGCTGATAAGCATCAGGTCGGGCAATAATAGGCCGAGAATTGTGCGCACCGTCAGGATGGCGTTTGCTGGGACAAACATCAGTTTGTCCCAGCCGGATATAACGCAAAAACTGACGGAGCGCATAGACGACCTGAAGCAGAGAATCGCTGCTTGGGGGAAGCGGATTCGGCGATATACCGAGAGGTCGACACGGTTCAACCAGAATCGTCTCTTCCAGAGTGATCAGAAGAGGCTCTATGAATCATTGGAGCGACCAATGGTACGTGGAACGGGCCCAGCACCGAATCAGGCCGACACTATCGCATTCTGGCGCGGCCTGTGGTCAGAGCCCGTAAACCACAGTGAGGGCCCTTGGACGGAAGTTGTGGCGAGTCAGTGTGCGAATGTTACGCCCATGGACCCCGTCATCATTACGCCGGATGACGTAGCTGAGGCGGTCCGTAGGGCCCCGAACTGGAAAAGTCCGGGACTCGACGGACTGCATCACTACTGGCTGAAGGGGTTCGTGGTGTGTCACGCTGTTCTCGCCCGACAGTTTCAAGAGGCTCTCGACCAAAAGTCGCTCCCGAGCCTCTTCACTACTGGGATCACTCATTTGGTTCCTAAAGACCGAGATTCCACAGACCCGAGCAAATACCGCCCCATTACGTGTCTACCTACCATATACAAGACATTAACATCCATTTTGAGCGCGAGAATCACTCGTCACCTGAACTCAAATCAGGTGATATCGCGCGCTCAAAATGGATGTCGGGGCGGCGGTCGTGGAACCAAGGAACCACTCCTCATTGACGCGGTCATTGGCAAGGTGGTTAAACGCAACCGTCGGAACCTATCCGCCGCCTGGATAGACTACAAAAAGGCATTCGACTCGGTGGCTCATACATGGCTGAAGAGGGTCCTCGAGCTGTACAAGGTTGACTGTACAGTTCGAGACTTCCTCGGGCAGTGTATGGGGCAGTGGAGTACGATCCTTTGTCATCTAGGCGAGCGGATGACTGCTGCGGAGAACCACATAAGGATAAGAAGGGGTATCTTCCAGGGCGATTGTCTGAGTCCAATCTGGTTCTGCCTCTCTCTGAATCCTCTTAGTACCTTTCTGGAGGGTTCCGGGAGGGGATTTCAGCTTCGGAGAGGAGGTACAAAAGTGACCCACCTTTTCTATATGGATGATCTCAAGTTATTCGCCTCCAGTCGCTCTCATCTTATGGAATTGCTAAACATCAATTGTGATTTTAGCAATTCTATTAGAATGGAGCTGGGGACGGATAAGTGTGCGGTCCTCCATGTCGAATGGGGTAGGGTTGCTAACTCTGAGGGTATAGACTTATCTATGCCCATCAACATAAAGACCCTATCCGAGGCTGAAACATACCGATACCTGGGTATGTCACAGAACATAGGTATCGATGAGGCGGACAAGAAACAGTCAGTTTGCGATGTGTTTTATGCACGCTTGACCAAAGTGCTTAACAGTCTTTTGTCGGGCGTTAATAAGACACATGCATATGACGGTTGGATCATGCCTGTTCTCATGTATACTTTTGGCATGCTCAGGTGGACTCAGACCGAACTGAACGCTCTGGACAGAAAAGTCCGCACTATAATGACGTCCCACAGGATGCATCATCCGAGATCGTCAGTAATGAGGCTGTACTTGCCGCGGAAGCATGGTGAGCGCGGCTATTTAAGCGCGCTTACCATGCATAATCGCGAAGTGTGCAGCCTCCGTAATTACTTTCTGATGAAAGCGGATGATCCATTCTATAGGGACGTTATTTCTTGTGATAAAAGACTTACCCCTCTATCCTTAGTCAACGAGCAATGGCAAGACCCGGCAGTACAGAGCATTTCCGACCGGGAGACCGTATGGAAAGAGAAGGAGCTCTACGGGAGGTTCTACAAGGCTCTACATGAGCCTTGCATAGAAACAGTCGCCTCCCTCCACTGGCTACGTTTCGGTGACCTCTTTGGGGAAACCGAGGGTTTTGTCTGTGCGATACAGGATCAGGTGATTAAGACCAACAATTATCGGAGATACATCCTAAAGGATGGCGCCGTCGACATCTGTCGAGCTTGTCGCCATCCCGGTGAGTCACTTAGGCATGTCATCTCCGGTTGTTCGGCGCTTTCTAACTCTGAGTATTTGCACAGACACAACCTAGTAGCCAGGATTCTACACCAGGAGCTCGCTCTGAAATACGGCCTCGTGGATCGGAAACTGCCGTATTATAAGTACTTGCCGGAAGCCGTGCTCGAAAATGACCGCGCCAGGCTCTACTGAGACCGGGCCATCATCACGGACAGGACTATTCTTGCGAATAAGCCTGATATTGTGCTGATGGACCGGGCACAGTCAAGGATATTTTTGGTCGACATTACCATTCCTTATGACGAGAACCTCGTGAAAGCCGAAACAGATAAGCTGACAAAATATCTGGACCTGGCTCACGAGGTGACCGACATGTGGGGTGGTCTGCCGGCCGAAATTATTCCTGTGGTCGTCTCTGCGAACGGGTTAATCCCAGTCAGCCTCTCGGGTCATCTGAGGCGACTGGGACTCCGTGGCGGATCGCTCCAAGCTCAAATGCAGAAGGCGGTGCTCCTCGATACCGCCCGCATCGTCCGCCGGTTTCTTTCCCTTTCCCCCTAACCCTCGGCCGTTTGGTCTCCCCTGCCGAGGGCTTCCATCTGGTTGGGTTTTTATATATTTATGTAATTTTTATGTATTTATTTTATTTTATTGATATTTATGTAAGTTTATCATTTTCATTTACAATTATATATTTATACAGCCCAACCAGATGAGAAAACTTTATAGATACTCCAAAATAATAATAAAAATAAAAATATGAGCACGTCGCATGCGTTGGACGGAAATAATGAACACAAACGCATTGCGAGCGTACTTTAGGGCGAAAGGGGAAGAAACTGGAACGTTAGCGTATCGGGCTAGGAAGCATCGCTTTTTCGCAGAGCTGGAGCCATCGGTTCATGTAACGGAGCAAAACTTGGCAGACTGAGTTCGATATATCCTGCGCTCCAACATATTTGGTGACGCCGAATTCGAACAACTACGACGTGAGGCTGTTCCCTCATCGGATGAAAATGCTACAGCTGGTAATGCGGCGCTACTAATTGCAGAGCAACCCGCACACGTGGATGCCGTCGTGAATATTCCAGTTGTGGTTCATTCAGACGATGATGAAATAGTCTCCCACAAAGTAGAGCAAATGAGGAATATATTGGAAGAGGCTATTTTGGAAACGCGCAGTACGCCTCTCGAAAATCGACCGCGACTTCCCCGCATACCCCTAAGCAAGCGGAATCGGTCTGTCGTGAGGGCTCTCAACCCAATGCTAGTGACCTATTTGGAAGCCAGCCGGGACCTTTGCGATACGGACTCAATTCTTTTTGGTGCCGCACTGGCAGTTTGCCGTATTATTGGCGCCAAACTTCCCACGGCTGGACGCGCTACTAGACAAAGTAGCGCCATGCCAGCCTGGAGAAAAAGAATTGAGGACCGTATTGCAAAGGCAAGAGCCCTAATCGGCAGACTGACAAGCTTCAGGTCGGGTAATAATAGACCGAGAATTGTGCGCACCGTCAGGATGGGGTTTGCTGGGACAAATATAAGTTTGTCCCAGCCGGATATTACGCAAAAGCTGACGGAGCGTATAGACGACCTGAAGCAGAGAATCGCTGCTTGGGGAAAGCGAATTCGGCGATATACCGAGAGATCGACACGGTCCAACCAGAATCGTCTCTTCCAGAGTGATCAAAAGGGGCTCTATAAATCATTGGAGCGACCAATGGTACGTGGAACGGGCCAAGCACCGAATCATACCGACACTGTCGCATTCTGGCGCGGCCTGTGGTCAGAGCCCGTAAACCACAGCGAGGACCCTTGGACGGAAGTTGTGGTGAGTCAGTGTGCGAATCTTACGCCCATGGACCCCGTCATTATAACGCCGGACGATGTAGCTGAGGCGGTCCAAAGGGCCCCGAACTGGAAAAGTCCGGGGCTCAACGGGCTGCATCACTACTGGCTGAAGGGGTTCGTGGTGTGTCACGCTGTGCTCACCCGACAATTTCAAGAGGCTCTCGACCAAAAGTTGCTCCCGAGCCTCTTCACTACTGGGATCACTCATTCGGTTCCTAAAGACCGGTATACCATAGACCCGAGCAAATACCGCCCCATCACGTGTCTACCCATGATATATAAGACACTAACATCCATTTTGAGCGCGAGAATCACTCGTCACCTGAACTCTAATCAGGTGGTGTTGCGCGCTCAAAATGGATGTCGGGGCGGTGGTCGTGGAACCAAGGAACCACTCCTCATTGACGTGGTCATTGGCAAGGTGGTTAAACGCAACCGTCGGAACCTATCCGCCGCCTGCATAGACTACAAAAAAGCATTCGACTTGGTGGCTCATACATGGCTGAAGAGGGTCCTCGAGCTGTACAAGGTTGACTGTACAGTTAGAGACTTCCTCGAGCAGTGTATGGGGCAGTGGAGTACAATCCTTTGTCATCTAGGTGAGCGTATGACGGCTGCGGAGAACTACATAAGGATAAGAATCTGGTTCTGCCTCTCTCTGAACCCTCTCAGTACCTTACTGGAGGGTTCCGGGAGGGGATTTCAGCTTTGGAAAGGAGGTACAAAAGTGACCCACCTTTTCTATATGGATGATCTCAAATTATTCGCCTCCAGTCGCTCCCATCTTATGGAATTGCTGAACATCACCTGTGATTTTAGCAATTGATTTGTGGGGGATTTCCGTTACAGTGATTGCGTCCATAATAGATTTAATTGCACCTCATCTTGCTATTATTTTTAATACTTGTATCGATTCTGGTGTGTTTCCTGATTTAATGAAGTATAGTAAAGTAATACCTTTATTCAAATCTGGTCGTACAT
Organism: Parnassius mnemosyne; assembly: GCA_963668995.1. Taxonomy (NCBI): domain Eukaryota; kingdom Metazoa; phylum Arthropoda; class Insecta; order Lepidoptera; family Papilionidae; genus Parnassius; species Parnassius mnemosyne. The sequence continues at coordinate 1,695,332 of CAVLGL010000137.1, read as the reverse complement.
TGGACCTCGCTAATTATAGACCAATTTCTGTACTACCAACACTCGGTAAAATTTTTGATAAAATAATTTTGGATCAATTGTTAATTTTTTTTAATACAAATAAATTACTTCATAAAAATCAATTTGGTTTTACAAGGGGTCGCTCGACGTCTGACGCCGGTGTTGAGCTTATGAAATGTATTTTTAATGCCTGGGAGAATTCACAAGATGCCTTAGGTATTTTCTGTGACCTTTCCAAGGCTTTCGATTGTGTTCATCATGATATATTAATCAGGAAACTACAACATTACGGAGTAAAAAATTTGGCGCTTAGACTTATTACTTCATATTTAAGTAACAGAACTCAAAAAGTCGTCATCAATGGTAAATGTTCCTCCGGATTGGTAGTATCAATGGGCGTTCCTCAGGGCTTGATTCTTGGCCCATTCCTGTTCTTAATCTATATTAATGACGTACCTTATCTTGTAGGGGACAATCACGATATAGTATTATTTGCTGACGATACCTCTTTATGGGGGTCATTGTAGAAGCGTGCTCGTCGCGACCCCTGCCAGCCCTTTTCAGGGCTGCAATTCTACTAGCTGCGCACCCATGCCAACGAGGGTTAGGGCGTCCCCCCAAGGCGACGCACACCAGCTCGTCCCCGTTGGTGTGGAATGCAGCGCGCAAAGCGGCGATGGGGACCGCCACCCGTCACGCACAGCCCGACACGGCGGAAGGTGGAGGACAGAGTGCAGAGTTGGCACGTGGAATGTTAGAGGAGCATGCCTCGAGATAAGACGAATGAGTTGATCGAGATAATGAAAGAAAGAGAATTAGATGTCGTTTGTATGTCGGAGACCAAACGGAAGGGCAGTGGTACTGAAGAGCTCCATGGCGGGGCGTTAGCTCTATGGTCCGGAGTCCCGGAGAGCGAGAACGCCTGCCAGGGAGTGGGGGTGCTGCTGTCTTCTCGGTTGGTCGATGTTATGACTGAATATAAGGTTGTGAACTCAAGACTTCTCTGGGTTCGCTTTAAATTGGGACTGACGAAGTTATTCCTTTTGGCTGTTTATGCGCCTGTAGCTTCGTCGTCCAGGGCTGAGCTGGAGGAGTTTTGGGAGAGTGTAAGAGAAGTTCTAGATTTGGCTAGGGGAAACGAAAGAATTGTTGTATGTGTTGATTTGAATGGATGGGTTGGTACCGCTCGACCAGGGTACGAGTCGGTACTTGGAAAGTTTGGCGATTAAAGGGTTAATGATGCTGGCAAGCTTATACTGGCGGTGTGCAAGGAAAAGGGTCTTCTTGTGACAAACACTATGTTTAATCACAAGAAAATCCATATGTATACTAGAGAACGAAAGAATGAGAGAAGTATGATCCATTTGATCCTGGTGGATGACCGACTGCGAAAACAGGTGATGGATACGCGAGTGTTCAGGAGTGCTGACCTGGGAACGGATCACTATCTAGTGATTACTAGATTTAGGGGTCTGTTCGCGGGTTGGCGCTACCGGACGGCAGTAACAGAACCACAGTCGGTCTGTCACATCCGAAGCTGGAAGCTTCAGGAAGCGGATACTAGGGACAAATATCATGCGAGGGTAGCCGAAAAGCTTGACACCATCGATGGCAGAAACGAATGTGTAGAAAGAACATGGCATAACCTTAGGGATGGAATGGTAAGTGCAGCGGAAGAAGTGTGTGGAACAATAAAAAGAGGCAGTAGTAAAAGAAGAGATGCATGGTGGAATGATGAAGTGAAAGAAGCTGTAAAGAAGAAGAAGAAAGCATGGTTAGACTACTTGGCCTCTAGTAATGATAAGGATATGAGAGAGAAGATGAAAGAAAGATATAGGCTGCAGAAAGTTCACACGAAAGCACTGATTGAGGAAGAGATTGAACGTGCGATTCGAAGTTTGAAATGTGGTAAGGCTGCGGGACTAGACAGAGTTACTGCTGAAATGGTCAAGTATGGTGGGCCTCGCGTCTGGGACAGCTTTCATCTGCTGTGCAATTTGTGCTGGCGGACGGGGGATGTCCGCAGTCATTGTGCCTTTATATAAAGGTAAAGGTTCACATTTTGACTGCGGGTGCTATCGGGCGATCAGCTTGACCAGTTTAGCAAGTAAAGTTTACTCGAAGGTTTTGACACGTAGGATGCAAGAGAAATCGGAAAGATTTCTATGGGAGGCACAATGCGGATTTAGACCTGGAAGAGGATGCACGGATCAAATGTTTTCTCTCCGCATGATCACGGAAAAGCTTCTGGCTGCTAACCAGAAGATTTTCTGTGCTTTTGTGGATCTTGAGAAAGCATTTGATAAGGTTGTAAGGAAGAAAATGTGGGAACTGTTGCCGGGGTATGGTGTGGATGGTCAATTGCTAAGGGCTGTGCAGTCTCTTTACTGTGACTGTAAAGCCTGTGTGCGGGTAGGGCATGACCTGTCACCCATGTTTAACGTCCAAACGGGCGTAAAGCAGGGTTGTGTCATGTCTTCTTGGCTGTTCATACTGTATCTCGACAGCTGTTTACAGAAGCTGAAAGATAGTTGTTTGGGTGTGAAATTGGGTGACATAAAAGTAAATTGTCTGCTGTATGCTGATGATGCAGTGCTTATTGCACCATCAGAGGCAGAATTGCAGGCATTAGTCACGTGTATGAAAGAGGAATGTGAAATTAAAGGTCTCCGTTTGAATGCTAATAAAACTAAGATTCTGGTATTTGAAAGGGACGAAGAGAGAACGAAGTGTGAAATATGGGTAAATCAGGAATGTCTAGAACAGGTAAATGAAATTCTATACTTGGGGAGTGCTTTTAGCCGGGATGGAAGATGTGATTTAGATGTGGACAGGCGTGTCGCTGCCGGGAACAAAGTCAATGGTGCCCTGACTGCGTTAGTTAAAAGGCAAGGCGTAGCGAAGAGTGCACGCCTTGCAATACATAACGCAATGTTGGTACCGACTTTGTTATATGGCAGCGAAACCTGGGTATGCCAGAAGAAGCATAAAAGTAAGTTGAATGCAGTGGAGATGCGATCTCTACGTAAAATGTGCGGCGTTACCATGGCCGACCGAAAGCGAAATGAAGAGATTCGTAATATGGCAGGTTTGAAAGATGACCTTATCACAAAAATTGATAAGGGCGTGCTTCGGTGGTTTGGGCACGTTGAGCGAATGAGTGAAGACCGAATGGTGAAGAAAATATATAGCGCGAAAGTTAATATTAAAAGGTGTCGAGGTAGACCGAGACTAACTTTTGAAGACCATGTGAGCAAATTGCTCGAAGAGGGTAGGGTCAAAAGTACTCGGATACTTAGACGTGCATGCATGAAGAAGATAATGAATCTGAAAGAAGCGAAAGAGGTTTGTAAGGATCGTGACACTTGGCGACTTGTTCTCTCTGGCTACCCCGTCAGGGATTGTGCGTGAAGATAAGTACGATACCTCTTTAATTTTCAAACTGAAACGGCAGTCAATTAAATACGAGTATAACGATGTAAATAATGCTCTATCGAAACTAGTACATTGGTTTAACGCCAACAATTTGCTCTTAAACGGCAATAAGACAAAATGTATTAAATTTACAATACCTAATATAAAACATTCGAAAACCAATGTGCTATTAAATGGGGAGGAGTTGAGTCTTGTGGATACCACTGTTTTTCTCGGTATTACTATTGACGCGAAACTTCAATGGGGCCCCCATATATCTAAATTAGCAAGCAGACTTAGTTCTGCAGCATATGCTGCAAAAAAGATTAGAAGTCTCACAGATGTTGAGACAGCTAGGTTAGTGTATTTTAGTTACTTTCATAGCGTAATGTCTTATGGAATTTTGCTATGGGGTAATGCGACTGATATTGAAGCTATATTTGTTTTGCAAAAGAGAGACGTACGGGCGATTTATAATCTAAATTGTAAAGAGTCCCTCAGAGAAAAATTTAAAGAAATAAACATATTAACTTTGGCATCGCAATATATTTATGAAAATGTAATGTAATAATAAGGATGTTCATAGCTTAAACACTAGGAACAAACATAAGCTTGTAATGCCACTTACTAGAATCCGCAGAATTAGTAATTCATTTATGGGGCAATGTATACGCTTTTACAACAAAATCCCAGAACATGTTCAAAGTTTGTCAATAAACAAGTTTAAAAGTTTTATTAAAGAAAAACTGTACAAAAAGAGTTATTATAATATCAAGGATTACATGAATGAAAATAACCCCTGGGAATAAGGTGATCGCTATCATGCTGTTTCTATGAAAATTCATTTAAAATTGTATAAACAAAATTATTGTTAAGTGAAATTATGTTTAAAAAAAAGTCCCGCTGGGTTTGTTGCTGGTTCTTCCCAGGACAGAGGTATTTTTTGAACCAGTGGTAAATAAAATAATGACTCTCAATAAGTATTATGTAATAATCCATATTGAATAAAAATCATTCCATTCTATTCTATTCTATTCATATATACCTTCGGCATATTCAGGTGGTCTCAGACCGAACTGAACGCTCTGGATAGAAAATTCCGCAATTTTATGACGTCTCACAGGATGCATCACCCGAAATCATCAGTAATGAGGCTGTACTTGCCGCGAAAACATGGTGGGCGCGGCTTTTTGAGCGCTCTCATCATGCATAATCGTGAAGTGTGCAGCCTCCGTAATTACTTTCTGGTGAGAATGGGTGATCCATTCTGTAGGGACGTCATTTCGTGTGATAAAGGGCTCACTCCTCTATCCTTAGCCCACGAGCAATGGCAAGACCCAGCAGTACAGTGCATTTCCGACCGGGAGATCGTATGGAAGGAGAAGGAGCTCCACGGGAGGTTCTACAAGGCTCTACATGAGCATTTCGTAGACACAATCGCCTCCCTTCACTGGCTACGTTTCGGTGACCTCTTTGGGGAAACCGAGAGTTTTGTCTGTGCGATATAGGATTAGGTTATTAAGACCAACAATTATCGGAGATACATCCTAAAGGATGGCGCCGTCGACATCTGTCGAGCTTGTCGCCACGCCGGTGAGTTACTTAGGCATGTCATCTCCGGTTGTTCGGCGCTTTCTAACTCTGAGTATTTGCACAGACACAATCTAGTAGCCAGTATTCTACACCAGGAGCTCGCTCTGAAATACGGCCTCGTGGATCGTATTATAAGTACTTGCCGGAAGCCGTGCTCGAAAATGACCGCGCCAGGCTCTACTGGGACCGGGCCATCATCACAGACAGGACTATTCTTGCGAATAAGCCTGATATTGTGCTGATGGACCGGGCACAGTCAAGGATCTTTTTGGTCGACATTACCATTCCTTATGACGAGAACCTCGTGAAAGCCGAAACAGATAAGCTGACAAAATATCTGGACCTGGCTCACGAGGTTACCGACATGTGGGGTGGTCTGCCGACCGAAATTATTCCTGTGGTCGTCTCTGCGAACGGGTTAATCCCAGTCAGCCTCTCGAGTGATCTGAGGCGACTGGGACTCCGTGACGGACCGCTCCAGACTCAAATGCAGAAGGCGGTGCTCCTCGATACCGCCCGCATCGTCCGCCGGTTTCTTTCCCTTTCCCCCTAACCCTCGGCCGTCTGGTCTCCCCTGCCGAGGGCTTCCATCTGGTCGTTTTTATATATTTATGTATTTTTATGTATTTATTTTATTTTATTTATATTTATGTATGTTTACCAATTTCATTTACAATTATATATTTATACTGCCCAACCAGATGAGAAAACTTTATAGATACTCCAAAATAATAATAAAAATAAAAATATGATATAAAGATTTATAATAATACAAAACTATATGGAAATAAAAAAAAACTCACTATATAATACATGAGAAGAATTAATAAATTATGTAATAATTTAAAATTAAAAATTTTGTACAGCCGACTTCAATATAAGTTATTTAAGAATAACTTAAAAACTATTGGTCTGACCTTGATCAAATTCATATGGGACCACACGAGAAGTACCAGCTTTCAAATAAAAAAAGAATCATCGAAATCGGTTCACCCAGAAAAAAGTTCTGAGGTAACACACATAAAAAAAAAAACGAAAAAAAAAAAACATACAGTCGAATTGAGTACCGGCTCCTTTTTGGAAGTCGGCAGAAAAAACAATTAAATTCTAAAAACCTCACGAACGCAATAAATACTTACGCTGTTCCCATCCTTACATATTTTTTGGAGTCATCAAGGGTCACTTTCTGATATTAAAAACCTAGAAATCAAAACAAGGCCAACACTAACAAAGTATAAGTACTTACACCCTAAATTTGCTATAGAAAGATATTATATTAAAAGACAGCAAAGAGGAAGTGGAATATTGGACTTAAAAATACTGTAGGAAATACATACTAAAAGAACATATTGAATCTGATACTTGCAGAAAATGTCATAGACAAGCTGAAACAATACAACATATTGCAGGGACATGCTCTAATTTGGTACAAACAGATTAAACACACCTTCATGACTATGCAGTTCACTAGCTTCATCAAAACTAGCAATAAAATATAATTTAATAACAGCTAATATAAAACCATATTAGGAGTATACGCAAAATGCTGTAACGGAGAAAACCAACTCCAAATTGTATTATGACCGCGCCATTCTAACTGATAGAACTATTTACTACAATAGACCAGATATCACACTTATTAATAAGTCCACAAAAATAGCTTATTTAATAGATGTAACAATTCCAAATACCCATAATATTCTTAAATCAATAACTGATAAAATTATTAAGCACACAGACCTTAAAAAAGAAGTTACCCGTATTTGGAATCTAGATAAAACCTTCATAGTATCGATAGTGCTCTCTACTAATCTAGGTGTTGTACCGAAGCACCTTCATCAGAGCCTTAGAGTTCTAGAATAATACGTATATAACTATGCAAAAAGCCGTTACCCTTAATACATGCAGAATTGTTCGCAAATTTCTCTCAAATGATGCTATTTAAGATAATATGAATATAACATAAATTTTCCCCTTTCTGTAACACTTAGCCGTTGGCCCGTGTTACTAAAGATCTACTTACCTCCTAAAAGAGAGAACTAATCAATTCGGAAAATAATAAAAATGTAATGATATTGATTAACAATTATAATGATATAATAGATAAGCCATGCTGTAGCTCTGTGATAGTTGTAGCACGAACGACTACTCGAACGGAGCAGGACCACGTTCTCGCTGAACACCAGCGTAAAAAAGCAGGTTAATACTGTGTTTCGTATGGTGAATGTAGAGAACTTGAGACCCTTTTTGCTAGAAACGAGACATTCACTCTTAGCTCTTAGGGGTGACAGATGATGTAGATGTCTATGAGCAACCACTATGCAACAACCACTTACTATCAGGTGGACTGTGTGCCCATTGGTCACCCTAATCCTATAAAAAATATATAAAATAATATCTACTCATTCTATACTTCAAAAATTATTTTTATTCCACGTCATAACAAAGTAAGACGGGCTGAAAATTTCAAAATAATGAAATAAAAGAAAAATCCTTTAAAATAAGGTGTAAATATTTCATAGATAAATTAATAAATTTCAGTATCATTTTAAGGTAAAATAAAATATTAATGTGTGTTTATATACTGTATTTTAAAATATCGCATTTAAAACAGCGTAGTTAAAAGCGTCCATTTTATGCTCGCTATCTTTATACACTGTCATAAAGATAGCTTATATGATTACACAATTCAGTTTAATTAGTTTCGTGGAACCGGTGTGTTGTATGAATTAGTGCTGTTACATTTTAGGTTTCCTGAAAGCGTGCTGAACACTAAACTCGAATGACCAGAAAATTATGCTTTTATAGCATTTGCCCGCGCTCCAGTATCGCTTTATCAAAAGCTTTTGTGGACGCTCGTTCTAAACTTTTATTTTACGCTCTTGTATATTCGTGTCGCTGTAAGTTGTAAACATATATATTTGTTTAGAATTTTATTGCGTCTTTTATCCATTTTTTTATTTGATACATACTTTTTATATAGTATACAACCTTGTTCTGGTGGTTTAATAATATCCTATAGCCCATATCCCCTGGGTGTCGTAAAATGTGACACAGGGAAACCGGAACAGGAGATGGATACAAAGCAGCATATTTTTGATAACAGCTGAATAAAATAAAAAACTGTATTTAAAAAGCGTGACAACTACGGCGAATATGGGGGTTGTTATGAGACAATCTATGGGAGAGGCCTATCTTTAGCAGTGGACTTTAGTTCGGCTATAATAGTAATGGTATCCATTGTTCTACCGACTACAAAAAGGAGGAGGTAATCAATTTGACTATTTGATTTTCTTTTTTATGTGTGTTACCTCATAACTTTTCTTTTGGTAAACCGATTTCGATAATTGTTTTTTTTTATTTGTAAGCTGGTGCTTCTCATGTGGTCCCATATAAATTTTATCAAGGTCTAACCTATAGTTTTTGAGTTATTCTTAATAATTTATATTAAAGTCGGATGTACAATTTTTTTAATTTTAAATTATTGCCGTCGAAAACTATAATCTAAAAAGACTGAGGTTAATACAAAACTAACTTAATTTTAACAATAATAAAATGTATAAAATGCAAACAATCAGAGTGATCTTATTTTGATTGATTGTATTATATAAAATTAATACAGTCAAGTCTCTTTGAGAAAATCCTTACAATAATGATATTAAGCACTAATTAGCTAAGATTCGGGTTAAAAATAAAATGATGTGTGATACGTAGTTTGAAGAGAATCTTCCGCCTTTCGTCAATTAATTTATAAAATAAACGTTAGAAGCGAGTTCACAGTCCACTTGATATTAAGTGAATGCTGTTGCACATAGACATCTACATCCGTCCTCGTTTCAGAATTAAAATTTAGAGACGTTTTTACCCCTGAGGACTGAGATGGAGTTATATATTATATTCAGCTAAAATTTAACATATATATATCCAAAAGTAAACACAATAAATAGACATATACTGTCATGGCTACTACTTAGGGGGATAGGCAGATAATACGGACTTTTATTTGGCAAAATAGCCTAACTAGCCGTGTAGTGGCGGCCAAGAATATCCACTACCCCATATCCTCCCGTGGGTGTCGTAAAAGGCGACAAAGGGAAACAGGCAGGAGATGGGCAGCAGCATCTTCCTGATAATAGCCAAAATTATAATAAAAAAACTGCGGTTGCCAACCCGCTCGCCAAGCGTGGCAACTATGGCAAATACCCCCTCTATGATTGTAACAAAGAGACGGCCCCCAGTCCCCGGCGGCCCCGCTATTCCTGGCTACGGTGGCGACCATGGTAACGGCGGGGCAGGGGGTGCTAAGAATCTCCGGTGGAGGTTCGGTTGCCACCTTAGACGACTTGACCTGGCAACGTACAACGCACGCACCCTGAGGACTGACGAGAAGATCGTGGAGCTGGAAGAAGAGATAGACAAGTTGCGCTGGCATATTATAGGATTATCCGAAGTCCGAAGAGAGGGGGAGGACACGGTAATCCTCGAATCCGGCAACTTGTTCTATCACCGGGAGGGCGACCATCTGTCCCAAGGAGGTGTCGGATTTATCGTCCACAAGTCTCTCGTTAACAACGTTGTAAAGATCGGGAGTGTGTCGACGAGGGTTGCGTACCTTATACTCAGAATCACCAAACGGTATTCGCTGAAGGTCATACAGGTTTACGCACCAACCTCGGCACACCCCGATGAGTAGGTGGAGGAAATGTATGAGGATATCTCTAGAGCCATGCATTCCTCCAAAACCCAATATACGGTGTTAATGGGAGACTTCAATGCAAAACTAGGCACAAGAGAGAACGGTGAGCTGAAAGTAGGGAAATTTGGAATAGGGCAACGGAACCCAAGGGGCCAGCAGCTGGCCGACTTCATGGAGAAAGAGGGACTCTTTATGATGAACTCTTTCTTCCAGAAGCGGCCCCACAGGAAGTGGACCTGGTCGAGCCCCGACGGTTCGACAAAAAATGAGATTGACTTCATTATGACGACCAGACGACAACTGTTCAGTGATGTCTCCGTGATCGCGAGGGTGAAAACTGGTAGCGATCACCGAATGGTTAGAGGCACACTGAACCTAAACGTTAAGTTGGAGAGGTCTCGTCTAATGAAGTCAACGCTCCGTCCCCCTCGTGCTCTGTACCAAAGTCCCGAAACCTTTCAGCTCGAGTTACAAAACCGTTTTCAGTGCCTAGAAGACTGCAATGAAGTGGACGATATGAATGACAAGCTCGTGGAAACTGTCCATGCGGTCGGAGCTAAGTTCTGCAAGACCCGCCGCAGAAGAACACAAAAACTCTCCGATCACACTCTTAATCTCATGGCTGTTAGACGGGAGATGAGGCTACATTCTTCAACAGACTTGACAGCATACAGGCATCCGAACAGACAGATCTCCAAATGCATGCGGCGGGACTTACGCAACTTCAATACAGCTCGTATTGAAGAAGCGATCGAGCGGAACCAAGGCTCCAAAGTCTTTGCCAGAGATATGTCTGCCAGAAAGAGCCAACTGTCAAAGCTGAAGACAGAATGCGGCAGCATCGTTTCCGGGACACCTGAGATTTTGAGTGAGATTGAGAGGTTCTATGGGCAGCTGTACACGTCATCGTTGGAGCCACACGCAAGTGTGAGTAACGATCCAAGAGCGAGTCTCATCCGACACTATTCCGAAGATATCCCGGACGTCAGTCTGAGCGAGATTAGAATGGCTCTCCAGCACCTTAAAAACGGTAGGGCCCCAGGCGAGGATGGAATTACAGCGGAGCTTCTGAAAGCGGGTGGAAAACCGGTACTTGAAGTCCTTCAGAAGCTCTTTAATTCCGTCCTCCATGGTGGCATTACACCGGAGGCGTGGAGCAGAAGTGCGGTGGTCTTGTTCTTCAAGAAAGGTGACAACGCTCTCTTGAAGAACTACAGACCGATTTCCCTTCTGAGCCGCGTCTACGTGCTGTTTTCGAGAGTCATTACGAATCGTCTCGCGCGCAGACTTGACGACTTCCAGCCTCCCGAACAAGCCGGTTTCCGAAAGGGCTTTAGCACCATAGACCACATACATACCCTTCGGCAAATTGTACAGAAGTCCGAGGAGTACAATTTGCCACTATGTCTGGCGTATGTAGACGATGAGAAAGCCTTTGATTTCGTCGAAATTTGGGCGGTGCTGCAGTCCCTTCGACGATGCCATGTTGACTGTCGGTATATCGAAGTGTTGAAGTGCTTGTACAGAAGGGGTACGATGGCTATCCGAGTACAGAATCAGAGTACGAAACCTATCCAATTACAGAGAGGTGTAAGACAGGGTGACGTCATATCCCCGAAACTCTTCACCGCTGCATTGGAAGACGTTTTCAAGCTTCTGGACTGGAAAGGATACGGTATCAACATCAATGGCGAGTACATCACTCACCTTCGATTTGCCGACGATATAGTCCTTATGGCAGAATCGCTGGAGGACCTAAGCACTATGCTCAATGACCTCGATAGTGTTTCCCAACGGATAGGTCTTAAGATGAACATGGACAAAACAAAGATCATGTTCAATGTCCATGTCACACCTATGCCGGTAGTTGTTGGGAGCACTAAGCTCGAAGTTGTTGACGAATATGTTTACCTGGGACAAATAGTCCGACTAGGTAAGTCCAACTTCGACCGAGAGGTCAATCGACGGATTCAACTCGGCTGGGCAGCGTTCGGGAAGCTACGACACATCTTCTCGTCAAACATACCTCAAAACCTGAAAACGAAATCATACAACCAGTGCGTGTTGCCAGTGGTGACTTACGGAACTGAGACGTGGTCCTTCACTGCTGGCCGTAAGAGGAAGCTCAAGGTCGCTCAGCGAGCTATGGAGAGGGCTATGCTCGGAGTTTCTCTGCGTGATAAACTTAGGAATGAGGATATCCGCAGTAGAACCAGAGTAACCGACATAGCTCAACGGATTAGTAAGCTGAGGTGGCAGTGGGCCGGCCATATAGCTCGAAGAACCGACAACCGATGGGGAAGAAAGGTTCTCGAGTGGCAGCCTCGTACCGGTAGACGAAGTGTAGGGCGTCCCCCCACGAGATGGAGTGACGACCTGGTAAGACATGCAGGAAGTCGATGGATGCAGGTGGCTCAGGACCGTGCTTTGTGGCATTCTTTGGGGGAGGCCTATGTTCAGCAGTGGACTTGTGAAGGGCTGTAATGATGATGATGATTTGGCAAGATCCTGACAGACTTCTGTTGCATCTGTCACATCCATATACCTACGCACACATGCTCGTCAGTTAAGCTTATTTTTGGGCCGTCTTCAATATGTCGGTAATTTGGTCGATAAACATCCGTTTAGGGCGTCCCTAGTCGACTTGAAACAGAAACCGAAACTTCTTTATTCAATATCAATAATAAATAATGTTTATTCAAAGTCACTGTTTTTCTTTAATTTACCATTAGTTCGGAAAAATCCTCTTTCCTGGAAAGAATTAGCGAGAAACTCAGCGGAACTTTAAAAAAAAACCATACAATCATCATGTTTATGTTATACAATAATTAACAACACTGTGTTGAACCGAAATTATTTTTATAAAGTACATTATTTACATTAAACAAATTTAGCATTAAAAGTATTAGTTAAGTATGTACGTGCGATTGTATCTTTTATAGACGCAATAACTTTAACGGAAATCCCCCACCGCTCTACGGGTTTCTTAATATCAATAGTTTTAAAATATTTTATAATACATCTTGATGATACTTTATGAAGTATAAAATTCTTTGTACACACATTTACATTTTGTTTAAGTAATAATTCAGCGACTCCGGGAAAATAATTCATTGACTTAGAGGTTAAGATCGGAATAACAGTAAAATATTTCTCAAAAACCCTTGTAACATCCTGATTTGATTTAGTTAATTTGTTGTTAAAACTCAACTGGTGGTTCGAATCGCGAGACTTGCCCTTAAAAGTTTCACTATTGATTATACTCCATGTCACTTTCATTTTATTAGAATTAGTCGTAATTAAGTTGCTCAAATGCAAAGACTTGGCTGTGGAGAGCACTATTTTAAATATTTTTTTACATATTCTCTAAAACCAACGCTAGAAATATATTTTTTTTTATAGGAGAGGGGGCAAACGAGCATGCAGCTCACCTGATGGTAAGTGACTACCGCCGCCCATGAACAACCGCAACACCAGGGGAATTGCAGATGCGTTGCCGGCCTTTTAAAAAGGAGTAAGCTCTTTTCTTGAAGGTCCCTAAGTCGTTTCGGTCCGGAAAAATCGCTGGTGGTAAACTATTCCACAAGGAAGTTGTGCGAGGAAGAAAACATCTTCTAAATCGCACAGTGGTGGACCGCCAATCATCCAGATGGTGTGGATGGTATCGGGAGTTCTGCCACGATGTGCGTTCTTGAAATTTGGCGGTTGTGATTAATCCGAACAATTCCTCAGAGCACTCCCCGTGGTAAATGCAAAAGAAAATGCAAAGGGATGCAATATCTCTTTGCAGCTTCAATGAATCGAGCTGATCTGAAATGACTCGATCGTCGACGATTCAAGCCGCTTTGCGCTGGATGCGGTCAAGTGGAAGAAGCTGGCACTGGGGTACCCCAGCCCAGAGACGGGAACAGTATTCCATGTAAGGCTGAACCTGCGCCTTGTAAAGTTGCAGGCGTTGTGCCGGCATGAAATACTGTCCCGCTCTGCTGAGCACGCCAACCTTTTTAGAGGCCAATTTGGCCTTCTCTTCCAAGTGACCACGAAACTGCACGTCAGTCGATATGTCGACGCCGGGGATTCCGATACTGGCTGAGACAACAAGGGGAGTGCCTTGAAACTGAGGAGATACGACAAAGGGGTTCTTATTAGCGGTAAACGCGGAAACTTGTGTCTTAGACTTTGACTTTATTATGATCTTTGTCTGCTCTTATGGACTCCAACTGTCGCCCATTCATTGAATAACTTGCGACTGTACAAGTATTATCTGATATAAAATTATTATGAAATCATTGCTAATAAACAATATTCCATACAAAAAAATGGATTATTTTGGTATGAAAGTGATGGAATTTTTTTCACTATGTTACTTTAATCTTCTCCATGCGATGTGTATTTACTGGAACGAACATAACTTTGTAATGTACTTGCTTTTTGTGAACATAAGATAACAAAACTCATTGTCCTCAGATGTCTCAGATGAGAACTCAAGTTTTGAATTATTCATTTATGCAAGGGCGTATTTTCTATTAGTGAAAATATTATCTATACATGTTGCACTAGATTCAGTAATACATGTTGGCTCTAAAAATTAAAAAGACCACAAGATTTAAACAATGAAGCTTCTAGGAAATTGATATTAAAGTCTTCACATATCACAGCAAATTTATTCTGTTTATTAAGCTTAACAAAAACTTCCTAATATTTTCAGTATCATATCAAGTATCATACTATAAGACTCTATCACAATCTTCAACAGCATAAATTTGCTTTGTCACTCTTTTCCTTTTCATTATTTCTACGTGTACAAATTACTGAAACATTTCTTAATTAATCCTAGCCACAACATCTTCTTACAAACTACAATTTTATACCCTATCATTCAGAGTCAGCCCTAACATACGTCTTAATTATTGCATTTCTAAAGCATTAATTTCACTTTAATTGTTCATTGTGAATGGCCGTACGTGCCTTTTGTAACACATTCTGACTTCCCACAATAAAGTGACGAGCCCCAATCACTCCGTGTCCTGCATTCAGTCGATCTATATCCTTATCATACCTACTATCAGGTGGACTGTGTGCTCGTTGGTCACCTAATTCACTTTCATTGTATAAAAAAATCATTGCTGTACCTCTGATCGAAAATTATGTCACAAAATCCTCGAGAAATTTCTAATCTATTACATTAACATTTTATCCCCATGTTACTCGGGACAACTTTATTGAAAAACGGCCACAGCAAAGAGATTAACGTCTGGGCATCGTGAAATGATTTATATCAAAAGCATTGTGAGATTGTGTATGAACGTTACGTAATGGAATTGGAATCTAATTTATTGCGACAAGAAAGAAATAGAAGTTATATTATTTGCTTCACGAAAATGTTATTTATTTTTTCAGTTATATATATATATATATATATATATATTATTTATTACAGGTCTTATAATAAGGGATATAAAAGGCGGAATTAATGCCTTATGGCCTTATCTACAAGTCATCCCTAATTTAATACTTTATTTTAGTAAGCTTTTATCTTGTCTCTCACATTTTTTATCGCTAAACATTATCGATGCAAATAAATAAAATTGAATTGTCTGTTTGTAATGTCAAAGTACCTTCTTTTTACTCGATTCATATAAAAGTATATACGGCAATTATAACAAAAATAAAAATTTTAAAATTTTAGTCTGTCTCTCTGTCTGTTTGTTTGTTCCAGTTAATCTCCGAAACGTCTGGACCGATTTTGACGAAACTTTCACTGACAGATAGCTGTTGTTATAAGGAGTAACTTAGGCTACTTTTATTTTAGAAAAAGAAAAGAATTAGAGTACCGCGCAAAAAATTAACCCATGAAATCTAATCATAATAAATTATACGTGGGTAAAGTCACGGGGAACAGTAAGTTTTATATAAAATTGCTCAAACAAACTGTTATTTTTGGCCCACTATAAAAACAGGTGGAGATTTTCAATTCCACTGAGTGATATTTATTTTGCATGCTACTCGATATTATATTTGTTAAAATATTTAAAAACTAGCCTTGCCCGTGACATCAGTGTAGATATTATACTTTAAACCATAAATGAGCCATCAATAATCGCACTTTCATAGAAAATTCCATCACGCTCTTTAGGGATGATTTCCGTGATCAAAGCTATCCTATTTCTTTCCTAGGGACTTAAACTATCTCGATACCAAATTTCATCTAAATCAGTTCAGCGGTTTAAACGTGAAGAGGTACATTTGCTCACACATACTTTTGATGTTTTCCCCCACCTCGCCCGCAGTACGCCCGACCGCCCTGCGTGCGCTGGACTGCACAATTTTATATCGGTGTCACTTCTAAAATATTTGACCAAATTACGTATTTTAAAAGACATAGTTTATCTACTTTAAATATCAGAAGCGATTAAGGTATTTATTATGATAAAATCCATTTATTACTGCAAAATATGCATTGGAAATTGAGTATCAAGTTTTATTTTAATAATGGTTCACTATTTTGGTAATAATGGCTTACACATAAAAGATGTTATAATTATGTATATTGTCGGGAAATTTGTTTTAGAACTATTTAGGAGAAAAATATTCCACTATACAAATTACTTAAGCGGAACCTCTCGCGCACGGCACCTACAGTTAACTTTATATTACACAAACAAGTGGGGGTTTCTAGATATTCCAATTCGATCCAAGCGGTATTTTAAAGACGCTCCGACATATTCAAACTTGAATATTAATTTATTGTATTTTAATTTACTTTGTATTCTTTATTTCTCAATTTAAAATAAAGGATACTTTTTGGAAATATTATTTTAATAATTGAAAATCAAAAATGTTGTATAATCGACTTCAGTATATATTATTAAAGATAACTCAAAAACTATTGATCAGACCTTGGTCAAATTTAAATGGAACCACATGCTAACCACTAGTTTCGTTTCACGTAGAAAAAAGTTATGAGGTATCATCATCATCATCATCATTACAGCCCTTCACAAGTCCAGTGCTGAACATAGGCATCCCCCAAGGAATGCCACAAAGTACAGTCCTGAGCCACCTGCATCCATCGACTTCCTGCATATCATACCAGGTCGTCACTTCATCTAGTGGGGGGACGCCCTACACTTCGTCCGCCGGTAGAGGCCGCCACTCGAGAACCTTTTTTCCCCATCGGTTGTCGGTTCTTCGAGCTATATGGCCGACCCATTGCCACTTCAGCTTACTAATCCGATGGGCTATGTCGGTCACTCTGGTTCTACTGCGGATATCTTCATTTCTAAGTATATCACGCACAGAAACTCCGAGCATAGCCATCTCCATAGCTCGCTGAGCGACCTTGAGCTTCCTCATCCGGCCAGCAGTGAAGGACCACGTCTCAGTTCCCTAGGTCATCACTGGCAATGAGGTATCACACATAACAAAATTAACATACAGTCGAATAGAGTACCTTCTCTTTTTTGACGTCTGTAGAAAAAGAGCCTACGACTTTTACTAAAATCAAAAGCAAGTGTTGCCATGCGATGTTTCGTGACGGTTACTGCAAACTGTAGTCCAAAATTTCTTCCTCAACTACTGTTCACTGTTTTTGTTTACGCCTGCTTTATATTCAAACTTCAAATAGAATTTACTGTCGGTTCAAATTTTTTGTTAAATCTTATATTCATCTATTTTTAAATACTTAGACATGGAATCATTGTTTCATTTCTTATTATTTTTGTTATAAAAGTGTCAAGTAAATCATAATGTTAACACTAATTTAGCAGTAGATTTGTCAAATTTCAAAAAAATCCTTTTAAAATAAAGTAAGTATTATGTTGTGACAGTAAAAATAAGTTGAGACCTATTTAGCTATGAGATACATCTCGAAAATTTTTCAGATTAGCAAATGCAGGTGGCAACAGATTCTAAAATGTCTATTAATTGCGTGTAATTAATATAACTCTAGAATCATGAAATATCTTTATACAATAAAATCATTTATTTTATAAAGGTATAAAAAATAGTGGTGTTCATTACTTATACTTAATTATGACAGGTTGTACAATCCCCTTTAAAACAGTAAAGGAGTATCGCACTCTTCACATACGTCATACTCGCGCTCATGTGCTACCTGTGAGTGATAGCCAGCTCGGGTTTACTATTCACCGATGATCTCCGAAATTTTGTTACGTCCAAATTTTTTTATCGTAAAACAAATATCATACTTTAGTCAATTAGAATGATTTAAAAGATAAATTAAACTTCTTTCCATTTGTACGTGACAAGAATACCTGCGGAGTTTCTTTTATTATTTTTTCTCTTCGGAGGAAAATGGAAGACGTTAAAGATGACGTTTGACGAAAAAAAAAGAAAAATTCTTTACTTCAAAGCAATTAATCTATTTTAAATTAAAAATATTATCAAATAAAAAATCAAATAGTGAAGTCTTAGTTAGTGTGATGCAATCGATGGCAAGACGCGGGTTCGATTCCCTTACGGAAAAATTATATTTTATATTATGAATAAGGGTGATAAACGAGAACACAGTCCATCTGATCGTTAGTAAATTCAGTGGCCCACAGATATCTGCATCTATCCTCTTTAAAGTATCAAAATGAAAATACATTGTCTTCCCTGGATACTTAGATGGAATATCTAGTTATCAGTGTAAAGGGTCTCCGGTTCTGCTCACTCACGATATGAAACACAGCAGCGTTAAGCTGCTTTTTACGCTGCCATTCTGTGCTATATATTTATGTTCTTGGGCTTCGTTTATTACAATTTTATTTAAATTAAGTATAATGCGTATTTACGTGTTGAAACTTGTAACAAATCAAAAGTCAAAGAATCTCAACCGTCTCAGTAGGAGTTTAACAAATTGCATAACTTCATAGAGATGTGTTGTAAAGTTCACAACCAAGTTAAACTCAAGACGAGATAAATTACGTGGTTAGAACTACCGTGAGTAAGTAATTAAGTACGGCAATGGAAATGTTTTCTCAGTTGAAGGGAATAATATATAAAATGTTGCGATTATATACTCTTCTGTCATCTATACAAATATTTTTTGTGTCTGTTTGTAATGTCCAAATAGCAGGTATTTACAAATTGCATTTGAAAGTTTATACGGTACTCATATACTTTCGTAAGCATTTGGTAAAAAGCTTTTGGTAAAAAAAAAATATTAAAAAAAATTGTCTTTGAAATGGCTCAACAGATTTTGACGAGACCTACACTGACAGATAGCTGGCGAATATTACAAATAGTAACTAATAATATCAGCTACTTGTATTTTAGAAAAAATAGGGTTCAAACAATTAAAAACTGGGAAATCCAATCGTAATGAATTCTTAAAAATATTTTATTACGCTTAATTTACGTATTTTTCAATCTTTACAGCTCTTAGTCCGCCACCCTCCCCGTGAATTAACCTTGCGATACGTCGGGAATTAAATATAAGTAAATAAACCCGATAAACACTGTAAAAGTATTTTTATTGAATGTGAGCTATTGGCGTAAATATAAAAAAAAAATATTTGTAAGGGTACCTCAAAAGTGGATCATAGAATTCTAAATAAAGGAAATTAAACAAAAAAAAATCAAAAACAATATTTATATCAAGTAAACTAAATCAAAACCTTCTTGATATTAGTCTTTTAAAATTTAATTATACATAGATATGCGTTTAATAGCATTAATACACCCACATTTAGAAGTAAACGGAAACATACAAGATAAAGGAATCATATTTACATTAATAGAATAAAATAGAATATTTTTTAATAAATAAAGTTTACAAAAATACTTATTGAAGGTCATTTATGCTTTTACTATTGATACGAAATAAACCTCTGTGCTGAGAGGGACCAGCAAGAGACCTAGCGGTAATATTTTTAAGCAATAACTTACAATATCATAAGATGTATGTACAATTAAATATTATGGAAACATTTAGAAACAGCACGGTAACGATCACCTCATTCCTAGGGGTTACTATCAAACATGTACGCTTTAGTAATATAACAAGCCTTATTAAACAATTTTTGCTTACTCAAATTTTTTACACTTTTTTTATTTAATATAGATTATAAATAACGCTGATTAAAAGTCATTCTTATGTTTAATTTCCAAATGGATCGGAAAATACCTCTGTCTTGATAAAAACCAGAAAGAAAACCAGCGGGACAATTAAAAAAAACACATTTTACAATCATATATTATGTTACACAATAAACTACATCACAAACAACAACAAGTTGACGGCTCCGTGACGCAGTGACGTAGCTTAAATTGCAGCGCTAAGGGGTTCGAATCGCGCGCGGAACGAGAATTTGTATGGCCTACAAGTAATTGATTCGGGTCTGTATATTTGTCCTTGTATAATTTATGTATGTGAATTGCCTCTCGTGTATCGTAACAGGTGAAAATCCCAGTGTGAACGTAACGTTGTTAAAAAAAAACCTATAACTACAAATCAAATTATAAATAGCTTGGTAGCGTATCGTTCATAAATTCCTTAAACATTGCCTATTGGGGGTGAAGAGATCAATTTGATATTTTGCCATAGTTACGTCACTCCCACGTTGTTTATTTTCACCCGTAATCCTGACGCATTTTCTACAAAGTGAAATACAAACAAAATAAGCGATACAAGATTATCAAACAATGAGGATGATCGATAGATGGTGTTGTGATGGAACACATCCGGCTCAGAGTTGAAAGCAATAGGAAATTATTTTTGCGCTCGTATCGTTTACTTTACATCATGGAAGTTGAATATGATAGGGCCAAAGGAATGAGGCAAGCGCAAAGAAAATTTTATATCACGAACGAGATTGATTGAAGCTCTAGAAATGAATAGTCCCCTTTCATATTTCTCACGAAAATGAATCACGAATTAAAAAGTAAAGTTTTTAATAAAATTTCATTCATTACAGACCATCAAGAGTCCACTGAACATAGGCCTTCTTCATAGAGTGCCTCTAGAATAGATGTTGGCAGTAATTGCAACACTTTACAGATATGAAAGCAGAAACCTTGTTATTCAATATAGAGCTTAAATAATACTTATTGAAAGTCATTCTCTTGTTTACTTACCACTGGTTCGAAAAATACCTCTGAAAAGAGCCAACAAGAAACCCAGCGGGACTTTTTTTTAAATAATAGCTTACAATCATGTATGTTACACAAATTAACAACACAACAAATTAGAAATAGCTTGGTAGCGATCACCTCATTTCCAGGGGTTACTAGCATCCATAAATTCTTTAATATTATAATAACCCTTGTATACAAACTTAGTTTTGTAAAGTTTTTGAACTTTGAGCAGGTCTAAATTTTGTATATTTTCTGAAAATTTGTTATAAAAGCGTATACATCGCCCCAAGAATGAATTACTGACTCGATGGAGTCGAGTAACTCGTACTACTAGCTTGTGTCTGTTCCTAGTATTTACAGAATGAATATCACTTATTTTTGTAAAACTACTTTTATTTTTGTGTACGTATATTACATTTTCATAAATGTATTGAGAAGCCAAAGTTAATACATTAATTTCCTTAAATTTTTGTCGCAGCGGCTCTTTAGGCTTTAAATCATAAATTGCTCTTATGGCCCTCTACTGTAAAACAAATATAATTTCAGTGCCAGCTGCGTGTCCCCATAGTAAAGTACCATATTACGACATTATGCTATGGAAATAACTAAAGTAAACTAGTCTAACTGTAGGTTGGCATCCGCGGTTTTATTTATTATTTTGAGATGTAGTCAGAAAGATACTATTGCACATTTCCTGTTTTCTTTCCCTCTATCGACTCTCACGATAACTACGGGATGACACGGGGCAGTAGATTCTCTGAAGCCACGCTGATTACTTCGTTGGTCTGATGGTAGTGCTTCTGTACATGGTAGAGCCACACTGCAGCTGTATTATTATGGTAGTTGCACGAATGGGTCGGCTCGACCGGGAGAAAAAACCACTCTCTCACAGAGTAAAAGTGTAAAATAGGAACGTAACGCTACTGTGTAGACTATAGATATATAGTCACCATACGAGACACAGTATCTATATTAATGGTATAGTTGTAGCACGGATGGGTCGGCTCGACCGGGAAAGGACCACGCTCTCACAGAATACCAGCGTAAAATAGCAGCTTAGTGTTGCTGTATTTCGTTTGGTGAATGTAGAGAACCGGAGACCGTTTTTACTGCATAAGAGGCATTCCATCTTAGTCCTCACGGCTGACATCCCATCTGCATTTTGATACTTAATCGACGCTTCATCTATCTATGGGCCATATCATCCACTTACCATTATGTGGACTGTGTACTCGTTTGTCAATCTTATTCTATAAATAAGTCCTCCCAGACTATTTGTCATTGTTACGTTCCATTTTACGGTAGAACGCAACACCTTTGAAAAGTAATTACATTGTTAATAATCCTTTTGAGTGGTCAACGCTTTCTGTAAATTATTCACGTACGTTAATGATGCCCTAACGATTTGTTTTCGTACACCTCCCACTAAACGTCCAATCAATATTGATCAACTCCATTCGGGGTATTAAAATTGGAAAAGTTTTGTTTTGTTTTCCTTTACGTATTAATATTCCACAACTTTGAATATCAACAATACGTTTTAGGTTGTCTACACTTTAAACAAACTTTACTTGTATCTATGTGTGTATAATTGGTTTTTCGGTAAGGACTCTATTTGGATGAAATTTTGTATTAAGGTAATGTTTTACTTTCCATATTTAACTAGGTAGGTTTTTTTATAAACACTCACGCCTGGCACCCAGAGGGTTAGACAGAGACTACGGACTATTTGGCATGATCCTGACTCTCCTCTCTTACCTCCTTTACATAATATACGGTATATGGTAAACGTGCGCATACATGCTCGTCGGTTAAGTGTAATTTAAATTTAGCCCCTCTTCAATATATCGCCAATTTGGTCAATCAACTTCCGTCTAGGGCCTTCCTTGCCGATTCTGTCGTTCGCTTCTGCAACATAAATTTGCTTTGCCAAACATTAAGTATCAAGGTAGGTGTTATCCCTAAAACTATTATATTTTATTATGTTTAATTCTACTAAGAATCCTCTTTTTTCCCCCACTTGCTACGTTACTAGATTAAAAATTTGAATAGTCATACTTTCCTTTACAAAAAAATCATAATGTATTTATTCTACAATTACGTTATTAACACAAATAAAAAGAAAAACAATTAAAATACTTTCATAAAGTATCGCCAACTCTGCAATCATTCATTCAAACATTTATTCATCCATTCATTCATTCATTTTGATAGGCTGGAATGAAAGAATGAATGGGACTCCTGGACTTCGCAAAGGGGGTATTTTATCTATTTTTTATAGTATTAGAGTGAAAAACGAGCACACAGTCCACCTGATGGTAAGTGGCTGCTGTGGCCCATAAACATCTACATCTATCTTCGATTATATATCAAAATGAAGATGCGTTGTCAGTCGTGAGGACTAAGATGGAATACCTCGTTTCCAGTTAAAAGAGTCTCCGGTTCTCTACACTCACATACGAAATACATCTGCATTAAGCTGCTATTTTACGCTGTTATTCTGTGAGAGCGTGGTCATTCCCTGGTCGAGCCGACCCATTCGTGCTACAAATATACCAGTAATAGAGCTGCAGCATGGCTCTACCACGTATAAACTGCTTGGCAAGCGGTTTGGTTGGTATTTTTCAGTTGTTCTAAAGAAGACGCCGCTGTCCATAATCTGGCTTAGTTTCTCTCTGTCGCCTCTGGGTGTCGCCCATGGGATGAAATGGGGTAGGAGATATTTTAACACCGTCACTACACGTTACATATCAAAGTTATTCTAGTGCAATTTCGTCGTTTAAATATCATTCGAAAAAATCAGCCATCACTCATGTGGCCATCTTTGAAGTCATATTTAATATAATTTCTTATGAAAACTTCTACTTAATAAAAAAATATTTTGTAACAAATTAATTTCACTTGATCTATCAATTTTTTTTTTAAATATTTAATTAATTAAACAAAGACTTGATTGACTTGAAGGAGAATAAAAATTTTCTTATAATAAATTCCTAATGCAGGAAGTCGACTGATGCAGGTGGCTTAGGACCGTGCCTTGTGGCATTCCTTGGGGGAGGCCTGTGTTCAGCAGTGAACTTAAGAAGGATTGTAATGATGATGATGGTAATTCCTAATTATAATTTGCCTTTTTAATAATTAGCTAGGCTTTTTAATATTGAAGAATAAACAAATGTTTTCTTGTAATAAATAAATCTTTTCTTGTAATAAATAAATTAGAAACGATTATTAAACAATAACCGGATCGAGAATTCCAGAATTTCCATTTCGGGCGGAATCTATTATTATCGAAAATACTCAGCTGAGTGAAATGATTCTAAATTATTGTTCCAGTGAACTTGAATAATGATAATGTTATTAAAATGCTATATTCGAAACGTTATGAAACGAAAGGAAACAATAATGTTCTTAATGTAATAAAAACACAAATGGGAAGCTTTAAATATAATATAAATACCTTGTTGTTTTTATATCTTCTTTAGTTTTTAATTTAAAATTTGGGGCGCTTTTTGGTAATTACAAAGCTGGTATATATAGTAGTCTTTACAAAACTGTGGTAACAATACACAAGGATTTTCTCCGGTATCGTTTAGGCAGTTTATATGTAAAATTTTGATACTTAATCGAGGATAAATGTACATATCTATGGGCCACAGCATCTACTTACCATCCGATGGAGAGTGTGCTTGTTTGTCGCCTTTATGCTATAGGAGAACGGATTTTTAATTTTGAGGCTCCGTGGCGCAGTGTGTTACCAATGCAGTTGCAGCGATAAGGGCCGCGGGTTCGAATCACGCACGGAACAATTATTTGTATGGGATACAAATAATTGTACCGGGTCTGGATGTTTGTATTGTTAAATGTATGTATGTAAAATGCCCACGATATAGAAAAAAATCCTAGTGTGGTAGTAACGATTTAAAAAAAGAAACTTAAAAATATCTAAAAAGTTAAAGATATCGAAAAAGTTTTATTTCAAACGTAACTTTTCAAAGACGATGACACTGTGATGATTGTGTGATGTTATTATGACATCAACGGTGCAAGATCAGACGACCTGTGATTAGCAGTGTAGGGAACGATCAGGCGGTTCAAAGTATTTTAATAAAACTGAAATATGCAACAAAACCGAGTTATCATACAATTTTGAAATTATTAAAAGAAACTTTTACAGCGTAGCTGGTTTGCTTGGAAAGTTCATCCTTATTTCAATCAAGCAGCCGCAAGAGGATTCGTTTCAAACTAAATATAAGTTACGTTAAGAAAGTTTATGCTTGTTATGGCAAACGTTATATCGTAATAAAAACTTACTTTTGTAAAAATATTAATTGACTATAGTGGTCTTTTAAAAGCATATCATTCCAGTTATTTATTACTCATAAACGCAAAGCTGAAATATAAAATCTGTACTTATAAATAAAATTGAGTATCGAAATATTGAGCTAAAGATGTTATTTATTTACTTATTTATTTATTTATTTATTTAACGATTTATGTCCATACAAAGTAATGTTACAATGAAAAATAAAAATATATTTTTTTATAGGATAAGGGTGACAAACGAGCACACAGTCCACCTGATGGTAAGTGGTTGCTGCGGCCCATAGACATCTACATCTATCCTCTGTTACAAATCAAAATGTAGATGCGTTGTCACCCGTGATGACTAAGATGGAATGCCTCATTTCCAGTAAAAAGGACCTCCAGCTACCTGCACTCACCAAGCGAAACGCGAGGTAAACCTCTACTTCACGCTAGTTTTCTGTGAGGTCGTGGTACTACCCCGGTTCGAGTCAGCCCATCCGTGCGACAGCAAAAGCTGCCGCGTGGCTCTACCACTGTTGATAGTTTGTATATGTTGTGATATTTAAATGCCATTAAAATAATAACAATTTTTTTATCTATCAGTCTGTCCGTCTGTCTATCTATCTGTCTGGGCAAAAACTTCGAAATGGCTGAACCGATTATAATAAAACTTCATGAACATATATTGAACAAAGCCAGGAGTGATCTTTATTTTATACGAAAAAAAAACTTGTGTCTAATCAAAGAAACTAATGTCATGAAATAAATAAACTGCTTTTCTTTTGGTGCCACTCTCATTATTCTTTCTGTCCTTAAGTAATAGTGCACTAATCTATGAGAGTAACCGGTAGCTACAACAAAAAACTATTCCATCTCATTCCTCAAAGGTAACTTCTCATCCGTGGTCTTCTACCGTCAGGTAAGCCACACATTCGATTGCCCAATCTTCTATAAAAAAAATTACTAAATATACAATGTCGACGAACTTTTTTTTTTTTATGGGATAAGGGAGACAAACGAGCACACAGTCCACCTGATGGTAAGTGGTTGCTGCGGCCCATAGACATCTACATCTATCCTCTGTTAGAAATCAAAATGTAGATGCGTTGTCACCCGTGAGGACCAAGATGAAATGCCTCATTTCCAGTAAAAAGGGCCTCCGGCCACCTGCACTCACCAAGCGAAACGCAGAGGTAAACCTCTACTTCACGCTGGTTTTCTGTGAGGTCGTGGTACCACCCCGGTTCGAGCCGGCCCATCCGTGCGACAGCTAAAGCTGCCACGTGGCTCTACCACTGTTAAACTTCGGTCACAAGAGCTATATCCTAAAGGATATAAGTGGAACTGGTTCCATAATCTATTCATATGCTAAGTAAGATCTATTCAATTTAAGCGGGCAAATAATCTAAGTGAATTTCTTAAGGGCAATTGACGGTCAATAGCCGAGCAGACGTATACGACACCATCATCAGAACCGAATATTTTAATATTTGTTGATAAACGTTTATATTATTTTATATGTGTACCCACGTTCACCCGTGACTCTGACCGCGTTAAACTTAAACACAAACCCCTTCACTCCAACTCCAATAGTGTTCTTTGGGCAAGTGGTTCAAAAATTGTAAAATTACTTTTAACTCAGTATTTTGATATTATATGGAAAATCATATTAACGCTGGTGTTCCACAAGGCTGCGTGCTATCACCAACGCTGTTTCTTCTGCATAACAATGATATGTTGCAAACCAGTAACATTAATTGCTATGCAGATGACAGCACTGGTGATGCTTTATACACCGGCCGTGCCAATATTTCTTGGGAAAACATCACCGAGTACCGGAACAAACTTGTGTCTGAAGTCGAGACTTTTTAGAACAAAGTGTCAGTCTCAGTTCAATCCCCAGAAGACATAAGCTTGAGAGTATACCGCTAAAAAGAATCCCTTTGTCGTATCTCCTCAGTTTCAAGGCACTCCCCTTGTTGCCTCAGCCAGTATCGGTATCCTCAGTGTCGACATATCGAGTGACGTGCAGTTTCGTGGTCACTTGGAAGAGAAGGCTAAATTGGCCTCTAAAAATCTTGGCGTGCACAGCAGCAGCTCAAGCGGGACAGTATTTCATGCAGGCGCACCGCTTAAAACTTTACAAGGCGCAGGTTCGGCCTCACATGGAATACTGTTCCCATCTCTGGGCAGGGGCTCCCCAGTGCCAGCTCCTTCCACTTGACCCCATCCAGCACCGAGCGGTTCGAATCGTCGACGACCGAGTTCTTTCCGATCGGCTTGACTCACTGGCACTGCGTAGAGATGTTGCATCTCTTTGCGTATTTTATCGCATCTACCACGGGAAGTGCTCTGAGGAATTGTTCGGACTAATTCCAGCCGCTCAATTTCACCATCGTGCATCGCGACAAAACTCGCGATACCATCCATATCATCTGGATGATTGGCGCTCCACCACTTTGCGATTTTTTTTTTCTTAAAAAAACGTTACCCCCATTTTCTCCTGTGTCGTGGAGGCAGTTTACAAACATAAATTGCACAAGGACAAACATCCAGACCCGGAACAATTATTTGTAGGCCATACAAATACTTGTTCCGTGCGGGATTCGATTCAGAAGAAGTTTTCTCCCTCGCACAACTTCCTTGTGGAATCGATTACCACCAGCGATTTTTCTGGACCGATACGACTTAGGGACCTTCAAGAAAAGAGCCTACTCCTTTTACAAGGCCGGCAACGCATCTGCGATTACCCTGGTGTTGCAGTTGTTCATGGGCGGCCGTAGTCACTTACCATAAGGTGAGCCGCATGATCGTTTGCCCCCTCTCCTATAAAAAAAATGCAATATGAGAAAATAATTATAATAAAACTGAAAATCTATTTCACGTGAAAAGTGTATTATTTCTGTATCCTTTTACAGTCAAATTTATTATGCAATCATATTCTAAACTTTAACAAATAGGAGATATAAAAGAATATAAAAGAAGAGAATAGAATAGAGAGAAGAGATATAAAAGTTTGATCATTTTTACCACGTTCTTATTGTCACTTTCTTGTTTGTCTGTCGTTCCGGGTGGAATTTAGTAATTAATTTTTAACTGTTTTCCCGATGGGCTGGAAACTTGAAATTTTGAATATAGCTCAAATTCGGATGACAGTGCAAGAATATAACTAAAAAAAAGTGGCGAAATTTTCTTTTTTAATTTCACTTGTTTCAAATCTCTCTTAATTCATGAGATAATCATCACAAAACACTTATTTTCTCAGTTTCTTCATTTCACAGAATGTCCGGTATATTTATCTGTTAAAATAGTGCTTAAATCACTCTGGAGTTGCTCTATTTCCGTTCGTGAAATTTCTTCACAATCGGTTCTGCCATTCCGAATATTACCCGCACAGATAGATAGACAGATGAAATTTTTTAAATTTTTATTTGTATCTTAATATCATACGAATAACTCCCTGAACTTATTAAAATACAGTTATTTTTGTATTACAGACGGATACTCCAATTTTATTTACTAAAATAAATATACATATTAACTCGATTTCTTTATCATTAAATATATTTTTTATGATTTAATTTCTTTATTTATTTCAAAGAGTTATAAGTCAAAGGACATTAAAAGTTATTACTATAAAGTAAATTGTAAATAATTCAAAGTCTTTCGTCTGTCGTAATAATAGGTAGAGTAATATATATGTAGGTACGATTGGCAGATGAGCATAGAACTTCTCTCTTTACTGAGAGGG
Source organism: Parnassius mnemosyne (assembly GCA_963668995.1). Classification (NCBI taxonomy): domain Eukaryota; kingdom Metazoa; phylum Arthropoda; class Insecta; order Lepidoptera; family Papilionidae; genus Parnassius; species Parnassius mnemosyne. The sequence continues at coordinate 1,666,491 of CAVLGL010000137.1, read as the reverse complement.
TTTTACGGCTGATAAGAGCCACTCCGCTCTAATGTGTAAACAAACTTAAAAGTTACATGGCCAAGAATTATTTTAGTTTATTGGATATGAATCCCCGCTATAATCACCAGTATCGCAGTAGCTTAGACATTTACGTGGTAGAGCCATGCTGCAGCTATATTAGTAGTATAGTTGTAGCACGAATGGGTCGGCTCGACCGGGGAAGGACCATGCTCTCACAGAAAACCAGCGTAAAATAGCAGCTTAACACTGCTGTGTTTCGTATGGTGAGTGTAGATAACCGGAGACCCTTTTTACTGGCAAAGAGGCATTCCATTTTAGTCCTCACGGGTGACAACGCATCTGCATCGTGAGTCTTTATTGAGGATAGATGTAGATGTCTATGGATCATAGTAACCACTTACTATCAGGTGGACTGTGTGTTCGTTTATCACCCTATCAAAAAAAAATGTGTTGCAGTGCTGGGGGCCGCGGGCTCGAATCCCGCACGGAACAAGAATTTGTATGGCCTACAAATAATTGTTCCGGGTCTGGATGTTTGTCCTTGTAAAATTTTTATGTATGTAAACTGCTCCAACGATATATGAGAAAATCCTAGTGTGGAGGTAATTCTGTTTTTTCAAAATCCACTCTAAATCAAGGATATTAATTTAAGTAAATAAAATATTAATGTTATCGTTGCTAAAGGATTGAAATTCTTTAATTTTCAGCGACTCAAACAGCGTATGTAATTTGCTCTCGCTGAATAATTGATTGCTTCGGTAGAGAAGCCTTGTTGATTTTTCATGAGCTTAGAACGTAACAACAGAGTGTTCGTTTGGTCATTCTAGTTCAACTCACTTTAATCCAATTTATTGATTTGCTTCGTCACGTACGTACAAGTAACTATCAAGACCCTGCTTCCGAATGCTCGATTGGTGCAAAAAAATCGTATATTTCAGCCGCTTATTGTAAGTTTGTTCCCGTAACTCTGACACGGTCTCAAGCGTATCTTTTCGCCCGAAAAAGAGCTCGCTTAACTAGGCGCCTATTATCTCGGATATACCTTTTAAGAATACGTCAAAAGGATATTGTTAAAAATAATACAGTATAAGAACGCATTATATGTAACTTGTTCTGTTGCTTACGCTTACTACTGGGGAATTTTCCAGTTCAAAACGTTAATCTGGCGGTGAAAACTTGAAAAATTCAGAGAATTATTTTTTTCTTATCTTAAATATTTGAGGTATTTAATCGGTTCGGCTATATTTTAGGTAGCTTGGCTAAGAGCTGCAAAAACAGGGAATCTGTGTCACTAGATATTATATCTAAGGCATTTTACGTGGTGGGTTTTTCACGTACAAGCAGTGTCGTTGTTAGTTTGAATGATTAAACCATTGTGTTATTCTGCGATGAGATATGTGATTGTATCTGTAACATATAATAGTGTGATAGAATTGTAAACGCGCTACACTGAATGTATTGTGGGTTACGCTATTTTTATGTATTAAGAATAACAATCTAGCACTCGGTCCACTGATGATACGTGGATGCTGTGGCCCATAGACATCTACATTTATCCTCGATTAAGAATCAAAATGCAGACGCGTTGTCATCCACGAGGACTAAGATGAAATGCCTCGTTTCTATTAAAAAGGCTTTTTAGTACTAGGTGCTATTTCAGAATACTAGCGATTCTTTGAGAACGTGGTCCTTCGAGACGAGGCGATCCATTTATGCTACAGTCATAGTATAGCTGCAGCATGGTTCTACCACAATGAAGTAACACAGCAATACTTATTAACAGTAAGAGTATAATATGTTGTACAATTAAATATGAAAACATTTAAAATCAGAATAGTACTGATCACTTCATTCCCAGGGGTCAATCATGTACTCGCATATAGTTTAGTATAAGGGTTTTTTTAAACAATTTTTGAAAATTAAAAATCGAATAGATTATAGATGACTATGACGCCATATCGGGTCATTGATATGGTCAATAATATAACCTGAACATTAAAAGATATCTTCCGTAAGAAAATGTTTTCTTATATAAACAAAAACTATAAGAAGAATAAAAAAAAAACCTAGTCATTGGCTGTGCCAGCTTTTGCGAGCAACAAAGGATTTACGAAAATCCCTTCAATTTATTCCTGTCGTCTTTTAGCGGATGTATGTTCCATTTACTTTTATAAAAAAGAGAAAAAAATGTTGTAAAATTTAAGTTGTCCTTAAGTTGTCTATGGAATTCCAATAAAGATGAAAAATTTAGGATTTCCAAATAATAACGTATGGATCAGCAAGATCGGATTAGATTGATCGTGGAGTGGCGATGTAAGAATATCCACTACCCCATTTCGTCACCTGGGTGTCGTTAGTGGTGACAGAGGAGATGAGAAGAGGAGCAGCGTCTTCCTTATAAAAACTATAAAAAATAACTGCAGTGGTCAATTGCCGCTTGCCAAGCGTGGCAACTATGGCAAATAATCGCCTTATGAGGCAGTCCATCAGGATGCCTACGTTCGGAAGTAGGTAGTACATTTTCAGAGTTTGTGATGATAATGATGATTCTTCCCCAGGTCAGTGGTTTTCTCCTAACCAGTGGTAAATTAAACAAAAGCGTGACTTTTATTAAGTATTGTGTATAATTTATATTGAATAAAAAGTTTCTGTTTCTGTTTCTGATGATGAACATATTATTACTAACTATTTACACCACTCTTATTACATTTTCTCCTAAAACTTAACATTAAAATGCAACATGCTGAGATATCATCATATATATGTATATATATATATATATATATATATATATATATATATATATATATATATATATATATATATATATTATAGTCTGTAATATCGCAATAAGTACATTTATTGAGTTGATGCGGTACTTTGCATGCCATGAAAACATGATTTTTTTTTAATTTTCTCTGTGCGTTTGTCCGTCCGTCTGGGCTGTTTTCCGGAAGAGAAAGAAAGAAGGAAATATTGATTTGATCAAAACACAATATTAAGAAACAAAGAAATTCATAGTACCTACAAATTACAAATTGGTGTTTTAAAGGCTTCATGGCGCAGTGGCGCTTAGGGCCGCAGGTTCGAATCCCGCACGGAACAAGTATTTATAAAATAATTGTTGGATGATAGTATGGATGTTTGTCCTTGTGCAATTTATGTTTGTAAACTGCCTCCACAATACATGAGGAAATCCTAGTGTGGGGGTAACAGTTTTAAATATATCTATAAATGTTTGATGTCAAAAAGGATCCCGCCTCAGTGATAATATTATGTAAGGTACCAACAGCACTGTTTTTCAGTCGAAACCTTAATTAACTCACTAACATCCGAACATTGATATAAAAAAGCGCTTAAACTAATAAAAAATGTAATCATTATTATTATAAAACAACCAGAAACTTTTTTTATAGAATAAGGGTGACAAACGAGCAAACAGTCCACCTGATGGTAAGTGGTTGCTGTGGCCCATAAACATCTACATATACCTACGTTTGCGAATTAAAATGCAGATGCGGTGTCAGCTGTGAGGAATAAGATAGTATGCCTCTCTTCCAGTAAAAATGGTCTCCGGTTCTCTACACTTACCATACAAAGCACAGCAGCATTTAACCGCTATTTTACGCTGGTATTCTGTGAGAACGTGGTCCTTCCCCGGTCACGCCAACCCATTCGTACTATAACTATATATTAGTATAACTATATTTTAATAAGTCTAGGTTGTATGATCATAGTCTTTGCCTGCATTTGTTTGTAGTTTTAAAACGTTATATTATACAGAGAGTACATCAAAGATTTACAATAATTAGCAGATAGAGCTGAAGCCATTGTAATGAAACTTGACTAACAGATAGAGGGCAATGCTATGACATACCATGAGTGATATAGGCTATATTTCATCAGAATAGCTTATGACTTTTATACGTGGCAGAGCCATGCTGCAGCTATATTATGGTTGTAGCACAAATGGGTCGGCTCGACTGGGGAAGGACCACGCTCTCACAGAATACCAGCGTAAAATAGCAGCTTAACGCTGCTGTGTTTCGTATGGTGAATGTAGAGAACCGGAGACCCTTTTTACTGGAAATGAGGCATTCCATCTTAGTCCTCACGGGTGACAACGCATCTGCATTTTGATTCGTAATCGAAGATAGATGTAGATGTCTATGGGCCACAGCAACCACTTACCATCAGGTGGACTGTGCGCTCGTTTGTCACCCTTATCCTATAAAAAAAAATTAAATAAATCGTATTTGATATTTATCCTTAATCTAAATAACGCCACATCCCTTGCCACTATAATTAGTGTACTTTTGTAAACCTAAAACTAAAAAATTATCATACAGTCTCACGCCCCGTGGTGTAGTACCAACACCGTTGGTTGCATTTGAACAATTTTATTTTAATACTAGCTAGACTTCGCCCGCGTGTAGTTTAGCGTTTTAGTTATATTGCGCGGAACCCTAACTATTTTTCTAAAACATAAGTAGCCTAAGTTACTCCATATGACATCAGCTATCTGCCAGTGAAAGTCCCGTCGAAATCGGTCCAGCCGTTTTTGAGATTAGCCGGAACAAACAGACAGACGGACTGACACGAAAGTTTTAAAAATTGTATTTAATTTTATATGCATTTATTAAAAACTGTAATTTTGACATTACAAACAGACGCTTCAATTTTATTTATTTGTATAGATGCGTAATTTTTCACCCACAACATGTTATTCGTATATATACACAAACTAAAACATAATATTGTTCTGTCTTTGTAATCTTTATTATCTTTTTCATCGTTTAAAATACCAGAATTCGCAAGTAAAAAGGCAATGCTTAGAGTATTAAAAAAAAAAGAAGATTTTCAGTGCAAGAGTAAAATTATCTTAATAAGTAGAGTTTTAATTAAAACGATGACATTTTTAAATTTTTAATGCAAAGTGTGCTAAAATTTAGCGCTGGAAATGAATGTAACCTGAAATATTACGTAGAGAGACCTTAAATGGCAAAATTAATGGAAAAAGTGATATAAATTTGCCTGAAATTTTAAGAAAAAAAAATATAGCAGTTGTTTTTATTTTACCGCCAGAAATTGTTAGTCGAAGAAGGATTTGCATCTTGTAAAATAAATTAATATTTTTCTTGGATGTCATATATTGGTATATATGGCATCCAGGCGTCAGAGATCATCTCTTTTCGTAACGTGTGCGATTACTGCAAATGAGAGACATTATGCCTTTCATTTTTTATAAAATAAGTGTACAAACGAGCCAACAGTCCACCTGATGGTAAGTGGATGTTCAGCAGAACTTTGATAGACTGTAGTGGTAAATTGGTATGACTTAGCCCGGAGTCGCCGATTACAACCTTATGAGAACAGGGTAACCGGATTCGAACAGACTGAGTCGAGAGACAACTGAGCGCTATACTTGTTCTTTTTTAGTAGTTTAGGCCAATACTTGACCACTATCCCACTAAATCGAAAATGATAATAAAAACTATGATAGTAAAATGCACTGACTTAGCACTTGACGGCTCCGTGGCGCAGTGGCTTAGCAATCAGTTGTTGCGCTGGGGGCCGCTGGTTCGAATCTCGCACGGAACAAGTATTTGTATGGACTACAAATAATTGTTCCGTGTCAGGATGTTTGTCCTTGTGCAATTTATGTTTGTAAACTGCCTCCACGACACAGGATAAAATCCTAGTGTGGGGGTAACGTTTTATAAAAGAAACTAAAAAAAAATAACAAAAGCCTATTCACTCTTGCCTTGAAGATACCCACATTTTAACTGGATGAAAAGACAAACGTTGGGAATTTTGTTCGTTTGTACGTATCACGAATGAGAAAACAAACTCTGTGGACTCTTTCTGCCCTAAAACCTTCCCTGAAATGAGAGGAGTCCTGTGCCCAACACCTCAATAGTCGGACATAAGTAGGGTACAATTTTACTTTAACGTGGTAGGGCAACGCTGCAGCAATTTTAGCGTAAAATAGCAGCTCAATGTTGCTGTGTTTCGTATGGAAAAACGGGGGTCCTTTTTCCTGGAAACGAGGCTTTGCAACTTAGGCCCCGGAGTGACTACACATCTACATTATGATGTTTAATCAAGGATGGATGTAGATGGCTATAAGCGTCAAGCATCCAATTACCATCAGGTGGACAGTGTGCTCATTTGTCATTTTTATTCCGAAAAAAAAAAGATTATCGTAGATATCATTGTTGTTAGTAAAAAAACATCTCTTTTTTTTTAAAAATATGTCTTTTGTGATCACTTTGAAAGCGTAAACCTACTTGAACGAAAAATAAATGAGTGTAATTAAATACGTGAGGGCTCGGAGTGACGCAGCCCCGCATTTGCTTTAATATAAGTCCATTATTCTCCAGTCTTTTAAAAAATATTTGTTTTGGTAAATTCTGTTTGTAATGCGATTATTTAAAGAGATGTTAAAATATGGCTTCTTCTAGATGTTAATCTTTATAAGAGAGAATACCAATCGGTTTATTATTTCTACATTTTCGTCTTAATTATTTTTCTGTTAATATTTAATAATTTATAATTTTCATATTAAGCGCCCTAGGAAAATCTGTGAAAATAATAATATTTTTTTATAGGATAAGGGTGACAAACGAGCACACAGTCCACCTGATGGTAAGTGGTTGCTGCGGCTCATAGACATCTATTCTCGATTACGAATCAAAATGCAGACGCGTTGTCACCCGTGAGGACTAAGATGTAATGCCTCGTTTCCAGTAAAAAGGGTATCCGGTTCTCTACACTCACCATACGAACACACAACAGCGTTAAGTTGCTATTTTACGTTGGTATTCAAAATAATAATATAATAAAGACCGAATTTCGGTCACGGCGGCCACTCTAAAAGACTAGCCATCTGCGCAGGACAGCATTATAGTGCCCGAGTATAAGCGCAAGCACAGCTGCACTCTTTACGCCTTCACTCACACAATCCGATGAGATGGCAAACCGACACGACTGAAGATAGAGGCGCAGGACCAACAGGCTTTGCGTGTTTTCCGAGGTACGGGGGTGAAAAACCGCCAACTTCCTGACCCTGGGCTACTTCTGAGAATTCCTTGACAGTAAAACTCAGTGTCTTATTTTTGTTCCGACCCAGGATTCGTACCCTGGACTTCAGATCAGGAGACTGTGATATTTTTTTTTAATTTGTTTTTCAAATAAAAGCTAGTAATGCTATTAGAACATTACTAATGTTCCCCAGTGGTTCACGGTAGTCGAATGGCGGATTCGAACCCAGGACCTTTCTAGTTCACGATCCGCGCCCTGCCAATAGGCTACTGACGCTTCGCTACGCTTAATTATGAGATTCCATTAAAATTTTGTAAAAACATAGTATATTAATTACCGTACATTCTAATTGCCCTTACATTTAAAATTATGAAACGGTAAGTTTACAACAAATTTACGAAAAATTCCGTTTAAATTCATTCGACTTTTTAATAAAAGTTATTTTCTATTTATTCTACATAATCGAGTGTTTAAAATAATGAAAATATTAGTAGGTACCTAATATAAAACGAACAGTGGAATTATATTACGCCTGCCATGACTGGCACTTTTTATTTAATTCCTTTGCCGTCTCAATGTACGAGGTTCTATAAACGAATAAGAAACGGTAAAAGGAACTCCGAGTGTATTTTTATAACTATAGGCAAAATGAATATAGTTTTTATATATAACTAACCGGCCAAATAGACATTGTTCTGTCCGTTTCAACGACCTTTTGTAGTATAAAAAATCCTTAAATTTGCAATTAAAAATATTGACGGCCACTAAGCGGGATAAAAACTGTCCCATATCTCAGGCTGGAAATAGCAATATACATTTACCTAATTTCATCAAAATCGGTTGAGCGGTTTCAGAGATTAGCGTGAATGTACATCGTGACACTGGATTTTTATATATTAAGATAACATAATACAAAAAGAATTAAGTAGGTACAATAACGTACATAATATTTTATTATATACTACATAACTGATACCCGGCGTGTGGCAGGCACAAAAGAAATAATTGTGAAAATATCGTTTTAAATTTGGAACGATAATACATTAATTGAAGTTGAACGATATGTAACTTTCAAATAAATTTGTCAGTACGATACGCGCGCCACCTGTCGTAAATTAATTGTACTATGCATATTATCTTCGCGCAAGTGCAAGCAATGAGTTGACTAAATTTTATCGCAATCTTACGAACGGTATGGCGGCGCATGAAATACGAACAAACAAACATAATTTTTTGTATATTAGATAATGTAGGTATATATTAAAAAGAAATAAGAATACTTAATCTATGTGCTATGAAAATAAAACGACACATTAATATTAAAACTTAAATACCAGCCCCCGCAAACTGTCAATATCTTCGTTCTAATGCGTCTTTTGATTATATTTTCAGCTGTTGAATACCACAAAATAAAGCTTTATTATTTCTGTGTTCAAAAAGTTTTTTTCTACGTGGTAGTGCCGCGCTGCAGCTATATTATAGTTGAAGTACGAATGGGTATGGGTAGGACCAGGCTTTCACAGAAGCCCGGCATAAAATAAGCTTAATGCTGCTGTGTTTCATATGGTGCACGCAGGGAACCCTTGACACTTTTTACTGGAAACGAGGCATTCCATCTAAATACTCAGGGGTTACAAGGCATCTGCATTTTGATTAGTAATCAAGGATAAATGTAGATGTCTATGGGCCACAGCATCCCCTTACCATCAGGTGGACTGTGTGCTCGTTTGTCAAACTAATTTTACTTTAAAAAAATCTTCATCAGTCAGTGAAAATCCTGCCGGGTACAGGCCTTTCCCGTTTAAGGGAGAATTTGCCTTAATTTTTACGCTTGGATGGTGGATCATATATCGCAGTAACAAACGTCTCGCACTTTTATCACTGCTCGCCGGACTGGGTATTTTATGCTTAACATAAATGAGTATTTACACCACCATCTTACACTACCGTCTGTGTAGAATAACATCCTCTTACCTATTTCTGTCGCCAAGTAGCAGTGCTTGCATTACTGAGTTCCGATCTGAAGGGTATAATTACAGGCTAAGGCTAATCTTAGTCCTTGGAGGTGACTATGCACCTGCATAGATACCTATGCATGGTGTGCAGTAGCCACTTGTCGTGAGGTATGTTGACTGTATGTTGATTTATCATAATTCAATAACTTTTTTTTTCATAAATATTACATGCCATATTTCCTCGCTTTTTCTTCCAGCATCGTAAAAACAGATGCTCGACGGATCTTGACCGCTTCGTTGTCGATGTTCCTCGCATTAGAATCAAACGGTTTGCTTCGTCTTTCGTAGTATATACTGCTAATGAGTGAAACATTCTACCAGCGCCTTTTTGCTCGATTACAATCTGGACATCTTCATGGCAGGTTATGGGTTTGTTACGCTACACAAGGGCTCAAGGGCTTCATCACCGCTGACTAACAGATAGGATTGTAGAACTACCAGACCTACCTATATTTGGTAATTAGTGGATAGATAGGATATTAATCAAGTAAAGAAAATTCACAGACACCAACCTCTATTTGTCGCCCTTGAAGACTAAGATAAAATTTCTCAACGTAATTACTAGTAAAAATGTATAGTGTCTCCGTGTCTCGTCACATGCTATTTCATGCTAGTATCCTATGTGAGCGTGGTCCTTAATCCATTTTTAACTAGCTTTTGTTACGCAAAGACATTGCGACTTACTAGGGCTCCATCACTATTTACCACCAGGTGGTATTGTAGTAAAAACACTGCCTTGTAATACGTTAAAAAGCGTCAATATAATATAAACTGAGAGTAATCGATATGTCCTTGGTAAATTTCGCGCATGCGTTGACACTTATTATACGTAAACCTCTTCAAAATATTAAGCAGTAATTAGCAATAAACCTCAACAGTAGAGCAGGAGTTTAAACATAAGATTATAACTGGAATTTTTATGCTTAAGCCCTGACACCTAAATCGTATAATACAGTTTTATGAAGCTCTGCAACGTGCGATACCACTATATATCGAATAGCACGAGTTTCACCTGCCATGAATTCATAATTGTCCTTTTTTCCAAGATTTTATCGTCCTAGTTTGCATAATTTCATCTATAACCCGGTTTTTCGTCCAGGTTTTATAGTATGTACGTTGAGCTTAATTAATGACATCAGGTTTATCTTTATGACAAGTAGGTTATTTAACCCCTATAGACTGCTTCGTTGGTAAAGTAGTTGTAAACATTTAGTAGACGACTACAAATCACTTGGTCCCGGGTTCGAATCCCAGGTCGGGTCAAAGTTTAGTTATTGATTTTTTTGTCTGAAAATTCTCTGTATTTTTTTTTTTTATAGGAGAGGGGGCAAACGAGCATGCGGCTCACCTGATGGTAAGTGACTACCGCCACCCATGAACAACCGCAACACCAGGGGAATTGCAGATGCGTTGCCGGCCTTTTAAAAAGGAGTAGGCTCTTTTCTTGAAGGTCCCTAAGTCGTATCGGTCCGGAAAAATCCCTCGTGGTAAACTATTCCACAAGGAAGTTGTGCGAGGAAGAAAACATCTTCTAAATCGCACAGTGGTGGACCGCCAATCATCCAGATGGTGTGGATGGTATCGGGAGTTCTGCCGCGATGTGCGTTCGTGAAATTTGGCGGCTGGGATTAATCCGAACAATTCCTCAGAGCACTCCCCATGGTAGATGCGAAAGAAAATGCAAAGAGATGCAACATCTCTTCGCAGTGCCAATGAATCGAGCCGATCGGAAAGGGCTCGGTCGTCGACGATTCGAGCCGCTCTGCGCTGGATGCGGTCAAGTGGAAGGAGCTGGCACTGGGGAGCCCCTGCCCAGAGATGGGAACAGTATTCCATGTGAGGCCGAACCTGCGCCTTGTAAAGTTGCAGGCGGTGTGCCGGCATGAAATACTGTCCCGCTCTGCTGAGCACGCCAAGCTTTTTAGAGGCCAATTTGTATTAGCTGGAGTCAGGAAATTAGTGGTGCTTCACCCCCGTGATTTGGAAAGTACGTAAAGCCGTTGGTCCCGCAGATGGTTTCTTTCCGATCGTGTTGCATTATCATTCCATTTTAATAAGTGTAAAGGAATAGAGAGTCCACATATTATGGTTGTGCACACGCTTGGGCTATTAGTTCCTGTTCAGCACACATAGCGGCCAGTCTCCGTTGAGACTAGCCGCTATGACCGATGTTTGGTCTGGAGGACAATTTTGTTATAAACAAAAGAACTTTTGAGGATCATGAATAGAAAATATATAAATGAATCTATACAAATAAATAAAATTGAAGTGTCTGTTTGTAGTGTCAAAATAACAGCTTTTTACTAATTGCATATGAAAGTATATACGGTATTTATAACAAAAACACAATTTTTAACATTTTTGTCTGTCTGTCTGTCTGTCTGTTTGTTCTGGCTAATCTCCGAAACGGCTGGACCGATTCTGACGGAACTTTCACTGGTAGATAGCTCATGAAGGAGTAGCTTAAGCTACTTATATTTTAGAAAAATATTTAGGGTTCCGCGCAACAAAATTAAAACCATAAATTACACGCGGACGAAGTCTCGGGGAACAGCTAGTAAACAATAATTTTGTATTCAAACATTTTGAAAGGTGTCCTTATTTATATTTTTGCTTTATAAATAAGGTTATACTGTAAATAACAATTTCTAATATTTATTTATGTTGCTTTTAAATATTTATTTATGTTAAAATTTGTAGACTCTGAGGTCAGCCACCGCAGAGTCTACATCACTTGAAGATGCCTCGTGTAGAGGCGAAACACGTGTCGTATTGTTGTCAGTGGTGTGTCTTGCCTAGTGTAGTGGTGTTGGGAGTAGCGGTGCTGGGATTAGTGTTACGGGGATAGTGCACGCAATTGAGGGAGGGCGGGAGGTGCTCTTCGTACTAGGTAAGACACATCATTTTATTTTATAACGCGGATATTTGCTAAGTAAATTTCTAATGTAGTGGTGACACAAAAGCTTTAATATAATGGATTTCCGCAAAGTAACGCCTGATTCCATTAATTACCTCATAAATTGACTGTCCCTTATAGCAAAGTAATAGTTAACGCAAGGGTAGTTGTTCATCAATTTTTTTTTTTCATTTCCAATTACACGTGTTTACATACAGGAACAAATATTATTAAAATTAAATAAAGTAACAATAAGTCTAACAAAAATAACATGCTATGATAAAATTAAAACTATTTGTAGCTTAATAATGTAGAATCTACAAAAGAAAAATAGAAAAGTCAAGTTTATATATATTATAGTCAAAGTCAAGTTTATATTAGCTACCTGCCTGAACTAGGTTGAGTACGAGTACCTGTGTTTCAGACAACACTTACACAATGGGTTTAATAATGTAGGACACTAGATATTTAAATAATTAAACTATATTATATAATAAATAAAATAACTAAATAACAATTAATACAAACTATTTTAGAATTTCTAACAACTTCTCTATGTCTTCCTAATTTAATTTATTTAGAAATTCCCTTACAGTTCTTATAATTTAGACTATATACCTTTAGTGACTTGTTGAGCTTGTTATATAGAAAGGGTTCCAAAAATATGTAAAATTTGTTCACAAATACGTGTTTGGTTTGAGGGTTTACACAAACTAAGTCCATTCTTCTCCTGTCTATGGATTTTAAGTTAAATGGAAGTTCGGTATGCTGTTTTAATATGATGTTCAGGATAAACAACTGACGGACAGTTAGTACGCTACATGGCAATTAAATTAGATATATTACATAAAAGATATAATTGCCATATGCTGTATAGTCAGCTTAATGTAATATAATGTAAATAATAATGTCAGTCTTTAAGTGGCGGTGTAAGAATATCCACTAACCCATATCGTCCCATGGGTGTCATAACAGGCGGCAGAGGGAAGCAAACCAGCAGACGGGCAGCAGCGTCTTCCTAATACGAACTACAAATAAAAACTGCAGTTGCCGACCCGCCTGCCAAACGTGCCAAACTATGGCACATATCTCCCCAATGAGAAGATCAATATTAGGCTGTAACGGTAAAGGTAACGATAAAGGTCAGGTACTGAGATCGTCAATCAGTTTGCCAAACGTGAAGCTACAATTGGAGTAGCCCATATCCACGTCGAGCTATAGATTAGTAATACCTACCCAAGTAGGGTGATAAGTAGAACATATTTGTATAATATATATACCTATATATATATAAATTAGAAATACTACTTACTGAAAATTCATTTCGGTTATTTATTTGTTCGAAAAAAAATACACAATCAATTTATACGTTAAATAAATCCGAATGATACGTAGTAGATTAAACGTAAATATTTAAATAAATTTCCAGTTAAAACGAATAACAATTTCTAGGGCAAACAGACAAGGGCCTTGTTGTTAGGGTTGAACGTATCGGTGTCACTAAACGCGCCTCCCTTTGAATATTTGATTTCCGTACACGAGGCGCCTTATATACATACCACGTTTTATTTTCTTATCCTGTATAACTTAACACATTGCCAGATGCAAGAGATGCCAGAATGAGCTTATGGCAGTATAATTATTTGTCTCATTTATTTCATTTACTTATAACTGTGGCTTAGTCATGTAGAAAGAATTAATGATGAAATACTGACAAAGCAAATTAATATTGGTGAAGTTAACGGTAGAATCCGCAAAAGATGTCCTTAGCTTATCGACCAAATTGGCGATGTATTGAAGATGGGCCAGATTATGAGTACATTTAGCCGATAAGCAAATAAGCGTAGGATGTAATGGAGACGAGAGATGTGTGTTAGGAACGTACCAAATGGCAATCCGAATTCTACTCCTTTGGGTGACACACGTGAGTGTTTTTTGTTTATGTTTATGTCGTAAAGAATCAGAGACCCTTTTTACTGGAAAAGAGGCATTCCATGTTAGTCCTCATGAGTGACAACGCATCTCCATTTTAATTTGCAAACGAAGATAGATGTAGATGTCTATGGGCCACAGCAACCACTTACCGCACACGTGGACTGTGTGCTCGCTTGTCACCCTTATGCTATAAAAAATGTTTTTTCATAACAGTCTAAGTCAACCATTGCTGAAAATAAGCCTCTGCATAGTTGCCACGCTAGGCACGCGTTGGCTACCGCAGTTTTCTTATTCTCCAATTGTTTTTTTTTTCCTTCTTTTTTTTCAATAAATGTTACCACTACATTAGAATAATTTCTCCTGTATCGTGGAGGCAATTTACAAACATAAATTGCACAAGCACAAACCCGGAACAATTATTATGTTATCCTTACAAATGCATGTTCCGTGCGAGATTCGAAGCGCCCCAGCGCTGCAACTCATTGTTAAGGCGCAGGTTGAGCAAAATGTCGCGCTAGTCGTTATTTGTGTGGTATTTAGGAGCTATCAACTTTTTATTTAAAAGATATATCAACTAATAAAAAACACATTATATTTCTACATAATCTTGATTCCACAAGAGTCATATCCAATTTTTTTTAAAGGAATAAATATTAAAATAATCTCCTTACAACGAAACCACATAAATGTAAAATAATTATTGATAACATGCATCTCCTCGTAAAGTAAGTATTATTTTATTTTGCGATTTACACCAATGGATAGGCAATTTATTAATGAACATTTCTATCATAATTTTTTTTCAAAAGACCAAAATTTGATTTTATTAAGAAATTATTTTAAAAACTGGGCGTATTCACTGTCCACGGGCTTGCTGGAGTCAGTGAGCGCTGAGCTCTTGAACGTGAAACCCGTGTCGTTAGTCACAGCGTCGGCTAGCGCACACGCTCACGTCATCTTATCAGTCGATAATATTATAATATTATTACTTATTAGGTTATTTATAGGTAGTATTATTTGTTTGTTTTGGTTATAATTTTTCGTATTAGTTATACATATATTTGTTGTGTTTTTTACTGCGAGATGAAGCTTTTTGCGTGTATTTTCTTTGAAGTAAATGCAAATACAAAAATTAAGCACCATTAGCATGTAAGGTTTGGTTTAAATTGGGCGTTTAATTTGGTCTATGGTCGTCTAATAAGGCCCGGTCGGGTAAGACGGCCTATAGGCGACTAATTCGGCCTGGGCGTCTAACTTGGCCTATCTGCGGCATTGCGGGTTATTACTCGACTCTCTAACTAAACTGACCATTTATTTTTTAACTCAAAACGGGACATGGGTTTATTTAAACTCTAACAAACATAACTTTATACAATTAGTGTACACTATAAAATTATATTCGGTATAGACGGTAATTATTAAATGCAACATATTTTTTTAATTATTAATTACATTTGTCAGTGAATTAAATTTGCTTTAATAAAGTTGGTGATAATTTTAAATAAGAATAAAATTCTGGGCAAGTTTTTTTATTGTGACCTTTGTTAACAACATCGCCTTTAGAACTGGAACCGTAAGTGTTTTTTTCAGACGTCCACAATTTATTCAAAATTATTTTGGTGTCCCGGAGCTTCACTTGGGGACAATGGGACAGGTGACCGAGGAAAGGGACAGTCCCGTTCAAAACGGGACGTATGGTCTCATTTTAGCTATAACCCGGCGACGGCTCCGTGGCGCAGTGGCTTAGCAATCAGTTGTTCCGATGGGGGCCACGGGTTCGAATCCCGTACGGAACAAGTATTTGTAAGGCCTACAAATAATTGTTCCGGGTCTGGATGTTTGTCCTTGTGCAATTTAAAACATTTATTTTAACAGTGGTAGAGCCACGCGGCAGCTTTTGCTGTCGCACGGATGGGCCGGCTCGAACCGGGGTAGTACCACGACCTCACAGAAAACCAGCGTGAAGTAGAGGTTTACCTCTGCGTTTCGCTTGGTGAGTGCAGGTGGCCGGAGGCCTTTTTTTACTGGAAATGAGGCATTTCATCTTAGTCCTCACGGGTGACAACGCATCTACATTTTGATTCGTAACAGAGGATAGATGTAGATGTCTATTGGCCGCAGCAACCACTTACCATCAGGTGGACTGTGTGCTCGTTTGTCACCCTTATCCTATATAAAAAAATTATGTTTGTAAACTGCCTCCACGACACAGGAGAAAATCCTAGTGTGGGGGTGACGTTTTTTTAAAATTGAAATTGAAAGACTGAACTCTTATACTTCTTGTTGATTTTTGTATTTCCTACATTAAAGTTACCCTTATGTATAAATAAGTATTATTACGTATGTAGAAATAAGCAGGCTAAGTTACAAGGTGCTCAGTTCAAAAATTAGTAGGTAGGTACGTTACTTTTCAAAACATGACACGTAAAAATTAACAATAATCAAAAACACATCTGCGAAACATCCTATTTATTTATTTATTCTTTATTGCACCAAATATTTGTACAAAAGGCGAGCTATCTATCTATTTACCTATAGTGAGTAGGTATCTTTTAAACTCACAATTTTCAATGCTTCATTTTGATTATATAATTAATTATAAAATTTCATAATTAGATAATATATGAGAATACATAATTCTAATATAATGCAACTAATATACCGAAAAAAAAAATTAAAATACATTTATCGTTATACGCTGTGTGTATTTCCATAAAATAGTTTATTGATGTTGAAAAAAATACTACGTTCGTACAGTAGGTAGCATCTTACATATTTCTTACGCGATATATTGTAGCGAGTCGGCGCGGCACACCAAATGCTCAAGGTCATTTGCATGGAGTAGCCCCTTAAGCAAATGCGCCACGAAGCCGTAAAATTTTGTTATAGAAAGACGTTGCTTCCAATCTCCTGGTTTATTTCCCTTTGTCGTCTTTTACCATGCTCTCGCAATGGTGGTGGTATAAGAATATAATGAATATTCTTACACCGCCACTACACAATAAATCTTATAATCATCATTCATAATTTCATAATAATAATAATTTCAGAAATCACCAGGTGGTCAGTTCCTTCAATAGAGAAAAAAGTTTACGTGGTGGCTCCTTAATATTAGCAGATAAATCATTATTATATAAAGAACGTAAGGATATTGTGAGCCTCTCTGTTGAACGAACTGTAGAAATGGCTTGTGTCGAGCTCGAGCACCTCATTGTTGTAAGTGTTTACAGACCCCCATGTGCTACTTATGACCATTTTGAAAGGATTGTGGAAGAAGTTTTACTCAAACTTAGTAAACAGAACAAGTCTGTTGTAATGTGTGGAGACTTTAATATCAATCTCCTTGAAACTTCTTCCATTAGTATTAAGTTTAGCTCATTGTTTAAATCGTATAATCTTGTAAATTTATTCTTAGAACCAACACGTATTGCTGGGCCTAGTGCGACCTGTATAGACAACATTTTTACAGATGTTAAGCCCTTGCATAAATCAATTATTCAAAATTTAAGTTCAGATCACTGTGGACAGTTAGTATCACTACCTTACATACACAAAAAACAGAAAAATAAGAAAGTTGTGTTTGTTCCAATAAATGAACATCGCTTGGAGAGGTTTAGAAGTAATATAATAAAAAGACTTCCATCACTTTCGTTTAAAAATAGTGCTAATTATTTGTATGCTACATTATTTGAAATTATACGTTGTGAATTTAGTAGAATATTTACTTCTAAAACTTTCTCTTTTAACAGTCGCAAATCCTTTAATGAATGGGCGACAGTAGGAATTTATAAAAGTAGGCGAAGGTTATACGAGCTTTATGATGAAAGATCATATAATAGTAGTGTTATATTTAGAGATTATGTAAAAACATATTCTAAAATATTTAAAAAAAGTGTGCTCCACTGCTAAGGCTTTACATTTAAGCAACAAAATTAAAACTGCATCCGACAAAATTAAAATGACCTGGAGAATAATAAATAGTGAAACGGGCAAGGTCAAACCGCGCAACTCGGATTTTCAATTGAATATTAACAATAATTTAACGCGATCTGATCAAGAAGTTGCTATGGCTTTTGAGAAACATTTTACTGATGTTCCTTTTTTGACAACAAAATCATTAAATTCTTCTCCTACTGTCGCCGAATCATTGCTCAAACAAAATGTAAAGGCTTGTTCAAATACTTTTAAATTCCATAGGGTACTGCCAAAAGATATCGTTAAATATTTTAAAACTATTGATGTTAAGAAAACGGCAGACTTATGGGGGATTTCCGTTAAAGTTATTTTATCTATAATAGATACATTAGCACCTTATCTAGCCACTATATTTAATATAAGCGTCGAATCTGGTGTGTTTCCTGATTTAATGAAACATAGTAAAGTCATACCTATATTTAAATCTGGTAGTACATTAGACCCCGCCAATTTTAGACCAATTTCTGTACTACCAACATTAAGTAAAATTTTTGAAAAAATTATTTTAGATCAGATGTTAAGTTTCTTTAATATTAATAAATTGCTACATAATAATCAATTCGGTTTTACAAGGGGTCGCTCGACAACTGACGCTGGAGTTGAGCTTATTAAACATATTTTTTGTGCATGGGAGAATTCAGAGGATGCTTTGGGTATATTTTGTGACCTTTCCAAGGCCTTCGACTGTGTTCACCATGAGACATTAATCAGGAAGCTACAGTACTATGGTGTCAAGAACACAGCGCTTAAACTTATTATTTCATATTTAAGTAATAGAAAACAGAAGGTTATTATCAATGGTAAAAGTTCTTCCGGGTCACCTGTACTAATGGGTGTACCTCAGGGCTCGATTCTCGGCCCATTCCTGTTTCTGGTGTATATTAATGACTTACCTCACCTTGTAGGGGATAGTCATGATATAGTATTATTTGCTGATGATACTTCTTTGATTTTTAAACTTAAACGTCAATCATTTAAATGTGACGAAGTGAATAATGCTATATCTAAATTAGTGCATTGGTTTAACGTTAATAATCTGCATTTGAACGGAAATAAAATTAATTGTGTTAAATTTACAACAACGAATGTTCAAAATCTGAATACCAATGTGTTTTTAAATGGGGAGGAATTGAGCCCTGTTGTATCCACTGTTTTTCTTGGCATCACTCTTGACGCAAAGCTCCAGTGGGGCCCCCATATATCCAAATTAGCAAGCAGACTAAGTTCTGCAGCCTATGCTGTAAAAAAGATTAGAGGTCTCACTAGTGTCGAGACAGCTAGATTAGTTTATTTTAGTTATTTTCATAGCATAATGTCTTATGGGATTTTACTATGGGGAAATGCGGCTGATTCAGAAACTATTTTTGTTTTACAGAAGAGGGCCATTAGAGCTATTTACAATCTAAAACCAAGAGAGTCTCTTAGAGATAAATTTAAAGAAATTAATATATTAACTTTGGCCTCTCAGTATATTTACGAAAATTTAATGTATGTTCACAAAAACAAAGATAGTTTTAGTAAAAGAAGTGATATACATTCTGTAAACACTAGGAACAAACACAAGCTAGTGATACCAGTTTCTCGACTCCACAGAGTCAGTAATTCATTCTTGGGGCAATGTATACGCTATTACAACAAGGTCCCGGAAAGTGTACAGGTTCTCTCTATTACCAAGTTTAAATGTTTTATTAAGCTGAAACTGTATAAAAAGGGTTATTATAGTATAAATGAATACATGGTTGATAATAACCCCTGGGAATGAGGTGATCGCTTCCAAGCAGTTTCTAAAATAAATTTTGTAAATAGTTCGTAATCATTTATATTGTAAAATTATTTAAAAAAAAAAGTCCCGCTGGGTTTCTTGCTGGTTCTTCCCAGGACAGAGGGTTTTTTTCGAACCAGTGGTAAAGTAAAAAATGACTTTCAATAAGAATTACACATGTAATGTATATTGAATAAAAAAATATTCTATTCTATTCTATTCTATTCTATCATCATTACATCCCTTCACAAGTCCACTGCTGAACATAGGCCTCCCCCAAAGAATGCCACAAAGCACGGTCCTGAGCCACCTGCATCCATAGACTTCCTGCATGTCTTACCAGGTCGTCACTCCATCTCGTGGGGGGACGCCCTACACTTCGGCTACCGGTACGAGGCTGCCACTCGAGAACCTTTCTTCCCCATCGGTTGTCGGTTCTTCGAGCTATATGGCCGGCCCACTGCCACTTCAGCTTACTAATCCGTTTGGCTATGTCGGTCACTGGTTCTACTGCGGATATCCTCATTCCTAAGTTTATCACGCAGAGAAACTCCGAGCATAGTCCTCTCCATAGCTCGCTGAGCGACCTTGAGCTTCCTCATACGGCCAGCAGCCATCTTATAAACTAGATGTATAAAATCCAGGCCGGCGATAGGCATTAGCTTAAAAGGTGCGAGACTAAGGGGTTGATTATATAGTGAGTGATTATGTATTTCAAGTGGTGTATAAGAAGGTGTGTGAAATGTTGAAAGATAAAAATGTAAATTAAAGTATATAATAATATAAGACCAGTCCAACTACAGGCCTGTCGCCATCACCTCCTTGTTCTCCAATATAATGGAACCATTATAAACTGCCAGTTCATGTGGTACCTTGAGGATCATCAGCTGATTAGTGACCGCCAATACGGTTTTTATCGGAGTCGATCAGATGTCAATCTGTCCCATAGATGGGCGGGGGCAGTGGAGTCCATGGAGTAGGCATTGGCCGTTAGTTTGGACATTGCGAAGGCACAAAGCGCTTCTTTCAAAGCTCCCTTCGTATGGGCTTCCCGAGAAATTCTGCAATTGGATCACCAGCTTCCTTGCAGATTGGAGCCACAAGCCTATTAACGCTAGTGTTCCACAAGGCTGTGTGCTATCACCAACGCTGTTTCTTCTGCATATCAATGATATGTTGCAAACTGGTAACATTCAATGCCATGCGGATGACAGCGCTGGTGATGCTCTATACACCGGCCGTGCCAATATTTCTCGGGATAACGTCGCCGAGTACTGGAACAAACTGGTGTCTGAAGTCGAGTCTTTGCTGAACAAAGTCTCGGATTGGGGGCGACTACATCTAGTCCATTTTAATCCTCAGAAGACACACGTTTGCGCAATTACCGCTAAAAAGACCCCCTTTGTCGTATCTCCTCAGTTTCATGGCACTGCCCTTGTTGCCTCAGCCGGAATCGGAATCCTCGGCGTTTACATATCGAGTGACGTGCAGTTTCGTGGTCACTTGGAAGAGAAAACCAAATTGGCCTCTTAAAAGCTTGGCGTGCTCAGCAAAGCGGGACAATATTTCATGCCGGCACAACGCCTGCAAATTTAAAAGGCACAGGTTCGGCCTCACATGGAATACTGTTTACATCTCTGGGCTGGAGCTCCCCAGTGCCAGCTTCTTCCACTTGACCACATCCAGCGCAGAGTGGCTCGAATCGTCAACGACTGAGTTCGGCTCGATTCAAGTGTCGTAAGAGGTGACAGAGGGAAACTGAGGCAGAAGATGGGCAGCAGCATCTTTCTGATAACGGCAAATTACAATAAAACACTGTGGTTGCCAACCAGGTCGCCAAGCGTAGCAATCATGACAATATACCCCCCATGGCCCCTAGTCCTTGGCGGCCCCGCTATTCCTGGCTATGCTGGCGATCACGGTAACGGCGGGGCAGGGAGTGCTAAGAATCTTCGATGGAGGTTCGTTTGTCACCTAAGACGACTCGACCTGGAAACATACAACGCACGTACACTGAAGACTGACGAGGAGATCCTAGAGCTGGAAGAAGAGATAGACAAGTTGCACTGAGACATTATATATATATATATATATATATATATATATATATATATATATATATATATATATATATAATACAGAACTAGAGTACGAAACCTATCCAACTGCAGAAAGGTGCAAGACAGGGTGATGTTGTATGTTGTTATAAACTCTTCATCGCTGCATTGGAAGACGTTTTCAAGCTATTTGACTGGAAAAGATACGGTGTTAACATCAATGGCGAGTACATCACCTACTTTCGATTTGGCAACGATATAGTTCTTATGGCAGAATCGCTAGAGAACCTAAACACTATGCTCAATTTCCTCAATAGTACCTCTCAACTGATAAGTCTTAAGATGAACATGGACAAAACAAAGATCATGTATAACGTCCATGTCATACCTATGCCGGTTGTTGTTTGAAGCACTAAGCTCGAAGTTGTTGAAGACTATGTTTACCTGGGACAAATCGTCGTCAAAATAGTCCGACTATGTAAGTCCAACTTCGACCGAGAGGTCAATCGACGGTTTCAATTCAGCTGGGCAGCGTTCGAGAAATCACGACACATTTTCTCGCCAGGTATACCTCAAAACTTGAAAACCAGACTGTACATAACTAAAACGTGGTCCTTCACTGCTGGCCGTATAAGAAAGCTCAAGGTCACTCAGCGAGCTATGGAGAGGTCTATGCTCGGGGTTTCTCTGAGTGATAAACTTAGAAATGAGGTATTCTGTGAGAACGTGGTCCTTCCTCCGTCTAGCCGACCCATTCGGCTACAATCACAATATAGCTGCAGCACAACTTTACCACGTATAAAGTTAGTGACAATGTCAAAAGCATATTTGCTTTGTTTCTTCAACTTATTATTTTTCTGCGTAGCAAAAACATAGGAGAATTGAATCGCTAGTAGTAAATACAATATAAATAAAACAAATACATGTGCTAATTGGAATTACAAATCAAATTTATTTATTAAGAGCAATCTTAAAAATAAATCAAAAAACCACTAGTGTATTAGTTTTAAGTCGATATTATATTACAATCAAGATATTCGTAATCTCCAGACGAGTTCAAAATAAATCACTACGCGACCTCAAATGTTATTCTCATCTTCTGTTGTTTGTTTTTCTGTAAAGATATTAGATGTTTTGGTACAATAACGAAAGCCACTCGATCGAAATAAATTTATTATCTGTGACGTCGAAAACAAAATGAGATTTCCTAAAAGTATTAAATATATTATTATTAAATTTGGTTGTAACGAGAGTACGAGGAATATCAATGTTATTTGGATTAAATATTAATACATTTGATGATTATTAAAAACATATTTTACGTCACGGTGACTTTTTTACCTTAATAGTTCCTTTTTTTCATCTTAAAAAATATTGCTGAATATGAATGTAACCTTTGATTCTTGAATCGTGGTAGTTCAGGATTAAACGCTCGCTATAAATTCGCCGGCACCAATGAAATTGTTAGTTACAATTTTAAGAGCTGATTTACTACGTGCTCGGTGGTGAAGGAAAACATCGTGAGGAAACCTGCATGTCTGAGAAATAGAAAAAAATATTTCGAAGACATGTGAAGTTTGCCAACACGCGTTGGGGCAGCGCGGCTAACATTTCCTTGCCTTAAAACTTTTAGTTCCTAAATTATTTTGTGTTACTTAAATTTACAGATATATTTGGAATTAAATAAATTGTAATGTTGTTATTATTATGCTGCTGCCTGTCACCGGTCTTTGTAAAATACGTCTGACGTACATGGGACAGTTATAGGTAGCGCTATCTGTCGGAAACCTTTAAGACTATTTTGACATTTCTCATAGTCGTCTGTTATGAATCCCACAAAACGAAACGGGGTAATAGATTATATTCCTTTTAAATAAAACTAATTTTACGGATTTTATCGAATATATTAACTTATTTTTTATATTCCCGACGTTTCGGGTGCTTTCCAGCACCCGTGGTCACGGGGGACTGAGGTGTTTGACGTCCTGCTGTCATAGTTAGCCCGGCTACCTTCAGTTTTTTAATATTAGTTTTTGGTTCGATTTAAGCAGAATGAGTTTACAATATCTTGAAGTCTAGCAGTGGTGTATTTGGGTTTGGATTTGATTTTATTAATTATGGGATCCCAAGCAGATGGCAGCACCCATCCATCTTCTCTATTGAAATTAGGATGTTTTTTAATTTCAATAGCCTCGCGAATCATCCTTGGGAGGAATTGGTGTTCTTTTGCGAGGATTTGTGGTCTATCAAATCTAATGTAATGGCGGGGACGATCTTGAACATCTTCACAAACTGCAGACTTCCCGATACGTCGGTGCTTCACGTCAGCTATATGTTCTTTAACGCGGGTTTTTATAGATCTTTTTGTTTATCCTATGTACGAGAGACCACATTCACAATCCAGCTTGTACACTCCTGCATCTTCTTGCCCCTTGACGGATGGTAAAAATTGACTAATCTTCTTCAGCGGCTTGAAGTATGTTTTAAAGGAAGCTCGCTTCAAGATGTAGCCAACCTTGTCTGTGACTCCTCTGACATAGGGTAGTACAGCAGGCACACGCTCGACTGTGGCTGGCTTCACTCAGTCACTGTGACGTAGGCGCGGGACCCGAAGCTTGTTGTCTTGCAGTACTTGCTCGACGTGCTGAAGCTCGGCGGCCAGATGTTTTCTGTCACAGATCCCTCGTGCTCTCTGAAACAAAGATTTTCCCACGGTAGCTAACGGTGAAGGATGATGGTGCGACTCACCATTTAAATATCGGTTGGTATGGGTATTTTTTTCTGTACACAGTATGACCAATAGTGTTATCAGGATTTCGGATGACTAAAACATCTAGGAAAGCTAAAGTATTGTTTGCCTCTAACTCCATTGTGAATTAATCTCCAATCTGTAATAATCTACTGCATCTCGGTATGGGGAGGAGCAGCTAAATCATATTTTATAGATCTAGAAAGGGCGCAAAGACCTTTGATTAAAATAATGTACTGTAGGCACTATAGGTTTTCCACCGAAACCCTATACCGAAGATCTAAGCTGCTCTCCGTTAGGAAACTTTATATTTTACACATGATATTAAGATATCACAAAACCTTACCTTTTGACCATACCAAACTCATAAGAAGACGGTGCGATATCGTGGCTCCCTCATACCCTGCACGTACAGTTTTTGCCAAACGACAAAATATAGCTCAAGCCCCTCATGCCTATAACAAGATCAATAAATTAATTAGGATTTACCCCATGCAAATGTTTGAGTGTAGAAAAACTCTGACCGAATGGCTCTTCACTCTTAATTATGATGACGTGGAAGACATTTTGGTAAGAAAGAGTTGAACCTGCTGTAAATAACACACATACACAACACAAATCAGTGGGTGAGACACATTCATAAACTTGCACACTTACACAACCATTCACATACGCGCACATACGCATAAACAAAAATATTCACTCACATACACACACACACACACACACACACACGCACACGCACACGCACACGCATCCGCTCACGCACACGCACACGCACACGCACACGCACACGCACACGCACACGCACACGCACACGCACACACACACACACACACACACACACATCTCAAACTAACACTCTACGGATTTAACTACGCAGGTATTCATTTCTCATAAACTCCTTTCTTTCTATTAATTATGTAACTCTGTTCTATTAAATCAAATTTGGCTATTTTGATATTATAATGTAAATCGAAGTGTTATAATTGCATAGGAAGAGCGACGCACTCCCAACACAAGTAACTTAGGATTACTTTCTGGGAGGCCTTGGCAAATCAATTGTAAAAAAGATTTAATATATAATATAATTAATAATAATAACAATTAAAAAGATTTTTTATTGTTATTATTATTAATTATATTATAGGGTTTATGGAATTAAGGTGGTTTAATTTAAAAATACAGTTACTCTGTCAGATGGTAAAATTATGAAAGTATCGTCTACGTACCGCTTGTAG
The DNA here is from genome assembly GCA_963668995.1 of Parnassius mnemosyne. Taxonomy (NCBI): domain Eukaryota; kingdom Metazoa; phylum Arthropoda; class Insecta; order Lepidoptera; family Papilionidae; genus Parnassius; species Parnassius mnemosyne. The sequence continues at coordinate 1,640,814 of CAVLGL010000137.1, read as the reverse complement.
AATCTTGGATTTACAGGAGCAGTAAGAAGGGCTTTCTCCTCAAAGTCCTCCATGAATATGTCGGCGACTACGGGAGATACAGGTGAGCCCATTGCCACTCCGTCTACTTGCAAGTAGAACTTTTCTTTCCACAATAAATAGCCAGATGTGAGGCAGTGTTTGAGTAATACTGCATATCTGTGGGCATGTTGTTATATTCTAGCTTTCTCGTAACAATTGAGATGCAGTCTTCAATAGGTAGGCATGTGAATAGTGACTGAACATCAAAACTGACCATAGTTTCATTGTCAGCGAGATGTAGGTCTTTTATCTCACTAACAAAATGGTATGAATCCTTTGTGTGTGCTCTAGTATGTCCTCTTAGTGGTGACAGTATTTTTGCCAAGTGTTGAGCCAACTTATAAGTTTGTGAATCGATCTGGCTTACTATAGGACGTAGTGGAGCGTTTGGTTTGTGTATTTTCGGTAACCCATAAAATCTCGGTGGTTTGTTGTTACATGATGGTATTGTCGAATTCACGTCGAGATCTAATTTTTCGGAGCATTTCTTTATTAAATTAGTAGTTGTTTTAATTGTATTAGTTCTAGGGTCTATTTTAACCTTTTTGTATGTACTTACGTCCGATAAAAGTTGTTGTATTTTGAACTTATACTCTGACGTGTCCATTATTACCGTAGCATTTCCTTTGTCCGCGCGGAGAATCGCGATATCTGGTCTGTTGCGTAAGTTGAAAAAAAAAGTAAGTTAATATACGCGATAAAATCCGTAAAATTAATTTTATTTAAATGTGTAGTGTTCGCGTAAATATTAGAAATCATTATATGCCTTTTTATTTTATTTTACTAATTACAAAAAAAATTGTACAAAAATAATTACACTACAAATATAAAATGCATAAAGTTGCTTTATCGAATTACGACTAATTTTTATTTTCCTTTACTTTTTAAATATGAGCTAAATGCAGTGGCCATATTAATCGTATTTTTTTACGAAATCTCCACCCCCGAATGTATAAAATAAACTATTTAAAAACATAGATTATTTCCAAATTATGTATGTCGCGGAATATATTTATTTCTATAGAGTATAAATTAATGTGAGAAATAGTACCAGAAAGAAGATAATATAGAGAAGGTTTTATAAAAATAAAATGATTTTAATATATATTTTGTCTCAAATAAACATATCTCATACGTCGTCTAGACTTCAGACGCCAGATTACGCGATCATTTAATTGGATGACAAATAGACTTAGCTTTTAGGAAAATTTACTTCCTTCTAAGATAAGTGGTTATTTACAGTTCGTATTAGTTATAAGTTAAATAACGTATACATATTAATTTCAATAACTGCTTTCAGTATTGAAGCAGGCGCTATAATAAAGAGGATTAGACTTATGTATAGGTTCAGTACAATCAGATACTCAACAAGATACGTAAGTAACGTAACGATACGTAATCTATACATACAAATAAATAAAATTGAAGTGTCTGTTTGTAATGTCAAAATTACAGCTTCTTACTAAATTAATATGAAAGTATATACGGTACTTATAACAAAAATACAATTTTTAAAGTTTTTGTCTGTCTGTCTGTCTGTCTGTCTGTCCGTCTGTCTGTCTGTTTGTTCCGGCTAATCTCCGAAATGGCTGGACCGATTTTGACGGGATTTTCACTGGCAGATAGCTGATGTCACAAGGAGTAACTTAGGTTACTTTTATTTTAGAAAAAGAATCAGGCTCCCGTACAAAAAAATTAAAACCCTAAAAAACACGCGAGCGAAGTAGCGGGGAACAGCTAGTACATTATAAATATACTAGAGATTGCTATTTGCTAGACTGCAACTAATAGTTAAGTAAACTTACACAACCTTAAGCCTCATGCATGTTATCATTTTAACGAGTTTAAAATTAAAGACATGTTTTACGTAAGATAGTCAAAGGTATATTGTCAGAGAAATGGAAAAAAATACCGTTCACACGCGGATCGGGGAATGCTGCGTAAGGTGAATTTTACACGTCCGCGGGGCCGTGTTCAACTTTACACACCCGTGGGACTATGTTCTTCTATACATTATTTTGATCACATTACAACTCCCCCGAAAAGTATAAGGTACACACCCCCATTTCATAAATGAAAAAAATGTTTAACTAAGTACAATCACAATGCTATTTCTAATACTAACATTACAAACATTATGATTTCTTATATTTACGCGAACACTACACATTGAATAAAACTATGTTTATGGATTTTATCGCGTTTAACTTATTTATTTTAATTACCGACGTTTTGGGTGCTTTACAGCAACTCATGGTCACGGGGGAGACTGAGACGTTTGACGTCTCGATGTCATAGTTAGCCCGGCTACCTTCAGTTTGTCAATATAAATTTTTGGTTCAATCTACGCAGAATGAGCTTACAATATCTTAAAGTCTTGCAGTGGAATGCTTGGGTTTGGATTTATTTTGTTAATTTTAGGATCCCAAGCAGATGGCAGCACCCATCCATACTAGCTCGACGTGCTCAAGCTCGATGTGCTAAAGCTCAACGCACTGAAGCTCGGCGGCCAGATGTTTTCAGTCACTGATCCCTCACGCTCTCTGACACCAAAATTTTCCCACGGTAGCTAACTGTGATGGTGAGATTCATCATTTAAACATCGGTTGGTATGGGCTTTTTCCTATACACAGTGTGACCAATTCTGATACCACAAAAGTATACAATTTAATAAGCTCTTAATCTGTAAATTAAATTCATTGCATTTTCGAGTGACCAAAGTCGCTAGCTCTCGTTATATAAACAATTTGAGTAGTATGAATCCTTGGTGCCTATGGTCGGTTTATGATTCCCTGGTTATATGTATCTTAATTAAAACGTTATTATCTTTGTCATTTTATAATATATCACGTTATATTCTCATTTGACATTGACTTAAGCTATATACGTTTTTTGTCTGTAACAAATTTTCATGTTGTTTAATAATTTTACTTTTGCTCATTCGTTTGAGCAAATTTTGCTTCCCGCTAGGGAACCATTATTAAGCCACGCAGTTGTCGCCAACTCGACAAATTTTCGGAGTTTTAAATATATAGAATATAAAACACTATTATTCAACATTTTTGGGTGACTCCAAAAATAAAAGAGGGTCAATAATACAACGGTTTGTTTTTCTTTTTTGTATGTATGTTACGCAATATCTTCATCACAAACATTAGTGATTATTTTTTATTAAATAGGTTATACTTAATGAGTGGAGCCATATAAATTGAAAGAAAAAGTTCTACCTCAAATAGGATCAAGTTTCAATGGAACTATTTAGACGAAATTGAGATTGTGATATTCCTGGATGCACTGAAAACGGTGAAAAAAATTACTTTTAATAAAAGAGTAGAAGCTGACTTTAAATAATTAAAAAATAATTAAATGTCGGGGAAAATTCGTATTTTATATACAAATACATAACATTTTTTTTTTCAAAGTGTAATTTTTTTTTTTATAGGATAAGGGTGACAAACGAGCTCACAGTCCACCTGATGGTAAGTGGTTGCTGCGGCCCATAGACATCTACATCTATCCAAATTACATGATTACATATAATTATAATTTTTATTTATGTACCATTTTATTCGATAACTTGTTTCCATCTTCTAAGTAGTTAAATAATGCCGTTGCTGTAGAAATCTTAGGAATTTTTAATGAAAAAAATTCGACTAGTAATTTTGACAGTCGTCTCTGGATGTTAACCTAGCACTACTCAAAGAATTCTGAACAGACCGAAACAGGTGAAAATCTGAAGGTGTAAGGTCAGGACTATATGGTGAATGAATTAACGCGTCCCAACCAAGCTCTCTCAATTTTGCTAAATGGCCAAAGATGTGTGTGGTCTGGCGTTATCATGATGAAATACCACTCCTTTTCTGTTGATCAATTCGGGACATTTCTTCTCAATTTCTTGCTTGATTCTCATTAGTTGTTGACAGTAGTGATCGATGGATTTTTTATGTGAGTAATATTATATAATATATTTAATATGATTACTTTTTATTGCCTTACATAAATTGGAACATTGGAATTACACAGATAGACTCTTTCTATCTGTGTAAGTCCCACTCTCTTATCTAATTTTACCGCAAAATAGTACTTGCACAACTGTGTTTCACTCTGAAGGTGTACCAGGAGAGTCAGTGTAATTTTAGGCTCTGAGACATACAATCTTTGTCTTAAGAGGTCACAACAAATCTGTAGTATTCTTTGTTTGAAATCAGCGGCAGGTGTCCGTGGATTACAGTAGCGACTTACCGTCAGTTGTAGTGTTACTTCCTTTGTCACTTCAGCTATATAAAAATAATAACTTTATCATATTGTACGAATATTTACTTTGTAACAATATAATTCCTGTGACTACTTGGTATTACTAATTTGAATACTATTTGGTAATTATTAATTTGGATTTTACTAAATCTGATTTTGTTTAACAATATTTAATAAAGTACAATTCGCTGGAATTTATAAATTATGCAGAACTGAGTAATTCAATAAACTATCTCATTCACGAGTTATTCAGATAGCGACCGCGTCGAACAATTGATGATTTTGCGCAACCACATTTTAATCTAGGGCGAATGTATTACTTTAAAATAATTGTGAAATTATCTGAATACAAAACGTTTTGAAACATACACAGTAGATAGTATTTACTATAATTTAGTTATTTTACTTTCCGTTAATTGTAACAGGCCATATCTCTGTTACAACAGATGAAAAAGTAATGATGTGTCACTTTTAAAATAAAATATAATAATTGAAGTGCTTCATTAAAGATATATAATAATAATAAACACTCACGCCTGTCACCCAGAGGGGTAGGCAGAGACTATGGACTTGCATTTGGCACGATCCTTACACACCTCTCTCGCTTCTTCCACATCCATATACCTACGCATACACGCTCGTCAGTTAAAGGTACTCTTGATTTGGCCCATTTTCAATATATCGCCAATTTGGTTGATAAACTTTCGCCTAGGGCGTTCATTAAAAATAAAATAGAATAGTCTACTCAGTACTGTCAATGTATCGATGTAAAAGTGATCTGAATTGGTATAACTCATCATTACCATCTTTACAGCATGTCACGATTCTACTGCAGAATATAGGAAACCTATGAAAATGTCTTCTACTACTTCTTCGTTAACCCTAAAAGTCCTCTGTTAGACTTGGACCTCTGCCAGATTAGGGAGAAGATGCTAGATCTCAGTACCAAACATGTCTCAGCCTTGACGCTGCGCTCCAACAGCAGTCTACGTATTTTACGTCTGACCAAGACATGATTGCTATATTTGTCGGAAGCCATAAGATCTTTCTGCTTCCCATAATTGCAACTTACAACACCCAAACGATGAAATAGAGCTATGTATTCTCTTACGCAGCAACCACGCAGTAAACTAAATACGCTGGACCCCTTCCAACAAATGGAGAGGCCTGTGTATATTAGTGGGCTTTAATGGACCGGTGATGATGAAGAAGTCTCATTGATTCTTTGATGATAGTTCTCGATTGTGTGCTCACTTACTCGTCTGCTCAACGTACTTAGTACCGGCAAATATTTCTAGTAAGGCACTGAGACTTTATCTTACTTCAATACGAGTATAAAGCATCAGTCTTGTAATGCTGTCTTTATCAGTAGCATTTGAAGCAAAGAGAATAGCTAAAAAAACAACGTGAATTTGACCGAAATAAAAATTATGTTTGAAAAAGAAAATGAACAAAAAATTACTATTAACTTTGTCTGCGTTATTTACTTAAAATACGTAGATTTAACATGGTACGCTAATGTAACATAGAAAACAAACACTCACATAGGACGGTGATCGTAGCTGGTAATTATTTTTCAAGATATTTTTCTTACCTTTCACTTAAATAATACACAATACTGAAGCAAATAACAGTGCTCTATCACAACAGTATATTCAAGTACCGGTGGCACATCAGTCAGAATTACACGCCTGTCGAACACTTAGAGTTGGGGGCGCAGCGCTGGAATAATGTTACTGTGACAGCCGATGTCAGAGCGAAACTCTGTTATGACAACGTTTCCGTTGTATTTCATAATATAAATCTTTTTCCTTAATCAAAATCTGAAATGTATACACACACACGCATATATATATATATATATATATATATATATATATATATATATATATATATATATATAGAGGCAACAGAAGGAAACTAAAACAGGTACTCAAAATTATTTAAAGAAACTGCGGCCTGACAAGCGTGGTAACTATAGCAAAATCCTCCTATGAAGCATATATGTTGGAAGCTTATGTTCAACAGTTGATCTTTATATGTTGGATGGAATGAATACAATATCTAATATAATAATAATCTAGGCAAACTTTGTATATTTATTGAGATTTTGTTGTAAAAGCGTATCCCATGAATAAATACCAGAGTCGAATAAGTTGCTTGTTTTTGTTCCTAATATTAACATAATATATTATATCATTTATTTTTTACAACTTATGTATTCATCAGTATCATCATCATGATAGCCCTTCACAAGGCCACTGCTGACCCGCCTCTCCCAAGGAATGCCATAAAATACACTCCCGAGCAAATTGCGCCTATCGACTTCCTGCATGTTTTTTTATAGGATAAGGGTTACAAGCGAGCATACCTACCTGATCGTAAGTAGTTGCTGAGGCCCATAGACATCTACATCTATCCTCGTTTGCGAATCAAAATGCAGATGCGTTGTCAGCCGTGAGGACTAAGATGGAATGCCCCTTTTCCAGGAAAAAGGGTCTCCGGTTCTCTACACTCACCATACGAAACACAGCAGCATCAAACTGCTATTTTACGCTGGCATACGTGGTTTTCCCCGGTCGAGCCAACCCGTTCGTGCTAAAACTGTATAATTAATATAGCTGGAGCATGTCTCTACCACTTTAAATATCTTTCTAGGTTGTCATTCCATCTGGTGTACATTATATCTACGTAACTAAATTGAGGGGTAAAAGTTAAAATAATATATTAATCTCCTTAAATTTTGTCTAAGAGTTTTGTGTTGAAAGAGGTGGCAAATACGTTCAAGGTGAAATCTTTTGATTGTTATGTCTTAATGGATATTTTACTTAGTTTTTAACATGCTTTTATTAGCTTGGTATGTATGTATGTAACGGAATTTTTGAATGTGATTTTCATCCCATTCAAAACGTTGGATTGATTTGAGACTTCAACGACACTTACCAAGGATTAGTGGCAATGCTATAATTTAAACAGTTTATCCCATTATCTTTTCCTGGACCCACAGGGTTTGCGAATAATTCATAAAACAACTACGATTTCTGCCAGTTCCAAAAATTTGAAAACACGCTTTTGTAGTTAGCTGCACTAAAAAATAGAAAATAAATAGTAGTTGAAAAAAAAACCTAAAAAAACAGACTTTATTCTAATCACTATTTTATTATTTTACAGGAACAGACACAAGCTAGTAGTACCAGTTACTCGACTCCATCGAGTCAGTAATTCATTCTTGGGGCGATGTATACGCTTTTACAACAAAATTCCAGAAAATATACAAAGTTTGACCTGTTCAAAGTTCAAAAACTTTATTAAACTAAGTTTGTATAAAAAGGGTTATTATAATATTAAGGAATTTATGGATGATAATAACCCCTGGAAATGAGGTGATCGCTACCAAGCTATTTCTAATTTGTTGTGTTGTTAATTTGTGTAACATCATGATTGTAAGCTGTTATTTAAAAAAAAGTCCCGCTGGGTTTCTTGCTGGTTCTTCCCAGGACAGAGGTTTTTTCCGAACCAGTGGTAATCAAACAAAAGAGTGACTTTCAACAAGTATTATTTATAATCTATATTGAATAAAAAAGTTTCTGTTTCTGTTTCTGTTAAACTTATTAAAAATTATTTTCTAAATTCAAAATTCAAATTTCAAAAATGAGACGGTACTCAATTCGACTGTATGTATTTTTTTTATGTGTGTTACCTCATAACTTTTTACTGGGTGAACCGATTTCAATGATTCTTTTTTTTATTAGATAGCTGGTACTCCACATGTGGTCCCATATAAATTTGATTAAAGTTTTACCAATAGTTTTCAAGTTATTCTTAATAATTTATATTGAAGTCGGATAATTAATTCGGTTATCTACAAAGGTTTTTTTTTAGTTCCTTTTTTATAACTATTATTTATTATCTAGAAAAGTTTCAAAAATTATAGCCAGAGAGGTAACGGAACCTGATTATGTTAATCTAAAAAATGAGATAAAACGATTTTTATCTTAATTCTATATAATTAAATATTGTAAATTAGTGTTTAAAAAAATGTCCCGCTGGGTTTCTTGGAGGTTCTTTCCAGGGCAGAGGTATTTTCCGAACCAGCGGTAAAACTTGAAGAAGTTTCAATAAGTACTCTTGTACATATTGATTAAAATAATTCTATTCTATCAACCTAAGAAACGTACTAGAATATAACCTTAGATAAGGAAAGGTATAAATGGTTTATCGCAAGGCATTCGCGTTAAAATGTCTCACCTTCAAAAGTTTCACACTAATGTGTCGACAAATTCTTAAGATATTCTAAAGGTGAAGCTTTGCCTATAAAGGCGAAGGTTCTGGTTGCGTGACACTCAAAGCTCTTAACGTAAACAGCGGTTTAATATCCGAGGTAATCTCGGCCTTGATTAAAATATTTTACGATAGCGCCAAAGGAATTTTTGTTTAAAGTATACCTAAGAATAGATTTAAATTGTTTGTTTAGGTGCTTACTTTTTGCAATATCGAGGTGAAAAAAGGTCAAACGTAATTCACAGATTTTTTTACAGCAAATTTCACTTAACAGCAAAATCTCTGTTAAGTGAAATTATTTCGGTGAACATCTTACCATCATCGACAGTTTATATTTACGTAGAGATATAGATGACGTTGACGATGATGATGATAATGTTCTTCAAACCAATTTCAACCTGTAGTATTAAAGTATTATAAAAGCATGAGTAGATAAGGTTCTTATAAATATAAGATAATTAAATTATAATTCAAATATTAATTTTTAGTTAAATTTTAAAAATAAAATGTTGTATCTTGTCATTTACATTACAAAACATTAAACCACTGAAATAACAATTAGTATTTCAATTAATATTATTATAGATTTAATTGAGAAAAAACGTTACCCACACTGTTACCCCCACATTTTCTCCTTTACTATAGGAGCAGTTTAAAAGTTAAGGTTACAGCCTATATACGTCCCATTGCTGGGCGTAGGCCATCCCTCCTTTCTGAGAGCGTTTTAGGGAAAGGAAATGTCCGCTGCGCTGCCCCAATGCGTGTAGGCGAACTACACATGGCCTTAAAAATGTTTTTCTCATTTCTCAGACATACAGGTTTCTTCACGATGTTTTCTTTCACCGCCGAGCACGTGATAAAACAGCTCTTGAAATTGTTATTTGCAATTTTGTGCTGCTGAGCTCAATGCTAAACCATTGCGGCTCGGAGCCGTCATATTCTTGTTGGTAGAAGCAAATCAAGGAAAACGGGCGAATAATCGTGGAGTGTCTTATATTATTATAATTTATACCAGTTTATTAATCCACTTCTTCATATTACTTAACTTAACCCTCTCTTACTTAACTTCTCACTTTCAGTACCTTTGCTCTAGCTATCATATACACGTAAGTTCTGCGAATAACCTTTTACTAAAGTGTCCCTCATAAATATGGCTTCGTGCATTCTTCCTTCACTGTACAGTCTGTTCTCCTCCGAACCACCCTCCCTCTTGAAATTGGAAAGGCTAACAATCGCTATGCAATCAAGAAGAAAGTTCGCTAACATTATTTAAATAAACTGGCATAATAATTTTAATAGTAGTACTCATTTATGTAAATATATAAGTATATAATTTCATAACGTACATTTGTAATTTATTTAATTTATATGTCATCATTATCATCATTACAACCCTCCACAAGTCCACTGCTGAACATAGGTCTCCTCAAGGAATGCCACAAAATACGGTCCCGAGTCAACTGCATCCATTGACTTCCTGCATGTCTTACCAGGTTGTCACTCCATCTAGTGGGAGGACGCCCTACATTTCGCTGCCGGTACGAGGCTGCCACTAGAGAATCTTTATTCCCCATCGATTGTTGGTTCTTCGATCTATATGGCCGGCCAATTACCACTTCAGCTTATTAATCCTTAGGGCTATGTCGGTCACTCTGGTTCTACTACGGATATCCTCTTTTCTAAGTTTATAACGCAGAGTAACCCCGAGCATAGCCCTCTCAATAGCTTGCTGAGCGAACTTGAGCTTCCTCATACGGCCAGCAGTGAAGGACCACGTCTCATATCCATAGGTCAACACTGGCAACATGCACTGATTGTACAGTCTCGTTTTGAGGTTTTGAGGTATGACTGACGAGAAAATGTGTCGTAATCTCCCGAACGCCCAGCCGAGTTGAATCCGTTGATTGACCTCTCGATCGAAATTGAACTTACCTAGTCGGACTGTTTGCCCCAGGTCAACGTCAACAACTTCGAGCTTAGTGCTGCCATCAACTGCCGGCATAGGTGTGACGTGGACGTTAAACATGATTTTTGTTTTGTCCATGTTCATTTTAATACCTATCCATTGGGAGACACTTGTTGACGTGACGTAGACGTGAACTCTCCAACTTAACGTTTAGGTTCAATCTGCATCTCATCTTTCAGTGATCGCTGCCAGTTTTTACCCTCGCGATCACTGAGACATCACTGAACAGTTCTCGTCTGGTCGTCATAATGAAGTCAATCTCATTCTTTGTTGAACCATCGAGGCTCGACCAGGTCCAATTTCTGTAGGGCCATTTTTGGAAGAAAGATTTCATCATAAAGAGTCCCTTTTTCTCCATAAAGTCAGCCAGCTGCTTGCCGTTTGGGTTCCGTTGCCCTATTTGGAATTTCCCTACTTTCAGCTCACCGTTCTTCATCGTGCCCAGTTTTGCGTTGAAGTCTCCCATTAACACCGTATAGTGGGTTTTGTAGGAATGCATGGCTCTAGGGGTATCTTCATACATTTCCTGCACCTCCTCATCTTGATGTGCCGAGGTTGGTGTATAAACCTGAATGACATTCAACGAATCATCATCATCATCATTACAGCCCTTCACAAGTCCACTGCTGAACATAGGCCTCCCCCAAAGAATGCCACAAAGCACGGTCCCGAGCCACCTGCATCCATCGACTTCCTGCAAATCTTACCAGGTCGTCACTCCATCTAGTGGGGGGACGCCCTACACTTCGCCTGCCGGTACGAGGCTGCCACTCGAGAACCTTTCTTCCCCATCGGTTGTCGGTTCTTCGAGCTATATGGCCGGCCCATTGCCACTTCAGCTTACTAATCCGTTGGGCTATGTCGGTCACTCTGGTTCTACTGCGGATATCCTCATTTCTGAGTTTATCACGCAGAGAAACTCCGAGCATAGCCCTCTCCATAGCTCGCTGAGCGACCTTGAGCTTCCTCATCCGGCCAGCAGTGAAGGACCACGTCTCAGTTCCGTATGTCATCACTGGCAACACGCACTGGGTGTACAGTCTCGTTTTCAAGTTTTGAGGTATACCTGACGAGAAGATGTGCCGTAATTTCCCGAACGCTGCCCAACCGAGTTGAATCCGTCGATTGACCTCTCGGTCGAAGTTGGACTTACCTAGTCGGACTATTTGTCCCAGGTAAACATACTCGTCAACAACTTCGAGCTTAGTGTTCCCAACAACTACCGGCATAGGTGTGACATGGACATTAAACATGATCTTTGTTTTGTCCATGTTCATCTTAAGACCTATCCGTTGGGAAACACTATTGAGGTCATTGAGCATAGTGCTTAGGTCCTCCAGCGATTCTGCCATAAGGACTATATCGTCGGCAAATCGAAGGTGAGTGATGTACTCGCCATTGATGTTGATACCGTATCCTTTCCAGTCCAGAAGCTTGAAAACATCTTCCAATGCAGCGGTGAAGAGTTTCGGGGATATGACGTCACCCTGTCTTACACCTCTCTGCAATTGGATAGGTTTCGTACTCTGGTTCTGTACTCGGATAGCCATCGTAGCCCTACTGTACAAGCACTTCAACACTTCGATATACCGACAGTCAACTTGGCATCGCTGAAGGGACTGCAGCACCGCCCAAATTTCGACGGAATCAAAGGCTTTCTCATAGTCCACATACGCCAGACATAGTGGCAAATTGTACTCCTCGGACTTCTGTACAATTTGCCGAAGGGTATGTATGTGGTCTAAGGTGCTAAAGCCTTTTCGGAAACCGGCTTGTTCGGGAGGCTGGAAGTCGTCAAGTCTGCGCGCGAGACGATTCGTAATGACTCTCGAAAACAGCACGTAGACGCGGCTCAGAAGGGAAATCGGTCTGTAGTTCTTCAAGAGAGCGTTGTCGCCTTTCTTGAAGAACAAGACCACCGCACTTCTGCTCCACGCCTCCGGTGTAATGCCACCATGGAGGACGGAATTAAAGAGCTTCTGAAGGACTTCAAGTACCGGTTTTCCACCCGCTTTCAGAAGCTCCGCTGTAATTCCATCCTGGCCTGGGGCCTTGCCGTTTTTAAGGTGCTGGAGAGCCATTCTAATCTCGCTCAGACTGACGTCCGGGATATCATCGGAATAATGTCGGATAAGACTCGCTCTTGGATCGTTACTCACACTTGCGTGTGGCTCCAACGATGACGTGTACAGCTGCCCATAGAACCTCTCAATCTCACTCAAAATCTCAGGTGCCCCGGAAACGATGCTGCCACATTCGGTCTTCAGCTTTGACAGTTGGCTCTTTCTGGCAGACAGATCTCTGGCAAAGACTTTGGAGCCTTGGTTCCGCTCGATCGCTTCTTCAATACGAGCTGTATTGAAGTTGCGTAAGTCCCGCCGCATGCATTTGGAGATCTGTCTGTTCAGTTGCCTGTATGCTGTCAAATCTGTTGAAGAATGTAGCTTCATCTCCCGTCTAACAGCCATGAGATTAAGAGTGTGATCGGAGAGTTTTTGTGTTCTTCTGCGGCGGGTCTTGCAGAACTTAGCTCCGACCGCATGGACAGTTTCCACGAGCTTGTCATTCAAATCGTCCACTTCATTGCAGTCTTCTAGGCACTGAAAACGGTTTTGCAACTCGAGCTGAAAGGTTTCGGGACTTTGGATTAGAGCACGAGGGGGACGGAGCGTTGACTTCATTAGACGAGACCTCTCCAACTTAACGTTTAGGTTCAGTGTGCCTCTAACCATTCGGTGATCGCTGCCGGTTTTCACCCTCGCGATCACTGAGACATCACTGAACAGTTGTCGTCTGGTCGTCATAATGAAGTCAATCTCATTTTTTGTCGAACCGTCGGGGCTCGACCAGGTCCACTTCCTGTGGGGCCGCTTCTGGAAGAAAGAGTTCATCATAAAGAGTCCCTCTTTCTCCATGAAGTCGGCCAACTGCTGGCCCCTTGGGTTCCGTTGCCCTATTCCAAATTTCCCCACTTTCAGCTCACCGTTCTCTCTTGTGCCTAGTTTTGCATTGAAGTCTCCCATTAACACCGTATATTGGGTTTTGGAGGAATGCATGGCTCTAGAGATATCCTCATACATTTCCTCCACCTCCTGATCGGGGTGTGCCGAGGTTGGTGCGTAAACCTGTATGACCTTCAGCGAATACCGTTTGGTGATTCTGAGTATAAGGTACGCAACCCTCGTCGACACACTCTCAATCTTTACAACGTTGTTAACGAGAGACTTGTGGACGATAAATCCGACACCTCCTTGGGACAGATGGTCGCCCTCCCGGTGATAGAGCAAGTTGCCGGATTCAAGGATTACCGTGTCCTCCCCCTCTCTTCGGACTTCGGATAATCCTATAATATGCCAGCGTAACTTGTCTATCTCTTCTTCCAGCTCCACAATCTTCTCGTCAGTCCTCAGGGTGCGTGCGTTGTATGTTGCCAGGTCGAGTCGTTGTAGGTGGCAACCGAACCTCCACCGGAGATTCTTAGCACCCCCTGCCCCGCCGTTACCATGGTCGCCACCGTAGCCAGGAATAGCGGGGCCGCCGGGGACTGGGGGCCGTCTCTTCGTAACCTTCATTATGGGGGGTATATTGCCATAGTTGCCACGCTTGGCGAGCGGGTTGGCAACCGCAGTTTTTTATTGTATTTTGTCGTTACCAGGAAGATGCTGCTGCCCATCTCCTGCCTGTTTCCCTTTGTCGCCTTTTACGACACCCACGGGAAGATATGGGGTAGTGGATATTCTTAACCGCCACTACACGGCATTCAACGAATACCATTTGGTTATTCTGAGTATAAAGCACGCAAACCTCTTCGACATACTGACAATCTCTAATAATTTCATGACATTTGGTTTACTAATTATCAAAGTATAGCCTTCGAAGTGACGCTACCTATAAATTTTTGTAAACAATGGAAAAAAGTGGATTTCGTGTTTTGATAAAACATTGTATTTTGATGGAAAAAAATACGATGCAAACAAAGGCATGGCTTGATAAATGTGATAATACATCTGCCCCACCATATTCAACCACTAAATATTGGTTTGCTGAATTTCGTCGTGACCAGATGACCACCAGTGACGACCCGCGATCGGGAGGCCAAATGAGGCAATAACTTCGGAAACATAAAAACATTGACGGAACTTGTGTTAAATGATCGCAAAATTAAATTGAGTGAAATAGCTCACATCATAGGCGTCTCAAAGAAATGCGTTGGACACATCTTTCATAAATATTTACACATACTAAAGTTGTGCGCGCGATGGGTGCCGCATTTCCTGACAATTGACTAGAAAGCAAAACATTTTCGTCTTTCAAAGCAAAATTTGGAGCTATTTCGCCACAATAAAAAGAAGCAGAATTTATTACCCAGAAAAAGTGCATTAGAATACTAGCCCAGTAGATCGTATTTCAAAAATTTAAATATTCTTACCTTACCCTGTATGTACATTTATGATCTATTCCTGTTTGTCCACAAAAATAAAAATATTTTCTAGAAGATATTACACATAACATAAATACACGTCACAAAAATAAATTATACCTACCACAGTCGCGAACAAAAATGTTAAATACAAGCCCCTACTATATGGCGATAAAAGTTTATAATAAATTAAACCGGGAAATAAAAAAACAAAGAAAAATTGTAAGCACATTTTTAATTTAAGATCAATTATGTACACTTACTTACTTACTTATCTTCACGCACAATCCCTGACGGGGTAGCCAGAGAGAACAGATTGCCAAGTGTCACGATCCTTACAAACCTCTTTCGCTTCTTTCAGATTCATTATCTTCTTCATGCATGCACGTCTAAGTATCCGAATACTTTTGTCCCTACCCTCTTCGAGCAATTTGCTCACATGGTCTTCGAAAGTTAGTCTCGGTCTACCTCGACACCTTTTAATATTAACTTTCGCGCTATATATTTTCTTCACCATTCGGTCTTCACTCATTCGCTCAACGTGCCCAAACCACCGAAGCACGCCCTTATCAATTTTTGTGATAAGGTCATCTTTCAAACCTGCCATATTGCGAATCTCTTCGTTTCGCTTTCGGTCGGCCATGGTAACGCCGCACATTTTACGAAGAGATCGCATCTCCACTGCATTCAACTTACTTTTATGCTTCTTCTGGCATACCCAGGTTTCGCTGCCATATAACAAAGTCGGTACCAACACTGCGTTATGTATTGCAAGGCGTGCACTCTTCGCTACGCCTTGCCTTTTGACTAACGCAGTCAGGGCACCATTGACTTTGTTCCCGGCAGCGACACGCCTGTCCACATCTAAATCACATCTTCCATCCCGGCTAAAAGCACTCCTCCCCAAGTATACAATTTTATTTACCTGTTCTAGACATTCCTGATTTACCCATATTTCACACTTCGTTCTCTCTTCGTACCTTTCAAATACCAGAATTATTAGCATTCAAACGGAGACCTTTAATTTCACATTCCTCTTTCATACACGTGACTAATGCCTGCAGTTCTGCCTCTGATGGTGCAATAAGCACTGCATCATCAGCATACAGCAGACAATTTACTTTTATGTCACCCAATTTCACACCCAAACAACTATCTTTCAGCTTCTGTAAACAGCTGTCGAGATACAGTATGAACAGCCAGGAAGACATGACACAACCCTGCTTTACGCCCGTTTGGACGTTAAACATGGGTGACAGGTCATGCCCTACCCGCACACAGGATTTACAGTCACAGTAAAGAGACTGCACAGCCCTTAGCAATTGACCATCCACACCATACCCCGGCAACAGTTCCCACATTTTCTTCCTTACAACCTTATCAAATGCTTTCTCAAGATCCACAAAAGCACAGAAAATCTTCTGGTTAGCAGCCAGAAGCTTTTCCGTGATCATGCGGAGAGAAAACATTTGATCCGTGCATCCTCTTCCAGGTCTAAATCCGCATTGTGCCTCCCATAGAAATCTTTCCGATTTCTCTTGCATCCTACGTGTCAAAACCTTCGAGTAAACTTTACTTGCTAAACTGGTCAAGCTGATCGCCCGATAGCACCCGCAGTCAAAATGTGAACCTTTACCTTTATATAAAGGCACAATGACTGCGGATCGCCAATCAACCGGGACATCCCCCGTCCGCCAGCACAAATTGCACAGCAGATGAAAGCTGTCCCAGACGCGATGCCCACCATACTTGACCATTTCAGCAGTAACTCTGTCTAGTCCCGCAGCCTTACCACATTTCAAACTTCGAATCGCACGTTCAATCTCTTTCATACTGATGACCTCAGTGTCATCGAGGTCCGGGTCTGGCGTACCAGTCACGGCGTCATCCCCGGATCCCTCACTAAGATCATCACACGCATACATTTCTCTATAAAATTCGCTCCATTGCTGCATGACGTCCGATTTTTCTGAGAGGACGTCATTAGTTCTCGAAAGCACTTTGTTCATTCTTAAGGCCATCGCACCACTTCGGGCCCTTCCAACCTCTTTCCAGAAGAGTTTGGAGTTCTCCTTAAAGTTGTGCGACAACCTTTCGTCCGCTTCCATTCTACACCTTTCACGCACTTCCTCAATCAATGCTTTCGTGTGAACTTTCTGCAGCCTATATCTTTCTTTCATCTTCTCTCTCATATCCTTATCATTACTAGAGGCCAAGTAGTCTAACCATGCTTTCTTCTTCTTCTTTACAGCTTCTTTCACTTCATCATTCCACCATGCATCTCTTCTTTTACTACTGCCTCTTTTTATTGTTCCACACACTTCTTCCGCTGCACTTACCATTCCATCCCTAAGGTTCTGCCATGTTCTTTCTACACATTCGTTTCTACCATCGATGGTGTCAAGCTTTTCGGCTACCCTCGCATGATATTTGACCCTAGTATCCGCTTCCTGAAGCTTCCAGCTTCGGATGCGACAGACCGACTGTGGTTCTGTTACTGCCGTCCGGTAGCGCCAACCCGCGAACAGACCCCTAAATCTAGTAATCACTAGATAGTGATCCGTTCCCAGGTCAGCACCCCTGAACACTCGCGTATCCATCACCTGTTTTCGCAGTCGGTCATCCACCAGGAACAAATCGATCATACTTCTCTCATTCTTTCGTTCTCTAGTATACATATGGATTTTCTTGTGATTAAACATAGTGTTTGTCACAAGAATACCCTTTTCCTTGCACACCGCCAGTATAAGCTTGCCAGCATCATTAACCCTTTTATCGCCAAACTTTCCAAGTACCGACTCGTAATTTAATAATACTTTTACTTCTAAAACATTCTCCTTGAACAGTCGGAAGTCATTCAATGAATGGGCGACAGTAGGAGTCCATAAGAGCAGGCATAGGTTATATGATCTTTACCATGAAAGGTCATATAATCATAGCGTCGAATTTAGGGAATATGTAAAAAAATATTCAAAAATATTTAAAAGAGTGTGCTCCATAGCCAAGTCTTTGCATTTGAGCAACAAAATTAAGACGGCTTCCAATAAAATTAAAATGACATGGAGTATAATTAATAGCGAAACTGGTAAGATCAACTCTCGCAATTCAAATTACCAGTTAAGTGTTAACAACAAATTAACTGTATCAGATCAGGACGTAGCAATGGTTTTTGAGAAATATTTTACTGATATTCCGATCTTGACCACTAAGTCACTAAATTCTTCTCCTGCCGTCGCCGAATCATTACTTAAACATAATGTAAATGTGTGTACAAAGAATTTTACATTTCATAAAGTGACATCAAAAGATATTGTAAAATATTTTAAAACTATTGATGTTAAGAAAACTGCGGATCTGTGGGGGATTTCCGTTAAAGTTATTGCGTCTATAATAGATACAATCGCGCCTCATTTAGCTATTATTTTTAATACTAGTATCGAATCTGGTGTGTTTCCTGATTTAATGAAGCATAGTAAAGTAATACCTTTATTTAAATCTGGTAGTACATTAGACCCCGCCAATTTTAGACCTATTTCTGTACTACCAACACTTAGTAAGATTTTTGAAAAAATTGTTCTTGATCAAATGTTAAATTTTTTTAATATTAATAATTTACTTCATAAAAATCAATTTGGTTTCACAAGGGGTCGCTCGACAACTGATGCCGGTGTTGAGCTGATTAAATATATCTTTAATGCATGGGAGAATTCACAGGATGCTTTGGGTATATTTTGTGACCTATCCAAGGCCTTCGATTGTGTTCACCATGAAACATTAATCAGGAAACTTCAACACTACGGTGTAAGAAGTGATGCCCTTAAATTAATTATTTCATATTTAAGTAAGAGAACGCAAAAAGTTGTCATTAACAATATGAGCTCTTCCGGATCGATGGTACAAATGGGCGTGCCTCAAGGCTCAATTCTCGGCCCCTTTCTGTTTCTTGTATACATTAATGACTTACCTTACATAGTAGGGGATAACCATGATATAGTATTATTTGCAGATGACACTTCTTTAATTTTCAAATTAAGTCGACAGTTACTAAAATATGACGAAGTAAATAATGCTATATCTAAATTAGTAAATTGGTTCGATGTTAATAATTTGCATTTAAATGGCACTAAAACAAAATGTATGAAATTCGTGACTCCAAATGTCAAACAATTAAATACTAATGTAATTTTAAATGGGGAGAAACTGAGTCTTGTAGATACCACCATTTTTCTTGGAATCACACTAGACGCGAAGCTTCAATGGAGCCCCCATATATCAAAACTAGCAAGCAGACTTAGTTCTGCAGCATATGCTGTAAAAAAGATTAGAAGTCTAACCAGTGTTGAAACAGCTAGACTAGTTTACTTCAGCTACTTCCATAGCATAATGTCGTATGGTATTTTGCTATGGGGACACGCAGCTGACACAGAAATTATATTTGTTTTGCAGAAGAGGGCCATAAGAGCAATTTATGATTTAAAGCCTAAAGAGTCGCTGCGACAAAAATTTAAGGAAATTAATATATTAACTTTGGCCTCTCAATACATTTATGAAAATTTAATGTACGTACACAAAAATAAAAGTAGTTTTATAAAAATAAGTGATATTCATTCTGTAAATACTAGGAACAGACACAAGCTAGTAGTACCAGTTACTCGACTCCATCGAGTCAGTAATTCATTCTTGGGGCGATGTATACGCTTTTACAACAAAATTCCAGAAAATATACAAAGTTTGGCCTGTTCAAAGTTCAAAAACTTTATTAAACTAAGTTTGTATAAAAAGGGTTATTATAATATTAAGGAATTTATGGATGATAATAACCCCTGGAAATGAGGTGATCGCTACCAAGCTATTTCTAATTTGTTGTGTTGTTAATTTGTGTAACATCATGATTGTAAGCTGTTATTTAAAAAAAAAAAGTCCCGCTGGGTTTCTTGCTGGTTCTTCCCAGGACAGAGGTTTTTTCCGAACCAGTGGTAATCAAACAAAAGAATGACTTTCAATAAGTATTATTTATAATCTATATTGAATAAAAAAGTTTCTGTTTCTGTTTCTGTTTCTGTACCCTGGTTGAGCGGTACCAACCCATCCATTCAAATCACCACATACAACAATTCTTTCGTTTCCCCTAGCCAAATCTAGATCTTCTCTTACATTCTCCCAAAACTCCTCCAGCTCAGCCCTGGACGACGAAGCTACCGGCGCATAAACAGCCAAAAGGAATAACTTCGTCAGTCCCAATTTAAAGCGAACCCAGAGAAGTCTTGAGTTCACAACCTTATATTCAGTCATAACATCGACCAACCGAGAAGACAGCAGCTCCCCCACTCCCTGGCAGGCGTTCTCGCTCGCCAGGACTCCGGACCATAGAGCTAACGCCCCGCCAGGGAGCTCTTCAGTACCACTGCCCTTCCGTTTGGTATCCGACATACACACGACATCGAATTCTCTTTCTTTCATTATCTCGATCAACTCATTCGTCTTATCTCTCATGCCTCCTCTAACATTCCACGTGCCAACTCTGCACTCTGTCCTCCACCTTCCACCGTGTAGGGCTGTGCGTGACGGGTGGCGGTCCCCATCGCCGCTTTGCGTGCTGCATTCCACACCAACGGGGACGAGCTGGTGTGCGTCGCCTTGGGGGGACGCCTTAACCCTCGTTGGCAAGGGTGCGCAGCTAGTAGAATTGCAGCCCTGAAAAGGGCTGGCAGGGGTCGCGACGAGCACGCTTCTACAATGACCCCCTTATTTATAATTATGTACACTTGGATTGCTTTTTCATTATAGGAGAGGGGGCAAACGAGCAGGCGGCTCACGTGATGGTAAGTGACTAATGCCGCCCATGAACAAATGCAACACCAGGGGAATTGCAGATGCGTTGCCGGCCTTTTTAGAAGGAGTAGGCTCTTTTCTTGAAGGCCCCTAAGTCATATCGGTCCGGAAAAATCGCTGGTGGTAATCGATTCCACAAGGAAGTTGTGCGAGGGAGAAAACTTTTCCTAAATCGCACAGTGGTGAACCGCCAATCATCCAGATGGTATGGAAGGTATCACGAGTTTTGTTGCGATGTGCGATAGTGAAATTGAGCGGCTGGAATTAGTCTTAACAATTCCACAAAGTACTCCTCGTGGTACATGCAATAAAATACGCAAAGAGATGCAACATCTCTACGCAGTGCCAGTAAGTCAAGCCGAACAGGTCCGTACCTTCAAGACTGCCGAGGCGTCGAGAACAGATAATATCCTCTCTGACGTATATGCAAACTCCAGCCCGGGGTACAAAAAAGTGTTCTAATTGTACCCCGGGTAGGACAGGTACGAAGTATCAGCCGGAGTGGACACCTGCGTCTCGTTCAAAAATAGCAAGACCGGCTTCGCCGTCTCTAGATGGTAGTGTACGGCGTTAAGATTCGAATGAAGTCCCCTGATATTGCAGAAATCCACGAATATCGTGGCAGGGTTCGCCATCGTTTTATCGCTCTGTTTGCCCCGTGCAGTTTTATATAGAGCGTGATTTTGCCTTCCCCTCAGAATACGCGGGGCAGCCTGAGCATCCACGCTCAGGAAATAGAGGGTAGCTGCGTGAGGGATTCTCCATCACCAGGGGTGCTGGTACCCTCCTGGTATTCTTTCCTTTTTAAATTCCGCTACAATGTTATTGGGAGGGGGGGAGGCTCCGGCCTCCTGCACTAATCAAGCGAAACGCAGAAGCATAGATTCTACTTTACGTTGGATTGCATATAAATTATTTGATTTGATTTGGATTTTTTACAATGGACAAAACATGGATCCATCACTACACGTGTTACGGATCGCCGTAACGCCGTTCGAAAAATGAATGAAACGCGTTGGTCTTGCTTAAACTGGAGGCAAGCGGTGGTGAGGAGGAACTTTTTCTTTTCTTGCTGCTGTTTTCTTTTCTGTAGCTGGAGAGCGACTGCCGACCGTTCCGGCCGGCCCGTCTTATATACGAGTTGGCCGTTGCTAGCCAGCGGACCCTTGCCTCACCCCCGCGCCTTTCTTTATTAGTTATATTTCTTACAAACTAACGAACAGAATTAACTATATGATATTCTTACGACTACTTATTTAAACTAATATGTACATAACAATTTTTCTATATACTAAAGGTTTAAACGTTGTTTTTCCAGCAATTTTGAGCTGAGGACCCTGCCCCCCGCCTCAGTACTATAAATATAAAACGTCGTGGCGCGGCGCGCGTAGCCTCATTCGCTCCGCGGATGCGTCATGGTAACATGCCCTGTTTATTATGTTTCGTGCCTAAAGGCTTAATATATAAGAAATTAAATTGCACTATATAAAAGAATACAATTTACATATAATACTTACTCTACAATTTGGCATTAATTAATTTCTATATTCTAAATCTATGTTAACTCTCGCCAGTTGTTCGGTGCCTTTATTGCAAGAGTTATTACATAGTTACAATAGTATTTATTTAAAAATAAGTAAATAGTTGGCGCGTCGACACCGGGTTGTAATCGTAGCATTGCGGTATTCTCAGTTG
Organism: Parnassius mnemosyne; assembly: GCA_963668995.1. Lineage (NCBI taxonomy): Eukaryota > Metazoa > Arthropoda > Insecta > Lepidoptera > Papilionidae > Parnassius > Parnassius mnemosyne. The sequence continues at coordinate 1,618,306 of CAVLGL010000137.1, read as the reverse complement.
TTCTATGGCGTTAAGTGAAGTAATCCAGTCTTCCCAATTTTCTTTTAATTCTGTGGGCAGAGGGTCGTCCCAGTCCGCCTTGTAACGCCATGTGTCTTGGAATATTCTCTTCGCTGGGGTGGTCACTGGTGATATTAATCCCAGCGGGTCAAATAAAGCCATTATGACGCTCAACGCTTCACGTTTAGTTGGCAAGAGTTGTTTTTCTTTTACGTCGGCAGGCATCTTCATATTGTGAGTATTAAATCCAATATGATCGCTTTGTACATGCCAGAGCAGGCCGAGCGTCTTCTCAGTTTCTTTTCCGCCCAGGCTCACGGTCGCGTCGTGTTGTTTATGTTCTGTCGTTATTTCTTCTATTGTTTTCTCTTCGTTCGATGTCCACCCGCTGAGTACGAATCCCGCTTGTTTGTGGACGTGATCGACTGCTTTTACCGTTTGCTGAGCTTCCGTGACAGAGTGGAAGCTCTGCAAGTAGTCGTCCATATAGTGATTTCTTTTTATGGTGACCGCAGCTTCTGGGTATGCCTCTGCATGTTCTTCAGCATTTTTATTTTTGATGTATAATGCTGTGCACGGTGATGATGTCGCTCCAAAGATGATTGATGTCATCCTATATTCTTCCGGTTGGTCCCCACGCCGCTTGCCTCTCCATAAGAAACGTAAAACGTCTATATCTTCTTTGCGCATTTTGATCTGCATGAACATTTCTTTTATGTCGGCGCTCACTGCATACGGATACTGTCGGAACCTCATGATTACTCCGGGCAATGATTGTAACAAGTCGGGCCCCGAGTGAAGCATATCGTTGAGACATATTCCGGCTGTCTTCGCTGCGGCGTCGTGCACCAATCTCGGCGGCTTATCTGGTTTCGCAGGGTTGATGATTGGGAAGTGTGGCAGATACCATGTCCTTCCTTGTGGCGGTGGCATGGGCGCGCGCTCTGCGTAACCCGAGTTGAAAAGGTTATTTGGTATTTGGAAATCCTTTTGTTTCCACAACAACCCTGTCTCGAATCTGCCGACCGCCGACCTCTGGCTGGTTTCCCTCAATATTTGCATAGCTCGCTGCTCGGGATCTTCTTTCGGTCTTCTTGGCTCGATGCACAGCGATTTTAACTTGAAATAATTTTTTATTCCCTCTTCTATCGGCTGTGTATCTTCCCTCTGATGTAGTCTGCCGCAGAAGGTGACCGTCGACGTCAATGAGCTATGACAGCCATGCAGAACCCAGCCCAGGTTGGTGTGTGAGGCGACTGGTTGGTTTCGACGACCGACGCGCAGTTTTCTAGACACTATGAGGTGCCAGTTATCTTGTCCGATTAGTATTTTCGGTGAGGCGCGTTCGTAGGTGATATCTTCTTTGATATCCAACAGATGTTGGCAATTCTCTAAGTGATTTTCATTCACGGATTCTGGAGCGAAGTCCAACCGCTCTACCGTACGCGCTGCTTCTATGTTGTGTTCCTCTTGCGCGTACTTTCCTCTTATTTTAAGGCTGACGACCTTGCTCTTCTCATGTTTCACCTCCGAGCCGACCCCTTGTATCCATATTGCGTGGGCTGGGCCGTCGGCGCCGATCACGTCGGCGATCGAGGCATCGACTAAGGTGACCGTGCTTCCTTCATCCAATAATGCGTATGTTTCGACGCAGCTTAGCGGCCCCCTTATTGTTACGGGCGCAATCTTTAGATAAGCGCGGCGGTGTTTGTACAGTTGAGTCGCTGTGATGACCTCCCTTGCCGATGTTGCGGTTTCCATAGCGGGTTCCTTTTCACTTTCTGCTGTTCTGTCGTGATGCAGCAATTTATGGTGTTTCATCATGCATCCGCCTTTTCCGCACGGTGGAGCTTTACACAGCAATCGGCGATGTTTGCCTCGCAGACAGCGGTAGCATATATTATTCTTCTTTGCTACTTCCCATCTGTCATTAGTGGACAGAGCGGCGTATGACTTGCAATCGGGCAGTTTGTGTTCTTTTTTGCATTGAGGGCAGCGTTCTTCATATTGTTTCTTGCTTGTGGCGAAGGCACGTTCTATTTTCTTCGGTCTTCGCTCTCTCGTCTCGCTGTCCTCTGCTATGAACTCCGGCAAGGCATACGCGCTGCATTTATCCGCTTCTTCGTTTAAGAACATTGATATCTTCTTAAGCTCTGGGATGTCTTCTTTCTTTCTGGCTGCATAGTCGTACCATTTGCTTCTCAATATGGGCGTGAGTTTGTCTGTGATAACCCGCGTCATTTCCGGACTATGCAGATAGTGTGCTTTCTTGAGTGCTTCCACGGTGCCCACTAGGTTTGCTATGCGATTTGCGAATATGCATAGCTCCCTGGGATTGTCCGTGACTTTGTTCAGCAGCTTCAGCTGCTTCTCTATTTTTAAGTAAATTAACGCTTCTGGTCGTCCGAATCTCCTTTCCAAAGCTTCCATTATCATTCTGGGATCTGGTTGGCTTATAAGTATGCAACCTGCGGCTTCTTTTGCTGTCCCTTTTAAGCTTAGGCGTATTCTCGCTATGTTTTCATTCATCGTGAAGTACTTTGAAGATTCTTCGTACGTTGTTTTGAAGCTGAGCCATTCTTTGCTGCTACCATTGAATGTAGGTAGCTCTTGCACATATTTCGGCGGCTCCCTTGTGCTTCGTACTGCTTGTGATAGAGCAGCGGCTAAGGTAGCAATGTCGATTTGTTGCTGCGCCTGTCCATAGTCTTCTTTCTGCGGCGCGGGTTGTGATGCAAACTGCGGAGCGGGTTGCGATGCGAAGTGCGGCGTGGGTTACGACGCGGGCTGCGGCGCGGGCTGTGGCGCTGGTTGCGATGTAGGTTTTTCTTGCAACAATGTACTAATGCGCACTGATGCTAAATCGTCTTCTATTTCTTCATCTTCGTCATCGGTTGATCCGACTTCTGCTTGTAATCGCTGCACGTGTATTTCTTGCAATTCCGTTCTTGCTTGCAACTGAGCCTGCTCGAGCTTGATTTCGGCTAACCGCTCTTTTGCCTCTAACTTCGCGAGGAGTCTCTTGCGTGAGGCTACGGAGCGGCGCGACCTAGTCTCGTCGGGCCTTAGTGTGCGCTGCGATCTTCGATCCTTTTCTTGCTGGGTTTCTTCCGTTGCGGCCGTGTTATCGGTCGCAGAGGTAGCGGTTGTATCGCTGACCGTTGTGGTTTCGCTCGTGGTGTTGGATGTACCACTAGCGGTTGAGTCGCCCCCGGAGGCCTCTTCTGTGGCCCCCTGGGTTATCTGTTCATCCTTGCGACGCTTCGATGATTCTCCGTTGTTACTACCTGTAATCACCATTTTTCTTCACAATAATATTTTTTCGTTCTTGCGGTTTGCTTCTTTCTTCCGGCAATACCAAGACCGATATTGTCTTTTTCTTCTAGTAATCCGGCTTCTCGAAGGACCATAAATGTTACGGATCGCCGTAACGCCGTTCGAAAAATGAATGAAACGCGTTGGTCTTGCTTAAACTGGAGGCAAGCGGCGGTGAGGAGGAACTTTTTCTTTTCTTGCTGCTGTTTTCTTTTCTGTAGCTGGAGAGCGACTGCCGACCGTTCCGGCCGGCCCGTCTTATATACGAGTTGGCCGTTGCTAGCCAGCGGACCCTTGCCTCACCCCCGCGCCTTTCTTTATTAGTTATATTTCTTACAAACTAACGAACAGAATTAACTATATGATATTCTTACGACTACTTATTTAAACTAATATGCACATAACAATTTTTCTATATACTAAAGGTTTAAACGTTGTTTTTCCAGCAATTTTGAGCTGAGGACCCTGCCCCCCGCCTCAGTACTATAAATATAAAACTTCGTGGCGCGGCGCGCGTAGCCTCATTAGCTCCGCGGCCGCGTCACGGTAACATGCCCTGTTTATTACGTTTCGTGCCTAAAGGCTTAATATATAAGAAATTAAATTGCACTATATAAAAGAATACAATTTACATATAATACTTACTCTACAATTTGGCATTAATTAATTTCTATATCCTAAATCTATGTTAACTCTCGCCAGTTGTTCGGTGCCTTTATTGCGAGAGTTATTACATAGTTACAATACTATTTATTTAAAAATAAAAGCTATATTTTTCAATATTATTGCTACGGCTTTTCCCGCGTTGCTGTGTGCAACCACCGCTAGTTGTGGAACCGTGAGCGCGGCCAGACGATCATAACATCCTCATGACTCCGCCCACCGCCCCTAGGTTGTTCAACTAGCGATGGTTACGACAAGCAATCCGTAAGTCATTTCGTTCGACGTATTACTATGTTTGCGTCGTGCACAACACGATTGAGTCCAATCGGCAGTCGGCAGAATGATCATTGGCTGGTAAAAGCCGTAGGAAGCCGCCGAAGACACAACAATCAGCTGGCATGGTTCTAGCCAGTATTATTCATAGACTATCTTCAACATGGAAAAACAATCAACAAACAATATTAATGTGCATTATTGGATCGATTGGACAACGCAATCTAGTCTAAACGACCTCATTTATCCAGAAAAAAAACTTGTTTCACCAAGACAACGCTCCAGCTCATTCTGCTCGCAATACGACCGATAAATTGAAGGAATTACGTTACGAAGTGATTGACCACCCACTGTATTCACCTGTTTCAACCCCCAATGACTACTTCCTGTCTCTCCGGTTAAAAAATTGGCTCACCGGGAAGAGATTATATTCAAATGAGGAACTCTAGTATGAAACAAATGCTTATTTTGAGGAACTAGACGAGGACCACTATAAGAAAGGCATCGAAACGTTGGAAGATCATTACACTAAGTGCATTACTCTAGATGGAAATTATGTCGAAGAATGAAATCGTTTCTGCCCTAAAAATATCGATTTTTCATTGTCAGGACAAAGACTTTTCAACCAATGATTTAGATAGTCTATAACCAACTGCAGAAATATTTAGAATACAGGAAGCGACATAAGCGGGCATAAGGTTATGGCTTCAAACGCAGAAACGAAATATGAAATTGAGCAAAATTGAAATAGCAATCGGAAGTTGGACCAATTTCAAACTGAAAATTGGGTGTAAGCCTAGAAAATATATTCAAAGGTATTCGTTACTTCGTTGCAACTGAATATTTTAGTTTCCAGTTTCTGTGTGTTAGTACTGCGTCAAAGAACTTATCAAGCTTCTTCATTAATGACTTATTACTTGCTTTCAAAAACCTCATTACATCGTAAAAAATGATTTTTTATGTTGTTAGTTTACTAGATGTTACCCGCGACTTCGTCCACGATTTTTTCGTGGAATTTATTACGGTACGAAACCTTATTATTTTTCTGAAATAAAATCAGCCTGTTACTTCTTATAATATCAGCTATCTGGCAGTGAAAGCCACGTCAAAATTGGTGTAACCGTTTTGGAGATTAGCCGGAACAAACAGACAGACGGACACAGAGGCAGACAGACAGACAAAAATTTTAAAAGTTGTTTTTGTTTTAATTAATGCATATACTTTCATGTGCATTTAGTAGCTGTTATTTCGACGGTCCAACAGACATTCCAATTTTATTTATTTGTATAGATATAGACTATCAAAATTCCACTGCTGTTCTGTATTTACCCATAGCTAGCCTCAATCTGGTGAGTGGACCTGTATAAATCTCAAACTATAAAATAAGTCTAGTGGATATGCGGGATCCGCCAAAACTATAAATGAGAAAATGCATTAGGATGCTCCTACATTCATAGCATACTCGTATCGATGTACAATATCTGGGACCCTTTCAGACACGCATGATACTGACGGAAGTATCAACTGTATTTACTGTAAATGTCACTTGGATTGATGACACAACTTAATGCTACGCATCCACTTGTCGTATAGGTCTCGTGAGACAGTAATAATCCGTATCGCAGTCGTGTTATAGATTTTTTTAAGACTAAGTGCGACAGACGAGCACACAGTTCACCTGATGGTAAGTGAATGCTGTGGCCCATAGACATCTATATTTATACTCGATTAGGAATCAAAATGCAGATACGTTGTCACCCCTGAGGAACAAAATGGAACGCCTCATTTCTTGTGAAAAGGGTCTTCGGTTCTCTCACACATACACTAACACTACGAAACACAGCAACACATAGCTGCTATTTTACATACGTTGGTATTCTGTGAGAGCGTGGTCCTTCCGAGCCCGAGCCTGCCCATTCATGCTATGTTCATCAGTGGATTTTTATAGGCTGTTGTTATTTTTATGGAAATGAACGATGAACGATAAAAGAAAAATTTCGAATGTCACAACTGTGGTAAGGTAACAGTCAGGAGTATCGTGATGTCAGTCGCTCTGGCGTTTAACCATTTATGCCGAGTTTCTATATTAAAAACGCTTTGTTTTTTTTTATGAGCCGTTTCGCGGTAAATGAAGTGCATTTAAACTCCTTTTATAAAACAAAATACCAGTTCAATTCTTTATTAATCATTAATTTTATTTTTCATTTGAATTTATCCTTAGTCTCTGAATGAATAATTTGTAATAAAAATTGTCTTTACATGCACCTCGTACGTACTAAAACCGATTGTAATTGTGAGAAACAAACTATAGGGATCGGCCATCAGAGAGTATGTGCTCTGAAATGGTCCTAGTAAGGGTTCTCCGTTAGAGTTTGCATTAAAATATTCAGTAAAAATAAATATAATTAATTTAAAAATAAATTATTTTTGGTAGAGATAATTACATTTTAAGTTTCCAAGGCATTAATATAATAACTACAGATTACCAGTGGGAGAGAATACACTGAAACTACAATTTAACTTTTAAGCTACGTAAGCTAACTCAAAGTTCTGCAAACTCATAATCAACCTATATTAATTAAGTCCAAATTTGACTTCAAATGGCTGCTAAAATGAAAATGTTTGTTAATTATTTCGAGCACTTTAAATTAACCCTCTTCAGAATAAATTATTAAGTAAATGATGTCATTATAAAATATAAGATATAAACAGCTCGTAACGGTCGGGCAATTTAGATGTTGTAATAAAGAAAATAAAGTTTCATTTTCACCAATTTACACCTGAGGACTAAGATGCATGCACCGTTTCCAATAAAAAGGGTCGCTGGTTCTCTACACTCACCATACGAAACAGCAGCTTAATGCTGCTATTTGACACTGATATTCCGTGAGGACATGGTCCTTTCCACGGCACTTCCATGTATTACCACGGCACTAACGTATTTCAGATAATACATAATGTACAGAGAAATGAGAAATTTATACGAAATGTCAAATAATATTTTTATTATTCCAGGTAAAGTATCTACAGTCCTGTCACCAACGCTACAATCAAGTAAGACGTCTTTGATGTTAATTGCAGAGTAATATTGTAATAGTCTAAAGTCAGGAATATCGAAGTGTTATTAGGGAATATTTTATTTAAAGATTTCTAGCGTAATAAAAATAAATACACATTCAACATGACTTCATAAAATTCTTTTGTTTAGAAAAGGTGTAACAAAATTGTGCTCCTAACTGATTTAAACAACCTACGGGTACTATTTAAAATCAATCATGTCTAAAATTTTTATGTGGTTTATTTATATATATGCGATAGGGTCACGCTTCACACTGCTGAATATAGGCTTCCTCGATTGCTAATCGGCATGATTTTTCCATAGTTGCCACGCTCAGGTGGGTTAGTAACTACAGTTTTTAATTATTTTGTTTTGTTATCAGGAACATGACCATGGCGGTGTAAGAATATCCACTATCCCATATCGTCCCGAAGGTGTCGTAAGAGGCGACAAAGGGCATGAATGAAACAGAAGATGGGCAGTAACATCTTATAACAACTCAATATAATTAAAAAACTGCGGTTGCCAATGTGCTTGCCAAGCGTGGCAACTATGGCTAAATCTCCCAATAAGGCAATCTATGAGGAAGGCTTATGTTCTGAAGTGGACTTTTATAGGCTGTATTGGATGGATAGGTCATGAAGATGCTGCTGCCCATCACTTGTAGAAATTTCCCTGTGTCGTCGCTTACGACTCCCACGGGACGATATGGGGTAGTGGATGTTCTTACACCGCCACTACAGGGAAAAGAGGAAAGAGTAGCAGAATAAAAGTGAGTATCAGAATCGGCAAGACGCTTTAAAAAGAAATTAATCGACCAAATTTACTATACTATTGTATTATATTGTATATCTTGTACGTGGTAGAGCCATGCTGCAGCTATATTAGTAGTATAGTTGTAGCACAAATAGGTCGGCTCGACCGGGGAAGGACCACGCTCTCACAGAATACCAGCGTAAAATAGCAGCATGACACTGCTGTGTTTCGTATGGTGAGTGTAGAGAACCGGAGACCCTTTTTACTGGATAAGAGGCATTCCATCTTAGTCCTCACGAGTGACAACGTATCTGCATTTTGATTCGCAAACGAGGATAGATGTAGATGTCTATGGACCACAGCAAACACTTACCATCAGGTGGAATGTGTGCTCGTTTGTCACTCGATACTATAAAAAAAAATGTATTCAAGATACCTTTAACCAACCAGCAAGTACGGTTAGGTATATGGATGTGAAGGAGACAAGAGAGGTGTGATCGTGCCATATGAAAGTCCGTAGGCTCTGCCTACTTCTCTGGGTGACGGGCGTGTAAGTTTATGTTTGTAATTCGAAAGAGTAGAACTTTCTTAATTCTTAATTGATCATAGTCTAAGAATGTTTATCATACATTTATTCATCCAGTTACGCGCTCTCTTGTTATTTTACTAGAACAAAAACAAGTTCATTGTACGCTAATTAGGGGATTTGATTTCACGAGACGTTGTCAACGTACAGTATTTGGTTAACGCTCCTAAAGAATACTGTAAAATATGTTTTAGGGGTACTATTAATCATTTTTCTGCTCCGTTCCTAATAAAGACTAATGTCTTTTATAAAACGGTTCCAACGTTCTTGGTTAATACAAAATATAAAAGAGTATTCACAAGTTTTTTTAACGGTGTAATAGACTTCCTTATATTTGAAATATGGCCGTTTTAAACTGAGTAAAAGGAGGTGGGTTACTATTACTGCGTATTTCCTTACTGCGTCATCATCATCATCATTACAGCCTTTCATAAGTCCACTGCTGAACATAGGCCTCCCCCAAGGAATGCCACAAAGCACGGTCCTGAGCCACCTGCATCCATAGACTTCCTGCATATCTTACCAGTTCGTCACTCCATCTAGTGGGGGGTCGCCCTACACTTCGCCTGCCGGTACGAGGCTGTCACTCGAGAACTTTTTTTCCCATCGGTTATCAGTTATTCCAGCTATATGGCCGGCCCATTGCCACTTCAGCTTACTAATCCGTTGAGCTATGTCGGTCACTCTGGTTCTACTGCGGATATTCTCATTTCTAAGTTTATCACGCAGAGAAACTCCAAGCATAGTCCTCTCCATAGCTCGCTGAGCGACTTTGAGCTTCCTCATACGGCCAGCAGTGAAGGACCACGTTTGAGTTCCATATGTCATCACTGGCAACACGCTCTGGTTGTACAGTCCCGTTTTCAAGTTTTGAGGTATACCTGACGAAAAGATGTGCCGTAATTTCCCGAACGCTGCCCAACCGAGTTGAATCCGTTGATTGACCTCTCGGTCGAAGTTGGACTTACCTAGTCGGACTATTTGTCCCAGATAAACATACTCGTCAACAACTTCGAACTTAGTGCTCCCAACAACTACTGGCATAGGTGTGACATGGACATTGAACATGATCTTTGTTTTGTCCATGTTCATCTTAAGACCTATCCGTTGGGAAACACTATTGAGGTCATTGAGCATAGTGCTTAGGTCCTCCAGCGATTCTGCCATAAGGACTATATCGTTGGCAAATCGAAGGTGAGTGATGTACTCGCCATTGATATTGATACCGTATCCTTTTCAGTTCAGAAACTTGAAAACGTCTTCCAATGCAGCGGTGAAGAGTTTTGGGGATATGACGTCACCCTGTCTTACACCTCTATGCAATTGGATAAGTTTCGTACTCTGGTTCTGTACTCGGATAGCCATCGTAGCCCTACTGTACAAGCACTTCAACACTTCGATGTACCGACAGTCAACTTGGCACCGCTGAAGGGACTGCAGCACTGCCCAAATTTAGAGGGAATTAAAGGCTTTCTCATAGTCCACATACGCCAGACATAGTGGCAAATTGTACTCCTCGGACTTCTGTACAATTTGCCGAAGGGTATGTATGTGGTCTATGGTGCTAAAGCCCTTTCGGAAATCGGCTTGTTCGGGAGGCTGGAAGTCGTCAATTCTGCGCGCGAGACGATTCGTAATGACTCTCGAAAACAGCACTTAGACGCGGCTCAGAAGGGAAATCGGTCTGTAGTTCTTCAAGAGGGCGTTGTCGCCTTTCTTGAAGAACAAAACCACCGCACGTCTACTCCATACCTCCGGTGTAATGTCACCATGGAAGACGGAATTAAAGAGATTTTGAAGGACTTAAAGTACCGGTTTCCCTCCCACCTTTAGAAGCTCCGCTGTAATTCCATCCTCGCCTGGGGCCTTGCTGTTTTTAAGGTGCTGGAGAGCCATTCTAATTTCGCTCAGACTGACGTCCGGGATATCTTCGGAATAGTGTCGGATAAGACTCGCTCTTGGATCGTTACTCACACTTGCGTGTGGCTCCAATGACGCTGCCACATACGCAATGCAAAGTGGTACCTTACTGCGTATTTTACACAAAATGTAACTTGTATCTTCCTTGATAGAATTCAGGTATTTTTTCGAGTTTAGTAATGGGTAGGACAAATTTTCCTTATAGAAGCTCGTTTGCGTTGGTACGCTTACCTATTCTGCCGCAAAATATCAGTGTATGTGCTGTTAAAACTACGGTCAAAAGAATACAGAGAGCCTATAATTACAGGCTACGAGGTATTCCGTCCAACGAATCTGTGGCCTTCTCTGTTTGAGGTTGGTTACGGGTGACCATGAGTACCATACCATTTGTATGTGGTAGAGCCACGCTGCTGCTATATTATTGCTGCCGCATGAATTAGTCGGCTCGACCAGAGTAAGATCACGCTTTCGTAACATATCGGCACCAAGTAGCAGCATAGTGCTGCTGTTTCGTATTGTCTGTGTATAGAACGGGAGACCTTTTTACTGTAAATGAGGCATTTCATCTCAGTCTTCAGTTAGTATTTGATTGAGAATAACATTGTGAATAAAGCAAAAAATACTTCGTCATTCTTGAAGACCAAAATGAGATGCTTAGTTACCTTTAAAAAGGATTTAAGGTTATTGTCATTCACCATAAAAAACACATGCATTAATATGCAAAACGTATGGTGATTGTAAAAAACTGGAAACCATTTAAACTGGTAATGAGGCATTCCATTTAAATATTAGTTTTACGTGGTAGAGCCACGCTGCAGCTAGTGGCTGCTAGCTAGCACGAATGGGTCTGTTCGACCGGGACCACGCTCTCACAGAGTACAAGCGTAAAATCGCAGCTTAGTGCTGCTCTGTTTCGTATGGTTAGTGTATAGAACCGGAGACCCTTTTTACTAGAAACGAGGCATTCTATCTTAGTCCTCATTGAAAAAAAAAGAATCTGCATTTTGGTTCTCAACTGAGAACAAATGTAGATGTCTATGAGCCACAGCATCCACTTAACATCAGGTGGACTGTGAGCTCGTTTGTCACCCAATTCTATAAAAGAAATACTCATAGGTGAAAACGCATGTGCATTTTATTGATAATGAATGATAATCTACTAACCTATATCATCCCATAGGTGTCGTCTGAGGTGATAGAGGGAAACAAACCAGGAGATAGGGTGCAGCGCCTTTATAGTAACAACTAAAAAATAAAAAACTGCAGTTGCCAAGTCACCCGCCAAGCACAGGTGTACTCTTTATTTTCTCACTCTTATATCCCAATGGGACGGTAAAACGGCACGAACCGAGAGAGATCACGCGTAGGTGATTTTCGAGGCATGGGTGTAAAACACCGTCAACTTCCTGACTCCGGGTTGCTGCTAAGAACTTCTTTACAATAAACTCATAAAATGTTTTTTTTGGACCGACCTGGTATTCAAATCCGGAAACTCATCATCATCAGTCGCGTTTACGACCACTAGACTGAGGAGGTAGTCAATTTAGTTTATTAATATTTACTTTCAGTAAAGTTTTTGTGCGTGTAGCATGCACATTTTGGCTCACAAAGAGAATATTTATGACTAAGACAGCAATAACTTTTTATTTGAGTTTCTTACTTGTCTCTACCAGTATCATAAAATTTTTAATGAAATGAATATAGATATTGAGAGTAATATTTATATTAAAATATGTTTAGTAAAAAATATAATTTTTAAAAATGTACTCCATCAATCAGAGCTTATTAAGCAACGATGGATATAGTTCATCGTTCGCTTAATTCAGCTACAATTAATAAGAATTAAAAATGCGGGATTACTTATAACTCAATTTTATGAATATAGCTATGACTTACCAAATAAAATTCTTAAGTAAGATGGAGAGGTATCATAAATTACTGAAAACATTTCAACCTCGAGACATTGACGAGATATTGTATTAACTTTACCGCTCAGAACATGTAGAAGGTAAATTATAGATTATATAAAATACAATAAATATCTAACATCAATTTAAAAGTAATTTGTATTCACAGATTAACTTCTAAAGAAACTTATTGAAAATCAATTAAATTATAGCGTTGATTTTTTAATAGAAAATTAAATATAAATTATATTAAGTAAACTAGTATTTATTGATAAATTGGAAATCGATTAAATTAGTAATTTTTAAAATATGACCAGTAAATAAGCATGTTATAATGTTTTACTACGTTTACGTTATGTAGGGAATTACAGTTTTACTGACAGGCGTTCCATCTTTGTTCTCAAGGGTGACAACGCATCTGCATTTTGATTTTCAATCATATAATAAATTTTAAGAAAAAAAACAGCGGTGAGTATTGAATTCGCCAGACTCCCACCGCCACCTGTGAAAATGTTGAAATTAATAATTATATTTGCAAAGTCTTAAGGAAATAGTTTTAGCAGTTCAAATAAAATATAATATTATAAATATTTAAAAGAAGAAAAAATTGAGTGAAGCTTTGCATAAACCAACCAATAAATTAAAAAATAACTTTTAGTCTCGCAAATTAAAAAGTTTAAAACGAGAACTTCACCTGACTTCTCTACCTACAAATTGATCGTGTCCTCAACTTTTCTCATAAATATTTATGATTGTCGGTAAAGTAGTAAAACTTAGCGTTTCGAGATTTTGTATTATTAAAAAAATAATACAAAATCTCAAAACGCAAATTAAGAAAGAAAAAATTAAGAAAAAAAATGTATGTATATCATTCGGTATTATTTATCAATTTTTAGAGTACGATATAAGTGTGAAAAACGTTTACACAAAAAAAAGTAATAAATAAACATCAAAAATGTCAATATGGATGTCAGGAATGTGTGAAGAAAAGACGTATGTCAGGGATATGTGTATGTGCTATGTGAAATTTTTCTCAAAATATCATTCTCACTTGTAGCCGGAAATAAAAAGATATTACTCGTACTATTTTTACTCTTTGGCGTAGAATAAAATAATAAAAAACTGCGGTTGCCAACCCGTGGCGTGCCAACCCGTGGCGTGCCAACCCCTCCAAGTGTGGCGACTATCAGCAAATACCTGTGAGACAATCTATCGTTAAGGCCTATGTTCAGCAGTGGACTTTTTATAGCTTGTAAGTGCCTACAATTGGTAGAATACCGCTAGAATTTGTCAAGGATATAGATCAATATTAGTTAAGACACAACCTAGCTAAAAATTGTCCTATTCCGCAAAACAATTGTTTCTAGCAATGGAGAAGGCTATGCTCGAAGTTTTTCTGCTTAAATCAGTAATGATGGTATCCACAGTAAAACCAGAAGAATCGTCAAGGCTTAAAAATAAGTGAAAACAAAAGGAGAAAAGTTCCCGAGTTTCAAGTAAGCGAGTTGTAGAGCGCTTCTCACTAGATTTAGTGGCGCGAGACCATGCTTGATGGCATTCCGTGAGAAGAGCTGTTCAGCAGTGGACTTTTAATGGGTTGTAATGAATATGATAAAATTGTAATTTGAATGTCAGAAAACGGCTGTATAACCGGGTAATTTAGATATTTTAAAAGGGTTCTTGTTTTAAAATGATAGATTTATGGATAAAAGAAAACAATGAAACAAAGCAGTTATAGAGATTGTAACTTAAAAAAATATTTACTCGTATGACATTGTAAAGGGAGAAAACAGAATACGTTTGTATGGACAAAACGCTGCCTGGGTATCGTCTAAACGTATATATGTAATCGAGTTTATCTTCTTTGTTTAAAACGTTTTATTTTTTTATTTAAGCTTGCAATATTATATTGATGAATAGATATTACTTAGCGGAAATTCATTATATTAAAATTAAAAAAGACCTGATCTAAGCGGTCAGCCACCGCAGAGTGTACTTCACCCGAGGATGTCCCGTGTAGAGGCGAAACAGGTGTCGTATTATCGACAGCGGTGTTCTAGGATTAGGTGCTAGGTGACGGGGATAGTGCACGTATTTGCAGGGAGGGTGGGAGGTGCTCTTCATTCTAGGTAAGAAACATCATTTTATTTAATTCTCGGATATTAGCTAATTAATTTGTACCATGTTTATTCTTAAATATTAAATTAAATGATTAAAATCGATTTAGATACCGAATTGCAACAAATAAACTTATCGATTTAAACTATAAACCTATTATTTTAAAATATTATACAATTTTAAAGTAGACGAGTTTAAATAAATTTATTTGTATTTTTGTTTAATTACGAGGACTTTGTTTAATATATTACCAAATGAAATGAATCCTCAAATATTCCTATTGTAAATGAAGAACTTTAATATTCGACTCGTCAAAGATAAATTGAGAATCGTTTTGTCGAATTTCGTATTTCCAATAATAAAGCTTAAACGAAATTGGAACTCGTACAATTCGTAATACCCGAATTATTTGAAATAAATGTAGTGTTATGAAATTTAATGCGGTACGAGAAAATAAAAAATAAACCAAGATAATCATATCACAAAATTATTTTCTCGATACTTGGGACTGAACTATAATTTCTTCTTTTTCTTCTTTTGTTTTCTATTTCCATGAAACTTAAGTTATGATGCCGCGAACCATTAGGACAGATACGAACTAAAACTACTTATAACATTCCTGATAGTATTACTAAACTATCCTAAAGAGAAATTAAAGAATTAAACAGAAAAGAGCCTACTCCATTTTAAAAGGCCGGCAACGAATCTGCAATTCCCCTGGTGTTGCAGTTGTTCATGGGCGGCGGTAGTCACTTAACATCAGGTGAGCCGCATGCTCGTTTGGCCCTTTCCTATTAAAACAAAACATTTACTTAAATTTCGACTTAGATTGTTTGACTATCATACAATAAAACTGTCAAATACGAATTACGTCTTATAGGGTATTGGTCTACGTAATACATCTGAAAATTAAATTCACACACAACTGCACAATGTAATTAATTGTAATATCAACTAAACATAATTTCAATTTGATGTAAAATAAAGTTAACAATTTTGATAAAAATAAATAAAAATACCCTGACCTAGAGTTCTTTTCTTGTTAGTCTGATCGATTCTTCTCTGTCAGAGGTCTTACTTTTGGAACGAGTAATAGTTTAGACGCTTGTTAGAGATTTACCTGAAAAAATGTTTTTTTTTTTTATATAGAATAAAGGTACAGTCTACCTGTAATGTGTGATGATAAGTGAATGCAGTGACCCAAAGACATCATTTATCCTCGATTAAGAATCGAAATGCAGATGTGTTGTCACATCTGAGGACTAAGATGGAATGCCTCATGTCCAGCAAAAAGGGTCTCCCGTACTCTACACTCACCATACGCTACAGCTGGTATTGTGTGAGAGCGTGGTCCTACCTCGGTCGAGCCGACCCATTTGTGCTTCAACCGTAATATAGTTGCAACATGGCTATACCACGTAAAATAATATATAAACAAAGACACTATAAATAGTATTTGCTTTAAACAGAGGCGGCAGTAAGATCTGCAGGCTCTGTTTAAAATGACAAAACAGCAAATACATTATTCACGTAGTCCGTGTCTGTAGTCGCATTATGAAATTCTCTTTGAATATCTTTATACGTATGGAAATCAAAGAAAATATGTCCAGCGAGCAAAGTTTTATTGTTATAGAATTTTTATTTGGAGCTGTTTAATTTAGACTTCGCGAGTTATGCTGATGGTATTCGAATAGAACTAAATATTTCACATTTTAGTTTTTATAGAATAAATAAATGTTTAAATAATTAACGGATTCCTTGAATAATATGCACTAGCTTCAAATATTTTCATTTTTGCTTCAAAAAAAGAGGAGATTCTTAATACGACTTTATACACTTTATATATATATATATATATATATATATATATATATATATATATATGTGCGGGTATATGTAACGCTTTTTTTACTGTTTTATACTTATATTTTTATTTAGTTTTATTTGGGGGTAACTAACACCGAGCCACCTGCATCCATCGACTTGTGCATCTATTACCGGGCCTTCACTTCATCTGGTGGGGTCCGCCCGTCACTTTGCTTACCAATACGCTGCCACTCTAGCGACAGCCTTCACTATATGACCAGCACATTGCCACTTCAACTAACAGATCCGTTGCGCTGTAATATACTTTCTTTAATATCTTCACTACAAAGCCTATCACGAAGAGGTACCATCTCTATAGCTAGATGAAAAACCTTGAGCTATCTCATAGGCAAAGCAGTGAAGGACCACGTCTCAGATCTGTATGCTATCACTGCCAATACGCACTGGTTGTACACTGTTGTTTTCAAGTTTTGTGGTATACGTGACGAGAAGATGTATTGTAATCTCTCGAACGATTCATTCAGTCCTTATGCATAATGAAAATCCGTTTAATTTGTCTACTAGACTGTGTTAGAACATAATGTACACCAGCAGGAAATAAAAGCGACGCTTTTCAAAATGTATATCTACTACGTACGATTCTGCATTTAAATTAAGTTGTATTCCCTTCGTTGTAAGTAGTGAAAGGTTAAAAAAAATATTTCATTTCAAAAATAAATGATGATAGTACCGCTGCATGATAGCATACAATTAAAAAGCCCAACCGTAATAAGAATGCATCGCATCGGCTTTTTTTTTTACTTCTTATAAGCCAGTACTTGACCACAATCCCACCTGGTGGTAAGTGGAGATGCAGCCTTACATGGTAAATCGCACTGTCTTATCGTAACAAAAAGCCTATTCACTCGCCATGAAGACGCCCAGATTGTATTCGGACGGAAAGATAGACGCCCTTAAATTATCCACTCCTTTGCTGCGCGCATTACAAAAGACGAAGCGAACCGTTTGGATCTAATGCGTGGAATATCGACAACAAAGGGATGAAGACCCGCCGACCGTCTAGTTGTCCGATGGTGGAAAGGAGAGGGAGGAATTAAAGCGTGTAATTCCTGTGCACACACACCGAAATGCATCCTATAGAATACCGAGAGACTGGCTACTCTGCGCCTGTGCTCGAGGCTGACAAGATTGGTTTCAAAAAAATCAAGGTCACCGATGAGCTTCTTAGCACGTCTCTCCACTGAGTCCAATGTTGCCCGGTGGCATTTTGCTGCATCAGCCCATATATGACAGCAGTACTCCCCGCACGACCGGACTTGCGCTTTATATAAGGTAAGAAGCTGGCGGCGTGAAGTACCGCTGCACCCCATGCAAGGACACCAAGTTTCCTTGCGGCTGCTTTGGCTCTGGACACAATAAACTGCCCATAGTTTAGGTTCGGAGAAAATTCAATGCCTAACAAATGAAGGTGGTCAGTGTACTCCAAGGATACATTCCGGAAAGTAGGAGCCAAGGTGAACGGGCTCCTTTTAGCGGTGAAAAGACAAGTAAAAAGACACACACAGACATTTGGAGGCGTTATATGGGCGATGCTAATCTCACGAGATTAGCATCGCCCCATTCGGAGACTGCCTTTTTTTTATAGGATAAGGGTGACAAACGAGCACACAGTCCACCTGATGGTAAGTGGTTGCTGCGGCCCATAGACATCTACATCTATCCTCTGTTACAAATCAAAATGTAGATGCGTTGTCACCCGTGAGGACTAAGATGGAATGCCTCATTTCCAGTAAAAAGGGCCTCCGGCCACCTGCACTCACCAAGCGAAACGCAGAGGTAAACCTCTACTTCACGCTGGTTTTCTGTGAGGTCGTGGTACCACCCCGGTTCGAGCCGGCCCATCCGTGCGACAGCAAAAGCTGCCGCGTGGCTCTACCACTTTTTAAACTGCCTCTAGTGTGAGACTCACACGCTTAACCATAGCCTCTCTTTCTGACTGGATTTGATCCCGACTGGCCCGGGCGCTTGGTTGGTATCTCTCCACAACTGTGCTGTCGTCTGCATACCTATAGACACCGGGAATAAGCAGATCATTTATATGCAGCAGGAAGAGAGTTGCGGAGAGAACGGATCCCTGAGGAACACCGGCGTTAGTCGCCACAGTATCAGATGAGCAGCCATCAACGACGACCCGGAGAGACCGTTCACTCAGAAAGACCTTCACCCAGATAATTAGGCCGGGGAATAATCCGTACACTGAAAGTTTGCCCAATAGACTAGCCTGCCAAACCCTGTCAAAAGCCTTCGAAACATCGAGGGAAACAGCAAGTGCTTCACCACTGTTCTCGAGAGCTTCGCCTCATATGTGAGTGGCATACCCTAGAAGGTCCCCAGTTGATCGATTTCGACGAAACCCGTACTGGCGATCACTGAGGAGATCATTTTGCTCTAGGTATGCCATGAGGTGGGCGTTCAATATACGCTCCATAATCTTTCAGAGAATGGAGGTAATTGAAATTGGCCGATAGTTGGCAGGGTCGATACGGCTACCTTTTTTAGGCACAGGTTGCACATTGGCCAGCTTCCAAGATTTAGCCACTATTCCAGTCCTGAATGAAAGACGAAACAAGTGTGTCAACACAGAAGACAACTCAGGTAAACAGACTTTTAGAACTATAGCTGGTATACCATCAGGTCCACTAGCTTTGTTCACGTCTAGACTTCGTAAGGTTTTAAGAACCTCCTTGTTGGTGATACGGACGTCAGACATAGAGGTACCGCAGTGAGGTAATTGAGATGGTACGCTGTTGCTACTGTCCAGGCTTCATTCGCACGTGAAAAAAAATCAAATTTTTTTTGTTTCTGTGAGAAGGTTATCAAGGATGTTGAATCTATATTTAGGTCGATAAACCGAAAATGTGAAAAGGTTGTCATCATTCTTCATTACAGCCCTTCACAAGTCCACTACTGAACATAGGCCTCCCCCAAGGAATGCCACAAAGCACGGCCTAGAGCCACCTGCATCCATCGACTTCCTGCATGTCTCACCAGGTCATCACTCCATCTAGTGGGGGGTCGCCCTACACTTCAGCGGCCACTCGAGAACCTTTCTTCCCTTTCTTACTAAACCGTTGGGCTATGTCGGTTACTCTGGTTCTACTGCGGATGTCCTCATTTCTAAGTTTATCACGCAGAGACACCCCGAGCATAGCCCTCTCCAGAGCTCGCTGAGCGACCTTGTGCTTCCTCATACGGCCAGCAATGAAGGACCACGTCTCAAATCCGTAGGTCATCACTGGCAACACGCACTGGTTGTACAATTTCGTTTTCAGGTTTTGAGGTATGTCTAACGAGAAGATGTGTCGTAGTTTCCCGAACGCTGTCCAGCCGAGTTGCATCCGTCGATTGACCTCTCGGTCGAAGTTGGACTTACCTAGTCAGACTATTTGTCCCAGGTAAACATACTCGTCAACAACTTCGAGCTTAGTGCTCCCGACAACTACCGGCATAGGTGTGACATGGACGTTAAACATGATTTTTGTTTTGTCCATGTTCATCTTAAGACCTATTGAGACACTATTGAGGTCACTGAGTATAGTGCTTAGGTCCTCCAGTGATTCTGACATAAGGATTATATCTTCGGAAAATCAAAGGTGAGTGATGTACTCGCCATTGATGTTAATATCGCATCCTTTCCAGTCCAGTAGCTTTTTTTATAGAAGAGGGGGCAAACGAGCATGCGGCTCACCTGATGGTAAGTGACTACCGCCACCCATGAGCAACCGCAACACCAAGGGAATTGCAGATGCATTGCCGGCCTTTTAGAAAGGTGTAAGCTCTTTTCTTGAAGGTTCCTAAGTCGTATCGGTCCGGAAAATTCGCTGGTGGTAATTGATTCCACAAGGAAGTTGTGCGAGGGAGAAAACTTCTTCTAAATCGCATAGTGGTGGACTGCCAATCATCCAGATGGTATGGATGGTAACGCGAGTTTTGTCGCGATGTGCGATGGTGAAAGATGTGCGATGGTGAAATTGAGCGGCTGGAATTAGTCCGAACAATAGCTTGAATACGTCTTCCAATGCAGCGGTGAAGAGATTCGGGCATATAACGTCACCCTGTCTTACACCTTTCTGCAGTTAGATAGGTTTCGTACTCTTATTCTGTACTCGGATAGCCATCGTAGCTCTACTGTACAAGCACTTCAGCACTTCGATATACCGACAGTCAACTTGGCACCGCTGAAGGGACTGCAGCACCGCCCAAATTTCGACGGAATCAAAGGCTTTCTCGTAGTCCACATACGAGATAAAAGGCAAATTATACTCCTCTGTCTTCTGTGCAAACTGCCGCAGGGTATGCATGTAGTCTATGTTACTAAAACCTTTTCGGAAACCGGCTTGTTCGGGAGGCTGGAAGTCGTCAAGTGTGCGTGTGAGACGATTCGTAATGACTCTCGAAAACAGCACGTAGACGCGGCTCAGAAGGGAAATCGGTCTGTAGAGTCTGTCGCCTTTCTTGAAAAACTTGGAGGGCAGAATTAAAGAGCTTCTGAAGGACTTCAAGTACCGGTGTTCCATCCGCTTTCAAAAGCTCCGCTGTAATTCCATCCTCGCCCGTGGACTTGTTATTTTTAAGATGATGAAGAGCCATTCTTATCTCGCTCAGACTGACGTCCGGGATATCTTCGGAATAGTGTCGGATAAAACTCACTCTTGAATCGTTACTCACACTTGCGTGTGGCTCCAACGATGACGTGTACAGCTGCCCATAGAACCTCTCAATCTCACTCAAAATCTCAATTGCCCCGGAAACGATGCTGCCACACTCGTTCTTCAGCCTTGACAGTTGGCTCTTTCTGGCAGACAGATCTCTGGCAAAGACTTTGGAGCCTTGGTTCCGCTCGATCGCTTCTTCAATACAAGCTGTATTGAAGTTGCGTAAGTCCCGCCGCATGCATTTAGAGGTCTGTTCAGTTGTCAAATCTGTTGAAGAGTGTAGCTTCATCTCCCGTCTAACAGCCATGAGATTAAGAGTGTGATCGGAGAGTTTTTGTGATCTTCTGCGGCGGGTCTTGCAAAACTTAGCTCCAATCGCATGGACAGTTTCCGCGATCTTGTAGTTCATATCGTCCACTTCATTGCAGTCTTCTAGGCATCGAAAACGGTGTTGTAACTCGAACTGAAAGGTTTCGTGACAGAACGTTAAATTCATTAGACGAGACCTCTCCAACTTAACGTTTAGGTTCAGTGTGCCTCTAAACATTCGGTGATCGCTACCAGTTTACACCCTCGCGATCACGGAGACATCACTGAACAGTTGTCGTATGGTCGTCATAATGAAGTCAATCTCATTTTTTGTCAAACTGTCGGAGCTTGACCATGTGCACTTCCTGTGAGGCCGCTTGTGGAAGAAAGAGTTCATCATAAAGAGTCCCTCTTTCTTTATGAAATCGGCCAGCTGCTGTCCCTTTGGGTTCCGTTGCCCTATTCCAAATTTCCCTTTTTTCAGCTCACCTTGCTCTCTTGTGCCTAGTTTTGCATTGAAGTCTCCCATTAACACCGTATAGTACGTTTTGGAGGAATGCATGGCTCTAGAGATGTCCTCATTTATTCCCTCCATATCCTGGAGCGAGGTGTGCCGAGGTTGGTGCGTAAACCTGTATGACCTTCAGCGAATACCATTTGGTGTATACCTTATGGTACGAAACCCTCGTCGACACACCCTCAACCTTTACTACGTTGTTAACGAGAGACTTGTGGACGATAAATCCGACACCTTCTTGGGACAGATGGTCGCTCTCTCGATGATAGAACAAGTTGCCGGATTCGAGGATTACCGTGTCCTCCCTCTCTCATCGGACCTCAGATAATCCTATAATATGCCAGCGTAACTTGTCTATCTCTTCTTCCAGCTCCAGGATCTTCTCGTCAGTCCTCAGGGTGTTGCCAGGTCGTTTCGTTTTAGGTGGCAACGGAACCTCCACCGAAGATTCTTAGCACCCCCTGCCCCGCCATTACCATGGTTTCCACCGTAGCCAGGAATAACGGGGTCGCCGGGGACTGGGGGCCGTCTCTTTGTTGCTCTCATCATTGGGGGTACTTGCCGTAGTTGCCAAGCTTCGCGAGCTGGTTGGCAACTGCAGTTTTTTTATTGTACTTTGTCTGTTATCAGGAAGATGCTGCTGCCTATCTCCTGCCTGTTTCCCTTTGTCGCCTTTTACGACACCCACGGGAAGATATAGGGTAGTGGATATTCTTAACCGCCACTACACAGCAAATAGTTTTAAATGAGACTATTTTACCTATTTACATATGACTGCTTCGTAGGTCTAGATTTCGTAATCGTGACGGCTGATCATGTGATTTGAATCCTAGGTCAGGACAAAAAAACGGTTTCGGAGTTTTCTGTCAAGTAATTTTCAGTAACTGCTCGGAATCAGAAAATTGGCGGTGTTTCACCCCCGTGCCTCGGAAAGCGCGTAAAGTCTTAGGTCCTGCGCCTGATCTCTCTCGGTCATGTTGGTTTGCCGTCCCATCGGCCAATAAGAGTGAACCTGTGCTTGCGCAAACACTCGGGCACTATAATACTGTCATTTGCAGATGGCAAGTCTCCGTTGAGGCTGGACACCGCGACCGAAATTCGGTCTAGAGGGGAACATACGAGTATATAAGAGGATTCTATTATTAAATAAACATATTTCCGTACGACCTTGCTGACTTGCTTTCGCTTAAATTGCAGGACGATTGTGTATACGTGATTTAATGAAGTAATGCGACGCTGCAACTATTACTATATTTGCAGCATGAATGGCTCGACCGGGGTATGACCACGCTCTCACAGAATACCAACGTGAAATAGCAGCTCAATACCGCCGTTTCGTGTGATGAGTGTAGAACCAAAGACAATCCTTTCCACGGGAATTTCAGTCAAGTCATCTGAGGTAACATCGCATTCTATTGATTGATTCTTAATCTAGGATAGATGTAGATGTCTATGGGCTACAGCATCTACTTACCATAAGGTGGACTGCTCGTTTGTTGCCCATATCCTATAAAAAACTATACTAAAAATTTTGCACATATTAACACGCCGATGATTTCTAATGGGCCAGGTACATTTTACAAACAAATCATCATAATTACACACGGTTGTAAAGGCAATCATTGTTATATGTTCCGCACAGACAGATCTAATTATCTCAGCAAAGGCATCGTTATAAGCTGAACTGTTTCGTGCTTAGAACACTCTACATGATTGTGTTGATGTTAATTTGAAATGAGACGAAATCAGCTGGAACAGATCGAACGGAATTTAAGCCTATGAAATCATTCGTATGCACTGAACTAATTTTGCTTTGATGCAATTCTGACGATTCAATTTTGTTAACATAATCTAAAGTATATAAATATTAATTACAATTATTCATTTAAAAAACATGTTGTGCAGTTCAACAAGGGTAGAAGTGAAATCTTCAAATGAAATGAAATATAAAAAAAATTATATTTCACGGCAAATGATAATTAATATTGTTACGGCGCTCAGTTGCCCGACGGGCAACCAGAAGGTTCGGGCCCAAATGACCTATGGATAATTATTTATTAATAGCTGATAAGCAAACTCAAACTTACCGAGTTCCGGAGGTAGGGTCGACCACAAGGTATCATTCAGGTAGTAAGTAAGGTGTATGTAAGTAGTGTGCGAAAGTGTGTGTAAATGTAACCTGACGTCACCGATGTAATCGGACAGCAGACCCACAGGCGCCAATTCTCCACAATGTTCCATCCCTACAGTGGGCGTTCACCAATTGAGACTTTCTGCTTTTATTTCAATATATTAGTTTATCAACTTTATTGTACATTTCATTAACTTCAAATTTAACTAAATCAACGTTAATCGAACTTAAAACAAGTGACACACTGCACAACTTAAGAACTGCCTGTCAATGTCCTAGGTTCACTTAGCACAAACTTATAATCGAAACTAACGCGATCTCCTCTCGGGTCACAAAGTTTTAGCGTTCCACCCGACAAAGCATAAATTTCTTCGTACGATATTAAAATCACACACAAGCAACTCGTCGACGCAAATTAATGGCAATCGAAGTTAAGTTAATAATTCAAAAATCAAGACATGCCTCGTTGTCACGTAAAACGCACGAAATTAGACAACGCTATCAGAGGCGGTCTTAACGCGACCTAACGTCCCGAGCGTAAATTCCAGGCCGTCTAACCGACACGGCGGCCGCGAACCATTCAACCTCGCCCACACGTCGAGCGACCGAGCGGTGAGCGGAGAGACGAGCGCGGGAAAGAGTGTCAGGCAGTGACTGGTACCATCGAATGAACGCACCGAACGCGCGTCTTGAATGCAAGTTTCAAATGTTAATATTTGGCCTAAACAAATATGATCATTTCCAACCACAAATGCGGCATAAGTAATTAAATAAAAGTTTCATTTTATAGCAAATAAATGTTCCAATCCTTATTTTTAGACTTAATTTAAGTGTGATAAATCAAAACAAATTATTTCAAGAAAAATTGATTTGTAAAAGCGCTATATATTCCTATATAGGTAAAGTCATTTAATCGAACAAAAATTTATTGACTTTCAAAGTGGTACATAAGACAGGCGCTCAATGGTATAAACACGAATAATTTAATATAAATCAGTAAGCCATAAAATCGTGGATTGTTATGAATGAACTGGATATGATAATTTTATTCAATATGGTTACTTTTATTTATTTTATAAATTTGTTAATTTTGAATTGCTTATTATATTTAACAGTTAAATATATATTAACTATCTTTAAAGCACCGCACAAAGATGAGACCGAAATAATTAGAAATACTATTTTAAAAAAATCTTTATCTGTTTTTAGTGTCTCTTTTTCGTTTCATCCAGTTTCAAATCACAACGAAGCTATAGAACTTTTCACGTCAATAATATATGACTTTATGCATGAGTTGGTGCGTCTGCCAATGATCTCGTAACTTTTGTACGAATTCACCAATTGAGGTCATACTTACATAATATTATCTAAAATACTATGTAAGTTCTTCCTACTTCATTGTTCCATGAACTTTGAGATTTAAAAAACACCAAAGCTATAGGGCGACCACTGAATATATATTTCGCACTGGCACACAGGACACATTGACATCTTCATCTTTGATAGCACGATTTTATTTTACATTGTAACATCTCTGAATCAAACAATTAAACTAAATATTTATGACATTTAACACAACAACGTTTTCCTACGTGGTAGAGCCAAGCTGCAGCTATATTTATAATATAGTTGTAGCACGAATGGGTCGGCTCGACCGGGGAAGGACCACGCTCTCACAGAATACCAGCGTAAAATAGCAGCTTAACGCTGCTGTGTTTCGTATGGTGAGTGTAGAGAACTGGAGACCCTTTTTACTGGAAAAGAGGCATTCCATCTTAGTCCTCATGGCTGACAACGCATCTGCATTTTGATTCGCAGACGAGGATAGATGTAGATGTCTATGGGCCACAGCAACCACTTACCATCAGGTGGACTGTGTGCTCGTTTGTCACCCTATTTCTATAAAAAAAAACATATTATTCATTTTGTTAACACGCTCCGATAGATGGCACTGTAGTCAAGCTATTAACAAATTTTATATTTTACGGACAATTCAAATTCGATGCCAGAAAAATTCCTAAATCTGGTCCCGATAGGTGAATTTATGTTCATGATATTAATAAATTTTTTATTTATATAATTTAAAAAGTCCCCAGTATATTCAGAGTGGATCTCGCCACCTAACGAAAAGGGCAGATTTCCGTCTGCCGAGCCAATTGTCATAAAAATAAAAGTAGTATAACGTAACTGTCCAATACACTTGTCTGTAGTTTAATTTTTTCTAGGTAGCCTAAACCTTAACTTAGCCTGCTGAATCTTATCTTGACATGTTTTTTATAAGTTTTATAGGGGTGAGAAACGAGCACACAGTCTACCCGATGGTAAGTGGATCTACATTCATTCTCGATGAAAAATTAAAATACAGATGCGTCGTCAACCCTAATGACCAACATGGAATGCCTCGTTTCCAGTTAAAAGGGTCGCGGCTCTCTACACTCACCATACGAAACATAGCAGTATTAATCTGTTACTTTACGGTGGTGTTTTGTAAGATGGTTCTTCCTCGGTTGAGATTATCTATTTATGCTACAACCATAATATAGCTGCAACATAAGGTTTCGAAGGATTTGACGGGGTTGGTTTTGATTTAACTTTGTACCGCGAAAGTTAAATCAAAACCAACCCCGTCAAATCCTTCGAAACCTTTTTACCTAAAATTTTGCCAAACCCTATCAAATACCTTAAATATTTCAAGTAAGATTTTTTGTGATTTCCTGAATTTTCCAGCTTTCACCCCCAGATGAATGTTTTGTACCGGAAAATTCCCCAGTAGATCGTTCTCGGTTCTCGTATTGACGTTTATTAAGAATGCCAATATATTTAAGGTAATCTTCAAGGTACACACGGGCTAAGTATTTAATATTATACTAAATTCTATTTAGTATATTCATATTTATATTTTATTTAGTACTAGGTGGTTGGACTATTTTTCTGTATAGTTTGACTGCTTCATTGATCTAGTGGACGTAACCTGGTTGCTGATCATGAGGTCCTGAGTACGAATCCCAGGCCAGGGCAAAATCATATAGAGTTTTTTTTTTCAAGTTATTCTCAGTAACAACCCGGATAAAGGAAGTTAGCGGTGTTTTCAAGTTCATGCCTTAGAAAGCATAGCAGAAACTAGGCAATTCATTTTTGTTCTCAGGGGTGACAGCGCATTTTCGAGGATAGACGTAAATGTATATGGGCCACAGGATCCACTTAGGTGGAATGTGTGCTCGTTTATTACCCTTATTCTATAAAAAAAAAACGCGAATACTACACATTAAATGAAATTCATTTTAAGGATTTTATTGCTTTTAATTTTAAATTTGTAAGCCGTGACCACGGATGCTCTAAAAGGCCTGGGAATTAAAAATTAAACACGATAAAATCTGTAAAATTAGTTTCATTTAACGAATTATTTTTGGTCATGTGTGACCTTATTGTGATTGCTCCTTTGTCTCTGTAGTTGAACGGGACGGAAAAAAGTATGAAATTACTATCTTATCATACTAGAATACATTTGTCGAACCCTTTTTCATGTAACGAATTTTCATATTATACTAACCAACCGCCCTGGCTTCGCCTGGGTAGAATCAATTAATTAACCTTTGTTTCGATTTTAGTTAAAGACCATTTAGGTATTTCATAAATTTAATTATAAGTTTTTTGGATAAGCTATAGCCTAGATCACACCTGGTATTAAATGAAAGAAACAAAGAAAAACTATTTATTTCATACACACATTTAAAAAAATATACAAAAGCAATGGGCAAAAATATGCAAGCATCAGTTACTGCTGCTTATGAATTAAAAATTAAAAGGCAGTACATACAAATCTTTAATTAATAATAAAACAAAAAAGAAATAAAAATAAAAAGGAAACAAAATTAAAATGTGACATCAAATAGGTCTCCAAATCAGCATAATGCTGCAAAAGGCAGCGCTGGTTTTCAGTTGAATGCTTGTGTTTTTACTGGGAATTCGGTGTGTGATCATCCAATTACGGGTTACGACGAGTCATCTATTAATAATTACGAGATAGAAAGTAATGCTGACTTATATAACGCATATAATCGTAACGTAATTAATTTGTTTGTTAAGTTGCATCACAATCGGTTCAGCCATTCCAAAGATTAGCCCGGACAGACAGACAGACAGATAAAAATTTAAAAATATTTATTCATATCTTAATGACATGCAAATGATCCTCATGACATACAAATAATCCTCACAGCTCAAAATAAGACAGTTCATTTGATATTACAGATTACTTACATATATTAGATACAGATACTTCAATTATTTTATATGTATAGATAAATATTAGTCTAAAGGCCATCTGTCAAGCTTGATATTAAATTGTTAAGTTGGCAACACTCTTGTTGGTTCTGATCTAATTACATATTACTTTTATGACCAACAAATAGCAGATTTATTGGCTGACTTGAAAAATAGAGGAGACTCACAAAGAGAATATATTTTTGTTTGTATTTTACGCGATATCTTGGCCAATTGAGATCAGATTTTGAAAATGTATTTTTTTTATTAAATATGCTATACTTTACGGGTGGTTCCATATAAAATTTGGAGTAAAAATTCTACCTAAATTCTAATGGTGTAGCAACAAAAACGTATTTAATATTCTTTGAATGCATTTACTTTTTTTTAAGTTATACAATTATTGCGTTATTTACTTTATTTTATAGAATAAGGGTGACAAACGAACACACAATCCACCTGACAGTAAGTGGATGCTGTGGCTCATAGACATCTTCATCTATCCTCGAATATAAGAATCAAAATGCAGATGCGTCGTCACCCCTGAGGAACAAAATTGAATGCGTCGTTTCCAGTAAAAAGGGTCTCCAGTTATTTACACTTTATTACTTATTTAGTTCTACGACTTGGCATCTGTATCTATGTTAGCTTTGTGTGCAGAAGCCCATAGTGTGAAAGGACATAATACAACGACACTAACAGCCCACATTTTAATAACTCGACTCGGCCTTTACGACAGATTCGCTCTTATTTTTCCCCCAGCGATTTTCTCGGTGGCTTTATGCTTGATTATATCATTCCGGACAGTGCTCGCGGTCGTTATTTCTTTTTTTTTCGGGCCGTTTACGTACAAAATCGCAGCAGCTTCTGTATTTCGTATATGCGTACGGCTAGGAACGACGCTCGAGAAAGAAATAAGTACGAAATAGAAAATAATGAAGGATATAAGTTGAGACGACGCGCGACAAATTATTTTTTCGGATAATCAGACATTTATCTGTACGTGACCTAACTTAAAGTATCAAAATAAAATGTGGAAATAAACAGTGTCGGTCTTCAAGACATGAGGGCAGATTTTTGTGGAGCTGAATCAGATGGGCTTTATCCTATTCAGCTACATCACCACTTATCATCATTTGGGTCAAAGTGATCAAGCAATGCATTATAATAGTTAAAAAAGAATTACCGCTCTAAAGTTGACTTTAACCTTACATTCTATATATATGATCACTTATATATTTTTTCCTTCTTATTTTTTGTTTATTTCTTTATGATTTGTATAAAATGAACTGCAAGTTCATTTAATTATTCCTTGTTATATTAATTTTATTTTATTAAAACCACTTAGAAGAGAGAAACAAATATGTATTTGGTACATGTGTACATAACAGAGAAAAATAAAACAAACAAGATGGAAAAACCTTCCATGCTTACAAAAATATTTTAAAAAGAAATCTTTTCACGTTCATCTTTCCTGTAGTACCTACTCTAGGTTCGTTAAGCGCTTTTCTAGTGAACTTAACGCCTGTCTTTCTGTCTATTATTGTAACATGGATGAGAAAATATTGTTCGCACTCAAGGTTCAACAATACACTGATTAATAATAAAATATATTGTTAGCTGGAGTGTGCTTTACTCTCAGTTAATTTTGTTAATGCTTACACTTATTTTTATCTATGTATTAGCTTTTATTATCATTGGCATAAAGATGTTAATATGATTTAGCTAAGATCCGCGTGTAATATAAAAATGATTAAATATGAATAATGAAATTATGTGTCGATTCCATCCATTCATCCATCCATTATAGCCTATAAAAGTCCACTGCTGAACATAAAGGCTTATTAGGGATTAGGGAGACCCCTCATAGATTGCCTCATGAGGGGTTTTACCATGGTTACCATGCCTGGCAAGCGGGTTGGCAACTGCAGTTTTTTATTATTTTGATTGGTTATCAGTAATATGCTGCTGCCCATCTTCTATTTAGTTTTCCCTCTGTCCCCTCTTTCGACACTCTCGGGACGATGTGGGATAGTGGATATTTTTTTTTTTTATTGGAGAGGGGGCAAACGAGCATGCGGCTCACCTGATGGTAAGTGACTACCGCCGCCCATGAACAACTGCAACACCAGGGGAATCGCAGACGCGTTGCCGGCCTTTTAAAAAGGAGTACGCTCTTTTCTTGAAGGTCCCTAAGTCGTATCGGTACGGAAAAATCGCTGATGGTAATCGATTCCACAAGGAGGTCGTGCGAGGAAGAAAACATCTTCTAAATCGCACAGTGGTGGACCGCCAATCATCCAGATGGTGTGGATGGTATCGGGAGTTCTGCCGCGATGTGCGTTCGTGAAATTTGGCGGCTGGGATTAATCCGAACAATTCCTCAGAGCACTCCCCATGGTAAATGCGAAAGAAAATGCAAAGGGATGCAACATCTCTTCGCAGTGCCAATGAATCGAGCCGATCGGAAAGGGCTCGGTCGTCGACAATTCGAGCCGCTCTGCGTTGGATGCGGTCAAGTGGAAGGAGCTGGCACTGAGGAGCCCCTGCCCAGAGATGGGAACAGTATTCCATGTGAGGCCTAACTTGCGCCTTGTAAAGTAGCAGGCGGTGTGCCGGTATGAAATACTGTCCCGCTCTGCTGAGCACGCCAAGCTTTTTAGAGGCCAATTAGGCCTTCCCTTCCAAGTGACCACGAAACTGCACGTCACTCGATATGTCGACTCCGAGGATACCGATACTGGCTGAGGCAAGAAGGGGAGTGCCTTGAAACTGAGGAGATACGACAAAGGGGTTCTTTTTAGCGGTAAACGCGCAAACTTGTGTCTTCTGAGGATTAAATTGGACTAGATTTAGTCGCCCCCAATCCGAGACTTTGTTCAGCAAAGACTCGACTTCGGACACAAGTTTGTTCCGGTACTCAGCGACGTTTTCCCGAGAAATATTGGCACGGCCGGTGTATAGAGCATCACCAGTGCTGTCATCCGCATAGCAATGAATGTTACCAGTTAGCAACATATCATTGATATGCAGAAGAAACAGCGTTGGTGATAGCACACAGCCTTGTGGAACACCAGCGTTAATAGGCTTGTAGTCAGAGCATGCACCGTCTACAACGACCTTGATGCTCCGATCTGCAAGGAAGCTGGTGATCCAATTGCACAATTTCTCGGGAAGCCCACAGGAAGGGAGCTTCGAAAGAAGCGCTTTGTGCCAAACCCGATCGAAGGCCTTCGCAATGTCCAGACTAACGGCCAACGCCTCCCCCTTGGACTCTACTGCCTGCGCCCATCTATGGGTCAGGTAGACCAGAAGATCACCAGCTGATTGACCCCGACGAAAACCGTATTGGCGGTCACTAATCAGCTGGTGATCCTCAAGGTACCGGATGAGCTGGCAGTTAATAATGGATTCCATTATTTTGGAGAACAAGGAGGTGATCGCGATAGGCCTATAGTTGGATGGGTCTGAGCGGTCGCCTTTTTTAGGGATCGGGTGGACAAAAGCTGTCTTCCATGAATTCGGGACTACGCCTTGGGAGTAGGAGTACCGGAAAAGACGCGTTAGGACCGGTGCCAACTCCGGAGCACACGTCCTCAGCACAATTGGGGGGATTCCGTCAGGCCCACTCGACTTCTGGATGTTCAGGGAGAGCAGTGCTTTGCGAACCGAGCGCTGTGAGAACAGCACATCCGGCATGGAGCACTCACACCGCGGGATGGTCGGCGATGTTTTCCCCCCGTCATCAAGAGTCGAGTTGGACGCAAAAAGGGAGCCTAAAAGATCGGCTTTGTCTTTTGCGTCATGGGCCAGTGAGTCATCCTCCCTGTGCAGAGATGGTAGTGATGGCTTACAGAAATTCCCTTGGACAGCCTTGGCGAGAGACCAGAATGCACGGGTTCCCGAAGGAAGGCGAACTAGTTTCTCGCCAATTCTGCCTATGTGCTCTGACTTTGCCTTGGCAATAACTCTTTTGAAGGACCTGGAGGCGAAGTTATACTTCTTTTTAAGTGTGCTGGTATTTACATCCCGAGTCGCCGAAGCCGCAGCCCAGGCTTGATAACACTCCTGCTTACTGCGTAATGCAGTCTTACAGGAGCGACCAAACCAAGGCTGAGATCTGCCTCCGATGGGTACCATAGATGATGGAATAAATAGTTCCATTCCCTGTAGCACCACATCAGTGACAGAGTCAGCAACAGCGCTGGGATTATCCGGCGAGAAGCAAACCCGCCCCCATGGGTAGGATGCAAAGAAGGACCGCATTCCGTCCCAATCCGCCGACCTGTAATGCCAAACACGACGGCAACCTGCAGAACGCAACCGCGAAGGGAGAGTGAGTGGCACCACACTCCGGATCAGACAATGGTCCGAAGAGCCGAGAGGGGCATCGACGGAAACCTGATATCCGTCCGGATGAGAGGTCAGCAGAAGGTCCAACAGGGAAGGTGTATGATCCTCCACATCTGGAATCCGCGTAGGCGAAGTAACCAGTTGTGTCAGACCATATGCCAAGGCAAAGTCATAAACAGATCTCCCCGCATGATCGGTTAGACGTGAACCGAGCCATTCGGCATGGTGGGCGTTAAAATCGCCAAGGATCACGATCTCTGCGGATGGGACCTGTTGTAGCAAGAAATCTGTAGCCATTTGGACGTGGTCGATGAGTCGGTCTGTTTCGGCATTACCGCTATGGGACCTATAGAGGCACCCGTAGACGCGCGGATGGACGTCGCTGTCTACGCGTAGCCAAAGGATGGACAGGCCCGAACCTTCAAGACTGCCGAGGCGTCGAGAACAGATGTCCTCTCCGACATACACGCAAACTCCAGCCCGAGGCACAAAGGAATGCTCCAATTTGTACCCCGGGTAGGAGAGATACGAAATATCAGCCGGAGAGGAAATCTGCGTCTCGGTCAGAAAGAGCAAGGCCGGCTTCGCCGTCTCGAGATGGTAGTGGACGGCGTTTAGGTTAGAGTGAAGTCCCTTGATGTTGCAGAAATTCACGGATAGCGTGGCAGGGGTCGCCTTGGTGTTCTTGCTCAATTTGCCCCTAGCAGTAATGCTTTTGAGCGGAATTTTGCCCCCCCCCAGAATACGCGGGGCAGCCTGAGCACCCACGCTCAGGATCGGAATAACATGGTCGTGGATGCTCAGCGAGGGATTCTCCAGGGATGCTGGTACCCTCCTGGGGTAGTTCTTCGTGTAATTCCGCTACCATGTTGATGGGGGGGGGGGGGGAATTGGGCCTCCAGCCACCTGCACTCACCAGACGAAACGCAGAAGCAAAGCTTCTACTTCACGCCGGTATTCTGTGAGGTCGTGGTACCAACCCGGCTCGAGCCGGCCCATACATGCAACAGCAAAAACTGCTGCGTGGCTCTACCACCGTTAAATATTCTTACACCGCCACTACAGGGTTGTGTCCATTGAAGGACTTCAATTGGGATTAATTTTTATTTTTTTGTTAGCTCATAATATTTAAGTAATAGAAATCAAACATTTGTGTATGTTCATCTATGTTGTGTGATGATATATAATTAAATGTGAGAAAAATTTATATACATTCTGTAAATACTAGGAACAAGCACAAGCTAGTAATATCAGTTACTTGATTCCATAGAGGCAGTAATTCCTTTATGGGGCAATGTATGCGCTTTTGAAACTAAGTTTTAGAAAATATACATGGGCTATGTATTAAAAAGTGTTTTTTTATTAAACAAAAGCTGTGTAAAAAGGGTAATTATAATATTAAAGAATATATGACTGATAATAACCCCTGAGAATGAGGTGATCGCTACCATGCTGTTTCTAATGTATTATTCAATTGTACTGCATTGTAAATGCACCCAGGGATGTGAAGTTAGAAATACTGAAAGCACATATCCATATGAGTACAAAAGGAGTACAAAACCTAGTTTATGTATAATATGAGTTACATATATATTAATTAAAATAAAATAAAGTAAAACATTAATTGTTTACATACATACTGCCAATGTCGAACACATAATAGTCTGTGGTCAAACAATCGCAGAGAGTAGTGATCGTCGACAAATAATTTTAAAATGTAGGCAACAATTAGTTGCTTTAAATTACTGACATTCATTTTTCAATAGCCTGTGGATTTTCAAAGGAAAAATAGCGTTTATTTTATATTTTTATTTCAGAAATCAGTGTTTCTTATATGCAGTTGAACGTGAAATTCAGCCTTTTTTTCATATACATCTGTTGCAAAAGGATTTTTTTGTAGATATTATAGGCAATTAAAGCAAGCAATACACGCTAATGTCGTATTTGGACACGCCCGCTACTGACGTCATAGAGCAATATTAAAAAAGTTATGCAATGATTATAAAGGTATAGTATATATATAGATCTTTGACCAAATAAACTCAAGAATTCCAGTCGAATTAATTCTCAATAAGTTTTACTTGTAATCTATGTTGAATAAAATGTATTTTGTTCTCATCTTCCGACAATTCAAGTGTTTTATATTAGGTATTAATAGTAATTAATTTATTCACAAGAAATATGGTATAAAGATATTCGCATATTATAATATAGTATGTCATTTTTCAGTAGTTTTGGTAGATAATGTCTTTTGATTAGAAAATAAAATAATGAAAATAAATTAAATGTAACATTTTCAATTTTTAATATCAACTCCTTAAAATATGATCAAATAAGAAACAGTGCCCAACAGTTAATAAAAACTTTCTTTCATTTTCTGAAGTTCATTATCTTATTAAAATTATATTTTCAAAACTCAATTTGGTGAATTACGTTTAAATCTGTTACAATCTATGTGCCTTATTTCATTTGGAGTTTTAAACACTTCAATGGCCATCAAATAACTTTTTTTTTAAGTTAAAACTAGTTTTTTTTATGACGGCAGAATATTTTTTTGGATATTTGATCCTATTTTTTAACTGTGTCTTTTTATTTAGTAAAACTTGAGAATACTACCACTTTATTACGTGGTAGAATGAAATCGAATGAGTCGGCTCGATCGGAGAAGGACCACGGTCTTTTTTTTTTATAGGAGAGGGGGCAAACGAGCATGCGGCTCACCTGATGGTAAGTGACTACCGCCGCCCATGAACAACTGCAACACCAGGGGAATCGCAGACGCGTTGCCGGCCTTTTAAAAAGGAGTACGCTCTTTTCTTGAAGGTCCCTAAGTCGTATCGGTCCGGAAAAATCGCTGATGGTAATCGATTCCACAAGGAGGTCGTGCGAGGAAGAATACATCTTCTAAATCGCACAGTGGTGGACCGCCAATCATCCAGATGGTGTGGATGGTATCGGGAGTTCTGCCGCGATGTGCGTTCGTGAAATTTGGCGGCTGGGATTAATCCGAACAATTCCTCAGAGCACTCCCCATGGTAGATGCGAAATAAAATGCAAAGGGATGCAACATCTCTTCGCAGTGCCAATGAATCGAGCCGATCGGAAAGGGCTCGGTCGTAGACGATTCGAGCAGCTCTGCGTTGGATGCGGTCAAGTGGAAGGAGCTGGCACTGGGGAGCCCCTGCCCAGAGATGGGAACAGTATTCCATATGAGGCCGAACTTGCGCCTTGTAAAGTTGTAGGCGGTGTGCCGGCATGAAATACTGTCCCGCTCTGCTGAGCACGCCAAGCTTTTTAGAGGCCAATTTGGCCTTCCCTTCCAAGTGACCACGAAACTGCACGTCACTCGATATGTCGACTCCGAGGATACCGATACTGGCTGAGGCAAGAAGGGGAGTGCCTTGAAACTGAGGACATACGACAAAGGGGTTCTTTTTAGCGGTAAACTTGTGTCTTCTGAGGATTAAACTGGACTAGATTTAGTCGCCCCCAATCCCAGACTTTGCTCAGCAAAGACTCGACTTCAGACACAAGTTTGTTCCGGTACTCAAAATACCAGCGTAAAATAGCAGCTTAATGCTGCTGTGTTTCGTATGGTGATTGTAGAGAACCGGAGACCCTTATTACTGGATATGAGGCATTCCATCTTTATTTTTGGTTCTATTAGTGGTTTTCAATATTAATTAATGTTGTATAGCACCCTAAACATCGAGAGGTAAAAAGTTAATACTATACGCGATAAAATCCGTTAAATTAGTTTCATATAATATACTATGGACTATACATACTATTCAGACTATACTATACAGATACTATTGTTAACACAATGAAATAATTTATTATAAAGAAATATGCACTTATAACACAATATATGTATTCAATTAATATTTGTACAAAGCACTCAATATTACAGGTTTTGTAATCACGACACTTAATTACACTTTGACTAATTCGACGCGTGTTCTCACAACGGAATCCCCAAGAATCATGATGCACCCTAATTTATACATTTCCCTTTCCACTTCACATTTCCCTTTCCACTTCTCTTCCGTTGTGCACGAAGAGGGGCGGCCGATGTTGGTTGCTAACACTGCCATCCTGCATGGTTCCTGCCTCAGGAACCCCACGAGTCCGTTTAACACGAAGACATAAATTGATTAGAAACTACTTTCATATATATAAACTGATCATGACGCAAGTTTATAGTCAGATGTTACAATCAGGTTACACATTTTTAGTTCTACAAAACTCGACGGCACTTTTAAGACCACCTGCACTTAAAGGAACTTGTCACACTTAAGAGACCAGGTTCGTCTTCCTCCTGGAATCACTTGCATTTAAAGGACATGTAGTCTCACTTAAAAGTACCCAGTTCATTCCAGTTGCGTTTAATAAGATATTTCGTTTTACTTAAACGTAACAAGCTTATTTAAACTATGCTTATCTCGGTTTTGTTTAACTTTTTATGTGTTTTACCAATATTTTGTACTGACTTGCGCACTCAGTAAAATGCAATCAAAAATTTTGCCATATACACTTTTTCGATACTACTTAACATAGACTTTGTGATGTATTTTCTTATACCTTACCACCTAAAAGTTCATAGTTTTTTTTTTTAAATATGCTTATTTGCTTCGGCCTGTCCTGACTATTAAATTTCTTTAAGCTCAAAGAACGCGATCGCCTACGCCTTTTATATTTTGTGCGTTTATTGCGTTGCAATCATCGTGATCTACGTGAAAAACAACTTGTTAATTAGCAGGCAGGATACACAGTTGCCTATCCTCTCATCCATCATTCATACGAGGGCCCTCAAACAGACATACACTCTCATACCGTGGACTATAATAAAGCACTTCGCTTTCACATTTAAGCATACATCTTCATACGAAGTATCTCACACATACTCTTACTTAAACTTGCGAGATCCTAGGTTAACCACGTGAATCACGTGAACCACGTTAAAAACATAAACCAGGACAGTGCCTGCCAGGACAGAGCCTAATGCATGTTTAGAAAATACGACTTCCGCGCATACAGAGTATAACACTTCCGCGCACACATAGTGTACGACTTCCGGGCACACATAGTGTACGACTTCCGGGCACATATAGTGTACGACTTCCGGGCACACATAGTGTACGACTTCCGGGCACACATAGTGTACGACTTCCGCGCACACATAGTGTACGACTTCCGGGCACACATAGTGTACGACTTCCGGGCACACATAGTGTACGACTTCCGGGCACACATAGTGTACGACTTCCGGGCACACATAGTGTACGACTTCCGGGCACACATAGTGTACGACTTCCGGGCACACATAGTGTACGACTTCCGGGCACACATAGTGTACGACTTCCGGGCACACATAGTGTACGACTTCCGGGCACACATAGTGTACGACTTCCGGGCACACATAGTGTACGACTTCCGGGCACACATAGTGTACGACATAGTGTACGACTTCCGGGGCACCGCCATGTACAGCATACACGCGCGCCGGGATGGCGCCTGCGTATACGCGCATACGCGTCTGCCGAAACCAGGCCATGCTACAGCTGCACTGGGCGGTCCGTTCCGATTAGCAAGGCACACACTCGCCTCACGCTCGCGCACATGTAATCGCATCACACGTGTTACTGTAACACATAAGAAGACATTAAAAGATTCAGTAGGAACTTTTTAAAACAAAAATGCAGCACCACTTCTTCCACGAAGCCCTCAACATCAAATCTCAATTTTATCGACTACGTAATACTCGCAGTAAACTGTAACACTTATCAACACATTAGAACACATACAAAAATACTACTTTGTGTTTTTATTCATAGCACGTTAAAGTTAAGCATTTTTTTTTTGGTTTATCGTGTAAACATGTTGAACTTTAAAATGAGTCCATGTAAATTACACCAAATATCAAGTTATACCATAACTTGAGCATGTTAAATTTCCACTGAATGCAAAACTATAATTGATCTTAAAATACCTCCAACATTTCTTTCGACATTTTTACGTAAATGAATAATAAATGTACTTGCGGGTAACTTATTATCAATTGAATGTTAATTGAACAAAAATATTTAACTTTTAGCTTAAAACATTTCACTTTAAACTTTTACTCTACACTTTAATGGTATGTCAATGTCGTAAATAGTACAACAAATTTCATTTCGATATTTAATAAAAACAAAGACATCAACGCGAAGTCTTTCACAAAGTTAATAACTATCACACTATTCAAAGACTATATGTGGACGATAACAGGGACTGTATCCCACTTCTGATGTTAACACAATGAAATAATTTATTATAAAGAAATATGCACTTATAACACAATATATGTATTCAATTAATATTTGTACAAAGCACTCAATATTACAGGTTTTGTAATCACGACACTTAATTACACTTTGACTAATTCGACGCGTGTTCTCACAACGGAATCCCCAAGAATCATGATGCACCCTAATTTATACATTTCCCTTTCCACTTCACATTTCCCTTTCCACTTCTCTTCCGTTGTGCACGAAGAGGGGCGGCCGATGTTGGTTGCTAACACTATGGACTTCCATTTGGCGCGATCCTGACAATCCTCTCTTGCCTATTTTACATTCTTAAATATACCTGCGCATACATGATCGTCGGTTAAGGGTACTTTTAATATAGCCTATCTTCAATTTATCGCCAATTTGGTAGAAAAAATTTCGTCTAGGTTCTAATAAGGTCACAAAAATAAAAAATCTCTTTCTTCTATGTACCTTACCTTCAATAATTATTACGAATATTTTAAGCACATCATTTCCTGATTTTGTTTTATTAAGCATGTGTATAAATAACAAAACAGTTTCTCTTCAGTTGTTTTATTTATTAAATAATGATACACATTTCGCAACGAATAAAAATAACAATCTTCAGTACAACGTTTTTTTCACGAATAAACCACACGTACATATGTGTATGTCTTTTGAGCGTTTCGCCTCACGCACGTCTTTTATTATTACATTTCCGAGAAATATTTCTCTTTGCGTTCGTTACCGCCTATTCATGGCTTAATAATAATGCTGATATAAGCGGAGTTTTTATTGAAATATTTTAGACATTAAAAACGTATTACGTGTATGATATTAAGTCACTTTTTAACACGTTTTTATTAGCTTCACGTTTATCTATCTATGTAACGGAATCTTTTGGTGTAATGTAACGGAATTTTTCTCCGACTTATAGACGGCCGATTGACGTGAAAATTTGCATCAAGGGCCGATGACAATACAATAATTTAATGACTTTACCCTAGTATCATGATCACGATCACCAGGATAAAATAAAATAATTATCAGGATTATCACAGGTCACAATCAATGCGTATTGTTTAAGTTCTTTATATCTTTCATATTATTATTATAGCATAAAAACATTTTCTGTAACTTTATCATCAATCAAATGACTTTCAATAAGAATTACACATGTAATGTATATTGAATAAAAATATTCTATTCTATTCTATTCTATTCTATCAGCACCCGTAAAAGTTCTCTACAATGGCTCTCCCGTTGTAGGGCAAATTTTCCCTTATCATCAAGTCAGCGGACTGATGATCATCTTTGATCAGGATTGATGAGCAGTACCAAACCTCTGGCTACTATCCGTTAGCGTTGATAGTCCAGTTATTTCACGTTTGGCGTAAACGAGATTCCGCTATCTTTCATAAGCCATTAGATTTCTACGACATGTTCTACAGTCGCCTGTCGCAACACCCCAGGGACATAATATCTCCATATCATTCATCATTACATACATATAATATCTCATTTATCACCATAGTATGCCATTGCTTGGCCAAGCCCTTCCTTGTTTTTACGCCTTTTCCTTGTTTTTGTACATTTGTCATTTTACATGACATGCTTCTTTCGACATAGCCCAACGTTTGCATATTAAACATTTTGTAATATCAAATTATCTAACACGAACAATTTGGTACCTTAGTTCTAAAACATTATAAATTGAAAATATATGTATATACCTAAAATGAAGAAGCGTGCTAAGAAACATATCGGTGACCTTGATTTGATTGAAGTCAACAACCTGTTTTTTACGTAGAAGAGCCATGCTGCAGCTATATTAGTAGTGTAGTTGTAGCACGAATGGGTCGGCTCGACCGGGGAAGGACCACGCTCTCACTGAATACCAGCGTCAAATAGCAGCTTAACACTGCTGTGTTTCGTATGGTTAGTGTAGAGAACCGGAGACCCGTTTTACTGGAAAAGAGGCATTCCATCTTAGTCCTCACGGGTGACAACGCATCTGCATTTTGATTCGCAAACGAGGATAAATGTAAATGTCTATGGGCCACAGCAACCACTTACCATCAGGTAGACTGTGTGCTCGTTTGTCATCTTATCCTATAAAAAAAAACCTGTGGTCAAAACTGACACAATTTGTCAAAACTATAAGACGCAGTGTAAAGAGCATATCGGTATTTTTTTACGTGGCCCTGGTGCAGCTATATTAGTAGTATAGTTGTAGCACAAAAGGGTCGGCTAGACCGCGGTAGGAACATATTCTCATAGAATACCAGCGTAAAACAGCAGCTTAACACTGCTGTGTTTCGTATTCGATATTACAAAATGTTTAATATTTCGTATGGTGAGTGTAGAGAACCGGATACCGTTTTAACTGGAAAAGAGGTATTCCATCTTAGTCCTCACGGGTGACAAAGCATCTGCATTTTGATTCTTTATTGAGGATTGACGTAGATGTCTATGGGTCACAGCAACTACATACGATCAAGTGGGATGTGTTCTCATTTGTCACCCTATCCTATGAAATAGGGAAGCATTTCGGAGAGTGTGCTTGGACAGGAATTGTCTCAATTTCTTTGTCTAATTCGTCGTTGTTTTTTTTTTTAAATTTCGAATACCGGTTCTATTCGTTATACTATCATTAAAACTAAATACTATTATACAATAAATGAACGGAAAGTGCTCTGATGAAACGGCTTTTCCCCGAGTCGTTAATGTTATTACTCGGTTATCGAATCCCGGATAACCGGGTTTAATTACCACGTCATGCAGATATCAGATTTGGATGAAAGTTTCCGGCTGAAATCGTTCTGTACGAGTTTGATGATATAATTTTATTTGTTATAGCTTTATATATCGAAAGCTTAGATCCTGATGATATTGTATTAAAAATTAGATATTTAAAAATAAAATATTTATAAATAAATAATGTACTAAAGTATTGAATCTGATATCATTATATCATGAATTCATTACAAACTTATAAACTTCCACAGCTGAATTAAGGCCTCATATTTAGACAAAGTTGGCACGCTTGGCGGGATGGTTGGCAAGCTTAATTTTTTTATTAGTTTTAGTTGTTACCAGGAGTATGCTGCTGTCCAACTCCTGTTTCGGTTGCCTTCTGTAATCTTTTTCGCCAACGGAATAATATTGGGAAATGGACTTTTTAACGCCGTCTCTATACCCCATTTGTCACTATGTACTTACCAGTAAAAATTATAGATGAAGAATATGTTTATTTTCAACTAGACGTAACTAAGCAATAATATAAAAACATATTTATTGTACTCTGTTCTCTCTCTTATTTTTTTTAAGTTAACGTAAGAAATGTTTTTATTTGTTCATTAGACTTCATTGTAATAAAAGGATGATTGTACAGGCGTACAATTTTGAATAATGACAGATATTAAAATAATGATGAATAATAAAGTGTTTCCTATAGTTAATAATATTTTCCTAATTTTTATGTTTCCAACATTACGAGCGTTTTATAGTTTATTCCATTTAGTTGCGTTATCTCTTACTCTACAGTTGTTCATACGGAGTTAAGACTCGAGAACTTTTCGCTAGGTAGGCTTCCGAACTAGGTAAGTATATAAAGTCAATCTATTGATTTGATTCTACTTTTCTCATTGATTCTGATTCTACTGCGGATATTATCGTTATAGATTTTATCTCACAATTTCGAAAAAAAAAATGATCCACTGAGGTTTTCATAAGAGGTCACTTATACAATTTCAATTATATTTTTTCTTATAAAATAAGATGAAAAACGAGCACACAGTTTATCTGATATTAAGTAAATGCTGTGGCCCATAGACATTAAGAATCAAAATGTAAATACGTCGCCACTCCTGAGGACTAAGATCGTATGCCTCGTTTCCAGTAAATAGGGTCTCCGGTTCTCTACACTCGCCATACGAAATACAGCATCGTTAAGCTGCTATATTACACTGGTATCCTATGAGAGCGTGGTCCTGGTCGAGTCTACCCATTCGTGCTAAACCATAATATAGCTGTAGTATGATTATGATAATATTATATTAATAGGTATTATATTAGTTTTTGTTAGAGAATAAAACAATTTGACTAAACGAATTTTAAGCAAGTTGATATAGTTGTTATTACACGGTTATTACGTTCCGGATAACCGGACTTAATTACAATGTTACGCTTATATCGATGCTGTGAAATTTACCAAAAGTTTTGCAATCAAATTTGGTCAACGTAAATTTTAATAGTATTGATGCAGGTGTAATGGGTGTTTCTAATGTAGCTCAGGTTAAAATATAAAATGAACTTGCTATGTGTAGGCAACGTAAGAACAAAGATTAATTTGTTAATGGCATGCAAATTTATTATATAACTTTAACATCTGTTATTTTTGTTTCATTTTAGATACAACGAAGTAGTCGTATGACAAGTGATTACAGTACATCCACGATTAAGTATCAAAATAAAGATGCTTTGTCACACTTGAATACAATTATAGCATGCCTATCAATTACAAAACTAAACATTGT
Organism: Parnassius mnemosyne; assembly: GCA_963668995.1. Classification (NCBI taxonomy): domain Eukaryota; kingdom Metazoa; phylum Arthropoda; class Insecta; order Lepidoptera; family Papilionidae; genus Parnassius; species Parnassius mnemosyne. The sequence goes on along the minus strand of CAVLGL010000137.1, from coordinate 1,574,764 downwards.
AGTAATATGTTGATATTTTTTGTAGAATTGAATTTATATACCTGGTATATTAGTAGCACAAATGGGTCGCTTCGACCGCGGAAGGACCACGCTCTCACAGAATACCAGCGTAAAATAGCAGCTTAACACTGGTGTGTTTCGTTTGGTGAGTGTAGAGAACCGAAGACCCTTTTTAATGCAAAAGAGGCATTCCACCTTCATCCTCACGGCTGAAAACGCACCTGCATTTTGATTCTTTAAAGAGAATAGATATCTATAGGTCACAGTAACCACTTATCATCAGGTGGACTGTGTGTGCGTTTGTCACCCTATCCTATAAAAAAGTGAGAAACGGACGTACAGTCCATCAGCAGTCAACTTCAAACAAAGAAAGCTTCAGATGCGTTATCACATCTGAAGATGAAATGCCTCAGCTAGTAATCACACTGAATCTTCATTACCCTCAGAATACACAAAGTAACTTACTCGTATATATAATATGTAAATCACTAACATAAACGCAGTCGTAAGATTGTGTAGGGTCGCTTTAGCTTTTGTTACATTGACAACTATTTACGTTTTCCTAATAGTCTATTAACTGTTTATACGATCTGCGGGGTTTATGGCCTAATACTGTCTTCAAGATGAATACAAAAGGATGCAATTTAACTTCAGGATGATAATTGAACTCTCCGTGTTTTTTTTATTATAGGATAAGGGTGACAAACGAGCACATAGTCCACCTGATGGTAAGTGGTTGCTGCGGCCCATAGACATCTACATCTATCCTCTATTACAAATCAAAATGTAGATGCGTTGTCACCCGTGAGGACTAAGATGGAATGCCTCATTTCCAGTAAAAAGGGCCTCCGGCCACCTGCACTCACCAAACGAAATGCAGAGGTAAACCTCTACTTCACGCTGGTATTCTGTGAGGTCGTGGTACCACCCCGGTTCGAGCCGGCCCATCCGTGCGACAGCAAAACCTACCGCGTGGCACTACCACTGTTAAAACTGTTTATCCTACTGATACATTATTGTAAATTGTGTGATTCTTTTTATCAAGCTTAAAACACGACATTTTTTATAGAACAAAGGTGTCAAAGGAGCACACGGTCCACCTGATGGTAAGTAGATGCTGCAGCCTCAAGACATCTACGTCACACTCGAAATAAAAATCTAAATTCAAACTCCAAAGTGCTGAGATGGAATGCCTCGTTTTCAGTAAAATGGTTTTTCAGAAGGGCAAATTTATTTAAAACCTTCATAATTTTTACATTTATAACAACCCTTCATCTTTCCTAGGCCTCCTCAATAATAACCTCATAATAAAGATATAGATACTGATAGAAACTGAGATTGCCAACCCGCCTGACAAGAGTGGCAACTGTGGCAAAAATGGTGGATATTTTCTTAAATCCTCCATTAGTCGTTAGCAATTAAGTTAAGAGTGCTTTTCATTTTCCAACTAGGTATTAATTAATTTAAGTGGAATTATGGTTATATTATATCAAATCACAAAAGCCGTCTTAGCTCAAAGGCTGCGCGATTGCTGTTAATTGTACGCCTTCGCGAGCAAACCAAGTTCCGACGGCATCATTAAAATTGCTAGATGAAATTTTATGTGCTAATTTACCCAAGTACTCAGCAGTGAAGGAAAACATCGGGAAAATCCTAAGAATTAAATATTTCCAGAGCCTTTGAAGTACGTCAGCACACACGCTGCTCCAGTGCGATGGAGTAATTGCCCATAGCCCCTCTCAGAGATGAGAAGATAATTAGACATATAAATACTTGCCTGTAACATTTGTTACTATGTTATTACTACAGAAAATACAGTATTTTAATTTGTTATTTATAAAATGCAATAATTTTGAAACAATTCTGTCTATTAATTTGGAACAGGTGCATTATTTTCTTAAAAAAGAACCCTACTACTGTCATAACAAAAGTGGCCTGAAATTCAGACTGCGCTGCAAACATCATGTCATATTGAAGCTATTCCTATAAAATACAGCCTCTTAGAGTCCAAAGATAGAAATAACTTTAAGGATAGCATTTCTGGTTCCTTCAAGACGTTTGGCTACGTGTGTATGAACATACACACACAACCATACATTTTTTTTATAGGATAGGGTGACAAACGAGCACACAGTCCACCTGATGGTAAGTGGTTAATGTGACCCATAAACATCTACATTTATCCTCGTTAGCGAATCAAAATGCTTGCAAAATGTTGTCACCCGTGAGGACTAAGATGGAATTTGGAACCGGAGACCCTTCCAGTAAAAAGGGTCTCCGGTTCTCTACACTCACCATACGAAACACAGCAGTGTTAAGCTGCTATTTTACGCTGGTATTCTGGGAGATTGTGGTCCATCCCCGGTCGAGCCGACCCATTCGTACTACAACTATACTACTAATATAGCTGCAGCATGGCTCTACCACGTATATATATACACACGTCAATTCGAGATTATCTTTTTAGGTAATCGAGTAAAGTTATCTTTCTTCTGCATCGTCTTTATCAACCTCTAAATATTATCTATTATACATAGACCTCTTCCATTGATAGATGGCTTTGGCATAACTTCGTAAGTTTGAGGAAGCTCTTAATAATAATGGGCACATCTGTTATATGATGTAATATAGGTACTGATAGCTCATCACATACACATACACTTATCTTTTTACATGTAGACTTAACCATGTGTGCCTCAGCTAAAATGGCAGAGGCACTACAATAATGCGGCAATCCCAACAGCAACTTTTAACGTTGTGTGACCGCTGCGTATATCTAACCCACAAGCTGCAAAATATGTAAAAACACTGAATATATGCTTTAAAAAGCGTTCCTTTTACTTATTTAGTACATTCGCTGGCCCGTGCACTACATATAGGTCATTGCTATTGTCTTACTATTGTGTCTGAAAATCGGAGAGTGAAAGTATTAAAGCGATCAGCCGGCGCCCTGTGTTCCCTTTCTATATCTAAGTCACCCTCTAAGTACTCTATTGTGACTGACAGCACATCAGATGACCACGTAGTTTTTACAAATTACTGTGAAATAATATATCACCTCATTTAGTTTCGTAGGTATCGTGAGGGGCGTTTCTCATTTGTAATACGTGATTTATAGAATAAAAGTGACAAACGAGCACACAGTCCCAACTGATTGTTAGGGATTCCCGTATTCATCGCATAATGGATCGAAATGTAGATGCGCTGTCGCCCCTTAAGACTGGGATGGAATGCTTCGTTTGCAGTCACAAGGGTTTCCGGTTCTCTATAGTCACGGTTCAAATAGTCGCAAATCATTTATTGAATAGATGACAGTAGGAATTTATAAAAATCGGCAAAGGTTATACAAGCTTTAAAATCATATAATCATAGTATTATATTTATAGAGTATGTAAAACATATTCTAAAATATTTAAAAAGTGTGCTGCACAGCCAATAAATTAAAACGGCATCTAATAAAATTTAATGACGTCGAGTATAATTAATAGTAAAACAGGCAAGGTCAAACCACACAACTCGGATTTTCAATAGAATATTAACAATAATTTAACTTAATCTAATCAAAAAGTTTATTGCCGTGTAGTGGCGGTCAAGAATATCCACTACCCCATATCCTCCCGTGGGTGTCGTAAAAGGCGACAAAGGGAAACAGGCAGAAGATGGGCAGCAGCATCTTCCTGATAATAGCCAAAATTATAATAAAAAAACTGCGGTTGCCAACCCGCTCGCCAAGCGTGGCAACTATGGCAAATACCCCCTAATGACTAAAGCAACAAACAGACGGCCCCCAGTCCCCGGCGGCCCCGCTATTCCTGGCTACGGTGGCGACCACGGTAACGGCGGGGCAGGGGGTGCTAAGAATCTCCGGTGGAGGTTCGGTTGCCACCTTAGACGACTCGACCTGGCAACGTACAACGCACGCACCCTGAGGACTGACGAGAAGATCGTGGAGCTGGAAGAAGAGATAGACAAGTTGCGCTGGCATATTATAGGATTATCCGAAGTCCGAAGAGAGGGGGAGGACACAGTAATCCTCGAATCCGGCAACTTGCTCTATCACCGGGAGGGCGACCATCTGTCCCAAGGAGGTGTCGGATTTATCGTCCACAAGTCTCTCGTTAACAACGTTGTAAAGATCGGGAGTGTGTCGACGAGGGTTGCGTACCTTATACTCAGAATCACCAAACGGTATTCGCTGAAGGTCATACAGGTTTACGCACCAACCTCGGCACACCCCGATGAGGAGGTGGAGGAAATGTATGAGGATATCTCTAGAGCCATGCATTCCTCCAAAACCCAATATACGGTGTTAATGGGAGACTTCAATGCAAAACTAGGCACAAGAGAAAACGGTGAGCTGAAAGTAGGGAAATTTGGAATAGGGCAACGGAACCCAAGGGGCCAGCAGCTGGCCGACTTCATGGAGAAAGAGGGACTCTTTATGATGAACTCTTTCTTCCAGAAGCGGCCCCACAGGAAGTGGACCTGGTCGAGCCCCGACGGTTCGACAAAAAATGAGATTGACTTCATTATGACGACCAGACGACAACTGTTTAGTGATGTCTCCGTGATCGCGAGGGTGAAAACTGGTAGCGATCACCGAATGGTTAGAGGCACACTGAACCTAAACGTTAAGTTGGAGAGGTCTCGTCTAATGAAGTCAACGCTCCGTCCCCCTCGTGCTCTGTTCCAAAGTCCCGAAACCTTTCAGCTCGAGTTACAAAACCGTTTTCAGTGCCTAGAAGACTGCAATGAAGTGGACGATATAAATGACAAGCTCGTGGAAACTGTCCATGCGGTCGGAGCTAAGTTCTGCAAGACCCGCCGCAGAAGAACACAAAAACTCTCCGATCACACTCTTAATCTCATGGCTGTTAGACGGGAGATGAAGCTACATTCTTCAACAGATTTGACAGCATACAGGCAACTGAACAGACAGATCTCCAAATGCATGCGGCGGGACTTACGCAACTTCAATACAGCTCGTATTGAAGAAGCGATCGAGCGGAACCAAGGCTCCAAAGTCTTTGCCAGAGATCTGTCTGCCAGAAAGAGCCAACTGTCAAAGGTGAAGACGGAATGTGGCAGCATCGTTTCCGGGACACCTGAGATTTTGAGTGAGATTGAGAGGTTCTATGGGCAGCTGTACACGTCATCGTTGGAGCCACACGCAAGTGTGAGTAACGATCCAAGAGAGAGTCTCATCCGACACTATTCCGAAGATATCCCGGACGTCAGTCTGAGCGAGATTAGAATGGCTCTCCAGCACCTTAAAAACGGCAAGGCCCCAGGCGAGGATGGAATTACAGCGGAGCTTCTGAAAGCGGGTGGAAGACCGGTACTTGAAGTCCTTCAGAAGCTCTTTAATTCCGTCCTCCATGGTGGCATTACACCGGAGGCGTGGAGCAGAAGTGCGGTGGTCTTGTTCTTCAAGAAAGGTGACAACGCTCTCTTGAAGAACTACAGACCGATTTACCTTCTGAGCCGCGTCTACGTGCTGTTTTCGAGAGTCATTACGAATCGTCTCGCGCGCAGACTTGACGACTTCCAGCCTCCCGAACAAGCCGGTTTCCGAAAGGGCTTTAGCACCATAGACCACATACATACCCTTCGGCAAGTTGTACAGAAGTCCGAAGAGTACAATTTGCCACTATGTCTGGCGTATGTGGACTATGAGAAAGCCTTTGATTCCGTCGAAATTTGGGCGGTGCTGCAGTCCCTTCAGCGGTGCCAAATTGACTGTCGGTATATCGAAGTGTTGAAGTGCTTGTACAGTAGGGCTACGATGGCTATCCGAGTACAGAACCAGAGTACGAAACCTATCCAATTGCAGAGAGGTGTAAGACAGGGTGACGTCATATCCCCGAAACTCTTTACCGCTGCATTGGAAGACGTTTTCAAGCTTCTGGACTGGAAAGGATACGGTATCAACATCAATGGCGAATACATCACTCACCTTCGATTTGCCGACGATATAGTCCTTATGGCAGAATCGCTGGAGGGCCTAAGCACTATGCTCAATGACCTCAATAGTGTTTCCCAACGGATAGGTCTTAAGATGAACATGGACAAAACAAAGATCATGTTTAATGTCCATGTCACACCTATGCCGGTAGTTGTTGGGAGCACTAAGCTCGAAGTTGTTGACGAGTATGTTTACCTGGGACAAATAGTCCGACTAGGTAAGTCCAACTTCGACCGAGAGGTCAATCGACGGATTCAACTCGGCTGGGCAGCGTTCGGGAAGCTACGACACATCTTCTCGTCAGACATACCTCAAAACCTTAAAACGAAATTGTACAACCAGTGCGTGTTGCCAGTGATGACTTACGGAACTGAGACGTGGTCCTTCACTGCTGGCCGTATGAGGAAGCTCAAGGTCGCTCAGCGAGCTATGGAGAGGGCTATGCTCGGAGTTTCTCTGCGTGATAAACTTAGGAATGAGGATATCCGCAGTAGAACCAGAATAACCGACATAGCCCAACGAATTAGTAAGCTGAAGTGGCAGTGGGCCGGCCATATAGCTCGAAGAACCGACAACCGATGGGGAAGAAAGGTTCTCGAGTAGCAGCCTCGTACCGGTAGGCGAAGTGTAGGGCGTCCCCCCACGAGATGGAGTGACGACCTGGTAAGACATGCAGGAAGTCGATGGATGCAGGTGGCTCAGGACCGTGCTTTGTGGCATTCTTTGGGGGAGGCCTATGTTCAGCAGTGGACTTGTGAAGGGCTGTAATGATGAAATGATGAATCAAAAAGTTGCTTTGGCTTTTGAGAAATATTCTACTGATGTTCCTTTTTTGACAACAAAATCAATAAATTCTTCTCCTATTGTCACCGAATCATTGCTTAAACAAAACGTAAAGGCTTTTTCATATACATTTAAATTCCATATAGTAACGCCAAAAGATATCGCCAAATATTTTAAAATGATGGAGTTTTCCGTTAAAATTATTGCATTTATATTAAATACAATATCACCTTAACTAACCACTGTTTTTAATACAAACGTCGAATCTGACGTGTTTCTCGATTTATTTAAACATAGTAAAATCATACCTTTATTTAAACCTGGTGGTTAGTTAGACCCCTCCAATTTTGGACCAATTTTGAAAAAATAAATTTAGATCTAATGTTAAGTTTTTTTTTTAATATAAAAAACAAGGCTTCGCTCGACAACTGACGACGGAATTGAGCGTATTAAACATAATTTTTATGCATGGCATAATTCAAGTGATGCTTAGGGTATATTATGTGATCTTTCCAAGATCTTTGACTTGTATTACTATGAGACATTAATCAGGAAACAACAGTTCTATGGTGTCAATAACACAGCGCTTAAACCTATAATTTCATACTTAAGTAATAGAAATGGTGTCCCTCAAGCCCCAATTCTCTGACCATTACTATTTCTTGTGTAAATTAATGACTTACCTTTCATTATATTAATATACGTGGAAGATTCATGCTCAAAACACCTCAGTCGTTCCCGTGACCGTGGTTGCTATAAAGCATCAGAAAAGTCGAGAATTAAAAATTAATTATACGTAAAATTCGTCGCCGTGTGGTGGCGGTTAAGAATATCCTCTACCCTATATCTTCCAGTGGATGTCGTAAGAGGTGACAGTGGGAAACGAAGAGACGGCCCCCAGTCCCCAGTGGTCCCTCTAATTCTGGCTACGGTAGCGACCGTGGTAACGGTGGGGCAGAGGATGCTAAGAATCTCAGGTGAAGGTTTGGTTGCCAACTAAGACGACTCGACTTAGCAACATACAATGCACGCACCCTGATGACTGACGAGAAGATCCTGGAGCTGGAAAAAGAGATAGACAAGTTACGCTGGCATATTATAGCATTACTCGAGGCTCAGAGAGAGGGGGAGGACACAGTAATCCTCGAGTCCGGCAACTTGTTCTATCACCGGGAGGGCGACCATCTGTCCCATGGAGGTGTCGGATTTATCGTCCACAAGTCTCTCGTTAACAACGTTGTAAACATTGGGAGTGTGTCGACGAGGATCGCGACTTTATACTCAGAATCACCAAACGGTATTCGTTGAAGGTCATACACATTTACGCAACAACCTTGAGGAGGTGGTCGAAATGTATGAGAATATCTCTAAAGCCATGCATTCCTCCAAAATCCACTACACGGTGTTAATAAAAGACTTCAACGCAAAACAACTCAACAACAAACAATGAGATTGACTTCATTATGACGACCAGACGACAACTATTCAGTGATGTCTCAGTGATCGCGAGGATGAAAACTGGTAGCGATCACCGAATGGTTACACACTGAACCTAAACGTTAAGTTGGAGAGGTATCGTCAGTAGACAATATGAATGACAAGCTCATGGAAATTCTCCATGCAGTCGGAGTTAAGTTCTGCTAGACCTGCCGCGGAAGAACACAAAAACTCTCCGATTACACTCTTAATCTCATGGCTGTTAGACGGGAAATGAGGCTGAAGTCTTCAACAGATTAGACCGAATACAGGCAACTGAACAGACAGATCTTCAAAAGCATTTGGCAAGACCTATGTAATTTCAATACAGCTGGTATTGAGGAAGCGATCGAGCGGAACCAAGGCTCCGAAGTCTTTGGCAGAGATCTGTCTGCCAGAAAGAACCAACTGTCAAAATTAAAGACCGGGTGTAGTAGCATCGTTTCCGGAACACCTGAGGTTTTGAGTGAGATTGAGAGGTGCTATGGGCAGGTGTGAGTAACGATCCAAGAATAAGTCTTCTCCGACACTATTCCGATGATATACCAAACGTCAGTCTGAGCGAGATTGGAATGGCTCTCCAGCACTTTAAAAACGGCAAGGCTCCAAGCGAGGATGAAATTACAGCAGAACTTCTGAAAACAGGTGAAAACCGGTACTTGAAGTCCTTCAGAAGCGTTTTAATTCCGCCCTTCACGGTGGAACTACTCCGGAGGCTTGGAGTGCGGTGGTCTTGTTCTTCAAGAAAAGCGACAACTCTCTCTTTAAGAATTAGAGACCGATTTTCCTTCTGAGTCACATCTACGTGCTGTTTTCGAGAGTCATTACGAGTCGTCTCGCACGCTGACTTGACTACATCCAGCCTCCCGATTAAGCCGGTTTGCAAAAAGACTTTAGTACAATAGACCACATGCATACCCTGCAGCAGATTGTACAGAAGACAAAGCAAAATAATCTGCCACTTTGTCTTGTGTATGTGGACTATGAGAAAGCCTTTGATTTCTTATAAATTTGGGCGGTGCTGCAGTCCCTTCAGCGGTGCCAAGTTGACTGTCGGTATATCGAAGTGCTGAAGTGCTTGTACAGTGGAGGGACGATGGCTATCCGAGTACAGAACCAGAGTACGAAACCTATCCAACTGCAGAGAGGTGTAAGACAGGGTGGCGTTATATCCCCGAAACTCTTTACCACTGCGTTGGAAGTTTCGTTCAAGCTCTTTGACTGGAAAGGATACAGTATCAACATCTTTGGCGAGTGTATCACTCACCTTTAATTTGCCGACGTATAGTCCTTATGGCAGAACTGTTGGAAGACCTAAGCACTATGCTCAGTGACCCCAATAGTGTCTCTCAACGGATAGGTCTTAAGATGAACATGGACAAAACAAAGATCATGTTTAGTGTCCATGTCGGTAGTTGTTGGGAACAGTAAGTTCGAAGTTGTTGACGAGTATGTTTATCTGGAACAAATAGTCCAACTAGGTAAGCTCAACTTTGACCGAGAGTTTAATCGACGGATTCAACTCGGATGGCCAGTGTTCGGGAAATTACGACACATCTTCTTGTCAGGTATGTATACGTCAAAACCTGAAAACGACATTGTACAATCAGTGCGTGTTGCCAGTGATGACTTATGGATCTGTGACGTTGTCCTTCACTGCTAAGCCGTATGAGGACGCTTAAGGTCGCTCAGCGAGCTATGGAGAGGGCTATGCTCGGGGTTTCTCTGCGTGATAAATTTTGAAATGTGGATATCCGCAGTAGAACTAGAGTAACCGACATAGCTCAACGGATTGGTAAGCTTAAGTGGCAATGAGCCGGCCATATAGCTCGAAGAACCGACAACCAGGGGGGTAAAAAGGTAAGCGAAGTGTAGGGCGTCCCGCCACTAGATGGAGTTACGACCTGGTAAATATATCTATCTGAGTGCGTTGGACGGGTTTGTTCCTGGTCATGGTTGTGCTATTGTGCTAATATGATAGTGAATCCCAGAATTTGTGAGTGACTGTTGTCATTTTATTACTTTTCCTTATTTTTATAGATTTTCCCGTCGATAGCTGTTTTTATGTTGATTTTTCAACAACATAGGTACGGCAACGAATTTTGTTATTTGGATTTATTTGTGTTCTCATGTAAGTGGCGTATATAATGTCTTTATGAGAATAAATGTCTTTAAAACTAAACCTAAGACATGCAGGAAGTCGATGGATGCAGGTGGCTCAGGACCGTGCTTTTTGGCATTCCTTGGGGGAGGCCTATGTTCAGCAGTGTACTGGTGAAGGGCTTTAATGATGATGACGATGATGAAAAATCGTATATTTATTTTAATTTTATGAAAACAAGTGCAGACTATGTGGCTCGTTCAAATTTTGCATATAACAATATATGCGGACGTACTTTTACGACTTCTTAGTCAGCTACAAAGTACTCTTCACCATCTTTCTACTTACGTTTATTTAGGACACATTAGGTTCCATTTTATTGGTGCAATAAAGATTACGAGTGAGAGGTGCGCAGTTGTTTTACGTGCCGTCATATAACAGTTCCCAATTCGATAATAAAACGGTGAACATTGACACACATTATGATGACTGTGCCAATTTTCATTAGAGGAGCACGTGATGATTCTATTCCACATTGAATAAAATTTATTTAAGAACACGCTCTCACAGAACACTAGCGTAAAATAGCAGCTTCACGCTGTGATTCGTATGATAAGTGTAGATCTATACATAGTAGAGCCACACTGCAGCTATTTTATGGTTGTAGCACGAATGAATCAACTAGATCGGGGAATTACTATACACTCTTACAGAGTACCAGCGTAAAATTGCAGTTTAATCCTACTGTATTTCATGTGGTAAGTGTGAAGAACTAGAGACCTTTCCTGCTGGTAACGAGGTATTCCATTCCATCTTAGTCGTTAGGAGTGAAAACGCCTCTGCAGCTTTCTTTGTTTCTTTATCTGCGGGTGTCTATTTGGATATCATGTGGACTGTAAGTTCGTTTGCTAAGTTTTAATAAGAAAATACAATACAGAACTCATACTACTACGATTTTAAAGCATATTTCGTGATATTTAAGCCAGCCAGTAGATAATATTATGTCTTGAAGAGAATAAGTTGAATCCTGCAAGTCGAATTGCAATTTTTCGATTATGGATTCTTTATGATGCTTTAATTTATTTAAAACACATGTTATGATACTACAGAAACTTATTACCGTTATCGCTACAACCTATTAAAATAAACTAATAAACATAGGTATCCCCCATAGATTGATAGGGGGGATATTTGCTATGGCACATATGTTGCCACGCTTGGCAAGCGGTTTGAGAACCCTAGAAAATAATTAATTTTATTCAAAACTAGCGGCCCGTCCTGGCTTCGCCTAGGTGGGGTCTATTAATTTAACGTTATCAAAGACCATTTATTTTATATTTTTTTTTGGATTTCTCAAAAAACTTACTCCAAGCTTTTCGAATGAAGTATAGCCAAAATTACTCCTGGTATTGCTCTCTATCTTTGCGTGAAGTTTCATTATAATCGGTTCAGCCATTTCGAAGATTAGTCCAGTCAGACAAACAGAAAGACAGACCAAAATTTCAAATTGGTTATTCATTGATGTCTAACTGACTAGCAAATAACGCTATCAGACTAATAAAAGGCAGTTATTTCAATATTACAGACAGACACTTCATTTATATATGTATATAGAGAATAAAAAGTAATATTTAACACATATTGGGGCAGTGCGGTGGACACTTCTTTGCATTAAAAAACTACCTCATTAACGACTGATGGCCTGTGCCCAGGAGTGGGACGTGTATTAGCTGTGACTTTACTTTCTCTTACTATCAATTATACAACTCTGATTTGACAAATACTCCGTCCTGGGTATCCAGCCAGAAACCCACCGGACTTAAACAGTTTGTATATTGTACAGTTAATTACACGTGCATTTAGTAAACTAGATTACCTACCGAGGGCAAGTACTTTTTTATAACGTAAGATCTACGGATCAACAACAATCGCTACAAAAGACTTAAGTTTACATAACTTAACTTACTTTTGAGGCGATCGTTTTTTGAGGGACAAACACTTACAGAGTAAATATAACTAATTTTAAGCATGAATCTCTGATAAATAGTGATATTTTTAGACCTTTGGAGGCAAAGTGCGCTAAAGTTTCTGAACTCAAAGTCAAAATAAAATCTTTCATATAATTGGCTATGATATTATTAATACAGGAGACACTAGATGGTATTACTCTCCTTCGTGGGAAAACTCATTGCAAATTAAAATAATTAAAGAGAGAAACAAATATGTGATTGCCTGATGTTTCGGTGAAATCACCATAAATTATCTACTATCTTCAAATCAAAAAAATCGTCAAATCAAAAATGCTTTATTTCTCTTACATACCAGTTTTACCAACACATATTGATAATATATATATCTTGCTTCTTTGATTCATATATCTAGTTCAAGATTTTTTCATTGATTGCAAATTCTTCTACTGACTCTTGTGGAGTTATACAAAAATATATAGTTAATCTTTTCTGCACAAACAGTATTACATGGAAGTTTTACAGTATGGACACTAAATATTCCCTTTTCTCTCTTTTGATTTTAATATATTTCTAAATAACATAAAGAAGTGAACTGAATAATTTTTATACTAAACTAGCGACTCACCCCGGCTTCGCACAGGTGATTTTTAGTTCTCGACAACAGCGCTATGTCCCGGGTCCAATTGTAAATATAAACCATCAAGGGACCCATACAAATACATACAAAAAATTAATTAAAATCGGTCGATCCAGTTTCGAGTTTTAGCGAGACTAACCGACATCAACTGGTTTTTAATTAAAGAGATGTCATTCGTTATTCATTCTGGTTTTCGTAAAGCACGGGATATCTACATTCAGCTTGTTTACTAATAATTCAACATTTAATTTTTTTAAATCCGCCGTGTAGTGGCGTGTGTTCTTCTGTGGGTGTTGTAAGAGGCGACAGAGTGAAACTAAAAGAGGAGATAGGCAGCAATATCTTCTTGATAGTGATAGAAAAACTGCGCTCGAAACTACTAAAAACTTGCCAACTACCAAGCGTGGCAACTATAGCAAAATCTATCTTATAAGGCAACCTATGGGGAAGACACAGGTTAGTTCAGCAGTGGACTTCTCTTATAGGTTTGTAATAGAATGGAAAATCTTTTGATATAGCACGCTTAAATAGCTATAATACTGCTTTTATTTTGTCAATCCTAAAACAATGGGCCTTAGCATTAACAGACACTATTCTATGCCGTTATTTTACAGAATAAGGGAGAGAAACGAGCTCACAATCTACCTGATAGTAATTGGACGCTGGACGGCCCATAGACATCTATTCTCGGTTAAGGATCAAAATGCAGACGTATGAGGACTAACATGGAATGCCTCATTGTCAGTAAGAAGGGTCTCCAGTTCTCTACACTCACCATACGAAACAATTACGCGGCATATTGATTACAATGATAATTTTACTTTTTAGTATTTTTTATTATTGTTAATATTTTATATTATTCTAATATAATTATATAACATTGATGACAAAAATTTTTCGCTATAAAAATACGCAAGGAATATAAAATTTGCGGTGTAACTGCTAATCAATAAAGTATAAGTATGTGTGTCATGGCGTTTGATCCATATAGATAAGTAGCTATTCTGCGCGAGTTCGACCGCGTGTAATTTCGGGTTTTAATTATTTTGCGCGGAACCCTAATTATTTTTCTAAAATCACAACTGATATCTGCCAGTGAAAGTCCCGTTGAAATCCGTCTATCCATTTCAGAGATTAGCCGGAACAGATACAAAAATTTTAAAAATTGTTTTTTTTTGTTATAAATACCGCATAATATACCTTCATATTATGGATTAGTAAAAAGCTGTTATTTTGACCTTACAAACAGACACTTCAATTTTATTTATTTGTATATATGTAGTTTTGCAACGAGTGAAATAAAGATAAGGATATGTATAGAAGATAGGTAGCTAGTAATATCTTAGTATATTCACCAAATAGAATGGTATATTTTATTGTTCAATATTCATTGGCGGGAATGTAGAGATAAATGTGAAATTTTTACCGCGCGTTTTAAATTTATATTCCTCTTTAAAATTCAGTTGTTTAGAATATTACAAATTTTCGTCATGCAGCGATGGAGCGAATTTTATAGAGAAATGTATGCGTGTGATGATCTTAGTGAGGGATCCGGGGATGACGCCGTGACTGGTACGCCAGACCCGGACCTCGATGACACTGAGGTCATCAGTATGAAAGAGATTGAACGTGCGATTTGAAGTTTGAAATGTGGTAAGGCTGCGGGACTAGACAGAGTTACTGCTGAAATGGTCAAGTATGGTGGGCCTCGCGTCTGGGACAGCTTTCGTCTGCTGTGCAATTTGTGCTGGCGGACGGGGAATGTCCCGGATGATTGGCGATCCGCAGTCATTGTGCCTTTATATAAAGGTAAAGGTTCACATTTTGACTGCGGGTGCTATCGTGCGATCAGCTTGACCAGTTTAGCAAGTAAAGTTTACTCGAAGGTTTTGACACGTAGGATGCAAGAGAAATCGGAAAGATTTCTATGGGAGGCACAATGCGGATTTAGACCTGGAAGAGGATGCACGGATCAAATGTTTTCTCTCCGCATGATCACGGAAAAGCTTCTCGCTGCTAACCAGAAGATTTTCTGTGCTTTTGTGGATCTTGAGAAAGCATTTGATAAGGTTGTAAGGAAGAAAATGTGGGAACTGTTGCCGGGGTATGGTGTGGATGGTCAATTGCTAAGGGCTGTGCAGTCTCTTTACTATGACTGTAAAGCCTGTGTGCGGGTAGGGCTTGATTTGTCACCCATGTTTAACGTCGAAACGGGCGTAAAGCAAGGTTGTGTCATGTCTTCCTGGCTGTTCATACTGTATCTCGACAGCTGTTTACAGAAGCTGAAAGATAGTTGTTTGGGTGTGAAATTGGGTGACATTAAAGTAAATTGTCTGCTGTATGCTGATGATGCAGTGCTTATTGCACCATCAGAGGCAGAACTGCAGGCATTAGTCACGTGTATGAAAGAGGAATGTGAAATTAAAGGTCTCCGTTTGAATGCTAATAAAACTAATGTTCTGGTATTTGAAAGGCACGAAGAGAGAACGAAGTGTGAAATATGGGTAAATCAGGAATGTCTAGAACAGGTAAATGAAATTGTATACTTGGGGAGTGCTTTTAGCCGGGATGGAAGATGTGATTTAGATGTGGACAGGCGTGTCGCTGCCGGGAACAAAGTCAATGGTGCCCTGGCTGCGTTAGTCAAAAGGCAAGGCGTAGCGAAGAGTGTACGCCTTGCAATACATAACGCAGTGTTGGTACCGACTTTGTTATATGGCAGCGAAACCTGGGTATGCCAGAAGAAGCATAAAAGTAAGTTGAATGCAGTGGAGATGCGATCTCTTCGCAAAATGTGCGGCGTTACCATGGCCGACCGAAAGCGAAACGAAGAGATTCGCAATATGGCAGGTTTGAAAGATGACCTTATCACAAAAATTGATAAGGGCGTGCTTCGGTGGTTTGGGCACATTGAGCGAATGAGTGAAGACCGAATGGTGAAGAAAATATATAGCGCGAAAGTTAATATTAAAAGGTGTCGAGGTAGACCGAGACTAACTTTCGAAGACCATGTGAGCAAATTGCTCGAAGAGGGTAGGGTCAAAAGTACTCGGATACTTAGACGTGCATGCATGAAGAAGATAATGAATCTGAAAGAAGCGAAAGAGGTATGTAAGGATCGTGACACTTGGCGATCTGTTCTCTCTGGCTACCCCGTCAGGGATTGTGCGTGAAGATAAGTACAAATTTTAGTTTTAATAAAAGTAACAACATAAATGAACACTCACGTCTGTCCCAAATTTTTCCATCAGTTTCTTTCATAACTCTTTCAATTAGTACTTTAGCATACAGTTTTCCCACAATGCTAAGTAGGCTGATACCACGGTAGTTTTTACAGTCCTGCTGCGATCCTTTTCCTTTATACGAGTATATTGGGACTATCACGGCTTTGCACCACTCTCCCGGTGCCCGCTTAAGTTCCCAACATAAATAAACCAGGTGTACAGCAAGTCTGCCATCACTCCTTCTCCAGCCCTTGGCATTTCGAGAGATACACTATCATATCCGGCTGACTTACCTGCTTTCATACTTTTCGTTGCTTTCATTATTTCATCTATACTTCCTACCTACCTATATCTCAATCTATTTCCTCTTCTTTCGGAATTTCTGTTGCACTTAATTCAAATATTTCATCACTCATAAACACGCTTTCAAAATATTCCTTCCATCTCCTTAAACTCGAAACTTCGTCATTCAGAATACAGCCATTCTGGTCTCGTACAGCATTGATTCTAGGCTGTTTTGAATGTCCCCTGGTAGTTCTTAGGAGTTTCCAGAACATTTTAAAATTTTCCTGGAATTTATCCGATATTCTTCTATCATTCATATCCGTGGTTTCTTGCTTTTTCTTTTCAACTACTTCTTTTACCCTCTTATTTTGATGTTTAAAGACTGCCTTCTTTCTTTCAAATTCATCACCCATATTTCTAGAATTACTAACCTTGGTTGCTAGTAAATCTAGCCATGCTTTCTTCTTTGCTTCAATTTCCATCCATATCTCATCATTCCACCATAACATGTTATTTTTCCTTTCATTCGTTCTCTTACTTAAACCACATAATTCGATAGCCATCAAACCTTTCTTGACATTATACTTCACATTTTCCAAGATTAAATTATTCATACACAATTCATTCATACCACTTATATTTTCTCTCAGTCTTCATTTGAACTTCTCTGTCTTGAGTCACAACCCTGTTTATTCTAAGTCTATGGGCACAACATTCGCTTACTATACAGTGGATTATACGCTCGTTTGTCACGCTTATTCTTTTTTTACAGACCCTTTACTCGAATCGAGTCATTCCATCTTGGTCCTCAGGGATGACAACTTGATTTTTAATCGACGACTGATGTATATGTCTTTGGGACATAGCATCTACTTAACATCAGGTGCTGTGTACTCGTTTGTCATCCTTATTTTATATAAAATGCAAATATAAAATAAGTATATTTAACCTTTGCATTTTTAATCAAATCTCGCTGCTACTGCGTATAAATTACGTTTAATGCGCAACAACGCGTGTGGAGGGCTCTTTTACGACTTCTCCTTTGTCAGCACTAAAACACTTCAGCTCGGCTCACGTTTGCTTAACGCACATTTAGTGTTTCGTTTTATACGCATATAAAGATTAGAATAGGTGCGTAGCCATTCTGTGTGCCACCATAAAGTAGATTGCAATTCTGCAAATGACGTAAATTCATCAATTTTTTACGTGGTAGAGCCACTATGCAGCTATATTATTGTAACATCACGAATGGGTCGGCTCGATCGGGGAAGGGCCACGCTTTCACATAATACCAGAGTCAAATAGCAGATTAACGTTGCTGTGTTTGATATGGTGAGTGTAGAGAACCGGAGACTCTTTTAACTGGAAACGAGGCATTCCATCTTAGTCCTCAGGGGTAACAACGCATCAGCCGATTCTTAATCGAAGATAAATGTAGATGTCTATGGGGCACATTATCCACTTACCATCAGGTGGACTGTGTGCATCGATATATTTGTAGTACGCACTAGATTTCGCATTCCGAACATTTACTATGTTCAACTGAACTGTACTGCAATCCGTACACTAAACTAAATAGGTATTGAGTAAGTTGAAGATTTGTGCATTCCATAAGATAATTATTATTACATTTTATTTAGAAATATGTTTGTGTAGATTAAAATAACAGTATTTTATATTAAATTCTTATATATATTTTATATTCAATTCTTATATTTATTTTATATTAATAACTTATTTTATATTAAATTAAAGTCTTCGCGCATGCTCGACTCTAATATCTCCCGCGCATGCGCGAAGACAGAGCAGCGAACAATTTTTGTTTGGAATGGCTTCTCTAGTACGTAGTACATATAACTCAATGACTGTATGCTATTTTGTCACGCACGTAAAAAAATCATTATATCCTATAAAAGTTTACTGCTGAACATCGGCTTTCCACATAGATTTTTATTTATTTTAACAACGCAGTTATTCTGAGTTGTTATCAGGAAGATGCTGCTGGCCATCACCTGATGGATGTTCTTACACCGCCACTACAAGGTTAATGTTAATGACATACTCGTACATGTGTCGCACTAGATGGTTTCTTACTAGATGTTCGGACTTCTTTTCTGCCGTCTGGTTCAACATACTCTTACCTAATTCTGCCGCCAAATAACAGTGCTTGCACTACTTTATTCCGTAGTATAATAACTGGTGGAGAGGTATTCCATCTTAGTGATCATAGGTAGGTTGGTGGCTCCATGGCGCAGTGGCTTAGCAATGAGTTGTTGCGCTGGGTGCCGCGGGTTCGAATCCCGCACGGAGCAAGTATCTGTATGGCCTACAAATACTTGTTCCGGGTCTGGATGTTTGTCCTTGTGCAATTTATGTTTGTAAACTGCCTCCACGATACAAGAGCAAATCCTAGTGTGGGGGTAGTGTTATTTAAAAAAAGAATATCTGAAAAAATAGGTGACAACACGTACAGACGCGTTCCCACCTAGCTTTGTTTATTTAAATTTGGCTGCAGGTGTCTAGGGGCTGCAGTAGTCATTTACCATTTGCAGTATTCATCTATTTATATTGATTGAAACTTACTTTAGGATTTATATCGCGTTTAATTAAGTTTATTTAACCTATTTTTAATTCCTGACGTTTCGGGTGATTTACAGCACCCATGGTCATGGAGGTAACTGAGGTGTTTGACGTCCTGATGTTTAGTTAGCTCAACTTCCATCAAATTTTAAATATTAATTTCGATCCGGCTAAACGCAAAACGAGTTTACAGTATCTTTAAGTCTTGCAGTGGTGTGCTTGGGTATGGATTTAATGTTATTGATTTTGCACACTCCTACAGAATACCAGCGTAAAATAGCAACATAATGTTGTCGTGTTTAGTATAGTATCCAGATCCGAAGACCCTTTTTACTCCTTTGATTCTCTAACGTCGCCACCACTTGAGTACTTACAAATAGAGGCATAAATATGATATTGGAGCAGTCAAAATAATGTTTTTTTATATTTGAAGTGTGGGATTTAAAGCCTTAAAAGTAAAATATTTGTCCATTTGCGAATTTAATTTAGCTCCTGTCCTTTTGAAGGAATTCCTTCGTGAACCCATAATATTTCAGCAACAACTTTCGTTCGCAATACTCGTGCTTTGTTCACATGCACGTTTTACTTGACTGAATTTCCATTTGTCCATTTTTGTGTCCATACGATAAATTGCGCTGTGTTAACGTAACAAAGGTATTTGGTAGAATACACTGGTTATGCAGGCATTCTTAAATAATATGCTATTTCCGATACAGTATTGACAGCTCCGTGGGTAAAGTATTGGGGTTGCGGGTTTGAATTTGTATAAACCACAAATAATTTTCCTAGGACTGAATTTTTGTTTTCGTGTAATTTCTGTACGAAAATTTCTACTAGTAGTACTTTGCTATAGTTGTAGTTAGCGTTAGTAACGTTTCGGATACTGTTTTGAATAAAACTAATTTTATTGAATTTCATTTATTTATTTTTAGTTTCTGATATTTCGAGTGCTATGTATGAATATACATCACTCAATTAACAGTTTGAATATAAAATAAATAAGATTTAATCGTTTATATTACTAGTAGAATACAAATGAAAACACATGATATACCTTACATTTTTCATAAACATAGAAATTCACAAAATAAACTGACATAATTTTGTCTTTGTTTTGTTTTGTTTGAATTTGTCTTAGTATTACTTTTATCCGCATTATTTAGTATTTGGTCCAGGACCTTCTGGACGCAGGTTCTTAAGACGAAGGTATTTTCAAAAATAGTAGTAAATTAAACTTAGAAATGACTTTTTAATAAGTATTGTCTGTAATCTACATTAAATGAAAAGATATCTATTTCTATTTGCAGTACCACAGAGTTCTCACTGTCATATTACGATTTGTTCAAGCGCGGCAAGTGATTAGAACGGGTCAGGAAATATAAATTTTCTCGAAATCAATAAGTTGTTTTCCCAGTTCCAGAAGTTTCTCGTGCCACGGCCAACGTTGTAGCAATTTGTACAGCCGATATTACAAAACCTAACGACCTTAACCATTTGTAAATAAGCGTTATTTGATTTTTTTTTAAATATATGTTCCTAGCGTTCCAGCTTTATTGCATCTCTGTAGCAATATATATATATACCTAATTGTATAAAACATTATATTGTAAATGAATGTTTAAAACAAAAAAGTCCCGCTGGGTTTCTTGATGGATTTTCAAATGACAGAAGTGTCTGTCCGAACCAGTGGTAAACCTTAAATGACTTTCAATTATATTCTTGTAATATGTATTGAATAAAAATTATTGTAATCCATTCTAAAGCAACATAGTTAAAAAACCAATCTGTATTAAAAAGTGGTAGAAATATGTCCAAATAAAAGGTTACCAGAATTTTAGAAAAAACTTTAGAGGGTATATCGGGAATTCCATGACTACTATTCCCTCCACTCCATCATCAGACCACCAGACGCTCGAATGGTTTACACCTCTTTGTTGTCGATTTACCACGTATTCAAACCAAATGGTTTGATTTGTCGTTCCACGGGTGGACAAACTAGTTTTTTTTATAGAATAAGGGTGACAAACTCACACGCAGTCCACCTAATGGTAAGCGAATACTGTGAATCAAAATGCAGATGTGTTGTCACCCCTTAGTACTAAGATGGAATGCCTCGTTTCCAGTTAAATGGTCTCCGGTTCTCTACACTCACCATACGAAACACAGCACAGCAGCATTATGCTGCTATTTAACAATGGTATTTTATGAGAGCGTGGTCCTTCCACGGTGGAGCTGACCCTACAACTAATGCTACAAGAACTCTACCATTTAAGATTAATTATTAAATATAACAAAATACATAAATTTCATTGTTCTACGAGGCGAACGCGGTTAAATCCGTAAAGTTAGCTTTATTTAACAATTATGATATTAATATCCATTATGATAGGCGTGAACCAAGCATCGCCACGTACTACGTGAATACGAGTATCTTTCCGGGTCATTAACCCCACCGCCGTTACTCGCTGATGATATGATCAGTGGAAAACGGCGCATTTAAAATTCTAGTGACGCTATTACATTGTTATTACTCCCTTGAACCACAACAGTTAACTTTTAAAATAATTTTGTTAGGAGAGTTCACGACAGTGCCGTTACCGTAACAGTATAGTAAAGTTCACAGCTGAATATAGGCCGGCCCCATAGATTGCCTCATAGGGGGGATATGTGATATAGTTGCTACGCTAGGCAAACGAGTTGGCAAACGTAGTTTCTTTATTTTGAGTTGTTACTATAAAGACACTACTGCCCATCTCCCGATTTGCTTCTCTCTATCACCTATGGGATGATATCACACAGAGGGGTAGGTAGAGACTACGGACTTCCAAACGGCACGATCGTGATCACACCTCTCGCCTCGTTTACATCCATATACCTACGCATATATGTTCAGAACAGTAATTTTGTATTGTATTATATTGTAAATTAATATTTAAAAGAAAATTCCCGCTGGGTTTCTTGCTAGTTCTTCCTAGGACAGAAGTTGTCTTCGGAACCAATGCTTAAACTACTTTCAATCAGTATCCTTGTAGTCTGTATTTAATAAAAATGATGAAATTCTATTCTATTCTGCAATTGTCGAATCAAAGGTCAGATGCGTTTCCACCTCTAAGATGAAATCCCTTGTTTCCGGCAAAAAGGGGTCTCCCGTTTTCTACACGCATCATACGAAACAGCATTAAGCTGCAATTTTACGCTGGTATTTTGTGAGACCGTGAGCCAATCGTGCTACAATTATAATGTACAGCATGGCTTTTCTTCTTTGGATTATTGATCAAATATAACAAAATACACGAAACGTATTGTGCCTGTAATGCGGCTAAAAGATCAAGACGTTAAGTTGAATGCCGGTACTTAAGTAAAGGGCAAGTCGTTTAATTAGCCGGCTAATAAAACCTTCGGGTAGGATATATGTAATATGGTCAGGGGTAATGTCGGAAAAACAGTCATGTTTTTTTAAAGTCTTTATAAAAAAACTTAAGGTTAAACCGGTAAAATTTCCGTTTATTATCAAATTATATTAATATTATCATCAGACAGATTTTCGATCTACACAGGACAGGATTACAGTGGCCGTGTGAATGCACGAGCACAGGTGCACTCTCTATTCCTTCACTCTCGTAGTCTGATGGGACGGTAATTCTCCTGTTGAGATATCAAGCGCAGAACCAACTTAATCACGTGCTTTTCGCGGCACGGCGGTGTAACAACCCTAACCTTTTGAATTCGGGTTAATAGTGAGAAGTTTTTGACGATAACCCCAATAATTAATTAATGGCGCGACCCGAGATTCGAATTCAGAACTTCATGATCAGCAACTGCGTTTTCGACTACTAGACTATCGAGGCAGTCGGGTAGTTTGCGTTAATATCTCTATTAGATCTGTGAATATGGCTAAGAGTTACGTCAGAAAGTCAGTCATATTATATATATATATATATATTTGTCGTTAAAACTCCCCTTCGTATCACATGAATGATTATGGCAACACTGATTTCTGACCTTGCATTACCGAAAAATGAAACCTGATTACAAGTTTGCGTGTTGAGGTTGCTTTAGTGATACGAGTCTTTAATTTAAACATGGCGTTTGTGTTATGATACGTGACATAGAATAATGTCTTAATATCTTGATGTTACTTAATAGGCAATTGTTTTCTATTTTGAAACCGACATAGCCTAACGGATTAATAAGCTGAAGTGGCAATGGGCCGACCTTATAGCTCGAAGAACCGACAATCGAAGGGGAAAAAAGGATTTTGAGTGGCAAATTCGTGCCAGTAAGCGAAGTGTACGGTGGCCTCCCAGTAAATGGAGTGACAACCTAATAAAATATACAGGAAATCGATGAATGCAGGTGGCTCAAGTGCTTTGTGACGTTCCTTGACCGATGTTCAGCAGTGGAATTGTGAACTTTTTCACTGGACTTTTTTGTATTTTAGCTATCAACTTCTTTTTATTTTTTCCTATCCATGTGTAGGAATAAATTTACAATAAAATACGGGGCCAGCAGCTGGCTGACTTAATGGAGAAAGAGGGGCTCTTTATGATGAACTTTTTCTTCCAGAAGCGGCCTTACAGGAAGTGGACCTGGTCGAGCCCCGACGGTTCGACAAAAAATGAGATTGACTTCATTATGACGACCAGACGACAACTGTTCAGTGATGTCTCCGTGAAAACTCGTAGCGATCACCGAATGGTTAGAGGCATACTGAACCTCAACGTTAAGTTGGAGAGGTCTCGTCTAATAAAGTTAACGCTCCGTCCCCCTCGTGCTCTTTTCCAAAGTCCCGAAACCTTTCAGCTCGAGTTACAAAACCGTTTTCAGTGTCTAGAAGACTGCAATAAAATGGACCATATGAATGACAAGCTCGTGGAAACTGTCCATGCAGTCGGAGCTAAGTTCTGCAAGACCCGCCGCAGAAGAACACAAAAACTCTCCGATCACACTCATAATCTCATGGCTGTTAGACGGGACATGAAGCTACATTCTTCAACAGATTTGACAGCATACAGGCAACTGAACAGGCAGATCTCCAAATGCATGCGGCGGGACTTACGCAACATCAATACAGCTTGTATTGAAGAAGCGATCGAGCGGAACCAAGGCTCCAAAGTCTTTGCCAGAGATCTGTCTGCCAGAAAAAGCCTACTGTCAAAGCTGATTACCGAGTGTGACAGCATGGTTTCGGGGCACCTGAGATTTTGAGTGACATTGAGAGGTTCCTTTGGTAGCTGTACACGTTATCGTTGGAGCCCCACGCAATTGTGAGTAAATATCCAAGAACATATCTTAACCGACACTATTCCGATGATATTCCGGACGTCAGTCTAAGCGATATTAGAATGGCTCTCCAGTAACTTAACAACGGTAAAGCCCTAGGCGACTAATTACAGTAGGGCTTCTGAAAGTGGGTGGAAAACCGGTACTTAAAGTCATTCAGAAGCTCTTTAATTCTGTCCTCCACTTTGGCACTACACCGGCACTACACTACTACTGCGTGGAGCAGAAGTGCGGTGGTCTTGTTCTTTAAGAAAGGTGACAATGCTCTCTTGAAAAACTACAGACCGATTTCCCTTCTGAGCCGCGTCTACGTGCTGTTTTCGATACTCATTACGAATCGTCTCGCGCGCAGACTTGACGACTTCCAGCCCCCCGAACAAGCCGGTTTCCGAAAGCGCTTTAGCACCATAGACCACATACATAACCTTCAGCAAGTTATACAGGAGTCCGAGGAGTACAATTTGCCACTATGTCTGGCGTATGTGGACTATGAGAATGCCTTTGATTCCTTCGAAATTTGGGAGGTGCTGCAGTTCTTTCAGCGGTCCCAAGTTGACTGTCGGTATATCGAAGTGCTGAAGTGCTTGTACAGTAGGGCTAAGATCGCTATCCGAGTACAGAACCAGAGTACGAAACCTATCCAATTGCAGAGAGGTGTAAGACAGGGTGATGTTATATCCCCGAAACTCTTCACCGCTGCATTGGAATTTTCAAGCTTCTGGACTGAAAAGGATACGGTATTAACATCAATGGCGAGTACATCAATCAACTTCGATTTGCCGATGATATAGTCCTTATGGCAGAATCGCTGGAGGACCTAAGCACCATGCTTAATGACCTCAATAGTATCTCCCAACGGATAGGTCTTAAGATGAACATGGACAAAACAAAGATCATGTTTAATGTCCATGTCACACCTATGCCGGTAGTTGTTGGGAACACTAAGCTCGAAGTTGTTGACGAGTATGTTTACCTGGGACAAATAGTCCGACTAGGTAAGGCCGACTTCGACTGAGAGGTTAATCGACGGATTTAACTCCGCTGGGCAACGTTTGGGAAACTACGACACATCTTCTCGTCAGACACCTCAAAACCTTAAAACGAAATTGTACAACCAGTGCGTGTTGCCAGTGATGGCTTACGAATCTGAGACGTGTTCCTTCACTGCTGGCCGTTTGAGGAAGCTCAAGGTCGCACAGTGAGCTATGGAGTGGGCTATGCTCGGGGTTTCTCTGCGTGATAAACTTAGAAATGAGGATATCCGCAGTAGAACCAGAGTAAGCGACATAGCCCAACGAATTAGTAAGCTGAAGTGGCAGTGGGCCGGCGATATAGTTCGAAGAACCGACAACCGATGGGGAAGAAAGGTTCTTTAGTGGCAGCCTCGTACCGGTAGGCGAAGTGTAGGGCGACCCCCCACGAGATGGAGTGACGACCTGCTAATACATGCAGGAAGTCGATGGATGCAGGTGGCTCACGATCGTGCTTTGTGGCATTCCTTGGGGAAGGGCCTATGTTCAGCAGTTGACTTATGAAAGGCTTTAATGATGATGATGATGATGAAAATATTACAAAATTTCATTTACAAAACCTTGAAAGAAAACCTAGCTTATTCAAAAAACAGTTGTAAAATTTGCTAGAACTTCAAAAAATTTTATTAATTATCCACAATAAATCGAGTAAACTAATACCATAACAAATCAAATATCAATTGACTACATTCTTTAATTATCAAATATAAAATAGTAAAGAAAATTACACAATTATCCAATTTAAATCAACTATAAATAATAATAAAATATGTAATGGCTAATTATCTTCTTCTTCTCTATGTATAAAAATCAATTGTTGTTCGTTAGTCTCGCTAAAACTCAAAAAAAGTCGACCGATTTTGATGAGATTTTTGTGTGTGTTTGAATGGGTCCCTAAATAGTTTGAATTCACATTTGGACCCAGTAATGGAGGTCCAGAAATCACCCGTCCGAAGCTGGGACGAATCGCTGGTATGTTATGAAAAGCAATTTACAGTACTAATTTCTGCGGCATTTAATATTATTTCTTATTTCTTTGTTTTTTTGTCTGTCTCGTAACTTATGGTGTTAAAGTTAACATGTTGTTCCTCTCTATTGCACGCTGTACGACGTGAAGTTTGTTTGTTATGGTTTTTGTTAGTGTTTAGCTTTGACAGCCACGGGGTACTGTTTGTAGAATAATTTAGAAGAGAAGAAGAGATTTTTACTAGAAGCAATTTTTATTTTGAGGTCGATTTCAAGATTCTCTGATACTGGCGAATATTTCATCTAAGAATTTACTCAGTTCATGAACTCTATCCTCCGCGTCAACTAGATATGACATGTGGTTATCAACAAAAATAAGATGCTTTAAAATTTGTGAACATTCCGAAGAAGAATTAACTCTATTCATAAACTCAGTTTTCGGCATTAACTAGTTAGAATTAATGAAACTGTCGTAGATAAAATAATACAAAAATCATCTACATTAATTAAACCATACTGAAAGTATCAGCCTTCATACCTCTGTTACTTAAAACGGATGTAACAAATTTATCCCCGTGACCATTGCAGCATGCAAAACACGCGAAATGTCGGGAATTAAAAACAAGCTACGCATGGTAGAGTCACGCTGCAGCTATATTATGATTGTAGCACGGATGGGTCACCTCAACCGGGGTAGGACCACGCTTTCATAGAATTCCTACGTAAAGTAGCAGCTTATTGCTGCTGTGTTTCGTATAATGATTGTAGGGAACCGAACACCCTTTTGACTGGAAAAGAGGTATTCTATCTTGGTCCTCAGGGGTGACAACTTATCTGCATTTTGATTCTTAATCAAAGATAAGTGTCCTTGAGCCACAGCTTCAACTTACCATTAGGTGGAATGTGTGCTCCTTTTTCTCCCTTATTCTATAAAAAAGTTAAATTAAAGGCCATAAAGTCCGTAAAAGTAGTTTTTGAATCCTATGTTTTTTTATTTAATATATTCAGGTTGACCCACGATATTTTTCTTCACAACCCAGCGCGCGGTAATAATTTATTTTTATCAACATCATCATCGTTACAGCCTTTTACAAGTCCACTCTCCCAAGGAACACCACAAAGCACGGTCCTAAGCCATCTACATCCATCGACTTCCTGCATATCTTTGTCGCAATGTGCGATGGTGAACTGAGTGGTTGGAATTAGTCCGAACAATTCCTCAAAGCACTCCCCGTGATAGATGCGATCAAATACGCAAAGAGATGCAACATCTCTACGCAGTGCCAGTGAGTCAAGCCGATCGGAAAGAACTCGTTAGTCGACCATTCGAACCGCTCTGCGCTGGATGCGTTCAAGCGGAAGAAGCTAGCACTGGGGAGCCCCTGCCCAGAGGTGGGAACAGTGATGGCAACAGTGCCGGCATGAAATACTGTCCCGCTCTGCTGAGCACGCCAAGCTTGTTAGAGGCCAATTTGGCCTTCTCTTCCAAGTTGTTGTTTGTCAATCTTTATCTGTTATTTTATCTATTATAAGCCAGTATTCTTCACTTCACTACTGTCCCATCTGATGGTATGTGGTGATGCAGCCAAAGAGAGCTGAACGCACTCAATTAGCTTTATTTAACTTTTGCAGTAAATTAAAGCACGATCTCGACATTCGAATAATTCAATAACAAACAATGAAAATAAAATAAAACTTTTGTCGCATATCGGAATCAACTTAAACGTATGAAAATTTTACGATTCTATCCTCTTTGCTGAAGCACTCGTTCGAATTTATACCCACAGGTTTATTTAAGACGCTCATTTTATTTCATCATAAAAGTTTGAGTAACAGGTATTGTAAAAGAACTCGCATTTTAATAAAATACCTTTTTTTTAGTAAGGGACAACGAGGACAGATCACATCTAAATGTAAAAAGTTATAAATATTCGTTTTTCAGACATTTTTAGACGGCTCCATGAGGTAGTGGCTTAGCAATGAGTTGCAACGCTTGGGGTCGCGGGTTTGAATCCCGCACGGAACAAGTATTTGTATGGCCTACAAATAATTGTTCCGGGTCTGGATGTTAGTCCTTTTGCAATATATGTTTGTAAACTGCCTCTACGATACAGGAGAAAATCCTAGTGTGGGGGTAACGTTTTTCATTTAAAGTTTAAAGTTTCAATACTCGTATAGGTGTACTGCAGTAGATAAGGAAAATATTTTTTTTGGAATAAGGTTCTCAAACGATCGGTCTACTGTGTACTTCTACCCTCGAGAACTAAGATGAAATGCCTTGTTCAACTAGGGAACATGAATAAAATAGGCGACTCACACGATAGGCAAAATTGTATATATAAATGATAAAAATACAAAATTATTTGGTGGCGATCGTGTCGCGAGCTATCGGCGAGAGCCGGTCTTAGGCGCGGTGATGAGAAACCCCCCACACTTCACATACTCCCCGCGAACACCTTCGGTGCTGTCGTAACGGCGCCAAAATACTCCCGGCGCTGGAAAGCTTAACAGCTTTTAAGATCTTCCAACTCATCGGGCTTCGGTAGTAGGACGATTCTATTTAGGGCGCGCCGCACAATTCCTCTTGCAATGTCTATAACTGCGACGCGTGTCAATCCGTCAGTTTCCGTGAAGAGTCTTCTTACACGTCCGAGACGCCAATTGGAGCGCTTTCCTCTTTCAAGAGGACTAGGTCGTCAATTTGTAGGCTCTCTTTGGACTTCGTGCGCCACTTCGTCCTCACTTGCAGCTCCGCAATGTACTCGTGGCTCCAGCGTCACCAAAAGTGTTGCTTAAACTGCTCGATGCGCTGGAATCTGTCGAGACGATTGGCATTAGCGGATTGTAGACGTGGAGATGGCAGCGAGCTTAGTGGTCTACCAATTAAAAAGTGGCCCGGAGTTAAGGGATAATAGTCAGTGGGAGAGGAACTTAATGGACATAGGGGGCGGCTATTTAAGATGCATTCTATTTGTGTGAACAAAGATGACAATTTCTCATAGGTTAGGGGCGTAGTCCCTAATATCCTAGCCAGGTGGAATTTGGCTGACTTTACACTGGCCTCCATCAAACCATTGAGGTGAGGAGCGTATGCAGGCGAGAAACGCCTTCATTAGTGGCAAAATCAGCGATAGTTTTGGGATTAACTTCAAAAAAACTCTTTAAGTTCCTTTGAAGCAGCAACAAGGTTTCCACCATTGTCGCAGAATATCTGCTTTGGTAGCCCTCTCCGTGAAAAAAAGCGTCTTAAAGTTAATATAAAAGCATCTTTGGACAGCTCACTAACAGCCTCCAAATGGATGCACTTATACCTAAAACATATGAAAATACACAAATAACATTTTGTAATTTTACAACCACGACCTTTGCGATCCGTGATCATAAATGGCCCAGCGAAATCAGTCCCTACTGTAATAAAAGGAAAGTCGGGCATTAGTCTTTGAGCAGGTAGGTTGCCCATTATGGTTTTCATAGACTGACCCTTAAAACGCCTACATACGGTGCAATTATGCACAATACGTCTAGCCAGACTTCTTCCACTAATGGGCCAAAACGCGTTATAATAGAATCCAGTAAGGCTTGGAGCCCTAGATGTAGAAGCCGTACGTGTTCTTGTTGGAATAAAAGTTGAGTAAAATGGTGTTTAGAGCTTAACAACATGGGATGCTTCATATCGAAACTATATTCAGAAGCCTGAATTCGACCACCTACTCTTATCACTCCTTCATGTAAAAAGGAATTAACTGCCGAAATGTGCGACTTAGGGCTTAGGGAATTTCCTTTTAATAATAAATCGTATTCTTTAGGGAATGCCTCTAATTGGGAAATATAGACTAATGAATTAAGAGTTTTATTGAGCTCGGCGGTAGTTAAGGAACCTGTAGCTTTAGTTTTTGAATTTTTACAGAGATTGACTACAGAAAATACACTTGTTAGACGCGATTGATAATGAGCCGCCCTGCTCAGTGCTAACGAATGACTTAGTATGAGAAACAGGATTTTGTTTGACGCCTTGATTGTGATTCGGGTTTGACTTTATATTTTTGTCTTGTTTACTGCGGTAAACAGACTCCAAAACTTCAGCGCGGCCCTTTATGAAAGTTATAAAATCATCTATGCTAGGCATATCCGAAGCATTAACATTAGCTTGAATATACTCCTCCCATTTAACACGCGTATTGCTGTCTAATTTCGCTAAGACTATGAATATGATCAAGGTATCCCAATGATCAGTTGGCTGTTTTAAAGTATTTAAAGCATATAGGTTTTTGGTAACATGGTCTACTAGAAATCTCAATGACTTGTCAGACTCACGCAACGGCTAAATATTAAACAAAGATTTCAAATGATTATTTATTAATTGACGAATATTATTAAAGCGCTCGCAAAGAAGACTCCATGCCTGAGCATAATTATTGTCGCAAACTTCTAAATTACATATTACACGAGCAGCTTCACCTTCTAGATGGAAATTTAAATAATGAAATTTGTGTTTGTTTTTTAATTTTGTATTATTATGTATCAGAGAACTGAACGTATCACGAAATTCCAAATATTTGTTAAAAGTACCATCAAACTTATTAATTGACTGGAAAACGAAAGCCGATAACTTCGTGATCAAATTCATCAGCTGTGTAAATACTGCTATGCTGAAGCGACGACTTTTTTGTCGTACTGCTTACGAAAATAAATTCCTGAGCCAATGCGATCGAATTGTGGAAAGCTTGTTCTCTTGCTCTGGTATCCAATTCTAAGCTTAAATTATTTTCCTCCAATGCTTCAATCTGATTCTGCACGTTATCGAATTCGCCAAATAAAGTCTCAAGTTTACCTAATCGTTGTGATTGCACGCTAACTTCCGTAGGAGTAAGCTTTTTACCTTTTAATTCTTCTAAATGGTTATTAAATTTCGTAACATGGCCTCTAATTGAAGCGCGTTTTAAATTAAGATTTTTGTACTTTGCCTCCATACTAGCAAAGTTAACGCGCAGGCAATCAAAACAACTAGTTGTGCGCTGTACTAATCAAATAAATAAGAATTGCATACGATACGCTCCTCGCTTCGTAGCTGCTGTGACGGAAACCGGTTCAAAATCAGCAGAAGCGCGGTGAAAGGTAGGATGGATGACGCACGACGCCCGCGGCCTAGTACCACGACGTGAGCCCGCAGTGCTGGCAGTGACACGGGATGCGATGATAGTCTCGAGCGACCGCTGCACCGTAGCTGAAATTGATTGTTGGAATACTTTGTAGATATCTACGGAAATAAAATAATAACGGGGAGCAAGGTTGATCGTAAATTTAATTGATTTGTGCAAATAATAGTTTAATTAGCGTAATTTAGGGCTTAGCGAATGATTATGCTATAGTGATGACTAATTTATTTGCGTGCATAAACAGCTAACAGTGGATAGCGAGAAGTGAATTTACTTGCATTGAAAAGTTAAGCTCAAATTTTTGCGTAGCTATGTACATATGTATGCTTACGTTTAAAGAAATAGGTTCAGCTATTTAAATTCTAACTATTTAACAGTGGCTACTAACTAATTAAATGTTAGTGAAGACTTTCAAGTCGTAAAATAGGCCGCAATGAATTCAAATTATAGGCGGCTTGAAAAATAGCACTGATTACCTAGCAAATGATGCGGCTAAATAATACAAAGAAATAATAGAAAATTAGCTGATATGCAAGCAAATAGGTGGAAATAGGTGATTTTAACTCGTTAGGTATGTAGATTGTAGGTAGGTTTAACTAGGTAATTCTTTTAGGATTGTTTTAATAGGTATTTTATTTGGTAGGATTATTGAGTAGGAATAGTTTATTTAGATTAGCAGTTTTATATGCGAAAGGGTATAAGATAGACGAGGAATATAAAGGATGTTGCTTAAGAATAGGTAGGTAGGGTAAGGCAACAAAAATAGGATTGGATTCCTTGTTTCCCTGTTCACACAAATAAAATTTTTAGGAATAGTGGGACACGAAGAGGTTAAATAACAGGAACGGGCTCACTTTTAGCTGGCATAAACCGCTGCTGTGGCGCGTAGACTCCGCTGGACCTCAGCTTGGCTGGTACTCGATAGCTGCCCTCTTGTCTTCTCTCCGCTCCAGATGAATTCTTCTTGATCGCTTCGTTGTTCTTAGGACTCGGAATGGTACGCCAGTTTAATAATCTTCTTAGCAGATGTAGTAGATCGGCGTGGCTTCCTTTGTTCTCGTAGCCCGTAGTACTTGCGTTCGCGACGTTGTAAACGCGGGGTAAGTGCTACGACCTTTGGACCGTACTACGCGGCGGAATCGGAATTCGTTATTTTAATTTATCACGGTCGCCACTATGTTCATTAGGGAACATGAATAAAATAGGCGACTCACACGATAGGCAAAATTGTATATTTAAATGATAAAAATACAAAATTATTTGGTGGCGATCGTGTCGCGAGCTATCGGCGAGTGCCCGTCTTAGGCGCGGTGGTAAGAAACCTCCCCGCACTTCACATACTCCCCGCAAACACCGTCGGTGCTGTTGTAACGGCGCCAACATGCCTCAATTCCAGTAAAAAGAGTCACCGGTTCTCTACATTCACCATACGAAACATAGGAACATTAAGCAGCTATTTTACGCTGGTGTTCTGTAAGGGCGTGGTCGTACCCCGGTTTAGCCAACCCTTTCGTGCTGCAAGTATGTATAGTAGCTGCAGCGTGGCTTTACTTATAAATAATACCAATCGTATATGCTTTGAAACTATCATATCGTATATTGCTATCAATGATAATGTTTTGATTATGTGGTTCTCTATCCTCACGTTATCCACCAACATTGTGATACACAATTGCATTTTCGCGTGCTTATACAACATTTGTGTCACCATTTCGTGAATTTAAGGTGTTTGAAAATATCATGCTTATTTGTTGCACGTTGCAACGTAATAAGCAAAAAAAATCACATTTATTTTTTTTGGAACGAAAATCCTTATCGGACGGTTTGAATTCGGCGGATGGGGTCTAGGCGAAAAAAGTGTAAGATTTTTCCGTCACGACCCTTTCTGACGTAGTATAGACGGCCTTGGCGTATATAAGGAAGCTGGATGGAATAATATCCATCTCCCTCGCACTTTTTCTTATCTTGCCATGAAAGAAATATTATTTTATTTTAAGTGACGCTTCATTTTAATAGACGCTAATAATTCATTTATTTGTATTTGTTAATCAATAATATAATACGTTATTCAATAATAATATACTACGAAAGGAACTTCCAACCGTTCCACGACACTCACGCATGTTTTGTTTTATAGAACTGAATTTTCTGTAGATCTTACAGTCCATGGATGATACGTAAATACTGCAGTCCATGGCCACCTGCAGCCAACTTCAAACTAAGAAGGCTACGGATCCGTTGTCAGCCTGGACTAAGATGTAATGCCTCATAGCCTGTTGTTATACTGGCTGTCTGTACCATTTAGATCGGAACACAACAGTGCAAGCACTGCTATTTAACAGAAATAGGTAAAAGGATGATACGTATACAGACAGAGTCCTAGGAAGAAAAATAGTCCTACAAACTACTACAAGTAAATCACAGACAATAATGTAGATATTAACTTATTTGTGTAACAGATTAATGAATCACTTGAACCGTTAAAATATACGATAAAATTTTATATCCGTGTAAAGCTTCGACGGGAAACACCATTTGTAAAAATTAATTCTGCGCTCATTCTCTTTGAAGAATTTCGTCGCAAATGTCACATTTATATAAAAAATTAAATTCGCTTGATATTTTCGTAATTTAATTTTTGTTATTTTTTTTTTATAATAGGTACTTTTTTGGTTCAATTACTGGTGAATGGAATGTTAAACATTTTAATCACTCTCATTTGTAGTTTATACACAGTTACTGATACATACATGAGTGTGAAAACACTTTCACACTTTAATTTTTTGCGCGTTCCTTTTAATATTGATCATACATATTAATGTTACATTATACAAATTTGTGGCATATTGTATAAACCATCTATATAATAGTGCCTCGTTAGTCTAGTGGTTGTAAACGCAACTGATGATAATGAAATCCTGCGTTCGAATCCCGGATTGGGCCAAAAATCAGTTATTGAGATTTTCTGTCAAAAAATTCTCAGTAGCTGTCCCGAGTCAGGAATTAGTAAAGATTCTCTTGCCTCGGCCAGCAAATAAAGCCGTTGTTGTTGCAAGAAACCCAGATCAGCGGCAGAAATCATCGTCGCCATAGGTGCAAGAGATAATACCGTGTCATCAATTTGACTACCAATCGTGGTGACTATTACACACAGGAGAGGTTCATAAACAGCAGTGTGATTTATAATTAATAAGAAGTCTAAAGTGCTGCTGCACATTTTGACGCGCGCTGCTGCTATATTATGGGTGCCGTACAGATGGGTCGGCTCGACCGCATAAGGACCATGCTCTAACAGAATACCAGTGTCAAATAGCAGCTTAATGCTGCTGTAAATCGTACGGTGAATGTAGAGAACCGGAGACTTTTTTGACTGGTAACGAGGATTTTCATTTGAGTCCTGAGGGGTGACAATCTGCACTTTGATACTTAACAGAGGATAGATGTAGATGTCTATGTGCCACAGAATCCACTTACCATCAGGTGGATTGTGTGCTCGCTTGTCACCCTTATTCTAAAAAAAATGCTTTTATTCATAATGATTATTCTTAATTGACCTTTGCAAAACACTTTTAGAAAGTCAAAAAAAAATACGCCATCGCCTCAACAATTTCCTACTGCAGGAGATATTTGAAAAGAAGCGGCAAAAAGCTCAATATTTGACTCTTTTTCTCCGAGCAGTTACAAATAAACTTAATAAAATATATTTACTTACACAAATAAAAATAACTAAAAAGCTCACTGATATTAAATGAAACTAATTTTACGGAAATTATCACGTTTAATTTTAACTTTCTAATTGCTTTTTTACCTAACAAAAATATGATCGTAATCTACTAAGTTAAAACCTCTTGTAAATATAGTTTTAATTTCAGTATTTTGTGCTATTATAACTTAAAATATTTTAATTACAAAAGACAAGTATATGTACGTAAGTAGGTACTTGGGTAGTGACGTAAATTTCAACTAAGCCCCTTCGCACACGGCGTCGTATCGTAAGCGTATCGTAATACACGCGTAGGACGAGAGCAATACGAGCGCGTACATGTTCAAACAAGTCCGCACACGATGCGGTGCTACAGCGAATCGTAGGATATGTTTACTGTCATTACGATAGTCTTAGTATACTGGCATAAAGAAGCAATCAAAAAAAAATTAACTGCTCGTTAATTTCTTTAAAAATTTTTCTGAATTTTAATTTTTTTAACTTCTTACAACTTTTAATTTCAATAGGTATGAATAGGACTGAAAAGTGATTGAATTCATGAAACTGGGTGAAGCGTCTCCTTGTCTATATAATCATTCATTAAATGAATATTCAGGGAAAAATGTAGCGAATAAAGCTTGTGCAGAAATATCGTCATATATATCGCTTTCTACTTCTTACATAATCAAACAATAAAAAATCCTCTTCGTCTAAAGAGAAAGTAAGATAATCTATCAACTCACCCAGCACCTCTGGTACCGTTGACGCGATAATTTCAACTGGCGATCTTACAAAACGATACGTCTACTCGACGATTCGCTTGTAGACGTCGTCGTAACGATACGCTTACCATACGACTACGCTTACGACTCGTGTGAGAAGAGCCTTAGTTTTGTAATAAAGTACTTAGGTATAGCTTCTGTAGTTTAATTATTACTTAATTCTATTTTCGCTATAAGTACCTATCTAACAAAAAAATTAAATAAATTCACCTTTCTTTATTCTTCGGCAACTTAAAAATATATATATCAGAATCCTTTTAATTGCTCCTTTTAAAACATCCATCGCCGCAACAATTATAGTAGGAACAACGTTTTGCCATTATAATTTATTAAATACATAGTTAATATACATATATATATTATTCTTAAATTACATTAAAACTTCTTCAACTATTTTATCCTACAATTAAATATACTAAACACTAAACAAAAACTATTTCGACGAGTTTTTCAACAAGTATTTACAAAAAACTATTTACGTAAACAGCGTTAAAAAAACGTTAACATTTTATCACCTAGAACGCGCTAGCCCTGACTGCGATCAACACCTGGGCCGCGTCGCGATTGTAGGTAATTATTTCACGCAGGTAGCAAGAGTGACAGAGGCCTGCTAAAAGCTGAAGGAAGCCGGGCTAACTATGACATCGCGACGTCAAACACCTCAGTACTTCCCGTGACCAGTAAAACACTCGAAACGTCGGGAATATAAAAAGTTAAAATTGAACGCGATAAAATCCGTAAAATTAGTTAAATTTAATGTGTAATATTCACGTAAATATATGATGTCATTTGCCTATTAATATGTCAAAGATGGAGATTAAACGAATATTATTTTTCAGTTGATCGCCTTTTTTTTAATAACCTGCATAATCATCCAACGATTCATTACAACATAGAAAAGTCCACTGTTTAACATAGGCCTCCCTCATAAATTACCCCATAGGGAGATTTAGCCATAGTTGTTTTGGCAGCAGGTTTCCGTATCAATTTCCCTCTGTTACCTCTTACAACACACCCGTGGCTGTTGTAAGAGGTGACAAAGGTAGGGTAAGAATATTCACTACCCCATGTCGTCACGGGATATGCGGTAGTGAATATTCTTACACTGTCGCTATACGGTAAAATAAAATGCATAATCAACAGAATATTTAGTGTTATAAAATGGGAACGAATGCGTTTTTTCTGCCTGTTGGCGCCAACGCTGATGTAGCACGCCACGTAACCCGCTGATAATATAATTTGCATAGCAGTGACGCCGTTTATGGCCCGGAAAGATATTCTAGCGACGTAGCGGAGAGCGCGGCATACATCCGCTAATGTCACGAAAAACCCTCGGATAACAAATAAGTCGTGGGAACTGAGCCATCTGCGTTAATGACATTAATTGTCACAGCAGTCTCGGAGTGTAGAGTTGCAAATGCATTAATTGAGAATGCTTCGTATTATTAGGAAGGAATAGAAACAATTGTGAATTGTATTCATAATTTTTATGTTATTTAATTTTGTTCTTGAATAATTCGATATACTATTCCTACTCGTTTGCGTTTTTTTTATAGAAGAGGGGACAAAAGAGCATGCGGCTCACCTGAAGGTAAATGACGACCGACACCCACGAACATTTGCAACACCAGAGGAATTGCAGGTGCGTTGGGGCCTTTTAAAAAGGAGTAAGCTCTTCGCAGCGCCAGTGAATCGAGCCGATCAAAAAGAATCGGTCGTCGACGAATCTGCTCTGCGCTGGAATGGAGTATATTTTTTCTGACTGACATAATATCTCTTCAGCAATTTCCTCTAAAATTACATTTATATTTAACAATGGGTACCGATAAATTCCCGAAAATTTGGAAATATAAAATAGGTTAACCACCAAATCCACCGAATGAAAAGAATATGCTAAGACCCGTAGAAACCTAAATCTGTTCTAGATTAAGAATCAAAATTCAGATGCCTTGTCACTTGAAGATGGAAACTCCCATTCTCGTTACTGACCATACGAAAGAGCAGATTTACGTATGTTGCTATTTCACGTTAATGTCCTGTGCAAGAAAATGGCTGTGAATACGACGGCCAGTATCAATGGGGACTAGTAGCCCCAGCGTAGGATAGAACTATAGTGCACAAGTGTATGCGCTAACAACGGTGCACACTTTGCTGCCTCACTTTCATAGTCCGATGAGACGGCAAACTGCATTTCTGTAGGTTTTGAGACTTTTGCCTTTGCGGTTGTTTCAATCACCACGCTTGTAAGATATATTGGCGTTTCTTGTACCTTTCAGGCGGCTTCTCGTCGCCGGTCTGAATCTTTTAGGTCTGGTATAAGCGAGATTATTAAAATCCCAGACATTTGCAGCCATAGATCTCTTCCATAGTCTCCTCTTCTGATGCTCACAGAACGAAAGAGCGTGATGTATTCTCTTATTTCGTAACGCGGCTAGTTCAAGTTATAATTATTTTGACTTGACTAAATTATCTTAATTTTTAAAAGAATATACTCACAATGCTATTTCTATAACATAACTAATAGAACATAGCTAATTAAAATTACTAATATTTTCTTTAACCGCTCCTGGTAGGCTTAAAATGCTCGTGTTAGGAGTTATTCACGACAGTAGTCGAATGGCGAATTCGAACTCACGAACATTTGTGTTCGCGGTCCGCACCCTGCCACTAGGCTACCGTCGCTTCGCTTGATTCCTTCTTACTCTCCTGATATGCACCTAATACTAACACTCGTAGTCTTTCTAAGGATTTTGCATGAATGATGGATATGTAGATCCGCAGAGATGAAAAGCCTCGTTGGGTTCCTACTGGTTCTTCATAGAACAGATGTTTTATTTTTTGAACTAGGGTTTAAAGCCTAAATATATTTAAATAATTATTCTAGTAATATATATATTGAATAAGAAGTTCTATTCTATTCTATATATTGCTTCTTTTTAATTACCTTGCTATTACTCTGGTACGAGGAGAGATTATGAAGTCTGTGAAATTATTCCGGTAAAAACATTTTTTGCTCAAAAGTTTTTCAGTTTTAGAGGTAGTCGATTATATAACAAAGCAAACAAATTACACCGTATCATTAACCTAACTAAATTTGAATGTAAAAAGAAAATTTCAAATTGGCTGCTTAAACTTGATTACGAAAAAACAGAACAATTACTGCAGATTGCATCTTAACATACCACGTACGAGTTAACCCACACATACACACATACACACACTCACACATACACACACACACACACACACACACACACACACACACACACACACACACACACAACAATAAGATTAACTGCTTGCGCGTATGCTCTCTCGCAAACGGAAAAAAGTCTCTGCTATATACGTATAATAAAAAAAAAAGAAACATCTAGTTGATCATTCTAATGGGGAGCCGGGAGATCCATAGCACAGGGTATCCTAGTGTGGACTCCCGTCTCCCACAAATTTATGTACCTCTTTGTTTTTTTTTTTGTTATAAAAAATATATATGTTTTTAAAAGATAAAATA
The DNA here is from genome assembly GCA_963668995.1 of Parnassius mnemosyne. NCBI lineage: Eukaryota > Metazoa > Arthropoda > Insecta > Lepidoptera > Papilionidae > Parnassius > Parnassius mnemosyne. Next base: position 1,535,311 of record CAVLGL010000137.1, on the reverse strand, counting down.
TGCAATTGTACAATTTGTGGGAGAAAATAATAAAGGTTTATTTTATTTATTTTTATTTTTATTAAAGTTTTGAAAAATTTTAAACGGTTATCTTTTTTAAATAAAGTAAGTAAGGGCAGATGTACGCACAATCAACCTGATGGTAAGTAGATACTGTGACCCATAGATATCTAAATTTATCCTCCATTACAATTCAAAAATTCTGATGCGTTGTCATCCTTGAGGACTATGAATGCCTCGTATCCAGTAAAAAGGGTCTCCGGTTATCTAGATTCACCATATGAAACACAGCAGTATTAAGCTGCTATTTTACGCTGGTATTCTATGAGAGCGAGATCCTTCCCCGGTTGAGCCGACCCAATCGTGCTACACTCATAATATAGCATGCAGCGTGGCTCTATCGTTGTCAACAGTAATCCAAAAAAGTATTCATAAATCAGTAAAAAAAAACTAAATAAAATTCGACACAGATCTCACTCTTTGCTACTTAGAAAAGTCGAGGGTAACCATAAAAACGTCGTTAACATAAACCTTAGTATTATTTTACCGATTATTTTGAACTGCACCTATACATTGAGTGTTTAATTTGGAAGTGAAAAGTCTGATTGAATTGGACGAGCATTGGACGAGACGGTTGGTTGGTGCCGGTATGTAAGGCGTCTGCGCGAACTACCAATCAATAGGGCCACAACCTCTGTCGCGACCCGATTCCCTGCATATATGCACCAGTCTTGTAACCTATTTTCACGGTAAACTTAATTTCAAGAACTTCGAAGTGCTATTAAAAAAAATAAAAATAAAAAAGTCCACTGCTAGACGTGGGTAGACATATGCCATAGTTGCCACGCTTTTTAGGTGAAAAAGGAACCATCTCTTTAACTTCCCTCTGTCGGCTCTTATGATGAACTAGATAGTGGATGTTCTTGCGTCGCCATTACATGGCGAAATATATAAATAAATGTCACGAGATTTCCAAAAATACCAATAAATTAATATAACTGACATTTATATGTCTCAAAACCTTGAACAAAATTCAACATCGATATATTAACTCTCTGTCAAATTAATTTCATATGGACATATTTATGAAATGCATTTTTAATTTTAAGAAGTCAATACTTAACTCTTTTCATTTAAAAAGTTAAAATTCTACTATTTTTTTTGTGTGACCGTAATTAATGATGTTATTTTATTATAATTATTTTAATACATCATTATATTTGATTAAAAATTGTTTATCCATCTAAAATATGTATATCTATGTATTGTTGGCTCGCCTGCATCGTCGCTATATACCTGGTAGAACCACGCTGCAGTAAATTAGTTTTTTTTTTTATAAATATAATCTGTGTGCTCCACAGTCCACCTGATTGTAAGTAGTTGCTGTGACCCATAGACAAATACAGATGCGTCGTCACCTGTGAGGACTAAGATGGAATGCCTCTTTTCCAGTAAAATGGGTCTCCGGTTCTCTACACTCACCATACGAAACAAAGCAGTGTCAAGCTGCCATTTTACGCTGGTATTCTGTGAGAGCGTGGTCGTTTCCCGGTCGATCTGACCCATTCGTGCTACAACTATACTACTAATAACTGCAGCATGGCTCTACCACGTACAAAACTTGTTGTATCACGAATGGATCGGCTCCACCGGGGTAGGACCATGCTCTCACAGAATACCAGCGTAAAATATTAGTTTAAGGCTGTAGTGTATCGTATGGTGAATGTAGAGTACTGGAGACCCTTTTTATTGATATCGAGGCATTCCACCTGAGTCCTCAGGGGTGCCAACGAATCTGCATTTTGATTCTCAATCAAGGATAAATGTTGATGTCCTTGAGCCACAACAGCACTTACCATGAGGTGAACTGTGTGCTCGTCTGTAACCTTAAATTTACAAAAAAAAAAATGCACGCCGTGGTAACCTATAATTAAAACAACATTTAGTTCTTAATGCTAGAATACAAATATTGTAACATAAATCATAATTTCTTGTTGGTTATCCTTAATGGTATATAATAAATAAAAAATAAATGAAGCTATGATATTCGTTTAAACTAATTTTCACTGAAGGAACAGAATTGTCACGTGTGGCAGGCGGATTGAAGATTACAGAACCAGACGACTTGCATTTTTTACAATGCTCGTCGTCGATCTGGGTGTTTTAAACTAAAAAGTCTTTCTGGCATTTCCTAATTTCGCCATTTACATATCTGGCTGAAATTGGGTGATGGATTATTTTACGCAACCGCCCGTTATAAATCTGCAGGTATGATAAATAATATAATATTCAACATCGTCATCATTACAGCCCTTCACAAGTCCAGCGTTGAACATAGGCGTCCCCCAAGGATCGCCACGAAGAACGGCCCTGAGCCACCTACATCCATTACTTTCTGCATGTCTTACCAGGTCGTCACTCCATCGAGTTGACCTACACTTCATTATTTATAAACAGTTTATAGCCTATGCGGTGAGGTCAGTCAGGTAAATCCCTTCTCCTCGTGAATGAAGTATCAAGAGGTTACTTCGTTTGTAACACTCCATCTAACTATGTCTTCATATAATGGATTGAAGGATTGTAAAGAGGTACGGAACACGGGTCTTTGTAATGAAATGCTTGGCTATTTTAAATAAATAGGTTGGTTGGTACCCGACCTTATTGGAGAGCGGTCCTTTCATTTGAAACTCCGTAGTAAAGCGTTGAAATTCTAATACAATATTGTATATACTAACAATATTGTATTAGGATTTCAACGGACCCTCTTTCTTATCTGATTTGAACATTAGTGCTTCTTTTGGTATAACTTTTTTTAATGGAAGAATAAGCAAACTAGTATACCACTCACCTGATGGTAAGTGATCACCGTCACCCATGAACATTTGCAACGCCAGGGGAATTGCTTGTGCGTAGCTGGCCCTTTCGAAAGGAGTAGGCATTTTTCTTGAAGGTCCCTAAGTTACACCGGTCCGGGAAACCGCTGGCGACAGTAAATTCCACAGTGCAGCCGTAAAGGAGTAAATTGTGAGTTCCATAGCTTTTATATAATAATAAAATTGCCCGTCAACTGCATAGTTAGAAACTGCTTCGAAACAGTCACAAGCAAACAGAAATGTAATTTATTATAGGTAACGTATTGCGTTTGACAATACCTAGTATACTTCTTCTTTCACCATTTTATTAATTACACATATTACTCGATTCCAAAGAGTCAATAATACCCTGATAAGGCAATGTATGCTTTACAACAAATTGGCTACATCTTGAAGCGAGCTTCTATTAGAACATTCTTCAAGCCGCCGAAGAAGATTAGTCAGTTCTTACCATCCGTCAAGTGCAATATTCCTCTACAAGATGCAGGAGTATACAAGCTTGATTGTGAGTGTGGTCTCTCATATATAGGGCAAACAAAACGATCAATAAAAACCCGCGTAAAAGAACACATAGCTGACGTGAAGCACCAACGTTCCGGGAAGTCTGCAGTTTGTGATCATATCCTAGACGGCCCCCGCCATTACATTAGATTTGATAAACCACAAGTCCTCGCGAAAGAACATCGATTCCTGCAAAGGATGATACGTGAGGCTATTGAAATTAAAAAACATCCTAATTTCAATAGAGAGGGAGGCTGGGTACTACCACCTGCTTGGGATCCTGTAATTCATAAAATTAAAACTAAACCCAAGCATACCACTGCAAGACTTCAAGACACAGTTAGTTCATTCTGCGTAGATCGGACCAAAATTAATAATTAAAAAGCTGAAGGTACTCCGGGTTAACTTTGACATCGGGACGTCAATCACCTCAGTCCCCCGTGACCACGGTTGCTGGAAAGCAACCGAAACGTCGGGAATATAAAATAAGTAAATTAAACGCGATAAAATCCGTAAAAATAGTTTTATTCAACTCGACACCATCTTTCTCGAATTCCACCATGCAGCAATATGATGCAGAAAATGCATGTAGAAGAGAGTCATAAGAGAAATTCATAACTTAGATCCGAAGGAATCCCTTAGATATTTTTTTAAGAAATAAATATTGGCCTCTCAGTACATTTAAGAAAAATTTTTGTACGTACACAAAATTAAAAATAGTTTTATCAAAAATAGTGATGTACATTCTGTAAATACTAGGAACAAGCACAAGTTAGTTATACCAGTTACTCGAATTCAAAGTCAGTGATTCCTTGATGGGGTAATGTATACGTTTTACAACAGTCCCTAAAAATGCAGACCTTATTTATCATCATCATCATTAAAACCCTTCACAAGCCCACTGCTAAACATAGACCTCCCCCAAAGAACTTGTTTGTTTTCCTCTTATAACTCTTCTGTTGCCTTTTATAACATCCACGGGACGATATGGGGCCACTGCACTATCTCTTAGTTAAGAAAAGGTAGAGCGACGTTGCCAGCTATATTATGGTTATAGCACGAATGAGTTGGCTCGACCGGGAGAGTACCTCGCTCTCTCAGAATACCAGCGTAAAATAGCAGCTCAGTGCTGCTGCGTTTCGTGTATAGAGAACAGGAAATCCTTTTTACTGGATACAAGTCATTCCATCTTAGTCCTCAGGGGTGGAAACGCATCTGCATTTTGATTCTTATCGAGGATAGATGTAGATGTCTATGAGTCACAGCATCCACTTACCATTAGGTGTGCTCGATTGTCACCCTTATTCTATTCAAAAAAATTCTTAAGTAATTTCTAACATGCATATATTGCCAGGAAGATTGAGTAATATGTATTCACACAATGGCTATCAAGGACCGTACACGGAACATGGGATCGATTCGTCATCGCATAATCTCAATATAGTTGTGCTATTAATCAAAACGCATAGCTGACATCGGACAGCGTACATGACAAATGCCACCCGTAACCGCATCTTGTTCTATGTAAAACCTTATCCACTGGCGACATTGTTCTGTGTACTTATATATATATACCTAATGCGGTCATAAATTCTGTCACATGTTTAATATAAAATAATTGAAACAAGTTTATTCATTATGTAACCATTTATAAACCAAAATGAACTTAACAAAACATAAATTCTTATGACACTAAAGTTTATTCGAAATGACCTCCGTGATTTTGAATACAGGCCTTCAATCTGCGCGGCCAGTCGTCTATCGCAGCACGAACGAGGTCCATTTTTTTTTATAGGATAAGGGTGACAAACGAGCAGACAGTCCACCTGATGGTAAGTGGTTGCTGCGGCCCATAGACATCTACATCTATCCTCTATTACAAATCAAAATGTAGATGTGTTGTCACCCGTGAGGACTAAGATGGAATGCCTCATTTCCGGTAAATCCGGCCCATCCGTGCGGCAGCAAAAGCTGCCGCGTAGCTCTACCACTGTTACATGATTTGCCGTGTAATGGCGGCGTAAGAGAATCCATCATCTGATTTCATCCCTTGGGTATCATCGTAACAGGTCACCCCAGAAAATTCTAGGAATATGTTATGGCTTCCGATTGTTTGTCAACCATCTCTTTTATGTCAGATGCAAAATATCCAGACCGGAGACGGGCAGCAGAGTATAAGATTTGAGGGGAGACGTTGCGCCATAAGCGTGTAGAAGAAGGGGCAAACGAGCATGCGACTGACCTGATTGTAAGTGACTACCGCCGCCCATGAACAACTGCAACACCAGGGGACTATATACTATCTAATTATATTTTCATCAGTGGTAGAGCCACGCGACAGCTTTTGCTGTTGCACGGATGGGCCGGCTCGAACCGGGGTGGTACCACGACCTCACAGAAAACCAGCGTGAAGTAGAGGTTTACCTCTGCGATTCGCTTCGTGAGTGCAGATGGCCGGAAATTTTACTGGAAATGAGGCATTCCATCTTAGTCGTCACGGGTGACAACGCATCTACATTTTGATTTGTAATAGAGGATTGATGTAGATGTCTATGGGCCGCAGCAACCACTTACCATCAGGTGGACTGTGTGCTCGTTTATCACACTTATCCTATAAAAAAAAACTACTATATAATATTACTACTGTTCTTCCCATCACCTATCATGTTATTTTCCTTAATCCATAAACGAGATGTAGTGACGGATTCCATTACGTCACAAATGGCTGTGATGTAATGGAACCATCACCGTTTAAAGGGAAAAATAAAGAATAAAATAAATGTAAACCCTAATGCTGCGGCGTCACGTGTACTTCGCTTTCGTCAATTACCAGGTGTAAGCCTAAAGATCATCCCGATCTGTGTTTAAAACGTCGAAAGCAAGTATTTTTAACGAGCTGCTACTGAAAGTGAAGGAAATTGCTTCAACGTGACTCTAGTATCTCGCTCATTTCGCTTACTAATACGTATTCGATGCGTGAATATCTATCTGATTGTACTTAAAAAGTAAAGTAAAATACGGCCTATATACGTCCCACTACTGGGCATAGGTCTCCTCTCCCTTCTGAGAGAGTTTTATTTCATTTTGTCTCACTCTAATGTGTATTGGTGTACAATAAAGAATATATTGATTGATTGATTGATTGAGTTTAATTAAAAATAATGTTTAAGTAAGAATTTAGATGGGAAAGAAGAGTATTGATGTAAGAATTTCACTGTTTCCTTCTCATCAAAACTTACTAGCCAATAACCTTATTACAATTGGATACTTGGAATAGCTTTTAAAAAGATCTAGGTCACCAGTCTTCTCCCGCGGGTGTTAATATTTAGGCATTTCTTTTTTTAGCCTCAGATCAACTGAGAAAGATAGAACAGTATGTACTTTTCAAATGACGCCAAAACCATGCCCAGCTTATTATAAGAACACACACGCACACATATACATCCAAATTATTTGCAACTAACAAAATAGTTTTAGGTGCATACGTGTACGTTCAGTGGTAGATTTATATAAAAATATATAAAAAATAATATGTATTGGTGAATATTTGTTAAGAAGGGCCAATTCAAATGAACGTAGTCTAGCGTTCTTTATCTAGTTCTATAAATGATCTAGTTCTCTGTTAGCACAACAATTCAAGATGTCGTATGATATTAAATTCCAAAACTCTGCAGTCGCCAACCCGCCAACTAAGCGTGGCAACTATGGCAAAAATCCATTTACGAGGCAATCTAAGGAAATGCGTATATTCAGCAGTGGACCTTAATATGCTGTAATAAATGACGTATGAATGATATATTGTTTCTTTGTTCTAGGTTTCATGGATCAGACATCGGGACCTGCATATCCTGACAGTGGGCGGCTACACGTACACATCCGATCAACGGTTTCAAGCAACGCACTCACCTCAGACTGATGACTGGACTTTGCACATTAAGTGGGCACAGCAACGGGACGCCGGAGTTTACGAGTGCCAAGTATCCACACAGCCCGTGCGTTCCTTCTTCGTCACACTGCACATTGTTGGTAAGCTGACGATTTGTTTTCACCAGGTGGTAATAGAAAACTTAAATAGAAACCTGATTTTTGGATACGAGTAGTTCCTCTACCTTTTTATAGAATAAGGATGACAAACGAGCACACAGACAACTTGATGATAAGTAGATGCTATGGCACATAGACATCTACATGTCTCCTCTATTAAGAAACAAAATGTATATGCGTTGTCGCGGCTGAGAACTAAGATAGTGCTCTTGATGCTCTACACTCACCACAAGAAATATAGCATGCTGCTATTTCACGCTGGTGTTTTGCGAGAGCGTGGTCCTTTACTAGTCAAACCGACCCATTCAAACTACAATTATAATAATAGCTGCAGCATCGCTCCACCACGTACACCTACCTACCCGTCTACACATTTTTTAAATTTGATACTTGAACATCAAGTATGAGTTACATATCACTGATTAGTCATGTCACTGAATGAAATGTCGTTTTGTGAGATTGATGACATAACTCATCATCATCATCATCTTTACTGACCTTTAAAGTCCACTACTGAACATGGGCCTCCCCCAAGTAATGCCACAAGGCACCGTCCTGAGCCACCTGCATCATACGACTTCCTTCGTGTTTTACCAGGTCTTCTCTCTGTCTATTTGGTGGGGGGGGGTCTTTATATCGGGCCGGCCAATAGAAGAACTGATTGCTGATAACTACGAAAGTTTCTTGAGTGAGAGCCTAGTACCCTGTAAGCGAAGTATAGGGTTGTCCCCACTAGCTAATATAAATACTTAGAATTAATAATTTCTTAAGTAAGATACAAAATAACTACTTATAAGATATTGTACAAAGTACATACATAAGTCCAATTGAATATATTTTATCCTTCCTTCAGATTGTGACGAGATTTATCAGAGGATGTTTTCTGATGCAGGTCTGTTGGTGTGACTGTGTGATCTTAAATGTTGTTTCGAGTTGACTAACCAATTTAATTTTAAAATTATAATGTCTAATAATATTTCAGGGTTAAATAATTAAAAAAACTGTCTCTAATGTGGTTTTATAGTACTTACTTGAAACGCTATGTCCCGTAAATGATAATATTATGCAAATGCAATGCAACTACTAAACTAAAATTAATTTAATAAGCATACGTTTTATGCAAACGTAAATTCTAACTTGACACAATTCCACATTATAATATTTGCAAAAACTTATTACAGTGACAGAGAACTACAAATAGAAGTTTTAGTGGTTTCTCTTTTAGTGGTAACACTGGATTATGTACAGGAATTTTGTAAACGTACTCTGGAATCTGACAAACAGTATATACAAACAAACTATTGTCTAAACAGTAAACAGTTTTGTTTGAACTACAGGAAATAAAAATAGTTTTAGGCTAACGTTGCAAAGCAATATTTCGCTTTATCAATTATTCAACAAAGCCTCTTATATCTGACAGTTTGACAGTTACCTGGAATATGAAAAAGAAAAAACAATAAAAATAAAAACGATTTTACGCTAATAAACAATTGTTAAAAATTTTGAGCTTAATATTTTTTTTTTGTTAATTTCAATTTTACCGTTCTAAGCAACCTTTCCTTTCCTTGCCTTGATTAATACCACATTCTTCTTCTCCAATATCAAGTTAACATCGTAAAGATTGCCCCAGATTATTTTAAGGCTGGAATGCGAAACTAATGTAGTTCTTGCTAAAATTTGAAATTTAAATTTGACCGCCTTACTAACAAATGTTACGGCTTTTGTTCTAAGATTGTTTTATGAGTTTAGTTTTAATAATTATTCTCTGAATTCAATGATACTTGACTGAAATCACTTTTTAGATTTTAATTCCAGAATCATTGTATTCAATATTTATGCACTATCATCGTTATAATACTTCTTAATTAATTTCATCGATTTCATCTTCTTTTCAGTGCCATCGGCTCGAATATTAGGTGGGCCTGATTTACACGTGGATATCGGCTCCACTATAAACTTGACCTGTCTAATCCAATTCAGCCCCGAACCTCCCGCCTATATATTCTGGTACCATGAGGACGAGGTGAGCGGACGCAAAGTAATTATTCACACTTTCTATTATTATTAATAGTTTTAAGATTAGTTATAAGTGGATATGTTTATGATAAGACTATGACGCAGCGTTCATTTTTTAAGTAAGGGCAACAAACAAGCATACAACTACCTGATGGTAAATGAATGCTATGGACAATAGTTACCCACATCTGTCCTCAGAATACAGGTGCGTTATCATACTTAAGATCTAAAATGAAACGCCTTGTTACCATTAAGGATTAAGATGGATACTTACAAAACGCAGCAGAAAAATTTCTTATTTCACTGCTATTTTAGACTGGTATATCAGGTGAGCTGGGTTCATCCTCGGTTATACCAATCCACTTGCGATGTTGCCATGATACGATACCACGTGGTTCTACTACGTAATAATATAATATAATATATTGTAACACAGCCAATGTTCCTTGCACTCTACTGAGGGTAGAAGAATATTTTTTTAACTGAAAAGACCGATGGGTCTTACAGTCCACTTGACAAGTGGTTACTGATTTCCATGGATACCTGAGCCTATAATTATATTGATAAATACTGATGGTAAACATATTAGTACATACAACATTTTTCTTAAACATATAACATAGTGAGTGACTCAAAGGTACCTCCAACAAAATTCAAACAAAAAAGGCAGGTCAGTCACAGGTAGAGGTCACTTTCCGTAACCAAGATGGAGTGCCTTAAAGCCTGTTGATATAGCATTTAGACTTAACTTTTTAATATCTAACATCATAGCACTGAACACTCATTTATACCTCCACATAAATTAATATCAAGGTAATTATTGGATATGGATTAAAAGTCACGTAACGGGACGGACAATGGTCCATTATAGCCTATAAAAGTCCACGGTTGAACATAAGACTCTCCCATAGATTTCCTCATAGGAAGGATTTTGCCATAGATGCCATGTTTGGCAGGCGCGTTGAGATCTGGTTTTTTATTATTTAGAGTTGTTATCAGGAAGATGCTGCTGCCCATCTTCTGTTTTAGTATCTCTCTGTCGTTTCTTACGACTCCCACGGGACGATATGAGGTAGTGGGTATTCTTACATCACCACTACATTTGTTCACACGTACAATGCTAGGTGTTTCAAAATCTGTGGGAATTTTGTGTAATCTGTGAAGCAGGTAATATCGTACGACTCGTCGCGCGGCGGAGTGTCAGTAGTGACGGAAAAGGGCGCGGCAACAACCTCGTACCTGCTGGTGCAGGATGCTACGCCCGCAGACTCCGGACGGTACTCCTGCTCGCCATCCAATGCGGAGATCGCCTTCGTAAGAGTACACGTGCTCAACGGTAAGACACACTAAAACTAATTTTTTCTCCATTAGGCCGTAAAACTCAACTGTTAGATGTGGCCTATCTCGGTGTAGGGATCATTCGCCGTAATGGTCACACTTTGCTGATGAATTGATGATAGCATTAGCACACATCTCGCACCTGTGACGGTGCTCCTGTTGCTGATTTAAATATTTTACGCCTGGCTTTAACGACCTGGGTTTAACGTTATCTATTGGATACATTAAGTTCTTTCTGGCCTAGTCACTTTTCGTTGCCACTAAACTTTTTGTCCCTGAACTATCTATTTAATAAGGGGTAGTTCCATAAGAATTTAGAAAAGCTAAGGATGGAATAATAGATAATATATTTTTATATTCAATCTTGTGATGTTCCTTAGTCCATTTAGAAGGGTCAATTTTTCTTTAATATACACTATGCAATAAATTATTTCTTAGCATTGACTTCGGAATTTATTCTTTTTATTTTACATCTTATTATGGTTTCACTTTTTAATTTTAAAGAGATATTATTAAAATAAAAAAGAGTTAAAATTATTTCTATAATAGTGATTGGTAATTAGCTGTCATTGAGACGCTCTTGGTTTGCAGGTGAGCGGCCGGCGGCAATGCAGACGGGCTCCGCTGGCTTGTCAAATAGCTCACGTTGCATCCTTGCGTTACTGCTGATTGGCATTCTACACGCGCGTTTGTTACGCGCTCAACTCGCCAGCTGATCGCGCGGCTACCCGCGTCCCACAGTTTACGCGCCCGCTGGAGTGTGACGCAACCGTGCATAAGTATGACCAACGCACGCCACAGTGTAACCAAAATCACGCCAAAGTGAGATCAAAACACGCCAAAGTGTGACCAGCGCGCGCAAAATTTGACGCACGTTCGTCTAGGTGAGATGCGCACACGCCGAATTGTGACGCTTGCACCCCGAAGTGTGACGCGGGCACGCCGAAGTGCGACGCACTTACGCAACATGTGCCGCGTCTCATTAAGCACACATGAATGTTATTATCTCGTACTAAGTAATTTTAATATACGAAAACTTAGTTTTCCGATAAATTAAGTAACTAAATAATTTCGAATAGAGATTTTACAATAGCTTTAAGATTTTTATGAAGTGATTATAATAACGTTCGATTGTTGACCCGAGTCCGGTACCCGTTATAGATTTGACGCATTATTGCAGTTTAGTATGTGTAATATACCGACTGATAAAATATAGTCTGTTTTTAATAAAAAAAAATTATTAAAACTTTGTTATTTACGATTTATCTTTCCTTGAAATCACTACTCATAATTACTTGGATTAGTTTTAACAAAGTCAACTACTAATAATGTTAGCTATTTTTTCTGATAATAAACCTCTAACAGTTACTGTAGCTATTGCAACAAACGTTCCTCAAAGATAACACAATCAAATTTCTACTCTAATAGCTTGTAACACGGGCGTGTATTCTTGTAATGTTTAGCGGTGACTCGGGTCCTATTATTCAAAATTTCTATCTCATTCGTTGCACCTCCCAGTGATTGTAAATATATGTAAGGAGGGATTATTGTAATTAAAATTATAATTGTTAACGTTAAGAAGTTTGGCGTGCAAGTGGTACCTTTAAACTTATTCATATGTAACATAATACAGAAGCTAGGTTCCCGACATTGTGGAAATTGCATTATACTAATTCTTGAAAATATTCAATTGTTTTGTCGTTTTTAGAAGAATAACGAAATTACTAGTTTAATTATACTTTGTCCTATGATGTGTTTATCGGTGTAGATGGTGTCAGCCAATGTCCTCGGTTCAATGTTCACCATATATTGTTAACTTTTTGTTTAAATATATAGTTCTATTCTATTCTTATTCTTTTTTTTTTTACTTGATAATTTGACACAACCACAGAGGAAATATTAAGATTATTTTCAAAATTATTTACATTCGAAGTGATTGGTTTTAGGTATACTAATTTAATATTTTAATTTATTATTAATATTGTAAAAAAGAAACAAAATAAATTCTAAAAATACTGCCACATTTCTAATATGTCTCATTAAGTACATCAAAACTTGACGTTCTTTTACATGGTGCAGTTAAAAGATGAAGTGCGGTTACACCTTAATCTATACTTCTACAAGAAACCTACTTTTCGCAGATATTACTGGGTTTGCATACATATTGTATATTATTACTCTAAGAATGATGTTTTCTTCGTATTTTTGTTACTAAGTGTCGTTGATATTACTTGATATATATAGTTATTGTAGTTATCATTTGTACTTTACTATAGCTCGTTTTACCGAAAAGTAACCAGCCATACCGAGCTTTACGCATGAATAAACCGAATGCACCTAAGCTTAACCTATCACAATCGGCTGCACCTAGCTGTAGCCGTATAATATAGGTTTAACCCCACTTCAGCACGGCTAAAAAGCCGTGACATGTTTATACGTTATCACTACTTATTGATTTTTTGAGAAATCACTTGGAATTGAAACCCAAGTTGAAACAAAGAAAAATTCTGTCACTGGCCCTTTTAATTTGTACTGTTATAGGCGTCTACTACTATGGAAAGTTTGCACTAAACTCCACGTTTTACAGGCGCATTGGCTACCTTGCCTCACCTTAACACTCGCTAGCCTGTTTCTTGTCAATGAATTAGGAATGTTATGTTCAGATTATTCTGTATGGTTGTTCTGCAAGCATCAGAAGAAATCGCAAGGAAAGTCATGAGCATATTAAAGGTTAAAAATAGATTTGAGCATTAATATATTGTTATTTATTTAAATGGAAGTTATAAGCTTATAAGTTATAAGGTATTTTGGTAAAACTTATTTGTCGAGTGAAACATGTCTATAGACATTTTTTAAAAATTAAATATGAATAAATGTTATTTCTAAATCTTTGAATTCAAGTTTCATTCTTTATTTATATATTTATAACTAAATTAAATGATAATCTATTAATTTGTACGTAAAAAATAGATTGTGTGTGAGTGTAAAAAAAGGAGACCCTTTTTACTCGAAACGATATATTCCATTTTAGTTATCAAGTGTGACAACGCATCTGCATTTTGGTTCACAATGGAGGATAGATGTAGATGTCCATGGGCCACGGCAACCATCAAGTGGATTGTCTGATGGCTTGACACCCCTATTTAAAATAAATTATATTTTTAACGTCTGACATCAGTTTGGTAAAGACGACCAAAATACGTGTTGATTGTAGATAGAAAATTATATGCATAGCATTGCGATCAGTCTCCACTCAGGCCACTGCCATACAGGAGCGTGTTAATTTATTATATTATGAACTTTAACGTAAAGTATATAAGGATAGAAATCTATTCAAAACTACATTAACTGTATTCTTCTCAAATAAATATAATATGTAAATTACTACTAAATTATAAACGAGATTTTTATATAGATTCGTCGGATTAATTTTTGTAAAGATTAAATGTAAATATAAATTAATAGGGGAAGTTAACAATAAATGCGAAATAAGTAGACACATGGAGTGTATAATATTGAGACTATGTATTTAATATGTAAGATTATATGTATACATAAATGGGATAAGTTTGTTTTCAAATAAAATATTTAATATTTAAGCGAACTGTAATTTTATTTATCGATCCTTTTTATTTTGGTTATATATTTGTTTCTCTTTGTATCAAAAACATTACGCTACGTGGCATTTTACATACTAGGTATTACTTAAATGCATACAATGTGATTGAAATAAGAGCTAGAATGCCAATGAACTCGAATGACCGCGATCTGTCAACTGACACTTGAATAGTACGGTTCGCAAAGAAAAATAATTTGCGTATAATTAACGTTTTCTTTTTCTTCATTTTATTTAACTGAGTCTTAGTATTACTAAATCTATTATTTTTATAAATTAATTTAAATTATTGATCCTAGTCGTTGAAATATTTTAAATACCTACATAAATCCATATTCTATTTTTATAAGAGAAAGCAGCAGTGATAATAATGACGAAAATGATGACTTCTCAGACAGTGTGAACTGTAAAGTAGAGATGAACGAAATTGAAAACTTGATTCACATTAATACTTATTCCGTCATGGTTCTTTTGTAAATAAATATTATTTCATAAATATCTGTTTTCCTCACCTATCTAACCGGTTCGAATTGGCAGCTATGACGTCACTATATAGCACCAGGTCAGTCCTATTCTTATTTATATCGCATTATATATATTTAAATTACACATAGACAAACATTCAGATTCAGCAATAGTCTGTAAGCCATACATTCGGGATTCAAACCCGCGGCCACGCGATGCCGTCGCCATATGCTTAGCCACCTAGCGAGCAATTTTAATAGTACATACGGAATTAGAACCAAAATTTGCTCCTTTAACTTTGAAAGGCGGGCTCTATCCAATTCTGAACATGACTCTCTGTAATGAAGGTTAACAGTTCTTTTTATAAAACTGAAGAGACAATAGCAATTGCAGTCCTTCCGCTGGTAAGTGCCCACTGCAAGCCATATACACCTGCAGCCATATCCAAATAAAGAATGCTACAGTTTCGTTGTAATTTCTGAGGATTAAGATGAAAGATCTCTATATACGTCAGACCAGAAGTGCAATCACTGCTACTTGGAAACAGAAATAAGTAATTTGGTGGTACCTACCTGGAAAAACAGTTTTTTTTATAGGATAAGGGTGACAAACGAGCACACAGTCGACATGATGGTAAGTGGTTGTTGCGGCCCATAGACATCTACATCTTTTCTCGATTACGAATCAAAATTCAGATGCGTTGTCAGCCGTGAGAACTAAGATATAACGCCTCGTTTCCCAGTTCCGGTTCTCTACACTCACCATAAGAAACACTTACAACACACTTATTGCTACTGCTATTGTACGCTGGTATTCTGTGAGACCGTGGTCCTACCCCGGTCGAGAAGACCCATACAACCATAATATAGCTGTAACGTGGTTCTACCACGTATAGCATATAGTATTTCTGATTAAGTCTAACTCTACCCCTGTCTAGTGTATTATATACAGTTGTAATAAATGACACGATATTGAACTGTTTAAATAGGCTTGTTATATAGCGTAGACCGCGCCCAAGGCGTACATAATGTGACACGCCTCCTGGAGAGATAAAATAAGGGTGACCAATTTTGCGCAAAGGGTCTGGATCTTTAACATGTTCATGCGAACAACGTATATGTACGTCACATATTTGTAGATATGATATGGCACAACGTATTATTACGTTCAGCAATAACTCGATTTATTGAGCACAACGTTATGGTACGGTGTCTGGCCATACTAATGTTTTAAAGTTGGGTTACTCTGCCACAACATATCGAATTCTCAAAATTGTAGTGCCACATCGAACCGATGTTTTTTGGCTTCTTAGATGGCGTTCCTCCCTGATACTAAGTACCCACTTTGTTAGCGCACAACGTCACTATACGTCGTTTCGCAAAAGAAATTTCATTACAGCAGTCGACTTGTGCGCGTCGCGGGACTAGTGCGTGCGCCAATTTTATGTTAACCTGGAATATTGACGCTAAACGTTATCTTACTACGATATATGTATTATATAAATATATTTTACTTTATTGTAATAAGTCTGAATATGTTCAAAATACTTATTTTGTATTTTTTTGTTTGTTTTAGATATATAAAATGAGCCAAAAAAAGGAATCTTCAATGAAAATCTATGAGCTTTCTTCGTCTCGGGAAACCACGCCAGTCCAATTGGTGATAATGATGACGACAGCTCCAGTGACATTGGCATTTCGCAGTTTGAGCGGGGCAAACAGCGCAAAAAGTCATTATTGCATGTCAAAAAGAGTACTTGTTCCAATTTACGATCTGCTTCTGATGTTAGATCTACATCGGATTCCACATCAGAAAATTCTTATAGCACCACAGACGATTAGTATTCTAGTTATGAAAGCATTTTTGACTCTCATATACGAAAATGTAGTGACGTCTTAGGACGTCAGCAGAAGGTTGGGCTAAACGACCACTATATTTTCGTATAAATTATTCCAGTATCTTTTTCATACATGCAGATAGGGACGTTAAAGATATCTGTAGATTATCATGCTACTCTTTTTTTCTAGATAAATGAAATTAAAAAATTGCATTGGGTTGTATCGGTAAACATGGCGGTTGATTTTCCAAGAAACATCTAAGTCAGCGAGTCGCTTTTAGTGTTAGAAATGAGAAAGAGCGCCAGTTTTGGCCAATTTGCGCGTGGATCCTTGCCCGCCAAACCATCCGGCCCTGATGCAAAATCAAGGTCGTAAGAGCGAGCTATTTCAATAGTGACACCGTATTTAGGTCTCTAAGAATAAATGTTTTGTCATTGCTGAGGCAAGACGATATGGACCTTTTCGATACGGTCCTTTTTCTGACCTGGTACCCGTATCTTTTGAAGTGATTTTAAAGACTTATCACGGCAACATATGCATAATCTAATTTACACTTGCGGTTGATGTCACTTGTTGAAACATGTTCTTATTTTTTGTAATTTGGACATATACACTCGTTACTTAAATATTAAGAAACAAATAGAAATGTAAATCTAAATCACAAAATACAATAATGCATTTTAAAGTCTGTGTTTGTAATCAATGTAATGGCAAAGTAGCGGCGTGACATAATTTTCCGTACAAAATAAACTTATACAATTTCCGTACCTAATTAAAGTGACAAATGGCTGACCATTACTGATGTCGGCGGATGAGACACAGTGTTTACGTTGGGCGTTGCCTATTAATTGCCAGCTACTAGTTGTTAGGAACAATAATATCTATTTGGCTTGCATTTTATAGAGCCGCTTTCAGAAGTGATCTTATTTAATGGCATATTTATAAAGCACTACTATAACTTATATATTAATTTGTTTTACGTAAAATATATAAGATAATGTTACTCAATATAATAATAATAATAATTTATTGCTTTAAACAAGTAGTAAATTGTTACATTATCGTTGGGTACCCTCTTTTAAATAAATATATACCTGTAGTAGAGAGCTCCGCTCTTCTGTAGTACAATTATATTACTACTAAAATTAGAATTAAATTAAAAAAAACAACATACATAAATAAAGTAGCTATTGCATGCCTTAAGCGCAACACCCGTAGGTACGTTCCATTAGCGCCTAAAAATCAAAATTCCAACGTTTAGTCGCATAAAATCGTATCTAACAATCATATTGATCATTGAGAAGCCATTGAATGTAAATGGCAGTTTAATTTTCTTTTGTTTATTTTTAATTAATTTTAGCCTTGTAAATAAATAAATTTACAAGACTAAACTGACTGACTGCCTCTGCCTCACTCACTTACTTCGGCGTCAATCGCCGTCATAAGTGGACACTGTGTCGGTTATTTTCAGCGGCTCAAAAAGATCGCTGTACAAAAAAAAAGCTTTTAAAAAGTTACTTCGCAAACATCCGCTCTATAAAATAAAATGATGTGTCTTACCTAGTATGAAGAGCACCTTCCGCCCTCCCTCAATTGCGTGCACTATCCCCGTCATCACTAATCCCAGAACCACTACTCCCAACACCACTACACTAAGAAAGACACACTACTGACGACAATACAATTATTAAAAAAAGTCACATCATCATTCAGGTTTCTCCATAAAGTTCAAGACGTATTTAAGTATAAATATACTTGAAAGACAGACCACTGATGACAATACTTGTATTGTCGTCAGTGGTGGCTTAAACTTTTTATATGTAATTTTTTTAATCCGCTTAGGGCATGCACAATTGGATTTACCAATATATTTAAAACTTGCAGTAAGGTATAATTAACGATATTTGCGTGATTTTATGCAAGAATGTGTGAGTGTGAGAAGTCTGTAAGGGTGTAAAAATTTATAAGACAGTATTTTACAATTTTTTTTTTATTATAGGATCGGGTGACAAACGAGCACACAGTCCACCTGATGGTAAGTGGTTACTGTGACCCATAGACATCTACATCTATCCTCAATAAAGACTCAAGATGCAGATGCGTTGTCACCCGTGAGGACTAAGATGGAATGCCTCTTTGCCAGTAAAAAGGGTCTCCGGTTCTCTACACTCACCATACGAAACACAGCAGTGCTAAGCTGCTATTTTACGCTGGTTTTCTGTGAGAGCGTGGTCCTTCCCCGGTCGAGCCGACCCATTCGTGCTACAACCATAATATAGATGCAGCATGGCTCTACCACGTTATTCTATAGACGTGTTATTGATACAATAGATGCAGTTGACGGCTCCGTGGCGCTGTGGCTTAGCAAGGAGTAGTTGCGCTGGCGGCCACGGGTTCGAACCCGCACGGAACGGTATTTGTGTGGCCTACAAATAATTGTTCCGGGTCTGGATGTTTGCCCTCTTGCAATTTATGTTCGTAAACTGCCTCCACGATACAGGAGAAAGGCGTAGAGTGGGGGTAACGTTTTAAAAAAAATTAAAAAGATTAAAAAAAACTTATTCTTCTCAAGCTTCAATCAGTCATAGCGAACCGTATATTCGAAGAAAGAAATCGAAAGAAGAACATGGCAATAACTTCAAATAGACTGTTGAATTTTTTTTATAGACTAAGTGTGACAAACGAGCACTTACCATTAGGTGAACTGTGCCACCTGATGGTAAGTGAACACTGTGGTTCATAGATATCTAAAATTAAGAATAAAAATGCATATGCATCGTGACTCGTGAGATAAAATATTAAATAACCCGTGAGATAAATAAAGTCTCTGTTTCGGTTTTTGTTTCTGTCTCGTTTCCAGCAAAGTATCTCCAGTTCTTACACTCTCCATGTGAATAACGTGAGAGCGTGGTCCTTCACCGGTCGAGTCGACCCATTCATGCTACAAATTTATAGCTGCAGCATGGCTCTACCAAGTAATGCACATGCATGAAATGTGAGAAAAATTAAAAAAATTAATGAGTAGAAGAAATTTCTAATCTGATTTGTATACCCGCCCACCAAGCGTGGAAACTATGGCAAATATCCCACTTTATAGGGCAGGCGTATGTTCAGCTTTGGATTTTTAGATGTAACGATGATAATGATGATTTAATTATACAATAATACATAATTATAACCTATTCCTTATTCAGGAATGGTTCTTCCCATGGCAGAGACATTTTTCGAACTAGTGGTAAGTAAAATTTGAAATGACTTTTCAACATGTATTGTGTGTTTTCAGTCGAATAAAAAACTGATTTCCCATTTCTATTTTGGTGTTACTGAAAAGAAGTTAATTACAACATCTTTATTGCTTCAATTCATCCAATCAGAATGAATCTACGATCATGAGGAATATGTAACGCCCCATCATAAATTTAACAATTATAATGGAGCACAATATTCTGTTTTTGGGTAAATAAAAAGGCGTAAAATCGTTTCAATTTGCAGGCATAGCTTGGCAAGTAGATTTGGTGTCATGCTTTTTCATTAAACTTTACAGGCTTAGTGCTTTCAGGTATAAAAAAAAAGCAATGTAAAATAAACTTATGTTTTTTGTGATCTTTAATCATATTTCAATCAAATGTTAGGTACATACATATAGTTTATCGTTTTGTGGCGGTGTAAGACTATCTATTGCCCCATATCGTTCCGTGGGTATCGTAAGAGGGAAACTGAAATGGAAGATGGGAAGCAGCATCTTCTTGATAACAACTGAAAATACGTAGTAATAAGCGCGTCGCGCGAAGAGTCGCAACTATAAAAAAATCCCCCTATGACACAATTTCTCTGGGAGTCCTATGTTCAGCATAGGACTTTTAAAGGCTTTAATGGATGAATGATCCAATAGATTACACAGATGTCAATGTATCTGATAGCTTGGGAGATTGAGCTATTTTCCTGTCTTTTAATTATATACTATTTGGACTGAAGTTAATGAAGCACAGATAGTTTAATTTTTTTTTTAATTAAATAGCTAACATCCTCGTGAAAAATAAAAATGATCACCGACACCACTAATTTCAACAAACTCTACCTCTACACTACAACTTTAACACCACTACACTAGGAAAGACACACCACGTCATATTATACATAATACAATTCATGTTTCATCTCTAAATGAGGCATGATTAGAAGAAATATGCTCTCCGACGGCTGACCGTTAGCTTAATTTTAACATCTATACTAATATAATAAAGCGGAAGAGTTTTTTTTTGTTTTTTTTTGTTTGTTTAAACGCGCTAATCTCTGGAACTACCAGTCCGATTTGAAAAATTATTTTTGTATATTATAGCCAGATTCATGTGGAGTAGTATAGGCTATCTACCATTAGGCTATATTACTCAGCTAGCCTTAAATATAGATATTTGTTAAGCAAGTCAGTAGAAAAAGCACTCCCGAAATGATTTATCTGCGTACGTTGGTGTTATCGTTAGGGATACGTAAATACAATGTTCTAGAAAAATATAGATCTTTACTACGTCTAAAAAAAGTCCGCGGATACCATATGTCTATTTCTTATCATCATCATCATCATCATCATCATCATTACAGCCCTTCACAATTCCACTGCTGAACATAGGCCTCCCCCAAAGAATGCCACAAAGCACGGTCCTGAGCCACCTGCATCCATCGACTTCCTGCATATCTTACCAGGTCGTCACTCCATCTAGTGGGAGGACGCCCTACACTTCGCCTGCCGGTACGAGGCTGCCACTCGAGAACCTTTCTTTCCCATCGGTTGTCGGTTCTTCGAGCTATATGGCCGGCCCATTGCCACTTCAGCTTACTAATCCGTTGGGCTATGTCGGTCATTCTAGTTCTACTGCGGATATCCTCATTTCTGAGTTTATCACGCAGAGAAACTCCGAGCATAGCCCTCTCCATAGCTCGCTGAGCGACCTTGAGCTTCCTCATCCGGCCAGCAGTGAAGGACCACGTCTCAGTTCCGTATGTCATCACTGGCCACACGCACTGGGTGTACAGTCTCGTTTTCAAGTTTTGAGGTATACCTGACGAGAAGATGTGCCGTAATTTCCCGAACGCTGCCCAACCGAGTTGTATCCGTCGATTGACCTCTCGGTCGAAGTTGGGCTTACCTTAGTCGGACTATTTGTCCCAGGTAAACATACTCGTCAACAACTTCGAGCTTAGTGTTCCCAACAACTACCGGCATAGGTGTGACATGGACATTAAACATGATCTTTGTTTTGTCCATGTTCATCTTAAGACCTATCCGTTGGGAAACACTATTGAGGTCATTGAGCATAGTGCTAAGGTCCTCCAGCGATTCTGCCATAAGGACAATATCGTCGGCAAATCGAAAGTGAGTGATGTACTCGCCATTGATGTTGATACCGTATCGTTTCCAGTCCAGAAGCTTGAAAACATCTTCCAATGCAGCGGTAAAGAGTTTCGGGGATATGACGTCACCCTGTCTTACACCTCTCTGCAATTGGATGGGTTTCGTACTCTGGTTCTGTACTCGGATAGCCATCGTAGCCCTACTGTACAAGCACTTCAACACTTCGATATACCGACAGTCAACTTGGCATCGCTGAAGGGACTGCAGCACCGCCCAAATTTCGACGGAATCAAAGGCTTTCTCATAGTCCACATACGCCAGACATAGTGGCAAATTGTACTCCTCGGACTTCTGTACAATTTGCCGAAGGGTATGTATGTGGTCTATGGTGCTAAAGCCTTTTCGGAAACCAGCTTGTTCGGGAGGCTGGAAGTCGTCAAGTCTGCGCGCGAGACGATTCGTAATGACTCTCGAAAACAGCACGTAGACGCGGTTCAGAAGAGAAATCGGTCTGTAGTTCTTCAAGAGAACGTTGTCGCCTTTCTTGAAGAACAAGACCACCGCACTTCTGCTCCACGCCTTCGGTGTAATGCCACCATGGAGGACGGAATTAAAGAGCTTCTGAAGGACTTCAAGTACCGGTTTTCCACCCGCTTTCAGAAGCTCTGCTGTAATTCCATCCTCGCCTGGGGCCTTGCCGTTTTTAAGGTGCTGGAAAGCCATTCTAATCTCGCTCAGACTGACGTCCAGAATATCATCGGAATAATGTCGGATAAGACTCGCTCTTGGATCGTTACTCACACTTTCGTGTGGCTCAAACGATGACTTGTACAGCTGCCCATAGAACCTCTCAATCTCACTCAAAATCTCAGGTGCCCCGGAAACGATGCTGCCACATTCTGTCTTCAGCTTTGACAGTTGGCGCTTTCTGGTAGACAGATCTCTGGCAAAGACTTTGGAGCCTTGGTTCCGCTCGATCGCTTCTTCAATACGAGCTGTATTGAAATTGCGTAAGTCCCGCCACATGCATTTGGAGATCTGTCTGTTCAGATGCCTGTATGCTGTCAAATCTGTTGAAGAATGTAGCTTCATCTCCCGTCTAACAGCCATGAGATTAAGAGTGTGATCGGAGAGTTTTTGTGTTCTTCTGCGGCGGGTCTTGCAGAACTTAGCTCCGACCGTATGGACAGTTTCCACGAGCTTGTCATTCAAATCGTCCACTTCATTGCAGTCGTCTAGGCAATGAAAACGGTTTTGTATCTCGAGCTGAAAGGTTTCGGGACTTTGGATTAGAGCACGAGGGGGACGGAGCGTTGACTTCATTAGACGAGACCTCTCCAACTTAACGTTTAGGTTCAGTGTGCCTCTAACCATTCGGTGATCGCTGCCGGTTTTCACCCTCGCGATCACTGAGACATCACTGAACAGTTGTCGTCTGGTCGTCATAATGAAGTCAATCTCATTTTTTGTCGAACCGTCGGGGCTCGACCAGGTCCACTTCCTGTGGGGCCGCTTCTGGAAGAAAGAGTTCATCATAAAGAGTCCATCTTTCTCCATGAAGTCAGCCAACTGCTGGCCCCTTGGGTTCCGTTGCCCTATTCCAAATTATTTCTTATACATAAGCCATAATTAAGTATTTTGTGACAAAAAATATTGAAAATTTAAAAGTGATTTATGAGCGTTATTATTAGGCATGGCCTATTTATCCTTACGAACGAAATATACTTCATCATCAAGACAATTTTATGACGATAAACTTTGTTTTTTATACCATGTTATTTGGACGCGTGGATGACACATAAACCCTAGCCACCCGGTGAGAACTGCGAGAACTGCTCAACCGGGAGGGGGAGGGAAAGTGGATAAAACTTAACTTCGCTCTACATCATACATAATATGCCGACAGATAAAAAAGTACTTCATTAATTATGCCATTTTTTCCATCTATTGCTATCAAATAAAATATTTAAATTGCAATTATAAACTAGTCTTTAATTTAATAGATTGTCGCAAAGAAAGGCCTCATTCTATTAAGTAGAGACGAACTTGAATGAGTAATGAGTAAATATTAAATTTATTTTATGAAATGAAGTAGTCCATTTACTTTGCTCGTTCACGTATAGTTATGTTTAAATACTTATTAAATGTCCTCTAAACCAAATTTCACTCATGGCTACCAGTAGCAACAGAGACTAGCCATCTGCGCAGGGGGCCTACTACGAAGTCTTATTGCCGGTCAGTTTAAGACCGTAAACTGAATTGCCTTGCTTTGTCGTACTACGAACGCGTCTTATTGCAGGCCAACCTGTGATGACGTAACGAAACATTTCAGTGGCCGGCAAGCTAGCTCAACGTTTTAAATCGGTACTATGAACTCACTTTTGACGTTTGTAACAGAGTTGTGACCCGTTTATTGAACAGTGTATCTGTCATATTAAACACTTCAATAAAAGTTCCTTGGTGGGAGCTTTTTCTGAATCGTTAAATATTCTAATAGTATAATAGTAAGTATTAAAAGTGTTTCTTGAAGTTATACATGCTTAATTGGGTTTCTTGCTTTAAAATTGTCATATTATTTACATAATACACATTAAAATTCTCTAATTGTTCTTTGTTCATTAATTTCAGTGTCTAATGATTACGAAACTTTTTAGTTCCTCAAAGAGTACAATGAAAGCAAAATTGTGGAGGACAAAATTGAAAGAACAATATTACGGAGCTAAATCGACCCGTTTTCGATCGGTGACGGTGAATTTGTAAAACGATATAGTTTAAGCAAAAACTTAGTGTTGGAACTTTGTGATGATTTAAGAACTTGTATGACAAATCCTGCTAAGTTTACTGATTTGTCGATCGAAACCAAGGTTGAGTATTAATTAAAGAATTCATTACTAGTAAAACATTACTAAAAGTGATGTGTATTTAATGCAGTTTTTGCAAAAATTCGCACTGAATATTTTTATATTTTTTTACAGTTTTTACAATTATTTTTAGGTCTTAATTGCACTCTCTCTCTATGGTATGCTCCCATTGAGAGCAATATATATATATATATATATATATATATATATATATATATATATATATATATATATATATATATATATATATATATATAATCATATATATATATATGATTTCCAAGAGCTGCTTGCTGTACATAAAAGTACAAATTTAATACATAATTTTAATTGATTATAACAACAACTTCTATTATTAGAACCATTGGACATTAATAATATCTACCATTATATCACGCAGCAAGCTCAGCAAAGATTTATAATTAATATGACATTGTAGATTTTACAACAAATTTGAGATGCCTGGAGATTTAGGCTGCATTGATTTTACATATGTGGCAATGGTCCGTCCTTCACAAAATGAAGAGAGACATTACTGTAGAAAACAGTACCTATCATTCTTTAAATGTGCAGTTGGTAACAAATATTGTAATAAAACCACAAATTCAATAATGTAATTTTATTGATACATAAATCATTTAAACACTAAGTATATATTTTAATTAATATTTTAGATATGCAATATAGACATGGATATAATCAGTGTAGACGCAAGTTTGGGGAGCTTCACATGATGCTTTTATATGGGCTAATCACCCTTTGAAGGCACACATGGAAGACCTCGGCACAAACGAGACGATATGCTTCTTGGTAATGACTTCACATAATAATAAATAGATAGGTACATAATAATTGCCATGTTTCAGATGTCTCCTAGTGCATAGTGTTACATTATGAGCCTCACATGGTGGCTTCTATTATAAATGCATGTGTGATATTGCACAACATATGCAATAAGACTAATGTCAGTGTAGAAGAGCTGCAGCCAGAGGCAGCTTTGTATGAGCATGAATCGCAACGATTAACTTCTCCCTGCCAGGATTCTGCAGTAAATTCTAGGGCCGCACAAAATCCAGAGCTCCGCGAAGGCATAACGGTCAGAAGTAACCTTATCAATCACCCACGGATATGTCGGAGGGCAACCTGAAAATAAAATTGATTTTAAAACTATGGTTTTTTTGTTTAAATTTTTCTATTAGATTTATAGAGAATAATTTGAAAAGATGTAAAATAAATATTAATAGTATCTAGAATACTTTTTGTATATCTCAAAACTTATTGAGTGACCTACGTATAATCTATGCAATTATTCGAACAATTTATTCTACTTAGATATTTTTATGCCAATAAATGATAGATCATATAGGACATAACGCAATTTTTAACATCTTTTATGACATACTTATGAATTATGATCAACAAATAAATATATTAATATTATTACTATTTTAAAAAATTTAAATATTATACAAACTAAAAACCCTTTCTACTTTTTGTGTCATTTTTTAAATCTACAAAACCTACTTTTTTGATTTTGGCCCTACAAGAGGTTTGAACCACTCCGTGATCAAAAGTTCCGTTTACATTAGACTAATGTAGCAATCTAAGATAGGTGATATTTTTAAAACTCAATTTTCAATTTATTGTTACAGAAACTAGGAGTATGTATAAATTCAGACGACAGCTCTTCTGGGACCCGCTTTGAGGTTACACCACCGAAACTAATTTTGTAGCTGGGAAACCCCACGTGTGTGATTCCACGATTTTTAAAGTAACCAAAACCGTCACGTTGTCGCTTATGTTACCTTTGGGAATTCTATTGAATAAAGAACATTCTTGCCCGTTTTCATAATAGATAACCTCTGCACTCCATTTCGTTCATTATTTTTTCCATTAATACTTTACAGCCTATTCAAAGTCTACTCCCAAATATAGTCCTCCTCTTTGTTTTCCTCATAGGGCTTTTTTTATAGAATATCAGTGACAGACGAGCACACAGTTCAGCTGATGGTAGGTGGATGCTATAGCCCATAGAGACTTACATTAATCCTCTATTAAGAATCAAAATGCAAATGAGGACTAAGTTGGAATCCCTCGTTTCCAGTAAAAAGGGTCTCATTTTCACTACACTCAGCATACGAACATAGTCCCATTTTTAGAATAGAATAGAATAGAATAATTTTTTATTCAATATTGATTATGACATAATACTTATTGAAAGTCATTTTTTATTTACCACTGGTTCGGAAAACACCTCTGTCTTGGGAAGAACCAGCAAGAAACCCAGCGGGACTTTTTTTTCAAACATATTTGTGACCACGGGTGCTGGAAAGCACCCGAAATGTCGGGAACATCAAAATAAGTTAAGATACGCGATAAAATCCGTAAAATTAGTTTTATTTAAAAATGTGTAGTGTTCGCGTAAATATAAGAAATCATTAATAACTTCGTTTATACAATTTTTAAATGATTTTTCATAGAACCAGCATGGTGGCGATCACCTTATTCCCAGGGGTTATTTTCATTTATGTATTCCTTGATATTATAATAACCCTTTTTGTACAGTTTTCCTTTAATAAAACTTTTAAACTTGTTTATTGACAAACTTTGAATATGATCACAGAAAATACCTAAGGCATCTTGTGAATTCTCCCAGGCATCTATACATATAATAAAAATGTAAATAGCAGATGTCTGTACATTTTATATTTTTGTAATAAAAGTGATTGAGAGGTACTAAAAATAAGTAATTAAATACATTTCTACCATTTTTAGATTTTTCTGTCTGTCTGTCTGTCTGTCTGTTTGTTTGTTAACGTATCACGTATAAAGTATTAATTTATATCATAAGAATAGTTAAGGAAATTATTAAGTGTATATTCAGGTTACATTTAGTCTTTATTTCATTAAAATTGGTTAATTCCATCAAAAGTAATGACAAATATTCTGAAGTATGGGTACTAAGTATAGGTACGAATTTGTTGAATAGTGGCGTTGCATGAGTCGTCAAGTACATTTTAAAATTAATATCATATTATAAATCATAACTAAATGATGTAAAATAATGTTCTATAATGATATAATTATATCTAAAACGCAGTAAACAAAAGTATTACATAAAGAACGTAATAAATATATACAAAATATATTAACCTTATTATCTAAACTAAATTAAAGTACAATAGTTAACCAATTTCATCGATAGATGGTGGTGTGGCAAAAATGTGATACAAAAAGGCAGGTTAAATTTTTTTCCTGTAGATGAGTTTCATATTTGCTTCTAACCTTTATATTAACGACACGCTGCCCTACTGCGTGTTGACAATCTCATTTATTTTTTATTTTTTTACCGCCGAGTACACTATGTGGTAAATCAAATTTTAAGGGCTATTAACAATTTCGTTTTTCGGCGAGGATCAAACTTTCTTTTTTGCTTACTATGCAGGCACTAATTTATAAGTTCTTTTATGTTTTTTTTTTTTGTATCAATCGTGTCAATTAATCTCTCAATTTTTAGAATTCTTTAAATCTATACATATAATAAAAATGGTAATAACATGTTGTGTCCGTTTCTGAATATTGTATAGTATATTAATTTGTGAGTAAAATCATTATGGGAACTGTAAATCATTAAATAAGTACATTTTTATAATTTTTAGAATTGTACTATCTGACGGTCTGTCTGTTTGTTTATGGACGCATGACGTTTTGAGTAAACATCTTTTTTTCAATGAAATCCTTAAGAAAATCATAAAGCGTATTATCAAGTTCATTTAATCTTTGTTTTATTTAAATTGGTTAATTCTATCGAAAGTTATGATTATTATTTCGAAATGTAGGTTCGAATTTGTTTAATGGCGTCACAAAATCTCAGAAATAGTAATAAAAAGATTCGTGTGTAAAAAAAACGTTCTATTATAATATATTTCGTATCGTTGTATTATAGTACTAAAACAGTAAAAAATGTTTTCCTTAAATTAAAAAAGGATGTTTTCTCACAAAGAACGTAATAGATGGCGTTGTACAAATTACAACCTTTTCTGAATTGCGGTGTTAAGATTTTTCGCAGGTGAATCGTATTAAGACTCACTGAAATAATTTATGGCCATGAGTCTGACAAAGCTGCAAGCCAGTAGGGTATGTATACAGTAATCTATGCCTGCCTGATGCCTGTAAGAGCCGTGTAGGCTAACAACACATCACAAAAATCACAAGAAACAAAAACCAGAAAAAAGAGATATTGAAATATTCAATTATTCAACAAAACTCGACTAAAAGTAGCAAAATTGCAATAAATGTCGTGATAGTGATATTGTTTTATACCCAGAATCCCTCTAATACCAAATAACTTTCCTTTCAGTTTTAAGTAAAGTAAAGTAAAGTTGCAGCCTATTTACGTCCCACTGCTGGGCACAGGCCTCCTCTCATTTCTGAGAGGGTTTTAGGGCAAGGAAATGTCCACCGCGCTGCCCCAATACGTGTTGGCGAACTTCACATGTCATCGAAATATTTAATTTTTCTCAGACATGCAGGTTTCCTCACGATGTTTTCCTTCAACGCCGAGCACGTGGTAAATCAGCACTTAAAATTTCATTGGTGCCGGCGGGGATCGAACCCGGGTTGCTCGAGTACTGTGAAGCTTACAGCGAGCGCTAACCATCTGAGCTACCACGGCTCAGGCTTCAGTTTTAAGATAGGGATAATAACATCGATGATGACATCGATGTTGGCATCGATAGCTCAACATCGATGTTCGATGTTTAGGCTACTCAAAACATCGATGTTGACCCTTATCGATGGTTTTTGTATATGTGTAGATACTTACACATTGTTTCAAAATTATGTGGGTATACACAGCAAGGCAAAAGTAACAATTAACTTGAATATCAATTTACGTAGAATAGTTATTATGTGACAACCGACAACGACACTACAAAATATAGCGAAAGCAGTGACCATTGTGACATTACAGGAGACACTTGACAACACAGTAACAACAACACTTGACAGTACAGTAATGATATAAATCTTCAATATTCTCTTACCCTAAACGTCAAATTCTTTAAGTAAAACCTATATTCGCGAGCTACGCCGCGGGCACAGCTAGTTAAAAATATATTTCATAAGCTCAACACCGGCGTCGGACGTCGAGCGACCCCTTGTAAAACCAAATTGGTTTTTATGAAGTAATTTATTTGTATTAAAAAAATTAACAATTGATCTGGTTCTTTCCTCGCTCAAAGGCTAAGTATAGCCATTCAGCGGGGAAACGCAGCCAGCGTTCTTGGCACGATACCGCGGGGAGTAGGACTATATGATAATTAAGTTTCTAGTTTTAGTTTTTTTTTTATTATCATAGTTTTTAATATTGTAGATAAAATTAAGTATTATGTAAAATTTTATCCTATTTCAACAATTGATCCAAAATTATTTTTTCAAAAATTTTACTGAGAGTTAGTAGTACAGAAATAGGTCTATAATTAGCGGGGTTCAACGTACTACGATGTACTACAACGTAGTACGATGTGCATACATGATACTACAACGTAGTACCATATACATACTTCAAACACTAGGAACATTCATAAGATTGTAATGCCAGTTACTAGACTCCACAGAATCAGTAATTCATTTATGGGGCAACGTATACGCTTTTACAACAAAATCCCAGAACATATTCAAAGTTTGTCAATAAACAAGTTTAAAAGTTTTATTAAAGAAAAACTGTACAAAAAGGGTTATTATAATATGAAGGAATAAATGCATGAAAATAACCTCTACGAATAAGGTGATCGCCACCATGCTGGTTCTATGAAAATTCATTTAAGATTGTATAAACAAAATCATTGTTAAGTGAAATATGTTTGAAAAAAAAAGTCCCGCTGGGTTTCTTGCTGGTTCTTCCCAGGACTGAGGTATTTTCCGAACCAGTGGTAAATAAAATAATGACTTTCAATAAGTATTATGTAATAATCAATATTCAATAAAAATCATTCTATTCTATTCTATTCATCCTTATTCTTATTAAAGCTATTTATGTTTTTATGCACATACCTTACATTCTCATAAATATATTGCGATGCCAAAGTTAATATTTTTATTTCTTTAAATTTTTCTTTGCGGGACTCTCTACAATTTAGGTTATAAATCGCCCAAACGGCCCTCTTTTGCAAAACAAATATAGCTTCAATATCAGTCGCATTACCCCATAGCAAAATTCCATAAGACATTACGCTATGAAAGTATCTAAAATACACTAATCTAGCTGTCTCAACATCTGTGAGACTTCTAATCTTTCTTACAGCATATGCTGCAGTAATAAGTCTGCTTGGTAATTTAGATATATGGGGGCCCCATTGAAGTTTCGCGTCAATAGTAATACCAAGAAAACAGTGGTATCCACAAGATTCAACTCCTTCCCATTTAACAGCACATTGGTATTCATTGAGTTGCTATTTTACGCTGGTATTCTGTGAGAGCGTGGTCCTTACCCGGTCGAGCAGACCTATTCGTGCCACAACCATACTATAGCTGCAGCATTGCTCTACCACTTATAGGTTATCTGCCATTGTAGTTTTGTTTGGGAGGCAAGTTTGCAACCGCATTTTTTATTTTGATTTTTTATCGGGAATAAGCTGCTGTCCATTTACCGTTTCATTTGCCTCTATCGTATCATACAACTTTCACGGGATGATATTATGGGCTTGTAGGCTAGTATAATCTCTAACACCCGTTCTGCACAGCGATATTTTTTACTATTTTATTATAATATTTGTCACATGAAGTTTATTATCAAGGAAAACTACACTGAAAATATATTAATCAAATAACATTGCTGTAGCTTATTGAAAGATCGGCAATGTACATGCGACATGCTCCATAAAACTGATACTTTCTATTTTTTACTTTCTCTTCTAAAAAAATACTCTTAAATATATAGGCGTCATTATAAATTATAAAATAAACTGGCTTAGTTATCAAACATACATCATAGATGAATAAGACTTTAGGGTAAGGACGCCTATTTGGGCGTTTAAACATCTAAGGTATGTGGCTGATTTTAATACACTTCACAGTATATTATGCTAAAGTACTGTATTAGAGATTGGGGTGGCACGTGCAAAACCTTCATTATAGGACTTGAAAGAGTCCAAAGATCGTTGCTTAAAATAATGGCTTTTAAGCGCCTTTTTTCAAATATGAGTCCCCCATGAAATCCCTAATTTGAATTTCTACGTCATTAATTAGATTTGAGTCAACATTCTACACCAAATTTTTGGTCTGTAACTCATTCCGTCTACGAGCGATAGAATTGTGATATACGGACGGACATATGAACAAACAGACAGTAAAATTAGATAGACAGCAGATTAACAACATTAATAGGATTCTGTTTTACCCTTTCTGTGCGTGGAACCCTAAAAACGTCTTTCATGCCGAATTTGGAATTGCAATGCGTCCTGCCTAATAGAAAATCAGCATAATTTGTACTAATTTTATTTCTCCCATACCTAAAGAAATTTAGTTATAAACTTGAATATCAATTGCCTTTCAGGACGTTTCCAAAATGTTGATTTTAAGTGTTTTGAGCTAATAATAGCATAATGGAACACGTTATTCATCCATCCATTACAGTGTATAAAATTCCACTGCCGAACAGAGGCCTCTCCCATAGATTGCCTCTTATGGAGTATTTTTCTCGGCAGACGGGTTAGCTACCTAATTTTTTATTATTTTCAGTTATTTTCAGGAAGATCTTGTTGCCCATTTCTGTTATAGATTCTCTCTGTTGCTACTGTGGCGGCGCTGTCGTCGCGCCACAAGCGAAACATTGAAGCCTAAATCGCGCTAACAAAGTTCTGAAGTTAAAGCAGCATATATAGAATAGCTCCGAACTACCACTAGGAGCGTTGGCCGCTCCCCGGGCAGAACACCTTGCCCGGCGGGAGATCTCCCCTTTTCCTTTCACCCACTACACTACCTTATGATACCCACGGGACGATATGAGACTTATTATCTCTGACTTTCCGGACGTGATCTCTGCGTTGATTATAAATTAATATTTATCAAAATTTTGCATAGTTACAAAATTCTATTTAACACCATGAAATCAGGAAAAAAGTTTTATTCAATGTGTATTTGTGATTTTTGTGTTCGTTTCGATTCGTGTAGTTACGAGAGAGTTCACTAACAAGGTTTTTTTTATAGAATAAATGTGAATTCTTGATGTTAAGTAGATGCTGTAGCCCATAGACATCTGTATTTATCCTCAATTAGGAATCAAATACAAAGTTACTTTGTCGGCCCTACGGACTAAGGTGAAATGCCTCGTTTCCACAAAAAAGGGTCTCCGGTTTCCTACATTCACCATACGAAACAAAGGAACATTAAGCTGCTATTTCACGCTGGTATGCTATGAGAGTGTGGTTCTTCCTCGGTCAATCCGACCCATCTATGCTACAACCAAAATATAACTGCATCAACCTCTGCCACGAATAAAGCTAATAACATAGAAATTAAGGTTACAGTATAGACTGCTTGACTGACTGAGGCCTGTACCCAGCAGTAGGACGTATATAGATACGTCATACTGCTTGACACAGGCATCCTCTCACTTTTTAGAGGGTTTAAGGGCAAGAAAATTTGAAATTGGCCGCGTCCATTGCGTGTTGGCGAACATCACATGTCGCATTAAGCTGCTATTTCACGCTGCGTATTCTGTGATAACGTGTCTTTCCTCGGTCGAACCGACCCATTTTTACTACAGCCATAATATAGATGCAGTGTAGCTGCTCTATTATTTAAAAACTTACTCTCTAAGAAAGAAGAAGAAGGAAATATGACGCTCATGTATTATTCTTTTATTATATTTTACATACTTTATAGACTAGCAAACCGGAATTTTAATTAATTAAGCATTTTTTTTTAGTTTAATATATCTTTATTTCTTGAAAACCTTAATCAAAAAATGAGGATGACAATTTATCTATAGTCATCTTGGCTTATCGAAAACTCTCTAAGGATCCACGAATACAAAGGATATGAAAAAGAAACTTCCCTTGTCTATTTCTTATCTAAAGCAAGTCGAAATCTGATGTCTGCGAGACAATGGAAGCCTTGAATATCACAAGCTCCCTTCTAAAGGGTTTAACACAAAGCAATACAACATAATATATATTTATGGATATGGATAATTTTTACGTGGTAGAGCCATGCTGCAGCTATATTAGTAGTATATTTGTAGCACGAATGAATGAATGAATGACCGGGGAAGGACCTCGCTCTCACAGAATACCAGCGTAAAATAGCAGCTTAACGCTGCTGTGCAGTAGGTTGAGTGTAGAGAACTGGAGACCCTTTTTACTGGCAAAGAGGCATTCCATCTTAGTCCTCACGGGTGACGACGCATCTGCATCTTGAGTCTTTATTGAGGATAGATGTAGATGTATATGGGTCACAGTAACCACTTACCATCAGGTGGACTGTGTGCTCGTTTGTCACCGTATCCAATAAAAAAAATCAATAACAACCGCAGCAGTGTCGTATCGCCTAGTCGTGGCATAAGAGAACCTACTACTCTTTATCATCCTGTAGGTGTGGTAAAGAGTTGATGATAAAAACTGTAGTAGGAGATGGGCAGCAACATCTTTCTGATAACAGTTGAAAATAAAATGATAAATCGACAATTTTTTTTCAATTATATTTTTTTACATAGAAATAAGGGTGATTAACGAATACATTCTACTTGTCCATATTTCCGAAGCATGGGGTGAAACACCGCCAAGTTCCTGGCTCTTGGCAGTACAGTAAAGTATAATTACAGCCTATATATTTACGTCACACTTCTAGACACAGGCCTCCTCTCATTTCTGAGACGGATTTATGGCAAGGAAGTGTCCACCGCGCTGCGAGTGCGACTTTCACAAGTCTGCGAAATATTTTTCTTTATTTCTCAAACATGCAAGATTCCTCACGATGTTTTCCTTCACCGCCGAGAACTTGTTAAATCAGCACTTAAATTACATTCAACAATTTCATTTGATGCCGGCAGGGGTCGAACCCGGGTTGTTCGATTACTGTGAATTTTATAGCGAGCGCCTAACACCTGAGCTACCACGGTTTGAAGTCCATGCGATGAGTTAACTAATAAAGAATATTTATGAATATTTAATAAGTACCACGTATAAATCCCTCCTCGTATTGCTTGCTCTCTATCTGTGTGTAAAGTTTAAATTAAATTAGTTTCTCTTATTCTCTGTCTGTCATCTGTAAATTAGTTTGTCACTTAAGTTTTATAGAAAAAACTAAATTAAACCAAATTCACTACTTTTTTAATAAAAACAACGAAAAACTTTATATAATGGAATAAAATACAAGAGATTTAAAATTGCGGGAGCAAAGCCAAGGTGCGAAATCACAGGAGCTCTTTACTTCACGCTAGAGTGAGCTTAGCAAGCGTTATCGCCCGAGGCTAGTGTAAGTTAAACAAAAGGTTGAGTACAGACGAACTAATGGAACCCTACCTTGGAGATATTGTGAGGCGAGAGAATATTTTTTTATAGAGTAAGGGTGACAAACGAGCACTCAGTCCACCGAATGGTAAATGGATACTGTGGCCCATAACCATATTACATATATTCTTGATAAATAATCAAAATGCAGATCTCTTGCCACCCCTAAAGACTAAGATGGAATGCCTTGTTTCTATTAAAAAGGTTCTCCGTCTTTCTCCATCCATCATACGAAACACAGCAATATTAATCTGCTATTTTACGCCTCAATTCTGTGAGAGCGTGCGAGCGAACCTCGGTCGTGCCGACCCATTCGTGCTACGAACAAAATATTACTGCAGCGTGGCTACACAACATAATAACATTAATAAAATTTTTAAATAGTTACAGCCTATATACGTCCCACAGCTGCGCACAGGCCTCCGCTTATTTCTGAGAGGGTTCCGCCGCGCCACCCCAATGTATGTTGGCAAACTTCACATGTCTTAGAATTTTTATTTTAAGTCTTAGACATGCAGGTTTCATCATGGTGTTTCATCGCAAAGCACGCGGTAAACAGCGCTTAAAATTGCAATTAACTTTTTCATTGGTACCAGCGGGGATCAAACCCCGGTTCCTGTCTGCGTACTGTGAAATTAACTCGAATAAGCGAGCAATAAGCTCCTGAGCTGCCACGGCTCTAGGAAACTAATGCAATATTAAATAATAAATAATAAAATCTGTACATGTATGTGCAATTTTGTAATGTTTGTTCATAAGCACCAAATTTAGTTCCATTACTACAGCGTTTAACTCTTACTTTCATTTTTGACAGTCACCCCTAATTGTGCATTAAATAAATGGTCGTACAGCTTACGTAAGGAGGAATCCAAGCGAACTTTAAACAATATAAATAGACACGTCAAGATGGGAAACCCTCTTTATAGTTCGCTTTAACATAATTACATGCATATACTCCACTCCGTTTCATATTTCATACACATCAACTAGAAATGTGTAATCAATTACATCTTCTAAATTAAGCAAGGAGCTGAAAGCATAAACGTAGTCTAATTAAGCTTGCCGATGAATTCATTGATATAGTTTGATGTATGTCGTTTGCACATAGCATTGGCTATTGAAATTATATATATATATATATATATATATATATATATATATATATATATATATATATATATAATTTGTGTAAATGAAACACATTTCTTGTAGTAGTTTTGAAGCATCATCTTTATATATCAAAGGTACGAAAATACGTGGTAGAGCCATGCTGCAGCTATATTAGTAGTATAGTTGTAGCACGAATGGGTCGGCTCGACAGGGGAAGGACCACGCTCTCACAGAATACCAGCGTCAAATAGCAGCTTACCACTGCTGTGTTTCGTATGGTAAGTATAGAGAACCGGAGACCCTTTTTACTGAATAAGAGGCATTCCATCTTAGTCCTCACGGGTGGCAACGTATCTGCATTTTGATTAGCAAACGAGGATAAATGCAGATATCTATGGGCCGCAGCGGCCACTTATCATCAAGTGGACTGTGTGCTCGTTTGTCACCCTATACTATAAAAAAATATCATAGTTTTCTGCTGAACATACGCCTCCCCCAGAGGTTCCATA
Organism: Parnassius mnemosyne; assembly: GCA_963668995.1. Taxonomy (NCBI): domain Eukaryota; kingdom Metazoa; phylum Arthropoda; class Insecta; order Lepidoptera; family Papilionidae; genus Parnassius; species Parnassius mnemosyne. Next base: position 1,498,279 of record CAVLGL010000137.1, on the reverse strand, counting down.
TTTATATAGTTGCCATACTTTGCAGGCGATCTGGCCACCGATGTTTTTATGATTTTGTATGTTAGCAGAGATATGATGCTCCCATCTCCTGCTAGTTCCCCTTGTCGCCACTTACGACAACCACGGCTATGATATAGGGTTCGGGATATTTACAATTTTTACTTTTAACACAATCTTGCTTTTAGCGTCTAGTAACCCGATCATTTTCCTGACAAGCTTGACAAATAAGGCAAACTCCGAGGTGGATTTATACGTTAACAGCGGTAGAGCCACGCGGCAGCTTTTGCAGTTGTCGTTGGGGCGACTTGAGTCGGGGTGGTACCACGACCTCACAGAATACCGGCGTGAAGTGGAAACAATAACTGCTCGGGGTAAGCTGAGCAACAAGACCAAGGCGACGCCTGCCACGCTATTCGTTCGAATTTCTGCAGGGGACTTTATCAGAGGACTTCCCTGGAACCTAAATACCGTCCACTACCATCTCGAGACGGCGAATCCGGCTTTACCTTTTCTGACCGAGACTCAGGTGTCCTCTCCGGTTAATACTTCGTATTTCTCCTACCCGGAGTACAAATTAGAACACTCCTTTCTGCTTCGGGCTGGATTTGGGTATACTTCAGAGAGAACATCTGTTCTCAACGCCGCGGGAGTCTTGAAGGTTCGGACCTGTCTATCCTTTGGCTACGCGTAGACAGCGATGGACATCCGCGCGTCTACGGGTGCTTCTATAGTTCCCATAGCGGTAATGACGAAACAGATAGACTCATCGACCACGTCCAAACGGCTGCAGATTCCTTTCTATAGCAGATATCATCCACAGAGATCGTGATCCTCGGCGATTTTAACGCCCACCACGCCAAATGACTCGTTTCACGTTTAACCAATCTTGCGGGGAGATCTGTTCATGATTTTGCCTTGGCATATGGTCTGACACAACTGGTTACTTCGGCTACGCGGAATCCAGATGTGGAGGATCGTGCACCTTCCGACCTTCTGCTGATCTCTCATCCGGATAAATATCAGGTCTCCGTTAACGCCCCTCTTGGCTCCTAGGACCATTGTCTAGTCCGGAGTATGGTGCCACGTGCTGCAATCACGCTGAAATTGCAGTTGCATTCTGCAGACTGCCGCCATGTTTAGCAATATAGGTCGGCCGATCGGATGTATATAGATAGGATGCGGTATTTCTTTACATCTTACCCTTTGGGGCGGGTTTGCTTCTCGCCGGACGATCCCAACGTTCTTGCTAATTTTGTTACTGATGTGGTACTCTAGGGTATGGAACTATTTATTTCTTCCTCTGTGGTGCCCGTCAGAGGTAGATCTCAGCCATGGTTTAGTCGCTCCTGTAAAATAGCATCACGCTATAAGCAGGAGTACTACCGGGCCTTGGCTGACGCATCAACGTCCCGGGACGTAAACACCAGCGCCCTTAAAAATAAGTATGATTCCGCCTTCAGGTCTTTATAAAGAGTCATTGCCACGGCAAAGTCAGAGCACATCGGGAGAATTGGCAAGAAAGTAGTTCGACTTTCTTTATAAAACCGTTCATTCTGGTCTCCTGCCAAAACTATCCAAAGGAAATTCTGTCAGCTATCTCTTCCATCTCTGCACGTTAAGGAGAAAGCCGATCTGCTAGGCTCTTTCTTTGTATCCAACTCGACTCCCGATGACAGGGGGAGCACATCGCTGACCATCGCGGTGTGAATCCTTCATGCCGGATGTGCGTTTCACACAGCGCTCGGTTTGCAAAGCACTCCTCTCCCTGGACATCCACAAGTCGAGTAAACCTGACGGAATACCCCGAATTGTGCTGAGATTGTGTGCTCCAGAGTTCACACAGGTTCTAACGCATCTTTTTCGCCACTCCTAATCCCTATGCGTAGTCCCGAAATCATGTAAGAAGACTTTTGTCCACCCGATCCATAAAAAGGCGACCGCTCAGACCCGTCTATCGCCATCACCTCTTTTTCTCTAAAATAATGGAATCCAATATTAACTGCCAGCTCATGCGGTACCTTGAGGATCACCAGCTGATTAGTGACCGCCAATACGGTTTTAGTCAGGGTCGATTAGCTGTTGAACTTCTGGTCTCTCTGACTCATAGATGGGCGGGAGCAGTACAGTCCAAAGGGGAGGCATTGGTCGTTAGTTTGGACTTTGCGAAAGTTTTCGATCAGGTTTGGCACAAAACGCTTCTTTCGAAGCTTCCTTCCTATGGGCTTCCCGAGAAATTGTACAAATGGATCACCAGTTTCCTTGCTGATCGAAACATCAAGATTGTTGTAGACGGTGCATGCACTGACTTAAAGCCTATCAACGCTGGTGTTCCACAAGGCTGCGTGCTATCACCAACGCTGTTTCATCTGCATATCAATTATATGTTGCAAACCGGTAACATACATTGCTATGCGGATCACAGCACTGGTGCGTCTCCCGTCGGCCGATGTATACACCGGCCATGCTAGTGTTTCTCGGGAAAAAGTCGCTGAGTACCGGAACAAACTTGTGTCTGAAGTAGAGTAAACTGAGTCTGTGCTGAACAAAGTCTCGGATTAGGGGCGATTAAAACTAGTCCAGTTTAATCCACAGAAGACACAAGTTTGCGCATATACCGCTAAAATGAACCCCTTTGTGGTATCTTATAAGTTTCAAGGTACTTCCTTTACTGCAATACTCGGCGTCGACATATCGAGTGATATGCAGTTTCGTGGTCACTTGGAACAGAAGGCCAAATTGACCTCTAAGACGCTTGGCGTGCTCAGCAGAACGCGACAGTATTTCATGTCAGCACACCACCTGCAACTTTACAAGGCGCAGGTTCGGCCTCACATGGAATACTGTTCCAATCACTGGGCTGGGGCTCCCCAGTGCAAGCTCCTTCACAATTCACTTTTCAAGATTCACTGGCACTGCGAAGAGATGTTGCATCCCTTTGCATTTTCTTTCGCGTCTACCACGTTGAGTACACTGAGGAATTTTTCGGATTAATCCTAGCTGCTAAATTTCACGAATGCACTTCGCAGCAAAACTCCCGATACCATCCACACCATCTGGATGCTTGGCGGTTCACCACTGTATGTTTTACTAGGGGTTTACTTCCGCGTACGACCTTTCTTTGTTTACCATCGGCGATTTTCCTGATCTATACGACTTAGGGACCTTCAAGAAAAGAGCTTTCTACTTTCTTAAAGGCTGACAATGCACCTGCCATTCACCTGGTGTTGCTGTTGTTCATAGACGGCGGTAGTCATTTACCATCAGGTGAGCCGTATGCTCGTTTGCCCTTTCTCTTATAAAAAAACGTAGTACAACCAAGCTGCATCTATATTGTTGTTGCACCTGAGCACCTATATGGGCTTTATCGGGGATAGACTTCACAGGATATGATCGTAAAATAGCAGTTCATTACCGCTATGTTTCGTATTGTGAGTGTAGCAAACCGACGATCCTTTTTACAGGAAATGAGACATTCCATCTTAGTCCCCAGATGTGACAACGCATCTACAATTTGGTTCCTAATTGAGGATGGATTAGTAGTTTATATGCCACAGCATCCACTTAGAATCAGTTAGAATGTATAAAATATTGCCATTCTTACTTTATAAAAAATATTCCTGTCCTTCAATGCACTCTTACTGAATAAAACTATGAAAAATAGGAAAATATGACGTATGTACATTATTGATATTGTTCTGAGGTTGTTATAAGTTAATTTTATTAATTCCAATAACTACCAAACACGGTTATAACAACCACATTATAATGGATTTCCGCAAAATAACGCCTGATTCTATTAACATATTGTTCTGTCATTGCAATTTCAAGCCCCGATTTATCTGATGAGACCTGTTTATCTGTGTTTGTCTATGGCATCATAGTTCCAGAACGAATGAACCGATTTTGATTAAATTTATTTCGTTTGAAAGGTGTCTTAATTGAAAGTGATCTTAGCAATGTTTCAAGAAAATATGTTCAGCCATTTGAAGATCATCAGCTCTTTTTATTTCGTGTTTTTTATTTTTTATTTTACATACTTTCTACATAGGACTAATTGACCACAATTTTAATTAATTAAGCAGAGTTTTTTTTTCTAGGTTTAATTTATCTTTGTTTCTTAGAAACCTTTATTAAAGAATGTGGATGGTAATTTATCTGTTGTCATCTCGGCTTATCGAAAACTCTGAGCATCCGCGAATACAAAAGTTATTGAAAATAAACTCCCTTTGTCTATTTTGGATCTAGTCGAAATCCGATTTCTGCGAGAAATGGAACTCTGAATGTCACAAGTTTCTTTATATTGGGTTTTATACAACATAATGCAACATAATATATAATTATGGATAATCAATAAAAACCAATGCCGTGTCGCATCGTCTAGTTTTGGCATTAGAGAACCTACTGTTCTATATCATCCAGTGGATGTCGTAAGAGGTGGGAGAGGGTAACTGAAACAAGAGATGGGCAGCAACATTTTTCTAATAGTAATTGAAAATAAAATAAAATTAATATAATTTTTATTTCAATTATATTTTTACAATGTAATTAAAGAAGGCCAAAGAACGTCTTAAGGTCTCGACGTTTGGCAAAGTTACATATTGTTTAATAAACTCGTACGCTTTTGACGAGTAAAAATGTAATGTTAAAGCGAAGGATTTCACTTCATCGCTATTCCTCACACCTTGTGGTTTTTTAGATATTTTTATTTTTTTTTACATATATTGGCAAAATTTCCTGAAATAATATTTTCTATGTCACTATTCTCTGTATATGATTTTTTAATTTTTGGAACGAAGTTCTTTATACGGTACGGATTTGGCCGATGGGGGCTAGGCGACAAAAGTGTAATATTTTTCCATCACGACCCCTTCTGACGTAGATTATAAGATATATAGGCTAGATAAGTAGGCTATAAGAAAGCGAGATGGAGTAATATCCATTTCCGTCGCACTTTTTCTTATTTTGGCTATGAAAGAAATTTTATTTTAAATGACGAGTCATTTTAATAGACGCTAGTAATTCATTTATTGGTATTTGTTAATCAATAACATAATACGTTATTAAGTGCGACAAACGAACACACACTTCACCTGATGGAAAGTGGACGCTGTGACCCATAGACATCTACATATATCCAGCATTAAGTATCAAAATGTAGATGCGTTGTCCCAAATGAGTAATATGGAATGTCTTGTATTCAGTAAAACGGGTCTAATAACAAATAAACGGTCTTAAGGTTTTAAAAACTTATCACCACTAATTCCAGAACTATTACACGAGAAAAATCACCTTATATCGATAAAACGACACGTGTTTTGCCTCTATACGAGGCATCATTAGGAAAAATAGACCCTCCGACGGCTGACCGCTAATCTTAGTTTTAACATCTTTAATATACTCGTAATAGGTTGCTGCAAAAAGAAAACGCCTAATTATATTAAAAAGAGACAAATTTAAAAGATTAGTGAATGAATGATAAAATTTTATGAAAAGTAGCAGTCTATTTAACAGGAATAAGGCATGTTTAAGAAATTATTTTTAAGTGTTGTTCTTCAAATCGAAATTCACTCACGGCTATCAGTCCCAAATCAGACAAGAAATTTTCACTGAACAGCGTTTTATAGGATAAGGGTGACAAACGAGCACACATTCCACCTGATGTTAAGTGGCTGCTGTGCTGTGGCCCATAGACATCTACATCTATCTTGTATTACGAATCAAAATGCAGATCTGTTGTCACCCGTGAGGACTAAGATAGAATGCCTTGTTTCCAGTAAAAAGGGTTTCCGGTTCTCTACACTCACCATACGATACACAGCAGCGTTAAGCTGCTATTTTACGCTGGTATTCTGTGAGAGCGTGGTCCTTCCCCTGTCGAGCCGACCCATTCGTGCTACAACCATAATATAGCTGCAGCATGGCTCTACCACGTATAAAAAGTATTTTTTAGTGTTAGATTGTATGCGCAAGCACCTACTAGAGTGCATCTACTCCCTATTCCCTCATTGTCATAGTCCGATGGGACGTCAATTCAAAACAATAGGAAATCTGAACCGCAGGACATGGGCTTTACGTGCTATACGAAGCATGGATGTTAAAAACCGCAACTATAAAAAATACCTATTAGCTGATGAAGCGAAATTAAATGTAACATGTTTGTTTCTTAGTAGTAAGAAAAGAATTTTCTTTTTACAAAAATCATTTCTTAAATCTATTAAATCTATTACCACCACTTTTATAATACCACTTTTGATTTTGACCCGATACGAGATTTGAAACCTCACGCGATCAAAGTACGCTTATATTAGACTTATATAGTCTAATGCCCAAATACTTAAATGCCGCTCAATTTAAGATGCCGTGAAGTATCGTGCCGTCTCTATCACTTTAAATCAAAGTGACTAAGACACCACGAGCCTTAACGACATCTTCAAACTGAGTAGCATTCGAGTAATTGACCCTAAGGCTAGTGATACTCGTATTGTTAAAATTAATATTCGATTGATTGCCACAGAAACAAGGAGTGCTTATGAATTGAGACGAGAGCTCTTTTGAGACCCGCTTTGAGGTCACTCCAGCGAAACTAATTTTAAAGCTGGGAAGCCCCACGTGTGTGATTCCACAGTTTTTAATGTAACCAAACCCTTCGCACTGTCGCTTATGTTACTTTGGGGAATTTCTGTTGAATAAAGAAAATTCGTAAACGTTTTCATAATAGATTTTTTCATTAATACATTACAGCCCATCCAAAGTCCACCACTGAACATAGGCCTCTTGGCTTTTATCATTGGTTGCCTCATAGGGAGATGTATGTCATAATATCACGCAGGACGGGCAAGTTTGTTTGCTTGTTTTTTTTAATTTTGAGTAGTTATCAGGACGATGCTGCTGTCCATGTCCTGTTTCGTGAATCTCTATCGTTTCTTGTCACTGTCAGGATGTGAAGATCTTATGCAGCTGTAGGATGATTGGCTAGTTGTTACATCCATTGTACACAGTGACTTTTTTAATTTTTTTTAATGAAATTTCTTACCGTTTGCGTTTTAATATCAAGGAAAAAAGCAGTGAAAATATTTCGAAATAATACTGTTAAATACTTAGGCGTCATTTATTAATATTACTGCTATATATATAACTAGCTGTTCCTCGCGACTTCACCCGCGTGTAATTTAAGGTTTTAATTTTTTTGCGAGGAACCCTAATAATTTTTTTAAAATAAAAGTAGCCTAAGTTATTCCTTATGATATCAACTATCAGCCAGTGAAAGTCCCATTAAAATCGGTCCAGCTGTTTTGGAGATTAGCCGGAACAAACAGACAGACAGAAAAAATGTTTAATAAGTGTATTTTTGTTATAGGTACCGTTTATACTTTCATATGCATTTAGTAAAACGCTGTAATATTGACATTACAAACAGACACTTCAATTTTATTTATTTGTATAGATAAAATTACGCCTAAGTATTTAATAAATTAACAATGACTTTAAAGCCTTGGAGGTTTCCAACTAGAACACTGTACAGAAATTGTCAAGTTCTTACTGTTCGTTAGTTGTACATTATATAAACAATGTAAAAAACTGTTTTTTATCGTCAAATTAAGAAAAAAATTGATGATAAAAGCAAGGCTACTACTGTCGCATCAAATTATTTTAATAATAGGAGGCTGACAGCAAAGAATTATAAATTAAGAAGAATTGTAGTATTTAAAAGAATTCAGGAAGGAAATTCAGTTCTGAAAATTGAATATCCATTTCTTTTCAACAAATTTTCAGAAATTTTTTTTTGTAGTATTTCGAGCTACAAGTAGCAAAATGGAAAGTCTTAATAAATCATCTCGCTGTATTTCTGTCTACCAGTGAATTTGTTCGGAAGATATCACGTAGGTTATTAATATTTATTAAAATTTAGCATGGTTATTAAATGCGATTCATCACGATGTTAGATGAAATTCCTAAGAAAAGTTTTATTCTATAATAGTATATATATTCTACTAATAGTAATAGTGAATAAAATAGAAGGCAGATTTTCCGTCTCAGTTTAATATGCCTTTTTTTCTTAAAAATCTTAATAAAAGAATGAGGATGGTAATTTATCTGTTGTCATCTTGGCTTATCGAAAACTCTCTGAGGCTCCGCAAATACAAAAGATATGAAAAAGAAACTCCCCTTGTCTATTCTTAATATAGAGAAAGTCGAAATCTGACGTCTGCGAGACAATGGAAGCTTTGAATTGCACAAGTTTCTTTTAAATCAGATTTCATACAACACATTACAATATCTAATTTATAAAAAGTATTTTTTTTATAGGATCGGGTGACAAATGAGCACACAGTCCACCTGATGGTAAGTGCTTGCCGTGGCCCATAGACTTCTACATCTGTCCTCGTTTGCGAATCAAAATGCAGATGCGTTGTCACTCGTGAGGACTAAGATGGAATGCCTCTTATTCAGTAAAAAGGGTCTCCATTTCTCTACATTCACCATACAAAACAGACCAGTGTAAAGCTGATATTTTACGCTGGTATTCTGTGAGAGCATGGTCCTTCCCCAGTCGAGCCGACCCACTCGTGATACAACTATACTAGTAATATAGCTGCAGCATGGCTTTACCACGTATATGTTTGTCTGTTCGTATTATATGCGCTGCCATACCGTTCATCAGATTGCGCTAAAACTTTGTAATTGTTTAAATAAAACTAATTTTACGGATTTTATCGCGTATATTAACTTATTTTACTTTCCCGACGTTTCAAGTACTTTACAGCACCCATGGTCACGGGGGGGACTGAGGTGTATGACGTCCCAATGTCATAGTTAACCACGGCTACCTCCAGATTAAAAATTATTAATTTTTGTTCCGATCTACGCAGTATGAACTTACAGTATCATGAAGTCTTGCAGTTGTATGCTTGGGTTGGGATTTAATTTTATTAATTATGGGATCCCAAGCAGATGGTAGCACCCAGCCATCTTCTCTATTGAAATTAGGATGTTTTTTGATTTCAATAGCCTCGCGAATCATCCTTGGAAGGAATCGGTGTTCTTTAGCGAGGATTTGTGGTCTATCAAATCTAATGTAGTGACGGGGGCGATCCTGTACGTGTTCACAGACTGCAGACTTCCCGGAGCGTCTATTCTTCACATCAGCTATGTGTTCTTTAACGCGGGTTTTTATGGATCTTTTAGTTTGTCCTATATAAGAGAGACCACATTCACAATCCAGCTTGTACACTCCTGCATCTTGCAGAGGAATATTACACTTGACTGATGGTAAAAACTGACTAATCTTCTTCGGCGGCTTGAAATATGTTTTAATGGAAGCACGCTTCAAGATGTAGCCAATCTTGTCAGTGACACCTCTGACATATGGCAGTACAGCAGGCACTCGCTCGACTGTGGCCGGCTTCACTCGTTCACTGTGACGTAGGCGCGGGACCCGAAGCTTATTGTCGTGCAAAACTTGCTTGACGTGTTGGAGCTCGGCGGCCAGGTGTTTACTGTCACAGATCCCTCGTGCTCTCTGAAACAAACAGTACACACCTGGCCGCCGAGCTCCAACACGTCAAGCAAGTTTTGCACGACAATAAGCTTCGGGTCCCGCGCCTACGTCACAGTGAACGAGTGAAGCCGGCCACAGTCGAGCGAGTGCCTGCTGTACTGCCATATGTCAGAGGTGTCACTGACAAGATTGGCTACATCTTGAAGCGTGCTTCCATTAAAACATATTTCAAGCCGCCGAAGAAGATTAGTCAGTTTTTACCATCAGTCAAGTGTAATATTCCTCTGCAAGATGCAGGAGTGTACAAGCTGGATTGTGAATGTGGTCTCTCTTATATAGGACAAACTAAAAGATCCATAAAAACCCGCGTTAAAGAACACATAGCTGATGTGAAGAATAGACGCTCCGGGAAGTCTGCAGTCTGTGAACACGTACAGGATCGCCCCCGTCACTACATTAGATTTGATAGACCACAAATCCTCGCTAAAGAACACCGATTCCTTCCAAGGATGATTCGCGAGGCTATTGAAATCAAAAAACATCCTAATTTCAATAGAGAAGATGGCTGGGTGCTACCATCTGCTTGGGATCCCATAATTAATAAAATTAAATCCCAACCCAAGCATACAACTGCAAGACTTCATGATACTGTAAGTTCATACTGCGTAGATCGGAACAAAAATTAATAATTTTTAATCTGGAGGTAGCCGTGGTTAACTATGACATTGGGACGTCATACACCTCAGTCCCCCCCGTGACCATGGGTGCTGTAAAGTACTTGAAACGTCGGGAAAGTAAAATAAGTTAATATACGCGATAAAATCCGTAAAATTAGTTTTATTTAAATGTGTAGTGTTCGCGTAAATATAAGAAATCACTTTGTAATTGCTTGCACTTGCGCGAAGTTTATAGGCGTATTACAATTAACCGACAAATTTATTTGAAAGTTATATATCATTAGCCTTAACTGAGTTCCACAGTTCATAATGCGTTCAGAAAAACTGCGAAATAGTTTGGCAGCATGTTCTCATCAGATTATAATATGGGCATATTAAAGGGAAGAGTGAATAGGTCTTTGTTAAGCTAAGTCGCTACATCACCACTTAGCATCAGTTAGGAAAGTAGTCAAACACTGGCTTATAACAGTTATAGAATATATACCTACCGTGATCTGCTATGTATGCAGATATATTATGGTTGTATTATAAATGGGTCAGTTCGCCCGGGGCGGGGAAGGATCACGCACTCATTGATTACCAGCATAAAATAGCAGCTCAATGCTACTGTGTCTCGTATGGTGAATATAGAGAATCAGAAATACCTTTTGCTGGAAATGAGGCATTTTATCCTAGTCTTCAGGGTGACAACGTATCTGCATTTTGTTCAGGATAAATGTAGATATCTATGGGCCACAGCATCCACTTATCAGGCGAACTAGTGCTCGTTTGTTACCATAATTCTATTAAAAATATAAAAACAAAACCTATAAGGCAATAGCATGTTAATTGAAAAGTTAATTCAATATTAAAAGAATAAAGTTCGTAAAGAAAAACTGAACCGAGGACGTAAAGAACAGGAATCTTTCCAAAAGCATTATTTTCCGAGAAGGCCAAATAAATTCAATCTCGTTATTATAAAAGTTTGAGAGCTATTGTTGACTACTTATATACTATTTGACTTTTGAAAACAGAAATTAGCAAGATTAAAGCCATGGCAACGATCGTTTTTTATTAATAGAAACTGCTTTCAGATTTAAACTTCATAGTAAAGTAATAATAATGTGCTCCAGACCGAACGGTCACGGCGGCTAATCTCAACGGAGACTAGCCATCTGCACAGGACAGGATTATAGTGCCCAAGTGTATGTGCAAGCACAGGTGCGCTCTCTATTCCCCCACTCTCATAGTCCGATGGGACTGTAAACGGACACGACCGGAGAGTGATCAGGCGCAATACCAACGGCTTTACGTGCGAGGCGAGGTTTAACACCGCCAACTTTCAGACTCCGGGTAGTGAAGTAAAGTAAAATTACAGCATAAATACGTCACACCCGTGGACACTGACCTCCTTTCATTTCTGACAGGGTTGAGGCCAAGGAAATATTTCTTTTCATTACTCACATGCAGGTTTCCTCACGATGTTTTCCTTCACAGCGGAGAACTTGGAAAATCAGCACTTAAAATTGCATTCCATAATTTTATTTGCACCGGCAGGGAATGAATCCGAGCTGCACGTTTACTGTGAATTTTACAGCGATCGTTTTGTTACTGTGAAATTTACACTTTGCTTGAAGTTCATGCAATAAGTTAACTAAAAAAGAATACTTGACTATCTTATAAGCTATCCATCCATCTGAAATAAAGCAACTGTGGTATAATGGATAAGGGTAGGATTGCAACATTAAAAAAGCTATTGTTTTTTTATGCTATTATTTATTCATAACCTTTATTTATAAAATAGTTTTTAATAAAAAATAAACAAAGGTTAGGTAAAATTATCTCACCCATGATACATGCCGTAGTAAATTGTCGAGACAAGACGATTAAAGACTTTTGACGTCAAAATATGAATAACATAATTTACAATAACGATTATTGTCACTTGGTGAAACATGATCCTAATTTTTTTGACTTGGATATATAAACTTGTATACTTAAATATTGTGAAACAAGTACAAATGTATATCCGAATCACAAAAATGCAAAAATGCATTTTAAAGGCTCTATTTGTAATCAATGGAATAGCAAAGTAGCGGCGTGACATAATTTTCCATACAAAATAAATTTATTCACTTTCCGTACCTAATTAAAGTGACAAATGGCTGACCATTACTGACGTCGGCGGATGAGACACAGTGTTTACGTTGGGCGTTGCCTGTTAATTGCCAGCTACTAGTTGTTTGGAACAATATCTATTTGGCTTGCATTTTATAGAACCGGTCTGTGCTATGGCTGTATTTCAAAAATGACATTACTTATTGACGTATTTATACAGCACTACTATAATATTAAACTTAATTTGTTTTATATGAAACTAGCTGACCCGGCGAACTTCGTACCGCTTAACAGTCGGTTCTTAAATTTTTTATTTTATTAATACTTATTCTGCTATTCGGGACACCAGGTCAGCTAGTGAGATAAAAAAAGAAAAAAGAAAGTTGATAAATCAACAATTACATTAAGTCAAAAAATAAAAATTATAAAACACTTAAAATTCTTTTAATAGTCACTAAAAATCACAATGAAAATTAAAATTTCTGATTTTATTATTATGATAAGTACCTACTTATTACATTTCATTTTATTTTTACTTATTCTAAATTAAGTTTCATTTTTAATTGTAGTACTTTATGGTACACGATATTTTTGTTTGATTACCTGGGGCGTAAACCTACAGAGCAGATGGTTTTCCAACACGGGAACAGGCTACATACAATTGACCATGCGAGAAACATGGGTTTTCTAGATTAATACCAAAATCACTTAATGACTGCCCCTGGGATTTGTTTATAGTCATAGCGAAAGCAAGCCGTAGTGGAAACTGTATTCGTTTAAATTCGAATGGTACGTCAGTCGGAATCATTGGGATGAGGAATATCAAAACGTGTTCTCCTTTAAACTTTCCTTTCAATATGATTGCTTCTATTACGTTATTCAGTAATTTTTCATCGCTAATCGTGTGGCGTTACAAAGTTGCGGTTGGTTAATATTTCGCAACATTATAACTACAGATCCAACCTTTAATTGATGATTGTGTGGCGGCAATCCTGGCAAATCTAGTGAGTTTAAAAAATTCTGGTGGATAGTTCACGACATCATCTTCATTAGTTGTCGTATCAACTGATTTATATGTCTTCATTTCGTCAGAAGTATCATCTTGAATTTTGAAATTTAATTCATTTACATCAGTGTTTTTTTGAGCCAGTATAGCTCGTTTGCTCAACCAATCATGGAATAAATTGTTTTGCCTTCCCGGAACCCCTCCACTAACGCTTAAACTTTATGGTATAGTATTAAAGTTCAAATTGACTTTTAATTACTATTACGAATATTTTGTATGAGAATATAGAAAAGTGTTGTTTTTAGATTTTTTCAGGCATTTTTTTTTAATTTTTCTCTCCGTAAGAACCATCTTCATACTTCAAAGAATATTATAAAAAAAGATTTATCGAAATCGGTTCAGCTGGTCTCGAGATTTGCGCTTAGCAACACATTCAGCGATTCATTTTTAAATTATAGAATAGAAGATATATACGATCATTATCCTCAATATGCTAATATAGATGTCTTATTGGTACAATTGATGTAGTTACTATTCTCAAGCTTCAATCAGCTGTGACGAATCGTGCAATCGAAGAAAAAAGTTATTAAACATTTTTTTATAGAATAAGTGTGACAAATGAGCACACAGTCCACCTGATGGTAAGTGAATTCTGTGGTCCATAAATATGTAACATTAAAAATATAAATGCAGATGCGTTGTCACCCCTGAGTAATAAGCCAGAGTACTAAGATGGAATGCCTCGTTTCCAAAAAAGGGTCTAACTACTTTAAACTCATTATACGAAAGTGAGAGCGTGATCCGGTCGAGCCAACCCATTCGTGCTACAACTTTATAACTACAGTATAGCTCTATCACGTTTTGTATTTACATGCATATATTGTGACAAAAATTAAAAAATGAATGAGTTGAAACTATTTATAATTTAATTTTTATACCCCATTAATGGGGTAGGTTCAGCTTTGGCTTTAACGATGATGACAATGATTTAATTTACAACAATGCATAATTTTAATTTGTTCCTAAATCAAGAGTGGTTCTTCCTAGGGCAGAGACATTTTCGAACTAGTGGTAAGTAAAATTTAAAATGAATGTCTAATAAGTATTATGTGTATTCTATGTGGAATTAAAAACTCTAGTCCTATTTTTATTTCGGTGTTACTGAAAAGAAATGAATGAAGTCCATCTTTCAGTACTTCAATTAGTCCACTCAGAACGAACTTTTATGGATTTTTTCGCGTTTAATTAACTTATTTTATATTTCCGACGTTTCGGGTACTAAACTAAACTTATACATACTTGACGGAAAGTCAAGTATGTATAAGTTTAGTTTTTGGAATATATTGTATTTCTAAAGCGATCGATATTTTTCAGCACGAACCGCGCTGTAAACAAACGACCACTCACGATAGTGGCTGAGCCCAGAGTAAAAAAGTACTCTGTGGCCGGAAGTGAGGCAAAATGTATTTAGTAAATTAAATTAATACAAGGCTGCTCAAAACATCGAAAATTTTGCTATTTTTCAGCCCAAAAAATTAATTATAACAAAACAAAACAACATTAAACTGCCATTTAAATTCCATGGCTTTCTACATGATAGATGTAGAGTTTAAAAAATAGATTGAGTTGAACAATTGATATTTTCTAAAGTTATCGTGTTTACACCTCCATGCACTTGATAAATGACTTGATAAATCTACAACTTAAGCCACTAAAACCACTTTTTTATGTACAAATTGCAATTGATCGATTTAAAAAAATATTAATAAGTTCAACAATCATTTATCTTCCTGACAATGTGCTTTCTATATCATTTATATGTTCAATATGATTGCTAGATACGATTTCATGCGACAAAACGTTGGAAACTTGATTTAAGGCACTAGTAGAACATACCTACGCGATTTGCGCTTAAGGCATGCAATAGGAAAAAACCTGCCAAGCGCGGCAACTCTAACTAAATCACATCATGACGCAATTTTTGGGGGAGGCCTATGCGCAGCGTAGGACTTATAAAGGCTGTAATTGATATATGATCCAATAGGTTATACATATGTCAATATATCTGTCAGCTAGGGAGATTGATATATTTTCCTGTGTTTTTATTATACTCTTTGAACTGAACTTACTGAAGCAGAGACAATTTTTGTTTAAATTAAATAGCTAAGATCCACGTGAAAAATGAAAAGGATCACCGACACCACTAATTTCAAAATTCTCCACCTCTACACTACAACTTTAACACCACGTCATATTATACATAAAACTATACCTGTTTCACCTTTAAACGAGGCATCATCACGGGAAATAGACTCTACAATGGCTAACCGCTAAGTCTTTACATCTTTAATGTATTGCATTGCAGCGAAGTAACGTAGTATTCTAATAAGTTTAGACTAATTTGAATGACTAGTGAATGAATGATAAAATTTTATGAAATGAAGTAGTCGATTTCTTTTGCTCGTCCACGAATTAGCCATGTGTAAGAACTTATTTTTTACGTGTTTATGTCCTACAAACCGAATTTCAGTCACGGCTACCAGTCTTAACTGAAACTAGATATTTGCGCTGCACAGAATTATACAATATTATACACGTGCAAAAGAATAAACGTACAATTGCATACGTATTATGCAATACCTACAATACGTAAAATGCATGTAAAATACAATACACGTAGGAAGCACGTAGCTTCTTATATGGACCAATGACAAGTACAGTGTATCAGTGTGTGCGCAAGCATAGGCTCTATTACCTCACCAATGGGTCACGTCAATCTCACCGGAAAGAGATAAGGTGCAGAACCAATGCCTTTACGTACTATCTGAGGCGCGGGTGTCAAACACTGCCAAGTACCCGACTCTGGTTTGCTTCTGAGAATTTCTTGATAGAAAAATCCAACAGCAGATGAAGTGAAACTAAATTATACTCGTACATGTTTGTTTTTCCGTATTAAGAATATAAATTTCGTTTACCCAACGTAATTTTTGAACCAACTAAATGTACTACTTTTGATTTTGGCCTGACATGAGATTCGAACCCCCACTTGATAAAAATTCTCGCTTACATTAGAACAACGTAGTATTCTAAAACTAGTGATATTGTTACACACAATATTCAATTTATTGTTACAGAAACAATGTTCATGAATCGAGACGTAAGCTCTTCTCGGACTCGCTTTGAAGTTACTCCACCGAAGTTAATTTTGTAGCTGGGAAGTCTCACGTGTGTGATTCCACCGTTTTTAATGTAACTAAAGGGAAAAATGCGACTCAAGCCGCAAAAAAAATTGATATCAAAGATGCAGGTCACTCCGGTCGCCCTCGTACGGATAAAAACGATGCCATTTTTGAAAAAGTGGAGCAAGATCGGCATATTAGTAGTTATGATATAGCCGAGGAATTGTGAATTGACTACAAAACAGTTTTGACCTATTTGAAAAAGTCTGGCTATACAAAAAAGCTCGATATTGAGTACCACACGAGCTCACTGAAAGAAACCTAATGAATCGTGTACTCATTTGCGATTCTCTATCGAAACGTAACGAAACCGAAAAATTTTTGAAAAGATTAGTCACTGATGATGCAAAATGAATCACTTACGACAAGAACGTGTGAAAAAGATCATTGTAAAAGGGTAATCAAGCTCCACAGACTGTAGCGAAACCCGGATTAACACGCAGTAAGGTGATGCTGTGTGTATGGTGGGGTTGGAAGGGCATCGTTTATTATGAGCTTTTACCGCCGGGCAAAAACATCAATCGGATCACTTCTGCGAACAACTAATGAGAATCAAGCAAGAAATTGAGAAAAAACGGCCGGAGTTGATCAGTTTAACAGTGGTAGAGCCACGCGGCAGATTTTGCTGTCGCACGAATGGGCCGGCTCGAACCGGGGTAGTACCACGACCTCACAGAAAACCAGCGTGAAGTAGAGGTTTACCTCTGCGTTTCGCTTGGTGAGTGCAGGTGGCCGGAGGCCTTTTTTACTTGAAACGAGGCATTCCATCTTAGTCCTCACGGGTGACAACGCATCTCCATTTTGATTTGTAACAGAGGATAGATGTAGATGTCTATGGGCCGCAGCAAACACTTACCATCAGGTGGACTGTGTGCTCGTTTGTCACCCTTATCCTATAAAAAAAAGAAGAAGAAAAGGAGTGGCCTTTCATCATGATAACACCAGACCGCACATATCTTTGGCCACTCAACAAAAATTGAGAAAGCTTCGTTGGGAAGTGTCAATACAAACTCCATATAGTGCTGACCTTCCACCCTCAGATTCTCACCTGTTTCGGTCTCTTAAGAATTCTTTGGATAGTGTTAGGTTAACATCAAGAGAGGACTTTTAAAACTACTTGTCGCATTTTTTGATAAAATATCTTAAGATTTCTACAGAAATGGGATTATGTCACTACCTACAAGATATAGTACTACTAGCTTGTGTCTGTTCCTAGTATTTTCAGAATGAATATCACTTTCATTGCATGCCGTAAGCGCAAAGTGCAAGGTATGTTCTACTAGGTCCTAAAGATTAAGATTCCATCGTTTTGTCGCATGAAATCGTATCTAGCTATCATACCATACATATAAATTACATAAAAAGCACATTGTCAGAAAGATAAATGATTGTTGAACTTATTAATATTTTTTTAAATCGATTAATTGCTATTTTACATAAAAAAGGGGTTTTAGTGGCTAATGGTGTGGATTTATGATGTATGCGATCTTGGTAATCACGATAACTTTTGAAAACAATAATTGTTCAACTCAGTCTATTTTTAAAACTCTTCATCTATAATGTGAAAAGCCATGGAATTTTGTTTTGTTTAGTTATAATTAATTTTTTTCGGTTAAGAAACGGCGAAATTTTTTGTGGTTTGTGAGCCTTGTAGCTAATTTATTTTACTAAATACACTGTGTCACTCCGTCATTCGTCCACATTCGTCATTCCGGCTGGAGATGGGCAAAGTGTATCATTTTTGCTATTGGAAAGGAGACGGTCCATTTCTGGCCCAGTCTATGTACAGTATACCGTAAAATAGAGAAAAATTCAGGGATTTTGTTAAAAATAAAATGAGAGAATAAATCAAACTAAATAACTTGCAAAAAATAAAAATGCAATCCCAAGTTTTTAAGGCTTTAACTAGCCTGAATGACCTTGACGAAACGGCGATCGCAGAGATTTTAGCCGATGTCAACACCGTCTAGCAACTACGTTCTGTATTACTTATAAAAGTGCAAAGATTAATAGACTGCAGAGATGACAATTATATAAGTGACATACTGCCTGTTATGCTTGCGCATCACTGAGAATTATGTCGCGGTTACGCATCTTCAATTACATTGCATGGTGTGGTGCTGTAGCTTTGTCCGGTAGGCATCACGAGCTATCAAGTGTTCAAGTTTCAAGTACGTAAGAATTTTTATTATATATGTTAAATCGTATTTATTTGTATCGTATAAGTAGATCTGGGTCAAAGCGTTCGCTGTAAATATTTTCCCGGGTTTGATCCCCGACAGCACGAATGAAATTTGTAATTGCAATTTTCGTCAACACGCATTGGGGAAGCACGGCGGGCATTTCCTTGCCCTAAAACCCTCTCAAAAATAAAAAGAGTCCTGTGCCCAGTAGAGGGACTTGTATAGCCTATTACTTTGTAGCAATATTTATATTCGTTTCAGATATAGAAGGGTACCTTATGCTGACAAAAATATCATGTGGAGGCGACGAAAACGTAAAACATCTTTGTACCTAGATAAAACGTTCGAAAGATTGTCAGTCATGTCATACGCCACATTTTCTATAGAGCGTAGAACATTGCAGATAGGGCATAATAAAAAATAATCCAATATATAATGGGAACTATTTATTAATAATATATACATTTATAGGTATTTATAATAAAAATAATGAACAAGCTGCAAGGTTCAACTAATAATGTTTTTTGTAAACACAATCGTAAAATTCCTGTTTTAATTTTTACCAATGGTTAATTGATGAAACGTAGTCCAGATCACTTCATCTAAAATATATTAAATTAAAATTGACACATGACCTATTTGGCCTTCTCCTTACAACTCGGCGGAAAGAAATTTTGTCTTTTCACACAAGTATTGTTTCCAACGGTTTCGAAAAGCGTGATTAAGTGTCAGCGGTATATAATCAATTAAACACTGAACTTTATTGAAATTTATTTTTTTGTTTATTTTTGTTATATCTTCTTAAAAACTGACGCCATCTCACTATTTTATTATTGGTTTTTTTTGTACGCAAAAGGATAAGTTAGGCTAAGTTAGATTAACTTGGACAAGTTTATATTTTTTTTAATTTTATCACAAAATTTCCGCAATAAATTATTACCTTTTCTACAGTGATTCTCTCCTCTTAGTTTCGGCGTGACTGTAGGATGTTATAGTGAGTCATCGTTTGTTACTAAGCGGCCATAAATCATTATATGTATGTATAGACATACATATATACATTTTTTGATTTTAATATTTATGTTTTTTAAATTGTGATTGATTTTTTGTGACCTGGTAAAATTATTTTTTTCCATACCAATTGATGGGCCTGAGTATAATGCCAGTTATGCTCTTTGGCTGAAGTTATCTTTTATTTTATGCTCAATTGCAGACAAAACAATATTGATTGCGCATTTCTAAAACAAAATTTTACCTCTTCTCCTTCTAATAATAGCTCCTGCACCTAACACGGCGGAATAGTTTATAGTGCCTTGAGCAACACTTTGCCGGTTTCTGTACAGAAAATGGTGCTGGCTTTGCCAATACGGATGGCCGCTACCATTGAATATAATACCCGCTATGTTACACTTATTTACATATAAACTTTAATTACCATTTGCATCAAATTCTAAATAGCACTTTTTACACAAGAAAGTAAACTTTCAGATCAGTCCATTTTGTTTTTCACTAATTAAGTAAAAAGTAAAACAAACCAATAGGGCCGGGAATTAAAATTTCTTGCAATTTTTTATAGAAAAGCGTGACCTTATCATAATATAAAATTCAATCATTTAGCCATGTGATAAAACTTTTAAGTGTGCCAGTCAAACATTAATGATGATATTTGGGTCATTATACTGGAAATAGTCTTTTAAATATTTTGTAGTACAATTGATAATCTTCAGTATGATTGACCGTGTATATGACTTTTATAAGTCTATGTTATTTTTGATGAAAATTATTATTGCAGATAAAAAGCCCTTTCACATTTATTTTAGTCTCGAATTAAATTAATCAAAATGAAAATAATGACATTGGCTCTTTATAACTGATCTTTAAATGTAAAACACTGACTTGAAATTATATAATTATTAGCATTTTTTTTAATTCATTGAACTTTTTTAAGATTTTGTTGAAACTCTACTGGTAAAAAAAAACAAATATATATATATATATATATATATATATATATATATATATATATATATATATATATATAATAGTTCTTGATGAAAATAATGTATGCGCGTTACATCGCATCCCATCAAGAATTTCTAATGTAATTCTTGGTGTATAGCTAAGACGTGATAATAACTGTAAACAATAGAATAACAAAATAATGAAAACATTTACATTTACATTTACATACACAACATTTACAAAAATACTTGCTTTAAAACCTAATAAATATTATTTGACCGTAATAAAATAAAACAAGGTAGTGTTGGGCATGAAAGTAAAAATAAATATTTTCGATTATTTTTGCAATATCTAACAGCCGGATCAGCGGGCGACTCTGATCCATCTAAAGATGCTAAATTTCAGCAAGCACTGTCAAATTCAATAGGAGTGATAGAAAAACGGTTCTTGAAATAGAAAGGTAAATAAATTATTTAACCTATGAAGTAAAATCACTTTATTACAAATCAAAATAGCCCAATAGCTTTATTAACATGAGACATAATTGTACGAGTGCTTAACATTATTTTACTGAAATCTCAGAAAGTTTTTTTTAAATAGAATAAGGGTGACAAACGAGCACATAGTGGACCTGATGGTAAGTGGTTGCTACGGCCCATACACATCTACATCTATTCTCGATTACGTATCAAAATGTAGATGCGTTGTCACCCGTGAGGACTAAGATGTAATGCCTCGTTTCCAGTACAAAGGTTCTCCGGTTCTCTACACTCACCATACGAAACACAGCAGGGTTAAACTGCTATTTTACATGTTATATCGTGAGAGCGTGGCCCTTCCCCGGTCGAGCCGACCCATTCGTGCTACAACTATACCTAATAAATATAGCTGTAGCATGGCTCTACCACGTAAAAAAAAATGGACGTTGAAAATTTAAGTATTTTTAGAAGCAACTTTGCAATTATTTTCTATTGAGTTAAATTTTGTGGAATCGTGTTTTGCAAACCGTCACCTAAAATACGTACAATTTTTTTTTCGATAATGACGTGAAATTACAAAACGATCCCCATGCATTTCAATGTGGCTCTATTCAGCCTGTTAATATGAACATACCTCGGATTTCAGAGATAATGGAAGATATAATATTATATTATTACTGTTCCGTGTGAGGCAACCTTTATACTTATATACATATTCTCATCATATTTTTATGGTTGGTTAGAAAAATTATATCTAAATGCAAACTTTCACAGGGTACATTTTTTACTATTTTTACCCAGCAAGTAGTAAAGCAACTACAATCCCATCGGTAAGTGGTTATGTAGTCTAAGATGGTGAATTGCACTGACTTAACAAAAACCTATTCACTCTTGCCTAATAGTACTAGGTAAGTATTATTTGCGACCTATTTGTGTGTGTGTGTGTGCGCGCGCGTGCGTGCGTGTGTGTGTGTGTATGTGTGAAAAAAAGTGTATGAGAATACGTGAAGAGGAAGAAAGGTTGAGTACTAATTCGCTTACCTGTACGAGGTTGCCACTCGAGGACCTTTCTTCCTATTTTTTATATGTTTTCCAAGTTATATAGCTAGCCCATTGCTATTTCACTGTAATATTCTTGAGCTATGTCAGTTACTCTGATTCTAATGCAAGTACCTTCATTTCTAACTTTATCACGTAGAGAAACCCCTCGCCAATTTAAAATTTTTACATTTTTTAGATGATAGTTTGTCTAACATAAAAAAAACCATAAACCCAAGAATGTCTTTATATAGCTATTTATACTTAGGTAAGCACGATTCTTTTATTTATTTAAATTGTTTGATTTAATTTGATAACAGTGTACCTAAATGTGTATCTGTATCTTTATTTCTCTCCCCAATAATATTTTATAAAGTCATACTTATATTTATATTTATCATATTTATTGTAATACATGATTATAAAATTCATTATCAACTAATTAATAAAAATATGCAACAATAAAATTACATAGGCATTAAAAACGATCGAAATCTAAGTAACGAGAGCATGTTCGTCGTTCCACATCTAAATTATATAAAAATGCATTTTTCAATTTCACTAATCAACGTCGCCGCAAAAATTTCTTCTTCTTTGGGCACTTTAAAAATTCATTTATTTAGAAAATTATATTTACAGTTACCAGTGTACAGATATTAACTAAATTAAGTATTTCTAGTCATAAAAATATTTATAATTGAGTATAAACTTTTAAAAAACTAATATATATTTGAACGAAGTCGCTTCAACACCGACGTGCAGTCCACCCTCAACGATGTCCGAAAACGGACTGTGACAGAGCTTACATGGCGACGGAGCATGCGCGCTCGCGTAAATATATTCAATTTCAGGGAAAAAGGATATATTCTCATATAAAACGGGTAATAAAAATAAAACTCTCAATTAAAAATATTAATATTTTTAAGACCTTTTTTTTAGTGTAAGAACTATTTAAAAAGCTTGTGCCGTTTTGGAGAAATTTTGCAAAATATGACAAAGATAGGTACTCTTTGGGAATTTTTTTTCTAATAAGGGGTTGACAAAAATACGATTTGGTTAAATTAAAAACGTTTACCAAATCTTCTTCTGTTACCTTGTATTTTTTCTTTGTGGATTAAATGAACAGTTATTGAGATTTTTTTACTTAAATATCCTAGATTTAGGCATTTCAACCACTGTTAAGGCCTTAATGGTTTTACAAGATGGTGCCCTTCCAGTCATAAAAAAGCAAAAAAGACACGGTTATTTGTCAAATGTCATTTCTGTCAAATGATATTTTTATTTAATCCGAACTTGTTCTGAACTCGTGAATGTATTTAATTGTGGATTTCTTTGGAGATTTGGACTTTGGATTACGACTTCTTGACTCTGCTTTTGTTTTATGGACTTAATTATTTACGTGAGATCTCGATTTCGTTGATATCGGACATCTGTATTCTGTAGAATCACATTTTGAATCAGTAAGCAGGTATGTATTAAAAAAAGATGTTTCCTTAAGCTATTAAACGCATTTTAATGACATGCTTCTATCTGTAGTCTGTTAATAATTATTAATTTCTACATAAGTTCATAATGGCTGCAAAATCTTAATATCATTGAGTTATATGTACTACGTACTAGAGAAGCCATTCCGAACATTGACTATGTTCAACTGAACTGTAGTGCAATCCATACAAACTAAATATTGCGTAAATTGAAGATTTGTGAATTCCATAAAATAATTATTATTACATTTTATTTAGAAATATGTTTGTTTAGATTAAATTAAGATATTTTATATTAAATTCTTATATTTATTTTATATTAATACCTTATTTTATATTAAATTAAAGTCTTCGCGCATGCGCGACTACTACTCCCGCGCATGCGCGAAGACATAGAGTAGGGCACAATTTTTGTTTGGGATGGCTTCTCTAGTACGTAGTACATATAACTCAATGCTTAATATGATGTAATTATCTTTCAGTTCACCTGTTAAAACATGTTGCACTGTCTAAAATGCGCTTCTGCAATATAGATAGTTTATTAATAAAAATTGTTTTGTTCTAGATGGATGAAAATGCACCAATATGTTCACAATGTTTTGCAAACGTATTACGAGAATTATCTGTCGGCACAAATCATGAAAATGAACTTCAGCGCCCTAATGCCAATATTATGAGTATATTGTATATTGGTGTCAACGAAGACGGGGTAGTAGATAAGTTGTAACCCGATTAATATCACCCCAACTATACTCTGTTTTAATAAGCGGCCGTATAAAATCTCACCATCACTCGGACAGAGCTTATTATACATATATACTGTTGGCGAGACAAGGGACAAGTTGGGATGAGATGATTGCAGGTTATTATTGCAGTTGCACTTCTGGATAACAGACAGTGGGTTGCTGTGCCCACATAATGACCGCTGCCTGGTATTTGTGTTGGGCTCGGTATCAAAATTCCATAACCGCACCGGCCTCAATTCTGGATGGCATTTTATTAAGAGAGAATTTCGAAGTAGGATAAATAAATAAAAAAATTTAAAAATTAAGCTGTTTTATTTATATTACCTTAAGTATCCAAAACATGATTGACCTAATGTTTCACTTTCTATAACTTATAGGACTGTTCACCTTTGTTATGACATTATCCAGACTTTAAATGTCTGTCAAGGCTCAAGGCATACTCCGACACGCTGAGGACCTGTTATATGAAAATATTTGTACGCCGGAAACGTATTTAGGATGCGAATTCTTTTGTAACAACTGTAATGTACCATATTATAACAAATATATTATCTATGATTGTACTCTAGCACTTCAGCAGCCCAGATAGACACATATACCTGAACAGAAATTAGTATTCAAGATTATTCTGTTTATCCACCTTAAAACAGCCACTCTAAAGTAAAATGAGTTAAATATATTCTTAATTATTAGTGCAATAAAGTAGTATCTCAGGGTGAATTTTTTAGGGTAGAGAAACGGAGTTACCCGCTATTCACATATAATCTCGGCTTTGACCTATCTGGCACATAATTTTTGTAAAAGCTAACAAAACACTAAGGCTCCATTTCCCCATGTAAAACAAAAATGTCCTGGATGCCCCTGGCACTGAAGTGTGCATTAGTACACACTAATGAATGCAATGATATAATTTTGTGTGTAGACACCGTTGATTTATCTCAACAATCTTCTTGTCTGGAATTAGGTAGTACTTTTACATTTGCGCTCTGACCGCGCGATGTCTTTAATCTATCTAATTCGATCATTAATCTATGGCTATAGGTGATATCAGAGATGACAGCTAACGTCAAATCAAAACGACTTCAATTCGCCATTAGTGTTGCAGTTTTTGGTGAGAATAAATATTAATTGCACTGAAATTAAGGCAAATTCGTGAATTTGAATGATCAAAAGTGGTTTAATATTTCATTTTAACTTATTTCCATACTAGTACATAAACTAGGCCTACGCTTCATACAATTTTGGACCGTCTCCTTTGCATCTCGATCACTGAAATGTTCCGAAACACTGATATGTTTCATTCGGCTCATTTGGATCATCAACTCAAAATATATAAAATACAGAATGTTCCGAATACATTAAGTTGCGTCGCGGGCATTTATTACTGACTGATCAGTGAAATGTTATGTTATTATATTTTATTTATTTAGTTATTATATATTTATATACATTATAGTTTATTTATTGTGTACCGTAATATGATTGTATATAAAATCGATCCTCCTTCATACTTTAACAAAAATATCATTATGTCAATTCATTATTTACAAAAATGTTCATTTACACAAAACTACAATGTCCATGTACACAGAATTTTCTCGTAAAGTCTCATAACTCTAACCTTATGATGAAAAGGAAGAAAGTAAGTCACAATAATCACTACGCAAAGAAATCCTTAACAGAATTCAGTATATTTTCGTGAAATGACAACTTGTTAATGCAATCATTACATACAAAAAACGACCGTATAGTATTTGATACGTAAGTGCCTTAGTGGTAATTTTTACGTGCATGAATAACGATAGCGAAAATCCGTACAAGTTGAGTGATACACTTATTTGTTATCTCTATCTGATTTGTATGGATTATAATTATTTCGCCCGCTCACTCGCCACTCGCGAGTCAAAAGTTAAGTTTGTCTCAGTCTGTCTCTCTTGCTCGTGGCTCTGTCGCCTCGCAAATAACGTGTCGCGCGAAATGAGCACAGAGCAAAGTAATGTTTCACTGTTCCAGATCCAAATGACGCATTTGAAACGTTGTTACTAAACCAATCTTTTGATTTACTTCAGTGATTCGAATCAGTGAGTCGGTTCCGTAAAGAGATACACACGCCAAATTCCGCTCTCGGTCACCGTTGTGAATGGATATTGTATCGCTTGTTTACAGCGAAAAAGATCGCTATAGAAATATAATATATTCCAAAAACCAATTTTGACACATACTTGACTAAGGTAAGATATTATTTTTATAATCACAGATTTTCCGAGACGTTGATGCGTCAGCCCTGGCCTGGTAGCACTCCTGCTTATAGCGTGATGCTATTTTACGGGAGCGACCAAACTATGGCTGGGATCTGCCTCCGATGGGCACCACAGAGGATGGAATAAAAAGTTCCATATCCTGAAGTACCACATCAGCAACAGAATCGGCAACAACGCTGGGATCTTCCGGCGAGAAGCAAACCCGCCCCCAACGGTAGGATGCAAAAAAAGACCGCATCCCGTCCCAATAGGCTGACCTATAGTGCCAAACACGGCGGCAAGCTGCCCCCCTAACAGAATACGTAGGGCAGCCTGAGCACCCACGCTCATGATTGGAGTAGTTTGGTCGTGGATGCTCGGCGAGGGATTCTCCAGGTATGCTGGTAACCTCCTGGGGTAGTCTTTTATTTAATCCCACTTCCATGTTGATTGGGGGGTGGGGTGGAGAGGGGGGGGGAATCGGGCCTCCGGCCACTTACACTCACCAAGCGCAACGCAGAGGTAAACCTCTACTTCACGCTGGTATTCTGTGAGGTCGTGGTACCACCCCGGTTCGAGCCGGCCCATTCGTACGATAGCAAAAGCTGCCGCGTGGCTCTACCAGTGTGTGGAATATATATAAATATACTTATACATCTTGGACTTTATAGATCTGGAAGTGTACTTCGGTATCTGCTACAGGAACCCCTCGACGAGGAGAACTAGATGTGCGGAGTTTGGCCTCGTTTTGTTAGTTATGATGAGATCTTACCTCCGGACTTGATAGAGTGACTTGAAAGTGTACTTTGATGACTTCTACTGGAACTTCTCGACGAGGGGAACTAGATGTGCCGCGTTTGGCCTCGTTTTGTTAGTTATAATGAGACCTTACCTCCGGACTTAATAGAGTGACTTGAAAGTGTACTTCAGTGACTGCTACTGGAACTTTTTGACAAATATAACTATAATTTACATTTTTTTTTAATTTTTTCACGATCATATGAGTATTATAAGTAGTGCATTTTTAGATCTGCCAAGCTTCTTTACATTGAAATTTGACATAATATTATCGGAAAATTTTAAGTATAGTAATAATTACAAGGTTTTTAGTGAAAACTTGTGTCATTAAACTCCTTTAAAACTTACGTATAATCATGTTATACGTAATTTTTTTAAAACGCTTAAGGCATGCACAATTGGATTTACGAATATATTTGTATGAACACCTTTATTTTTGTTTACGAACATTACATTTTCATTAATGTATTGAGATGCCAAAGTTAATATAATAATTTCCTTAAATTTTTGTGAGAGCGAATCTTAAGGTTTTAAATCATAGATTGCTCTTATCGCCCTCTTCTGTAAAACAAATATAATTTCAGTGTTAGTCGCGTGTCCCCATAACAAAATACCAGACAACATTATGCTATGATAATAGCTAAACTAAACAAGTCTAGCTGTTTCCATACTGGTAAGATTTCTAATGTTTTTACAGTATATGCTGCAGAACTGAGTCTGCTTGCTAATTTTGATATATGGGGGCTCAATTGAAGCTTCGCGTCTAGTGTTATTCCAAGAAAAATGGTGGTATCGACAAGACTCAGTTCCTTCCCATTTAAAATTACTTTAGTATTTAATTGTTTGACATTTGGAGTCATGAATTTCATACATATCGTTTTAGTGCCGTTTATTTAAACGGCACTAAAACGATATGTATGAAATTTGTTATGTTAATAACTTGCATTTGCAAGTTATTTACATTAAACCAGTTTACTAATTTAGATATAGCATTATTTACTTCTCATATTTTAATAATTGTAGTTTTAATATGAAAATGAATGAAGTGTCATAAACAAATAATACTATATTATGATTATCACATACTATGTAAGGTAAGTCATTAATATATACAAGAAACAGGAAGGGGCCGAGAATTGAGGCTTGAGGCACACCCATTTGTACTATCACCTTGGAAGAGCTCATACTATTAATGACAACTTTTTGCGTTCTGTTACTTAAATATGAAACAATTAATTTAAGGCCATTACTTCTTACACCGTACACCGTAGTTTGCAGATTAATGTTTCATGGTGAACGAGCAATCGAAGGCCATGGATAGGTCATAAAATATACTCGAAGCATCCTGTGAATTCTCCCATGCATCTAAATTATATTTAATTAGCTCAGCACCGGCATCAGATGTCGAGCGACCGCTTGTGAAACCGAATTGATTTTTATGAAGTAAACTATTTACGTTAAAAAAATTAACTTTTGATCAAGAATAATTTTTACTAAGTGTTGGCAGTACAGAAATAGGTCTAAAATTGACGGGTTCTAATGTATTACCAGATCTGAATAAAGGCATTACTTTATTATGCTTCATTAAATCAGGAAACATACCATATTCGATACTAGTATTAAAATAATAGCTAGATGAGGCGCGATTTTATATATTATAGATTTAATCACTTTACTATTAATAATACTCCATGTCATTTTAAGTTTATTAGAAGCCGTCATAATTTTGTTGCTCAAATGCGAAGACTTGGCTGTAGAGCAAACTCTTTTAAATATTTTTTACATTTTCCCTAAATTCAATGCTAGGATTATACAGTTAGGACGTTTCATGGTAAAGTTAATATAACCTTTGTCTGCTCTTATGGACTCCTACTGTTTCCCATTCAATACCTTCCGACTCTTCAAGGAGAACGTTTTAGAAGTAAAAATATTGTCAAATTCATTGCTAATAAGCTTAAACAATGTTCCATACAAAAAATTAGGATCATTTTGGTATGAAAGTGTGTTACTTCTAAACTTCTCCAAGCTAAGTGCATTTACTGGAACAATTTACTACATACAATTTTCTCATCTAATGGCTTTTTGTGAACATAAGGTAACGAAAATATCCACAATGATCAAAAATTAATTTTTGTATTACACATTTATGCGACGGCTTGACATTTGTAAAAATGTTATCTATACATATTGCACTACACTGAGTACGTATTGTTGGCTCTAAAAATAAATTAAAAAGACCATTTGATTTAAATTTTAAACAATGATCTAAATTTAATATTGGTGGAGGAAGCTTCTTGGAGATTGATATTCAAGTCTTCACATATTACAACAGATTTATTCTGTTTATTAAGCTTAACAAAAACTTCCTCCATAATTTTTTCAAAAGTATCATATATAGAACATGGTAGTCTGTAGACGCTCACAACAATGAGGTGCTCAAACTCAATATATCCTATTTCTACAGTTAGCTCAACAGAGAGACTCACAATATTTTTAAGTTCTTTACATGATAATAATTTACTAGCTAATATTAAGGAGATACCTCTCAAAACCGTTTCTCTATTGAAAGAACTAACCACGTGGTGATTACTGAAGTTAAATATTAAGTTATAAGCTTTTAACCAATGTTAAGTAATACATAAAATATCAATATTGTTGCTATTTAAGAACAACTCAATTTCTAGCTCTTTGCCTATCATGCCTTGTATATTTTGATGCACCAGGTGTAAACAATTTTCATTATCACTCTGTGGAGTCATACAATTAAAGATTTGTAAGCTACATTCTAAATTATTTAAATTATTACAACTGCTGGAGATTACCTCTATTGTCCTATTTTCATGAAAATGATTCCAAATTACGTATTAAGTCATTGTACTGCTCAAAAGAAGCAGATGTCTGTGTAGCCAAGTCCTTGACTGAGTTAATATATAAACAATAAGATAGCACATTTGCTATCTGTCTTAAAATATATTTAGAGGTAATACCAATCTCTAGTCAAAAATTTCTTATGTCTATTAAATTATTTATGTCTATTAAATTAAATTTATTATTATAATAATAACAATTAAATGTCAAGTTTAAATTATTATTACATGAAAATTTATTCATTAATAAATTTAAACAAAACAGAGAGACACAATATCTTAACGTTCTTTACATGATAATAATTTACTAGCTAATATTAACGAGCCACCTCTTAAAACCGTTTCACTATTGAACGAACTGAACACCTGGTGATTACTGAAGTTAAACTTTATATTATAAGCTTTTAACCAATGTTCAGTAATACATAAAATATGAGTATTGTTGCTATTTAAGAACAATTTGATTTCTATCTCTTTGCCTATCATGCCTTGTATATTCTGATGCACCAGGTGTAAACAATTTTTATTATCACTTTGCAGAGTCATACAATTTTTTTTATCACCCTATCCTATAAAAAAAAGGTGAACTGTGTGCTCTTTTGTCACCCAGTACTATAATAACCACCCTATTATTATAATAATTAAATATCAAGTTTAAATTGTAATTACATTAAAAGTTATTCATTGATAAATTTAAATTGTATCATATTTTATTTTCCTGTGGCCAACCCTGTATGTAAGGCAATGTAAACAAGATAATTTTATGTACATATAAAGTATTTAGATAATCAATATATTTTAATAATTTAGTTTTGTTTACATTGCCTCTCTCTCAAACAGAATTAATAATCAGCTATTAGGGCAAAACTTATTAGTTAAAACTTTATTCATTAAATGACTAAAGGATGCTCCAGGCATGCAATAATTACTAACTAGATGTCCTTTTAAACAGTTATTTAATTCATGCCCAAATTTTTGCCTATGTCATCACAATACACAATAACTTTTTTTAATGTTTAAGTTACTTTTTAAGTTAATATTTTTTGTCATGGCACTGTCATAAAGTGTAGGTCAAAATAATGAGTCCTTACTGTTATCATTATTTTTTACACATAATTTCACCAACGAACCTGGTATGGAGCACTGATACTCACTCACTGATGTTTTATTAAGGAGCCAAAAAGCTCCTCATTATACGAACATGATTACCAGATCATACATGGCCAATATGTGTTCTTTTATCTCATCCTGAGCCAAGCATATGTATTTGATATGATTTGTAGGGAGTTTTTAAATAATAAAATTGTTGAATTCAGACACCTTATATCAGTCTCATAACAGTTATTCATATTTTCCACCTCAATTGAATATAATTTAAGTTTATTAATTAATTCTATCATTTTTACATACATTTATATAATTCTGACATTTATTTTAGTTTTGATTAACTTTTGCACTTTCCTAATGTATTTATTATTTTTTATGTATTTTTAATCGATTCGATGCTGACAACGAAAGGGAAAGAATGGTGGTCCGTTGTAATATGTTGGCACTCAGATTCGCGCGGTGTAGCTTTGGAGTAAAGATAACTCTTTTTGAAGCTTTTTGCCAAACTCTATACACTTGCAGTCTGTGGTTCAACTACACGCAGCGGGCTATCAACGCTCTCCGAGTCTAATATAACAATGCATTCAGGGTGCTGGTGGCGCTCCCGGACTACTGTAGTACGTCTGCGATGTTTGCGCACGCGTACACAGACGGCTTAGACGCCGTACTGGGGCGCCGCATCGCCTCGCTGATGCACCGTACGAGCGGAAGTGGCAACACCGTCCTGAATGTGCTCAGCGACAAGCCTGACTGCCCCCTTCTGCGGCACTGGGTACAAATGCATGTGCTCGGTGCCCCAGAGGGTGGCAAATAAATGAATTAAATTGTAGATTAATATTATTCAAGTAGTTAATATTAAGTAGTTTTTTATGTTATTTATTTATTTATTCTTTATTGCATTCCTGAATCTAAAAGAATACAAAGGGCGGACTTAATGCCTTGAGGCATTCTCTACCAGTTAACCTGTGAAGTGGTGAGAATTTGAAGTAAGTGTAGCAATATAGAATAAAAACAAAAAAGAAATGACAATTAAGTATGTTATATATACATTTTACTAGTATTTACAATAAATAAACTATAAAAATATATGCTATTTTATTTGCATACAAATATATACGTACATACATAAGCATAAATATATACATATCAACGTGACATTGATGATTCATGTAAGAATTGTTGTTTTTAATAGATGATTACGCACCAAATTTTTAAAAGCAAACTTATTGGGAGCTTTTCTGATGTCGTCAGGCAATGAGTTCCAAAGGCATGTAGCCTGAACTGTAAAGGAGTTACCATAGAACTCGGTGAAGTAAAGTGGAATACATATTTTGTTGTTAGAAGAAGAACGTAGAACCCTATCGTGAGATGAAGAGAGATAGTGAAATTTACTCTTAAGATAAGATGGCGAAATGGGTCATTTAATATGGAAAAAAGAACAAATAATATTCTGGAAACACGCCTCTGCCGGATTGTAAGCCAATTGAGCTTAGATCTATATTGCGAAATATGGTCATACTTATGAAGCCCGAAAATAAATCTTATACAGTTATTGAGAAGGCGTTCCAGCTTCTTCAGAAGATCCTGGGACAGATCCGGGTAACACACCTCTGCATAATTAATTATGGATAATATGAGCGATTGGACAAGAATGATCTTAGACTTTGAGGGAAGAAAATGTTTTAAACGATACAGAGAACGTAACGTGGCAGTGACTTTACGACTGACTTCAGTAACCTGAGTTCTCTAATTCAGCGTGCTGTCAATGTGTAGGCCAAGATTTTTTACAGACTTACTGAACGGTGTTGTAATTCCATTTTATTATGTAATGTATTCATAGGGGGTATGTCTGCAAGGTTAATCTTGGCTAGCATCCTTGAGCTACCCAACAGTATAGCTTGGCATTTCGAAGGATTGACCAACACTCCATAACGAGTAGACCAAGCCTTGATAGCTGATAAGTTGTTATTTAATGTTTTAATTCCATTATGGATAACCCCTATTTCAGCTTGCACGTATAGTTGAAGGTCATTGGCATACAGATGGTACGAGCAATGGAAGATGGAGGTAATAAAGTTTATAAAAATATAAAAAAATTTAGGAGAGAGAATACCGCCTTGCGGCACACCAGCTTCCACATCAGCCCAAGCTGAGGTTATTTGCCCCACACAGACTGACTGCAGCTGACTGCGAAGATAAGATGCAAACCATTCCAAAACTGTAAAGCCAAAATTTAGATGATACAGTATGGAAACAAGGATTTTATGATCAACTGTGTTGAAAGCATTTGAGAAATCAACTAGTACCAGTACTATTACTTTTTTTTCTTCCATACTGTTTCTAATATCGTCTGTGACGTTAATTAAAGCAGTACTGGTACTATGACTAGGACAAAACCCAGACTGATATATATTCAGTAGGTTATGTTTCGAAATAAATGTAGAAATTTTCTTGTAAACACAGGATTCTAAAATTTTGGAAAGAAAGGGTAGAATGGATATAGGGCGAAAGTAATTGGGAAGAATGGGAGAAGGAACTTTTGGAAGGGGCTCTATAAAAGCCATTTTCCAAAGATTAGGGTACTGACCTGAATCAGATGAAAAAATTTTTAAAATGGGAAATTGCGGAAAGAAGTATCAATACAGTATAAATACTACCATTTGTCTACTAATCTCATCATAACCCACCGCCTTGGACTGAATTGCTAAAATAGACTTTTTGACATCATCCTGAGAAACAGGAGAGAAATTAAAGGTAGGTATATTAGGAATTTGCACATAAGCAATGGAAATGTTAAACAAACGAATTAAGTTATATTGAATTGAATTAAATTGAATAAGATCTCATTAAATTAAATTAAAAAGATTAGATTTAATTTATTTCAATTATATGAAATTAAATTAGATGAGATTAAATTTATTATAATGTAATTGTTTCTTCTTATGTCAAATTGATTTTATTTTACTTTTTTTTCTTTTACTACAGGTAAACTTTGCTGTTTTTGATGTAACATAACCATCACCAGTAAAATCGATTGTTGTGTAGGGTTGGAATGCTTTAGAAGATTTACGAGTACATTCTACGAGTATGAGCTCACTGAACACACTTTGAATTAGGGACGCTTTCAAGTAATCTATGTATTGTTTTAATTGCACAATCTGCTCATTAGCCTCATTTAACTGAAACTGAAAATGAACAATTAATCTGAGGGATTCCTCATATTCCTTGCTGCATTGGTTAAACTCATCGACTGTTCTCTGAAGTTGATCCCTTTATTTAAAACAAAAGTATATTCTTTATGCAATTTAACCATATCACTTTTTAGCTCAGTATTTTTAGCAATTATATTTATTACTAGCTTTTTACCCGCGGCTTCGCTAGCGTGAGCATGAATTAGGAACATCATTTAAAGCTGTTCCATGCCAAATTTAGCAAAATTCGATTACTTTTAGAGTCCCGTTGTCTGTCTTAACGTCTGTCGAAAATATTTTATAAATTCTAAAAGACTATTAGACGTAGGTTATTGGTGTTTGACATAGATATAATATGCTAAAAGAACACGTGAATATATGTCTAGAAACACCTACTATTTTTTTATATAACGCGTGTCCTCCGTGTAAATGTATTTATAAGAAAGGTAAATTTTCTTGGAATAAAATTTTATTATTATTATTTACATTTTAATGTTTAAATTCATTCATAATTAAAATCAATTTAGTTTTAACAAAATAATGATGAATTTCATGATCTATCAATTTACGGTATAATGTTTATATGAGATATTTTATTCATATCATTTGTTACGGCCCCCAGCTGCCCCGGCAAAGGTCGACTGGACCAGGGCCCATGAGTGGTCCCCTCGACGAGCATCCGAGGGTTCGGGCCCAATGGCCTATGGATAACGGTTCCAAAAACGGCTGACAAATAATCAAGCACCACTTACCGATTTTCGGAGGTAGGGTTGACCACAGGGTACCTGTCAGGTGATAAGTGATGTGCATGTAAGTAGTGTGTAGTAGTGTGTACAATGTGTAACCTGACATCCCCACTGTCGGTCTGCAGATCCACAGGCGCTGCTTCTCTCCAAATATGAGATCCATCCAAGGGGGCGTTCACCGATTGAAAGCTTTTATTTTAACTATATTAGTTTATCAACTTTATTGTACATTTCATTAACTTCAAAGTCAACCAAATCAACGTTCATTGAAATTAAAACAAGTGACAATCGACACAAGTAAAGAACAGTAGGTCAAAGTTCAATATTCAATGTTCCGGGTTCACTTAGCACAGAATAACAAACACGGGGACGAACGCGGTCTCTTCTTGAGTTACAAAGTTCAGCGTTCCACTCAACAAGGCCAATTCCCTCGTACGATATCAAAATGCATCGAAGTCGTCGAATCAAATTAATGTCAATCAAGTTAAGTTAATAATTCAGACTAAATACAAGCTCAAAACTCAAACACGCGCAACCTACTAACGGTCGCAAACAATACTCAAAACGGTTACAACAAAATTATATGAAATCCGCCTTGTTGTCACGCAAAAATGCACGAGATTAGACAACTTCAAAAAAGGCACTCAACGCGACGTTACAATTCAATATTAACTTCCAAAAGCAATTAACCGGCCAACGCGCGTTAAAATCTTTTCCATACTTTAAGACCCGCCTCGTTATCACAAAAAGAACAAATTAAGATAACACCGTAGGAGGCACGCGCCGACCGTCGCGTAAGGACCTCTTTTCATACTAAACGACAAAGCCGCGGCGTTCAAGTTACTGTCCTCAGTCCACACGGCCAAGATAACGGGAAGCGGCACACGTACGCCCCCTCCCCCTGGCAGCGTTTACTTCACCTCGATACCATCGGGTGACGCGGTGAGCGCGCATTATTGGGTGCAAATTTCAAGTGCCCATTTTTGGCCTAAACAAACCCCCGTCCCGCACATAAGGAGTTATGTCCACGAGCAAATTGGCAAAAGGGATAGGGCCGCGACGGCGCGTTGCAAGACCAAATCTCCAACCAAAACCTCGGCCACCCTAGGCACCCCATCAGATCTTGCAACCTTAACCACCGCCTCAAAAATACCGCCCCAATGTGGGCAAGCCGTAGGCTCGAATCTCCACTGGATGCCCTTCCTGGACATCGCAGCACCTAAATAAGTCCTGTAGCTAGACAGAAATTCGACAACCTCCTTCAAACATCCATCCCTGCCTCTACAATTCGTTTCGCAATCAGACCGGATCAGGTCCGCAAACCGCGACGCGATACGAAGCGGCCCAACATGGCCTCAAAGCCTTCAGTGCTGAGGGCACTTACAAGTTCCAAGTGAACGGCCTTAGTGGCGAGGCACACGAAAACGGACAGATAGGCCTTAGTATGATTTTGTTCACGCAAGTAGACATACTCAAGCCATCTACCATACAACCATTTACTGATTTCAATCTGATAATATCATAACTAGCTAGCTTTTCCAAACATGCAGTTATATGCTCATGCTTCAACCAAACCTCAAAGCATCAATACTCAAAACTACTATGCAAACTTGAAAAAAATTGCAACAAATTAATTTTCCGAGGTGCATAGATCAAAACAGACAAATTAAGCAAAACGATAAACATAAAAGATAACCAAATTCCTTTTTTTCCAAAATAAATATCTTCGACAACGCCAACAAAATGTGAAAACAAAAGTAGGATTGATTTTTATTTCCTTCTAAATAGTTACTCAATTTCAATTTTCTTTTCAACAAAGCAAACATAATGATCAAATATATTTACAAAACATATGTACACGTATTCAAAGAGTATATATACTCACAACCGCTACAACTACGAAACAATTCGCGAAAAAACCAAAGCATTCTTTTATCCAAGCATTCAAAGCTCCAGGAGAGCCCCAGTCTCCCCACCAACCAAGTGGAGGCCACACCGCGTTTGAACCCGAACCAATAGAGCGCGAACCGGTAAACAATCGCCACTCGGGTTGTACACCTTCACTGAGGCCGTCGGCAATAGAACAGTTTGACAAGTGGACTGTTGACGGCTCAAAGGATCAGTGGAGGCGGCCGTGGTGGGAGCTAGGGCGGCAGCTACCTAGCTGGGGCTGCCTCCATCAAAGGGGGGGCGGTGGTACCCAAGTCGCGGCCACTCAGCTAACGGTGGTGAAAAGACCTATCTGACCGCTGAATTGCTGTGAAGTTCCTCTTAACACGCTGAAGGGGTGGGGGGTCGACGACCGCCCCGCCCCAGGAGGAACGATCCCCCGACTGGTCAGTTGAGGGACCCCTTTCAAACCCAAGGGCACGATGGCCGGCAGGCGAGCGCCGAGAGTCACCCGACAGGGGGCGTGGCTGAGCGCCCCCGCCAGTGGGAGTCAAGGGCCCGGCAGAGCCCCGAGAGGAAGTTCTGTTCGCACCAAGGCACAATACGGCAAGGTGATTGCCCTGGCAGTGCGATGGCATCACTACTAAATACAAATTACCATCAAATTAAATTCAATACAAATTACTACAAATACAAATTACTATTTATCAAATTAAATACAAATTACACTACAAATACAAGTACACACTACGGTCGGTCTGCAAAGATGCCTCGCTCTGGCGACCGACCCTTCGGCAATTAATCTACTATAATTATACGATAACGATAATTACACACATGTTACTGCCCAGTAGTAACATGTATGTAAGCTTCTACTTTTTTTCAGGTTTTTCAGGCCGCAAAGAATTTTTGACCAAAAAAGTGTTCGCTGCGCTGATTCCAACGCGGGATGACCTCAACTGGGAAACTTCTC
This sequence comes from Parnassius mnemosyne, assembly GCA_963668995.1. Lineage (NCBI taxonomy): Eukaryota > Metazoa > Arthropoda > Insecta > Lepidoptera > Papilionidae > Parnassius > Parnassius mnemosyne. The sequence goes on along the minus strand of CAVLGL010000137.1, from coordinate 1,460,057 downwards.
AGATATGCAGGTTTTCCTTCACCGCCGAGAAGATGGTAAATTGACACTTCAGATTGCAACTAAAATATATGCCAAAATTTATAATAATGCTTACGTACCATCAAATTTAAGTTTTAATCAGTTTGATTACTTTGACAAGTAAAATAAAATAAACCTTTGTTTAAGTCTTTCCGTAAGAGCCTGTTCTATTACATATACTCATATGAGCTATGAAACCAGGACTGTCACAACTATCTTAATATGTCTGAAAATATGAAACTAAACTTTTGCATGATTGTTGACTACATCTACCTAGTAATAAGATATCCACCGATGCCACGAACAAATTCTAATTATTTACGTCGTATATTCAGTAGCATTCTATTATTTAATATTATCAGTGACAAGTACAAGTACTTTATTATGATCAATTTTACGATCTAGACACTACATATATATAAAAATTTCTTTAATAAAACTTTAATAATAATAAAAAATTTGCAATAATTGCAGCCAATCCAGTTTTGGTCATTTTACATATAGTTTAGTATTAATTGAAATATAAACCTTGTAAATTTTCATATTTTTGATAGACGTACCACTATTATGTATTGGAATTATTACACTTTTAAAACAAAATAACAAAAATGCTGAAAAACTTAACGTTAGAATTTTCAAATAATTTTTAAATCTAATTATTTAAACACATAAATGAAAGTTATTTATATTATTTAATTTATTAATTACTGAAAGCAAAATATAATACTTTTTTCATTTGATGATAGATGGAGCCATTTTGATAACCAAATCGGTGTAGTTTCAAATTATTCTACCAAGGTTATAACTATATCTTTAACTTTATTTATAAATCTGGTATTTATTTAAAAAACATTTATAATCCCGCCTATAACTAAGATATAATAGAAAATTAATATCTATAGGAAGGAAAATACTTAACCTTTTTTTTTAAGTTCCGTAATCGGATAAAAATTACCCTATAAGTTGCCCCAGGTTACTAGCTACCTAAATACAAAATTTCATGTGAATCGGTCCAGTAGTTTTTGCGTGAATCCGGAATACAAAGACAGACAGACAGACAAAAATTCTAAAAATCACTTATTTGGCTTCAATACCTTGTTTTTTCAAAAATATCTTAGAATTACAGACACGACTTTTCGACAGATTTATTATATGTATAGAATTCCTTTTCATTGTCATTCCTTTCTTTACAGAAGCTTCACACTGCTCCTTTGACGTCTTAAGTTCTTGAAGCGCCATTTGAAGTTGGTTCTCCAACTGGCGCGTTTTGGCGTTGCGTGTATTCATTTTACTATTAAGTGTAAATAGCAAAAGAAAACAAAGAAAAAAACCGAAGAAGCAGAGTAAGCAAGATCTATGGGTTTATTTACATATCTCAAATTCAATTATCATGTAAATAATTCAAAATTAATGCCAGAGCAACACTTACTTAAAAGATAAATCTTAAAATATTAAAGGTTGTTCGTTACTGCTGTCACTTGGTTGGAACACTAAACACAATTTTATTAAAATACATATGACTTTTACTTATTTTACAAATACAAATAAGTCGTATTTAACAACTGTAAATCAAAAATGAAGTGGATATTGTCAATTTACAATATTTAATTTTTAAAAATAGTTGGGAGCAAGTATTTTACAACTTGTCACCGGAGTTGCCACAGAGTGGAAAAAAATATAACCTTTGTCTTGCTCTTACGGACTCCTACTATCGCCCATTCATTGAATGCATCCTGACTATTCAAGGAAAATGTTTTAGAAGTAAAAATATTATCAAATTCATTGCGAATAAGCTTAAACAATGTTCCATACAAAAAAATAGGATTATTTTGGTATGAAAGTGATGGAAGTTTCTTCACTATGTTACTTCTAAACTTGACCAAGCGACGTGCATTAACTGGAACAAACACAATTTTCTCATCTACTTGCTTTTTGTACGAACGAACATAAGGTAACAAAACTAACTGTTCACAGTGATAAAAACTCAATTTTTGAATTATTCATTAATGAAAAGGCTTAAAACTTGTAAAAAATTTATCTATACATGTTGCACTACATTCAGTAATACGCGTGAATCGAAGAGTATCACCAATTTATTTCACAGGAGCATAAGAGCATAAGAACATAAGGCCTGTACTTAATATCATTGTAATTATCAATATTAACATCTATTTTCATTTGCCAATTTATGTTAACACCTCCAGACGTTACTGTCACAATTGACTCTTCGACTTCCCTTGAAAAAGGAACTTTTTCTTCTTTTAATCCCGATTCAGAGGAAAACGACAAAGATGAAGATTAAGCATCAGCATCTTCGAGCTGCATCTGAGTAATCTCTTCACGTCCTGGCGAAAATAATTCACAGTTTATAAAACTTTTGACGACTAAATAAAACAAGTAGATTAATATTTTTTAAGGAGTACAGGTTTTAATAAAAATAAAGATAATAATGCTGTACATAATTTAAAAAGTGATTATGTAAGTCCTAGGTATCTATCTATGTAGTCCAATTATTACTACATACCATCAATCTAAATATATATAAATATATAATGATAAAAGAATCTCCTTAGGTACCTGCGCGATATTTTCTTACTTACTTTTTCCTCCTTATAACTAATATAGTGTAGATATAACAAAACATATATCTTTGAAAGCTAACTTAGGTTTTTTATACTGCAGCCGCACATAAAAGATTTAAAATGCAAGTAAAATTAGCTTTATTTAAAAAATTACAAAACTGACTTACCGATATCGTCATTTGCAATGTTTGTATTATCAACAGATATGATTGAACATTGTCAATCAATGTCCCATCGCACACGAACTTTAATGTACTCCAAAACTCTGACTATCACACCGAAAATCTTGCACTGATTATAATTGTTACGGCCTACGGCTGCTCCCTTAAAGGATCAGATCCTCAGGGGCCCATGAGCTGAAGACTTCCCGAGCAGGCGTAGGTCGGGCCTCAATGTGGCCACGTGGAATATCTCTAATTACACTAAAATATGGGGGAGCGTTCTATAATACGGCCAGTCGACCGGGAGGAATTTGGACGTAGCTTACTTACCTATATCCAAGGCGTCTGGTCCCTCCGGAGTCGGTCAGGTCACATGTGGTTGTGTAGTGCAAGGAAAAGAAGGTGATGTGGTGTGTATGTGGGTGTGACTGATGGTGATTAAACCTAGACCTTAGCCGTCGGCAGCAGCCCGGGCGTCGACACCGCTCCAACTTGACAACTTCCGAGATTGTCCACAGTCACTTTCCTCCTTTGTCACGATGACAGTCCATTAACTCTATCGTGCGATTAACAAACTTACAGAAGCCACTAACTATGGCTGGGTATAATGGTTACCGCATCAAACGCGCACGGATTTTCTGGGTCAAAGGTCACTACCGTTTCGCGCTGCAACAGTTAGTTGTCGAATATTAGAGGCCGCTCTAACTAATATTGTCGAATGCACTTATTCAGATTCTGAGTCGGACCCAATAAGTCCCAGGGAAGCTCTTCAGTAGGGATACGCGCCACGAAATTCCTAGACCGTATTTTTACTGTCCGCGCTTAATTATTCCGAGTTCCCGAGCTTAATTGGCAGCGTGCCAATCTTTAGCACTGCCTGAGGACGACTGACTACTGAGCCTTTTCACTCGCGACCCGCGCGCCACTCGCGTCAATCCTTGAAAGTGTTTGGCGCGAACAATAATTATCGCCAAAATGTTGCCGACTCCAGGCATTATCAGTAGCCTGCGCCAAACCAGTGTGCAGAACCCGTTTGTACTCGTGCGCCGTCGCCTGCCAACTGAAGGCTGGTAGCGCTTAGCAACTGTTTGAAACTTGTTTGAATTCACTTCACGGACATGCCCGCAGGTATTTCTGTCCGGGCATGTCTGCTGCCGCAATACACTATACAGACTCATCAGTTTGTTTTAGAGAGGGCATGTTTGTCTGCGGGGCAGACAAAATGGGATCGCGCGGACGTTCAAGAGGCAAGTCTGTTAGACCAACTGTGACGGTCCTACATTATCAAACTTTGCACAGACCTATAGTAGCGAAGTTTGGCAGGCATCCCTACAGACATGTCCGCGGGCATGTCCGTCAAGTGAATTCCCCACTTAAAAGAGAAAGAAATACTCTAATTTTTTATGTAAATTTGACCTTTTTTTAGAATCCAACACAATAGAATAGAATCATTTTTATTCCATATATATTATAGTACATAATACTTATTAAAAGTAACTTTTTACTTTTACCACTGGTTCGCAAAAAAAACCTCTGTCCTGGGAAGAACCAGCAAGAAACCCAGCGGGACTTTAAAAAAAAAGCATAATTTACAAATATAATATTTTATGCAATTATTATGAAAATATTTAGAAACAGCATGGTAGTGATCACCACATATCCAGAAGTTATTATCAGTCATGTACTCTTTAGTAGTATAATAACTCTTACTAGACAATTTTTGATTAACAAATAATTTAAGCCTTTTGATAGAAAAGGTCTGCATATTTTCTGGGACTTTGTTGTAAAAACGTATACATTACCCCATGAAGGAATTACTGACCCTTTGGTTTCGAGTAACTTTGTGCTATGGAACTATGATCGAATAAAGTTGGAAAACGAAAGTTGAAAATCGAATAAAGTTGTTGGAAGGACTACAAGTCCCGCTAGCGGGACTCCGAGCGATCTTTAAACAATATTAATAGACACGTCAAGTTGGAATACCCTCTTTATAGTTTACTTTAACAATGCATATACTCCACTCCATGATTCATATTCCATACACATCCACTAGAAATGTGTAATCAACTATATCTCCTAAATTAAGCAAGCAGCTGAGAGCATAATCGTAGTCTAATTAAGCTTGCCGATGTAATCACTGATATGGTTTGATATATAGACTTGTTAGCACAAGCATTGGTAATTGAAATTGTATATATAGAATAAATTATTATAGTTTTAAATTAAAGACCTATTCTTTGGCTGTTTCGAATCACCATCATAGAAACAAAAGAATTAAGTCGTTGTTGAGCCACGCTTTAGATATATTGTGGTTGTAGCACAAATTGGCCAGCTCGACCAGGGTGCTGTGTTTCGTATGGTTGCTGGAGAGAACCGAGACACTTTTTACTGGAAAAGAGGCATTCCATCTTAGTCCTTATGGGTGACAACGTATCTGCATTTTTATTCTTAATCGAGGATAAATATAGTTAATGATTTCTTATACTATCGCGAAGACTACACATTAAATGATACTACTTTTAGGGATTCTATCGCTTTTAATTTAAATGTTTAATTCCCGACGTTAAATTAATATTCAAAAACTGAACTGTAGCCGGGCTAACAATAAATATAGATGTCTATGTGACACAGCATACACTTACCATCAGATGGACTGTGTGCTCGTTTGTCACCCTTATTTTCTATCCTAGCCCATCAAAAGTAACTGCCGAACATACGTCATGGATGTTTACCGTTGTAGACAAACTTGGCAGGTGTTCTAGCAAGCGCAGTTTTTTTATGATTTTGGTTGTTATCAGGGAAATGCTGCTCCCATCTTCTGGTAGTTTTCCTCTGTCGCCTCTTATTAAAATCACGGTCTGATATGGGATTTTAGATATTCTTACACAGCCACTACACGGTAAGTTGGATGAAACCCTAACACACTTTATTTTCTGCCGACTTCCAAAAAGGAGACGGTACTTAATTCGACTGTATTTTGTTTTGTTTTATTTTTATGTGTGTTACCTCATAACCTTTTACTGGGTGAACCGATTTCGATGATTCTTTTTTTATTTGAAAGCTGGTACTTCTCGTGTGGTCCCATATGAATTTGATCAAGGTAAGGCCAATAGTTTTTGAGTTATTCTAAACAACTTATATTGAAATCGGCTGTACAAAATTTTTAATTTTCAATTTTTATTTAATATAGATTACAGTACATAATAGGTATTGAAAGACATTTTTTACTTATACCACTGGTTCGCAAAAAATCCTCTTTCCTGGAAAGAACCAACAAGAAACCCAGCGGGACTTTTTCCTCAGTTCTTCCGCCAAAAACTCTCATTTGAAAAAATTTGGCGTAAGTAAGCTGACTTTTGGGACGCTCCGGCAAAATCTATTTAATTTTAAATATTGGCCATGTTAAAATTTTGTAAATCTATTTTATTATATTGGTGAATGACTATTCTATCGAATTCCATTATAATTTCGACAATATATAACATTGGTATCTAATTATGAAAGTGAGTCTTCGAGCTTGCCAATTTCCGTGAACTGAATATGCTCGGCTAAATATTTGCCTACCCTGAAATAAGCTGATTTATGGCGAAATACTTGCCAAGGCTATGTTATATTTTTTAAATATTCCAGATGTCAAATAGGCAATTTGTATACGTCTAATGATTTGGTTGATCAAAAAAAAAAACAAAGTAATGCGAAATCTTCAGACGATAACACTCATCTTAGAATTTAGCTAAAAAAGCTATAAAAGAAAGAAACGATACCGAATTCTAAGGTTGTAAGCCCAAAAGAGCAGGACTTTGAGGAATCGTTGGATGATAACATTCCTCCGATTACTTTGTCACAGAAGCGACCAAAGGCAACGAAATTCTTATTTTACGAATTTTACCGCTTTTAATTTTAACTTTTTTGGTACCCGACGTTTCTGTTTCTTTACAGCACCCATGGTTCCGGGGAGACTGAAGTGTTTGACATCCCGATGTCATAATTAGCCCAGCTTTATACGTGGTAGAGCCATGCTGCATCTATATTATGGTTGTAGCACGAATGGGTCGGTTCGACCGGGGAAGGACCACGCTCTCACAGAATACCAGCGTAAAATAGCAGCTTAACACTGCTGTGTTTCGTATGGTGAGTGTAGAGAACCGGAGACCCTTTTTACTGGAAACGAGGCATTCCATCTTAGTCCTCACGGGTGACATCGCATCTGCATTTTGACTCTTAATCGAAGATAGATGTAGATGTCTATGGGCCACAGCGACCACTTACCATCAGGTGGACTGTGTGCTCGTTTGTCACCCTTATCATATAAAAAAAAAAAAAAAAAAAAAAGCTACCTTCAGTTTTTCAATTTAAATTTTTGGTTCGATCTACGTAGAATGAGTATATAGAAGTCTTGCAGCGGTATATTCGGGTTTGGATTTAATTTTATTAATCCCAAGCAGATGGTAGCACACATCCAGCTTCTCTATTGAAATTAGGATGTTTTTAATTTCAATAACCTCGCGAATAATCCTTTGTAGCAATGGGTGTTCTGTTGCGAGTGTTGGTGGTCTATCAAATCCAATCTAATGGCATGGGATGATCTTGAACATGTTCGCAAACTGCAGAATTCTCGGAGCGGCCGTGCTTCCCGGGCATAGCATAAATATCAACATTATTAATGTGGCGCGACGACAGCGCCGCCACATTAATAAGACTGTGTTTCATGTATACGTGATTTTTGTTTTACGTGATATACTATGTTGCTGCACCGATTATTATAATTTTTTTTCTTATTTTTCTTCAAGCATTGGCACAATAATGTACAAAGCAATTTCCATACCGCTCATAGGCAAATATTATGTCACGCCTGAAAAACTATGTTATACCATTTTTTAATTTTGTTTTTACATCGGTACACTTGTCAACTTGTTATTATATAGAATCACTACCCTGTTTCATCTTATTCTGCCTAGTTTACAATGCCCGTTAAAGGGTTAAAGCTCAAATTATAAACATTCCTGTTAACGGCGTTAATGTAATCTTCAACCGATCTTAGGATCAAGGATGCGATGGTTTCTAGGATCTTTACATATATTTACTGGACAGGTGGGTTGACGAGCGCAGAATTGGGACTTTCGCACCTGCGATGCTACTCTCCACTAGTAGTCTGTGGATGCTGCATTCAGCTAATTTGAACGATTTTGATAATTTTGATTCACGCATATATTAAAACAAAATTAAAAGTAACTAGATTAATATAAGAGAATGCCCCTATATTTACCGTGTGTGTCTTGAGACAAAACGCGAGAAAATGTCTGTACTGCAATCGTGCACGTGCCAAGCTTGACGATGAAAACTACATCCACACAAGGAGCGGTCTATGTCCAGCATTGGACTCAATTTTGTTTAGAACATGCGTTTTAGTTGTAAGCTAACATGTATTTTGACATATTAATATTCCATTGTATGACATTATTATTTATTGTCCGTGTTTGTTGATTTGATTTAACGATTAATGACATAATGATTTACATTTTTTGTTGTTAATAATATTGTAAGCCTTAATCTAGGCATATCGTGGTGATACTTAATTACTATTTTTATGTTAAATCTCAAAAACCTGCAAATAGCACATTAAGTGACTTATTCTACTCTAACAAACGAGCACAAATCACCTGATAATGGATAGATGCTGTCGCCATAGATATCTACAACTATTCTTTTTTTTTTATAGTATTAGGGTGACAAACGAGCACACAGTCCACCTGATGGTAAGTGGTTGCTGCGGCCCATAGACTTCTACATCTATCCTCCATTACAAATCAAAATGTAGATGCGTTGTCACCCGTGAGGACCAAGATGGAATGCCTCATTTCCAGTAAAAAGGGCCTCCGGCCACCTGCACTCACCAAACGAAACGCAGAGGTAAACTCTACTTCACGCTGGTTTTCTGTGAGGTCGTGGTACCACCCCGGTTCGAGCAGGCCCATCCGTGTGACAGCAAAAGCTGCCGCGTGGCTCTACCACTGATTAAACAATCAGGAATAAGGAATCGAAATGCAGATAGTTTGTCACCCCTGAGGACTAAGATGAAATGTCTCGTTTCCAGTAATAAGGGCCTCCGGCTCTCTGCACTTGAAATACACAGTGAAAACGAGTTCTTCCGCGGTCGAGCCGACCCATTCCTACTACAACCATGATGAACCTATTAAAAACTCAAAACCTAACAAAGATATCTTCTTTGGAGGAAATGTGACGTTCATATTATATTGTTATATTTCACATACTAGCTAAGAATAATTGACCAGAATTTTATTTATTAGGCATAGTTTTCATCTTCAATTAATATATTTTTATTTCTCAAAAATCTTAATAATAGAATGAGGATGGTAATTTATCTGTTGTCATCTTGGCTTATGGAAAACTCTCTGAGGATCCGCAAATACAAAAGATATGAAAAAGAAACTCCCCTTGTCTATTCTTAATATAGAGCAAGTCGAAATCTGACGTCTGCGAGACAATGGAAGCTTTGAATGGCACAAGTTCCTTTCTATAGGATTTAATACAACGTATTACAATATTCCTGTTCTTAATCTATATTAATGACTTACCTTATCTTGTAGGGGACAATCACGATATAGTATTATTTGCTGACGATACCTCTTTAATTTTCAAACTGAAACGGCAGTCAATTAAATATGACGATGTAAATAATGCTCTATCGATACTAGTACATTGGTTTAACGCCAACAATTTGCTCCTAAACGGCAATAAGACAAAATGTATTAAATTTACAATACCTAATGTAAAACATTCGAAAACCAATGTGCTCTTAAATGGGGAGGAGTTGAGTCTTGTGGATACCACTGTTTTTCTCGGTATTACTATTGACGCGAAACTTCAATGGGGCCCCCATATATCTAAATTAGCAAGCAGACTTAGTTCTGCAGCATATGCTGTAAGAAAGATTAGAAGTCTCACAGATGTTGAGACAGCTAGGTTAGTGTATTTTAGTTACTTTCATAGCGTAATGTCTTATGGAATTTTGCTATGGGGTAATGCGACTGATATTGAAGCTATATTTGTTTTGCAAAAGAGAGCCGTACGGGCGATTTATAATCTAAATTGTAAAGAGTCCCTTAGAGAAAAATTTAAAGAAATAAACATATTAACTTTGGCATCGCAATATATTTATGAAAATGTAATGTATGTACATAAAAACATAAATAGCTTTAATAAGAATAAGGATGTTCATACCTTAAACACTAGGAACAAACATAAGCTTGTAATGCCACTTACAAGACTTCACAGAATTAGTAATTCATTTATGGGGCAATGTATACGCTTTTACAACAGAATCCCAGAACATGTTCAAAGTTTGTCAATAAACAAGTTTAAAAGTTTTATTAAAGAAAAACTGTACAAAAAGGGTTATTATAATATCAAGGAATACATGAATGAAAATAACCCCTGGGAATAAGGTGATCGCCACCATGCTGGTTCTATGAAAATTCATTTAAAATTGTATAAACAAAATTATTGTTAAGTGAAATTATGTTTAAAAAAAAAGTCCCGCTGGGTTTCTTGCTGGTTCTTCCCAGGACAGAGGTATTTTCCGAACCAGTGGTAAATAAAATAATGACTTTCAATAAGTATTATGTAATAATCCATATTGAATAAAAATCATTCTATTCTATTCTATTCTAATATCTAATACTAGCTGTTCCCTGCGACTTCGTCCGCGCGAAATTTATTACGATTGGATTTCATGGGTTGAAATTTTTTTTTGCGCAGAACCCTATTTATTTTTCAAAATAAAAGTAGTCTAAGCTGTTATTTTGAAATTACAAATGGACACTTCTGTGTTATTTATATCCCGAACTATAATTAAAATATTGTTTACTTTTATTTTAACGTCCGCGCTATTCCCCTTCATAAAATTCGTTCTCAGTTGAACTCAATATGACAAAAATAGTAATTTCGCCAAATTTCAAACCTGTAGATGCTATAGATTAAAAGTCATTTTTTTTAAATAAACCCCTCCGCAAACCGTAATATATAAATTAATGTATTTTCGTTATATGTATCTTTATCGTTATAATTTTTTACTGGATACGAGGTATTCCCTTGTAGTCCTCAGGAGTGAGAATGCATCTATGTTTTGATTCTTAATCTAGGATAGATGTAAATGTCTGTGGGCCACAGTATTCAATTACCATCAGGTGGGCTGAGTGCTCGTTTGTCACCGTTATTAGTATGTAAAGAAATGTTTAATATGTAGTTAGTTTATTTATGTTGTATTGTTTTCAGAAGGATGTTGCTGTCCATCTCTTGTTTTGGTTTCTCTCTCTGATTTCTTACGACACAAAGTGGATGATATAGAATAGCGGGTTGTCTTATGCTACGACTAGACGATACGACCCGGCAGCAGTTATTGTTATTGATTATCCATAATTATGTATTACTAGCTGGTACCCGACGCGTTGCTGCCTCAGAAGAAATAATTGTAAAAAATATCATTTTACATTTAAAAGAGTTATTTGTTTAATTAGGAATGTTAATATATTCGCTGAAATTGAATGAATGTATTATAATTCCTAATTTATTATACGTTATACGTGATAGAGCCATGCTGCAGCTATATTAAATAAACAAAGTCTCTCTATTACCAAGTTTAAATATTTTATTAAACAAAAACTGTATGATAAAGGTTTATTATATATATTAATTTAATATTAATTTAAAATTAATTAGCTTTAATGGTAACTCTTTTAAAAGATCCATTGATGCTGTAAAAGTGCTTTGTCAAAGTGCCTATATTATTGCGTTGCAAGAAACTTTGCTCCTGCCTCACGAGATACAGGCACTTGGTAAAACAAGCAACGACTATTGTTTTCTAGTGGGATATTGCGTGTTTGACCGTACGGCGGCGTAACACTGTTATAGAGAAACAGTAAGTTTAAATGTGTCTGTGATTCCGTGTGAAAGTAAGTGTTTGAACATTAAATACTTATTTTCACTATTTTTATGCCTATAGCCTCATCTCACAATCTGTTAGAATATGTTCAATGTTTAAGTGAAATTGCACCTATAGTTGAGAGTTGCAATATCGAAACCGTATATATCTCGGGAGATTTTAACGCTCAACCCGGGGAATTAATTGCAATGAGCTTCTAGACTTCTGTAATGAACAAAACTGGACCTGTGTGGATATTGAAATATTAGGTATAAATTCCAATACATACACTTTTGTTAAAGAAGCGCACGGCAGCCATAGATGGCTTGATCACTGTGTTCTTACTGAAGCTGCACTAAACAAGGTGCTATCGGTAAAAGTACATTATGGTGTTTACTGGTCTGATGACTTCCCACTAGAAATTTAGTGCAACATTAAAATCAGTTTCTTAGACTATTGAGCTGCTGCACGCCTAAATAAACAAGGTTCTATGGGAAGAAAGGGACCCAAGCCAAATAGAAATGTTTTTTTTAAATATTTTAATAATAAACTCCGAAAGGTTCCACATGAGTTCGATCAGTCTGACGATTGTTTGTGTAGTAATAGTGACGCGGCACACTTGGCCGTGATAGACTCGCTTTACAGTGATATTGTAACAGCGTTGCAGGAGGCTGCTGTGGCCAGCTATGTCGGTCGTTCGGGAGGTGGCAAACCACATCGCGGTCGTCCTATTGTAGGTTGGAACAAGTACGTCCGTGACGCTCACAGGAACCCTAGTCAAAAGTATCTAACCTCGGTATGTTATGGTCGGCCTAGTAATGGTACCATTTATAGTGAAATATATGATTCGAGAAAATTTTTCAAAATCAAATTAAAGTATTGTCAGAATAATTAGAAGCAAATAAAAATGAATATTTTACCTACTAAAGATTTTGGGGAATTTGACAACAAACAAAAATACTAAATCCAAAATCTAGCATCCCTGTGAGTGTTAACCACATCAACGAACCACGGGATATAGCGAACATGTTCAGATGTCACTTTCAAGTGGAGGCTCCGCTAAAAGGGGCGCAGGTTGTGGATGAGGAGGTCGTGGTGTCGGGTCTGCCGGACTGCATCACAGACAAGGAATGACGCGAGGGAAGTCTCCTCGACACGACATCCTTATCATTAAACATTTTCGCAACGTGGGGCCACACCTACCGAGACTCTAAGGCTGCTATTCACGCTATGCATTAGGCATTGGAAGACGGTGATAGTGCCTATTATAAAAAATAAAATTAGTGATACTTTCGACAAGCGCAACTACCGCCTGATATCATTAGCTACAACCACATTAAAGATGCTTGACGACCCGTTTGAGAGACAACTTAAAGTACATCTCCATCTCCATGACGTTCAGTTCGGCTTCAGATCAGGACTTTCGACTGAATGCGCAATTATGTCTCTCAAGTAGACTGATAGGTACTACACGGATAGGAACACGTCGGTGTATGCAGCTATTCTTGATCTCACTAAGACTTTTGAACTGTTTAGATATGATATTCTTTGGCATAAATTAAAAGACACAGGTATACGGGGTGGGTTGATCAATATTTTCATATATTTCTATGAACACAAAACAAATCAGGACAGATGGCTTGGTGACCTTTCGTATGCGTACGGGTTGGAGTGTGGAGTGACACAGGGAGGGCTAAAGTCTCCTTCTTCAACTTGTATGTGAATAGGTTTATTGTTGAGCTGAGCGACACAAGGGTCGGCTGCAGTTTATCAACAGTATCAGTTATGCAGATGACATGGTGTTGCTCAGTCCATCAATCGCCGGTCTCAGAAAACTAATAGGTATATGTGAGAAGTACGCTTTGTTACATGGTCTCCTGTACAACGTTAAAAACAGTGAAGTCTTGATCTTTTAAGCTAGAAGTCGTAAGCTGGGAGATTTGTCGCGTGTGCTGCTAAATAGCGTCACTCTAAGCAGGATGAAAGAGTCTAAATATCTCGGCCATGTGGTTACCGAGGATTTAAAAGACGATGCTGACATCGAAATGGAAAGCAGCGATGGCGGTCCGCTGTAATATGTTGGCACGCAGATTCACGCGGTGTAGCTTTGGAGTAAGGATAACTCTCTTTAAAGCCATTTTCCAAACTCTATACATACACATCCAGTCTGTGGGTCAACTATACGCAGCATGCAATCAACGCTCTCCGAGTACAATATATTTATGCATTCAGGGTGCTGGTGGCCTACCCGCGCTGCTGTAGTGCGTCTGCGATGTTTGCACATGTGCACAAGAACGGCTCCGGCGGATCGCCTCGCTGATGCTCTGTACGCGGGGAGCACCAACACCATCCTGAACATGCTCAGCGACAAGCCCTATTGCCCATCTGCGGCACTGGTTACAAATGCATGTGCCCGGTGCCCTAGAAGGTGGCAGATACTTTTTTTTATAGGATACGGTGACAAACGAGCACACAGTCCACCTGATGGTAAGTGGTTGCTGTGGCCCAAAGACATCCACATCTATCCTCGATTATGAATCAAAATGCAGATGCGTTGTCACCCGTGAGGACTAAGATGGAATGCCTCTTTTCCAGTAAAAAGGGTCTCCGGTTCTCTACACTCACTATACGAAACACAGCAGTGTTAAGCTGCTATTTTACGATGGTATTCTGTGAGAGCGTGGTCCTTCCCCGGTCGAGCCGAACCATTTGTGCTACAACTATACTACTAATATAGCTGCAGCACGGCTCTACCACGTTGAAAAACTTAAATTAAATTGTAGATTTATATTATTCAAGTAATTAATATTAAGCAGCTTTTATGTTAAACAATCGAATTTAGTTAAATTGAATTGAATTAAATTGTATAGGATTAAATAAAATTAAAATTAAGTAGATAGATTAGATTGAATTGAATTGAATTAAATGAAATGAAATTAGATGATATTAAATTTATTATAAAGTGATGTTTTTATTTTGGCACTTGTATGAACTCTATCTGAAATAGATTGATTTTATTTTTATAATGATTTCTTATATTTACGCGAACACTAAACATTGAATAAAACTACCTTTACGTATTTTATCGCATTTATCTAACTTGTTTTTTTCATACCCGATGATACTTTACAGCAACAATAGTCATGGGGGACTGAGGTGATTGACGTCCCGATGTCAGAGTTAACCTGGAGCACCTTCAGCTTTTTTAAATATAAATTTTGGTCCTATCTACGCAGAATGAACTTACAGTGTGTTGAAGTCTTGCAGCGGTATGCTTGGGTTTAGTTTTTATTTTATTAATTACAGGATCCCAAGCAGGTGGTAGTACCCAGCCTTCCTCTCTATTGCAATTAGGATGTTTTTTTTTAAATTTCAATAGCCTCGCGAATCATTCTTGGTAGGAATCGGTGTTCTTTTGCGAGGATTTGTGGTCTATCAAATCTAATGTAATGGCGGGGACGATCTTGAACATGTTCACAAACTGCAGACTTCCCGATACGTCGGTGCTTCACGTCAGCTATATGTTTTTTAACGCGGGTTTTTATATATCTTTTTGTATCCTATGTAAGAGAGACCACATTCACAATCCAGCTTGTACACTCCTGCATCTTGTAGAGGGATATGACACTTGACGGATGGTAAAAATCTTCTTCGGCGGCTTGAAGTGTGTTTTAATGGAAGCTCGCTTCAAGATATAGCCAACCTTGTCAGTGACTTCTCTAACCTAGGTTAGTACAGTAGGCACACGCTCGACTGTTGCCGGCTTCACTCGGTCACTGTGACGGTCACGTGACAAATAACACCCTGAGATTAATTGAAGCCATTTATGTCAATATTACAGACATACACTTCAATTTTATTTATACTTATGAGATAGCTGTTACTGTGGGAATATAAACAATATATTTAAAACTCAGTTGAGGTTTTAAAATGTTATAGAATAGAATAGAATAGAATATTTTTTATTCAATATACATTACATGTGTAATTCTTATTGAAAGTTATTTTTTACTTTACCACTGGTTCGAAAAAACCCTCTGCCCTGGGAAGAACCAGCAAGAAACCCAGCGGGACTTTTTTTTTAAATAAATTTTACAATATAAATGATTACGAACTATTTACAAAATTTATTTTAGAAACTGCTTGGAAGCGGTCACCTCATTCCCAGGGGTTATTATCAACCATGTATTCATTTATACTATAATAACCCTTTTTATACAGTTTCAGCTTAATAAAACATTTAAACTTGGTAATAGAGAGAACCTGTACACTTTCCGGGACCTTGTTGTAATAGCGTATACATTGCCCCAAGAATGAATTACTGACTCTGTGGAGTCGAGAAACTGGTATCACTAGCTTGTGTTTGTTCCTAGTGTTTACAGAATGTATATCACTTCTTTTACTAAAACTATCTTTGTTTTTGTGAACATACATTAAATTTTCGTAAATATACTGAGAGGCCAAAGTTAATATATTAATTTCTTTAAATTTATCTCTAAGAGACTCTCTCGGTTTTAGATTGTAAATAGCTCTAATGGCCCTCTTCTGTAAAACAAAAATAGTTTCTGAATCAGCCGCATTTCCCCATAGCAAAATCCCATAAGACATTATGCTATGAAAATAACTAAAATAAACTAATCTAGCTGTCTCGACACTAGTGAGACCTCTAATCTTTTTTACAGCATAGGCTGCAGAACTTAGTCTGCTTGCTAATTTGGATATATGGGGGCCCCACTGGAGCTTTGCGTCAAGAGTGATGCCAAGAAAAACAGTGGATACAACAGGGCTCAATTCCTCCCCATTTAAAAACACATTGGTATTCAGATTTTGAACATTCGTTGTTGTAAATTTAACACAATTAGTTTTATTTCCGTTCAAATGCAGATTATTAACGTTAAACCAATGCACTAATTTTGATATAGCATTATTCACTTCGTCACATTTAAATGATTGACGTTTAAGTTTAAAAATCAAGGAAGTATCATCAGCAAATAATACTATATCATGACTATCCCCTACAAGGTGAGGTAAGTCATTAATATACACCAGAAACAGGAATGGGCCGAGAATCGAGCCCTGAGGTACACCCATTAGTACAGGTGACCCGGAAGAACTTTTACCATTGATAATAACCTTCTGTTTTCTATTACTTAAATATGAAATAATAAGTTTAAGCGCTGTGTTCTTGACACCATAGTACTGTAGCTTCCTGATTAATGTCTCATGGTGAACACAGTCGAAGGCCTTGGAAAGGTCACAAAATATACCCAAAGCATCCTCTGAATTCTCCCATGCACAAAAAATATGTTTAATAAGCTCAACTCCAGCGTCAGTTGTCGAGCGACCCCTTGTAAAACCAAATTGATTATTATGTAGCAATTTATTAATATTAAAGAAACTTAACATCTGATCTAAAATAATTTTTTCAAAAATTTTACTTAATGTTGGTAGTACAGAAATTGGTCTAAAATTGGCGGGGTCTAATGTACTACCAGATTTAAATATAGGTATGACTTTACTATGTTTCATTAAATCAGGAAACACACCAGATTCGACGCTTATATTAAATATAGTGTCTAGATAAGGTGCTAATGTATCTATTATAGATAAAATAACTTTAACGGAAATCCCCCATAAGTCTGCCGTTTTCTTAACATCAATAGTTTTAAAATATTTAACGATATCTTTTGGCAGTACCCTATGGAATTTAAAAGTATTTGAACAAGCCTTTACATTTTGTTTGAGCAATGATTCGGCGACAGTAGGAGAAGAATTTAATGATTTTGTTGTCAAAAAAGGACCATCAGTAAAATGTTTCTCAAAAGCCATAGCAACTTCTTGATCAGATCGCGTTAAATTATTGTTAATATTCAATTGAAAATCCGAGTTGCGCGGTTTGACCTTGCCCGTTTCACTATTTATTATTCTCCAGGTCATTTTAATTTTGTCGGATGCAGTTTTAATTTTATTGCTTAAATGTAAAGCCTTAGCAGTGGAGCACACTTTTTTAAATATTTTAGAATATGTTTTTACATAATCTCTAAATATAACACTACTATTATATGATCTTTCATCATAAAGCTCGTATAACCTTCGCCTACTTTTATAAATTCCTACTGTCGCCCATTCATTAAATGATTTGCGACTGTTAAAAGAGAAAGTTTTAGAAGTAAATATTCTACTAAATTCACCTATATTGCCTATATACGTCGCAATCCTGGGCACAGGCCTCCTCTCATTTATGAGAGAGTTTTTAGAACAAGGAAATGTCCGTCGCGCTGCCCCATTGCGTGTTGGCGAACTTTCACATCATGTATTCGAAATACTTTTTTTTTTTCATTTCTCAGACATGCATGCCATGCAATACCTCACGATGTTTTCCTTCACCGCCGAGCACGTGGTAAATCAGCACTTAAAATTGTAATTGACAATTTCATTGCTGCCAGCGGGGATGGAACCCGGGTTGATGGCGTACTGTGAAATCCCCTGAGCTACCACGGCTCAGGTCTTTAAAACGAAGTAAGAACTCGAAGACTTTTACCAGGTGGTATAGGACTCCTTTTCTGCCTTAGAGTCTGTACGATTAGGTCATAGATAGTAGGTCGTAGGTACCCTATTACCAATTTATGGCGTTAAATAGCAGCGCTTGCACCGTTCTGTTTTAATCTACTACGTTCGGCCGCAAGGTAAAATAAAATACGAAACCAAATTGCTCCAACTTAATTTATTTCTAAATAATTATAACTTTTAAACTTTAAGCCGACTACAAATTGCTAAAAAAGAAGTTATTTATTTACTAGCCTTTAGGTTGGAGTTTTTTCTCCAAATTTATATGGGACAACCCTAGAACCTATTTAATAAAAAAAGAATCATTAAAATCGGTTCTCGATGTGCGAAGATATCATATTAAATTTCTTAAACAATAGTGCAATATGAAACTTTTTACCCTATTTTACACCATTGGGGGGCGGAATTTTTTCTCCAATATTTAATGGAACCGCCCTTAAGGTAAAGCCTATTTAATAAAAGAATTGTCATTAAAATCGGTTTACAATGTGCGAAGATATTGCGAAACAAACATACAAAAAAATACTTAACAGAAAGAGAAACAGAAACTTTTTTATTCAATAAAGATTATAAATAATACTTGTTGAAAGTCACTCTTTTGTTTAATTACCACTGGTTCGAAAAAAAACTCTTTCCTGGGAAGAACCAGCAAGAAACCCAGCGGGACTTTTTTTTTAAATAACAGCTTACAATCATGTAATCACAATTAACCACACAAAACAAATTAGAAATAGCTTGGTAGCGATCACCTCATTCCCAGGGCTAATTATCATCCATAAATTCCTTAATATTATAATAGCCCTTTTTATACAATCTTTGTTTAATAAAGTTTTTGAACTTTGAGCATGTTAAATTTTGCATATTTTCTGGGATTTTGTTGTAAAAGCGTATACATCGCCCCAAAAATAATACATATGAATATGAATATATAACACATATGAGTTGAGAAACTCCTCCTTTTTGATGTCGGGGAAAATTATTAATTACAATACTGTACAAGTGTTTCGCAATACGATGTTTGATTGATTTATGTCTAAACTCCAAATAACCCCTACCACCTGGTAACATTCACTTCAAATTAGGTGGCTTGAGGTACGGCGAACGATGCCGCGATATCGCAATGCGTCACCTCGTGTGGTCGGTGGGAACTTAGAAGCATAGCGGTGGCTCGATGATCTATCGCTGACTTACTAATACCACCAGGGTTGTTCTTGTACTTAAAATAAAGAATCAACATGCTTACAAACTTTCCATCTTAGTTCTCAAAGGTTTCTGTAGCCTTCTTGCTTGAAGTTAGCTGCAGGTGTCCATGGAATTACCGCAGTCACTTACCGTCATGTGGATTGCAAGTTCCTTTGTCACTTCAATTTTATAAAAAAAAAATAAGTTAAACGAAAACCACTACTTTTTGACAAAAAGGACGAAAAAATTTAAATGATGGAATAAAATACAAGAGAATTAAAATTGCGGGAGCAAAGCCAAGGTGCGAAATCACAGGAGCTCTTTGCGTCACGCTCGAGTGAGCTTAGCAAGCGTTATCGCCTAGGGCTAGTGTAATTAAACAAAAGCTTGAGTACAGACGAACTAATGGAACCCTACCTTGGAGATATTGTGAGGCGAGAGAATGTTATTAAATAACGGGTTAAATACTAAAAAAGAACCTTTAAATAATTCATTACAAAATATAAAGAATTTAGTTTGACAAAATTACCTATGAGATTAACTCGTTCAACATGCCTTATATCAAATCATAAACGCTCTACTAGAAGCATTACTGCTATAATAATTTGTACGCACTGCCTCAGTGGTATCGTGATCGTAAACGCGTATGCTGATCATGAGGTTCTCTATAGCAGTCCAGATTCAGGAAGTTGGCGGTGTTGAAGGTGGCAGGAAGACGGCGGGATTTTCGAGGCAATGGGGTGCCTCGAAAATCACGTAAAGCCGTTGCTCCTGCGCCTGATCTCACTCTGGTCGTGTCGGATTACCATACCATCGGATTATGAGGTTGAGACGTTAAAAACTGCACCTGTGCATATACTCGGGCAACTACGGAGACTAGCCATCTGTCTGTCTAGTCTCCGTTGAGACTGGCTGCCGTGACTGAAATTCGATCTACAAAGCGTTAATATAGTATACATGACTAGCCATAGATTTTAAATCGCACTAGCTAACATAATAAAATTTACTGTTGCATGAAGGCACTTTTATATACGTGGTAGAGCCAAGCTGCAGCTATATTAATAGTATAGTTGTAGCACGAATGGGTCGGCTCGACCGGGGAAGGACCACGCTCTCACAGAATACCAACATGAAATAGCAGCTTAACACTTCTGTGTTTCTTGTAGTGAGTGTAGAGAACCGGAGCCCCTTTATACTGGAAAAAAGAGGCATTCCATTTTAGTTCTCACGGGTGACAACACATCTGCATTTTGATTTATTATTAAGTAAAGATGTAGACGGCTATGAGTCACAGCAACCACTTACCATAAAGTGAACTGTGTGCTCGTTTGTCGCCCTATCCTATAAAAAAAACTGAGGCCTAACCGGATACAAAGTCAGACATAGTAAAATCATTCCACTCCTTGTACGTAAAACGGACGACAAAGCAAGTCGTTCGGTTTGAATGCGTGGAATGTCGACAACAAAATAGATACCCGCCGAGTGTTAAGTTGTACAATAGTAGAAGGAGAAAAGAGGGATTTATATATATATCTATCTTATATTGCAGGCACACTCTCACAAATTATATTCTGTAAAATCTCAAGTACCTTATCTAGTCTATGATGGTGATTACAAAGAAGGCTAATATTGAATGCTTGACAGTCTGCAGTTATGCTATAAATGAAAACAAGTTGCATCAATTTAATAAAAAATTAAATATTTTTTCTTAATACATAGCTGTTTTTACTTTTACGATTTGGAAGAATATCTACAAAATTTAAATACTCTACTGTAAATCCAAATATATATGTATTCTTTATTTTATTTTTATGTTACTTGTTTTTAATAATTTTGATTAATAATTATTTAATTCTTATAACTAACAACTTTACTATTTATGTAGCTCATGTTAGGCACAGGCCTAATTATAATACATAGGTATTGTAATATCCGAAAAGTGGTTAAGTAGTTCTCCAACGAATAATCCAAACGTCAAAACAGTTTTTAAACGCCTTTCCGGAATAATTGAGTTCAGTTATCGCAGCGAATTCTCCTTTATGTCTTCTACCGAATGAAAACGGTTGCCATGAAGTAGTAATTTGAGTTTAGAAAAAAGAAAAAAGTTGGCTGGAGACATATCTGGTTAATAAGGTGGTTGCTCGGTGGTATTTGTTGAGTTTTTGGTAAAAAATTTGTTCACTTGATCTTGTGGGAAGGCGCATTATCGTAGTTCAAAATCCAAGAATTTTCTTTTCACAAATCTGGCCTTTTTTGTCTAATTTGCTCTCTTAAACGCCGCATAACGCTCAAATAATGTTTTCTATTTACCGTTTGACCTCCCGGAAAGAATTTTGAGTGCACAACACCGCGATAGTCAAAGAAAATAGTCAACATGACTTTGACTTTTGATCGACTTTCGATCGTTTTTTCGGTTTCGGTTCAGTTGGAAGGCGCCACTCCGAAGCTTGTTGACTATTAGCATATCAAGCTCGTAAACCTACGTCTCATCACCAGTAACAATGCGTTTCATAAATGTTGGTTCGGAATTGACTCGTTCTAGCATGTCCTCAGTCACTCTTATGCGATTGAGTTTTTGGAGAAAATCTAGGTCTTTTGTGACTAGCCGAGCGGCAACATGTTTCATACCCAAGTGATTATTTAAAATTGTACGAATCGAATCGTGAGACACAAAAAGTTTAGCGGCTATCTCTTTCAAACTTGAAGGAGGATTTTCAGCCACTATTTCTTTCACTTTTGCAATGTTAACATTTTAAGTTGCATACTTTGGTGGGCCTACCAGAGCGGGGTAAATCTTCCATCACATCTCGACCACTTTTGAACGCTTTTTACCACTCATAAGCACGTGTTTTGATAAATTCAATTCACCATGAGCCTTCTGTAACATTTTCAGTGACTTCGATCACGAAATTCCATCGGCGATGCAATATTTAAGACAAACTTTTTGTTCGATGTTTTTGTCCTTTGTGAAATCCGCAATACACACTAGATAATATGATATAACTAAAAACAGCACTGTATTTAATGATATCTTATATTCACGCAAACACTACACATTAAATGAAACAAACTTTTACGGATTCTATCGCGTTTAATTTAACTTTTAATTTCCGACGTTTCGGGTGCTTTACAGCACCCATGGTCACCAAGAGGACTGAGGTGTTTGACGTCCCAATGTCATAGTTAGCCCGGCTATTTCCCACTACTCAAAAACTGAAGGTAGCCGGGCTAACTATGACATTGGGACGTCAAACAACTCAGCCCCTGTAACCATGACACAGTAGTGCGTGCATTTCTGCTGGGCGGCAGAAATATCCCAGAGGATGGTAGACGGCCTGGTATACAAATAAGAAGTCCTTTCACCTATTGAAATTAATATTCAAGGCATAATTTTCTTATTTCTACATTTAATTTAATAGTATATTTTAGTATTGTGCATAGTTTTCAGCTGCACAGTTTTGGAGTATTATGTTTTGTCGAAACTTAGTTAATAAGGCTTTAAATTTTTTATTGTAGTCTGAGTCATTTATTTAGCAAACCTAATTTTAATATTACGACCTAGCGGATAAAAAATTGTTCAAAAATAGATGGTTGAAAGTACGGGTGATAATTTCATTTAATTCCGGTCAATTTAAAATAACTTTTAACACAATGATAGTACTTGCTAAAATTATACGTTTGAAGTATAAAAAAGTTGTACTGAAGGTGAATTCAAAAAAATTTTCCAGTAAAATTAAAGTGATGGGTATTACGTGCTTGACACACTTAGGTTTCATTTCAAGATTCAGCAAAGCTAGTTAAAAGTTCTTTAAACTTCTTTTTATATCTTACATATGATTTTTGTAAAGTTACCTGTTCCATTGTTAGAATAACGATTGTAAAACCGAAGTCTCGCACTTTTGACGCCACTTAACATTGTTGATTCTGAGTAACTTAAACATAACATAAAGCTCCCTTTGCCCTGGCAAAGTGAAGCGAGACGTGGCAAGCCTTGTATCCGCGTATTAAATAAAAATGGTGTGTCTTACCTAGTTTCAAGAGTTTCCTTATTTCCTCAATAGCATGCAACGTCACCGCCAAACTCTGATCCCAGCACCACTAAGCTAAAAGAAAGTCACACCACCGTCGATAATATACCTCAGGTCTAACTAGGTAAGACACTTAATTGTGTATTAACGCGGATCTTAGGGAAATAAGAGGATTGTGAAGCTGTAAATTTTCATACAAAAGGCGATAATGGTTTTATCCCCGTGAAGATAGTCTAATTTTCATAATTTTTGGAAATTTTGTAGTTAGAATGAAAAACTAGGTTCTTAAATTTTTATTTTGAAGAAACATTGCGCAATATATAAGTTATTAGCATCTAAATATCTACATTTTTGACATAAAACTTCCTCGCTATTTTAATTTTTTATAATTAAACTAAACTGAAGTACTAAAAAATAAAAATGTACAGACCTAGATTAAGGTGTATTAAATCGAATGTTCCATTTCGTAAAGCTTTATGGGGTTGAAAACGTTATCGCTCGAAACAATATTTCAAGAAGGAAATGCAGGCAATTGTCTCCAAGACTTGCAACTCTCTCTACCGCACGATATGGGAGGCAGAACAAGCGGTATAAAACATTATTACTACTTACGAACAGATACGACTTAGGGGCCTTCAAGAAAACAGCCTTCTCCTTTTTAAAAGGCAATTCTCCTGGTGTTGCAGTTGTTCATGGGTGGCGGTAATCACTAACCATCAGGTGAGCCGCATGCTTATGCCCCTTCTCCTATATAAAAAAAGATCATCGGGAAGAAATTGCTTTTAGCGATAAGACGGGCGGTCTTTTGTGACACTGAAAATATTTTTTCTTCCCTTTAGTTTCTATCTATCTATTAATCTATCATTGTTTGGCTTTCTGATTTATTTTTATTGTGTAAACGTATCCCTATCGATTCTAAGTCGATGACTTTTTTATTAAGTACCAGAGTGAACGAGATTAGCTCAGCGTTAGAAAAAAAATAAGTATGTAACTTGTCTAGATTGACTCTGATAGTAAAACATTATCTTAAATTTCAACTAAGCCGTTTCGGAAATACCAATCACATAATATATACATAAACAGTGCAAGGATATATGATAAATCGTTAGAACCCCGATTATGTGGAAATGTTATTATTTTTAATTCTTTAAACCGATTTTTATTTGCTATTAAAAGTAATAACACTAGTTCAAAGTAACATCTAGAATGTTTCAATAGTTACATTACAATTTAAACCCATATTTTTCCACTCTCTGGTTTTATTTTATCAAATTTGGACTACACCTGAAGTATTGATCTATTAATTATAAAAATAATTTAAGTCAGTCCAGCAATTTCTGAGAAATTAGTCAGCATACATAAGAAGCATACGCGTCAAATGTAAAACCTGTTCGTATTTTGAACTTGGTCGGTATCAAAATATTTCAAAGTATTTAAATACTAAAAAACAAGATCAGAAAAGCAAGCAATAAATTTACAAATATTCACTTCTGTTACGAAAACAGATGCTAAGAGAAGAAACGACAGCAAAACAAGTAGTTTATCTTGTGACGATAAACAGGTGGAACGTGGCAGAGCAGAAAAGCGGTCGAACGAAATGGAAAGAGCAAATTTTATTCACTGGCAAAGATTCAAATGCAACTTCCATTTATAAAAATGTAAACAATATTATTGTATATCAGTCGATAGACGCAGGTGGCTCAGTACCGTGCCATTCCTTGCGGAAGGCCTATGTTCGATAGTGGACTTGTAAAGGGCTGTAATAATGATGACGATAATTAAACAGCATTGAAAAAAAAATTAAAGATTATTTCTAGCTAGCGAATAACAGTTTGGTTTAAAATTGTACAGTACGCGAGCAAAACGAATTTGATCTCCGCCGACACCAATGCAATTGTTGATTGCAAATTGACCATAGTTATACAGAAAGCGACCATAAATTTATTTTCAGTTTTGAGATAAAATGGTTTTTTTTATAGGATAGGCATGGCATCACGGAAGACGGATTCGTATCTTCCGTGATGTCATTTTAATAAAATATGGAATGAAAATCATTAATCGTGATGATAACTTGAATTTTTTCTAAATAACACACAGCACAGCTTGTTTACTATGTTAGTGACGTCACGACGGAATCTAATTTTGGACGTACTGGAAGTTTGAGGCACATATTTTAAGAATGGTTCTTGAAATTGAATTTTAAAATGTATAACCATTTTCATGAATAGAAATCAACATTTCTCGTTTAATTTTTACAAAACCTATTGTAAAATTTACATAGTGCAAATGTTGTTTATTTAAGCTAGGTACCGAAGTAACTTTTTTTTTAAATATGAAGAATAGAATAGACTAAAATAGAATAAATATTATTAAATACAGATTACAAAAATATTTATTGATACTCATTTTAACTTTACCACTTATTCGGAAAAAACTTCTGTCCTGGGAAGAACCGGCAAGAAACCCAGCGGGACTTTTAAAACAAAATTATAATATAATATTTTACACAAGTATTAAAGGAAATAATGAGAATAATTTACCTAGCTATTTTACAACTAAACCGCAGTAGCACAAAGGCTATATTAAATGTCTTTACAATTTATGTTAAGCATTCTAATATTATTATTATAATATAAATAATATACCTAATGAAATAATTAAATTGTAGAAATGTAGTAGACTTAATTGTAACTATAATATTTGTGTACTTAAGGGTTGAATGGAGCCCATGAAGGGTTCCGTAGCAGCAAGTAACATAATTTACGATTTATGACGTATTAAAAAATAACTACTTACTAGATCTCGTCCAAACCAATTTTCGGTGGAAGTTTACATGGTAATGTACATCATATATTATTTTTAGTTTTATCACTCTCTTATTATAGAAGTTATAGGGGGGGGGGGGGCATATTAAGTGTCTCTCGCGCAAACTATTCAGTTTAGAAAAAAATGATATAAGAAACCTCAATATCATTTCTGAAGACCTATCCATAGATAATCTACACGTATGGATTAGATGAAAAAATTTTTTCTAAGTATGGGGAACCCCAAAATTTATTGTTTTTGTTTTTCTATTTTTGTGTGAAAATCTTAATGCGGTTCACAGAATACATCTACCTACGAAGTTTCAACAGCATAGTTCTTATAGTTTCGGAAAAAAGACATGACGAATCCATAAGGGTTCCGTTTTTGCCATTTGCCTACGGAACCCTAAAAATGGTTAACTGCATAGTACTTGAGCAACCACGGTTTATCAATTCTCCATATTTGTTAACAATTTATAATCTAAAAACCTATAACCTAGTGCTAGTATTTAAATTAAATACAATTAACATTAAAATTAAAAGAATAATCAAGCTCATGGCGGGTCTAATTTATAGTATGCAGATTTATCTAACGCCCCATCCAGGTTTATCCTTTTTTGTTTTTATCCTATTTCACCATAGGTGAATCTGATCTGCCCGCTAGTAAGTTATGTTACCTTTTATTTTTTAGTAGAATAAAGCATATACAGCGTATAGTTCATGAAACACCTAAATTCTCATCATCGCGTTAACTGAAGCAGCTACAAGATTTTCCATTTATAACAGCTCGCACGTAATATTCTCTTTAAATTACTAGACTCTATCACACAAGGCAGCGCTGCTACAATTTAGTTACAAAACTATTTCAAAGTTCATTTTGATGCTACGTGACATTTACTGTTTAGTGAGAAAGTTCTCGCAAAGGATATTTTCTCAGTTCAAGCAATTTATCTTGAAACCTGATCATTTTTAAAATACGTAAGGGTAACAATCGAATACACATATTTATTGATGATATTATTTTAATAAAACAAGTATGTCAAACGGGCACACAGTCCACCTGATGGTAAGTGCTGCCACTTCTACATCTATATTTGATTAAGAGTCAAAATGCAGATGCATTGTTACCCCTGAGGTCTAAGATGGAATGTAATATGTGATAAAATTAAAAATTTAGTACAATCGGCGTCAATATAAATATAATTTATTGTTCATTATGTAAAAACTGCTGGGCAAATTCGATAAAATTTAAAGTGGAAAGTATACCCTTTTTAACAAAAAATCGTCTTCGAGTAATCGGTGAACACACATAAAAAAAGATTCCGACGAATTGTAAACCTCCTCCTTTTTGACGTCGGTTGAAAAGAACCTCCAGTTCTCCACGTTCACTATACGAAATACATCAGCATTAAGCTGTTATTTTACGCTGGTATTTTTGAAAGCGTGGTCTTTCCTCGTCGAACCAACCCGTCGTGCTACAACTACATAACTGCAGCATAGCTCTACTCTATCCACTTCTCTACATAGTGAATTCATTACAGTAGTATACTTCTCTAGTCTCTAATTATTTTACTCATACTTTTTTTCTAAATTATATCTATTTAATATGTCTTAATTTCTACTATCTTTCTTTAAGCTATTCCTATAGATTCCAGTTCTTTTGTGGTAAGTTTAGTAATTTAGATTTATTTTTATTTAATTTTATTCAATTTCTCAATAAAACAGTCGTCTGTTAAGTGTTTAGAACAAAGATAATCGTTTTGTTTCGGACGCCAATTCACAATTTCAATTTCTGTGCTTTTTGGCCATAATTTTAGTCTAGCTTCTAGTTCTAGGTAGGTTGTTTGTGAACAGATATGGGATATACTTAGAAAAAAACATAGATAAGTATTATAGCATAGAATTATTACGCATAGAATACTAGTACGCGCACCGAAAGTGAAGCAAGTAAAACTAACTCGAAACCGCATAAGTTGACTCAGCGACGCGTCAGTGCGCAACGTCACGTCTTACGGAGAAGAGCTCGCGAAGAATTGTAAAAATTACCGTTGGTGTTGTAAAATATTGTCACAACGGTGATGATAAACATAAAAGAAGTAATGGTATTACATTTCACATATAAGTTTATACATTTAATTCATTATAAGTACGTAAAACTAAAAAAATACTTACCTAAGCTCTCATAATACAAATGTTGCTAATTGTGGGGAAAAAATCACAATTTTCTTTTAAAAATATTTATTTTCTATTTGTGTTTAAAACGTTTAATCGCAACGCTCTGTATAAAACTCAAATGTTTATATATAGATACCTACTTCTCTAAGTGTTAACATATATTAACAATGGTTGCCTATTTAAAACTAATACGGAATGATCAGTTAATCGCGATTCGTCGACGCCATTTTAACGCGACTATTTTATTTTAATTGCTTTTTTATTGACTAAGGTTACGTATTAGAGTATAGAATAAAAACTTTTTTATTTACAACATCATGAGATTATTAATAAGAACGCCTTTACTAACCAGATGTCACTTTACACCCAAACATTAACCAGATGTTACGTTAGACACAAGCATAGCCTATTTTAACCGACTCCCAAAAAGAAAGGTTATCAATATGTATGTACACTGATTTCTAAGCTTGATCAATTCGTATATACATGCTGAAATTTTAGTGGTTGTTGTCCCGCAGCCAAATTATACTGTCTCGATAGTAGAGTCAATTTATTAAATTAAAAAATATTACAATTAAAAAAGGGCAGATTTACTATAGTAATACCTCACAAGCTATTCGGGCGTCCAAACTAGTTTATGTCGTATCACTACGCTTGAGAGTTCATGTTATGAACATTTATTAGTGGTCCTTCACTGTGTAGGAGGCGCGCGGTAGTACGTGAGATAGATGTAACACTACATTACGTCCAGCGAATTTTTTTTCAGACTTTATTATAGTAATTCGGTATAAGCTAGCCTGTACGCCCGACCTACTTGCGAGATATTGTTATTGGTTTGAGATCGCATTCGAGAATTGTTTTTCACGATTGTAAATCTGCTATTTTTACATCTATTCTACTGTACTACTAAGGCAAAATCATTTTACTTCGGGAAAACAACCATTAAAATTTCAGCGTGTGTATTAGATCAATCTGTGTGTATATCCTTTCAAAAAAAATCTAAATCGGTTAACAAATTGTAGAATTCTGAGGTAAAAATATTAAAAAATACACCGAATTGTTAACCTCCTCCCTTTTTGAAGTTGGTTAAAATTAAACATTACACGATGTGCTTATTGTATTCGATGTAATTAATTGTGTTTAATAATATTCTTAAATTTTATTACGTCTGCATTTTTTACCATTAATATATGTATAATAAAGTTATATTAGTAACATCATTATCGTGTTTATTTTATTCCATTTTATATTAAAATAAAATACTTCTACTAAATAATCTTCGTACGTAATACGTAATCTTTATTATATCGATTTTTTTAAATTAATCAAAAAATAGTGATTTGCATAATTTGATTGCAAACGCCAGAAACTGGTGTCACTGAATGGCGTGTATGTGTGCGTGTGACGAGCGTAGGCACATTCGATTCGCGCCCACTAACATAATGACTGCATCATTTTAACGCTCGTGTTTTGTACTGGAATGCGTTTCTATGCGTAATAATTCTATGTACTCGTATTATAGACAAGGAACTCAACAACACTATTGAATTTTATTGTTTATCAAAACTCAGCAATATAAAGACATACATGTTTGTAATTACGATATTAAGATTAGTAACAAATTTTTAAGTGCCTATATTATCAAATAGTTTTAATTTGCTTAATATTAGCTGCAAATTCACTTACTTGTGAAATGTTATCCCACTTTCCTTTTGGTAACGAGTTTTGCATATCACTCTCATTATTACTAAATATAGAATAGAATAGAATAGAATAGAATAGAATGATTTTTATTCAATATGGATTATTACATAATACTTATTGAAAGTCATTATTTTATTTACTACTGGTTCGGAAAATACCTCTGTCCTGGGAAGAACCAGCAAGAAACCCAGCGGGACTTTTTTTTTTAAACATAATTTCACTTAATAATTTTGATTATACAATTTTAAATGAATTTTCATAGAACCAGCATGGTGGCGATCACCTTATTCCCAGGGGTTATTTTCATTCATGTATTCCTTGATATTATAATAACCCTTTTTGTACAGTTTTTCTTTAATAAAACTTTTAAACTTGTTTATTGACAAACTTTGAACATGTTCTGGGATTCTGTTGTAAAAGCGTATACATTGCCCCATAAATGAATTACTAATTCTGTGGAGTCTTGTAAGTGGCATTACAAGCTTATGTTTGTTCCTAGTGTTTAAGGTATGAACATCCTTATTCTTATTAAAGCTATTTATGTTTTTATGTACATACATTACATTTTCATAAATATATTGCGATGCCAAAGTTAATATGTTTATTTCTTTAAATTTTTCTCTAAGGGACTCTTTACAATTTAGATTATAAATCGCCCGTACGGCTCTCTTTTGTAAAACAAATATAGCTTCAATATCAGTCGCATTACCCCATAGCAAAATTCCATAAGACATTACGCTATGAAAGTAACTAAAATACACTAACCTAGCTGTCTCAACATCTGTGAGACTTCTAATCTTTCTTACAGCATATGCTGCAGAACTAAGTCTGCTTGCTAATTTAGATATATGGGGGCCCCATTGAAGTTTCGCGTCAATAGTAATACCGAGAAAAACAGTGGTATCCACAAGACTCAACTCCTCCCCATTTAAGAGCACATTGGTTTTCGAATGTTTTACATTAGGTATTGTAAATTTAATACATTTTGTCTTATTGCCGTTTAAGAGCAAATTGTTGGCGTTAAACCAATGTACTAGTTTCGATAGAGCATTATTTACATCGTCATATTTAATTGACTGCCGTTTCAGTTTGAAAATTAAAGAGGTATCGTCAGCAAATAATACTATATCGTGATTGTCCCCTACAAGATAAGGTAAGTATAGATTAAGAACAGGAATGGGCCAAGAATCGAGCCCTGAGGAACGCCCATTGATACTACCGATCCGGAGGAACATTTACCATTAATGACGACTTTTTGAGTTCTGTTACTTAAATATGAAGTAATAAGTTTAAGCGCCAAATTTTTTACACCGTAATGTTGTAGTTTCCTGATTAATGTATCATGATGAACACAATCGAAAGCCTTGGAAAGGTCACAGAAAATACCTAAGGCATCTTGTAAATTCTCCCAGGCATTAAAAATATATTTCATAAGCTCAACACCGGCGTCAGACGTCGAGCGACCCCTTGTAAAACCAAATTGATTTTTATGAAGTAATTTATTTGTATTAAAAAAAATTAACAATTGATCCAAAATTATTTTTTCAAAAATTTTACTGAGAGTTGGTAGTACAGAAATAGGTCTATAATTAGCGGGGTCCAATGTACTACCAGATTTAAATAAAGGTATTACTTTACTATACTTCATTAAATCAGGAAACACACCAGAATCGATACAAGTATTAAAAATAATAGCAAGATGAGGTGCAATTAAATCTATTATGGACGTAATCAGTGTAACGGAAATCCCCCACAAATCTGCGGTTTTCTTTACATCAATGGTTTTGAAGTATTTTACAATATTATGCGGTAATACTTTTTCAAATCTAAATTCTTTTAAACAGGTATTAACATTCTGTTTAAGTAATGATTCGGCGACAGTTGGAGAAGCATTCAATGACTCTGTTGTCAAGATAGGAACATCAGTGAAATATTTCTCAAACACCGCTGCAACTTCTTGATTTGACTTAGTCAATTCATTATTAATTTTTAATTAATTATATTAATTAATTAATATAATTCTTATTATGTAACTAAAATCAAATAACAAACATAAAATAATTTCATTTTTTAGTTTATAAATTCATATTTCGATAGATTTAAATAATAAAACCGACTTTGGCATATTATGTCAATTTTAGTTCCCGGTGCGGATAATGAGGGCGCTTCACATCGGCATAAGCATTTTGTATGGCATAGCCAGTCCAGCGTACTTGTATCAAAGAGAATATAATCACTACGTTACTTGTATTTAAAGAGGTCAGTGATGTTATGCTATTTTCACATAAAAAAACCTATATATGTGTATATATACAATATGTAACAAAAAATCGGTGGTTCCCGTTAAGTACGTTATCAGTATCATTATTCAAACGTATAGAAATAATATATATATATATATATATATATATATATATATATATATATATAGGTTTTTTATAATTTAAATTTTTAAAATGTCGATGTCTACACCAAAATAAATATTTAATTTCTAAGTCATACAAAGAACTCAATATGAAAATCAATAACTCGTGTACTTGACTGTAATTTCTATTGAAACAGATCAAAAAGTGAAGACAGAGTGAGATACTCTGATATAAGACACGCATCATAAATTTTAAAACTATAAACCGTGTACTGACCATGTTTTCCCGTTCTACTATTAATACACACCATTAAATCCTGTGTCAATAAATTTTATTTGCGTGCTAACCAAATCAGTTTTACGACATTAGTGAATAGTTATGAATGTGTTTATGTCCCGTCTTATCGCTGTTTGCACCTGTTTTCGAATCTTCATTTTTATTTTAAACTTCTTTTAATTTTTAAATATTTTAACTATATGTCGGAGCGTCTATAAAATATCACTTGGATCGAAATGTAAATGAGGGTATATCGAGAAATCCCTACTTGTTTGTGCAGTATAAAGTTCACTGTTGGTGCCGTGCGCGAGAGATTCCGCTTAAGTCATTCAACGAGTGTTTTCATTCTACTAGTGCCAAGATAGTGTTGTGGTTCTGTTTGTTGTTGTAATTCGTCTAGTGCAGGCAAGGAGTATTTGTGTTGCTGAGAGGCTGCCCTGGGTTACACTGAGATAAGTAGTGTTGCTGTTATCATGTAATTACGTACCGCACGTTACACTAGTGTGTGATTGTGGCGGAGACGTGTTACGGTGTGGTCGAACTGTAATTGCTCTATACTTAATGTATAGTGCATTTACGGTATCCTACTACTGATAATGATTAATTGCGTAAGCAAGAGAGCAAGTTGAACATCCGCTCTCACACTTTTACTATATTTAACAATTAACGCTATCCTGATATATTTCCGAGATCAAAATTGCGATCCTCTGTTGAATTCTTAGACATATATAACATTGAAACATATACAATATTAAAAGCCTAAAATTAAATCATTAAAACTAAAAACTTAAATCAATATAGAGAATAGGGATTCTCCGTCGCAATGAGCCAAGAATGCTGGCTGCGTTTCCTCGCTGAATGGCTATACTTAACCTTTGAGCGAAAAAAGAACCAGCCGTCTTATCACCAGCAGCAATGACCAGTCGCGGATAATATTCTTTTAGGAACCTCACCGCATATGGACCCCACGGACCCCACGGACCGATAGTCTCTACAGCAAATACTACAAATATATAGTCGTGTCTCAGAGACTCATATTTGTGCCACTTAGTTCAGCTGCCTCTGATGCCGCCCCGGCTCTAAACGAGGTAACGAAGCATCCCACACTAGTGCTTTACTTCTCTCCCGAGGGAACAAAGTCATAAAGTCGGGCCTCTTGCTATCGTCTCTAAATATTACATAAGGCTCTAAAACCGAGAGACCATTTATAGAGACAAGAGCTCTTCGGATGACATCGTTCAAAGAACTGCTACGACAAGGGCATTATAAACGAATATTATAAAATATTCTCAAGATTATTTGAATAAAATAATATTACTCGGTAACAAACCTTCGTTACTATAAGGAATTATTATGGAGGTCAATTGTTAAAAATAATAAAAATGTGTTCAGCTTGCTCTCTTGCTTACGCAATTAATCGTTATCAGCAATAAAACAGCGTACTGCACTATACATTCAGTATAGAGTTTGACAGTTCGCCAATACAGTTCGACCAACCGTAATATTATGTCCCCGTCACAATCACACACTGGTGTTTAAAGTGAAGGAAATAATTACATGATAACAAAAAACTATGCAAACCTACAGCATCACCACCCATCTCAATGTAACACAGGGCAACCTCTCAGTACCACGATTTTCTTACCTTCACAAAAATAATTAACCCAACGGATATAATAATTAACAACAATGAGACTAATTACCGACAGATCCCTCTTATGATAAAGAGATGGAGGAAATGTATGAGGATATCTCTAGAGCCATGCATTCCTCCAAAACCCAATATACTGTGTTAATGGGAGACTTCAAT
This sequence comes from Parnassius mnemosyne, assembly GCA_963668995.1. Lineage (NCBI taxonomy): Eukaryota > Metazoa > Arthropoda > Insecta > Lepidoptera > Papilionidae > Parnassius > Parnassius mnemosyne. The sequence continues at coordinate 1,425,443 of CAVLGL010000137.1, read as the reverse complement.
GCAAAACTAGGCACAAGTGAGAATGGTGAGCTGAAAGTAGGGAAATTTGGAATAGGGCAACGGAAATCAACGAGCCAGCAGCTGTCCAACTTCATGGATAATGAGGGATTCTTTATGATGAACTCTTTCTTCCAGAAGCGGCCCCACAGGAAGTGGAACTGGTCGAGCCCCGACGGTTCCAAAAAAATGAGATTGACTTCATTATGACGACCAGACGATAACTGTTCAGTGATGTCTCCGTGATCGCGAAGGTGAAAACTGGTAGCGATCACCGAATGGTCAGAGGCACACTGAAACTCTAAACGTAAGTTGGAGAAGTCTCGTCTAATGAAGTCAACGCTCCGTCCCCCTCGTGCTCTGTTCCAAAGTCCCGAAACCTTTCAGCTTGAGAAAAAAAACCCATTTTCAGTACCTAGAAGACTGCAATGAAGTAGAAGATATGAATGGCAAGCTCGTGGAAACTGTCCATACGGTCGGAGCTAAGTTCCGCAAGACCCGCCTCAGAAGAACACAAAAACTCTCCGATCACACTCTTAATCTCATGGCTGTTAGACGGGAGATGAAGCTACATTCTTCAACAGATTTGACAGCATACAGGCAACTGAAAAGACAGATCTCCAAATTCATGCGGCCAGACTTACGCAACTTCAATACAGCTTGTATTGAAGAAGCGATCGAGCGAAACCAAGGCTCCAAAGTCTTTGCCAGAGATCTGTCTGCCAGAAAGAGCCAACTGTCAAAGCTGAAGACCGAGTGTGGCAGCATCGTTTCTGGGGCACCTGAGATTTTGACTGAGATTGAGAGGTTCTATAGGCTGCTGTACACTTCATCATTGGAGCCACACGCAAGTGTGAGTAACGATCCAAGAGCGAGTCTTATCCGACACTATTCCGAAGATATCCTGGACGTCAGTCTGAGCGAGATTAAAATGGCTCTCCAGCACCTTAAAAACGGCAAGGCCCCAGGCGAGGATGGAATTACAGCGGAGCTTCTGAAAGCAGGTGGAAAACCGGTACTTGAAGTCCTTCAGAAGCTCTTTAATTCCGCCCTCCATGGTGGCATTACACTGAAGGCGTGGAGCAGAAGTACGGTGGTCTTGTTCTTCAAGAAAGTTGACAACGTTCTCTTGAAGCACTACAGGCCGATTTCGCTTCTAAGCCGCGTCTACGTGCTGTTTTCGAGAGTCATTACGAATAGTCTCGAGTGCAGACTTGACGACTTCCAGCCTCCCGAACAAGCCAGTTTCCGAAAGAGCTTTAGCACCATAGACCACATACATACCCTTCTGCAAGTTGTACAGAAGTCCGAGGAGTACAATTTGCCACTATGTCTGGCGTATTTGGACTATAAGAAAGCCTTTGATTCTGTCGAAATTTGCGCGGTGCTGCAGTCCCTTCAGCGGTGCCAAGTCTGTCGGTGTTTGTACAGTAGAGCTACGATGGCTATCCGAGTACAGGACCAGAGTACGAAACCTATCCAATTGCAGAGAGGTGTAAGACAGGGTGATGTTATATCTCCGAAACTCTTCACCGCTGCATTAGAAGACGTTTTCAAGTTTCTGGACTGGAAATGATACGGCATTAACATCAATGGCGGGTACATCACACCTTCGATTTGCCGACGATATAGTTTTATGGCAGAATCGCTGGAGGACCTAGGCACCATGCTCAATGACCTCAATAGTGTCTCCCAACGAATAGGTCTTATATATAGATATATTGGGTTTTGGATGAATGCATGGCTCTAGAGATATCCTCATACATTTCCTCCACCTCCTCATCGAGGTGTGCCAAGATTGGTGCGTAAACCTTTATGACCTTTTCAGCGAATACCATTTGGTGATTCTGAGTATAAGGTACGCAACCCTCGTCGACACACTCTCAATCTTTACTACGTTGTTTACGAGAGACTTGTGGACGATAAATCCCACACCTTCTTGGGACAAATGGTCGTCCTCCCGGTGATAGAGCAAGTTGCCGGATTCGAGGATTACCGTGTCCTCCCCCTCTCTTCGTACTTCGGATAATCCTATTATATGCCAGCGTAACTTGTCTATCTCTTCTTCCAGCTCCACGATCTTCTCGTCAGTCCTTAGGGTACGTGCGTTGTATGTTGCCAGGTCGAGTCGTCTTAGGTGGCAACCGAACATCCACTGGAGATTCTTACCACCCCTAGCCCCGCCGTTACCATTGTAGCCACCGTAGCCAGGAATAGCGAGGCCACCGGGGGTCTGGGGGCCGTCTCTTTGTTACATTCATAGGGGGGTATTTGCCATAGTTGCCACGCTAGGCAAGCGGGTTGGCAACCGCAGTTTTTTTATTGTATTTTTGCAGTTATTAGGAAGATGCTGCTGCCCATCTCCTGTCTGTTTCCTTTGTCGCCTTTTACGACACCCACGGGAAGATATGGGGTAGTAGATGTTCTTAACCACCACTACACGGTAATGAAAGTATATACGGTACATATATTTATAACAAAAACACAATTTTTAAAATTTTTATCTGTCTGTCAGTCTGTTTGTTCCGCCTAATCTCCGAAATGACTGGACCGATTTTGACGGGACTTTCAGTGGCTGATAGCTGAAGATATAAGGAGTAACTTAAGCTAGTTATATTTTAAAAAAGATTTAGGGTTCTGCACAACATAATTAAAACCCTAATATACACGCAGGCGAAGTCGCGGAGAACAGCTCGTATTTTATAATTTCTTAGACGTACCAGCACTTTACGTACGTACACAGACATTTAATTTTAAATGAAACTAAATGAAAAAGTTAAAACAAACGCGATAAAATACGTAAAAATTAGTTTCATTTAATGCGTAAATATAACAAATCATGACATTTAAATTTTTTTACAATTTCTCAGGAGTTCGAACTTGGGTTTATTTCGTTTTTTTTTTTTTTAAATAAGGGTGATAAACGAATACAGTCCACCTGATGGTAAGTGGATGCTGTGGCTCATAGACATCTACATCTATCCTCAATTAAGAATCGAAATCTGTTAGTCACCCTTGAGGACTGAGATGGAATGCCTCTTTTCCAGTAAAAGTGTATCTGGTTCTCTACATTCTCCACACGAAACAGAGCAGTATTAAATTGTTATTTGATGCTGGTCTTCTATGAGAACGTGGTTCTAACCTACCACGCGTAAAAACACTGTACTCGCCTTCTGTGAAATATAAGGCAAGAGCTCAGCCAATAAGCTACCATAGGACGATAGTAAAATATATAAAGCAAATATCTATTCAATGCTTAAATAAAAATTAGTTAGGTACTTTAGATAATATTGAACAAGTCCGTCCCATCAAATTACCCCGCTACAAACATTAATTAAAATCTCCCGATAAAGTTAACTCTTCCGGCACCGTAGCGTTGCTACAGATTACTCGAAGCAGGATAATCTCTGAATCTATAGCAATTTATTAAAACTCAATAAGCCTTCATTATACGTTCGCTAAAAGTTTTGTAAATTTAGACAGATTCTAAGTCCTTATCCTTACCTCTTATTTTAAGCGGGCGTAAGAGGCCATAGGGAATTTTTCTTGTACTGAATTTGTAATATAGCTGAATAAAGTGACCGCCACGTTGCAAACTTTTCTTTCTGGACGGATCGCATATAAAATCAATGTTTTTGACTATGAGCTATATTTTATTATTATAGCCACCATTTTGTCGACTTGTTATTACACTTATTTTTTTAGGTTTGATGTCTAAAGAGCTGTTTTTGCGAATATAAGTTCGTCGTTAGAATTAAAAAAATTATGTCATTTTAAATATAGTTTGTAGAACTTTTACTTTCAAAGTCAATGTTTTAAATTCTTTATGGACTCAATTCAATTGGTCCAGAAACAAATAATATCAATATGGCAATTTGTTTAAATTTTTATGGCAAACTCATTTTTTATGATTAGAAAGACTTTCAGATATCGATTTTGAGAACGATCGACTGTGTGACTGTTGTGAGTTCCCAACTTATAAGTCAGTTCCTTGGGGACTCCGCATACAACCGAGAACGCATTAATTTGGTGACTGCCACTGGTCAGCGCATACCCGTCCGTGGAGAGAAGGAGATGGAGTTGAAGCTAGGCAACATGATCTACCTGCATAATGTCATCGTGGCTGATATAATGGACGACTGCATCCTGGGCCTAGACTTTATGAGGAAGAATTGTTGTGAGATCGACGTTAAGCAAGGTGTTTTGAAATGTGGACAAGAGGAACTTTTTGTGGAAGGAGCGTTACCAGGGAATGTGTACAGCCTTAAGAAGATTGTTCTTCCGCCGAGATCGGAAACGATTGTGCCGGTCAGTCTTCCTCGGAATCATAGGCAAGCTCATCGTTGTGTACTCGTGGAAAGGATAGACAATGACCTTCCATGTAAAGTGGCACAAACCTTGGTCAGAATCACCGATATCTCAGGAGTACGTGTGTTGAACCTTTGTGATCAGGAACAGATTATAGAAAAAGGCACATTTGTTGGTACTAGTGAGGAAGTGGATTGGTTGCAACAAGGTTGGACAAACGAGAGTGACCACACTTTTAGAAGTTTGTCGCAGCGTTCTCTCCCCGAATGAAATGGTCAAGGCGGAGAAGTTGTTAATCAAGTACGCCAATGTTTTCTCGTCAAATGAAGATGACATAGGAAAGAATGGCTTAGTTCAACACAAAATAAACACAGGAGAAGAATTACCTATTCATCAGCGGCCAAGAAGATTGCCTGTAGCACGTGAAAAGGAAGTGGAAACCATGATTAAGGGAATGGTGAAGGATGGTGTTATTGAACCTTCATCTAGTCCATGGTGTTCACCTGTGGTGTTGGTAAAGAAGAAAGACTGCAGCATGCGGTTTTGTATTGACTACCGCCGCCTGAACGACGTAACAAAAAAGGACAGCTATCCCTTGCCAAGAATTGATGACACGCTGGACATGCTTATAGACGTAAAGTGGTTTAGTACGCTGGACCTGAAAAGTGGCTACTGGCAGGTTGAAATTGACCCTAAGGATAAGGAAGAAATTGCATTCTCCACAGGAAAGGGTCTGTGGCAATTTAAAGTCATGCCGTTTGGATTGTGCAATGCTCGAGCAACGTTTGAAAGGTTGATGGAGCTTGTACTTACCGTGCTACTTGGAGATGCCTGTCTGGTCTACTTGGATAACATCATCATCGTAGGCCGTAATATTGAGGAACACCTTCAAAACCTGGAAAGCATGCTCATGAAGATCTAGTGCCAACCTCGAGTTGAATCCGAAGAAGTGCTCACTATTCAAACGGCAAGTTAGCTTTTTGGGGTATGTAGTGTCGGAAGAAGGTATCCGCACGGATGTAGAGAAAATTGCCGCTGTCAAAGATTGGCCGGTTCCAAAAGACAAAACACAGGTTAGAGCATTTTTGGGTTTGTGCTCTTATTATCGGCGATTTGTGAAGAATTTTGCAGATATAGCCAAACCTCTGCACAAGCTAACCGAGGAGAAGCGACATTTCTGCTGGGATGATAGTTACGATATTGCATTCCAGGAGCTCAAGAACCGTCTGTGCAAAACACCTATTTTGGGGTACCCTAATGCGGGCAAGGAATTTATAGTTGACACAGACGCAAGTGATATAGGACTTGGAGATGGGTTGTCTCAACGGAATGGTGATCAAGAGATTGTGATAGCGTACTTCAGCAAGTCGTTGTCAAAGCCGGAAAGGAACTATTGTGTCACAAGACGGGAATTGCTTGCTGTGGTAAAGTCCTTGCAGCATTTTAGCAAATATCTTCTGGAGCGGAAATTCCACTTACGAACTGACCATGCTGCACTGAAATGGCTATTGCAGTTCGAAAATCCGGAAGGACAAGTTGCGAGATGGATTGAACTGCTGCAGGAATACGACTTTGTGATCGAACATCGCAGCGGGAAATCTCATGGCAATGCAGATGCATTCTCAAGAAGACCTTGCTCCGTAGATTGCAAGCATTGTACTAGGCAAGAGGGTATGGATGAAGGATAATCTGTGAGGATACTTAGGACAGACCAGCTCAGCAATGAGTGGAAGGACAGCCTACAACATGCACAACAGGAAGATTCCGACATTAAGCCGATTCTGGAATGGATGAAGGCCAGTGCCCCTAAGCCCAAGTGGAGCGACGCTTCAGCGATGAGTTCGAACACGAAATGCTATTGGGCCCAATGGGACAGCTTGCTGATACAGGATGGAGTCCTGTGCCGTAAATGGGAAAATGGTCGGGGAGACAGTTGTCATTTGCAAATGGTTGTCCCTAAGGCTAAAGTACCGGTTGTCCTACAGCTGTACCATAGTGATTGTTCAGGAGGCCACCTGGGAGTTAAACGAACTCTACTGAAGATCCGAGAACGGTTTTACTGGGTCCACTGTCGTGACGATGTCGAGGACTGGTGCCGCAAATGTACAAGTTGTGCGGCTGTAAAGGGACCTCAAACTCGTAGTAGAGGCGCATTGAAATTGTACAATGTTGGTTCACCATGGGAGAGGATAGCCATTGACGTTGCGGGGCCGTTTCCAGAAACTGAAAGTGATAACAAGTATTTCATGGTTCTGATGGATTACTTCACTAAGTGGCCAGAAGTCTTCGCCATTCCAAATCAAGAAGCTTCAACAATTGCAGATAAACTAGTTCATGAAGTCTTCTGTCGTTTTGGCGAACCATTAGAAATTCACAGCGATCAAGGAAGGAATTTTGAGTCTCAAATATTCCAGGAAACTTGCCGAGTTATGGGTACTCATAAAACAAGAACAACTTCTTACCACCCACAATCTGATGGAATGGTAGAACGATTTAATCAGATATTGGAAAGGTATCTGGCAAAAGTTGTGGAAAAACGGCAACGAGACTAGGACAGGCGCATACAACCGTTTTGTTTTTGTTGTCATATCGAAGCGCTGTTCATAAAATTACATCAGTGACGCCAGCTTTCGCAAACTTTGGGAGAGAATTACGGCTACCTGCAGACCTGATCACCGGAATACCACCTGATGCCCCACGCATTATAACCGATTATGCAAATGACTTGCGGAACAAAATGAATGACATTTATGAGCACGTCAGACAGTGACGGGCCAGCAAACGTCTGGGAAGATGAAAACACAGTATGACCGCAAAATGAACAACAAAGGATTTGATGAAGGTTCACTAGTGTGGTTACACAATCCAGCTCGCAGCAAGGGGAAATCACCTAAGCTTCAAGCTAAATGGGATGGACCGTACCGGATTGTGACATGGATCAATGACGTAACCTACCGGATACAGAATGGTGCCAGTGGTACTCCTAAGATCGTCCATGTGGATCGACTGGCGCGTTATTATGGGGCCAATAATGCTCAGGACGAGCATGTCTTAGGAGGGGGCAGTGTTGCGCGCCACTATTAATGTCTTCTTGTACATGGCAACACTAGTCACCACTAGCGCCCTCTAGTGTTAAAACTAGGAGAGTGAAGATCCTTCTAGAAATTTCGGAACCGATATCGAACATTCTAGATGTCGCTACAGTAGAAGGTTCTGGAAACTATCTGAAGCCCTATATTACAAGCCCGGTATAGACCACGACCGAGTCAGTATTGAATTGGCGATCCAAGAGAATAATTCGAAGCGAATTAACTGCGAACATAAGTGATCAGCTGTACAATTGTGTTTTATTATTAGTGTTTTTTTTTTTTGTTTTTATAGGATAAGGGTGACAAACGAGCACACAGTCCACCTGATGGTAAGTGGTTGCTGCGGCCCATAGATATCTACATCTGTCCTCAGTTACAAATCAAAATGTAGATGCGTTGTCACCCGTGAGGACTAAGATTGAATGCCTCATTTCCAGGAAAAAGGGGCCTCCGGCCACCTGCACTCACCAAGCGAAACGCAGAGGTAAAACTCTACTTCACGCTGGTTTTCTGTGAGGTCGTGGTACTACCCCGGTTCGAGCCGGCCCATCTGTGCGACAGAAAAAGCTGCCGCGTGGCTCTAGCACTGTTTAGTGTGGTTTTAGATTGTAATTAGTGTTGAGTAATTAAAGTGTCAATTTTGGTAATTCAATCGGCAGTTTTTAATTGTTTCGAACCCCAAGCTCGTAACATTATAATCCTTAATATGTTATAACCTAGTAGAAGTAGTTTCATTTAGTCAAATTTTGTTTTGAATGTAATTTCATGCGATTATTTGAATTTACTCGAACTTAAATCAAAGTTTTAATAAACATTAGAAAACCTTTCAGCTTTACGAAAGTTTGGATTAACAAACCTAACACTCTAATGGAGCATAAGTAATTATTTCAAAAAAGGAGCTAGTTGAGGAATTGCTCTATCATTACAGCCTATTAAAGTCCACCGCTAAATATAGGCCTCCTCCATAGATTGCCTCATGATGTAGTTGAGTTGGCATTTGGTAACCGTAGTTTATTTTTATTTTTAGTCTTTATTACTGCCGCCCATCTCCTGATTTGTTTCCCTCTGTCACCTCTTACGACACCAACGGGATGCCCCGTATCATAGTGGATATTCTTACACCGCCACTACACGGTAAAATTCTAGCTATAATATTTTTACTGTGGCAATACATGATGGTGTGGATGGTATCGCTCACTTTGTTGTGGTGTGCAATGGTCAAATATTTCACCTGAATTGAATCCGAAGAAATCACCTGATTTTGATCTTTATTTTGATCCATAATAGGGGATAAATCTAAGTATCTATGAATAGGCCACATCATTAACTTACTATCAGATGGACTGTGTCCTAGATTATCACTCTTACCATTAAAAAAACACTAATTTAACTTCAAAACACAGCTTCAACTTGAAGAGGCTGTTTCAATCTCAAAGAGAGTGACCTATATACTTGGTAGACCTCTTTATTGTTCTAGTTTCGTAGAATCCAACTAAAGAAAAACTATAGCATGAACATGGTCAACGAAAAAGTTTGACGAATGAAATAAAATATCAAAACATATCATATTGTAAGAAACTATTCCACTTCTGATGTAAGAAATTATTCTCAGAATTATTTAAATATGAGAATACTACTCGGTTACAAACCTTACTTTCTATCAGGACCCAATTACATGATAACACCAAGGTATGCAAAGCAACAGCATCACTATCCTTCTTAATGTAACATGGAAACCTCTCAGCAACACGATATTTCTTACCTACACTAGAAGTATAACCCAACGGGCATAGTAACGACAGTGAGGCTCGTAGAATTACCAACTGATGCGTCCCAGTCGCCTGCGCGATACATTATAATGCTAGAACAAGTGGGATATTACCATTATACCTTCATTTGTTCGTATTTCATTTAATTTTTTTACCCTCATTTCCAACAATATAATCTCACACTTCTGACGATAGAGTAGGCAGAGATAACGGACTTCCATTTGGTACGATCCTGACACACCTCTCTCACTTCATTCACATGGACTCATACATGACCGTCGTTACGTGTCTTTTCTGCAGACTTCCAAAAAAGAGACGGTACTCTATTCGAGTGTATGTTTTTTTTATGTGTGTTACCTCCTAACTTTTTACTGGGTGAACCGATTTCGATGATTCTTTTTTTGTTTGAAAGCTGGTACGTCTCCTGTGGTCACATATGAATTTGATCATGGTCAGACTAATAATTTTTGAATTATTCTTAATGACTTGTATTGAAGTCGGCTGTTTTTAATTTTTAATTATTGTCATATTCTGATTTCCCAAATTAGTGTGAAGGGCCCTATTTACTCTGTTTTCTTCATTCACTCTCCGTTCTTTATCATTGTAATATCTATCATTCTCGCTAAACTCACATTCCAAATACATAAACATCCATGTGGATGAGTGTGTATTGCTTGTTCCCATATGTACGTGAATACTTGAATACTACAAATTAAACTTAGTTTTACTTAAAGATAGTAAGTTTTAGGCATTGTGCTATTTCACAAAAAATTCCATTTGCAATAACTTTCTAAGCTGTTTGTTTTCTTCGTGTAAAGACGTAAAAGAACAATAATGGAGAAAATTCCATTCCGCAAAGTTTTTACTCGAGAAGACTTTTAGCTTGCGAACAACTTTAGCCACCGTAACTTCTCGTTTACTTTCGTTTGATGTCCCGTTTGTCAAATTATGATAAATTTACTTATTTACATAAAAGTTGCATTAAGTTTTGCAGCATGATGCTTTTCTTTAGGACTTTTTAAGCATAGGTCAATCAAAATATTAAGTTAGAGTAGATGCACGTGTAAGAGCTACGCTGCATATATATAATGGTTGTAGCACGAATGGAATAGCTCGATAGGGAAAGGACCTCACACTATACTAGCATGAAATTACAGGTTTATGTTTATATACTGGGAACGAGGCATTCCATCAGAGTCCTCAGGGGTGACAACGCATTTGCATTTTGATTCTCAACAAAGGATAGATGTACATATCTATGGCTCACATTATCCACTTACCAGCAGGTGGACTCTGTGCGCGTTTGTCGCCCTTATTCTATAAATAAATAAGGTTTCATGTAGGAATATATATTGATTTCAAGTACGATGGGGATGTTTTAAGTTCCTCACTAAAATCCGTAACGATGACATCTGCAATAGAATAAGGGGAACAATAATAGCCCACTAACAATCAGTAAGTTTAAGTGGCAATGGGACGATAAAAACGTCTATTGAAATGATAAATGATTGGATAGAAAGATTCTACAGTATAGGGCGGCTCCCCACTAGATGGAGTGAGGACGAGTTATAAAATGCAGGAGATCGATGGATCATCATCATCATCATCATCATTACAGCCCTTCACAAGTCCACTGCTGAACATAGGCCTCCCCCAAAGAATGCCACAAAGCACGGTCCTGAGCCACCTGCATCCATCGACTTCCTGCATGTCTTACCAGGTCGTCACTCCATCTCGTGGGGGGACGCCCTACACTTCGCCTACCGGTACGAGGCTGCCACTCAAGAACCTTTCTTCCCCATCGGTTGTCGGTTCTTCGAGCTATATGGCCGGCCCACTGCCACTTCAGCTTACTAATCCGTTGGGCTATGTCGGTTACTCTGGTTCTACTGCGGATATCCTCATTCCTAAGTTTATCACGCAGAGAAACTCGGAGCATAGCCCTCTCCATAGCTCGCTGAGCGACCTTGAGCGTCCTCATACGGCCAGCAGTGAAGGACCACGTCTCACTTCCATAAGTCATCACTGGCAACACGCACTGGTTGTACAATTTCGTTTTCAGGTTTTGAGGTATGTCTGACGAGAAGATGTGTCGTAGCTTCCCGAACGCTGCCCAGCCGAGTTGAATCCGTCGATTGACCTCTCGGTCGAAGTTGGACTTACCTAGTCGGACTATTTGTCCCAGGTAAACATACTCGTCAACAACTTCGAGCTTAGTGCTCCCAACAACTACCGGCATAGGTGTGACATGGACATTGAACATGATCTTTGTTTTGTCCATGTTCATCTTAAGACCTATCCGTTGGGAAACACTATCGAGGTCATTGAGCATAGTGCTTAGGTCCTCCAGCGATTCTGCCACAAGGACTATATCGTCGGCAAATCGAAGGTGAGTGATGTACTCGCCATTGATGTTGATACCGTATCCTTTCCAGTCCAGAAGCTTGAAAACGTCTTCCAATGCAGCGGTGAAGAGTTTCGGGGATATGACGTCACCCTGTCTTACACCTCTCTGCAATTGGATAGGTTTCGTACTCTGGTTCTGTACTCGGATAGCCATCGTAGCCCTACTGTACAAGCACTTCAACACTTCAATATACCGACAGTCAACTTGGCACCGCTGAAGGGACTGCAGCACCGCCCAAATTTCGACGGAATCAAAGGCTTCCTCATAGTCCACATACGCCAGACATAGTGGCAAATTGTACTCTTCGGACTTCTGTACAATTTGCCGAAGGGTATGTATGTGGTCTATGGTGCTAAAGCCCTTTCAGAAACCGGCTTGTTCGGGAGGCTGGAAGTCGTCAAGTCTGCGCGCGAGACGATTCGTAATGACTCTCGAAAACAGCACGTAGACGCGGCTCAGAAGGGAAATCGGTCTGTAGTTCTTCAAGAGAGCATTGTCACCTTTCTTGAAGAACAAGACCACCGCACTTCTGCTCCACGCCTCCGGTGTAATGCCACCATGGAGGACGGAATTAAAGAGCTTCTAAAGGACTTCAAGTACCGGTCTTCCACCCGCTTTCAGAAGCTCCGCTGTAATTCCATCCTCGCCTGGAGCCTTACCATTTTTAAGGTGCTGGAGAGCCATTCTAATCTCGCTTAGACTGACGTCCGGGATATCTTCGGTATAGTGTCGCTCTTGGATAAGACTCGCTCTTGGATCGTTACTCACCCTTGCGTGTGGCTCCAACGATGACGTGTACAGCTGCCCATAGAAACTCTCAATCTCACTCAAAATCTCAGGTGTCCCGGAAACGATGCTGCCACATTCTGTCTTCAGCTTTGACAGGTGGCTCTTTCTGGCAGACAGATCTCTGGCAAAGACTTTGGAGCCTTGGTTCCGCTCGATCGCTTCTTCAATACGAGCTGTATTGAAGTTGCGTAAGTCCCGCCGCATGCATTTGGAGATCTGTCTGTTCAGATGCCTGAATGCTGTCAAGTCTGTTGAAGAATGTAGCTTCATCTCCCGTCTAACAGCCATGAGATTAAGAGTGTGATCGGAGAGTTTTTGTGTTCTTCTGCGGCGGGTCTTGCAGAACTTAGCTCCGACCGTATGGACAGTTTCCACGAGCTTGTCATTCATATTGTCCACTTCATTGCAGTCTTCTAGGCACTGAAAACGGTTTTGTAACTCGAGCTGAAAGGTTTCGGGACTTTGGAACAGAGCACGAGGGGGACGGAGCGTTGACTTCATTAGACGAGACCTCTCCAACTTAACGTTTAGGTTCAGTGTGCCTCTAACCATTCGGTGATCGCTACCAGTTTTCACCCTCGCGATCACGGAGACATCACTGAACAGTTGTCGTCTGGTCGTAATAATGAAGTCAATCTCATTTTTTGTCGAACCGTCGGGGCTCGACCAGGTCCACTTCCTGTGGGGCCGCTTCTGGAAGAAAGAGTTCATCATAAAGAGTCCCTCTTTCACCATGAAGTCGGCCAGCTGCTGGCCCCTTGGGTTCCGTTGCCCTATTCCAAATTTCCCTACTTTCAGCTCACCGTTTTCTCTTGTGCCTAGTTTTGCATTGAAGTCTCCCATTAACACCGTATATTGGGTTTTGGAGGAATATATGGCTCATGATATATCCTCATACATTTCCTCCACCTCCTCATCGGGGTGTGCCCAGGTTGGTGCGTAAACCTGTATGACCTTCAGCGAATACCGTTTGGTGATTCTGAGTGTAAGGTACGGAACCCTCGTCGACACACTCTCAATCTTTACAACGTTATTAACGAGAGACTTGTGGACGATAAATCCGACACCTCCTTGGGACAGATGGTCGCCCTCCCGGTGATAGAGCAAGTTGCCGCATTCGAGGATTACCGTGTCCTCCCCCTCTCTTCGGACTTCGGATAATCCTATAATATGCCAGCGCAACTTGTCTATCTCTTCTTCCAGCTCCACGATCTTCTCGTCAGTCCTCAGGGTGCGTGCGTTGTAGGTTGCCAGGTCGAGTCGTCTAAGGTGGCAACCGAACCTCCACCGGAGATTCTTAGCACCCCCTGCCCCGCCGTTACCATGGTCGCCACCGTAGTCAGGAATAGCGGGGCCGCCGGGGACTGGGGGCCGTCTCTTTGTCACATCCATAGGGAGGTATTTGCCATAGTTGCCACGCTTGGCGAGCGGGTTGGCAACCGCAGTTTTTTTATTGTAATTTTGGCTATTATCAGGAAGATGCTGCTGCCCATCTCCTGCCTGTTTCCCTTTGTCGCATTTTACGACACCCACGGGAGGATATGGGGTAGTGGTATTCTTGACCGCCACTACACGGCCAGACAGTTATAAAATGCAGGAGTTCGATGGATATAAAATGCAGGAGTTCGATGGATGTATCCATCGAACTCCTGCATTTTATAACTGTCTGGCGTGGCTGGCTCAGGGTCGTGTTTGAATGGTCTTGTTTGTGTGTGAATGAATTATATTCTGTTATAATTATGCAATTTTCACAGCCATTTCTCCTGATAGTCGCACGAAACTCATCTCAGTCAGATAAAGTGGGTACTATGATTGTCGAAGGAGTCTATTGCGACTCATCTGTCTCTTAAAAACGCAACATCTTCTATCTTAATAATTTTAATGAGCAGGGAGTAGCGTCTTAGTAATTTTAACGAGTGGGGATAAGGGAAATTAACCATATAACGGACAAGGCCTATGTTCAGTGGCGGATTTTTAGAGGCCGAAAAAATACAAATGTAATAATATTAAGTTAACATTTTTACCTTGCTTCAACCCCTGTTCAAATAATGCCTTGGAATTGAATGAACATAACTTATATTAATATTTAGACTTAAGAGATTGATAACGGAGTAAGCTTTTGTACGATCTCAGTTTATAAAGTAATAAAATAGAATAGAATATTCTTTTGTTCAATATAGATTATAAATAATATTGAAAGCTGCTTATTACTTTTACCATCGATTTGGAATAAATCTCTGTTCTGGAAAACCACGTTTTTCTACATAGCAGAGCTAAGGTTTAGATTTTTATGGCTGCAGCGCGAATGAGTCGGCTCGATCAGGAAAGCACCACGCTCTCGCAGAATATTGTGTAAAAGAGCAGCTTAATGCTGCTATGTGTAGAGAACCGAAACCTTTTAAGCGGTTACGAGGCATTTCGTCTTAGTCGTGAGCGGTGAGAACGGTTCTACATTTCGACACTTAATCTAGGGTAGATGTAGTAGTAGAATACCATCAGATGAAATGTGTCACCATTACTTTATAAATTAAAAATAAAAACAATCAGCAAGAAAACTACCGGGACATCTTTGTTTTCTAAGGTTTATCGGTCAACAAAATACACCATGAGGTTATTTATGTAGGGATGACGTAAGAATATTCACTAACGCATTTCGTCCCATAGGCGTCGCAGGAGGTTACTGACTACTTTATTGTTTTATTCCAGTGAATACCAGAAAAATCGAGGTACCAGTTATTTAAGCTGACCTGTGGTAAATACTGACCCATGTCTTTTTTATGGGCGTACCCATGACCCTGCACCCCATTAGGCTAACGTCGCTTTCGTCCGCAACGTATGGTACAGCGACTGTCAATTCGCATGCCAAGGGAAAATCCTCCATAAAACAATGAATGTGTATGTCAACAATACGTAGTATAACTAATGTACTTAACTACTCATAGCACTTGCCCCTGATATTGTAACACATACATCTATATATAGAATAAAAATGAAACGTCTGTCTGTAATATTGAAACAACTGTATTTTATTAGACTCAGGGGGCTATTTTCTTTTTCTTTCTTTTCTTTTTCTTTTTTTTTTAAAAAACGTTACCCCCACACTAGGATTTTCTCCTATGTCGTGGAGGCAGTTTACAAAGATAAATTGCATTTAGAATGCTATTGGGACAATAATAACCATAATTTTTTTCGTCTTGTCTGTCTGTGGCTAATTTTTGGACTGACTGAACCGATTGTAATAAAACTTCACGAAAAGATGGTGAGCAATACTTAGGATCTAGACTATATTTTATTTGAAAAAATTTGAGAATGAGTTTAAAATAAAAAAGGGAAATTGATTAAATAAATGGTCTTCGATGATTATCTTAAATCTTAATAACACCATCCACCATATACATACGTAGAAGAATACTTACTTTATTCGTGCAAACTCGATAGTGGGATACCGTCGATCCTTTCAGGACTTGTGATTATTCTGATATAAATGAAAAGGGCACGCAGTCGTTCAAAGTGCCGATTGTATAATGATAATTTGAAACGAGAGTAGTTTTACAATGACTTAATTGTTTTTAAATTTAAACTGTAATGCATAAAAATATATACCTGATCTACCGGTTAATATAAGGCTTAACCGACATATTGGAGAGAAAAACTAGAGAAAAAGGGAAAACAAGTCACTTCATTAAGTCGTTTCTGATTTTGTAAAAATACAATTTTATTTTACTGCATATTAACGGACACCAGCGATATTTTTTTTTGATTTTTTTTATTATTATACATATAAATAGGCGAGATTCTCCACTACGAATATTAAAATGTCTCTTGTTAGTAATTTTATTAATTACTAGTAAACTGCCCCGGTTTCGCCTCTGTAGGATATATTAATGTGGCGTTATTTAGATTAGATACAATCAAAGGCCATTTATTTTATAAATTGTACGTGTTATTTAAAAAAAAATCTTTAACTTTTTCGGATAAAAGATAGCCCAGAACTCTCATGAAATAGTTTTCTATCTGTTCGTAAAGTTTCATCACAACCAGTTTAACCATTCCTAAGATTAACCTGAACAGACGGACAACAATGGCATGCAAGTAACCCACCTCGTAGCTTATTAGAAGCCAGTTATTTCAATAATATAGACTGACAATTCAATTTTTGTTATACGTATAGATATAATTAACATTAGAATCATTTGTAATTATTCGTAACACCTACTAATGAAGAATCATAAAAGAAAAAAAATTTCTGATTTTATATTTAATTATTAATAATTTACTCAATTCTTAAACTATATGGGTAAGTATCCAAATATGTTATGCAATGCAATGCAAGAGCAATTGGTGTTGAAGAGTACCACTCAAGTGCTGAGACTGTAGCATACATATTAAGCACTGTTTACCTTAACGCATTGTTAATTGTACTATTAACACTATTATTGGGGCATATATACAGTATTCCTATCTGCTTGGGTTGTATAAATATATAAAAGAAAATGATAAAATTAATAAAAGTAAAATTAATAAATAATAAATACATAAATAAATAAAAAATCCAACGAATTGGAAGCCCTAGTAGGGGAGATTAAACGGCTGAGCGTTATGGAGAAAGGGAAAGAAGGAACACTGCCAAATGCATTTGAGCACAGAGTTATCCGTCACGGAGTCCCCGCCGTCTCAGATGACCAAAGGGCTGAACAGGATTAGCCCATTCGCAGAAATTACTTGGTATTATTTTTACTGAATTTAGTATAAAACACAATATTTTTACGATGCAGTTAACTGACGTCATGCATGAGCACGAGCTTGAATTACGCTTAAATATAAAAATGTACGAGCTCACTCGTACATAAACATCCAACAAAGTTCGCAATCATAAAAAAAATTGAGCGCAAATATAGGTAGAAAAAATGATTGGGCGAAGCTATTCGTGGCTGAAGGGTGCTCAGACGAGACGAGCCTCGGCTGGAATAATTTCCGATTTCAACTTGCACGAATCTAATAAGTTCTGTCTTGTACAGCTCTTTCGATTACTCTGAACAATTATAAATATGCAACATTTTTTGTTTCTTTGATGGCATTGCTAGTTAATATTTTGCTTGTAGTTTTCTTCCCTCCAAAACATCCGAATAGTAGTAACTATTAAAAATTAGTGTGCCGATTCAGCCCTCGCTATCAAGTTTCCATTTGGTGATTAATGGTAATAAAACAGTTTTTTATATTTATTATACATTACGTGTAATCGTATAATACTTCCTGCTATGTCATTCACTCTAGTTCTTCTGCGGATATCCTCATTTCTAAGTTTACCACGCAGTGAAACCCCGAGCATTACCATTTAACGGATGCTATAGTCTATATCGTGAAAGAAATTACGCAGAAATATGTGGATTAAAATGTGAAGTATGGAATGCCGCAACAGGCCCAAGTCGTCGCGCATTCACTGTGGACGCACACTTACTAACGAGCATGTGTACGTAGATATATGGATGAGTAAGAAGCGAGAGACTCCTCTGAGTGACAGGCATAAAGAAACACAAAGTGTTTATGTATTATTGGAAAAGGGCTCTCAGACCACCACATGTTGTATACCTCATGTAGTTTAAATAATACTCTATTTCTTCTGTAGAGCTAAAAATCTGCATGAATATTCTTATAATATAAATATAATGGTAAAGAGAACGATAGGTTGACTGTCGTTATTCTTGCGGCGGCAGTAAAGTAGCGCGGAAAGTCATTAATCCACGGAAAACGAGGCGGGCACAAAGGAGCGTCAACCGTTTTTGCTCGCAGCCAAATAGCGTTATAAAATTACGTTGTTGAGTGAGAGTGAAATTCCTACAATTTCAAATTAGACTGACGGAAATTATAGTACTGATAGTGTTTGTAATAGAAATATACACACTTGAAATATGTATATATTGTACATGCACTTTAAAAAAGTAAGAGTCTCTGAAAGATGACTACATCTCTGTATACTCTAGAGAATTGGTCTGTGGTGTCCACACGCGGTGAAGTTCCTAAAGGAACTGTATCCGCGACTGGTCGTCTGGTGATAAGAGGCATAGTTCCTTTTACACTTAATTAAATATAGCCATTCAGCGAGGAAACGCAGATAGCGTTTTTGGCACTATGACGCGGGAAGTAGGACTATATGATAATTTAAGTTTTTAGTATTGTTTTTTTAATATGTTAATATATATTGCATGAATGCCCCGTTCGTCTTGTGCTCGTAATCGCTATTGCTGACCATGAGGTCCCGGGTTTGAATCCTAGGTAAGGCCAAAATAAGTTATTGGGTTTTTCGCTCAGACATTCTCAATAGCAGCCCAGAGTCCAGAAGTTGGCTACACTCCTGTGCCTCGTAAAACACGTAAATTCATTGCTCCTGCACCTCATCTCTCTACATTCGCATCAGTTTGCCGTCCCATTGGACAATGTGAGTGAGGGAGTAAAAAGTTCATCTGTGCTTGCGCATACACTTGGGCACTATAATCCTGCCTTGCGCAGTCTTTGGTAAAACCGGCCGTCGTGACCGAAATTTAATCTGAGAGACTTAAAATTGAAATATTTACACACTAAAAATAGATCTAGATTTTATACGTGGTAGATCTACTACAGCTACATTAATAATATAGTTGTAGCACGAATGGGTCGGCTCGACTGGGGCAGGACCATGCTCTCACAGAATTCTAACGTAAAATACCAGCTTAATGCTGCTGTGTTTCGCTTTGTGAGTGTAGAAAACCGGAGACCCTTTTACTGGAAAAGAAACATTTCATTTTAGTCTTCATCCACAACGCATCTGCTTCTGTTTTTTCGGTGGGTAGGCGCAAAACTGTGTTGACATATTTAAAATCGTTCCTGATTTTTTAAAGTTTTAATTATAGTAAATTTAGAACAATCAAGTATATAAATGTACCTGTAATTACATAAATCCACCAGCATTGTTTACTAATAATTTGTTTTTCATTGCACAACTTAAAACTTATTTTGCCACTTCACTGTCACTTGACATTGACCTTTAAGTAACCTTTAATTGAATATTAAAAATGGATTTGCTTAAGAAGTCAATTGAAGAGCTAACACTGAATTTCACTTCACGTATGGATGAGTTCCAGAGGGAGGTCAGAACATCCATCCCTGCAACGAGCCCTTCTTCCAATATTAATGCACAATTTAATGCATTTAGGGCATTCGTCCTGTCAGCACTTGAGAATCTGCAACTTCAGCTCCAGCTTCTCTCTAGGCAGCAAGATGAAATGGAGGTAAGGACCAGGAGGAAGATGTTGCTTGTCCATGGAATGCCAGAAGCTCAAGATGAGAACCTAGTACATTGCACAAGTAAGGTATTATCAGAGCGGCTGAACATCCCTGAATTAAGTGTGGACTCTATTACCAGATGCCATCGCTTAGGGCGCCCCCGTGGCGACAAGCCTCGTGTGTTGCTCGTGAAATTTCAAGATCAGGATCTCCGTGACAAAGTTTGGTTTTCCAAAACCAAGCTAAAGGGTAGCGGAGTTACTCTATCTGAGTTCATGACTAAGGGTCGTCTTGAGGCGTTTGTTGCTGCTCGGAAGCGCTTTGGTGTATCCCAGTGTTGGACACGCGATGGATATGTTGTGGTGCTTGGGTCCGACGGCACGAAGCACCGGGTGTACACCGTGGCTGAGGTGATCGCCATTCCTGATGCAGCTGGTGGTGTCCCTACTACCACATCCTTGACTGCGGCGACGGCGGCGGCGGCATCTTCGGCTCCCAAGCCCTGTGTTACTACTGCTAGGGCTAGGAAGACGGCTAAAAAATGATGGTAGTGGCATGTTTTTCTTATGATTTTGTTTTTACTAATTTACTCCAGCAGCTCAATTCTTATATTTTTGTAACTTTTAGGTAATCAGGTTTTAATTATAATTCTTTGCCATTCATTTTTAAGACATAAGTTTTATAATAGGTTTCCACTGCAACACACATTGTTACTGAAATTATTTTAATTATTTCACATAACTGGTAGATTAATTAATCATTATATTTTTTGTTAATAATATTTACGTATAAATACCTTTATTTATACTAACAGTGACAGTTGTTACCTGTTGTCAGATTTCTTTCTTATTTTTTATTTTATTTTATAACTTTGGCAAAGGCATCTTAATCCATACTGCCTAGTCTGACGTTTACAGTTTCAAAATGTCTTAAAATCTATTGGCGTCAGACTGCAAGGTTTTGGTAATTTTTATATTAAACTGATTGTTTTATTTCTTTAAGTTGTTGTTTTGTTATGTGCTTTCTCTTTCATGCTGCTGGTGGTTGTAATAGTATAGGTACCTTTCGATCTTTATTTATATTTTTTTTTTTTTCTTTTTTTTTAGTGTATATAAGAATTTATTTTATATTTTAATTTAATATTTATGGCCTCCTCAAACATTTGTAACGATAGTGATTTGTTTCTATCGTTGTCTTCGGACGATGGGACACTTAGTGATGATAGTTATCACAGTACAACTGCTCCTCCTTCACTCAACATCACCTTAAATTCTTTTTTCTCAGACTGTGTGAATAACTTTAATGCTATTCATATTAACGCCCAAAGCATTCCGGCTCATTATCCTGACATGCTTGCGTCATTTGAATCCCAAAATATTCACGCCATTTTAGTTTCAGAATCTTGGCTAAAACCCTGTCTGCCTTCCACTTCTTATTCTTTGCCTGGGTTTCATCTAATTAGAAATGACCGCACTAATAGGGGTGGTGGGGGCGTGGCGATCTATCTAAGATCCTACCTTCCATTTAAAATTGTTAGTTCGTCAAGTCAACCACCTCCTGTTGATTCTGCTGAGCATTTGCTGGTTGAGGTCTCCCTGTCTCAGAATAAAATCCTACTTGGAGTTTTCTACAGTCCCTCCCTTTCTATAAATTATTTTACTTCTTTTGAATCTCTTTTAGAATCACTAGTCCCTACGTATAGTCACACTATTTTGATGGGTGACTTTAACACCTGTTTGCTTAAAGGCGACAATCGATCTATAAAACTTGAAGCTATAATTGAAGCGTGTAATATGCAAATCCTACCCCTTTCTGCTACTCATAACTTTCCTAACAGTACTCCTTCCCTTCTTGACTTAATAATGGTGTCATCTTCCAATTTAGTTTTCAAGCACGGACAGTGCCCTGCTGATGCATTCTCTTATCACGATTTAATTTTTCTTTCGTATAAACTACGCCCTCCTAAAATCAAACCCAAATTAGTTCTGCGACGTAATTTTGGAGGAATGGATATTGAACAACTTTGTGAAGATGCTTATAATATTGACTGGTCAGTGATCGAGAGAGCTCCATGCATTGACGATAAAGTGGAACTGTTCTGTTCTCTTCTCACTCAGCTTTATGACGTCCACGCGCCAATGCATTATGTGAGACTTAAACACCTACCTGCTCCATGGCTCTCTGATGATCTGAAGAAGCTTATTTTGCAGAAGAATGCGGCATTGTCAAAGCTTAAGAGGAATAAAACAGAGGAAAACGTAAGGAAATACGCCAAAATCAGGAATCGATGCAACACATTGTGTAGAGATGCGCAACGACGCCATATTCATACATCAGTCGAGAACGGCGACTCATCTAGGGTGTGGAAGTTTCTCAAAACAGTTGGAGTTGGTAGAACATCCCTAAATACTTCACCTCCTAGTGTTGATTTTGAACTATTAAATCAACATTTTTCTAATCCTTCTAACTCTTTTGATAGCGAACATAAACTGCAAACACTTCGTTCGCTTTCTGTAATTCCGACTCCTAATTATCCTCCGTTCGTTTTTAGTCAGTTTACTGAATGTGATGTTAAGAAGACCATATTATCCATCTCCTCAAATGCTGCCGGTAGCGACAACATTAGCCGTAATATGATTGTTCCTCTCCTTGATGTTATTACTCCCATTATCACTTATTTACTCAATGCTTGTGTCTCTTCCTCTAAATTCCCTCAAGCCTGGAAGAGTGCTCATATTATACCCCTTCCAAAGAAATCTAATCCCGTCAACCTCTCTGATTTCCGTCCCATCTCGATCTTACCTTTCCTTTCTAAAGTCCTTGAAAAACTTATTTGCCAACAGCTGACCCTTTTCCTTAATAAGCACAATTTATTGAATTCCTTACAATCCGGTTTCCGTCCAGGTCATAGTACGGCTACTGCCTTAATCAAAGTTACTGATGACATACGGTGGGGTATGGATAATAAACAACTCACAGTCATGACCTTGCTGGATTTCAGTAATGCGTTCAATACTGTTGACTTCGATATACTGTTGAGTCTGTTATGTTCCCTTAACATATCTCCATCAGTAATTGACTGGTTTCAAAGTTATCTCTGTGGCCGTCGGCAGTGTATTCGTGTCGATGAAACTCACTCATCTTGGTGTGATATAACTGCAGGCGTGCCGCAGGGCGGCGTGTTGTCACCTTTACTCTTTTCCATTTTCATTAATTCAATCACTCATAAAATATCCTCTCTCTACCACATGTATGCGGATGATGTCCAGATTTACACCCAGTCAACTCTTGAGAATCTGCCGAATGCAATCGCTACATTAAATAAGGATCTAAATTTTATACACGAGTGGAGTAAATCATATGGCCTAAATGTCAATCCTAAAAAGTCTCAGGCTATCATTATTGGTAGCCAGAGCTTTATCTCAAGAATTGACTGGTTCTCTGTACCACCTATCGTATTCGATGGAGTTGTTATCCCTTACTTTGACAATGTCAAAAATCTTGGTATTTATATTGATAATTCCTTAAATTGGATACGCCAACTGAATGAGGTAAGTAAGAAAACTTTTGTCGCTCTTTGTTCACTGCGTCGCCTTCGATCATTTCTTCCCATTCCTACAAAAATTATGCTCGCACAGTCTCTTCTCCTTCCGATTCTCGACTATGCTGACGCAAGCTATGTAGACATAACTGAGGACCAGCTAAATAAGCTTGAGAGACTTCAAAATACTAGTATTCGGTTCATATTTGGATTGCGCAAATTTGACCATATTTCCCAATTTCGCTCACGTCTCAAGTGGTTACCTATCCGACTTCGCCGGAACATGCATATACTTTCTATTCTGTACTGTGTATTATTTCACCCTTCTACTCCTCCCTATCTAAAGGAGAAGTTTAATTTTGTGGGGCTTCCGGGGGAACCTTTACGCTCTTCTAGAAAATTCATTTTAAGTGTGCCAACTCACAATACATCATTTTTCAATAAATCTTTTACTGTCCAGTCTATTAAGCTCTGGAATGCCCTACCTTTGCATATACGTGAGGCACAAACTATTGTTATCTTTAAGCGATTACTTAAAGAGCATTACTTGTTTCAGTCGTTCGGAGACCGTTAGGATAGATTGTGTGATTATGTATTTATTGTATCTATCAGTTTTATATTATTGTTTGAGGAATTTTGTATATATATATATATATATTGATATATACGTGTTGTGTGTATATTTATGTATATATGTTTATATATATGTGTGTATGTATATATGTATGTATATGTGTATGTATATGTATATATTATATGTGTTACCTTATCTTTTATTATGTGTTAGTAATTTATATTATTTCATGTATTACTTAGTTATTTATATCTTTTTTTTTTTTGCATTTATTATTTGTATATTTATATTGCACCACCTACCACCTACCTATTCATTGTTTGTATTACTTTACACCTTTGGTTGCCTGGAAGAGATCGCTATGTAGCGATAAGGCCGCCAAATTGTACATATTATAATCTGATTTTGTTATGACGTTTGTATATTTGTTCGTGGTGTACAATAAAAGTATATTCATTCATTCATTCATTCATCTGCATTTTATTAGCAAAATTTTAAAAACCACTAATTTGGCTTCAGAACCTTTTACTTAGTCCCTTGGACTTGTTTTTTCAAGAATATATTATATGTTTAGATATGTAGATATGATATAGATATGTTTAGATGTGTGTGTGTATAAGTGTATATATGTATAAACTAACCTGTTTATATAATAATACATGTTTTGAATAATATGTGTAAATAAGTTATTTTTTTTCTCTTGAGGCTCCACCCATAGCTCTCACCACACTACCAAAGGTTAGCTGGCAGAGAATGCCTTTTCGGCATTAAGTTCGTATTTGTACCATTTTTTTGAGTAAAATAAAGAAGTTTCTATCTATCTGTCTATAGTTTACGTGGGGATAAGGGAAATCAATCATATAACGGGAAAGGCCCATGTTCAGCAGCGGATTTTTAGAGGCCGAAAAAAATACAAATGTAATAATATTAAGTTAACATTTTTACCTTGCTTCAACCCCTGTTCAAACAATGCCTTGGAATTGAATGAACATAACTTATATTAATATTTAGACTTAAGAGATTGATAACGGAGTAAGCTTTTGTACGATCTCAGTTTACAAAGGAATAAAATAGAATAGCATATTCTTTTGTTCAATATAGATTATAAATAATATTGAAAGCCGCTTTTTACTTTTACCATTGATTTGGAATAAATCTCTGTTCTGGAAAACCACGTTTTTGTACATAGCAGAGCTAAGGTTTAGATTTTTATGGCTGCAGCACGAATGAGTCGGCTCGATCAGGAAAGCACCACGCTCTCACAGAATATTGTGTAAAAGAGCAACTTAATGCTGCTGTAGTATCTATATAGTATCTATACGTATGTTTGGGTATAATATAATATATAAACTTAACAATAACGTAATTACAGACAGTCTTACGTCAACACTCAAGTGTTTCATTTCCCTCGTCCTTACATGGCGACCCTGCCAGGCGGTGCGCTGCGGTAATGCAAGCGCACCGCCGGGCCTATTTAAAATAAAAAAAAATGGGAATAAATATTGCTAAGTTATATAAAGAAGACCCGAGTAAAATTATTGACAATAAAGTAATTTTACAACGCAATGAATACAACACCGGACGTGACGAAACATAAATAAATATAAATTCGAGAAGAAGCCACAATAACACAATAAGAATTTTATAGAAGCTGACTGAAAATTTAAAATATATAATATATAGTACTATGAAGACAACTAACGAAGAATGAGGAAATAATATGGCGATTTTTTAAATATGATGACCAAAGTTCAAAATTCAAGAAACGGCAGATTAGTTTTAAAAGGAAAGTAACAGTTGTACTTTTGCAAGCTTCAGCCAGAAGAATATGAAATATGAACCAAAAGAACAAAGAAGAAA
Source organism: Parnassius mnemosyne (assembly GCA_963668995.1). Taxonomy (NCBI): domain Eukaryota; kingdom Metazoa; phylum Arthropoda; class Insecta; order Lepidoptera; family Papilionidae; genus Parnassius; species Parnassius mnemosyne. Next base: position 1,399,849 of record CAVLGL010000137.1, on the reverse strand, counting down.
ATTTGAGGTAGCATCGCATCAGCCTATTTTTTGTCATTTCTTTATAAGATTTCTTTAAAAAGTTTTAACTATTATAAAAAAAAAAAGTTATGTACTAAATATTCTGTATTTCATATATGCTTAAGTTGAAATTAATTATTAGATATTTTATATTAACGATTTATTTCTTATTTTATTATTGTTTTTAAAAAAAATCATATTACAATAATTATAAATTAAGTTACGTAAGTGCTTCAGTGGCATTTGTATTAAGGCACTAGACTAGACGATTTTATATTCACTTTTATTCAGTAATTGATTTGCAAAAAAAATTATGAAATAATACGAAAGATAAAAATTTTACGTACTTAATTTCACCAAATTTATGGTTAAAATAACATTGTGATACATTTCGTTGTTTTTTTTCTGTAGCCTTTTAATATAAAATTATACAATTCATTCAACAAACTAATTCTACACATTCAACACCATATTTTTTATTATGTTTTAGACTATATTAAATTAAAAAAAAAAACACATAATGCATTTAATATTAAATGTACGTTATTTACAAGTAACTTGAAAATATTAGTCACATTTTATAATATTTCTACTATATTCAAAAAACAACAATATATTAAGCTACAGTTTAGGATGACCAGGTTCGGATTAAAGCAAATATATTTTTAAATCTAACCCAAATTTATTTCTGTAGTAATTTTATTTAAATGTATATAATTTTGAAGGAAAAAAAAATCGCTATTAATAAAAGTCATAATTATATTTCTTCTTTTCTAGAGGTACCTTGAAACAATTTTAAAGTTATAAATAAATAAATATATATTCTTTAATAAATAACCTTAAAGTTAATATAACCTACTTAAAAATGAAAATTGTTCTTCTCAATGTTTAAATAAATTAATGTTTTGTTTATATAAACTTGGTAGCCGTTATAGTGATGACGACTTATGTTCCCATTATTATTTCTTTGTTTAATTTGAATATGAAATGCAATAATTTTTTAACTTCGATTTTATATTTATTGAACTTTTAAATCATAAACTTTTAATTTTTATAATTCATTATATCCTGGAAAAATGATAAAGTTTGAATTATTTAACTTATTTGTATACATGAGAAAATAATTTCTTCAATTCATTTATTTAAATTTTGTTGTGATCATTGTGAGCCTCATTCCCTAACTGAAAATGATGTACCTAAATACTACAAGAGACCATAATATAAGAGACTCATTTAATAAATTTGTAAAGACGTGAGTTAATTTATGGCTACTATATTAAAGGCTAATATAATATAACTAAGAAATACGGAATTATAAATGAAAAATATTAATAGATTGTAGTTGTGAGAGTAAGGCAAGTAAAGAAAATTATCGGAGATTAGCATATCCACATACAATCGGCCTGATCAGCTGAGAGTTTGGAAAACCTAATAACCGAGTAATTTTTTTAAGGTTGTTCGTATACGATTAACGACGTAATGATTTTTAATGACGCAATGAAAATATATTATGTATTGTGTAGGAATAGTGTCCATATCCTTTATCATGTATGTATGTACGCGGGCCATGTACGTGAAAGTATATTATGGTACAATTAAAAAATGGTTAATAAATACTATAAATGTAAAGAAATAAACAAAAATAAAACAAAAGTTGACCTTGACAAATAAATAATGGAGAGATACGGGAACGTCCATCACTGGTAAGGCATATTGTCCTCGAGCAGGGTATGTTTCCATGATTGGATGATAAAATCGGGTGTAACGGGTACTAGGGAACAATACCTTCAGTACAAGTGAGATGTGAACGAGTTTACTCATATTAGTACTGTTGGGGACCAGAGAAGTCTTAAATATTGTGACCTCTATGTACCATTGTACATAGAGGTCACATCCTTCATTGGATCATAGTGTGAACTTAGTTTTCCTCCGTGACAATTGTTGGAGTCCTTTTAAAATGACTTAAACGTAGACCTCAAGGTTGTGCGCACAACCCAAGGTACAGGTTTACCTTGACATAGTATGATAAAAGAAAGTTTATGTACCAATAAAATGAAATGAATGTTATGAAAAAGTAATATAATACCCAAGTAAATGGGGGGCCCATATTTATAAAGTACCCGGTGATAAATATCACGAAGTAAAATATAAATGAAGTGAATTAATACTCCGATTCCCGCTATCTAATTAATAAATAAATATATAAGGGAAGAGAATACTCAAAGAAATAAAGCTAGCTAAACGTCAAAAATATTAACAAAGAAAAGAAAGTATGTACAAGAATTATGAAATAAATAAATAAGGCCTGACAACCGAAAACAAAGGAAATTAGATTAGTGTTAGCATGAAAATAACTAACATGCAAGGACATGAGAATAATTAAAATGAGGTAATAAGGGGATCCCCGACCAAACCTAAAAGTGAGATATGTAGTTATTTTGCATTTCTGTATTAGAGCTATTAATGCTACCCAAAATCCTACTCACAAGTTACACATGTACCGAGTAACTATATTATCGATCCACATAACCACACGTAAACAAAAAATATTAATCAAAAATAATAAACACATTTTCACGTACATACTTAATTATTTTACCATATTTTATATTAATTTACAAGATTTTTTCATATTTAAATTGATTTATATTTATAATAACCATAACCATTAGTTTTACATAAAAAAAAATGTTTATTTATGTAAAATTTGTACAATTTTAAACTAAAATTCTGTAATCCAAAGTGTATTAATTTGCTATTTATTATAAGTTTTTTATTTTATTTTCTACAATGAAACCAAAAATTATATGATTATATACTTAAAAAAAAACTGTTATTTTCTAATGTTAATAACATTTTATTAACATACAACATATATTTTCTAATACAGACTTATATATGTGTAATAGCCTATCTTTTTTACAAATTTGTGTTTCTAATAAGATAAACATGTTCCTTAGAAGTCATGAAATCTTAAAAAAAAACATAATATGTAATACGTTGCCGACTATTAATGATAAAAATAACACATTTTACTTAATAATGAAAAAGTATTACGACAATGCAATGTAATCTTAACTATGTAAATGAAAACGTGTTTAACTACTATAAATTTTAGATATTTTTAAGTGTATTTATAATAAAACATTTTGTAAGTTATGTTGAAATTAGGTATCATCATACGATGTAATCGCAAAATTTCTGTTGAAATTAGGTATCATCATACGATGTAATCGCAAACCTTCCCATAAACGTACTTTGGAATTGAAAACAAAAGTGTCACAAATCGCTGACGCGACTGGGATTGCAATTTGTATTTTGATCTGGTAGTTGTTATGATAATGAAAATGATTACATTGCCTAACATAGACTTCTTTATTCTGTATATCTTAAAATGAAATGTAATATTGTTGTTTTTATATTTATTGAACCTTCAAATCATATGTTTGTATCTTTATAAGGCATTATTTTTTGAAAAAAAAGTAAAGTATTAATATTTAAATAATTTGTATGGATCATGAAAGAAATGTTTCATTAAATATAAAGGTATAAATAAATGAAATATATAACTATAAAATTATAAGTATAAATGTGAATAAATATATAAAGGAAGGCTACTATTTAATGTGAATGTCTACATAAATGACTTAATAAGTAACCGAATAACTCAGTATCAAAGTGTGTTACAGTGATGTGTCGACCAAAATAATATACGTTCGCGAATGTACACCTGATTTTGTCAAATATAATGCATCAACAATGCAACAATGCATTAAACCTTAAACATACATAATGTGACTACGGAATTATTATGTACTCGTACATAGGGGGTTTGGCCAGCCACCCTGCCCAAGCCAAGACAATTATTATATATACAGAATTATAATATAAGACTTTATTAAATATTGACTTTTACTATATAAAAAAAAATTATGTTATTTTTATATATTTTTTTTCGGTATTTTTCATATAATACTTTCGTTCACCGCGAAACTAAGTATAATACCAATTGTAATCATTTTAATCTAAATATTATTTTAACTATGCTTTACCCATGTTTACATTTTATAAATTAGAATACTTAGGGATATAATTATTGTGTAATTTTAAATGTTAGTATTATATAAAAAAAAAGAAATGCACGTATTCATTTCTTTTTTTTCTTTGGGAAGGAAGGTGTAGTATCTATATAGTATCTATACGTATGTTTGGGTATAATATAATATATAAACTTAACAATAACGTAATTACAGACAGTCTTACGTCAACACTCAAGTGTTTCATTTCCCTCGTCCTTACACTGCTATGTGTAGAGAACCGAAACCTTTTAAGCGGTTACGAGGCATTTCGCCTTAGTCGTGAGCGGTGAGAACGGTTCTACATTTCGACACTTAATCTAGGATAGATGTAGTAGTAGAATACCATCAGATGCAATGTGTCACCATTACTCTATAAATTAAAAATAAAAACAACCAGCAAGAAAACCAACGGGACATCTTTGTTTTCGAAGGTTTTTCGGTCTTTTTTAAAAAAATGAGTTTGTAGGGAAACAAAATACACCATGAGGTTATGTAGTGACGAAGTAAGAATTTTCACTGCCCCATTTCGTCCCATAGGCGTCGCAGGAGGTTACTGATTACTTTATTGTTTTTTTTTTGCTGTGGCAACCCCGGTGACAAATAGTTAAATAATTTGCTCCCTAATAATTTCGTAAAAATAAATATTGTAATTGATAATTTCCACCTCAAGTTATAGTTGTTAATTATGAACAAATTGTATTGTGTAATAAATAAAAGTGGTAAATATCTAAATAAATAAATTTTTAGTGCCTCTCAACTTAAAGTGACAGCAGGTAACGAACATCGTTTAAAAGTTACTGTAATTCTTGTTATCCTTTTTAATATTTACGATATATCTCTTAAGTTTTGTTGTTTTCGGATTTCATTTTGAATTTTTTTCTTGATAATTTAATTTGAGATCTGTTATTAGAGTCCTACAATTGGATATTTGCTTACTCTCTTACCTTGATTTTCCATCTTTGTTTTCTTTTACTATTTAAAATACATAGTAAAATTAATACTCGCAACGCCAAAAAGCGCCAGATGGAGAACCAACTTCATCTTGCGCTGCAAGAACTGAAGGCGTCCAGGGAGCAGTGTCAGCTGTTACAACGGGATGATAACGAAAAGGAAATAATAAGTATAATTTCGAAAAATACACAGTTGAAAAGTGATATGGTTAAGATACATAGAGACTATACAGATATTTTAAAGTAAAGGGATCAGCTCCAGGGGACAGTCGATGAGTTTGAACGATGCAGCAAAGAATATGAGGAAGCCCTCAGATTAATTGCTGCATTGAAATTACAATTAACTGAAGACAATGAGTAGATTTCACAATTTAAACAATGCATAATTAAAAAAATATTTCAATGTTATTTAAATTAGAAAATGAGACAATTTTAAATATCGAATTGTTAAAAACTAGAATGAATATTAAAATTATACAAATATATATAAGGAAAAGCAAGATTTAATTAGTAAAATTAAATTATATTCAATTGAGGTGGAAAACATGAAAAATTGTTTTAAGAGTGAAATAAGAGTGTTTTAATTACACAATATTACAGAATGACAATTCAATTTTAATTATATATATAGATATAACTAACGTTAGAATCATTTGTAATTGTAACATCTACTAATGAAGAAATAAAAGAAATATTTTTTTTGATTTTATATTTAATTATTAATAATTTACTCAACTCTTAAACTATATGGGTAAGAATCCAAATATGTTATGCAATGCAATGTAAAAGCAATTGGTGTTGAATAGTACCACTCAAGTACTGAGACTGTAGCATGCATATAAATCATTGTTGACCTTAACGCATTGTTAACTATACTATTAACACTATTATTGGGGCATATATTCAGTATTCCCATCTAATTGGGCTGTAAAAATATATAAAAGAAAATGATAAATATACCTTAAACGCAGTAAAATTAATAAATACATAAATAAAAAGAAAACCCAACCAACTGGAAGCCATAGTAGGGTAGACTAAACGGCGGAGCGTTATGGAGAAAGGGAAAGAAGGAACACTGCCATATGCATTTGAGCACAGAGCTACCTATCACAGAGTCTCAGTCGTCTCAGATGACCCAAAAAAAGGCTGAACGGGATTAGCCCATTCGCAGAAATTACTATTATTATTACTGAATTTAGTATAAAGCACAATATTTTTACAATGCAGTTAACTGACGTCATACACGAACACGAGCTCGAATTACGCTAAAATATAAAAATGTACGAGTTTACTCGTACATAAACAACCAACAAAGTTCGCGACCATAAAAAAAATTGAGCGCAAATATAGGTAGAAAAAATGATTGGGCGAAGCTATTCGTGGCTGAAGGGTGCTCAGACGGGACGAGCCTCGGCTGGAATAATTTCTGATTTCAACTTGCACGAATCTAATAAGTTCTGTCTCGTACAGCTCTTTCGATTACTCTGAACAATTATATGTAACATTTTTTGTTTCTTTGATGGCATTGCTAGTTAATATTTTGCTTGTAGTTTTCTTCCCTCCAAAACATCCGAATAGTAGTAACTATTAAAAATTAGTGTGCCGATTCAGCCCTCGCTATCAAGTTTCCATTTGGTGATAAATGGTAATAGAAACAGATTTTTATATTTAATAGAGATTACGTGTAATCGTATAATACTTCCTGCTATGTCGTTCACTCTAGTTCTTCTGCGGATATCCTTATTTCTAAGTTTACCACGCAGAGAAACCCCGAGAATAGCCATTTAACTGATGCTATAATCTATATCGTGAAAGAAATTACGCAGAAATATGTGGATTAAAATGTGAAGTATGGAATTTGACAGTAAATATTCAATTTGGTGAAGACTATGGCACCGCGGCTAGCGGACTTCTGTCGTCAGAAGAAGTCTTCCTAAACCATAATCTAAAACAGAGGCCATAAAGAAACCACGTTTTGATATAGTATGTGATGACATAGGCGAGACATGGACGTTACAGATGATCTTTGTTTTGTTCATGTTCATTTTATTAACTATCTCTCTGCCATTAGGATAATATCCTCTGCAAATCAAAGGTGAGTGAAGTAGTTGCCATTGAGCACTGGGTGTACTCAGTTGGATTCATATCAGCCACCAAATTCCATCATCGAAAGTCGCGACAAAACACACGATACTATCCTTACCATCAGGATACTACCATCGTGCGAATTACCAGAAGTTTTCTTCTTGGCACGACTATCTTGTGGAAACAGCTACCAGCAATTTTTCCAGACCTAAACGACTTTTTTAAAAGGCTCGCGACGCACCTGCAATTCCCCTGGTATTGTAGTTGTTCATGAGCTGCGGTAGTCACTTATCATCAGGTCCCGCCTCTTGTATAAAAAGAAAATAGTTTAGGCCCGAGACTATTAATAAACATTTTGAAATAATATGGTTTTAGTTCAATTTACCATTGGTTCAATAAATATCTTTGACTGAGAAGAACTAGTCAAAATTCCAAGGGGCCTATTTTAAAAGAAAGAGATTACAATTATGTACTGTTGTATACCTTAGCAAGTCAACAAATCTAATAAGGAATAGCTTGGTAGCGATCACCTCATTACATATTATTGTCACCATGGATTTAATAGGAGTTTTCTTCTTCGCATGACTTTTTTGTGGAATCTGCTACCACCGGCGAATTTTCCGGACCGCGAAGCTGGCAACACATTTGCGATTCCCCTAGTGTTGCAGTTGACACTTCCCATGAGGTGAACTACATGCTCGCTTTCCCTCTCTTTTATAACGAATATACGATCTTTTCTTTTCGAGATGTCATCCTAAAAATAACATAATACACACTAGAATAACAAGACAATATTTTTCTAGTATAAAAGGAAACTGCGAAACAAAAAACTAGAGCAGTTTTTCTTATGACGATAAACAGGTAGAACGTGGCACTCGAGCGAATCGACATAACAAAACTGGGAAAGAACAAATTTTCTTCACTTCCAAAGTTTTAGCATAAGTTCCCTCATGATTCTGTAATAGACTGTTATTTTCTTTTGGACTTTTTTCTTCTGATTTTTATTCATACTCTTGAAGGTAAAATTTATTGAAGACCTATATATGCGTCAAATTCTCTGTAACCCTCTCACACAAAAAGAAGTATTTGCAATAATCGTCACACTTAGTGGACTAACGACCGCCAATTATTTGTACCAGAAGACCCTTGAAGACGTTTGTCATAAATGAGAGATTGTTATAACGTCATCAATGAAAGATCAAAATAGCCGCCTGAATTACCGCCCTATAAGAAAGATTCATGATAAAATAAGTTATAATGAATATAAACCATAATATATTTTCATCATCAAAATTATCATCATTACAACCCATCACAATCAGAAGTACGAAGTCTGTCATAATTAGAATTAATATAATTAGAATTAATATAATAATTAGAACAAAAATAATTTCCCTTTCCATAGCGACTTTTAACTAAGATGCATAATGCTTTTTTAAAGAATAACAATGACAAACGAGCACACAGTCCACCTGATGGCAAGTGAATGCTGTGGAACATATCTACATTTATACTCAATTAGGAACTAAAATGCAGATGCGTTGTCACCCCAAGAACTGAGATGAAATTTTTCCAGTAAAAAGGATCTCTGGATTTCTGGTCATTCATCATACGAAACATAGCAGCATTAGGCTGCTATTTTACGCTGGTATTCTGTGAGAGCGCGTCCCTTTCCCGGGCGAGCCCATCAATTCGTGCTACTACCATAATTTAACTGCAGCGTGGCTCTGCCGCGTGTGTTCGTTATAAGAATATTTTTTTCTATTATTTGTTAAGTATATTAAACATTAAATTTACAAACATTTTTACAAATAATTCGATGTAAAATCAAAATATTTTTAAGAAGTGATTTACGAAATGTTGGTTATATTTGAATTGTTGTCATAACTGTGCTATAGAATTATTTTCAATTGTTTGATCAAACAAGGTCACTTGGAAATAACGCCGAAACATTTACGCCATCTAGCATCGCTGTAAACAAGTGTGTGAATATATTTCGTTCCAAAAACAAATTGTTATGCGAGTGGGTTGAGAGGGACACGAAAATAAGTGCCACCATTGAAGCAACGCGAAGTGTCATTAATATGCCAAGGAATGAGACGGGAGAGCAAGAGGACAAAAATATTTTTATGTTCAGATTAATTTAATTAAGAAAAATGCATTGTGGTATTAGTATCAACGGCACGTAATATTAATTAATTTTAAACAAGAATGCTTATACGTGGAGACATTTTTTATTTGCACATACGTTTTGTACGTGGTAGACATTTTTCTTAGACATTCAATAGTTTATTGTTAGTGAGCCCATCATTAAAATACTAATTCGTCATACGAACCAAGTAATTCAGGTCGAACATGCAATCTGATCATTTCGGGTTTCTGTATTCTGTTATCTGAGAGGCCCGCTCGGTTGTTTCGGTCGTCAGTCGCGGGTGTAGGTCATTTAGTTTTGATCGAATACTAGCAAATACTTTATATATTTATTACATGTATTGTTCTGTATTTTAACCTGTGTGTAAATTGCTACCTATTTTCAATGAAAAGTACTATTTAATTAATGAAAATGTTTTGTATCTTTATATATATGCGCCACGATATATAATTTAGTGGTGCATGTGATTATCTGAAGCTAACATATGAACGTTTTCGCCACAAAGTATAGTTTGGTCTAAGGGACTGTCACAACGGAATAAGTAGAAAAAGTTTATTCGCTTAATACTATTAAATTTACAATTCACACAGACTGTCAGTTACAGGTCACAGGTTAAAAAGGTTGTATCAATCGTTTGTTCCCAATCGTTCATAAATGTGATTGCAATCATAAATACTTTAACACGACTCAACTCAAATCACCGAATTGTTCACGATTGACACATGTCTAGTACGTGATAGAGACACGCTGCAGCGTACTTGACCACAATCCCACCAACTTACCACCAGCTAATTAATGATGAAGTCGCAGATGTTATATAACATTGTTTCAACGTGAAAAATGACGATTCAGTCTTACTACCTTCGAGGTACATTCACCGGATAATAATACCTAGATTGCAATCGGATGGAAAGACAGACGCTGACAAATTATTCCACTCTTTGCCATATGCATTCCGAAAGACGAAGCAAACTTTTTTTGATTTGAATGCGTGGAATATCCATAACAAATATGTGAGAGCATTGTGACCGCCAGATAAGACACAAGGTAGACAAAGGGTTTTACGTAATTTGTCTCGCCATAGGAAACACGGCAGCATGTTATGCTGCTATTTCACGGTAGTATTCGGGGCGTGAAAGTCACGTAACTCGCAAAAGGGACTAAGCTTTTGCAGTAACTTTTAGAGTACGCGTGAATGGTTAGATCCTTACTGGCGAAAATTAAATTGTTGATTGCAATTTTTTATGCTGACGTGTTCGGCGGTGAAGGAAAATATCGTAAGGAAACCTGCATGTCCCAGGAATAAAGTGAAGTAGTATTAATAATGTCCTCCAGACCGTTCTACATCGTTCCTCGATTCTGAATCAATATGCAGATGTGTTGTCATCCCAGAGGGCTAAGATGGAATGCCTCATTTCCAGTAAAAAGGGTCTCTGGTTCTCAGTACTCACCATTCAAAATACAACGGCATTAAGCTGCTACTTCACGCTGGTATTCTTGCATTGTTGCTACCACCGTAATAAATATATAGCGTATCTCTACCACCTATTACCAGATTCGACTTACCCCATGTCTTACCTGATCGTCATTCTATTTTATATGGGCTCCACAATCCACTTAACCGTAAGCGGCTGCCACTAGAAAATCTTTCTACAGGAAAAAACGGCTTTCGAAGATATTATTCCTCGCCGGGAGCGACATCTGTAACTTCTGAGTGGCAGTACTCCTTTTGTGGAGTAATGTGTGTACTTCTGTATTGTGGTCTGAAGGGTACGAAGAGTCAGTATAATTCCAGGCTGTGAGGTATTCCATCTTCGTCCTTAGATGTGACAACGCATACGTAGCCATCTTTGTTTGAAGTATATTGCAAGTTACTCTTTATGACATCAGCTATCTGCCAGTGAAAGTCCCACTCAAATCGATCGGTTCGAACAGGTTTTTGCGTGTGTTTAGACAGACGTGTTAGAGTTTTATTAGAGTATAGATAGAAGAAGATTTTATGTTATGATGACAAAATCTTTAACACTAAAAACCATATAACTACGTTTTCTTTCTCTTTGATCCTTGATATTTAAATAATGTTTGTTTCAAAAAAAATTAAAGATTTTCTATTGTAAATCTCCCATTATCTTTTTTACAGTCTATACAGTCCGATCTTGATATAGAAACTTGATATTGCAGGTGTCCATGGACTGTAGTAGCCACTTAACATCAGACAAAGTTTTTTATGACAAGAGATAACAAAAAAATTCTGCCGGAGCTTGTAAGATCTTTTTTTCGTTTTCCATATTCAACTCAATTCCAAATAACTCGTCTCGGGTCAGGCCAAAATCACTTACTGGGGTTGTCTGGCAAGAATTTCTCGGTAGCAGCCTCCTGCACTTGATCCCTCTCCAGTCGTTACTGTTCACTGTCCCATCAGGCTATGAGAGTGAAGGAATAGAGAGTGCACGTACACTTAGGCACTATAATCCTGTCCTATAACATTTATATTTATAAATTGGGTCTAGAAGACATTATTATTACACACTAGACGAAATTGTCGTAATGGATTTTTTAAAATCACGATGAATGAAATCACTTAATAATCCAAGAAACTTTTAAAAATGAATATGTTGGATTCTTATTATAAAAAAGGTTACACTTTACGAGGGTTCTTCGTAATTCATTTATTCAGAGTTTGGGACATCGAGCGTCCCCTACATGAACATAAAAATCGTGAATTACCCGGGCCCGTAATAACAGCTACATTTATGTCGCGCCAAGAAACTTTATGATATTTTATACATTTAGAAAAAGATATAAGCCGAACAGACTAAAATGGCGAAATAATGGGAGCAATACGCGTTACGCAATCGTAAATAACAATAAGTAAAGAGCCTTAGTGTACAATTTTACAAGTGTTTATTTCTGTAGTATTAACGAGGATGTTCCCAGCAGGTCTGGAAAGGGCGAGATATGAGAGAAAGGGGAAATAGCGAGAGAGGGAGAGCGAGTGAAAAAGGGAGGCAGAAATATTAATAACAGTGACATACAATAAACCCTCTCTTAAATGACATAAATAAATTAAAACTCGACCTTAACACATTAAATATAGAGTCCACTGTGTCATGGAGGATACAGATTAGAATAGGTACTAGTTACTGCCTAACAGGTACGTGGTAAATGGTAAAATTCACTCCCATGTAAAACAAAAATACCTACGCTTTTTAAATAAATACTCCTCGCCACTGTCAGACAATACAAACATGCAAAAATATATTTCAGGCGCTAGACTTAGCGTTGTCATTACTTCGTACAGCGCGTGATATGCCGGCGGTGCTCAATGCAGAGTCAGCGTGCACTAGCGCTAGGGATGACTCATAGACACCTTCCCTCCCCCCACCAAACGGGTTCACGTTTTGTCGTTGCGGAGGGGCTCGCTTACTCATGCTGAACTGAAGTGTTAAGGGCCGGCCTGAGGTGCCGTTGGCGAGCCCACTTCGGATGTGTGCATCATGGCTCTTTCTCCTTACCCGCCGCCGCCAAAATTTTGTTGGTGGCGGAACCATAGACGATCTCTCCGCTGCTGGGAAGAAAGGCTGGTGCTTCGGAGGCCACAAAGGAAGGTGCAACTTGTGTTATGGTATGCCTTACCTGAGAAACACAAGGGGAAGTAGTTGTCCTCTACCAAAAAGGGTCTGCCATGGGGCGGCAGCACCAGTTACAGCAATTCGGAATGTAGGTGCGTACATTTCTTCAGATTACAATCTATTTACGTCAAACAGATATATTTTGCACTTGGCATATTTTAGTTAAAACATAAAATCTTAATATTGGAATATTAGTCCAATATTAGCTTTATGTGGTCAGTGATCACTTATCATTGCAAGGTCATTCAAGTGACTTCCTACTACACTTCTCCTCGACTAAGAGTTTATTCTTGGTAGCAGTTAATACCTTAATTGTTGTAAAAGGTACGGCAGTTAAATTTCTCAGTTTTTGTCACTCATTAGATAAAAGGTATTCATAGGAAAAAATAACCAAAACAAATCAAAAATCAAAACCAAAATCTTGTTCGAATAAACTAATATAAAATAAGCGTGACAAAGCAGCACACAGTCCACTGGATGTTAATTGGATGCTGTGGCTCATAAATATTTATCCTCGGATAAAAATTAAAATACAGGTGCGTTGTCACCCCTGAGGATCAATATGGAATTACTCGTTTCCAATAAGAGGGGTCTCTGGTTATCTACACTCAACACATGAAACACACTAGTATTAGGCAGCTATTTCCCCATCCCTGTAATAAAATAGGGCTTTTTGTTGATCTCAAACATTCTATTTTACCTTAAGGCAATGTATTATAATGAGTCCTTACTTATAAAACAGCTTTAATATCTCTGAATATAAGTAGAGTCAATTCGTATAGGACATCAAAGCGTTTCACACTGGACCATAACTTCGACGAATTATTATCCCCAAAAGTCATATTATTAAAGTGTCGCCGCAAAACTTTATGACATATGTCTTTTTAAATCTTTATTCGTTGTATTACTTTTTTGTCGGGAGTGGCAGCGTGAGATAATTCACAACACCGTGATGTGGTGTAATGAACTATCTCGGACGATTCTCGTGACTGTCGGAATAGGCGAAAGAGTTGAAATAAAATAGAATATGGGCAGCAGCATCTTCGCTATAACATATCCGAAATAAAAAGCTACTGTGGTTAACACGTCTGCTGAAAGCTGTATCAAAATAAAAACGGTTATTAGTACGTTACAGAATACATAATTGATAATAGCCCTGGGAATGAGGTGACCGCCACCGTGCCATTTTTATATGTTTTATATTTAATTTTAAAACATAGAATTTATTTTTTTTAAAAATGGAGTCCGAACGGGACTCTGACTGTATGTGCGGAATCTTACTGGTTTACTTAAGGACAGAGGATGTTTCCGAATCATTCATTGACAAAACCATAAATTACTTAGTTGAATAAATTAATCTCTTCTTATCTATTCGCTTCTATTCTACTGCGCTCTATTCTATTATATTGCGTTATAATACATTTCATTCTACCATATTCTATTCTGTTCTGCTCAGTTTCGTTCCGTTTTGTGCTATTATATTCCTTTCTATACTATCCTATTCAATTCTATTTTGTTTTATTCCATACTTAATTCATGCCGTTTCGTTTAGTTCTATTATGTTCCACTCCGTTCCATCCCGTTCCACTTCATTCTAATCCCAATAAAATTTTGCAAATCCAGTCTCATCTCGAAAGTCCAATCTCTGGACCTTGAGTTCACAAAGTGATCATGTAGAAGACAAATTAATGAAGGTTGGTACTACTAGGTAAATATCATCAATACATCCCATAAAACTCCACTGTTGGACATATGTCTCTCTCATATATTGCTACTGGCATGCATTTTTATCATTGCAAGTTGTTATTAGAAAAGTGTAGCTGTGTAAGTGGTTGGTGTGGCCCATAGACTACATCTATCTTTGTTTGTGAATCAAAATGCAGAAGCGCTGTCAGCCGTGAGAAGGGTCCCCGGTTCCCTACACCTACCACACGAATTACAACAGCATTAAGCTGCTATTCTCATAGATTAGATAGAGAGCGTGGACTTTCCCCGGTCGAGCCGACCCATTCGTGCTACAACTATACATTTAATATAGCTGCAGCATGGGTATACCACGTTTAAAACCACTCTCTCGCCTCTCTGTTGCCTCTTTCGACACTCGCGGAATGATAAGTGGTAGTGGAATCTATTTTGCCAACACCAAATTATTATGAAAGCAAGACAAAAGATAACAGCAAATAAAAAAAAAAATATTAAATCAAATTAAGTCGAGAGAGTTTTATCATCATCAGACAGATGTGACTTCAAAGAAGCAGGCTAAAAGTTTTACGAGTGAAATTTATACTTTGAAAGGAGTTCCTTATCTTATAAAATAAAAGTCTTTTTAAAACTTCATGGAATACAATTTCCTCTCGCTTTCTAAATACTCAGTAAAATAAAACCTAGCAGTCACTGACAATGAGAAAAAATAATTTCTTCATCATTCATAATATTGAATTTACATAGACATCTACATCGATCCTCAATTAAGATTCGAAATTCAGAAGTTACCCCTGTTAGTCACCCTTGAGGACTAAGATGCCTCTTTTCCAGTAAAAAGTGTGTCTGGTTCTTTACACTCACCACACGAAACAGCAGCATTAAATTGCTATTAGGCGCTGGTCTTCTATGAGAGCGTGGTTCTACCCCGGTCGAGCCGTCTCATTCGTGCTACAACTATAATATAGCTGCGGCGTGGCTCTACCACGCGAAAAAATATGCTGTACTTGCCTATTGTGGAATTTAAGACAATAGTTTAGCCCATAAGCTACCATATCAGGATAGTAAAATATATAAGGCAAATATTTATTCAAGGCTTAAATAAAAATTAGTTAGGTACTTTAGATAATATTGAACAAGCCCGTCCCATCAATTTACCCCGCTACAAACATTAATTAAAATCTCTCGATAAAGTTAACTCTTCCGGCACCGTAGCGTTGCTACAGATTACTCGTAGCGTTGCTACAGATTACTCGTAGCGTTGCTACAGATTACTCGTAGCAGGATAATCTCTGAATCTATAGCAATTTATTAAAACTCAATAAGCCTTCATTATACGTTCGCTAAAAGTTTTGTAAATTTAGACACATTCTAAGTCCTTATCCACCTTTTATTTTAAGAGGGCGTAAGAGGCCATAGGCAATTTTTCTTGTAATATAGCTGAATAAAGTGACCGCCACGTTGCAAACTCTTCTTTCTGGACAGATTGCATTTAAAACCAATGTTTTTGACTATTATCGTATGTTCATCGTCAGGACTCTAGAAAATTGTCAGCATTTTGAAGACTTGTTATTACACTTATTTTTAGGTTTGATGTCTGAAAACCTGTTTCTGCGAAAAGTTTGTTGATAGAATTCAAAAATTGGTGTCATTTTCACTCCTGTTTAATTCACTATGTTGCCTCTTAAGACACCAACGTGATGCCCCATATCATAGTGGATATTCTTACACCGCCACTAAACTCTTCTAGCTATAATATATTTACTGCGGCAATACATGATGGTGTGGATGGTAACACTCATTTTGTATTGTGGTGTGCAATGGGCCAATATGGCACCTAAAGTTAATCCGAAGAAATCACCTGATTTAGATCTTTCTTTAGATCCATAATAGGGGATAAATCTAAGTATGTATGAATGGGCCACATCATTAACATACTATCAGATGGACTGTGTCCTAGATTATCACTCTTACCATTAAGAAACACTAATTTAACTTTAAAACACAGCTTCAACTTAAAGAGGCTGTTTCAATCTTAAAGAGAGTGACCTATATACTTAGTAGACCTCTTTATTGTTCTAGTTTCGTAGAATCCAACTAAAAAAACTATAGCATGAACATGGTCAACGAAAAAGTTTGAAGAATGAAATAAAATATCAAAACATAATATATTGTAAGAAACTATTCCACTTCTGATATAAGATATTATTCTCAGAATTATTTAAATATTAGAATACTACTCGGTAACAAACCTTACTTTCTATAAGGACCCAATTACATGATAACACCAAGATATGCAAAGCAACAGCATCACTATCCTTCTTAATGTAACAGGGCAACCTCTCAGCAACACGATCTTCCTTACCTACACTAGAAGTATACCCCACCGGGCATAGTAACGACAGTGAGACTCGTAGAATTACCAACTGATGCCTCCCAGTCGCCTGCGCGATACATTATACTGCTAGAACAAGTGGGAGATTAACATTATACCTTCATTTAATCGTATTTCATTTTATTTTTTTACCCTTATTCCCGACAATACAATCTTACACTTCTGACGATGGAGTAGGCAGCGATAACGGGCTTCCATTTGGTAGAATCCTGACACACCTCTCTCACTTCATTCACATCTACGCATACCGTGGTTACGTGCCTTTTTGTCATTTTCTAATTTCCCAAAATAGTGTGAAGGGCACCACATACTCTATTTTCTTCATTCACTCTTCATACCTTATCCTTGCAATGTCTATCGTTCTCGCTAAACTCACACTCCAAATACATACTCATCCATAGGGATGAGTATGTATTGCTTGTTCTCATAATTACGTGAATACTAAACATTAAACTTAATTTTACTTAAATATAGTAAATTTTAGGCATTGTGCTATTTCACAAAAAGTTCCATTTGCAATAACTTCTAAGCTGTTTGTTTGCTTCGTGTAAAGATGTAATAGAACAATAATGGAGAAAATTCCATTCCGCAAAGTTTTTACTCGAGAAGACTTTTAGCTTGCGAACAACTTTAGCCACCGTAACTTCTCGTTTACTTTCGTTTGATATCCCGTCTGTCAAATTATGATAAATTTACTTATTTACATTAAAGTTGCATTAATTATCAAAATTATGCAACATGATGCTTTTCTTTAAGACTTTTTAAGCATAGATCAATCAAAATATTATGTTAGAGTAGATGCATGTGTAAGAGCTACGCCGCATATATATTATGGTTGTAGCACGAATGGATTGGCTTGACAGGGAAAGGACCTCATTCTCACACTATACTAGCATGAAATTACAGGTTTATGTTTATATACTGGGAACGTGGCATTCCATCACAGTCCTCAGGGGTGACAACGCATTTCCATTTGGATTCTCAACAAAGGATAGATGTACATATCTATGGCTCACGTTATCCACTTACTGTCAGGTGAACTCTGTGCGCGTTTGTCGCCCTTATTCTATAAATAAATATGGTTTCAAGTAGGAATATATATTGATTTCAAGTACGATCGGGATGTTTTAAGTTCCTCACTAAGCCGTAACGATGACATCTGCAATAGAACGAGGGGAACAGTCATAGCCCACTGACAATCAGTAAGTTGAAGTGGCAATGGGACGATCAAAATGGCTATTGAAATGATAAATGATTGGATAGAAAGATTCTGCAGTATAGGGCGACTCCCCACTAGATGGAGTGAGGACGAGTTATAAAATGCAGGAATTCGATGGACACATGTGGCTGGCTCAGGGTCGTGTTTGAATGGTCTTCTTTGTGTGTGAATGAATTCTATTCTGTTATAATTATGCTATTTTGGCAGTCATTTCTCCTAATCGTCACACGAAACTCATTTCACTTTAAATGATTGTGGAACGAGTCTATTGCGACTCATCTGTCTCTTAAAAACGCAACATCTTCTCTCTTAATAACTTTGATGAGCAGGGAGTGGCCATATAAAACGTACCCTTTAGCCCTGGAAGCCTAGCGCGGTGGTTATGACGGGCGCGAAGTATCAACAAACCGTCGTTTGCGACCATAGTGTAGTAACTACGGCGGGCGCCTAGCGCGACGGGCATGGGTGAGATAGCGGGCGTAGTTTACAAACGTTTCTATCCGCGCGTTTTGGCCACACTACAGGCCTAGTTAGCAAGCAATCCAATGCGCGGGTGCGGCGTACCAAACCAGTTCGGTCTCATCACTCGACGTTAGCGTGTCTTCAATTTTTTAATAATTTTAGGTGATATTTTTCTCATGATATAATCAAATGTTGACACGGACATTCGAGTGTACTCAAAGAAATTTCTAGGATACAATCTCACTTCTTCATACATAGTAAAAATTCACCATTTATTTCTCTGTTTTATTTACATATTGCAAACCTTCCGTTCAACTCCCATCTCAGGATAGAAATGTCTAGTAAATATACTAAATCCTTGCCTATGGTTTGCAAAACCTGAAATACGGTCTAAGCACACCAACAGCTCACTCGTCACTGTGGCCACAGCACGCGCCCACCGTCACGCCCGCAACAGGCCCAAGTCGTCGCGCATTAACTGTGGACGCACACTTACTAACGAACATATGTACGTAGATATATGGGTGTGAAAGAAGCAAGAGAGGCGAGTCATGGTCGTACCAAATGGAAGTCTGAAGTCTCTGCCTACTCCTCTGAGTGACAGGCATACAGAAACACAAAGTGTTTATGTATTATTGGAAAAGGGCTCTCAAACCACCACATGTTGTATACCTCATGTAGTTTTGAACATATTATTTAAATAATACTCTATTTCTTCTGTAGAGCTAAAAATCTGCATGAATATTCTTGTAATATAAATATAATGGTAAAGAGAACGGTAGGTTGACTGTCTTTATTCTTGCGGCGGCAGTAAAGTAGCGCGGAAAGTCATTAATCCACGGAAAACGAGGCGGGCACAAAGGAGCGTCAAGCGTTTTTGCTCGCAGCCAAATAGCGTTATAAAATTACGTTGTTGAGTGAGAGTGAAATTCCTACAATTTCAAATTAGACTAACAGAAATTATAGTACTGATAGTGTTCGTAATAGAAATATACACACTTAAAATATCTATATATTATACATGCAATTTAAAAAAGTAAGAGTATCTGAAAGATGAAAACCGGCCGTCGTGGCCGAAATTCAATCTGGGAGACTTAAAATTGAAATATTTACACACTAAAAATAGATCTAGATTTTATACGTGGTAGATCTACTACAGCTACATTAATAATATAGTTGTAGCACGAATGGGTCGGCTCGACTGGGGCAGGACCATGCTCTCACAGAATTCTAACGTAAAATACCAGCATAATGTGATTGGTTTGGTGAGTGTAGAAAACCGGAGAGCCTTTTACTGGAAAAGAGGTATTCAATTTTAGTCCTCACGGCTGACACCGCATCTGTATTTTATTAGCTAAATTTTAAAAACCACTAATTTGGCTTCAGAACCCTTTACTTAGTCCCCTGAACTTGTTTTTCAAGAAAAGATTATATGATATATATATATATATATATATATATATATATATATATATATATATATATGTACATGTATATATATGTGTATAAGTGTATATATGTATAAACTAATATGTTTATATTATAATACATATTTTAATAATATGTGTAAATAAATTATTTTTTTCTCTTTTGGCTCCACCCATAGCTCTCACTACACTACTAAAGGTTAGCTGGCAGAGAATGCCTTTTCGGCATTAAGTTCGTATTTGTACCATTTTTTTGAGTGTAATAAAGAATTTTCTCTAGTTTACGTGGGGATAATGAAAATTAATCATATAACGGGAAAGGCCCATGTTCAGTAGCGGATTTTTAGAGGCCGAAAAAAATACAAATGTTATTAAGTTATCATTTTTACCTTGCTTCAAACCCTGTTCAAATAATGCCTTGGAATTGAATGAACATAACTTATATTAATATTTAGACTTAAGAGATTGATAACGGAGTAAGCTTTTGTACGATCTCAGTTTATAAAGGAATAAAATAGAATAGCATATTCTTTTGTTCAATATAGATTATAAATAATATTGAAAGCCGCTTTTTACTTTTACCATTGATTTGGAATAAATCTCTGTTCTGGAAAACCACGTTTTTCTACATAGCAGAACTAAGTTTTAGATTTTTATGGCTGCAGCACGAATGAGTCGGCTCGATCAGGGAAGCACCACGCTCTCACAGAATATTGTGTAAAAGAGCAGCTTAATGCTGCTATGTGTAGAGAACCGAAACCTTTTACGAGGCATTTCGCCTTAGTCGTGAGCGGTGAGAACGGTTCTACATTTCGAAATTGATTCTATGATAGATGTAGTAGTAGAATACCATCAAATGAAATGTGTTACCATTACTTTAAAAATTAAAAATAAAAACAATCAGCAAGAAAACCACCGGGACATCTTTGTTTTCTAAGGTTTATCGGTATACCATGAGGTTATGTAGGGACGACGTAAGAATATTCACTAACGCATTTCGTCCCATATGCGTCGCAGGAGGTTACTGACTACTTTATTGTTTTATTCCAGTGAATACCAGAAATATCGAGGTAGCAGTTATTTAAGCTGACCTGTGGTAAATACTGACCCATGTCTTTTTTATGGGCGTACCCACGACCCTGCACCCCATTAGGCTACCGTCGCTTTCGTCCGCAATGTCTGGTACAGCGATTGTCAATTTGCCCGCCAAGAGCAAATCCTCCATAAAACAGTGAATGTGTATGTCAACAATAAGTAGTATAACTAATGTATTTAACTATTCATAGCACTTGCCCTTGATATTATAACACATAGATCTATATATAAAATAAAAATGAAACGTCGGTCTGTAATATTGAAACAACTGTATATTATTAAACTCAGGGGGCTAGTTAAGATGCTATTGGGATAATAATAACCATAATTTTTTTCGTCTTGTCTGTCTGTGGCTAATTTTTGGACTGACTGAACCGATTGTAACAAAACTTCACGAAAAGAAGGTGAGCAATACTTAGGATCTAGACTATATTTTATTTGAAAAAAAAAATAGAGAATGTGTTTAAAATAAAAAGGGAAATTGATTAAATAAATGGTCTTCGATGATTATCTTAAAACTTAATAACACCATCCACCATATACATACGTAGAAGAAGACTTACTTTATTCGTGCAAACTCGAAAGTGGGATTCCGTCGATCCTTTCAGGACTTGTGATTATTCTGATATAAATGAAAAGGGCACGCAGTCATTCAAAGTGTTGATTGTATAATGATAATTTGAAACTAGAGTAGTTTTACAATGACTTAATTGTTTTTAAATTTAAACTTTTATGCATAAAAATTATACACATGATCTCCCGGTAAACATAAGGCTTAACAGAGATAAACATATTGAAGAAAGAAACTAGAGAAAAAGGAAAAACAGTTAATTTCATTAAGTTGTTTCTGATTTTTAAAAAATATAATTTTATTTTACTGCAGATTAACGGACACCATCGATAATTTTTTATTTGATTTTTTTTATAATAATACGTATAAATAGGAGAGACTGCTAGGCACTAGATTTACTTGCATGCTTCGGACTTTGCCAGGTGGAATATTAAAATGTCTCAATGTTAGTAATTTCATTAATTACTCGTAAACTGACCCGGTTTCGCCTCTGTAGGATATATTAATGTGGCGTTATTTAGATTAGATACAATCAAAGGCCATTTATTTTATAAATTGTACGTGTTATTTAAAAAAAATCTTCAAGATTTTCGGATAAAAGATAGTCCAGATCTCTCATGAAATAGCTTTTTATCTGTTCGTAACGTTTCATCACAACCAGTTTAACCATTCCTAAGATTAACCTGAACAGACGGACAAAAATGGCATGCAAGTAACCCACCTTGTAGCTTATTCGAAGCCAATTATTACAATATTACAATTCAATTTTAATTATATGTATCGATATAACTAACATTAGAATCATTTGTAATTGTGTGTAACATGTACTTATGAAGAAATAAAAAGAAAGATTTTTTGGATTTTAGATTTAATTATTAAAAATTTACTCAACTCTTAAACTATATGGGTAAGTATGCAAATATGTTATGCAATGCAATGCAAGAGCAATTGGTGTTGAAGAGTACCACTCAAGTACTGAGACTGTAGCATGCATATAAATCACTGTTGACCTTAACGCATTGTTAATTGTACTACTAACACTATTATTGGGGCATATATACAGTGTTCCCATCTGGTTGGTTTGTATAAATATATAAAAGAAAATAATAAATATACCTTAAACGCAGTAAAAGTAATAAAGAATAAATACATAAATATATAAAAACCCAACTAAGTGGAAGCCCTAGGTAGGGGATAGTAAATGGCTGAGCGTTATGGAGAAAGGGAAAGAAGGAACACTGCCAAATGCATTTGAGCACAGAGATATCCGTCACGGAGTCCCAGCCGTCTCAGATGACCAAAGGGCTGAACAGGATTAGCCCATTCGCAGAAATTACTAAGTATTATTTTTACTGAATTTAGTATAAAACACAATATTTTTACGATGCAGTTAACTACTGACGTCATAAATGAGCACGAGATTGAATTACGCTTAAATATAAAAATGTACGAGCTTACTCGTACCTAAACAACCAACAAAGTTCGCAATCATAAAAAAAATTGAGCGCAAATATAGGTAGAAAAAATGATTGGGCGAAGCTATTCGTGGCTGAAGGGTGCTCAGACGAGACGAGCCTCGGCTGGAATAATTTCCGATTTCAACTTGCACGAATCTAATAAGTTCTGTCTCGTACAGCTCTTTTGATTACTCTGAACAATTATATGTAACATTTTTTGTTTCTTTGATGGCATTGCTAGTTAATATTTTGCTTGTCGTTTTCTTCCCTCCAAAACATCCGAATAGTAGTAATTATTAAAAATTAGTGTGCCGATTCAGCCCTCGCTATCAAGTTTCCATTTGGTGATTAATGGTAATAAAAACAGATTTTTATATTTATTATACATTACGTGTAATCGTATAATACTTCCTGCTATGTCATTCACTCTAGTTCTTCTGCGGATATCCTCATTTCTAAGTTTACCACGCAGTGAAACCCCGAGCATTACCATTTAACTGATGCTATAGTCTATATCGTGAAAAAAATTACGCAGAAATATGTGGACTAAAATGTAAAGTATGGAATTTGACAGTAAATATCCAATTTGGTGAAGACTATGCCACCGCGGCTAGCGGACTTCTGTCGTCAGAAGAAGTCTTCATAAACCATAATCTACAACTGAGGCCATAAAGAAACCACGTTTTGATATAATATGTGATGAGACAGGTGACACGTGGACGTTACAGTTGATCTTTGTTTTGTTCATGTTCATTTTATTAACTATCCTCCAGCGATTCTGCCATTAGGGTTATATCCTCTGCAAATCAAAGGTGAGTGAAGTAGTTGCCATTGAGCACTGCGTGTACTCAGTTGGATTCATACCAGCCACCAAATTTCATCATCGAAAGTCGCGACAAAACACACGATACTTTCCTTACCATCAGGATACCACGACCGTGCGATTTACCAGAAGTTTTCTTCTTGGTACGACTATTTTATGGAAACAGCAATTATTCCAGACCTAAACGACTTTTTTGAAAAGGCTAGCGACGCACCTGCAATTCCCCTGATATTGTAGTTGTTCATGAGCTGCGGTAGTCACTTATCATCAGGTGAGCCGCATGCTCGTTTCTCCCATCTTATATAAAAAGAAAATAGCTTAAGCCCGAGACTATAAATAAACTATTTGCAATAAGACGGTTTAATTTACTTACCATTGGTTCGAATAATATCTTTGCCTGCGAAGAACCAGTAATAACTCCAAGAGGACTATTTTAAAAGAAAGAGTTTACAATTATGTACTGTTGTGTACTTAAGCAAGTCAACAAATCAAATAATGAATAACTTGGTAGTGATCACCTCATTCCATGTTATTGTCGCCACGGATTTAATAGGAGTTTTCTTCCTCGCATGATTTATTTGTGGAATCTGCTACCTTTATTTTTCTAGACCGATACGACTTAAGAACCTTCAAGAAACGAGGTCTAAAAAGCTGGCAACGTATCTGCAATTCACCTAGTGTTGCAGTTGACACTTACGATGAGGTGATCTACATGCTCGTTTTCCCCCTTTTCTGTAACGAATATACAATCCTATCATTTCGAGATATCATCCTCATATTATCATAATACACACTAGAAAAACAAGAAAATATTTTTCTAGCATAAAAAGTAAACAGCGAAACAAAACGCCAGAGCAGTTTTTATTATGACGATAAACAGGTAGAACGTGGCACTCGAGCGAATCGACATAACAAAACTGGAAAAGAACAAATTTTCTTCACGTCCAAAGTTTTAGCATAAGTTCCCTCATGATTCTGTAATAGACTGTCATTTTCTTTTGGACTTTTTTCTTCTGATTTTTTTTCATACTCTTGAAGGTAAAAATTATTGAATTCCTATATATGCGTCAAATTCTCTGTAAGCCTCTCACACAGAAATAAGTATTTGTAATAAGCGCCACACTTAGTGGACTAACGACCGCCAATTATTTGTACCAGAAGACCCTTGAAGACGTTTGTCGTAAATGAGGGATTGTTATAACGTCATCAATGAAAGATCAAAAGAGCAGCCTGAATTGCCCTATAAGAAAGCTACAGGATAAAATAAATTATAATAAATATAAACCGTAAAATATATTTTCATTATCAAAATTATCACCATTACAACCCATCGCAATCAGAAGTCTATCATAATTAGAATTAATATAATTAGAATTAATATAATAATTAGAATTAAAATAATTTCCCTTTCCATAGCTCGCCGAGTGACTTTTAACTAAGATGCATAATGCTTTTTTAAAGAATAACAATGACAAACGAGCACACAGTCCACCTGATGGTAAGTGGATGCTGTGGACTATATCTACATTTATACTCAATTAGGAACTAAAATGCAGATGCGTTGTCACCCCTAAGAACTAAGATGGAATTTTTCCAGTAAAAAGGATCTCTGGATTTCTACATTCATCATACGAAACACAGCAGCATTAAGCTGCTATTTTACGCTGGTATTCTTTGAGAGCGCGTCCCTTTCCCGGGCGAGCCCATCAATTCGTGCTACTACCATAATTTAACTGCAGCGTGGCTCTACTACGTGTGTTCGTTATAAGAATATTTTTTTCTATTATTTGTTAAGTATATTAAACATTTAATTTACAAACATTTTTACAAATAATTCAATGTAAAATCAAAATATTTTTAAGAAGTGATTTACGAATTGTTGGTTATATTTGAATTGTTGTCATAACTGTACAATAGAATTATTTTCAACTAGCTGTGCCCGCGGCGTAGCTCGCGAATATAGGTTTTACTTAAAGAATTTGACGTTTAGGGTAAGAGAATATTAACCGATTTATATCATTACTCTATGAATAAGTGGTAACAAAATAAATCGATATTCTCAAAGTTCTAAGTCGTTTATGATAGAGCTTCTGTGTAAACGACGATAGAAGTAGACTTAGCCGGGGCGTACAGAAAAAGGTTACGGGGACTACTAACGCGAGAAAAAGCAATATAGAGCTGGCCATGTGCAAAACAATCAGTACTGACGCGTAAAGTTTGACCTTGCGCTTTATTTACGATCGTCGCATAACACACGCTGAGTGGGAAACACACTTAAAATAGGGATGTTAGATGATCATCGATGTTAAAAATTAAAACTTCGATGTTTTAACATCGATGTTGACATATGTCAAACATCGAAACATCGACGTCAATGAACCCATAATCGATAATTGGGAACTTGCAAACAATGCGAACTCGCGAAATCAATATCAACTAAATCTTGCATCTGCTCTGAAGATTAAAAATTTTGAATAATTCAGAATTTCTGAACGCATCGTTAATCTAAAAAAATGTCAGTATGGTGAGTCAAACTTAATTGTCAAGTGTCTCCTGTAATGTCACAATGGTCACTGATTCGCTTTATTTTGTAGTGTCGTTGTCGGTTGTCGCATAATAACTATTCTACGTAAATTGATATTCAAGTTAATTGTTACTTTTTCCTTGCTGTGTATACCCACATAATTTTAAAACAATGTGTAACTATCTACACATATACAAAAACCATCGATAATGGTCAACATCGATGTTTTGAGTGGCCTAAACATCGAACATCGATGTTGAGCTGGCGATGCCAACATCGATGTTATTATCCCTATCTTAAAACTGAAGCCTGAGCCGTGGTAGCTCAGATGGTTAGCGCTCGCTGTAAGCTTCACAGTACTCGAGCAACCCGGGTTCGATCCCCGCCGGCACCAATGAAATTGTCAATTGCAATTTTAAGTGCTGATTTACCACGTGCTCGGCGGTGAAGGAAAAAATCGTGAGGAAACCTGCATGTTTGAGAAATAAAAAATAATATTTCGATGACATGTGAAGTTCGCCAACACGTATTGGGGCAGCGCGGTGGACATTTCCTTGCCCTAAAACCCTCTCAGAAATGAGAGGAGGCCTGTGCCCAGCAGTGGGACGTAAATAGGCTGCAACTTTACTTTACTTAAAACTGAAAAAAAAGTTATTTGGTATTAGAGTGATTCTGGCTATAAAACAATATCACCATCACGACATTTATTGCAATTTTGCTACTTTTAGTTTTAGTCGAGTTTTGTTGAATAATTAAATATTTCAATACCTCTGTATATATACCTTACAGGCTTGCAGCTTCGTCAGCCTAAGGGTATTAGTGTTCTGTGTTCGTCAGGCTCATGGACATAAATTATTACAGTGAGTCTCAATACGATTCACCTGCGAAAAACCTTAACACCGCAATTCAGAAAAGGTTGTAATTTGTACAACGCCATCTATTACGTTCTTTGTGAGAAAACATCCTTTTTTAATTTAAGGAAAACATATTTTTACTGTGTTTTAAGTACTATAATAGAACGATACGAAATATATTATAATAGAACGTTTTTTTTACACACGAATCTTTTTATTACTATTTTTGGGATTTTGTGGCGCCATTAAACAAATTCGAACCTACATTTCAAAATAATAATCATGACTTTCGATAGAATTAACCAATTTCAATAAAACAAAGATTAAATGAACTTGATAATACGCTTTATGATTTTCTTAAGGATTTCATTGAAAAAAAAAAGATGTTTACTCAAAACGTCATGCGTCCATAAACAAACAGACAGACCGTCAGATAGTACAATTCTAAAAATTATAAAAATGTACTTATTTAATGATTTACAGTCCCAATAATGATTTTAGTCGCAAATTAATATACTATACAATATTCAGAAACAGACATAACATGTTATTACCATTTTTATTATATGTATAGACTTAAGAGAGATGGCGCTGTTAACATCAATTCTAAAAATAAGAGATTAATTCACACGATTGATACAATAAAAAACATAAAAGAACTTATAAATCAGTGCCTGCATAGTAAGCAAAAAAGAAAGTTTGATCCTCGCCGAAAAATGAAATTGTTAATAGCTCTTAAAATTTGATTTACCACATAGAGTACTCGGCGGTAAAAAAATAAAAAATAAATGAGATTGTCAACACGCAGTAGGGCAGCGTGTCATTAATATAAAGGTTAGAAGCAAATATGAAACTCAACTACAGGAATAAATTTTAACCTGCCTTTTTGTATCACATTTATGCCACACCACCATCTATCGAAGAAATGGGTTAACTATTGTGCTTCAGATTTAGTTAATAAGGTTAATATATTTTTGTATAATATATTTAATACGTTCTTTAATACTTTTGTTTACTGCGTTTTAGATATACATAATTATATCATTATTTTACATAATTTAACTATGATTTATGATATGATATTAGTTTAAAATGCACTTGATGACTCAAACAAAGCCACCGTTGAGCAAATTCGTACCTATACTTCCCTACCCATACTTCAGAATATTTATCATAAGTTTTGATGGAATGAACTGATTTTAATGAAATAAAGACTAAATGTAACCCGAAGATACACTTTATAATTTCCTTAACAATTCTTATGATATAAATTAGTACTTTATACGTGATACGTTAACAAACAAACAGACAGACAGACAGACAGACAGACAGACAGAAAATTCTAAAAATGGTAGAAATGTATTTAATTACTTATTTTTAGTACCCCTCAATCACTTTTATTACAAAAATATAAAATGTACAGACATCTGCTATTTACAGTTTTATTATATGTATAGATTATTTGATCAAACAAGGTCACTTGGAAATAACGCCGAAACATTTACGCCATTAAGCATCGCTGTAAACAAGTGTGTGAATATATTTCGTTCCAAAAACAAATTGTTATGCGAGTGGGTTGAGAGGAACACGAAAATAAATGCCACCATTGAAGCAACGCGAAGTGTCATTAATATGCCAAGGAATGAGACTGGAGAGCATGAGGACCAAAATATTTTTATGTTCAGATTAATTTAATTAAGAAAAATGCTTTGTTGCATTAGTATCAACGGCATGTTTACTTAATTAATTTTAAACAAGAATGCTTATATGTGGAGACATTTTTAATTTGCACATACGTTTTTTACGTGGTAGACATTTTTCTTAGATGTTCAATAGTTTATTGTTGGTGAGCCCATCACTAAAATACTAATTCGTCATACGAACCAAGTAATTCAGGTCGAACATGCAATCTGATCATTTCGGGTTTCTGTATTCTGTTATCTGAGAGGCCCGCTCGGTTGTTTCGGTCGTCAGTCGCGGGTGTAGGTCATTTAGTTTTGATCGAATACTAGCAAATACTTTATATATTAATTACATGTAATGTTCTGAATTTTAACCTGTTTGTAAATTGCTACCTATTTTCAATGGTAAAGATTAATGAAAATGTTTTGTATCTTTATATATGTGCGCCACGATATATAATGTAGTGGTGCATGGAATGTGTGAAATCATGTGATTATCTGAAGCTAACATATGAACGTTTTCGCCACAAAGTATAGTTTTGTCTAAGTGACTGTCACAACTGAATTAAACAATAAGTAGAAAAGAGCTTATTCGCTTCATACTATTAAATTCACAATTCACACAGACTGTCAGTTACGGGTCACAGGTTAAACAGGTTAGATCAATCGTACGTACACTTCGGCACTATAATCCTGTCCTATAACATTTATATTTATAAATTGTGTCTAGATGACATTATTATTACACACGAAACGAAATTGTCGTAATGGATTTTTTTAAATCACGATGAATTAAATCACTTAATAATCTAAGAAACTTTCAAAATGAAAATGTTGGATTCTTATTATAAAAAAGGTTACACTTTACGAGGGTTCTTCGTAATTCATTTATTCAGAGTTTGGTACATCGAGCGTCCCCTACATGAACATAAAAATCGTGGATTACCCGGGCCCGTAATAACAGCTACATTTACGTCGCGCCAAGAAACTTTATGATATTTTATACATTTAGAAAAAGATATAAGCCGAACAGACAAAAATGGCGAAATAATGGGAGCAATACGCGTTACGCGATCGTAAATAATAATAAGTAAAGAGCCTTAGTGTACAATTTTACAAGTGTTTATTTCTGTAGTATTAAAGAGGATGTTGCCAGCAGGTCTGGAAAGGGCGAGATATGAGAGAAAGGGGAAATAGCGAGAGAGAGAGAGGGAGTGAGAGAGGGAGGTAGAAATATTAATAACAGTGACGTACAATAAACCTTCTCTTATATGACATAAATAAATTAAAACTCGACCTTAACACATTGAATGTAGAGTCCACTGTGTCATGGAGGATACAGATTAGAATAGGTAATAGTTACTGCCTAACAGGTACGTGGTAAATGGTAAAATTCACTCTCATGTAAAACAAAAATACCTACGCTTTTTTAAATAACTACTTCTCGCCACTGTCAGACAATACAAACATGCAAAAATATATTTAAGGCGCTAGACTTAGCGTTGTCATTACTTCGTACAGCGCGTGATATGCCGGCGGTGCTCAATGCAGAGTCAGCGTGCACTAGCGCTAGGGATGAATCATAGACACCTTCCCTCCCCCCGCCGAACGGGTTCACGTTTTGTCGTTGCGGAGGGGTTCGCTTACTAATGCTGAACTGAGGGGTGAAGGGCCGGCCTGAGGTGCCGTTGGTGAGCCCACTTCGGATGTGTGCAACATGGCTCTTTCTCGTTACCTGCCGCCGTCGAAATTTTGTTGGTGGCGGAGCCATAGACGATCTATCCGCTGCTGGGAAGAAAGGCTGGTGCTTCGGAGGCCACAAAGGAAAGTGCAACTTGTGTTATGGTACACCTTACCTGACAAACACAAGGGGAAGTAGTTGTCCGCTACCTAAAAGGGTCTGCCATGGGACGGCAGCACCAGTTACAGCAATTTGGAATTTAGGTGCGTACTTTTCTTCAGATTACAATCTATGTACGTCAAACAGGTATATTTTGCACTAGGCATATTTTAGTTAAAACATAAAATCCTAATATTGGAATATTAGTCCAATATTAGCTTTATGTGGTCAGTGATCACTTATCATTGCAAGGTCATTCAAGTGACTTCCTACTACGCTTCTCCTCGACTAAGAGTTTATTCTTGGTAGCAGTTAATACCTTAATTGTTGTTTTAGGTACGGCAGTTAAATTTCTCAGTTTTTGTCACTCATTAGGTAAAAGGTATTCATAGGAAAAAATAAGCCAAACAAATCAAAAATTACTCTTGTATAAATAAACTAATATAAAATAAGTGTGACAAACCAGCACACAGTCCACTGGATGTTAATTGGATGCTGTGGCTCATAAATATTTATCCTCGGATAAAAATTAAAATACAGGTGCGTTGTCACCCCTGAGGATCAATATGAAATTACTCGTTTCCAATAAGAGGGGTCTCTGGTTATCTACACTCAACACATGAAACAGAAGTATTAGGCAGCTATTTACCCATCCCTGTAATAAAATAGGGCTTTTTGTTGGTCTCTAACATTCTATTTTACCTTAAGGGGCTACTCCATGCGAACGACCTTGAGCATTTGGTGTGCCGCGCCGACTCGCTACAATATAATATCGCGTAAGAGATATCTAAGACACCACCTACTGTAAGAACGTAGTATTTTTTCAACATCAATAAACTATTTTATGGAAATACACACAGCGTACAACGATAAATGTATTTAATTTTTTTTATTCGGTATATTAGTTGCATTATATTAGAATTATGTATTCTCATATATTATCTAATTATGAAATTTTATAATTAATTATATATTAAAAATGAAGTATTGAAAATTGTGAGTTTAAATATACCTACTCACTATTGGTAAATAGATAGATGGCTCGCCTTTTGTACAAATATTTGGTGCAATAAAGAATAAATAAATAAATAGGATGTTTTGTAGATGTGTTTTTGATTATTGTTAATTTTTACGTGTTGTATTGAACACGTAAAAATTAACAATATTTTCAACACGTCACGTATTGAAAAGTAACATACCTACCTACAAATTTTTGAACTGAGCACCTTGTAACTTAGCCTGCTTATTACTTATGCTGGCAGACATTATCCTCGCCCCAATGATTGATGAGGATGAAAATCAATTTTATTTCTACATACGTAATTATATTTATTTATACATAAGGGTAACTTTAATAAAGGTAATACAAAAATCAACAAGAAGTATAAGGGTTCAATCTTTCAATTTCAATTGTAAAAAAACGTTACCCCCACACTAGGATTTTCTCCTGTGTCGTGGAGGCAGTTTACAAACATAAATTGCACAAGGACAAACATCCAGACCCGGAACAATTATTTGTAGGCCACACAAATACTTGTTCCGTGCGAGATTCGAACCCGCGGCCCCCAGCGCAACAACTGATTGCTAAGCCACTGCGCCACGGAGCCGTCGCCGGGTTATAGCTAAAGTCACCATACGTCCCGTTTTGAACGGGACTGTCCCTTTTCTCGGTCACCTGTCCCATTGTCCCCAAACAAAGCTCCGGGACACAAAATTGTCCCGTAACTCGTTGGATGGAAGTATTCAAAGTCAACAATCTTCAACATAATTTTTTTTAATCGAATATATTTTATGTCTACCTGGTACGAATGCTCCGGTAGAAAGAGTATTTTTTTATTTTGAATAAATTGTGGACGTCTGAAAGAAACACTTACGGTTCCAGAGTTCTAAAGGCGATGTTGTTAACAAAGATGACAATAAAAAAGCTTGAGCAGAATTTTATTCTTATTTAAAATCATCACCAACTTTATTAAAGCAAATTTAATCCA
The DNA here is from genome assembly GCA_963668995.1 of Parnassius mnemosyne. Taxonomy (NCBI): domain Eukaryota; kingdom Metazoa; phylum Arthropoda; class Insecta; order Lepidoptera; family Papilionidae; genus Parnassius; species Parnassius mnemosyne. Next base: position 1,366,913 of record CAVLGL010000137.1, on the reverse strand, counting down.
CTGACAAATGTAATTAATAATTAAAAAAAATAGGTTGCATTTAATAATTACCGTCTATACCGAATATAATTTTATAGTGAACACTAATTGTATAAAATTATAGTTTTTAGAGTATAAATAAACCCATGTCCTGTTTTGAGTTAAAAAATAAATGGTCAGTTTAGTCTTTTTAATTAAAATTAGTTTTAAAAATTTTTAGATAGTAAAAAGTAAGTATATTAGTACCTACTTAGATACTTTTTACCGAATTATAAGTATAGAACACCTTATGTACACAATTATTTTTTGAAAAAGAAGAAAATACAAGCAATAAATAATATACTATATTTTAGCAAAAAACTATAACTTAGTAATACTAATTATAACTTAGAACATAAATGAAAAACTCATAACTGACTTTTTGGCCCGACCCAGGATTCGAACCCGGGACCTCATGATCAGCAGTCGCACTACTACAACCACTAGACCAACGAGGCAGTACTATACCTAATAAGATATTGTGGTTGGGTGATAATATTGAATTAGCCTTTTATAGTGTAAATTATAATATTTGTCGAAATTTTAATTATGGATTCGAACCTTACATGCTAATGGAGCTTAATTTTTTTATTTGCATTAACTTCAAAGAAAATACACGCAAAAAGCTTCATCGCGCAGTAAAAAACACAACAAATATATGTATAAGTAATACGAAAAATTATACCCAAAACAAACAAATAATATTACCTATAAATAACCTAATAAGTAATAAAATTATAATATTATCGACTGGTAAGATGACGTTATCGTGTGCGCTGGCAGACGCTCTAACGACACGGGTTCCACGTGTAAGAGCTCAGGGCTCACTGACTCCAGCAAGCCCGTGGGCAGTAAACACGCCCAGATTTTAAAATAATTTCTTAATAAAATCAAATTTTGGTCTTTTGAAAAAAATTTTACTATAGAAATGATCATTAATAAATTGCCTATCCATTGGTGTAAATCGCAAAATAAAATAATAATTACTTTACGAGGAGATGCATGTTATCAATAATAATTTCACATTTATGTGGTTTCGTTGTAAGGAGATTATATTAATATTTATTCCTTTAAAAAAAATTGGATATAGCTTTTATGGAATCAAGATTATGTAGAAATATAATGTGTTTTTTATTTGTTGATATATCTTTTAAATAAAAAGTAGATAGCTCCTAAAAACCGCACAAATAACGACTAGCGCGACATTTCGCTCAACCTGCGCCTTAAGGCAATGAATTATAATGAGTCCTTACTTATAAAACAGCTTTAATATCTCTGAATATAAGTTTAGTCAATTCGTATAGGACATCAAAGCGTTTCACACTGGACCATAACTTCTACGAACTATTATCCCCAAAAATCATATTATTAAAGCGTCGCCGCGAAACTTTATGACATATATCTTTTTTAAGCTTTATTCGCTGTATTACTTTTTTGTCGGGAGTGTCAGCGTGAGATAATTTACAACACCGTGATGTGGTGTAGTGAATTATCTTGGATGATTCTCGTGACTGTCGGAATAGGCGAAAGAGTTTGAAATAAAATAGAATATGGGCAGCAGCATCTTCGCTATAACATATCTGAAATAAAAAAACTGCGGTGGTTAACACATTTGCTAAAAGCTGTATCAAAATAAAAACGGTTATTAGTACGTTACAGAATACATAAATGATAATAGCCCTGGGAATGAGGTGAACGCCACCATGCCATTTTTATGTTTTATATTTATTTAAAAAAATAGAATTTATTATTTTAAAAAAAGGGAGTTCAAACGGGACTCTTACTGTATGTGCGGAATCTTACTGGTTTTCTTAAGGACAGATGATATTTCCGAATCATTCATTGATAAAACCATAAATGACTTTAACTAAGTATCAAAATATATCTGTTACTAATATTGAATAAATTAATATCTTATAATCTATTCGCTTTTTATTCTGCTGTGCTCTATTCTATTTCATTCCGTTATAATACATTTCATTCTACCATATTCTATTCTGTTCTGCTCAGTTTCGTTCCGTTTTGTGCTATTCTATTCCTTTCATACCATCCTATTCAATTCTATTTTGTTTTATTCCATACTTAATTCATGCCGCTTCGTTCCGTTCTATTATGTTCCACTCCGTTCAATCTCGTTCCACTTCATTCTAATCTCAATAAAATTTTGCAAATCCAGTCTCACCTCGAAAGTCCAATCTCTGGACCTTGAGTTCACAAAGTGATCAAGTAGAAGACAAATTAATGAAGGTTGGTACTACTAGGTCAATATCATCAATACATGCCATAAAACTCCACTGTTGGACATATGTCTCTCTCATATATTGCTACTGGCATGCATTTTTATCATTGCAAGTTGTTATTAGAAAAGTGCAGCTGTGTAAGTGGTTGGTGTGGCCCATAGACTACATCCATCTTTGTTTGTGAAGCAAAATGCAGATGCGGTGTCAGCCGTGAGAACTAAGATGGAATGCCTCTTATGCAGTAAAAAGGGTCTCCGGTTCTCTACACCCACCACACGAATTACAACAGCATTAAGCTGCTATTCTCATAAATTAGATAGAGAGCGTGAACTTTCCCCGGTCGAGCCGACCCATTCGTGCTACAACTATACATTTTATATAGCTGCAGCATGGGTATACCACGTTTAAAACCACTCTCTCGCCTCTCTGTCGCTTCTTTCGACACTTGCGGAATGATAAGTGGTAGTGGAATCTATTTTGCCAAACAGAACTATTATGAAAGCAGGACAAAACTATACAGCAATTTAAAAAAAAAACATATTAAATCAAATTAAGTCGACGTAGTTTTATCATCATCAGACAGATGTGTCTTCAAAGAAGCGGGCTAAAAGTTTTACGAGTGAAATTCATACTTTGAAAGGAGTTCCTTATCTCATTAAATAAAAGTCTTTTTGAAACTTCATGGAATACAATTTCCTCTCGCTTTCTAAAAACTCAGTAAAATAAAACCTAGCAGTCACTGACAATGAGAAAAAATAATTTCTTCATCATTCATAATATTGAATTTACATAGACATCTACATCTATCCTCAATTAAGAATCGAAATTCAGAAGCCACCCCTGTTAGTCACCCTTGAGGACTAAGATTCCTCTTTTCCAGTAAGAAGTGTGTCTGGTTCTTTACACTCACCACACGAAACAGCAGCATTAAATTGCTATTAGGCGCTGGTCTTCTATGAGAGCGTGGTTCTCTCCCCGGTAAAAACCACGCGTAAAAAATTCTGTACTTGCCTATTGTGGAATTTGAGACAAGAGCTTGGCCCATAAGCTACCATAGCACGATAGTAAAATATATAAGGCAAATATTTATTCAATGCTTAAATAAAAATTAGTTAGGTACTTTAGATAATATTGAACAAGCCCGTCCCATCAAATTACCCCGCTACAAACATTAATTAAAATCTCCCGATAAAGTTAACTCTTCCGGCACCGTAGCGTTGCTACAGATTACTCGTAGCGTTGCTACAGATTACTCGTAGCAGGATAATCTCTGAATCTATAGCAATTTATTAAAACTCAATAAGCCTTCATTATACGTTCGCTAAAAGTTTTGTAAATTTAGACACATTCTAAGTCCTTATCCACCTTTTATTTTAAGAGGGCGTAAGAGGCCATAGGCAATTTTTCTTGTAATGAATTTGTAATATAGCTGAATAAAGTGACCGCCACGTTGCAAACTCATCTTTCTGGACGGATTGCATATAAAACCAATGTTTTTAACTATTATCGTATGTTCATCGTCAGAACTGTAGAAAATTGTCAGCATTTTGAATACTTGTTATTACACTTATTTTTAGGTTTGATATCTGAAAAGCTGTTTCTGCGAAAAGTTTGTTGATAGAATTCAAAAATTGGTGTCATTTTCAGTCCTGTTTTATTTCCCTATGTCGCCTCTTACGACACCAACGGGATGCCCCGTATCATAGTGGATATTCTTACACCGCCACTACACGGTAATATTCTAGCTATAATATATTTACTGCGGCAATACATGATGGTGTGGATGGTATCACTCATTTTGTATTGTGGTGTGCAATGGGTAAATATGGCACCTAAAGTTAATCCGAAGAAATCACCTGATTTAGATCTTTCTTTAGATCCATAATAGGGGATAAATCTAAGTTTCTATGAATGGGCCACATCATTAACATACTATCAGATGGACTGTGTCCTAGATTATCACTCTTACCATTAAGAAACACTAATTTAACTTTAAAACACAGCTTCAACTTAAAGAGGCTGTTTCAATCTTAAAGAGAGTGACCTATATACTTAGTAGACCTCTTTATTGTTCTAGTTTCGTAGAATCCAACTAAAAAAACTATAGCATGAACATGGTCAACGAAAAAGTTTGAAGAATGAAATAAAATATCAAAACATAATATATTGTAAGAAACTATTCCACTTCTGATATAAGATATTATTCTCAGAATTATTTAAATATTAGAATACTACTCGGTAACAAACCTTACTTTCTATCAGGACCCAATTACATGATAACACCAAGATATGCAAAGCAACAGCATCACTATCCTTCTTAATGTAACAGGGCAACCTCTCAGCAACACGATCTTTCTTACCTACACTAGAAGTATACCCCACCGGGCATAGTAACGACAGTGAGACTCGTAGAATTACCAACTGATGCCTCCCAGTCGCCTGCGCGATACATTATACTGCTAGAACAAGTGGGAGATTAACATTATACCTTCATTTGTTCGTATTTCATTTTATTTTTTTACCCTTATTCCCGACAATACAATCTTACACTTCTGACGATGGAGTAGGCAGCGATAACGGGCTTCCATTTGGTAGAATCCTGACACACCTCTCTCACTTCATTCACATCTACGCATACCGTGGTTACGTGCCTTTTTGTCATTTTCTAATTTCCCAAAATAGTGTGAAGGGCACCACATACTCTATTTTCTTCATTCACCCTTCATACCTTATCCTTGCAATGTCTATCGTTCTCGCTAAACTCACACTCCAAATACATACTCATCCACGGGGATGAGTATGTATTGCTTGTTCTCATAGTTACGTGAATACTACACATTAAACTTAGTTTTACTTAAAGATAGTAAGTTTTAGGCATTGTGCTATTTCACAAAAAGTTCCATTTGCAATAACTTCTAAGCTGTTTGTTTCCTTCGTGTAAAGATGTAAAAAAACAATAATGGAGAAAATTCCATTCCGCAAAGTTTTTACTCGAGAAGACTTTTAGCTTGCGAACAAGTTTAGCCACCGTAACTTCTCGTTTACTTTCGTTTGATGTCCCGTCTGTCAAATTATGATAAATATACTTATTTACATAAAAGTTGTATTAAGTTATGCAACATGATGCTTTTCTTTAAGACTTTTTAAGCATAGATCAATCAAAATATTATGTTAGAGTAGATGCATGTGTAAGAGCTACGCTGCATATATATTATGGTTGTAGCACGAATGGATTGGCTCGACAGGGAAATTACCTCATTATCACACTATACTAGCATGAAATTACAGGTTTATGTTTATATACTGGGAACGAGGCATTCCATCAGAGTCCTCAGGGGTGACAACGCATTTGCATTTTGACTCTCAACAAAGGATAGATGTACATATCTATGGCTCCCATTATCCACTTACCGTCAGGTGGACTCTGTTTGCGTTTGTCGCCCTTATTCTATAAATAAATATGGTTTCAAGTCGGAATATATATATGGATTTCAAGTACGATGGGGATGTTTTAAGTTGTTCACTAAGCCGTAACGATGACATCTGCAATAGAACGAGGGGAACAGTCATAGCCCACTGACAATCAGTAAGTTGAAGTGGCAATGGGACGATCAAAATGGCTATTGAAATGATAAATGATTGGAGAGAAAGATTCTACAGTATAGGGCGGCTCCCCACTAGATGGATTGAGGACGAGTTATAAAATGCAGGAGATCGATGGATGTATCCATCGAACTCCTGCATTTTATAACTGGCTGGCGTGGCTGGCTCAGGTTCGTGTCTGAATGGTCTTGTTTGTGTGTGAATGAATTCTATTCTGTTATAATTATGCAATTTTTACAGCCATTTCTCCTGATCGTCGCAAGAAACTCATCTCAGTCAGATAAAGTGGGTACTATGATTGTCGAAGGAGTCTATTGCGACTCATCTTTCTTTTAAAAACGCAACATTTTCTCTCTCAATAATTTTAATGAGCAGGGAGTGGCCATATAAAACGTACCATTTAGCCCTGGTCTACAGTGCAAGCCTAGTGCGGTTGTGATGACGGGCGCGAAGTATCAAACATATAAACCGTCGTTGCGTCCATAGTGTAGTAACTACGGCGGGCGCCTAGCGCGACGGGCATGGGCGAGATAGCGCGCGTAGTTTTCAAACGTTTCTATCCGCGCGTTTTGGCCACACGGGCCTAGTTAGCAAGCGATCCGATTCGATCAAGCGCGGGTGCGGCGTACCAAACCAGTTCGGTCTCATCGCTCGACGTTAACGTGTCTTCAATTTTTAATGATTTTAGGTGATATTTTACACATGATATAATCAAATGTTGACACGGACATTCGAGTGTACTCAAAGAATTTTCTAGGATACAATCTCAATTCTTCATACATAGTAAAATTCACGATTTATTTCTCTGTTTTTATTTACATCGTGAACACCTTCCGTTCAACTCCCATCTCAGGATAGAAATGTCTAGTAAATATACTAAATCCTTGCCTATGGTTTGCAAAACCTGAAATACGGTCTATGCACACCAACAGCTAACTCGTCACTGTGGCCACGGCACGCGCCCACCGTCACGCCCGCAACAGGCCCAAGTCGTCGCGCATTCACTGTGGACGCACACTTACTAACGAGCATGTATACGTAGGTATATGGGTGTGAAAGAAGCGAGAGAGGTGAGTCATGGTCGTACCAAATGGAAGTCTGAAGTCTCTACCTACTCCTCTGAGTGACAGGCATACATAAACACAAAGTGTTTATGTATTATTGGAAAAGGGCTCTCAAACCACCACATGTTGTATACCTCATGTAGTTTTGAACATATTATTTAAATAATACTCAATTTCTTCTGTAGAGCTAAAAATCTGCATGAATATTCTTGTAATATAAATATAATGGTAAAGAGAACGGTAGGTTGACAGTCGTTATTCTTGCGGCGGCAGTAAAGTAGCGCGGAAAGTCATTAATCCACGGAAAACGAGGCGGGCACAAAGGAGTGTCAACCGTTTTTGCTCGCAGCCAAATAGCGTTATAAAATTACGTTGTTGAGTGAGAGTGAAATTCCTACAATTTCAAATTAGACTGACGGAAATTATAGTACTAATAGTGTTCGTAATAGAAATATACACACTTAAAATATGTATATTATATTATACATGCACTTTAAAAAGGTAAGAGAAAGATGACTACATCTCTGTATACTGTAGAGACTTGGTCTGTGGTGTCCACACGCGGTGAAGTTCCTAAAGGAACTGTATCCGCGACTGGTCGTGTGGTGATAAGAGGCATAGTTACTTTCACACTCAACTAAATATAGCCATTAAGCGAGGAATCGCAGCCAGCGTTTTTGGCACTATGACGCGGGAAGTAGGACTATATGATAATTTAAGTTTTTAGTATTATTTTTTTAATATGTTAATATATATTGCATGACTGCCCCGTTCGTATAGTGCTCGCAATCGCTATTGCTGACCATGAGGGCCCGGGTTAGAATCCTGGGTCAGTCCAAAATAAGTTATTGGGTTTTTCGGTTAGACATTCACAATAGCAGCCCAGAGTCAGGAAGTTGGCTTTATTTCACCCCTGTGCCTCGTAAAACACGTAAATTCATTGCTCCTGAACCTCATCTCTCTACATTCGCATCAGTTTGCCGTCCCATTGGACAATGTGAGTGAGGGAGTAGAAAGTTCATCCGCGCTTGCGCATACACTTGGGCACTATAATCCCGCCTTGCGCAGTCTCCGTTAAAACCGGCCGTCGTGACCGAAATTCAATCAGGGAGACTTGAAATAGAAATATTTACACACTAAAAATAGATCTAGATTTTATACGTGGTAGATCTACTACAGCTACATTAATAATATAGTTGTAGCACGAATGGGTCGGCTCGACTGGGGCAGGACCATGCTCTCACAGAATTCTAACGTAAAATACCAGCTTAATGTGTTTGGTTTGGTGAGTGTAGAAAACCGGAGACCCTTTTAATGGAAAAGAGGTATTCAATTTTAGTCCTCACGGCTGACACCGCATCTGTATTTTATTAGCGAAATTTTAAAAACCACTAATTTGGCTTCAGAACCCTTTACTTAGTCCCCTGAATTGGTTTTTCAAGAAAAGATTATATGATATATGTGTATGTACATGTATATATATGTGTATAAGTGTATATATGTATAAACTTACTTACTTACTTATCTTCACGCACAATCCCTGACGGGGTAGCCAGGGAGAACAGATCGCCAAGTGTCACGATCCTTACATATCTCTTTCGCTTCTTTCAGATTCATTATCTTCTTCATACATGCACGTCTAGGTATCCGAGTACTCTTGACCCTACCCTCTTCGAGCAATTTGCTCACATGGTCTTCGAAAGTTAGTCTCGGTCTACCTCGACACCTTTTAATATTAACTTTCGCGCTATATATTTTCTTCACCATTCGGTCTTCACTCATTCGCTCAACGTGCCCAAACCACCGAAGCACGCCCTTATCAATTTTTGTGATAAGGTCATCTTTCAAACCTGCCATATTGCGAATCTCTTCGTTTCGCTTTCGGTCGGCCATAGTAACGCCGCACATTTTACGAAGAGATCGCATCTCCACTGCATTCAACTAACTTTTATGCTTCTTCTGGCATACCCAGGTTTCGCTGCCATATAACAAAGTCGGTACCAACACTGCGTTATGTATTGCAAGGCGTGCACTCTTCGCTATGCCTTGCCTTTTGACTAACGCAGTCAGGGCACCATTGACTTTGTTCCCGGCAGCGACACGCCTGTCCACATCTAAATCACATCTTCCATCCCGGCTAAAAGCACTCCCCAAGTATACAATTTCATTTACCTGTTCTAGACATTCCTGATTTACCCATATTTCACACTTCGTTCTCTCTTCGTCCCTTTCAAATACCAGAACCTTAGTTTTATTAGCATTCAAACGGAGACCTTTAATTTCACATTCCTCTTTCATACACGTGACTAATGCCTGCAGTTCTGCCTCTGATGGTGCAATAAGCACTGCATCATCAGCATACAGCAGACAATTTACTTTTATGTCACCCAATTTCACACCCAAACAGCTATCTTTCAGCTTTTGTAAACAGCTGTCGAGATACAGTATGAACAGCCAGGAAGACATGACACAACCCTGTTTTACGCCCGTTTGGACGCTAAACATGGGTGACAGGTCATGCCCTACCCGCACACAGGCTTTACAGTCACAGTAAAGAGACTGCACAGCCCTTAGCAATCGGCCATCCACACCATACCCCGGCAACAGTTCCCACATTTTCTTCCTTACAACCTTATCAAATGCTTTCTCAAGATCCACAAAAGCACAGAAAATCTTCTGGTTAACAGCCAGAAGCTTTTCCGTGATCATACGGAGAGAAAACATTTGATCCGTGCATCCTCTTCCAGGTCTAAATCCGCATTGTGCCTCCCATAGAAATCTTTCCGATTTCTCTTGCATTCTACGTGTCAAAACCTTCGAGTAAACTTTACTTGCTAAACTGGTCAAGCTGATCGCCCGATAGCACCCGCAGTCAAAATGTGAACCTTTACCTTTATATAAAGGCACAATGACTGCGGATCGCCAATCATCCGGGACATCCCCCGTCCGCCAGCACAAATTGCACAGCAGATGAAAGCTGTCCCAGACGCGAGGCCCACCATACTTGACCATTTCAGCAGTAACTCTGTCTAGTCCCGCAGCCTTACCACATTTCAAACTTCGAATCGCACGTTCAATCTCTTTCATACTGATGACCTCAGTGTCATCGAGGTCCGGGTCTGGCGTGCCAGTCACGGCGTCATCCCCGGATCCCTCACTAAGATCATCACACGCATACATTTCTCTATAAAATTCGCTCCATCGCTGCATGACGTCCGATTTTTCTGAGAGGACGTCATTAGTTCTCGAAAGCACTTTGTTCATTCTTAAGGCCGTCGCACCACTTCGGGTCCTTCCAACCTCTTTCCAGAAGAGTTTGGAGTTCTCCTTAAAGTTGTGCGACAACCTTTCATCCGCTTCCATTCTACACCTTTCACGCACTTCCTCAATCAATGCTTTCGTGTGAACTTTCTGCAGCTTATATCTTTCTTTCATCTTCTCTCTCATATCCTTATCATTACTAGAGGCCAAGTAGTCTAACCATGCTTTCTTCTTCTTCTTTACAGCTTCTTTCACTTCATCATTCCACCATGCATCTCTTCTTTTACTACTGCCTCTTTTTATTGTTCTACACACTTCTTCCGCTGCACTTACCATTCCATCCCTAAGGTTCTGCCATGTTCTTTCTACACATTCGTTTCTGCCATCGATGGTGTCAAGCTTTTCGGCTACCCTCGCATGATATTTGTCCCTAGTATCCGCTTCCTGAAGCTTCCAGCTTCGGATGCGACAGACCGACTGTGGTTCTGTCACTGTCGTCCGGTAGCGCCAACCCGCGAACAGACCCCTAAATCTAGTAATCACTAGATAGTGATCCGTTCCCAGGTCAGCACCCCTGAACACTCGCGTATCCATAACCTGTTTTCGCAGTCGGTCATCCACCAGGAACAAATCGATCATACTTCTCTCATTCTTTCTTTCTCTAGTATACATATGGATTTTCTTGTGATTAAACATAGTGTTTGTCACAAGAAGACCCTTTTCCTTGCATACCGCCAGTATAAGCTTGCCAGCATCATTAACCCTTTTATCGCCAAACTTTCCAAGTACCGACTCGTACCCTGGTCGAGCGGTACCAACCCATCCATTCAAATCACCACATACAACAATCCTTTCGTTTCCCCTAGCCAAATCTAGAACTTCTCTTACATTCTCCCAAAACTCCTCCAGCTCAGCCCTGGACGACGAAGCCACCGGCGCATAAACAGCCAAAAGGAATAACTTCGTCAGTCCCAATTTAAAGCGAACCCAGAGAAGTCTTGAGTTCACAAACTTATATTCAGTCATAACATCGACCAACCGAGAAGACAGCAGCACCCCCACTCCCTGGCAGGCGTTCTCGCTCTCCGGGACTCCGGACCATAGAGCTAACGCCCCGCCAGGGAGCTCTTCAGTACCACTGCCCTTCCGTTTGGTCTCCGACATACACACGACATCTAATTCTCTTTCTTTCATTATTTCGATCAACTCATTCGTCTTATCTCTCATGCCTCCTCTAACATTCCACGTGCCAACTCTGCACTCTGTCCTCCACCTTCCGCCGTGTCGGGCTGTGCGTGACGGGTGGCGGTCCCCATCGCCGTTTTGCGCGCTGCATTCCACACCAACGGGGACGAGCTGGTGTGCGTCGCCTTGGGGGGACGCCCTAACCCTCGTTGACATGGGTGCGCAGCTGAGTAGAATTGCAGCCCTGAAAAGGGCTGGCAGGGGTCGCGACGAGCACGCTTCTACAATGACCCCCAATATAATATATGTATAAACTAATATGTTTATAATATAATACATATTTTGAATAATATGTGTAAATAAGTTATTTATTTCTCTTGTGGCTCCACCCATAGCTCTCACCACACTACCAAAGTTTAGCTGGCAGAGAATGCCTTTTCGGCATTAACTTCGTCTTTTTACCATTTTTTGAGTGCAATAAAGAATTTTCTATCTATCTATCTACAGTTTACGTGGGGATAAGGGAAATCAATCATATAACGGGAAAGGCCCATGTTCAGTGGCGGATTTTTAGAGGCCGAAAAAAATCATCATCATCATCATCATCATTACAGCCCTTCACAAGTCCACTGCTGAACATAGGCCTCCCCCAAAGAATGCCACAAAGCACGGTCCTGAGCCACCTGCATCCATCGACTTCTTGCATGTCTTACCAGGTCGTCGCTCCATCTCGTGGGGGGACGCCCTACACTTCGCCTACCGGTACGAGGCTGCCACTCGAGAACCTTTCTTCCCCATCGGTTGTCGGTTCTTCGAGCTATATGGCCGGCCCACTGCCACTTCAGCTTACTAATCCGTTGGGCTATGTCGGTTACTCTGGTTCTACTGCGGATATCCTCATTCCTAAGTTTATCACGCAGAGAAACTCCGAGCATAGCCCTCTCCATAGCTCGCTGAGCGACCTTGAGCTTCCTCATACGGCCAGCAGTGAAGGACCACGTCTCAGTTCTATAAGTCATCACTGGCAACACGCACTGGTTGTACAATTTCGTTTTCAGGTTTTGAGGTATGTCTGACGAGATGATGTGTCGTAGCTTCCCGAACGCTGCCCAGCCGAGTTGAATCCGTCGATTGACCTCTCGGTCGAAGTTGGACTTACCTAGTCGGACTATTTGTCCCAGGTAAACATACTCGTCAACAACTTCGAGCTTAGTGCTCCCAACAACTACCGGCATAGGTGTGACATGGACATTGAACATGATCTTTGTTTTGTCCATGTTCATCTTAAGACCTATCCGTTGGGAAACACTATCGAGGTCATTGAGCATAGTTCTTAGTTCCTCCAGCGATTCTGCCATAAGGACTATATCGTCGGCAAATCGAAGGTGAGTGATGTACTCGCCATTGATGTTGATACCGTATCCTTTCCAGTCCAGAAGCTTGAAAACGTCTTCCAATGCAGCGGTGAAGAGTTTCGGGGATATGACGTCACCCTGTCTTACACCTCTCTGCAATTGGATAGGTTTCGTACTCTGGTTCTGTACTCGGATAGCCATCGTAGCCCTACTGTACAAGCACTTCAACACTTCGATATACCGACAGTCAACTTGGCACCGCTGAAGGGACTGCAGCACCGCCCAAATTTCGACGGAATCAAAGGCTTTCTCATAGTCCACATACGCCAGACATAGTGGCAAATTGTACTCTTCGGACTTCTGTACAATTTGCCGAAGGGTATGTATGTGGTCCGAAAAAAATACAAATGTAATTATATTAAGTTATCATTTTTACCTTGCTTCAACCCCTGTACAAATAATGCCTTGGAATTGAATGAACATAACTTATATTAGTATTTAGACTTAAGAGATTGATAACGGAGTAAGCTTTTGTACGATCTCAGTTTATAAAGGAATAAAATAGAAAAGAATATTCTTTTGTTCAATATAGATTATAAATAATATTGAAAGCCGCTTTTTACTTTTACCATTGATTTGGAATAAATCTCTGTTCTGGAAAACAACGTTTTTCTACATAGCAGAGCTAAGGTTTAGATTTTTATGGCTGCAGCACGAATGAGTCGGCTCGATCAGGGAAGCACCACGCTCTCACAGAATATTGTGTAAAAGAGCAGCTTAATGCTGCTATGTGTAGAGAACCGAAACCTTTTAAGCGATTACGAGGCATTTCGCCTTAGTCGTGAGCGGTGAGAACGGTTCTACATTTCGACACTTAATCTAGGATAGATGTACCATCAGATGCAATATGTCACCATTACTTTATTATATATAGATATAACTAACATTAGAATCATTTTGTAATTGTTTGTAACATCTACTAATGAAGAAATAAAAGAAATATTTTTTTATTGATTTTAGATTTAATTATTAATAATTTACTCAACTCTTAAACTATATGGGTAAGTATCCAAATATGTTATACAATGCAATGTAAAAGCAATTGGTGTTGAAGAGTACCACTCAAGTACTGAGACTGTAGCATGCATATAAATCATTGTTGACCTTAACGCATTGTTAATTGTACTATTAACACTTTTATTGGGGCATATATACAGTATTCCCATCTGGTTGGGTTGTATAAATATTAAAAATAAAATGATAAATATACCTTAAACGCAGTAAAATTAATAAATCATAAATACTTAAATAAATAAAAACCCAACGAATTGGAAGCCCTAGGTAGGGGATAGTAAATGGCTGAGCGTTATGGATAAAGGGAAAGAAGGAACACTGTCAAATGCATTTGAGCACAGAGATATCCGTCACGGAGTCCCAGCCGTCTCAGATGACCAAAGGGCTGAACAGGATTAGCCCATTCGCAGAAATTACTAGGCATTATTTTTACTGAATTTAGTATAAAACACAATATTTTTACGATGCAGTTAACTGACGTCATACATGAGCACGGGCTCGAATTACGCTTAAATATAAAAATGTACGAGCTTACTCGTACATAAACAACCAACAAAGTTCGCGATCATAAAAAAAATTGAGCGCAGATATAGGTAGAAAAAATGATTGGGCGAAGCTATTTGTGGCTGAAGGGTGCTCAGACGAGACGAGCCTCGGCTGGAATAATTTCCGATTTCAACTTGCACGAATCTAATAAGTTCTGTCTCGTACAGCTCTTTCGATTACTCTGAACAATTATATGTAACATTTTTTGTTTCTTTGATGGCATTGCTAGTTAATATTTTGCTTGTAGTTTTCTTTCCTCCAAAACATCTGAATAGTAGTAACTATTATAAATTAGTGTGCCGATTCAGCCCTCGCTATCAAGTTTCCATTTGGTGATAAATGATAATAAAAACAGATTTTTGATATTTAATATAGATTACGTGTAATCGTATAATACTTCCTGCTATATCGTTCACTCTAGTTCTTCTGCGGATATCCTTATTTCTAAGTTTACCACGCAGAGAAACCCCGAGCATAGCCATTTAACTGATGCTATAGTTTATATCGTGAAAGAAATTACGCAGAAATATGTGGAATGAAATGTGAAGTATGGAATTTGACAGTAAATATCCAATTTGGTAAAGACTATGGCACCGCAGCTAGAGGACTTCTATCGTCAGAAGAAGTCTTCCTAAACCATAATCTACAACTGAGGCCATAAATAAACCACGTTTTGATAAAATATGTGATGACATAGGTGATACATGGACGTTAGAGATGATCTTTCTTTTGTTCATGTTCATTTTATTAACAATCCTCCAGCAATTCTGCTATTAGGATTATATCCTCAGCAAATCAAAGGTGAGTGAAGTAGCCACCAGTTAGCACTGGGTGTAGTCAATTGGATTCATATCAGCCACCAAATTCTATCATCGAAAGTCGCGACAAAACAGGATATCACCACTGTGCGATTTACCAGAAGTTTTCTTCTTAGCACGACTATCTTGTTGAAACAGCTACCACCAATTTTTTCAGACCTAAACAACTTTTTCTAAAAGGCTGGCTACGCACCTGCAATTCCCCTGGTATTGTTGTTGTTCATGAGCTGCGGTAGTCACTTATCATCAGGTGAGCCGCATCCTCATTTGTCTCCTCTTATATAAAAAGAAAATAGTTTAGGCACGAGACTATTAATAAACTATTTGCAATAAGACGGTTTAATTTACTTACCATTGGTTTGAAAAATATCTTTGCCTGCGAAGAACCAGTAAAAACTCCAAGAGGATTATTTTAAAAGAAAGAGTTTACAATTATGGACTGTTGTGTACTTATTAAGCAAGTCAACAAATCAAATAATGAATAGCTTGGTAGCGATCACCTCATTCCATGTTATTGTCACCACGGATTTAATAGGAATTTTCTTCCTCGCGTGATTTATTTGTGGAACCTGCTACCTTTATTTTTCCAGACCGATACGACTTAAGAACCTTCAAGGAACGAGGTCTAAAAGTTGGAAACGTATCTGCAATTCCCCTAGTGTTGCAGTTGACACTTACAATGAGGTGAGCTACATGCTCGTTTTCCCCCTCTTCTATAACGAATATACGATCTTTTCTTTTCGAGATATCATCCTCAAATTATCATAATACACACTATACTAACAAGACAATATTTTTCTAGCATAAAAAGGAAACAGCGAAACAAAACCCCAGAGCAGTTTTTCTTATGACGATAAACAGGTAGAACGTGGCACTCGAGCGAATCGACATAACAAAACTGGGAAAGAACAAATTTTCTTCACGTCCAAAGTTTTAGCATAAGTTCCCTCATGATTCTGTACTAGACTGTCATTTTCTTTTGGACTTTTTTCTTCTGATTTTTATTCATACTCTTGAAGGGAAAAATTATTGAATTCCTATATATGCGTCAAATTCTCTGTAAGCCTCTCACACAGAAAGAAGTATTTGCAATAAGCGCCACACTTAGTGGACTAACGACCGCCAATTATTTGTACCAGAAAACCCTTGAAGACGTTTGTCGTAAATGAGGGATTGTTATAACGTCATCAAGGAAAGATCAAAAGAGCAGCCTGAATTGCCCTATAAGAAAGCTACAGGATAAAATAAATTATAATAAATATAAACCGTAAAATATATTTTCATTATCAAAATTATCACCATTACAACCCATCGCAATCAGAAGTCTGTCATAATTAGAATTAATATAATTAGAATTAATATAATAATTAGAATTAAAATAATTTCCCTTTCCATAGCTCGCCGAGTGACTTTTAACTAAGATGCATAATGCTTTTTTAAAGAATAACAATGACAAACGAGCACACAGTCCACCTGATGGTAAGTGGATGCTGTAGACTATATCTACATTTATACTCAATTAGGAACTAAAATGCAGATGCGTTGTCACCCCTAAGAACTAAGATGGAATTTATCCAGTAAAAAGGATCTCTGGATTTCTACATTCATCATACGAAACACAGCAGCATTAAGCTGCTATTTTACGCTGGTATTCTTTGAGAGCGCGTCCCTTTCCCGGGCGAGCCCATCAATTCGTGCTACTACCATAATTAAACTGCAGCGTGGCTCTACCGCGTGTGTTCGTTATAAGAATATTTTTTTCTATTATTTGTTAAGTATATTAAACATTTAATTTACAAACATTTTTACAAATAATTCAATATAAAATCAAAATATTTTTAAGAAGTGATTTACGAAATGTTGGTTATATTTGAATTATTTTCATAACTGTACTATAGAATTATTTTCAATTGTTTGATCAAACAAGGTCACTTGGAAATAACGCCGAAACATTTACGCCATTAAGCATCGCTGTAAACAAGTGTGTGAATATATTTCGTTTCAAAAACAAATTGTTATGCGAGTGGGTTGAGAGGAACACGAAAATAAATGCCACCATTGAAGCAACGCGAAGTGTCATTAATATGCCAAGGAATGAGACTGGAGAGCATGAGGATCAAAATATTTTTATGTTCAGATTAATTTAATTAAGAAAAATGCATTGTTGCATTAGTATCAACGGCACGTAATATTACTTAATTAATTTTAAACAAGAATGCTTATACGTGGAAACATTTTTAATTTGCACATACGTTTTGTACGTGGTAGACATTTTTCTTAGATGTTCAATAGTTTATTGTTGGTGAGCCCATCACTAAAATACTAATTCGTCATACGAACCAAGTAATTCAGGTCGAACATGCAATCTGATCATTTCGGGTTTCTGTATTCTGTTATCTGAGAGGCCCGCTCGGTTGTTTCGGTCGTCAGTCGCGGGTGTAGGTCATTTAGTTTTGATCGAATACTAGCAAATACTTTATATATTAATTACATGTAATGTTCTGAATTTTAACCTGTTTGTAAATTGCTACCTATTTTCAATGCTAAGTACTATTTTCTTAATGAAAATGTTTTGTATCTTTATTTATATGCGCCACGATAGATAATGTAGTGGTGCATGTGATTATCTGAAGCTAACATATGAACGTTTTCGTCACAAAGTATAGTTTTGTCTAAGTGACTGTCACAACTGAATTAAACAATAAGTAAAAAAGAGCTTATTCGCTTCATACTATTAAATTCACAATTCACACAGACTGTCAATTACAGGTCACAGGTTGAAAAGGTTGTATCAATCGTTTGTTCCCGATCGTTCCTAAATGTGATTGCAATCATAAATATTTTAACACGACTCGAGTCAAATGACCGAATCGTTCACGATTAACACGTGTATAGTACGTGATAGAGACACGCTGCAGCGTACTTGACCACAATCCCACCAACTTACTACCAGCTAATTAATGATGAAGTCGCAGATGTTAGATAACATTATTTTAACGTGACAAATGATGATTCAGTCTTACCGTTTTCGAGGTACATTCACCGGATAATACCTAGATAGCAATCGGATGGAAAGACAGACGCTGACAAATTATTACACTCTTTGCCATATTATGTATTCCGAAAGACAAAGCAAACCTTTTTAATTTGAATGCGTGGAATATCAGAACATGCTGACCGCCAGGCTAGACAGTAAAAAGAGTTTTACGTAATTTGTCTAGCCATAGGAAACACGGCAGCATGTAATGCTAAGATCTTTTTTTCGTTTACCACATTCAACTCAATTCCAAACAACTCGTCTCGGCTCAGGCCAAAATCACTTACTGGGGTTGTCTGGCAAGAAATTCCCGGTAGCAGCCTCCTGCACTCGATCCCTCTCCAGGCGTTACTGTTCACTGTCCCATCAGACTATGAGAGTGAAGGAATAGAGAGTGCACGTACACTTAGGCACTATAATCCTGTCCTATAACATTTATATTTATAAATTGGGTCTAGAAAACATTATTATTACACACGAGATGAAATTGTCGTAATGGATTTTTTAAAATCACGATGAATTAAATCACTTAATTATCTAAGAAACTTTCAAAATGAATATGTTGGATTCTTATTATAAAAAAGGTTACACTTTACGAGGGTTCTTCGTAATTCATTTATTCAGAGTTTGGGACATCGAGCGTCCCCTACATGAACATAAAAATCGTGAATTACCCGGGCCCGTAATAACAGCTTCATTTACGCGCCAAAAATTTTTATGATATTTTATACATTTAGAAAAAGATATAAGCCGAACAGACAAAAATGGCGAAATAATGGGAGCAATACGCGTTACGCAATCAAATACACAAATAAATAACAATAAGCAAAGAGCCTTAGTGTACAATTTTAAAAGTGTTTATTTCTGTAGTATTAACGAGGATGTTGCCAGCAGGTCTGGAGAGGGCGAGATATGAGAGAAAGGGGAAATAACGAGAGAGAGAGAGAGAGGGAGACATACAATAAACCTTCTCTTATATGACATAAATAAATTAAAACTCGACCTTAACACATTGAATGTAGAGTACACTGTGTCATGGAGGATAAAGATTAGAATAGGTACTAGTTACTGCCTAACAGGTACGTGGTAAATGGTAAAATTCACTTCCATGTAAAACAAAAATACCTACGCTTTTTTAAATCCGCCTGTAAACTCCTCGCCACTGTCAGACAACACAAACATGCAAAAATATATTTAAGGCGCTAGACTTAGCGTTGTCATTACTTCATACAGCGCGTGATATGCCGGCAGTGCTCAATACAGAGTCAGCGTGCACTAGCGCTAGGGATGACTCATAGACACCTCCCCTCCTCCCCCCACCGAACGGGTTCACGTTTTGTCGTTGCGGAGGGGCTCGCTTACTAATGCTGAACTGAGGTGTGAACGGCTGGCCTGAGGTGCCGTTGGCGAGCCCACTTCGGATGTGTGCAACATGGCTCTTTCTCGTTACCTGCCGCCGTCGAAATTTTGTTGGTGGCGGAGCCATAGACGATCTATCCGCTGCTGGGAGGATAGGCTGGTGCTTTGGAGGCCACAAAGAAAGATGCAACATTATGTTATGGTACACCTTACCTGAGAAACACAAGGGGAAGTAGTTGTTGAAGTAGTAGATTGAGAAAGGAAGGCAGGAGTATTAATAACAGTGACACAATAAACCAGACAATACATGCATAAATATTAGGTCCTTACATATGAAATTAGCGTTCTGTCGTACTGACCACTTTGATCTGAAATATCTCCTCTTTGGTTAAGAATTCTAAATTCAAATTTATAAATTCATTTAGATGGTACCTTTCGAGTTTTGAAAACAGTCATTCATTTGTTTTTCCTCATTATTTTCTTCTTTGGCGTCGCTTATTAACGCACAATGAAAAACATGAAATATCGGTATATTTACGATTACGACTTCTACCGTGGCACCAGAGCTGCAGAAACAGCTCGAAGGATTAATGATGGGTACGGCGCTACTGTCGCAAAAGAAAGCACGTTACATTTTGGTTTTAACGTTTTCGTTCTGGAAATTTCGACCTCCAGAGCCAACCCCGTGGACGGCTGGAGACCAAAGTGGAAAATGAAGAATTAAAGGCTATTGTGGAAGCGGATTCATCAAAAAGCACTTCAGAGATAGTTGCATGCTTTGGGATAAGTGATATTACTGTATTAATCCACTTGAAACAAATCAGGAAAGTAAAAAAACTTGAACGATGGGTACCTCATGAATTGAGTGAATCGATCTTTTTTTTATAGGCATACTTCAGTTAAAACATAAAATCCTGATATTGGAATATTAGTCCAATATTAGCTTTATGTTATCAGTGATCACTTATCATTGCAAGGTCATTCAAGTGACTTCCTACTACGCTTCTCCTCGACTAAGACTTTATTCTTGGTAGCAGTTAATACCTTAATTGTTGTAAAAGGTACGGCAGTTAAATTTCTCAGTTTTTGTCACTCATTAGATAAAAGGTATTCATAGGAAAAAATAACCCAAACAAATCAAAAATTACTCTTGTATAAATAAACTAATATAAAATAAGCCTGACAAAGCAGCACACAGTCCACTGGATGTTAATTGGATGCTGTGGTTCATAAATATTTATCCTCGGATAAAAATTAAAATACAGGTGCGTTGTCACCCCTGAGGATCAATATGGAATTACTCGTTTCCAATAAGAGGGGTCTCTGGTTATCTACACTCAACACATGAAACACACTAGTATTAGGCAGCTATTTCCCCATCCCTGTAATAAAATAGGGCTTTTTGTTGGCTCTCTAATATTCTATTTTACCTTAAAGCAATGAATTATAATGAGTCCTTACTTATAAAACAGCTTTAATATCTCTGAATATAAGTAGAGTCAATCCGTATAGGACATCAAAGCGTTTCACATTGGACCATAACTTCTACGAATTATTATCCCCAAAAGTCATATTATTAAAGCGTCGCCGCGAAACTTTATGACATATATCTTTTTAAATCTTTATTCGTTGTATTACTTTTTTGCCGGGAGTGGCAGCGTGAGATAATTCACAACACCGTGATGTGGTGTAGTGAATTATCTCGGATGATTCTCGTGACTGTTGGAATAGGCGAAAGAGTTTGAAATAAAATAGAATATGGGCAGCAGCATCTTCGCTATAACATATCCGAAATAAAAGCTGACGTTGTTAACACATTTGCTAAAAGCTGTATCAAAATAAAAACGGTTATTAGTAAGTTACAGTATACATAATTGATAATAGCCCTGGGAATGAGGTGACCGCCACCATGCCATTTTTATATGTTTTATATTTAATTTTAAAACATAGAATTTATTATTTAAAAAAAAGAGAGTCCGAACGGGACTCTTACTGTATGTGCAGAATCTTACTGGTTTTCTTAAGGACAGATGATATTTCCGAATCATTCATTGATAAAACCATAAATGACTTTAACTAAGTAACAACAAAAAAATATACCTGTTACTAATATTGAATAAATTAATCTCTTCTAATCTATTCGCTTCTATTCTGCTGTGCTCTATTCTATTTTAGTCTGTTATGTTACATTTCATTCTACCCTATTTCATTCTATTCTGTTCTGCTCAGTTTAGTTCAGTTTTGTTCCATTCTATTCCTTTATATACCATCCTGTTCAATTCTATTTTGTTTTATTCCATACTTAATCCATGCCGTTTCGTACCGTTATATTTTTTTACCATTATTATTATTTTCTTCTTTTTTAAGTTGTTAGTTCAATATTAAGTTATTAATTACAGTAGGTACCTAGAATGTAAGTGGGTGACTTATTCGCCAACAAACTGCCCTGCAGTTTGTTGAAAGTAGTGTAAGAATTAACCGAATGTATTTTTGTATAATAAACATTAAAAAAAAAATTCCACTCCGTTCCATCCCGTTCCACTTTATTCTAATCCCAATGAAATTTTGCAAACCCAGTCTCGACTCGAAAGTCCAATCTCTGGACCTTGAGTTCACGAAGTGATCATGAAGAAGACAAATTAATGAAGGTTGGTACTATTAGGTCAATATCATTCCAAGGTCGTGAAAATATCGATTCATATGAGCAATAGGGTTCCCGTATCCACCATCCTTTTCGATATGACTAAGGCCTTTGACTTTGTCAATCATAGCACTCTTCTTAATAAGCTTGAGCGTTATGGTGTGCGAGGACCGGCTTATGATTGGATAAGGAGCTATATCAGTGAAAGGACTCAGTTTGTGGAAGTACTGAGGCTGGATGATGGGTGTCAGAGTGTGACGTACAGATCGGAGATTAGGGCGAATAACTCAGGTGTCCCACAGGGCAGTATATTAGGACCATTACTCTTCATTCTGTACATCAATGACCTTCCAAAGTGTACGCAATATCCTGTTACACTTTATGCTGACGATATTTCTATAACTATACATAAAAACCCTAACAATAATTATAATGATGAAATAAGAAATATAACGAACTGGCTAAAATATAATGATTTGAAAATTAATACAAGTAAAACAAAGTGTATACAATTTTACAACAAAAATGGTAAACCCCAACAACTATCGATACACCATGGTAACGATCTCATTGCTATGACGGCATCAGCGAACTTTCTCGGTATTATGATTGATTCCGAACTCACATGGCAGAATCACGTTGAAACTGTATACCAGAGGATTAATAGGTTTGTGTTCGCTCTGTATCGTCTGTCAAAATTAGCTAACATTAAGACAGCTCTGATGGCATACCATGGATACGTTGGTTCTATACTGAGGTATGGACTGATTCTGTGGGGAAATTCGACACACATTTCTTGTGTCTTTATACTAAAGAAGAAATGTATACGATCTATATGCGGTGTCGGTCAAATGGAATCATGTAGACCTTTCTTTAAGAAGTTAAAAGTTCTTCCATTACCTTCCCTATATATATACGAAATTTTAATATTGACCAAAAAAAATGCTAACCACTTCACAAAACAACATAATAATTGTGGTGGTATGAGAAGGTACCCGTGGAAGTTATCTGTACCACAGGCAGCCACAACTTGTTTTACTAGAAATAGTTATAGCATGTGCGTTCAAATATTTAATTTACTTCCAAACCATATTCAAAACTTGACATTTAATCAGTTTAAAAAAGTTATTTTCGGGACTCTCATTGAAAACTGTTTTTATGACGTAAATGAATTTATTAAATTCTGCCGTGACGGTCACCTCAAGCGAATTGTTGTAATTTGAAATTTTAAATTGACAAATGAATTAGAATTTGTAAGATTGACATTATACTAGTTTGACATTATGCATTATGACATGACCATGCCTATATATTTTTTATTTTTTTTTTCTCTTTTTACATAATAAATTTATTGACATTATATTGCTTTATTAAATTTTGATATGAAACGTTATTGTAATTTTAATTATTCAATTATTGCATGTCGACTTAATATTTGCACACTGATAAATCGGTAAAACATGCATGTTCACACTATATTATGAGACCTAAAAATGTACCATGTTTTATGCAAATAAATTTTAAATTAAATTAAAAATTATCATCATTACATCCCATAAAACTCCACTGTTGCACATACAATGTGCATTTCACATTGTATTTGTCACAAACAACATTTTTTATCATTTCAAGTTGTTATTAGGAAAGTGCAGCTGCGTTACTTCCTTTTTCATTTTTTTAATATAGGATAAGAGTGACAAGCGAGTACACAATTCGCCTGATGGTAAGTGGTTGGTGTGGCCCATATATTACATCTATCTTTGTTGGCGAATCAAAATGAAGATGCGTTGTCAGCCGTGAGAACCAACTAAGATAGAATGCCCCTTATGCAGTAAAAACGGTCCCCGGTTCTCTACACCCACCAAACGAATTACAGCAGCACTAAGTTGCTATTTTACGCTAATATTCTGTGAGGGCGTGGTCCTTCCCTGGTCGAGCCGACCCATTCGTGCTACAACTATACAATTAATATAGCTGCAGCATAGTTCTACCATGTTTAAAACCACTCTCTCGCCTCTCTGTCGCCTCTTACGACAATCGCGGAATGATAAGTGTTAGTGGAATCTATTTTGCCAAGACAAAAGCAAATTAAAAAAAACATATTAAATCAAATTAAGTCGAAAGAGTTTTATCATCATCAGACAGATGTGACTTCAAAGAAGCGGGCTAAAAGTTTTACGAGTGAAATTTATACTTTGAAAGGAGTTCCTTATCTCATTAAATAAAAGTCTTTTTAAAACTTCATGGAATACAATTTCCTCTCGCTTTCTAAAAACTCAGTAAAATTAGACCTAGCAGTCATTGACAATGAGAAAAAATATTTTTTTCATCATTCATAATATTGAATTTGAATATGATGAATGTACAGTCCGTGCTGTGGACATAAATTTCCAAATATCTCCGAGAGCTATCAAGTAAGCAAGATATACCACCACAAGCATACGTACAAGCACAGAGTTCTCTTCATCTCCATTTACAATAATAAAAACCTAAAAAAACAATAGCAATACAAAAAAAGAACTTAATTGCTACCTATAGGATAAAATGGAGTGATGGGTTCTCCCATGCTACCATAACATCAGCAAAATCAAAAGGATGGTATAATTTCCTTTATTAATTATAGCCTATCAAATGTCTACTGCTGAAAATAGGCCTTCCCCACAGGGGATAATGCCATGGTTGCAACGCTCTGCAAGCGAGATAGCTATCGCTGTTTTCTCTTATTTTCAGTTTCTATTCAGTTTTTTTTTTGGATAGGGTGATAAACGAGCACACAGTCCACCTGATGGTAAGTGGTTGCTGTGGCCCATAGACATCTAAATTTATCATCGTTTGCGAATCAAAATGCAGATGCGTTGTCACCCGTGAGGTCTAAGATGGAATGCCTCTTTTCTATTAAAAAGTGTCTCCGATTCTCTACATCACCATACGAAACACAGCAGTGTTAAGCTGCTATTTTACGCTGGCATTCTGTGAGAGCGTGGTCCTTCCCCGGTTGAGCCGACCCATTCGTGCTACAGCTATAATATAGCTGGAGCATGACTCTACCACGTTCAATTCAGTTTTTATTTAGTTCAATTCTTACACTACCCTATATCATTCCTTAGTGACGTAAGAGGCGATATAGGAAAGTAAAATGGTTTCTACCTTAAAGCTAATTGTTGACGGGTGTGAAACGAGGAGAAGGAGTTTTATTGGTTGCATTCTTAATCTTATATTATATGTGTGTATTATTAAAAAAAGTTTGTCAACTTTTGCTTAACAGTAGGGAAGAGGTGTGTGTCATTTAAATATAAATTTTTAAAATGTTCCATGTCGCAAAATATAAAAATAGGAATGGATTTGGCAGTAAGAAATTCACCGGAATATGTAACATTTCTGTTATGACATCGATTCCACTATAAATAATAAATCGCATCTCGGGCGCCTCACAGACGCCGACACGTCGCAGACTAAAAATAAATTATCATTTTGCAGTTCAAACTGGTAAAAATGTTATTTTAAATTCTAACGTATCTGTAAGTTTGAGTTTATTTTGTTGAACTGAATCGATACACGACTATACAATCCACCTGATGAAAAGTACCTACTGTAGCCCCTTGACACCTACAGCCAACTTCGAACAAAGAAGGCTACAGGTACGTTGTCACCTCTGAGTATAATATTAAATGCTTTACAGGCTGTTAACTATATTGGCTCTCTTTACCCTTCAGCCCGGAATGCAGTAGTGCACTGCTAAACTGGAGAAAAAGATTCCAGTAGGTGCTAACCTAGGCTTATTTTATGGATTTTAATTCCTTTCTTGTTATGTTATGAAAACAGACTTATTCATGAATATTTTAACAGGCATATATGGCTTGAAAGTTTCGCTAATAAAGTAAATACGGTCGCTCCGATATTTTTTATACTTTTAAACATTACATAAGGATTTTCACTCTTGTCGCGAATTCGTTGTACGAGTACATACTCGTACATAAATTTTGCTTTGGCTAACATTGTACTTTAACACAGAACTGCCATATTTGTAAGGCGTATAAGCGCTAATTTCATGCGGAATTCAAACACGCGGCCCTATTAGAGCCAACTCATTTACAGGAGAAACATATTTTTTTCATAGAACTAGAGTGATAAACGAGTACATAGTCCACCTGATGGTGAGTGGATACTATGGCCCATATACAGATATATCATGTAATAAGAAACAATGTGCAGATGTGTTTTCACTCCTAAGAACTGAGATGGAATTCCCTGATTCTAGTGGAAATTATCTCTAGATCTTAACACTCACAATATGAAACACAGTAGCATTAAGTTGCTATTTCACGCTGGTATTATGTGAAAGTATGGTCCCTCTATCTTCGTATGTACTGCGACCATAAGATAGCTGCAGCATGAATCTACCATGTACAAATGTACAACGTATTATATATAGACCGAAACGCGTTTACGACTGAACGCATAAATACATATTCCGTACACAACACGGCCTCTGCTTTGTTGGTCTAGTGGTCCTAACGCGACTGCTGGTTAAGAGGTCCCAGGTTCGAATCCCGGGTCATGCCAAAATCAGTTATAGGGGTTATGTTGTAGAGAAATTCTCAATAGCAGCCTGGAGTCAGGATGTTGGTGGTGTTGCACTCCAGTGCCGTCGAAAGCACTTGAAGCTATTGGTCCTGCGCCTGATTTATATTTGGTCGTATAAGTTTACCGTCCCATCTGACAATGAGGGTAAATTAAAAGACAGTAAACCAATGCTTGCGCATACACTCGGGCATATTTCTGCCCTGCGCAGATGGATAGTCTCTGTTTATTTATTTTTTATAGCAGAGGGGCACGGCTCACGAGCATACGGCTCATCTGATGGTAAGTGTCTACCGCCGCTCATGAACAACTGCAACACCAATGGAATTGCAGGTGCGTTGCCGGCCTTTTAAAAAGGAGTAAGCTCTTTTCTTGAAGGTCTCTAAGTCGTATCGTTTATACGGAAATCCGGTCTGGAAAACGTTAGTACTCAACACGGAAACAATTTACTTATTAATTCTAGATACGTGCAAATCTAGAATGAATAAACGAATAGCCTACGACAAACATATCGTCAGTTACTTCAGTTACACACTTAACTCCGTGCGCATTCTGCCACACTGGCTACATAGAAGCTCAGCCAACTTTGGTGACATTCGAAGAAATTCGGTTCGGCATTCGATGTTGTGGTAGATTAGGAGCTAAGCGCTCTCTGTAAATTTCTCTGTACGCGAGCAACCGGGTTTGATCCAAGTGTAGTTGGAGTGCAATTTTGAGTGCTGATTTACCACGTGCTTGGCGGTAAAGTAAAACATCGTGAGGAAACAATACGACCACACTAACCAACATAGCGCCACGAATCAGTCAGTTGATGTGGCAATGGGCCGGCCCATTAGCTCGAAGAACCGACAACCGATGGGCAAGAAAGGTTCTCGAGAGGCAAACACGTGGAGAGCGGCTCCCATCTTAGGGACTGATGACCTGGTGAGACATGCAAGAAGGCGATGTATGCGTGTGGCTCAAGACTATGCATTAGCATTTTTTGGGGCACCTTTTAAATTAAAATATAAAATAACGTAAATTAATTTTCTGTGAAGCGGCGACTGTTAAATGGAAAGCAAATAATGGATTTAAATTTTCGTTTAACCCAAAATACTGAATAAATTTTATTTCGATTAAAAATAAATTGAAGTGCCTCAAATTTTGGAACCGTTAACTTTACAGCCTATTGCTGAACATAGACCTCCCCCGTAGATTGCATCATAGGAGGGATATTTGCCGTAGTTTTCACGCTTGGGAAGCTGGTTGGACACTGCAGTTTTTTTATTTTTAGTTGTTATTAGGAAGACGCTGCTGCCCAGCTCCTGATTTGTTTCCCTCCTTCGCCTTTTACGATACCCACGGAATAATATGGGGTAGTGGATATTCTTACACTGTCACTACATGGTAGAAATTTCGTAAATTAAATAATAAATTTTTATTTTTATTTTGTTTTATTATTTAAGCCCCGACGAAATAAATTTTTGACGTGTGTATCTGTGATGTACGATGACACACTACCTATGTGTGTCTGTCTGTGGTGTCGTATCTCCCAAACGAATAAACCGATTTAGATTTAGTTTTCTACCGACTTCAAAAAGGAGGAGGTACTCAATTCGACTCTATGTTTTTTTATGTGTGTTACATAACCTTGTTTTACATGAACCAATTTCGATTCTTTTTATTTGAAAGCTGATGCTTCTCATGTGGTCCCATATAAATTTTATCAAGGTCTGACCAAGTTTTTGAGTTATCCTTAATAATATATACGAGAGAAGGATGGTACGGCCGTGCTGATTTTTTGCTCGACTTGGCACTGCCGTGCCCCCAGATTGATTTCAGTTGTACAAAATTTTAAATTTTTAATTATTTTTTGTTTGAAAGGTCAATTGATCCGGAGCGTTTTTGGCTATGATTCAAGAAAATCTTTTCATCCGTTTGAACCTTCAATTTTTTTTCATTGGTTATTTAATTTTGTAATTTAAGTTATACGCTGTTATTAATCCATTGCTTCATTTTCATCAACACAAAAGAATCCACTTCAATTACCCAAAATGTGTCTTGGCCTCCGATATTAAAAGAGATCCATTTTGCGCCAACTCTTGTCACTCTTGGATGAAAAATTCACGCCAGTCCTTTTGTCCTTCATCATTGCAGTGGTACTTGTGACGACGCTTTTTGGCACTTCCAGATACGCTCGCTTCACCGCCCGTTCTTTGGACTTTTACTTCGTCAATGATTGTCGGCTCGGCTACCAGTTTTATTATTATTTTTTTTTTATTTTGCCTTCACATTCCGTTCTCCTTCTTAACAACTCCCAAAGTCTTTCTTAAAAAACTTTTGTTTATATATAGACCATAAACCAAAAGGACCAGGTGAACTAAGTACTCATTTGTTGTCCTTCCTTACAATTGAATGAAAAGGTTGGCATGAAAAAGTTGTCGGTACCAAAGTAAACTTTTTACAAACAACACTTTTTAGTGTGCGATATCATTCTCAAAGTTTGAAATAGTAGTAATATTCAATTGATAAAAGTTTTTAAATCAAATACGCACTTTATATAAAAAAAAAACTTTTTCGTAAATCTTTCCCAAGATTTTACTGTCGTTGAAATAGTTTCGATCAAATTGAATGGTAAGTTTTATTGAAAAAGAAACTATATCAAAACAAACTTACTGAAGATAACAAAAAAAAAACTTTTTACTATTTATTAAGACTGGTTTGATAGTAGGGTAAGCAATTTAAATGATCAGATGCGTGTTGGAATACTTGGATACTGGTTCTGCGCATCAGACTATACTCTTATAAATTCATTCATTCATCACAACCTATCAAAGTACACAACAGAACACAGGCCTGCCAAGAGATTGCCTCATGAGGGTAATATTTGCCACAGTTACCACGCTCTTCACGTTTTCAGGATATTCTTGCCTATTTTGTAACAAGTATTCAAACACATCAGTTAATCTACGAAAGGTTATCAACCGCAGTTTTTTTATTTTAGTAATTGACGATATGGGGTAGTAGATATTCTTGCACCGCCACTCATAGTCGACTATTTATATTATAATTTTACTTACTTTACTTATCTTCACGCACAATCCCTGACGGGGTAGCCAGAGAGAACAGATCGCCAAGTGTCACGATTCTTACATACCTTTTTCGCTTCTTTCAGATTCATTATCTTCTTCATACATGCACGTCTAGGTATCCGAGTACTCTTGACCCTACCCTCTTCGAGCAATTTGCTAACATGGTCTTCGAAAGTTAGTCTCGGTCTACCTCGACACCTTTTAATATTAACTTTCGCGCTATATATTTTCTTCACCACTCGGTCTTCACTCATTCGCTCAACGTGCCCAAACCACTGAAGCACGCCCTTATCAATTTTTGTGATAAGGTCTCTTTCAAACCTGCCATATTGCGAATCTCTTCGTTTCGCTTTCGGTCGGCCATGGTAACGCCGCACATTTTACGAAGAGATCGAATCTCCACTGCATTCAACTTGCTTTTATGCTTCTTCTGGCATACCCAGGTTTCGCTGCCATATAACAAAGTCGGTACCAACACTGCGTTATGTATTGCAAGGCGTGCACTCTTCACTACGTCTTGCCTTTTGACTAACGCAGTAAGGGCACCATTGACTTTGTTCCCGGCAGCGACACGCCTGTCCACTTCTAAATCACATCTTCCATCCCGGCTAAAAGCACTCCCCAAGTATACAATTTCATTTACTTGTTTTAGACTTGTTCTAGACTTTTATTTAATTTTTTTTAGTTATTATAATATATAATAACTAAAAAAAAATTAATATAATTATATTTTTTTTGTAGTTATTATAATTTTACTTATTTAATTCGACCTATGGGTGTCGTAAGTGACGAACACCCATAGTCCATTTCCCAAAATGCCTGAAAAATATTTTCTTATAAATATTTGTTAGACGCTTTTATTTTAATTTATTTTTAATTCCCGACGTTTTGGGCACACTGCACCCACGTCACGTGGGAGACTAAGATATTTGATGCCTTGATGTCATAGTTAGCCCAGTTTACAAAAAAGTTAGCCTGGTCTAACTGTGACAAAGTTAAATAAAACACAATAAAATCCGTAAAATTAGTTTTATTCAATATGAAGTATTCGTGTAAATATAAGAAAACATTATACAGGATTATGTTGCAATAACCGGCCAAGTTTGTAGGGAAGGTTCAGCATAATCAATATAGGCAAGTAGTGAAGAAAAATTATTAAAAATTTTCAAACATTATGTCCTTTTGATTTTATCGCATTTAATTAACTTATTTTATATTCCCGACATTTCGGTTACTTTCCAGCAACCGTGGTCACGGGGGACTGAGGTGATTGACGTCCCAATGTCAGAGTTAACCCGGAGAACCTTCAGATTTATTAATAATTTTGGTCTGATCTACGCAGAATGAACTAAATGTGTCTTGAAGTCTTGCAGTGGTATGCTTGGGTTTAGTTTTAATCTTATTAATTACAGGATCCTAAGCAGGTGGTAGTATCCAGCCTCCCTCTCTATTGAAATTAGGATGTTTTTTAATTTCGATAGCCTCACGTATCATCCTCAGCAGGAATCGATGTTCTTTCGCGAGAATTAGTGGTTTATCAAACCTAATATAATGGCGGGGGCTGTCTAGGTATGATCACAAACTGCAGAATTCCGGGAACGTTGGTGCTTCACGTCAGCTATGTGTTGCATAGCTGACGTGAATCATAAGTCCACTACTGAACATAGGCCTCCCCCAAGGAATGCCACAAAGCACGGTCCTGAGCCATTTGCATCCATCGACTTCCCGCATGTCTTATCAGGTCGTTACTCCATCTCGTGGGGGTCGCCCTACACTTCGCCTACCGCTACGAGGCTGCCACTCGAGAACCTTTCTTCCCAATCGGTTCTCGGTTCTTCGAGATATATGGCCGGCCCACTGCCACTTCAGCTAACTAATCCGTTGGGCTATGTCGGTTACTCTGGTTCTACTGCGGCTATCCTCATTTCTAAGTTTATCACGCAGAGTAACCCCGAGCATAGCCCTATCCATAGCTCGCTGAGCGACCTTGAGCTTCCTCATATGGCGAGCAGTGAACGACCACATCTCAGATCCGTAAGTCATCACTGGCAACACGCACTGGTTGTACAATTTCGTTTTAAGGTTTTGAGGTATGTCTAACGAGAAGATGTGTCGTAGTTTCCGGAACGCTGCCCAGCCGAGTTGAATCCATTGATTGACCTCTCGGTCGAAGTTGGACTTACCTAGTCAGACTATTTGTCCCAGGTAAACATACTCGTCAACAACTTCGAGATTAGTGCTCCCAACAACTATCGGCATAGGTGTGATATGGACGTTAAACATGATTTTTGTTATGTCCATGTTCATCTTAAGGCATATCCGTTGGGAGGCACTATTGAGGTCATTGAGCATAGTGCTTAAGTCCTCCAGCAATTCTGCCATAAGGACTATATCGTCGGCAAATTGAAGGTGAGTGATGTACTCGTCATTGATGTTAATACCGCATCCTTTCCAGCCCAGCAGCTTGAAAACATCTTCCAATGCAGTGGTGAAGAGTTTCGGGGATATAAAGTTACCCTGTCTTACACCTCTCTGCAGTTAGATAAGTTTCGTACTCTGATTCTGTACTCGGATAGCCATCGTAGCTCTATTGTACAAACACCTCAGCACTTCGATATACCGACAGCCAACTTGGCACCGCTGAAGGGACTGCAGCACCGCCCAGATTTCGATGGAAACAAAGGCTTTCTCATCGTCCACATACGCAAGGCAAAGTGGCAGATTATACTCCTCTGACTTCTGTACAATTTGCCGAAGGGTGTGTATGTGGTCTATGGTGCTAAAGCCCTTTCGGAAACCGGATTATTCGGGAGGCTGGAAGTCGTCAAGTGTGCGTGCGAGACGATTCGTAATAACTCTCGAAAACAGCACGTAGACGCAGCTCAGAAGGAAAATCGGTCTATAGTTCTTCTAGAGAGCGTTGTCGCCTTTCTTGAAGAACAAGACCACCGCACTTTTGCTCCACGTCTCCGGAGTAGTGCCACCATGGCGGACAGAATTAAAGAGCTTCTGAAGGACTTCTTAATTTATTTTTATTTAATTTATTTTTTTGTTTATATTTACATTGACCTATTGAATTATATTGTTGTATGTACATACGTTTATTTGTATATGAATGTATATGTACACGCTCCTAGCTGCCCTGACAAAGTTCGACCATACAGGGGCCCATACAGCTGTAGATTCGACGGACAACTAAGGGTGGGGCCCAACGGCCTATGGAGACTTATTATTCTACACAATAGATATAAGGCTAGGTAATTAATAAGAACATACCTGGTTCCGAAGCTAAGACTGACCCCAAGGCTCGGTCAGGCGGTAGGTAGGTGCATGTAAGTAGTGTGTTAGGTGTGTATGTGTGACCTGACCTAACTGAGGTGATCGGGCAGCGGCCTGGTCCGATGCTGCCCCATGATGTGGTATCACTCCAGCGGACGTCACCGATTTACAATGGTAGCTTTCACTTCACTATTTCAGTCTATCAACTTTATTGTACATTTAATTAACTTCAAAGTCAACCAATTCAACGTTCATCGAAATCAAACACGTGACACCCAACACAAGTAAGAAAAAGTCGTTTAAAGTTCAATATTCAAGGTTCCGAGTTTACGTAGCACAAATTTACAAACACTGATCGAACGCGGCGTCTTCTCGAGTCTCAAAGTTCAGCGTTCCCAAACAACAAACTATATTCCTACGTACGATATTAAATACTACGCCCGCAATAAGAACTCAAAATCAGCTTAGCTGACACGCAAACTAACTACATAGTCAACACACAAAAGGCACTTAACGCGGCGGTACAATTCAACTTAACTTCCAAAAACAATTAACCGGGCCACGCCCTCGAAATTGAATGCGAGCATCAAATTCCAGACCGTATGTCCACTCGGCATAGTTAAATATTGCAAAATGCACTTCAACATGCAATCGCTATACAATTAACGTAATTACTTGCAAACGAAATAACTATAATCAGTCAAATTCAATACAAGCCTCTTGTCACGAAACGTACAACTTAGACAAACTAATTCGAGGCGGACTACACGAAACCCAAAATTCAATAGTAAATTAAGCGCGTACAAATACTTAAATTCTAGACCACAAAACCAAAAACATGGCCGCGCGAAACCGATGCAGCAGTCACAACAAAATACGCTAATCGACAGCGCTGCTGCTGGCAAGCTACTGTTGCTAGCCTAGCTAGCTAGGCCGAACGCCGGGGAGCGGCATAACGCTGCCCCCCCCCCCTCCAGTGGCGTGCAAGTCACCCCACACCATCGGGCGATGCGCTTAGTAAAACGTGATTGGATGGCGTTTCAAATGTCCATGTGTGGGCCTATACAGTATATATTATGTGTGCGCGCGCGCGAGCGCGCGCGCGTGTGTGTGTATATCTATGTGTGTGTTTGTGTTCGTGCGTGTGTGTGTGTGCGTGCGTGCGTCTGTGTGTGCGTGTGTGCGTGTACATGTGCATGTGTGCGTGCGTGTGTGTGCTTGAGTGTGAGCGTGTATGTGAGCGCGTGTGTGAGCGCGTGTGTGGGCGCTTGTTTCAGTGCGTGTGAGAGCGCGTGTGTGAACGCGTCTGTGTACGCATGTGTGTGTGTGTGTGTGTGTGCGCGCGAGTATGTGCACACGTGCGTGTACAAGTGTGTGTTCGCAAGTGTGTGTGCGCAAGTGTGTGTGTGCGAGTGTGATCACGTATGTGAGTGCGTGTGTGCGCGTGAGTGTGCACGTGTGTGTGCTCGTGTGTGTGCGTGTTTGTGTGCGCGTGTGTGATTGCGCGTGCGTGTCTGTGTCTGTCTGTGTGGGTGTGTGTGTGCGTGTGTGTGTGTGTCCGTGCCCGCGCGCGCATGTGTGTATGTGTGTGTGTGAGAGTGTGCGTGTTTTCGTGTGTGCGTGTGTGCGTGTAAGCGTGTGTGCGTGCATGTGTGTGTGCGTTTGTGCGTGTATGCGTGCGTGCGTGTGTGCGTGTGTGCGTGTGTGCGTGCGTGCGTGTGTGCGTGCGTGCGTGCGTGCGTGCGTGTGTGCATGCGTGCGTATGAGTGTGTGCGTGTGTTCGTATGTGCTTGTGTGCGTGTGTGCGTGTGTGAGTGTGTGCGTGTGTGCGTGTGCGTGCGTGCTTGCGTGCGTGCGTGCGTGCTTGCCTGCGTGCGTGCGCGTGTGCTTGCGTGCGTGCGTGCATTCGTGCGTGCGTGCGTGCGTGCGTGCGTGTGTGTGTGTGTGTGTGTGCATATATTTATACATATAGTACAGTACAGTGAATTTTTCTATTGATATTATATATTATTTTTATACTGCTTTGAATTCAAAAACTTGGTACAATAGGTATATCCACGGATATGTTATCTTTTTGAAAAAAGTTCCTCCACATAATTTATTTCTTTTATCTTACCTTGTTTGAAGAGCACCTCCCGCCCTCTTTCAGTTGCGTGCACTATCCCCGTCACCACTAATCCTCACCCTTCCCTATTAAATCCTAAATTACTGAGGATACCTCGTTTAGAGGCAAAACACGTGTCGTATTGTCGGCAGTAGCGTGTCTTTTGTACTGTAGTGGCGTTGGGAATAGTGGTGCTGGGATTAATTTTGACGGCGATAATGCACACAATTGAGGGAGGTGCTCTTCAAACTAGGTACTCGTAAGACACATAATTTCATTATATTAGGCGGATCTTAACTTATTAGTTAATCCTTAATGTAATCGTTTTTCATCCTCACATCAATTTAAAAATTAAATTCACAAAGCGACATCCAAACACTCGGCCACCGCGTTACTAAGCAGTCAGGTATATACGTAAAAATATTTTCAATGAAAAAACCTAATTGCCAATTAACTGCAGGATCACATCAAAGCCGCCTCATTGGA
Source organism: Parnassius mnemosyne (assembly GCA_963668995.1). NCBI lineage: Eukaryota > Metazoa > Arthropoda > Insecta > Lepidoptera > Papilionidae > Parnassius > Parnassius mnemosyne. The sequence continues at coordinate 1,331,191 of CAVLGL010000137.1, read as the reverse complement.
GACTACTTAGTTACTATCACAGTACTTCTCAAGTCGACGGCGGCTTGAATTTTAATCCCAAATTACAGTTCTTTATAAACTGTATCAAAGCGGACAGGACTCTTGACAGTTTCATTAAAAAGTTAATCTTTATAAAAAGAGTCGACGAGTTTTCTCGATTTATTTAAATGTTTGATTTTTATTTCTTTTTTTTTCCATTTTGAATATTTTTGTGAGTTTTATATGTAGTAAAGCCATGGTGCAGCTATATTACTCGTATGGTTGTAGCATGAATGGGTCGGTTCGACAGAGTATGAACCACGCACTGACAGAATACCAGCGTTAAATAGCACTTTAATGCGGCTGTGTTTCGTATGATGAGTGTAGAGAACCGAAGACCCTTTTCATTGGGAACGATGTCTTCTTTAAGTGTGAGGACGGCATCTAATTAGCATTACGTAAACAAAATAATTTAAATTAATAAAAAAATATAAACTAAATTAAATTGTTACCGCAACTATGCAGCAACTTTCATACAGTTTTGATATAGGAAATAAAAAGATACATAAAAACATCAAAGATAAAAATAAATAAAAAAAACAGACTAAAAGAATTCGATGACATGAGTGATGAGATGCTGAAAAGGGCACTGACTCAACATAATGCTATTGCACAATTGCGGTAGCGTTGGTTTTCAGCAATGCCCAATGTAATAATGTCCATGTCATAAAAAAATTGATATTTCCTAAGATTATGTAAAAATAATAAAAATCTTATCCACCTATCTTCCATCTAGTTAAGTAATATTACAAGTTTAAATATTATGTTTATTTAAAACATTCAAATCTGAAGACAACAACTATTGTCCTTTTTGAATCTTTTATTAGCATATACATTTATTATACAACAATTACTTAATTCAACCCGAACAGGCCGAATTTAGTAATTGATTTTAAACTAACTTCCCAATGAGCTAGAGGTTTGAAATTTTAAACATTACTCAGAATCGAATGATAATCTATACAAATAAATAAAATTGAAGTGTTTGTTTGTTATGTCAAAATTACAGCGTTTTACTAAATGCATATGAAAGTATAAACGGTACTTATAACAAAAATACACTTTTTAAAATATTTGTCTGTTTGTTTGTCAGTCTGTCTGTTTGTTCCGGCTAATCTCCGAAACGGCTGGACCGATTTTGACAGGACTTTCACTGGCATATAGCTGGTGTCATATGGAGTAACTTAGGCTAAGTTTATTTAAGAAAAATAATTAGGGCGCACGCGGGCGAAGTCGCGGGGAACAACTAGTGTCATCATTCATCATCATTACAGCCCTTCACAAGTCCACTGCTGAACAAAGGCCTCCCCCAAAGAATGCCACAAAGCACGGTCCTGAGCCACCTGCATCCATCGACTTCCTGCATGTCTTACCAGGTCGTCACTCCATCTCGTGGGGGGACGCCCTACACTTCGCCTACCGGTACGAGGTTGCCACTCGAGAACCTTTCTTCCCCATCGGTTGTCGGTTCTTCGAGCTATATGGCCGGCCCACTGCCACTTCAGCTTACTAATTCGTTGGGCTATGTCGGTTATTCTGGTTCTACTGCGGATATCCTCATTCCTAAGTTTATCACGCAGAGAAACTCCGAGCATAGCCCTCTCCATAGCTCGCTGAGCGACCTTGAGCTTCCTCATACGGCCAGCAGTGAAGGACCACGTCTCAGTTCCGTAAGTCATCACTGGCAACACGCACTGGTTGTACAATTTCGTTTTAAGGTTTTGAGGTATGTCTGACGAGAAGATGTGTCGTAGCTTCCCGAACGCTGCCCAGCCGAGTTGAATCCGTCGATTGACCTCTCGGTCGAAGTTGGACTTACCTAGTCGGACTATTTGTCCCAGGTAAACATACTCGTCAACAACTTCGAGCTTAGTGCTCCCAACAACTACCGGCATAGGTGTGACATGGACATTAAACATAATCTTTGTTTTGTCCATGTTCATCTTAAGACCTATCCGTTGGGAAACACTATTGAGGTCATTGAGCATAGTGCTTAGGCCCTCCAGCGATTCTGCCATAAGGACTATATCGTCGGCAAATCGAAGGTGAGTGATGTACTCGCCATTGATGTTGATACCGTATCCTTTCCAGTCCAGAAGCTTGAAAACGTCTTCCAATGCAGCGGTGAAGAGTTTCGGGGATATGACGTCACCCTGTCTTACACCTCTCTGCAATTGGATAGGTTTCGTACTCTTGTTCTGTACTCGGATAGCCATCGTAGCCCTACTGTACAAGCAATTCAACACTTCGATATACCGACAGTCAATTTGGCACCGCTGAAGGGACTGCAGCACCGCCCAAATTTCGACGGAATCAAAGGCTTTCTCATAGTCCACATACGCCAGACATAGTGGCAAATTGTACTCTTCGGACTTCTGTACAACTTGCCGAAGGGTATGTATGTGGTCTATGGTGCTAAAGCCCTTTCGGAAACCGGCTTGTTCGGGAGGCTGGAAGTCGTCAAGTCTGCGCGCGAGACGATTCGTAATGACTCTCGAAAACAGCACGTAGACGCGGCTCAGAAGGGAAATCGGTCTGTAGTTCTTCAAGAGAGCGTTGTCACCTTTCTTGAAGAACAAGACCACCGCACTTCTGCTCCACGCCTCCGGTGTAATGCCACCATGGAGGACGGAATTAAAGAGCTTCTGAAGGACTTCAAGTACCGGTCTTCCACCCGCTTTCAGAAGCTCCGCTGTAATTCCATCCTCGCCTGGGGCCTTACCGTTTTTAAGGTGCTGGAGAGCCATTCTAATCTCGCTCAGACTGACGTCCGGGATATCTTCGGAATAGTGTCGGATGAGACTCGCTCTTGGATCGTTACTCACACTTGCGTGTGGCTCCAACGATGACGTGTACAGCTGCCCATAGAACCTCTCAATCTCACTCAAAATCTCAGGTGTCCCGGAAACGATGCAACTAGTGTAAGAATATAAAAAAGAAAAACAGAAGTTTATTTGAAAATTAAGTAAGATTAAGATTTGAATATGTAGTTTTATGAAAAACTTCTTTCATGTTCATAATTATTATCACCAGCATTAAAGCCCATCACCAGTCCACTGCTGAAAATAAGCCTCATCCAAGAAACTGAGCTACCTGCATCCATGGACCCGCTGCGTTTTTACAAGGTCGTTACTCCATCTAGTGTGGGTCGCTTTACACTTCGCTCAACGGTATGAGGCTGCGAGCTATATGACCAGCCCCTTGCCACTTTAGCATACTGATCCGTTGGGCTACGGCGAACACTCTGGTTCTACGGCAGATATCCTCATAACGAAGTCTATCACGCAGCAAAACTCGGAGTATAGCCCTCTATATAGCGTATTACGCGACCTTGAGTTTCCTCATTTTGGCCTCACATTGGCCAGCAGTGAAAAACCACGTCTCAGAACCATATGTTATACCATGCTTAGACAGTACCAGAAGTCTCGCACCTGTAATGCTGCAGCTATACAGGTGCGAGTACGAGTTTACGGTGGTATTCTGTGAGATTACTCGTACATATAACCTAAAAAGGTTATATGCAAAGATGTTTGACAAATGTATGTTTTTTTTTCGTATGTATGTCATGTAATATCTTAGTCAAATATGAACCAAGTTAAACTATTATTTTTAATGAAATAGGTTATACTTCAGGAAATGTCTCATATAATTTTATGAAATTCACCCATAAGCGTGGAAAAATAGATGATTTTTTTTTAATGTAACTATTGAGAAGAAATTGAGATGGTGATATACCTTAGTTCACTAAAGAATTAAATAATAATAATTAAATAATTCCTTTATCAAAACTTATATTGTTAATGAAAAGTAAAAGCCGACTTCAACGAACTGAAAACAATAAAATAATTTCCATGAATAGCTTCTGAAGTCGAAAACCGACTTGTGAGGATAATATATTCCAGGTTGATCTGGGACTAACAGCTCCCATGTTAATGTGGGACTTATAAAAAAATAATGTGCACACTGTGTCAGTTGCCTATTATGCCGTAAAAACCCTTTTTACTGGAAAATAGGCATTCCATCTTAGTACTCACGGGTGACAACGCATCTGCATTTTAATAAGATGTAGATGTCTATGTGCCACAGCAACCACTTACCATCAGGTGGACTATGTGCTCGTTTGTCACCCTTATCTTAAATAAAGCAACTGATAGAATAATGGTTTTTTGATTGAACCACTTCTTTCACAATTTTACACCCACTCCCATTCGTTTGGCTAAACGTGGTCCGAGTAGCTTACAATTTTTTTATACTGTGCCTACCCCTTCAGGAATTACAGGCATAACGCTATGAATGTATAATTTTAATCCAGATTTCTCGCGTAACTGCGCGTACTATCAAATGTACGTCAAACGTTACCCTTGGTTACCACGGCTTTAAATGTTTATGACTTGTTAATTTTAAAGCCTTTAATGAAAGTCACAATTTGGGAACAATAACACAAGGAGTGCGGTCATCGACACAAAGCGCAACTTGCTTATTTAGGCTTTATTACAATCTTGATTACCTATTTTAAACAATCTAGATAAGAAGGAGCATTTATCAAATGAATCATACTACAAAGTTGCGTGCCGCCCGCAGTTTAAAAATTAACAACCTTTATTAGACCACCCGCTGACAGAAAATGCTAAATATCATAAGCCTTAATGATTTCTCTAATAAAAATCTGCATTTTAGTAAACAACGGGGTCATTTCGTTTAAATTTAAATAGGGATTTGTAGATGTTAAGTAGAACAAGGGATTTTTTTATAAAAGTGAAATGACAAAGGAACTTACAGACTACGTGATGGTAAGTGGCTACTGCAGTTCATGGAAACTTACAACCACTTTATAATTGATTTTTTTAATTTCTCATTTCATTTAATTTAAATAAAACGTTTTAACGTTAGATGAAATCCCTAGATAAAATAATGACTTAAGTAAGTGTTTTACAAAAGATTAACTTGGGATGTAAATTTCGTAAGATTTTGTTTACTGAGGATTCATGTTGTGAAAACCGATGTTTTAAAATAAAGAGACCGTCTTGCAGTATTTAAGTAGGATTAAATAATACAATAGAAAAAATCCCAAAACAACAATGTTTACTAAAAGAATAAAACCTTTTACAGGAGCTATAGCCGATCGGTCGTCCGTAAATTGAATTTAAACTGTTTTCATTGTATTTGCCTAAACAAATGAATCCAAATCGAATACGCTTCGAACAGCGTAGAGTATAGGCCAATGCTTATGTGCAAGTTATCAAGCAATTTAAATGGTTGTATACCACATTTGTCAAAATATATTATGAATTTTTGTAGATTAAAAAGTATATTGGGTTAAAGTGTAAAACTTTTAAATTGAAAAATAAAGGGTTTTTGTGTTTATAGGAAATCTAAACTAAAATATGAAAGACTATAAAAAACTAATGTAAATTTTAACAAATCTCAAATATTCTTACCGGAAAGTATTGAAACATTATCTGGAATTATAAGAAAACCATATAAAGACGCTAAAGTCTTTACAGCAAAAATTCCTGTGCCTAAAGAAAAGAAAAACTAACTTCATAATAATCTATATTAAAGTGAAGTAAAATTTAGTTTATTTATTCGAATAAACGACTTAGTAAGAGATGTATGAAGTCAATGAATGTAGGTAACTCTGAAACGACCTTTATGGTATTCCTTGGGGAAGCAAAGAATATGCTCAGTTGTAGACTTGTGAAGGGCTGTAATGGTGATGATGATAATGATGATTTTCATAAACATGACTGTGATAAAATTATTGAATATCTTAAATGTTCCTATATTATTTTGTCTGCAAAAGTCCCACATACAAGTTAGAAACTAAATCAAAGTATCTGAAACGAAGTGAATAATAAAATTAAGTTAATATTCATAAGAAATTTAATGTAAATATTGTTTCCACTTCAATGCTTTAAAAAGTTTAATACTGTTGTAAAAATCAAACATTTAGTCTAAAAACTGTGACTGACAATAGATGTTTATAAGTCACACGACTATGTATGGAAAAGTTTTAACACATGTCTTCCTCAGCGAAAGATTTAAGATAAGTACAAAGTTATATATGAATGGGAAATTTGTTTTGCAATAGAATTTATTTTAGCTCTGAGATAAAAATTGATTTACATTATGAACCAATCTGTACCATATTCAACAAAATGGTCTACAGGCAACAAAATTATAGAACTTTATGAAATATGTTGGAGTTGTAGACATGGGCGAACAATTCACTTTTTTTTACAAATACTTGTTCCGTGCGGGATTCGAACCCGCAGCCCCAAGCGTTGGAACTCATTGCTAAGCCACTGGGCCACGGAGCCAATTCACTGATTAGATTCATTTGCTTTTTCAAGCATTGTACCTGTGGGAGTCAATCAAGAACTCAAAGTACGGTAAGGGTCTTTTTACCGATAATTTTATGAAACTAACTTGTCTCGTCTAATATTACAAAAGAGGTTGAACATTTTGTCCCTAGATTCGAAATCAATTACTAAGCTTGTAAAGGCTGCTCATGTTTCAGTACCAGATATATATTATATAAAATTCATGCGATAAATGATATACCGGTGTTTAACGACTTTGAAATTAAGTGGCTGAATATAATATGCGAACTAATCGAATTTCGACTTATTTAATGAAATCATTCGGGCTGCATCCACTGGTTCATATCAACTATTTGTTGTATGTATGTATATTGTTTTTATAGAATAAGAGTGACACACGAGCACACAGTCCAACTGATGGTACGTGGATGCTGTGATCCATAGATATCTACATTTATACTCGATTAAGAATTAAAATGCAGATGCGTTATCACCCCTAAAAACTAAAATAGGAATGCCTCCTTTCCAGTAAAACGACTCCCCAGTTCTCTACACTCTACACCATACGAAACACAGCAGTATTAAGCTGCTATTGTACGCTGGTATTCTATGAGAGCGTGGTCCTTCCCCGGTCGAGCCGACCCATTGGTGCTTCAAACATAATACAGCTGCAGCGTGGCTCTACCATGTCATATGTATGTTTATTATTTCGGTTTTATACATAATTTCTGACATCAGTTGATAGTTGAAGCCCCGCCCCTTAATCATCAAGTGGCATCGAGTCCTGGTGAGGATGAAATTTGAAGATTGATCGTATATTCATCACATAAACAATTATATCAGAATAAAATGTACAAAGAGAGCCTCAGTAGCTAAACTCTGCACGTAAGTTACGCGCAGAACGCAAACAACCAAGTTTTGGTCCTTGCCGGCGTCAATGCAACTGTTAGTTGAAATTTTAAGTGCTCAATTATATGTGCTCATCGGAGAATATAATATTTCGAGTACAAGTGAAGTCTATCAACACATTAGAGCAGTGCAGGGGAGTAATCACTCCATAACCATCATATATTAACGATTAAGAATCAAAATGCAAATGCGTTGTCACCTGTGAGGACTAAGACGAAACGCCTCGGTTCCAGTAAAAAGTGTATCCGGTTCTTTATACTCACCATACGAAACAGAAGCATAAGTTAATATTTTACGCTGTTATTTTTCTACCGATTTCAAAAACGAGGAGGTACTCAATTCGACTGTATGTTTTTTTAATGTTTGTTATGTCATAACTTTGTTCTACGTGAACCGATTTCGATGATTCTTTTTTTATTTGAAATCTGGTGTGCTTTTTACGTGGTCATATATATATATATATATATATATATATATATATATATATATATATATATATATATATATATATATATATATATATATATATATATATATATATATATATATATATATACTTGATCAAGGTCTGACAAATAGTTTATTGACCTATCCTTAATATATTGAAGTGGGTTGTAAACATTTTTAATTTCTAAATTATGTGAGAGCATGTTTCTACACCGCTTGTGCCGTTGTAGACACATTGAACTTTCGTGCTACAATCATAATATAGCTGCTTAAAACCGTCTTAAGTATGAGTATGTACGTGCGAACGTATATAAGCTGTATCTTCACTTAACTAATATGTTTTCAACGACTACACTAGTCGAATCTCTTTCTTTTTCAAACATTGTATATTTCCTAAAGTATCCATTAAGTTCAACCTCGTTTGGCCATGCGTTCGATCGAAAAGTAGGCTGATATTATAAATCGTGTTATCACACCCGCGGGACTTTTCAGTCTAGAGAATCCATTTCGGTTTAATAGAGCGAATGGAGGCCGGTCGCAGTTGCCCTTGTCAAGATTTATGATCGGGCTCTGTAAAATATGTTACGCGGAAACTTATTGATACTAAGTGAAATTTGGACGCTATTTATATGTATTTAAGTTTGCCTTTAGATTTAAAAATATAAAATGAGTCGCCGAGTAATTATAAGACACGGTTGAAATAGGCATGTCTTGAAATGATTATTATAGTAATTTGTATTTGTACACCAATAGTTAGGTATATCATGTAACGTAACTTAACAAATTATGTTTGTTGGTAAGTTTTTGAAAACAACAATACTAAATTAAAAAAAAATTACCTACAACAATTATAAATAATGAGAAACGAGAGCAGTTTCTGCCAACTAAATGGTTATTCACATATTCTCAGTTTACTGTTTTAGCCTACTTCGAAAAAGAAGGTTTTCAGTTTGAATACAATAGAATAGAATAATTTTATATTCAATATAACTAGATTGCATGGCCATTTGTAATGAAAGCAATTTTTTACTTTGAAAAAGAAACCTCTGTTCTGGGAAGAACCTGCAACTAGCCCAATGGGACATTTTTTTTTCAAAGTATAATTATGCAATAAAACGCAGGTTGTGCAAACTGCTTACAAAACGAATTTAAGAAACAGCCTGGATGCAACCACCTCATTCCCAGGGGTTATAATCCACCATGTATTCATTTATATTATAATAACCCTTTTTATACAGTTTTTTTTAGTAAAATATTTAAACTTTGTAATAGACTAAAACTAAAATATTTAAACTTTTCTACGTATAAACCCCATAAATGAATTACTGACTCCGTGCAGTCGGGTCGAAATTTTTATGTCTTTACTATATAAATAACTTCGCCAATTAATAAAAAAATTATACGCGGTAGAGCCATGCTGCAGCTATATTAGAAGTATAATTGTAGCACGAATGGGTCGGCTCGGCCGGAGAAATACCATGCTCTCACACAATACCATCGTAAAATAGCAGCTTAACACTGCTGTGTTTCGTATGATGAGTGTAGAGAACCGGAGACGCTTTTTACTGGAATAGAGCCATTAAATCTTAGTCCTCACGGGTCCAAACGCATCTGCAGTTTGATTCTTTATTGAGGATAGATGTAGATGTCTATGGGTCACAGTAACCACTTACCATCAGGTGGACTGTGTGCTTGTTTGTCACCCTGTCCTTTAAAAAAATGTGAATCAGATTTAAATTATGGTTTTTAATTAAATGTCTACCGCGTAGGGGCGGTGTAAAAATATAGACTAATCTATATTGGTGCCGAGGGTGTCATAAGAGACGACAGAAGGAAATGAAACATGGGATGGACAGCAATATACTCTTGATTACATTTCAAAATATGAAAAAGAACTGCGGTTGCCCATTAGTTTGCCAAGCGAGGCATCTTTAATATTAGCAATGGCTAATGCAACCTCCGACGGCTCCGTGGCGCAGTGGCTTAGCAATCAGTTGTTGCGCTGGGGGCCGCGGGTTCGAATCCCGCACGGAACAAGTATTTGTATGGCCTACAAATAATTGTTCCGGGTCTGGATGTTTGTCCTTGTGCAATTTATGTTTGTAAACTGCCTCCACGACACAGGAGAAAATCCTAGTGTGGGGGTAAATCCCCGCAAATCCACCCGCGTGGAATTAATTGCCATTGGATTTCGTGGGCTTTAGTTTTTTTGCGCGTTACCCTAATTCTTTTTCTAAAATGTAAATAGATGACTCCTTAAAACATCAGCTATCTACAAGTGAAAAGCTCGTCTAAATCAGTCCATCCGTTTCGGAGATTAGCCGGAACAAACAAACAGACAGACAAAAATTTTAAAAATTGTTTTTTTTTTTGGTATAAGTACCGTATATACTTTCATACGCATTTAGTAAAAAGCTGTTATTTTGTTATTACAAGCAGACACTTCAATTTTATTTATTTGTTTAGATTATGGTATAGTATTAAATGCCGATACGAACGCATACGCAACATAATGCTGATTTGAAAGTCTATTTGTTGCTACAATAATTATGTAGCAAAAACAATAACATTTTATTTATTTCAAGTCGGTTATAAGTTTTAATCTATCATTCATCAATTATCGTTATTAAAATCATTAAAAATTTGAATTTGTTTAATTTTTTTTAATACAAATGCCAAGCGAACTAACGTTGCACTTGATAGTAAGTGGCTACTGTCATCCATTGACAAAGTTTTTTTTTTATCGTGGGAAAAACCTCATGGATACCTTCGGGTGCAAGGGCAACATATAGGTTATGCCGGAATCCTACCGGCTAAAACCTCGCAGTAATCACCATCAACGTATATGAAGGGTCCCGGAATCTTTGTTCGGAACGCAACCGGGGCCTCTCGCTTTTTTGCACTCGCATTGCTATTACGGTTACTTCATTAGCTCAGTACCATTTCCGAGTCACCGTCTTCCTGGGGGGTTTCATTGCTATACATTTGGGGCCCCCGCTTGGAGCGCCCGTTAACCCAGAGGCCCCGTTTGTGGTAGGGAAAAACCATCATCAACAACAAGGCCGTGACGAACGCCTTGGCGATGTCGTCTCCAAGCGGGATCTGTTCACTCCCGACACCGCTCAGTAGCTTCATTCTAGACAGAAGGCAGCTACGGCACTCCACTCTGAGTCCCTGCTCAGGGTCGCCGACACGACTGCTGGCAGGGAGAGTTTCTGATTGATCCTCTTAACCAGGACCGTCTGCTCCTGTTCCTATATTGGACATGTTGCCATCGTATGGGATACGGATTCCTGGTCCTGCTCACTGTAGTGGAAGCCGTTTGCCATCGCTTCGCGTCCGATCTTACACAAATAATCACCGAAGCACTCGTGCCTGGTCATTATCTATGTAAGTCTGTAGGTGAGTCTGCCTGTTCGTCGATGCGTTCAGGATTTAACAACGTAATTGCGCACATAACGCTCTTCAAAGAGACGAGTGCGCTACGTTGCTAATGCGTTAAGTCGTTCCTGCTGCTTAATTTATTCAAACACCTCATCTGGTACACTCCCACCGCTCTGGTGGAGGCCACGTGTCCGGTACGATCCGGTCGCCGCCTCAAAGGATATCGTGCAGTATTCTCGCACGATCCGTATTGCCATCCTCCGTTATACACTGTAAATTTAAGTTCTACAGCGTCTAATAACTAGCATTTTCACCCATTAGAGCGCCTCGTATAAGGTTTTGTTGCCACATTAATGGACCGTATCACTTCCGCATAGAGGCGACGCACTTTTTCCCTTAGTCCCCGTAGATTGGGCAGCAGTCTATGCACATCACCCGCTGCCCTTTCAATCCGTGAGACTAAGTGCTCGCAGTGTTGTTCGAAGTTCCAACGACTGTACAGATGGCTAGGCAGTTCATGTACTACCCTACTCTGACTTCAGACCCACCCACGCGAACGCACGAATTCGGTGGTTCCCTGTTGCGTCGTAATTTATGGAATCATAGGGTCTCGGTCTTGTGAGGTGCTATTTCTAATCCCAACTTGTGGATTTTTGTGACGGCGACTTCCGCCCTAAGGACGGTGAGCTCCTTGGCTCTCTCGAAGATGACCCCGCTAGCAACCACCTACGTATCATCGGCATAGCAAAAGTCAAGTTCCAGTAAAATTGTCTACTGTTCTCTACACTTACCATATGAAACATAATAGCGTTATTCCATTGTTTCACGCTGTTATTATATGTGAGCATTGTCCTAACCCGGTGGAACTGACTTATCGGTGCTGTAGCTACGAATAGCTAGCATAGGAGCAGCGTGGCTCTATCACGTAAAAATATGCCAAAATGGTTTTTTTATAAGATATGGTGACAAACGAGCACACAGTCCACCTGATGGTAAGTGGTTGCTGTGACCCATAGACATCTACATCTATCCTCAATAAAGAATCATAATGCAGATGCGTTGGTACCCGTGAGGACTAAGATGAAATATCTTTTCCAGTAAAAAGTGTCTCCGGTTCTCTACACTCACCATATGAAACACAGTAATGTCAAGCTGCTATTTTACGCTGGTATTCTGTGAGAGCGTGGTACTTCCCCAGTCGAGCCGACCTATTCGTGCTACAACTATACTTACTAATATAGCTGCAGCATGGTTCTACCACGTATAAAAGTGAGAAGACGTATAAAAAGAGAAGGAAGTTTAGAAAGAAAGAAAGAAAGAAACATTTATTGGCACTGAATACAGGTAGTACCACTTTTTTACAATGGTGCATAGTTCAAGCTGTATACTGCGTGTATTTTTACAATTTTAATATAATTAACAAAATATCACGCTATATTATAATTTATCACATTTATTATTATTGTATTACATTACCTATAGTAAATTTTTCAAATAATCAGTTAATATTAAAATATTTAAATGGAAGTTCCCTTACACTCTTAGACAGTTTATTGAAAACTGATATGCACATGTGATAAACATTATTTTTATTTAAATTTGTTCTACAAAATGGAATCATTATTTTAGTGGGAGCTCTTGGTCTACATTTGGTAATATTACCCCCCTTGAATTTAAAAAAAATCGTTATACTTCATTACAAAGACTGATACTTCAAAAAAATTCATGTAGGTCAATGTCAGCCAATAAAGTTTTTTAAATGGATGTCTACATAAGTCGAGTGGACTTACTCGACAAATAGCTCTTAAAGATTTCTTTGTACAATGAATGCTTGACCAACATCATCCATCATTCATCCATCCATCCATCCTGTCGAATTCCACCATATATGTATTATTAACCCATATCTAAGGATTAACTACACATAGCCTTTATATGGTATAACTGCAGTCTTTTCATCTGACACTGTCCCAATCTTTCTAAGGGCCTAGGCAAATCTGCTAAGTTTGAGGCAAGCATTATTCTTATGTTGTTTCCAGATTTAAGATTTATCCAGGGTTATACCTATGAATTTTATGATTTCATTTTCTATCTTTTTTGTTTATGTTATTATCAGAGTGTTTACTTTTATTCGTACCAAAGTTTATGAATTTTGTTTTTGACAATATTTTGGAATATATTTTATGCTTTTCATATTTATTTGTATCCCTCGAAATTGTTAATTTTTACAAAGACCCCTGTATTGCTGTTCTCCAATAATCAATATACTTCGGTTGTTTTGTATATTAATATTTACTAAGTTTTTAGTGCCATCTTGTGGTGGATTGTGGCTGGAGTTATACATTGTCATTTCCCATTTTGATTTTATTGAATCACTTCAGACATTGGTATATTTTGTTGTTGTATGCGCATGTTACTGGTGTCACCATCTGTTGGTATATTGTCATCATCTGTTTTTAACCCTAGATCTCCAATACTCATGTTTAAATTATTTCCTTGTATTTTTTTTTATTATTTCTTCGTCTTTAGAGAAGTAGTAATTTTTTTAAATTGCTTCTTGTCAAATAATCTGAGGTGGTCGATATAAATGACATGTTCAGATATTCATTTAATTTTTTGATCTTCCATTTCAAAGTCTTTTTTAATTTTTTATATAGTAATTTTGTTCAATTCCCTTTTTCGGCTAATCGTTATACCATATTGGTATTTTAATATCGATTAACTGTGTTAGCTTAGTTACTCGTCGATAGATGTCGTAAAATGTTTTTGATGCAATGCTATCTGTGATAAGAATGTGTTGACGGTTTTTGAATTTTGTAACGATTTCTATTTTTGACTAATACGCTTTTTTATTTACTCTAAACTGTTGTTCGTAGGTATTTACACAATTTTTAAACAATTTTAGAGTTAAAAAGCCTTTAAGAGCTCTTATCTTAATTTGATGTTGAAGTCACTTTATCACTTACAGTTTAATGTTGTTTTAGCTGTTATTATATTGTTTTTTTTTTTATAACCGTTTCAGTTGTAATTTAGACTTTTATAACTAATTTAACTACATAAATATAGGGACTGTTTATATTTTATAGCACTATAGTTTAGTCACTTCAATAGCCAATTTAAACTGAACGGAACACGCTTGGAGACGACATCACCAAGGCGTTCGTCACGGCCTTGTTGTTGATGATGGTTTTCCCCTACCACAAACGGGGCCTTTGGGTTTACGGGCGCTCCAAGCGGGGGCCCCAAATGTATAGCAATGAAACCCCCCGGAACACATAAATCTTACTTCAATTTTTTTGATATAAAATTAAACTATTTTCGCGTATAACACTTCCACACATGTATTATGACATCACTTTCTTGTTTTCATCGGAAACATAGATTTTAATTTGATTTAGAATTTAGAAATCAATAAAACACGGAGCTAATGCTTAGTACAGTTATGAAAGTGGTCTTCTTCTAAAGTGTCATACTTAAAAATTTTACAAAATATGTATACATCTCAGAAAGCTGGTGGAAGACCGGTACTTGAAGTCCTTCAGAAGCTCTTTAATTCCGTCCTCCATGGTGGCATTACACCGGAGGCGTGGAGCAGAAGTGCGGTGGTCTTGTTCTTCAAGAAAGGTGACAACGCTCTCTTGAAGAACTACAGACCGATTTCCCTTCTGAGCCGCGTCTACGTACTGTTTTCGAGAGTCATTACGAATCGTCTCGCGCGCAGACTTGACGACTTCCAGCCTCCCGAACAAGCCGGTTTCCGAAAGGGCTTTAGCACCATAGAGCACATACATACCCTTCGGCAAATTGTACAGAAGTCCGAAGAGTACAATTTGCCACTATGTCTGGCGTATGTGGACTATGAGAAAGAAAGCCTTTGATTCCGTCGAAATTTGGGCGGTTCTGCAGTCCCTTCAGCGGTGCCAAGTTGACTGTCGGTATATCGAAGTGTTGGAGTGCTTGTACAGTAGGGCTACGATGGCTATCCGAGTACAGAGTCAGAGTACGAAACCTATCCAATTGCAGAGAGGTGTAAGACAGGGTGACGTCATATCCCCGAAACTCTTCACCGCTGCATTGGAAGACGTTTTCAAGCTTCTGGACTGGAAAGGATGCGGTATCAACATCAATGGTGAGTACATCACTCACCTTCGATTTGCCGACGATATAGTCCTTATGGCAGAATCGTTGGAGGACCTAAGCACTATGCTCAATGACCTCGATAGTGTTTCCCGAAGGATAGGTCTTAAGATGAACACGGACAAAACAAAGATCATGTTCAATGTCCATGTCACACCTATGCCGGTAGTTGTTGGGAGTACTAAGCTCGAAGTTGTTGACGAGTATGTTTACCTGGGACAAATAGTCCAACTAGGTAAGTCCAACTTCGACCGAGAGGTCAATCGACGGATTCAACTCGGCTGGGCAGCGTTCGGGAAGCTACGACACATCTTCTCGTCAGACATACCTCAAAACCTGAAAACGAAATTGTACAACCAGTGCGTGTTGCCAGTGATGACTTACGGAACTGAGACGTGGTCCTTCACTGCTGGCCGTATGAGGAAGCTCAAGGTCGCTCAGCGAGCTATGGAGAGGGCTATGCTCGGAGTTTCTCTGCGTGATAGACTTAGGAATGAGGATATCCGCAGTAGAACCAGAGTAACCGACATAGCCCAACGGATTAGTAAGCTGAAGTGGCAGTGGGCCGGCCATATAGCTCGAAGAACCGACAACCGATGGGGAAGAAAGGTTCTCGAGTGGCAGCCTCGTACCGGTAGGCGAAGTGTAGGGCGTCCCCCCACGAGATGGAGTGACGACCTGGTAAGACATGCAGGAAGTCGATGGATGCAGGTGGCTCAGGACCGTGCTTTGTGGCATTCTTTGGGGGAAGCCTATGTTCAGCAGTGGACTTGTGAAGGGCTGTAATGTATACATCTACTTTTATTTATAGTAGTAATAGGATAGCACTATTGGTCAGTAATACAATTCGCGCCAATTATAAAACAGTCATTATTAAAGTTATTTGTATTTGTATAGAGACACGTATTTTGAATCATGACGTTACAAAACGATCGCAAGCCTAAAACAACATTGTATTCTGTACTCTAAATAAAAGCTGCCTCCAGTTCGGTGGCCGATCAGTGATTGCTTAATGGAAATTAAACCGAATCCATTGCATTTCCCCAAATAATCGGCTCAATCGGCGGTACAAGCTCCGCAATACGTAATAACTAATGTATTTTCATATGTTAATTAATATAACTATTTAGTAGCGACTTAAGCCGCTTGCTAAGCATAGCCACTATGGTCAAATCCCTCCTATAAGGCAATTTATTGGAGAGGCCTGTGTTCATCGGTAGAGATTTGATTGGCTGTGATAAACGAAAATAATAATATATTCGTTTTGACTGCCTCGTTGACTTAGTGTAAACGCGGTTATTCAACATACAAAATCAGTGATTGGGTTTTTTACGTCAAAAAAATCTTAGTAGCAGGCCAGTGTCAGAAAATTGGCGGTGTTTCAGACCCTTGCCTCGGAAAGCTCGTAAATACCTACTTAGGTCTTGCGCCTGATCTCTTTTCTTTCATATCGCTTGGTCTCCGCAGAGACCACGTTAATTACTTCCAAATAATTAATTGAATCAGGCGATAATTTGCGGAAATCCATTATAATGGGGTTGTTATAAAGGCTCACTCGTTTCGGCTCAAGAGGTGAAACACGTGTCGTATTTTCGAGAGTGGTGTGTGGTGACTAGTGTGGTGGTGCTGGGCGACGGGTATAGTGCGCAGGATTGAGGGAGGGTGGGAGGTATCCTTAAAACTGGGCAGGACACATCATTTTCTTTCTTTACGCAGAATTAAACTAAGTAACTTCTAACAACCACATTAACTTCCAAATATTTACAGTGGTGGCAACGTAAGAAAATCCTCAAAGCGTAGATTTTATCAGTGGCGATTATAGAAGATATCTAAACTAGATAAGATAAGCTACTAAGCTTCATGGCTAAGATACGTAATGTTATTCGTCGCTGCGTCGAAGGCGCGAAACGTTTAGTGTTGCAAATGCCAATCGACCTTAAAGTGTTGCGCTATCTCTAGTCCGCCTCACTTTGAATCTCCCCATAACGGGAGAGGTTCATATCCAGCATTGGACTTATAAGTGTTGATCGTGAAGAAGATGTAAAAGAAGACAGCAACTTAAAAGTGTTTCGCAGACCATATTGTAGCCTTTGAAATACCCAACACTTTTATGCATATATACATGCTATATTTCCATTCGCACCGAATTTCAGTCAAGGAGGTGACTTTCAACGAAGACTAGCGTATCTGTGTAGGGCAGGATTATACTGCCTGAATTTGTACGCAAACACAGTTGCACTCCCTGTTCCCTCACTTTCACACGACATGATACAGTGGCTATCCGACTCAACCGGAAAGAGATCAGGTACAGGAACAACGGTTTTTCGAGTTTACTTTACGACTTCACGTGCTTTTCAAGGCACGGGGATCGTGCCAGCTTCGACGACAGAAGGAAACAAATTAGGAAATGGGTAGCAGCTTCTTTCTAGTAACGACTAAAAATAAAAATGCGGTTGTCAACCCGCTTACCAAGCATGGCAACTATGACAAATATACCTCTTATGAGGCAATCCATGGGGGAGACCTATGTACAGCAGTTGTCTTTAACAGGCTGTAATGACAACCATAAATAAAATAAGAGTTTATGAACTAAAACTGTAATAATCCTGGGTTGTACTTATGTAATAATAAAATAAATATTGTATAGTCATCGGTTCTTAATGCGTTTGGAAAATTTACATGCATTTAGGAGGTACTCTTATGTAAATATTATATTCTTAATACCGGTTCAAACTACTAGCTAATAAAATCCCAGTAAACAATATAACCACAACCATAGCAATACTAACAGATTTACGTTTAATTCGTCGTAACTAACAAGTACGTCATTTGCTAAAACTTATTCAATCCTTACGTGCCTTTCCCACATACATATACATACAGGTCAAGCGATTAAAAGCGCCTTCAAAAGACACCGGCAATAATCGATACCAATACACTTACACAACGAAACCAAATGTTAAAGTAAAGCTTGTCACAACAAAGTCAACCCCGATTCCCATCAAAGTTCCATGTTCGCACTGCATTTTGTATTTTGATGTTCGATGTAACGAAATTGCATCCTTGAGCGATCAGATTGGAGGTAGACGACGATCAATATTCAAGTAAACCTTAAAGCCAACCATTTGTGCCTTAAAAGAAAAGTATATTTCGGCTGGGATTTGAATCAACGTCTTTTTTACTATCAGCTGTTAACATAGCTGTTAATAACCGTGTCGGCGACATATTGCTGCTCCGAATTACAAAGGAACGCTTATTGAAAAATTTGAAATTCAATAACTCCGTGAAAAAGCAATATCTTGCTTGAAAACTTTCTTTAAAATATGATCCGTGACACATTACCTTATATCTACTTCTGTCTTTTTTATGTTTGGTACAATCATTCATGAAATATGGTGTTATAAATATCAGAGTTAAAAAAAAGAAAATCGAATGATCTATAAATTAGGAAGAGTGTACAGTCGTGGCTATAATATGTCGAATACTATGCTTCTACACTATCAAATAAAACAATGCACTTTTGTCCGATTCCATCTTATGCCTAGCACCTTTATCATATAGTTATTAATTTTGGAGACTAGTATTTCTAATCGTCTACTTCCATATTTGATGTATTTTAATACAACTTTACAATTAGTGTTCCATTACTGCAATATAAATCAGCCAAGATTCATTGCTTCATCTATGGGTACGCCGGTAACCCGTAAGTAAATCGTCCACATATTAATCATCTAATAAAGTTATTATTGCCACTACAGGATATTTCCGCTGTTCGTCTTTAGTCAACTTTGAAAGGATTTCACTGCCAAGTATGGAGCACAAACAGTTTCAAACGTAAGTCGCAAAATAGCTTGTAATTTTGTATAGGTTAATCAATATATGGTCTCCACAATATTCTCTGAAAGCCTGTGTCTTAGTCATTTACACGTACTTGGCGATAAATTTGCTTTATTTCAGCCACTATAGATATTGGGTGTATACCCCACCTCATCAAAATATTACGGAGATCCTGCTGAATTTTAGGGCCGACATGTAAGTCATTCACGTCATTTAACAAAATATTGTTAACAACTTTACAGGATGCATCATACAGAATGTATCAGAAATCTACGTCAAGCTGGTAAATCATGACATGCCAAGTCATGATGGTTATCAGAAAATAAAAGAAAAAAATCTAAGTTTTTTAAATAATATGCATTAAAATAAACATCGAGAATTTTCACGATGTGTTTTATCTTTTCATGTGATATTCTTATATTAGTAACTCTCGTTACTACGAATCTTTATTTTTTTTATTATGTAATCCTGAATAATGCTTTTGTAAAAAGTCAACTGCTCCAGCTTGCAAGAAAATGTTACTTTTAGCTCAACTAAGTATTTAAAGTTAATACTTCCCCCAATTTTAACTGGCTGTACTGAAAAAAATGTACTTTTGGCAAGTAACTTTAAAAGTTGGTGCAATTGATAAGGATTCCAAAATGGTATGACACTTCCTAATTTTTTCGTACTAACTAGGTTTTGAACAAATTTTTGTTGCTTAAATGATTCTAATGTAACCAAAGCTTTCCTCTTGTTCGTATTTAAGAGTTTTATTGAGATGGAGAAGTGTGAGCGAGACAGAAATCTTATTTTCAGACAGTCCAAGGGGTGATGCCCTTTATGACAATTTTGTTCCTTTTAGTTTAGGATTGGTTTTCTTTTTGAAGTGAAAATTTCTTTAGCATCGTTGTGATTTGAAAGTCAGTGAAACGAAAAAGCGACACTTTAAAGAGACAAATACATAAATCTATAGGATAGGCCTACGAGAGAATGAGATAGAATCCATAATAATATAATAAAGCGGAAGAGGTTTTTTATTTATTTGAACATGCTAATCTCTAGAATTACCAGTCCGACTTGATAAAATCTTTTTGTATATGATAGCCAAATTGACAAGGAATAGCCTATCTAGCAATAAACTACACCTCTCAGATAGTGATACGTAAATACTATGTTCTACAAAAATATAGATCTTTCTTCCATTTAAAAAAACTCTGTGATACCATAGGTCTATTTCTCATACATAAGTCACAATAAAGTACTTTATGACAAAAAAAAACGGCCAAGTGCGAGTCAGACTCGCGCGCCGAGGGTTCCGAACAAATCCGTAGGTATATAAGTTTAAAATTATTAAAAATATTTTTATTATATGATGTAACTAAAAATTTATGCTTTTCGCATTTTTTCCTTTATCTGTGCTATAATACGTTGCTTCGTACCAAATTTTAAGATTCTGAGTTCACAGAAAGTACCCTGTAGGTTTTGATTCCCTTGCGAATGTCGAAATATTTGCAGCTTAAACGGCTGTATCTTTTGATTGCGTTGGGTTAGAAGTTTGATTTTTTCACAGCTGAGTATTTGATATGAATTTTAGCTTGATACCTCCTCGCGTTCCTGAGAAAAAGGGTCTTGACAGACAGATAGACAGACGGACAACAAAGTGATCCGTTTTTTCCTTAAAAGGTACGGAACCCTAAAAATAATTTAGGCTGGACATATTAATTCTTACTAATAAAATATACTTTGTCATTAAGACCATTTTATGAATATAAACTTTGCTATTTAAAGCATGTTATTTGGACGTATAGATTAAGAGATAATGGAAAATTAAAATAATTGAACTTTCGGTACGACGCGCAAACGAAAAAACCAACGGAACAAGAATTAATAATTTTTATCTTTACGTAACGGTGGTTAACTATGATATTGGAACCTCAAACACCTCAGTCACCCCCGTGACCAAGGGTGTTGTAAAGTGCTCGAAACGTTGGAAATATAAAATAAGTTAATATACGCAATAAAATTCGTAAAACTAGTTTCATTTAAATGTGTAATGATCGCGTAAATACAAATTATCATATAACCATGTGTCTATTTCTAGTTCTCACCTTAAGTGGCTACCCATTCATCAGCGACGAAGTATGCGCGCTCTCACAACCCAATACTCCGTTCTGATATCTCTTGCTTCCCCTTCTTACTTAACTTCTCATTTTCAGTACTTTTGCTCTAACCATAACAGAAACCTGCGTTCTTTGAATAACCTTTTACTAAGTACCATAAATCTGGCTTACTGCATTCTTCCTTCACTGTACAGTCTGTTCTCCTCTGGATCGCACTCCCTCTTAAAATTGTAATGGCGAATGAATGTTTTATATATAATACTATGCAAGCGTCCTACTCCTTAGGCGTTGTCTCGAAATCATGGAAGACAGCTTTCGTGCACCCTTCCCTAATAAAGGCCATCAGCTTCTTGTACTCAGAAATAACTGTCTGTCCATTGTTAACTGCCAGCTCATGAGGTATCCTGAGGAGCACCAGCTGATAAGTGACCGCCTGTAGGAGCGGAGTCGCTCAGATGGTGATTTTCTTGTTTAATTCACACATAGATGGGCGCAGGCGATCGATTCCAAGGGGGGGTCTTTGGCGATTAGTTTAGAAAAAGAGCGAAAATAGAGGATAGCGAAGGCCTTCGATAGGGTTTGGCACGAAGCCCTTCTTTCGAAGCTTCCTTCCTATGGGCTTCCCGAGAAATCGTGCAATTGGATTACCAGTTTTCTGGCTGATCGGAGCATCAAGGTCGTAGTAGATGGTGCATGCTCTGATTACAAGCCCATTAACACTGGTGTTCCACAAGGCTGCGTCCTATCACCAATGCTGTTTCTTTTGCACATCAATGATATGTTGCAAGCCGGTAACATTAATTGCTATGCGGAAGACAGCACTGGTGATGCTCTATACACCAGCCGTGCCAATATTTCTCGGAAAAACGTAGCCGAGTACCAGAACAAACTTGTGTCTGAAGTCGAGTCTTTGCTGAACAACTACTGGGGGCGACTAAATTTAGTCCAGTTTAATCCTCAGAAGACACAAGTTTTGCGCGTCTTTTTTATAACAGAGGGGTCAAACGAGCATGCGGCTCACCTGATGGTCAGTGACTACCGCCGCCCATGAACAACCGCAATAGCAGGGGAATTGCAGATGCGTTGCCGGCCTTTTAAAAAGGAGTAGGGGCTCTTTTCTTGAAGGTCCCTAAATCGTATCGATCCAGAAAAATCCGCTGGTGGTAATCGATTCCACAGGTAAGTTGTTCTTTTTACGTTTACCGCCAAAAAGAACCGCTTTGTCCTATCTCTTCAGTTTTAAGATACTCCCCTTGTTGCCTCAGCTAGTATCGGAATTCTCGGCGTCTGCGTCGACGTGCAGTTTCGTGGTCACTTGGAAGAGAAGGCCAAATTGGCATCTAAAATGCTTAGTGTGCTCAGCAGAGCGGGACAGTATTTCATACCGACACACCGCCTGCAACTTTATAAGGCGCAAGTTCAGACTCATATGGAATACTGTTCCTATATCTTGGTTCCTAATTGTCAACTCCTTCCATTTGACCGCATCCAGCGCAGAGCAGGTCGAATCATCAACTACCGAGTCCTCTACGATCGGCTTGATTCACTGGCACTGCGAAGAGATGTCGCATCCCTTTGCATTTTCTTTCGCATCTACCACGGAGAGTGCTCTGAGGAATCGTTCAGATTAATCCCAAATTTTACCAACGCACATCGCGTCAATATTCCCGATACCAACCACACCATTTTAATGCTTGGCGGTACACCACTGTAGGTTTCACTCGGAGTATTCTTCCGCGTACGACCTCTCTGTGGAATGGCTTACCACCGATAATTTTTCCGGATCGATACGACTTAAGAACCTTCACGAAAAGAACTTAATCCTTTCTGAAAGGCCAGCAACTCACCTGCAATTCCCCTGATGTTGCAGTTGTTTACGGGCAGTAGCAGTAGTCACTTACCATCAGATAAGCCGTATGCTCGTTTGCCCCCTTTCCTATAGAAAAAAAACAAAATAATTTTGTTATGTAATTTATGTATGGGTATATGTATTTTTATATGCATATACTTTTATTAACATTTCTGTATTTTAACGTTTCACACACCCACTCTATATTTTTACCTCTGCATTACCCACATATTGACTCATAGAGAATGCCTCAAGCATTAAATCCGCCTATACACCATATTGTATGAACTTTAAATAAACAAAATAAGCATCACTGTCGCGTCGATGTGTATATTATGACATATAAAGAAATATAAAGAATGCAAAATAAAAATAAAACTATTCAATTATTACATTTATTATGGGCCAATATTACATATTTAGATTAAATACTCGTATAATAAGTAATTTTCTTCCGAGTCAGAGTCACTATCGCAAATCAATAATCAAAAATCAAAAATAAAAGCCAATAATGAGCTACGTCCAAATTACAAATGCATATTAAAACATGTATTTATAGCCTCTCAACTTAATTAATAATTATTAAATTACCTTTGCAGAGTAATTATTAAATGACCCGCGATTATTAATAAGCTACCGCACTAGCTACTACAAAGCTACTACACTATTCTACATCCTTCTAGGAACCAATAAGCCGTTATTGATGAATGAAAGACCGCACGCATCTGTGCTTAGCGCACCGATGATTTATGGCACCGCGGGGGAAACAAGTGTTTGGTAGCCAGGACCCTGCACCAAGAGCTTGCTCTATAGTACGCCCTCAACAAACCGAGATTGTTCTTAGCTTACCTTGAACCATCCACATGCAAAATACAGAGTACTTTAGTTTCAATAACGCTTAGATTCCTATTTCCTTTATAGTAACTTTCATAAACTTCGGTAGGTAGTTGTAAACATTTATGGATAATAATTCACAACAACATTAATTTAGTAATATCATTTAACACCATTAGAATAGAATAGAATAGAATAGAATGATTTTTATTCAATATGGATTATTACATAATACTTATTGAAAGTCATTATTTTATTTACCACTGGTTCGGAAAATACCTCCTGTCCTGGGAAGAACCAGCAAGAAACCCAGCGGGACTTTTTTTTTTTAAACATAATATTCACTTAACAATAATTTTGATTATACAATTTTAAATGAATTTTCATAGAACCAGCATGGTGGCGATCACCTTATTCCCAGGGGTTATTTTCACTCATGTATTCCTTGATATTATAATAACCCTTTTTGTACAGTTTTTCTTTAATAAAACTTTTAAACTTGTTTATTGACAAACTTTGAACATGTTCTGGGATTCTGTTGTAAAAGCGTATACATTGCCCCATAAATGAATTACTAATTCTGTGGAGTCTTGTAAGTGGCATTACAAGCTTATGTTTGTTCCTAGTGTTTAAGGTATGAACATCCTTATTCTTATTAAAGCTATTTATGTTTTTATGTACATACATTACATTTTCATAAATATATTGCGATGCCAAAGTTAATATGTTTATTTCTTTAAATTTTTCTCTAAGGGACTCTTTACAATTTAGATTATAAATCGCCCGTACGGCTCTCTTTTGCAAAACAAATATAGCTTCAATATCAGTCGCATTACCCCATAGCAAAATTCCATAAGACATTACGCTATGAAAGTAACTAAAATACACTAACCTAGCTGTCTCAACATCTGTGAGACTTCTAATCTTTCTTACAGCATATGCTGCAGAACTAAGTCTGCTTGCTAATTTAGATATATGGGGGCCCCATTGAAGTTTCGCGTCAATAGTAATACCGAGAAAAACAGTGGTATCCACAAGACTCAACTCCTCCCCATTTAAGAGCACATTGGTTTTCGAATGTTTTACATTAGGTATTGTAAATTTAATACATTTTGTCTTATTGCCGTTTAAGAGCAAATTGTTGGCGTTAAACCAATGTACTAGTTTCGATAGAGCATTATTTACATCGTCATATTTAATTGACTGCCGTTTCAGTTTGAAAATTAAAGAGGTATCGTCAGCAAATAATACTATATCGTGATTGTCCCCTACAAGATAAGGTAAGTCATTAATATAGATTAAGAACAGGAATGGGCCAAGAATCGAGCCCTGAGGAACGCCCATTGATACTACCGATCCGGAGGAACATTTACCATTAATGACGACTTTTTGAGTTCTGTTACTTAAATATGAAGTAATAAGTTTAAGCGCCAAATTTTTTACACCGTAATGTTGTAGTTTCCTGATTAATGTATCATGATGAACACAATCGAAAGCCTTGGAAAGGTCACAGAAAATACCTAAGGCATCTTGTGAATTCTCCCAGGCATTAAAAATATATTTCATAAGCTCAACACCGGCGTCAGACGTCGAGCGACCCCTTGTAAACTTTCCGATGATATGCCGGAAGTCAGTCCGAACGAGATAAGTATGGCTTTCCAGCACCTTAACAATAGCAAGTCCCTAGGCGAGGATGGAATTACAGCGGAGCTTCTGAAAGCGGGTGGAATACTGGTACTTGAAGTCCTTCAGAAGCTTTTTAATTCCGTCCTCCATGGTGGCATTGCACCGGAGGCGTGGAGCAGAAGTGCGGTGGTCTTGTTCTTCAAGAAAGGTGACAACCACATACACACTCTTCGGCACATTGTACAGAAGACCGAAGAGTACAATCTTCCACTTTGCCTTGCGTATGTGAACTATGAGAAAGTCTTTGATTTCGTCGAAATTTGGGCGGTTCTACAGTCCCTTCAGCGATGCCAAGTTGAATGTCGTTACATCGAAGTGCTGAAGTATTTGTGCAGTAGGGCTACGATGGCTATTCGAGTACAGAACCAGAGTACGAAAACTATCCAACTGCGGAGAAATGAACGACAGGGTGACGTTATATCCCCCAAGCTCTTTACGACTGCATTGGAAGACGTTTTCAAGGTACTGGACTGGAAAGGATACGGTGTTAACAACAATGACGAGTACATAACTCACCTTCGATTTTCCGACGATATACTTATGGCAGACTTATGGCAGAATTGCTGGAGGACCTAAGTTCTATGCTCAATGACCTCCATAGTGTCTCTCAACGGATAGGTCTTAAGATGAACATGGACAAAACAAAGATTATGTTTAATGTCTATGTCACACCTATGCCAGTAGTTGTTGGGATCACTAAGGTTGAACTTGTTTCACAGGCTTCATTTCATTTCTGAGACGGTTTTAGGGCAAGGAAATGTCCACCGCGAAACTTCACATGTCTTCGAAATATTTTTTCTTATTTCTCAGACATGCATGTTTCCTCAAGATGTTTTCCTTCACCGCCGAGCAAGTGGAAAATCAGCACTTAAGTATCATGCCCACTTTCCATACGTTGATTGACATATCACTTGATTAGTTTTACACATTGAGTTAAATGTACTACGTACTAAAGAAGCCTTTTAGGTTCATGTTATCACTGTTAAAATGTTCATACCAGCATCAAAGTTACATAATATAATACAGCCAGGTATATTATATACATTTTTGTGCAATTTTAGTATTAACTGCGTCTCATATTATTTTTATTTGTATTATTGTTGCATAGCACTAATTATATCTATAATGTTATGTATTTATAATTTAATATCTCAAAATGTATCTACATTGTATGATAAATACTTAGTTAAATTAAACCTTAATCACTAGGTACGCATCATGATGAGTTCGTGGTAACTATGGATCGTCAGAGAGTTGATGTGTTGGCTTTGAGTGAAACCTGGCTCAGGGCAGGTGAAGAAGGAAGGGCACCTCGTGTGCCTGGTTACCACCTGCGACATACTCCTAGGCCGGCAGAAGTTCGTTCTCGCGGTGGCGGTGTAGGTTTCTACATAAGACGTGGTTTACCAGTATGTAATCTACCCTACCCTATATCGCAGTCTATAGAACAAATGTGGCTAAGTGCCAAAATCAATGGTAAAATTGTCATAATTGGCACTGCGTATCGACCACCTTGGCTTCAAGTGCAAAATTTCATTGATGGTCTTTCAGATACAATAAACACGTTCTCGTCGTATGATTATTTACTACTTCTTGGCGATTTTAACATCAACTACTTAGATAAATCTAACCGTAATACTAAAATATTAGATGAATTCATTTTAATAAATAATCTTAAACAATATGTTAACGAACCCACACATTTCACAAGTAACAGCAAAACATTGTTGGATTTAATACTTTCTAACGTATCCCTAAACAAAGTAGAAGTGGAATACATACCTGATTTGAGCCATCATGCGTTTATATCATGCGAAGTCAATCTTACTACGCACAAATGTCCACCGAGACTTGTTTCTTATAGACCAATTAAAAATATAAATCCTGAACAATTTCATCAACTTTTAAAGGGTATAAATTGGGAAAACATCGTGAATGTGCAAGATATTAATGTTATGGTTGCTGAATTTAATTCAACCATATTATCTATATATAACCTGTTAGCTCCGATCAAAAAAGCCTATATTAAGGAACAATATCGTCCCTGGTTAACATATACAGTCAAATTAATGATGCGACTCCGTGATCGAGCACATTCAAGGGCACGTTTAACAAAAATAGATTCACATGTAAATTATTATAAACAATTAAAAAAACAGGTCGTGACTGCTATTTATAACGAAAAGACCGCTTATTTTAACACGTACATTAATTGTAATATTAGAAACTCCAAAACGTTATGGGAGCACTTACATCGTCAAATAAATATAAAAAATAAACATGATACTTGTCTACCCTACAATTTGTGTGACCCAAAAAAGATTAATAAACATTTCCTTGACGTTCCAGGCCAAAATTTTGCTTCTCAATCCGCTATCAACTACTTCGAAACCCATAAATTTAGCTCTAAAACTTTTGAATTTAATGCAATAGATAGTAATACAGTTTTAAAAATTCTACATGATCTGAAGTCGAATGCCATTGGGTTGGATGAAATTTCACTGGAAATGCTGTTATCCACTCTCCTATACTCTTTGAATATAGGTATAATACGGTAATTATGAATAGTTCTCTGAGAGATAAGACATTTCCCAAACAGTGGCAAACTGCTTTAATAAAGCCGATTCCTAAGACAGATAATATTACGAATTTTAAAAACCTGCGACCTATTAGCGTATTGCCCTGTTTGTCTAAAATCCTAGAGAAAGCTGTATGTAATCAGTTAACTCATTATTTAGATGAAAATGAAATTCTACCGAGTGTACAGTCTGGCTTTAGGAAACGACATAGCACTACAACAGCTTTGGCCGATGTAGTGGATAATGTTTTAAGTGCTCGGGATTCCGGTATGGTTACAATTTTAGTTCTTCTTGACTATTCCCGTGCATTTGACACGTTAAATAGGCAGTTGTTTTTCTCTAAATTAAACTACTATGGATTAAGCTCGGAAACTATAGATTGGTTTCGTAGCTATTTTAATGACCGTAGGCAAATTGTCGAAGTAACAGATGCTGTTGCATGTGCTGTTACAAGAGGTGTTCCGCAGGGTTCAATACTTGGTCCCTTGATTTTTTCGCTGTATAGTGCTGATATCGTAAAACATATATTAAACTGTAGCTATCATATATATGCTGATGATATACAAGTGTATATTTCTTTCAAGCCAAATGAGAGTACTGTAGCCATACAAAAATTACATGAAGATCTAAATCGTATAGTCGACTGGTCTGAAGCAAATACATTAGTACTTAATCCTAATAAAACGAAATATGTGCTACTTGGTACTAAGAAACAAATAAATAAAGTTTTGGCAAATCGTCCTTTAATTTCAATTAAAAATGTAAATATTGATCGAGTTACTGAGATTAGAAACTTAGGAATATTGATGGATGAGGCACTACACTTCGAAAAACATATAATAAATAACGTTAAAAATTGCTTTTACAGATTAAAAGTGCTATACCAGATAAGGGATGTATTAAAGACGGAAGTCCGTATCAGATTATGTGAGTCCTTGATACTGTCCAAATTCAATTATGCAGATGCAGTAATAGGTCCAAGACTTCTCAACCGTTCAAAGAAACTTATGCAGCGCGTACATAATGCCTGTGCCCGTTTCTGTTTTAAAATACCTCCCCGTGCACATGTTACACCTTACATTAATAATGCGAAAATGCTTAAAATGGATTACCGCTGGCAGTTGCATTTTGCTACGTTGTTGTTTGGTTGTATCAAATACAGGACACCGTCTTATCTCTATGAAAAATTGCGCTGGGCTCGAGACAACGTCTTAACAAATGTAGTGACAAGAGCTTCAGCGTACGGGTTGCTTCTGCCCCAACACCGCTCCGCTGCGTTTCGAGGCAGTTTTCGATATGCAGCAACCAAGTGTTGGAACAACTTGCCGCCGCCGTTCCGTAATACGCAATCGATACATAGCTTCCGTCAAAAATATAAATTGCTCCTCTTAGATCAGCAATCTCAAAGTTAAATAGTGCAGATATTTTGATAGTATGTAATTTTATAAAGAATGTGTGAGCGTATATATGTGTATCTATGTGTGCTTGTTTATGTTTATGTATATATATGTACATACGTATGGGTATGTGTATGTGTGTATATATGTATATATATATATATATATACATATATATATATATATATATATATATATATATATATATATATGTGTGTATGTTTGAGTATGTAAATATTATTTATTGAAATTATATATTGAAGCGGTGTACTGCAGCTAGTTTGTGTATTTGCTTGTAACTTAAACTTAATTAGGTTCCTGAGTGAATTTCAATGCAACCTCTTACAGTATTAAGAATATTTTATAAGAATTATGACAATATTACAATAAAAATAAATTTTTGTTATTATATTTGGTTTAACACAACAGAACTGCCCTCTGCACATAAAGAATATATAATATATGTATACATATATTTTTTTATACTTATTTGTGTATTTTTATTTTAAATACATAAGGGTGCCACTGAAAATCAGGGTTGGGGTGCTTCTGATACATTCCAACATATCCTGAGTGGCTTTCCTTTTTGGAGCAGAGCAGCATTAACGGGTGGATTATCTTTATAATACACCTTATGCATTACTCCTTATTCTCTAGTTCTTTGTTATTATTATTTTTTTCAATATTATTGTTTGCTTCTTTGCTTTTTTTTTTGTTTAATTTTACGATATCTATAAACAAGGAGTTAATGTCTTGTTTCATGATTTCTATGTATAATTTTTTTTTGTTTGTTTCTATGACTACTTAAATGTTATGTGTTTTATGTAATCCGCTTGAGTGTGCTGCATGTGCCAAATAAAATCTGTTTCTTTCTTTCTTTTCTTTCTTTCATAAAAACATCAAAGATAAAAATAAATAAGAAAAAAACAGACTAAAAGAATTCGATGACATGAGTGATGAGATGCTGAAAAGGGAACTGACTCAACATAATGCTATTGTACGATTGCGGTAGCGTTGGTTTTCAGCAATGCCCAATGTAATAATGTCCATGTCATAAAAAATTGATATTTAGGAAATAGATTATATAAAAATAATAAAAATCTTATCCACCTATCTTCCATTTAGTTAAGTAATATTACAAGTTTAAATATTATGTTTATTTAAAACATTCAAATCTGAAGACAACAACTATTGTCCTTTTTGAATCTTTTACTAGCATATACATTTATTATAGAACAATTACTTAATTCAACCCGAACAGGCCGAATTTAGTAATTGATTTTAAACTAACTTCCCGATGAGCTAAAGGTTTGAAATTTTAAACATTACTCAGAATCGAATGATAATCTATACATATAAATAAAATTGAAGTGTTTGTTTGTAATGTCAAAATTACAGCGTTTTACTAAATGCATATGAAAGTATAAACGGTACTTATAACAAAAATACACTTTTTTTAAATTTTTGTCTGTTTGTTTATCTGTCTGTCTGTTTGTTCCGGCTAATCTCCGAAACGGCTAAACCGATTTTGACGGGACTTTCACTGGCATATATCTGGTGTCATATGGAATAACTTAAGCTAACTTTATTTAAGAAAAATAATTAGGGCGCACGAGGGCGAATCGCGGGGAACAACTAGTGTAAGAATATAAAAAAGAAAAACAGAAGTTTATATAAAAATTAAGTAAGATTTAAGATTTGAATATGTAGTTTTATGAAAAACTTCTTTCATGTTCATAATTATTATCACCAGCATTAAAGCCCATCACCAGTCCACTGCTGAAAATAAGCCTCATTCAAGAAACTGAGCTACCTGCATCCATGGACTCCCTTTTTTTTTGCGGATGGAAAATCATCAAATGACGCCTTTCGCTCTGGGTGGAGCGGAAGGGAGTGTCAGACTTTTACTGACTAAAAACCATCCGTGTTCCTTCAGTGCCCTTACGTTCCGGAGCCGCGGTATCTCTTTCGAACAGCCCGCAGCCCCGGCAGGCGTCGGCCCTTGCGGGCCCCTTCACGCTGCTGATAGCTCTTTGAGGCGCGCGTGGAACAAAACGCGCCGTCGATACGGCCTGTCGTCGTTAGACGGACGGACAGCGAGCTACCCATTGCTCGCCGTCCACAGGCCCGCGCCTACGGTGGCCGGGGCCACGACGTAGCCCCCGACGCCCGGGGCGTCTCCCGCGGCGGCCGGGAAGGAAAGCTGCTGCTCTCTCTTTCTCCCGCTCCGCCACCTCCTTCGCTAGCATCACTGCTTCGCAGAAGGTGGTGACGGCATTCCATTCCGTCTCGCTCCGGACCATGGCTTTGACCAGGGCCGGACGCGAGAGGTCGCCGCCGCCTATCGCCGCTACGAGGACACGGCGGTGCTCCGCCCAGGCAGGGCACACCTCCACGGTGTGCTCCACCGTGTCCTCCGTGTCCTGCATTCTCGCAGTGGGAGCACCCGGGCCCTTCCTCCCGCCCGATTCGGTGCAGGAACCTCCCGAACACACCGTGTCCGGTGAGGACCTGCGTCAGGCGGAAGGTGAGGAGGCCGTGGCGTCTCTCAAGCCACTCCTCAAAGAGGGGTCTGATCGCCGCTATAGTGGCGTGCCCAGCACGGGGTTGCGACAGTCGCTCTCTCCATGTCGCCATGAGATCATGCCGGAAGTCTATCCGCTGCACGACAACTTGCCACGGCAGCGGGGTTTCCCCCCGGCATAGTGCCTCCGCACGCCATTCGTGCAGGCGCGCGAGGACTATCGCCTCCAGATCCCATGGCGGCAATCCGGCAAGGAGGCACGCTGCCTCGCGGGAGATCGTGCGGTAGCCGCGAACCATTCTCACGGCAACCACCTTTTGGGGCGCGTTCAGGTGGTGGACGGCAAGCCGCACCAAACCACGCGCCCACACCGGGGCGCCGTAAAGGGCCATGGACCACACAATCCCCGCGTAGAGCCTCCGGCAGGAGGCGTTTGGCCCCCCCAGGTTCGGCAGGAGCCGCCTGAAGGCAGCCGCGGTCCGTTCCAGTTTGGGAGCCAAACGTCGGAAGTGCTCAACGAAGTTCCATCGGCCGTCGAGGACGAGTCCTAGGTACTTCAACGTCGACTCGACGCCGATGGATACCCCTCCTACCATCGCTGAGGATCCCGGTGGTGGCCTGTTCCGAGGACCATGGAAGTGCATGGCCTCGGACTTGTGCAGAGCCACCTCAAGACCCAGCTGCCGGATCCTCTCAACGACTATCGCAACCCCGCGTGTCAAAGTTTCCGCCGCCGCCTCGTACGACCCGCCCTGTGCCAGTACCAGCGTGTCGTCAGCGTAGCAAACTACGCTGACGCCGGTAGGGAGGTCGGCGCGCAGCACCCAGTCGTAACCGATGTTCCACAGGGGCGGCCCCTGAACCGAACCTTGTGGGACACCGCACGACATCTCTCGCCGGTTCCACTCACCGTTGCGACCGGGGTAGATGACGGCCCTATCCGTCAGATAGTCCCCGACTATACGACGGAGATAGGTCGGCACCCGGTGATACCGGAGTGCCTCCCTAATGCAGCTCCAGGGCATGGAGTTGAAGGCGTTGGCAATGTCGAGAGATACCGCCAAAACAACCCCCCCCCCCCTGGCCACTGCATCCCCCGTCGTGAGGGCTCTCACGCGCATGATGGCGTCCACCGTAGAGCGCCTCTTGCGGAAACCAAACTGGTGTTCCGCAAGATCCGGCCCCGTCCCCGCAAGGTGCTCGGCGAGGCGGTTTGCAATGACTCTTTCAAAGAGCTTGCCCACCTCGTCGAGCAGCACCACGAGCCGGTATGCGGACGGAGAGTCGGCAGGGCGCCCCGGCTTCTTAATGAGGACCAGCTTCCCCGTCTTCCAACGAAGCGGGAATTGGCCTCTCTCCAAGCATGCGCTTAGGAGCCTCTCCAGTCCGGGCCCGAGAGCCTCCGAGGCCAGGACCCAGGCTTTGCCAGGCAAGCCATCGGGTCCTGGGGCGGTATTCCTGGCCTTGAGCCTACGTACCGCCACTCTCAGGTCTACCCCGGTCCCTTCCGGGATGCCGTCGTCGTCGTCCTGGTGGTCCGCTTCCGCCGCCGCAGGTGGCGGAGCCATAGGCGGGGGCGGATGTTCCCCTCGCGCAGGAAACAGAGCGCTCACCACGTCCTCCACGAGCTGAGGCCGGAGACTCTGCGTCAGCGGGGGGGCCCAGGTGCAGAGTTTATCCCGCACCATCTTGTAAGGGCGCCCCCACGGATCTCTGTCGAGAGTCTCCAGCATCTCCTCACGGGCCCGATCCCGGGCCCGCATGACAGCCTCGCGGAGGGCGGTCTTCGCCGCTCTGTATCCCTCGTACAGCTCCGCCTCAATGGCTGCCGCATTCGGTGGACGAATGCGGAGCCTGCGATGCCTGGCGTACAGGTGCCGCGCGGCGACACACGCCTCGCGCAGAGACTTCAGCTCACGCGACCACCAATACACCTGACGCCGGGCGCTTCCTGGCCGGACGCGGGGCATTGCCACGTCACATATCTCGGACATGGCCTCCTGGAACCACCCTGCCTCATTATTGACGTCGGCAGGCCTATCCTGTGATGACACCCAGGCCTGCACGATCGAGGCTTCCAGGAGGAGCTCCCGGTCCAGCTGCTTCAGCGCCCAACGCGGACCACTCGGGGCCTGTTGGACTGGCGCGCTCGAGGGCTGGGTGGAGACGTCAAACCGGATGTACCGGTGGTCGGAGTAGGTCTCCACCCCCTCCATGACTCGCCAGTCAATGGCACGCGGCGACAGAGCGGGGCTAGCGAACGAAATGTCCACCACCGACTCGCCCCGCATCCGCACACACGTGGGGACAGAACCCCGATTTAGGACGACCAGGCCTGTCTCCAGAGCCCAGTCTTCCACCATCCTACCCCGCACATCTGTACGACGAGAACCCCAAGCCAAGTTCTTGGCATTGAAGTCCCCGAGGACAAGCACGGTGAGGGGATAGCTTCCGACGACGACTGCTCTCAGCTCTGCAAGAGAGTTGTGGAGCTCGGCGAGAGATCGGTTCGGGGAGAAGTACCCCCCCACAACGACAAACTCCCCGAACCGTGCTGCTATGCACCCCTGACCCCTCCTGACACCTTCAAGGGTCGGGGTACCGGCGGCGGCCGAAGAAATGATGGCCACTGAGCCGTTAAGGTCCGCCACCCAGTCCTTCCTAGGCCAGACAAAATACGGCTCAGCGACCACAGCGATGTTAATCGACCACTGCGCCATGCTCTGGAGCAACAGATCCTGAGCGCAGGCGCAGTGGTTGATATTCGCCTGGAGGAAGCTTAATGGGGCCGTTATAGGCATTCCATTTCAGCTTCCTCCACGGGGCGCCCCACTGCAGGCGTCGGTGTCGCGGCGGCGGCGGCGGCGACAGTGACAGCGGCGGCGGCGGCAGTTGCAGCTGCGGTGGTGGCCATAGAGGTGGTGGCGGCGGAGGAGGGCCCTCCCCTACCCGCGGCCTTGGCCTTGGCGGGTGACACGCAGGCCCCGCTTCCGGCCCAGTGATCGGCAGGCTTGCCGGTCGCCGCACATGCATCACAGTGCGGCGTGGCGCAGCAGGTCGCCGATATGTGTCCGGGCTGACAGCAGCGGAAGCAGAGGCCACTGCGGTCAACCTCCGAGGCACATTTCACTGATACGTGATGCCCCACGAGACAGCGGTAGCACCTCAGAGGTCTGGGCTCCAGCAGCTTAACCTGCGCTGTGACCCAGCCCACCAGAAGCCTTCGGCCCTCCACTATGGTTTTGGCCGCCGTAACAGGGCAGCACACCGTGGCGGCATGCATACCCTGTTGGTCCGGGCGTATGGCGCCTGACCTGATCTGGTCAGTAGTGTACCCCCCGGACCTGGCGACGGCGGCCACCAACTCCTCCTCCGATACCGAGTCGTCCAGACCCATGATGCGCAGGTCTGCGCATCTGACGGGCCTGGACACTCGGGCCTCGTCCGCGTTCAGGGACGCTCTGAGCTTCGCAGCCAGAGCGTCCGCAGTCGCGCCACTGGATTCCCCGGGGATCTCCAGCATACGGGCCCCCGTCTGGGTGACTTTGAGCCGGAGGCCCCCAGTGATCCCGAGCTCCCCGAGATCCACCGCCTCTTTCGCCTTCGCGAGCAGATCGCGGTAGGTAACGCCCTTCTTTTCCGCGTCCGGCTGTAGTGTAATCACTACAGCTGCGGTCTTCGGTGCGCGGAGCCTAGCCGCGATCTTGCGCGCCCTGAACTGGCGCTGCCGCTCCTGCTCTTTGGCCTTTTTGGCTGCCTTCTTCCCCTTCTGTTTGTCCCCGACCACCTGCCAACCGGCTTCTGCCGCGGGAGGTGTAGGAAGCTGGGGGGCGGTTCCTAGGCCAGACAAAATACGGCTCAGCGACCACAGCGATGTTAATCGACCACTGCGCCATGCTCTGGAGCAACAGATCCTGAGCGCAGACGCAGTGATTGATATTCGCCTGGAGGAAGCTTAATGGGGCCGTTATAGGCATTCCATTTCAGCTTCCTCCACGGGGCGCCCCTCTGCAGGCGTATCCATGGACCCCCTGCGTTTTAACAAGGTCGTTACTCCATCTAGTGTGGGTCGCTTTACACTTCGCTCAACGGTATGAGGCTGCGAGCTATATGACCAGCCCCTTGCCACTTTAGCATACTGATCCGTTGGGCTACGGCAAACACTGATTCTACGGCGGATATCCTACTAACGAAATCCATCACGCAGCGAAACTCGGAGTATAGCCCTCTATATAGCGTATTGTGCGACCTTGATTTTTCTCATTTTGGACTCACATTGCCAGCCAGCAGTGAAAAACCACGTCTCAGAACCATATGTTATACCTTGCTTAGACAGTACCAGACGTCTCGCACCTGTATAGCTGCAGCTATACAGGTGCGAGTACGAGTTTACGCTGGTATTCTGTGAGATTACTCGTACATATAACCTAAAAAGGTTATATGCAAAGATGTTTGACAAATGTATGTTTTTTTTTCGTATGTATGTCACGTAATATCTTAGTCAAATATGAACCAATTTAAACTATTATTTTTAATGAAATAGGTTATACTTCAGGAAATGTCTCATATAATTTTATGAAATTCACCCATAAGCGTGGAAAAATAGATGATTTTTTTTAATGTAACTATTCAGAAGAAATTGAGATACCTTAGTTCACTAAAGAATTAAATAATAATAATTAAATAATTCCTTTATCAAAACTTATATTGTTAATGAAAAGTAAAAGCCGACTTCAACGAACTGAAAACAATAAAATAATTTCTATGAATAGCTTCTTAAGTCGAAAACCGACTTGTGAGGATAATATATTCCAGGTTGATCTGGGACTAACAGCTCCCATGTTAATGTGGGACTTATAAAAAAATAATGTGCACACTGTGTCAGTTGCCTATTATGCTGTAAAAACCCTTTTTACTGGAAAATAGGCATTCCATCTTAGTACTCACGGGTGACAACGCATCTGCATTTTAATAAGATGTAGATGTCTATGTGCCACAGCAACCACTTACCATCAGGTGGACTATGTGCTCGTTTGTCACCCTTATCCTAAATAAAGCAACTGATAGAATAATGGTTTTTTGATTGAACCACTTCTTTCACAATTTTACACCCACTTCCATTCCTTTGGCTAAACGTGGTCCGAGTAGCTTACAATTTTTTTATACTGTGCCTACCCCTTCAGGAATTACAGGCATAACGCTATGACTGTATAATTTTTAATCCAGATTTCTCGCGTAACTGCGTGTGCTATCAAATGTACGTCAAACGTTAGCCTTGGTTACCACGGCTTTAAATGTTTATGACTTGTTAATTTTAAAGCCTTTAATGAAATTCACAATTTGGGAACAATAACACAAGGAGTGCGGTCGTCGACAAAAAGCGCAACTTGCTTATTTAGGCTTTATTACAATCTTGATTACCTATTTTAAACAATCTAGATAAGAAGGAGCATTTATCAAATGAATTATAGTACAAATTTGCGTGCCGCCCGCAGTTTAAAAATTAACTACATTTATTAGACCACCCGCTGACAGAAAATGCTAAATATCATAAGCCTTAACGATTTCTCTAATAAAAATCTGCATTTTAATAAACAACGGGGTTATTTCGTTTAAATTTAAATAGGGATTTGTATATGTTAAGTAGAACAAGAGATTTTTTATAAAAGTGAAATGACAAAGGAACTTACAGACTACGTGATGGTAAGTGGCTACTGCAGTTCATGGAAACTTGCAACCAACTTTATAATTGATTTTTTTTAATTTCTCATTTCATTTAATTTAAATAAAACGCTTTAACGTTAAATGAAATCCCTAGATAAAATAATGACTTAAGTAAGTGTTTTACAAAAGATTAACTTGGAAAGTAAATTTCGTAAGATTTTGTTTACTTAGGATTCATGTTGTGAAAACCGATGTTTTAAAATAAAGAGACCGTCTTGCAGTATTTAAGTAGGATTACATAATACAATAGAAAAAACCCCAAAACAATAATGTTTACTAAAAGAATAAAACCTTTTACAGGAGCTATAGCCGATCGGTCGTCCGTAAATTGAATTTAAACTGTTTTCATTGTATTTGCCTAAACAAATGAATCCAAATCGAATTCGCTTCGAACAGCGTATAGGCCGATGCTTATGCAAGATATCAAACAATTTAAATTGTGGTATACCACATTTGTCAAAATATTTGAATTTTTGTAGATTAAAAAGTATATTGGTTTAAAGTGTAAAACTTTTAAGTTGAAAAATAAAGGGGTTTTGTGTTTAACTCTCCTCTAAACTAAAATATGAAAGATTATAAAAGACTGATGTAAATTTTAACAAATCTTAAATATTCTTACCGGAAAGTATTGAAACGTTATCAGGAATTATGAGAAAACCATATAAAGAAGCAAAAGTCTTTACAGCAAAAATTCCGCTGCCTAAAGAAAAGAAAAACTAAGTTCATAATAATCTATATTAAAGTGAAGTAAAATTTAGTTTATTTATTCGAATAAACGACCTAGTAAGAGATGTATGAAGTCAATGAATGTAGGTAACTATGAACCGACCTTTATGGTATTCCTTGGGGAAGCAAAGAATATGCTCAGTTGTAGACTTGTGAAGGGCTGTAACGGTGATGATGATAATGATGATTTCAATAAACATGACTGTGATAAAATTATTGAATATCTTAAATATTCCTATATTATTTTGTCTGCAGAAGTCCCACATACAAGTTCGAAACTAAATCAAAATATCTGAAACGAAGTGAATAATAAAATTAAGTTAATATTCATAAGAAATTTAATGTAAATATTGTTTCCACTTCAATGCTTTAAAAAGTTTAAATCTGTTGTAAAAATCAAACATTTAGTCTAAAAACTTTGATTGACAATAGATGTTTATAAGTCATACGACTACGTATGGAAAAGTTTTAACACGTCTTCCTCACCGAAAGATTTAATATAAGTAGAAAGTTATATATGAATGGGAAATTTGTTTTACAATAGAATGTATTTTAGCTCTGAGATAAAAATTGATTTACGTTATGAACCCATCTGTACCATATTCAACAAAATGGTCGACGGCTCCGTGGCGCAGTGGCTTAGCAATCAGTTATTGCGCTGGGGGCCGCGGGTTCGAATCCCGCATGGAACAATTATTTGTAAGGCCTACAAATAATTGTTCCGGGTCTGGATGTTTGTCCTTGTGCAATTTATGTTTGTAAACTGCCTCCACGACACAGGAGAAAATCCTAGTGTGAGGGTGACGTTTTTAAAAAAAATGGTCTACAGGCAACAAAATTATAGAACTTTATGAAATACGAGTATGTTGGAGTTGTAGACATGGGCGAATAATTTACTGATTTCATTCATTTGCTTTTTCAAGCATTGTACCTGTGGGAGTCAATCAAGAACAGAGTACGCCAAGGGACTTTTTAGCAATAATTTTATGAAACTAAGTTGTCTCGTCTAATATTACAAAAGAGGTTGAAAATTTTGTCCCTAGATTCAAAATCAATTACTAAGCTTGTAAAGGCTGCTCATGATTCAGTACCAGATATATATTATATAAAATTCATGCGATAAATGATATATCGGTGTTTAAAGACTTTGAAATTAAGTGGCTGAATATAATATGCGAACTACTCGAATTACAACTTATTTAATGAAATCATTTGGGCTGCATCTACTGGTTAATATCAGCTATTTGTTGTATGTATGTATATTGTTTTTTATAGAATAAGGGTGACACACGAGCACACAGTCCAATTGATGGTACATGGATGCTGTGATCCATAGATATCTACATTTATCCTCGATTAAGAATTAAAATGCAGATGCGTTGTCACCCCTAAAAACTAAAATAGGAATGCCTCCTTTCCAGTAAAACGAATCCCCGGTTCTCTACACTCACCATACGAAACACAGCAGTATTAAGCTGCTATTGTACGCTAGTATTCTGTGAGAGCGTGGTCCTTCCGCGGTCGAGCCGACCCATTGGTGCTACAAACATAATATAGCTGCAGCGTGGCTCTACCATGTCATATGTATGTTTATTATTTCGGTTTTATACATAATTTCTGACATCAGTTGATAGTTGAAGCCCCGCCCCTTAATCATCAATTGGCACCGAGTACTGGTGAGGATGAAATTTGAAGATTAATCGTAAATTCATCACATAAACAATTATATCAGAATAAAATGTACAAAGAGAGCCTCAGTAGCAAAACTCTGCACGTAAGTTACGCGCAGAACGCGAACAACCAGGATTTGGTCCTTGCCGGCGTCAATGCAACTGTTAGTTGAAATTTTAAGTGCTCAATTATATGTGCTCATCGGAGAATATAATATTTCTAGTACAAGTGAAGTCTATCAACGCATTAGAGCAGTGCATGGAAGTAATCGCTCCATAACCATCATATATTAACGATTAAGAATCAAAATGTTTGTTATCTCATAACTTTGTTCTACGTGAACCGATTTCGATGATTCTTTTTTTATTTGAAATCTGGTGCTTTTTACGTGGTCTCATATTTGATTAAGGTCTGACCAATAGGTTTTGAGCTATCCTCAAAATAATATATATTGAAGTCGGTTGTAAACATTTTTAAATTCTAAATAATGTGAGAGTGTGTTTCTACACCGGTTGAGCCGTTGTAGATACGTCGAACTTTCGTGCTAAAATCATAATATAGCTGCTTAAAACCGTTTTAAATATGAGTATGTACGTATGAACTTATATAAGCTGTATCTTTACTTTACTAATATGTTTTCAACGACTATACTAGTCGAATCTCTTTCTTTTTAAAATTTTCAAACATTGTATATTTCCTAAAGTATCCATTAAGTTCAACCTCGTTTGGCCATGCGTTCGATCGAAAAGTAGGCTGATATTATAAATCGTGTTATCACACCCGCGGGACTTTTCAGTCTAGAGAATCCATTTCGGTTTAATAGAGCGAATGGAGGCCGGTCGCAGTTGCCCTTGTCAAGATTTATGATCGGGCTCTGTAAAATATGTTACGCGGAAACTTATTGATATTAAGTGAAATTTGGACGCTATTTATATGTATTTAAGTTTGCTTTTAGATTTGAAAATATAAAATGCGTCGCTGAGTAATTATAAGACACGGTTCAAATAGGCATGTCTTGAAATGATTATTATAGTAATTTGTATTTGTACACCAATAGTTAGGTATATCATGTAACGTAACTTAACAAATTATGTTTGTTGGTAAGTTTTTGAAAACAACAATACTAAATTAAAAAAAAATTACCTACAACAATTATAAATAATGAGAAACGAGAGCAGTTTCTGCCAACGAAATGGTTATTCACATATTCTCAGTTCACTGTTTTAGCCTACGTCGGAAAGGTTTTCAGTTCGAATACAATAGAATAGAATAATTTTCTATTCAATATACTAGATTGCATGGCCATTTGTAATGAAAGCAATTTTTTAATTTGAAAAAGAAACCTCTGTTCTTGGAAGAACCTGCAACTAGCCCAATGGGACTTTTAAATTCAAAGTAAAGTTATGGAATAAAACGCAGGTTGCGCAAACTGCTTACAAAACGTATTTAAGAAACAGCCTGGATGCGACCACCTCATTCCCAGGGGTTATAATCCACCATGTATTCATTTATATTATAATAACCCTTTTTATACAGTTTGTTTTTTTAGTAAAATATTTAATCTTTGTAATAGACGTAAACTTTTCTACGTGTAAACCCCATAAATGAATCACTGACTCCGTGCAATCGGGTCGAAATTTTTATGTCTTTACTATATAAATAACTTCGCCAATTAATAAAATATTATACGTGGTAGAGCCATGCTGCAGCTATATTAGAAGTATAGTTGTAGCACGAATAGGTCGGCTCGGCCGGGGAAATACCATGCTCTCACAGAATACCATCGTAAAATAGCAGCTTAACGATGCTGTGTTTCGTATGATGCGTGTAGAGAACCGGAGACGCTTTTTACTGGAAAAGAAGCATTCCATCTTAGTCCTCACGGGTGAAAACACATCTGCAGTTTGATTCTTTATTGAGGATAGATGTAGATGTCTATGGGTCACAGTAACCACTTACCATCAGGTGGACTGTGTGCTTGTTTGTCACCCTGTCCTTTAAAAAAATGTGAATCAGATTTAAATTATGGTTTTTAATTAAATGTGTACCGTGTAGTGGCGGTGTAAAAATATACACTACTCTATATTGGTCCCGAGAGTGTCATAAGAGACGACAGAAGGAAATGAAACATGGGATGGACAGCAATATACTCTTGATTACATTTCAAAATATAAAAAAGAACTGCGGTTCTGCGGAACTGCCCATTCGTTTGCCAAGCGAGGCAACTTTAATATTAGCAATGGCTAATGCAACCGCATAACTATAGGAAACTACACCAATTTAGCATTATATAGGGAACCCTATGTTCAGCTATGAAGTTCGAATAGTTATTTTATATTACCACTTGCTATTTCCCGCAAATCCACCCGCGTGGAATTAATTGCCATTGGATTTCGTGGGCTTTAGTTTTTTTGCGCGTTACCCTAATTCTTTTTCTAAAATGGAAATAGATAACTCCTTAAAACATCAGCTATCTACAAGTGAAAAACTCGTCTAAATCAGTCCATCCGTTTCGGAGATTAGCCGGAACAAACAAACAGACAGACAAAAATTTTAAAAATTGTTTTTTTTTGGTATAAGTACCGTATATACTTTCATACGCATTTAGTAAAAAGCTGTTATTTTGTTATTACAATCAGACACTTCAATTTTATTTATTTGTTTAGATTATGGTATAGTATTAAATGCCGATACGAACGCATACGCAACATAATGCTGATTTGAAAGTCTATTTGTTGCTACAATAATGATGTTGCAAATACAATAACATTTTATTTATTTCAAGTCGGTTATAAGTTTTAATCTATCATTCATCAATTATCGTTATTAAAATCATTAAAAATTTGAATTTGTTTAATTTTTTTTAATACAAATGCCAAGCGGGCTAACGTTGCACCTGATAGTAAGTGGCTACTGTCATCCATGGACAAAGTTTTTTTTTATCGTGGGAAAAACCTCATGGATACCTTCGGGTGCAAGGGCAACATATAGGTTATGCCGGAATCCTACCGGCTAAAACCTCGCAGTAATCACCATCAACGTATATGAAGGGTCCCGGAATCTTTGTTCGGAACGCAACCGGGGCCTCTCGCTTTTTTGCACTCGCATTGCTATTACGGTTACTTCATTAGCTCAGTACTATTTCCGAGTCACCGTCTTCCTGGGGGGTTTCATTGCTATACTTTTGGGGCACCCGCTTGGAGCGCCCGTAAACCCAGAGGCCCCGTTTGTGGTAGGGGAAAACCATCATCAACAACAAGGCCGTGACGAACGCCTTTGTGATATCGTCTCCAAGCGGGATCTGTCCACTCCCGACACCGCTCAGTAGCTTCATTCTAGACAGAAGGCAGCTACGGCACTCCACTCTGAGTCCCTGCTCAGGGTCGCCGACACGACTGCTGGCAGGGAGAGGTTCTGATTGATCCTCTTAACCAGGACCGTCCACTCCTGTTCCTATATTGGACATGTTGCCATCGTATGGGATACGGATTCCTGGTCCTGCTCACCGTAGTGGAAGCCGTTTGCCGTCGCTTCGCGTCCGATCTTACAAAAATAATCACCGAAATACTCGTGCCTGGTCATTATCTATGTAAGTCTGTAGGTGAGTCTTCCTGTTCGTTGATGCATTCAGGATTTAACAACGCAATTGCGTACATAACGCTCTTCAAAGAGACGAGTGCGCTACGTTGCTAAACACCTCATCTGGCCTACTTCCACCGCTCTGGTGGAGGCCACGTGTCCGGTACGATCCGGTCGCTGCCTCAAAGGATATCGTGCAGTATTCTCGCACGATCCGTATTGCCATCCTCCGTTATACACTGTAGATTTAAGTTCTACAACGTCTGATAACTAGCATTTTCACTCATAAGAGCGCCTCGTATAAGGTTTTGTTGCCACATTAATGGACCGTATCACTTCCGCATAGAGGCGACGCACTTTTTCCCTTGGTACCCGTAGATTGGGCAGCAGTCTATGCACATCACCCGCTACCCTTTCAATCCGTGAACTAAGTGCTCGTAGTGCTGTTCGAAGTACCAACGACTGTATAGATGGAGGTATAGGCAGTTCATGTACTACCCTACTCTGACTTCAGACCAACCCACGCGAACGCACGAATTCGGTGGTTCCCTGTTGCGTCGTAATTA
The DNA here is from genome assembly GCA_963668995.1 of Parnassius mnemosyne. Taxonomy (NCBI): domain Eukaryota; kingdom Metazoa; phylum Arthropoda; class Insecta; order Lepidoptera; family Papilionidae; genus Parnassius; species Parnassius mnemosyne. Next base: position 1,286,878 of record CAVLGL010000137.1, on the reverse strand, counting down.
ATGGGATCATAGGGCCTCGGTATTGTGAGGTGCTATTTCTAATCCCAACTTGTGGATTTTGGCGACGACGACTTCCGCCCTACGGTCGGTGAGCTCCTTGGCTCTCTCAGAGGTGACCCCGCTAGCAACCACCTACGTATCATCGGCATAGCAAAAGTCAAGTTCCAGTAAAATTGTCTCCTGTTCTCTACACTTACCATATGAAACGTAACAGCGTTATTCCATTGTTTCATGCTGTTATTATATGTGAGCGTTGTCCTAACCCGTGAAACTGACTTATCGGTGCTGTAGCTACGAATAGCTGGCATAGGAGCAGCTTGGCTCTATCACGTAAAAATATGCCAAAATGGTTTTTTTTATAAGATATGATGACAAACGAGCACACAGTTCACCTGATGGTAAGTGGTTGCTGTGACCCATAGACATCTACATCTATCCTCAATAAAGAATCTAAATGCAGATGCGTTGGCACCCGTGAGGACTAAGATGGAATACCTTTTCCAGTAAAAAGTGTCTCCGGTTCTCTACACTCACCATACGAAACACAGTAATGTCAAGCTGCTATTTTACGCTGGTATTCTGTGAGAGCGTAGTACTTCCCCAGTCGAGCCGACCTATTCGTGCTACTACTATACCAACTAATATAGCTGCAGCATGGCTCTACCACGTATAAAAAAGAGAAGAAAGTTTAGAAAGAAAGAAAGAAAGAAACATTTATTTGCACTGAATACAGGTAGTACCTCTTTTTTACAATGGTGCATAGTTCAAGCTATATACTGCGTGTATTGCAAATTTTTACAATTTTAATATAAAACAATTAAAATACTTCTATATTAGCAACAAAATATCACGCTATATTATAATTTATCATATTTATTATTATTGTAATACATTACCTTTTTTATAGGATCGGGTGACATACGAGCACACAGTCCACCTGATGGTAAGTAGTTACTGTGACCCATAGACATCTACATCTATCCTCAATAAAGACTCAAGATGCAGATGCGTTGTCACCCGTGAGGACTAAGATGGAATGCCTCTTTGCCAGTAAAAAGGGTCTCCGGTTCTCTTCACTCACCATACGAAACACAGCAGCGTCAAGCTGCTATTTTACGCTAGTTTTCTGTGAGAGTGTGGTCCTTCCCCGTTCGAGCCGACCCATTCGTGCTACAACTATACTACTAATATAGCTGCAGCATGGCTCTACCACGTAGAAAATTTATAAACCTACGATAAATTTTTGAAATAATCAATTAATATTAAAATAATTAAATGGAAGTTTAATTACACTCTTAGACAGTTTATTGAAAACTGATATGGACATGTGATAAACATTATTTTTATTTAAATTTGTTCTACAAAATGGAATCATTATTTTAGTAGGAGCTCTTGGTCTGTATTTAGTAATATTACCCCCCTTGAATTAAAAAAAAATCGCTTTACTTCATTACAAAGACTGATACTTCAAAAAAATTCATGCAGGTCAATGTCAGCCAATAAAGTTTTTTAAATGGATGTCTACATGAGTGGAGTGGACTTACTCCACAAATAGCTCTTAAAGATTTCTTTGTACATTGAATGCTTGACCAACATCATCCATCATCCATCCATCCATCCTTCCTGTCGAATTCCACCATATTATTAACCCATATCTAAGGATTGACTATATATGGCCTTTATATGCTACAACTGCAGTCTTTTCATCTGACACTGTCCCAAGCTTTCTAAGGGCGTAGGCAAATCTGCTAAGTTTGAGGCAAGCATTATTCTTATGTTGTTTCCAGATTTAAGATCTATCCAGGGTTACCTATGAATTTTATGCTGTCATTTTCTATCTTTTTTGTTTATATTATTATCAGAGTGTTTACATTTATTCGTACCAAACTTTATGAATTTTGTTTTTGACAATATTTTGGAATATATTTTATATTTTTCATATTTATTGGTATCCCTCTAAATTGTTAATTTTTACAAAGACTGCTGTACTGATGTTCTCCAATAATCAATATGCTTCGGTTGTTTTGTACATTAATATTTACTAAGTTTTTAGTGCCATCTTGTGGTGGATTGTGGCTGGAGTTATACATTGTCGTTTCCCATTTTGATTTTATTGAATCACTTCAGACATTGGTATATTTTGTTGTTGTATGTGCATGTTACTGGTGTCACCATCTGTTGGCATATTGTCGTCATCTGTTTTTGACCCTATATCTTCAATACTCATGTTTAAATTATTTTCTTCGTCTTTATAGAAGTAGTAATTTTTTTTTAACTTGCTTCTTATCAAATAATCTGAGGTGGTCGATATAAATGACATGTTTAGATATTCATTTAATTTTTTGGTCTTCCATTTCAGTCTTTATTAATTTTATATAGTAATTTTATTCATTGCCCTTTTTTTGGCTAATCGTAATACCATATTAGTATTTTAATATCGATTAACTGTGTTAGCTTAGTTACTCGTCGATAGATGTCGTACAATGTTTTTGATGCAATGCTATCTGTGATAAGAATGTGTTGACGGTTTTTGAATTTTGTAACGATTTCTATTTTTGACTAATACGCTTTTTTATTTACTCTAAACTGTTGTTCGTAGGTATTTACACAATTTTTAAACAATTTTAGAGTTAAAAAGCCTTTAATAGCTCTTATCTTAATTTGATGTTGAAGTCACTTTATCACTTACAGTTTAATGTTGTTTTAGCTGTTATTATATTGTTTTTTTTTTATAACCGTTTCAGTTGTAATTTAGACTTTTATAACTAATTTAACTACATAAATATAGGGACTGTTTATATTTTATAGCACTATAGTTTAGTCACTTCAATAGCCAATTTAAACTGAACGGAACACATAAATCTTACTTCAATTTTTTTGATATAAAATTAAACTATTTTCGCGTATAACACTTCCACACATGTATTATGACATCACTTTCTTGTTTTCATCGGAAACATAGATTTTAATTTGATTTAGAATTTAGAAATCAATAAAACACGGAGCTAATGCTTAGTACAGTTATGAAAGTGGTCTTCTTCTAAAATGTCATACTTAAAAATTTTACAAAATATGTATACATCTACTTTTATTTATAGTAGTAATAGGATAGCACTATTGGTCAGTAATACAATTCGCGCCAATTATTAAACAGTCATTATTAAAGTTATCTGTATTTGTATAGAGACACGTATTTTGAATAATGACGTTACAAAACGATCGCAAGCCTAAAACAACATTGTATTCTATACTCTAAATAAAAGCTGCCTCCAGTTCGGTGGCCGATCAGTGATTGCTTAATGGAATTTAAACCGAATCCATCGCATTTCCCTAAACAATCGGCTCAAGTGAATAATCGGCGGTACAAGCTCCGCAATACGTAATAACTAATGCATTTTCATATGTTTATTAATATAACTATTTAGTAGCGACGTAAGCCGCTTGCCAAGCATAGCCACTATGGTCAAATCCCTCCTATGAGGCAATTTATTGGAGAGGCCTGTGTTCTTCAGTAGAGTTTTGATTGGCTGTGATAAACGGAAATAATAATATATTCGTTTTGACTGCCTCGTTGGCTTAGTGTAAACGCGGTTATTCAACATACAAAATCAGTGATTGGGTTTTTTACGTCAAAAAAATCTTAGTAGCAGGCCAGTGTCAGAAAATTGGCGGTGTTTCAGACCCTTGCCTCGGAAAGCTCATAAATACCTATGTACACGCCCCTAGCTGCCCCAACCAAGGATGAGGGGATTAGGGCCCATGAGTAATCCCATCGACGAGCAGCAGAGGGACGGGGCCAGAATATGGCCACGTGGAATTTCCTAATTACAATAAACAATACGGGAGAAAGCTAGAAACACATAGTACTTACCATTATCCGGAGCTAACTTCGCACCAAGGCTTGGGCAGGCCGTGAGTGTGTGTAATAGTGGATGGCGAGTAGTGTACAGTGAGGTGTGAATGTATGGGGCCTTGGCAAGCATAGGCGACCAGCAGCAGCCGAGTTCCAGGCTGCTCCAAAATGAGGTAATCTTTCGCGGCTTGTCCACAGTCACTTTCCTCGTTCGTCACGATGACAGTCCATTAACTCTATCGTACGATTAACTAACTTACAGGAGCCACTAACTATCGCTGGTTATAAAGTTAACGCGCAAAACGCACACGGAGTTTACGGATCAAAGGTCACTACCGTTTCGCGTAGCAACAGTTAGTTCTAGAATATCAAAGGCCGCACTAGCTAATGTCGTCGAATGCACTTATACAGATTCTGAGTCGGACCCAATAAGTCCCTGGGAAGCTCTCCAGTTAGGAATACGCGTCACAAATCTTAGACCGTATTTTTACGGGCCGCGCCTAATTATTCCGAGTTCCCTAACAAAAATTGACAGCGTGCAGACATAAGCACAGCTAGCAGACGACTCCGCCTTTTCGCTCGCTCCCCGCGCGCCATTGCTACGCTCGGCCGAACTTCAACCGGTATCGCGCCGAGCCGAGTGACATCTGACGTCGATTCTTGACAGCGTTTGGCGCGAACAAACCCCCGTCCCGGACATAAGGATTTAGGTCCGCGAGCAAACCGGTCAGCGGGACAAGGTTGCGACGGCAAGTTGCAAGACCGAATCTACAACCAAACTAGGCCACCTTAGGCACCCCATCAGATCTTGCAACCCTAACCAACGCCTCAAAAGATAGCAATAACGTGGCAAGCCGGAGGGTCAGCCCCCACTGGATGCCTCTCCTGGGCATCGCAGCACTTTAACAAGTCCTGTACTGGACAGAAGTCCGACGACCTCTTTCAAACACCTATCTGTGCCCCTATGATTAGTTCCGCAATCCGACCGGATCAGGTCTGCAAACAGCGACGCGACACGAAGCGGCTCAGAGCGGCCTCTTAAGATTCAGTGCAGAGAGCACCCACAAATTCCACATGAACGTCTTCTGTGGAGAGCCGAACGAAACGCACAGATAGTCCCTAGTATGAATTTTCAACAAGTAGGCCTAGCCAGGCCACCCACCATATTATCATTTACTAAAATAGTGCGGCAGCTGATTTCAATCTGATAAGCTAGCCTGTTAGACAAGCAGTCTTATGCTCATATTTCAACTAATTTTTCAAAGGATCAATGTTCAACTACAGAATCAATTCAACCAAATTAATCACCAATTCACATAGGTCAACTTGACAAATTAAACTTAACAATAACGTAAGAGACAGCCCTATTTCTCATTTACGTAACTTAGACAGTGCCAACAAAATGTAAACCAAAGGAGAATTGACTTTTATTTACCTCGGCACAAATAGGGTTATCTAATTTCAGCCTTCCTCTTCACAAAGCAAAATTATTAAACACTATCACAAAACCTATACACAATTTTCCAAATAGCGCGCCATTCAATTTCAAACGAATTCAAACTTTCCTTTCAGAAAACAGACGCAACAATCAAATACAGTGATTAAATATATTTACAAAACACATCCAGTAGCATTTAAAGGAGTAGATTAAATTCAATTCTTTTAATTTAAACCGCTACAAATAGGAAAATTTCGCGGTAAGCCCAAAGCATTTTTTAATTTTAATTCAAAGTAACTAAGTTAACTAAGTGCTCCACCAAACCAAATCTAATACCCCTTGACAGCGTGATTCAACGCTCCAGGGGGGCCCTAATCTTCCCACCACCAAGGGGAGGCCACATGGCGTGAACCCGAGATCAATAGAGCGCGAACCGCTAACAGTCGCCACTCGGGTTGTACGCCTCACTGAGGACGTCGGCAACAGAACATTTTTACAAGTGAACTGTTGACGGCTTAAGGCTCAGTGGAGGCGGCCGTGGTGGAACTAAGGCGACAGCTAGCCAGGGCCGCCTCCATCAAATGGGGAACAGTGGTACACCAGTCGCGGCCACTCAGCTAACGGGAGTGAGAAGGGTCCAGCGGACCGATGAGTGGTCGTGAAGTTCCTCTCCACACGCTGAGGGGGGGTGATGACACCCCCGCCCTGGGGGAATTACACCCAATTAGCACAGCTAGAAGACGACTCCGCCTTTTCGCTCGCGACCCGCGCGCCATTGCCACGCTCGACCGAACTTCAACCGGTATCGCGCCAAGCCGAGTGACATCTGGCGTCGATTCTTGACAGCGTTTAGCGCGAACAACCTACTTAGGTCTTGCGCCTGATCTCTTTCCTTTCGTATCGCTCGGTCTCCGCCGAGACCACGTTAATAACTTCCAAATAATTAATTGAATCAGGCGATACTTTGCGGAAATCCATTATAATGGGGTTGTTATAAAGGCTCACTCGTTTAGGCTCTAGAGGCGAAACACGTGTCGTATTTTCGAGAGTGGTGTGTCGTGCCTAGTGTGGTGGTGCTGGGGTTGGTTGTGCTGGAATTGACGGCGACGGGTATAGTGCGCACGGTTGAGGGAGGGTGGGAGGTATCCATAAAACTGGGCAGGACACATCATTTTCTTTCTTTACGCAGAATTAAACTAAGTAGTACTTTTAACAACCACATTAATTTCCAAATATTTGCAGTGGTGGCAACGTAAGAAAATCCTCAAAGCGTAGATTTTATCAGTGGCGATTATAGAAGATATCTAAACTAGATAAGATAAGCTACTAAGCTTCATGGCTAAGATAAGTAATGTTATTCGTCGCTGCGTCGAAGGCGCGAAACGTTTAGTGTTGCAAATGCCAATCGACCTTAAAGTGTTGCGCTATCTCTAGTCCGTCTCACTTTGAATCTCCCCATAATGGGAGAGGTTCATATCCAGCAATGGACTTATAAGTGTTGATCGTGAAGAAGATGTAAAAGAAGACAGCAACTTAAAAGTGTTTCGCAGACCATATTGTAGCCTTTGAAATACCCAACACTTTTATGCATATATACATGCTATATTTCCATTCACACCGAATTTCAGTCAAGGAGGTGACTTTCAACGAAGACTAGCGTATCTGTGTAGGGCAGGATTATACTGCCTGAATTTGTACGCAAACACAGTTGCAATCCCTGTTCCCTCACTTTCACACGACATGATACAGTGGCTATCAGATTCAACCGGAAAGAGATCAGGTACAGGAACAACGGCTTTTCGAGTTCACTTTACGACTTCACGTGCTTTTCGAGGCACGGGGATCGTGCCAGCTTCAGCGACAGAAGGAAACAAATTAGGAAATGGGCAGCAGCTTCTTCCTAGTAACGACAAAAAATAAAAATGCGGTTGTCAACCCGCTTACCAAGCATGGCAACTATGACAAATATACCTCTTATGAGGCAATCCATGGGGGAGACCTATGTACAGCAGTTGTTTTTAACAGGCTGTTATGACAACCATAAATAAAAAACTAAATAAAAAAAAAACTGTAATAATCCTGGGTCATACTTATGTAATAATAATATAAATATTGTATAGTCATCGGTTCTTAATGCGTTTGGAAAATTTACTTTGGAGGTACTCTTATGTAAATATTATACTGGTTTAAACTACTAGCTAATAAAATCCCAGTAAACAATATAACCACAACCATAGCAATACTAACAGATTTATGTTTAATTCGTCGTAACTAACGAGTACGTCATTTGCTAAAACTTATTCAATCCTTACGTGCCTTTCCCACATACATATACATACAGGTCAAGCGATTAAAAGCGCCTTCAAAAGACACCGGCAATAATCGATACCAATACACTTACACAACGAAACCAAATGTTAAAGGAAAAATTGTCACAACAAAGTCAACCCCGATTCCCATCAAAGTTCCATGTTCGCACTGCATTTTGTATTTTGATGTTCGATGTAACGAAATTGCATCCTTGAGCGATCAGATTGGAGGTACACGACGATCAATATTCAAGTAAACCTTAAAGCCAACCATTTGTGCCTTAAAAGAAAAGTATATTTTGACTGGGATTCGAATCAACGTCTTTTTTACTATCAGCTGTTAACATGGCTGATAATAACCGTGTCGGCGACATATTGCTGCTCCGAATTACAAAGGAATGCTTATTGAAAAATTTGAAATTCAATAACTCTGGCAAAAAGCAATATCTTGCTTGAAAACTTTCTTTAAAATATGATCCGTGATACATTACCTTATATCTGCTTCTGTCTTTTTTTATGTTTGGTACAATCATTCATGAAGTATGGTGTTATAAATATCAGAGTTAAAAATAAGAAAATCGAATGATCTATGAATTAGGAAGAGTGTACATTCGTGGCTATAATATGTCGAATACTATGCTTCTACACTATCAAATAAAACACTGCACTTTTGTCCGATTCCATCTTATGCCTAGTACCTTTATCATATAGTTATTAATTTTGGAGACTTGTATTTCTTCTTCCATATTTGATGTATTGTAATGCAACTATACAATTAGTGTTCCATTACTGCAGTATAAATCCGCCAAGATTCATTGCTTCATCTACGGGTACGCCGGTAACCCGTAAGTAAATCGTCCACATATTAATCATCTAATAAAGTTATTATTGCCACTACAGGATATTTCCACTATTCGTCTTTAGCCAACTTTGAATGGATTTCACTGCCAAGTATGGAGCACAAACAGTTTCAAACGTAAGTCGCAAAATAGCTTGTAATTTTGTATAGGCTTAATCAATATTTGGTCTCCACAATATTGTGTGAAAGCCTGTGTCTTAGTCATTTACACGTACTTGTCGATAAATTTGCTTTATTTCAGCCACTATAGATATTGGTTGTATACCCCACCTCATCAAAATATGACGGAGATCCTGCTGAATTTTAGGGCCGACATGTAAGTCATTCACGTCATTTAACAATATGTTGTTAACAACTTTACAGGATGCATCATACAGAATGTATCAGAAATCGACGTCAAGCTGGTAAATCATAATAGGCCAAGTCATGATGGTTATCAGAAAATAAAAGAAAAAAATCTAAGTTATGTATTTTTTAAATAATATGCATTAAAATAAACATCGAGAATTTTCACGATGTGTTTTATCTTTTCATGTGATTTTCTTATATTAGTAACTCTCGTTACTACGAATCTTTATTTTTTCCTGAATAATGCTTTTGTAAAAAGTCACTTTTATCTCAACTAAGTATTTAAAGTTCATACTTCGCCCAATTCTAACTGGCTATACTGAAAAGAATGTACTTTTGGCATGTACTCGTAACTTTAAAAGCATTTGATAAGGATTTCAAAATGGTATGACACTTCCTAATTTTTTCTTACTAACTAGGTTTTGAACAAATTTTTATTGCTTAAATGATTCTAGTGTAACCAAGGCTTTCCTTTTGTTCGTATTTAAGAGTTTTATTGAGATGGAGAAGTGTGAGCGAGACAGAAATCTTATTTTCAGACAGTCCAAGCGGTGATGCTCTTTATGACAATTGTGTTGCTTTTAGTTTAGGATTGGTTTTCTTTTTGAAGTGAAAACTTCTTTAGCATCGTTGTGACTTGAAAGTCAGTGAAACGAAAAAGCGACACTTTAAAGAGACAAATACATAAATCTTTGAGATAGAATCCATAATAGTATAATAAAGCGGAAGAGGTTTTTTATTTGTTTGAACATGCTAATCTCTAGAATTACCAGTTCGATTTGATAAAATCTTTTTGTATATGATAGCCAAATTCACAAGGAATAGTATAGTCTATTTATATTAGTCTATCTAACAATAAACTACACCTCTCAGATAGTGATACGTAAATACTATGTTCTACAAAAATATAGATCTTTGTGCCATTTAAAAAAACTCTGCGATACCATAGGTCTATTTCTTATACATAAATCTTTGGCGATTAGTTTAGAAGAAGAGTGAAAATAGAGGATAGCGAAGGCCTTCGATTGGGTTTAGCACGAAGCCCTTCTTTCGAAGCTTCTTTCCTATGGGCTTCCCGAGAAATCGTGCAATTGGATTACCAGTTTTCTTGCTGATCGGAGCATCAAGGTCGTAGTAGATGGTGCATGCTCCGATTACAAGCCCATTAACACTGGTGTTCCACAAGGCTGCATGCTATCACCAATGCTGTTTCTTTTGCATATCAATGATATGTTGCAAGTCGGTAACATTAATTGCTATGCGGATGACAGCACTGGTGATGCTCTATACACCAGCCGTGCCAATATTTCTCGGGAAAATGTAGCCGAGCACCAGAACAAACTTGTGTCTGAAGTCGAATCTTTGCTGAACAACTACTGGGGGCGACTAAATTTAGTCCAGTTTAATCCTCAGAAGACACAAGTTTTGCGCGTCTTTTTTATAACAGAGGGGTCAAACGAGCATGCGGCTCACCTGATGGTCAGTGACTACCGCCGCCCATGAACAATTGCAACAGCAGGGGAATTGCAGATGCGTTGCCGGCCTTTTTAAAAGGAGTAGGGGCTCTTTTCGTGAAGGTCCCTAAGTCGTATCGGTCCGGAAAAATCCGCTGGTGGTAATCGATTCCACAGGGAAGTTGTTCTTTTTGCGTTTACCGCCAAAAAGAACCCCTTTGTTGTATCTCTTCAGTTTCAAGATAATCCCCTTGTTGCCTCAGCCAGTATCGGAATTCTCGGCGTCTGCGTCGACGTGCAGTTTCGTGGTCACTTGGTCACTTGGTCAGAAGGCCAAATTGGCATCTAAAAAGCTTAGTGTGCTCACAGAGCGGGTCAGTATTTCATACCGACACACCGTCTGCAACTTTATAAGGCGCAGGTTCAGACTCATATGGAATACTGTTCCTATCTCTGGGTTCCTAATTGTCAGCTCTTTCAAGTTGACCGCATCCAGCGCAGAGCAGCTCGAATCATCCACTACCAAGACCTTTCCGATCGGCTTGATTCACTAGCGCTGCGAAGTGATGTCGCATCCCTTTGCGTTTTCTTTCGCATCTACCACGGGGAGTGCTCTGAGGAATCGTTCAGATTAATCCCAAATTTTACCAATGCACATCGCGTCAAAATTCCCGATACCATCCACACCATTTTAATGCTTGGCGGTACACCACTGTAGGTTTCACTCGGAGTATTCTTCCGCGTACGACCTCTTTGTGGAATGGCTTACCAGCGACAATTTTTCCGGATCGATACGACTTAAGAACCTTCACGAAAAGAACTTAATCCTTTCTAAAAGGCCGGCAACTCACCTGCAATTCCCCTGATGTTGCAGTTGTTTATGAGCAGCAGTAGTCACTTACCATCAGATAAGCCGTATGCTCGTTTGCCCCCTTTCCTATAGAAAAAAAAACAAAATAATTTTGTTATGTAATTCATGTATGGGTATATGTATTTTTATATGCATATACTTTAATTAACATTTCTGTATTTTAACGTTTCACACACCCACTCTATATTTTTATCTCTGCATTACCCAAATATTGACTCATAGAGAATGCCTCAAGCATTAAATACACCATATTGTATGAACTTTAAATAAACAAAATAAGCACCACTGTCGCGTCGATGTGTATATTATGAAATACAAAGAAATATAAAGAATGCAAAATAAAAAGAAAACTATTCAATTATTACATTTATTATGGGCCAATATTACATATTTAGATTAAATACTCGTACAATAAGTAATTTTCTTCCGAGTCAGAGTCACTATCGCAAATCAATAATCAAAAATCAAAAATAAAAGCCAATAATGAGCTACGTCCAAACAACAAATGCATATTAAAACATGTATTTATAGCCTCTCAACTTAATTAATAATTATTAAATTACCTTTGCAGAGTAATTATTAAATTAGCCACGATTATTAATAAACTGCTGCATGCCAGCGTACACTATTCTTCATCCTTCTAGGAACCAATAAGCCGGTATTGATGAATGACATACCGCACGCATCTGTGCTTAGCGCACCGATAATTTATGGCACCGCGGGGGGCACAAGTGTTTAGTAGCCAGGACCCTGCACCAGGAGCTTGATCTATAGTACGACCTCAACAAACCGAGATTGTCCTTAGCTCACCTTGAGCCATCCATATTCTAAATACAGAGTCCTTTAGTTTCAATAACGATTAGATTCCTATTTCCTTTATAGTAACTTTCATAAACTTCGGTAGATAGTTCTAAACATTTATGGTTAATAATTCTCAAATACATTAATTTAGTAATATCATTTAACACCATTTCCGATGATATGCCGGACGTCAGTCTGAGCGAGATAAGTATGGCTTTCCAGCACCTTAAAAATGGCCAGTCCCTAGGCGAGGAAGGAAATACAGAGGAGCTTCTGAAAGCGGATGGAAAACTGGTACTTGAAGTCCTTCAGAAGCTCTTTAATTCTCCGTGGTCACACTACTCCAGAGGCGTTGTGCAGAAGTGCAGTGGTCTTTTTCTTCAAGAAAGGCAACAACGCTCTCTTGAGAAACTACAGACCGATTTATCTTCTGAGCCGCGTCTATGTGCTGTTTTAGAGAGTCATTATGAATCGTCTCTCATACAGACCCGAAGACTTCCAGCCTCTCGAACAAGCCGCTTTCCGAAAAGGCTTTATTATCATAGACCACATATACACCCTTCGGCAAATTGTACAGAAGACCGAAGAGTACCGTCTCCCACTTTGCCTTACGTATGTGGACTATGAGAAAGTCTTTGATTCCGTCGAAATTTGGGCGGTTCTACAGTCCCTTCAGCGATGCCAAGTTGAATGTCGTTACATCGAAGTGCTGAAGTATTTGTGCAGTAGGGCTACGATGGCTATTCGAGTACAGGGTAGTATATGTAGGGTTTGTAGTAGGGTTTCTTGGCTGAAAATCAGCGCTGTGTGAGGCCATACTCACACAACACATGCTGAGCCAACCCCTTTTCGGCACAATGCGACCTTTTTTATATATATCAATATGTGCTTTTACTTTCATGTGTATGAACTGCCTGTGCTGAATAAATGTTTTTTCTATTCTATTCTATTCTATTCTACAGAACCAGAGTACGAAAACTATCCAACTGCAGAGAGATGAACGACAGGGTGACGTTATATCCCCCAAGCACTTTACGACTGCATTGGAAGACGTTTTCAAGGTACTGGACTGGAAAGGATACGGTGTTAACAACAATGACGAGTACATAACTCACCTTCGATTTTCCGACGATATACTTATGGCAGACTTATGGCAGAATTGCTGGAGGACCTAAGTTCTATGCTCAATGACCTCGATAGTGTCTCTCAACGGATAGGTCTTAAGATGAACATGGACAAAACAAAAATCATGTTTAATGTCTATGTCACACCTAAGCCAGTAGTTGTTGGGATCACTAAGGTTGAAGTTGTTTCACAGGCTTCATTTCATTTCTGAGACGGTTTTAGGGCAAGGAAATGTCCACCGCCAAACTTCACATGTCTTCGAAATATTTTTTCTTATTTCTCAGACATGCATGTTTCCTCACGATGTTTTCCTTCACCGCCGAGCAAGTGGAAAATCAGCACTTAAGTATCATGCCCACTTTCCATGCATTGATTGACATATCACTTGATTAGTTTTACACATTGAGTTAAATGTACTACGTACTAGCCTTTCTAAACAAAAAATGTGCACTATTCTATGTCTTCACGCACGCGCGGGAGTTAGTAAACTCGCGCATGCGCAGTCGAATTAACAGCCTGACCACGGGACATTCGCCATAGCGAAAATTCACGCGGTGCGAAAATTCCCGCGGTGCGAACGACGAGGCGTCTAGCGACTAAAATAAATGTATAGAAATGTATGGATCAAGCCACGCGCAGCGGCGAGTGGTGAAGCGACTGGCGAAATTTACTGAGCGAACCGCGCGGGCGACTGGCGCCGCGGCGGGCGACTGAAACAAAGGCATGAATTAGCACGACGCAAGCCATGGAATCGAGCGGCAGACGCGGCGAATAGTATAGGAAACATAATATTTTAGTTGTTTTCGCCGCGAAAAATGATAAGTGTAACTTTTATTGCTGAGATACTTGCTAGGCCTGCTAGCAGCTTTGGAAATAGTAGTTATTATTAACAAGAATATAATCGAAGGTTTCGACACTCATTCTGGTATATTCGAAAAAATTTTCTGGATACATTCTGTACTTCTCGTACTTCTTGTGGAGTTCTCCATCTATCACCCGATTCCTATTCAAATCATGTACTCCACAATCTCTTCCAAACATTATGTCTTGAACCAAAAAACGATTACTTTCTAAGCAATGTCGAGATAACTTTGATAAAGACATTTCGCTCTCCGCCTATCTGGTCGTGGCGGCGAACCTGACTGCCCGTGGCCCTCAAACCACGCCGCGCGAATTGTCCCCGCCTGCCGCTTCGCCGTTCGTGCCACCGATCCCCGTGGCCAGGCCGTAAGCGCGTTGCGCCTGCACGGTCAGTTTATATAAAGAAATATATTTTTCCATGAATTTTTCTTTTGTAATATTACGATAGGTAATAACTATTTATTCACTTGAACAATAAATAATTTTACTTACTTGACAACTGAATTGTTACATACGTCCAACTTTAATTTGGATTCTTGTATTATTAGCGCCACTCCACACTGCATAAATATTGAAACCACAGACTAACTAGTAGATTGAAACCACACTAAATAACACTCTGTACTGATTGCAGTACAGTTTAGTTGAACATAGTGCATGTTCGGAATGCGCAATCTATTACGTAGTACATATATATCGATAAGGTCTACCATATTGCCCCATGCTTGGCAAAGGCCTCATTACATATAAAGAAAGTATGAGCATTAATCACCAAGCTTGGTGAAGCTGATAACGCTGAAGCATATTATCATATATATTACAGTTTATACAAAGCGATCTCGTACAAGACTCCATAACGCTTTCCAACAAGAACGATAACGCCTTAGATCCCAATCAAAAAGCACTAAATCGGTATCCGTATAACAGGCCAAAGCAATCGTAAGTGCAAGGTATCGAAGTCCGTGAAAATGCAAAAGTTGTAAGGCTATCAGAAAATCCAAAATCGGCACAGTACAATACGTACCAAGAGCAAAAGAACGACTGCAAAACGTCAAATGGCAGCCTGTCATTCAATCATTTTTATATATATTTTAACATGGCTTCAGGCTTCTGGGCCTTTGTACCGTTTGAAAACACGTTCCGTCACCAAATATCTATTGAGATTGAACATTACTTTTTATCCAGGCTCTATTTGAAAATTTAATTATGCGATACGAAATATGCAAGAAAAATGTAATATTTAGGTCCTTACATATGAAATTGGCGTTTTGTACGGGAGGAATATTAAGTCAATTTTTTTTTTGTAAAATATATTTAATTGAACAAAGTATGCACCGTTGTTATCTATGCACTTTTGCCATCTCATATGTAGTACATTGATCCCTTTACTAAAAAAAAACCATGGGGGCGAGAATCAATTAACTCTTTGAAGGCGGTTTGGACTGCGGCATAGGAGTTGAATTTTTTTCCTTGTAAGAAGTTGTCCGAATTCCGGAAAAAATGGTAATCTGTTGGAGCAAGCTCCGAGGAGTACGGTGGATGTCGCAGATATTCCAGTTGTAGCTCATCTAACATAGTGGTTGTTTGTTGTGCAGTGTGTGGTCTTGCGTTGTCGTGATGCAGCAGTGCCCTAGACCAATTGACCAATCTCGGTTGTTTAGCAGCTAGTTCTTCCTTTATGGTTTGCAGTTGCTGACAATAGATATCTACCGTAATATTTTGGCCAGATTTTAGAAAGCTGTAGTGAATGACACCGGCGCTAGTCCACCAAACACTCACAAGTAACTTTTTCTGAGTCAATTTTCGTTTAGGGCAGGATTTGACTGGATCTCCAGGGTTCAGCCATTGCTACAAGCGCTTCTGATTACCGTACAATATCCACTTTTCATCACAAGTATGATTATGTCGATGTATTCGATGATAATGTCTCGAAGGCCTCGGAGAACGGCCTCGGCCAGTCTCCACCCTTTCGTTGTTGACTTACCACGCATTCGAACCAAACGGTTCGCTACGTCGTTCATCATGCGTACAGCAAAGGAGTGGAATAAGTCGCCAACATCTGTTTTTCCGTCCGATTACAATGTGGGTGTCTTCAAGGCAAGAGTGAATAGGCTTTTGTTAAGTCAATGCGCTTCACCATCTTAGGCTACATCACCAATTACCATTAGATGGGATCGTAGATAAGCGCTGGCGTAGTAGAATATAAAAAACACTCCTATGCGACTATTATTCATATTTTTAAATTATAATAATTTTCTTTGTAGGAAAAGAACACCATGCATTATAATACTTTCAACCATTTTCCTTAGCATTTTTACATAAGGTGCCTCCGACTTTTCCTATTTAATTTAGAATACAAATCAAGACCTAATAGCCAAACATATTGCCTACTTCAAGAAAAGAAACAATGATGGTTACCATCAAAATAGCCAAACCTTCATATGGGTACATTAAATGCTTAATTTTCGATCTCCATTCGAGTATTAGCAAAAATAACGCGGAAACAGGTGTCTTTACCTTACTATGGATTCCTTTTTCTGATAAAGCATTTCGAATTGCTTTCCATTTTTTATCATATTATTATATTTGACTCTCTTTATGTGTCCATCTAGATAAAAATTAATTTCTGACACTGTTTTTAAATTACTTATTAATTAAGTTATCACAAAACATTAATAATTTTTAAAACTTGTTCACCGCGACTTCGTCCGCGTGTAATTTAGGGTTTTAATTATGCTGCGCGGAACCCTAATTATTTTTCTCAAATATAAGTAGCCTAAGTTACTCCTTATAACATCAGCTATTTGCCAGTGAAAGTCCCGTGAAAATCGATCCAGCCGTTTCGGAGATTACCCGGAACAAACAAACAGACAGACAAAGATTTTAAAAATTGTTTTTTTGTTATAAGTATCGTATATACTTTCATATGCATTAGGTAAAAAGCTGTTATTTTAACATTACAAACACACTTTAAGGTGACACATCGAAAACCGTTGAAGCGGGCTATCGCCGGACTGACCCGAGTGAAACATAATTTCTATAAAAACTTCAAAAACGCCGTCATAAGGTCTAAAATTGCGTAGCGTCCGCGACGATTAAGACCCCTTAGAAATCGCTTAGAATCTTAAAATATTTTCAAAAAATTATTGATTTTAGTAATCAAAATAATGAGCAAGTAAATTACCAATATTGATGTTATGAATGTATTTGAGTGGTTCCCGAGCATATAGATTAAGTAATTTCGTTGTAATTTCAACTATAGTGATTTTTAGAGGTTTTTCGCAAATAATTATGATCGTTTCATTTTTATTTTCATTCAAGATAAAGACATGAATTCACCTATATCGTAATTCCAGTTTCGTTAGTCTCCTCCTATACTATTCGATGAAAGGAGGTGCAATTTTTCGCGGTGTCGCCTTAATTTTATTTATTTGTATAGATTGGAAAATATGATGCAAAAATTTGGAAAAGTAAGACGTTAATTAGAAAAGTGCCAGACCAAAATTATAATTAGGAAAGTTAAAATATATAAAAGTATTTTATCGTTTCTACGACAGAAAGTACAATTATCTATACAAATAAATAAAATTGAAGTGTCTGTTTGTTATGTAAAAATTACAGTTTTTTACTAAATGCATATGAAAGTAAATACGATACTTATAACTAAAATACAATTTTTAAAATTTTTGTCTGTCTGTCTGTCTGTTTGTTCCGGGTAATCTCCGAAGCGGCTGGACCGATTTTGACGGGACTTTCACTGGCAGATAGCTGATTTCATAAGGAGTAACTTAGGCTACTTTATTTTTAGAAAAATAATTGGGGTTCCGCACAAAAGCATCAAAACCCTTACACGTGAGCAAAGTCGCGGCGAACAGCTAGTCTTATATAAAAAAAATTGACACCGAGCCGAAGTACCTAATTGAATTTGAAATATTATATTTTAATGATGTAATTGATAGCGAGGTTTACAGATGAAATGACTCTCCAAGGATTTTTTCGCCCATAATTTAATTTGTATTTTTCCATTTCCCTTTTTTATATCTTTGTTTTTATAATTAACATAAACAATAAAACTACTTCTACGGATTTTATCACGTTTTATTCTACTTATTTTCCATCTCCAACGTTTCGGGTGCTTTGCAATACCCAAGGTCACGGAGGAATTAGGTTATTGATCCGGTTAACCCGGAGTACCTTCAGCATTTTAATTATTACTTTTGGTAAGATCAGAATAAACTTACTGTGTCTAGAAGTCTTGTAGTGATATGCTTTATTATTAATGTTATTAATTACAGGATCCCAAGCAGGTGGTAATACCCCGCCTCCCTTTCTATTGAAATTAGGATGTTTTTTTTAAATTTCAATAGTCTCAAGTATCATCCTTGGTAGGAATCGATGTTCTTTCGCAAGGGTATGTGGTTCTACAAATCTGATGTAATGGCGAGGGCCGTCTAGGATATAATCACAATTTTGTGATCAAAAGTATGTTTAAAAACACACAAACATCGGGAATTAAAAATAAGAGCATTTAACTTAAACCACGAGCATAATGAAATAGTTCAACAATGAGAACATCCAAGTACTTTCTTCTTGCTTCCTTCTGCTCAGCGGGGTAAGCCCAGTTGACTTTCTACAAATGTTAACGCAGATTAAAAACTTTCCATACTCGTTATCGCTCATTAAAAAACTTTCTAAATCATAAACAATAAATAAAATAAAAAACTTTTTACAATCATTAACGCTAGTTAAAAAAATATCTATAAACATTAATTGTTAATGATAATTAAAAATCTTTCTACAATTGTTAACGAGAAATAAATAAACTTTCTAAAATCGGTAACACTAATTTTAAAAATTCATTTTACTAGTTTTAATCGATGTCGTAATTCTGTCCGTGTGGTGGAAAGTGGAAAGAGCAATGGCAGAAAAATAGTTGACAAAAATTATCGCGTCTAGAAATAAGTTATATATAAAATGAGTTTTATTATTTTTCTATGATTTTTCAAATAAAAATGTATTTTAATTAAAGCCACAGAAAAAACAAACATTTTTGGGAATATCAAATGACTTAAATCATTTTACTCTGTTCAAGTGTTGCCATTTAGTATATAAGACTACCAACACAACACACAAAATATTTTTATATTAACTTATTATTAGTAATAACTGTACTATCAGTAATAATAAAAATAAAAGAGATATGGCTGAGAATAAGTCTCTTATAAAGAATTTCCTACAATAATACATTATGTCAATCACAGTACTATGTAACAATTCCATTTAATGTTATGCCAACACTAGCTAAAACAAAATGTCACTGTTTTTTTACTGGCTTTACGGCTCTGGGTTCTAGCCCTTCTAAGAATGTCACTATGATACAAAGGCCCTGGAGCCATGCCAGAAATATACATTTATAGTATGCAAATATATAATAGAGATACAATAATCTAAAATCTCTCAATTATGTATTATGTATTAAGCTAACATCAAACAATCACAGGAAGCATGACTTTTTTCAAGTGACATAGGACATAACCTAAAAAGGTTCAAATGTAAATATCTTTTTTTGACGCCTTTTCAGGACAATATTCTTTGACAGAGTTATTAAGGGACTGACGCTTAACATTTTAAGATATTTTTGATATATAGACGCTACCATTTCTTCTCAACTAATTTTATGTATGAAAGTCTGTCATTGCTCTTTGCCCTGCTATTGGTCTCTACAGGGGATTTTTTTACCACATCTAAATATTTTAGTGTTATCTTGTATTTACTTCAAGCTACTTGCTGTATTGCTTTGTTTTTATTCAAACAATTATAAGAGTAATTTCTGTTACTACTATAAAAAGATTTGACATTGAGATACTATGTCAATACCATTCAGTTTTATAATTTTCTATTAGAATTAAAGATTGTAGAAAGTCATTTTGGCTAACATCGCTGGTTTCCTTTTTCATCTAAAAGTGAAATGCTATTCTCTCAACTACAACGTTAAATATACGATACGGTAGGGCAAGGTTACTGTACCGATTTCTTTGGTAAAAAAAATTCACATTACTATCGAAGAACGATACTAAATGACATACTATCATCCATCATAACTATCCATCATAAATAATAGTATATAATTTAGTATTGTTCTTCGATGTTAATGATGAACAATCGACGTTCAGATTACCAAATAGCGTCCTTACTACGTTGAACGTTATGACAATAATTATGTAAGAGGCTTATTTCCAGCAATCAAATGGTATTTTAATCACTACGTTTACCACCAATGGATTCTTTTTGTATAGCGATGCGTTATATCTGATTTAAAAAGACATACCATCGGCAATCGATTAAGAAACCCTCTAACAATGACATCATTAAACTACCAGTTTGAAAGAACTGTAACTGTAATTGCAGACTTGAAGCCCTATGATTATGTGCATGAAATTTTTATAATAACTGCCTACAAATTACACAGTACTACAGTCACAACTCAGCATTAAGTAGAGTAGATAACGACGACAGTAAGCTTACTTCATCCACTATTTTACAACTCTTAGTGGTGGATTTTTTTTCTTCAAATTACCGCCCCTGAAGTGTAACCTATTTAATGAAAAATAATTATTTTCTATATAATATGTGTGTCAACCGAGCACATAGTCCACCTGATAGTAAGTGCTGTAGTCCATAGACATCTACGTCTATCCTCGATTAAGAATCAAAATGTAGATGCTTTGTCTACCCTGAAAACAAGGATAGGTTGCCTCATTTTATTTCAGTTTCCAGTAAAACGGGTCTCCGGTTCACTACACTCACCATACGAAAT
Organism: Parnassius mnemosyne; assembly: GCA_963668995.1. Lineage (NCBI taxonomy): Eukaryota > Metazoa > Arthropoda > Insecta > Lepidoptera > Papilionidae > Parnassius > Parnassius mnemosyne. Next base: position 1,266,142 of record CAVLGL010000137.1, on the reverse strand, counting down.
TTTATACTGACATTCTGTGAGAGCGTAATTATTCCTTGAAAAAGCCAACCTATTCATTCTGCAATCACAATATAGCTGCAGCATGGCTTTACCACGTAAAAAAAAATAATTGAAATTAGTTTATGACTGACAAAGATATCGCAAAAAATACATAGAGTCGAATAGTCAACATACTCCCTATTTGAATTCAGCTAAAACCAATTTAAAATTTCCCTCCTATTGAGGAAATAAATTTTGACTCTCTAATTCAAAAAAACAACCTTTTTTTGCCTGTACATAAAAGGCGTACGGTAACAAATATTCGCCAGTACATCCAGACAGCATAATTTTATTTGCTTTTAGCTTCATAGTATCGCGGAGTGGAGTTCGATCAACAAACTGTTGTTTGTTTTGCATTGAAACGCTTTCTTTGTGCCTTAGATAGGTAAATATTTTTCGCTTTTAAAGGATATTAAAAGGAGATAGAGAAAACATTATATTCTATGTGCATAGTAAAAGAAAATATACTTGCCTCTTGGTCTAATTTTTTCGACAACCGCTGGGCGCAGTAGTTTAATACGTATTCTAGTAAGTATCTTCTATACAGGTTTATTTTGCAATAACCGGCCAAATTTGCAGAGAAGGTTCAGAATAAGTAATATAGGCAAATGGTGAAGAAAAACATCTAAAATATTCTGTCCTTTTTATCTTTTAAATTCAAAATTTGTGATTGTCATTTTGAATTTAAAAGATAAAAAGAAGAGTATAATGATTTCTTATATATACGCGAACACTACACATTGAATAAAACTACTTTTACGGATTTTATTTTAATTACATTACATTAATTAAAAAAGATGAAGGTACTCCGGATTAACTCTGATATCGGGACGTCAATTACCTCAGTCCCCCGTGACCATGGGTGCTGTAAAGCACCCGAAACATTAATAAAATTAAGTCAACTAAACGCGATGAATTCCGTAAAAGTAGTTTTATTCAAGGACAGAATATTTGATTTATTTTAATTAGTTTTTCTTCACCATTTGCCTATATTTACTTATTATGAACTTTCTCTACAAATTTGGCCGATTATGGCAAAATATATAATATATTTGAACTTAAGTTTAAAATGTGGCTATTCTTTGAAAAATAACCCTGTATATTACTAGGTGGATAGTTTATATCAAACTAATTTAAAAGCTATAGTTGCGTTCTTTTTAAACATTATTTATGTTTGAGCATATAATTTCTATCAAACCATCGTTCGGTTCGAATCGTCGGCGACCGAGCTCCTTCAGATTGTCTCGACTCACTGGCACTGCGAAGAGATGTTGCATCTATACTGCGTATTTTATCACATCTACCACGGGGAGTGCTCTGAGGACTAGTTCGGACTAATTCCATCCGCTCATTTCACCATCGCACATCGCGACCAATACTCGCGATACCATCTGGATGATTGGTGGTCCACCACTGTACGATTTACAAGAAGTTTTCTTAATCGCACAACTTCCTCGTGGATTCGACTACCACCAGCGATTTTTTCGGGCCAATACGACTTAAGGACCTTCAAGATTAGAGCCTACTCTTTTTTAAAAGGCAAGCAACGCACCTGCGACTCCCTTGGTGTTGCAGTTGTTTATGGGCGGCGGTAGTCACTTACCATCAAGTGAGCCGCACGCTTATTTTTCCTCTCTACCATAAAAAGAACTACAGGGTTTACTACCTCGTAGGCCGGGTTCAAATCCCGGGCTGGGACAGTATTAGTTATTGGGTTTTCTGTCAAGAAATTCTCAACAGCAGTCCGGAGTCAGGAAGTTGGCGGTGTCTCACCCCCGTGCCTCGGAAAGCATGTAAGCCGTTGGTCCTGCGCCTGATCTCTCTCCAGTCATGTCGGATTATCTTCCTATTGAACAATAAGGGTAAAGGAATAGAGTGTGCACCTGTGCTTGCGCATACACTTGGGTACTATAAGGATTTCATGCTCAGATGGCTAGTCTTCATTGAGACTGGCTGCCGTAACCGAAATTCGATCCGGAGGGTAATATATATATATATATATATATATATATATATATATATATATATATATATTACAGTATTTAATCCTTTCTAAATAATTTATGTACCTAAGTTTTGAGCCTCTTATGTATTAAATGTTCACGTTGTTATTTTGCTATTCTTTCTTTGCTATGTATTTCCATGTATACACAAGCTTCATCCAGGAATGTTTATACGCACAGATAAAATTTATGAAGTCAACCTTCGACTCTTATTTATAACAGAACATTTCTGCAAGTTCTGGCGCCCTCGCGGCGCCGACACGTTCCAAACTGCAAACAAAACAGGAATGTTCAATGAAAAATTGAAAATTCAATAACTTTGTCGAAGGGTGAATTTTCCTTAAAGCGCTGCTTTAAAATATTTTATACTTCTGATATTCTGATTGATATAATACGCATTTTTACATTTCTCACATTCCTTACAATTTTACTTTTCACTCGTAATACATTGTTACAATATATCCAAAGTAGTATCTGTGTAGGAATCATTGATGTTTACAAAACGACGTTTTTTTTAAAATAAAATAAGGGTGACAAACGAGGACACAGTCCACCTGGTGATAAGTGGATGCTGTAGCCCATAGACATCTACATCTATCCTCAATTAATAATCAAAACGCATCTGCACGTTGCCACCTCTGAGGACTAAGTTGGAATGCCTCGTTTCCAAAATAGGATCTCACAGAATACAAGCGTAAAATAGCAGCTTAGTACTGTTGTTTCGTATGGTGAATGTGGTGAAAACGCATCTGCATTTAGATTCTTTATTAAATAAATAAATAAATAAATAAATAAATATATATATATATATATATATATATATATATATATATATATATATATATATATGTATATACAGTGAGCTCCTTTGTCACCCATATTCCATAAAAAAAATAATTACTGAAAAACTATAGTTTTAATACACTTATCTTAATTTTGGCTAAATTATTGGTACGATTTTTAAATGAGGAAGAAAGTGTGTCGATGAATATCTAATGAATTCTAAGTAGTTGTTTTGAGAACAGCGTATGTGTATGAGGTAATAGCACCAACCGCAGCTAAGTGATCGGGGGTCATTCAGACGTAGTTTTCGTGGTCTGCTCTTCGTGGCTAAGAACCGTATATAATAGGGTCTGACATTGTACAGAACCGTAACAAAATGAGTAATAATAATATCTGTTTTGCCTATAACCGTTACTTTCCATAAAGGCGATTTAATCGGTGATTACTTCCAATACAATGAACAATATTTTGTAAGGATACCCCACGTTCTCAGTAGACTCCCTATATGATGATGTTTGTGCTGTACACCATTTGGCTTTAACAGTCTCATGTCTCAGAGCTCTGAAACGTATGAGATGATAATGATAATGATGAACATGAACTTATCATGAACAATCGTCAGATCACTTATATGGCTTTGTAAGCTCTACCTGCACTTCGAACAGAAACTGTCATCAGAGCAGAGACCACCGTCTAAGAGATATGCCTCTATTCAGCACAAGAAGACAAATTTTATATTGAATACACTATTACTCAATATTAGGCATGTACGCTGTAGCGCAATGCACTTGTAATGCTGGACATGCTTGATTTTTTTTGCTTGAATAAAACGTCATGACTTCATTATATTATGCTCAAATTAATCTCCAAAATCCTGCATGTCTCTGTAATTAAAAGAATATTTCGAAGACATGTGAAGTCCCACAACATGGACAACGCGGCGGACACTTTCTTGCCCTAAAACTCTCTCCGAAGTGAGAGAAGGCCTATACCCAGCAATGGGACGTATAGGCGCTAGAGTGACTTTGATCTCCAAATGCATGTTTTTGTAAAACCGTGCAGCAGCAAAGCGCAAAACAACGCAACTTCACTGTGATGGTGCCGCAGTCCTAAATAAAATAACAGTGACAAAAAAAACTTACAGGCCACCTGATAGTAAATGACTATTGCCGCCCATTGACGTAAAAATCTACTTTAAATAAAGGCTATTGAAGCGTTGTTACCTATGCAGACTAAGATTAAGGCCCGTATTATTAAACGTTACTCAACTACGCCCTCATTACGTTATCAGCATCTCAAGATCGTTGCTGATTAATAAACACATATGTAAAAACAGTATCTCAAAACGCTGTACTTAGGAATACTGTTCTGTGACTTGCACTCAAGTACACACACTTGAGAGTCGAGTTTCGTTTATTAATCAATATGGCACTCAGCTGATATCGTAAACCTAAACCTCACTTTGCGATATGTTTATTAATAAGATCATAACCTCAATATTGTGCTCAAGTGCGTGTACTTGAGCTGAGTAACGTTTATTAATACGGGTGTTAATGTCTCATAGCCTGATATTATACTGAATTTCTTTACCTCTCAGATATGAACACAGCAGTGCACAAACTGATATTTTGCGGCAAAAATAGGTAACATAGTGGTCCCTACCCAAATGCACTCATAGGCATAATAGGAGTCCTACCACCTACAATCCTCCGTTACTTTCATTTGATTTTTATATAAGGGTTATGTGCCGCATAACCGTCACAGCTCAACTAATGGCTTCGTTTTTAGATCCTTAAAATCCTCTCCTAAAATTCTTTTGTTTTGTTTATAAATTTATAGCAAATAGGTTATTTTTTTCAACGGAGGATATTTCCATTCCCCACGACGTCCCAAGAGTGTCGTAAGTCATGTTATTATTCGTCCATTCTTTTCATTTATTATGTCACTCTTAATTTTCATTGTTTACGTTTTTCCGCTGTGTAAAAACAGGTAAAATTTTATGATATTGAGATGTTTTTAGGAAAACAATTTTCCTACACATCGTTGTAAATTGAATTGTATTTATGGCCTGAGTTAATTTTGTTCTATTTTAATCTCTACTAACATTTTTTAAAATTTCCTACAATTAATTTAGAAGCATTTTTCAGAATAATTTAATTTAAGTTATGGGAACGTAGTTTTGGAACGAAGATCGACAGCGGCAACAATACTACGCTAGAATAAGAGAAAGGTTTTCCATCAGGTCTGACGTAGTGTAGACGGCCTTGGCGGCTATAAGGAAGCGAGGTGAAATCTATCTCCATCGTACTTTTTCTTATCTTTCCATGAAAGAAATATTATTTTATTTTAAATGATGCTTCATTTTAATACGACGCTTGTATAATTTATTTATTTGTATTTGTGAATCAATAATAAAATACGTTGATCAGTAGTAATATACTACGAAAGGAACTTCGTTCGAACCGAGTGTTCCGCGAGCGTTACATATGTACGTATGTTTTTTTAAATTTTCTTAAACATAATAGAGATTGTGCTGAGAGCTTAACCCCTCATGTCGAACTTCAAAAATAATAAAATACAATAGGGATTTTTGTTATAAAATTAGATTGACAAACGAAATCTAAATTTATTCTCCATTAAGAATCAAAATGTAGATGCGTTGTCAACTCTGAAGGACTAAGATGGAATTCCTTGTTTTGACCCATTCGTGCTACAACCATAATATAGCTGCAGTGTGGCTCGAACACGTAATAGAAGAGTGAAAGTGTGAAGTAAATCTTAGAGAAACAGAAACAGGAACAGAAACTTTTTTATTCAATATAGATTATAAATAATACTTATTAAAATTCACTCTTTTGTTTAATTACCACTGATTATAGAAAAACCCTCTGTCCTGGAATTTTTTTTTAAATAAGGCATACAATCATGTATGTTACACAAAAACAAATTAGAAATAGCTTGGTAGCGATCACCTCATTCCCAAGGGTTATTATCATCCATAAATTCATTTTTAAACAAACTTTGCTTAATAAAGTTTTTGAACTTTAAGCAGTTCAAATTTTGTATATTTTCTGGGATTTTGTTGTAAGAGAGCATATATCGCCTCAAGAATAAATTACTGACTCGGTGAAGTCGCGTAACTGGTACCAGTAGCTTATCTGTTCCTAGTATTTACAGAATAAATATAACTTATTTTTGTTTTAAATACATTTTCATAAATGTATTAAAGATAAAGATAAAGATATTTATTTTGTAAAACATGAGTAAAAATATAAAGGTGTTAAAAACTTAAAACGAGCTACATGTTTTGCCATTTATGGCGTACACAAATTATTATACTTCATATTTTATTAATTATAGAAGATAAAAACTAACCCTACAGACCTAATTCTAGATGTGCAACAATTTCAATGGCATCTCCTAAGATTACATTAGATAAATGTCACAATTCAATATTAAGCTTAAAAAATCAATCATTTAAGAAAGTTAATATATTAATTTCCTTAAATTTTTATCGGAGAGACTCTTTAGGTTTTAAATCATAGATTGCTCTTTTGGCCCTCTTTTGTAAAACAAATATAATTTCAGTATCAATCACGTGTCCCCATAGCAAAATACGATACGACATTATGCTATGGAAATAGCTAAAGCAAACAAGTCTAGCTGTTTTTACACTAGTAAGATTTCTAATTTTTTTACAACATATGCTGCAGAACGAAGTCTGTTTGCTAATTTTGATATATAAGCGCTCCATTGAATCTCCGCGTCTATTGTTATTCCTAAAAAAATGGTGGCATCAACAAGACTCCGTTCCTCCTCATTTAATATTACATTATAATTTAACAAGGCGAATTTTAGTCATGCTATGTATATGAGAGTAAAAGACTTTCTATTCCTTCCGCACTTGGGTTTCGCAAACATGAGACCCTGGCCGCCGTGACCGAAATTCGGTCTGGAGGACATTATTATTATTTTTACAACAAAGAGATTTGAGACGGAGGTTGTCCAATGATGGAATGTACAGGGAGGAATTAAGTTATGCTATTCTTGGGAACACTCTTCGAAGTGATTTCAATTTAGTTAATATGCATCAGAGCCCTTTGACAAGCGACTATTTTATGCAATAGCAACAGACTCGTTTATACAGTGGTAGAGCTACGCTGCAGCTATACGATGGTAGTAGCACGAATGAATCGGCTCAACCGTGGTAGGACCACGCTCCTACAGAATACCAGCGTAAAATAACAGCTTGATGCTGCTATGTTTCGTATGGTGAGTGTAGAGAACCGAAGAACCTTTTTACTGGAAACGCGGTATTCCATCTAAATTGTCAGGGGATGACAACGCATCTGCATCATCTTATGAATGTTAATCGAAGATAAATATGTATGGGCTACAAGATCAATTTACCATCAACTGAGTTATGCGCTTACTTTTCACTTTGTATAAAAATAAGACTGTAAAAAATGGCCTACCTTTAAAGAGCATTCAAACAATTGAAGCCCAGTGTGCGAAAATTATGCTCACATAAAGCAAAAGTACAACAACACGTCCTCACCGGATAAAGTGCGCCTACACAGGACATGCGGGCTTTGCTTCTATCTGATTACGTCTGAACAACAAAGCGCAAACATGGGCTCAGACTACCTCCATTAATGCTTACACAACCGTCGGTTTTTGGATGCTTAATTTATAAAGAATACAATAATACTTCAAGAAAGGATATATATATAAACAAGTTACATTTAGATTTTATCAACTAAAAACATCCAGACCAATAATAATTATTTGTAGGCCATACAAATACTTATTCCGTGCGGGATTCGAAGCCGTTGGCCTCAGCGCTGCAATTTAATACAGAGCCATTGCGTCACAGAGTCGGCAATATATAGAATCAGTATAGCACATTTTAATTCGTGGAGAAAAGAAAGAAAGAAAAAAACATTTATTTGACCAACACACAACATTTATAAACACCGAAATTTTTAACAAATTACAAATTGGTGATATGCAGTTATGTGTCCCGCCTCAGTGATAATAATCTGTGGGGTACCGCAGATATAGTTACCATGTGTTGACGACTCGGCAGCGTAGTGGCTATTTATAGCTGTAGCGCCCCGGGACCTTAGTTTCGAATCAAGCACTTAACAAGTGTTAGTATGGTCTACAAATAATTGTTCCAGTTGTTTTGTTTTTATTTCATAATATAACATAAACACTTCCAGTTGGCACGATCCTGACACATCTCTCTCGCCTCTTTAGATCTATATATCTACGCATACATGCTCTTCGGTGTTATTTCAGTACGTATTTTTTAATATAATATATAGGAGGAGCAAACGAGCATGCGGTTCACCTGATGGTAAGTAACTACCGCCGCCCATGAAGAACTGCAACACCAGAGGAATTGCAAGTACTTTAATAATAACAGTGTTTTTTTTTTAATGCACTAACTCATTTGTTTATCTCTACTTAGCCTAATGGTTGGTTGGGAGAGAAGGCCTTAAGACATTAAGTCCGCCATATGTACTATTTTTGTGCATATTAGTTTAGATAAATAAATAATGTCCTCCATATCGACTTTCGGGCACTGCAGCAAGTCTCAGTGGAGACTAGCCATCTGCGTAGGAAAGGAATATAGTGCCCAAGTACTATGGTACAGGTGCGCAGGAGGACACTATATTATTTTAATAATTATATTATATTAAGCATTTAGGGTATTAATTTATATTTTAATTAGTTTTTGAAGGTCGATTAATTCCAACTTTAATATTAATTATTTGTTGGGGATATCAACCTGAACGAATTCAGGCTGGAATATATTTATTATTTTATACTTTATTTGCTTCTTTACCAATATTCATAGATTTTTTTATTTTTGATTGTATAGTAGAATAGCAAGAACAGACAGATGGTCTGTCTATTTTCTCACTCTCATAGTCCAACAGCACGATAAACCGACTTCCGGACTTCGGGCTGCTGCTAATAATTTCTTGAGAGGAAAACTCATTAACAGATTTTTGACCGACCCAGGATTCGAACCCGGGACCTCATCACGATCATCAACCGCGTTTACGATCATTAGACCAAGGAGGCAGTCAGGTGCATTACCAGCCTTGTAAAACATGTGATACACTTCGACGATACATTAGAATTTTTATTCACAATTTTTTAAATTTAAAATATATTTAACATAGAATCAGGACCTCATGATCAGCATTGTAAAACACGTGAAATCCTTCGACGATGTATTAAGGTGCGTACAGATTAAGTAACATGTTGTATAAATTTTGTTTTATAACACGTCCTCATTATGTAACATTGTTTTTAAACATTGCAACATATAACAGTACTGTACACATTAGAATAACAATGCAATATAACAATGTTATATGACATTGTCGTTTGTCGTTCTGCCGTTCGCGTTATATAACAATTGTGTCACGTTATATAACACGTTTTACAACATGCTATGTTATATAACATGAACGCACCGTTAGAAATTTCAAGTTTTTCACAATTATTTATAATCTACACAAATAAATAAAATTGAAGTGTCTGTTTGTAATGTCAAAATAACAGCTTTTTACTAAATGCATATGAGAGTATATACGGTACATATAACAAAAACACGATTTTTAAAATATTTGTCTGTCTGTTTGTCTGTCTGTCTGTTTGTTCCTAGCTAATCTCCGAAACGGCTGGACCGATTTTGACGGGACTTTCACTTCCAGATAGCTAATATTATAAGGAGTAACTTTACTTACTTTTATTTTAGAAAAAATATTAGGCTTCCGCGCAAAAAAAAATTAAAATCCATAAAATCTAATCGTAATAAATTCCACGCGGGCAAAAACGCGGGGCACAGCTAGTATATAATATAAATTGTATTAACAAAATAATTATCATAGAACGCGAAAAACGTGCAATGGCTAGTCATAAATGTTATTTAGGTATGACTGGCAAAAAATATATTTCACATAATTAAACAAAATGAAAAAGGCAATTAACTTCAAAACACAACGTCAAAGAGGCTTCCAATTCTACTTTTCCAGGATAAGCATCGAGATACCACAGGGCGTCAGTTTATATAAACTTTTGTTGGGATGAGGGCTAAATTAATTTTACACGATAAACTTTACCCGTTTCATTTCAAACTCATAGAATAATCGTTGCTTTATTTAAACATACGATACGTAGAAGTAGCGGTGGTATAACCATCTAGTTTCACCAGAAATAAAATACGACGAGTCGAGTAAACACAGACAGACTCACTTTAGTCTTCACCCGTGAGGATTAAGATGGAATGCCTCTTTTCCAGTAAAATGGGTTTCCGGTTCTCTACACTCGCCATACGAAACAGATCAGTGTTAAGCTGCTATTTTACGCTGGTATTCTGTGAGAGCGTGGTCCTTCCCCGGTCGAGCCGACCCATTCGTGCTACAACTAAACTACTAATATAGCTGCAGCACGACTCCACCACGTAAATTCTAGACTAGACTAGTTCGTTTGTAACTCTAATTTAATAAAACACGAAATCTAAACTGTGCAAATTTACATCATAGTTGTACTTCTTCATCATCATTGTCATTACAGCCACTCAAAAGCCACATAGGTCTCCCCCGTAGTTTGCCTCGCTGCAGATACTCCATCTATATGTGGTAGAGCCACGCTGCAGCTATATTATGATTGTAGCAAAAACGGGTCGACTTGTCCGGGGAAGGACCACGCTCTCACGAAATGTCTGCGTAAAATAGGGCTTAATACTGATGTGTTTCGTATGGTAAGTGCAGAGTATCAGAGACCCCTTTTACTGGAAACGAGACGTTCCATCTTTGTCCTCAGGGTTGACAACGTATCTATTTTTTAATTGTTAATCGATGACGGTTCAAGTGGACTGTGTGCTTGTTTTTCACTCTTATTCTATAAACACTAGGGTTTATCTTAAAAAGTAAATAAATGTTGTAATTATTGATTATTTGTGGATTTGTGGATTTATAACAAAGAATTATATCGCCGTCTATTGAAATCCATAAAGTTTTAATAGTTTTTTGCTAAAGTCGCCTCTTACGATTTAAACTATATAGCTAAACTATCTAGTACTTATTCAATGCAATAACAAGCACTTAAGTTACAGTTGACATGGCTTGTATCTTTGGTTATTTTGTATTTGCCTTTAGTAAGATCATTTGAAGATTAATTATTTCAAACTCCAGTAAGTTTAAACTAAACATGTTGTCTTGTGTCGCGAGTTACAAAACAGATGCGACCTGTATAGAGTAAGTATGAAACAGCCTGAATATTGATGTCCATGTGTGATGTGTTTTTAACACGTTTTCATTAGCTTGAACGCTACGTATGTTTTGTTTTCTGTTTTCACCTGTCGGTAAGTGATTACTATGGCCCATAGACATATACATACATCTATCTTCGATTAAGAATCAAAATTCAGATGCGTGATGACTTAGATGGATTAAGCTGCTATTTTACGCTGGTATTCTGTTGGAGCGTGATCCTACCACGGTTGAGCCAACTAATTCGTGCTACAACCACATTATAGCTGCAGCGTGGCTCTACCACGTATAAACCAGTCTGCTGCTTTCGCAGTATATTGCAATAGTGCTCTGATGCATATTAACTAAATTCAAATCACTTCGGAGAGTGTTTGAAAGAATACCATAACTTAATTGCTCGCTGTACCTTCCATCATTGGACAACCTCCCTCTCAACTCTCTTTGTTGTCAACATAATAATAATGACCTCTAGAGCGAATTTTAGTCACGACGGCCAGAGTCAACATGCTCGCGTTGGTAAGGATTAGGATAGTGCACGAATGTGTGCGAAACCTAAGTGCGCTTTCTATTACTTTACTCTCATAGTCATAGCATGACTAATATCTTCCCTGTCCCGTACACTACTGGACAACTTTCGTCTAAACCCCTTTGTATAATAATAATGTCCTCCACAGAATATAGCCATTAGCGCAGATATTCTGTCTGAAAGACATTACTCTCATAACCTGACGGTAGTTCAACATAACTAGAAAGATATCAGGTGCAAGACCAATGACGTTATGTGCTTATATTTTTTGGGACTTTGTTGTATAAGCGTAAAAAAGTGTACATACATTAAATTTTCGTAAATTTATAGCGAGGCTGAAGTTAATATATTATTATGTCTTTAAATTTTTCTCTAAGGGATTCCTTCGAACCTAGGTTATAAATTGCTCGTATGGCTCTATTCTGCAAAATAAAGATAGTTTCAATGTCATTCGTGGTAATCCATATAGTAAGGTTCCATATGACATTATGCTATGGAAATAACTGAAATAGACTGATCTAGCTGTTTTAACACATGTAAGGCTTTACATGTGTTGAATTACATGTGTTGAAGTAGAACTAAGTTTGCTAGCTAGTTTAGATATAAAATGAGCGCCCCATTGAAGCGTCGCGTCAGCTACAATTCCAAAAAAAAAACAGTGAATTCAACAAGACTTTGCTCCTCCTCATTTAGAAGCATACTGGTGAATACCAGTCTGCTAAATGTTAAACAGATGAATACATATTTAATATTTGGTGTTCTTTTAATACATTTCGTTTTATCACAGTTTTAAAGCAAATTATTCACGGTAAACCGGTGTACTAGTTTTTAAATAGCACTCTAGTGATTATTCACTTTGTCATATTGTAATAATTGGAAAATTAATGAAGTATCATCAGCAAATAAAACTATATCATAATTATTCCCTACAAAGTATGGTAAGTCATTAATATGAACTAAAAACAGAAAGGGGCTAAGAATAGAGCCCCGGGGAACACGCATAGATTCTACCGATCCAAAAGAAATGCTCCCATTAATAACAACTGTATTCGTTCTATTATTTAGATATGATGAAATAAGTTTAAGATCTATATTTTTACACCATAATGATGTAGCTTCATATATAGGTATAGCATGACTCTACTACATATAAACTCCATTTTATTACACATACATACGTATTGTGTTATAATGGAATTTAATTCAGTTTTTCTCACTTTGGTACGTTACAATAATCTGAAACTTTACACACATATTGACGGCTGACAATAACGGATAGATCTCGGTTCCGTAGCACAGTGGCTTAGCAATAAGTTACGACGCTGAGGGCCGCGGGTTCGAATCACGGAACAAGTATTTGTATGGTCTACAAATACTTTTTCCGGATGTTTGTTCTTGTGCAATTTATATGTAAACTGCATCAATGATAGGAGACAACACAATAGTGGTAAGGCTTTTTTAAATAAAAAATAAAAAAAGTATTAAGATTCGATAACAATGACCATGACCATTCATAATCTTGACCTAACATTCTCACTAGGTCATCACAATTGTTTTTTTTTCAGCCAGTAAAAAAAACTCAGAATATGCCTCTCTCAGGATATGCCTTAATCATCACGCTTGGGTACGTTGTTTTAGGATTATAGTTTATTGTACTGATCATATGATATTGGCTGAGAGAATCCATCACGCCATCGCGACCTATAGGTAGCAGGGTTCCAATAGCCAATTATTAGACGTGGTATAACCATAAAAATGCCATATGTAAAGTACTTAAAGTCCTCCATCCCGAAACGTGTCCAGTGCTAGACGAACTACTTCAATTTCTTTTTTATATAAATAAATGTTAGTGACAACGTAACTTCTGAACAACTTGACCGATTGAGGTCATATTCTGACAATATATTAGTTTTGTTGAGAAAATAACAATATTCAGCAGCAGACTTTGATAGGGATATATTTATTACAATATGAAAACACTCAATAACATTACGACAGCGATTAACTTATTTCTAGGGATTATCAGTTATATATAAATCTTAAATAAATCTTGTTATTGTTGAGAGCTTTAGGTTGTTGAGACCTTTAAGTTGTTGTTGATGAGTATGTTTACCTTGGACAAATTGTCCGACTAGGTAAGTCCAACTTCGACCGAGAGGTCAATCGACGCATTTATCTCGGCTGGGCAGCGTTCGGGAGATAACTACAGCCCACTATTACCTAACGGATAAGTAAGCTGAAGTGACAATGGGTCGGCCATATAGCTCGAAAAACCGACAACGGATGGATAGAAAGGTTCCCGAGTGGCAGTCTTGTACCGGTAGGCGAAGTTTAGGGCGTCCTCCCACTAGATGAAGTGACGGCCTGGTAAGACATGCAGGAAATCGTTGGATGCAGGTGGCTCAGGACCATGATTTATGGCATTCCTTGAGGAAGGCCTGTGTTCAGCAGTGGACTTATTAACGAATGATGTGAATGATCCATCTTTAATATTGTATATACTAACATAAGACAAATTTTGCTTTAAAAAGAATTAAACTCTCGTCCAACTACAGGCCTATCGCCATCACCCCCTCGTTCTCCAAAATAATGGAATCCGTTATAAACTGCCACCTCATGCGGTACCTTGAGGATCACCAGCTGATTAGTGACCGCCAGTACGGTTTTCGTCGGGGTCGATCAGCTGGTGATCTTCTGGTCTACCTGACCCATAGATGGGCGGAGGCAGTAGAGTCCAAGGGGGAGGCATTGGCCGTTAGTTTGGACATTGCAAAGGCCTTCGATCGGGTTTGGCACAAAGTGCTTCTTTCGAAGCTCCCTTCCTATGGGCTTCCCGAGAAATTATGCAATTGGATCACCAGCTTTCTTGCAGATCGGAGCATCAAGGTTGTTGTAGACGGTGCATGCTCCGACTACAAGCCTATTAACGCAGGTGTTCCACAAGGCTGCGTGCTATCACCAACGCTGTTTCTTCTGCATATCAATGATATGTTGCAAGCCGGTAGCATTAATTGCTATGCGGATGACAGCACTGGTGATGCTCTATACACCGGCCCTGCCAATATTTCTCGGGAAGACGTCACCGAGTACCCGGAACAAACTTGTGTCTGAAGTCGAGTCTCTGCTGGACAAAGTCTCGGATTGGGGGCGACTAAATCTAGTCCAGTTTAATCCTCAGAAGACACAAGTTTGCGCATTTACCGCTAAAAAGAACCCCTTTCTCGTATCTCCTCAGTTTCAAGGTACTCCCCTTGTTGCCTAAGCCAGTATCGGAATCCTCGGCGTTGACATATCGAGTGAAGTGCAGTTTCGTGGTCACTTGGAAGAGAAGACCAAATTGGCCTCTAAAAAGCTTGGCGTGCTCAGCAGAGCGGGACAGTATTTCATGCCAGCTCAACGCCTGCAATTTTACAAGGCGCAGGTTCGGCCTCACATGGAATACTGTTCCCATCTCTGGGCTGGGGCTCCACAGTGCCAGCTCCTTCCATTTGACCGCATCCAGCGCAGAGCGGCTCGATCGTCGACGACCGAGTCCTTTCCGATCGGCTCGACTCATTGGCACTGCGAAGAGATGTTGCATCTCTTTGCATTTTCTTTCGCATTTACCATGGGGAGTGCTCTGAGGAATTGTTCGGATTAATCCCAGCCGCCAAATTTCACGAACGCACATCGCGGCAGAACTCCCGATACCATCCACACCATCTGGATGATTGGCGGTCCACCGCTGTGCGATTTAGAAGATGTTTTCTTCCTCGCACAACTTCCTTGTGGAATAGTTTACATCTAGCGACCTTCAAGAAAAGAGCCTACGTCTTTTAAAAGGCCGGCAACGCATCTGCAAGTCCCCTGGTGTTGCGGTTGTTCATGGGCGGCGGTAGTCACTTACCATCAGGTGAGCCGCATGCTCGTTTGCCCCCTCTCCGATAAAAAAAAAACTTTTTGATAGATGCAAAATTTGGAACTTAGAAGCGTATACACTGCCGCACGAAAGAACTATTGATTCTTTGAAATTGAGTAGCTGATAAAATTCATCCACAGTTCCTTACTCTAAAACTATTCCGGAAAATAGAAGAGGCTTGTGCTCAGCTGCAAGACGAATATAGGCTGTATTAATAAAAACAAAAATTTTAACTTTATTTTTCACTTTTATAAAACTGAAGTGGCAAGCGAACTAACAACCCAGATGATTGTAAGTGCCTGCAGTCAACTTCGAATAAGGAATGCTACAGATGTTTCGTCGCCTACGATCAGTAAGATGTCTCACAGCCTGCAGTTATACTGATTCTTACTCTTCACATCAGAATACGACAGTGTGAGCACGGCTAATTGGCGGCTGAAATATGTAAAAGGGTGGTACCTACCGAGATTGACTTCTGGGCTGAAGAAAAAGTCCTACTATTAACTATAGTTTTCTGTTGTGACACCTGTGGAACAAAATGGAGTGATGTTTTTTTCATACACCGCCATCAAACAAGGAACTAAATGTAAATACAATCAAAAATTCCAACCGCAAAATTAATATTATACATGTTCCACGCAAGTCGCATCTGTTACGAACGATAAGTTATGTATATGAGGCTTTAGTTTCGGGCGAGTGTGAATTAATTTATCTTTGTTATTGCCTCCCGGCTTCTACAAACAACAAACAAGCGTGTACCACCGAAACTATTTTAAAGCAAAATTACAAGATTTTTACACATTGCTTACACATGTTATTGTAGGGGTGCTTTGTAGCATTCCTTGGAAGAGGACTATATCCAGCAATGGACTTGTGAAAGGATGAAATGGTGACGATATTGATGACTTAATTTTTTATTAATGTATATATAATAAATTAAGTATCTATTATAGTAAACGCCAAGAAATTTATAAAATCAATGGCTATATTATGTAAAGATATATACTTTCATAACACAGTTATCACTAAAATTTCTTTTAACAGATCGTTATCATTTACAATTCAACTCACGTAAGTACTTTATATTTGACATTACTTCTACATTCAATTTTAACTAATCTGTGCGACGTAGATGCAAGTCGGCTTACATTAAAGCGGTGGAATTGTCCTCACGGGATTCTTCGAGTCAGAGAGCCCGATTTGGTTCAATGGAGAGGAAGCGTTCTAACCGGCGGGACTGTTAGAACTAATGACCGTTTTCTACGACTCTCCGTGTTCTTTGATTTCTAACATCTACTGAATGTATACCTGACTGACTTTAATCGGCAAAATTATAGTTGTAAATATTTTCTCATTTGAGTCTTCTGTTTTACGTGGTAGAACCATGCTGCAGCTATATTATAGTTGTAGTACTAATGGATCAAAAAAGAAGCATTCCATTTCAGTCCTCAGGGGTGATAACGCATTTGCATTTTGATTCTGAACCGAGATTAGGTGTAGATGTCTATGAGGCAAAACATCCAACTACTATCAGATGGACCGTGTGCTCGTTTGTTACCCTTATTCTATAAACAAATACCATTTGAAATAAATATGTATCCACTACATTTCTATTTGTGTACTGCAAAATATACTCTATCAAATGATACTTTAGGTGTATTATAGATCTTATTTTATATAAAATTTAATATGCAGAAAGTTTTGTTGTTTCATCATCATTATCATTACAGCCATTCACAAGTCCACTGCTGAACATAGGCCTCCCTCAAGGAATGCCACAAAGCACGGTCCTGAGGCACCTGCATTCATCGACTTCCTGCATGTCTCACCAGGTCGTCACTCCATCTAGTGGGGGGTCGCCCTACACTTCGCCTACCGGCACGAGGCTGACACTCAAGAATCTTTCTTCACCATCGATTGTCGGTTCTTCGAGCTATATGGCCGGCCCACTGCCACTTCAGCTTACTAATCCGTTGAGTTATGTCGGTTACTCTGGTTCTCCTGCGGATATCCTCATTTCTAAGTTTATCACGCAGAGACATCCCGAGCATAGCCCTCTCCATAGCTCGCTGAGCGACCACAAAGCTGAAGACCACACTCGGTCTTCAGCTTTGACAGTTGGCTCTTTCTGACAGACAGATCTCTGGCAAAGACTTTGGAGCCTTGGTTCCGCTCGATCGCTTCTTCAATACAAGCTGTATTGAAGTTGCGTAAGTCCCGCCACATGCATTTGGAGATCAGTCTATTCAGTTGCCTGTATGCTGTCAAATATGTTGAAAAGTGTAGCTTCATCACCCGTCTAACAGCCATGAGATTAAGAGTGTGATTGGAGAGTTTTTGTGTTCTTCTGCGGCGGGTCTTGCAGAACTTAGCTCCAACCGCATGGACAGTTTCCGCAAGCGTGTTATACATATTGTCCACTTCGTTGCAGTCTTCTAGGCACTGAAAACGGTTTTGTATCTCGAGCTGAAAGATTTCAATAATCCTATAATATGCCAGCGTAATTTCTCTCTCTTCCAGCTCCACAATCTTCTCGTCAGTCCTCAGGGTGCGTGCGTTGTATGTTGCCAGGTCGAGTTTGTTGCTCTCTTTATTGGGGGTATTTGCCATAGTTGCCACGCGTGGCGAGCGAGTTGGCAACCATAGTTTTTTTATTGTATTTTTGCTGTTATCAGGAAGATGCTGCTGCCCATCTCCTGCCTGTTTCCCATTGTCGCCTTTTACGACACCCACGGGAAGATATGGAGTAGTGGATATTCTTAACCGCGACTACACGGCACTTAATTAAGATGAATGAAGATAATAACATGCATTTGTTTTATGAACGTACGACGCTCTTTGTTAATATGCGATTATAAGAAATTGCCTGTGACATATGTACTTACTGGATGGATAGTGAATAAACTTTTATAAATAAATCTAAAATTTAAAATATCTAAAGCGCTGAATCGCATACTTGCCTGAGAGTATATAAGTACTTACAATAAAATGTAAACAGCTGAGAGACGCGAAGTATGCACAGCTGGCTTTGTTCGTTTGCGCTCGAGATAATCTCAAGAGATTGCGTTGTTGTCTTGACGCCAACGTACCGTATGGAACATGTAACGCTACAAAAAGTATGCTTTAAATTTTCTTACATATCAAAATGCTTTATATCTGGATGTTTAAAACGGTAGGTAGGTTTCCATGACTTTTGGAAAGTAATACATGTAAAGTGTGTATGTTGTACGACAGGCCGAGCTAAAAGATTTTGCAATATTTTTTGTATGTTCTGTATGTGACACTGACCAGTTATAAATTATTTTGAAAATGCCATTACTAACAAGTAAAAGTACTCATGTTCTAAATTCAAATTTCTCTTCAGATTTTTTACAAGCTAAATTGTGGTTATGTTCTGATATACACTGCGAGCACTGCTCAGTGCTCTCACTGGTGAAATATTTGTTCCGTTATGAACTGCCAGTATACTGCCACAGTACCCTAGATGACGTCGTAAATCACCGCCATTTTAGTAAGGTGCTCTCAGTACATTGATCACGTGATCATAAAACATTACAGTGCCTAGAGATGTAACAGCTTCCACGAATGATTATTATTATTACTAATTAATAATGTTATTCAAATTAACTCGGATATTAAGTTTTAAAGGCAACTACATTCAAATAATAATTATTGTTTTTGAACAGAAAACTTGTACGTGATAAATATAATATTCATTTGAAAATAGTGTCGAAAAATGGGAATGACAGTATACTAGACTGCGTTCCGTTTTCAACAGTAACCAAGAAAACCAAAAAGTAACGGCTTCACAGTATACTGAATTGAAGTGGTCACAGCGTATATCGGAACTTAGCCATAAATTTTTTTTTATAGAATCGAGTGACAAACTAGCACACATTCCACCTGATGGTAAGTGGTTGCTGTGGCCCATAGACATCTACATGTATCCTCAATAAAGAATCAAAATGCAGATGCGTTGTCACTCGTGAGGGCTAAGATGGAATGCCTCTTTTCCAGTAAAAAGGGTCTCCAGTGCTCTACACTCACCATACGAAACACAGCAATGTTAAGCTGCTATTTTACGCTGGTATTCTGTGAGAGCGTGGTTGTTCCCCGGTCGAGCCGACCCATTCGTGCTACAACTACACTACTAATATAGCTGCAGCATGGCTCTACCACGTAAAAGTGGATCTGCGTGGGAAACATTTTCACGCGATGATTTTATTACTATTTTAAATATCCAGACGACTCGTTCGGTAGTTTTCAAAAGGCAATTATGTCCTATGGCTAAGGCAACCGCTGCTACAATTTTCTTTAGCACGGTCGACTGATATTCAAAGATGACGTAAGGAGTGCTCGCTTGAAGGCTGTTACAGAAGGAAACGAACTTCAATTTATCAATACCTTCGTTTGTCTCTTCAATTTTATAAAAAGATGGTCAGTTATTAGTTCATGAAAACAGAAACATTACGTCTCCACCAGCAGAGTAAGAGAGATTGTATACGAAACTTCAATCATTCATTGCACAAAAGACAAAAAATAATTGAGCTTTATGTTGTAGTGCTGATAATTTGAGGATTTTTGGTATACTGGGGAATATATATATATATATATATATATATATATATATATATATATATATATATATATATATATATATATATATAATTAAAACAACTAACATTTTCTCTAAATGGCCTGTTCCATTTCTTAAAGTTGTTGACAAAATGCCGTCATCAAGCAATTAGCGCTGGCGGTTTTGCTCCGACAAATTAGGTTAATTTTATCCGTGTCGCTGTAACAAAAACAACTGGCAGACACTTGAAGTGTCCGATTAATCACTAGTGTTTTTGAATTGTTTTCATTTACATCTACATTATTCTAAGATACTGTAAATACAACAGTATCTTAATGGTGGGTTCAAACTGCGAGTCAAAAATATTCAAAGTTTGAATCTACCACTCGGCTATTGTCGTGAATCACTCCTAACACGAACTTCTAAAGCTTATCTGAACGGTTTGGTAAAGATTAATAGAATTACCAGTGAAATAATAATAATAATATAATGGGTGTAATTTATCTATAATATTTATGTATTTAGAAATATATAAGTATGTTTATCAGTTGTCTAGTACCCATAACACAAGCTCTGCTTAGCTTGGGACTAGATGGCGTTGTGTGATAATTGTGGAATATTATTATTATATTATTATTAATAACAGAAATAAAAACCTTTCATTGCAGACCATGTAGTCCATATTTTGTTAAAGATACAATAGAAAGAGTCTAAAAATCTATGTCCGTAAAAGTTGGTAATAAATTTTACTTCATATACCTAAGGCGTAAGGTACGAGGCACTGGGTATATGCACATGCAATCAATGCCTTAAAAACTCACTCGGGTTTCTTTCTAATTACGTCAAGAATGCTATTGACGCACCCACGGAACCTGTGCATCAGCGAAGCTGTTCTTTTGCGAATGAGAGTAGAAAAACTACCTTTGTGGACGTTAACAAACATATCTAATGCAATACAGTAACGTGTAACCCTCAGCAACAGCCTAAAGGCGTTACTATACTGTATATGTAGGGTGTTGTATGCCCGCCCCGTGACCCAAAAAACGTGCTTCATAATTTTTGGTATAATTAAACTTCAATAACGTTGCACTGTCTACGTGTATCGCATGTGTATGATTGTGAAAACTAAAAATCTTTTCTTTTATAGATGTAACAATGAATAAACATAGTTTAACTTTGATAAGAATGAATATGTTCATACTTTAAACACTGGGAGCAAAATTAAGCTTGTAATACCAGTTACTAGACTCCATAGAATTAGTAATTCATTTATGGGGCAATGTATACGCTTTTACAACAAAATCCCAGAAATTGTACAAAATTTGTCAATAAATAAGTTTAAATGTTTTATTAAAGAAAAATTGTACAAAAAGGGTTATAATAATATCAAAGAATACATAAATGAAAAAAAAACCCCTGCGAATGAGGTGATCTCTACCATGCAGGTTCTTTTTTTTTTATAGGATAGGGTGACAAACGAGCACACAGTCCACCTGATGGTAAGTGTTTGCTGTGGCCCATAGACATCTACATCTATCTTTGATTACGAATCAAAATGCAGATGCGTTGTCACCCCGTGAGGACTAAGATGGAATGCCTCGTTTCCAGTAAAAAGGGTCTCCGGTTCTCTACACTCACCATATGAAACACAGCAGCGTTAAGCTGTTATTTTACGCTGGTATTCTGTGAGACCGTGGTCCTTCCCCGGTCGAGCCGACCCATTCGTGCTACAACCATAACATAGCTGCAGCTACGTGGCTCTACCACGTATGAATTCTATTAAAACTCATTTAAAATTTGAACAAACTAAATTATTGTATAATATATATTATATATTGTAAAATAACTTTCAATAAGTATTATGTAATAATCTATATTGAATAAAAAATAATCTAATATTTTCATACATTTTAGGATATTTTGTAGTATTCTTGTTTGATTGGGACTTATAAGTATTACGTAAAAAAGATGATAATTAAATTAAAATATATGTTGAATATAATACTAATTCATAAACATATAAATAAAATTGAAGTATCTTTCTGCAATATTGAAATTACTTCGATTAAGCTTGGAGGGTTATTAGCATATTATTACGACACAAAAATGTTTTGCATGCCTTAAGCGCAAAGCGCGTAGGTGTGTTCTACTAGCGCCTATAATTCAAGATTCCAACGTTTCGTCGCATAAAATCGTATGTAACAATCATATTTTAAAATGTTTGTCTTTCTGTCCAGGATAGTAATTGAAATGGCTCAACCGATTGTGATGAAACTTTACGAACAGAGAGAGAACAATGCCAGAAGGGATTTAAGCTATATTTTATCCGAAAAACTTGAAAATTATTATTTGAAAAAAGAACGAAAAATTAACAAAATAAATGGCCGTTGATTGTCTTTAATCTAAATAATGCGATATTAAAAGTTCCTGTCCAAATCAGGTAAGCATTAGTTGAGAATTGCAAAAAAAAAAACAAAAAAAAGGATTTGGGGGAGGCCTACTACTACTACGAGTATCATGTATTTTTTTAAATATCATCATTATTTCATTCATTACAGCCCTTCACAAGTCCACTGCTGAACATAGGCCTCCCCCAAAGAATGCCACAAAGTACGGTCCTGAGCCACCTGCATCCATCGACTTCCTGCATGTCTTACCAGGTCGTCACTCCATCTCGTGGGGGGACGCCCTACACTTCGCCTACCGGTACGAGGCTGCCACTCGAGAACCTTTCTTCCCCATCGGTTGTCGGTTCTTCGAGCTATATGGCCGGCCCACTGCCACTTCAGCTTACTAATTCGTTGGGCTATGTCGGTTATTCTGGTTCTACTGCGGATATCCTCATTCCTAAGTTTATCACGCAGAGAAACTCCGAGCATAGCCCTCTCCATAGCTCGCTGAGCGACCTTGAGCTTCCTCATACGGCCAGCAGTGAAGGACCACGTCTCAGTTCCGTAAGTCATCACTGGCAACACGCACTGGTTGTACAATTTCGTTTTAAGGTTTTGAGGTATGTCTGACGAGAAGATGTGTCGTAGCTTCCCGAACGCTGCCCAGCCGAGTTGAATCCGTCGATTGACCTCTCGGTCGAAGTTGGACTTACCTAGTCGGACTATTTGTCCCAGGTAAACATACTCGTCAACAACTTCGAGCTTAGTGCTCCCAACAACTACCGGCATAGGTGTGACATGGACATTAAACATAATCTTTGTTTTGTCCATGTTCATCTTTTTAAATATATTACTTCATAATGATTTTTTATATTTACGCGAACACTACACATGGAATAAAACTACTTTTACAGATTCCATCGCGTTTAATTTACTTATTTTTAATAATTCCCGACGTTTCGGGTACTTTACAGCACCCATGGTCACGAGCGACTGAGGTTATTGTCGTCCCGATGTTAGAGTTAACCTGGAGTACCTTCGGGTTTTTTTGATTATTAATTTTGGTCCGATTTACGCAGAATGAATTTACTGTGTCTTGGAGTCTTGCAGTGGTATGCTTGGGTTTTGTTTTAGTTTTATTAATTACAGGATACCAAGCAGGTGGTAGTACCAGCCTCCCTCTCTATTGGAATTAGAATCATTTTTATTTTCAATAGCCTCACGTATCATCCTTGGCAGGAATCGATGTTCTTTCGCGAGTATTTGTATTTTATCAAATCTAATGTAATGGCGGGGGCCGTCTAGGATATGATCACAAACTGCAGACTTCCCGGAACGTGGGTGCTTTACGTCAGCTATGTGTTCTTTTACTCTTTTTTATTGTTAGCACTATATATGAGAGACCACATTCACAATCAAGCTTGTACACTCCTGCATCTTTTAGAGGAATATTGCACTTGACGGATGGTAAGAACTGACTAATCTTCTTCGGCAGCTCCAGGAATGTTCTAATAGAAGCTCGCTTCTAGGTATAGCCAATCTTGTCTGTGACACCTCTAACATATGGTAGTACAGCAGCCACATGCTCGACTGTGGCCGGTTTCACTCGGTCACTGTGACATAGGCGCGGGACCCGAAGCTTGTTGTCATGCAGAACCTGCTTGACGGGCTGAAGCTCGGAGGCCAGGTGTTTGCTGTCACAGATCCCTCGTGGTCTCTGTAAAAAAGATTTGCCCACGGTAGCTAACTGTGAAGGATGATGGTAGGATTCACCGTTTAAACTTCGGGAATTAATAAAAATAAGATAATTAAATGCAATACAATCCGTTAAAGTAGCTTTATTCAATGTTTAGTGTTCGCGTAAATATAATAAATCATTATGTAAACCAGTACGGACTGGAAATACCAAATAAAATACGCCAACTAGAAGATCTCAAGACCAAGGGCGCAAGATACGTAAAATCTTTAAATTTTTTGAAGAGATGCAGAGACCATAATTTCATTCTTACGTGTGTCAAGATATCTACTAAAAAGACATTTGAGGAAGCGCTAAGATCTTAAATCAGGCAACCAAAAAGTTGTTAGTAAAGTAAAAACGTACCGATCTGTGTTTCATAAATAAAGCCACAGACAAATCGTCCAGTGATCTAAAGACAGTTTTATCGAAATTTGATTATGAAAATTACATGGAAACTTTAGATAAACGTGAGACAACTAAATACAATGAATGCAAAAATAAACATATAGATGAATACCAAAAACAAATCAAATGTCCAACATCAATGTCAACGTAAGAACGGAACGCAACCATTGACAACAGACGCGAGTAATAAACAACGCGCGGTCTATAATCTGTTAAAACAATCTCTGCATGACGCGACAATATAAGTTTTGGCCAAAGGTATGAATTTCGCAATAACACCGCGTAAAATCCCCTATGAGGACATTATCTGTAGTGTTGAGACTGTATAAAAATAATTTTGATAATGAAGATTTAGAGGCCATACGTCAAAACATTTCATCTTTGTTACGTCGAAACTCAGCGCCGAAATTAAATTTTCCCAAAAATGAATTTAGTGCATTGAAAAACTTACGCAACAGACCATATCTCAGAATTCTCCGCGCAGATAAAGGTAATTCTGGTTATAGTGAATACGTCGAGTTCATCATCATCATCATCATTAAATCCTTTTATAAGTCCACTGCTGAACATAGGCCTCCCGCAAGGAATGCCACAAAGCACGGTCCTGAGCCACCTGCATACATCGAGTTCCTGCATGTCTTACCAGGTCGTCACTCCATCTCGTGGGGGTCGCCCTACACTTCGCCTACCGGTACGAGGCTGCCACTCAAGAACCTGTCTTCCTCATCGATTGTCGGTTCTTCGAGCTATATGGCCGGCCCACTGCCACTTCAGCTTACTAATCCGTTGGGCTATGTCGGTTACTCTGGTTCTACTGCGGATATACTCATTTCTAAGTTTATCACGCAGAGAAACCCCGAGCATAGCCCTCTCCATAGCTCGCTGAGCAACCTTAAGCTTCCTCATCCGGCCAGCAGTGAAATACCACGTCTCAGATCCGTAAGTCATCACTGACAACACGCACTGGTCGTACAATTTCGTTTTAAGGTTTTGAGTTCTTCACTTAACCTCAGCACTTCGATATACCGACAGTCAACTTGGTACCGCTGAAGGGACTTCAGCACCGCCCAAATTTCGACGGAATCAAAAGCTTTCTCATAGTCCAAATATGCCAGACATAGTGGCAAATTGTACTCTTCGGACTTCTGTATAATTTTCCGAAGGGTATGTAAGTGGTCTATGGTGCTAAAGCCCTTTCGGAAATTGCGCAGACTTCCAGCCTCCCGAACAAGCTGGTTAGAACGAAACCTATCCAATTGTAGAGAGGTGTAAGACAGGGTGACGTCATATCCCCGAAACTGTTCAACGCTGCATTGGAAGACGTTTTCAAGCTTCTGGACTGGAAAGGATACGGTATCAACATCAATGGCGAGTACATCACTCACCTTCGATTTGCCGACGATATAGTCCTTATGGCAGATTCGCTGGAGGACCTCAGCACGACGCTCAATGACCTCAATAATGTTTCCCAACGGATCTTAAGATGAACATGGACAAAACAAAGATCATGTTTAATGTCCATGTCAAACCTATGCCGGTAGTTGTTGTGAGCACTAAGCTCAAAGTTGCTGATGAGTATGTTTACCTGGGACAAAAAGTCCGACTAGGTAAGTCCACCTTCGACCGAGAAGTCAATCGACGGATTCAACTTGGTTGGGCAGCGTTCGGGAAATTACGGCACCTCTTCTCGTCAGGTATACCTCAAAACTTGAAAACGAGACTGTACAACCAGTGCGTGTTGCCAGTGATGACATATGGAACTGAGACGTGGTCCTTCACTGATGGCCGGATAAGGAATCTCAAGGTCGCTCAGCGAGCTATGAAGAGGACTATACTCGGAGTTTCTCTGCGTGATAAACTTAGAAATGAGGATAGAGGAGATAGAGCCAGAGTGACCGACATAGCCCAACGGATTAGTAAGCTAAAGTGGCAATTGGCCGGCCATATAGCTCGAAGAACCGACAACCGATGGGGAAAAATGGTTCTCGAGTGGCAGCCTCGTACCGGCAGGCGAAGTGTAGGGCGTCCCCCCACTAGATGGAGTGACGACCTGGTAAGATATGCAGGAAGTCGATGGATGCAGGTGGCTCAGGACCGTGCTTTGTGGCATTCCTTAGGGGAGGCCTATGTTCAGCAGTGGACTTGTGAAGGGCTGTAATCATGATAATGAGGAATTTCAATAGAGAGGGAGGTTGGATACTACCACCTGCTTGGTATCCTGTAATTAATAAAATTAAAACTAAACCCAAGCATACCACTGAAAGACGTCAAGACACAGTAATATCATTCTGCGTAGATCGGATCATAATTAATAGTAAAAAAGCTGAAGGTACTCCGGGTTAACTCTGACATCGGGACGTAAATCACCTTAGTCGCCCGTGACCATGGGTGCTGTAAAGCACCCAAAACGTCAGGATTTAATAAAAATAAGTTAATTAAACGCGATAGAATCTGTAAAAGTAGTTTTATTCAATATATCTATTACTTCAGTTATACTTCTATGTACCTGTTTTCATATAGGTTTAGTAGTTTTTTATTAAGAACTGGTATAAAGGCTTTATTAAAATATTTATTACACGGTTAAATATTTATTATAGTTGTGTAACGAAGTTTCAGCTTTATTATTGTTGTAGCTCGTATGGGTCGGCTTGGTCGGAGTAGGACCACACTCTCATAGAGTACCAATGTAAAATAGCAGCTTAATGCTGCTATGTTTCGTATGTAGAGAACCGAAAACCCTTTTTTACTAGAAACGAAGCATTCCATCTTAAATTTAATAGACCCAGGCGTTATATTGCGGAAATCCATTATATTAAGTTGGTAATGTATATATACTTTAACAAAATCCGCTCAATAAAATAAAATTATGTTTCTTACCTAGTTTGAAGATGTTCTGACCACGCCAAGCTAATTTGCTCTTCTACGCACATCGCGACAAAACTCACGTTACAATCCACATCATGTGGATGTTTGGCTGTCCACCACTATGCGTTGTACTGGGAGATTTTTTCCTTGCACAAACTCTTTGTGGAATCATTTACCACCGGCGATTTTCTGGACCAATACGACATAGAGACCTCCAAGAAATGAGTATAATCCTTTTTGAAAGACCGGCAACTCGCCTGTAGTTCCACTGGTGTTGCAGTTGTTCATAGGTGGCGGTCCACACATTCATAAACGGCTTAAAACACCAAACTGCTGAAAGCTGTTGAAAGCAAGTGAAACACGTGTCTTATTGTCGTCGGTGGTGTGTCTTTCCTTGTGTAGTGGTGTTGGAAATAGTGGTGATGGGGTAGTGCACGCAATCGAGGGAGGTGCTCTTTAAACTAGGTAAGAAACATCATTTTATTTTATTGAACGGATATAGGCAAAGTAATTTTTAACAACTTCAATTCCATCTTATTTTTTAAGGGTGACAATGCATCGGCATTTTGATTCTAAATTGAGGGTAATTGTAGATTTCTATGGGCCACAGCATCCACTTACCATCGGGTGGCAGTATAATCACATTGTTACGATACATTTGTAAAATATAACTCACAACATTGAAACGTTAAATGTCGTTAACTATAATCTCGGATGGCTACAGTAAACTGTTTTCCAAAAGTTTTTGTCGCAATTCCTAATTTAATTGGAAGTTGATTAACAAGGTTTCTTCAATACTTGATGGAGTGCAATTACTGACTTATCTAACTTTACGTTTTTACGACGACCGAAAGTAGTAATCAAAGGAGACTGCGAGGATTTACGTTTTTACGTCCCTTTCATAAATTAGATTTGTCATTTGTAACTTTAGTATTCAGTTTACTGTCTTTGATTTATTTGAGCTACAAACAGATTTTCTTATGCAATAGTTTATAAATTTACAACCTTGTACAAACGCCTAGTGCTTGTAAAACTAATATACTTAATATATATATATATATAAATCTCTTAAGGGGAATATTTGTCATAGTTGCGAAGCCCGATAGTCGGTTGGCGATCGCAGATATTTAGTTATTATAAGGAAAATTTTCGTCCTATATCCTGATTATGTTTCTCCCTGTCGCCGCTTACGACACCTACGTGACGATATGGGTCAGTGGATTTTTTACACCGCCCCTAAGCGGTAAGTACTATTTAACTTTTGGATGGTATTTATAATAATAGTATTTAATTCATTTTCAATTATTCATAGTCAAAAATAGTTAGTAAATACATAGATAGTATAGATAAAACTAATTTTATGTTATAATAAGAGCTTAATACTTTCTTAATGGCGGGCAACGCACCTGCTATTCCCTAGGTGTTGCAGTTGTTCATGGGCGGCGGTAGTCACTTAGCATCAGGTGAGCCGTTTGTTCGTTTGCCCCTCCCCCTCCTATAAAAAAGAAAAAAGTAAATTAAATAAACTTCGCGCTACAACTAACTACAACTAAGGGAGAACTTGTTGCCACGCTCGTAATTGTATTTGTCTTGAGTTGATTTACAGATTCGAGTATGTGTGTTATTGTGCGACAGGAATGCGCGGATTGCGATGAATGTGTCCTTTGTGTTAAATCATTTGACATGATTAAATTTTTTCGTTTCTTAAATTATTAAATTATTATTATTCAGATCCAGATGAACTAATAACTGTAGCCTGTGAACATCCCGTTGAAAGGCATGGTCAAATGGGATAGATCAATGGAGTATAATAGAGTGTAGCACACTGCAGTGTAAATTTATTATCTTTGTCATCTAGTATGTTACCAAACCTTATTCATTGTTAGTACATTTATGAGCTGTGATAGCTCAGGTTAGCGCTCGCTGTAAATTTCACAGACGCGAGCATACCGAGTTCGAAACCCTCCGGCGCCAATGAAATTGTTAATTCCAATTTTAAGTGCTGATTTATCATGTGCTCGGCGTTGGAGGAAAACATCGTGAGGAAACCTTCATGTCTGAGATATAAGAACAAAAAATTTTGAAGACATGTGAAGTTCGCAAACACGCGTTGGAGCAGCGCGGCAGACAATTCCTTGCCCTAAAAACCTCTCCGAAATGAGGGAAGGCCTGTGCCCAGCCAGTGGCACATGTAGAGGATGTAATTTTAACATTTTTGGAAAGTAGCAAATTTAAAAGACAGGGGTATAACTCTTATTAATTGCATACTATAAAGCGAATAGACTTTAAAGCTATTACTGTGACCAAGCAATTTGCATAGTACATTTTTATAAATATCTTTTGTAAGCTGTCTTGTGGTGCATATAAAACACTTTATATGGTTGTAGCATGAATGGATCCGCTAGAAAAAAGAAAAACAAAGTTCCCACAGAATACCAGCGTGAAATAGCAGAATAATGCTGCTGTGTTTCGTATGGTGAGTGTAGAGAGCCGTAGGCCTTTTTTTCTGGAAACGAGGAATTCCATATTAGTTCTTAGGTGTGACAACGTCTGCATTTTTTGATAAATGTACATATCTATGGCCCATCATCAGGTGGACTATGTGCTTGTTTGTCACCCTTACTATAAAAAAATACATCGAACTTCCATATTTTCCTTTAAGTGTTAAGTATTTTCTCTCCACTTAGTGGAAAAAAGCTTATTTACCTATAGCTCAAATATATGGGACCGCTACAGACTGACGTCTTGTTCAGAGTCCACACGCCACATTTAGTAGCAGATATTCATGGGCTATAGCCAGTGCTAATCTTTAGTTATCAATTAAAGTTATAAAATATTAAATCTGTCCAAATAAATCAACTTGTAATTAAAAACATAATTAAAAAACAATTTAATTTAATATCAATGTTTATTCGAGAGACGATGCACGGTGAAGGAAGGTTCTCGAGTGGCAGCCTCGTACCGGCAGGCGAAGTGTAGGGCGTCCCCCCACTAGATGGAGTGACGACCTGGTAAGATATGCAGGAAGTCGATGGATGCAGGTGGCTCAGGACCGTGCTTTGTGGCATTCTATGGGGGAGGCCTATGTTTAGCAGTGGACTTGTGAAGGGCTGTAATGATGATGATGATGCACGGTGGAACAATATAAACGAATCTCTGCGAGCGAACAATGCCCAGCCGTATAATCTTGTTTGTTTTACTCTTAATGTTATGACGGAGTTCAATTTTACCAAAACAACGTTGTTAACTTTGGTTTGAAATTCTCACTTAAATATTACATATATTTTAAAATTGTTTTAAAATTATTTGACCCAATATAAACATAAGATATGAATCGAGTGAATGAGAATAAATAATTGAAATATAAAATATAAAAACCTTTTCAAAAACAAGAACTCAATTGATGACTAGTTTAAAATTTACAAATGATGTTTTTATTTATTTTTATCTATTTATCCTCCCTCTCTCTTACATTGTATATAAAAATGACCGTCTATTAGAATATTAAATACTATAGTAACCAGGTAAACAAAATATAGATACTTCCCTAGGATCTTGCTTGAGGTTTAGTTAGGCTCTTTGATAAAATAATGGCGTGCTCGTTTTAGTTAGGTTAGGTTAGGTTAGGACTTGGCCCCTTGGTAGTGCGTAAGCACAAACATCGACCGAAGTCGCGTAGGTCATTGCGTGTAAACGCCGTACAGAATACTATCAAATGCAGTCACAGTAAATGTACGTTATAAGGCTTAGGTTATATAGGCAACACGTAGAATAATAGGCGCACTAGTCATAAAAAATCCTTCGTGAACGCCACCTGCAGACGTGATGTAAGTGTAAGGCATCACCACCAATTGCATGATCAGCACGGCCAATTGGCCGGTTGCACGGCTTTCGGTCACATCTTTGAGAGCCTCCTCAGATTCTCCCTCCAGCTTCCACCCGCCTAAGGTCAACACTTATGTATGTAACTTATGTAACTGACGTTAAGTATGTGAGTTTTTCAATCATGTTTGTCTCACCTACCAACAAGCTGCCTTCCATCATTCAAAGGTGGGAATTTACAGAGATACTTTATTATGTTGTTATTTAAAACACCATGGAGGTCAGACAGTCTGCAGCTCTTAAAAAGGCTACTTAGGCGTGACTTAATCTAAGACGCGGAGAGCGCCATTGGGAATAGCGACCTGCCAAACAACCATCACCGAGACGCAATGCTGCAGAACGCAACAAGCATCAATACGATTATCGTCGGGGTTAAACCGTCCCAAGGTCCTTCATACGATTTCAGCAGACATCACCACCCGCATACCTTTATCGATTAGAACCACAAGATGCGTCAAATCAGGCACAGCACACCCGCAGATCTATCACAAGACGCAATACCGCAAGTAGCAGAAAGCATCAATGCAATCATCATATGGATGGCGCCCCCTAACAATACATCCACATGATCCCTATCGACTTAAGCAACAAAATTGGCACTGTTGTTATATTAAAAATAGCACCAACGTATCAAAGTAGCACGCTAGTAAGACGTCAGACCAATAATTCACGTGTTATAAGGCTATTGCACTAAGACATGTTGCTGAGTATGCTTGTTGTACTTAAGAGTACTACCAAACACACTCTCACTAATTCGAAAGATAGCCGATGTATCATAACGCTATGCGCTAAGATGCCACCCAAAATTGGTAGGGGTGTGCGATGTCCACGGGTAAGTCGTATTGCTACAACAAACAACCGGCACTAAAAAGATATGCCTAGGACATATCGGTTAGCGAGTCCAAGTTTACCTCGGTCTTGAACACTGTAGCAATCTACACGCCACTATAATAATAATTTTGATGTCCCATTTCTATCAATATAATGCTTTTACATACTTTAAACCTTTCACATATTGGCATTATTGCATAGATCTTACTATTATATATCTTTTATATATTATAAAATATTAGAAATATATTGGTAAATCCAATTGGGCATACCTTAAGCGCATTAAAAAAATTACGTATAACATGATTATATGGAATTTTTAAAGTAGTCTAAATACATTTCGACAGCAATATCGGCTTCAACACCCTCGAAAACCATGATAATGACACCCAAGTAGAAAAAAATTGTATCTATTGCAGCCGCCATCTTGGATTTACATTTCGACAGCACTATCGGCTTCAACCCCCTAGAAACCCATGAAAATGACACCCATGATGAAAAAATTGATACCCATTGCAGTCGCGACCTTGGATTTACATTTCGACAACCTTATCGGCTTCAACTCTCTCAAAACCTTGAAAATGACACCCATGATGAAAAAATTGATACCTATTGCAGCCGCCATCTTGGATTTACATTTCAACAGCACTATCGGCTTCAACACCTTCGAAAACCATAAAAATGACACCCAAGATGAAAAAATTGATACCTATTGCAGCCGCCATCATGGATTTACATTTCGACAGCACTATCGGCTTCAGCACCCTCGAAAACCATGAAAATGACACCCATAATGAAAAAATTGATACCCATTGCAGCCGCGACCTTAGATTTACATTTCGACAACCCTATCGGCTTCAACTCTCTCGAAAACCATGAAAATGACACCCATGATGAAAAAATTGATACCTATTGCAGCCGCCATCTTCGATTTACATTTCGACAGCACTATTGGCTTCAACACCCTCGAAAACCATGAAAATGACACCCAAGATGAAAACATTGATATCTATTGCAGCCGCCATCTTGGATTTACATTTCGACAGCACTATCGGCTTCAACACCCGCGAAAACCATGAGAATGTCACCCATGATGAAAAAATTGATACCTATTGCAGCCGCCATCTTGGATTTACATTTCGACAGCACTATCGGCTTCAACACCCTCGAAAACCATGAAAATGACACCCATGATGAAAAAATTGGTACCTACTTCAGCCGCCATCTTGGATTTACATTCCGACAGCATTCTCGGCTTTAACACCCTCGAAACACATGAAAATGACACCCATGATGAAAAAATTGATAACTATTGCAGCCGCCACCTTGGATTTACATTTCGACAGCACTATCGGCTTCAGCACCCTCGAAAACCATGAAAATGACACCCATGATGAAAAAATTGATACCTGTTGCGGCCGCCATCTTGAATTTACATTTCGATAACCCTATCGGCTTCAACACCCCCGAAAACCATGAAAATGTCACCCATGACAAAAAAAATTATACTACTTACTTTTAGTACGTACTACTATTATTTATTCTGTGCGTTTAAAATATTGTAATAAAAAAATCTATTATTATTATTATCATCAAGTATTTAAGAAATTTGGTTATTCGAATAATGTGTATTTGTACAGTGATCTTTTTGAGCCGCTGCAAACAACCGAAACAACGTCCACTCACGACGGCGACTGAAGTTAGGGATATATAATATGTTCTGTGGACTGAAGCCGAATGTGAGCCGAACTAAACTACTCTGTGGCTGTAGCTCCCCATTTACAGAAATAATTTACATACAAGGCTACCAAATCACCGAAAATTTCGCCATTTTGGAGCCGAAAAAATTAATTATAGCTAAACAAAACAAAATTACACTGCCATTTACATTCAGTGGCTTCCCACATGATAGATGAAGAGATTAAAAAATAGACTGAGTTAAACAATTGATATTTTCAAAAGTTATAGTGTTTACAAGCCACTGGGACATGATAAATCCACACCATAAGTCACTAAAACCCTTTTTTTCTATTTAAAAATAGCAATCAATCGATTTAAAAATATATTAATAAGTTCAACAATCATTTATCTTTCTAACAATGTGCTTTTTATATCATTTATATGTATAATATGATTGCTAGATACGATTTTATTCGATAAAACGTTGGAATCTTAATTTTTAGGCGATAGTAGAACATACCTTGCGCTTTCGCTTAAGGTATGCGATATATTATAATATATTAGAAATTAATTAAGATTTTCACAAGAGCGAAACTACTTTTATACACTCTACTTAATAATATTTCTACAATTGCCGCCTTTTCTTCTTTTTTTATTTTAAATATTATTGAGTCTATAAAAGTTAAGTAGACACAATGTCGTAGCAACGAGACGTACGTCATCCATGTTAAAAAAATCTACGTTGAATATATAAAAGCACTGCACTCGTCCACGAATTAGTCTGCGAGTCATTCGGCGAGTTGTTCGGTCGATAATCAAAACGTTCTATTACATAATAATCTCAAGTTTTTTTTTATTAAATAATAGAGCTTCGTTCTACGCCGTGTATGTATTATATCGTGTAGAGGCAGTGATAGAATATCCACTACCCCCTATCATTCTTTGAGTGTCGTTACAGGCTACAGAGGCAAAACGAAGCAGAAGATTTGCCAGAGATTGTAATCTTCCTCATAACAGTAAAATAAAAATAAAAATTGCGGTTGCCAACCCACTTGCCACGATTCGCCACTATGGAGAATATCCCTCGTATCAGGAACTCTTTGGATTTATCAGGAGGCCTATGTCCTTTTTAGGGTCCGTCGCTAGGGGTCGTCCGCTGTCCGTCCGTATCTCATGATCCGTAATAGGTTGACTGCTGCCCCTCCATCATTGAGGGTGATTGAGCCCAGGCAACGTTTACCCCTGGTGGCTCTCAGGGGTTTTGAGGAGGACCCCAAGAACGATGATGTGATTAGCGGCCTCTACGAACAGAACATTGCTGCTTGCGGATGGACCGAAGCAAACTTGAAAGAACATTGCAGAATCGCTTTCAAGAAGTCCTGAAGAGGAAGCAGGCGGACAACCGTGATCCTTCAATGTTCGGCTGCCTTGAGAGATATCCTGATCGGATAGAATCGGCTATACCTCAGCTGGGACGTGGCGAAGCCGTGTGATTACGTGGATGTCACGTGCTGCCAGAGGTGTCAACAGTATGGGCATCCTTCGAAGTACTGCCGGTCGAAGGAGCTCGTATGTGGAAAATGTGGGGAGGAAGGGCATGTGCGATTTGGTAGATTTGGCTCTGGCTCGCACGTGACCATGGCAAGGAACTGTATCATAGCAGCAAGGCTGTATGCAGAGCGACGCTCTGTGGCCAGCACTCAATACTACCAGTAAAGGTGGCCCCGTAGACAACCATGAAGACAAGGCACTTCGACTGGGACGAATAACCTGGGTTGGGGGGAGCTTGCCACGGCTGAGTGGCCCTAAATGGCGTGTGTATTGCACCTGGACATTGTTCTTGTACTAGAACAGTACTCCCAGGTTGCGGGGATCGTCCAGGTGGGCGGTCATCCGTGGGCTGGCGTTTATCTTGCCGACCTAACAATTGCAGCAGATGTGCTGAGTCACCTCAGCAATATCATCGGAGTCAACGCCACTGGGGTGAACTACGGGCTGCAGCGTGAGTTTTGCGCATAGGTGTCGCGATCGTGGAATTGGACAGGAGAGAATGCTGGTAGGAGGGCCCGATGTCGTAGGAGTTATATTGCCGTCAGCCCCAGAAGGGTGAGAGTGACGTAAAATTGGGACTAGGAATAGATGAAATATTTGTAGGGAGTCAAGAAAGTGCGCTCGGGAAAAGAACCACGTGCAAGTACCGCGCGCATCTCCCGAGATTTGGCCCGTATGACCTGGGGGTCGGTGGGACCATGTGAGGTGGAGGGTTGATCCGTAAAAAATCGAGTAACTGATAGAATTTATCCACAATTCCTTACCCTCAGACTATTCCAGAAATAAGAAGAGGCTTGTGCTCAGCTTTGAGACGTATATAGGCTGTATTAAAAAAAATTAAGTTTATTGTTCACTTTTATAAGGCGAGATGGTATACGCAAGCTATGATTACCTTTCGCATTTTTATAAAACTGAAGTGACAAACGAACTTACAGCCCTTATATGAAGTTGACTGCATACACTTGTAAGTGCCTGCAGCCAATTTTAAATAAGGAATGCTACAGATGTGTCGTCGCCTACGATAACTGCGATGTCTAACAGCCTGCAATTATGTATACTGATTTTTTTTTATAGGGTCGGGTGACAAACGAGCAAACAGTCCACCTAATGGTAAGTGGTTACAGTGACCCATAGACATCTACATCTATCCTCAATAAAGACTCAAGATGCAGATGCGTTGTCACCCGTGAGGACTAAGATGGAATGCCTCTTTGCCAGTAAAAAGGGTCTCCGGTTTTCTACACTCACCATACGAAACACAGCAGCGTTAAGCTGCTATTTTGCGCTGGTTTTCTGTGAGAGCGTGGTCCTTCCCCGTTCGAGCCGACTCATTCGTGCTACAACCATAATATAGAATTAATGGATCGAAAAAGAAGCATTCCATTTCAGTCCTCAGAGGTGATAACGCATTTGCATTTTGATTCTGAACCGAGATTAGGTGTAGATGTCTATGAGGCAAAACATCCAATTACTATCAGATGGACCGTGTGCTCGTTTGTTACCCTTATTCTATAAACAAATGGCACTTGAAATAAATATGTATCCACTACATTTCTATTTGTGTACTGCAAAATATACTCTATCAAATGATACTTTAGGTGTATTATAGATCTTATTTTATATAAAATTTAATATGCAGAAAGTTTTGTTGTTTCATCATCATTATCATTACAGCCATTCACAAGTCCACTGCTGAACATAGGCCTCCCTCAAGGAATGCCACAAAGCACGGTCCTGAGGCACCTGCATTCATCGACTTCCTGCATGTCTCACCAGGTCGTCACTCCATCTAGTGGGGGGTCGCCCTACACTTCGCCTACCGGCACGAGGCTGACACTCAAGAATCTTTCTTCACCATCGATTGTCGGTTCTTCGAGCTATATGGCCGGCCCACTGCCACTTCAGCTTACTAATCCGTTGAGTTATGTCGGTTACTCTGGTTCTCCTGCGGATATCCTCATTTCTAAGTTTATCACGCAGAGACATCCCGAGCATAGCCCTCTCCATAGCTCGCTGAGCGACCACAAAGCTGAAGACCACACTCGGTCTTCAGCTTTGACAGTTGGCTCTTTCTGACAGACAGATCTCTGGCAAAGACTTTGGAGCCTTGGTTCCGCTCGATCGCTTCTTCAATACAAGCTGTATTGAAGTTGCGTAAGTCCCGCCACATGCATTTGGAGATCAGTCTATTCAGTTGCCTGTATGCTGTCAAATATGTTGAAAAGTGTAGCTTCATCACCCGTCTAACAGCCATGAGATTAAGAGTGTGATTGGAGAGTTTTTGTGTTCTTCTGCGGCGGGTCTTGCAGAACTTAGCTCCAACCGCATGGACAGTTTCCGCAAGCGTGTTATACATATTGTCCACTTCGTTGCAGTCTTCTAGGCACTGAAAACGGTTTTGTATCTCGAGCTGAAAGATTTCAATAATCCTATAATATGCCAGCGTAATTTCTCTCTCTTCCAGCTCCACAATCTTCTCGTCAGTCCTCAGGGTGCGTGCGTTGTATGTTGCCAGGTCGAGTTTGTTGCTCTCTTTATTGGGGGTATTTGCCATAGTTGCCACGCGTGGCGAGCGAGTTGGCAACCATAGTTTTTTTATTGTATTTTTGCTGTTATCAGGAAGATGCTGCTGCCCATCTCCTGCCTGTTTCCCATTGTCGCCTTTTACGACACCCACGGGAAGATATGGAGTAGTGGATATTCTTAACCGCGACTACACGGCACTTAATTAAGATGAATGAAGATAATAACATGCATTTGTTTTATGAACGTACGACGCTCTTTGTTAATATGCGATTATAAGAAATTGCCTGTGACATATGTACTTACTGGATGGATAGTGAATAAACTTTTATAAATAAATCTAAAATTTAAAATATCTAAAGCGCTGAATCGCATACTTGCCTGAGAGTATATAAGTACTTACAATAAAATGTAAACAGCTGAGAGACGCGAAGTATGCACAGCTGGCTTTGTTCGTTTGCGCTCGAGATAATCTCAAGAGATTGCGTTGTTGTCTTGACGCCAACGTACCGTATGGAACATGTAACGCTACAAAAAGTATGCTTTAAATTTTCTTACATATCAAAATGCTTTATATCTGGATGTTTAAAACGGTAGGTAGGTTTCCATGACTTTTGGAAAGTAATACATGTAAAGTGTGTATGTTGTACGACAGGCCGAGCTAAAAGATTTTGCAATATTTTTTGTATGTTCTGTATGTGACACTGACCAGTTATAAATTATTTTGAAAATGCCATTACTAACAAGTAAAAGTACTCATGTTCTAAATTCAAATTTCTCTTCAGATTTTTTACAAGCTAAATTGTGGTTATGTTCTGATATACACTGCGAGCACTGCTCAGTGCTCTCACTGGTGAAATATTTGTTCCGTTATGAACTGCCAGTATACTGCCACAGTACCCTAGATGACGTCGTAAATCACCGCCATTTTAGTAAGGTGCTCTCAGTACATTGATCACGTGATCATAAAACATTACAGTGCCTAGAGATGTAACAGCTTCCACGAATGATTATTATTATTACTAATTAATAATGTTATTCAAATTAACTCGGATATTAAGTTTTAAAAGCAACTACATTCAAATAATAATTATTGTTTTTGAACAGAAAACTTGTACGTGATAAATATAATATTCATTTGAAAATAGTGTCGAAAAATGGGAATGACAGTATACTAGACTGCGTTCCGTTTTCAACAGTAACCAAGAAAACCAAAAAGTAACGGCTTCACAGTATACTGAATTGAAGTGGTCACAGCGTATATCGGAACTTAGCCATAAATTTTTTTTTATAGAATCGAGTGACAAACTAGCACACATTCCACCTGATGGTAAGTGGTTGCTGTGGCCCATAGACATCTACATGTATCCTCAATAAAGAATCAAAATGCAGATGCGTTGTCACTCGTGAGGGCTAAGATGGAATGCCTCTTTTCCAGTAAAAAGGGTCTCCAGTGCTCTACACTCACCATACGAAACACAGCAATGTTAACCTGCTATTTTACGCTGGTATTCTGTGAGAGCGTGGTTCTTCCCCGGTCGAGCCGACCCATTCGTGCTACAACTACACTACTAATATAGCTGCAGCATGGCTCTACCACGTAAAAGTGGATCTGCTTGGGAAACATTTTCACGCGATGATTTTATTACTATTTTAAATATCCAGACGACTCGTTCGATAGTTTTCAAATGGCAATTATGTCCTAGGCTAAGGCAACCGCTGCTACAATTTTCTTTAGCACGGTCGACTGACTTTCAAAGATGACGTAAGGAGTGGTCGCTTGAAGGCTGTTACAGAAGGAATCGAACTTCAATTTATCAATACCTTCGTTTGTCTCTCCAATTTTATAAAAAGATGGTCAGTTATTGGTTCATGAAAACAGAAATATTACGTTTCCACCAGCAGAGTTAGAAAGATTGTATACGAAACATCAATCATTGCACAAAAGACAAAAAACAATTGAGCTTTATGTTGTAGTGCTGATAATTTGAGGATTTTTGGTACAGTAGTGAAGATATACTTCTTTTATTTTTTTTCCATTTGATTTTTTTACCTATTTAGTAACATAGTTTACTTAAATTATTTCTCATTTTATTGCATTGATTATATGTTTTTCCTACCTCAAATTAATTCTAAATTATGTTGCACGACTCAGTCTGTAAATGTTATGTACACTTGTAATTGATATGCATATCAGGAAATATAAAAGTGTGTAAGTTTTTGTGACAATGTCATATATGTATATTGTAAGTATACTTGTTAAATAAATAAATAAATAAATAAATAAATATACATAACCTTAAAACAAATAACATTTTCTCTAAATGGCCTGTTCAGTTTCTTAAAGTTGTTGACAAAATGCCGTCATCAAGCAATTAGCGCTGGCGGTTTTGCACAGACAAATTAGGTTAATATCATCCGTGTGGCTGTAACAAAAACAACTAGCAGGCACTTGAAGTGTCCGATTAATCACCAATGTTTTTGAATTATTTTCATT
Organism: Parnassius mnemosyne; assembly: GCA_963668995.1. NCBI lineage: Eukaryota > Metazoa > Arthropoda > Insecta > Lepidoptera > Papilionidae > Parnassius > Parnassius mnemosyne. Next base: position 1,225,661 of record CAVLGL010000137.1, on the reverse strand, counting down.
TACATCTACATTATTCTAAGATACTGTAAATACGACAGTATCTTAATGGTGGGTTTAAACTGCGAGTCAAAAATATTCAGAGTTTGAATCTACCACTCGGCTATTGTCGTGAATCACTCCTATCACAAACTTCTAAAGCTTATCTGAACGGGTTGGTAAAGATTAATAGAACTACCAGTGAAATAATAATAATAACAGAAATAAAAACCTTTCATTGCAGACCATGCAGTCCATATTTTGTTAAAGATACAATAGAAAGAGTCTAAAAATCTATGTCCGTAAAAGTTGGTAATAAATTTTACTTCATATACCTAGGGTGCGTGTACAAAGCACTGGGTATATTGACATGCACATGCAATCAATGCCTTAATAACTCACTCGGGTTTCTTTTATGAATTACGTCAAGAATGCTATTGCCCACGGAACCTGTGCATCAGCGAAGCTGTTCTTTTGCGAATAAGAGTGGAAATATTACCTGTGTGGACGTTAACAAACATATCTAATGCACTACAGTAACGTGTAACCTCAGCAACAGCCTAAAGGCGTTACTATACTTTATACGTAGGGTGTTGTATGCCCGCCCCGTGACCCAAAAAACGTGGTATAGTTAAACTTCAATAACGTTGCACTGTCTACGTGTATCGCATGTGTATGATTGTGAAAACTAAAAATCTTTTCTTTTATAGATGTTACAATGAATAAACATAGTTTATCTTTGATGAGAATGAATATGTTCATACTTTAAACACTGGGAGCAAAATTAAGCTTGTCATACCAGTCCAATTTTCAATACCTCACGTAACATCCTTGGCAGGAATCAATGTTCTTTCGCGAGTATTTATATTTTATCAAATCTAATGTAATAGCGGGGGCGGTCTAGGATATGATCACAAACTGCAGACTTCCCGGAACGTGGGTGTTTTACGTCAGCTATGTGTTCTTTTACTCTTTTTTATTGTTAGCACTATATATGAGAGACCACATTCACAATCAAGCTTGTAAACTTCTGCATCTTTTAGAGGAATATTGCACTTGAGGAATGGTAAGAACTGACTAATCTTTTCGGCAGCTCCAGGAATGTTCTAATAGAAGCTCGCTTCAAGGTGTTCGCCAATCTTGTCTGTGACACCTCTGACATATGGTAGTAAAGCAGGCACACGCTCGACTGTGGCCGGTTTCACTCGGTCACTGTGACATAGGCGCGGGACCCGAAGCTTGTTGTCATGTAGAACCTGCTTGACGTGCTGAAGCTCGGAGGCCAGGTGTTTGCTGTCACAGATCCCTCGTGGTCTCTGTAACAAAGATTTGCCCACGGTAGCTAACTGTGAAGGATGGTGGTAGGATTCACCGTTTAAACATCGGGAATTAGTAAAAATAAGATAATTAAATACAATAGAATCCGTTAATGTAGCTTTATTCATTTGTAAATTGTAAGGGGAGTACCCCAAGGCTCCTTACTCAGTCCTATTTTGTTCTCTCTGTACACAGCAGACCTGCCTAAGCAAATAAAACATTGTAAATACCATTTATACGCAGACGACACCCAGCTGTATTATTCTTTTGACCCCAGGGATGTTAAAGAGGCAATAAACAGAATAAATGAGGATCTCCATAATATACAAACCTGGTCCCAAAAAAATTCCCTAGTATTAAACGCAACTAAATCACAAGTACTAGTTTTGGGCACAAAAAACCAAATAAAAACTATTTTAGACAGCGAGGATACGATTAAAATAGAAGATGAAACCTTGAAACAAGTAAGATCCGCTCGTAATTTAGGGCTTATACTAGACGGAGAGCAGAAATTTGTAGAACACATCAATAACAAGATAAGAAGTTCGTACTTTAAACTTAAAACATTATACAAAATAAGACCGTATATCAAAGAGGACCTACGCTTTCTTTTGTGTGACTCATTGGTGTTATCACAATTGAGCTACTGCAGCTCAGTCTTTGGCCCTAAATTGTCAGCTAATACCGAAAGAGCAATACAGAGAGTACAAAATGCATGTGTTCGATACTGTTGTAATGTACCAAGAAGACAATTTATAACCCCATACTTAAATAAAAAAGGCATACTCAATATGGGCGCCAGGAGAGAATTACACTATGCTTCGATAGTCCAAAAGGTAATTTGGAACAAAAAACCAGAATACCTTTTCGAAAAACTCACCTGGATCAAAGATATTTCCTGTCGAAGTATTCGTTCTCACACACAAATGCTCCTTCACACACCCGCACACAAAACAGCAAGATATAGGAGTTGTTTCAAATTCACTGCAGCGAGAATTTGGAATGACCTCCCTCCACCCATGAGAAAGAAAATGTCAATAGATTGCTTCAAAGCCAAATATAAAAAGGCTCTGTTAAAAAGACAACTCGCTGCAGAGAATTTGAAACATCCCTATGTTAAGTTATTACATTTACGGGACTTTTTTGCCAAAAATTAATAAGGACACACACACACACACATACACACACACACACACACACACACACACACACACACACACACACACACACACACATATATATATATATATATATATATATATATATATATATATATTTTTAAATCTGTTGTAGTTCATTTCGTAATGGTTGTTTTTATGCATATTTTTTAAATGTTTATATTTTGTCTTTAATGTTTTTAATTTTTTTTTTTTTTTTTTTTTTTTTTTGTATTTACGTTTTTATCACATTTTATTACTTTGTACGTAGTTTAAAAGTATAAGTTAGGTAAATGGGGAGCCTGCTACTTTGGACTCCCGCACAACACCTCAGGGAGGAGGGAGCGGCTGAAAAACAGCTCTGTGATGAGATATGTATCTCGTTACAGACAAAGCTGAGCCGTCTCCTTTTGTCTCAAATAGTTATAATGTTCTTTTGTTTTGGCGTGTCTGTAACTGTTTTGTTTTTAGGGGCAATAAACAATTATTATTATTATTATTATTATTCAATGTGTAGTGTTCGCGTAAATATAAAAAACCAGTACGGACTGGAAATACCAAATAAAATACGCCAACTAAAAGATTTCAAGACCAAGCGCGCAAGATACGTAAAACCTTTAAATTTCTTGAAGAGATGCAGAGACTATAATCTCATTCCTATGTGTGTCAAGATATCTCCTAAAAAGAAATTCGAGGAAGCGCTAAGATCTTAAATCAGGCAAGCAAAAAGTTGTTAGTAAAATAAAAACGTACCGATCTGTGTTTCATAAATAAAGCCATAGACAAATCGTCCAGTGATCTAAAGACAGTTTTATCGAAATTTGATCATGGAAATTGCATGGAAACTTTAGATAAACGTGAGACAACTAAATACAATGAATGCAAAAATAAACATATAGATAAATACCAAAAACAAATCAAATGTCCAACATCAATGTAAACGAAAGAACGGAACGCAACCATTGACAACAGGCGCGAGTAATAAACAACGCGCGGTCTATAATCTGTTAAAACAATCTCTGGATGACGCGACATTAAAGGTTTTGGCGAAAGGTATGAATTTCGCAATAACACCCCGTAAAATCCCCTATGAGGACATTATCTGTAGTGTTGAGACTGTTTTTATAAAAATAATATTGGTAAAGAAGATTTAGAGGCCATACGTCAAGACATTTCATCTTTGTTACGTCGAAACTCAGCGCCGAAATTAAATTTTCCCAAAAATGAATTTAATTCATTGAAAAACTTACGTAACAGACAATATCTCACAATTCTCCGCGCAGATAAAGGTAATGCTGGTTATAGTGAATACGTCGAGTTCATCATTATCATCATCATTACAGCCTTTCATAAGTCCACTGCTGAACATAGGCCTCCCCCAAGGAATGCCACAAAGCACGGTCCTGAGCCACCTGCATACATCGACTTCCTGCATGTCTTACCAGGTCGTCACTCCATCTCGTAGGGGTCGCCCTACACTTCGCCTACCGGTACGAGGCTGTCACTCAAGAACCTGTCTTTCCCATCGGTTGTCGGTTCCTCGAGCTATATGGCGGGCTCACTGCCACTTCAGCTTACTAATCCCCAACGGATTAGCAATGTCGTTTACTCTGGTTCTACTGCGGATATACTCATCTCTAAGTTTATCACGCAAAGAAACCCTAGCCCTCTCCATAGCTCGCTGAGCAACCTTGAGCTTCCTCATACGGCCAGCAGTGAAGGACCACATCTCAGATCCGTAAGTAATCACTGGCAACACGCACTGGTTGTACAATTCCGTTTATCAAGTTTTGAGGTATACCTGACGAGAAGATGTGCCGTAATTTCCCGAACGCTGCCCAACCGAGTTGAATCCGTCGATTGACTTCTCGGTCGAAGTTGGACTTACCTAGTCGGACTATTTATCCCAGGTAAACATACTCATCAACAACTTCGAGCTTGGTGCTCACAACAACTACCGGCATAGGTGTGACGTGGACATTAAACATGGTCTTTGTTTTGTCCATGTTCATCTTAAGACCTATCCGTTGGGAAACATTATTGAGGTCATTGATCATCGTGCTTAGGTCCTCCAGCGAATCTGCCATAAGGACTATATCGTCGGCAAATCGAAGGTGAGTGATGTACTCGCCATTGATGTTGATACCGTATCCTTTCCAGTCCAGAAGCTTGAAAACGTCTTCCAATGCAGCGGTGAAGAGTTTCGGGGATATGACGTCACCCTGTCTTACACCTCTCTGCAATTGGATAGGTTTCGTACTCTGGTTCTGTACTCGGATACCCATCGTAGCCCTACTGTACAAGCACTTCAACACTTCGATATACCGACAGTCAAATTGGCACCGCTGAAGGGACTGCAGCTAGGCCCTAATTTCGACGGAATCAAAAGCTTTATCATAATCCACATACGCCAGACATAGTGGCAAATTGTACTCCTCGGACTTCTGTACAATTTGCCGATGGGTATATATGTGGTCTATGGTGCTAAAGCCTTTTCGGAAACCAGCTTGCTCGGGAGGCTGGAAGTCGTCAAGTCTGCGCGAGAGACGATTCGTAATGACTCTCGAAAACAGCTCGTAGACGCGGCGCAGAAGGGAAATCGGTCTGTAGTTCTTCCAGAGAGCGTTGTCGCCTTTCTTGAAGAACAAGACCACCGCACTTCTGCTCCACGCCTTTGGTGTAATGCCACCATGAGGACGGAAATAAAGAGCTTCTGAAGGACTTCAAGTACCGGTTTTCCACCCGCTTTTAGAAGCTCCGCTGTAATTCCATCCTCGCCTGGGGCCTTGCCGTTTTTAAGGTGCTGGAGAGCCATTCTAATCTCGCTCAGATTGACGTCCGGGATATCATCGCAATAATGTCGGATAAGACACGAACTGGGATCGTTACTGACACTTGCGTGTGGCTCCAACGATGATGTGTACAGCTGCCCATAGAACATCTCAATCTCACTCAAAATCTCAGGTGCCCCGGAAACGATGCTACCACATTCGGTCTTCAGCTTCGACAGTTGGCTCTTTCTGGCAGACAGATCTCTAGCAAAGACTTTGGAGCCTTGGTTAGAGCTATGGAGAGGGCTATGCTCGGAGTTTCTCTGCGTGATAAACTTAGAAATGAGGATAGAAGAGGTAGAACCAGAGTGACCGACATAGCCCAACGGATTAGTAAGTTGAAGTGGCAATAGGCCGGCCATATTGCTCGAAGAACCGACAACCGATGTGGAAAAATGGTTCTTGAGTGGTAGCCTCGTACCGGCAGGCGAAGTGTAGGGCGTCCCCCCACTAGATGGAGTGACGACCTGGTAAGATATGCAGGAAGTCGATGGATGCAGGTGGCTCAGGACAGTTCTTTGTGGCATTCCTTGGGGGAGACCTATGTTCAGCAGTGGACTTGTGAAGGGTTGTAATGTTGATGATGATGAATATCAATAGAGAGGGAGGTTGGATACTACCACCTGCTTGGTATCCTGTAATTAATAAAATAAAACTAAACCCAAGCATACCACTGCAAGACTTCAAGACACAGTAATTTCATTCTGCGTAGATCGGACGATAATTAATAATAAAAAAGCTGAAAGTACTCCGGGTTAACTCTGACATCGGGACGTAAATCACCTTAGTCCCCCGTGACCATGGGTGCTGTAAAGCACCCAAAACGTCAGGAATTAATAAAAATAAGTTAATTAAACGCGATAGAATCTTTAAAAGTAGTTTTATGCAATATATCTATTACTTCAATTATACTTCTATGTACCTGTTTTCATATAGGTTTGGTTGTTTTTTATTAAGAACTGGTATAAAGGCTTTATTAAAATATGTATTATACGTTTAAATATTTATTATAGTTGTGTAACGAAGTTTCAGCTTTATTATTGTTGTAGCTCGTATGGGTCGGCTTGGTCGGAGTAGGACTTCTCTCTTATAGAGTACCAATGTAAAATAGAAGCTTAATGCTGCTATGTTTCGTATGTAGAGAACCGGAAACCCTTTTTTACTAGAAACGAAGCATTCCATCTTAAATTTAATAGACCCAGGCGTTAGTTTGCGGAAATCCATTATATTAAGTTGGTAATGTATACTTTGACAAAATCCGCTCAATAAAATTAAATTATGTCTCTTACCTACTGGCTGTCCACCACTATGCGTTGTACTGGGAGATTTTTTCCTTGCACAACCTCTTTGTGTAATCATTTACCACCGGCGATTTTCTGGACCAATACGACATAAAGACCTCCAAGAAATGAGCATAATCCTTTTTGAAAGACCGGCAACGCGCCTGTAATTCCACTGGTGTTGCAGTTGTTCATAGGTGGCGGTCCACACTTTCATAAACGGCTTAAAACACCTTCAAAACTGTTGAAAGCTGTTGAAAGCAAGTGAAACACGTGTCGTATTGTCGTCGGTGGTGTGTCTTTCCTTGTGTAGTGGTGTTGGGAATAGTGGTGATGGGGTAGTGCACGCAATCGAGGGAAGTGCTCTTCAAGCTAGGTAAGACACATCATTTTATTTTATTGAACGGATATAGACAATGTAATTTTTAACAACTTCAATTCCATCTTAGTTTTTAAGGGTGACAACGCATCGGCATTTTCATTCTAAATTGAGGGTAATTGTAAATTTCTATGGGCCACAGCATCCACTTACCATCGGGTGGCAGTATGCTCGTTTGTTATACTTATTCTATAATGAAACTATAATTATAATCACATTGTTACAATACATTTGTAAAATATAACTCACAAAATTGAAACGTTAAATGTCGTTAAATATAATCCCGAATGGCTACAGTAAACTGTATTCCAAAAGTTTTTGTCGCAATCCCTAATTTAATTGGAAGTTGATTAACAAGGTTTCTTCAATACTTGATGGAGTGCAATTACTGACTTATCTAAATCTACGTTTTTACGACGACCGAAAGTAGTAATCAAAGGAGACTGCGAGGATTTACGTTTTAACGTCCATTTCATAAATTAGATTTGTCATTTGTAACTTTAGTATTCAGTTTACTGTCTTTGATTTATTTGAGCTACAAACGGATTTTTTTATGCAATAGTTTATAAATTTACAACCTTGTACAAACGGCGAGTGCTTGTAAAACTAATATATTTAATATATATAAAAACCTCTTAAGGGGAATATTTGTCATAGTTGCGAAGCCCGATAATCGGTTGGCGATCGCAGATATTTAGTTATTATAAGGAAAATTTTCGTCCTATATCCTGATTATGTTTCTCCCTGTCGCCTCTTACGACACCCACGTGACGATATGGGTCAGTGGATTTTTTACACCGCCCCTAAGCGGTAAGTACTATTTAACTTTTGCATGGTATTTATAATAATAGTATTTAATTCATTTTCAATTACTCATAGTCAAAAATAGTTAGTAAATACATAGATAGAATAGATAAAACTAATTTTATATTAAAATACGAGCTTAATACTTTCTAAATGGCGGGCAACGCACCTGCTATTCTCCAGGTGTTGCAGTAGTTCATGGGCGGCGGTAGTCACTTACCATCAGGTGAGCCGTTTGCTCGTTTGCCCCCCCCCCCTCCTATAAAAAATAAAAAAAGGAAATTAAATAAAGCACTTCCCGCTACAACTAACTGCAACTAAGGGAGAATTCGTAATTGTATTTGTCTTGAGTTGATTTACAGATTCGAGTACGTGTGTTATTCTGCGACACGAATGCGCGGATTGCGATGAATGTGTCCTTTGTGTCATTTGACATGTTTATATTTTCGTTTCTTAAATAATAAAATAATTATCATTCAGATCCAGATGAACTAACAACTGCCTGTGGTCATCCCGTTGAAAGGCATGGTCAAATGGGATAGATCAGTGGAGTATAATAAAGTGTAGCACACTGTAGTGTAAATTTATTATCTTTGTCATCTAGTATGTCACCAAACCTTATTCATTGTTAGTACATTTATAAGCTGTGATAGCTCAGGTTATCGCTCGCTGTAAATTTCCCAGACGCGAGCATACCGAGTTCGAAACCCTCCGGCGCCAAGGAAATTGTTAATACCAATTTTAAGTGCTGATTTATCATGTGCTCGGCGTTGGAGGAAAACATCGTGAGGAAACCTTCATGTCTGAGAAATAAGAACAAAAAATTTTGAAGACATGTGAAGTTAGCCAACACGCGTTGGAGCAGCGCGGCAGACAATTTCTTGCGCTAAAACCCTCTCAGAAATGAGGGAAGGCCTTTGCCCAGCCAGTGGGACGTGTAGAGGTTGTAATTTTAACATTTTTGGAAAGTAGCAAATTTAAAAGACAGGGGTATAACTCTTATTAATTGCATACTATAAAGCAAATAGACTTTAAAGCTTTTACTGCGACCAATTAAATTGCATAGTACATTTTTACAAATATCTTTGGTAAACTGTCTTGTGTTGCATATAAAACACTTTATATTATTGTAGCACGAATGGATCGGCTAGAAAAAATAAAAACAAAGCTCTCACAGAATACCAGCGTGGAATAGCAGAATAATGCTGCTGTGTTTCGTATGGTGAGTGTAGAGAGTCGTAGACCTTTTTTACTGGAAACGAGGCATTCCATATTAGTTCTTAGGTGTGACAACGTCTGCATTTTTATTCATATCCGAGGATAAATGTACATATCTATGGCCCAGAGCATCCACTCACCATCAGGTGGACTATGTGCTTGTTTGTCACCCTTAATATAAAAAATACATCAAACTTCCATATTTTCCTTTAAGTCTAAAGTATTTTCTCTCCACCTAGTGGAAAAAAGCTTATTTACCTATAGATCAAATATATAGGACCGCTACAGACTGACGTCTTGTTTAGAGTCCACACGCCACATTTAGTAGCAGATATTCAGGGCTATAGCCAGTGCTAATCTTTAGTTATCAATTAAAGTTATAAAATATTAAATCTGTTCAAATAAATCAACTTGTAATTAAAAACATAATTAAAAAACAATTTAATTTAATATCAATGTTTATTCGAGAGACGATGCACGGTGGAACAATATAAACGAATCTCTCGAGCGAACAATGCCCAGCCGTATAATCTTGTTTGTTTTACTCTTAATGTTATGACGGAGTTCAATTTTACCAAAACAACGTTGTTAACTTGGTTTTGAAATTCTCACTTAAATATTACATAAATTTTAAAATTGTTTTAAAATTATTTGACCCAATATAAACATAAGATATGAATCGAGTGAATGAGAATAAATAATTGAAATATAAAATATAAAAACCTTTTCAAAAATAATTTAAAATTAAAAATTTTGTACAGCCGACTTCAATATAAGTTATTTAAGAATAACTTAAAAACTATTGGTCTGACCTTGATCAAATTCATATGGGACCACACGAGAAGTACCAGCTTTCAAATAAAAAAAGAATCATCGAAATCGGTTCACCCAGAAAAAAGTTCTGAGGTAACACACATAAAAAAAAAAAACGAAAAAAAAAAAACAAAAAAAAAACATACAGTCGAATTGAGTACCGGCTCCTTTTTGGAAGTCGGCAGACAAGAAGAACTCAATTGATGACTAGTTTCAAAGAACAATGGCAGACTTTCATACATAAAATTAGTTGAGAAGGAATGGTAGCGTCTATATATCAAAAATATCTTAAAATGTTAAGCGTCAGTTCCTTAATAGCTCTGTCAAAGAATTTTATCCTGAGAGGGCGTCAAAAAAAATATTTAGATTTGAACCTTTTATGCTTATGTCTTACGTCACTTGGAAAAAGTCATGCGTCCCGTGGTTGTTTGATGTTAACTTAATACATTCTCAACATAATGTACCTACATAATTGAGAGTTTTTAAATTATTGTAAATCTATTATATATTTGCATACTATAAATTTATATTTCTGGCATGGCTCCAGGGCCTTTGTGTCATACAGTGACAATCTCAGAAGGGCTAGAACCCAGAGCTGTAAAGCCAGTAAAAAAAAACAGTGTCATTTTGTTTTAGCTAGTGTTCCCATAACATTAAATGGAATTGTTACATATTACTATGATTAAGATAATATATTATTGTAGGAAGTTCTTTGTAACAGACTTATTTTGAACTATATCACTTTTATTTTTATTATTACTTAGTATAGTTATTACTAATAATAACTTAATATAAAAATATTTTGTATTTATGTGTTGTGTTGGTGGTGTTACAAAGTGTATACGAAAATAGTATGAATATAGTAAATGGCAACACTTGAATAGAGTAAAATGATTTAAGTCATGTTTGTTTTTTTCTGTGGCTTTAATTAAAATACATTTTTATTGGAGTTTTGGCGGGAAATTGACCGGCGGCGGTTTGCTGCTCCTGTATTATTGTTTAAATAATGGTTTGAAGTGGACTTTGATATGTAAAAGTGTTGCGATTTTGTGTATTAAGTGTCTACGCATGTGAACTATTAGTGGAAACAGTGAAACAAGTGCTCTGATGGTGATGGATTCTCAAGATAAGCTGTTTGTTTGCATAGGCACCTTTAGATACCATCGCCAACTATCAGCTGTCTGCTGGATCAAGTTGCCGCCAAAATCTCCCAAGAACTGCACAATGTGACGCATCAACATATTGTGAAGCAGTATACTATGAAGGAGTGGGGAAATTACAATAAACCGAATAAAAATACTTAAGACTTGGCCTAAAGGTCTAGATACCAGGCCATAAACTCCAAAAAAAAATACATTTTTATTTGAAAAATCATAGGAAAATAATAAAACTCATTTTATATATAACTCATTTCTAGACGCAATAATTTTTGTCAACAATTTTTCTGCCATTGCCCTTTACAAATGACGTTTTTATTTATTTTTATCAATTTACCCTCCCTCTCTCTTACATTGTATATAAAAATGACCGTCTGTTAGAATATTAAATACTATAGTAACCAGGTAAACAAAATATAGATATTGAATAAAAGTATTTTTACGGATTCTATCGCTTTTAATTAAGTTATTTTATATTCCCGACGTTTCGGTTGCTTTCCAGCAACCGTGGTCACGGGGAACTGAGGTGATTGACGTCCAGATGTCAAAGTTAACCCGGAGTACCTTCAGCTTTTTAATTATTAATTTTGGTCCGATCTACGCAGAACGAACTAACTGTGTCTTGAAGTCTTGCAGTGGTATGCTTGGGTTTAGTTTTAATTTTATGAATTACAGGATCCCAAGTAGGTGATAGTACCCAGCCTCCCTCTCTATTGAAATTAGGATGTTTTTTAATTTCAATAGCCTCACGTATCATCCTTGGCAAGAATCGATGTTCTTTCGCGAGAACTTGTAGTTTATCAAATCTAATGTAATGGCGGGGGCCGTCTAGGATATGATCACAAACTGCAGACTTCCTGGAACGTTGGTGCTTCACGTCAGCTATGTGTTTTTTTACGCGGGTTTTTATTGATCGTTTTGTTTGCCCTATATATGAGAGACCACACTCACAATCAAGCTTGTATACTCCTGCATCTTGTAGAGGAATATTGCACTTGACGGATGGTAAGAACTGACTAATCTTCTTCGGCGGCTTGAAGAATGTTCTAATAGAAGCTCGCTTCAAGATGTAGCCAATCTTGTCTGTGACACCTCTGACATATGGTAGTACAGCAGGCACACGCTCGACTGTGGCCGGCTTCACTCGGTCACTGTGACGGAGGCGCGGAACCCGAAGCTTGTTGTCGTGCAGAACCTGCTTGACGTGCTGAAGCTCGGCGGCCAGGTGTTTGCTGTCACAGATCCCTCGTGCTCTCTGCAACAAAGATTTGCCCACGGTAGCTAACTGTGAAGGGTGATGGTGGGATTCACCATTTAAGTATCGGTTTGTATGGGTCTTTTTTCTATACACAACGAATAAACAACGTGCGGTCTATAACCTGTCAAAACAATCTCTGGACGACGCGACAATAAAAGTTTTGGCCAAAGGTATGAATTTCGCTATAACATCGCAAAAAATTCCGTATGAAAATATCTGTAGTATTGAGGACTGTCTGTATAAAAATAATATTGGTAATGAAGATTTAGAGGCTATACGTCAAGACATTTCGTCCTTGTTACGTCGAAGCTCAACGCCAAAATTAAATCTTCCAAAAGATGAATGGACTGCATTGAAAAACTTACGCAACGGACCAGATCTTACGATTCTCCGCGCAGATAAAGGTAATGCTACGGTTATAATGGATACGTCGGATTACAATTTTAAAATACAACAACTTTTATCGGATGAAAGTACGTATGTAAAGGTCAAAACAGACCCTACAACTAAATACGCTATGGATATATTATATATTATATGGATTATATTATATAGATATATTATATGGATGGCGCCCCCTAACAATACATCCACATGATCCCTATCGACTTAAGCGACCAAATTGGTACTGTTGTTATTTTAAAAATAGCACCAACGTATCAAAGTAGCACGTTAGTAAGACGCCAGACCAATAATTCACGTGTTATAGATCTATTGGACTAAGACATGTTGCTGAGTATGCTTGTTGTACTTAAGAGTACTACCAAACACACTCTCACTAATTCGAAAAATAGCCGATGTATCATAACGCTATGCGCTAAGATGCCGCAAAAAATTGGTAGGGGTGTGCGATGTCCACGGGTAAGTCGTATTGCTACAACAAACCACCGGCACTAAGAAGATATGCCTAGGACATATCGGTTAGCGAGTCCAAGTTTACCTCGGTCTTGAACACTGTAGCAATCTACACGCCACTATAATAATAATTTTGATGTTCCATTTCTATCAATATAATGGTTTAACATACTTTAAACCTTCCACATATTGGCATTATTGCATAGATCTTACTATCATATATCTTTTATATATTATAAAATATTAAAAATATATTGGTAAAAACAATTGGGCATACCCTAACCGCATTAAAAAAAATACGTATAACATGATTGTACGGAATTTTTAAAGTACTTTAAATACATTTCCACAGCACAATCGGCTTCAACACCCTAAAAAACCATGAAAATGACACCCAAAATGAAAAAATTAGTATCTATTGCAGACGCCATCTTGGATTTACATTTCGACAGCACTATCGGCTTCAACACCCCCGAAAACCATGAAAATGATACCCATGATGAAAAAATTGATATCTATTGCAGCCGCCATCTTAGATTTACATTTCAACAACCCTATCGGCTTCAACTCTCTCGAAAATCATGAAAATGACACCCATAATGAAAAAATTGATACCTATTGCAGCCGCCATCTTGGATTTACATTTCGACAGCACTATCGGCTTCAACACCCTCGAAAACCATGAAAATAACACCCAAGATGAAAAATTGATATCTATTGCAGCCACCATCTTGGATTTACATTTCGACAGCACTATCGGCTTCAACACCCGCGAAAACCATAAGAATGACACCCCTGATGAAAAAATTGATACCTATTGCAGTCGCCATCTTGGATTTACATTTCGACGGCACTATCGGCTTCAACACCCTCGAAAACCATGAAAATGATACCCAAGATGAAAAATTTGTATCTATTGCAGCCAACATCTTGGATTAACATTTCGACAGCACTATCGGCTTCAACACCCTCGAAAACCATGAAAATGACACCCATGATGAAAAAATTGGTAATTTGTTTAGCCACCATCCTGGATTTACATTTCGACAGCACTATCGGCTTCAACACCCTCGAAAACCATGAAAATGACACCCATGAAGAAAATATTGGTACCTACTTCAGCCGCCATCTTTGATTTACATTTTGACAGCACTATCGCCTTCAGCACCCTCGAAAACCATGAAAATGAAACCCATGATGAAAAAAATGATATCTATTGCAGCCGCCATCTTGGATTTACATTTCGACAACCCTATCGGCTTCAACTCTCTCCAAAACCATGAAAAATGACACCCATGATGAAAAAATTGATACCTATTGCAGCCGCCATCTTGGATTTACATTTCGACGGCACTATCGGCTTCAACACCCTGGAAAACCATGAAAATGACACCCAAGATGAAAAAAATGATATCTATTGCAGTCGCCATCTTGGATTTACATTTCGACGGCACTATCGGCTGCAACACCCTCGAAAACCGTGAAAATGATACCCAAGATGAACAAAATTTGTAATTTGTGCAGCCGCCATCCTGGACTTACATTTCGACAGCACAATCGGCTTCAACACCCGCGAAAACCATGAGAATGACACCCATGATGAATAAATTGATACCTATTGCAGTCGCCATCTTGGATTTACATTTCGACGGCACTATCGGCTGCAACACCCTCGAAAACCGTGAAAATGATACCCAAGATGAACAAAATTTGTATCTATTGCAGCCGCCATCTTGGATTAACATTTCGACAGCACAATCGGCTTTAACATCCTCGAAAACTATCAAAATGACACCCGTGATGAAAAAATTTATACCTAATTCAGCCGTCATCTTGGATTTACATTTCGACAGCACTATCTGCTTCAACACCCTCAAAACCCATGAAAATGATACCCATGAGGAAATAATTGATACCCATTGCAGCCGCGACCTTGGATTTACATTTCGACAACCCTATCGGCTTCAACTCTTTCGAAAACCATGAAAATGACACCCATGATGAAAAAATTGATACCTATTGCAGCCGCACTCTTGGATTTACATTTCGACAGCACTATCGGCTTCAACACACTCGAAAACCATGAAAATAACACCCAAGATGAAAAATTGATATCTATTGCAGCCACCATCTTGGATTTACATTTCGACAGCACTATCGGCTTCAACACCCGCGAAAACCATAAGAATGACACCCCTGATGAAAAAATTGATACCTATTGCAGTCGCCATCTTGGATTTACATTTCGACGGCACTATCGGCTTCAACACCCTCGAAAACCATGAAAATGATACCCAAGATTAAAAATTTGTATCTATTGCAGCCAACATCTTGGATTAACATTTCGACAGCACTATCGGCTTCAACACCCTCGAAAACCATGAAAATGACACCCATGATGAAAAAATTGGTAATTTGTTTAGCCACCATCCTGGATTTACATTTCGACAGCACTATCGGCTTCAACACCCTCGAAACCCATGAAAATGACACCCATGAGGAAATAATTGATACCCATTGCAGCCGCGACCTTGGATTTACATTTCGACAACCCTACCGGCTCAACTCTTTCGAAAACCATGAAAATGACACCCATGATGAAAAAATTGATACCTATTGCATCCGCCATCTTGGATTTACATTTCGACAGCACTATCGGCTTCAACAACCTCGAAAACGATGAAAATGACACCCAAAATGAAAAAAAATGATATCTATTGCAGCCGCCATCTTGGATTTACATTTCGACAACCCTATCGGCTTTAACTCTCTCCAAAACCATGAAAAATGACACCCATGATGAAAAAATTGATACCTATTGCAGCCGCCATCTTGGATTTACATTTCGACGGCACTATCGGCTGCAACACCCTGGAAAACCATGAAAATGATACCGAAGATGAAAAAATTTGTGTCTATTGCAGCCGCCATCTTGGATTTACATTTCGACAGCACTATCGGCTTCAACACCCTCGAAAGCCATGAAAATGACACCCATGATGAAAAAAATTGGTAATTTGAGCAGCCGCCATCCTGGATTTACATTTCGATAGCACTATCGGCTTCAACACCCGCGAAAGCCATGAGAATGACACCCATGATGAAAAAATTGATACCTATTGCAGTCGCCATCTTGGATTTACATTTCGACGGCACTATCGGCTGCAACACCCTCGAAAACCGTGAAAATGATACCCAAGATGAACAAAATTTGTATCTATTGCAGCCGCCATCTTGGATTAACATTTCGACAGCACAATCGGCTTTAACATCCTCGAAAACTATGAAAATGACACCCGTGATGAAAAAATTTATACGTAATTCAGCCGTCATCTTGGATTTACATTTCGACAGCACTATCTGCTTCAACACCCTCAAAACCCATGAAAATGACACCCATGAGGAAATAATTGATACCAATTGCAGCCGCGACCTTGGATTTACATTTCGACAACCCTATCGGCTTCAACTCTCTCGAAAACCATGAAAATGACACCCATGAGGAAATAATTGATACCCATTGCAGCCGCGACCTTGGATTTACATTTCGACAACCCTATCGGCTTCAACTCTTTCGAAAACCATGAAAATGACACCCATGATGAAAAAATTGATACCTATTGCATCCGCCATCTTGGATTTACATTTCGACAGCACTATCGGCTTCAACAACCTCGAAAACGATGAAAATGACACCCAAGATGAAAAAAATGATATCTATTGCAGCCGCCATCTTGGATTTACATTTCGACAACCCTATCGGCTTCAACTCTCTCCAAAACCATGAAAAATGACACCCATGATGAAAAAATTGATACCTATTGCAGCCGCCATCTTGGATTTACATTTCGACGGCACTATCGGCTTCAACACCCTGGAAAACCATGAAAATGATACCCAAGATGAAAAAATTTGTGTCTATTGCAGCCGCCATCTTGGATTTACATTTCGACAGCACTATCGGCTTTAACATCCTCGTAAACTATGAAAATGACACCCGTGATGAAAAAATTTATACCTAATTCAGCCGTCATCTTGGATTTAGATTTCGACAGCACTATCTGCTTCAACACCCTCAAAACCCATGAAAACGACACCCATGAGGAAATAATTGATACCCATTGCAGCCGCGACCTTGGATTTACATTTCGACAACCCTATCGGCTGCAACACCCTCGAAAATCGTGAAAATGATACCCAAGATGAACAAAATTTGTATCTATTGCAGCCGCCATCTTGGATTAACATTTCGACAGCACAATCGGCTTTAACATCCTCGAAAACTATGAAAATGACACCTGTGATGAAAAAATTTATACGTAATTCAGCCGTCATCTTGGATTTACATTTCGACAGCACTATCTCCTTCAACACCCTCAAAACCCATGAAAATGACACCCATGAGGAAATAATTGATACCCATTGCAGCCGCGACCTTGGATTTACATTTCGACAACCCTATCGGCTTCAACTCTTTCGAAAACCATGAAAATGACACCCATGATGAAAAAATTGATACCTATTGCATCCGCCATCTTGGATTTACATTTCGACAGCACTATCGGCTTCAACAACCTCGAAAACGATGAAAATGACACCCAAAATGAAAAAAATGATATCTATTGCAGCCGCCATCTTGGATTACATTTCGACAACCCTATCGGCTTCAACTCTCTCCAAAACCATGAAAAATGACACCCATGATGAAAAAATTGATACCTATTGCAGCCGCCATCTTGGATTTACATTTCGACGGCACTATCGGCTTCAACACCCTGGAAAACCATGAAAATTATACCCAAGATGAAAAAATTTGTGTCTATTGCAGCCGCCATCTTGGATTTACATTTCGACAGCACTATCGGCTTCAACACCCTCGAAAGCCATGAAAATGACACCCATGATGAAAAAAATTGGTAATTTGTGCAGCCGCCATCCTGGATTTACATTTCGATAGCACTATCGGCTTCAACACCCGCGAAAACCATGAGAATGACACCCATGATGAAAAAATTGATACCTATTACAGTCGCCATCTTGGATTTACATTTCGACGGCACTATCGGCTGCAACACCCTCGAAAACCGTGAAAATGACACCCAAGATGAAAAAAATGATATCTATTGCAGCCGCCATCTTGGATTTACATTTCGACAACCCTATCGGCTTCAACTCTCTCCAAAACCATGAAAATGACACCCATGATGAAAAAATTGATACCTATTGCAGCCGCCATCTTGGATTTACATTTCGACGGCACTATCGGCTTCAACACCCTGGAAAACCATGAAAATGATACCCAAGATAAAAAAATTTGTGTCTATTGCAGCCGCCATCTTGGATTTACATTTCGACAGCACTATCGGCTTCAGCACCCTCGAAAGCCATGAAAATGACACCCATGATGAAAAAAATTGGTAATTTGTGCAGCCGCCATCCTGGATTTACATTTCGATAGCACTATCGGCTTCAACACCCGCGAAAACCATGAGAATGACACCCATGATGAAAAAATTTATACCTATTGCAGTCGCCATCTTGGATTTACATTTCGACGGCACTATCGGCTGCAACACCCTCGAAAACCGTGAAAATGATACCCAAGATGAACAAAATTTGTATCTATTGCAGCCGCCATCTTGGATTAACATTTCGACAGCACAATCGGCTTTAACACCCTCGAAAACTATGAAAATGACACCCGTGATGAAAAAATTTATACCTAATTCAGCCGTCATCTTGGATTTACATTTCGACAGCACTATCTGCTTCAACACCCTCAAAACCCATGAAAATGACACCCATGATGAAAAAATTTATACCTATTGCAGCCGCCACCTTGGATTTACATTTCGACAACCGGTTTCAACACCCCCGAAAACCATGAAAATGTCAGAAGGGTGAGAGTGACGTAAAATTGGGACTAGCAATAGATGAAATATTTGTAGGGAGTCAAGAAAGTGCGCGCGGGAAAAGAACCACGTGCAAGTACCTCGCGCATCTCCCGAGATTTGGCCCGTATGACCTGGGGGTCGGTGAGGCCATGTGAGGTGGAGGGTTGATCCGTAATAGGTAGACTGTTAAAATTTTTACATAATGCGTATTTCTGTTGCCGCTGTAACAGCAAATAATAAAAATAAATTAGAAATTAAAGGAACTAACTATTAGAAACGTGTTTCATGATAGTACGGAACTCTTCATGTTTTTTCTTTATATGAGAGGGAGCAAACGAGCATACGGCTCACCTGATGGTAAGTGACTACCGCCGCCCATGAACAACTGCAACACCAGGAGAGCTGCAGGTGCGTTGCTGGTCTATTAGAAAGTAGTTAGCTCTTTTCTTGAAGGTCCCTAAGTCGTAAGTCCGGAAAAATTGCCAATGGTAAATGTTCCACAAAGAGGTTGTGCGAGAAAAATATATCCCAGTAAAACGCGCAGTGGTGGACCGCTAAGTATCCAGGTGGTGTGGTTGGTAACGTAAGTTTTGTCGCGATGTGCGAGAAGGGCAAATTAGCTTGGCGTGCTCAGCATATCATTAAACTAGGTAAGAGACATCATTTAATTTTATTGAGCGGATGTTTGGAAGTAATTTTTAACATAATATAATATATTTCCGCAAAGTAACGCCTGGGTCTATTAATTTTAAGATGGAATGCTTCGTTTCTGGTTCGCAGGTCGTAAGCTATTCCACAGAGAGGTCGTACGCGGAAGAAAACTCCTAGTGAATCGCACAGTGGTGGACCGTGAAGCATCCAGATGGTGTGGATGGTAACGAGAATTTTGCTGCGATGTGCGTTGGTGAAATTTGGCGACTGGGATTAATCCGAACAATACATCAGAGCACTCCTCGTAGTAGATGCGAAAGAAAAATCAAAGGAATGCAACATCTTTTCGCAGCGCCAGTGAATTGAGCCTATTGGAAAGGACTCAGTCGTTGACGATTCGAGCCACTCTTCTTCACTGGATGCGGTCAAGTGGAATGAGCTGGCACGGTGAAGCCCCTGTTCAGAGATGGGAACAGTATTCCATGTGAGGCCGAACATGCGCCTTGTAAAGTCGCTGGGTTTTTAGAGGCCAATTTGGTCTTCTCTTCCAAGTGACCACGAAACTGCACGTCACTCGATATGTTGACGCCGAAGATTCCGTTATTGGCAGAGGCAACAAGGGGAACGGAATCACTAAAGAACTATTGATTCTTTGAAATCGAGTAACTGATAGAATTTATCCACAATTCCTTACCCTCAGACTATTCCAGAAATAAGAAGAGGCTTGTGCTCAGCTCTGAGACGTTTTTAGGCTGTATTAAAAAAAATTAAGTTTATTGTTCACTTTTATAAGGCGAGATGGCATACGCAAGCTATGATACCTTTGGCATTTTTATAAAACTGAAGTGAAAAACGAACTTGCAGCCCTTATTTGAAGATGCCTGCAGCCAACTTCAAATAAGTAATGCTACAGATGTGTCGTCGCATGTCACTGCGATGTCTCACAGCCTGCAATTATGTATACTGATTCTATATTTTTTTTATAGGATCGGGTGACAAACGAGCACACAGTCCACCTGATGGTAAGTGGTTACTATGACCCATAGACATCTACATCTATCCTCAATAAAGACTCAAGATGCAGATGCGTTGTCACCCGTGAGGACTAAGATGGAATGCCTCTTTGCCAGTAAAAAGGGTCTCCGGTTCTCTACACTCACCATACGAAACACAGCAGCGTTAAGCTGCTATTTTACGCTGGTTTTCTGTGAGAGCGTGGTCCTTCCCCGTACGAGCCGACCCATTCGTGTAACAACCATAATATAGCTGCAACATGGCTCTACCACGTAGAAAATATATGGCGGCTGAAGTAGGTAAGTGGATGGTACCTATCGAGATGTACTTCTGGGCCAAGAAAAAAATCCTACTATTACCTATAGATTTCTGTTGTAAGACCTGCGGAAAAAAATGGAGTGATGTTTTTTTTTTTACACCGCCATCAAATAAAGATCTAAATGTAAATACAATCAAAAATATCAACCGCAAAATTAATGTAATGCATGTTCCACGCAAGTCGCATCTGTTACGAACGATAAGTTATGTATATGAGGCTTTAGTTTCGGGCGAGTGTGAATTAATTTATCTTTGTTATTGCCTCCCGGCTCCTACAAACAACAAACAAGCGTGTACCACCGAAACTGATATAATGCAAAAATTACATACATACAGAATTTTACACATTGATTACACATGTTGTTGTAGGGTGCTTTGTGGCATTCCTTGCAAGAGGCCTTTATCCAGCAGTGGACTTGTGAAAGGATTTAATGGTGACGATACTGATGACTTTTTTTTAATAATTCTTTCATATATGATTATTAAGTATCTTTCATGACAAACGCCAAAAAATGTAGAAAACCAATGACTATATTATGTAAAGATTCACCTTCATAATGCAGTGATCACTAAAATTTGTTTTTATCAATCGTTATCATATACAATACAATTCACGTAGGTACTTTATATTTTACATTACTTCTACATTGTATTTTAACTAATCTGTGCGACGTAGATGCAAGTCGGCTTACATTAAAACGGTGGAATTGTCCTCACGGGATTCTTCGAGTCAGAGAGCCCGATTTGGTTCAATGGAGAGGAAGCGTTCTAACCGGCAGGACTGTTAGAACTAATGACCGTTTTCTACGACTCTCCGTGTTCTTTGATTTGTAACATTTATTGAAAGTATTACCTTGCTTGCTTTATTCTGCAAAATTATAATTGTAAATATTTTCTTATTTGAAACTTCTTTTTTACGCTGTAGAGCCATGCTGCAACTACATTATATTAGCTAGAATTAATTGATCGAAAAAGAAGCATTCCATTTTAGCCCTCAGGTGTGATAACGCATTTGCATTTTGATTCTGAACCGAGATTAGGTGTAGATGTCTATGAGGCAAAACATCCAATTACTTTCAAATGGACTGTGTGCTTGTTTGTTACTCTTTTTACGAACTGTTACTATTACGAATTCATAATGACTCGTCGTGCACATTGCACGCGATGCTAATAAACTGTTTATGTACAAACCTTCAAAGATGAACGTTGGGTTACGTGTGAAGATCCACATTATATTTCCGTAATTAATAAAAAAATAATAAATTATTTATGAGTTTCTTTATGAATATTGTTTTTATAACTTTAAATACATCTTAATTAAGACGTAATTCTTTTATTCTATAAACAAATGGCACTTGAAATATATATGTATCCACTACATTTCTATTTGTGTACTGCAAAATATACTTTATCGAATGATATTTTAGGTGTATTATAGATCTTATTTTATATAATGTTTAATATGCAAAAACTTTTGTTGTGTGTTAAGTTATAAATAAAATTTACTAATAACCAGAAAGGCGGATGGTATCGCGAGTTTTGTCGCGATTTGCGATGGTGAAATTGAGCGGCTGGAATTAGTCCGAACAACTCCTCAGAGCACTCCCCGTGATAAATGCGATAAAATACAGATGCAACATCTCTAAGCAGTGCCGTGGAACAAGCTGACACTGGGGAGCCTTTGCCTAGAGATATGAACAGTATTCCATGTGAGGCCGAACCTTCGCCTTGTAAAGTGTGCCCGCATGAAGTACTGTCCCGCTCTGCTGAGCACGCCAAGTTTTTTATAGGCCAATTTGGCCTTCTCTTCCAAGAGACCACGAAAATGCACGTCACTCGATATGTCGACACCAAAGATACCGATACTGGCTGAAGCAACAAGGGGAGTGCCTTGAAAGTGAGGACATACGACAAAGGGGTTCTATTTAGCGGTAAACGCGCAAACTTGTGTCTTCTGGGGAGTGAACTGCGCTAGATTTAATCGCCCTCAGTCTGAGACTTTGTTCAACAAAGTCTCGATTTCAGACACAAGTTTGTTCCGGTACTCGGCGATGTCTTCCTAACAATAACTAAATAAAAAAAAACTGCAGGTGACATCCTGCCTGCCAAGCGTACTATGTATGAGGGTGACCTTGGACTTGGCCTTTGGCAGTGGACTTTTAATAAGCTATATCAATGACGGTAACGTAAGGGTTCAGAGGATATCTTGGATTACTTGGATCACCTAGGACATCGATGGCCGGGAGCAGTAAAATTCAAGGAGAATCTCCTATATCCTTATCAGATAGTTAGTACCTAGCAAAGACCTTTGATCCGGTTTGGAACAAAGCGCACCTTCAAAAGTTTCCCTGCTAGGCTTTCCGAGAAATTATTAAATTGGGTCATTGATTCTCGCAGAAAACTGCGTTAAGATTGTTGCCGACGGTTATAGCTCAAACTTCAATTCGGTGAATGGTGGTTTTCCACAAGACCACGCGCTGTCGCCTACTCTGGTCCTTTTGCATATTAATGATATTTTGTATAATTTTTTACATAAAACCTCATTGTTATGAAGGCGACTGCACTGGCGATACTTTACTTCGGCCCTGCTAATATTTCTCGGGAACACTTCGTCAAGTGACGTAAAACACTTGCTTCTGAAGTCGAGTCTTTGATAAACAACTGTTTTTCCGAGTGCATATAACCTAAATCTCTTTAATGTGCGTGCTAACAGGCATTTCTTGGACAAAATCGCTGCATCGCAAACCTCATCTTTGTCCTCGGGCCAGATGGAGGTCAAGCGTGAGCCTAGTTTAATAATAAAAAAACAAAGTCTCAGTTTACTGGTCATTAATTCTTGATTTGTTTAACCCGCAGAAGATACAGGTTTGCGTGTGTACCGCTAAAAAGAACCTTTGTCGCATCTCCTCAAATTCCGGGCTTTTTTCTACATCAGCCAGCATTGGTGTTCTCGGCGTCGATATATTGAGTGAAGTTTAGTTTGCAAGGGAAGGCTGAATTGCCCTTTAAAAAGCTTGGGGGGGGGGGGGGGGGGTACAGTATTGGACAGTATTTCATGTTGCATCACCACATGCAACTTTACTGTTCTCATCTCTGGTCTAAAGTCCAAGCTCTTTCCACTTGACTGCATCCAGCGAAAAGCGATCGTAATCGTCAACAACTGAGTTCTTTCTGATCGGCTTGACTCACTTAAAAATCGTTCTCAGTTAAATACTAGACTACTAGATTGAAGTGCCTCTTAATCAGTGTCCGATTTTAAAACAAAATAAATTTTTAAAATAAGTTCTAAACAATTTCTTCATTAAACAAACGACGTCCTATTACGTCGGCGTATAGTGAAACGCCAAATGCAAATTGTAAAATTAGTCGTATCTTGTCATCCAGCCTCACCTGGACATATTAACGCTGATATTACTTTCATGGTTTGGAGAATTTTAATAGAAGTCATAGATATAAATTAAAAGCCAAATTATAAAATGCCCAGGCAAATCACTATCTGTCCATTTATACAACTGGACAACAATATATATAATTAATTAAGATGAATAAAGATAATAATTTGCATTTGTTTTATGAACGTACGACACTGTTTGTTAACATGCGAGTATAAGAATTTGCCTGTGACATATGTACTTACCCCTCCGTGAATAAATATGAATAAACTTTTATAAAATAAATCTAAAATTTAAAATATTTAAATCGCTGAATCGCAATACTTGCCTGAGAGTATATAAGTACTTACAATAAAATGTAAATAGCTGAGAGACGCGAAGTACGCACAGCTGGCTTTGTTCGTTTGCGCTCGAGATAATCTCAAGAGATTGCGTTGTTGTCTTGACGCCAACGTACCGTATGGAACATGTAATGCTACAAAAAGTATGCTTTAAATTTTCTTACATATCAAAATGCTTCACATCTGGATGTTTAAAACGGTAGGTGGGAATTCATGACTTTTGGAAAGTAATACTTGTAAAGTGTGTATGTTGTACGACAGGCCGAGCTAAAAGATTTTGCAATATTTTTTGTATGTTCTGTATGTGACACTGACCAGTTATAAATTATTTTCAAAATGCCATTACTAACAAGTAAAAGTACTTACTTACTTACTTATCTTCACGCACAATCCCTGACGGGGTAGCCAGAGAGAACAGATCGCCAAGTGTCAGTAAAAGTACGCATGTTCTAAATTCAAATTTCTCTTAACATTTTTTTACAAGCTAAATTGCGGGTAGAATAGAATAGAATAGAATAGAATGATTTTTATTCAATATGGATTATTACATAATACTTATTGAAAGTCATTATTTTATTTACCACTGGTTCGGAAAATACCTCTGTCCTGGGAAGAACCAGCAAGAAACCCAGCGGGACTTTTATTTTAAACAAATTGTCAAAAATTTTTCACTGTCAAAAGCTACGTATATTTATATTATTTTATTTTGTTATTTGGAGGCCAATTCTGGCTTACAAATTTCAACAAAAAGATCAGAAAATATATAAGAGAGTTGTTATAATAATAATTTTTTGATTTCAGACATAATACTAATTAATAAAGAAAAATATTTCTGCTGCGCCGTTGACAACTGTCAAAGCGTAACAACTATACATACAATGTTTATCAATATGGAATAAATCCAGGGAAGTAATGTAATAATATTTCATTTATAGAGTAAAGTGCTTTTATTTAGGCCGTAAATGATTGTTCCAGGGAAAGATGCGGGGTACAGCACATTTCAAGTTAATATGAATATGTAATATAAAGACTTTTGAGTGTTGTAGAGATCTGTTTAGATTTTTTAATGAATATCTCTGCTCCTCTACATTCACAGCCGGATTTCCTACAGTGTCAAAATTGTGCTGACGGTAGGCTGTTTAAAGGTAAAAGGGGATTAAATATACATATTAAACGATGCCATAGTAAAAGTATTTCGGCTTCACAGCCTGCCGTAGAAATTCATAACTTTATTAGCAATTCCTCTAATGACACAAATGTTTCCCTTTTTTCGGAGCAAATTTACAATTATTATCGTAATGTACCAGTGGTTAAAAGAATTCCTAGAGGTGCGAGGATGCAGCTTGCTAAAGCATTGTCATGCACCATTCAAAATTGTTTCGCTAATAGTGAAAATAGTTGGCAAAAATTATTTACTTTCGCGTATTCTCATTTTCATTTTGATAAAACAATAAATAAATCAATTACGTCTCAACTAAAAGAGACATCTTTTCAAAATTTAGATTACTCAATTAATACTCATTTATCTCGACCACGTCCTAAATTTGATTTAAAAAAAGTAGTTGAGTCGAAAGTAATGGATGGCGACTTAAAAAATGCATCCCGTATTTTATTCTCAGACGACATCCTGGCTCCTCGTAATGTCGAAACTCTTGAAAGCCTTCGTCAAAAGCATCCTTCGGTCAAACCGTCTCAGGGTTTACCGCTGCCTCCCAAGACATCTATGCAACCTTTACAAATTTCGGAAAAAGACACTTTAGAAGCAATTATGTCATTTTCGAATGGCTCTGCTGGCGGCATTGACGGAATTACGCCTCAACATCTTAAAGATCTTGTAAGCGCTTCTGCCGGTGACGCCGGCGGAGTACTTCTTAAAGACATTACAAAATTATGTAACTTTATGCTTTCTGGTAATGTTAATCCAAATTTCATTCCATTCTTATATGGGGCAAGATTATGTGCCTTCAAAAAAAAGGATAACGGTATCCGTCCTATTGCCGTTGGTTCCACATTTCGACGCTTAACTTCAAAATTAGCTTGCAGGTACATAATCTCTAACCTTAAGACCAAATTTCAGCCTACTCAACTAGGCTTTGGCACTAGAGGTGGCTGTGAGGCGGCGGTACATTCAGTGCGTACATTTTTAACAAACTCTGATGCAGATGTTCTTGTGAAGGTTGACCTAAGGAATGCTTTTAACTCTATCGATAGGGTAACCTTGCTGAAAGAAGTGGCTAACAATACCCCCGAAATTTATCATTACGTTTGGCAATGTTATAGTCAAAATACTAACTTGTTTTACGAAAACCATGTTATCGATTCTGCTGTTGGTGTTCAGCAGGGTGACCCTCTGGGTCCAGCACTTTTCAGTTTGGGAATTCAACCCATTATTTCAAATTTGAAATCCAAGCTGAATGTCTGGTACCTAGACGACGGTACACTGGGAGGTAGAGCAGATGACGTCCTCAGCGATCTTACTCATATTTTTCGAAATTTTAAAAATATTGGCCTTGAACCAAATAGCAATAAATGTGAAATATTTTTTTCCAATAATTTATCTACTTCTCATAGAGACACTTTAATTCAAAATTTTAATCATATTTGTCCAGGAATAAAAACTGTCAATACGGAATCACTTTACCTGCTAGGTGCCCCGTTGTTTTTCGATAGTATTAAACCTGTTTTAAAAACAAAATTTGATCAGTTTTTAAACCACGTTGATAAATTGTATAAATTAAACCCCCACATAGCTCTTACTATTTTAAAATATTGTCTTCTTGTACCTAGATTTACATACTTACTCCGCTCGAGTCCAGTCTGGAAATGTTCGGATATTTTACAAGATATTGATAATAATCTTAAAATTGCTATAGAAAAAATTCTAAATTTAACTTTAAATACAACAGCCTGGACTCAAGCTACTTTACCTATAAAATTTGGTGGCATTGGTGTGAGAAATCTTTCTAGCGTTGCATTGCCTGCTTTCCTTGCTTCCGTGCATAGTGTCAGTGACTTATGTAACATAATTTTAAATAATAAAGTAGACCTATGCTTTGCTACGGAGGCAGGGCAGACATGGCAAACGCTCTGTCCTGGTGAAAATATTCCACTGGAAGTTAACCAATAAAAACAGTGGGATATTCCGTTGGTACAGGGCGTGCAGAAGGATTTGTTTCATAATTTCCATAGTGACCAAGATAAGGCACGCCTTCTAGCTGTTTCGACTAAGGAATCTAGTCACTGGTTACACGCTTTACCATCAAGTAATCTCGGCACATTACTTGATAGGGAAAGCTTGCGTATTGCCGTAGGAATCCGACTAGGAGCAGCGATTTGTCAACCCCATCAATGCCCCTGTGGTAACAGCGTCGACAAGTTTGGGCTCCACGGATTTTCATGTAAGAAAAGCGCTGGTAGGTTTTCACGACACAGTTCATTGAACGATGTCATCCGAAGGGCTCTTGCCTCTATAAATGTTCCCTCGGTTTTAGAGCCTAGTGGAATATTTAGAGACGATGGCAGGAGACCCGACGGTATGACATTGGTCCCTTGGGAGAGAGGTAAAGCCCTAGTGTGGGACGCTACTTGCGTAGACACTCTGGCGGCCTCTCATCTCAGGGGTACCTCGTTTAGAGCTGGGGCGGCATCAGAGGCAGCTGAACTGAGTAAGTGGCGCAAATATGAGTCTCTGAGAGATGACTACATATTTGTGCCATTTGCTGTAGAGACTATCGGTCCGTGGGGTCCACGTGCGGTGGAGTTCCTAAAGGAACTCCATCCGCGGCTGGTCGTTGCTGCTGGTGATAAGAGGGCTGGTTCATTCCTCGCTCAAAGGCTAAGTATAGCCATTCAGCGGGGAAACGCAGCCAGCGTTCTTGGCACGATACCGCGGGGAGTAGGACTATATGATAATTAAGTTTCTAGTTTTAGTTTTTCTTTTTTATTATCGTAGTTTTTAATATTGTAGATAAAATTAAGTATTATGTAAAATTGTAAATAAAGTATATTTAAATCCGGTAATATAAAATAAACAATTTTAAACATAATTTCACTTAACAATAATTTTGTTTATACAATTTTAAATGAATTTTCATAGAACCAGCATGGTGGCGATCACCTTATTCCCAGGGGTTATTTTCATTCATGTATTCCTTGATATTATAATAACCCTTTTTGTACAGTTTTTCTTTAATAAAACTTTTAAACTTGTTTATTGACAAACTTTGAACATGTTCTGGGATTCTGTTGTAAAAGCGTATACATTGCCCCATAAATGAATTACTAATTCTGTGGAGTCTTGTAAGTGGCATTACAAGCTTATGTTTGTTCCTAGTGTTTAAGGTATGAACATCCTTATTCTTATTAAAGCTATTTATGTTTTTATGTACATACATTACATTTTCATAAATATATTGCGATGCCAAAGTTAATAACTACAGACGCAATTCCTTCTTTATAAGAGCATCTAATTCATTTAACAGACTATCTAAAGACTATGATAAGGTGGACCTTTTCTGTACCAATAGTTCTGCCATTTGTAAATTAATCACCTCCAATTTTAGCAACAGTCAACAATTTAATAACAATCAATAATTTTATAACATTAGTTTGAACCGGCAGTAAAGTGAATTTGTTATTTATGTATGACTATTGTTTATCTATATGTGAAAACTTTTTATTGGCTTAGATTGTAATTTACATGTATGTTATATTTTGTTAAGATTAAGCTGTTAGTTTTCCAGTAAATAAATAAATAAATAAATAAATAAATAAATAAATAAATATGTTTATTTCTTTAAATTTTTCTCTAAGGGACTCTTTACAATTTAGATTATAAATCGCCCGTACGGCTCTCTTTTGCAAAACAAATATAACTTCAATATCAGTCGCATTACCCCATAGCAAAATTCCATAAGACATTACGCTATGAAAGTAACTAAAATACACTAACCTAGCTGTCTCAACATCTGTGAGACTTCTAATCTTTCTTACAGCATATGCTGCAGAACTAAGTCTGCTTGCTAATTTAGATATATGGGGGCCCCATTGAAGTTTCGCGTCAATAGTAATACCGAGAAAAACAGTGGTATCCACAAGACTCAACTCCTCCCCATTTAAGAGCACATTGGTATGTAGCTATGCAGTGAGAGCACTTTGTTCCGTTATGGAGTGCCAGTATACTGCCACAGTACCCTAGATGACGTCATAAATCGCCGCCATTGTAGTGAGGTGCCTAGAGATTTAACAGCTACCACGAATTATTATTATTATTACTAATTAATATTGTTATTCAAGTTAACTCGGATATTAAGCTTTAAAATCAACAACATTCAAATAATATTTTTTCATGTTGAACAGAAAACTTGTACAGGAAAAATATTTTCATTTGAAAACAGTGTTGAAAATGGGAATGACGTTCCGTTTTGAACAGTAACCAGTATAAAAGACTAAAAAGTAACGGCTTCACGGTATACTGAATTAAAGTGGTGACAGCGTATATCGGAACATAGCCGTAATATTATTGCGTTTCATTGAAAAAATGGATCTACGTGGGTGAGAAACATTTTCACGCGATGATTTTATTACTATTTTAAATTTCCAGACGACTCGTTCGATAGTTTTCAAATGGCAATTATGTCCTATGGCCAAGGCAACCGCTGCTACAATTTTCTTTAGCACGGTCGACTGACTTTCAAAGATGACGTAACGAGTGGTCGCAGGAAACGAACTTCAATTTATCAATACCTTCGTTTGTCTCTTCAATTTTATAAAAAGATGGTCAGTTATTGGTTCATGAAAACAGAAATATTACGTCTCCACCAGCAGAGTTAGAGAGATTATATACGAATCATTAGTCATTGCACAAATGACAAAAACAATTGATCTTTATGTTGTAGTACTGATAATTTGAGGATTTTTGGTATACCGGGGAATATATATATATATATATATATATATATATATATATATATATATATATATATATATATATATATATATATATATGGCAACTAGCAACGTACAACGCACGCACCCTGAGGACTGACGAGAAGATCGTGGAGCTGGAAGAAGAGATAGACAAGTTGCGCTGGCATATTATAGGATTATCCGAAGTCCGAAGAGAGGGGGAGGACACGGTAATCCTCGAATCCGGCAACTTGCTCTATAACCGGGAGGGCGACCATCTGTCCCAAGGAGGTGTCGGATTTATCGTCCACAAGTCTCTCGTTAACAACGTTGTAAAGATCGGGAGTGTGTCGACGAGGGTTGCGTACCTTATACTCAGAATCACCAAACGGTATTCGCTGAAGGTCATACGGGTTTACGCACCAACCTCGGCACACCCCGATGAGGAGGTGGAGGAAATGTATGAGGATATCTCTAGAGCCATGCATTCCTCCAAAACCCAATATACGGTGTTAATGGGAGACTTCAATGCAAAACTAGGCACAAAAGAGAACGGCGAGCTGAAAGTAGGGAAATTTGGAATAGGGCAACGGAACCCAAGGGGCCAGCAGCTGGCCGATTTCATTGAGAAAGAGGGACTCTTTATGATGATCTCTTTCTTCCAGAAGCGGCCCCACAGGAAGTCGACCTGGTCGAGCCCCGACGGTTCAACAAAAAATGAGATTGACTTCATTATGACAACCAGACGACAACTGTTCAGTGATGTCTCCGTGATCGCGAGGGTGAAAACTGGTAGCGATCACCGAATGGTTAGAGGCACACTGAACCTAAACGTTAAGTTGGAGAGGTCTCGTCTAATGAAGTCAACGCTCCGTCCCCCTCGTGCTCTGTTCCAAAGTCCCGAAACCTTTCAGCTCGAGTTACAAAACCGTTTTCAGTGCCTGGAAGACTGCAATGAAGTGGACGATTTGAATGACAAGCTCGTGGAAACTGTCCATGCGGTCGGAGCTAAGTTCTGCAAGACCCGACGCAGAAGAACACAAAAACTCTCCGATCACACTCTTAATCTCATGGCTGTTAGACGGGAGATGAAGCTACATTCTTCAACAGACTTGACAGCATACAGGCATCTGAACAGACAGATCTCCAAATGCATGCGGCGGGACTTACGCAACTTCAATACAGCTCGTATTGAAGAAGCGATCGAGCGGAATCAAGGCTCCAAAGTCTTTGCCAGAGATCTGTCTGCCAGAAAGAGCCAACTGTCAAAGCTGAAGACAGAATGTGGCAGCATCGTTTCTGGGACACCTGAGATTTTGAGTGACATTGAGAGGTTCTATGGGCAGCTGTACACATCATCGTTGGAGCCACACGCAAGTGTGAGTAACGATCCAAGAGCGAGTCTCATCCGACACTATTCCGAAGATATCCCGGACGTCAGTCTGAGCGAGATTAGAATGGCTCTCCAGCACCTTAAAAATGGTAAGGCCCCAGGCGAGGATGGAATTACAGCGGAGCTTCTGAAAGCGGGTGGAAGACCGGTAATTGAAGTCCTTCAGAAGCTCTTTAATTCCGTTCTCCATGGTGGCATTACACCGGAGGCGTGGAGCAGAAGTGCGGTGGTCTTGTTCTTCAAGAAAGGTGACAACGCTCTCTTGAAGAACTACAGACCGATTTCCCTTCTGAGCCGCGTCTACGTGCTGTTTTCGAGAGTCATTACGAATCGTCTCGCGCGCAGACTTGACGACTTCCAGCCTCCCGAACAAGCCGGTTTCCGAAAGGGCTTTAGCACCATAGACCAAAAACATACCCTTCGGCAAATTGTACAGAAGTCCGAAGAGTACAATTTGCCACTATGTCTGGCGTATGTGGACTATGAGAAAGCCTTTGATTCCGTCGAAATTTGGGCGGTGCTGCAGTCCCTTCAGCGGTGCCAAGTTGACTGTCGGTATATCGAAGTGTTGAAGTGCTTGTACAGTAGGGCTACGATGGCTATCCGAGTAGAGAACCAGAGTACGAAACCTATCCAATTGCAGAGAGGTGTAAGACAGGGTGACGTCATATCCCCGAAACTCTTCACCGCTGCATTGGAAGACGTTTTCAAGCTTCTGGACTGGAAAGGATACGGTATCAACATCAATGGCGAGTACATCACTCACCTTCGATTTGCCGACGATATAGTCCTTATGGCAGAATCGCTGGAGGACCTAAGCACTATGCTCAATGACCTCAATAGTGTTTCCCAACGGATAGGTCTTAAGATGAACATGGACAAAACAAAGATCATGTTTAATGTCCATGTCACACCTATGCCTGTAGTTGTTGGGAGCACTAAGCTCGAAGTTGTTGACGAGTATGTTTACCTGGGACCAATAGTCCGACTAGGTAAGTCCAACTTCGACCGAGAGGTCAATCGACGGATTCAACTCGGCTGGGCAGCGTTCGGGAAGCTACGACACATCTTCTCGTCAGACATACCTCAAAACCTTAAAACGAAATTGTACAACCAGTGCGTGTTGCCAGTGATGACTTACGGAACTGAGACGTGGTCCTTCACTGCTGGCCGTATGAGGAAGCTCAAGGTCGCTCAGCGAGCTATGGAGAGGGCTATGCTCGGAGTTTCTCTGCGTGATAAACTTAGGAATGAGGATATCCGCAGTAGAACCAGAGTAACCGACATAGCCCAACGGATTAGTAAGCTGAAGTGGCAATGGGCCGGCCATATAGCTCGAAGAACCGACAACCGATGGGGAAGAAAGGTTCTCGAGTGGCAGCCTCGTACCGGTAGGCGAAGTGTAGGGCGTCCCCCCACGAGATGGAGTGACGACCTGGTAAGACATGCAGGAAGTCGATGGATGCAGGTGGCTCAGGACCGTGCTTTGTGGCATTCTTTGGGGGAGGCCTATGTTCAGCAGTGGACTTGTGAAGGGCTGTAATGATGATGAATGATGATATATATATATATAAAATTAGAACAAATAACATTTTCTCTAAATGGCCTGTTCCATTTCTTAAAGTTGTTGACAAAATGCCGTCATCAAGCAATTAGCGCTGGCGGTTTTGCACAGACAAATTAGGTTAATATCATCCGTGTGGCTGTAACAAAAACAACTGGCAGGCACTTGAAGTGTCCGATTAATCACCAATGTTTTTGAATTGTTTTCATTTACATCTACATTATTCTAAGATACTATAATACGACAGTATCTTAATGGTGGGTTCAAACTGCGAGTCAAAAATATTCAGAGTTTGAATCTACCACTCGGCTATTGTCGTGAGTCACTCCTAACACAAACTTCTAAAGCTTATCTGAACGGGTTGGTAAAGATTAATAGAATTACCATTGAAATAATAATAATAACAGAAATAAAAACCTTTCATTGCAGACCATGTAGTCCATATTTTGTTAAAGATACAATAGAAAGGGTCTAAAAATCTATGTCCGTCAAAGTTGGTAATAAATTTTACTTCATATACTTAGGGTGCGTGTACGAGGCACTGGGTATATGCACATGCAATCAATGCCTTAAAAACTCACTCGGGTTTCTTTCTAATTACGTCAACAATGCTATTGACGCACCCATGAAACCTGTGCATCAGTGAAGCTGTTCTTTTGGGAATAAAAGTGGAAAAATTACGCTTTCTTTTATTTTTCTTTCTCTTAGTCCACATACACCAGACATAGTGTACTCCTCAGACTTCTGTACAATTTGCCGATGGTTATATATGTGGTATGGTGCTAAAGCCTTTTCGGAAACCGGCTTGTTCGGGAGGCTCGAAGTCGTCAAGTCTGCACGCGCGACGTTTCGTAATGACTATCGAAAACAGCTCGTAGACGCGGCTCAGAAGGGAAATCGCTGTGCAGTTCTTCAAGAGAGCGTTGTCGCCTTTCTTGAAGAACAAGACCACCGCACTTCTGCTCCACGCCTTCGATGTAATGCCACCATGGAGGACGGAAATAAAGAGCTTCTGAAGGACTTCAAGTACCGGTTTACCATCCGCTTTCAGAAGCTCCGCTGTAATTCCATCTTCGCCTAGGGCCTTGCCGTTTTTAAGGTGCTGGAGAGCCATTCTAATCTCTCCCAGACTGACGTCCGAGATATCATCGGAATAATGTCGGATAAGACACGCTCTTGGATCGTTACTCACACTTGCGTGTGGCTCCAACGATGATGTGTCCAGCTGCCCATAGAACCTCTCAATCTCACTTAAAATCTCAGGTGTACCGGAAATGACGCTGCCACGCTCGGTCTTCAGCTTCGACAGTTGGCTCTTTCTGACAGACAAATCTCTAGCAAAGACTTATTTAGTAGTTTTATTCCATGTGTAGTGGTCGCGTAAATATAAGAAATCATTAGGAAGTAATATATCTAAAAAAAATACATGATACTCGTAGTAGAAGTACGCCTCCCCCAAATCCTTCTTTTTGTTTTTTTTTTTGCAATTCTCAACTAATACTTATCTGATCTGGACTGGGTCTTTCAATATTGCATTATTTAGATTAAAGACAACCAACGGCCATTTATATTGTCAAATTTTCGTTCTTTTTTCAAATAATAATTTTCAAGTTTTTCGGATAAAATATAGCTTAAATCCTTTCTAGCATTGTTTTATATCTGTTCGTAAAGTTTCATTACAACCGGTTAAGCCAATTGAATTACTATCCTGGACAGAAAGACATATTTTAAAATATGATTGTTACATACGATTTTATGCGACGGAACGTTGGAATCTTGAATTTTAGGCGCTAGTAGAACACACCTACGCGCTTTGCGCTTAAGGCATGCAAAACATTTTTATGTCGTAATAATATGCTAATAACCCTCCAAGCTTAATCGAAGTAATTTCAATGTTGCAAACAGATACTTCAATTTTATTTATATATTTATGAATTAGTATTATATTCAACATATATTTTAATTTAATTATTATCTTTTTTTATATAATATTTATAAGTCCCAATCAAACAAGAATACTAGAAAATATCCTAAAATATGTGAAATTATTAGATTATTTTTTATTCAATATAGATTATTACATAATAGGTACTTATTGAAAGTTATTTTCTTATGAACCACTGGTTTGGAAAATACCTCTGTCCTAAGAAAAACCAGCAAGAAGCCCAGCGGAACTTTTTTGAACATATTTCACTTTACAATAATTTAGTTTGTACAAATTTTAAATGAGTTTTAATAGAATTCATACGTGGTAGAGCCATGTAACTGCAGGTATGTTATGGTTGTAGCACGAATGGGTCGGCTCGACCGGGGAAGGACCACGCTCTCACAGAATACCAGCGTAAAATAACAGCTTAACGCTGCTGTGTTTCGTATGGTGAGTGTAGAGATCCGGAGACTCTTTTTACTGGCAAGGAGGCATTCCATCTTAGTCCTCACGGGTGACATCGCATCTGCATCTTGAGTATTTATTGAGGATAGATGTATATATATAATTATTAAATTAGTATATATAAAATTAAAACAAATGATATTTTTATATATATATATATATAAAATTAGAACAAATAACATTTTCTCTAAATGGCCTGTTCCATTTCTTAAAGTTGTTGACAAAATGCCGTCATCAAGCAATTAGCGCTGGCGGTTTTGCACAGACAAATTAGGTTAATATCATCCGTGTGGCTGTAACAAAAACAACTGGCAGGCACTTGAAGTGTCCGATTAATCACCAATGTTTTTGAATTGTTTTCATTTACATCTACATTATTCTAAGATACTATAATACGACAGTATCTTAATGGTGGGTTCAAACTGCGAGTCAAAAATGTCCTGAGTATGAATCTATCACTCGGCTATTGTCGTGAATCACTCCTAACACAAACCTCTAAAGCTTATCTGACCGGGTTGGTAAAGATTAATAGAATTACCAGTGAAATAATAATAATAACAGAAATAAAAACCTTTCATTGCAGACCATGTAGTCCATATTTTGTTAAAGATACAATAGAAAGGGTCTAAAAATCTATGTCCGTAAAAGTTGGTAATAAATTTTACTTCATATACTTAGGGTGCGTGTACGAGGCACTGGGTATATGCACATGCAATCAATGCCTTAAAAACTCACTCGGGTTTCTTTCTAATTACGTCAACAATGCTATTGACGCACCCATGGAACCTGTGCATCAGCGAAGCTGTTCTTTTGGGAATAAGAGTGGAAAAATTACCTGTGTGGACATTAACAAACATATCTAATGCACTACAGTAACGTGTAACCCTCAGCAACAGCCTAAAGGCGTTACTATACTGTATACTTAGGGTTTTGTATGCCCGCCCCGTGACCCAAAAAACGTGCTTCATAATTTTTGGTATAATTAATCTTCAATAACGTTGCACTGACTACGTGTATCACACTTGTATTATTGTGAAATCTAAAAATATTTTCTTTTATAGATGTTACAGTGAATAAACATAGTTTATCTTTGATAAGAATGAATATGTTCATACTTTAAACACTGGGAGCAAAATTAAGCTTGTAATACCAGTTACTAGACTCCATAGAATTAGTAATTCATTTATGGGGCAATGTATACGCTTTTACAACAAAATCCCAGAAAATTTACAAAATTTGTCAATAAATAAGTTTCAATGTTTTATTAAAGAAAAATTGTACAAAAAGGGTTATAATAATATCAAAGAATACATAAATGAAAAAAAAAACCCCTGCGAATGAGGTGATCGCCACCATGCTGGTTCTTTTTTTTATAGGATAAGGGTGATAAACGAGCACAGAGTCCGCATGCGTTGTCACCCCGTGAAGACTAAAATGGAATGCCTCATTTCCAGTAAAAAGGGTCTCCGGTTCTCTACACTCACCATATGAAACACAGCAGCGTTAAGCTGTTATTTTACGCTGGTATTCTGTGAGAGCATGGGCCTTCCCCGGTCGAGCCGACCCATTCGTGCTACAACCATAACATACCTGCAGTTACATGGCTCTACCACGTATGAATTCTATTAAAACTCATTTAAAATTTGTACAAACTAAATTATTGTAAAGTGAAATATGTTCAAAAAAGTTCCGCTGGGCTTCTTGCTGGTTTTTCTTAGGACAAAGGTATTTTCCAAACCAGTGGTTCATAAGAAAATAACTTTCAATAAGTACCTATTATGTAATAATCTATATTGATTAAAAAATAATCTAATAATTTCACATATTTTAGGATATTTTGTAGTATTCTTGTTTGATTGGGACTTATAAATATTATATAAAAAAAGATAATAATTAAATTAAAATATATGTTGAATATAATACTAATTCATAAATATATAAATAAAATTGAAGTATCTGTCTGCAACATTGAAATTACTTCGATTAAGCTTGGAGGGTTATTAGCATATTATTCCGACATAAAAATGTTTTGCATGCCTTAAGCGCAAAGCGCGTAGGTGTGTTCTACTAGCGCCTAAAATTCAAGATTCCAACGTTCCGTCGCATAAAATCGTATGTAACAATAATATTTTAAAATGTTTGTCTTTCTGTCCAGGATAGTAATTGAAATGGCTTAAGCGATTGTGATGAAACTTTATGAACATATAGAGAGCAATGCCAGAAGGGATCTGGGCTACATTTTACCCGAAAAACTTGAAAATTATTATTTGAAAAAAGAATGAAAAATTGAAAAAATAAATGGTCGTTGGTTGCCTTTAATCCAGCCTCCCGAACAAGCCGGTTTCCGAAAAGCCTTTAGCACCATAGACCACATACATACCCTTCGGCAAATTGTACAGAAGTCCGAGGAGTACAATTTGCAAATAGGATAAGGGTGACAAACGAGCACACAGTC
The DNA here is from genome assembly GCA_963668995.1 of Parnassius mnemosyne. Classification (NCBI taxonomy): domain Eukaryota; kingdom Metazoa; phylum Arthropoda; class Insecta; order Lepidoptera; family Papilionidae; genus Parnassius; species Parnassius mnemosyne. The sequence continues at coordinate 1,187,295 of CAVLGL010000137.1, read as the reverse complement.
CACCTGATGGTAAGTGGTTGCCGCGGCCCATAGATATCTACATCTATCCTCTATTACAAATCAAAATGTAGATGCGTTGTCACCCCTGAGGACTAAGATGGAATGCCTTATTTCCAGTAAAAAGGGCCTCCGGCCACCTGCACTCACCAAGCGAAACGCAGAGGTAAACCTCTACTTCACGCTGGTTTTCTGTGAGGTCGTGGTACCACCCCGGTTCGAGCCGGCCCATCCGTGCGACAGCAAAAGCTGCCGCGTGGCTCTACCACTGTTAAGCGTCTGAGCGAGATTAGAATGGCTCTCCAGCACCTTTAAAACGACAAGGCCCCAGGCAAGGATGGAAATACAGCGGAGCTTCTGAAAGTGGGTGGAAAACCGGTACTTGAATTCCTTCAGAAGCTCTTTAATTCCGTCCTCCATAGTGGCATTACACCGAAGGCGTGGAGCAGAAGTGCGGTGGTCTTGTTCTTCACGAAAGGTGACAAAAAAGGCTTTAGCACCATAGACCACATATATACCCATCGGCAAATTGTACAGAAGTCCGAGGAGTACAATTTGCCACTATGTCTGGCGTATGTGGACTATGAGAAAGCCTTTGATTCCGTCGAAATTTGGGCGATGCTGAAGTCCCATCAGCGGTAGCAAGTTGACTGTCGGTATATCGAAGTGCTGAAATGTTTGTATAGTAGAGCTACGATGGCTATCTGAGAGAACCAGAGTACGAAACCTATCCAATTGCAGAGATGTGTAAGACAGGGTGACGTTATATCCCCGAAACTCTTTACCGCTGCATTGGAAGATGTTTTCAAGCTTCTAGACTGGAAAGGGTACGGTATCAACATCAATGGGGAGTACATCACTTACCTTCAATTTGCCGACGATATAATCCTTATGGCAGAATCGCTGGAGGATCTAAGTACCATGCTCAATGACCTCAATAGTGTCTACCAACGAATAGGTCTTAGGGTGAACATGGACAACACAAAGATCATGTTTAATGTCCATGTCACACCTATGCCGGTAGTTGTTGTGAGCACTAAGCTCGAAGTTGTTGATGAATATGTTTACCTGGGACAAATAGTCCGACTAGGTAAGTCCAACTTCGACCGAGAGGTCAATCGACGGATTCAACTCGGTTGGGCAGCGTTCGGGAAATTACGGCACATCTTCTCGTCAGGTATACCTCAAAACTTGAAAACGAGACTGTACAACCAGTGCATGTTGCCAGTGATGACATATAGAACTGAGACGTGGTCCTTCACTGCTGGCCGGATAAGGAAGCTCAAGGTCGCTCAGCGAGCTATGGAGAGGGCTATGCTCGGAGTTTCTCTGCGAAACTCTCTCTGATAAACTTAGAAATGAGGATAGAGGAGGTAGAACCAGAGTGACCGACATAGCCCAACGGATTATTAAGTTGAAGTGGCAATGGGCCGGCCATATAGCTCGAAGAACCCACAACCGATGGGGAAAAATGTTTCTCGAGTGGCAGCCTCGTACCGGCAGGCGAAGTGTTGGGCGTCCCCCCACTAGATGGAGTGACGACCTGGTATGATATGCAGGAAGTCGATGGATGCAGGTGGCTCAGGACCGTGCTTTGTGGCATTCCTTGGGGGAGGCCTATGTTCAGCAGTGGACTTGTGAAGGGCTGTAATGATGATGATGATGAATATCAATAGAGAGGGAGGTTGGATACTACCACCTGCTTGGTATCCTGTAATTAATAAAATTAAAACTAAACCCAAGCATACCACTGCAAGACTTCAAGACACATTAATTTCATTCTGCGTAGTTCGGACTATAATTAATAATAAAAAAGCTGAAGGTACTCCGGGTTTACTCTGACATCGGGACGTAAATCACCTTAGTCCTCCGTGACCATAGGTGCTGTCTAGCTCCTGAAACGTCAGGAATTAATAAAAATAAGTTAATTAAACGCGATAGAATCTTTAAAAGTAGTTTTATGCAATATATCTATGTATTACTTCAATTTTACTTCTATGTACCTGTTTTCATATAGGTTTTGTTGTTTTTTATTAAGAACTGCTATAAAGGCTTTATTAAAATATTTATTATACGGTTAAACATTTATTATAGTTGTGTAACGAAGTTTCAGCTTTATTATTGTTGTAGCTCGTATGGGTCGGCTTGGTCGGAGTAGGACCACACTCTCATAGAATACTAATGTAAAATACAGCTTAATGCCATTGAGATATAATGTACTACGTACTAGAGAAGCTATTCCGAACAAAAACTGTGCACTACTCTATGTCTTCGCGCATGCGCGGTAAATAGTACAGTCGCGCATGCGCGGTTTTTGTCATCATAGATTATATACGTAGGTAGAATGGTCAGTATGTAATAAGTAAATGTTTATTTAGATTGTTTTGTAAATTGTATTGAGTACAATTTTTTAAATTGTTATTTATATTGCATAATGTGTTAACATAATGTAACATAATATTATGTCAGAATTACATTTTAATTATATTTTATTTAATACTTTAAAAGGTAAATATGTAGAATATAAAAATATGCATTTATTTTCAAAGATCATTATTATTACATTTCTAGCATTCTCTAACGTATTTATACGCAGCTGGTGAATAATAGTGTAAAATCAATGCGAATTTACGTAAAGGTGCATGCAGTGTATAATTAATAATGCGTGCTCTGTTTATTCTTTTTCGTTAAAGATTTATGTTACTCCATAACTTCTGCTTTACCCATTAAATCAATCTCAGCATTTAAATTGAGACCGAATTTATGTTTCAAATTTTCTACAATTGATTTGTAAGAAGCACATTTTTTCTTTTAATAAATATTTTGTCTTAAATTTCTCAGTAAGTTTCTATCTAGCTGCAGATTCCTTGCTATTAAATACAAACACAATATTACAACGTGCTTATATTTTATTCTTTTTATTGTAACCTAGAATTATTGATTCCGTTATTAAAGTAGAACTATATTTAAAAGCTTAGGCTTCGTATACATCACTCAAACTTAGCTTAGGAGACATCACTTGCGTAATTTATTTTTAAGTACAATTTTGCTCGGACTATCTAAAATTGAATTTTTACTGCTTATTGATTCAGATAACGGTTCTGATACTTCCTGTTCACCACATTTTGTTGGCTGAAAAAAAGATACTAGTTGTTTGGGAAGCCTGCAAAAATTCTAGTGTTACAGTATTAAAAAACCGTCATATACTAGAATGACTCGCGCGCCGAGGTTTCCGTCTCTCTTAAGTCCCGTAAATATACTGAACATTACGAAACATTCGTTCGTCGTCTAATCAAAAAATAAAACAAAAATTCCAGCAATGTTATATAACTATATAATTACATCGCGCATGGTACTGCCTATTTCTTGAAGTACACTCTTCCTGTTTTTGCGGTGTATTTGTCATTTTTTTTGAACTGCACGGAAAATATGCGTGAATAATCTGAAGTTTCTTCGCTGCAATTCTTCTGAACAAATTTGATCCATGATTATTTTGTTTCATGACACAGCCGAGGAAAACATTAAATAAAAATTATAATAAAAAATATTAATTTTAATGCATTAACATTTCCTACAGTGAGTATATATAAATATTTTACTGTTCTTAATTAATTAACATTATACGTCGATAGTGTCAAGTCTGCGCACAAAAATGTTTTACTCTTTGACATTCACGTATACGTTGCAGTTGATAAAATATAATTAAATTAAGCGTGTTTTAAAGATAATAATAAGTTTAAATTACTGGTGAAAATTCACTCCTTGACTTTTCCTTATATTTCTCGAGTAGTTTGAACAGTATCTCAATGCACACGAAGGCATATGAATTTAAAAATAATTCTTCACTCTAACTTCTCACGTTGCAACAACCGCTTGACACAGACTAAGTGAGTTTAAGAGCGCGCACTCTAACTTGTGTTACAAACAATCGAGTTGAGGCGTCTTCTCTAGTACGTAGTACATTATATCTCAATGCTTAATGCTGCTATGTTTCGTATGTAGAGAACCGGAAACCGTTTTTTACTAGAAACGAAGCATTCCATCTTAAAATTAATAGACCCAGGCGTTATTTTGCGGAAATCCATTATATTAAGTTGGTAATGTATACTTTGACAAAATCCGCTCAATAAAATTAAATTATGTCTCTTACCTACTGGCTGTCCACCACTATGCGTTGTACTGGGAGATTTTTTCCTTGCACAACCTTTTTGTGGAATCATTTACCACCGGCGATTTTCTGAACCAATACGACATAGAGACCTCCAAGAAACGAGCTTAATCCTTTTTGAAAGACCGGCAACGCGCCTGTAATTCCACTGGTGTTGCAGTTGTTCATAGGTGGCGGTCCACACTTTCATAAACGGCTTAAAACACCAAACTGCTGAAAGCTGTTGAAAGCAAGTGAAACACGTGTCGTATTGTCGTCGGTGGTGTAGCTTTGCTTGTGTAGTGGTGTTGGGAATAGTGGTGATGGGGTAGTGCAAGCAATCGAGGGAGGTGCTCTTCAAGCTAGGTAAGACACATCATTTTATTTTATTGAACGGATATAGGCAAAGTAATTTTTAACAACTTCAATTCCATCTTAGTTTTTAAGGGTGACAACGCATCGGCATTTTGATTCTAAATTGAGAGTAATTGTAGATTTATATGGGCCACAGCATCCACTTACCATCGGGTGGCAGTATGCTCGTTTGTCATACTTATTCTATAATGAAACTATAATTATAATCACATTGTTACGATACATTTGTAAAATATAACTCACAATATTGAAATCTTAAATGTCGTTAAATATAATCTCGGATGGCTATAGTAAACTGTATTCCAAAAGTTTTTGTCGCAATCCCTAATTTAATTGGAAGTTGATAAACAAGGTTTCTTCAATACTTGATGGAGTGCAATTACTGACTTATCTAACTTTACGTTTTTACGACGACCGAAAGTAGTAATCAAAGCAGACTGCGAGGATTTACGTTTTTACGTCCCTTTCATAAATTAGATTTGTCATTTGTGACTTTAGTATTCAGTTTACTGTCTTTGACTTATTTGAGCTACAAACAGATTGTTTTATGCAAGAGTTTATAAATTTACAACCTTGTACAAACGCCGATTGTTTGTAAGACTAATATATTTATATCAAAACATCTTCAGGGGAATATTTGCCATAGTTGCGAAGCCCGATAGTCGGTTGGCGATCGCAGATATTTAGTTATTATAAGGAAGATCTTCGTCCTATATCCTGATTATGTTTCTTTCTGTCGCCTCTTACGACACCTACGGGACGATATGGGTCAGTGGATTTTTTACACCGCCCCTAAGCGGTAAGTACTATTTAACTTTTGCATGGTATTTATAATAATAGTATTTAATTCATTTTCAATTATTCATAGTAAAGTAGTTATTAAATACATAGATAGAATAGATAAAACTAATTTTATGTTAAAATACGAGCTTAATACTTTCTAAATGGCGGGCAACGCACCTGCCATTCCCCAGGTGTTGCAGTTGTTCATTGGCGGCGGTAGTCACTTACCATCAGGTGAGCCGTTTGCTCGTTTGCCCCCCCCCCTCCTATAAAAAATAAAAAAAAAATTAAATAAAGCACTTCCCGCTACAACTAACTGCAACTAAGGGAGAATTCGTAATTGTATTTGTCTTGAGTTGATTTACAAATTCGAGTACGTGTGTTATTATGCGACTGGAATGCGCGGATTGCGATGAATGTGTCCTTTGTGTTAAATCATTTGACATGTTTAAATTTTCGTTTCTTATATTATAAAATAATTATCATTCAGATCCAGATGAACTATCAACTGTAGCCTGTAGTCATCCCGTTGAAAGGCATGGTCAAATGGGATAGATCAATGGAGTATAATAAAGTGTAGCACACTGTAGTGTAAATTTATTATCTTTGTCATCTAGTATGTCACCAAACCTTATTCATTGTTAGTACATTTATGAGCTGTGGTAGCTCAGGTTATCGCTCGCTGTAAATTTCACAGACGCGAGCATACCGAGTTCGAAACCCTCCGGCGCCAATGAAATTGTTAATTCCAATTTTAAGTGCTGATTTATCATGTGCTCGGCGTTGGAGGAAAACATCGTGAGGAAACCTTCATGTCTGAGAAATAAGAACAAAAAATTTTGAAAACATGTGAAGTTCGCCAACACGCGTTGGAGCAGCGCGGCAGACAATTACTTGCGCTAAAACCCTCTCAGAAATGAGGGAAGGCCTGTGCCCAGCCAGTGGGACGTGTAGAGGATGTAATTTTAACATTTTTGGAAAGTAGCAAATTTAAAATACAGGGGTATAACTCTTATTAATTGCATACTATAAAGCAAATAGACTTTAAAGCTTTTACTGCGACCAAGTAAATTGCATAGTACATTTTTACAAATATCTTTGGTAAACTGTCTTGTGTTGCATATAAAACACTTTATATTATTGTAGCACGAATGGATCGGCTAGAACAAAGAAAAACAAAGCTCCCACAGAATACCAGCGTGGAATAGCAGAATAATGCTGCTGTGTTTCGTATGGTGAGTGTAGAGAGCCGTAGACCTTTTTTACTGGAAATGAGGCATTCTTAGGTGTGACAACGTCTGCATTTTTATTCATATCCGAGGATAAATGTACATATCTATGACCCACAGCATCCACTCACCATCAGGTGGACTATGTGCTTGTTTGTCACCCTTACTATAAAAAAATACATCAATCTTCCATATTTTCCTTTATGTGTAAAGTATTTTCTCTCCACTTAGTGTAAAAAAGCTTATTTCCCTATAGATCAAATATATGGGACCGCTACAGACTGACGTCTTGTTCAGAGTCCACACGCCACATTTAGCAGCAGACATCCATGGGCTATAGCCAGTGCTAATCTTTAGTTGTCAATTAAAGTTATAAAATATTAAATCTGTCCAAATAAATCAACTTGTAATTAAAAACGTAATTTAAAAACAATTTAATTTAATATCAATGTTTGTTCGAGAGACGATGCACGGTGGAACAATATAAACGAATCTCTCGAGCGAACAATGCCCAGCCGTATAATCTTGTTTGTCTTACTCTTAATGTTATGACGGAGTTCAATTTTACCAAAACATCGTTGTTAACTTTGGTTTGCAATGCTCACCTAATATTACATAAATTTTAAAAATATTTTACCTAATATAAACATGAGAAATGAATGAGATTAAATTATTGAAATATTACATATATAGACGATTTTTAAAATTACAATTTATATTTTTATTTATTTTTATCTAAGTAGTACGTACTGGAATGCTTCTCACACCTCACTTACATTGTATTTAAAAATGGCTGTCTTATAGAAATAATATTAAATAAAATAGTCATAATCTTGTTTGTTTTACTCTTAATGTTATGACGGAGTTCAATTTTACCAATACAACGTTGTTCAATTTGTTTTGAAATTCTCACTTAAATATAACATAAATTTTAAAATTGTTTTAAAATTATTACCAACATACCCAATATAAACATAAGATATGAATCGAGTGAATGAGAATAAATAATTGAAATATAAAATATACAAACCTTTTCAAAAACAAGAACTCAATTGATGACTAGTTTCAAATTTACAATTTTTTTTTTTATAGCAGAGGGGGCAAACGAGCATGCGGCTCACCTGATTGTAAGTGACTACCGCAGCCCATGAACAAACGCAACACCAGGGGAATTGCAGATGCGTTGCCGGCCTTTTAAAAAGGAGTAAGCTCTTTTCTTGAAGGTCCCTAAGTCGTATCGGTCCGGAAAAATCGCTGATGGTAATCGATTCCACAAGGAAGTCGTGCGAGGAAGAAAACATCTTCTAAATCGCACAGTGGTGGACTGCCAATCATCCAGATGGTGTGGATGGTATCGGGAGTTCTGCCGCGATGTGCGTTCATGAAATTTGGCGGCTGGGATTAATCCGAACAATTCCTCAGAGCACTCCCCATGGTAGATGCGAAAGAAAATGGAAAGAGATGCAACATCTCTTCGCAGTGCCAATGAATCGAGCCGATCGGAAAGGGCTCGGTCGTCGACGATTCGAGCCGCTCTGCGCTGGATGCGGTCAAGTGGAAGGAGCTGGTACTGGGGAGCCCCTGCCCAGAGATGGGAACAGTATTCCATGTGAGGCCGAACCTCCGCCTTGTAAAGTTGCAGGCGGTGTGCCGGCATGAAATACTGTCCCGCTCTGCTGAGCACGCCAAGCTTTTTAGAGGCCAATTTGGCCTTCTCTTCCAAGTGACCACGAAACTGCACGTAACTCGATATGTCGACTCCGAGGATACCGATACTGGCTGAGGCAAGAAGGGGAGTGCCTTGAAACTGAGGAAATACGACAAAGGGGTTCTTTTTGGCAAACTTGTGTCTTCTGAGGATTAAACTGGACAAGATTTAGTCGCCCCCAATCCGAGACTTTGTCCAGCAAAGACTCGATTTCAGACACAAGTTTGTTCCGGTACTCGGCGACGTTTTCCCGAGAAATATTGGCCCGGCCGGTGTATAGAGCATCACCAGTGCTGTCATCCGCATAGCAATGAATGTTACCAGTTAGCAACATATCATTGATATGCAGAAGAAACAGCGTTGGTGATAACACACAGCCTTGTGGAACACCAGCGTTAATAGGCTTGTAGTCAGAACATGCACCGTCTACAACGACCTTGATGCTCCGATCTGCAAGGAAGCTGGTGATCCAATTGCACAATTTCTCGGGAAGCCCATAGGAAGGGAGCTTCGAAAGAAGCGCTTTGTGCCAAACCCGATCGAAGGCCTTCGCAATGTCCAGACTAACGGCCAACGCCTCCCCCTTGGACTCTACTGCCTCCGCCCATCTATGGGTCAGGTAGACCAGAAGATCACCAGCTGATCGACCCCGACGAAAACCGTATTGGCGGTCACTAATCAGCTGGTGATCCTCAAGGTACCGGATGAGCTGGCAGTTAATAATGGATTCCATTATTTTGGAGAACAAGGAGGTGATCGCAATAGGCCTATAGTTGGACGGGTCTGAGCGGTCGCCTTTTTTAGGGATCGGGTGGACAAAAGCTGTCTTCCATGAATTCGGGACTACGCCTTGGGAGTAGGAGTACCGGAAAAGACGCATTAGGACCGGTGCCAACTCCGGAGCACACGTCCTCAGCGCAATTGGGGGGATTCCGTCAGGCCCACTCGACTTCTGGATGTCCAGGGAGAGAAGTGCTTTGCGAACTGAGCGCTGTGAGAATAGCACATCCGGCATGGAGCACTCACACCGCGGGATGGTCGGCGGTATTTCCCCCCTGTCATCAAGAGTAGAGTTGGACGCAAAAAGGGAGCCTAAAAGGTCGGCTTTGTCTTTTGCGTCTTGGGCCAGTGAGTCGTCCTCCCTGTGCGGAGATGGTAGTGATGGCTTACAGAAATTCCCTTGGACAGCCTTGGCGAGAGACCAGAATGCACGGGTTCCCGAAGGAAGGCGAACTAGTTTCTCGCCAATTCTGCCTATGTGCTCTGACTTTGCCTTGGCAATAACTCTTTTGAAGGACCTGGAGGCGAAGTTATACTTCTTTTTTAATGTGCTGGTGTTTAGATCCCGAGTCACCGAAGATAACACTCCTGCTTACTGCGCAATGCAGTCTTACAAGAGCAACCAAAAAATGATGTTTTTATTTATTTTTATCCATTTACCCTCCCTCTCTCTTACATTGTATATAAAAATGACCGTCTGTTAGAATATTAAATACCATAGTAACCAGGTAAACAAAATATCGATACTTCCCTAGGATCTTGCTTGAGGTTTAGTTAGGCTCTTTGATATAATAATGACGTGCTCGTTTTAGTTAGGTTAGGTTAGGTTAGAACTTGGCCCCTTGGTAGTGCGTAAGTACAAATATCGACCGAAGTCGCGTAGGTCATTGCGTGTAAACGCTGTACAGAATACAATCAAATGCAGCCACAGTAAATGTACGTTATAAGGCTTAGACAACACATAGAATAATAGGCGCACTAGCCATAAAAATTCTTTCGTTAGCGCCACCACCTGCCAGACCATTCCTGCAGACGTAATGTAATTGTAAGGCATCATCACCAATTGAATGATCAGAACGGCCAATTGGCCGGTTGCGCTACTTTCGGTCGTATCTTTGAGAGCCTCCTCAGATTCTCCCTCCAGCTTCTACCCACATAAGGTCAACACTTATGTATGTAACTTATGTAACTGACGGTAAGTATGTGAATTTTTCAATCATGTATGTCTCACCTACCAACAAGCTGCCTTCCATCATTCAAAGGTGGGGATTTACAGAGATACTTTATTATGTTGTTATATAAAACACCATGGAGGTGAGAGAGTCTGCAGCTCTTAAAAAGGCTACTAAGGCGTGAGTTAATCTAAGACGCGGAGAGCGCCATTGGGAATAGCGACCTGCCAAACAACCATCACCGAGCTGCAATGCTGCAAATGCTGCAGAACGCAACAAGCATCAATACGATTATCGTCGGGCTTATATCGTCCCAAGGTCCTTTATACGATTTCAGCAGACAACAACACCGGCATAACTTTATCGATTAGAACCACAAGATGCGTCAAATCAGGCACAGCACACCCGCAGATCTATCACAAGACGCAATACCGCAAGTAGCAGTAAGCATCAATGCAATTATCATATGGATGGCGCCCCCTAACAATACATCCACATGATCCCTATCGATTTAATCAACCAAATTGGTACTGTTGTTATTTTAAAAATAGCACCAACGTATCAAAGTAGCACGTTAGTAAGACGCCAGACCAATAATTCACATGTTATAGATCTATTGCACTAAGACATCTTGCTGAGTATGCTTGTTGTACTTAAGAGTACTACCAAACACACTCTCACTAATTCGAAAGACCCGATGTATCATAACGCTATGCGCTAAGATGCCGCCCAAAATTGGTAGGGGTGTGCGATGTCCACGGGTGAGTCGTATTGCTACAACAAACCACCGGCACTAAGAAGATATATTCTTGAACACTGTAGCAATCTACACGCCACTATAATAATAATTTTGATGTCCAATTTCTATCAATATAATGGTTTTAAATACTTTAATCCTTCCACATATTGGCATTATTGCATAGATCTTACTATTATATATCTTTTATATATTATAAAATAATAAAAATATATTGGTAAATATATCGGCATAGTCGGGAAGGGTCGCCCTAGGCGAAAGTTTATCGACCAAATTGGCGATATATTAAAAATGGGCCAAATCAAGAGTACCGTAGGTAAGAGTAGCGTAGGTATATGGATGTGGAGGAAGCGAGAGAGGTGTGTCAGGATCGTGCCAAATGGAAGTCCATAATCTCTGCCTACCCCTCTGGGTGACAGGTGTGAGTGTTTATGTTATGTATTGGTAAATCCAATTGGGCATACCTTAACCGCATTAAAAAAAATTACGTATAACATGATTATACGGAATTTTTAAAGTACTTTAAATACATTTCCACAGCACTATCGGCTTCAACACCCTCGAAAACCATGAAAATGACACCCATGATGAAAAAATTGGCACCTACTTCAGCCGCCATCTTTGATTTACATTTTGACAGCACTATCGCCTTCAGCACCCTCGAAAACCATGAAAATGACACCCATTATGAAAAAATTGGTAATTTGTTCAGCCGCCATCCGGGATTTACATTTTGACAGCACTATCGGCTTCAACACCCGCGAAAACCATGAGAATGATACCCATAATGAAAAAATTGATACCTATTGCATCCGCCATCTTGGGTTTACATTTCGACAGTTCTATCGGCTTCAACAACCTCGAAAACCATGAGAATGACACCCATGATGAAAAAATTGATACCTATTGCAGTCGCCATCTTGGATTTACATTTCGACGGCACTATCGGCTTCAACACCCTCGAAAACCATGAAAATGACACCCAAGATGAAAAAAATGATATCTATTGCAGCCGCCATCTTGGATTTACATTTCGACAACCCTATCAGCTTCAACTCTCCCCAAAACCATGAAAATGACACCCATGATGAAAAAATTGATACCTATTGCAGCCGCCATCTTGGATTTACATTTCGACTGCACGATCGGCTTCAACACCCTCGAAAACCATGAAAATGATACCCAAGATGAAAAAATTTGTATCTATTGCAACCGCCATCTTGGATTTACATTTCGACAGCACTATCGGCTTCAACACCCTCGAAAACCATGAAAATGACACCCATGATGAAAAAATTGGTAATTTGTTCAGCCGCCATCCTGGATTTACATTTCGACAGCACTATCGGCTTCAACACCCTCGAAAACCATGAAAATGACACCCATGATGAAAAAATTGGTAATATGTTCAGCCGCCATCCTGGATTTACATTTCGACAGCACTATCGGCTTCAACCAACCAATCCAAGAGCGAGTCTCATCCGACACTATTCCGAAGATATCCCGGACGTCAGTCTGAGCGAGATTAGAATGGCTCTCCAGCACCTTAAAAACGGTAAGGCCCCAGGCGAGGATGGAATTACAGCGGAGCTTCTGAAAGCGGGTGGAAGACCGGTACTTGAAGTCCTTCAGAAGCTCTTTAATTCCGTCCTCCATGGTGGCATTACACCGGAGGCGTGGAGCAGAAGTGCGGTGGTCTTGTTCTTCAAGAAAGGTGACAACGCTCTCTTGAAGAACTACAGACCGATTTCCCTTCTGAGCCGCGTCTACGTGCTGTTTTCGAGAGTCATTACGAATCGTGTCGCGCGCAGACTTGACGACTTCCAGCCTCCCGAACAAGCCGGTTTCCGAAAGCGCTTTAGCACCATAGACCACATACATACCCTTCGGCAAATTGTACAGAAGTCCGAAGAGTACAATTTGCCACTATGTCTGGCGTATGTGGACTATGAGAAAGCCTTTGATTCCGTCGAAATTTGGGCGGTGCTGCAGTCCCTTCAGCGGTGCCAAGTTGACTGTCGGTATATCGAAGTGTTGAAGTGCTTGTACAGTAGGGCTACGATGGCTATCCGAGTACAGAACCAGAGTACGAAACCTATCCAATTGCAGAGAGGTGTAAGACAGGGTGACGTCATATCCCCGAAACTCTTCACCGCTGCATTGGAAGACGTTTTCAAGCTTCTGGACTGGAAAGGATACGGTATCAACATCAATGGCGAGTACATCACTCACCTTCGATTTGCCGACGATATAGTCCTTATGACAGAATCGCTGGAGGACCTAAGCACTATGCTCAATGACCTCGATAGTGTTTCCCAACGGATAGGTCTTAAGATGAACATGGACAAAACAAAGATCATGTTCAATGTCCATGTCACACCTATGCCGGTAGTTGTTGGGAGCACTAAGCTCGAAGTTATTGACTAAGTCCAACTTCGACCGAGAGGTCAATCGACGGATTCAACTCGGCTGGGCAGCGTTCGGGAAGCTACGACACATTTTCTCGTCAGACATACCTCAAAACCTGAAAACGAAATTATACAACCAGTGCGTGTTGCCAGTGATGACTTATGGAACTGAGACGTGGTCCTTCACTGCTGGCCGTATGAGGAATCTCAAGGTCGCTCAGCGAGCTATGGAGAGGGCTATGCTCGGAGTTTCTCTGCGTGATAAACTTAGGAATGAGGATATCCGCAGTAGAACCAGAGTAACCGACATAGCCCAACGGATTAGTAAGCTGAAGTGGCAGTGGGCCGGCTATATAGCTCGAAGAACCGACAACCGATGGGGAAGAAAGGTTCTCGAGTGGCAGCCTCGTACCGGTAGGCGAAGTGTAGGGCGTCACCCACGAGATGGAGTGACGACCTGGTAAGACATGCAGGAAGTCGATGGATGCAGGTGGCTCAGGACCGTGCTTTGTGGCATTCTGTGGGGGAGGCCTATGTTCAGCAGTGGACTTGTGAAGGGCTGTAATGATGATGAATGATGATCGGCTTCAACACCCTCGAAAACCATGAAAATAACACCCAAGATGAAAAATTGATATCTATTGCAGCCGCCATCTTGGATTTACATTTCGACAGCACTATCGGCTTCAACACCCGCGAAAACCATGAGAATGACACCCATGATGAAAAAATTGATACCTATTGCAGTCACCATCTTGGATTTACATTTCGACGGCACTATCGGCTTCAACACCCTCGAAAACCATGAAAATGATACCCAAGATGAAAAAATTTGTATCTATTGCAGCCGCCATCTTGGATTAACATTTCGACAGCACTATCGGCTTCAACACCCTCGAAAACCATAAAAATGACACCCATGATGAAAAAATTGGTAATTTGTTTAGCCACCATCCTGGATTTACATTTCAACAGCACTATCTGCTTCAACACCCTCGAAACCCATGAAAATGACACCCAAGATGAAAAAATTTATACGTATTGCAGCTGCCACCTTGGATTTACATTTCGACAGCACTATCGGCTTCAGCACCCTCGAAAACCATGAAAATGACACCCATGATGAAAAAATTGATACCTATTGCGGCCGTCATCTTGAATTTACATTTCGACAACCCTATCGGTTTCAACACCCCCGAAAACCATGAAAATGTCACCCATGACAAAAAAATTTATGCTACTTACTTTTAGTACGTACTACTATTATTTATTCTGTACCAGGAACTCTTTGGATTTATCAGGAGGCCTATGTCCTTTTTAGGGTCCGTCGCTAGGGGTCCGTATCTCATGATCCGTAATAGGTTGACTGCTGTCCCTCCATCATTGAGGGTGATTGAGCCTAGGCAACGTTTACCCCTGGTGGCTCTCAGGGGTTTTGAGGAGGACCCCAAGAACGAGGATGTGGTTAACGGCCTCTACGAACAGAACCTTGCTCCTTGTGGATGGACCGAAACAAACTTGAAAGAAAACTGCAGAATCGCTTTCAAGAAGTCCTGGAGAGGAAGCAGGCGGACAACCGTGATCCTTCAATGTTCGGCTGCCTTGAGAGATATTCTGATCGGGTACAACCGGCTATACATCAGCTGGGACGTGGTGGAGCCGTGTGATTACGTGGATGTCACGTGCTGCCAGAGGTGTCAACAGTATGGGCATCCTGCGAAGTACTGCCGGTCGAAGGAGGTCGTATGTGGAAAATGTGGAGAGGAAGGGCATGAGCGATTTGGTAGATCTGGCTCTGGCTCGCACGTGACCATGGCAAGGAACTGTATCATAGCAGCAAGGCTGTATGCAGAGCAACGCTCTGTGGCCAGCACTCATTACTACCAGTAAAGGTGGCCCCGTAGACAACCATGAAGACAAGGCACTACGACTTAGACGAAGAACCTGGGTCGTGGGGAACTTGCCACGGTTGAGTCGCCCTAAATGGCGTGTGAACTGCACCTGGACATTGTTCTTGTACTAGAACAGTACTCCCAGGTTGCGAGCATCGTCCAGGTGGGCGGTCATTCGTGGGCTGTCGTTTATCTTGCCGACCCAACAATTGCAGCAACTGTGCTGAGTCACCTCAGCAATATCATCGGACTCAACGCCCCTGGGGTGAACTACGGGCTGCTGTGCGAGTTTTGCGCATAGGTGTCGCGATCGTGGAATGGGGCAGGAGAGAATGCTGGTAGGAGGACCCGATGTCGTAGGAGTTATAGTGCCGTCAGCCCCAGAAGGTGGAAAGTGACGTAAAATTGGGACAAGGAATAGATGAAGTATTTGTAGGGAGTCAAAAAAGTGCGCGCGGGAAAAGAGCCACGTGCAAGTACCGCGCGCATCTCCCGAGATTCGGCCCGTATGACCTGAGGGTCGGTGGGGCCATTGGAGGTGGAGGGTTGATCCGTAATAGGTAGACAGTTGAAATTTTCACATAATGCGTATTTCTGTTGCCGCTGTAATTTATTTATTTATTTATTAGGATTACCAACAAAAATTACAACAGTAACACAAAGATCATTTTCATAACAAGTTCAACACATTAAATTTTTTTTTTATGGCTAATCACAACATGCATTGATTATTTTGTAAGGAATAAAAACTGAATTAGATCATTGAACAAATACAAATTATTAAAAAGAAATAGAGTTGTTTGACAATATTATAAATATCTTCATTGTCATATTATATTATATTAATCAAACTATAAAAATCAAAAACAATTCCAATGTTATAATTAATAATTAATTAATTCGTTAATTCATAGAAATTGATTAATTTTGATTTGAAGGTGGATAAACTATCGCAATTAATATCGAGGCCAGAAATCTTCGAGGACAGTTCGTTATAAGTGCGAGCCAGTCTGGCTAGAGGGGATACTTTCCCAAGTTAGACCTATAAAGGCATACATTGAAAAAGGCGCTTGATGGCACCTTAAAGTTAAATAATAGAACTATTGCTGGACAATCAACAATATTATTGAGCATTTTGTATAGGAACATCATGTCTGAAATACTTCTGCGCGATTGTAGTGGTGTGATGTTAAATTGTGCCAACTGTCTTTCGTAGGAATTATTAGTTTGATAGCTATTCGAACGGTACGTAAGATGACGCAGCAGTCGCTTTTGTATTCTTTGAATTCTAATTCTATGGATTTTGTAGTGCGGATTCCAAATTTGACTGCAGTATTCTAGTTTACTTCTAACCAGACTACTGTAAAGTTTGATTGTAGTAGAGGGCTGCCTGAACTCTTTGGAATTCCTCGATACAAAACCCAGTGACTTAGTAGCTGAGGTGATTATGTTATCAATATGGTTGGTAAATTTTATTAAATTTGACAAAAAATTAATATAATTTATTGTTATATATAGTGTTATTCAATATAATTAATATATATTAATAAAAAATTTAATTCGCTGTCTAGTATAACCCCTAAATCACGTATCTCTCGAACTGCAATTAGTTTCTCAGTATCAATGTAGTATTGACTCTGTATATAATTTTTTTCTTTTGGTAAACCTAATAAGTTGACATTTTTTGGCATTGAGAAACATTTGGTTGTTATTACACTCTTGAATAAGGTTGTTGAGATCATCTTGTAGTAATTCGACGTCAGAGTTGTTTCTAATAGTTTTAACTATTTTGAGAACATCAGCAAATAGATAGACCTTAGAGTGTTGAAATATCGAAACAATGTCGTGTATGTTAAAAAATACTGGACCTAAGTTCGAGGCTTGCGGTACAACGGAGTAGGCAATATATGGCTGTGAGGAGTACCCATCAATTACCTAGGTCGAAGATCTACTTTGAAGGTATGATACACACCAGTTTAATAATGTCCCATTAATACCAAAAGCTCTCAGTTTATTGACAAGTAGTGCGTGATTTACTTTGTCAAAGGTCTTGGAGAAGTATGTGTATATAGCATCCACTTGTAGTTTATTATCAACGTTCTCAATTAAATCGGTGACATATAAGAACAGATTTGTGACAGTAGATCTACCAGACAAAAACCATGTTGCTGCCAGTTTATACGTCGTCCTAGATCCTTGAAAAATGATTCATAGACTAAGATCTCAAAGATCTTTGACATTGTAGATAATATGGATATAGGTCTATAATTAGTGACACTCTTAGGATTTTCACTTTTAAAAATTGGTACAATCCGCGCTTATTTCCACTTTTCGGGGAAAATGCCAGAGTTCAAGGAGGTATTGAATGTAAAACTCTAATGGTGGATGTAAAATGTCGACGTTGCGTATAGGATACTGACTTTCAACCACATTGATGTTTACATTAGACAAAACTAGATCTAGTATCTTTCCGCTTGCGTTATTGTTAGTGTTATATTGATTCAGATCGTGCAAAGTGAAAAAGTCTATTAAGCTACTTTTAAGAAGTAGTTACTTGGGTCTGCGTACTGACCGTTAATGACGGGTTGAAGTGTCCACGTGATAGAACTCATATTGAAGTCACCAAGAAGTAAAAATTGAGTTGTTAGCCGTGCCTAAATTATTATTAATAAATGTTTTCAGTGTGATACGATCAACTGGTGGAGTGATATATACTGCGCACACATGTAGCCATTCCGTTAGATAACTTGTGTTAAATTCAATTGTGATCCATAAGTCTTCACAGAGACTTTCCCATCTAAATTGCCTGCGCGAGTTTAATCCGTCCTTTTTTATTGCTATCAAAACTCCGCCACCAATTTTCTTATGACTAGAAAGGGGAGATGTATCGCGATCTCGTCTACATATGTGGTATCTATGTAGACGAGACAAACGAACTTACAGCACTTATTTGAAGTTGGCTGCATACACTTGTAAGTGCATGGAGCCAATTTTAAATAAGGAATGCTACAGATGTATCGTCGCATACGATCACTGCAATATCTCACAGCCTGCAATTATGTATATTGATTCTATATGGCGGCTGAAGTAGGTAAGTGTATGGTACCTATCGAGATGAACTTCGGGGCCAAGAAAAAGTCCTACTATTACCTATAATTTTCTGTTGTGAGACCTGCGGAACAAAATGGAGTGATGGTTTTTTACACCTCCATCAAACAAAGAACTAAATGTACATAAATACAATCAAAAATATCAACCGCAAAATTATTGGAATGGATGTCCCACGCAAGTCGCACCTGTTACCAACGATATGTTATGTATGAGGCTTTAGTTTCGGACGAGTGTGAATTAATTTATCTTTGTTATTGCCTCCCGGCTTCTACAAACAACAAACGAGCGTGTACCACCGAAACTGATTTAAAGCAACAGTTACAAGAATTTTACACATTGCTAACCAATGTTGTTGTAGGGTGTTTTGTGGCATCGCTTGGAAGAGGTCTATGACCAGCAGTGGACTTTTGAAAAGATGGAATGGTAACGATAATAATAACTTTAATTTTTATTAATGCTTTTATATATGATTATTAAGTATCTATTATAACAAACGCCAAAAAATTTAGAAAACCAATAATGCAAACCTTCATTATGCAGTGATCACTAAAATTTGTTTTTACCGAACGTTATCATTTACAATTCAATTCACGTGGGTACTTTATATTTGACATTACTTCTACATTGTATTTTAACTAATCTGTGCGACGTAGATGCAAGTCGGCTTACATTAAAACTGTGGAATTGTCCTCACGGGATTCTTCGAGTCAGAGAGCCCGATTTGGTTCAATGGAGAGGAAGGGTAGGCGTAGTCCCGAATTCATGGAAGACAGCTTTTGTCCACCCGATCCCTAAAAAAGGCGACCGCTCAGACCCGTCCAACTATAGGCCTATCGCGATCACCTCCTTGTTCTCCAAAATAATGGAATCCATTATTAACTGCCAGCTCATCCGGTACCTTGAGGATCACCAGCTGATTAGTGACCGCCAATACGGTTTTCGTCGGTGTCGATCAGCTGGTGATCTTCTGGTCTACCTGACCCATAGATGGGCGGAGGCAGTAGAGTCCAAGGGGGAGGCGTTGGCCGTTAGTCTGGACATTGCGAAGGCCTTTGATCGGGTTTGGCACAAAGCGCTTCTTTCAAAGCTGCCTTCCTATGGGCTTCCCGAGAAATTGTGCAATTGGATCACCAGCTTTCTTGCAGATCGGAGCATCAAGGTCGTTGTAGACGGTGCATGTTCTGACTACAAGCCTATTAACGCTGGTGTTCCACAAGGCTGTGTGCTATCACCAACGCTGTTTCTTCTGCATATCAATGATATGTTGCTAACTGGTAACATTCATTGCTATGCGGATGACAGCACTGGTGATGCTCTATACACCGGCCGGGCCAATATTTCTCGGGAAAACGTCGCCGAGTACCGGAACAAACTTGTGTCTGAAGTCGAGTCTTTGCTGGACAAAGTCTCGGATTGGGGGCGACTAAATCTAGTCCAGTTTAATCCTCAGAAGACACAAGTTTGCGCGTTTACCGCTAAAAAGAACCCCTTTGTCGTATCTCCTCAGTTTCAAGGCACTCCCCTTCTTGCCTCAGCCAGTATCGGTATCCTCGGAGTCGACATATCGAGTGACGTGCAGTTTCGTGGTCACTTGGAAGAGAAGGCCAAATTAGCCTCTAAAAAGCTTGGCGTGCTCAGCAGAGCGGGACAGTATTTCATGCCGGCACACCGCCTGCAACTTTACAAGGCGCAGGTTCGGCCTCACATGGAATACTGTTCCCATCTCTGGGCAGGGGCTCCCCAGTGCCAGCTCCTTCCACTTGACCGCATCCAGCGCAGAGCGGCTCGAATCGTCGACGACCGAGCCCTTTCCGATCGGCTCGATTCATTGGCACTGCGAAGAGATGTTGCATCTCTTTGCATTTTCTTTCGCATCTACCATGGGGAGTGCTCTGAGGAATTGTTCGGATTAATCCCAGCCGCCAAATTTCACGAACGCACATCGCGGCAGAACTCCCGATACCATCCACACCATCTGGATGATTGGCAGTCCACCACTGTGCGATTTAGAAGATGTTTTCTTCCTCGCACAACTTCCTTGTGGAATAGTTTACCACCAGGGATTTTTCCGGACCGATACGACTTAGGGACCTTCAAGAAAAGAGCCTACTCCTTTTTAAAAGGCCGGCAACGCATCTGCAATTCCCCTGGTGTTGCGGTTGTTCATGGGCGGCGGTAGTCACTTACCATCAGGTGAGCCGCATGCTCGTTTGCCCCCTCTCCTATAACAAAAAAAAAAAAAAAGGGTTCTAACCGGCGGGACTGTTAGAACTAATGACCGTTTTCTACGACTCTCTGTGTTCTTTGATTTGTAACATCTATTGAAAGTATTACCTTGCTTGCTTTATTCTGCAAAATTATAATTGCAAATATTTTCTTATTTGAAACTTCTTTCTTACGCTGTAGAGCCATGCTGCAGCTACATTATAGTAGCTAGAATTAATGGATCGAAAAAGAAGCATTCCATTTTAGCCCTCAGGGGTGATAGCGCATTTGCATTTTGATTCTGAACCGAGATTAGGTGTAGATGTCTATGAGGCAAAACATCCAACTACTATCAGATGGACCGTGTGCTTGTTTGTTACCCTTATTCTATAAACAAATGGCACTTGAAATAAATATGTATCCACTACATTTCTATTTGTGTACTGCAAAATATACTCTATCAAATGATATTTTAGGTGTATTATAGATCTTATTTTATATAATGTTTAATACGCAAAAAGTTTTGTTGTGTGTTAAGTTATAAATAAAATTTACTTATAACCAGAAAGGTGTAAGCTTGCATCCTAGTGTTATTACTTAAAATCAATTAAGTTTTATTAGGGGATTATAGGGGACAATTATCATCAGTGTTGAGTTGATTAAATATATTTTTGTGCATGTCCGTCAATGTTGTAAGAGGAAGAGGCGAGGTAAATAAACCAGCATGCGGCTCACCTAATGTTAAGTGACTACCGACGCCCATCAACAACTGCAACACCAGGGGAAACGCAGATGCGTTGCCGGCCTTTTAAAAATTAGTAGGCTCTTTTCTTAAAGGTCCCTAAATCATATCGGTCCGGGGTCCGGAAAAATCGCTGGTGGTAATCGATTCCACAA
Source organism: Parnassius mnemosyne (assembly GCA_963668995.1). Classification (NCBI taxonomy): domain Eukaryota; kingdom Metazoa; phylum Arthropoda; class Insecta; order Lepidoptera; family Papilionidae; genus Parnassius; species Parnassius mnemosyne. The sequence continues at coordinate 1,165,834 of CAVLGL010000137.1, read as the reverse complement.
GGAAGTTGTGCGAGGGAGAAAACTTCTTCTAAATCGCACAGAGGTAGACCGCCAATCATCCAGTTGATATGGATGGTATCGCGAGTTTTGTCTCGATTTGCGATGGTGAAATTGAGCGGCTGGAAATAGTCCGAACAACTCCTGAGAGCACTCCCCATGATAGATGCGATAAAATGCAGATGCAACATCTCTACGCAGTGCCAGTGAGTCAAGCCGATCGAAAAGAACTTGGTCGTTGACGATTCGAACCGCTCTGCGCTGAATGCTGTCAAGTGGAAGAAGCTGGCACTGGGGAGCCTTTGCCTAGAGATGGGAACAGTATTCTATGTGAAGTCGAACCTTCGCCTTGTAAAGTTGCAAGTGATGTGCCCGCATGAAATACTGTCCCACTCTGCTGAGCACGCCAAGTTTTTTAGAGGCCAATTTGGCCTTCTCTTCCAAGAGACCACGAAAATGCACGTCACTCAATATGTCGACACCGAAGATACCGATACTGGCTGAGGCAACAAGGGGAGTGCCTTGAAACTGAGGAGATACGACAAAGGGGTTCTATTTAGCGGTAAACGCGTAAACTTGTGTCTTCTGGGGATTGAACTGCGCTAAATTTAGTCGCCCCCAGTCTGAGACTTTGTTCAACAAAGTCTCGACTTCAGACACAAGTTTGTTCCGGTACTTGGCGATGTCTTCCTAATAATAATTAAAATAAAAAAAAAACTGCAGGTGACATCCTGCCTGCCAAGCGTAGTAACTATGACAAATATCACTATTGTGAGACTATGTATGAGGGAGACCTTGGACTTGGCTTTAGGCAGTGGACTTTTAATAAGCTATTTCAATAACGGTAACGTAAGGGTTCAGAGGATACTTTGGCTACTTTGACATCGATGGCCGGGAGCAGTCAAATCCAAGGAGAATCTCCTATATCCTTATCAGATAGTTAGTACCTAGCGAAGACCTTTGATCCAGTTTGGAACAAAGCGCACCTTCAAAAGTTTCCCTGCTAGGCTTCCCGAGAAATTATTAAATTGGGTCATTGATTCTCGCAGAAAACTGCGTTAAGGTTGTTGCCGACGGTAATAGCTCAAATTTCAATTCGGTAAATGATGGTTTACCACAAGACCACGCGCTATCGCCTACTCTGGTCCTTTTGCATATTAATGATGTTTTGTATAATTTTTACATAAAACCTCATTGTTATGAAGGCGACTGCACTGGCTATACTTTACTTCGGCCCTGCTAATATTTCTCGGGAACACTTCGTCAAGTGACGTAACACACTTGCTTCTGAAGTCGAGTCTTTGATAAACAACTGTTTTTCCGAGTGCATATAACCTAAATCTCTTTAATGTGCGTGCTAACAGGCATTTCTAGGACGAAATCGCTTCATCGCAGACCTTATCTTTGTCCTCGGGCCAGATGGAGGTCAAGCATGAGCCTAGTTTAATAATAAAAAAACAAAATCTCAGCTTACTAGCCATTAATTCTAGTTTTGTTTAACCCACAGAAGACACAGGTTTGCGTGTTTACCGCTAAAAATAACCTTTGTCGTATCTCCTCAATTTCAGGGCTTTTTTCTACATCAGCCAGCATTGGTGTTCTCGGCGTCGATATATTGAGTGAAGTTTAGTTCGGCGTTCACTTGCAAGGGAAGGCTAAAATGCCCTTTAAAAAGCTTGGGGGGGGGGGGTACAGTATTGTACAGCATTTCATGTTGCATCACCACATGCAAATTTACTGTTCTCATCTCTGGTCTAAGGTCCAAGCTCTTTCCTTTTGACTGCATCCAGCGAAGAGCGATCGTAATCGTCGACGACTGAGTTCTTTCTCATCGGCTTGACTCACTTAAAAATCGTTATCAGTCTATTAAATACTAGACTACTTACTCACAAAATATTGAAATGCCTCTTAATCAGTGTCCGATTTAAAAATAATTAAAATAAATTTTTAAATTAAGTTCTAAAAATTTTCTTCATTAAACAAACGACGTCCTATTACGTCGGCGTATAGTGAAACGCCAAATGCAAATTGTAAAATTAGTCGTATCTTGTCATCCAGCCTCACCTCGACCTATTAACGCTGATATTACATTCATGGTTTGGAGAATTTTAATAGAAGTCGATATAAATTAAAAGCCAAATTATAAAATGCCCAAGCAAATCACCATCTGTCCATTTATACAACTGGACAACAATATTATAATTAATTAAGATAAATAAAGATAATAATTTGCATTTGTTTTATGAACGTACGACGCTCTTTGTTAACATGTGAGTATAAGAATTTGCCTGTGACATATGTACTTATCCCTCCGTGAATAAATATGAATAAACATCTATACATATAATAAAAATGTAAAAAGCAGACGTCTCTACATTTTATATTTTTGTAATAAAAGTGATTGAGAGGTACTAAAAATAAGTAACTAAATACATTTCTATCATTTTTAGAATTTTCTGTCTGTCTGTCTGTCTGTCTGTCTGTCTGTTTGTTTGTTAACGTATCACGTATAAAGTACTAATTTATATCATAAGAATCATTAAGGAAAATATAAAGTATATCTTCGTGTTACATTTAGTCTTTATTTTATTAAAATCAGTTCATTCAATCAAAAGTTATGATAAATATTCTGAAGTATGAATACGAAGTATAGGTACGAATTTGTTCAACGGTGGCGTTGGTTGAGTCATCAAGTGCATTTTAAACTAATACTACATCATAAATCATAATTAAATTAGGTAAAATAATGTTCTATAATGATATAATTATATCTAAAATGCAGTAAACAAAAGTATTAAAGAACGTATTAAATAAAATAATATACAAAAATATATTATAAACTTATTAACTAAATCTAAAGTGAAATAGTTAACCAATTTCATCGATAGATGGCGGTATGGTCAAAATGTAATATAAAAAGGCGTTTTGCTTACTATGCAGACACTGGTTTATAAGTTCTTTTATGTTTTATATAATAATGTACCCAATCGCGTCAATTAATCTCTTTTATTTTTAGAATTGATTGCTGTTAGCAGCGCCATCTCTCTTTAAATATATACTTATAATAAAAATGGTGATAACATGTTGTGTCTGTTTTTGTACATTGTTTTTATATATATAATAATGTACCAATCGCGTCAATTAATCTCTTTTATTTTTAGAATTGATGATTGCTGTTAGCAGCGCCATCTCTCTTTAAATATATACTTATAATAAAAATGGTGATAACATGTTGTGTCTGTTTTTGTACATTGTATAGAATATTTGTCACTAAAATCATTATAGGGAAATGAAAATAATTAAGTAAACACATTTTTATAATTTTTAGAATTGTCTGTCTGTCTGTCTGTTTGTTTATAAACGCATCACATCTAAAGTAAAAGAAATCGTTAAGAAAATCATAAAGCGTAATGTAGGTTCTAATTTGTTCAATGGCACCATAAAATCTCAGAAAAAAGTAATAAAAAGATTTGTGTGTAAAAAAACGTTCTATAATAATATATTTATACTTAAAACAAAGTAAACAATAAAAAAGATGTTTTCCTTAAATTAAAAAAGTTTTCTCACAACGAACGTAATAGATGGCATTGTACAAATTACATTCTTTTCTGAATTGCGGCGTTAAGATACTTCGAATCGTATAGAGACTCACTGACGTGCAGTCAGTCTCACAAATAACCATACATTACGCAGAACCAATGTAGATATTATATATTTTCAATTTCAATATCAACTTAATAAATTAAATTAAATGATATATATTATGAGTTATAAATATATATGTATATATAAGTAAAATATTCAATTTATTTTGTATCAAATCTGATACAAAATAAATTGACTATTTTACTATTAGTATGTTCATCATAATGAATCATGAATGAATCCGAAATCACAACTTCCCACAACCCAATAGCGAACTCATATCCCAACTTCAAAGGGTGCTACATGAAATAAATCCATACGTTTAGTTTTAGGGTTGCATTGCAATCGATCCGTCAAGATTTAATAAACAATTATAAAATAGTTATTAACGCTGACAGGCGTCCTGTTACTAAAAAAAAGTTACTGAACACCGCGGTAGCAACGTTCCTGTCACTGATGAAGTGGCAGTGGTATTAGTTGACCAGGAGTGCGATAGACGTGACATCGTGTTGCACACACATGACGATCGACTGCCAGGGATTTATGAAACGCATCGATATTATGATGCTCTACAATATCCATTAATATATTGTCACGGTGAAAATGGGTACAATTTCGGAATTTATCAAGTTAATCCTAATACCAGAGAGACCAATTTTAATAAAAAAATATTTGCTCTGCAATTTTATTCGCACCTGTTACATGTAAGGCATATATCTTCTTGCGTATCTGCAAAGATTTCGGGGGTTGTTTTACCAATTTATAGTGGAAATGTATGCGAAAAATAGAGACGGAGCGCTTAGTGTATATACGCACTAACCAGAGACGTCTGTTACACTGACGTCTAATAAGTGATATTGATAGAGTAATGATATAAATCGTTTAATATTTTCTTACCTGAATGTCAAATTCTCCAAGTAAAACCTATATACGCGAGCTACGCCGCGGGCACAGCTAGTCTATAAATAAATCTTAAATTTAAAATATTTAAAGCGCTGAATCGCATTACTTGCCTGAGATTATATAAGTACTTACAATAAAATGTAAATAGCAGAGAGACGCGAAGTATGCACAGCTGGCTTTGTTCGTTTGCGCTCGAGATAATCTCAAGAGATTGCGTTGTTGTCTTGACGCCAACGTACCGTATGGAACATGTAACGCTACAAAAAGTATGCTTTAAATTTTCTTACATATCAAAATGCTTCACATCTGGATGTTTAAAACGGTAGGTAGGAATTCATGACTTTTGGAAAGTAATACATGTAAAGTGTGTATGTTGTACGACAGGCCGTGCAGAAAGATTTTGCAATATTTTTTTTATATGTTCTGTATGTGACACTGACCAGTTATAAATTATTTTGAAAATGCCATTACTAACAAGTAAAAGTACGTATGTTCTAAATTCAAATTTCTCTTCACATTTTTGTACAAGCTAAATTGCGGGTATGTAGCTATGCAGTGAGAGCACTTTGTTTCGTTATGGACTGCCAGTATACTGCCACAGTACCCTAGATGACGTCATAAATCGCCGTCATTGTAGTGAGACGCCTAGAGATTTGACAGCTACCACGAATTATTGTTATTATTACTAATTAATATTGTTATTCAAGTTAACTCGGATATTAAGCTTTAAAATCAACAACATTCAAATAATATTTTTTCTTGTTGAACAAAAAACTTTTACAAGAAAAATATTTTCATTTGTAAACAGTGTTGAAAATGGGAATGACAGTTATTCCGTTTTGAACAGTAACCAGTATAGAAGACTAAAAAGTAACGGCTTCACAGTATACTGAATTAAAGTGGTGACAGCGTATATCGGAACATAGCCGTAATATTATTGAATTTCATTGAAAAAATGGATCTGCGTAGGTAGGGAACATTTTCACGCGATGATTTTATTACTATTTTAAATTTCCAGACGACTCGTTCGATAGTTTTCAAATGGCAATTACCTATGTCCTATGGCCAAGGCAACCGCTGCTACAATTTTCTTTAGCACGGACTGACTTTCAAAGATGACGTAACGAGTGGTCGCAGGAAACGAACTTCAATTTATCAATACCTTCGTTTGTCTCTTCAATTTTATAAAAAGATGGTCAGTTATTGGTTCATGAAAACAGAAATATTACGTCTCCACCAGCAGAGTTAGAGAGATTATATACGAATCATTAATCATTGCACAAATGACAAAAAACAATTGATCTTTATGTTGTAGTACTGATAATTTGAGGATTTTTGGTATACTGGGGAATATATATATATATATATGGCAACTGGCAACGTACAACGCACGCACCCTGAGGACTGACGAGAAGATCGTGGAGCTGGAAGAAGAGATAGACAAGTTGCGCTGGCATATTATAGGATTATCCGAAGTCCGAAGAGAGGTGGAGGACACGGTAATCCTCGAATCCGGCAACTTGCTCTATCACCGGGAGGGCGACCATCTGTCCCAAGGAGGTGTCGGATTTATCGTCCACAAGTCTCTCGTTAACAACGTTGTAAAGATCGGGAGTGTGTCGACGAGGGTTGCGTACCTTATACTCAGAATCACCAAACGGTATTCGCTGAAAATGTTATTTGTTCTAATTTTATATATATATCATCATTCATCATCATTACAGCCCTTCACAAGTCCACTGCTGAACATAGGCCTCCCCCAAAGAATGCCACAAAGCACGGTCCTGAGCCACCTGCATCCATCGACTTCCTGCATGTCTTACCAGGTCGTCACTCCATCTCGTGGGGGGACGCCCTACACTTCGCCTACCGGTACGAGGCTGCCACTCGAGAACCTTTCGTCCCCATCGGTTGTCGGTTCTTCGAGCTATATGGCCGGCCCATTGCCACTTCAGCTTACTAATCCGTTGGGCTATGTCGGTTACTCTGGTTCTACTGCGGATATCCTCATTCCTAAGTTTATCACGCAGAGAAACTCCGAGCATAGCCCTCTCCATAGCTCGCTGAGCGACCTTGAGCTTCCTCATATGGCCAGCAGTGAAGGACCACGTCTCAGTTCCGTAAGTCATCACTGGCAACACGCACTGGTTGTACAATTTCGTTTTAAGGTTTTGAGGTATGTCTGACGAGAAGATGTGTCGTAGCTTCCCGAACGCTGCCCAGCCGAGTTGAATCCGTCGATTGACCTCTCGGTCGAAGTTGGACTTACCTAGTCGGACTATTGGTCCCAGGTAAACATACTCGTCAACAACTTCGAGCTTAGTGCTCCCAACAACTACAGGCATAGGTGTGACATGGACATTAAACATGATCTTTGTTTTGTCCATGTTCATCTTAAGACCTATCCGTTGGGAAACACTATTGAGGTCATTGAGCATAGTGCTTAGGTCCTCCAGCGATTCTGCCATAAGGACTATATCGTCGGCAAATCGAAGGTGAGTGATGTACTCGCCATTGATGTTGATACCGTATCCTTTCCAGTCCAGAAGCTTGAAAACGTCTTCCAATGCAGCGGTGAAGAGTTTCGGGGATATGACGTCACCCTGTCTTACACCTCTCTGCAATTGGATAGGTTTCGTACTCTGGTTCTGTACTCGGATAGCCATCGTAGCCCTACTGTACAAGCACTTCAACACTTCGATATACCGACAGTCAACTTGGCACCGCTGAAGGGACTGCAGCACCGCCCAAATTTCGACGGAATCAAAGGCTTTCTCATAGTCCACATACGCCAGACATAGTGGCAAATTGTACTCTTCGGACTTCTGTACAATTTGCCGAAGGGTATGTATGTGGTCTATGGTGCTAAAGCCCTTTCGGAAACCGGCTTTTTCGGGAGGCTGGAAGTCGTCAAGTCTGCGCGCGAGACGATTTGTAATGACTCTCGAAAACAGCACGTAGACGCGGCTCAGAAGGGAAATCGGTCTGTAGTTCTTCAAGAGAGCGTTGTCACCTTTCGTGAAGAACAAGACCACCGCACTTCTGCTCCACGCCTCCGGTGTAATGCCACCATGGAGAACGGAATTAAAGAGCTTCTGAAGGACTTCAATTACCGGTCTTCCACCCGCTTTCAGAAGCTCCGCTGTAATTCCATCCTCGCCTGGGGCCTTACCATTTTTAAGGTGCTGGAGAGCCATTCTAATCTCGTTCAGACTGACGTCCGGGATATCTTCGGAATAGTGTCGGATGAGACTCGCTCTTGGATCGTTACTCACACTTGCGTGTGGCTCCAACGATGATGTGTACAGCTGCCCATAGAACCTCTCAATCTCACTCAAAATCATATATATATATATATATATGGCAACTGGCAACGTACAACGCACGCACCCTGAGGACTGACGAGAAGATCGTGGAGCTGGAAGAAGAGATAGACAAGTTGCGCTGGCATATTATAGGATTATCCGAAGTCCGAAGAGAGGTGGAGGACACGGTAATCCTCGAATCCGGCAACTTGCTCTATCACCGGGAGGGCGACCATCTGTCCCAAGGAGGTGTCGGATTTATCGTCCACAAGTCTCTCGTTAACAACGTTGTAAAGATCGGGAGTGTGTCGACGAGGGTTGCGTACCTTATACTCAGAATCACCAAACGGTATTCGCTGAAGGTCATACGGGTTTACGCACCAACCTCGGCACACCCCGATGAGGAGGTGGAGGAAATGTATGAGGATATCTCTAGAGCCATGCATTCCTCCAAAACCCAATATACGGTGTTAATGGGAGACTTCAATGCAAAACTAGGCACAAAAGAGAACGGCGAGCTGAAAGTAGGGAAATTTGGAATAGGGCAACGGAACCCAAGGGGCCAGCAGCTGGCCGACTTCATTGAGAAAGAGGGACTCTTTATGATGATCTTTTTCTTCCAGAAGCGGCCCCACAGGAAGTGGACCTGGTCGAGCCCCGACGGTTCGACAAAAAATGAGATTGACTTCATTATGACAACCAGACGACAACTGTTCAGTGATGTCTCCGTGATCGCGAGGGTGAAAACTGGTAGCGATCACCGAATGGTTAGAGGCACACTGAACCTAAACGTTAAGTTGGAGAGATCTCGTCTAATGAAGTCAACGCTCCGTCCCCCTCGTGCTCTGTTCCAAAGTCCCGAAACCTTTCAGCTCGAGTTACAAAACCGTTTTCAGTGCCTGGAAGACTGCAATGAAGTGGACGATATGAATGACAAGCTCGTGGAAACTGTCCATGCGGTCGGAGCTAAGTTCTGCAAGACCCGACGCAGAAGAACACAAAAACTCTCCGATCACACTCTTAATCTCATGGCTGTTAGACGGGAGATGAAGCTACATTCTTCAACAGACTTGACAGCATACAGGCATCTGAACAGACAGATCTCCAAATGCATGCGGCGGGACTTACGCAACTTCAATACAGCTCGTATTGAAGAAGCGATCGAGCGGAATCAAGGCTCCAAAGTCTTTGCCAGAGATCTGTCTGCCAGAAAGAGCCAACTGTCAAAGCTGAAGACAGAATGTGGCAGCATCGTTTCTGGGACACCTGAGATTTTGAGTGAGATTGAGAGGTTCTATGGGCAGCTGTACACATCATCGTTGGAGCCACACGCAAGTGTGAGTAACGATCCAAGAGCGAGTCTCATCCGACACTATTCCGAAGATATCCCGGACGTCAGTCTGAGCGAGATTAGAATGGCTCTCCAGCACCTTAAAAATGGTAAGGCCCCAGGCGAGGATGGAATTACAGCGGAGCTTCTGAAAGCGGGTGGAAGACCGGTAATTGAAGTCCTTCAGAAGCTCTTTAATTCCGTTCTCCATGGTGGCATTACACCGGAGGCGTGGAGCAGAAGTGCGGTGGTCTTGTTCTTCACGAAAGGTGACAACGCTCTCTTGAAGAACTACAGACCGATTTCCCTTCTGAGCCGCGTCTACGTGCTGTTTTCGAGAGTCATTACGAATCGTCTCGCGCGCAGACTTGACGACTTCCAGCCTCCCGAAAAAGCCGGTTTCCGAAAGGGCTTTAGCACCATAGACCACATACATACCCTTCGGCAAATTGTACAGAAGTCCGAAGAGTACAATTTGCCACTATGTCTGGCGTATGTGGACTATGAGAAAGCCTTTGATTCCGTCGAAATTTGGGCGGTGCTGCAGTCCCTTCAGCGGTGCCAAGTTGACTGTCGGTATATCGAAGTGTTGAAGTGCTTGTACAGTAGGGCTACGATGGCTATCCGAGTACAGAACCAGAGTACGAAACCTATCCAATTGCAGAGAGGTGTAAGACAGGGTGACGTCATATCCCCGAAACTCTTCACCGCTGCATTGGAAGACGTTTTCAAGCTTCTGGACTGGAAAGGATACGGTATCAACATCAATGGCGAGTACATCACTCACCTTCGATTTGCCGACGATATAGTCCTTATGGCAGAATCGCTGGAGGACCTAAGCACTATGCTCAATGACCTCAATAGTGTTTCCCAACGGATAGGTCTTAAGATGAACATGGACAAAACAAAGATCATGTTTAATGTCCATGTCACACCTATGCCTGTAGTTGTTGGGAGCACTAAGCTCGAAGTTGTTGACGAGTATGTTTACCTGGGACCAATAGTCCGACTAGGTAAGTCCAACTTCGACCGAGAGGTCAATCGACGGATTCAACTCGGCTGGGCAGCGTTCGGGAAGCTACGACACATCTTCTCGTCAGACATACCTCAAAACCTTAAAACGAAATTGTACAACCAGAGCGTGTTGCCAGTGATGACTTACGGAACTGAGACGTGGTCCTTCACTGCTGGCCATATGAGGAAGCTCAAGGTCGCTCAGCGAGCTATGGAGAGGGCTATGCTCGGAGTTTCTCTGCGTGATAAACTTAGGAATGAGGATATCCGCAGTAGAACCAGAGTAACCGACATAGCCCAACGGATTAGTAAGCTGAAGTGGCAATGGGCCGGCCATATAGCTCGAAGAACCGACAACCGATGGGGAAGAAAGGTTCTCGAGTGGCAGCCTCGTACCGGTAGGCGAAGTGTAGGGCGTCCCCCCACGAGATGGAGTGACGACCTGGTAAGACATGCAGGAAGTCGATGGATGCAGGTGGCTCAGGACCGTGCTTTGTGGCATTCTTTGGGGGAGGCCTATGTTCAGCAGTGGACTTGTGAAGGGCTGTAATGATGATGAATGATGATATATATATATATATATATATATATATATATATATATATATATAAAATTAGAACAAATAACATTTTCTCTAAATGGCCTGTTCCATTTCTTAAAGTTGTTGACAAAATGCCGTCATCAAGCAATTAGCGCTGGCGGTTTTGCACAGACAAATTAGGTTAATATCATCCGTGTGGCTGTAACAAAAACAACTGGCAGGCACTTGAAGTGTCCGATTAATCACCAATGTTTTTGAATTGTTTTCATTTACATCTACATTATTCTAAGATACTATAATACGACAGTATCTTAATGGTGGGTTCAAACTGCGAGTCAAAAATATTCAGAGTTTGAATCTACCACTCGGCTATTGTCGTGAGTCACTCCTAACACAAACTTCTAAAGCTTATCTGAACGGGTTGGTAAAGATTAATAGAATTACCATTGAAATAATAATAATAACAGAAATAAAAACCTTTCATTGCAGACCATGTAGTCCATATTTTGTTAAAGATACAATAGAAAGGGTCTAAAAATCTATGTCCGTAAAAGTTGGTAATAAATTTTACTTCATATACTTAGGGTGCGTGTACGAGGCACTGGGTATATGCACATGCAATCAGTGCCTTAAAAACTCACTCGGGTTTCTTTCTAATTACGTCAACAATGCTATTGACGCACCCATGGAACCTGTGCATCAGCGAAGCTGTTCTTTTGGGAATAAGAGTGGAAAAATTACGCTTTCTTTTATTTTTCTTTCTCTTAGTCCACATACACCAGACATAGTGTACTCCTCAGACTTCTGTACAATTTGCCGATGGTTATGTATGTGGTATGGTGCTAAAGCCTTTTCGGAAACCGGCTTGTTCGGGAGGCTCGAAGTCGTCAAGTCTGCACGCGCGACGTTTCGTAATGACTATCGAAAACAGCTCGTAGACGCGGCTCAGAAGGGAAATCGCTGTGTAGTTCTTCAAGAGAGCGTTGTCGCCTTTCTTGAAGAACAAGACCACCGCACTTCTGCTCCACGCCTTCGATGTAATGCCACCATGGAGGACGGAAATAAAGAGCTTCTGAAGGACTTCAAGTACCGGTTTACCATCCGCTTTCAGAAGCTCCGCTGTAATTCCATCTTCGCCTAGGGCCTTGCCGTTTTTAAGGTGCTGGAGAGCCATTCTAATCTCTCCCAGACTGACGTCCGAGATATCATCGGAATAATGTCGGATAAGACACGCTCTTGGATCGTTACTCACACTTGCGTGTGGCTCCAACGATGATGTGTCCAGCTGCCCATAGAACCTCTCAATCTCACTTAAAATCTCAGGTGTACCGGAAATGACGCTGCCACGCTCGGTCTTCAGCTACGACAGTTGGCTCTTTCTGACAGACAAATCTCTAGCAAAGACTTATTTAGTAGTTTTATTCCATGTGTAGTGTTCGCGTAAATATAAGAAATCATTATGAAGTAATATATCTAAAAAAAATACATGATACTCGTAGTAGAAGTACGCCTCCCCCAAATCCTTCTTTTTGTTTTTTTTTTGCAATTCTCAACTAATACTTATCTGATCTGGACTGGGTCTTTCAATATTGCATTATTTAGATTAAAGACAACCAACGGCCATTTATTTTGTCAAATTTTCGTTCTTTTTTCAAATAATAATTTTCAAGTTTTTCGGATAAAATATAGCTTAAATCCCTTCTAGCATTGTTTTATATCTGTTCGTAAAGTTTCATTACAACCGGTTAAGCCAATTGAATTACTATCCTGGACAGAAAGACATATTTTAAAATATGATTGTTACATACGATTTTATGCGACGGAACGTTGGAATCTTGAATTTTAGGCGCTAGTAGAACACACCTACGCGCTTTGCGCTTAAGGCATGCAAAACATTTTTATGTCGTAATAATATGCTAATAACCCTCCAAGCTTAATCGAAGTAATTTCAATGTTGCAGACAGATACTTCAATTTTATTTATATATTTATGAATTAGTATTATATTCAACATATATTTTAATTTAATTATTATCTTTTTTTATATAATATTTATAAGTCCCAATCAAACAAGAATACTACAAAATATCCTAAAATATGTGAAATTATTAGATTATTTTTTATTCAATATAGATTATTACATAATAGGTACTTATTGAAAGTTATTTTCTTATGAACCACTGGTTTGGAAAATACCTCTGTCCTAAGAAAAACCAGCAAGAAGCCCAGCGGAACTTTTTTGAACATATTTCACTTTACAATAATTTAGTTTGTACAAATTTTAAATGAGTTTTAATAGAATTCATACGTGGTAGAGCCATGTAACTGCAGGTATGTTATGGTTGTAGCACGAATGGGTCGGCTCGACCGGGGAAGGACCACGCTCTCACAGAATACCAGCGTAAAATAACAGCTTAACGCTGCTGTGTTTCGTATGGTGAGTGTAGAGATCCGGAGACTCTTTTTACTGGCAAGGAGGCATTCCATCTTAGTCCTCACGGGTGACATCGCATCTGCATCTTGAGTATTTATTGAGGATAGATGTATATATATAATTATTAATTTAGTATATATAAAATTAAAACAAATAATATTTTTTTATATATATATATATATATATATATATATATATATATATATATATATATATATATATGTCGGAGTGTCTATAAAATACCCGGTTGGATCGATGTTGAATGGAGGGTATATCGAGAAACCCCCTCTTGTGTCTGTAGTATAAAGTTCACTGTAGGTGCCGTACGCGGGAGATTCCGCTTAAGTCATTCAACGAGTGTGGTCATTCGACTAGTGCTAAGATAGTGTCGTGGTTCTGTTCGTTGTTGTAATTCTTCTAGTGCAGGCAAGGAGAATTGGTGTTGCTGAGAGGCTGCCCAGTGTTACATTGAGATAAGTAGTTTTGCTGTTTGTTTACATATTTTGGTGTTATCATGTAATTACGTACCTCACGTTACACTGGTGTGTGATTGTGGCTGAGACGTATTACGGTGTGGTCGAACTGTAATTTCACTATACTGAATGTATAGTGCGTTACGTTGTCTTATTACTGATAATGATTAAACTGCGTAAGCAAGAGAGCAAGTTGAACATCCGCTCTCACACTTTTATTATTTTTAACAGTTAACGCTATCCTGATGTATTTCAAAGATCAAAAATTGCGATCCTCTATTGTAATTCTCCGACATCAGAAATGGGATCTCCTGTTGTCATTTCCGATATCAGAAGTGGGATAAAGTCCCTGTTCGTGCCCACCTATAAACTTTGAATAGTGTCAGGGTTATTACGTTGGTGAAATACTATGGTACGCCTCGCGTTTTGTTTTTCTTTAATTTCTTAAATCAAGTTTGTTGTCGTATTTACGACACTGATGAATCATTAAAGTGTAGAGTAAAAGTTTAAAGTGAAATGTTTTAAGCCAAAAGTTAAATCTTTTTGTTCGATTTATAATAAAAAGTACCCGCAAGTTCTTTCATTATTTCTTAACGTACCCAAAATGGAGGTATTCTAAATGAGTTATAGTTTGCATTCAGTGGAGATTTAACTTGCTCAAGTTATGTTATAATTTGTACACGAGGTGTGATTTACATGGGTTAGTTTTAAAGTTCAAAATGTTTAAACGATGTACCGAAAAAAAGAACATGTTTATTTTAACGTGCTATGACTTAAAAACACTAAGTAGTATTTTTGTGTTCTAATGTGATGATAAGTGTTACAGTTTACTGCGAGTATTACGTAGTCGATAAAATTGGGATTTGATGTTGAGAGTTTAGTGGAACGCGTGGTGCTGTGGCGCTCGCTCTTGAGTGGAAATATGCTGTCGGCTTATGACGCCGCGGACACATTATTTGTCGCTGCTACCGATCACCATTTGATAAACGAGTTGGTTGCGAAAAATACCGGAAGGCTAAAGTATAATTGACGAAATTGAAGTAGAGCAAATTACTTCTGACATTGAAGAGAGTATTTAAATTTACATGAGTATCGGACCGTACCAGAAGTTGTCGTGTAGCCGCAGCTCAGTATATGGTACTGCATTTTTTAAAATTATGTTCAGACTGAATCTCTTTAGTGTTTTCTTTTATGTTACAGCAGCACGTGTGATGTAACTGTGAGGCGAGTTTGTGCCCTGCCTAGTCGGAACGGACAGCCAGGTCCAGTTCTAGCATGGCCTGGTTTCGGCAGATGCGTATGCGCGTATACGCAGGCGCCATGCCGGAGCGCGCGTATGCTGTACATAGCGGTGCCTCGGAAGTCATACACTATGTGTGCGCTTAAGTCGTGTACACTGTGTGCGCGGAAGTCGTACACTATGTGTGCGTGGAAGTGTTATATTCTGTATGCGCGGAAGTCGTGTTCTCTGAACACTATCCAGGCAGGCATTGTCTTGGTTCACGTGTTTTTCGTGGTTAACGTGGAATCCCGTAAGTTCAAGTAAGAGTATGTGTACTTAGATACTTCGTATGGAGAAGTATGCTTACTTGTGAAAGCGAAGTTATTATAGTCCACGGTATGAGTGCGTATTTCTGTTAGAGGGCCTCGTATGCGTGATGGATGAGAGGATAGGCAACTGTGTATATTGTCTTAATAAAAAACCACTTGTTTTCCACGTAGGTCACAATGACGACAATCCCGACGATGCCTGTGAACCCTCAGGTGCTCTTGCTGCTCCCGTTGATACTTCGAGTGCGTGGTGCGGCGCAACGTCTCGCTGGCGCTGGTGCGGCGCGACGGCTCGCTCTGCGAGTGTGACACGCCCTGTGCTGTTGTTTTGACCACGTGAGCTTGCTTCATGGCAGCTAACTATGGCGTGTGCTGGTTTGTTTTAATAGACACGTGCGCTTGCCTTAAGCCTGCCGCAACGGCGAGCAGTGAGTGACGTATTGACGTTTGCTGTGTCAGCAATCCCAGCGGTGTGCTGATGATAATACTGGTGAGTCGTACCCATTTTATTATGATTCTGGTGCCGAATGAGAGAGCCTCATCAAAGACTGTGTTGCGCCAAATTTTGGTGGCAAATGTGTAAATACGAGTAATATTGCAAATTTAACCGAAATCGGTTATTTTAGTATGCAAAGTACCCCACAAATACCCCCATGATCATGTGAGGAAGATTTTCGATCACCAAGTTCCTCGAGAGTTAGATGTCATAGTTGATGACAGTGGTAGTGAAACCAAATTTGATTAAGAATGCTTGTATACTCATACTCAAAACTTTAGACCGCACCTCATGAGTAACATGTGGCGATGGGTCTGTAGGAAATCGTTGGTGCGATTTCTGTCTGTGTTGGTGCATATTTGGCGGCAGATATGTAGGGAATCGTTGGTGCGATTCTGGCATATGTGGCGGCAGATGTGTTGTAGCATATTTGGCGGTGGATATGTTG
Source organism: Parnassius mnemosyne (assembly GCA_963668995.1). Lineage (NCBI taxonomy): Eukaryota > Metazoa > Arthropoda > Insecta > Lepidoptera > Papilionidae > Parnassius > Parnassius mnemosyne. Next base: position 1,149,698 of record CAVLGL010000137.1, on the reverse strand, counting down.
AGAATCGTTGGTGCGATTCTGGCATATGTGACGGCAGATATGTAAAGAATCGTTGGTGCGATTCTGGCCTGTGTTGGTGCACAGAGCCCCTCGTGTATTGTAGCATATGTGACGGCAGATATGTCGAGAATCGTTGGTGCGATTCTGGCATATGTGACGGCGGATATGTGAAGAATCGTTGGTGCGATTCTGGTCTGTGTTGGTGCACAGATTTCAATGAAAGTTTCACGAGTTGAATATGCATTGCTTATGAATTGTAAAGAGTAACAAAATTGTTAAAATTACTGTGTTGGAACTTGTTGATCGGACCTTCCACGATAAATCATGTTGTGCAGGAAGCACTGTGTAAGAAGCCTTAATAACAAGGCATTGTCAATTGTGACAGTTAGCTATTGTACTTAGACTTAGGAGAAGTAAAGTACCATTTGGAATCGACCTTGTTTCCATTGGCAGAATAGCCGAGCTAGATTAATCACTGAGCATATTTTGTTTCCAGGCACTGAAACCGAGGACTGATGCTAGTCAGGAATGGCCGTGTCGTGAATTGATGGCGCCATAGTGAAACAAGCAGCACCATCTAACAATTAGTTTTCAGAACTAATAATATGTACCCACTCATGTCAGGATGGACGAGCGGACGATTTGTTGTTTGTTACAGGAATGCATAAAGATACACGCCCGAGGACGGTCGTACGTCAGGATGGCCGTGTCGGAGTGTCTATAAAATACCCGGTTGGATCGATGTTGAATGGAGGGTATATCGAGAAACCCCCTCTTGTGTCTGTAGTATAAAGTTCACTGTAGGTGCCGTACGCGGCTGATTCCGCTTAAGTCATTCAACGAGTGTGGTCATTCGACTAGTGCTAAGATAGTGTCGTGGTTCTGTTCGTTGTTGTAATTCTTCTAGTGCAGGCAAGGAGAATTGGTGTTGCTGAGAGGCTTCCCAGTGTTACATTGAGATAAGTAGTTTTGCTGTTTGTTTACATATTTTGGTGTTATCATGTAATTACGTACCTCACGTTACACTGGTGTGTGATTGTGGCTGAGACGTATTACGGTGTGGTCGAACTGTAATTTCACTATACTGAATGTATAGTGCGTTACGTTGTCTTATTACTGATAATGATTAAACTGCGTAAGCAAGAGAGCAAGTTGAACATCCGCTCTCACACTTTTATTATTTTAAACAGTTAACGCTATCCTGATGTATTTCAAAGATCAAAAATTGCGATCCTCTATTGTAATTCTCCGACATCAGAAATGGGATCTCCTGTTGTCATTTCCGATATATATATATATATATATAAAATTAGAACAAATAACATTTTCTCTAAATGGCCTGTTCCATTTCTTAAAGTTGTTGACAAAATGCCGTCATCAAGCAATTAGCGCTGGCGGTTTTGCACAGACAAATTAGGTTAATATCATCCGTGTGGCTGTAACAAAAACAACTGGCAGGCACTTGAAGTGTCCGATTAATCACCAATGTTTTTGAATTGTTTTCATTTACATCTACATTATTCTAAGATACTATAATACGACAGTATCTTAATGGTGGGTTCAAACTGCGAGTCAAAAATATTCAGAGTTTGAATCTACCACTCGGCTATTGTCGTGAGTCACTCCTAACACAAACTTCTAAAGCTTATCTGAACGGGTTGGTAAAGATTAATAGAATTACCATTGAAATAATAATAATAACAGAAATAAAAACCTTTCATTGCAGACCATGTAGTCCATATTTTGTTAAAGATACAATAGAAAGGGTCTAAAAATCTATGTCCGTAAAAGTTGGTAAATAATTTTACTTCATATACTTAGGGTGCGTGTACGAGGCATGGGTATATGCACATGCAATCAATGCCTTAAAAACTCACTCGGGTTTCTTTCTAATTACGTCAACAATGCTATTGACGCACCCATGGAATCTGTGCATCAGCGAAGCTGTTCTTTTGGGAATAAGAGTGGAAAAATTACGCTTTCTTTTATTTTTCTTTCTCTTAGTCCACATACACCAGACATAGTGTACTCCTCAGACTTCTGTACAATTTGCCGATGGTTATGTATGTGGTATGGTGCTAAAGCCTTTTCGGAAACCGGCTTGTTCGGGAGGCTCGAAGTCGTCAAGTCTGCACGCGCGACGTTTCGTAATGACTATCGAAAACAGCTCGTAGACGCGGCTCAGAAGGGAAATCGCTGTGTAGTTCTTCAAGAGAGCGTTGTCGCCTTTCTTGAAGAACAAGACCACCGCACTTCTGCTCCACGCCTTCGATGTAATGCCACCATGGAGGACGGAAATAAAGAGCTTCTGAAGGACTTCAAGTACCGGTTTACCATCCGCTTTCAGAAGCTCCGCTGTAATTCCATCTTCGCCTAGGGCCTTGCCGTTTTTAAGGTGCTGGAGAGCCATTCTAATCTCTCCCAGACTGACGTCCGAGATATCATCGGAATAATGTCGGATAAGACACGCTCTTGGATCGTTACTCACACTTGCGTGTGGCTCCAACGATGATGTGTCCAGCTGCCCATAGAACCTCTCAATCTCACTTAAAATCTCAGGTGTACCGGAAATGACGCTGCCACGCTCGGTCTTCAGCTTCGACAGTTGGCTCTTTCTGACAGACAAGTCTCTAGCAAAGACTTATTTAGTAGTTTTATTCCATGTGTAGTGTTCGCGTAAATATAAGAAATCATTATGAAGTAATATATCTAAAAAAAATACATGATACTCGTAGTAGAAGTACGCCTCCCCCAAATCCTTCTTTTTGTTTTTTTTTTGCAATTCTCAACTAATACTTATCTGATCTGGACTGGGTCTTTCAATATTGCATTATTTAGATTAAAGACAACCAACGGCCATTTATTTTGTCAAATTTTCGTTCTTTTTTCAAATAATAATTTTCAAGTTTTTCGGATAAAATATAGCTTAAATCCCTTCTAGCATTGTTTTATATCTGTTCGTAAAGTTTCATTACAACCGGTTAAGCCAATTGAATTACTATCCTGGACAGAAAGACATATTTTAAAATATGATTGTTACATACGATTTTATGCGACGGAACGTTGGAATCTTGAATTTTAGGCGCTAGTAGAACACACCTACGCGCTTTGCGCTTAAGGCATGCAAAACATTTTTATGTCGTAATAATATGCTAATAACCCTCCAAGCTTAATCGAAGTAATTTCAATGTTGCAGACAGATACTTCAATTTTATTTATATATTTATGAATTAGTATTATATTCAACATATATTTTAATTTAATTATTATCTTTTTTTATATAATATTTATAAGTCCCAATCAAACAAGAATACTACAAAATATCCTAAAATATGTGAAATTATTAGATTATTTTTTATTCAATATAGATTATTACATAATAGGTACTTATTGAAAGTTATTTTCTTATGAACCACTGGTTTGGAAAATACCTCTGTCCTAAGAAAAACCAGCAAGAAGCCCAGCGGAACTTTTTTGAACATATTTCACTTTACAATAATTTAGTTTGTACAAATTTTAAATGAGTTTTAATAGAATTCATACGTGGTAGAGCCATGTAACTGCAGGTATGTTATGGTTGTAGCACGAATGGGTCGGCTCGACCGGGGAAGGACCACGCTCTCACAGAATACCAGCGTAAAATAACAGCTTAACGCTGCTGTGTTTCGTATGGTGAGTGTAGAGATCCGGAGACTCTTTTTACTGGCAAGGAGGCATTCCATCTTAGTCCTCACGGGTGACATCGCATCTGCATCTTGAGTATTTATTGAGGATAGATGTATATATATTATTATTAAATTAGTATATATAAAATTAAAACAAATAATATTTTTATATATATATATATATATATATATATATATATAAAATTAGAACAAATAACATTTTCTCTAAATGGCCTGTTCCATTTCTTAAAGTTGTTGACAAAATGCCGTCATCAAGCAGTTAGCGCTGGCGGTTTTGCACAGACAAATTAGGTTAATATCATCCGTGTGGCTGTAACAAAAACAACTGGCAGGCACTTGAAGTGTCCGATTAATCACCAATGTTTTTGAATTGTTTTCATTTACATCTACATTATTCTAAGATACTATAATACGACAGTATCTTAATGGTGGGTTCAAACTGCGAGTCAAAAATATTCAGAGTTTGAATCTACCACTCGGCTATTGTCGTGAGTCACTCCTAACACAAACTTCTAAAGCTTATCTGAACGGGTTGGTAAAGATTAATAGAATTACCATTGAAATAATAATAAGAACAGAAATAAAAACCTTTCATTGCAGACCATGTAGTCCATATTTTGTTAAAGATACAATAGAAAGGGTCTAAAAATCTATGTCCGTAAAAGTTGGTAATAAATTTTACTTCATATACTTAGGGTGCGTGTACGAGGCACTGGGTATATGCACATGCAATCAATGCCTTAAAAACTCACTCGGGTTTCTTTCTAGTTACGTCAACAATGCTATTGACGCACCCATGGAACCTGTGCATCAGCGAAGCTGTTCTTTTGGGAATAAGAGTGGAAAAATTACCTGTGTGGACATTAACAAACATATCTAATGCACTACAGTAACGTGTAACCCTCAGCAACAGCCTAAAGGCGTTACTATACTGTATACTTAGGGTTTTGTATGCCCGCCCCGTGACCCAAAAAACGTGCTTCATAATTTTTGGTATAATTAATCTTCAATAACGTTGCACTGACTACGTGTATCACACTTGTATTATTGTGAAATCTAAAAATATTTTCTTTTATAGATGTTACAGTGAATAAACATAGTTTATCTTTGATAAGAATGAATATGTTCATACTTTAAACACTGGGAGCAAAATTAAGCTTGTAATACCAGTTACTAGACTCCATAGAATTAGTAATTCATTTATGGGGCAATGTATACGCTTTTACAACAAAACCCCAGAAAATTTACAAAATTTGTCAATAAATAAGTTTAAATGTTTTATTAAAGAAAAATTGTACAAAAAGGGTTATAATAATATCAAAGAATACATAAATGAAAAAAAAACCCCTGCGAATGAGGTGATCGCCACCGCCATGCTGGTTCTTTTTTTTATAGGATAAGGGAGATAAATGAGCACACAGTCCGCATGCGTTGTCACCCCGTGAAGACTAAGATGGAATGCCTCATTTCCAGTAAAAAGGGTCTCCGGTTCTCTACACTCACCATATGAAACACAGCAGCGTTAAGCTGTTATTTTACGCTGGTATTCTGTGAGAGCGTGGGCCTTCCCCGGTCGAGCCGACCCATTCGTGCTACAACCATAACATACCTGCAGTTACATGGCTCTACCACGTATGAATTCTATTAAAACTCATTTAAAATTTGTACAAACTAAATTATTGTAAAGTGAAATATGTTCAAAAAAGTTCCGCTGGGCTTCTTGCTGGTTTTTCTTAGGACAGAGGTATTTTCCAAACCAGTGGTTCATAAGAAAATAACTTTCAATAAGTACCTATTATGTAATAATCTATATTGAATAAAAAATAATCTAATAATTTCATATATTTTAGGATATTTTGTAGTATTCTTGTTTGATTGGGACTTATAAATATTATATAAAAAAAGATAATAAATAAATTAAAATATATGTTGAATATAATACTAATTCATAAATATATAAATAAAATTGAAGTATCTGTCTGCAACATTGAAATTACTTCGATTAAGCTTGGAGGGTTATTAGCATATTATTCCGACATAAAAATGTTTTGCATGCCTTAAGCGCAAAGCGCGTAGGTGTGTTCTACTAGCGCCTAAAATTCAAGATTCCAACGTTCCGTCGCATAAAATCGTATGTAACAATAATATTTTAAAATGTTTGTCTTTCTGTCCAGGATAGTAATTGAAATGGCTTAAGCGATTGTGATGAAACTTTATGAACATATAGAGAGCAATGCCAGAAGGGATCTGGGCTACATTTTACCCGAAAAACTTGAAAATTATTATTTGAAAAAAGAATGAAAAATTGAAAAAATAAATGGTCGTTGGTTGCCTTTAATCCAGCCTCCCGAACAAGCCGGTTTCCGAAAAGCCTTTAGCACCATAGACCATATACATACCCTTCGGCAAATTGTACAGAAGTCCGAGGAGTAAAATTTGCAAATAGGATAAGGGTGACAAACGAGCACACAGTCCACCTGATGGTAAGTGGTTGGCGCGGCCCATAGATATCTACATCTATCCTCTATTACAAATCAAAATGTAGATGCGTTGTCACCCCTGAGGACTAAGATGGAATGCCTTATTTCCAGTAAAAAGGGCCTCCGGCCACCTGCACTCACCAAGCGAAACGCAGAGGTAAACCTCTACTTCACGCTGGTTTTCTGTGAGGTCGTGGTACCACCCCGGTTCGAGCCGGCCCATCCGTGCGACAGCAAAAGCTGCTGCGTGGCTCTACCACTGTTAAGCGTCTGAGCGAGATTAGAATGGCTCTCCAGCACCTTTAAAACGGCAAGGCCCCAGGCAAGGATGGAAATACAGCGGAGCTTCTGAAAGTGGGTGGAAAACCGGTACTTGAATTCCTTCAGAAGCTCTTTAATTCCGTCCTCCATAGTGGCATTACACTGAAGGCGTGGAGCAGAAGTGCGGTGGTCTTGTTCTTCACGAAAGGTGACAACGCTCTCTTGAAGAACTACAGACCGATTTCCCTTCTGAGCCGCGTCTACGTGCTGTTTTCTAGAGTCATTACGAATCGTCTCGCGAGCAGACTTAACGACTTCCAGCCTCCCGAACAAGCCGGTTTCTGAAAGGGCTTTAGCACCATAGACCAAAAACATACCCTTCGGAAAATTATACAGAAGTCCGTAGAGTACAATTTGCCACTATGTCTGGCGTATGTGAACTATGAGAAAGCCTTTGATTCCGTCGAAATTTGGGCGATGCTGAAGTCCCATCAGCGGTAGCAAGTTGACTGTCGGTATATCGAAGTGCTGAAATGTTTGTATAGTAGAGCTACGATGGCTATCTGAGAGAACCAGAGTACGAAACCTATCCAATTGCAGAGATGTGTAAGACAGGGTGACGTTATATCCCCGAAACTCTTTACCGCTGCATTGGAAGATGTTTTCAAGCTTCTAGACTGGAAAGGGTACGGTATCAACATCAATGGGGAGTACATCACTTACCTTCAATTTGCCGACGATATAATCCTTATGGCAGAATCGCTGGAGGATCTAAGTACCATGCTCAATGACCTCAATAGTGTCTACCAACGAATAGGTCTTAGGGTGAACATGGACAACACAAAGATCATGTTTAATGTCCATGTCACACCTATGCCGGTAGTTGTTGTGAGCACTAAGCTCGAAGTTGTTGACGAATATGTTTACCTGGGACAAATAGTCCGACTAGGTAAGTCCAACTTCGACCGAGAGGTCAATCGACGGATTCAACTCGGTTGGGCAGCGTTCGGGAAATTACGGCACATCTTCTCGTCAGGTATACCTCAAAACTTGAAAACGAGACTGTACAACCAGTGCATGTTGCCAGTGATGACATATAGAACTGAGACGTGGTCCTTCACTGCTGGCCGGATAAGGAAGCTCAAGGTCGCTCAGCGAGCTATGGAGAGGGCTATGCTCGGAGTTTCTCTGCGAAACTCTCTCTGATAAACTTAGAAATGAGGATAGAGGAGGTAGAACCAGAGTGACCGACATAGCCCAACGGATTATTAAGTTGAAGTGGCAATGGGCCGGCCATATAGCTCGAAGAACCCACAACCGATGGGGAAAAATGTTTCTCGAGTGGCAGCCTCGTACCGGCAGGCGAAGTGTTGGGCGTCCCCCCACTAGATGGAGTGACGACCTGGTATGATATGCAGGAAGTCGATGGATGCAGGTGGCTCAGGACCGTGCTTTGTGGCATTCCTTGGGGGAGGCCTATGTTCAGCAGTGGACTTGTGAAGGGCTGTAATGATGATGATGATGAATATCAATAGAGAGGGAGGTTGGATACTACCACCTGCTTGGTATCCTGTAATTAATAAAATTAAAACTAAACCCAAGCATACCACTGCAAGACTTCAAGACACATTAATTTCATTCTGCGTAGTTCGGACTATAATTAATAATAAAAAAGCTGAAGTTACTCCGGGTTTACTCTGACATCGGGACGTAAATCACCTTAGTCCCCCGTGACCATAGGTGCTGTGTAGCTCCTGAAACGTCAGGAATTAATAAAAATAAGTTAATTAAACGCGATAGAATCTTTAAAAGTAGTTTTATGCAATATATCTATGTATTACTTCAATTTTACTTCTATGTACCTGTTTTCATATAGGTTTTGTTGTTTTTTATTAAGAACTGCTATAAAGGCTTTATTAAAATATTTATTATACGGTTAAACATTTATTATAGTTGTGTAACGAAGTTTCAGCTTTATTATTGTTGTAGCTCGTATGGGTCGGCTTGGTCGGAGTAGGACCACACTCTCATAGAATACTAATGTAAAATAGCAGCTTAATGCTGCTATGTTTCGTATGTAGAGAACCGGAAACCGTTTTTTACTAGAAACGAAGCATTCCATCTTAAAATTAATAGACCCAGGCGTTATTTTGCGGAAATCCATTATATTAAGTTGGTAATGTATACTTTGACAAAATCCGCTCAATAAAATTAAATTATGTCTCTTACCTACTGGCTGTTCACCACTATGCGTTGTACTGGGAGATTTTTTCCTTGCACAACCTTTTTGTGGAATCATTTACCACCGGCGATTTTCTGAACCAATACGACATAGAGACCTCCAAGAAACGAGCTTAATCCTTTTTGAAAGACCGGCAACGCGCCTGTAATTCCACTGGTGTTGCAGTTGTTCATAGGTGGCGGTCCACACTTTCATAAACGGCTTAAAACACCAAACTGCTGAAAGCTGTTGAAAGCAAGTGAAACACGTGTCGTATTGTCGTCGGTGGTGTGGCTTTGCTTGTGTAGTGGTGTTGGGAATAGTGGTGATGGGGTAGTGCACGCAATCGAGGGAGGTGCTCTTCAAACTAGGTAAGACACATCATTTTATTTTATTGAACGGATATAGGCAAAGTAGTTTTTAACAACTTCAATTCCATCTTAGTTTTTAAGGGTGACAACGCATCGGCATTTGGATTCTAAATTGAGGGTAATTGTAGATTTCTATGGGCCACAGCATCCACTTACCATCGGGTGGCAGTATGCTCGTTTGTCATACTTATTCTATAATGAAACTATAATTATAATCACATTGTTACGATACATTTGTAAAATATAACTACCACAATATTGAAACGTTAAATGTCGTTAAATATTATCTCGGATGGCTACAGTAAACTGTATTCCAAAAGTTTTTGTCGCAATCCCTAATTTAGTTGGAAGTTGATTAACAAGGTTTCTTCAATACTTGATGGAGTGCAATTACTGACTTATCTAACTTTACGTTTTTACGACGACCGAAAGTAGTAATCAAAGGAGACTGCGAGGATTTACGTTTTTACGTCCCTTTCATAAATTAGATTTGTCATTTGTAACTTTAGTATTCAGTTTACTGTCTTTGATTTATTTGAGCTACTAACAGATCTTTTTATGCAATAGTTTATAAATTTACAACCTTGTACAAACGGCGAGTGCTTGTAACACTAATATATTTAATATATATAAAAACCTCTTCAGGGGAATATTTGCCATAGTTGCGAAGCCCGATAATCGGTTGGCGATCGCAGATATTTAGTTATTATAAGGAAGATCTTCGTCCTATATCCTGATTATGTTTCTCCCTGTCGCCTCTTACGACACCCACTTGACTATATGGGTCAGTGGATTTTTTACACCGCCCCTAAGCGGTAAGTACTATTTAACTTTTGGATGGTATTTATAATAATAGTATTTAATTCATTCTCAATTATTCATAGTAAAATAGTTAAAAAATACATAGATAGAATAGATAAAACTAATTTTATGTTAAAATAAGAGCTTAATACTTTCTAAATGGCGGGCAACGCACCTGCTATTCCCCAGGTGTTGCAGTTGTTCATGGGCGGCGGTAGTTACCATCAGGTGAGCCGTTTGCTCGTTTGCCCCCCCCCCCCCCCCCTCCTATAAAAAAGAATAAATTAAATTAAATAAACTTCCCGCTACAACTAACTGCAACTAAGGGAGAATTCGTTGCCACGCTCGTAATTGTATTTGTCTTGAGTTGATTTACAGATCCGAGGATGTGTGTTATTCTGCGACTGGAATGCGCGGATTGCGATGAATGTGTCCTTTGTGTTAAATCATTTGACATGTTTAAATTTTTTCGTTTCTTAAATTATTAAATAATTATCATTCAGATCCAGATGACCTGAGAAAGGCATGGTCAAATGGGATAAATCAATGTGGTGTATAATAGAGTGTATCACACTGTAGTGTAAATTTATTATTTTTGTCATCTAGTATGTCACCAAACCTCATTCATTGTTAGTACATTTATGAGCTGTGGTAGCTCAGGTTAGCGTTCGCTGTAAATTTCACAGACGCGAGCATACAGAATTCGAAACCCTCCGGCGCCAATGAAATTGTTAATTCTAATTTTAAGTGCTGATTGATCATGTGCTCGGTGTTGGAGGAAAATATCGTGAGGAAACCTACATGTCTGAGAAATAAGAATAAAAATTTTTGAAGAGATGTGAAGTTCGCCAACACGCGTTGGGGCAGCGCGGCAGACAATTCCTTGCCCTAAAACCCTCTCAGAAATGAGGGAAGTCCTGTGCCCAGCCAGTGGGACGTGTAGAGGATGTAATTTTAACATTTTTGGTAAGTAGCAAATTTAAAAGACTGGGGTATAACTCTTATTAATTGCATACTATAAAGCAAATAGACTTTAAAGCTTTTACTGTGACCAAGTAAATTGCATAGTACATTTTTATAAATATCTTTGGTAAGCTGTCTTGTGGTGCATATAAAACACTTTATATTATTGTAGCACGAATGGATCGGCTAGAACAAAGAAAATCAAAGCTCCCACAGAATACCAGCGTGGAATAGCAGAATAATGCTGCTGTGTTTCGTATGGTGAGTGTAGATAGCCGTAGACCTTTTTTACTGGAAACGAGGCATTCCATATTAGTTCTTAGGTGTGAAAACGTCTGCATTTTTATTCATATCCGAGGATAAATGTACATATCTATGGCCCACAGCATCCACTCACCATCAGGTGGACTATGTGCTTGTTTGTCACCCTTACTATAAAAAAATACATCAAACTTCCATATTTTCCTTTAAGTGTAAAGTATTTTCTCTCCACTTAGTGGAAAAAAGCTTATTTACCTATAGATCAAATATATAGGACCGCTACACACTGACGTCTTGTTCAGAGTCCACACGCCACATTTAGCAGCAGACATCCATGGGCTATAGCCAGTGCTAATCTTTAGTTGTCAATTAAAGTTATAAAATATTAAATCTGTTCAAATAAATCAACTTGTAACTAAAAACATAATTAAAAAACAATTTAATATAATATCAATGTTTGTTCGAGAGACGATGCACGGTGGAACAATATAAACGAATCTCTCGAGCGAACAATGCCCAGCCGCATAATCTTGTTTGTTTTACTCTTAATGTTATGACGGAGTTCAATTTTACCAAAACAACGTTGTTAACTTGGTTTTGAAATTCTCACTTAAATATTACATAAATACTAAAATTGTTTTAAAATTATTTGACCCAATATAAACATAAGATATGAATCGAGTGAATGAGAATAAATAATTGAAATATAAAATATAAAAACCTTTTCAAAAACAAGAACTCAATTGATGACTAGGTTGAAATTTACAAATGATGTTTTTTATTTATTTTTATCTATTTACCCTCCCTTTCTCTCACATTGTATATAAAAATGACCGTCTGTTAGAATATTAAATACTATAGTAACCAGGTAAACAAAATATAGATACTTCCTTAGGATCTTGCTTGAGGTTTAGTTAGGCTCTTTGATAAAATAATGGCGTGCTCGTTTTAGTTAGGTTAGGTAAGGACTTCCTTCGTTAGCGCCACCACCTGCCAGACCATTCCTGCAGACGTGATGTAAGTTAAGGCATCACCACCAATTGCATGATCAGCACGGCCAATTGGCCGATTGCACGGCTTTCGGTCGCATCTTTGAGAGCCTCCTCAAATTCTCCCTCCAGCTTCCACCCGCATAAGGTCAACACTTATGTATGTAACTTACGTAACTGACGTTAAGTATCTGAATTTTTCGATCATGTTTGTCTCATCTACCAACAAGCTGCCTTCCATCATTCAAAGGTGGGGATTTACAGAGATACTTTATTATGTTGTTATATAAAACACCATGGAGGTGAGACAGTCTGCAGCTCTTAAAAAGGCTACTAAGGCGTGAGTTAATCTAAGACGTGGAGAGTGCCATTGGGAATAGCGACCTGCCAAACAACCATCACCGAGACGCAATGCTGCAGAACGCAACAAGCATCAATACGATTATCGTCGGGGTTAAACCGTCCCAAGGACCTTCATACGGTTTCAGCAGACATCAACACCCGCATACCTTTACCGATTAGAATCAAAAGATGCGTCAAATCAGGCACAGCACACCCGCAGATCTATCACAAGACGCAATACCGCAAGTAGCAGTAAGCATCAATGCAATTATCATATGGATGGCGCCCCCTAACAATACATCCACATGATCCCTATCGACTTCAGCAACCAAATTGTTTTTATTTTAAAAATAGCACCAACGTATCAAAGTAGCACGCTAGTAAGACGCCAGACCAATAATTCACGTGTTATAGAGCTACTGCACTAAGACATGTTGCTGAGTATGCTTGTTGGTTGTACTTAAGAGTACTACCAAACACACTCTCACTAATTTGAATGATAGCCGATGTATCATAACGCTATGCGCAAAGATGCCGCCCAAAATTGGTAGGTGTGTGCGATGTCCACGAGTAAGTCGTATTGCTACAACAAACCACCGGCACTAAGAAGATATGCCTAGGACATATCGGTTAGCGAGTCCAAGTTTACCTTGGTCTTGAACACTGTAGCAATCTACACGCCACTATAATAATAATTTTGATGTCCCATTTCTATCAATATAATGCTTTTACATACTTTAAACCTTCCACATATTGGCATTATTGCATAGATACTACTTACTATTATATATCTTTTATATATTATACAATATTAGAAATATACTGGTAAATCCAATTGGGCATACCTTAAGCGCATTAAAAAAATTACGTATAACATGATTATACGGAATTTTTAAAGTAATTTAAATACATTTCGACAGCACTATCGGCTTCAACACCCTCGAAAACCATGAAAATGACACCCATGATGAAAAAATTGGTAATTTTTTTAGCCGCCATCCTGGATTTATATTTCGACAGCACTATCGGCTTCAACACCCTCGAAAACCATGAAAATGATACCCATGATGAAAAAATTGGTACTTACTTCAGCCGCCATCTTTGGTTTACATTTTGACAGCACTATCGCCTTCAGCATCCTCGAAAACCACGAAAATGACACCTATGATGAAAAAATTAATATCTATTGCAGCCGCCATCTTGAATTTACATTTCGACAGCACTATCGGCTTCAACACCCTCGAAAACCATAAAAATGATACCCATGATGAAAAAATTGGTACTTACTTCAGCCGCCATCTTTGATTTACATTTTGACAGGACTATCGCCTTCAGCACCTGCGAAAACCATGAAAATGACACCTATGATGAAAAAATTAATATCTATTGCAGCCGCCATCTTGAATTTACATTTCGACAGCACTATCGGCTTCAACACCCTCGAAAACCATAAAAATGACACCCACGATGAAAAAATTGATACCTACTTTAGCCGCCACCTTGGATTTACATTTCGACAGCACTATCGACTTCAACACCCTTGAAACCCATGATGAAAAAATTGGTACTTACTTCAGCCGCCATCTTTGGTTTACATTTTGACAGCACTATCGCCTTCAGCACCCTCGAAAACCATGTAAATGACACCTATGATGAAAAAATTAATATCTATTGCAGCCGCCATCTTTAATTTACATTTCGACAGCACTATCGGCTTCAACACCCTCGAAAACCATAAAAATGATACCCATGATGAAAAAATTGGTACTTACTTCAGCCGCCATCTTTGATTTACATTTTGACAGCACTATCGCCTTCAGCACCCTCGAAAACCATGAAAATGACACCTATGATGAAAAAATTAATATCTATTGCAGCCGCCATCTTGAATTTACATTTCGACAGCACTATCGGCTTCAACACCCTCGAAAACCATGAAAATGATACCCATGATGAAAAAATTGGTACTTACTTCAGCCGCCATCTTTGGTTTACATTTTGACAGCACTATCGCCTTCAGCACCCTCGAAAACCATAAAAATGACACCTATGATGAAAAAATTAATATCTATTGCAGCTGCCATCTTGAATTTACATTTCGACAGCACTATCGGCTTCAACACCCTCGAAAACCATAAAAATGATACCCATGATGAAAAAATTGGTACTTACTTCAGCCGCCATCTTTGATTTACATTTTGACAGCACTATCGCCTTCAGCACCCTCGAAAACCATGAAAATGACACCTATGACGAAAAAATTAATATCTATTGCAGCCGCCATCTTGAATTTACATTTCGACAGCACTATCGGCTTCAACACCCTCGAAAACCATAAAAATGACACCCATGATGAAAAAATTGATACCTACTTTAGCCGCCATCTTGGATTTACATTTCGACAGCACTATCGGCTTCAACACCCTCGAAAATTATGAAAATTACACCCATGATGAAAAATTGGTACCTAATTCAGCCGCCATCTTGGATTTACATTTCGACAGCACTATCGGCTTCAACACCCACGAAAACCATGAAAATGACACCCATGATGAAAAATATTTATACCTATTGCAGCCGCCACCTTGGATTTAGATTTCGACAGCACTATCGGCTTCAGCACCCTCGAAAACCATGAAAATGAGACTCATGATGAAAAAATATATACCTATTGCAGTCGCCATCTTGGATTTACATTTCGACAACCCTATCGGTTTCAATACCACCGAAAACCATTAAAATGTCACCCATGACAAAAAAATTTATACTACTTACTTTTAGTACGTACTACTATTATTTATTCTGTGCTTTTAAAATATTGTAATAAAAAAATCTCTTATTATTATTATGATCAAGTATTTAAGAAATTTGGTTATTCGAATATTGTGTATTTGTACAGCGAACTTTTTGAGCCGCTGCAAACAACCGAAACAATGTCCACTCGCGACGGCGACTGAAGTTAGGGATATATATATATATATAAGTTCTGTGGACTGAAGCCGAATGTGAGCCGAACTAAACTACTCTGTGGCTGTAGCTCCCCATTTACAGAAATAATTTACATACAAGGCTACCAAATCAACGAAAATTTCGCTATTTTGGAGTCGAAAAAAATTAATTATAGCTAAACAAAACAAAATTACACTGCCATTTACATTCAGTGGCTTCCCACATGATAGATGAAGAGATTAAAAAATAGATTGAGTTAAACAATTGAAATTTTCAAAAGTTATCGTGTTTACAAGCCACTGGTACATGACGAATCCACACCATAAGCCACTAAAACCCTTTTTTTATTTAAAAATAGCAATTAATTGATATAAAAAAAATATTATTAAGGCGACACCGCGAAAAAATGCACCTCCTTTCATGGAATAGTATAGGAGTATGACATGACTAACGAAACTGGAATTTTGATATAGGTAAATTCATGTCTTTATCTTAAGTTTGCTTGCTCAAAAACACGATTGTAAAATTTTGACTCGATCATAATAATTTGCGAAAACACCTCTCAAAAATCACTATAGTTGAAATTACAACGAAATTACTTAATCTATATGCTTGGAAACCACTCGAATACATTCATAACATCAATATTCGTAATTTACTTGCTCATTATTTTGATTACTAAAATCAATAATTTTTTTAAAATATTTTAAGATTCTACGCGATTTCTAAGCGGTTTTAAACGTCGCGAGCGCTACGCAATTTTAGACCTTATGACGGCGTTTTTGAAGTTTTTATAGAAATTATGTTTTACTCTGGTTAGTCCGGCGATAGCCCGCTTCAACGGTTTTCGATGTGTCGCCTTAAGGTCAACAATCATTTATCTTTCTAACAATGTGCTTTTTATATCATTTATATGTATAATATGATTGCTAGATACGATTTTATTCGATAAAACGTTGGAATCTTAATTTTAGGCGATAGTAGAACATACCTTGCGCTTTCGCTTAAGGTATGCAATATATTATAATATATTAGAAATTAATTAAGATTTTCACAAGAGCGAAACTACTTTTATACACACAAATATTATAATAATATTTCTACAATTGCCGCCTTTTCTTCTTTTTTTATTTAAAATATTAATGAGTCTATAAAAGTGAAGTAGATACAATGTCATAGCAACGAGTCGTACGTCATCCATGTTAAAAAATCTACGTTGAATATGTAAAAACTCCGCACTCGTCCACGAATTAGTCTCCGAGTCATTCGGCGAGTTGTTCGTCCGATAATCAAATCGTTCTATTACATAATAATCTCAAGTTTCTCTATTAAATAATAGAGCTTCGTTCTACACCGTGTATGTATTATATCGTGTAGAGGCAGTGATAGAATATCCACTACCCCCTATCATCCTTTGAGTGTCGTAACAGGCTACAGAGGCAAAACGAAGCAGGAGATTTGCCAGAGATGGTCATCTTCCTCATAAAAGCAAAATAATAATAAAAACTGCGGTTGCCAACCCACTTGCCACGCTTCGTCACTATGGAGAATATCCCTCGTATCAGGAACTCTTTGGATTTATCAGGAGGATCTTTTTAGGGTCCGTCGCTAGGGGTCGTCCGCTGTCCGTCTGTATCTCATGAGCCGTAATAGGTTGACTGCTGCCCCTCCATCATTGAGGGTGATTGAGTCCAGGTAACGTTTACCGCTGGTGGCACTCAGAGGTTTTGAGGAGGAACCCAAGAACGAGGATGTGATTAGCGGCCTCTACGAACAGAACCTTGCTGCTTGTGGATGGACCGAAGCAAACTTGAAAGAAAACTGCAGAATCGCTTTCAAGAAGTCCTGGAGAGGAAGCAGGCGGACAACCGTGATCCTTCAATGTTCGGTTGCCTTGAGAGATATCCTGAGTACAACCGGCTATAAGTCAGCTGGGACGTGGTGGAGCCGTGTGATTACGTGTATGTCACGTTCTGCCAGAGTTGTCAACAGTATGGGCATCCTGCGAAGTACTGCCGGTCGAAGGAGGTCGTATGTGGAAAATGTGGAGAGGAAGGGCATGAGCGATTTGGTAGATCTGGCTCTGGCTCGCACGTGACCATAGCAAGGAACTGTATCATAGCAGCAAGGCTCTATGCAGAGCAACGCTCTGTGGCCAGCACTCAATACTACCAGTAAATGTGGCCCCGTAGACAACCATGAAGACAAGGCACTACGACGGGGACGAATAACTTGGGTCGGAGGGAGCTTGCTACGGTTGAGTCACCCTAAATGGCGTGTGAACTGCACCTGGACATTGTTCTTGTACTAGAACAGTACTCCCAGGTTGCGGGGATCGTCCAAGTAAGATAATAAGATAAAAGTCATCCGTGGGCTGGCGTTTATCTTGCCGACCCAACAATTGCAGCAGCTGTGCTGAGTCACCTCAGCAATATCATCGGACTCAACGCCACTAGGGTGAACTACGGGCTGCTGCGTGAGTTTTGCGCATAGGTGTCGCGATCGTGGAATTGGGCAGGAGAGAATGCTGGTAGGAGGGCCTTATGTCGTAGGAGTTATAATGCCGTCAGCCCCAGAAGGGTGAGAGTGACGTAAAATTGGGACTAGGAATAGATGAAATATTTGTAGGGAGTCAAGAAACTGCGCGCGGGAAAAGAACCACGTGCAAGTACCGCGCGCATCTCCCGAGATTTGGCCCGTATGACCTGGGGGTCGGTGGGGCCATGTGAGGTGGAGGGTTGATCCGTAATAGGTAGACAGTTAAAATTTTCACATAATGCGTATTTCTGTTGCCGCCGTAACAGCAAATAATAAAAATAAATTAGAAATTAAAGGAACTAACTATTAGAAACGTGTTTCATGATAGTACGGAACTCTTCATGTTTTTTTTCTTTATATGAGAGGGAGCAAACGAGCATACGGCTCACCTGATGGTAAGTGAACATGCGCTTTGTAAAGTCGCTGCGTTTTTAGAGGAAAATTTGGTCTTCTCTTCCAAGTGACCACGAAACTGCACGTCACTCGATATGTTGACGCCGAAAATTCCGTTACTGGCAGAGGCAACAAGGGGAACGGAATTGTATATGCTTCTACAACTTTGTTGTAGAAGCATATACAATTCCGCACTAAAGAACTATTGATTCTTTGAAATCGAGTAACTGATAGAATTTATCTACAATTCCTTACCCTCAGACTATTCCAGAAATAAGAAGAGGCTTGTGCTCAGCTTTGTGACGTATATAGGCTGTATTAAAAAAAATTAAGTTTATTGTTCACTTTTATAAGGCGAGATGGTATACGCAAGCTATGATTTTTGGCATTTTTATAAAACTGAAGTGACAAACGAACTTACAGCCCTTATTTGAAGTTGGCTGCATACACTTGTAAGTGCATGCAGCCAATTTCAAATAAGGAATGCTACAGATGTGTCGTCGGCTACGATCACTGCGATGTCTCACAGCCTGCAGTTATGTATACTGATTCTATATATTTTATAGGATCGAGTGACAAACGAGCACACAGTGCACCTGATGGTAAGTGGTTACTGTCACCCATAGACATCTACATCTATCCTCAATAAAGACTCAAGATGCAAATGCGTTTTCACCCGTGAGGACTAAGATGGAATGCCTCTTTGCCAGTAAAAAGGGTCTCCGGTTCTCTACACTCACCATACGAAACACAGCAGCGTTAAGCTGCTATTTTACGCTGGTATTCTGTGTGAGCGTGGTCCTTCCCCGTTCAAGCCGACCCATTCGTGCTACAACCATAATATAGCTGCAGCATGGCTCTACCACGTAGAAAATATATGGTGGCTGAAGTAGGTAAGTGGATGGTACCTATCGAGATGTACTTCTGGGCCAAGAAGAAGTCCTACTATTACCTATAGATTTCTGTTGTGAGACCTGCGGAAAAAATGGAGTAATGTTTTTTTTTTACACCGACATCAAATAAAGATCTAAATGTAAATACAATCAAAAATATCAACCGCAAAATTAATATTATACATGTCCCACGCAAGTCGCACCTGTTACGAACGATAAGTTATGTATATGAGGCTTTAGTTTCGGGCGAGTGTGAATTAATTTATCATTGTTATTGCCTCCCGGCTTCTACAAACGACAAACAAGCGTCTACCACCGAAATTGATTTAAAGCAAAAATTACAAGAATTTTATACATTGATTACACATGTTATTGTAGGGTGCTTTGTGGCATTCCTTGGAAGAGGCCTTTATCCAGCAGTGAACTTGTGAAAGGATGTAATGGTGACGATAGTGATGACTTTTTTTAATAATGCTTTTATATATGATTGTAGTGCCCTGTAGACTCCCCTTTACCTCCGACAATATACATTTATAAAATTAGTATTAAGTATAGAATAGAGAACAGTATAATTAAAGTTCTTGTACAAGCAACACGTCTCCTTCATTCAGCACCTTCCGAGTTCCGACATTACATGGCGACCCTGCCAGGCGGTGCGCTGCGACAATGCACGCGCACCGCTGCGGCCTATTACTTAAAAGAAAAAAAAAATATTATAAGAAATCTAAATTAAATTATGAAAAAATATTAACGGCAATACCGGACGTGACGAAAAATAATAAGAAGATAAGAAAAGGACTGATATTACTATTTTTTTAAAGAAAATTACAGAAAGTATTTAATAAACTAATGAAGATCAACTTAAAAAGATAAACTTTATGAAAATTTCAAAGGTAATATGAAGAATAAAATACTTAATATTGATAATTATGAGAAGTATAATGAAGAAAGGAACAGCAGTTGTACCCTAGGAAGCTTAGCCCAGAAGAATGTGAAATTTGAGTCAGAAAGTACAAAGAAGATATTAAGAGGTAACTTCCCACCTTTGTGATTTTATCTCCATCTAAAACTTTATTTATCAATTTGTGATTGTTTTATGTTCTTTTTGCTATTATATTTTATGAATTTAAATATTAAATATTCTATATTTAATACACCTATGTTTAAATTGAAAGTAATTATCAGATAATTTACGATTCAATTGATTTTTTTAATATTTTATTACTGTATCTGAAAAAATAATTAAAAAGCAATAATTATAAATTAAGTTATGTATGCACTTCTGTGGCATGTTTTATTAAGGTACAAGACGATTTTATATTCACTTTTTTCAGTTATTGTCTTATATTATTTTATAACTGTGTCGTGCAAAAATTAATGAAATAATGTGATTTATTACATTTTTATGTCCTTAAATTTACTATAGTTCATCATAAATTAATTTTTTCATATTTTATAGTAAAATAACACTTTTTCTTTTAACGACCACAAACTAATCTAGATAAGTTAAATTCAATTTCAATTCAAAATTCAAATGTAACAATCTTTACACAGTGAATATAATAAGTATGCTAAACTTTTCTTATGAATGATATATCTATAAATATGACATGTTATGCAATGAGCTTATCTTAAAACAATAGAGAGCAACATGCGATATATGAACAGGTGCATAAAAATAAATCATAACAACATTCTAATAAAGACGAAAATAATAATATCAAAAAATAAATAAGAAATGACCTGTAAACACGTGGATAATAATAAATATAAATAATAATAACGTGTAACATAAATATGAAAATAATGAAATACTGTAAAATAAAATAAAAATAATTAAGAGGTTTAATAATAATGTTCCCTAACAGTTAAAAACGGCAAAAAAAAAATAGACTGACAAAAATGTTATCCAATTTGTACAAAATTAGAATGTATGTAATTAAAAGATATGAGGAATGGAAGAAAAGAATGTTCGAAAGTGTGAATACGAATGATCGAGTTGCTAAGTTTCCTCAATATTGGACTGATCACCCAAATATTGATGAATGCTTAAACTCTTGGTATGGAACTCATTATGAGCGAGAATAATGCAAATTAGTATATGGAAGTGGAGCATGCAAGTGAATAAAAATACCCGATACACCCAAACAGATATTAAGATGAAAAAAAAAAACACGGGTCATGTATAAATAAAGAAGCAAAATGGTTTATTAAGAGAATAGAAATAAAACATATTATAATGACCTTGATAAATAAATCATGGAGAGATACGGGAACGTCCATCACTGGTAAAGCATATAGTCCTCGAGCAGGGTATGTTTCCATGATTGGATGATAAAATCGGAAGTAACGGGTACTAGGGAACAATACCTTCAGTACAAATGAGATGTGAACGAGTTTACTCATATTAGTACTGTTGGGGACCAGAGAAGTCTTAAATTTGTTACCCTTAATAATGGTACATAGGGGTCACATCCTTCATTGGATCATAGTGTGAACTTAGTTTTCCTCCGTGACAATTGTTGGAGTCCTTTTAAAATGACTTAAAAGTTGACCTCAAGGTTGTGCGCACAACCCAAGGTACAGTTCTACCTTGAGATAGTATGATAAAAAAAAGTTAATGTACCAATAAAATGAAATGAATGTTATGAAAATGTAATATAATACCCAAGTAAATGGGGGGCCCATATTTATGAAGTACCCGCGTGATAAATATCACGAAATAAAATATAAATGAAGTGAATTAATACTCCGATTCCCGATATCTAATAAATAAATAAATATACAAGTGAATAGAATTACGAAAACAAATTAAGCTAGCTAAAAGGTCAAAAGGAATAAATTATTATGAAAGGAAAGAAAGTATGTACATACGAGAATTATAAAAGAAAATATAAATACATATATGTATAACTTAAGGCCTAATAATTTAAACAAAGTAAATAGGAGTAGTCGTACTGGTATGAAATTAAGTACAATGAAATGAGAAAATTTTAAATCATAAGAGGACATGACAAAAAATAAAATGTGTTACATACAAGGTATTAAGGGGATCCCCGACCAAATCTATAAAGTGAGATAGGTAGTTATTTGCATTTCTTTACTAGGATGCTACCCAAAATGCTACCTACTAGTTGCACATGTAGTACCTATGGGATCGATCCACATAACTGCATGTATAATTAAATAAATACCTAATATAATACACGTGTTATAATCATATAGCAAATAATATACTTTATCCATAATCGCAATAATTTAGAGTATAGGGCTTAAAATAAAATAAAATCATAATATAAATTATTATTGCAATAGGTACATATTATACACGTAATAATAATAATTACGTTATAAAAATAATGAATAGTTATAAAAGATTGTTTCGTATTATATAGAATCAATTAATCAAAGTTCAAAATTCAACATAATAAAAAAAAATAGGAAGGAGATGTTGAAATAAATTAGAGATACGAACGTAATCAGAGTAGAGTATAAATATTATATTTATACAATAAAGTACAGTGCATGGCGCACATTTCAGCCAACTAACAATTATTTAATACTCACAAATTAAACATGTTGTAATTATAGACACACTACCGCATGAACACAAAAACATCAATAATTAAATATGAAAAAAAAAAAACATTTTCGCGCATATATTTCGCGTATATTTTATATGAATTTACAAGATTTTTTTCCTTAAAATAATAATTTAACCTTGAATTTTATATTTTATATTATGTTTTTTTTTGTTTATGTAAAAGTTGAACAATTTTCAATTAAATTTGGTTAATATATTGTTTTTAAAATCAAGTCGAAACAGTATCGATCCGCTATTACTTATATAAGTTTCATAATGTAATATTTTTTTCTTTTATAGACAATAAAACCAAATATTATGTTATTATATACCAAAAATACTATACAAACATATATTTTGCTATATAAACTTATATTTGTGTAATAACCTATGTTTTCATAAATCTATATTTCAAATGAGATAAACACATTTCTTAGGAGTCATGTAATCTTAAAAAGGTATTAATGCGTTTACGACTTTTAATGATAAATAACATTTATAATAATGAATACTTGGTAATGTATGTAAATTTATTATGACACAATGCAATGTAAAATATTTAATACGTAAATTAAAAGGTGTTTAATGCCAGAATTTTCAGATACATTTTAAGTGTATTCATAATAAAACATTTTGAAAGTTATGGTAAAATTTTGTAATAAAGAATATCTGATAAAGAAGTTAAATAAATACCTAATAGTTAACTAAATGTAAAAATAAAAAATAAATCAAGCTAAACTATTGAACCGAGTAAGCAAAACGTGTCCTTCTCATTGACACATTTCCTTATATCTCTATATCACATGTTTTTTTTCCTATAGTAAATTTTATTTAAATGTAAGATTCAATTTGAAAAGAGTTAAAACTATTAAGTATTAATTATAAGTGTTAGCTTTTCTTTTCTTTTATAAAAGCAAGGACCTTAAATTTATGTAATAACCTACTTAAAAACAAAAATTGTTCTTTTGAATGTTTAAATTTTTAATGTTTTGTTGTGTAAAGTTGATATGTGTTACAGTGATTATTCAATTATTTTCTTTAAACGATATAGTAAATATCATACTCCCAGAAATTGTAATTAAAAAAAAAAAATAACGCATTTTTTTTTTGATGGATGTAAAATTAAAGTAACTATCTAAAATTATGTATAAATAAGAATCATAAAAATAAATCTATTATTTTACACGTATCCATATATGTATGTAATAATAACATCATACGATGTAATCGCAAACTTTCCCATAAACGTACTTTGGAATTGAAAACAAAAGTGTCACAAATCGCTTACGCAGCTGGGATCGCAATTTGTATTTTGATCTGTCTTTTGTTATGTGATTATGTTATTGTTATTGAAAATGATTACGTGGCTTAACATTGACTTCTTTGTTCTGTTCATCTTAATATGAAATGAAATAATTAAATTTTTGGTTAAATTGAATGACCTCAGTAAATTATAAGATTTATAATATATTGAAATTATTCTTTTAGGAAAGCATTTAAGGGATTTAAATAGTTTATTTATGATATATGATTAAATAGTGAGCCTCGATTCTTAAAAATATGTATATGTAAAGGAAATAATTCTTCTCTCAAATGACATATAATTTTATAACTAAGTTAAGTTACTCGTACGTAACTATTTTATTAACTGAAATGAGAATCATAGAAAGGACTATTTACATTGGCCATGTTCTTAATGATGTATACGCGAGCTGTGTACGTGAAAGAAAAGACACAATTATTTGATGAATATTATTATTAATGATATTTAATGCCATGCAGTAAAATGAAAAATAAATAATAGTTACCGAAGAATAAAGTAAATATATAAAGTTAATAAAAAAGTGAATTAAATAAAAGTATCTTGAAATGTAAAACAAAATATAAGAAAATATTTTTTAAAGTTTATAAAAAAAAAATGTAATCATTAATTTTTTTTTATTTTTTGGTCGGTGGGAGGTGTAGTGCCCTGTAGACTCCCCTTTACCTCCGACAATATACATTTATAAAATTAGTATTAAGTATAGAATAGAGAACAGTATAATTAAAGTTCTTGTACAAGCAACACGTCTCCTTCATTCAGCACCTTCCGAGTTCCGACATTACAGTATCTATTATAACAAACGCCAAAAAATTATAAAATCAATGACTATATTATGTAAAGATT
Organism: Parnassius mnemosyne; assembly: GCA_963668995.1. Classification (NCBI taxonomy): domain Eukaryota; kingdom Metazoa; phylum Arthropoda; class Insecta; order Lepidoptera; family Papilionidae; genus Parnassius; species Parnassius mnemosyne. The sequence goes on along the minus strand of CAVLGL010000137.1, from coordinate 1,124,800 downwards.
CACCTTTATAATGCAGTGATCACCAAAATTTGTTTTTATCAATCGTTATCATTTACAATTCAATTCACGTAGGTACTTTATATTTAACATTACTTCTACATTCAATTTTAACTAAACTGTGCGACGTAGATGCAAGTCGGCTTACATTAAAACAGATGAATTGTCCTCATGGGATTCTTCGAGTCAGAGAGCCCGATTTGGTTCAATGGAGAGGAAGCATTCTAACCGGCGGGACTGTTAGAACTAATGACCGTTTTCTACGACTCTCCGTGTTCTTTGATTTGTAACATCTATTGAAAGTATTACCTTGCTTGCTTTATTCTGCAAAATTATAATTGTTAATATTTTCTTATTTGAAACTTCTTTTTTACGCTGTAGAACCATGCTGCAGCTACATTATAGTAGCTAGAATTAATGGATCGAAAATTCGCATCCAGCGAAAAGCGATCGTAAACGTCGACAACTGAGTTCTTTCTGATCGGCTTGACTCACTTAAAAATCGTTCTCAGTCTATTAAATACTAGACTACTTACTCACAAAATATAGAAGTGCCTCTTAATCAGTGTCCGATTTCAAAACAATTAAAATAAATTTTTAAAATAAGTTCTAAAAAATTTCTTCATTAAACAAACGACGTCCTATTACGTCGGCGTATAGTGAAACGCCAAATGCAAATTGTAAAATTAGTCGTATCTTGTCATCCAGCCTCACCTCGACCTATTAACGCTGATATCATTTTCATGGTTTGGAGAATTTTAATAGAAGTCATAGATATAAATTAAAAGCCAAATTATAAAATGCCCAGGCAAATCACCGTCTGTCCATTTATACAACTGGACAACAATATATAATTAATTAAGATAAATAAAGATAATAATTTGCATTTGTTTTATGAACGTACGACGCTCTTTGTTAACATGCGTGTATAAGAATTTGCCTGTGACATATGTACTTACTCCTCCGTGAATAAATATGAATAAACTTTTATAAAATAAATCTGAAATTTAAAATATTTAAAGCGCTGAATCGCATATTTACCTCAGAGTATATAAGTACTTACAATAAAATGTAAATAGCTGAGAGACGCGAAGTATGCACAGCTGACTTTGTTCGTTTGCGCTCGAGATAATCTCAAGAGATTGCGTTGTTGTCTTGACGCCAACGTACCGTATGGAACATGTAACGCTACAAAAAGTATGCTTTAAATTTTCTAACATATCAAAATGTTTTACATCTGGATGTTTAAAACGGTAGGTAGGATTCCATGACTTTTGGAAAGTAATACATGTAAAGTGTGTATGTTGTACGACAGACCGTGCAGAAATATTTTGCAATATTTTTTTGTATGTTCTGTATGTGACACTGACCAGTTATAAATTATTTTGAAAATTCCATTACTAACAAGTAAAAGTACGCATGTTCTAAATTCAAATTTCTCTTCACATTTTTTTACAAATTGCGGGTATGTAGCTATGCAGTGAGAGCACTTTGTTCCGTTATGGACTGCCAGTATACTGCCACAGTACCCTAGATGACGTCATAATTCGCCGGCATTGTAGTGAGGTGCCTAGAAATTTAACAGCTACCACGAATTATTGTTATTATTACTAATTAATATTGTTATTCAAGTTAACTCGGATATTAAGCTTTAAACTCAACTACATTCAAATAATATTTTTTCTTGTTGAACAGAAAACTTGTACAGGAAAAATATTTTTATTTGAAAACAGTGTTGAAAATGGGAATGACGTTCCGTTTTAAACAGTAACCAGTATAAAAGACTAAAAAGTAACGGCTTCACGGTATACTGAATTAAAGTGGTGACAGCGTATATCGGAACATAGCCGTAATATTATTGAATTTCATTGAAAAAATGGATCTGCGTAGGTAGGGAACATTTTCACGCGATGATTTTATTACTATTTTAAATATCCAGACGACTCGTTCGATAGTTTTCAAATGGCAATTATGTCCTATGGCTAAGGCAACCGCCGCTACAATTTTCTTTAGCACGGTCGACTGACTTTCAAAGATGACGTAACGAGTGGTCGCTTGAAGGCTGTTACAGAAGGAAACGAATTTCAATTTATCAATACCTTCGTTTGTCTCTTCAATTTCATAAAAAGATGGTCAGTTATTGGTTCATGAAAACAGAAATATTACGTTTCCACCAGCAGAGTTAGAAAGATTATATACGAAACATTAATCATTGCACAAAAGACAAAAAATAATTGAGCTTTATGTTGCGGTGCTAATAATTTGAGGATTTTTGGTATACCGTGGAAAATATATATATAACCTTAAAACAAATAACATTTTCTCTAAATGGCCTGTTCCATTTCTTAAAGTTGTTGACAAAATGCCGTCGTCAAGCAATTAGCGCTGGCGGTTTTGCACAGACAAATTAGGTTAATATCATCCGTGTGGCTGTAACAAAAACAACTGGCAGGCACTTGAAGTGTCCGATTAATCACTAGTGTTTTCGAATTGTTTTCATTTACGTCTTCATTATTCTGAGACACCGTAAAGACGACAGCATCTTAATGGTGGGTGCAAACCGCGAATCAAAAATGTCCTGAGTTTGAATCTACCACTCGGCTATTGTCGTGAGTCACTCCTAACACAACCTCTAAAGCTTATCTGAATGGGTTAGTAAAGTTTAATAGAATTACCAGTGAGATAATAATAATAACAGAAATAAAAACCTATCATTGCAGACCATGTAGTCCATATTTTATTAAAGATACAATAGAAAGAGTCTAAAAATGTATGTCCGTAAAAGTTGGTAATCTATACTTCTAATAAATCTGTAGAGAGGTCAATTCTGTACATGAAATATATTTCCAAAATAACTATCAGGAGGTGATTAGTGATCGATACTGATGCCAAAAATGCAAACAGTAAAGTTTTTGTCTGTCTGTCTGTCTGTCTGAATGTTCGTTATAGAAACAAAAACTACTCGACAGATTTTAACGAAACTTGGTATAATCATTCTTCATACTCCTGGGCAGGTTATAGTATACTTTTCATCACGCTACGATCATTAGGAGCAGAGCAGTGAAGGTAAAGAGCAGTGTTGGGGAAACGGGAGAAATTACTCCATTTTTTAAGCTTCCGTCGCGTGTGCAGCCTTAATGGTTAAAGCTACACAGAAATCATGTATAACGGAAATGTTTTCCTTAAAATTATATAAAAAATATCCCACGACAGCATATGTCTATCTTTTATGGTTGACTCACAATAACACGTGTAACTCCCGATAGCTTAGCAGTTCGGAGCTTTCTGATTATATTTGTCTACTCTTACGTTTATAACACTCTCACTCATCCCTAATTAAAAAAAGTTAATATTATTATCTATTCAATAAAAAAGAATCATAGAAATCGGTATAGAAACACCAAAGTTATACGTGAAATACGCTAATAAGCCATCGCGCGTGAATACTAAATCATGCTATAAGGATTATTTTTGTGTAACGGTCGCCTATATCGCATAATAGTGCGGCGGGAGATATAAAAAGGCGGGGGGTCCGAGTGCGAGCCAATCATCATTCCGCCTGTGGCACCGCTCTCGAGCGGTCGTGTCCAGGTAGTCCGCGCATCCGTCCCCGTACGGTAGTGCTCTCTCGCTCTCGCGCCTCCGCTGTCCTGCTCGCGCTTACAGCGTCGACGCCTTGGTGAGTCATTTTACGCTAACTCCAGTTATTACCTCCCTGTCTCCGGGCGGGGCGGTTTGACTGTTGGTCTTGCTTGTTATTGTTATTTTTATTGTTAATTCTTTTGTTAACTATTTCTAATTTTGTTTTCGTTATTTATTTGTATAACGTGTACGTGTATATACTGTTTCTAGGGAGTTACTTGCTCTTTTCAGAGCAAGGCCCTGCTCTTTTGAGAGCAGGGGCACTTACTCCTAGAATTAAGAACGTCCCGTTCTTCTCAGAACGGTGATCCCGCCCTTACTGTTTAGGTACATAACGTCCCTGTTCTTTTCAGAACAGCACCCACTAGCCCCTTCCGTATCAAATACGTTTCGTAAAACTACTGCCCTCAACATGTCCACAATTACCCAAATTAAGTCCCTCGTCGCCGCCCTAAACCAAACTCTTGGTCTGGGCCTAAACCTCGATGAGACGGCCCTTGCCGCCATCGCCGCCCATGTTACTCCCCCTGCCCGTCAGGCACTCCAACCGCCGCCCGTACTTGCGGCCTACCTAGAGACAAAGAACTCTTTCGCCCCATTAGAAATGGAGTACGCATGCTCCGAGTCCTCTGCATCGGCCTCCCGGAAGAGGCCCGCCACCAATTCTGGCACCGGCTCATCGGAGTCCTGTGACTCCGACGGAACCGGGGATTCTTCGTTCACCACGGTGAACTCCAAGCGCAACGGTAAACGCGCCGCTAAAAACCGCACCCTCCCTGTCTCAGCGGCCCCTGCCGCTCCTTCAACCTCCGCAGCTCCCGCTGCCGCCTCTGCCCCCGCAGCCCCCGCCGCTGCCTCAGCCCCACTTATGTCACTAGACATTCCCGCTCCGACCAAGCCAGCCTCTCGCTGTGCTCCAGTCCTTGCCAAGAAGCAAGTCCCGCCCCCTGTCTTCCTAAGAGACAAGGCTAAATTCACAGAACTCTCCAAAACCTGCTACAACGCAGGCATAAAATATGACCACGCCATTAACCTCGGGGAGGCTATTAAGATCATCCCCCAATCAATCGACGACTTCCGGCGACTCACCAGGCTATTCACAGCCGAACGAGTTTCTTATCATACATACGCTCTTCCGGAAGAGCGCAAAGTCAGGGCCGTCATCCGCGGCGTCCCCTTCGAATTTTCAAACGAAGAAATCCTTGAGGACCTTAAGTCCCAAGGTTTCCCCGTAGAAGCCGTGCACAAAATGCACAGTAGAACAGGCCAGAGGTTCTCTCTTGCCCTAGTAATTTTAACCAACGTGCCGGAGGCGAAAGCCATCTTCTGGCAGGTACGCACAGTGTGCGGCCTGTCGAGAGTGAGGGTTGAGCCTCCACATAGGCGCGGGTTCCCGGCGCAGTGCCACCGCTGCCAGCTGTATGGTCATGCGGCGGCCAACTGCTCCGCCCCACCCAGGTGCGTTAAGTGCCTTGAACCCCACAACACTAAAGAGTGTCCTCGGCCCAAAGACGCCGAATCCCCACCCGCGTGTGTCCTGTGTAAACAAACGGGCCACCCGGCTAACTACAGAGGCTGCCCTTGCGCACCTCATCCTCGCCCCAGTAGGCAAGCTCCACCGCCGGTCAATGACCGCTCATTCCCGGCTCTCTACCAACGGATGCCCCGTCAGGGCCTTTCTCAGCCCACCCAGGGCTTCTCTCGACCCTCTCAGGGTCCTCCTAGGCCCCCTCAGGGCACTATTCGGCCCCCTCCGGGCTTCTCTCAGCCTATGCAGCCTCCAGTTTTTCCCTGGGGCCCCAAAAAGGCAGTACCACCGCGGACATCCTCCGCCCCTCAACCACAACAATCACAGCCCTCAATGGCTGATGACCTAAAAACGGTGTATTCCGCAATTAGGAACATCAACGTTGAGGAAATCGCTGGACCCCTCAGGACCGTCTCCTCGCTCTTGCAGAGCATCATAATCTTTTGTGCTCATTGTAAGTTAAGTTAACTTAATTAACTTAACTCACAATGACAGAGCAGTTTGCTCTACCAAAATCCCACGGTCGTATCAAACCTAAGGGTTTATCGCTTGTATCCTTTAACATTCGCGGTTTGCGAAATAACCTCCCAGAGCTTAAGCTCTTTCTTCAAAATCGTGAAACCGATTTCCTCCTCCTACAGGAAACTAATCTCAATACTAAGGACACTAAAGGCCTTTCCATCAAAAACTTCTCTCTTCTTCGTAATGATAGACCCGACCGCCGAGGCGGCGGTACGGCCATTTATTACAAGAAGACACTCCACTGTTCTCCCATTTCTACTCCACAACTTTCCAACATGGAAGCCACGGTATGCAGGCTAGCTATGACTGGACATCAGTCCATCTTCATAGCCTCCTGTTACATCCCTTCTAAAACCCTTCCCCTCAAAAAAGATTTTGAGGCTATTTTATCTCTAGGCAATTCAGTCATTATGTTTGGAGATTTTAACTCCAAGCATACTGAATGGACATGCCGTACTACCACCCGTAGTGGCAAGTTACTGCTCGATATCACGCAGTCTCTTGATATTACCGTCCACAGTCCTCTCGGTGTTACTCACTTTCCCGATAACACCGACTATGCCCCCGATGTACTAGATTTTGCGTTACTCAAAGGAGTTTCTCTCAACCTTAGGGCAATCGAGACACTAGACGATCTAGGATCCGACCACCGACCGGTCTCTCTCATTCTTGGCCATCAGCCACCACTCCCAACACCCTCTACTAAAACCTTCACAAATTGGAAGGGCTTCAAGGAGTCCCTAGCGAAAGCTCTGGACTCACAGGACTCCCCCATCTCCCTATCTTCGGACTTAGACAGTCCTGAAAAAATCGACACCGCGGTCGATTCACTCTCCACCCTTATTAAAACCTCCCTTAAGGAGAATGAAAGGGTCGTCCCGGTTGCTAATAATAGTGGGCTTCCCCTGCATATTAGCAACCTATTAAAAGCCAAAAAAGCTGCTTTCCGGAGAGCAGCAAAATATCCCACGCCCGAATATAGGCGCACGGCCAATCGTCTTCAACGAGAACTCCGTTTCCGCCTCTCTGAATTTCGAGACCTCGAAAAGAGAAAGCTCATGGAGAATATCTCTCCCTCTCATACAGCGTACTATCAGATGACAAGAGCCCTCCGCATAGACGCTATCTTCCACACTACCCTCTCTCCCGTCCCGACGGTACGGTAGCCTTCGAGGACGAGGAAAAGGCTGAGTGCTTTGCAGACAGCATTGCCGCTCAATGCTCTCCTAGCTCTCAACCCGTAGACCCCTCACACGTCCAGGCAGTGGAGGATGAGGTCCGCCGCCGGAAATCGCCCCCTACAGCCTCCGAACCTATCTCTGTGTCCAATGATGAGCTTTCATCCCTCATCAAAGGACTTAAGCCTAAAAAGGCTCCGGGTGCGGATGGCATCTCCAACCAAGCCCTAAAAAACTTTCCTGAGCAGGTGCTAACCCTTTTATCTATTATCTTCAATGCCTGCTTCAACCTTAGTTACTTTCCCACTACGTGGAAAGAGGCAACTGTAATTGGTATTCCCAAGCCAGGAAAGCCTCTTAATCTCCCCTCCAGTCATCGTCCCATTAGCCTCCTCAAGGCCATGGGCAAGCTCTTTGAAAGAGTCATTCAAAATCGCATGAGGCGCCATCTGTTTCCCACAGACGGTGACCCTCTTATCATTCCCCATCAATTCGGTTTCCGAGCGAAACACTCCTGCCCCCAACAAGTTCACCGTATTGTGGAATATATCCTCAGCGGTTTTTATCCCCGTCGTCATAAGACTATCGCGGTCTTTTTCGACATCGCCAAAGCCTTCGATAGAGTCTGGCATACAGGCCTTATCTACAAACTATACAAAATAGGTCTCCCCGATCGTCTAGTACGTCTCGTGGCCTCTTATCTTAATCATCGTACCTTTCGTTTTAGACACGAAGGCACGCTATCTTCACAGCGCCCCATCAAAGCTGGTGTCCCTCAGGGCTCAGTTCTTGCTCCTCTGCTGTACATACTGTTCACCAACGACATTCCCATTCCGCCGAAAGGTGTTCAGCTCTCCCTCTTCGCAGACGACACTGCTCTCTACTGCAAAGGTATCTCGCTACCTTTCATACGGAACAAGGTCCAAAAGTCAGTTGATGACCTAGGAGCTTGGTTCAAAAAATGGCGCATCGATGTGAACCCGGAGAAGAGCTCCGCCGTTCACTTCGATTATAAACGACGCCGTCTCGAAAACACTCCACCAATACGTATGCTAGGGACCCCTTTTTTTTTTTTTTTTGCGGATGGAAAATCATCAAATGACGCCTTTCGCTCTGGGTGGAGCGGAAGGGAGTGTCAGACTTTTACTGACTAAAAACCATCCGTGTTCCTTCAGTGCCCTTACGTTCCGGAGCCGCGGTATCTCTTTCGAACAGCCCGCAGCCCCGGCAGGCGTCGGCCCTTGCGGGCCCCTTCACGCTGCTGACAGCTCTTTGAGGCGCGCGTGGAACAAAACGCGCCGTCGACACGGCCTGTCGTCGTTAGACGGACGGACGGCGAGCTACCCATTGCTCGCCGTCCACAGGCCCGCGCCTACGGTGGCCGGGGGCCACGACGTAGCCCCCGACGCCCGGGGCGTCTCCCGCGGCGGCCGGGAAGGAAAGCTGCTGCTCTCTCCTTCTCCCGCTCCGCCACCTCCTTCGCTAGCATCACTGCTTCGCAGAAGGTGGTGACGGCATCCCATTCCGTCTCGCTCCGGACCATGGCTTCGACCAGGGCCGGACGCGAGAGGTCGCCGCCGCCTATCGCCGCTACGAGGACACGGCGGTGCTCCGCCCAGGCAGGGCACACCTCCACGGTGTGCTCCACCGTGTCCTCCGGTCGATCCTCGCAGTGGGAGCAACCGGGCGTTTCCTCCCGCCCGATTCGGTGCAGGAACCTCCCGAACACACCGTGTCCGGTGAGGACCTGCGTCAGGCGGAAGGTGAGGACGCCGTGGCGTCTCTCAAGCCACTCCTCAAAGAGGGGTCTTATCGCCGCTATAGTGGCGTGCCCAGCACGGGGTTGCGACAGTCGCTCTCTCCATGTCGCCATGAGATCATGCCGGAAGTCTGTCCGCTGCACGACAACTTGCCGCGGCAGCGGGGTTTCCCCCCGGCATAGTGCCTCCGCGCGCCATTCGTGTAGGCGCGCGAGGACTATCGCCTCCAGATCCCATGGCGGCAATCCGGCAAGGAGGCACGCTGCCTCGCGGGAGATCGTGCGGTAGCCGCGAGCCATTCTTACGGCAACCACCTTTTGGGGCGCGTTCAGGTGGTGAACGGCAAGCCGCGCCCACACCGGGGCCCCGTAAAGGGCCATGGACCGCACAATCCCCGCGTAGAGCCTCCGGCAGGAGGCGTTTGGCCCCCCCAGGTTCGGCAGGAGCCGCCTGAAGGCAGCCCCGGTCCGTTCCAGTTTGGGAGCCAAACGTCGGAAGTGCTCAACGAAGTTCCATCGGCCGTCGAGGACGAGTCCTTGGTACTTCAACGTCGACTCGACGCCAATGGATACCCCTCCTACCATCGCTGAGGATCCCGGTGGTGGCCTGTTCCGAGGACCATGGAAGTGCATTGCCTCGGACTTGTGCAGAGCCACCTCAAGACCCAGCTGCCGGATCCTCTCAACGACTATCGCAACCCCGCGTGTCATATTTTCCGCCACCGCCTCGTACGACCCCCCCTGTGCCAGTACCAGCGTGTCGTCAGCGTAGCAAACTACGCTGACGCCGGTAGGGAGGTCGGCGCGCAGCACCCAGTCGTAACCGATGTTCCACAGGGGCGGCCCCAGAACCGAACCTTGTGGGACACCGCACGACATCTCTCGCCGGTTCCACTCACCGTTGCGACCGGGGTAAATGACGGCCCTATCCGTCAGATAGTCCCCGACTATACGACGGAGATAGGTCGGCACCCGGTGATACCGGAGTGCCTCCCTAATGCAGCTCCAGGGAATGGAGTTGAAGGCGTTGGCGATGTCGAGAGACACCGCCAAAACAACCCCCCCCCCCCCTGGCCACTGCATCCCCCGTCGTGAGGGCTCTCACGCGCATGATGGCGTCCACCGTAGAGCGCCTCTTGCGGAAACCAAACTGGTGTTCCGCAAGATCCGGCCCCGTCCCCGCAAGGTGCTCGGCGAGGCGGTTTGCAATGACTCTTTCAAAGAGCTTGCCCACCTCGTCGAGCAGCACCACGGGCCGGTATGCGGACGGAGAGTCCGCAGGTCGCCCCGGCTTCCGAATGAGGACCAGCTTCCCCGTCTTCCAACGAAGCGGGAATTGGCCTCTCTCCAAGCATGCGCTTAGGAGCCCCTCCAGTCGGGGCCCGAGAGCCTCCGAGGCCAGGACCCAGGCTTTGCCAGGCAAGCCATCGGGTCCTGGGGCGGTATTCCTGGCCTTGAGCCTACGTACCGCCACTCTCAGGTCTACCCCGGTCCCTTCCGGGATGCCGTCGTCGTCGTCCTGGTGGTCCGCTTCCGGCACCGCAGGTGGCGGAGCCATAGGCGGGGGCGGATGTTCCTCTCGCGCAGGAAACAGAGCGCTCACCACGTCCTCCACGAGCTGAGGCCGGAGACTCTACGTCAGCGGGGGGGCCCAGGTGCGGAGTTTATCCCGCACCATCTTGTAAGGGCGCCCCCACGGATCTCTGTCGAGAGTCTCCAGCATCTCCTCACGGGCCCGATCCCGGGCCCGCATGATAGCCTCCCGGAGGGCGGTCTTCGCCGCTCTGTATCCCTCGTACAGCTCCGCCTCAATGGCTGCCGCATTCGGTGGACGAATGCGGAGCCTGCGATGCCTGGCGTACAGGTGCCGCGCGGCGACACACGCCTCGCGCAGAGACGTCAGCTCACGCGACCACCAATACACCTGACGCCGGGCGCTTCCTGGCCGGACGCGGGGCATTGCCACGTCACATATCTCGGACATGGCCTCCTGGAACCACCCTGCCTCATCATTGACGTCGGCAGGCCTATCCGGTGATGACACCCAGGCCTGCACGATCGAGGCTTCCAGGAGGAGCTCCCGGTCCAGCTGCTTCAGCGCCCAACGCGGACCGCTCGGGGCCCGTTGGACTGGCGCGCTCGAGGGCTGGGTGGAGACGTCAAACCGGATGTACCGGTGGTCGGAGTAGGTCTCCACCCCCTCCATGACTCGCCAGTCAATGGCACGCGGCGACAGAGTGGGGCTAGCGAACGAAATGTCCACCACCGACTCGCCCCGCGTCCGCACACACGTGGGGACAGAACCCCGATTTAGGACGACCAGGCCTGTCTCCAGAGCCCAGTCTTCCACCATCCTACCCCGCACATCTGTACGACGAGAACCCCAAGCCAAGTTCTTGGCATTGAAGTCCCCGAGGACAAGCACGGGGAGGGGATAGCTTCCGACGACGACTGCTCTCAGCTCTGCAAGAGAGTTGTGGAGCTCGGCGAGAGATCGGTTCGGGGAGAAGTACACCCCCACAACGACGAACTCCCCGAACCGTGCTGCTACGCACCCCTGACCCCTCCTGACACCTTCAAGAGTCGGGGTACCGGCGGCGGTCGAAGAAATGATGGCCACTGAGCCGTTAAGGTCCGCCACCCAGTCCTTCCTAGGACAGACAAAATACGGCTCAGCGACCACAGCGATGTTAATCGACCACTGCGCCATGCTCTGGAGCAACAGATCCTGAGCGCAGGCGCAGTGGTTGATATTCGCCTGGAGGAAGCTTAATGGGGCCGTTATAGGCATTCCATTTCCGTTTCCTCCACGGGGCGCCCCTCTGCAGGCGTCGGTGTCGCGGCGGCGGCGGCGGCGACAGTGACAGCGGCGGCGGCGGCAGTTGCAGCTGCGGCGGTGGCCATAGAGGCGGTGGCGGCGGAGGAGGGCCCTCTCCTACCCGCGGCCTTGGCCTTGGCGGGTGACACGCAGGCCCTGCTTCCGGCCCAGTGATCGGCTGGCTTGCCGGTCGCCGCACATGCATCACAGTGCGGCGTAGCGCAGCAGGTCGCCGATATGTGTCCGGGCTGACAGCAGCGGAAGCAGAGGCCACTGCGGTCAACCTCCGAGGCGCATTTCAATGACACGTGATGCCTCACGAGACAGCGGTAGCACATCAGAGGTCTGGGCTCCAGCAGCTTAACCTGCGCTGAGACCCAGCCCACCAGAAGCCTTCGGCCCTCCACTATGGTTTTGGCCGCCGTAACAGGGCAGCACACCGTGGCGGCATGCATACCCTGTTGATCCGGGCGTATGGCGCCTGACCTGACCTGCTCAGTAGTGCACCCCCGGACCTGGCGACGGCGGCCACCAACTCCTCCTCCGATACCGAGTCGTCCAGACCCATGATGCGCAGGTCTGCGCATCTGACGGGCCTGGACACTCGGGCCTCGTCCGCGTTCAGGGACGCTCTGAGCTTCGCAGCCAGAGCGTCCGCAGTCGCGCCACTGGATTCCCCGGGGATCTCCAGCATACGGGCCCCCGTCTGGGTGACTTTGAGCCGGAGGCCCCCAGTGATCCCGAGCTCCCCGAGATCCACCGCCTCTTTCGCCTTCGCGAGCAGATCGCGGTAGGTAACGCCCTTCTTTTCCGCGTCCGGCTGTAGTGTAATCACTACAGCTGCGGTCTTCGGGGCGCGGAGCCTAGCCGCGATCTTGCGCGCCCTGAACTGGCGCTGCTGCTCCTGCTCTTTGGCCTTTTTGGCTGCCTTCTTCCCCCTCTGTTTGTCCCCGACCACCTGCCAACCGGCTTCTGCCGCGGGAGGTGTAGGGAGCTGGGGGGGCGGTGGCGGCGGCGGCAGCTGGCTTGCCGCTGGCGCTGGCCCATTCGCCGCAGGCACTGGGGCTGGCGCAGCCATCACCTGTGCTGCCGCCTTGCCCTTTTTCGCCTTCGCCTTGCCTCTCTTTCCCGTCGCCGACTTAGCCGGAGCCGGTTCAGCCGGTTTCGGTTTTGCTGGAGCCGGCTTTTCAGGGGGGGAGGGGCAACTGCAGCCCCACCCGAGGGCTGGCTGGACGGCCCCAGTCTGGATGCGGCAGCCGTGACCGTCGCGTAAGAAGCCGTTGCCGGCCTCGCCGCCGTCTTGTTTGCCCCTAGGGGGGGGCGCAGGACGATGCCCTCCAGCACGGAGAACCGGTGCTGGAAGGCAGCCAGCTCCTGCCGGACCAGGTTCAGAACCTGGTTCTCCACCGGCACGGGCTGGCTTGGGCGCTGCGTCTGGGGCGCCGCGCGAGAGGCAGGCTCATGTAGACTGGCCAGGTCTGCGCGGAGCTTCTCATTCTCCTTCTGGAGAGTCTCCATGGCGGACGTCAGGCGGGCCACTTCGGTCCGCAGCTTCGCCACCTCGTCCGCATTAGGCCCAGCCCCAGCAAAGTTGGCCTCCGCAGCCGCCATGATGGAGGCGGAGGCCGCGGGAATGGCCTTGACTTTCGAGGAGGACTTTTGCTTGTTGGCCACGACCTTGATCGCGGCCTCCACCTCCTTTACGAATCTGGCCTTACGCTCCACCTCGGAGCCGCCAGTCGCGTCTGTTTCTTCGCCTGATTCCCGAACCGTGTCGTCCGGGTGGCGCCCCTCCTCGGCAAGCTTTGCCGCTCGTTCGGCCCTCTGAATGGTAGAGAGCTCCCTCCCCTTGCCTCTCAGCCCGCCCCGCCTGTTGGTGGGGATTTTCCGGGCCGAAACCTCCTCTTCACCGGATGCCAACCCCTGGTCGCCATCCCGCCTGGACCGCTTGCGGAAGAACTTGCTGGTCTCCGCGGTCCCAGGCTCCACTTTTCGGGAGCTCTCTGAGCCTCCCTCGCTGCTCGATGCGGCGTCGGACTCTGTCCCCGCATCGTTTCTCCTCTCCTCTACGTTGGCGTTGCCGGCGGTTTTGGTTTTTTGTGTTTTTTGTTTGGTTTCCATTTTTTGTACCCACGAGTATGGGGGAATTAAAAGTCCACCTTGGCAGAGACCCCTTACCAAGGTAAGCAGATTTAGAGGATTTATTACTCGCCAGGGGGTCTGCAGGTACCCTGGCGAGGAGCGCACTAACGACTGATTTGTTCATAGAACCCCGTCAGCCATCCATCCCCTCGCGGTGCGTCGCCGCTTGAGATTCGGGGTAACTTTTTATAGAGGTTTTCTCCCTCGCGGTCCGGGCGGTTAAGCCAAGACCCTCGGTCCCTATCAAAGCCGCGAGACGTGATCCACGACACTTCGATACTGGGATTACGAGACCGGCGGTGACAGCAAAGGATGAATCCTTCACTGTCCGCCCGGAGGCAGGGTAAGTGCACACCGAGCCCGCCCTCACTCCTCTGCTATGCCCTCTGCTGATCAGAGGGTCACGCAGTGGAACGCACCGTTGGTCCGGGACGGACCCCCCCCCCATGTCAGAATAATTAGCCGCGGCAGTACCATTCCCCAAGGAGTAAGAATTTCTTCTCATTTCTCGAGGAAGACTACTGCTGCGCCCAGGGTGCACCGGCCCAGTATCTGCTCTTCCCTCCAGACGTATCGAGAGGGACCCGCAACTACCAGGCACACGTGGAGGACTTCTGACTTCGCACCCCATGCTAGGGACCCCTGTCCCCTGGCATACGTCTGCCAAATATTTAGGTGTCACTCTAGACACAGGGCTAACTTTCAGGCCCCACGTCAAAAGAGTAACCCGTCACGCACGTTTTTACCTGAATAGGCTCAACAGTATGTTGGGCCGACACAGTAAAATGTCCCTCAGAAACAAGCGTACCCTTTATAAGGTCTGTATACGACCAGTCATGTCCTACGCGGGCCCTATTTTCGCCCACTCTAACCCTAAAATTATTAATGAACTCCAAGTAGTTCAAAACCTTTTCTGTCGTCGAGCTGCGAACGCACCTTGGTACGTCCGCAATGTCGACCTTCATCGGGACCTAGAGCTCCCTACAATTCAACAATTCCTTAAAAAACTCTCTGAGAACTTCTTCAAAGCCTCAGAGTCGCATTCCAATCATTTTATTCGTGAGGCTGCTAATTATGCAGCCCCACTCCCCTCCCGCTATAGCGTCCGCAGGCCGAGGAACTCCCTCTCGGACCCGCCTAATAAACTTTCAAACGACCTGAACTGCCTCCTGGCGGCTCAGGCCAACTCTAATTAAGTTATTCATAATTAATTTGCCTTCCCAGGCACTCCCTCAGCGGCTTATAGCCGCCTGCGCCCTCTTTTCCCAAAAGAGGGTCGCTTTACGATACGGCATGTGAAGCTTTCAACAGCTGGTTGCCAGTCCCCAAAGGCAGTTTTTAGAGGGTATCACTTAGGTTCCCCCTTGTAGGTAGTGAGTCCCTCATAACCACGATGGACCGGCCATCGTGGTATGCGTAATGCATTTTCTGCCTCCCTTCGGGGTAGCCCTTTTCCAATTGCTTCGGGCGCAAAAAAAAAAAAAAAAAGAGTGCGAGCTTCATACAATATTTGGCTGTTGATGCGAATAGACGTTCATAGTGTTCGACCTTATTGACAGACAACAATTGATTTTTACAAACCGTGCTTATTAGCGCGACTTTTAGTCTACTCTTACGTTTAATAATTTATTTTTAGATTTCTTTGGTTCTTATTTTATAAAATAGGTATTAGTTATTTTGGTAGTGTTTAAATATTTCTTAGTATTAGCTTAATTATAAATTAAACTTTTTTTTATTTAGCTGTAGTTTTAAATAGGTAACTAGGTATCAAATAGGTTATTTCATTCTATTAGACGTAGTTTAGGTACCAACTTATGTATTTTTAAGAATTTAATTTCAGCAACGAGGTGTCTTTAATCGTAGACGCCGTGGCAGGCCTGTAGATGGCGAGTCAGGTATTTTTAAAGAACATGTTCTTGGTAGAGTGTATACCGTTCATCCTAACAACGCTGACTGTTTCTATTTGCGATTATTATTACATACAGTGCGAGGACCAACATCTTTTATAGATTTGAGAAAAGTAGACGATGTTGTTTATCCAACTTATCATGCAGCTTGCCAAGCGCGTCGTTTGCTTGAAAATGATCAGCATTGGGATGACGCTTTAGCAGAATCCTGTGTTAGTGATAATCCACGACGGTTACGCCATTTATTTGTAACATTACTCACATTTTGTAATTTGTCAGGTGCTGTACAATAATGGGAAAAATATAAAGAAAAATTTGCAGAAGACTTTCTTCGGAATATATCTCACAATGATGAAGGCGCAACTAATGATAATTTCCGTGATCTTGCCATAAATCCGTACTTATTAGCTCTTCAGGAAGACTTAACAGCAGTAAGCGGTAATCACTCTGTGAATATGGTTTGCCAACACCAACCTCAGTCGGAGAGGTTACCAATAGGGAATATTCTGCAGAGATTGGTTACAACTCAATGGAACTGCTGGCAACATTAGAAAACCGCGTCCCAATGATGACTGCAGAACAACGTTCAGTCTACGATCGCGTGTGCGAGAGTGTTCAGAATAATTTGGGAACAATATGGCTTTTAGATGCACCTGGAGGAACTGGGAAAACCTTTTTGACTAAATTAATATTAGCTTATGTTCGAAATCAGCGTAAAATTGCTCTTGCCGTGGCTTCATCAGGTATAGCTGCAACATTGCTACCAGGAGGTAAAACTGCTCACATTATGTTTAAAATACCAATTGATTTAGATTGGACGGAAAGTCCAACCTGTAGTATTTCAAGAAATAGCGACAAAGCTAAGGTATTACGTGAGTGTAATTTAATCATATGGGATGAATTTACGATGGCCCACCGAAAAGGAGTGGAAGCGGTAGACAGAACTTTAAGGGATATAAGACAAAATGATCGACCAATGGGCGGTATCACGGTTTTATTTTGTGGTGATTTCCGACAAACCTTACCGGTAATACCAGGGGGAAACCGAGCTGATGAGGTTAGGGCTTGCTTAAAAAGCTCTTATTTGTGGCGTGATATACAATCGGTACATTTGACTATAAACATGCGAGTGATAACTGGAGATAACCCGGATGATCGTCAATTTTCTCATAAATTATTAAAGATTGGGGAAGGTACCTATCCACAACTACACCAAGGAAAACTTATTCTGACGCCTGAATTATGTTGTATAGTGCAATCCCAACCACATGTTATATCGTCGGTTTACGGTGACGTAACAATTAAATTAAATAGGGACAATTTTTGGCTATGCGAAAGATCAATTTCAACTCCTCGTAATGACCAGGCATCTGAGATTAATAACAAAATACTGTCGAATATACAGGGGGGAAGCAGAGTTTATAGTTCAATAAATAGAATGGTCGATGAACTAGAAGCCACTAATTACCCGATAGAATTTTTAAATTCTTTAAATATGCCCGGAATTCCTTCTCATTCAATTTGTTTAAAAATTGGCATTCCGATTATTCTGCTCCGAAATTTAAAACCACCACAACTTTGGAAAAGTAATCGGCTAAAAGTAATCCAGTTGCAACAAAATATAATCGAGGCTCCAATTATACCAGGTTGCGGTGCAGGAGAAACCGTCTTTATTCCCAGAATTCCCATAATACCAAATAATTTTCCATTCCAATTTAATAGAACGCAAGTCCCAGTATCATTGTGTTATGCAATGACAATTAATAAGGCTCAAGGGCAGACTTTTCGTTTTGTTGGAGTAGATCTCGGTGTCAGTTGTTTCTCGCATGGTCAGTTGTACGTCGCTCTTTCCCGGGTTAGCAGTTCTAGAAATCTTTATGTTCACGTGCCGGACGGGTCAACTTTCAACATAGTTTACCCGGAAGCTTTGCGCTGAAGTATTTTTGTTCTATAAGTACTCAAGCCTCATGTGAACGTGATCTAAACAATATTACCAATATATTAACTTAATAACACACAAGGAGTTACACTCCATCCAAAACCCAGCGACACTATAACATATATAGGAATAACGTCTTAGCAAAAGTTGTTTAGTCTGATGGGCATTTCCTGTTGACTTACAAAAATGAAAGATCTAGAACGTCTCGAATCGTCTCGCGAATCATGTTGTTTTCCCGTCCCCGGGCTCTTAGAATTCAACATCAGACGTTTCAGATCTTCGATTTTGACGACCCCCTTGCCGCTGGCATAAGCAACAGGATCCGAGTACGAAGTCACGGGCAGAAGCTAGTTCAATAAATAAATTTTACTTCATATACCTAGAGTGCGTGTACGACGCACTGGGTATATTGACTTGCACATGCACCCATTGCCTTAAAACACACTGGGGTTTATTGCTAATTACGTTAGAATATAAATAGAATAGAATAGAATAATTTTTAATTCAATATATATCACATGTGTAATTCTTATTGAGTCATTTTTACTTTACCACTGGTTCGAAAAAAACCTCTGTCCTGGGAAGAACCAGCAAGAAACCTATCGGAACTTTTTTTAAAAGCATATTTTACATTAACGGTTGGTACAAAATTTATTTTAGACACAGCTTGGAAGCGATCAACACATTCCCATAATAACCCTTTTTATACAGTTACGAGTACAACTTAACAAAACATTTAAACTTGATAATAGAGAGAGCCTGTGCCTGCCTGTTTCCCGGAAGTTAAGTTATAATTTAAATAACATACCGTACAAATAATTAGCACTATTTTTAAATGAAAGTGATGGAAGTCTTTTTATTATATTACTTCTAAACCTCTCCAAGCGATGTTCATTTATTGTAACAGACACAACTTTCTCATTTTTCTGTTTCTTGTGTATGTAAGGCAATGATACCAACTGTCCACAGTGATCTGAAGTTAAATTTTGAATTATTGATTTATGCAAGGGCATAACATCTGTAAAAATGTTATCTATACAGGTTGCACTAGGCCCTGATTCCAAATTAAATGTCAAATGATTTTCATGCTCAATAAAAGCAGTCTTGGTAGCCAAAAACTTGGCTGTGTTAAAAAGTAAATAATAAGATAACACATATGCTATCAGTCTTAAATTATATTTGGATAGGTAATACCTATCTTTTGTCCAAAACTTTTTTATTAAATTATTTATATCAACTAAATGAAATTTGTCATTATTATCATAACAATTATATGTCAAATTTAAATTGTTGTTACATATTAAATTACTCATTTGTATATTTAAATTATGTCTTAGATTATTTTCCTGTGGCAATCCCTGTATGTAAGGCAGTGTGAACAAGACAATTTTGTGTACATTTAAGTTATCTAAGTTGCTCAATGTATCTAAATAACTGTTTGTTGTTTACGCTGACTCTTCTACCAACAAAAATTATTATTGTACTATTTGGGTAAAATTTAGTAACTATAATTTTATTTAGGATGTCACTAAAAGATGCTCCAGTCATGTAGCAATTTGTAATTTTTTGTCCCTTTAAAGAGTAATTTAAAGTTATGCCTAGATTTTTTCCTATGTCATCGCTATACACAATTATATTATTTTTGTTAATATTTGAGTTATTTTTTATTTTAAGCTCCTCTGCTTTGGCACTGTCATAGTTTTGGTGGTGATATAATATCATCAGTACACACAGACTCTGAAGAAGCTGGTATTGAATGCTGACACTCACATTGATGTTAAACTTACGGTGCGTACACATTATATAACATAACATATAAAACGTTGTAATATAACATGTTTCAGTGATGTGGATCTGAATGTTATATAACGTTACACAAATGTTATATAACTCGAACGGTAGAACGACAAACGACAATGTCATACGACAACGTCAGATAACCTTGTTATATTGCATTGTTATTCTAATGTGTACAATATTGTTATTAGTTGCAATGTTGAAAAACAATGTTACATAATATAGACGTGTTATAAAAGAAAAGTTACAACATGTTACTTAATCTGTACGCACCCTAAGGAGTCAAAACGCTCCTCATTATATTTACATGTCTTTACCAGATTATCCATAGCCAGTATGTGTTCTTTTATTTCGTTTTGGGCTGATTTATATTTTTTGGATACAGTTTGAAGGGAATTTGTAAGAAATAATATTTCTGATTTAAGGCATTCTACGTCAGTCTCATAACATTTTCTTATGTTATCCACCTCAATTGAATACAACTTAAGTTCATATATCAATGCTTGCTTTTCTTTACATAAATTAACATAATTTTTGGTATTATTCTTACTTTTTATTAATTTTTGTACTTTACTTATGTATTTATTAACTTTTATATACTTCTTCATTTTGGTTTTACTGCAATTAATCCTTACTGTGTTTCTTGTGGTGGAAGAGTCGTCACCAGTCAAATCTATTGTTGCAGATTGCTGTAAAATTATTAAATTATTACATTGAACAAGCTCAGAGAACAGGCTTTGAGTCTGGGTTAAGAATGCTATTGGTACTCCCAAGCACCCTGTGCATCAGCGAAGCTGTTCTTTTGCGAATAAGAGTAGAAAAATTATCTGTGTGGATGTTATCGAACATACCTAATGCACTACAGTAACGTGTAAGCCTCAGCAACAGTCTAAAGGCGTTAAATTACTGTATACGTAGATTGTTGTATGCCCGCCGTGTATATGAATTTCGTGTAATTAAACATCAATGACTTTGCCACTGTGTACGTGTATCGTATGTGTGTGTGTGCGTGTGTGTGTGTGTGTATGTGTGTGTGTGTGTGTGTGTGTGTGTGTGTGTGTGTAAGTATATATATGTGTGTGTGTGTGTGTGTGCGTGTGAGTGCGTGTGTGTGTGTGTGTGTGTGCATTCGTGCGTGCATTTGTGCGTGCGCGGTTGTGTATGTGTATGTATGTAAATAAAATTTTGTCGTACGATTACTTTAGACCAAATCAATTAATCGAGATGGGCGACACGGCGTTCGAAAGTATTCATTGAGATTTCGAGCTGGTTAGATTTTGAAGTCAATCGGTCGAGCCAGTTCAAAGATTTTCAAAAACTAAAAACATAAAAATTAAGCAGATTTTCGAGTAAGCATTAGTTAACGATTGCAAAAAAAAAACTAATGAAAGAGTTTTGGACAGGCCTACGTCCAAGAGACGCCTACTAATAAGAGCATCACGTACCATGTATTTTTTTAAATATTTTACTTTATTTATACTTTTTATTATACATTTATCTATTTTCATGTATTTTTTGTATTTTTTTATTAAGAACTGGTATGAATGCTTTATTAAAATATTCATTATACGTCGTATAGCCACGTTGCAGTTTTATTATCGTTGTAGCTCGTATGGGTCGGCTTGACTGGGGTAGGTTCACACTCTCGTAGAGTACTAGTATAAATAACAGTTTAATGCTGCTATTAATTGTATCCGAAAACCTTTTTTATTGGAAACGAAGCTTTCAATCGTAGTCCTCACGGGTGACAACACATCTGCATTTTGATTCTAAATTACGGATAATTGTAGATTTCTATGGGCCACAGCATCCACTTAACAACGTTAGCAGTATACTCGTTTTTCATAGTTATGCTACAATAAAACTATAATTATTATCACATTGTATTGTATCACTCACAATATTAAAACGTTAAAGGTCGTTAACTATAATCTCGGATGACTACAGTTAACTGTATTCCGAAAGTTTTTGTCGCAATCCCTAATTTATTTGGACGTTGATTAACCAGGTTTCTTCAATATTTGATCCAGTGCAATTACTGACTCATCTAATTTCACGTTTTTTACGACGACCCAAAGTAGTAATCAAAGGAGACTGCGAGGGTTTACGTTTTTACGACCCTTTCATAAATTAGATTTATCATTTGTAACTTTAGTATTCAGTTTACTATATTTGATTTATTTCAGCTTCAAAGTGAATTTTTCTAAGCAATAGTTTATAAACTTAAAACCTTGTATAAGTATAGACTGATATATTTAATATATTTATAAAACCTTATGAAGCGTCAGTAGCCTAATGGCAGGGCGCGGACCGCGGACTCGAAAGGTCGTGGGTTCGAATCCACCATTCGACTACTGTCGTGAACCACTTCTAACACAAGCATTTTAAGCTTACCAGAAGTGGCTAAAGGGAATGTTAGTAATGTTTAATAATATTACCAGTATTTTAAAAAAAATAACCTCTTTAGTGGGATATTTGCCATAGTTGCGAAGCCCGATAGTCGGTTGGCGACCGCAGATATTTAGTTATTATAAGGAAGATCTCCATCCCATCTCCTGATTATGTTTCTCACTGTCGCCTCTTACGACACCCACGGGACGATATGAGGTAGTGGATTTTCTTACACCGCCACTACACGGTAAGTACAACGTAACTTTTAGATGGTAGTTATAATAATAGTGTTTAATTCATTTTCAATTTTTCAATAACAAGAATAAACATAGTAAATAGTAAATACATAGAATATAGATAGAAATATAGAAAAATAATTTTATGTTAAATATAACAGCTATGAATCCCATATACACAGCGTTCTATTGCAGCAGATAGGAGGCCGTTTAAACCGTATAACACGCGATGTTTGCGAGAGGCCATTTTTCTCCGCACTATTGATAAGCGTTCGCATTAAACATTCACAGTTCAGTTAATTGTTAATTACCTGATTTACCAAGTGCTCGGCGTTGAGAGACCACATCGTTAGAAAATTGTCATGGCTGAGAAATTAAGTATTTCGCAATCATGTGAAAAGGGTATAAAATGCGCGTATTGAACTCCTTTTTTGTAGTAATCGCAACATTCTTATACTTGAAATAAAAAAATTGAATGTAAATTGGAACTACAACTTAATTTACCTACAGTGAAAAAAAAACATGCGTGAATATTGTAGAACACGCCGTTGGAACGAAATTCCGTTCGTAGTATATTATTATTGATAAACGTATTATATTATTGATTAACAAATACAAATAAATGAATCACTAGCGTCTATTAAAATGAAGCATCATTTAAAATAAAATAATATTTCTTTCATGTCAAGATAAGAAAAAGTGCAAGGGATATCGACATTATTCCATCTCGTTTCCATATAGCCGCCAAAGCCGTCTACACTACGTCCAGAAGGGGTCGTGACGGAAAATTCCAGAAGTGGAACTGATCACATGAGACCCATCTGTGAAACTGAAGTAGGCGATTACAATACCTCTGATATTAAAACTGATTGTTGCTTTATATCTTCACATTTAAGAAATAATTTGTTTATGATAACGTAATCAAATCAAGAAATGACAATCACAATATATTTTGTCTTCGTAAACGTGACCAAATTACACAGATTGATGTTAAGCCAAGTGGAGAGAATCGGGAGGACTTTCCGTCTTACACAATGTCCCGATTATTTTCCATTTTGTGATTTGTTTCTGCTTCGTGAAATTCTCCGTGAAATTTAATTCTGAACACAATATAAATAATTATTATGGGAATATAAATTTATGATCTTAAATTGCGTGAAGAATGAACGACTTTAATATTTCCTTATTCAGTTAAAACCTTACACTATGATTTTCTCTTTTATCGTGGAGTCAGTTTACATACATAAATTGCACAAGGATATGTAGACTTGTTCCGTTCAGAACCGCAACTGCCGCTAATGCTACTGCGGCACAAATCCATCGAAATTAGTAGTGATTATAACTAACAAACTTTAATTATTATGCACTATAATAACCATATGCACGCTTAACCGCAAATCGTCTCTATATAGCTGAGGAATTTAAAATTCCTTCCAATTCGGAGTGAGTGACTTACTACTACTACACCTTTTACCCAATTTAACATTTTTTTAAATTGTATGACTAAACTTGTGTGTTTATATTTCTGTTTAGGAGTACTACAGCTGTATATAATCTATCATGGAATATCTACAACAATGGTGTGAAGACCCGCCGATCGCCGGGTTGTCAGGTGGAATGGAGACAACAAAATTAAGGAATGTAACTCCTGCACCGTGTAGTGGCTGTGTAAGAATATCCACTACTCCATATTAACGCGTGAGTGTCCTAAGAGGCGACAGATGGAAACTAAAACAAAAGATTGGCCGCAGTATCTTCCCGACAACAACTCAAAACAATAAAGAAACTGCCGCTGCGAACCGCGTGCCAAGCGTGGCAACTATGGAAAAACAGTCGCTATGAGGCATTCTATGGAAAAGACTTTTATAGGCTATTATGGGTGTGGATTCTAGCTGGGCAGTAGCTTGCATGTGCTCGATTCTAACAAGATTGGTTGTAACTAGATCAAAGTCGTTAACAAGCCTCTAAGCATGCTTCTCCACTGAGTTCAATCATAATCATTATTACAGCAATATTTAAAAGAAGTAAATTATTCTTTAAAGGCGGTTCAATGATCTTTCAAGAAATAATTAATAAAAAAACGTATATTAATAACTCCCACTAGGTAGGAAAGGTCTCGGCCAAATTTATTATCTCTGGCAATAGCATACATAAGTTCTGTTGCTGTGAGGTCATGTTAAACATAAAACTTCTCCATTACACATATTATACGAGTAGACAACCATTAAAATGAAATAAAGCACTTCCCGCTACAACTAACTGCAATTAAGAGAGAATTCGTTGCCTCGCTCGTAATTGTATTTGTCTTGAGTTGATTTACAGATTCGAGTATGTGTGTTATGCTGCGACTGGAATGCGCGGATTGCGATGAATGTGTCCTTTGTGTTAAATCGTTTGACATGTTTAAATTTTTTCGTTTCTTAAATTATTAAATAATTATCATTCAGGTCCAGATGAACTAACAACTGTAGCCTGTGAACATCCCGTTGAAAGGCATTGTCAAATGGGAAAGAACAATGGAGTATAATAGAGTGTAGCACACTCTAGTGTGAATTTATTTATCTTCGTCATCTAGTATGTTACCGAAACTTATTCATTGTTAGTACATTCTTGGGAAGCGAAAAAAAAAATAACTTGTAAGTGACGTAACTAATAAATAACTTGTAAGACCACAAATAGGTCGACTACAACGAAGAAGAACAACCCTCTCACAGAATGCCAGCGTAAAATAGCAGCTGTGTTTCATATGGTGTGTGTAGAGAGCCGGAGACCTTTTTTACTGGAAACGAGGCATTCTATATTAGTTTTTAGAGGTAATAACGCATCTGTATTTTGATTCCTAATCGAGGATGATTGTACATGTCTATGGGCCACGACATTCACTTACCATCAGGTACAAATACATCAATCTTTCATCGATTCTTTTAAGTGTAAAGTATTTTGTCTCCACTTGGAGTAAAAAAGCCTTCTTTAACTACAGACAAAATATTTAGGATCGCTATAGACTGACGTCTTGTTCAGAGTCCACACGTCACATTTAGTTGCAGCCTTCCATGGGCTTTTCTAATCTACCATTGCTAATCTTTCGTTATCAAATAAAGTTATAAAATGTTAAATATATCCTTATTAATTCTACTTGTAATTAAAAACATAATTAAAAAACAATTCAATTTAACTCTGAGAAGCCTGAAACTATTTTTATTGAAAGAAAGAAAGTTGTGATTTTTGTATATTATACGTATTAATAGAGCCCCAATATCTCAGAAAAATATTTAATAAAAAATTCATCTCCGGAAAAGCTGGAACATCATATCCCATATAGGTTGTAAGTTAGGTCGGTCAGCCTAATTTACAATCTTTGATTAATATAAGGAAACATAAATAAAACACATTTTAGTGAAACAAAAGTATTATTTATTAACATTTATAGTAATTTGTTTTTGAAAACTTTAAGTTGAATGATAACTAAGAAAACATTATCTGGGGTGTAAGTGTATGTTACATTTCACTAAATATAATTACAGTTTTTCTTTTACATATTTAACATTTTAAAATTTTGCTTACATAGTTTACTAAGTGACCCAGTTGATCGTATCTTGAACGTTCAAGGGGGCTATTTGGTACAGGACAAGGTCCAGGTTTTCCACACCTTAAGTTTCTAATAAGGCTCTAATAACACACCTGCGAAAACTAAGGTGATCAAGTTCTCCACTATCAAGACGATACCTTTGCCATGAATTATGCAGCGCCATATCGATACTATGACAAAATAAAGGAATGTACTATTTTTTTCCTCTGATGCAGGTTCTGTACAGGCCTACATTCTGATCGAAACGATAAACGCCACCCGTGTTTTCATTGTATATTTTGACAATTTACATCAACCTGTATATATTTTTTTAAATGTTGTGAAAAACGCCTTGTTTTTTGTAATGGCTCAAAAGACTGTGAATTAGAGGCAACAGTATCCACAATGTTGTCATTCCACTTGCAAACAAGTATCTGTTCCTCCAAACTTTTTTTTTATAGTAGAGGTGGCTAACGAGCATGCGGCTCACCTGATGGTAAGTGACTACCGCCACCCATGAACAACTGCAACACCAAGGGAACCAGGGGAATTGCAGATGCGTTGCCGGCCTTTTAAAAAGGGGTAGGCTCTTTTCTTGAAGGTAATTGTTTATGCCAAAATTAGTCATTTTGAACGCCATCCAATAGCGTTTGAGCTGGCGCGTCACCCGATGGTATGTAGGTGAGGTAAACGGCGCGAGGTGGGGCGGCCGTGTTCGGCTTGCAGTGGCTCGACGCGTAGGCGAAGAAGATGAGTAGCTCGCTGGCCGCGATGCGGGGAATCCGCGTATATCGGTTATCGCGGCAGAAGTTCACGCAACTGGTAGGGTCTAGATGATTAGATTTAGTGCGTGTTACTTCGCTCCTTGGATATGTAAATTTTGCAATGTTTAACTTGTTCGGGTGATGCGGAATTACGCACGCGCGCGCCGAGTAGATATACGTTCTAGGACTTGAACAGCGCATTTCTTGTTCGAGAGCGTCTCCCGGTTGATTGTCTGAAAATCATTATAATTGTGCCGTCGCGTTAAGTGCCCTTTTTTGTGTGTTGGCTGGTTTGTTAGTTTTACGTGTCAACGAGGCGTATTTCGAATTATTTTCGCGGCGTGGTGTTTTGGTGTCGAATAAAGGAACTTAGTTGTGTTTAACGCTGAACCATATGACTCATTAAGAGATCGCGTTAGTTCCTATTTATAATTTAGTGATAAGTGAATCCGGGACATTGAATGTCAAATTTTGAACTACTGTTCGTACTGTGTCGGGTATCACGTGTTCGATTCTACGATGAATGTGGAATTAGGTGAGTTTAAGTTAGTTAAATGTACAATGAAGCTAATAAACTGAAATAGTGACAATGAAGAAAGAAATGGTCCAGCGATGGAGGCTGCTGGAGTGGTGCAGCATTGTGGGGTAGCCTGGAACTCGGCCGCTGCTGGTCGCCTAAGCTGGTCCAGGTCTCAGACATTTACACATTTACAAAATACAAAGGAATGAAACATCTGTTCGCAGTGCCAATGAATCGAGCCGATCGGAAAGGACTCGGTCGTCGACGATTCGAGCCGCTCTGTGCTGGATGCAGTCAAGTGGAAAGAGCTGGCACTGGGAAGCCCCTGCCCAGAGATGGGAACAGTATTTCATGTGAGGCCGAACCTGCGCCTTGTAAAGTTGCAGGCGGTGTACCGGCATGAAATTGAAAATTTAAATTGAAACTTGCTTTATAAGTAAAGTTACCACGGTTAGTGTTCTTGTAATCTTAGTTGAATGGCAATGGACACTGAGATACGATTCTCACAAACTTTGTCAGTCACTTTCAAGTTCCTGTTTTTCAGTTCGTATAAAAGAGGAATAGACGTGAAACAATTATTAAAGAAAAGATGAAATACGTTTTTGGGTTACATTCTTTGAAGAATATTTGCGTACTGTAATATTACACTACTGCCACCACCAAATTGCTTGTAAATGTATGGTATTTGTGCGGACTGGCCTTGATAAGGATCAAACCAAATAACATATCCTGGGCGTGTAGCCCCAACCCAATACTTGTAATCCCATCAATTGGCTTACCCCTGATGAACTGCTTACAACTGTGACCGCCGTAGTAAGGAAGCATAGCCTTGTCAATACTGTACATCTCTTCAACAGGTGCATTTTCTTGGAAAACAGAGTTTAGAAAAATAAATGCCGGCCTCATTTTAGCGAATTTATCACTTTGTGCCTGAATCAAGGTGCTGTCTCAACATTGCAAATGGTTCATGATGCATGTAAATCTGTCACGAGATAGTGATCGATTTACGAGTACAAGTTAAATTTCACAATCAGACGAGTTTTACCAATACATACGACGTCTTGGCAAGGATACGTATCGACTATGGGGAAATGCGGCTGATTCAGAAACTATTTTTGTTTTACAGAAGAGGGCCATTAGAGCTATTTACAATCTAAAACCCAGAAAGTCTCTTAGAGATAAATTTAAAGCAATAAATATATTAACTTTGGCCTCTCAGTATATTTACGAAAATTTAATGTATGTTCACAGAAACAAAGGTAGTTTTAGTAAAAAAAAGTGATATACATTCTGTAAACACTAGGAACAAACACAAGCTAGTGATGCCAGTTTCTCGACTCCACAGAGTCAGTAATTTATTCTTGAGGCAAAGTATACGCTATTACAACAAGGTCCCGGAAAGTGTACAGGCTCTCTCTATTACTAAGTTTAAATGTTTTGTTAAGCCGAAACTGTATAAAAAGGGTTATTATAGTATAAATGAATACGTGGTTGATAATAACCCCTGGGAATGATGTGGTCGCTTCCAAGCAGTTTCTTAAATAAATTTTGTAAATATTTTGTAATCATTTATATTGTAAAATTTATTTTAAAAAAGTCCCGCTGGGTTTCTTGCTGGTTCTTCCCAGGACAGAGGGTTTTTTTCGAACCAGTGGTAAAGTATAAAATGACTTTTAATAAGAATTACACATGTAATGTATATTGAAATTGAAATATATATATGTAAAATTGAAAATCATTCTATTCTATAAAGTATACCAATGAAGCATTTCACTTTACTCGTAGTCACATTATCTTTTTTTTGAGAAGTGTACAAATTCTTATATTCCACATGCAAGTTGATAACGGCGTTATTGAAGCGCTCAAAATACTTTAGTGGAGATCGTTAATTGTTTTTGGGACCTTCCAGAGGTTGGAAACTAGGAAACTCGTTTGATCGATATCCTCCATTGGTACATTTTATTTTGCATAGATGTAGGGAAAATTAGTTTTTAAAACTTGCACTGGGCACACGAAACTAGTCAGATTGACATTATTAGCTTCTGCAGGTGCACGTAAGATGGAACATGGTAAGTTTTGTATGGCAATATTATCCTCTTCTCTTGAATCTTCATGTGTAACAGCAGCATTTGCATTATCTGGTTGCTCAAATGTTATGCTTTCTGGGACCGGATCATCACCATTCTCTAAATTTCAAAATTTAACAGTGGTAGAGCCACGCGGCAGAATTGCTGTCGCACGGATGGGCCGGCTCGAACCGGAGTAGTACCACGACCTCACAGAATACCAGCGTGAAGTAGAGGTTTACCTCTGCGTTTCGTTTGGTGAGTGCAGGTGGCTGGAGGCCCTTTTTACTAGTAATGAGGCATTCCATCTTAGTCCTCACGGGTGACAACGCATCTGCATTTTGATTCGCAAACGAGGATAGATGTAGATGTCTATGGGCTGCAGCAACCACTTACCATCAGGTTGACTGTGTGCTCGTTTGTCACCCTATTTCGTGCAACGATAAATGTTTTGATCTGAAATAACAAAAACAAATGAATTTACTCAAAACTGTCAATATGATAAATGATAACTTATGATTATGCCAATGGGGCCATGTAGGATTTCATGGAATTTGCGGCCAAATAAAACTGACAAAAAACTGCAATTTTATTTTATTTTATTTTTGCAATAAAGAAATTATAATGTTGCCTATTTTTAATTTTTATGATATAAACTTACCAATTTGAGGACATGTTTTACAATTTCCAATTTCGACTTTATCACTCACAAAAATATTACTAGAAATTAATTAATTCACTACGTTTTTTGTCACTACAGTGAATAGTTTACGACTATATCTAAATATGTGCAAATTGCTTTAAATAAATCAAATAATGAGCGCAGAATTTTTTATTTCTCAAAACCCATGTATAGGTTGGTAGGTTCATCTGGGTTGAAAGAATCTTTTAGTATTTTTTCGAGCGACTAGGTACGGTGGAAAAATATAAACGAATCTCTTGAGCAAACAATGCCCAGCCGTATAATCTTGTTTGTCTTACTCTTAATGTTATGACGGAGTTCAATTTTACCAAAACATCGTTGTTAACTTTGGTTTGCAATGCTCACCTAAATATTACATAAATTTTAAAAATATTTTACCTAATATAAACATGACAAATGAATGAGATTAAATTATTGAAATATTACAATTTATATAGACGATTTTAAAAATTACAATTTATATTTTTGTTTATTTTTATCTAAATAGCACGTACTGGAATGCTTCTCACACCTCACTTACATTGTATATAAAAATGGCTGTCTTATAGAAATAATATTAATTTAAATAGTGACCAGGTAAACAAATGACAGATTTTCCCTGAGGATCTTGCTTAAGGTTTAGGTTTTAGGACCCTTATTGACATTGTGTTTGTAAAGTAACTTAGTTCTTTTAAGTGTCTCTCGGAAGAATGAATATTCACTGGACCAATCAAAAGCTGTTGGTTGGTAGTGCCTTATAATTATTTTAAGCTAAAGAAACCCATTAAAGAAGAAACGGCTACAAAAGTTTAAGAATATTAAATCTTCCCTATTCTACTTGCATCAGGTACACGTCAATCAATTATATATCATTGCTTATTAAATAATCTCTTCTCGTTACGAAAAGGCTCACAATCTTTATATATATAAAATTGTTTGTCCGCGATGAACTCCTAGAGTACTAAACTGATTTCAATGAAATTTTGCACACTGTGTGCAGTTTGGTCCAACTTGAGAGATAGGATACTTTTTATCCCGATAAGTGACACTTAACATTTTTAATTACGAATTTAAGGATTTTTTTTTATTGGAGAAAGGGTCATCTCAGGAAAGGGCAGAACAACGTCTACCTGGTCAGCTAGTATTTATACAACATGTAACAAAAACCCTGTGGTTTCCGTTAAGTACGTTATCAGGTTCATTATTAAAACGTATAGAAATAACTTGTTTTTAAAAACTTTATATAAAAAAACATAATTGTATGCAAATTGTATGTGGTTTTATTACCTCTGCATTATCTGAGGAGTAAGAGGATTGTCAAAGAGCCCGCTTTAGTTAGTTTTAGCATCAGCTAGTGTCATTAAGAGTTAATAAAAGCACATAAAAAAAATAATAATAATAAATAAGAATATGGTCGTGTTTTTAAAAAAAAGTTATTTCTAAAGGTATGAATACTGATCTTGATAACGCACTTAACGGGAACCACAAGGTTTTTGTTACATGTTGTATAAAAATACCCGATAAATGGGATTCGCGTTTTTTTAAATTGTGTGACACCACAATTAAATAAAATGTGGAGGAGCCACACAACTCCACACGTGCCGTGTGCACTGTGCGCCAACCAACTAACGCGCTCCCCCGAAGAAAGACGGTAGTCCACAATAAAATAATTAGCGAACCAGTAAAAGAGGGCTTAGACCGATGCATAAGCACAATCATCGAACGAAGTCGCGCATGTCAATGCGAATTATGGATGTCGCCGCCGGAGGACCCAAAAAAACCAAAAATTACTTTTATTAAATTTAATTTAAAAGATATTACAACTAAAAAGAACACTAATTAAATCTAATTCAACATACACCCCGCCCGATGTTAGGAACGAAGTGAAGTGGCATCGTGGAGTTCCGTATATATTCCGTATATAATGCGTCACTGTCCAATCCACGGTAGCTACATTTCCCATCAAGTTAGCAGAATTGCCTTACTGTATTAGGTTTCTCGTAAAGCGGTGTCGGTTGACACAGCGTGCGTCATTGTGAGTCCACGGCGACCGAGTTTCCCATCAAGTCAGCAAAACTGCCTCGTGGAAATAATGTTGAAATGTTGTGTGGGAATACGAGGAAACCGCGTAGTTCGCGGTTTTGTAAGGGGGCATCCATACATGTAACATGCGCGTAAACTCCATACAGAAATGCAGCCACAGTGGATGTAAGTCATATGGTTCAGGCAACACGTCGAATAATAGGCACAATGGCCATAAAATGCCCTCAGTGAAGAGACTTTCTACATTAATGCTTTAGAGACCTTCTATACTAATGCTTTTGTATCATAGACCTTACTATCATAGGTCCTCAATACAGGACTATACATTCTGCAACAATACGTTAGTAGTCAGCCACCTGACCACCTCATATATATGTATGACTGCAGGTATGTATCTCCGGCAACTTCCTTATATAACCAAATTGTTAGCATTACTAGAACATGCTTAAAAACTTAGAAATTTTTTGACCAATTTCCACAATTATAATTAAAACGTTATAAATATTATTTAACTTTATTATTGTAATAAAATCTACTTGTATTTCTATTATTAAATACATTTTGAATATTTTAAGAAGAGTTTTAATAAATCTAATAAGGTTGAAAGACAATATAAAGCCTTTACTATATGTACGAGGAGGGCGGCACTGAAAATTTCTGGAATCAAGGAAGTGACACAAAGTTACTATTTAAAAATGTATTTATTGCTTTTCGAAGTATTCTCCACGAAATTTGAGACATTTTTCCATATGATGGAACTAATCATTGAAGCAATCATTCCATTCGGAATTTGGGGTCTCCAAAATGGCCGTTTTGTAGGCGTCCACAGCTTCTTCAGGTGATGAAAATCTCTGTCCACGCAATTTATTCTTTATTTTAGAGAAAATATAGAAATCATTAGGGCTTAGGTCGGGGCTGTACGGCAGATACTCTAATAATTCTATGTTTTCTTGATCTAAAAACTCTTTTGTTCTGTGTGCGGTGTGAGAACTCGCATTGTCGTGATGGAGGATCATGCGGCGGTTGCAGTTCTCTTTACGGAGTTCAGAAACGACCTGTGACAAATAAATACTAGCATACCATTCTGCATTAACCGTTCTTTGTCCCTCAAGAGGAATAGTTGTAACATTGCCGGTTTTGGAGACAAACGTGGCCACCATTTTTTTGCAACACTCCGTGAACGAACAATTTTTGTTGGCTTTAACTCATTTTCGAACACCCAAACTCGTGACTGGTTTTTTGTTTCGGGTTCGTACGCATATATCCAGGATTTGTCACCTGATACGATGTTGTATACAGCATTTGAGGATCCTGCGTGGAATCTTTCGAGAGTTCTGACGCACCAAGTAACGCGAGCCGCTTTTTGCTCTTCACAGAGCGAATGCGGTATCCATCGGGAAAACAACTTTTTTACACCTAATTGTTCATGCAAGATTATTTGTATTTAACTCATGCCAATCTATAAAGTTGCCTGAATTTTGCGGTATGTCACATGTCGATCTTCCTCAATCAGCTTACGCACAGCATCAACGTTTTCTTGGGTGACTGCAGTTTTTGGACGACCTTGACGGGGATCATCACTGAGCTTGACACGTCCACGTTGAAATTCAGCAGATCAGCGATAAATTGTGGTTTTGGATGGGGCTTTATCACCAAATGCAGAAATCATCCGGTCAACACACTGTTTTTGTGTTAAACCACTTCGAAAGTCATAATAAATCATCGCTCTTGAATTTTCTCGAGTCAATTCCATTTTCTCAACGACTAAACAAGTTTGACAAAACCTTGTGACAAGACCGAGAATCTTTTTTTAAATAAATAAATGGTATTCCATTTTTAAAATCAAGGAGTTTTCAATTAAAAAGATTTTAATGTGACAGGAACAGTGGAAATATTCCATTCCCGATACTTTTAGTGCAGCCTATATAATACTTAATGTTCGAAATGAAAGCATTTTAGCTTTATGCTTATTAATGCATTTTAATTGTTCAAAATATTATTATATACGAGTAGTATACGTTTAAATGATTATATAGAAATTAATCAATATTTATTAATAATAATAATGCGCCGTTACAGTACGTACGTACGACTCTTTTTCTGGCCAGGATTCCCTTTGGGTACCAACCTCTTTCCTATTTTTTCTGCCAAATAGCAGTGCTTGTACTTCTGTGTTTCGGTCTGTAAGGTATATAGGCAATATAATTCCAGGCTGTGAGACTGACAATCTTAGTCCTTAGAGGTGACAACGTATCTGTAGTCTTCTTTCTTTGAAGTGTCCCTGGACTGAAGTAGCCACTTATCATCAGGTGAACTGTAATTTCGTTTGTCACTTCAGTTTTTAAAAAAACCTAAGGTCTAAGACGGAATACTTAATTACCGATGTTAGGGTTATTGTTGTATACAGTTGATACAGGAAAATCGCACTGTCAGTGTTGTTTATGTATATACATATTGTATATAGTTTTTAGAGCGTTACTTTGAAAGATCTAGGCAAAGATTCTTTTTTATTTAGTCGTATATAGTGGTTTGATATTTATAAAATATGGAGAACCTTCTGCCTAATTTGCGTGATAATAGAAACGTCATTTTATAACGGCGGCGTTTACTTTATCAAAAACCATTGAATAAAGCTCAATTCATTTGTAACCACCGACCGAGTGGTCTCGAAACGAGTTTTAATTTACTGTGTTTGCGTTTCATCCTTTTAATGGAAGCTATCGTCCTGATGGGTATGTTTATTCATATTTCGCATTAATTATTATTGAATCTATAATGTGCAAGATCTTTTTTTGTAATACGACACGATTGAATCACAACTTGTATACCTTTTACCGAAGATAATCTACGCAAAACGAGCTCACACTATCATTAAGTCTTACAGCGGTATGCTGGACTTTGGGTTTAGCTTTATTAATTATGCGATCCCAAGCAGATGATAGCACCCATCTATTACCTCTATTGATATTAGAATTTTTTTTTATTTAGATAACCCTTACGAATCAATCGTGCAAGAAGTAAGTGTTCTTTTGCTCAGATTTGTGAGCTGTTAAGACTGCAAACTAACGATGTATTAAAACCCCGCGTAAAAGAACATATAGCTGACGTAAAACACCAACGGTTCGGGAAGTCTGCAGTTTGTGATAATATCCTAGACGGCCCCGCCATTATATTAGTCTTGATAGACCACAAATTCTCGCGAAATAACATCGATTCCTGCGAAGAATGATACGTGAGGCTACAAAAATTAAGAAAAAATCCTAATTACAATAAAGAGAGAGGCTGGGTACTACCACCTGCTTGGGATCCTGTAATTAATAAAATTTAAACTAAGATATAGGTTTCATACTTAATCTATTTTGGTTTGATGACTTCTATCGCGTTACACTACATGTGTGATCCTGACCGGCACGTATTACAGTATCGTCAAATACTCGTAGTAATTGAGTTACGCTGAATGTGTAGTGCGTTACGCTGTTTTCTCACTGTTAGTGATTAATTGCGTAACTTGTGAGACCAATTAGAAACTGCGTTGTACTATACTACGCCCTTTCTATAAGCACTATATTATTTTCAACAATAACTTCTTAATATGTGCCTAATTATATTATCTTGCAAAAATAAAACCAAGAACCAGAAAGGAATGCGCTGTTGATAAAAAATTTATAGAACACAAAAATCAAGCTTGATCAAATTATACTTATGCAACGCTTAAATACTCGCCGAGCACAGACGAATATGCACGAGTACGAACATATAAACGTCTCTTTCGGCTATGCTCGCTACTCACCTGTTCATTCATGTCGGTTTTAAGCGCGAGTCAAAGCATTGTTTGTGTTTATTCGTATTACCTACTCGTCATTATTCAGTTGAGCAGGGAACTACCATTAAAATTTACTCGGCCAATCTCCCGTAATAATTTTCTCTTATACCTTTGTTTGACAAAATATTTGAAAAAGTATAGGTATGTGTTCGGTTCGGCTGAAATTAATTAAGAATTTCACAAGATCGAAACTACTTTTCTACTGACTTCAAAAAGGAGACGATGCTCAATTCGACTGCATTTTTGTAATGATTGTTAACTCATAACTTTTTTATGGGTGAACCGATTTCGATGATTCTTTTTTTATTTAAAAGCTGGTGCTTTCCATGTGGTCCCGTAAAAATTTGATCAAGATTTGACCAATAGTTTTGAGTTATTCTTAATAATTTATATTGAAGTCGGTTGTACAACATTTTTAATTTTTAATTACGTATTTGTATTAAGTATCGAAAAAGGCGATGGCTATGTCTTTTTCTTTTAAGATGATTCACTTAGAGGCGTTTTCTTGGGGGCAGTGATGTGGAGTTTAGTGGTAGTAGCACAATTAGGATCCCTTACAACTTCTATGTAAATATTTTGGTTTGAGCGTAAAACTTATTTTTAAAATTTTTGACCAGAAAAGTTTCCATAAAGCTGAAAACAGGATATTTTTATCGAAAACAAAATATAGTAGACACAGTACATAATTGATAAAAGGGGTAACTAAATGCCAGCATTAAGCCATAAACGCGGTCGTCTGTGCTCCAGTCAATTAGCTTAATTTATTTGGTATGGTTATGACTTTAACGAATGATAGCGTGGGAAATCCAAATATGTCTGACGATAATGACTTCTTATATTTACGCGAGCACTATACCATGAGGAAAACTACTTTTACGGCTATTAGTCTTTGACTTGAAAACGTTAAAAAAAATTTATCCCTTTAACCTCTTTCTTATCTTTATCGAAATAGACTTTAGGATATCATGTTTCCATCACCTTGTTATAAAAGACGGTAAAACTTTAAATTTATGCTAACTGTACTATTACCTCCTAAGTTTTATTGTACATTCAAGTTTATGTAGTATTTTAACATCCGTTTATATGTTATCAAAATATAAAAAAAAATTAATCCGTAAATTAATTTACGTATTTAAAACCCTAAGAAATATTGCTAACCCTACTGTTATACGTAAAGTTTATTTTGCCCTATGCTTATCCATTATTACATATTATATTTCCTGCTCGGGTGGTGCTGCTTAAACTAACCTAAAGAAGTTGAAGATGGCACACAGAGCCATTTTGAAAGTGGCTACTTTCCAACCTATCATTTTTCCAACAAATCAGTTGTACAATGACTGGAACGTCCTTAATGTTCGGCAACATTTTATTCTGCAAATAGTTCTAATGCAGCACCGCAAAACCTCTTACAGGGAAATAAGTAAACGTCGAAAAGACAAAATTTGTTCTCTTCCACAAGTTCGCTTATCATTCATTAAAGATTATTTTATTTCCTGGGTCCGTCTCTTTACAATAAAATAAGCGAAAAATGTCCTATGTGTCCTGTGTGCGTACACGCACACACACACGCACACACACACACACACACACACACACACACACACACACACACACACACACACACACACACACACACACACACACACATTCATTTCTCAACTTTATAACTATAATTTGAATAAATAGAAATTGATATAATTGTAGCACTTTTAAAATATGCATGTAAATATTATATACATAATGTTATGATGATTGAGACTATTACTCCTTAATACAGGTTATTCTGTAACCTAGCTACTCGTAGGAGTGCAGAGCTACATCCACTAGATTTAAGGACCTATTTTATAGATAGTACAAACAATGTAATGTCAAACCCATGTACTACAATCACTTCAATATAAATAAAGTTATTATTAGTTATTAAAATGTTGCGCATCATTTGTTTTAAATAGAAGTATTGTTGAACAATTAATTAATAAGATATGTTAGGGTCCATTTTTCCATCATAAGGTAAAAGTTATTCATAGGTTAAGGTACAACATAAACAAATTATAAACTACAGTTAAAGGAATAAAATAGGTCAATTGTTTCACTTTTACATTCAGTCGGGTTATAGTTTATACGATGGATAACTTTTATCTGACGATTAAAAATCGCCTTTCGTCTGATTAAACCAAAAAATCTAACACAAAAATGTTTCCGCCCGGGATCGAACCGGGGACCTTGTGCGTGTGAAGCACACGTGATAACCGCTACACTACGGAAACTTAGATAGCAACCTTGAATAACTCCATTACATACAAATATGCCGTTATATCTCGATTAAGAACTCAACGACCGATAAAGACCTCAACTTGCTGACATCACAAACATCACCGAATATATCTCAGTAAAGTTTTATTAAGCCAATGTCTACGGTCGAAGGTGTGTGCTGTGTATACATCTCAAAATTAAATTTTTACGTTCTGAAGATTCGCCTGATTGAGGTGATTACTAAATTAGTGAAAAAACTTGCAGTTGATTGGAATTAATTACTAATTAATTCCAATTAACTCCAAGACAGTACTCAACTGTAATACAGTAATCAAAAGCTAAAAGGTTATCTAGCGTAGATTTAACTACGACATCAGTCAACAATAATGATTTCTTATATTTAGCGAATGTGTAGAACATTAAATAAAACTAGTTTTATGGATTTTATCGCAAAAAAATCGTAAAATTTTGTTTATTTATTCAGTCCACAATTTTAATGTTCCGTGACCATAGGTGCTGCAAAGCACTTGAAACATAAAAATAAGATAAATTAAACGTGCTAAAGCCCCTGAAAGTAGTTGCGAGTCAGTGTATGACAATATTTTTATAAAATAAGAACAACAAACGAGCACACAGTCTATCTGATTGATATTAGGTCCAAAGACATCTACATTTATCCTCGATTAAAAATCAAAAAGCAGATGCGCTGTCACGCATGAGGCGGGTAAAAAGGGTCTCTTGTTCCTCTTTCCCGCTGATATTCTGTAATAGCGTGGCCTAATCTTTCCCTTTAAACCAACCCATTAGTGCTATAAACATAATAAGCTCTACCACGTTTTAGACAATCTAATGGCATGGCTTACCACGTATTTTTACCCTGGTAGAGCTATGCTGCAGCTATATTAGTAGTATAGTTGTAGCACGAATGGGTCGGCTCGACCGGGGAAGGACCACGCTCTCACAGAATATCAGCGTAAAATAGCAGCTTAACGCTGCTGTGTTTCGTGTGGTGAGTGTAGAGAACCGGATACCCTTTTTACTGGACAAGAGCTTTTGGAGTCGGTTCATAGACAATTGTATCCAAAAAATTTAAGCAAATGAGAAACATTTTATATATTTTTATAAAGATCCGCATTAAGAACCGCTTCCTTTTCTGCAGTCTATGCAATAACTGCACCTTGCTTCTTTATTTCAGAAGAAATTATTAAAAATATATTTAGTTTTACTCCGTGTGTAATATTCGCGTAAACATAACAAATCATTAAAAGAGTTTACAAACATATCTTACACAATCAATTATTACAAATCGTAATTATATTATTCTTTTTTATTTTACTTTTAAACGTTTCGTTCAAATAGAATTTCATTAGAAATGAAATACCTTGTTTGCGATTCCCACGGGTTATTATCATCTACTAATTCCTTTATATTACAATATTCATTTCTATACAATATTTACTTAATAAATTTTTGAACGTGGCGGTGTAAACATTTTGTATATTTTATGCAATTTTGTTGTAAAGACTAGACAAGAATTAAAACTGTTACAATAATGAACTCGGTTAAGTCGAGTAACTAGTACTTCTAGTTTGTGCCTGTTTCTAGTATTTACATATTTAATATGACTTATTTTTAAAATTAAAATATATAATATTATGGTAATTTTAATTTAAAAACCTAAATTCTATACTCTCGCGGTACAGTTCCAAGAACGCTGGTTGAGTATCCTCGCTAAATGGCTAAAGGTACTTTACCTTTAAGAGAGAAAAAACCTTTTTATTTATTTCATTTGCGTAAATGTATTGAGAGGCCGTTGCCGAAGTATATTTAATATTTTGGTCTTAAGAGACTCTTTAGGTTTTAAAACGTAGATTACTCTTAGTTAGTTAGTTAGCCTGCTGGGCAAAATAAATATTATTAAAGTGTCAGCCGCGTTTCCCTATAGCAAAATACCATACTAATTTATGTTATTTTTGTTTTGTCTATCTAATGGTAAATGGACACCAAGTCTCACAGACCTCTACATTTATTATCCATTAAGAATCAAAATACAAATGCAGTGTCTCTCCCTGAGGACTTATATGGAATACCTCGTATCCAGTAAAAAGGGTCTCCACTTTTCTACACGAAAAGCAGCAGCGTGAGGCTGCTATTTAACACTGGTATTCTGCGAGAGTGCAGTCCTTCCCCAACAGAGCGGAACCATTCGTGCTACGATCATAATATATTATATATAATTGCTGCAGCATGCTAAGCAAAATTTCACGTTAGAAATAGTTAAAATAAACTAGTCTAGCTGTATATTGCTGGTGAGATTTCTAATCTTCTTTACAGATATTTTTTGTATCGCATTTACATTTTGCTTGAGTGATTATTCGACGATGGAAGGAGAAGAATTCTGTGACTTAGCGGTTAAGATCGGAATTGCAGTAAAATATTTCTTATATTTTTTCCTTTTTTTTTCTTTTTTTTTTCCCTTCAGTAAAATATTAATTACAACTTTCTGATATAATTTAGTTAATTTATACTTAATAATTAATTGGTATTGTCTATTGCAAAACTTAACGATAGCAGTTTCAATCTATAATATAAAAATGAATCGCTGAATGTGTTGCTAAGCGCAAATCTCGAGCGCAGCTGAACCGATTTCGCTAATTATTTTTTTATAATATTCCTTGAAGTACGAAGATGGTTCTTACGGAGAGAAAAATTGTAAAAATTGCCTGAAAAACTATAAAAACAACACTTTTTTATATTCCCATACAAAAGATTCGTAATAATACTTGAAAGTCAATTTGAACTTTAATACCATACCATAAAGTTTAAGTGTAGTTCCGGGAAGGCGAAACAATTGAGTGACGTTAGTATCGTATAAATATTAATGTCAATATTTGTCAATATTTATACATACTGGCAGATAGCCGATGTTACAAGGAGTAACTTGGGCTGTTTTTATTTTAAGGTTCCGCGAAAAATAACACCACGCGGGCGAAGTCGCGGGGAACAGCTAGTATTAAATAAAATCCATGTCATTTGTCATTTGAATTTAATAAAAAGCCGATTTTCTAGGATTGTATGGTTTTCAAGACAAAGTTGACATAATCATTGTCAGTCCTTATGAATTCATACTGTTGAATGAAACCCACTCATTAAATACCACTGTCGAGGAGAATATTTTAGAAATAAAAGTATTATTTCAAATAAGCTTAAACAAGATTCCATATGAAAAATCAATATTATTTTAGTATGCAAGTGATATTCTTTTTTATTATGGTACTTCTAAACTTCTTAAATGCCTATCATTTACTATAACAAATACACTTTCTACTCTATTTGATTATTTAGATTATCGGAACTCAATTTGTGATATACATTTATGCAATGACTTGGCATAATTAATAAAAATGTTATAAATGTATGTATATTGCACTAGTTTCAACAATAAGTATTGGCTCTAAAAATAAATTAAAAATGTCTGTATGATTTAAACAAAGACCTAAATTTATTGTTTGAAGAAAAAGCTACTAGAATATTGATTTTAAGGTTGTTTCTTGGCTTCAACATATTAAAACAGACTCATTCTGTTTATCATCATCAACATTATCATTACAGCCCTTAACAAGTCTACTGCTGAATATAGGTCACACCCAAGGGACGCCACAAAGCACGGTCCTGAACTACCTGCATCCATCGACTTATCACTATAGCGCCATACACTTCGTCTACTCATACCAGAATGCCACTCGAGAACCTTTCTTTCTGATCAGTCGGCTTACATAGTTTTTTCTATAGGATAGGGTGACAAACGAGCACACAGTCCACCTGATGGTAAGTGGTTGCTGTGGCCCATAGACATCTACATCTATCCTCGTTTGCGAATCAAAATGCAGATGCGTTGTCACCCGTGAGGACTAAGATGGAATGCCTCTTTTCCAGTA
The DNA here is from genome assembly GCA_963668995.1 of Parnassius mnemosyne. Taxonomy (NCBI): domain Eukaryota; kingdom Metazoa; phylum Arthropoda; class Insecta; order Lepidoptera; family Papilionidae; genus Parnassius; species Parnassius mnemosyne. Next base: position 1,083,287 of record CAVLGL010000137.1, on the reverse strand, counting down.
AAAAGGGTCTCCGGTTCTCTACACTCACCATACGAAACACAGCAGTATTCTATGAGAGCGTGGTCCTTCCCCGGTCGAACCGACCCATTCGTGCTACAACTATACTACTAATATAGCTGCAGCATGGCTCTACCATGTTTAAAAATATTCTGTTTATAAAGTTTAACAAAAACTTCTTCTATATTTTTTTTCAAAAACTTACATGAAGCATCTAGGCATCTTCAGTCTCCAGAAATTTTAAATTTATTATCAGTAAGAATCAGGTCAAATGAAATTTTAAATTCCGACCAGAATGAATAAAATACAATCCTTACTTTACTATATTTGCTTATGTTTTACATTTTTAATGTAAGCACTGCTAAGGCGTTGGAATAAGGCTGTAGTACAAAGACGATGGCGCAGCAATTAACCCTAACGACACGCCTTCACTTCGTTTAATTACTACTTAATGTTGGCCGCGTAAATCACGGAGAGGTGGAGCGCAGGGCGAGGGTTACAATTATCGCGCCTTAGTTTTGACGTAGATTTAGGGCCACTTTGTTTTGAACTATTTTTACGGAAGACAGTAGTCATGTATGCATAAAGGCATATTTTAAGTGATAGACTCACGCTGCAGCGTATTATGGCTGGTGACGTCGATCGAAGAAGAACTACACTTGCATAGAATACCAGTCCAAAAAAAAACAACATAATGCTGCTATTTTTCCTTATTGTGCTAGTTGTGAGTGGTGAGAGCTGAAGAACATTTTTTAATTTTACTGGTAACACGGCATTACATCTAAGTCGTGAAGGGTGACAACACAGCATTCACATCCTACATAATATTCGCCGTGGTAGAGCGACGCTCTAGTTATTGCGATTGCTATTAATTTAATAACGTACGTCCTTCTCATTTAAAGGTTATTTTATATAATGTAGTAATACATCCTCTCGAAAGTGCACTGCTGAATAAGGCCTCACCAATAGATTGCCTCATATGGGCAGACATTGGCTATAGTTGCCACGCATAGCAAGCGTGTATCGTCATCAGGAAGATGCTACCGCCCATCACCTGGTGCAGTTTACTTCTGCCACCTCTGAAGATACATACGAAATAGTACGCGGTACTTAATATTTTTACGAGCACGCCGAAATTTTTATCTTATATTTTTAAGAACTGATGTAAATCTCTTTATAAATACAAGAAAAAAAAATGCCTCTTTTCGTTAACTTACTAATAATCAGTTTATTTTGCGGTTTTAGTAATAAATCATATAAAAACTGAGTGAATTAAACTGATTTTCTATTAGGAATGATACTTTTATAATAATGAGAGAATATATGAATAAATTACTTCGGAATTTTCTATTTTCATTACCTACAATGACCAAAATATGCTTTTCATTTGTGTTACTTTTCGTACGACATATTTATATTAAATGGTAACGATGTTGTACTTTATTAATGTTTGTTGTTATGTGCTAAAAGAAATCTTAAAAGTAAACAAAAACTACATTTTAACCTTAAGTCATATATTATCGTTTGTATCCGACATATTTAACTCTTGAAGCACTAAAGATTATTATAAAATAGACATTAACAACGCTTTATGCATTGAATAGAAGTATATTTACTGATTTTCCTAATATACTTCCTGACGTTTCGGGTGATTTACACCAACCCGTGGTCACGGGGGAGACTGAGATGTTTTTTATATACAAATTTGTGGTTTGATTTACGCGGAATGAGCACACTATTTGAAGTTTAGCTTGTTTATAGAATCAAGCAGAGACCAAGCAAATGGCAGCACCCATCCATATTCTCTATTGAAATTAGGCTATTTTTTAATTTCAATATCCTCGCGTGTCATCCTTGGTAGGAATCAGTGTTCTTTTGCGAGGATTTGTGGTCTATCAAATCTGATGTAATGGCGGGGATGATCTTGAACATGTTCAGAGACTGCAAACTTCCAGGAGGGTTGGCGCTTCACGTCAGATATATGTTCTTTCACGCGGGTTTTAATAGGTAGTTTTGTTTTTCCTATATAAAAGAAACCACATTCGCAATCAAGCTTATACACTCCTGAGATATTGCACTTGATAGATAGCAAAAATTTACTGAACTTCTTCGGCGGCTTGAAGCATATTTTAATAGAAGCTCGCTTCAAGATGTAACCAACCTTGTTTGTGACTCCTATAACATAGAGTAGTACAGCAGGTACACGTAAAAACTAAAGGAAGCTGGGCAAACTATGACATGGGGACATCAAACATCTCAGTCCCTCTGCGACTATGGGTTACTATAAAGCAATCGAAGCCTCGGAACTTTAAATAAGTAAATTAAACGCGACAAAGTCCGTAAACATAGTTTTATTCAATATGCAGTTTTCACGTAAATATAAGAAATCATAACACCAGGAGCTGGTAAATCAGCATTTAAAATTATATCTATTTCATTATAATAATAATAATATTAATTCTTTATTTCAGATATCAATGATCCATAAGTTGTTAGTATGACTTATATTAGGTTAGTAATTGAGAACATTAAATAAATTTAATAAAATTAAATCAAAACTAAAATCAAATCTATACCCAAAATTAAATTACAATAAAATCAAAAATAAAAATTAAATAATAATCAAATAATAGTAATGTCAAAATTAAATTACATTAAATACAATCAAACAAAAAATCAAATAAAAATCAATCGAAATCCAATAATGTCTTAATTAAATTAGATTAAATACAATCAAAATAAAATAAAATATCATTGGTGCCGGCGGGGGAAAGAGCCGCGCTAGCTCATGGGTTAAGTGTTCGTTGCAAATTTCACCACCGCCGGGACCAACGAAATTGTTAATTGAAATTTTAAGTGCCGATTTACCACGTGTTTGGTGGTGAAAGATATCATCGTGAGGAAAACTGGATATCTGGGAAGTAAGGAAAAAAAATTGAAGACATGTGAAGTTCACTAACATGCATTGGGGTAGTGCGGCGGAAATTTTCTTGCCCTTTAATCCTCTCAAAAAAAGAGGAGGCCTGTGCCCAGCAATAGGACGTATTTTGGCTGAACCTTTACTTTACTTTTACTTTAAAACGGGGATCGAACCCGAGTTGCTCACATACATCTTTTGCTAACATCGAGCGCTTTGCCCATTTTTTTTTATAGAATAAGGGTGACAAACGAACACACAGTCCACCTGTTGTTAATTGGATGCTGTGGTCTGTAGACATGATTAAGAATCAAAGTGCAGATGCGTTGTCACCCTTGATACTGATACATCACAAAATACTGAGAAACCAAATATCAAACGTCAATACGGTGCAGACCATGATCCCCATCAGTGTTACACTATCGCCTCGATCAAAAAGTCTAAATGAAGATACAAGTTCAGAAGACACGGAACCAACCACATAGCTTATATCGCGCGCCATCACTCCTACCTTTGTGTAATTTAGATATTAAACATTTACTAAAACGCTAAATTTCGCGATTATTTGGTAAGTTATGTGTGACGAAGGCCGGCGTCCAATTATTGTGGCTGCAGCCCTCGAGACACGAGTCAAATTAGCAAAAGTCCAGGTGAATGCACATGAATTCCCCTACGTCCTCCCTGTAGCCCGAATTTAAGACTCTTGCAGTATCGTGAAATAGTAAATTAGCACCGCACCCTAAAGTCCATTAATTTACGTATAATCATCATTTTAATAACTCTGAACTAGCAGTTGTTCATTTATACCAACACGCCATTTTTGACCCTCCTCGCTGAATTTATAACTAATTAATTTTACCCATTTCTGGTAAAAGTTTATTTGAGAAAACAAAAATATTTTTTCAAAATAAATAAGTGTTAAAATAATTTAAATGTAATATAACTTCATCATTAGAAATTTAGGTCACATTTGTGTTAGTTAGCGCTTAATATATTGGCAAGACTGCACATGTAACACGTATAGTTTAGCAACGGCGCTACATTTATGACTTGAGCACATTTACTTAAAAACCGCCATATTATTTGTTTTCTTTGATAAATAATTTTTTATTAAACTGAAGTGAAAAGCGAACTTAAAACACATATCATACTATCCATGAGTATAGCTTTTACTACTGGTTCGGAAATAACCTCTGTCCTGTTAAAATAATTATAAATTTAACAATAACTAAAAACCGACTTCAAATTTCTAAAAAGTAAGTTATTTGTTTGCTGCCCTCAGGCGTGGAATTTTTTCTCCAGATTTATATGAAGACACTCATGAAGTATAACCTATGTAATAAAAAGAGAATCATCAAAATTGGTTTACAATCTGCGAAGATAGAACACATACAAAAAAACATACACTTGAATTGAGAAACTCCTCCTTTTTTAAGTCAGTTAACAAGTATTGAAACCCTTCGGACCTTTTTTAATATTAATTTATATAATTTGTGTTGTACAATAAAATATAAAAAAAGAAGCATATTAGCGATCTCAGGGTTTGTTATCAATCGTGCATTCTATACAAGTAATATAATCCTGTGTCAGAATATCCAATATCCCATATCGTCCCGTGGGTGTCGTGGAGGCGACAAAGTGTAGCAAATCAGGGTATGGCAGCAGCATCTTCGTTAAAAATAAAAAAATGCGGTTGCCATCCTTGTGCCAAGTGTATAAAGAGGCTTAGGGTAACTCAGCTAGTTAGCTTAGCTAAGTATCTAAGTAACCTATTTTATTGGACTGAAATACGTAAGCTATGTAACTGATATATTTTGCTTCTATGCTATTTATTTTAAATGTTAAAGCCTTGTGTTAACCTGTGTATTTAATTATGCACCGTGATGATGAAGTGATCGTTACCCTGCTGTTTGTAATGTCTTCATTCTAATTTTATAAAATTATATATTGCTAATTAATTTTATTTAAAAGAAAGTTCCCGCAAGGTTTCTTGCTAGTTTTTCCTAAAAAAGAGGTTTATTCCGAACGCGTGCACTCGAGTGGTAGCAGTACTATATTGAATAAAATGATTCTATTCTATTCTAAAGCCTTTTCCTGTAACCCTACATTTAATATTAGGACAATAAAGATTTCTTATATTTACGCGAACACTACACATTTAAATAAAACTAATTTTACGGATTTTATCGCGTATATTAAATTATTTTATATTCCCGACGTTTCGGGTGCTTTCCAGTACCCGTGGTTACGGTGGACTGAGGTGTTTGACATCCTGATGTCATAATTAGCCCGGCTACCTTCAGTTTTTTAATATTAATTTTTGGTTCGATTTACGCAGAATGAGCTTACGGTATCTTGAAGTCTAGCAGTGGTATACTTGGGTTTGGATTTGATTTTATTAATTATGGGATCCCAAGCAGATGGCAGCACCCATCCATCTTCTCTATTGAAATTAGGATGTTTTTTTTAAATTTCAATAGCCTCGCGAATCATCCTTGGGAGGAATCGATGTTCTTTTGCGAGGATTTGTGGTCTATCAAATCTAATGTAATGGCGGAGGCGATCTTGAACATGTTGACAAACTGCAGACTTCCCGATACGTCGGTGCTTCACGTCAGCTATATGTTCTTTAACACGGGTTTTTATAAATCTTTTTGTTTGTCCTATGTACGAGAGACCACATTCACAATCCAGCTTGTACACTCCTGCATCTTGTAGAAGGATATGACACTTGACGGATGGTACAGATTGACCAATTTTCTTCAGCGGCTTGAAGTATGTTTTAATGGAAGCTCGCTTCAAGATGTAGCCAACCTTGTCTGTGACTTCTCTGACATAGGGTAGTACAATGCTCATCTGCGTAAATCGAACCAAAAAATAATATTAAAAAACTAAAGGTAGCTGGGCTAACTATGACAGCAGGACGTCAAACACCTCAGTCCCCCGTGACCACAGGTGCTGGAAACCACCCGAAACGTCAGGAATATAAAATAAGTTAATATACGCGATAAAATCCGTAAAATTGGTTTTATTTAAATTAAGACAATAACTTATAAATTATATTTTCAAGTTGTAAATTTCTCTTGTGACTCTACAGTTTAATAAATCTAACACTTGCGTGCATTATTCATTATTAGAGCTTAGGGTTGGCAAATCCAGTTTTTAACATTATTGATTTTCATCAGGAAGATGCTGCAGGCCCTCACCGGTTCGATATCCCTCTGTCGCCTCTTACGACACACACGGAATGACATGAATACGAATAGTGGATTATTTTACGATGTCACCAAGCGGGCATCCGCATGCGTACACCAAACCGTTTTTGTAATTAACCCTTAAATAATAATTTAATAAAATTATTTAGCATATTTTTCAATTTTTTAGTACGTATATTCAATAAGTATTGTAAAAGAAACGGCGAACTGCGCACAGTTAGAAAAATTTAGACCCGGTACGTCCCGCCAATTTGTTGTTACATCAAAACACTTTGTATTGTCCCAAACTATTTCCGAAAACGTTTACTTGACGCGGCCTTGCGTGTTATCGTGGACAATTCGGCGGGTCTCCTGAGCCTATCATTGTCGGATATCTTCGATTGCGCAGCCCTAACTTTATTTAAACTTTTATATTTTTATTTCAAATTATTTCAAGCGTTATATATTTTCTAACATGCCATTGAATTACCGTTATCGTTACAGCTTATTAAAGTCCACTGCTGAACAACGGCGTTCCCCATAGATTGCCTCATAGGGGGATATTTGCCTTAGTTGCCACGCTCGGCAAGCTGGTTAGCAACTGCAGTTTTTATTTTAAATCGTTATTAAGAAGACACTGCTGCCTTTCTACTGATTTGTTTCCCTATGTTCAGCAGTGGACTTATGAAGGGCTGTAATGACAAAACTTAAAGTCGTAAATTACACATTGTGTATGTGTTTTTTTTTTTGTTGTTTCCTTTTGTGTGCATTACTGTGAAATTTATGGTGAGTGCTTATCTACTGAGCTGCCGCGGCTCTATGGATAAACTTCGCCTCAAACTAACAAACGTGAACATAATAATACAAGTGAGCAAGTTATCTACGAAGGAAGTGTTTAACTTATACATTTGAATTAGTCTTCAGGTTAAGAGATTAAACTTTGAATTAAATCACTTTAGTAGTTTCCTCATAAGTTGACCTCTGAATTTCACGACCGATTAAGTGCATAATCGACTTGAGTTTAACCATTTATATCACGTTTTTATATAGAATAACGGTGACAAACAGTCAACTTGATGCTAATCGGATGCTGTGTAGACATTACATATGTCCACTAGTTATCCCTGAGGACTTAAATGGAATGCCTCGTTTCCAGTAAAAAAGGTTTTCGAATCTCTACGTATAACATCATCTCTCTCTCTACGTATATCATCACTGGTCTTATTATTTTACAAGATTAAACAAGATAGTTTTAACACTATCTATTGAAAACTAGAAGATCATTCTGGCATATCCCATAATCTGCAGTTATTGCACCAAAGAACTAAATCTCAAGACGGATTCGATTACATTGCCACAAAGTCATCGAAGTACAATTTATTTATATTTTTTTCTTTTATTAACATACTCAGCTAGCATTGTAAGATAGATTTTTTTTAAATATATCGACTACAAGTGGTAAAATTAAAAAAATTATACAACCGACCTTAACACTTACGTTAAAACCTAATTAAAATCAAGTACTGGACGTCTACTTCATAATACTAGACCAAATTGACATATTTGCGCTTCGTTATAAGCAATTTTTAGTGAAATGCATTTTTATCGTAATTAATTTAAAAGGTATTTCTGACATCCAAAAATAGTGTAAAAGATTCAATATTAACAATTATTAACAAGCCTCCTAAACTGAAAACATAATCAAAATCAAGTACCTGACGTCCGTAGCTAACCCTCGGTAAGAATTCGTAAAAGACAATATACCGGAGGAGAGTCTTAGTTAATATCGATTAGGAGTTTGTCACTACAAAACGCAGTATACAAATTATAAACAGTAACCCATCAAAAAAAAAAACAACTAAGTTGAGTCTCTACATCCCAGCTATTTGTTCTGCCATCACGACATTTTTCATAGTCTCGAACTATTATTTCCTGAGACATTTGCGCGGAGTGTCCTTTTACGTTGTCGTTGTGTCTTCAGAGTACAACTGACCGCTGCTTCCATTAATTACGAATCATTTACAGGAAACCTTGCGTGTACATTACAAGTTTTTTTTAAGAGCTCATAGTAGTCTATTGCTGGACCTCCACCATTATGGAAAGAGTTTCTTTTCTTCTTCATCATCAGTTCGTAAAGTTTCACTGTTGTACACGCCTCTCCCGTTATGGGGAGGATTGCCGTAAATCTTCACGCTTGGCGTTCTGATCGAGGATCGCATCACAAGACGTCTCGCTTTAACGTTGTTGCCTCAGTATTCACGTCTGATATAATGGGAAAGTAACCTGGGATCCATCGAAAGCCATACGAATTTTTTAGCATTTTCTAGAGTTCCTTCTTACGATACCCAGGAAATAAAATGAGGTGGCGCCAAAACGACAAATTTTTTTTATTAAAATTAATTCTTTATTTTAATTTTCACGTGGTAGAAACTTACTGCAGCTATATTATATTTGTGGCACGAATGGTTAGGCTCGATCAGGGTAGCATACGCTTCCTGAATAACACACTCGTGAACTGACAGAATACCAACGTAAAATAGCAGCTCAATGCTGTGTTACGCATGGTGAGTATAAAGAACCGGGGACCCTTTTTACTGGAAACGAGGCATTCCATATCAGACCTCAGGGGTGACAACGCATCTTCATTTAGATTCTTAGTTGAGGATAAATGTAGATGTCTTTTGGCCACAGCATCCACTTACCAGCAGGAATGTGCGCTCGTTCGTCACCCTAATTCTATAAAATATATCTTTATATTATATTAAACTCCCGAGTGCGTTATTGATCTCCTCCTAAGCGGTTTGATCGATTTTGACGATTTTTATTGGGCACTTATAGATCACTTGGATGTTAATATCTATAGTTGGACCGGGTAAGTTGGCGCTGTGGTCGATATCTAGAATTCACCCGTACGAAGCCGGGGCAGATCACCAGTTGCCATATACAAAAACATTTTTGCCACCATATGTTGTATTTTGAAAGTTTACTGCTTGTTGTGTCCTTTTCTAGAATCTGCCACCAGACATGCATTTCTTGAAAGAGTTGAAACTACGAGTACTATAAAACCGAAGATCCTATGTAACAAGATATTCCATTTTAGTCCTCAGGTAGAATCCACCTGCATTTACTTTCTTATTCATACACATGTCTAAGGGCTACAACATTCACTTAACGTGGAATGTCTCTTCGTTTTCATCACAATTCTATATATTAAAAACATGGCTGTCTCGTTGGTATAGTTATCGTAAAAGCGACTGCTGATATTGAAGTCGTGGGTTTTAACCCTAACCTTGGGTTAGGTCAATACAACAAAAATCTTGAATTTGTCTATCAATAAATTCTTAGTCAGGAGTCGTCACTTAAGAGTGAGGAAGTTAGTGGTGATTTGCCCCGTACCTTGGAAATCACGTAAAGCCTTTGGTACCGTGGCTGATGTCTCTCCGGTTCTGTAGGCATGCCGTCCCATCGGACTATGAGAGTGAGTGAATAGATTACACATGTGCTTGCGCATACACTCGGGTACTATAGTCCTGTTTATAGTCTCCGTTAAGGCTAGCCGTCGTGATCGAAATTCGTTTTGGAGGACATGAATATATTCAAAGAAGAGAATTATATTAGTATTATTATCATAAAATTTTGCCTCCTAGCATAAATGTCCGATAGTTTCGGTCCGGAGTATATTGAATTCGTAACCATGTTTGAATGACCGATAGTTAAAGTGCTAATCGATTTGATTAATAGTTCACTTAATATAAATTAAACGTTAAATATTGTTCTTGAAACTACGAGGATAGTTTAATTAAATATGAAAGTTGGAAGTTGTACAAGGAAGGAGAGTATTGTCGAACTTTAATATTTCAGTTAGTTTTAAATTACCGACTAGATTTCATTACTTCGCTTTAATACGGTTTCCTTTTATTAAGCTCGAGTTTTCTTATAAAATACTTATTGTTCCATAGAATAAGCCTGTAGATTTTTTCGCTAAACTAATTAACGTAGTCGGATTTTTTTGGGTTGCTAACAAAAAGTGAAGCCATTATGGATTGCCTACGCGCAACATACTTATGCATCTCATAGCGAATAAGATAAGTCATATAATTTTATGTATAATTTGTATAATATATTTTACCAAATAATTATTAACCACTATATGGGTTCATTTAATACCTTTGTCTATTGTATATATTTTAAAACAATCGTTTTTCGGGAGTAAACGGCAAAGGAGAGCAGCGTCCAAGGTGTAATGCATCTGCTACTTTCAACGCCAATCCGCCGTCCGAGCATGGCTATGGTCCTTCCGCGGTCGAGCTAACCCAATCGTGCTGAACCCATAATATAACTGCAGCTTGGCTCTACCATGTACAGTGCAAAAACAAAGCGTGACTTGTCATAATTGCTACGCTTCCAAGCTTAATCTTTCACAGAGTTTACAGGAGACTCCTGAATGAGCTGACATTTTTTTAAAAATTAGATTTAATTTTTTTTTAAGTCTTATAAAATTTAAACTTCACTCTAGTATTTTCTCCTGTATCGTGGGGAAATTTACATACATAAATTGCGCACAGACAAACATCCAGACCCGAAATAATTATTTGTATGCCATACAAATACTTGTTCCGTGCGGGATTGGAACCCGCGGCCGTTAGCGCTGCAACTCAATTGCTTAGCAACCACTCCGCGGAAACATCCGTAATTACTGTATTAACCATTAAACTTGTTATTGTTAACACTTTAAATAAACTCACGGTCTAATTGATGGTAAATGAATGCTACATAAACACACCTACATTTTTATTCTCGATTAAGAATCAAAATGTAGATGCGCAGTCGCTTCTAACGACTAAAATTCGCTTCGTTACGAGTACAAAGGATCTCTTGTTCTTGTCACTCACTGTACGGAAGACTGCTGCTGTTATTTAACGCTAGTAATCTGTACGAGGGTGGAATTTCTCCTGTTGCGCCGACTCATTCGTGTTATAACTTTAATACGACATTATATAATCTAAGACTGCAGTGTGGCACTTTCTTCTACCATTTTTCATTTTTTCATTTCATTTTATTTATCATTTTTTCGAAATTAAGAAAGAAAAACATCTTTATTTAAAGCTACATGTTCCATAATTGTCATACATGAATATCTAATATTACATTATCATTAACACAGCAACAAATAGGCATCCGACTCAGCACTGCGCCGCGGTGTAATAACCACTGCGCTGATATTCTGCCGGTACCCTTTTCAAGAACTTGCGATCAAATCACCAAAGAGTCTTTTGGAAATTCAAGTAAAAATTGAGAAAATAAAGACCAAAATATGTGTAAACAAAGTACATGGATGTATGTTCAAGTTATCAAGTTAAACAATATATGCAAATATTTTGTTTACCAAATACCGTTACAAGGATATTGAGAAACAAAAAAATACAAGCTATCTCTTATAAGGGTTATTCTATGCGTAAGTGAACGGAGATTTGTTTAAGTCTTTGAATCAGGGATTGGGTCTCGTGTGAGAGCCGAGATCAAAGGATTTTGAGCCGACTGCGTTCTTGCGTGCGACTCTAACATATAAAACTATTTGCGATACAATAAAATATAGTACTAGGTTCCATTGATGACAATGCTCCTTAAAAGCTAGAACATATGGTTCTAGGTGGAACGAGTGGCGTTTTCATAATTGTTTTTATTATTTTATAAAACTGAAGTTAGAAAAAAAATGAGGAAAATTGTTCGGATTAATCCCGGCCGCCAAATTTCACGAACGCACATCGCGGCACAACTCCCGATACCATCCACACCATTTGGATGATTGGCGATCCAGCACTGTGCGATTTAGAAGATGTTTTCTTCCTCGCACAACTTCCTTGTGTAATCGACAGGCGATCAGCGATTTTTCCGGACCGATACGACTTAGGGACCTTCAAGAAAAGAAACTACTCCTTTTTAAAAGGCCGGCAACGCATCTGCAATTCCCCTGGTTCCCCTGGTGTTGCAGTTGTTCATGGGCGGTGGTAGTCACTTACCATCAGGTGATCCGCATGCTCGTTTGCCCCCTCTCCTATAAAAAAGAAAAGAGAAAGAAACTTGCAATCAACCTTATGGCGAGTGGCTTCTGCAGTCTATAGACGTCTGCAACCAGTTTCACACAAAAAGGCTACAGATGAGTTGTCTTCTCTGAGGACTAAGATGATGTTTTTTAGAATAATAGTGAATACAAGCACACAATTCATTTGATAGTAAGTGAATACTGTGGCGCATAGACATCTACATCAGTCCTCGATAAAGTATCAAAACGCAGATGCGTTGTCACCTCTGAGTACTAGGATGGAATGCTTTGTTTCCAGTAAAAAGGGTCTACGGATCTCAACACACATCATACAATACACAACAGCAATGAGCTGCCATTTTACGCTAGTATTCTATGGTAATGTACATCACTCACCGACGATATAGTCCTTATGGCAGAATCGCTGGAGGACCTCTGGAGATCTTAAGATGAACATGGACAAAATAAAGATAAATTATAACATCCATGTCACACCTATGTAGGTAGTTGTTGGGAGCACTAAGCTCGAAGTTGTTGACGAGTATGTTTACCTGGGACAAATAGTCCAACTAGGTAAGTCCAACTTCGACCGAGAGGTCAATCGATGGATTCTACTCTTCTGGCCAGCGTTGGGGAAATTACGACACATCTTCTCGTCAGGTATACAACCAGTGCGGGTTACCTGTGATGACCTATTGATCTCACACGTGCTCCTTCACTTCTGACCCTATGAAGAAGCTCAAGGTCAATCACCTAGCTATGGGGAGGGTTATACTCGGGGTTTCTCTGTGTGATAAACTTAGAAATGCGGATACCCGCAGTATAACCAGAGTGGCCGACTTATCCCAACGAATTAATTAGTAAGCTGAAGTGGCAAAGGGCCGGCCGACAAAAAGAACCGATGGGTAAAGTAGGTTCTCGAGTGGCAGCCTCGTACCGGTAGGTGAAGTGTAGGGAACTGTAACTGTAGATGGAGTGACGACCTGATAAGACATGCAGGAAGTCGATGTATGCAGGTGGCTCAGGACCGTGCTTTGATGCATCCCTTGGGTGAGGCCTATGTTCAGCAGTGGACTTGTGAAGAGCTGTAATGATGATAAAGCTGATTCTGTGATAGCTGCAGCATAGTTCTCCCACGTATACAATATATGCCTCGCAGTATGTAATTATGCTGGCTCTATACATCCTTCGGACAGAAACACAGCAATACAGGCACTGCTATATGGCGGTACAAATACTTAAGAGTGTTGGTAACTACACAGACGAACTCCGTCTACCGCCTAGTAAAAGTCCCGCTGCAGCTCAATTATCTGCACTCACTTCTTTTCTATTTTCTTACTTCTCTACGATATATATTTAATATTCTTATATCTTCAGCAGCAGAAGATAGCGGGGGCTCCAACAAGATACTTATCAAAATAATTAATAGACTGTAAAGCTTAATTTACGCCCAGCGAAGCGGTAAGGGTAACATCCAGTGTTTAAATATACTAAGGATTTTAGAGGTTCAGTGTTTGATTATTAAAAAATAAATAATTAAATATGCTCAAAGTATTTTATAATGCTGCTAAATATGTATTGTGGTTAAATATAGTCATCAACATCATCAAGCATCATCATCGTCATCATTGTTATTGCGTATCTCAAGTCCACAGCTGAACATAGGTCACCCCCAAGACATGCCATATGCTCGGTTGTGCATCACGACTGTACCCATTGACTTCTAGCATATTTTACCAGATCGCCACTCCATCTAGTGGAGGGCCATCTTAACTTTTGAACTTGAGAGTTTTATCCCATCGGTAGCTGGTTTTTCAATCTATATGTCCGGGCCATTGCCACTGCAGCTTACTGATCCGTCGATCTATGTCGGTTAATCTGGAGACAGAGATATATGAGGATACTCATTTAAATACTACCAAATGTACGTAGGGAAACTATAATCATAGCTGGAGAGCTATGCTTATAGTTTCCCTACGTATGTCGCAATGTGAGAGACTTGAAGTTTCCGCATATGACCAGCAATACAGAACCACGTCTCAAATCCATATGTTATCATATTATAAGGAATTCTTAAGAATAAATAATAAGATATATTTATATCTCTAGTAACGAAGCGGATGCATATTAAAACACCAATCTTTTGTCTGCAAGCTCTGCTTCAAATTTTAGCATCATATCACTAACGGTATCCTTTCATTTTCATTTATTCAATTACAGAGCCTACAAAAGTCCACTGCTGAATATAAGCCTCCCAAACCGATTGCGTTATAAAGGGGGGGGGGGGGGTTCGCCATAGTTGCTATACATTTCAGGAAGATGCTGCTGCCCACCGCCTGTTTCAATTTCCCTCTGTCCCTTCTTACGACACTCTGGGGACGATATGGAGTAGTGCATGTTATTTAAAAAAAAGTATGATTTCTTTATGTTGCTATTTTTCATTATATATATTTATAAATGTATATTTTGTGTCTTATGCGCTACTTGCCTGGCATCTCGTATAAGACTACAATTTGATATTGAGGTTGTGATTGAGCATGACGCTATGTATGTACTCATATTTATTGCATCCAACACAATTAGTAGTTCAGTTAACAGCCCAGCCTTTTTAATAAACGTTGCCGTTCAACTAGCGGCCTGAATGATATTAATCCGATGCGTCTAATACCACATGGCACCTACCTTGTTATAGTAGCGACTGTAGGTTAAGGTGTGGCTGGTATGGCCCTATATAAATTTATATAATAAAAGAGCACATAGCGCATAATTATACAGTTAAACATATACCAGCGACCGTACTTTGCATTATATTGTATAATTTATTCTAGTGACAACAATCACTAGAATAAATTTATACAAAACAAATCTTCTCGAACTTCGTTAACATGGTACTCGTTAGTGTTATCGCAATAATAGATATACTTGTATCTGTTTAAATTTGAAGGTAATACGAAATTCTTTGTGAAACTTTTACACTTAATGTACAAAGTTCGAAGGGTCGTGAACTAAGCAAGCGCAGTGTCCAGAAGCTTTACCGTCTCTACTCGCTTGTCTGACCTCTCCAGTTACCAATTTAAATGAAAGGCACTAAATCTTTACGGAAAGTAGGTTAAGTGGGCGAGGAACGCTTTGTTTCATTTTGTAAAATGAAAATTAGTTCGAACGATAAAATAAGATGACCTGTATTCGATTTCTCGCGCTAAAATTGTGGTATTTTTTGAAGTGGTGCCCATTAGATTTGTGCGACACGCAGTTTTATTATCCGACTGACCCACAAGGGGAGGTAATGTTTTTCGATAGTACTTATATAACTATATATATCTATTACTTTGGCACGCTCTGTAGCCTAAATAGCTTAAATAATTTTTACATATGAGATGGTGTTAGGTTCGTCTTAATAGTTGGTCACTCCCACAACGTAGGTTATATATATATATATATATATATATATATATATATATATATATATATATATATATATATATTAAGAGGTCGTCTTGCGCTTTGTAAAGTTACAAGGAAGTGCAGGCATGAAATACTGTCTCGCTCTGCTGAGCACGCCAAGCTTTTTAGAGGTCAGTTTGGCCTTCCCTTTCTATATATCTATAATTTTATTGATTAAATTAACACCTACACTCTTATTTTTATTTAGATGATGAATTTTTACAACGTAGTGGCGGTGTAAGAATATTCACTATCCCATATTATCCCGTGGGTACTTACTGGTACAAGACTACGCGAGAACTTTACTTCCCCATCGTTTGTCGATTCTTCAAGCTATTTGGTCGGCCCATTGCCACTACAGCTTCCTGATCCATCTACATCAGATGCTCTAGTTCCGCTGCGGGTATCCTCATAAAGAAGTCTATTACGCAAGAAAACTTCGGGTATAGTTGGGTAAATTATTGTTAAATTTACCTTAGACGTTGGACTGCTTTGCATTGGTTTTGCAATTAAACTAGCAATCGAAGGCAATAAATCAGTCGCGTCTAGGACTGGAGGCAATCAACCGATAACGTAATGGAACTCGTTAAGCAAGTTGACGAGTTAAACGGGATGGGAGCAATGAGTTATGCGACTTGCAAAGTTTTAATCTAACGATTATATTAAAAATACGATAGTGACTTTTTACTAATACACTAAATGCCTTTTCTTCCAGAGGTAGTGGGACCATAAGGAAAACAGCGGATCTAATTTAAACTTGATTATATTAATAATTTCTTATATTTACGCGAAGACTACACATTAAATGAAACTAATTTCTACGGATTCTATCGCGTTTAATTCAACTTTTTTAATTCCTAATGTTTCAAGGTCTTTACAGCACCCATGGTCACAAGGGGGACTGAGGTGTTTGACGTCCCGATGTCATAGCTAGCCCGGCTATCTTCAATTTTTGAATATTAATTTTGATACGACCTACGCAGAATGAGCTTACAGTTCTTAAAGTTTTACAGTAGTATACTTGGGTTAGGATTTAATTTTATTAATTATAAGATCCCAAGCAGATGTCAGCACCCATCCCTCTTCTCTATTAAAATCAGGATGTTTTTTATTTTCAATAGACTCACGAATCATCCATGGTAGGAATCGGTGTTCTTTTGCGAGGATTTGTGATCTATTAAATCTAATGTTATGGCGGGGACGATTTTGAACATGTTCACAGCCTGCAGACTACCCGGAAATTCAGTGCTTCAAGTCAGCTATATGTTCTGTCACGCGGGTTTTTATAGATATTTTTGTTTGTCCTATGTAAAAGAGACCACATTTACAAGCCAGCTTGTACACTCCTGCGTCTTTTAGTGGGATATGACACTTGACGGATGGTAAAAATTGAGTAATCTTCTTCGGCGGCTACGGAAGTATGTTTTAATAGAACCTCACTTCAAGATGTAGCTAAGACGTCTGTGACTCTTGTTGTTGTCTTGTAATACTTGCTCGACGTGCTGAAACTCGGTGGCCAGATGTTTTCTGTCGCAGATTCCTCGTGCTCTCTGAAACAAAGATTTTCCCACGGTAGCTAATTGTGATGGATGATGGTGACAAACACTCTTTTAATATAGAATAAGGGTGACAAACGAGCACCAGTCGGCTTGATTGTAAGTTGATGCTGTGGCCCATTAACATCTACATCGATCCAATACTAAGAATCAATTTGCAGATACTTTGTCATCCCTGAGGACTGTGGTAGAATGTCTCTTTACCAATTAAAGGAGTATCCGGTTCTCGTCACTGTCATACAAAACACGACAGTACTGCTATTTTACGACGGTGCGGTCATACCAAAGTTTCTTCCCCAGTCCAGCCGACACTTTCATATTTTTTTTATAGGAGAGAGGGCAAAGTTAATGAGCATGCGGCTTACCTGATAGTAAATGACTACCACCGCCTATATACAATTGCAGTACCATGGGAATTGCATGTGCGTTGCCGGCCAATACACTACATAGTACAGCTGCAGTCCGGTATGTCCCTACCAAGTTTAATTAAAATATTTACCTACCAAAGGTTCACGGTCGAACAACTTATAAAATGTGCCACTGCCGGGCATATGCCATATCTCATTTCTGAAATGTTGTTAGAGTAGGAAAAATCAAATAAAAATATATAGCTAATTCAAATAAACATATTTTGATTTTAACTCTGACAATGAAACTCACGCTCTCATAGAACAGCTGCTTTACTGTAAATGAGGCATTCGTGATTTTATACGTGGTAGAGCCGTGCTGCAGCTATATTAATAGTATATTTGTAGCACGAGTGGGTCGGCACAACTGGGAAAGGACCACGCTCTCACAGAATATCAGCGTAAAATGGCAATTTAAAGCTGCTGTGTTTCTTATGGTGAGTGCAGAGAACCGGAGACCCTTTTTACCGGAAACGAGACATTCCTTCTTAGTCCTCACGGGTGACAACGCATCTGCATTTTGATTCGCAAACGAGGATAGATGTAGATGTCTATGGGCCACAGCAACTACTTACTATTGGGTGGATTGTGTGCTCGTATGTCACCCTTATTCTATAAAAAATATCTATTTTGGTCCTCAGGGGTGGCAGAACCAAACTAGATTTTGATTATAATCGAAGATGAATGTAGATGCCTATAGGTCACAGCATACATTTACCATCAGGTGGACTGTGTTCTCGTTTATCACAATTCATCATCATCATTCATCATTACAGCCCTTCACAAGTCCACTGCTGAACATAGGCCTCCCCCAAAGAATGCCACAAAGCACGGTCCTGAGCCACCTGCATCCATCGACTTCCTGCATATCTTACCAGGTCGTCACTCCATCTAGTGGGGGGACGCCCTACACTTCGCCTGCCGATACGAGGCTGCCACTCGAGAACCTTTCTTCCCCATCGGTTGTCGGTTCTTCGAGCTATATGGCCGGCCCATTGCCACTTCAGCTTACTAATCCGTTGGGCTATGTCGGTCACTCTAGTTCTACTGCGGATATCCTCATTTCTGAGTTTATCACGCAGAGAAACTCCGAGCATAGCCCTCTTCATAGCTTGCTGAGCGACCTTGAGCTTCCTCATCCGGCCAGCAGTGAAGGACCACGTCTCAGTTCCGTATGTCATCACTGGCATCACGCACTGGGTGTACAGTCTCGTTTTCAAGTTTTGAGGTATACCTGACGAGAAGATGTGCCGTAATTTCCCGAACGCTGCCCAACCGAGTTGAATCCGTCGATTGACCTCTCGGTCGAAGTTGGACTTACCTAGTCGGACTATTTGTCCCAGGTAAACATACTCGTCAACAACTTCGAGCTTAGTGTTCCCAACAACTACCGGCATAGGTGTGACATGGACATTAAACATGATCTTTGTTTTGTCCATGTTCATCTTAAGACCTATCCGTTGGGAAACACTATTGAGGTCATTGAGCATAGTGCTTAGGTCCTCCAGCGATTCTGCCATAAGGACTATATCGTCGGCAAATCGAAGGTGAGTGATGTACTCGCCATTGATGTTGATACCGTATCCTTTCCAGTCCAGAAGCTTGAAAACATCTTCCAATGCAGCGGTAAAGAGTTTCGGGGATATAACGTCACCCTGTCTTACACCTCTCTGCAATTGGATAGGTTTCGTACTCTGGTTCTGTACTCGGATAGCCATCGTAGCCCTACTGTACAAGCACTTCAACACTTCGATATACCGACAGTCAACTTGGCATCGCTGAAGGGACTGCAGCACCGCCCAAATTTCGACGGAATCAAAGGCTTTCTCATAGTCCACATACGCCAGACATAGTGGCAAATTGTACTCCTCGGACTTCTGTACAATTTGCCGAAGGCTTATGTATGTGGTCTATGGTGCTAAAGCCTTTTCGGAAACCGGCTTGTTCGGGAGGCTGGAAGTCGTCAAGTCTGCGCGCGAGACGATTCGTAATGACTCTCGAAAACAGCACGTAGACGCGGCTCAGAAGAGAAATCGGTCTGTAGTTCTTCAAGAGAGCGTTGTCGCCTTTCTTGAAGAACAAGACCACCGCACTTCTGCTCCACGCCTCCGGTGTAATGCCACCATAGAGGACGGAATTAAAGAGCTTCTGAAGGACTTCAAGTACCGGTTTTCCACCCGCTTTCAGAAGCTCCGCTGTAATTCCATCCTCGCCTGGGGCCTTGCCGTTTTTAAGGTGCTGGAGAGCCATTCTAATCTCGCTCAGACTGACGTCCGGGATATCATCGGAATAATGTCGGATAAGACTCGCTCTTGGATCGTTACTCACACTTGCGTGCGGCTCCAACGATGACGTATACAGCTGCCCATAGAACCTCTCAATCTCACTCAAAATCTCAGGTGCCCCGGAAACGATGCTGCCACATTCTGTCTTCAGCTTTGACAGTTGGCGCTTTCTGGCAGACAGATCTCTGGCAAAGACTTTGGAGCCTCGGTTCCGCTCGATCGCTTCTTCAATACGAGCTGTATTGAATTTGCGTAAGTCCCGCCGCATGCATTTGGAGATCTGTCTGTTCAGTTGCCTGTATGCTGTTAAATCTGTTGAAGAATGTAGCTTCATCTCCCGTCTAACAGCCATGAGATTAAGAGTGTGATCGGAGAGTTTTTGTGTTCTTCTGCGGCGGGTCTTGCAGAACTTAGCTCCGACCGCATGGACAGTTTCCACGAGCTTGTCATTCAAATCGTCCACTTCATTGCAGTCTTCTAGGCACTGAAAACGGTTTTGTAACTCGAGCTGAAAGGTTTCGGGACTTTGGATTAGAGCACGAGGGGGACGGAGCGTTGACTTCATTAGACGAGACCTCTCCAACTTAACGTTTAGGTTCAGTGTGCCTCTAACCATTCGGTGATCGCTGCCGGTTTTCACCCTCGCGATCACTGAGACATCACTGAACAGTTGTCGTCTGGTCGTCATAATGAAGTCAATCTCATTTTTTGTCGAACCGTCGGGGCTCGTCCAGGTCCACTTCCTGTGGGGCCGCTTCTGGAAGAAAGAGTTCATCATAAAGAGTCCCTCTTTCTCCATGAAATCGGCCAGCTGCTGGCCCCTTGGATTCCGTTGCCCTATTCCAAATTTCCCTACTTTCAGCTCACCGTTCTCTCTTGTGCCTAGTTTTGCATTGAAGTCTCCCATTAACACCGTATATTGGGTTTTGGAGGAATGCATGGCTCTAGAGATATCCTCATACATTTCCTCCACCTCCTGATCGGGGTGTGCCGAGGTTGATGCGTAAACCTGTATGACCTTCAGCGAATACCGTTTGGTGATTCTGAGTATAAGGTACGCAACCCTCGTCGACACACTCTCAATCTTTACAACGTTGTTAACAAGAGACTTGTGGACGATAAATCCGACACCTCCTTGGGACAGATGGTCGCCCTCCCGGTAATAGAGCAAGTTGCCGGATTCGAGGATTACCGTGTCCTCCCCCTCTCTTCCGACTTCGGATAATCCTATAATATGCCAGCGTAACTTGTCTATCTCTTCTTCCAGCTCCACAATCTTCTCGTCAGTCCTCAGGGTGCGTGCGTTGTATGTTGCCAGGTCGAGTCGTCGTAGGTGGCAAACGAACCTCCACCGGAGATTCTTAGCACCCCCTGCCCCGCCGTTACCATGGTCGCCACCGTAGCCAGGAATAGCGGGGCCGCCGGGGACTGGGGGCCGTTTATTATTGTCATTGCTCATGGGGGGTATATTGCCATAGTTGCCACGCTTGGCGAGCGGGTTGGCAACCGCAGTTTTTTATTGTTATTTTGGCTATTATCAGGAAAATGCTGCTGCCCATCTCCTGCCTGTTTCCCTTTGTCGCCTTTTACGACACCCACGGGAAGATATGGGGTAGTGGATATTCTTAACCGCCACTACACGGCATTATTTACATTATCACAATTACTCCATAAAAACTTAAACTGAAAATACTCAAAAAACTTAAACTGAAAATACTCAAAAAGTGCTCTTCATCCGAGTTACCTCAACTATCAACAACGAACGATGATAATATTTCTTTAAGTTGCTGTTTTTAATTTAATTTTACCTTCTTACATCTTCTATACATATAATAAAACTGTAAATAGCAGATGTCTGTACATTTTATATTTTTGTAATAAAAGTGATTGAGAGGTACTAAAAATAAGTAATTAAATACATTTCTACCATTTTTAGATTTTTCTGTCTGTCTGTCTGTCTGTCTGTCTGTCTGTTTGTTTGTTAACGTATCACGTATAAAGTACTAATTTATATCATAAGAATAGTTAAGGAAATTATTAAGTGTATATTCAGGTTACATTTAGTCTTTATTTCATTAAAATTGGTTAATTCCATCAAAAGTTATGACAAATATTCTGAAGTATGGGTACTAAGTATAGGTACGAATTTGTTTAATAGTGGCGTTGGATGAGTCAACAAGTACCTACATTTTAAAATTAATATCATATTATAAATCATAATTAAATGATGTAAAATAATGTTCTATAATGATATAATTATATCTAAAACGCAGTAAACAAAAGTATTACATAAAGAACGTAATAAATATATACAAAATATATTAACCTTATTATCAAAACTAAATTAAAGTACAATAGTTAACCAATTTCATCGATAGATGGTGGTGTGGCATAAATGTGATACAAAAAGGCAGGTTAAAATTTATTCCTGTAGTTGAGTTTCATATTTGCTTCTAACCTTTATGTTTATGGACCCATGACGTTTTGAGTAAACATCTTTTTTTTTCAATGAAATCTTTAAGAAAATCATAAAGCGTATTATCAAGTTCATTTAATCTTTGTTTTATTGAAATTGGTTCATTCCATGAAGCAAATACAAAGAGGAGACGTTGTAATTAAATTTCACTATGTAACAACGCGTGACAATTTGCGGGATGAGGGGATTGCAAAGCCCCGCCCACTACACTATCTACATCTACCGATAAATAGTAAAACTACTCGAATCTATCCATATCGATGTTGCAATGTAGCTTAGCTACCTTGACGGTAGATGGCGGCATGTCCACAAAATGTTATAAACTTTAAAAATAACACTTTGGCGATTAAAATTTCTTTATGTCTGAATGCAAAGAAATTTCAGCACCTTCGTATGATTATTTTATCATTACTGAGCTCTACGTACCTTTATATTTTTAGTTCACAGGACACAAAGTGTCGCCATCTAGTGTGGAATATATTTAATTATATTTGAAAGCCGACGCAAAGAGATTTTTCTAGAACTATTTTAATAAATCAGGTGTAAAATTACTTATAAATGAAATGTGATGCCATCCATAGCATCGGAGCGTCTATCTTATGAACCAAATACATTCAGACAAAGAAATTTTAATCGCCAAAATAATATTTTCATAGTTTCATAATAATCTTGGGAACAGGCCGCAACCTATCGTCAAGTAAACCTCATAAAAAATAACAAAAAGACAGGGCCGCAATTAGAATTCAATTATTTTACCCAGTAACCCAACGTGCAATATTAAAATGAAGGAAATTGTACTTGGCTGATTTTTACGAAATGTTTAAGTTATATTTAAGTGACATTCTATATGCAAAGAATCACTTAAATACAATTTAAATATGTTTATCATTTCGTGAAAGTCAACCAAGAAATACTTATTTATTTTATCCATAAAATAAAGTTTCTTTGAAACTAAATATTCTATATTCAATATTAAGTATGATATTTAATTTGGAACTAAATATCCTACTTATCTCACTAATATTATAAAGGCGAAATTTTGTGTGCTCTTTCTGTCTCCTTGAGCTTATTCCACACTAAGTATGTGTAATTTTTTCACGCAGAAACGGCTGGATTATTATTTATGTGTGGGTTATACTACTTAATATCTCTGAGGGAGAACAAATAATAGACAAATTATTATAATTAATATAATTTTATTTACAAATCAATAAAATATAAATATTTTATTCCAAATTAGGCATCCGAATGTACTTTTTGAATGCCAATCTCAAAACATTAAATTGTATTTAAGTGATTCTTTGCATATAGAATGGCACTTAAATATAACTTAAACATTTCGTAAAAATCAGCCTAAGTACATTTTCCTGCATTTAATATTAAAAGTTGGATTACTGGGAAAAATAATTGAATTCTAATTAGGGCCCTGTCTTTTTGTCATTTTTATGAGGTTTACTTGACGAGAATACGGCCTGTTCTCAAAATGATTATAAACTATAAAAATGATATTTTACGATTAAAATTTCTTTATGTCTAAATGCAAAACAAATTTCAGCACCTTCGTATGATTATTTTACCAATACTGAGCTCTATCTTTACATTTTTAGTTCACATGACACAAAGTGTCGCCATCTAGTGTCGAATATATTTAATTATATTTGAAAGCCGACGCAAAGATTTTTCTAGAACTATTTTAATAAATTAGGTGTAAAAATATTTACAAATGAAATGTGATGCCATCCATAACATCAGAGCGTCTATCTGAGTAGTTTTTACACAATAAAACACAACACTTCATCCTTTTCTTCTTAATACTACGAAAATACACCGATTTGCGATTTTTTCAACACATAAGCGCACAGGACGAATGCTGACAGTATACTAACTAAAGCCACGCCCACTATGATGACGTCAGGACCTACTTAGAATCACAGTGCACAGTTGCTTATGCCGTCTCCCCTTTGTATTAGCTTCATGGTTCATTCTATCGAAAGTCATGATTATTATTTTGAAATGTAGGTTCGAATTTGTTTAATGGCGCCACAAAATCTCAGAAATAGTAATAAAAAGATTCGTGTGTAAAAAAAACGTTCTATTATAATATATTTCGTATCGTTCTATTATAGTACTTAAAACACAGTAAAAATATGTTTTCCTTAAATTAAAAAAGGATGTTTTCTCACAAAGAACGTAATAGATGGCGTTGTACAAATTACAACCTTTTCTGAATTGCGGTGTTAAGATTTTTCGCAGGTGAATCGTATTGAGACTCACTGTAATAATTTACGTCAATGAGTCTGATAAAGTTGCAAGCCTGTATACAGTAATCTATGCCTGCCTGTAAGAGCCGTGTAGGCTAACAACACATCACAAAAATCATCAGAAACAAAAACCAGAAAAAAGAGGTATTGAAATATTCAATTATTCAACAAAACTCGACTAAAAGTAGCAAAATTGCAATAAATGTCGCGATAGTGATATTGTTTTATACCCAGAATCCCTCTAATACCAAATAACTTTTCTTTCAGTTTTAAGTAAAGTAAAGTTGCAGCCTATTTACGTTCCACTGCTGGGCACAGGCCTCCTCTCATTTCTGAGAGGGTTTTAGGACAAGGAAATGTCCACCGCGCTGCCCCAATACGTGTTGGCGAACTTCACATGTCATCGAAATATTTTTTTATTTCTCAGACATGCAGGTTTCCTCACGATGTTTTCCTTCACCGCCGAGCACGTGGTAAATCAGCACTTAAAATTGCAATTAACAATTTCATTGGTGCCGGCGGGGATCGAACCCGGGTTGCTCGAGTACTGTGAAGCTTACAGCGAGCGCTAACCATCTGAGCTACCACGGCTCAGGCTTCAGTTTTAAGATAGGGATAATAACATCGATGTTGGCATCGCTAGCTCAACATCGATGTTCGATGTTTAGGCTACTCAAAACATCGATGTTGACAATTATCGATGGTTTTTGTATATGTGTAGATACTTACACATTGTTTCAAAATTATGTGGGTATACACAGCAAGGGAAAAGTAACAATTAACTTGAATATCAATTTATGTAGAATAGTTATTATGCGACAACCGACAACGACACTACAAAATAAAGCGAAAGCAGTGACCATTGTGACATTACAGGAGACACTTGACAATTAAGTTTGACTCACCATACTGACATTTTTTTTAGATTAACGATGCGTTCAGAAATTCTGAATTATTCAAAATTTTTAATCTTCAGAGCAGATGCAAGATTTAGTAGATATTGATTTCGCGAGTTCGCATTGTTTGCAAGTTCGCAATTATCGATTATGGGTTCATTGACGTCGATGTTTCGATGTTTGACATATGTCAACATCGATGTTAAAACATCGAAGTTTTAATTTTTAACATCGATGATCATCTAACATCCCTATTTTAAGTGTGTTTCCCACTCAGCGTGTGTTATGCGACGATCGTAAATAAAGCGCAAGGTCAAACTTTACGCGTCAGTACTGATTGTTTTGCACATGGCCAGCTCTATGTTGCTTTGTTAGTAGTCCCCGTAATCTTTTTCTGTACGCCCCGGCTAAGTCTACTTCTATCGTCGTTTACACAGAAGCTCTATCATAAACGACTTAGAACTTTGAGAATATCGATTTATTTTGTTACCACTTATTCATACAGTAATGATATAAATCGTTTAATATTCTCTTACCCTAAACGTCAAATTCTTTTAGTAAAACCTATATTCGCGAGCTACGCCGCGGGCACAGCTAGTTCCTAATAAAACTGTTAATTATGTAGGTTACTTATGAGGAGAACACTCTTGGGTAAAACTGTAAGAAAAACTAAACATAATTAAGTTAATTATGAAAATTCAACATAAATAGGCTAATTATTTAGGGAAATTATTTTTTCCTAATTATAAATGGCTTCCTGGTGTTGCTTAGAGGTGGATTTTTGTTTCATAGTTGCTAAGCTTTCGCAGGCGGGTTGTCAATTTTTTATTACCCAACGTGGTAAATCCGTGCTGTACATTATGTCTGCTGTACAAAAGAGTCGCCCCGACCGTGGTAGGTCTCCGCTCTCATAGAATACCAGCGTAAAACAGCAGAATAATGCTGCTGTCTTTCGTATGGTGAGTGAAAAGAACCGGAACACTTTTTAATAGAGGATTAGTACAAATGTCTATGAGCCAACGGTCTCTTGTTACTATCAGGTGGACTGTGTATTAGTTTTTTACGCACATTCTATATAAAAATTTAGATGTACGTAGTCGATGAGTCGGTCTGTTTCGGCATTTCCCCTATGGGACCTATAGAGGCACCCGTGGACGCGCGGATGGTCGTCGCTGTCTACGCGTAGCCAAAAGGATGGATGAACCTTCAAGACTGCCGAGGCGTCGAGAACAGATGTCCTCTCTGACGTATACGCAAACTCCAGACCGAGGCACAAAGGAGTGCTCCAATTTGTACCCCAGGTAGGAGAGATACGAAGTATCAGCCGGAGAGGACAGCTGCGTCTTGGTCAGAAAGAGCAAGGCCGGCTTCGCCGTCTCGAGATGATAGTGGACGGCGTTTATGTTCGAGTGAAGTCCCCTGATGTTGCAGAAATTCACGGATAGCGTGGCAGGGGTCGCCATGGTCTTGTTGCTCAGTTTGCCCTGAGCAGTTATTGTGTTGAGCGGAATTTTGACCCCCCCCCCCCAGAATACTCGGGGCAGCCTGAGCACCCACGCTCAGGAGTGGAATAGCATGGTCGTGGATGCTCAGCGAGGGATTCTCCAGGGGTGCTGGTACCCTCCTGGGGTAGTCTATGATGTAATTTCGCTACCATGTTGATGGGGAGGGGCATTGGGCTTCCGGTCACCTGCACTCACCAGACGAAACGCGGAAGCAGAGCTTCCACTTCACGCCAGTATTCTGTGAGGTCGTGGTACTAACCCGGCTCGAGTCGGCCCATGCGTGCAACAGCAAAAGCTGCTGCGTGCCTCTACCACCGTTAAACCGTGGATTGTACGAGTATATCTAGTGTGGACGCTATGTTTGGGCTGCGTACCCTTGGCTACTGTCGTACACAATAAATTTGATGATTAAGCATCGCCTAACGAATAGTGGAACTTTATTTGGGATTTAACTTTGGGAGACACGAAGTTATATCAGTACGGCGATGAGATTGCAAACTTTCCAAGACTTCTGCGCTAACCGCTGTTAACATGACTAAAGTTACGACCCGTTTGGCTTAGCAACGTTTGTGCTAGCGACATAATTCAAACAAGCTACATTCTGTGTGACATGCATTATTCTAAAGTATTTGGTCATTCGTCATAATTTTTTTTTAGTTAAGGGAGACAAACAAGCACATATTCCACCCGATGGTAAATGAATGCTGCAAACCCATAGATATTTTATCATTGACTACATGTACTCGAAACGTCTGCAATATAAGCAAAATCCCTTAACTTTAGTTTAATTTAAACCTAATAAACTATTATTGTGTTTCACGTGTAGAATATGATGTGTATTTCCTAGAAATAAGGAGTGATTATTAGATTTTGTAAAGGTAAGAGCTTTTAGACAAACTAATTTTAACCGACTTCAAAAAAGGAAGAGTTTCGCAATTGGAATGTATTTTTATGTGCGTGTCACCTCAGAACTTTTTTCTGTTTTGATGATTTTTTTTTATTTAAATGTTGGTGCTTCTCATATGGTCCCATATCAATTTAATCAGAATGAGCTTATAGTAACTTGCTTATAGTATGCAAATCAAAAATTAATATTCAAAAACTGAAGGTGCTAACTACCCACCCCCGTTGTCATGGGTGTAAAGCACCCGAAACGTCGGGAATTAAAAAGTTAAATTAAACGTGATAAAATCCGTAATAAAATAGTTTCATTTAATGTGTGGTCTTCGCGTAAATAAGTAAGAAATCATTAAACTCGATCTGGCCAATACATTGTTCTCATTTTATTTATATTGAAGTCGGTTGTACAAAAGTTTTAATTTTACCACTTTGTTATAATATTTCTAACATGCAACCCGTCCGGGCTTCACATGTGTAGGATCTATTAATGTGGCGTTTTTTTAGATTAAAGATAATCAAAGATCAATAAGAACAATAAGATATTAACTTTCCGTTTATTGAAGAAAAAAATTTAAGTTTTTCGGATAATATACAGCCTAGATCCTTTTCTACTAGTCGAGGGATACTCATCCCAATTTACCTGTCCGGTAGTTGTGGTATGGTATACGGGTATGCGACCCCGGCTTCCCTAGCTATTACTGTCCTATCCCTTGCCCTCCTGGACGGTAATATCCTACATTTCCTATTTCCTACTCTAACTTACCTTACTCTTCCTTTTCACACCACCTATCCTTCCCCTTTTCCTATTCCTACCCTCCGCCAATCCAACGTCTGCCGCGCGGATGGATGCATGGCTAGGGGCGAGCCTAGTCGTTAGCGTGCCACACTGCCCTGGGACCGGGCGACCCCAGAATTAGGCTAGCCTTACCCTGGCATGCGGGGCTATGCTGGGGGGGACAAACCTTTCCCTCGCTATTCGTGGGAACGCAATGGATAATCATAAAAATAATTTAATTAACCAAAATGGCGGCGATGTGGTTCGCCACCCATCACGTCTCGTTTCTCGCGGGGGCGAAAAGCGGGCCACGGAGAGCCGCTTCGCTACGTTGAATGTAAGAGGAGGAATGGATGGTAAGGTAGATGAAGTATGTCAGATGATGGATGAACGTTGCATTGATATTCTGTGCGTGAACGAAACCAAGAGGAAAGGATGTGACACCACGGTTCATGGCCCCTACACGGCATACTGGTCGGGAGTCCCCCAAACCAGCCGAGGCTGTCAGGGAGTTGGTGTGATTGTTTCATCTCGAATGGTTGAATGTGTGATGGAGCATGAATGTATAAGCCCAAGACTCCTCTGGATTAGGTTAAAAGTCGGACTCACTCGCTTGTTTATCCTTGGGGTCTATGCACCGACGGATCTGCGTGGAGGTGGGTCATTAAAAACACAACAAGAGAGAGAGGAATTTTGGGATAGCATGAGAGAGGTCTTGAATAAATGCGGAGAAAATGAACGGATCGTGATGTTAGGAGACTTTAATGGATGGGTTGGAGTAAAGCGTGATGGGTATGAAGGAGTTCTGGGTACGTTTGGGGACGAGAGAGTGAATGACAATGGGAGAAGCCTGCTTGAAGTTTTTTTTTTTTTTTTTTTTATAGGAGAGGGGGCAAACGAGCATGCGGCTCACCTGATGGTAAGTGACTACCGCCGCCCATGAACAACCGCAACACCAGGGGAATTGCAGATGCGTTGCCGGCCTTTTAAAAAGGAGTAGGCTCTTTTCTTGAAGGTCCCTAAGTCGTATCGGTCCGGAAAAATCCCTGGTGGTAAACTATTCCACAAGGAAGTTGTGCGAGGAAGAAAAGATCTTCTAAATCGCACAGTGGTGGACCGCCAATCATCCAGATGGTGTGGATGGTATCGGGAGTTCTGCCGCGATGTGCGTTCGTGAAATTTGGCGGCTGGGATTAATCCGAACAATTCCTCAGAGCACTCCCCATGGTAGATGCGAAAGAAAATGCAAAGAGATGCAACATCTCTTCGCAGTGCCAATGAATCGAGCCGATCGGAAAGGGCTCGGTCGTCGACGATTCGAGCCGCTCTGCGCTGGATGCGGTCAAGTGGAAGGAGCTGGCACTGGGGAGCCCCTGCCCAGAGATGGGAACAGTATTCCATGTGAGGCCGAACCTGCGCCTTGTAAAGTTGCAGGCGGTGTGCCGGCATGAAATACTGTCCCGCTCTGCTGAGCACGCCAAGCTTTTTAGAGGCCAATTTGGCCTTCTCTTCCAAGTGACCACGAAACTGCACGTCACTCGATATGTCGACTCCGAGGATACCGATACTGGCTGAGGCAAGAAGGGGAGTGCCTTGAAACTGAGGAGATACGACAAAGGGGTTCTTTTTAGCGGTAAACGCGCAAACTTGTGTCTTCTGAGGATTAAACTGGACTAGATTTAGTCGCCCCCAATCCGAGACTTTGTCCAGCAAAGACTCGACTTCAGACACAAGTTTGTTCCGGTACTCGGCGACGTTTTCCCGAGAAATATTGGCCCGGCCGGTGTATAGAGCATCACCAGTGCTGTCATCTGCATAGCAATGAATGTTACCAGTTAGCAACATATCATTGATATGCAGAAGAAACAGCGTTGGTGATAGCACACAGCCTTGTGGAACACCAGCGTTAATAGGCTTGTAGTCAGAACATGCACCGTCTACAACGACCTTGATGCTCCGATCTGCAAGAAAGCTGGTGATCCAATTGCACAATTTCTCGGGAAGCCCATAGGAAGGCAGCTTCGAAAGAAGCGCTTTGTGCCAAACCCGATCAAAGGCCTTCGCAATGTCCAGACTAACGGCCAACGCCTCCCCCTTGGACTCTACTGCCTTCGCCCATCTATGGGTCAGGTAGACCAGAAGATCACCAGCTGATCGACCCCGACGAAAACCGTATTGGCGGTCACTAATCAGCTGGTGATCCTCAAGGTACCGGATGAGCTGGCAGTTAATAATGGATTCCATTATTTTGGAGAACAAGGAGGTGATCGCGATAGGCCTATAGTTGGACGGGTCTGAGCGGTCGCCTTTTTTAGGGATCGGGTGGACAAAAGCTGTCTTCCATGAATTCGGGACTACGCCTTGGGAGTAGGAGTACCGGAAAAGACGCGTTAGGACCGGTGCCAACTCCGGAGCACACGTCCTCAGCACAATTGGGGGGATTCCGTCAGGCCCACTCGACTTCTGGATGTCCAGGGAGAGAAGTGCTTTGCGAACTGAGCGCTGTGAGAATAGCACATCCGGCATGGAGCACTCACACCGCGGGATGGTCGGCGGTATTTTCCCCCCGTCATCAAGAGTCGAGTTGGACGCAAAAAGGGAGCCTAAAAGGTCGGCTTTGTCTTTTGCGTCTTGGGCCAGTGAGTCGTCCTCCCTGTGCAGAGATGGTAGTGATGGCTTACAGAAATTCCCTTGGACAGCCTTGGCGAGAGACCAGAATGCACGGGTTCCCGAAGGAAGGCGAACTAGTTTCTCGCCAATTCTGCCTATGTGCTCTGACTTTGCCTTGGCAATAACTCTTTTGAAGGACCTGGAGGCGAAGTTATACTTCTTTTTAAGTGTGCTGGTGTTTACATCCCGAGTCGCCGAAGCCGCAGCCCAGGCTTGATAACACTCCTGCTTACTGCGCAATGCAGTCTTACAGGAGCGACCAAACCAAGGCTGAGATCTGCCTCCGATGGGTACCACAGATGATGGAATAAATAGTTCCATTCCCTGTAGCACCACATCAGTGACAGAGTCAGCAACAGCACTGGGATCATCCGGCGAGAAGCAAACCCGCCCCCATGGGTAGGATGCAAAGAAAGACCGCATTCCGTCCCAATCCGCCGACCTGTAATGCCAAACACGGCGGCAACCTGCAGAACGCAACCGCGAAGGGAGCGTGAGTGGCACCATACTCCGGATCAGACAATGGTCCGAAGAGCCGAGAGGGGCATCGACGGAAACCTGATATCCGTCCGGATGAGAGGTCAGCAGAAGGTCCAACAGGGAAGGTGTATGATCCTCCACATCTGGAATCCGCGTAGGCGAAGTAACCAGTTGTGTCAGACCATATGCCAAGGCAAAGTCATAAACAGATCTCCCCGCATGATCGGTTAAACGTGAACCGAGCCATTCGGTATGGTGGGCGTTAAAATCGCCAAGGATCACGATCTCTGCGGATGGGACCTGTTGTAGCAAGGAATCTGTAGCCATTTGGACGTGGTCGATGAGTCGGTCTGTTTCGGCATAACCGCTATGGGACCTATAGAGGCACCCGTAGACGCGCGGATGGTCGTCGCTGTCTACGCGTAGCCAAAGGATGGACAGGTCCGAACCTTCAAGACTGCCGAGGCGTCGAGAACAGATGTCCTCTCTAACATACACGCAAACTCCAGCCCGAGGCACAAAGGAGTGCTCCAATTTGTACCCCGGGTAGGAGAGATACGAAATATCAGTCGGAGAGGAAACCTGCGTCTCGGTCAAAAAGAGCAAGGCCGGCTTCGCCGTCTCGAGATGGTAGTGGACGGCGTTTAGGTTAGAGTGAAGTCCCCTGATGTTGCAGAAATTCACGGATAGCGTGGCAGGGGTCGCCTTGGTATTGTTGCTCAGCTTGCCCCGAGCAGTTTTGTTTTTGAGCGGAATTTTGCCCCCCCCAGAATACGCGGGGCAGCCTGAGCACCCACGCTCAGGATTGGAATAACATGGTCGTGGATGCTCAGCGAGGGATTCTCCAGGGGTACTGGTACCCTCCTGGGGTAGTCTATTGTCTAATTCCGCTACCATGTTGATGGGGGGGGGGGGGGGGGAATTGGGCCTCCGGCCACCTGCACTCACCAGACGAAACGCAGAAGCAGAGCCTCTACTTCACGCCGGTATTCTGTGAGGTCGTGGTACCAACCCGGCTCGAGCCGGCCCATACGTGCAACAGCAAAAAACTGCTGCAGGGCTCTACCACCGAATAATGCTTGGAATGGAATCTGTGCGTGGCCAACACAATGTTTGACCACAAAAAGATCCATTTGTATACAAGAGATGAGGGTGAGTCTAGAAGTATAATTGATTTTGTAATTGTGGATGAAAGACTGAGGAAGAAAGTACTAGACACTCGGGCATACCGCGGTGTAGGCCTCGACACAGACCACTTCCTGGTCATAGCCCGAATGCGTGGCCTCTTTAAACGGTGGCGACACCGAGTGGCCGAGCCTACGAGTGTTTTGGACAGAGTAAAAGTGGAAAATCTACAAGAAAAAGAAAAGAAAGACGAGTATGTAGAGAAACTGAAAGAAAGTTTTAAAGGGATAGAAGAGATAGGAGTGATTGAAGATTTGTGGGAGACATTTAAAGAAGGGGTCGTAAATGTTGCTATTGAGGTATGCGGGGTAGCTAAAAGAAGGAAAGGAAGAAAGAATGATAACGTGTGGATGGATAAAGATGTACAAAAGGTTGTGCAAGAAAAGAAGAAAGCGTGGTTGGATTGGTTAGCAACAAAAGCTAACCAAAAAGTTCAAAAGGCAACGGATGACGAGATAAAGGAAGCAAGAACGAAGTATAAAAGATTGAAAACAGCAGCGAAAGAAATTGTGTCTAGAAAGAAAGAAGAACGAAAGGATGATTTCGATAGGAGGCTCACTGAAGATTTCCAGTCAAACATTAAGTTTTTCTGGAAAACCATCAAAGCAGCCAGAGGAAAAACTTCTACCTCGGAGCTGAGTACAATCAGGAGTCAAGATGGGAGCATTATAAAAGGAGAAGAATGTGTGTTAAAGAGATGGAAAGAGTATTTTGAAAGTTTGTTTGAAAGAGAGGAAGTGCAGGTACAGCATCTGCCACCTTCCACGGAAACTAATATAAATGTTGATGAAAATGAGATAAGCATGGATGAAATAGTGAAAGCGTTGAAAAGTATGAGAGTAGGTAAGGCTGCAGGGTACGACAGGATTACCGTCGAGATGCTGAGGGCTAGACAGGGCCTGGTGGCTAGTCAGCTGTACCGCCTTTTCAATCTGTGCTGGCGAAATGGGCAAGTACCGGGAGACTGGTGCAAAGCCGTAATCGTGCCATTGTATAAGGGAAAAGGGTCACGGCAGGACTGCATAAATTACCGCGGTATAAGCCTTCTCAGCATCGTCGGTAAATTGTATGCGAAAGTGTTGATTGAAAGGATTGTGAATGAAACAGACAAGAAAGTATGGGATGCACAAGCGGGATTTAGAAAGGGAATGGAATGTACGGATCAGGTATTTTCCTTGCGGTGCATAGCCGAAAAGTATTTGGCTAAAAACAAGAAAGTCTACTGCGCGTTCGTAGATCTAGAAAAGGCCTATGATAGAGTGGTGAGGAATGAATTGTGGTCAGCACTGTCCGTGAACGGTGTGACCAGTATCCTCATACGAGCAATGCAATCTCTTTATAGGGATTCTAGTGCTTGTGTAAGGATAAACGGGGCATACACTGAATGGTTTAATATCGAAAAAGGTGTTAGACAGGGATATGTAGCGTCACCGTGGCTGTTTAATCTGTTCATGGACAATTGTTTGACAGATTTAAAAGAGAATTAAAGTGGGTTGAGAATGAATGAGTTACTCGTCAAATGTTTTCTCTATGCTGATGACCAAGTATTACTTGCGTCTTCGGCCGAGGAGTTACAGGAGATGGTAACTGCTATGAGTGGAGCTTTTGTTAGAAAGGGAATGAAGATGAATGTAAGGAAGATGAAAGTGATGGTGTTTGAAAAAGATGAAGCAGTGACAGACTGCAACATTGTGATTGAAGATGAACAAATTGAACAGGTGAAAGAGTTTGTGTATCTGGGTTCAAAGTTTACAAGAGATGGAAAGTGTGAGAGTGATATCGAAAGAAGAGTGAATGCAGGAAACATGGTGAATGGAGCTTTGCACTCCTTTATGAGCAGTCGGAAGGTGTCTAACAAGGCTCGTTTGGCTGTGCATGAGGGGGTGTTGGTTCCGACACTCATGTACGGAAGTGAAACTTGGGTATGGCAGAAGAAACATGAAAGCAGAATAAATGCAGTTGAGATGAGAGCATTAAGAAGTATGATAGGAGTTAAACTAAGTGACAGGCTAAGAAATAGTGAGATAAGGAAACGTTGTGGTCTGAAAGAAGATGTAGTGACAAAAATTGAGAAAGGTATGCTGAGATGGTTTGGCCATGTCGAGAGAATGAATGAAGAACGATTGACGAAAAAAGTGTATAAGGCGAGTGTGAATGAAAGTGTTGGAAGGGGTAGACCTAGGCGGACATTTCTA
The DNA here is from genome assembly GCA_963668995.1 of Parnassius mnemosyne. Classification (NCBI taxonomy): domain Eukaryota; kingdom Metazoa; phylum Arthropoda; class Insecta; order Lepidoptera; family Papilionidae; genus Parnassius; species Parnassius mnemosyne. The sequence goes on along the minus strand of CAVLGL010000137.1, from coordinate 1,048,101 downwards.
GACCAAATCAGGGACGTCTTGAAAAAAGGCCAGGTCAAGAGTACCCTAAACCGTAGAGCATGTATGAAGGGAATAATGAAAGTGGACGAAGCAAAACAAGTATGCAAGGATCGTAGCAAGTGGAAAGAACTGGTCTCTGCCTACCCCCACGGGAAAGAGGCGTGATTATATGTATGTATGTATGTAGATCCTTTTTTGCGTTGCTCTCTTTCTGTTTGTAAAATTTAACTGAAATGGGTTCAGCCATTCTGAAGATAAGCACGCACAAACATAATAATAGACAAACAGTAATTTTTTTAATGGTTGTTTATGTCTTATTTAAAGCCCTCTGAACTTAATAGAAGCCAGTTATTTCAATATTACAGACAGACACTTCAACTGTATTTATATCTATAGATTAACACCAAATGTATTTTTTATATATAGTAATAGTACAAACGAGCACATAGTCCTCCTGATAGTAAATGAATGCAGTGGTCCATAGACGTCTACATTTATCCTCAATTAAAAATCAAAATGCAGATGCGTTGTCACCCCTGATGACTAAGATAGAATATCTCGTTCCCAGTAAAAATGGTATCCGATTCTCTACACTCACCATACGAAATACGGCAGCATGAAAGTTTTTTTTTTATAGGAGAGAGGGCAAACGAGTACAAGGCTCACCTGATGGTAAGTGACTACCACCGCCCGTGAACAACTGCAACACGAGGGGAATTTCAGGCGCGTAACCAGCCTTTTAAAAAGGAGTATGCTCCTTTGTTGAAGGTCCCTAAGTCGTATCGGTCCCGAAAAATCGTCGGTAATAAGCTGCTATTTTACGCTGGTATTCTGTGAGAACGTCCCGTCCCCGGTCGAGCTGGCCCATTAGTGCTATAATCATAATATAACTGCAGCGTGGCTCATCCACACGTAAGCTATATATAACATTAACATACAAAAAAAATGAATTTGTATAGATAACTGAATGCCTTTTTATAAGTGGAAAAGGCGAGGTAAATACATACATGCATACATTTCTTTCTTACATCAAACACATCATTCAAAATATGTAATAAACAGTCGATGTGGAAAAACATGATACTGACGAATAAATATTGCTCTTATTGTACAAGTATTTCTTTGCCAAAGTGAATATTACACGTCATTCAAGCCGATTTCAATTTCGTGTATGGCTCCCTCAGGTACGCCAGATGTCAGCGCTGATTCTTGCTAGCACTACTTATTACAAGCTTGTTTCTGAAAGACCCGATGCTATAAACTACACTTTATAATATTAGTTTTGTTGAAATATTTATTTGTTTCTATTCTGCACACATTCTAAGGGATAAATTGTAATAGAATTCAGTTAGGGTTACAGACAATTTCTCAAAAGGTTACAAAAACACGCTGCCTAATCTATCTATGTAATCTATCGATCTATTTATCTCAAATAGTAAGTGGTAGGTTTTTTTCGACCTAGGAGTTCATCCGGATACACAGCATCTTCCCTATTTCTTGAAGTAGTATTCTTGCAGCAGTGCTTGCGCTATCGTGTTCCGTTGGAAGGTTATAGAGATAGAAATATAATAGAAAATATATTTATTTAATCAAAAAGACATTACATAATTAAACAATACACTGGTTTCTGCACTAAATTTTAGGCTTGTATCGTAGCATTGACTGACACCTGTTAATACCGATTAATCCAAAGGACTCCGATTCATCATTATCATCATCATTACAGCCCTTCACAAGTCCACTGCTGAACATAGGCCTCCCCCAAAGAATGCCACAAAGCACGGTCCTGAGCCACCTGCATCCATCGACTTCCTGCATATCTTACCAGGTCGTCACTCCATCTAGTGGGGGGACGCCCTACACTTCGCCTGCCGATACGAGGCTGCCACTCGAGAACCTTTCTTCCCCATCGGTTGTCGGTTCTTCGAGCTATATGGCCGGCCCATTGCCACTTCAGCTTACTAATCCGTTGGGCTATGTCGGTCACTCTAGTTCTACTGCGGATATCCACGTTTCTGAGTTTATCACGCAGAGAAACTCCGAGCATAGCCCTCTCCATAGCTCGCTGAGCGACCTTGAGCTTCCTCATCCGGCCAGCAGTGAAGGACCACGTCTCAGTTCCGTATGTCATCACTGGCAACACGCACTGGGTGTACAGTCTCGTTGTCAAGTTTTGAGGTATACCTGACGAGAAGATGTGCCGTAATTTCCCGAACGCTGCCCAACCGAGTTGAATCCGTCGATTGACCTCTCGGTCGAAGTTGCACTTACCTAGTCGGACTATTTGTCCCAGGTAAACATACTCGTCAACAACTTCGAGCCCAGTGTTCCCAACAACTACCGGCATAGGTGTGACATGGACATTAAACATGATCTTTGTTTTGTCCATGTTCATCTTAAGACCTATCCGTTGGGAAACACTATTGAGGTCATTGAGCAAAGTGCTTAGGTCCTCCATCGATTCTGCCATAAGGACTATATCGTCGGCAAATCGAAGGTGAGTGATGTACTCGCCATTGATGTTGATACCGTATCCTTTCCAGTCCAGAAGCTTGAAAACATCTTCCAATGCAGCGGTAAAGAGTTTCGGGGATATGACGTCACCCTGTCTTACACCTCTCTGCAATTGGATAGGTTTCGTACTCTGGTTCTGTACTCGGATAGCCATCGTAGCCCTACTGTACAAGCACTTCAACACTTCGATATACCGACAGTCAACTTGGCATCGCTGAAGGGACTGCAGCACCGCCCAAATTTCGACGGAATCAAAGGCTTTCTCATAGTCCACATACGCCAGACATAGTGGCAAATTGTACTCCTCGGACTTCTGTACAATTTGCCGAAGGGTATGTATGTGGTCTATGGTGCTAAAGCCTTTTCGGAAACCGGCTTGTTCGGGAGGCTGGAAGTCGTCAAGTCTGCGCGCGAGACGATTCGTAATGACTCTCGAAAACAGCACGTAGACGCGGCTCAGAAGGGAAATCGGTCTGTAGTTCTTCAAGAGAGCGTTGTCGCCATTCTTGAAGAACAAGACCACCGCACTTCTGCTCCACGCCTCCGGTGTAATGCCACCATGGAGGACGGAATTAAAGAGCTTCTGAAGGACTTCAAGTACCGGTTTTCCACCCGCTTTCAGAAGCTCCGCTGTAATTCCATCCTCGCCTGGGGCCTTGCCGTTTTTAAGGTGCTGGAGAGCCATTCTAATCTCGCTCAGACTGACGTCCGGGATATCATCGGAATAATGTCGGATAAGACTCGCTCTTGGATCGTTACTCACACTTGCGTGCGGCTCCAACGATGACGTGTACAGCTGCCCATAGAACCTCTCAATCTCACTCAAAATCTCAGGTGCCCCGGAAACGATGCTGCCACATTCTGTCTTCAGCTTTGACAGTTGGCGCTTTCTGGCAGACAGATCTCTGGCAAAGACTTTGGAGCCTCGGTTCCGCTCGATCGCTTCTTCAATACGAGCTGTATTGAATTTGCGTAAGTCCCGCCGCATGCATTTGGAGATCTGTCTGTTCAGTTGCCTGTATGCTGTTAAATCTGTTGAAGAATGTAGCTTCATCTCCCGTCTAACAGCCATGAGATTAAGAGTGTGATCGGAGAGTTTTTGTGTTCTTCTGCGGCGGGTCTTGCAGAACTTAGCTCCGACCACATGGACAGTTTCCACGAGCTTGTCATTCAAATCGTCCACTTCATTGCAGTCTTCTAGGCACTGAAAACGGTTTTGTAACTCGAGCTGAAAGGTTTCGGGACTTTGGATTAGAGCACGAGGGGGACGGAGCTTTGACTTCATTAGACGAGACCTCTCCAACTTAACGTTTAGGTTCAGTGTGCCTCTAACCATTCGGTGATCGCTGCCGGTTTTCACCCTCGCGATCACTGAGACATCACTGAACAGTTGTCGTCTGGTCGTCATAATGAAGTCAATCTCATTTTTTGTCGAACCGTCGGGGCTCGACCAGGTCCACTTCCTGTGGGGCCGCTTCTGGAAGAAAGAGTTCATCATAAAGAGTCCCTCTTTCTCCATGAAGTCGGCCAGCTGCTGGCCCCTTGGGTTCCGTTGCCCTATTCCAAATTTCCCTACTTTCAGCTCACCGTTCTCTCTTGTGCCTAGTTTTGCATTGAAGTCTCCCATTAACACCGTATATTGGGTTTTGGAGGAATGCATGGCTCTAGAGATATCCTCATACATTTCCTCCACCTCCTGATCGGGGTGTGCCGAGGTTGGTGCGTAAACCTGTATGACCTTCAGCGAATACCGTTTGGTGATTCTGAGTATAAGGTACGCAACCCTCGTCGACACACTCTCAATCTTTACAACGTTGTTAACGAGAGACTTGTGGACGATAAATCCGACACCTCCTTGGGACAGATGGTCGCCCTCCCGGTAATAGAGCAAGTTGCCGGATTCGAGGATTACCGTGTCCTCCCCCTCTCTTCGGACTTCGGATAATCCTATAATATGCCAGCGTAACTTGTCTATCTCTTCTTCCAGCTCCACAATCTTCTCGTCAGTCCTCAGGGTGCGTGCGTTGTATGTTGCCAGGTCGAGTCGTCGTAGGTGGCAACCGAACCTCCACCGGAGATTCTTAGCACCCCCGATTAAGTTAAAATAATGCTAAAATACAAAAAATAGCACAAGAAAGATACAAAAAATAGCAAATTTGCTATAGGAATGCGCGCGCGCGCGCGCGTGTGTGTGTGTCTGCGTGTCTGTGTCTGTGTGTGTGTGTGTGTGTGTGTGTGTGTGTGTTCGCACACGTGTGTATGTGAGAAGGAGTGTAAGTATACGCGTGCGTATGTATGATCCATAATATTTACGGGTTGTGAGTTATTCCATTTTAGTTGTCAGAGGTAACAACGCATGTATAGCCTTAAGTGTTGGTTGCAAGTACTTACACTTACCGATAGTGCACGCAATTGAGGGAGGGCGGGAAGTGCTCTTCAAACTAGGTAAGACACATCATTTTATTTTATCTAGCGGTTGTACGCAAAGTAATTGTTTGGTAAATTTAATTTAGTTTTATGTTATGTTGCGGAAAGTCTGCCCTGTGTTATGTCAAGATAAAGTTTTGTTGTTTGTTTGCATACTTCATCTTATTAAGTGTTATCTTGCATTCACTTATAATTACTTACTGTGTTCGTTGAATATTCATTTACTAAAATAATATTAAAAATAATTTTAGCGATATTTATTAAGGACGCCGATTATAACGAAAATCTATGTTCATGAAAAAAAAAATCATTAAAAAATTAAAGTACCTATTCTTTTCTTTCAACATATAAAAGTCCTCGTTGTGCTTTTTCACTGGATTATCATGATCAAACCTGTCTAAGAATTGTTGGTAATAAATCTGAAACACTTCACAGAAAACCGCATTTAAATTGGTTAGGCCATGTAAGAGTAAAATGTGCGAAAACTCATTTTAACAAAATAAAATGGTTATTACAGCGCCCCCTGGCGATTTAACACAATAAAACTTATTTAAGAACCGTCGCCGATGGATGATTATAAATACTTTACAGAAAACCGTATCTGTATTGGTCCACCCGTTTTGGAGATAAATAGGAACATTCGCTTGCACACACAAACAACTTCTAACCCTAAACGTAAACAACTACTCCGTTCTGTCGTTTGTAAAATGTGAGATCAACGCAGCTTATCTAACACCTTCAGTCGAAAAACCTTCTTAGTGATAAAAACGTAACACTTATAAAAATATTATATACAAATGAATAAAAAACATTATTATACAAATGAATAGATTTTTTTTTACTATTTTGCAATTTATAAACACACTACTTAGCCCAGTAAATTAAAGTCAGACATCTTTGATATTAATATATTGGTACATAAGAGTATATATTCTAAGTTTTAAAATATTAATTTTCTTCTCCGTATTGATTCATATACAAATTACTTATTACTTATGTATACTGGCTCGCAAACGCGGCTTTGATCATGAGGTCCTGGGAACGAATCCCGGGTCAGGCCAAAATCAGTTATTGGTGTTTTCTGTCAAGAAATTCTCACTAGCAGATTGGACTCAATAAGTTGGTAATTTTCCACCCCCGTACCTAGGAAAGTACGTAAAGCGAAATAATGGGTGAGAAATAGAGAGAGCACATGTGTTCGCGCATACACTTAGACACTATAATCCTGTCCTGCGCAGATGGCTAGTCTCCGTTGAGACTGGCCGCCCTGACCAAAATTCGGTCCGAAGGACAATATTATTATTACTTTATATAATATATTAATATAATGTTAAGAATTAAAATAATTTTGCGCTTATTATATCTGTTGAGGGCATTTCTTTAAAATTCTCGTTTTGTTATACTCGTCATACTTATCTATTCTGTGGTATGTGATTTGTTGGAATAAATAAATACTTATAAAGTTATATTATATGCAATATAAATAAGATACAATAAAATTTATAGCAGGGAAGTCTAAACAGAATAATTTAAAATTAAAAATTTTGTACAGCCGACTTCAATATAAGTTATTTAAGAATAACTTAAAAACTATTGGTCTGACCTTGATCAAATTCATATGGGACCACACGAGAAGTACCAGCTTTCAAATAAAAAAAGAATCATCGAAATCGGTTCACCCAGAAAAAAGTTCTGAGGTAACACACATAAAAAAAAAAAAAAAACGAAAAAAAAAAACATACAGTCGAATTGAGTACCGGCTCCTTTTTGGAAGTCGGCAGAAAATATTAACGAACGAGTGAACGATGTGTATAGTATCGAGTAAAACAGCCTTTTAAATTTGAGCTCCGAGGGGACGTCATCGCATTTTAGTAGCCTTAAATGACCCACATAGCTGATCAAGATTAACCAGTTAACCTGTTTACATTACTTATCAAACACTTCGTGTATCGGAGTCCATGAGAAATTTATTAACCGTTTCATCTTACAATCACTTTTGTGATGCTAAAACTACTATAAATTATTTGTAATTATATTTGTGTCCCTCGAATAACTTCCAAGTCGACGTTTAAGCTTAGCGAATGGCTAAAATAATCCAAACGTTTTTGGAACAATGCAATAAATAACTATTTTGTGTCTATCAGTGGTGAAAAATGTTTATAATTTGAGATTAAAATACAACATATTATGTAGATCGTAGAATTGGAAAATAGTATTCCCTGGTTCTGACAGATCATTGCTACAGCATAATGTTGAATCAGTGGCCTTTTCGTAATTGCAATCCAATCATTTTTTTTATAGAATAAGGGTTACAAACGAACACACAGTGAACCTGATGTAAGCATACTGTGACCCATAGACGTCTACATCTGTCTGTGGTTAAGAATCAAAATGCAGATGCGTTGTCGCCCCTGAGGACTAAGATGGAATGCCTTATCTCTAGTAAAAAGGGTCTCCAGTTCTCTATACTCACCACAGGTGGCATTGAACTGCTGTTTCACGCTGGTATTCTATGAGAGCGTGGTCCTTCCCCGGTCAAGCCGACCCAACTACAATTATAATATAGCTGCAGCGTTAGATACCGTGTATTAAAGAAATATTTCTTTCTTTCTTTTTTTGCACACAATATTATTATTTCACAAATTTAAACCATCAACTTTTCCATAGAAAAATATAATTTCGATTCTGTAACGTTTATCTAATGTAAAAGAATGTAAGACGTAAATGGAATGGCCGTTGGCTAAATTGTGATCGCTTCCCAAATGGAGTTTCGCGAGATTGATCTGTCGATATTGCAGTTTCTGTACGTGACCCCGAGTTCTTAAAGAGTATCATAACTGCAACCAGCGCGACCTACATACAAACTACATTTGCTGAAATTAAACTTGTTAGAAGATTTACTGCGATTGCCGGATTTGTTCCTTGCGTTATGATGTTTGCAACTGTTATATTTGTTATCTATGAATTCTAAAATGTTATTTTGGGATATTTATTTAGTTATATTATATTTTTAGTATAATAAAAAAATATCATATAAATAAATAAAATGTGATAGAAATTAATCAGGTGAAATAAAATGAAATAATATCTTTTTATTTGGTGGCTCCGTAGCGCATGGAACGAGGAACGGTAATGGCTCTGCAGGGACGCGGGTTCGAATCACGCAAGCAGCCAGTATTTGTATGGCCTACGGATCAAGATGTGTGTCCTTTTGCAATTGAGTTATGTAAGCCGCATCTATGATACAGAAGACAATTCTATTGAGGTTTACTTACACTTACTCAATTACAAAGTTTATATACGCTTTTGTATTCGAATCTTAGTTTATATTACTTATTCATTTATTTGCTTAAGATTAATGTACAATAATTTAAAATTTAAAATTTTGTACAACCAACTTCAATACAAATTATTAAGAATAACTCAAAAACTATCAGTCAAACCTTAATCAAATTTATATGGGACCACATGTGAAGCACCAGCTTTGAAATAAAAAAATATTAATTGAAATCGGTTACCCAGTAAAAATTTATGAGGTTACACACATAAAAAACATACAGTCAAATTGAGTACCATCTCCTTTTTGAAGTCGATAGAAAATAGTACATATGATGGATTCCAGTCAACCATCAAAGTTAAACGTATAAAACGCGGTGAGGTACGGTTATACTGATTCTATCGCGTTTAATTTAACTTTTGAATTCCCGACGTTACGGGTGCTAAACAGCACCCATGGTCACGGGGGTGCTGAGGTATTTAACGCCCCGATGTCACAGTTAGCCCGGTTACCTTCAGGTTTTTGAATATTAATTTTTGATCCGATCTACGCAGAATGAGCTTACGGTATCTTGAAGTCTTGCAGTGGCATACTTGGGTCCCGGAACGTCGGTGTTTCAATTCATCTATATGTTCTTTTACGCGGGTTTTTATAGATCTTTTTGTTTGCCCTATGTAAGAAAGACCACATTCACAATCTAGCTTGTACACTCCTGCATCTTGTAAAGGGATGTGAAACTTGACGAATGGTAAACATTTACTGATCTTCTTCGGTGGCTTGAAGTATGTTGTAATGGAAGCTCGCTTCAAGTGGTAGCCAACCTTGTCTGTGACTCCTCCTAGATACTCCGGGTTAACTATGACATCGGGACGTTAATGAAGTAAGTTCCTCGTGACATTCGGTAGAATTTACTAGTTAGTCTGTGCCCGTGACCATGGGTGCTGGAATGCAGCCGCAACGTCGGGAATTTAAAAATAAGTATCATTATACGTGATAAAATCCGTAAAAGTAGTTTTATTCTATGACATTAATGAAAAAGGATCACTATGTTTACTACTAAGAAATTTCTTCTTTGTTTATTCTGTGGTACAAAATAAGTTCCGTGGTAGAGGCGTTAAGTATACATATACTGCTCTAAGACAAACGTTCAAATAAAATAACTATATCTAATGTTAGACATAGCAGTACACAATGTGACTATTATTTGTACGTGGTAGAACTATATTGCACATAAAAAGTAGTATAGTTGTAGCTCGAATGGGTCGACTCGACCGGGGAAGGACCACGCTTTCACAGAATACCAGCGTAAAATAGCATCTTAATACTGGTGTGTTTCGTATGGTGAGTGTAGAGAACCGGAGACCCTTTTCACTGGAAAAGAGGCATTTTATCTTAGTCCTCACGAATGACAACGCATCTGCATGTTCTTTCTATATTGAGGATAGATTTAGATGTCTATGGGTCACGGAAACCACTTACCATGAGGTGGACTGTGTGCTCGTTTGTCTACTCTATCCTATAAAAAAGATATAATCCTATTTATTTGTACACATCAGTTAGTTAGTAGTTGCATTACTTTATTTCTTCAAATAATAGTTGTCAAATCTCAGTCGGTACGCAGTGATAAACTTTCCCGTTCGAGCCGACCCATTCGTGCTACAACCATAACATACTCGTAGCTGCAGCGTGGCTCTACCACAAGACAAACTGCTACTTGTACTTTGGCACTTGACTTTCTTTATTTTTAATTTTTCGGAATATTTGTATTTTGATGTTTACTTGTTGTTTTTACTCACACAAGATACCTGGTTTTAGTAAATATATTCTTTCTTGCACTCATTCCTTCATATATAAATTATAACGAATAACTTCTTTCTATATTTCAAGATTTATTGCAATGTAATAATGTTCGCGCTAACAACACGCCTACCAACCGCTATGAACACAATATTTATCTTTTAACGAAGCGCGGATAGACGTCTCTGCTTTCTCTATTGAAACAATGTCGCTTGGCGCGTTGCCAAGTCGTGTAATAAAATCGAGCTCACTTCAAATTTACTCTTCTTCTGTTATAAATTCTTTTTCATAACAGAAATATAGTGATGGTTTTTTTTTCATTCAATACAAAAAAGGTAAAATCTATCTACTTATTTATATAAGAATAATTAATGGTTTTAGAGAATTTGGCAAGTTATAATTACATTATTAGTACTGACAACTGTACTCCTGGTGCGCCAGTATAATTTTAATATAATCAACTGTACTTTATGCTCATCTCTTTAGCTCCAGTTTAGGAATAAATGATTTCTATTCATTTATTTATTCGAATATTCACGCAAACTATGTCAAGCGAAAGTAAATCGTTAGAAGTTTTCTTGAAGTTAATATTTATAAAACACATGAGTAGGCACCTGACGATACATGAATGATGTGCCTCATAGACGCTTACAGCTATCTTCGATTTAGAATATAAAACCAAATGCGTTGTTACTTTTTGGGACTAAGATGAAATGCCTCACCAGTAAAAAGCTTTCTGGTTCTCTACAGTCATTATACAGTAAACACTAAGCATTAACATTAAGCTGCTATTTCACTCTGGATTTCTCCTCCTCGGTCGCGGCATTTCTTTATAAATATATATCTACAGCAATTTCATTTGGAATCGCTAGTTAGCAAATAAACTAATAACTCATAATTATCACGCTAAGCAGGTTTTATAGGTGGTAGAGCCATGCTGCAGCTATATTATGGTTGTAACACGAATGGGTCTGCTTAAATGGGGTAGGAACACGATCTCACAGAAAACCAGCATAAAATAGCAGCTTAATGCTGCTGTGTTCCGTATGGCGAGTGTAGAGAACCGGATACCCTTTTTACTGGAAACGACTCATTCCATCGTAGCCCTCACGGATATCAACGCATCTGCGTTTTGATTCTTAATCAAGGATAATTGTAAATGTCTATGGTCCTCAGTATCCACTTACCATCAGGAGGGCTGTGTGCTCGTTTATCACTCTTATCCTATATAAAAACCAGGTGATTTGGTGATATTAGAGCTTAAATACTTGCACTGGTGCTACACTCTATCTTCAGCTAGTAAAATTTGCTCTCCATAGCTCACAGTGCAATTTTGATCTTCATCTACGGCTGGCAATGAAGATTGACACCTCAGAAACATAATATGCTATCGTTTGCTTGACGCACTGGTTTTACCCAGCATCCTGAGGTCAATCTGATCTGGCAAAATGACATTGTTAATTGCAATTTTTTTTAAGAACATGAGTGACAAACGAGCACACCGGGCACACAAAATGCAGACGCGTTTTCACGCCTGAGGACTAAGTTGGAATTCCTCGTTTTCAGTAAATGGATTTCCAGTTTCTAAATGGGTATTCAGTTTCAGCTTCGTTGAAGGAAAATTTCCTGAGGAAACATATATTTTTATTTGAAATAATATATTTTTAAAGCATGTGCAGTCCGCAAGCAAGCACTGTATCAGTATTGCAGACTCGTTGGTCTAAAACTATAACGTTGATGAGAGGAGGCCGTAACTTTACTTTTTACGGAGAATTTTAAATGTAAATATTCAACTCGGATGCGAAACGGAACTAAAGGTAGGGAGAAACGGAAAGATTAAATTCCATTGAGTCTTTTAATAAACAATTATGACATGGTGAGTGCCTCAAAGTACATCTCTCGGGTTTTATAAAAAGCAAAGCAGATCAAATTTTTCTTTTCATGGATTTTTATATTTTATATATTTTGATAAAATGGCCGACCGAAAGCGAATAGAAGAGATTCGCAATATGGCAGGTTTGAAAGATGACCTTATCACAAAAATTGATAAGGGCATGCTTCGGTGGTTTGGGCACGTTGAGCGAATGAGTGAAGACCGAATGGTGAAGAAAATATATAGCGCGAAAGTTAATATTAAAAGGTGTCGAGATAGACCGAGTCTAACTTTCGAAGACCATGTGAGCAAATTGCTCGAAGAGGGTAGGGTCAAGAGTACTCGGATACCTAGACATGCATGTATGAAGAAGATAATGAATCTGAAAGAAGCGAAAGAGGTTGGTAAGGATCGTGACACTTGGCGATCTGTTCTCTCTGGCTACCCCGTCAGGGATTGTGCGTGAAGATAAGTAAGTAAGTTGATAAAATGTTTATGGCGCACAGTATACTGGAAGTTTTTAAATCTACCCTCACTGTTATTCGTCTCTCAACTTTCTACTCGTACAATCATCTATAACACCTACTTACCGATACTGATAACATAATTAACTAGAAGAATACTTATTTATACATCATACTAGTAATCAAAATTCAGATGCATTGTCCCACCTGACGACTACGATGGAATGCCTTGTTTCCAGCGAAATGGGACTCCGGTTTTCTACACTCACCATATGAATATTACTTTAACTACTACTATTACTATTTTAGACTGGTATTCTGTAAGAGTAAATTTACTCTAACCGTGCAGATAAAACGAGTACGTTTCTGTGCAGCAAGTCACAAATTTAATTAGGTATTAAACTAAAAGGTATATTTTGACTTGTGAATAAAATCTAGATATGTGTGTGGATGTGAAAGCATGTAAACTTTCCACGTTCACAAATTCAATTTTTACCAAAAATGGAAGCTTCACCGATAGAAATCTGACACAACGATGCAGTTTCAAGTTGTAAATAAACATCAGCGTTTGTAAAACAAACGAAATTCAGTTTTGGTTTTATCCACGTTTTAGCTACGTTCAGTTGAACCGGCATTTATAATGTTTGGTTGATGCTATGCTTCTTTTTATTTTTGTCTTCTAAATGGGTGTCATAAGAGTAAACAAACCACGAGATAAAAGAATGAAAGATAGAAATAAGTTTATTTGGTAAAAATAAATCAGGTAAGATGGAAAAGAGATACTTTTCATCTTAACAAAAATATTTAAAAAATGCGATTGACAAGCATCTCTGAAACTTCCCGCTTATTTTCGAGTGCAACGTTAATTTTTTTTAAATCTTTGAAATAACTGGACCGATTAACTTGAAAATCGAATTAGCTCGAACACTCAATTGATTCGTTTTAAAGATATCGTACGAAAAAAAATTATTTACATACAAACACGCACGTATGCACGCACGCACGCAAGCTCGCAGGCACGCACGCACCAACGCACGCACGCACAAGCATGCAGGCACGCACACACACACGCATGCACGCACGCACGCACGCACGTCCAGCCAGAAATAATAATAATAACAATAGTTTATTGCCTCTAAAACACACAGTTACATACAGGTTAAAACAAAAGAAGATTATAATTATTGGAGACAAAAGGAGACCGCTCAGCTTTGTCTGAAACGAGATACAGATCTCGTACAGATCTGTTTTTCAGCCACTCCCTCCTCCCTGAGGTGTTGCGCGGGAGTCTAAAGTTGCAGGCTCCCCATTTACCTGACTTATACTTAAAAACTAAACTAAATAATATAATACAAAAAAAAATTACTAAAAAACATTAAAGACAAAATAAAAACATTTAAAAAATATGCATAAAAACAACCATTATAAAATAAACTGACAGATTTAAAAAAAAATGAAACCAACACGGGAAACAGAAAATATAAAATAAACTTACCTTTCTTTGAACTGTTATGTGGGTGTACGTGTGTGTGTTTGTGTATGTGCGTGTGTGAGTGTGTGTGTGTGTGTGTGTGTATGTGTGTGTATGTGTGTGTATGTATCCTTATTAATTTTTGACAAAAGAGTCCCGTAATTGTAAAAACTTACAATAGGGATGTTTCAAACTCTCTGCAGCGAGTTGTCTTTTTAACAGAGCCAATTTATTTATATTTGGCTTTAAAGCAATCTATTGACATTTTCTTTCTCATGGGTGGAGGGAGGTCATTCCGAAGTCTCGCTGCAGTAAGTTTGAAACAACCCCTATATCTTGCTGTCTTGTGTGCGGTTGTATGTAGGAGCATTTGTGTGTAAGAACGAATATTTTGACAGGAAATATCTTTGATCCAGGTAAGTTTTTCGAAAAGGTATTCTGGCTTTTTGTTCCAAATTATCTTTTGGACTATCGATAGTCCATATCGAAGCATAGTGTAACTCTTTCCTGGCGCCCATATTGAGTATGCCTCTTTTATTTAAGTATGGGGTTATAAATTGTCTTTTTGGCACATTACAACAGTATCGAACACATGCATTTTGTACTCTCTGTATTGCTCTTTCGGTATTAGCTGACAATTTAGGGCCAAAGACTGAGCTGCGGTAGCTCAATTGTGATAACACCAATAAGTCACACAAGAGAAAGCGTAGGTCCTCTTTAATATACGGTCTTATTTTGTATAAAGTTTTAAGTTTAAAGTACGAACTTGTTATCTTGTTATTATTGATGTGTTCTACAAATTTCTGCTCTCCGTCTAGTATAAGCCCTAAATTACGAGCTGATCTTACTTGTGACAAGGTTTTGTCCTCTATTTTAATCGAATCCTAGCTATCTAAAACAGTTTTTATTTGGTTTTTTGTGCCCAGAACTAGTACTTGAGATTTAGTTGCGTTTAATACTAGGGAATTTTTGGGACCAGATTTGGATATTATGGAGATCCTCATTTATTCTGTTTATTGCCTCCTTGACATCCTTAGAGTCAAAAAAATAATACAGCTGGGTGTCGTCTGCGTATAAATGATATTTACATAGTTTTATTTGCTTGGGTAGGTCTGCTGTGTACAGAGAGAATAAAATAGGACTGAGTAAGGAGCCTTGGGGTACTCCTCTTACAATTTTCCGTAGAGAGGAGAATTTCTTGCTACCATTGCATCCATCTGTTACCAAAATTTGTCCTCTGTTGGATAGGAATGACTAAAACATCTACATGTATCTTTAGAAAAGCCATAGTGCTCTAATTTGTTTCAGGTTGTTGACAGTCAAATGCCCGCGTGCAATCCAACAGCACCATAATACTGCTCAATCCCATATCGGAGGCCTCTGTTAGATCGTCAGTGACATTTAAGAGGGCAGTTTCCGTGCCATGCCCTTTTCTGAACCCTGATTGAAACTTTGGTAGAGCGTTATTCGTTTCTAAGTAATTTAGCATTTGACAAAGTATAATCTTTTCTAAGACTTTAGAAAAAACCGGGAGGATCAAGATAGGGCGCAGATCTTTTAGTTCACTTACTGTGTTATTTTTAGGAATGGGTTTGACTAGAGCTCTTTTCCATTGCGTTGGAAATGTACTGGTTTAGTAGTTCTGGAAATAGTCGTAACGGTTTCCTCCGACCCCAAAACGTGGAGATCTAATGAAAACTCCCTTTCTCAACATCGGACCGAAATATGTAACTTTAAAGATTTGAAAATTATTAATTTTCAAGTTGTGATCTTAGAAATATGCACCAAAATGGTCTCCACTCTGCTTTAACTCACGAATCAATAAGAATTTGATAGACATTAATTCATAACCTAGGCGAATTAGTGACCCTTTTTTAAGTTTTTATTTTATTATTATACGTTATTTAAAGTTATAAGCTGTGAATGTAGTAGAATATTTACTTCTAAACCTTTATCTTATAACAGTCGCAAATAATTTAGTAGCGATAGTAGAATTTGTAAAAGTGGCCGAAAGTAATACGAGCTTGGAGCAATGGAAGATCATATAATAGTAGTGTTATATTTACAGAGTATGTCCACAGCTAAGGCTTTACATTTAGGTAACAAAATTAAAACTGCACCCAACAAAGTTGAAATGACGTGGAGAATAATTAATAGTGAAACGGGCAAGGTCAAACCGTGCGACTCGGATTTTCAATACAATATATAGAATATATATACTCGATGTGATCAAGAAGTTGCTATAGTTTTTGAGAAACATTTTACCGATTTTCCTTTTTTGACAACAAAATCACTAAACTCTTCTCCTACTGTCACCGAATCATTGCTTAAATAAAATGGAAAGGCTTGTTCAAATACTTTTAAATTCCTTAGAGTACTGCCAAAAGATATCGTTAAATATTTAAAAACTGTTGATGTTGAGAAAACGGCACACTTATGGGGGACTTCCGTTAAAGTTATATTATCTATTATAGATACAAAAGCACATTTTATAGCCGCTTAATTTAATACAAGTGTCGAATGTGGTGTGTTTATAATTAAACACCAATCATTTAAATGTGACGAAGTGAATAATGCTATATCAAAATTAGTGCATTGGTTTAACGTTAATAATCTATATTTAAACGAAAATAAAACTAAATGCATTAAATTTACAACATCGAATGTTAAAAATCTGAATACCAATGTGTTTTAAAAGGGGAAGAACTGAGCCCTGTTGACCATCTCTTAGAGATGAGATCTCTCAGAGAGTCTCTTAGAGAAAAAATTAAAGAAATAAATATATTAATTTTGGTCTCTCAGTATATTTATGAAAATTTAATGTATGTTCACTAAAACAAAGGTAGTTTTAGTAAATAAAGTGATGTACACTCTGTAAACACTAGAAATAAACACAACCTAGCGATACCAGTTTCTCGACTCCACAGAGCCAGTAATTCATTCTTGGGGCAATGTATACGCTATTACCAAGTTTAAATATTTTATTAAACTAAAACTGTATAAAAAGGGTTATTATAATATAAAGGAAAACATGGTAATAACCCCTGGGAATGAGGCGGACGCTTCCAAGCTGTTTCTAAAATAAATTTGGGAAATAGTTATATTAAATAGTTATATAGTGGCATTATGTACATTTGTAACATTGTAGTAAAAGCAGCATTTGGATTATCTGGTTGCTCAAATGTTATGCCTTCTGGGACCGGATCATCACCATTCCCTAAATTTCAAAATTTCGTGCAACGATAAATGTTTTGATCTGAAATAACAAAAACAAATGAAGTTACTTAAACTGTCAATATTATAAATGATTACTTATGATTATGCCAACGGGTCCATGTAGGCATTCATGGAATTTGCGGCCAAATAAAACTGACAAAAAACTCCAATTTTATTTTATTTTTTTGCAATAAAGAAATTATAATGTTGCCTATTTTTTATTTTTATGATATAAACTTACCATTTTGAGGACATGTTTTACAATTTCCAATTCCGACTTTATCACTCACAAAAAATAACTAGAAATTAATTAATTCACTACGTTTTTTGTCACTACAATGAATAGTTTACGACTATATCTTCCAAAAAATATGTACAAATTGCTTTAAATAAATCAAATAATGAGCGCAGAATTTTTTATTTCTCAAAACCCATGTGTGGGTTGGTAGGTTCATCTGGGTTGAAAGAATCTTTTAGTATTTTTTCGAGCGACTAGGTATGGTGGAACAATATAAACGAATCTCTCGGGCGAACAATGCCCAGGCGCATAATCTTGTTTGTTTTACTCTTAATGTTATGACGGAGTTCAATTTTACCAAAACATCGTTGTTAACTTTGGTTTGCAATGCTCACCTAAATATTACATAAATTTTAAAAATATTTTACCTAATATAAACATGAGAAATGAATTTGATTAAATTATTGAAATATTAAAATTTATATAAATGATTTTAAAAATTACAATTTATATTTTTATTAATTTTTATCTAAATAGTACGTACTGGAATGCTTCTCACACCTCCCTTACATTGTATATAAAATGGCTGTCTTATAGAAATAATATTAAATAAAATAGTGGCCAGGTAAACAAATGATAGATTTTCCTTGAGGATCTTGCTTAAGGTTTAGGTTTTAGAACCCTTATTTACATTGTTTGTAAAGTAACTTAGTTCTTTTAAGTGTCTCTCGGAAGAATGAATATTCACTGGACCAATCGAAAGCTGTTGGTAGTGCCTTATAATTATTTTAAGCTAAAGAAACCCATTAAAGAAGAAACAGCTACAAAAGTTTAAGAATATTAAATCTTCCCTATTCTACTTGTATCAGGTACACGTCAATCAATTGCTTCTTAAATAATCTCTTCTCGTTAGGAAAAGGCTCACAATCTTTATATATATAAAATTGTTTGTCCGCGATGAACTCCTAGACTACTGAACTGATTTCAATGAAATTTTGCACACTGTGTGCAGTTTGGTCCAACTTGAGAGATAGGATACTTTTTATCCCGATAAATGACACTTAGCATTTTTAATTACGAATTTAAGGATTTTTTTTTATTGGAGAAAGGGTCATCTCAAGAGAGGGCAGAACAATGTCTACCTATTCAGCTAGTATTTATACAACATGTAACATGTAACAAAAACCCTGTGGTTTTCGTTAAGTACGTTATCAGGTTCATTATTCAAACGTATAGAAATAACTTGTTTTTAAAAACTCTAACAACATTTTTTATTTTATATAAATAAACATAATTGTATGCAAATTGTATGTGGTTTTATTACCTCTGCCTTGTCTGGGGAGCAAGAGGACTGCCAAAGAGCCCGCTTTACTTAGCTTTAGCATCAACTAGTGTCATTAAGAGTTAATAAAAGCACATAAAAGTAAAAAAAAATTTAATAAAAAATAATATGGTCGAGTTTTTAAATAAAAGTTATTTCTATAGGCATGAATACTGATCTTGATAACGTACTTAACGGGAACCACAGGCACATGAGTAAAGAAACCGACCAGAGGGGAAGCTACATATAAATGGCTCGCTGCGAATACACGCATACATAGCGCAGCGATGTGTGCGTAAGCTCTCACCGACAGGTTCACCGACGCTGCTCCGTCGGGGTACAAACCGGTTTGCGCCGGCTCAGTCAGAGTATCCATAAAAGGGCTCACAGATTACTGTTGTACTATCAGTCGTGCGCATTTAAATAAATAGACCGCCAATATTTCGAAATTTTATACGTCAATCAATTTATTAAGTTTTTTTGTAATTATTAAATAATTAGATTTAAGTATTTTAATTAAAATAATTAAGAATTAAGTTATTATAAATTTATATAGGTAAATAATATATATTGTTTAAAATTAATCGATACGAAACAGCTCTTGATTTCGAACAATGAATAGATATTATGTTGTTACATTATGTAACATAAGTGATAACTAATACGCATGTTATTTTATACACTATATATAATATTTTAATTTTTTCCATATTGTTTAAAAATAATCGATACGAAACAGCTCTTGATTTCAAACAATTAATTGATATTATGTTGTTACATTATGTAACATAAGTAATAATTAATACGCATGTTGTTTTATACACTATATAATACTTAATTTTTTTCCTTGTTGTATAAAATTAATCGATACGCAACAGCTCTTGATTTCAAACTATTAATAGATATGTTGTTACATTAATATAAGTTATAATAAATGCACATGTTGTCTTATGCTATACAATATTTTTATTTTTTCCTTAAAATTTTCACATACATCATGTGACAACCCTATCAAAATAGGTATACATTTTCGACGTTGTTAAGAAGCTTCCCCTCTGGTCCTTACTCTTTACTCTGTGCCACAGGGTTTTTGTTACATGTTGTATAAAAATACCCGATAAATGGGCTTCGCGTTTTTTTAAATTGTGGGACACCACAATTAAAAAAAATGTGGGGGAGGCACACGACTCCACACGTGCCGTGTGCGGTGTGCGCCAACCAAACAACGCGCTCCCCCGAAGAAAGACGTTAAGTTAGGAACTGGACCGCGGTCCACAATAAAATAATTAGCGAACCAGTAAAAGAGGGCTTAGACCGTTGATAATGCATAAGCTCAATCATCGAACGAAGTCGCGCATGTCAATGCGAATTATGGATGTCGCCGCCGGAGGACCCAAAAAAAAACCAAAATTACTTTTATTAAATTTAATTTAAAAGATATTACAACTAAGAGAACTAATACTAATTAAATCTAATTAAACCTACACCCCGCCCGATGTTAGGTACGAAGTGAAGTGGCATCGTGGAGTTCCGTATACATAATGCTGTCGGATGACGACGCGGGGCGTCTCTGTCAATCCACGGTAGCTATATTTCCCATCAAGTTAGCAGACTTGCCTTGCTGTATTAGGTTTCTCGTAAGGTGGTGTCGGTTGACACAGCGTGCGTCATTGTAAGTCTACGGCGACCAAGTTTCCCATCAAGTCAGCAAAACTGCCTCGTGAAAATAATGTTGAAATGTTGTGTAGGAATACGAGGAAACCGCGTAGTTCGCGGTTTTGTAAGGGGGCATCCATACATGTAACATGCGTGTTAACTCCATACAGAAATGCAGCCACAGTGGATGTAAGTCATATGGTTCAGGCAACACGTCGAATAATAGGCACAATGGCTATAAAATGCCCTCAGTGAAAAGACTTTCTACATTAATGTTTTAGAGACCTTATATACTAGTGCTTTTGTATCATAGACCTTACTATCATAGGTCCTCAATACAGGACTATACATTCTGCAACAATACGTTAGTAGTCAGCCACCTGACCACCTCATATATATGTATGACTGCAGGTATGTATCTCCGGCAACTTCCTTATATAACCATATTGTTAGCATTACTAGAACATGCTCAAAAACTCTTTTGACCAATTTCCCCAATTATAATTAAAACGTTATAAATATTATTTAACTTTATTATTGTAATAAAATCTACTTGTATTTCTATTATTTAATACATTTTGAATATTTTAAGAAGAGTTTTAATAAGTCTTAAAGACAATATTAAGCCTTTACTATAATACTTAATGTTCGAAATGAAAGCATTTTAGCTTTATGCTTATTAATGCATTTTAATTGTTCATAATATTATTATATACGAGTATTATATGTTTAAATGACTTTATATAGAAATTAATCAATATTTATTAATAATAATAATAATGCGCCGTTACAGTACGTACGTATGACTCTTTTTCTGGCCAGGATTCTGTTTGGGTACCAACCTCTTACCTATTTTTTCTGCCAAATAGCAGTGATTGTAGTTCTGTGTTTCGGTCTGTGAGGTATAGAGAGGCAAGATAATTTTTACGTGGTATAATGAGCCATGTTGCAGCTATATTAGTAGTATAGTTGTAGCACGAATGGGTCGGCTCGACCGGGAAAGGACCACGCTCTCACAGAATACCAGCGTAAAATATCAGCTTAACACTGCTGTGTTTCGTATGGTGAGTGTAGAGAAAGATGTCTATGGGCCACAGCAACCACTTACCATCAGGTGGACTGTGTGCTCGTTTGTCACTCAATCCTATAGAAAAAAATTCCAGGCTGTGATGCATACCATCTTAGTCCTTAGAGGTGACAATGTATCTGTTGTCTTTTTTTTTTTTTGAAGTGTCCCTGGACTGCAGTAGCCACTTACCATCAGGTGAACTGTAATTCCGTTTGTCACTTCAGTTTAAAAAAAAAACCTAAGGTCTAAGGCGGAATACTTAATTACCGATGTAAGGGTTATTGTTGTATACATTTGATACAGGAAAATCGCACTGTCAGTGTTGTTTATGTATATACATATTGTATACAGTTTTTAGAGCGTTACTTTGAAAGATCTAGGCAAAGATTTTTTTTTATTTAGTCCTATATAGTGGTTTGATATTAATAAAATATGGAGAACCTTCTGCCAAATTTGCGTGATAATAGAAACGTCATTTTAAAACGGCGGCGTTTACTTTATCAAAAACCATTGAATAAAGCTCAATTCATTTGTAACCACCGACAGAGTGGTCTCGAAACGAGTTTTAATTTACTGTGTTTGCGTTTCATCCTTTTAATGGAAGCTATCGTCCTGATGGATATGTTTATTCATATTTCGCATTAATTATTATTCAATCTATAATGTGCAAGATCTTTTTTTTAATACGACACGATTGAATCACAACTTATATACCTTTTACCGAAGATAATCTACGCAGAACGAGCTCACACTATCATTAAGTCTTACAGTGGTATGCTGGAGTTTGGATTAAGCTTTATTAATTATGCGATCCCAAGCAGATGATAGCACTTATCTATCACCTTTATTGATATTAGAGTTTTTTTTTTATTTAGATAACCCTTACGAATCAATCATGCAAGAAGTAAGTGTTCTTTTGCTCAGATTTGTGAGCTGTTAAGACTGCTAACTACTTAACGTTAGCTATATTATTCTTTTACGAAGTTTTTTATCGATAGTTTTTTTGTATTATATAAGAGAAACCACATTCACAAGCAAGGTTATATACTTCTGCACCCTAGCAGGGGTAATAACACACTTAACGGATTGTGAAAACTGAATAGTGCGTAATAGATCGCTTTCTGGTCTCTTATATATAGAGCAAACAAAGCGATTTATTAAAACCCCGCGTAAAATAACATATAGCTGACGTAAAACACCAACGTTTCGGGAAGTCTGCAGTTTGTGATAATATCCTAGACGGCCCCCGCCATTATATCTGTCTTGATAGACCACAAATTCTCGCGAAATAACATCGATTCCTGCGAAGGGTGATACGTGAGGCTATTAAAATTAAGAAAAAATTCTAATTACAATAAAGAGAGAGGCTGGGTACTACCACCTGCTTGGGTAATTAATAAAATTTAAACTAAGATTTAGGTTTCATACTTAATCTATTTTGGTTTGATGACTTCTATCGCGTTACACTACATGTGTGATCCTGACCGGCACGTATTACAGTATCGTCAAATAGTAATTGAGTTACGCTGAATGTGTAGTGCGTTACGCTGTTTTCTCACTGTTAGTGATTAATTGCGTAACTTGTGAGAGCAATTAGAAACTGCGCTGTACTATACTACGCCCTTTCTATAAGCACTATATTATTTTCTACAATAACTTCTTAATATGTGCCTTATTATATTATCTTGCAAAAATAAAAGCAGGAACCAGAAAGGAATGCGCTGTCGATAAAAAAAATTATAGAACACAAAAATCAAGCTTGATCAAATTATACTTATGCAACGCTTAAATACTCGCCGAGCACAGACGAATATGCACGAGTACGAACATGTAAACGGCTCTTTCGGCTATGCTCGCTACTCACCTGTTCATTCAATGTCGGTTTTAAGCGCGAGTCAAAGCATTGTTTGTGTTTATTCGTATTACCTACTCGTCATTATTCAGTTGAGCAGTGAACTACCATTAAAATTTACTCGGCCAATCTACCGTAATAATTTTCTCTTACACCGTTTTTTGACAAAATATTTGAAAAATTATAGGTATGTGTTCGGTTCGGCTGAAATTAATTGAGAATTTCACAAGATCGAAACTACTTTTCTACCGACTTCAAAAAGGAGACGGTACTCAATTCGACTGCATTTTTTTAATGATTGTTACCTCATAACTTTTTTCTGGGTGAACCGATTTCGATGATTCTTTTTTTGTTTAAAAGCTGGTGTTTTTCATGTGTTCCCATAAAAATTTGATCAAGATTTGACCAATAGTTTTGAGTTATTCTTAATAATTTATATTGAAGTCGGTTGTATAATATTTTTAATTTTTAATTACGTATTTGTATTCAGTATCGAAAAAGGCGGTGGCCATGTCTTTTTCTTTTATGATGCTTCACTTAGAGGCGTTTTCTTGGGGGCAGTGATGTGGTTTAGTGGTAGTAGCACAATTAGGATCCCTTACAACTTCTATGTAAATATTTTGGTTTGAGCGTGAAATTTATTTTATAAAATTTTTGACCAGAAAAGTTTCCATAAAGCTGAAAACGGGATTTTTTTATCGAAAACAAAATATAGTAGACACAGTACATAATTGATGAAAGGGGTAACTAAATGCCAGCATTAAGCCATTAACGCGGTCGTCTGTGCTCCAGTCAATTAGCTTAATTTATTTGGTATGGTTATGACTTTAACGAATGATAGCGTGGGAAATCCAAATATGTCTGACGATAATGACTTCTTATATTTACCCGAGCCCTATACCATGAGCAAAACTACTTTTACGGCTCTTAGTGTTTGACTTGAAAACGTTAAGTAAAATTTATCCCTTCAACCTCTTTTTTTTCTTTATCGAAATAGACTTTAGGACATCATGTTTATAACAAGGTGATGGAAACACGGTAAAGCTTTAAATTTATGCTAACTATAATATTACCTCCTAACTTTTATTGTACATTCAAATTTATGTAGTATTTTGACAACCGTTTACATGTTATCGAAATATAAATTGTTGCGCATCATTTGTATTAAATAGAAGTATTGTTGAACAATTAATTAACAAGATATTTTTAGAGTCCATTTTTCAATCATAAGGTAAAAGTTGTTCATATGTTAAAGTACAACATAAACAAATTATAAACTACAGTTAAAGAAATAAAATAGATCAATTGTTTCACTTTTACATTCAGTCGGGTTATAGTTTATACGATGGATAACTTTTATCTGACGATTAAAAATCGCCTTTCGTCTGATTAAACCAAAAAATCTAACAAAAATGTTTCCGCCCGGGATCGAACCGGGGACCTTGTGCGTGTGAAGCACACGTGATAACCGCTACACTACGGAAACTTAGATAGCAGATTTGAATAACTCCATTACATACAAATATGCCGTTATATCTCGATTAAAACCTCAACGACCGATAAAGAACTCAACTTACTGACATCACAAACATCACCGAATATAGCTCAGTAAAGTTTTATTAAGCTAATGTCTACGGTCGAAGGTGTGTGCTGTGTATACATCTCAAAATAAATTTTTACTTTCTGAAGATTCGCCTGCTTGAGGTGATTACTAAATTAGTGAAAAAACTTGCAGTTGATTGGAATTAATTACTAATTAATTCCAATCAACTGCAAGACAGTACTCAACTGTAATACAGTAATCAAAAGCTAAAAGGTTATCTAGCGTAGATTTAACTACGACATCAGTCAACAATAATGATTTCTTATATTTAGCGAATGTGTAGAACATTAAATAAAACTAGTTTTATGGATTTTATCGCAAAAAATCGTAAAATTTTGTTTATTATTCAGTCCACAATTTTAATGCTCCATGACCATAGGTGCTGCAAAGCACTTGAAACGTAAAAATAAGATAAATTAAACGTGATAAAGCCCCTGAAAGTAGTTTGAGTCAGTGTATGACAATATTTTTATAAAATAAGAACAACAAACGAGCACACAGTCTATCTGATTGATATTAGGTCCAAAGATATCTACATTTATCCTCGATTAAAAATCAAAAAGCAGATGCGCTTTCACCCATGAGGCGGGTAAAAAGGGTCTCTTGTTCTCTTTACTCGCCATACGAAACGCTGTGTTTAAGTTGGCATTAAGCAGCTCTTTCCCGCTGATATTCTGTAATAGCGTGGCCTTTCCCGGTTAAACCAACCCATTAGTGTTATAAACATAATAAGCTCACCATGTTTTAGACAATCTAATGGCATGGCTTACCACGTATTTTTACCGTGATAGAGCTATGCTGCAGCTATATTTATTTATTTATTTATTTAAAACTTCATATACACATGTGGTATATAGGCGGACTTAATGCCTAAGGCATTCTCTACCAGTCTACCTTGGGATGATGCAGAGATATAATGAAGTAGGAGTAATAAAAAGGTAATATGTTAATACTAAACTAAAATAACAAAAAAAAATTGTAGCACATCGAAATAAAATACATAAGATATAAATGGTAATAAAAAATATAATATATATATATATATATATATATATATATATATATATATATATATATATATATATATATATATAATATATAATATATTATATATTATATAGTAGTATAGTTGTAGCACGAATGGGTCGGTTTGACCGGGGAAGGACCACGCTCTCACAGAATATCAGCGTAAAATAGCAGCTTAACGCTGCTGTGTTTCGTGTGGTCTGTATAGAGAACCGGAGACCCTTTTTTACTGGACAAGAGGTTTTCCATCTTAGTCCTCACGGGTGACCACGCATCTGCATTTTGAGACTTTATTGAGGATAGATGTGGATGTCTATGGGTCACAGTAACCACTTACCATCAGGTGGACTGTGTGCTCGTTTGTCACCCTATCCTATAAAAATAAAGACATATATATTTGTAGGTTAAATAAATAAATATTAGGATAAAGATAATATCGTTTTAGAAGGGCAAGTCTACGTGATGACTAGGGACAACCTGTTTTCCTGTTTATCAACTCTTAAAAATCCGATGCTGTACATAGACATAAAAACAGGGATTTGTCTTAATCACAGCGCTTTGCCAACAGGATTGAAGATCGCAGTAGCAGACGTTTCCCACCTGGATGTTTCCACCAACAGAAATTGATATAATTGTAGCACTTTTAACTGTATGCATGTAATTATTATATACATAATGTTATGGGGATTGAGATTGATACTCCTTAATACAGGTTATTTTGTAACCTAGCTAGGAGTGCAGAGCTACATCCACTAGATTTAAGGACATATTTTATAGATAGTACAAACAATGTAATGTCAAACCCATGTACTACAATCACTTTCATATAAATAAAGTTATTATTAGTTATTAAAATGTTGCGCATCATTTGTTTTAAATAGAAGTATTGTTGAAGAATTAATTAGGTATGCAGCTTCTCCTGTTTCTGTTTCCCTCTGTTACCTCTTCTTACTTTAAAAAAATATGTTAAAATAGCTATGCCATAGGCTTCTACTTCGTCCCTCTATTACACCCGACCGATTGAGGTTTATATTTAGACAACATATTTGTTGGCCTAAATGATGGTTAAAAGCTAAACTAGGGACCCGACAGATGGCGCTGTGAGATGGCAAGTTATTAATAAATTTATATTTAAACGTTGAGACGGAGCAAACATTTATTATCAACTCTCTGAAAAGAAAGTTTGTGACAGACAAACACAGTGACAAGCAATGAGATGATCAAGAATTTAAGCGTTACTAATGATGTTTGTATATCGAAGTCCACTTGACCAAAGCCACAGGAGAAAACTAGTATTTTATAAAGAAACAATTTGTGCTTTCAATTTGAATTTTAACACACCCTCCACTTTGCTTACCGGTACAAGGCTGCCACTCAAGAACCTTTCTTCCCCATCGGTTGTCGGTTTTTCGAGCTATATGGCCGGCCCACTGCCACTTCAGCTTTTGGGCCATGTCGGTTACTCTGGTTCTACTGCGGATATACTCATTTCTAAGTTTATCACGCAGAGAAACCCCGAGCATAGCCCTCTCCATAGCTCGCTGAGTGACCTTGAGCTTCCTCATACGGCCAGCAGTGAAGGACCACGTCTCCGATCCGTAAGTTATCACTGGCAACACGCACTGGTTGTACAATTTCGTTTTAAGGTTTTAAGGTATGTCTGACGAGAAGTTATGTCGTAGTTTCCCGAACGCTGCCCAGCCGAGTTAAATCCGTCGATTGACCTCTCGGTTAAAGTTGGACCTAGCTAATCGGACTATTTGACCCAGATAAACATACTTGTCAAAAACTTCGAGCTTAGAGCTCCCACCAACTACCAGCATAGGTGTGACATGGACGTTATACATTATCTTTGTTTTGTCCATGTTCATCCTAAGACCCATTCGTTGGGAGACACGATTAAGGTCATTGAGCATGGTGCTTAGGTCCTCCAGCGATTCTGCCATAAGGACTATATCGTCGGCAAATCGAAGGTGAGTGATGTACTCGCCATTGATGTTAATACCGTATCCTTTCCAGTCCATAAGCTTGAAAACGTCTTCCAATGCAGCGGTGAAGTTTCGGGGATATAACATCACCCTTTCTTACACCTCTCTGCAATTGGATAGGTTTCGTACTCTAGTTCTGTACTTGGATAGCCATCGTAGCTCTACTGTAAACTTCAGCACTTCGATATACCGACCTTAGGTCTTAAATTGGCGGAGTCTAATGTATTTCCCGATTTAAATAAAGATATTCCTTCGCCATATTTTGCTAATCCAGGAAACCCACCATATTTAATACTGGTATTAGAAGTAATATCTAGTTAAGTTGCGACAGTATCTATTATAGATGCTACAACTTTAACGAAAATTCCCAATAGATCTACGATTTTTTTATTAACAATAGTTTAAATTATTTTTTGTATCGTATTTACATTTTGCTTGAGTAATTATTCGGCGACAGCAGGAGAAGAATTCTGTGACTTAGCGGTTAAGATCGGAATTGCAGTAAAATATTTCTTATATTTTTTCCTTTTTTTTTCTTTTTTTTCCCTTCAGTAAAATATTCTTTACAACTTTCTGATATAATTTAGTTAATTTATATTTAATAATTAATTGGTAGTGTCTATTGCAAAACTTAACGATAGCAGTTGCACTATTAAATAAAATACATGTCTTTTGTCATTTGAATTTAATAAAAAGCCGATATTCTAGGATTGTATGGTTTTCAAGACAAAGTTCACATAATCATTGTCAGTCCTAATGAATTCCTACTGTTGAATGAAACCCACTCATTGAATACCTCTGTCGAGGAGAACATTTTAGAAATAAAAGTATTATTTCAAATAAGCTTAAACAAGGTTTCATATGAAAAATCAGTATTATTTTAGTATGCAAGTGATAAATGTTTTTATTTTTTATTGTGGTACTTCTAAACTTCTACAATGCATATCATTTACTATAACAAATACACTTTGTATTCTATTTGATTATTTAGATTATCGGAACTCAATTACATAACATTGAAATTTTATCTACAATATTAAAAACTATGATAATAAAAAAAAAACTAAAACTAGAAACTTAATTATCATATAGTCCTACTCCCCGCGGTATCGTGCCAAGAACGCTGGCTGCGTTTCCCCGCTGAATGGCTATACTTAGCCTTTGAGCGAGGAAAGAACCAGCCCTCTTATCACCAGCAACAACGACCAGCCGCGGATGGAGTTCCTTTAGGAACTTCACCGAACTCAATTTGTGTTATACATTTATGCAATGGCTTGACATAATTAATAAAAATGTTATATAAGTATGTATATTGCAATAGTTTCAACAATACGTGTTGGATCTAAAAATAAATTAAAAATGCCTGTATGATTTAAACAAAGACCTAAATTTATTGTTGGTGGAAAAAGATACTAGAATATTAATTTTAAGGTTGTCTCTTGGCTTCAACATATTAAAACAGATTCATTCTGTTTATCATCATCAACATTATCATTACAGCCCTTAACAAGTCTACTGCTGAACATAGGCCACCCCCAAGGGACGCCACAAAGCACGGTCCTGAACCACCTGCATCCATCGACTTATCACTATAGCGCCACACACTTCGTCTACCCATACCAGAATGCCACTCGAGAACCTTTCTTTCCGATCAGTCGGTTTACAAAGTTTTTTTCTATAGGATAGGGTGACAAACGAGCACACAGTCCACCTGATGGTAAGTGGTTGCTGTGGCCCATAGACATCTACATCTATCATCGTTTGCAAATTAAAATGCAGATGCGTTGTCACCCGTGAGGACTAAGATGGAATGCCTCTTTTCCAGTAAAAAGGGTCTCCGGTTCTCTACACTCACCATACGAAACACAGCAGTGTTAAGCTGCTATTTTACGCTCGTATTCTATGAGAGCGTGGTCCTTCCCCGGTCGAACCGACCCATTCGTGCTACAACTATACTACTAATATAGCTGCAGCATGGCTCTACTACGTT
This sequence comes from Parnassius mnemosyne, assembly GCA_963668995.1. Lineage (NCBI taxonomy): Eukaryota > Metazoa > Arthropoda > Insecta > Lepidoptera > Papilionidae > Parnassius > Parnassius mnemosyne. Next base: position 1,018,319 of record CAVLGL010000137.1, on the reverse strand, counting down.
TAAAAATATTCTGTTTATAAAGTTTAACAAAAACTTCTTCTATATTTTTTTTTCAAAACTTACATGAAGCATCTGGACATCTTCAGTTTCCAGAAATTTTAAATTAATTATCAGTATCAGGTGAAATGAAATTTTAAATTGCGGCCAGAATGAATAAAATACAATCCTTACTTTGCTATATTTGTTTATGTTTTACATTTTTAATGTAAACACTACTAAGGCGTTGGAATAAGGCTGTAGTACAAAGACGATGGCGCAGCAATTAACCCTAACGACACGCCTTCACTTCGTTTAATTACTACTTAATGTTGGCCGCGTAAATCACTGCGAGGTGGAGCGCAGGGCGAGGGTTACAATTATCGCGCCTTAGTTTTGACGTAGATTTAGGGCCACTTTGTTTTGAACTATTTTTACGGAAGACAGTAGTCATGTATGCATAAAGGCATATTTTAAGTGATAGAGTCACGCTGCAGCGTATTATGGCTGGTGACGTCGATCGAAGAAGAACTACACTTGCATAGAATACCAGTGCAAAAAAAAAACAGCATAATGCTGCTATTTTTCCTTATTGTGCTAGTTGTGAGTGGTGAGAGCTGAAGAACATTTTTTATTTTACTGGTAACAAGGCATTTCATCTTAGTCGTGAAGGGTGACAACACAGCATTCACATCCTACATAATATTCGCCGTGGTAGAGCGACGCTCTAGTTATTGCGATTGCTATTAATTTAATAACGTACGTCCTTCTCATTTAAAGGTTATTTTATAGAATGTAGTAATACATCCTCTCGAAAGTGCACTGCTGAATAAGGCCTCACCAATAGATTGCCTCATATGGGCAGATATTGGCTATAGTTGCCACGCATAGCAAGCGTGTATCGTCATCAGGAAGATGCTACTGCCCATCACCTGGTTCAGTTTACTTCTGCCACCTCTGAAGATACATACGAAATAATACGCGGTACTTAATATTTTTACGAGCACACTGCCACTACACGATTGTATAATGTATAATTCGCGTCGAAATTTTTATCTTATATTTTTAAGAACTAATGTAAATCTCTTTTTAAATAGAAGAAAAAATCCCTCTTTTCGTTAACTTACTAATAATCAGTTTATTTTGCGGTTTTAGCAATAAATCATATAAAAACTGAGTGAATTAAACTGATTTCCTATTTGGAATGATACTTTTATAATAATGAGAGGAATATAATATGCATAAATTACTTTGAAATTTTCTATTTTCATTACCTACAATGACCAAAATATGTTTTTCCTTTATGTTACTTTCCGAATGACGTATTTAAAGTAAATCGTTATGATTTTGTACTTTATTAATGTTTGTTGTTATGTGCTAAAATAAATCTTTAAAGTAAACAAAAACTTAATTTCAACCATAAGTCTTATATTATCGTTTGTATCCGACAGATTTAACTCGTGAAACACTAAAGATAATTGTAAAATAATCATTAACAACACTATATGCATTGAATAGAAGTACGTTTACTGATATTCTTATTTTAATTTCCGTGTTTCTGGTAATTTATAGCAACCCATGGTCACGGGGGAGACTGAGATGTATTTGTATATTAGTTTTTGGTTCGATTTACGTGAAATGAGCACACTATCTTGAAGTTTAGCTTGTTTATAGGATCAAGCAGAGACCAAGCAAATGGCAGTACCCATCCATATTCTCTAATGAAATTAGGCTATTTTTTTAATTTCAAAAGCCTCGCGTGTCATCCTTGGTAGGAATCGGTGTTGTTTTGCGAGTATTTGTGGTCTATCAAATCTGATGTAATGTCGGGGGTGATCTTCAACATGTTCACAGACTGCAGACTTCCCGGAGCGTTGGCGCTTCACGTCAGATATATGTTCTTTCACGCGGGTTTTAATAGATAGTTTTGTTTTTCCTATGTAAAAGAAACCACACATTCGCAATCAAGCTTATTATACATTCATGAATCTTCTAGAGGGATATTGCACTTGTCGGATAGCAAAATTTACTAAACTTCTTCGGCAGCTTGTAGCATCTTTTAATGGATCTCGCTTCAAGATGTAACCAACCTTGTCTGTGACGCCTCTGACATAGAGTAGTACAGCAGGCACACGTAAAAACTAAAGGAAGCTGGGCAAACTATGACATCGGGACGTCAAACATCTAAATCCCCCCGTGACCATGGGTTACTGTAAAGCACCCGGAACGTCGGGACTTTAAATAAGTAAATTAAACGCGATAAAGTCCGTAAACATAGTTTTATTTATGTGCAATGTTCGCGTAAATATAAGAAATCATAACATTTTATTCAATTTCGTTAGCCTTAGTGATACCTTCCCTATCGAAGAGCTGGTAAATCAGCATTTAAAATTCTATCTGTTTCACTGGATCCACGGTAGCTCAGGGGTTACGTGTTCATTGCAAATTTCACCACCGCCGGCACCAACGAAATTGTTAGTTGAAATTTTAAGTGCCGATTTACCACGTCTTCGGTGGTGAAGGAAATCATCTTGAGGAAACCTGGATGTCTGGGAAGTAAGGAAAACAATTTTGAAGACATGTGAAGTTCATCAACATACATTAGGGCAGTGCGGCGGACATTTTCTTGCCCTTTACCCTCTCAGAAAAAAGAAGAAGCCTGTGTCCAGCAATAGGACGTATATAGGCTGTAACTTTACTTTTACTTTAAAATGGGGATCGAACCCGAGTTGCTCACATACCGTCATATTAACATCGAGCGCTTTTTTTATAGAATAAGGGTGACAAACGAACAAACAGTCCACCTGTCGTTAATTTAAACCAAACACACAGTCCACCTGTTGTAAATTGGATGCTGTGATCCGTAGACATGATTAAGAGTCAAAGTGTAGATGCGTTGTCACATTTGATACTGATACATCACAAAATACCGAGAAACCAAATATCAAACGTCAATACGGTGCAGACCGTGATCCCCATCAGTGTTACACTATCGCCTCGATCAAAAAGTCTAAATGAAGATACAAGTTCAGAAGACACGGAACCAACCACATAGCTTATATCAGGCACCATCACTCCTACCTTTGTGTAATTTAGATATTAAGCATTTACTATAACGCTAAATTTCGCAAATATTTCGTAAGATTAGTGTGAAGAAGAAAAGCGTCCAATTATCGTGGCTGCAGCCCTCGAGACTAGAGGCAAATTAGCAAATGTCCAGGTGAGTGCACATGAATTCCCCTACGTCCTCCCTGTAGCCCGAATTTAAGACTCTAGCAGTATCATGAAATAGGATATTAGCACTGCACCCTAAAGTCCATTAATTTACGTATAATCATCATTTTAATAACTCTGTATTAGCAGTTGTTAATTTATACGCCATTTTTGACCCTCCTCGCTGAATTTATAATTAATTAATTTTACCCATTTCTGGAAAAAGATTTTTTTTATAGAATAGGGGGCAAACGAGCATGCGGCTCACCTGATGGTAAGCGACTACCGCCGCCCATGAACAACCGCAACACCAGGGGAATTGCAGATGCGTTGCCGGCCTTTTAGAAAGGTTTAAGCTCTTTTCTTAAAGGTTCCTAAGTCGTATCGGTCCGAAAAATTCGCTGGTGGTAATTGATTCCACAAAGAAGTTGTGCGAGGAAGAAAACATCTTCTAAATCGCACAGTGGTGGACCGCCAATCATCTAGATGGTGTGGATGGTATCGGGAGTTTTGTCGCGATGTGCGATGGTGAAATTGAGCGGCTGAAATTAGTCCGAACAATTCCTCAGAGCACTCCCCGTGATAGATGCGATAAAATACGCAAAGAGATGCAACATCTCTACGAAGTGCCAGTGTATCGAGCCGATCAGAAAGAACTCGGTCGACGATGATTCGAATCGCTCTGCGCTGGATGCGGTCAAGTCGAAGGAGCTGGCACTGGGGTGCCCCGGCCCAGAGATGAGAACAGTATTCCATGTGGGGCCGAACTTGCGCTTTGTAAAGTTGCAAGCGATGTGCCGGTATGAAATACTGTCTCGCTCTGTTGAGCACGCCAAGCTTTTTAGAGGCCAATTTGGCCTTCCCTTCCAAGTGACCACGAAACTGCAAGTCACTCGATATGTCGATGCCAAGGATTCCGATACTGGCTGAGGCAGCAAGGGTAGTGCCTTGAAACTGAGGAGATACGACAAAGGGGTTCTTTTTAGCGGTAAACGCGCAAACTTGTGTCATATGAGGATTGAACTGGACTAGATTTAGTCGGCCCCAATCCGAGACTTTGTTAAGCAAAGACTCGACTTCTGACACAAGTTTGTCCCGGTACTCGGCGACGTTTTCCCGAGAAATATTGGCACGGCCGGTATATAAGGCATCCCCAGTGCTGTCGTCTGCATAGCAATGAATGCTACCAGTTATCAACATATCATTTATATGCAGGAGAAACAGCGTTGGTGATAGCACGCAGCCTTGTGGAACACCAGCGTTGATAGGCTTGAAATCAGAGCATGTACCGTCTGCTACGACCTTGATGCTCCGATCAGCAAGGAAACTGGTGATCCATTTGCATAATTTCTCGGGAAGCCCATAGGAAGGAAGCTTCGAAAGAAGCGCCTTGTGCCAGACCCGATCGAAGGCCTTCGCTATGTCCAAACTAACGGCCATTCCTCCCCCTTGGACTCTACTGCCTCCACCCATCTATGAGTTAAGTAAACTAGAAGATCACCTGCTGATCGACCCCGACGAAAACCGTACTGGCGGTCAGTGATCAGCTGGTAATCCTCAAGGTACCTCATGAGCTGGCAGTTTATATTGGATTCCATTATTTTCGATAACAAGGAGGTGATGGCGATAGGCCTGTAGTTGGAGGGGTCTGAGCGGTCGCCTTTTTTAGGGATCGGGTGAACCAAAGCTGTCTTTCATGAATTCGGGACTACGCCTTGGGAGTAGGAGTACCGGAAAAGACGCGTTAAAACCGGTGCCAACTCCGGAGCACACGTCTTCTGCACAATGGGAGGGACTCCATCAGGCCCACTCGACTTGCTAACGTCCAGGGAAAAGAGTGCTTTGTAAACCGAGCGTTGTATAAATCGCACATCCGGCATGGAGCACTCACATCGCGGGATGGTCGGCGCTGTGTTTCCCCCGTCATCTAGAATCTAGTTAGACGCAAAAAGAGAGCACAACGGATCGGCTTTCTCTTTTGCGGCATGGGCCAGTGAGTCGTCCTCTCTGTGCAGAGATGGAAGAGATGGCTGACAGAAGTTCCCTTGGACAGCCTTGGCGAGAGACCAGAATGCACGGGTTCCCGAAGGAAGGCGAACTAGCTTCTCGCCAATTCTGCCGATGTGCTCAGACCTTGCCTTGGCAATGACGCTTTTGAAGGACCTGGAGGCGGAGTTATACTTCTTATTAAGTGCGCTGGTGTTTACATCCCGAAACGTTGATGCGTCAGCCCAGGCCCGGTAGCACTTCTGCTTATAGCGTGATGCTATTTTACAGGAGCGACCAAACCATGGCTGGGATCTGCCTCCGATGGGCACCATAGAGGATGGAATAAAATGTTCCATACCCTGAAGTACCACATCAGCAACAGAATCAGCAACAACGCTGGGATCAAAAATATATTATTTGAGAAAATAAAAATATTTTTTAAAATAAATAAGTGTTAAAATAATTTAAATGTAATATAACTTCATCATTAGAAATTTCGGTCACATTTGTGTTAGTTAGCGCTTAATATATTGGCAAGACTCCACACGTAACACGTATAGTTTAGTAACGGCGCTAGATTTATGACTTGAGGACATTTACTTAAAAACTGCCGTATTATTTGTTTTCTTTGATAAATAATTTTTTATTAAACTGAAGTGAAATGCGAACTACAAACACATATCATACTTTCTATGAGTATAGCTTTTACCACTGGTTCGCAAATAATCTCTGTCCTGTTAAAATAATTATAAATTTATATATAATTATTTTAACAGGACAGAGGTTATAACAATAACTAAAAACCGACTTGAAATTTTAAAAAAGTAAGGTATTTATTTACAGTTTTTACTGATATATCATCAGGAAGATGCTTCAGGCCATCAGCAGTTTGATATCCTGGGATTTGATATATTATAAACTAATTTGCTTAATTCCACGTAAAGAAAGAAAATGATGTGTCTTGCCCAGTTCCAAGAGGACCTCCCAACCTCCCTCAATCCCGCGCACTATACACGTCGCCGTTAATCCTAGCACTACCACCCCCAGCACCACCACACTAGGCACGACACACCACTCTCGAAAATACGACACGTGTTTCGCCTCTATACAGGCTGGCCGCACTTAAGCAAATTAGTTTATAACAACCCCATTATAATGGATTTCCGCAAAGTAACGCCTGATTCTATCAATTAGTTTGATATCCCTCTGTCGCCTCTTACGACACACGCGGAATGACATAAATATGAATAGTGGATTATTTTACGATGTCACTAAGCGGACATCCGCACCAAACCCTTTACGCAATTAACCCGTAAATAATAATTTAATAAAATTATTTAGCATATTTTTCAATTTTTTAGTACGTATATTCAATAAGTATTGTAAAAGAAACGGCGAACTGCGCACAGTTAGAAAAATTTAGACCCGGTACGTCCCACCAATTTGTTGTTACATCAAAACACTTTGTATTGTCCCAAACTATTTCCGAAAACGTTTACTTGACGCGGCCTTGCGTGTTATCGTGGACAATTCGGCGGGTCTCCTGAGCCTATCATTGTCGGATATCTTCGATTGCGCAGCCCTAACTTTATTTCAACTTTTATATTTTTATTTCAAATTATTTCAAGCGTTATCTTATTTTATATTTTTTATATTATTTTATATATTATATATTTTATTTATATCTTTTATAACATGCCGTTGAATTACCGTTATCGTTACAGCTTATTAAAGTCCACTGATGAACAACGGCGTTCCCCATAGATTGCCTCATAGGGGGATATTTGCCTTAGTTGCCACGCTCGGCAAGCTGGTTAGCAACTGCAGTTTTAATTTTTTAATTTAAGTCGTTATTAATAAGACGCTGCTGCCTATCTCCTAATTTCTTTCCCTATGTTCAGTAGTGGACTTATGAAGGGCTGTAATAACAAAACTTAGTCGTAAATTACACATTGTGCATGTTTTTTTTTGTTGTTTCCTTTTGTGTGCAATACTGTGAAATTTATGGTGAGTGCTTATCTACTGCGCTGCCGCGGCTCTATGGATAAACTTCACCTCAAACTAACAAACGTGAACATAATAATACAAGTGAGCAAGTTATCTACGAAGGAAGTGTTTAACTTATACATTTGAATTAGTCTTCAGTTTCAGAGATTAAACTTTGAATTAAATCACTTTAGTAGTTTCCTCATAAGTTGACCTCTGAATTTCACGACCGATTAAGTGCATAATCGACTTGAGTTTTACCATTTATATCACGTTTTTTTTTAAATATAGAATAAAGGTGACAAGCAGTCAATTTGACGGTAAGTGGATGCTGTGTCCCATAGACATTTCATTTGTCCACGAGTCATCCCTGAGGACTAAAATGGAATGCTTCGTTTCCAGTAAAAAGGATCTTCAAATCTCTTTGTACAATATCTCATACCTTTGTCGGTGCTTCCTATCACTGGTCTTGTTATTTTACAAGATTAAACAGGATAGTTTTAACGCTACTTATTGAAAACTAGAAGATCATTCTGGCATATCCCATAATCTCCAGCTATGGCACCTAAGGACTAAATCTGAAGACGGTTTCGATGACATTGCCACACAGTCATCGAACTACAAAAACAAAATAAAATAGACGACAATGTAGGAAGGTAATTGTAAAATTTCAATTTTCAACCCCAGAAAGTCACAGCACATTATAGGGAAGTTTTTATTGTTTCATTGACGCTCTTGGTAAGCTTGCTTTGTATGTTTTTAAGATAACGATATTTTGGAAAAGTTAATCTGAATGTTGATCTACTAAAAAGAAATAAAAATATCTAAAATATTTAACTTGGAAAACAAATGCTTTGTCTCTATCCGTTCAATAAAAACTATTGAGCGGATACAAGCAAGGTAAGTAATTTTAATATAATAGATTTCCGCAAAGTAACGCTTGATTCTATTTACTAAAAATATCCGAGGCATTATCATTCATTTATATATAGGTTTTTTAAATATATCGACTACCAGTGATAAAATTAAAAATTTTGCACAACCGACTTTAATATAAATAAAATGAGAACATCACCAATTTAATCTAAGTCAATTAAAAAGGCATTATTATGGATTACTCAAAAAATACTGGTCAGATCTTGGTCAAATTTATGTGGGATCAACAGAAGTACCAGCTTCCAAATAAAAGAATCATCAAAATTGGTTCACCTAGAAAAAACTTCAAACAAATAAATAAAATAGCAGTGTCTGTTTGTAATGTCAAAATAACAGCTTTTTACTTATTGCAAATGAAAGTATATACGGTACTTATAACAAAATCAAAATTTTTAAAATTTTTGTCTCTCTGTTTGTTTCTTCCGGCTAATCTCCGAAACGGCTGTACCGATTTTGACGGGACTTTCACTGTTAGATAGCTAATGATACAAGGAGTAACTTAGGCTACTTATATTTTTAAAAATAATTAGGGTTCTGCGCAACAAAACTAAAACCCTAAATTACACGCGGGCGAAGTCGCGGCGAACAGCTAGTATTATATAAAACTCCGGAGTGCGTAATTGATCTCCTCCTAAGCGGTTCGACCGATTTTGATGATTTTTATTGGGCACTTATAGAATCACTTGGATGTTTATTAACTATAGTAGGATCCAGTAGTTGGCGCTGTGGTCGAGATCTAGAATTCACTCGTACGAAGCCAGGGCAGATCGCTATTTACCATTTACAAAAACATTTTTGCCACCATATTTTGCATTTTTAATGTTTACTGCTTGTTGTGTCCTTTTCTAGAATCTGCCACCAGAAATGCAATTCTTGAAAGAGTTGAAGCTACTATAAAACCGAAGATCCTATGTAACAAGACATTCCATTTTAGTCCTCAGGTAGAATCCACCTGCATTTAGTTTTTTATTCTTACACATGTCTAAGGGCTACAACATTCACTTAACGTGGAATATCTCTTCGTTTTCATCACAATTTTATATATTGAAAACATTACTTCCTCGTAAGTATAATGATCGTAAAAGCGACTGCTGATATGAAGGTCCCGGGTATGAACCCTAACCTTAGGTTAGGTCAATATAACAAAAATCTTGAATTTGTCTATCAATAAATACTCAGTCAGGAGTCAGGAATATCATCATCATTATTCAACATTACAGCCTTTCATAAGTCCACTGCTGAACATAGGACTCCCCCAAGGAATGCTACAAAGCACGGTCCTGAGCCACCTGCATACATCAACTTCCTGCGTGACTTACCAGGTCGTCACTCCATCTTGTGGGGGTTCGCCCTACACTTCGCCTACCGGTACAAGGCTGCCACTCAAGAACCTTTCTTCCCCATCGGTTGTCAGTTCTTCGAGCTATATGGCCGGCTCACTGCCACTTCAGCTTACTAATCCGTTGGCCTATGTCGGTTACTCTGGTTCTCCTGCGGATATACTCAGTTCTAAGTTTATCACGCAGAGAAACCCCGAGCATAGCCCTCTCTATAGCTCGCTGAGCGACCTTGACCTTCCTCGTACGGCCAGCAGTGAAGGACCACGTCTCAGATCCGTAAGTCATCACTGGCAACACGCACTGGTTGTACAATTTCGTTTCAAGGTTTTGAGGTTTGTCTGACGAGAAGATGTGTCGTAGTTTCCCGAACGCTGCCCAGCCGAGTTGAATCCATCGATTGACCCATCGGTTGAAGTTGGACTTACCTTGTCGGACTATTTGTCCCAGGTAAACATACGCGTCAACAACTTCGAGCTTAGTGCTCCCAACAACTAGCGGCATAGGTGTGACATGGATATTAAACATGATCTTTGTTTTGTCCATGTTCATCCTAAGAATTATTCGTTGGGAGATACTATTGAGGTCATTGAGCATAGTGCTTAGGTCCTCCAGCGATTCTGCCATAAGAACTATATCGTCGGCAAATCGAAGGTGAGTGATGTACTCGCCATTGATGTTAATACCGTATTATTTCCAGTCCAGAAGCTTGAAAACGTCTTCCAATGCAGCGGTGAAGAGTTTCGGGGATATAACGTCACCCTGTCTTACACCTCTATGCAATTGGATAGGTTTCGTACTCTGGTTCTGTACTCGGATAGCCATCGTAGCTTTACTGTACAAACACTTCAGCACTTCGATATACCGACAGTCAACTTGGCTCCGCTGAAGGGACTGCAGCACCGCCCAAATTTCGACGGAATCAAAGGCTTTCACATAGTCCACGTACACCAGCAATAGTGTCAATTTGTATTCTTCGGAATTCTGTACAATTTGCCGAAGGGTATGTAAGTGGTCTATGGTAAAGCCCTTTCGGAAACCGGCTTGTTCGGGAGGCTGGAAGTCGTCAATTCTGCGTGCGAGACGATTCGTAGTGACTCTCGAAAACAGCACGTAGACGCGGCTCAGAAGGAAAATCAGTCTGTAGTTCTTCAAGAGAGCGTTGTCTCCTTTCTTGAAGAACAAGACCACCGCACTTCTGCTCCACGCCTCCGGTGTAATGCCACCATGGAGGACGGAATTAAAGAGCTTCTGAAGGACTTCAAGTACCGGTTTTCCACCCGCTTTCAGAAGCTCCGCTGTAATTCCTTCCTCGCCTGGGGCCTTGCGGTTTTTAAGGTGTTGGAGATCCATTCTAATCTCGCTCAGAGTGACGTCCGGGATATCTTCGTAATAGAGTCGGATAAGACTCGCTCTTGGACGGTTACTCACACTTGCGTGTGGCTCCAACGATTACGTGTAAAGCTGCCTATAGAACCTCTCAATCTCACTCAAAATCTCAGGTGCCCCGGAAACGATGCTGCCACACTCGGTCTTCAGCTTCGACAGTTGTTTATCTCTGGCAAAGACTTTTGGAGCCTTGGTTCCGCTCGATCGTTTCTTCAATACGAGCTGTATTGAAGTTGCGTAAGTCCCGCCGCATGCATTTGGAGATCTGTCTGTTCAGTTGCCTGTATGCTGTCAAATCTGTTAAAGAATGTAACTTCATCTCCCGTCTAACAGCCATGAGATTGAGAGTGTGATCGGAGAATTTTTGTGTTCTTCTGGGGCGGGTCTTGCAGAACTTAGCTCCGACCGCATGGACAGTTTCCACGAGCTTATCATTCATATCGTCCACTTCATTTCAGTCTTCTAGGCACTGAAAATGTTTTTGTAACTCGAGCTGAAAGGTTTCGGGACTTTGGAACAGAGCACGAGGGGGACGGAGCGTTGACTTTATTCGACGAGACCTCTCCAACTTAACGTTTAGGTTCAGTGTGTATCTAAACATTCGGTGATCGCTACCAGTTTTCGCCCTCGCGATCACGGAGACACCACTGAACAGTTGTCGTCTGATCGTCATAATGAAGTCAATCTCATTTATTGTGGATGCTTCGGGGCTCGACCAGGTCCACTTCCTGTGGGGCCGCTTCTGGAAGAAAGAGTTCATCATAAAGAGTCCCTCTTTCTCCATGAAGTCGGCCAGCTGCTGGCCCCTTGGGTTCCGTTGCCCTATTCCCAATTCCAAATTTCCCTACTTTCAGCTCACCGTTCTCTCTTGTGTCTAGTTTTGCATTGAAGTCTCCCATTAACACCGTATATTGGATTTTAGAGGAATGCATGGCTCTAGAGATATCCTCATACATTTTATCCACCTCCTCATCGGGGTGTGTCGAGGTTGGTGCGTAAACCTGTATGACCTTCAGCGAATACCGTTTGGTGATTCTGACTATAAGGTACGCAATCCTCGTCGACACATTCTCAATCTTTACAAAGTTGTTAACCAGAGACTTGTGGACGATAAATTCGACACCTCCTTGGGATAGATGGTCGCCCTCTCGGTGATAGAGCAAGTTGCCGGATTCGACGATTACCGTGTCCTCCCCCTCTCTTCGCACTTCGGTTAATCCTATGATTTGCCAGCGTAACTTGTCTATCTCTTCTTCCAGCTCCACGATCTTCTCGTCATTCCTCAGGTTGCGTGCGTTGTATGTTGCCAAGTCAAGTCGTCTTAGGTGGCAACGATGGTTTATACGTGGTAGAGCCATGCTGCATCTATATTATGGTTGTAGCACGAATGGGTCGGCTCGACCGGGGAAGGACCACGCTCTCACAGAATACCAACGTAAAATAGCAGCTTAACGCTGCTGTGTTTTGTATGGTGAGTTTAGAGAACCGGAGACCCTTTTTACTGGAAACGAGGCATTCCATCTTAGTCCTCACGGGTGACAACGCATCTGCATTTTGACTCTTAATACATGTAGATGTCTATGGGCCACAGCGACCACTTACCATCAGGTGGACTGTGTGCTCGTTTGTCACCCTTATCCTATAAAAAAAAAAACCGAACCTCCACCGGAGATTCTTAGCACCCCCTGCCCCGCCGTTACCATGTTTGCCACCGTAGCCAGGAATAGCAGGGCCGCTGGTGACGAGGGGTGTTACTGTCATTCATAGGGGGGTATTTGCCATAGTTGCCACGCTTGGCGAGCGCCACACCACCGCAGTTTTTTTTGTAAGTTTGTTCACAGCAGCGTCTTCCTGATAATAATCAGGAAGACGCTGCTGTTCATCTCTTGCCTGTTTCCCTTCGTTGCCTTTTACGACACCCACGGGAAGATATGGGGTAGTGGATATTCTTAACCGCCACTACACGGCAAATATCAGGAATATAGTCGTGTTTCATCCCGTGGCTTGGAAAGCACGTAAATCCTTTGGTATTTTGGCTGATGTCTCTCCGGTTCTGTCGGCATGCCGTCCCATCGCACTATGAGAGTGAGGGTATAGATTACACCTGTGTTTGCGCATACACTCGGGTACTATAATCCTGTTCTGCGCAGGCTAGACTGGCCGTCGTGATCGAAATTCGGTCTGGAGGACATGAATATATTCAAACAAGCCCTCGTATTGTTTTTGCGAGAATTATATTGGTATGTATTATTATCATAAAATTTTGCCTCCTAGCATAAATGTCCGATAGTTTCGGTCCGGAGTATATTGAATTCGTAACCACGTTTGAATGACCGATAGTTAAAGTGCTAATCAATTTGATTAATAGTTCACTTAATATAAATTAAACGTTAAATATTGTTCTTGAAACTACGAGGATAGTTTAATTAAATATGAAAGTTGGAAGTTGTATAAGAAAGGCGAGTATTGTCGAACTTTAATATTTCAGTTAGTTTTAAATTACCGACTAGATTTCATTACTTCGCTTTAATACGGTTTCCTTTTATTAAGCTCGAGTTTTCTTATAAAATATTTATTGTTCCATAGATGAAACCTACAGATTTTTTCACTAAACTAATTAACGTAGTCGGATTTTTTGGAGTTTATTGGAAATTACTCCTTAAGCATCGTTTCATACATAGCGCACGGTATGATAAATAGACGGGTTTTAAAATCAAGCGTTAACAAAAAGTGAAGCCGCATTGCCTCCGCGCAACAAACTCATGCATCTTATAGCGCGAAATGAATAATGCAATATAAGTTTAATATTTTTATGTATAATTTATGTAATATATTTTACCAAATAAATTTAACCAATAAATGGGTTCATTCAATTCCTTTGCCTATTGTATATATTTTAAAACAATTGTTTTTCAGGAGTAAGCGGCAAAGGAGAGCAGCGTCCAAGGTGTAAGCCATTTGCTACTTTTATCGCCAATCCGCTTTAAATGCGTGGCCTTGACCCTTCTGCGGTCAAGCCAACCCAATCTGCTGCACCCATAATAGAGCTGCAGCGTGGCTCCCCACGTATAATGCAAAAACAAAGCGCGATTTGTCGTAATCGCTACACTTCACAGCTTCATCTTTAACATAGTTTTTAGAAGACTCTTGAGTGAGCTGACTATTACTTTTTTTTTAATTTTTTTTAGTCTTTAAAAACACATTAGGACTTTCTCCTGTATCGTGGGGAAATTTACATACATAAATTGTGCAAAGACAAACATCCAGACCCGAAATAATTATTTGCAGTCCATATAAATACCTGTTTCGTGCGGGATTGGAACCCGCGGCTGTTAGCGCTGCAACTCAATTGCTAAGCCAGTACGCCACTGAAACATCCGTAATTACTGTATTGACCATTAAACTTGTTACTGGTAACACTTTAAATACACTCACAGTCTAATTGCTGGTAAATGAATGCTACATAAACAAACCTACATTTTTATTCTCGATTAAGAATCAAAATGTAGATGCGTAGTCGCTTCTAACGATTAAAATTCGCTTCGTTACGAATACAAAGGATCTCTTGTTCTTGTTACTCACTGAACAGAAGACTGCTGTACTGTTATTTAACGCTAGTAATCTGTACGAGCGTGGAATTTCTCCCGTTGCGCCGACTCATTCGTGTTATAACTTTAATACGACATTATATGATCTAAGACTGCAGTGTGGCATTTTCTTCTACCATTTTTCATTTTTTCATTTGAGTTTAGTTATCATTTTATCGAAATTAAGAAAGAAAAATATTTTTATTTAAAGCTACATGTTCCATAGTTGCCATCATTAACACAGCAACAAATAGGCATCCGACTCAGCACTGCGCCGCGGTGTAATAACCACTGCGCTGATATTCTGCCGGTACCCTTTTCAAGAACTTGCGAGCAAAGCACCAAAGAGTCTTTTGGAAATTCAAGTAAAAATTGAGGAAATAAAGACCAAAGTACAATGCATAGACTAAACACAGTTTTTAAACGAAACAAAATACCAAAAACTTTTTTTGTATTTATATTTTTGTTTATTTTTTGCAAAGGATTCTGGGTCGAAACCCTGTGCCTACGGCGTAATTTTAATTAGATACTCTGCTAAATAAGCTGAGCGATCATTCAATATGTGTAAACAAAGTACATCGATGTATGTTCAAGTTATCAAGTTAAAGAATGATACGCAAATATTTTGTTTACCAAACACCGTTACAAGGATATTCAGAAACAAAAAAATACAAGCTATCTCTTATAAGGGTTATTCTATGCGTAAGTGAACGGAGATTTATTTAAGTCTTTGAATCTGGGATTGGGTCTCGTGTGAGAGCCGGGATCAAAGGATTTTGAGCCAACTGCGTTCTTGCGTGCGACTCTAAGATATAAAACTATTTGCGATACAATAAAATATATTACTAGGTTCCAATAATGACAATGCTCCTTAAAAGCTAGAACATCTGGTTCTAGGCGGAACGAGTGGCGTTTTCATAGTTGTTTTTATTATTTTATAAAACTGAAGTGAGAAAAAAAAATTTGAAAAATTGTTCGGATTAATCCCAACCGCCAAATTTCAGGAACGCACATCGCGGCACAACCCCCGATACCATTCACACCATCTGAATGATTGGCGATCCACCACTGTGCGATTTAGAAGATGTTTTCTTCCTCGCACAACTGCCTTGTGTAATCGACCGGCGATCAGCGATTTTTCCGGACCGATACGACTTAGGGACCTTCAGGAAAAGAAACTACTCCTTTTTAAAAGGCCGGCAACGCATCTGCGATACCCCTAGTTCCCCTGGTGTTGCAGTTGTTCATGGGCGGTGGTAGTCTCTTACCATCAGGTGAGCCGCATGCTCGTTTGCCCCCTCTCCTATAAAAAAAGAAAAGAGAAAGAAACTTGCAATCAACCTTATGGTGAGTGGCTTCTGCAGTCTATAGACGTCTGCAACCAGTTTCATACTAAAAAAACTACAGATGAGTTGTCATCTCTGAGGACTAAGATGATTTTTTTTAGAATAATAGTGAATACAAGCACACAGTTCATCTGATAGTAAGTGAATACTGTGGCGCATAGACATCTACATCAGTCCTCGATAAAGTATCAAAATGCAGATGCGTTGTCACCTCTGAGTACTAGGATGGAATGCTTTGTTTCCAGTAAAAAGGGTCCCCGGATCTCAACACATATCATACAATACACAACAGCTGTATTTTAATATGCTGCCATTTTACGCTGGTATTCTATGGTAATGTACATCACTCACCGACGATATAGTCCTTATGGCAGAATCGCTGGAGGACCTCTGGAGATCTTAAGATGAACATGGACAAAACAAAGATAAAGTATAACATCCATGTCACACCTATGTAGGTAGTTGTTGGGAGCACTAAGCTCGAAGTTGTTGACGACTATGTTTACCTGGGACAAATAGTCCGACTAGGTAAGTCCAACTTCGACCGAGAGGTCAATCGATGTATTCAACTCTGCTGGCCAGCGTTGGGGAAATTACGACACATCTTCTCGTCAGGTATACAACCAGTTCGTGTTACCAGTGATGACCTATTGATTTCACACGTGGTCCTTCACTTCTGACCCTATGAGGAAGCTCAAGGTCAATCACCTAGCTATGGGGAGGATTATACTCGGGGTTTCTCTGTGTGATAAACTTAGAAATGCGGATACCCGCAGTATAACCAGAGTGGCCGACATATCCCAACGAATTAATTAGTAAGCTGAAGTGGCAACGGGCCGGCCGACAAAAAGAACCGATGGGTAAAGTAGGTTCTCGAGTGGCAGCCTCGTACCGATAGGTGAAGTGTAGGGAACTGTAACTGTAGATGGAGTGACGACCTGATAAGACATGCAGGAAGTCGATGTATGCAGGTGGCTCAGGACCGTGCTTTGATGCATCCCTTGGGAGAGGCCTATGTTCAGCAGTGGACTTGTGAAGAGCTGTAATGATGATAAAAATGATTCTGTGGTAGCTGCAGCATAGTTCTCCCACATATACAATATATGCCTCGCAGTATGTAACTATGCTGGCTCTATACATCCTTCGGACAGAAACACAGCAATACAGGCACTGCTATATGGCGGTAGAAATACTTAAGAGTGTTGGTAACTACACAGACGAACTCCGTCTACCGCCTAGTAAAAGTCCCGCTGCAGCTCAATTATTATCTGTACTCACTTCTTTTCTATTTTCGTACTTTTTTACGATATATATTTAATATTCTTATATCTTCAGCAGCAGACGACAGCGGGGGCTCCAACAAGATACTTATCAAAATAATTAATAGACTGTAAAGCTTAATTTACGCCCAGCGAAGCGGTAAGAGTAACATCTAGTGTTCAATTATACTACGGTTTTTAGGGGTTAAGTGTTATATTATTAAAAAAGAAATGATTAAATATGCTTAAAATATTTTTATATCGCTGCTAAATATGTGTTGTGTGTAAATATAATGCATCATCATCGTCATCATTGTTATTGCCTATCTCAAGTCCACAGCCGAACATAGGTCGCCCCTAAGACATGCCATATGCTCGGTTCTGCATCACGACTGTATCCATCGACTTGCAGCATGTTTTACCAGGTCGCCACTCCATCTAGTGGAGGGCCATCCTAACTTTCGAACTTGAGAGCTTTATCCCATCGGTAGTTGGTTTTTCAATCTATATGTCCGGGCCACTGCAGCTTACTGATCCGTCGATCTATGTCGGTTACTCTGGAGACAGAGATATATGAGGATACTCATTTAAATACTACCAAATGTACGTAGGGAAACTATAATCATAGCTGGAGAGCTATGCTTATAGTTTCGCCTTAGTTGCTACACATGGTTGCCAACCGCATTATTTTATTATTTTGAGTTGTTTTCAAGAAGATGCTGCTGCCCACCGCCTGTTTCAATTTCCCTCTGTCCCTTCTTACGACACTCTGGGGACGATATGGGCTAGTGAATATTCTTACACCGCCACTACACCGTATCTATTATTTAAAAAAATATATGATTCGTTTATGTTGCTATTTTTCATTATATATATTCATAAATGTATATTTTGTCTCGTATGAGATCCCATGTTTACGGGTCTTATAAGAAAAAATGTGCCAACTGCGCTACTTGCCTGGCATCTCGTAAAAAGGTACAATTTGATATTGAGGTTGTGATTGACCATGACGCCATGTATGTACTCATATTTATTACATCCAACTAGCACAATTAGTAGTTCAGTTAACAGCCTAACCTTTTTAATAAACAGCGTTGTTGAACTAGCGGCCTGAATGATATTAAGCCAATGCATCTAACACAACATTGCACCTACCTTGTAATCCCAGCGACAGTAGGTTTAGGTGCGGCTGGGATGGCCCTATATAAATGTTTATAATAAAAGAGCACATAGAGCATAATTATACAATTAAACATATACCAGCGACCGTACTTTGCATTATTTTATATGTAAATATACGCGTAATGTAGTAAATGAAGATGAAGTTTAATCGAGTGACAACAATCACTAGAATAAATTTATACAAAACAAATCTTCTCGAACTTCGTTAACATGGTACTCGTTAGTGTTATCGCAATATACGGTAATACTTGTATCTGTTTAAATGTGAACGTAATACGAAATTCTTTGTGAAACTTTTACACTTAATGTACAAAGTCGAAGGGCCGTGAACTAAGCAAGCGCAGTGTCCAGAAGCTTTACCGTCTCTACTCGCGTGTCTGACCTCTCCAGCTACCAATTTAAATGAAAGGCACTAAATCTTTACGGAAAGTAGGTTAAGTGTGCGAGGAACGCTTTGTTTCATTTTGTAAAATGAAAATTAGTTCGAACAATAAAATAAGATGCGCCTGTATTCGATTTCTCGCGCTAAAATCGTGGTATTTTTTTGAAGTGGTGCTCGTTAGATTTATGCGACACGCAATTTTATTACCCGACTGACCCAAAAGGAGGGTAATGTTTTTCCGTAGTATTCATGTATGTATGTGTGTCTATTACTTTGGCACGCTCTGTAGCCTAAATAACTTAAATATTTTTTACATATGAGGTGTTATTAGATTTGTCTTACCTAATAGTTAATTTTAAATTACTGTTTAAACCATATCTCTTGTTTAATACGCGCAACTTAGCTAATAAATGTTTACATTTATTTTATTTTTATAGGAGAGGGGGGCAAACGAGCATGCGGCTCACCTGATGGTAAGTGACTACCGCCTCTCATGAACAACTGCAACACCAGGGGAATTGCAGGTGCGTTGCCAGCTTTTTAGAAAGGAGTAAGCTAATTTCTTGAAGGTCCATAAGTCGCATCGGTCCAAAAATATCGCCGGTGTTAAACAATGCCACAGAGAAGTTGTACGAGGAAGAAAACTTCTAGTAAAACGCACAGTGGTAGACCGCCAAGCATCCAGATGAAGAAGATTGCATCGTGAATTTTGACGCAATCTGCGTTCGTGAAATCTGGCGGCTGGAATTAATCCGAACAACTCGTCAGAGCACAAGAGAAAATGCAAAGAGCTGCTACATCCCCACGAAACGCCAGTGAATCGAGCCGATCAGAAAGAACTTGGTCGTCGAAGATTAAAACCGCTCTGCGCTAGATGCGGTCAAGTGGAAGGAGCTGGCACTGGGGTGCACCGGTCCAGAGATAAGAACAGTATGCCATGTGAGGTCGTCTTGCGCTTTGTAAAGTTGCAAGCAAGTGCCGCCTGAAATAATGTCCCACTCCGCTGAGCACGCCATGCTTTTTAGAGGCCCATTTGGCCTTCCCTTTCTTTAATTTCATTGATTCAATTAACGCCTACACTTTTATTTTTATTTCGATGCTGAATTTTTACAACGTAGTGGCGGTGTAAGAATATTCACTATCCCATATCATCCCGTGGGTACGTACTGGTACAAGACTACGCGAGAACTTTACTTCCCCATCGGTTGTCGATTCTTCAAGCTATTTGGTCGGCCCATTGCCACTACAGCTTCCTGATCCATTGGGCTACATCAGTTCTTCTAGTTCCGCTGCGGGTATCCTCATAAAGAAGTCTATTACGCAAGAAAACTTCGGGTATAGTTGGGTTAATTATTGTTAAATTTACCTTAGACGTTGGATTGCTTTGCATTGGTTTTGCAATTAAACTAGCAATCGAAGGCAATAAATCAGTCGCGTCTAGGACTGGAGGCAATCAACCGTTAACGTAATGGAACTCGTTAAGCAAGTTGACGAATTAAACGGGATGGGAGACTTGCAAAGTTTTAATCTAACGATTATATTAAAACTACGACAATGACTTTTTACTAATAGACTAAACGCCTTTTCTTCCAGAGGTAGTGGGACCATAAGGAAAACAGCGGATCTAATTTAAACTTGATTATATTAATAATTTCTTATATTTACGCGAAGACTACACATTAAATGAAACTAATTTCTACGAATTCTATCGCGTTTAATTAAACATTAACGTTAAATTAAACTTTTTTAATTCCCGATGTTTTAGGTGCTTTACAGCACCCATGGTTACGACGGGGACTGAGGTGTTTGACGTCCCGATGTAATAGCTAGCCCGGCTACCTTTAGTTTTTGAATATTAATTTTTGGTCCGACCTACGCAAAATGAGCTTACAGTTCTTGAAGCCTTGCAGTGGTATACTTGGGTTTGGATTTAAATTTATTAATTATAGGATCCCAAGCAGATGGCAGCACCCATCCCTCTTCTCTATTAAAATCCTCACGAATCATTCTTGGTAGGAATCGGTGTTCCTTTGCGAGGATTTGTGGTCTATTAAATCGAATGTAATGGTGGGGACGATTTTGAACATGTTCACAGCCTGCAGACTTCCCGGAACGTCAGTGCTTCAAGTCAGCTATATGTTCTGTCACGTGGGTTTTTATAGATATTTTTGTTTGTCCTATGTAAAAGACCACATTTACAATCCAGCTTGTACACTCCTGCATCTTGTGTGTTATCATCGTTCGTTGTTGATAGCTGAGGTAACTCGAATGAAGAGCACCTTTTAAGTTTTCTTGAGTATTTTCAGTTTAAGTTTTTATGGAGTAAGTGTGATAAACGAGAACATAATCCAACTGATGGTAAATGTAAGCTGTGGCCCATAGACATCTACATCTATCCTCGATTACGAATCAAAATGCAGATGCGTTGTCACCCGTGAGGACTAAGATGGAATGCCTATTTTCTAGTAAAAAGGGTATCCGGTTCTCTACACTCACCATTTGAAACACAGCATTATTAAGCTGCTATTTAACGCTGGTATTCTGTGACAGCGTGGTCCTTCCACGGTCGAGCCGACCCATTCGTGCTACAACTATACTACTAATATAGCTGCAGCATGGCTGTACCACGTACAAAACCGTGAGTGTAAAGAACCGGATTTTTTTTAATAGAGGATTAGTACAAATGTCTATGAGCCACTTACCATCAGGTGGACTGTGTGTTCATTTTTCACGCACATTCTATATACTAAAAATTAGATGCAAGAAACATAGTTTTTATGCTTACCAACCTTGTTACCACACCTGATTTTTTACCCTTATTCTGTAAAAAAATATTGCCAACACGCTACAATGGCAAAAGCTTCGCACAAGACTGCTCCCATTCACCGATCTGGAAATTCTACATCTAGAGCTTTTGAAGTGATGTTAGCCACATTACTAATGTTTTCCTTACAACAAGTAAGCTTAAAACGCTTGTGGAAGTGGTTTAAAAAATTAGACGAATGATGGATTCGAATTGAATTTTATGTAGATGGAAGGCAATCGGGCATGCGAATTAAAATGATAGTAAGTGTCGATCACCGCCCATGAACAACTGCCAGACAAATCGCACAGAGGGGGACCAGCATCCAGATCGTGTGGATAGTACGAGTATATATAGTGTAGACGTTAAGTTTGGCCTCCGCACCCTTGGCTACTGTCATACACCATAAATTTGTTGATTAAGCATAGCCTAACGAATAGTGGAACTTTATTTGGGATTTGATTTTGGGAGATACGAAATTATATCAGTACGGCGATGAGATTGCAAACTTTCCAAGATTTCTGGGCTAACCGCTGTTAACATGACTAAAGTTACGACCCCTTTGGCTTAGCAACGTTTGTGCTAGCGACATAATTCCCAACTCAAACAAGCTACATTCTGTCTGACATGCATTATTCTAAAGTATTTGGTCATTCGTTATAGAAAAATGTTTCTTTTTTAGTTAAGGGAGACAAACAAGCACACATTCTACCGGATGGTAAATGAATGCTGCTACCCATAGATATTTTATCGTTGACTACATCTACTCACTTTTACGTCTACCCGAAACTTACTCAAACAAGTACTCGAAACGTCTGGAATATAAGCAAAATCACTTAAAACTAGTTTCATTTAAACCTAATAAACTATTATTGTGTTACAGGTGTAGAATATAATGTGTATTTCCAGTGTAGAAATTAGGAGTGATTATTAGATTTTGTAGAGGCAAAGATATAGTGCACATAATTGTGGGAGGAATAGCTTTTTGACAAGTTAATTTTAGCCGACTTCAACAAACAGGATAAGTTTCGTAATTTGAATATATTTTTTTATGTGCGTGTCACCATAGAACTTTTTTCTATTTTAATGATTATATTTTTATTCAAAAGTTAGTGCTTCTCATATGGTCCCATATCAATTTAATCAGAATGAGCTTATAGTATATTGAAGTCTTGCAGTGGTATGCAAGACTCCAAGATACAAATCAAAAATTAATATTCAAAAACTGAAGGTAGCCGGACTAAGTATGACATCGGGACATCAAACACCTCAGCCCCCCCCCCCCCCCCCGTGACCACACCCGAAACGTCGGGAATTAAAAAGTTAAATGAAACGTGATAAAATCCGTAAAAAAAATAGTTTCATTTAATGTGTAGTCTTCGCGTAAGTATAAAAAATTATTAAACTCGATCTGGCCAATACATTGTTCTCGTTTTATTTATATTGAAGTCGGTTGTACAAAAATTTAAATTTTACCACTTTATTATAATATTTCTAACATGCAACCCGTCCGGGCTTCAAATGTGTAGGATCTATTAATGTGGCGTTTTTTTAGATTAAAGATAATCAAAGACCAATAAGAATAATAAGACATTAACTTTCCGTTTATTGAAGAAAAAAAATTAAGGTGCGGTGCATAGTCAAACTAGGCTTTACAAAACAGTTTTTTAACAAAATATATACATTTTAGAGCGGAAAAAAAATATATGTTAATCTTGATCATATTTATGGGTGGACCATTGTTTTCAAAACACGTTTTTGGTAAATTTTCTCCATAGAAAAAAATCATAAAATAGCCATTGAAATTGAATTTCCAACAATTTTAACTGTATTATTTATAAGCAAATCTTAATAAAATTAATAATAGTGATGTAATATATAATAATAAGGGGAACTGTTGTTTTTATATATCGATTGAAATGAAATATTTGTAAGTATTCATACATTTAATGATAAATAACCCGAACGAATCGATGTATCGCATCGGGCCATCGTGGCGTCTTTTCGCTTCTCTTTCATTTCTACGCAGAGCGACAGTGATCGTTGAGGCACGCTGCTAGACGGACCTGTACCAATTTGTTTCGGTCTCCTTTCAAATATCATTTACGTATATGTTTGTTATTAGAAGCTGTGTATATTTTAAATTGTGTATATTTTTTTCTAAGTTATGTTCTTGGTGTAATTTTTTGTTAGATTTTAGTTCTAGTGATAAGTTGTATAAATAAACAATTCGTTTTTTCTAAGTTGTGCTGTAAGCTGTTGTGAACTTTGTTCGATCTCGGCTTTAGTCGTAAGTTGTAAAAATAAACAATCAGTGTTGGTACAATGGGCAACAATAAAAATATACGCGGGGCAATAAAGAGATCATATTCGATGAAACAAAAACACATGATGGAAGTTGTAAAGTAAGTACACCCACTTTTTGTGCACACTTTATTTTGTTTATATAGATTATCTATACATGCGTAATTTTGACAAACATATCCGTAGCTCGTTTGGCCTAGAGCCGTGGTAGCTCAGATGGTTAGCGCTCGCTGTTAGCTTCACAATACACGAGCAACCCGGGTTCGATCCCCGCCGGCACCAATAAAATTGTTAGTGTTGATTTACCACGTGCTCGGCGGTGAAGGAAAACATCGTGAGGAAACCTGCATGTCTGAGAAATAAGAAAAAAAATATTTCGAAAACATGTGAAGCTCGCCAACACGCATTGGGGCAGCGCGGCGGACATTTCCTTGCCCTAAAACCCTCTCACAAATGAGAGGAGGCCTGTGCCCAGCAGTGGGACGTAAATAGGGTGCAACTTTACTTTACTTTTTGGTCTAGCGGTCTCGTGCATTGAATTAGTTTTCTACCGACTTCAAAAAGGAAACGGTACTCAATTCGACTGTATGTTATTTTATGTGTGTTACCTCATAACTTTTTAATAGGTGAACCGATTTCGATGATTCTTTTTTTATTTGAAAGCTGGTGCATCACATATGGTCTCATATAAATTTGATTAAGGTTTGACCAATAGATTTCGAATTATTGTTAATAATTTATATTGAAGTCGGTTGTACACAATTTTTAATTATTTTAAATTATTACTACATAATATAAGTATACTTTTTGCTGATTTTCTTATTTGAGGTAATGGTTTTTTATTTTTTTCTTGTTTGTTATAAATTTTCAGTAATTATATATATTTTTCTGATTTTCGTATTTTTGAAATAATCATAATGCTATTTTATTGTTTCTTCTTTATAGTAAAAAGAAACGGTTGTCGAGCAATCCGTCAGTAGATGAACCATCGGAGAAAACTTTTCATGAGTAAGTTTATACATACATGATGTTTATACAAATTACTCAAAATGAACATTGTTGTAATTCCTCATTTTCTAAAAAAAACACATGATGTAAATATAACCATGTATTTCAGTTTAAAAACTTATTTGTTTAAATTTTAGATTACAAAAAGATTCTGAGCACGAAAACCCAGAGACATCATTTTCAATTGCATCCCTTGTGACTCCAGGAGCCAATTCAAAATCAAATAGTAGTGTAGTTGTACCACTTCTAGACCACCTGAGTCAGACGTGGTTCAACGACGTTCGTCGACGCCCGATCCTAAAAAAAAAAAAAAAAAAGGTTTTGTAGATCAATTAGCTAATATCTAATTGATATCCGGTAAGGGCCTCCACCGTCATTAGCGTCCCATTGTTCCTATTTCTATTGTTCTATTGTTCCTTAATCACCTTCATTGCAGCGTGTGCGTCGACTATATCAGTGCTATTGTATTATAATTCTTTGTTTATACAACGCTAATCTGAATCATCAATAAAACACATTACATAATTTTGTTACAATTTTTATTTATAAAATACAAAATCTTATTACTTATTATCTATAAAATAGGAGCGAAACATCTCATCCACTAAAATATCGTTGTACAATGTGTTCCTTGTAAATATACTCGTAAAACTATGTATTGAACATCCTTGAAACTTATATAGTAAATACATTAAGCAATATTCGCCACAAACTGAAGTCCACTCATTCTGAATCCTATCAACATTCCAGTTCCATCTTTTACAATTCCTTTTTAAAAACTCCAGATGATATCGTACAGGTGATCGTCCATATGAATCAAAATATTGACCGACGTCATTCGTATCGATATATAAAGCTACCCAATGTGACCCTGGTTTATCATCTGTATCCAAATTACATATTATATACGTTGGTACGTGGGTATACATAGGCAGTCTATTAGCTGCATAAACATTATTTTCTAGACTGGGGTGAATCTTTTTCAGATGTTGTTGTACATCTAGTGTATCCATGATATTACTGCTATTAGTAGATTATTACAGTACCTAGCTACTCAATGAATAACATAGGAATGGTCAATTATAGTGATTTCTACATATTAAATTGCATTTTTGTGATATACAAATCGTACTTGAGTCATTGATCACCAAACAAAACACAATACGAAGAAATGTTGAGATAGGCAACGGAAATGTGAGATAAACTGATATGTTTCTAAATATTAAATTGCATTTTTGTGTTATACAAATCGTACTTGAGTCATTGATCACCAAACAAAACACAATACGAAGAAATGTTGAGATAGGCAACGGAAATGTGAGATAAACTGGTTGACGCATAAAGTAATTATCAACTCATTACGGAAATACTTTAGATTAGAATTTTTACGTACTGGTGGTATATAAGACCAACAAATGCAGTCATCGAGTTAGTGTACGGTCGTTTGGCTACAGTGGATCTATCAATAGTACATTTGTGTTACTTCAATACACCAAAGGCTATGGATGTAAGTGTTTATTCTATTGACTAAATTACTTTTTTTCTGTTATTTTCATGTGTGTGTATTATTTTATTTAAATATTGTGTATGTATATGATTAAGCCGTGGTAACTCAGATGGTTAGCGCTAGCTGTAAATTTCACAGTACGCGACCCGGGTTCGATCCCCGCCAGCACCAATTAAATTGTTAATAGCAATTTTAAGTGCTTATTACCACGTGCTTGGTGGTGAAGGAAAACATCGTGAGGAAACCTGCATGTCTGAGAAAATTTCGAAGGCATGTGAAGTTCGCCAACACACATTGAGGGAGCGCGGCGGACATTTCCTTGCTCTAAAACCCTCTCAGAAATGAGAGGAGGCCTATGTTCAGCAGTGGACTTTAATAGGCTGTAACTTTAACTTTTTTAACTTTTATGATTAAGTGTTAACAAATTGATATTAACATGATAACTGTGTTGTTGCAGAAATCATTGAGCTTCGATGAAGATACCTATAAACAGTATTACTACTCGCCACTCTCCCCTCAAGAAGAGAGTGATAACCTCGTCATTAATAATAACACATGCGATGGTGGAAAAAGAAAATCGCAATCGATTGATCATTTTTTTGAAGCTGAATCAAAAATAAAAAAGAGGAAGGGAAAACTTCAGTGAAGTGTGCACCAGTGCTTTTTTCTCCTCAATCATGGACGAGAATACGGAACTATTCAATAGCGAATTAAATCAGGAGTTGTCTAAAGTTTGTGAAGAAATGGAGAGGGGTCAACTGTTCGATTCGTCATACGATGATGAGTTGTATCATCACTGTGCGATGGTTGAAACACAGTTTAAGTATGTAAAATAAACATTCATTTCGATCATAATTTACATATTGTCTTATACAGTTTTTAATAAATTTAAACATTTTAGCAGTCAACCACTACAACTTGGAAGAGGAACGAAGCGAACGTGCAGCAAAGAATCCAAGATCATCAAAAAACCAACAACGGAAGCAGAAGCGCATACCTCTGCAGGGAACAGTATCAGTAACGATGATCAAGTGGAATGTCCAACGTGCCATATATTTATCAAGAAACGGTATTTAGCTAATCATTTTAAAAGTAATGTTCATAAAAATAATCTTTTAAATTCACATAATTCTTTATCAAACGTTAGTGTTATTGAATCTGCTTTTGGAAATAGGATTTTAACTTATAAAATCAAGAGTAGAGTAGATCGTTCGACATGGGTAAATTTTGAAACTCCTGAACTATTTTTAAATTCTATTAAAGATGATATTTTATTTTTATTACAAGAGTGTATTCATCAACACATAATTTTTAAGGTAAACTTCATATTGCATGCTGATTTTGTTCAACAAACTAAAGATATTCATGATACGTTCGATTTTCAAACGCTTAACTATATTATTTGTCAAGGAGATGACTTAAATATTTTTCTTTCATCTTTAAATGATACAATTACTACTAAAATTAGTGCTTTCGAAAAAAAAGATAGTGGATGGAGTCTAAAAAACATAAAATCTATAGACATGAATGTTAATAAATTTAACCCCCTACGCGGTACTTCATACATAGATCTTCCTCGTGACATAAAATTAAAAAAGGCTGTTATAAATGTAAAAAACAAGGATTATTTTTGTTTTAAATGGGCGTTACTCTCGGCGTTATATCCTGTAAACAAACACACCGATCGGGTATCATCGTACGTTAAACATGCAAATAAACTTAAATTTGATGGTATTTCCTTTCCGGTTAAAATTTCTGACATAGCAAAAGTAGAGAAATTAAATGATATTAGTATTAATGTTTTTGGGTTAGAATATAATAAAGAAAAACGATGTAATTCTATAGTAGGTCCATTATTTTTAACAAAGTGTCGTAAAGATAGACATATCAATTTATTATTTTTTTCCAAGGATACAAAAAATCATTATTGCTATATAAAAAATTTATCGCGGTTAGTTAGTAAACAAATTTCAAAAGACGGTCACATCATGTACATTTGTGAAGCATGTCTACTTCGTTTTCCATCTCAGGAAAGGTTAAATAACCATGAACAATACGATTGTGCCCACATTTGTACAGTATTACCAAACAGTGAAACTTTAAAAAAAAAGAATTGGTTTGGTCAACCTATTTCAAATGATAAAATTAAATTTGATAGTTATGAAAAAAAGTTAAAGATACCATTCGTAGTTTATGCTGATTTTGAAGCATTTTTAAAACCAATAGAATCATGTTCTAACGATCCTTCCAAACCTTTCACTCATAATATTCAGAAACATGAAGTACATAGTTTTGGATATTATATAAAATGTTCATATGATGATAAATTATCAAAATATGTAACATATTGCGGACCCAACTGTGCACAAGTGTTTATGGAAAGTTTATCTAACAATCTAAAAGAAATAAATAGACTTCAAAAATATCCACCACTTCCGCTAACAAATGAAGACAAAAACCAAATTTCAAATGCAACCATTTGTCATATTTGTGAAACTGAGTTGGCAAAACATTTTTATGATTTTGATTGGTACACTGGTAGTTTTATAGGTGTTGCTCATGAATCATGTTGTTCGAAGATCAGAACACCTAGTTATATACCAATATTTTTACACAACCTTAGTCACTATGATGCTCATTTTATTGTTCACGCGTTAAACTTTTGTGATGGTGAAGTCGAAATTATCCCTCAAAATAAAGAAAAATATATATCCTTTTCCAAAAAATTAAAAGTGAATAACCACGAAATTATATTGAGATTCTTAGATTCATTTAAGTTTTTATCGTGTAAATTAGAAGAATTGGCCAAAAATCTCAGTAATGATCAATTTCAAGAATTACGTAGAAATTACCCTAATGATGAAGATTTCTTTCGTTTAAAACGGAAGGGGGTTTATCCATATGAACTTATGACTAATTATGATGGTTTAAGTCTAACATCGCTCCCTGAACAAAAATGTTTTTATAGTTCACTCACAGATTCACATATTTCAAATGATGATTACAATCATGCTAAAGATGTTTGGGAACATTTTGGGTGTTGTAATATGCTAGATTATTCAAACCTATATTTAAAAACAGACGTTTTACTTTTATCCGATGTATTTGAAAACTTTAGAAAGTTATGTATTAATACATATGATTTAGACCCTGTCCATTATTACACAGCACCCGGTTTAAGTTGGGATGCAATGTTAAAATATACAAAAATAGAATTAGAACTTTTAACAAATTATGAGAAAATTGCATTTATTAGATCAGGTATCAGAGGTGGTGTATCTCAATGTAGTAATCGTTATGCTAGAGCTAATAACAAATACATGGAGGATTATGATACAGGGAAACCAAATTCATATATCACATATTTTGATGCCAACAATTTATATGGTTGGGCTATGTCTCAATATCTTCCTACTGGTGGATTCGAATGGGTAAATCCAAATACAGAATTTAATGTGTCTAAGACATCAGACTTCGGTTTTATTTTAGAAGTTGATTTGGAATATCCAGATGAACTTCATGATTTACATTCGGACTTTCCTTTATGTCCAGAAAACATTTGTGTAGGCAATATTAATGAGAATAAACTAGTCCCAAATTTAAATAATAAAGATAAATATGTAATTCATTACAGAAATTTAAAGCAGTGCATAGAAATGGGGGTTAAATTAACTAAAATTCATAGAGTTTTAAAATTTAAACAGTCTCCCTGGTTGAAGATGTACATAGATCTAAACACAAAATTAAGAACTTTAGCAAAATCAGATTTCGAAAAAGATTTTTATAAATTAATGAATAATTCAGTCTTCGGTAAGACTATGGAGAATATTGAAAAAAGGGTTAACATAAAATTAGTTACGCACTGGGAGAACCAGGGTAAAGCTTTAGGTGCTCAAGATCTAATCGCTAAACCACAATTTCATAGCCTTTCAATATTTTCGGAAAACCTAGTTGCGGTTCAGTTGCGAAAAACGAAGTTAATATATAACAAACCAATTTATTTAGGGTTTTGCATTTTAGATATTTCAAAAACATTAATGTATGATTTTCATTATAACTATATGATTAAAAAGTTTAGTAAAATCAAATTATTGTATACAGATACGGATAGTTTAATATATCATATATTTACAAATGATTTTTACACTGATATAAAACCTGACCTTTCATCATACTTTGATACCTCAGATTATGATACAAATAATATTTTTGAATATCCAAAATTAAATATAAAGAAATTAGGTTTTTTTAAAGATGAAAATAATGGTAAAATCATGAAAGAATTTGTGGGTTTACGATCCAAAATGTACGCTTTTAACTTAGAGAATAAGACTATAGCCAAGGCAAAAGGGGTAAATAAATGTATCACTAAAAAGATGACAATGAATAGTTATAAGTCTTCTCTATTTAATAAAAAAGTGCAATATTATAGTATGCTTAGATTTAAATCAATTAAACACACAATTTTCACACAAAAATTAAATAAGATAGGTTTATCATATAATGACACAAAGAGACATATTTTAGATAATAATATTGAAACATTAGCTTGGGGTCATTATAAACTGCGTTAAGTGTTGATAGTTTTTACTTTTATGTCTGCGTTTAAGAAAAATTTATATTGATTGTAAAATTATGATAATACTATAATATGATGTAGTTTATTACAGATTTAAAACATTGTTTTATTGTAAATAATTTAAGTTAATTGTTGTTTCTATTTATTTGAGGTTGAGTTAATTGTAAAATTATGATGTACTAATTGTTGTTTCTATTTATTTGAGGTTGAGTTAATTGTAAAATTATGATGTACTAATTGTTGTTTCTATTTATTTGAGGTTGAGTTAATTGTAAAATTATGATGTACTAATTGTGTTAGAAATAGTATACAGATAATTCTGTTTTATATAATTTTTGGAATATATATTAATTGTTTACACCAACACTTTCATTTTTTATTTCACCCCTTTGAACTTTAGACGTGTGTTATGTTTCACTTTATCCATCCGTTCACTGCTATTGTGGCAGGACCAAGTGGGTGTGGGAAGTCAAATTTTGTAACAAATTTCATAAAATCAGTTACAGAAATATGTAATTGTGATTTTAATCAGATCACATGGTGCTTTGATGAAATGCAACCATTATATAATTTACCAAATGTTAACTATCATCAAGGAATTCCAAATCTTAATATGTTTGATGGTGAAAACCCACATCTTGTTATTATTGATGATCTAATGAGAGAGTCCGATGGAAGAATTGTAGATATATTTACAAAAGGTAGTCATCACAGGAATCTTAGTGTATTTTATCTAACACAAAATTTATTTCATCAGGGTAAAGGACAAAGAGACATATCTTTAAACTCAAGTTATATAATATATTTTAAAAACCCTCGAGATAAAACTCAAATAAGATATTTAGCAAGACAAGTATCACCAGATAACCCAAAATTCATTGAAAATGCCTACAGGGATGCAACTCTAGAGGCACATGGATATTTAATGGTAGATTTAAAACAGAATACCAATGATTTTTGTCGTATCAAGACAAATGTCTTTCCATTTAATGGTTTCTGTACAGTCTACGTCCCCACAAAAGAGTTTAAATACACCAAGAATCAAACAATTGAAATCATTGCTAAATGATGCATCGTCGACTCACAACGTATAAACATTTGCTAACCGCTTTGCATACGCTTAAACCAAAATATCAAAGAGCATTACTTAAAACGTGTGATGAAGAAGAAATTAACTGTATTTGTGAGTGTATTCATAACGTTTTACAAGGAAAAGTACCTCTTAAAGATCAGGATAAACAAAAATTGAATAAACATAAAAACATACTCCGTAAACTAGTACGTAAGTGTAAACATAAACTAAGAAAATATATAATTATACAAAAAGGAGGGGCTTTCTTACCAACAATATTAGGTGCAATATTGAGTGGATTAGTGAGTGGACTAGCCAGTTAACATGGAAAATGCAAAGAAAATGATACTTATCGAACCTGGATTGATTGAAAAATTAAAACAAGAAAATAAGGTTAATAGTAATTTATCTCGATTAGATATTGAAATGCAAAATATTATGAATAGTAAGACGGAAGACCGAAAGAAATGGATATTATATTTACAAACACTGCAAAGATACCTTCATTTTACCGAAGAGGATCGTCAACCACTCAAATTACCAATTTATTCTGATACATCTCATGAAGATTCAAATGAGTCAAAAATTGGTTTTAAAAATAAAGATAGAGATCTAAAAACTTCAGTTGATATTGAATCTTTGCTGGAGGAGAATCGATCCATTAAAAGTAAAGAAAATGATGAAAATCCACTTTACACACCAGCTCAAATACTCAGTTTAATACCAAAAACTTATCATAAAAAAGGGCAGTTATTATTAAACTTAGTTGAAACAAGTAAAAGTAAAATACATTGGGATAACGAAGGTACAGTCATAATTGATAGTGAAAAAATTCCTGGAAGTAATATTGTTGATTTAATAAATGATTCACTAAGACCCCTAAAAAGAAGTGATCCGGTAGGGTGGGTTAGATTTGCTGAAGCATTAAAAGATATTAAAGTACCACTTACTTATATTGGAAATCCAAGGAGATGTGAGTTTATTAACCAACTTCAAGCAAAAGATTTGAACAAACCCTCTGAGATTGAAGTTCAAGAGTTTTCTACACCATGCAGTAGAGATAAAAAGTCTACAACTAAAATACGTAAAGGACTTGAGTGGGAAAAATGGACTCCGTACTAGAAGAAATTAACAGGATTTATTATGATCCATCTAATCCCGCTGGTTTTGGTAGTATTGATAAATTATCAAAAGCCATGAAGGGTAAAATGAATAAAAAGCAAGTAAAGGAATGGTTAAAATCACAAGAAACATACACATTACATAAACTCATTCGAAAAAAATTCCCGCGTAATAGGTACATTCTATCAAATATTAATGAACTGTGGCAAGCTGATTTAAGTGATATGCGAACTTATTCTCAATATAATGATGGTTTCAAGTATATACTTTGTATTATTGATGTATTTAGTAAATATGCTTTTGCAAGACCAATGAAAAAGAAAAACTCAGAAACAACTAAAGAATGTTTTGAAAGTATATTTACTGAAAGTAATTTAACACCTACTCACATACAATCCGATAAAGGTACCGAATTTGTTTCAAAAGATGTACAAAAATACTTTAAATCCAAAAAGATTAATTACTATACCACTAACAATCCTGACATTAAGGCCAGTATTGTTGAACGATTTCAAAGAACACTAAAAATGAAAATGTGGCGTTATTTCACTCATAATAATACTTATAGATATATAGATGTTTTACAAGATTTAATATACTCTTATAATCACAGCTTTCACTCTAGTATTAAGATGTGCCCATGTGATGTAAATTCCAACAATATTATGACAGTTTGGACTAATCTTTATGACAGACGGTCAAAAAAACTTTCTTTAGAAAATCCTAAACCAAATTTCAATGTGGGTGATTATGTTCGAATAACTAAATATAAACATGTATTCCAAAAAGGATATGAATCAAATTGGAGTGATGAAATATTTATTATATCTTCAATAATTGATAAATCTCCATGGGTTGTTTATACAATAACAGATTTACAAAATGAACCAATAATTGGTACTTTTTATGAAAGAGAATTACAGAAAATCACTTACAACCCCACCTCACAACATAAAATAGATAAAATAATTGACACTCGTTATTCAGGTAACAGAAAAGAAGTATTAGTGAAGTGGAAAGGTTATCCAGATAAATTTAACAGTTGGATTTTAGCTTCTAGTTTAAAAGAAATATGAATAAAGAAAGTTTCTATTTAACTTTGCTCAGCAATAGTTCAATGGAATACTTTCCTGATAACAAGACCACAAATTTTTCAACGAAATTACCAAAAGCTATAAAATTAGAAGGTGAATGGTCGGTTGGAGTTGTCGAGTTTCAATATCCATGTACCATGTTTACTGTTCAAGACCATGAAAATGTTATATACATTACAAAATCTATGTTAATGCCTAATGAAGATAAGCCATCCACAGTGTACTACAAAAAACATATTCCAGCTACCAACTATGATAACGTTGAGCATATTTTAAGAGTGTTAAATGGTATCGGAGAGAACTTGAAATTTCGCTATGATGAAATAACAAAATTTGTGTCTATTTCGGTATTGGATAAAAATATAACATCCGTAACATTATCACCCAAATTAAGTTTACAGCTAGGTTATGAACCAAATAAAAATCTCCTAGAGAGAAATTTTGGAAAGTGTCCTGCTAATTTACACTTAGGGTTACCATCTCAACTATTTCTATATTGCGACATTATCGATCCTCAGATTGTGGGTGATGTTATGACTCCTTTATTAAGAGTCATTTCATTAGATCCTACAAAATACATTTATGGTGCAAATAAAATGCACGTTTTCTCTCAACCTCACTACTTACCTGTTATGCGAAGAGAGTTCGATACGTTGGAAATAGTTATAAGATCGAGTACAGGACAAAAAATACCATTCCAGTTTGGAACCGTGTGTATTAAACTACATTTCCGAAAATTATAATAATGAATTCTCTTCGTGATCATCATAAATGTCCATATGAAAATTATTATACACATCAAGCTGGATCAGGAGTTGGAGTAATTTATAAGGGTTCACCATATCAACGCGGTCATGGTATTGGGAGCTTCTTAGGGGGGTTATTCAGATCAGTTTTACCTTTACTTTCAAGTGGTGCTCGAGTGATTGGTAAGGAGGCATTAAGCGCTGGAGTAGGACTTTTATCGGATATGGTTCAAGCCCGTCCTATGGAAGCCTCAATAAAAGATCGTCTAAAGCAAGTTAGTACGAATTTAAAACGAAAGGCTGATGAGAAAATTGATCAATTTAACATGACTGGATCTGGGTATAAAACTAAAAGAAAACGATTGACATCGT
The DNA here is from genome assembly GCA_963668995.1 of Parnassius mnemosyne. Classification (NCBI taxonomy): domain Eukaryota; kingdom Metazoa; phylum Arthropoda; class Insecta; order Lepidoptera; family Papilionidae; genus Parnassius; species Parnassius mnemosyne. Next base: position 983,130 of record CAVLGL010000137.1, on the reverse strand, counting down.
TCATTCCACCATTAACTGCTAAAGTGAAAGCTGCGAAAAAACTTAGTCTAAAACCAAAAAATATCAAAGATATATTTTCAAACTAAATATGTCTTTCCTTCATAATCAGAATAGAATAGAATAGAATAGAATATTTTTTATTCAATATACATTACATGTGTAATTCTTATTGAAAGTCATTTTTTACTTTACCACTGGTTCGAAAAAAACCCTCTGTCCTGGGAAGAACCAGCAAGAAACCCAGCGGGACTTTTTTTTTAAATAAATTTTACAATATAAATGATTACGAACTATTTACAAAATTTATTTTAGAAACTGCTTGGAAGCGATCACCTCATTCCCAGGGGTTATTATCAACCATGTATTCATTTATACTATAATAACCCTTTTTATACAGTTTCAGCTTAATAAAACATTTAAACTTGGTAATAGAGAGAACCTGTACACTTTCCGGGACCTTGTTGTAATAGCGTATACATTGCCCCAAGAATGAATTACTGACTCTGTGGAGTCGAGAAACTGGTATCACTAGCTTGTGTTTGTTCCTAGTGTTTACAGAATGTATATCACTTCTTTTACTAAAACTATCTTTGTTTTTGTGAACATACATTAAATTTTCGTAAATATACTGAGAGGCCAAAGTTAATATATTAATTTCTTTAAATTTATCTCTAAGAGACTCTCTCGGTTTTAGATTGTAAATAGCTCTAATGGCCCTCTTCTGTAAAACAAAAATAGTTTCTGAATCAGCCGCATTTCCCCATAGCAAAATCCCATAAGACATTATGCTATGAAAATAACTAAAATAAACTAATCTAGCTGTCTCGACACTAGTGAGACCTCTAATCTTTTTTACAGCATAGGCTGCAGAACTTAGTCTGCTTGCTAATTTGGATATATGGGGGCCCCACTGAAGCTTTGCGTCAAGAGTGATGCCAAGAAAAACAGTGGATACAACAGGGCTCAATTCCTCCCCATTTAAAAACACATTGGTATTCAGATTTTGAACATTCGTTGTTGTAAATTTAACACAATTAGTTTTATTTCCGTTCAAATGCAGATTATTAACGTTAAACCAATGCACTTATTTTGATATAGCATTATTCACTTCGTCACATTTAAATGATTGACGTTTAAGTTTAAAAATCAAGGAAGTATCATCAGCAAATAATACTATATCATGACTATCCCCTACAAGGTGAGGTAAGTCATTAATATACACCAGAAACAGGAATGGGCCGAGAATCGAGCCCTGAGGTACACCCATTAGTACAGGTGACCCGGAAGAACTTTTACCATTGATAATAACCTTCTGTTTTCTATTACTTAAATATGAAATAATAAGTTTAAGCGCTGTGTTCTTGACACCATAGTACTGTAGCTTCCTGATTAATGTCTCATGGTGAACACAGTCGAAGGCCTTGGAAAGGTCACAAAATATACCCAAAGCATCCTCTGATTTCTCCCATGCACAAAAAATATGTTTAATAAGCTCAACTCCAGCGTCAGTTGTCGAGCGACCCCTTGTAAAACCGAATTGATTTTTATGTAGCAATTTATTAATATTAAAGAAACTTAACATCTGATCTAAAATAATTTTTTCAAAAATTTTACTTAATGTTGGTAGTACAGAAATTGGTCTAAAATTGGCGGGGTCTAATGTACTACCAGATTTAAATATAGGTATGACTTTACTATGTTTCATTAAATCAGGAAACACACCAGATTCGACGCTTATATTAAATATAGTGGCTAGATAAGGTGCTAATGTATCTATTATAGATAAAATAACTTTAACGGAAATCCCCCATAAGTCTGCCGTTTTCTTAACATCAATAGTTTTAAAATATTTAACGATATCTTTTGGCAGTACCCTATGGAATTTAAAAGTATTTGAACAAGCCTTTACATTTTGTTTGAGCAATGATTCGGCGACAGTAGGAGAAGAATTTAATGATTTTGTTGTCAAAAAAGGAACATCAGTAAAATGTTTCTCAAAAGCCATAGCAACTTCTTGATCAGATCGCGTTAAATTATTGTTAATATTCAATTGAAAATCCGAGTTGCGCGGTTTGACCTTGCCCGTTTCACTATTTATTATTTTCCAGGTCATTTTAATTTTGTCGGATGCAGTTTTAATTTTGTTGCTTAAATGTAAAGCCTTAGCAGTGGAGCACACTTTTTTAAATATTTTAGAATATGTTTTTACATAATCTCTAAATATAACACTACTATTATATGATCTTTCATCATAAAGCTCGTATAACCTTCGCCTACTTTTATAAATTCCTACTGTCGCCCATTCATTAAATGATTTGCGACTGTTAAAAGAGAAAGTTTTAGAAGTAAATATTCTACTAAATTCACAACGTATAATTTCAAATAATGTAGCATACAAATAATTAGCACTATTTTTAAACGAAAGTGATGGAAGTCTTTTTATTATATTACTTCTAAACCTCTCCAAGCGATGTTCATTTATTGGAACAAACACAACTTTCTTATTTTTCTGTTTTTTGTGTATGTAAGGTAGTGATACTAACTGTCCACAGTGATCTGAACTTAAATTTTGAATAAGTGATTTATGCAAGGGCTTAACATCTGTAAAAATGTTATCTATACAGGTCGCACTAGGCCCAGCAATACGTGTTGGTTCTAAGAATAAATTTACAAGATTATACGATTTAAACAATGAGCTAAACTTAATACTAATGGAAGAAGTTTCAAGGAGATTGATATTAAAGTCTCCACACATTACAACAGACTTGTTCTGTTTACTAAGTTTGAGTAAAACTTCTTCCACAATCCTTTCAAAATGGTCATAAGTAGCACATGGGGGTCTGTAAACACTTACAACAATGAGGTGCTCGAGCTCGACACAAGCCATTTCTACAGTTCGTTCAACAGAGAGGCTCACAATATCCTTACGTTCTTTATATAATAATGATTTATCTGCTAATATTAAGGAGCCACCACGTAAACTTTTTTCTCTATTGAAGGAACTGACCACCTGGTGATTTCTGAAATTAAATATGAAATTATAATCTTTTAGCCAATGTTCAGTAATACAAAGGATGTGTATATTGTTACTATTTAAAAACAATTCAACTTCCAATTCTTTGCCCAACATGCCTTGTATATTTTGATGCACCAGGTGTAAACAATTTTTATTACTTATTTGTGGGCTGTATTCAAAATTAATTAAACTCTTATTATTGCTAGAGATTGCCTCTATTGTCACATTCACTAATTTAAATTAGTTGGAACTGATTCCAAATTAAATGTCAAATGATTATGCTCAATAAAAGCAGTCTTGGTAGCCAAAAACTTGGCTGAGTTAAAAAGTAAATAATAAGATAGCACATTTGCTATCAGTCTTAAATTATATTTGGATAGGTAATACCTATCTTTTGTCCAAAACTTTTTTATTAAATTATTTATGTCAATTACATGAAATTTATGATTATTATCATTAGAATTATATGTCAAATTTAAATTATTATTACATATTAAATTATGCATTTGTATATTTAAATTATGTCTTAAATTATTTTCTTGTGGCAATCCCTGTATATAAGGCAGTGTGAACAAGACAATTTTGTGTACATTTAAGTTATTAAGTTGTTCAATATATCTTAATAACTGTTTGTTGTTGACACTGCCTCTTCTACCAACAAAAATTATTATTGTACTATTTGGGCAAAATTTAGTAACAATAATTTTATTTAGGATGTCACTAAAAGATGCTCCAGGCATGCAGCAATTTGTAACTTTTTGTCCCTTTAAAGAGTTATTTAAAGTTATGCCTAGATTTTTTCCCATGTCATCGCTATAAACAATTATATTATTTTTAGTAATATTTGAGTTATTTATTATTTTAATATCCTCTGCTATGGCACTGTCATAGAGTTTTTGTGGTGGTATAATATTATCAGCACACACTGACTTTGAAGAATCTGGCATTGAGCGCTGACACTCACATTGATATTTAACTAAGGAGTCAAACCGCTCCTCATTATATTTACAAGTCTTTACCAGATTATCCATAGCCAATATGTGTTCTTTTATTTCATTTTGGGCTGATTTATATTTATTGGACACAGTTTGAAGGGAGTTCATAAGTGACAATATTTCTGATTTAAGGCACTCTACTTCAGTCTCATAACATTTTTTTATGTTATCCACCTCAATCGAATACAACTTAAGTTCATATAACAATGCTTGCTTTTCTTTACATACATTAACATAATTTTTGGTATTAATCTTATTTCTTATTAATTTTTGTACTTTCCTTATGTATTTATTAACTTTTATATACTTCTTCAATTTGGTTTTACTGCAATTAATCCTTACTGTATTTCCTGAAGTGGAAGAGTCGTCACCAGTCAAGTCTATTGTTGCAGATTGCTGTAACATTCTTGAAGTATCACATTGCACAAGCTCAGAGAACAGGCTTTGAGTCTGGGAGGCTTTAAGGTCATCTATATATGTTTTAAATTGTGTTAATTGCTCATTAGCCTCATTCAACTGTAACTTCAATGCAGCAATTAACCTGAGAGATTCCTCATATTCCTTGCTGCATTGATCAAACTCATTAACCGTTCCCTGTAGCTGATCTCTTTCTTTTATAACACTTGTGTATTCTGTATGTAGCTTAACCATATCACATTTCAATTGTGTATTTTTGGCAATTATGCTAACTATTTCCCTTTCATTATCATCCCTTTCCTTAAGCAACAGTTCACACTGCTCCCTGGACGCCTTAAGTTCTTGGAGCGCAAGCTGGAGTTGGTTCTCCATCTGGCGCGTCTTGGCGTTGCGAGTATTCATTTTACTATTTATTATAAATAATAAAAGAAAACAAAGATCGAAAACAGAAGGAGCAGAGTAAGCTAATGTAAAATTGTTGTTTTTTTTTCTATTTACAAGTCTCAAATCAAATTATCGTTAAAACAATTCGAAGAGAAACCCGCAAAGAATGTAATAACCCGAGTAATAGAATAAATAGGAATATAAAAGGAATGATATGAAATAAGGATTACAATAATTTTTAAAACAATGTTCGTTACCTGTCACTTTTTGTTCCAACACCAAATTGTTGTTATAATATTTATGTACCGACTTTCTTAAACGTTAAATACAAAGCGGCAGTAATTATTAGCTATAACATAAAATTGAGGTGGATATGGTGAATTTACAATATTTAAATTATTAAAATTTATCGGGACCAATTACTTTTACAACTTATAACCAGGGTTGCCACAGCAAAAAAAGCCCTCTTAGCAATCATTCTTGCGAGTGCGTTAAGTCAGAATTGGATTTGTTTGCACTACCGTCTACACAAACTAGCATTGAAAATGGATTGTGGATTCATTATAAACCAATTTCATCTCTTGGTGATGATGGACCTATCGAGTTTCAAGTTCCTGGGACCGGCGATGACTACATAGATTTGTCTCATACATTACTCCACATAAAGGCAAAAGTATTAAATCAAGATTCAACTAACTTGGTATCTACTACAATAGTAGCACCTGTAAATAATTGGCTGCATTCACTTTTTAGTCAACTTGATGTTTATTTAAACCAAAAACTTGTATCACCACCTAATAATACCTATGCATATCGAGCATACATGGAAACCCTTTTAAACTATGCCCCTGCTGCTAAACAATCTCATCTTACTTGTAGTCTTTGGTATGAGGATACAGCAGGAAAAATGGATTCTACAGATGGTAAAAACATAGGATTTGTTAAAAGATAGGAATTGATTAGTGAAAGTAAGGAAATAGAAATGATTGGTCATCTTCACGGTGACATTTTTAACCAAGATAAATTTTTAATTAATGGTGTTGAAATGAGTGTTAAATTGGTTCGATCAAGAGAGAGTTTTAATTTAATTGTTGGGTCGAACGATGTAAAGTTTAAAGTTTGCATTACGGACGCAACTCTTATTGTGCGACGAGCACGAATTAATCCAAGTGTATTACTCGCACATCAAAAAGTTTTAGCTTCTACCACTGCTAAATATCCTATTACTCGAGCTGAAGTAAAAGTTTTAACAATTCCTTCAGGTGTTCAAGGAAAAACTCTTGATAATATATTTTTAGGACAGGTACCGAAAAGATGTATAATTGGATTTGTGAACAATTCTGCATTTAATGGTTCCCTTACTAAAAATCCATTTAACTTTGAAAACTATGGTATTAATTCTTTCAGCTTATATATTGATGGTCAACAAATACCTTCAAAAGCTTTGCAACCATCTTTTAATAATAGCATATTTACATCAGCATATCATACTCTATTCTCGGGAACTGGTATTCACTTTCTTAATGAAGGAAATGGAATCTCTTGTGAACAGTATGGCAAAGGTTACTGTCTATTAGCATTTGACTTAACTCCTGATTTATCAGCTAACTCATCAACTCATTGGAATCTCATAAAGCATGGTAGTGTAAGAATAGAAGTACGATTTGAATCCTCATTAATACAAACAATTAACTGTATAGTTTATGCTGAGTTTGATAATATTATTGAGATAGATAAAAACAGAAATGTTACTGTAGACTATAGTAGTTAAGGTTATAATATGTGTTGTGTGTTAGATTTTATGTGTTATGTGTAATGCATTTTGTGTGTATGTAACTATGTGAAACGTTATAAAATTAAATAAAACAAATTGTATGCAATATATTTTTTTTATTTCTTTATAAATCTTCTATTTAATCTAATACAAAACACTGTTCGAGTTGAAATTTTACATAAGCACACTGACTAAACCACTGAACATGCTGCTGCCAAGGATCATCATCATCTTCCCAATCTTTTAAACCACCACCACAATGGAAACACTTGGTCCCGTCTGCATGGCCAGTATAAAAGAAACCAGCTTCGGCAAGATCTTCAGGTTTCTGTCGCATAACTAGAGGCCAGTTTTCGAAACTAAGCAAACGGCTAGATTTTGAACTGAAGAATGGATATTCAGCTCTTGAGTACTGCATACTCTTCTCGTTTTCTTCTCCACTCAGTGTTGTAGTTTTGTTATTCAATGATGTGTTTTGTACACGTATGCCACACTCATCTCTTCCTTCCGCTCTTGTCTTCCTGTAATTGAAGTAAACAGAATCACATTCACTAATGATCAGCTAATGACTGTCATTGTTAAAAAAGTATTTTTTAACTTTTTCACTTTCTGCTATTGTCTTTGTTATATTGTATACGAGGGCGTTTGTGTTGTCGTAGATGCTATCCTTATTAGTCTTTACGTAATATTTAATTCTAGTGGAAGCATGTTTCCAATGATCAGTAGTTGGAATCTTGGATAGCTTCTTCATATCGTACATTTCAATTTTGATGAGATGCGTCGCTTGGTCTCCGTCGTCAGAATTAGTAGAAATGTATGATACACCATCTCTAGCGGCTCGTGCTACGGTTGATGATAACAGCTTCCTCTTTTTTATTTTTGATTCAGCTTCAAAAAAATGATCAATCGATTGCGATTTTCTTTTTCCACCATCGCATGTGTTATTATTAATGACGAGGTTATCACTCTCTTCTTGAGGGGAGAGTGGCGAGTAGTAATACTGTTTATAGGTATCTTCATCGAAGCTCAATGATTTCTGCAACAACACAGTTATCATGTTAATATCAATTTGTTAACACTTAATCATAAAAGTTAAAAAAGTTAAAGTTACAGCCTATTAAAGTCCACTGCTGAACATAGGCCTCCTCTCATTTCTGAGAGGGTTTTAGAGCAAGGAAATGTCCGCCGCGCTCCCTCAATGTGTGTTGGCGAACTTCACATGCCTTCGAAATTTTCTCAGACATGCAGGTTTCCTCACGATGTTTTCCTTCACCACCAAGCACGTGGTAATAAGCACTTAAAATTGCTATTAACAATTTAATTGGTGCTGGCGGGGATCGAACCCGGGTCGCGTACTGTGAAATTTACAGCTAGCGCTAACCATCTGAGTTACCACGGCTTAATCATATACATACACAATATTTAAATAAAATAATACACACACATGAAAATAACAGAAAAAAAGTAATTTAGTCAATAGAATAAACACTTACATCCATAGCCTTTGGTGTATTGAAGTAACACAAATGTACTATTGATAGATCCACTGTAGCCAAACGACCGTACACTAACTCGATGACTGCATTTGTTGGTCTTATATACCACCAGTACGTAAAAATTCTAATCTAAAGTATTTCCGTAATGAGTTGATAATTACTTTATGCGTCAACCAGTTTATCTCACATTTCCGTTGCCTATCTCAACATTTCTTCGTATTGTGTTTTGTTTGGTGATCAATGACTCAAGTACGATTTGTATAACACAAAAATGCAATTTAATATTTAGAAACATATCAGTTTATCTCACATTTCCGTTGCCTATCTCAACATTTCTTCGTATTGTGTTTTGTTTGGTGATCAATGACTCAAGTACGATTTGTATATCACAAAAATGCAATTTAATATGTAGAAATCACTATAATTGACCATTCCTATGTTATTCATTGAGTAGCTAGGTACTGTAATAATCTACTAATAGCAGTAATATCATGGATACACTAGATGTACAACAACATCTGAAAAAGATTCACCCCAGTCTAGAAAATAATGTTTATGCAGCTAATAGACTGCCTATGTATACCCACGTACCAACGTATATAATATGTAATTTGGATACAGATGATAAACCAGGGTCACATTGGGTAGCTTTATATATCGATACGAATGACGTCGGTCAATATTTTGATTCATATGGACGATCACCTGTACGATATCATCTGGAGTTTTTAAAAAGGAATTGTAAAAGATGGAACTGGAATGTTGATAGGATTCAGAATGAGTGGACTTCAGTTTGTGGCGAATATTGCTTAATGTATTTACTATATAAGTTTCAAGGATGTTCAATACATAGTTTTACGAGTATATTTACAAGGAACACATTGTACAACGATATTTTAGTGGATGAGATGTTTCGCTCCTATTTTATAGATAATAAGTAATAAGATTTTGTATTTTATAAATAAAAATTGTAACAAAATTATGTAATGTGTTTTATTGATGATTCAGATTAGCGTTGTATAAACAAAGAATTATAATACAATAGCACTGATATAGTCGACGCACACGCTGCAATGAAGGTGATTAAGGAACAATAGAACAATAGAAATAGGAACAATGGGACGCTAATGACGGTGGAGGCCCTTACCGGATATCAATTAGATATTAGCTAATTGATCTACACATCTCCGGAACCGTGCATTCTACACAAAAATGGACCGCGGATTCGTGATCAGAGCATGCCAAAACCTTTTTTTTTTTTTTTTTTTAGGATCGGGCGTCGACGAACGTCGTTGAACCACGTCTGACTCAGGTGGTCTAGAAGTGGTACAACTACACTACTTCAAATTATGATGAGTAAGTATCAATCTTATATTCACTAGCGACATCTATAGCGCAAACATGGAAGACTTAACAAAAATTTTGAAATCAATACAAATTGATCTAGCAGCACAAAAAAGAGACATGAAGGAAATGGAAACAAATATTACGATCAGCATAAACAAAAACATAAGCGAGAATTTCAAAAAAATGGAACAGAACTATAATCAATTAAACGAAAAAATACAAAATCATGAAAAAATATTGGATCATATGGAGAGATATATCAGGAAGAGAAACTTGGTATTTTTCGGAATCGAGGAAGGAGAAAAATCATACCATGAACTAGAAAATAAAATTCTATCATTCATTAATAAAATTAATATTCCTTGTGAACGAAACGAAATCGAATCAGCAAAACGATTAGGAAAAAAAAGAGAAGTACCTAGACCGATTACAGTCACCTTCACAACTATGGGTAAAAAAATAATGTTACTACAAAATAAGAAAAACATTAAAAATAGCACAATATATTACAAAGAAGATTACCCACAAAAAATTTTAGAGAAAAGGAAACAACTACAAACGGAATTAATAAAATGCAAAGCAGAAGAATTAAAAGCAATAATTAAATACGATAAATTAATAATTTTGACCGCAAATAAATCCGGTAAAAACCAGAACTCTCAGCAACAAGCAAAGAAAAGAATTTTGCATACTTCTCCAAACCAAAATGGAACAAGCCATGAAAGCCAAGCTTTGAAGAAAAATAAAATTACTGCTTTTATGAGACAAAGAGAAGACTCCAAGAAATCCACAAAAAAATGAAGCTCCTACATCTAGTTTCTAACAGTTTAGTGAGGCCCCTCTACCATCTCAAAACCCAATACGGTTAGTCACCGCGGGGGAGAAAAATGGAAGAGATTTTTCTCTTGACTACAACCCTCCAAAAATACAAAACAGCACTGTAAACACTACGAAAAATAAACACAACCTCTACATTGGCACATACAATGTAAGAACGCTGGCAAGCCCGGACAAGCTCATCGAACTCACGAACGCGCTTCAGAATATTAAATATGATATCATTGGACTGTCAGAAATGAGAAGATTGGGCTATGGAGTGGACGAATACGACGATTTCATATTATGCTACAATGGACAGATAAAGGGAAGATATGGAGTTGGATTTATTATAAAAAACACCTAAAAACCTGCATTAAAAGCTTTAGGGGTTTTTCTGATCGAGTGGTACTTCTGGATGTCGATTTAAATGACCTACCAATCACTATTATCCAAGTTTATGCACCTACTGAGGAGTCTGAAGAGTCAGAAATCGAAACCTTCTATAACACTCTACATAGAGCCCATGAAGCATCAAGAAAGTATATTATAGTTATGGGCGACTTTAACGCGAAAGTGGGGAAGAGGAACTCTGAAGAAAGCAAACATCTTGGAAAGTATGGATTTGGAAACAGAAGCCCTAGAGGTCAACAGTTAATACATTAGGCACAAGAATATAACCTATCCATTATGAACACTTTTTTCAGGAAAAAGAGCAGTCAAAAGTGGACGTGGAAGTCTCCTGACCAAACAACTATGAATGAAATAGATTATATACTCACAAATTTTCCCAACCGATTCCAGGATGTGCATGTTTTAAATAATATTATGTTTCCATCAGACCACAGAATGGTTAGATCAAAAATATCTGTCAAATCAATGAAAAAGAGCCGTTTAAAATTCAAAACTCCTATTTGCACACTGAAAAACCAAAGTGTAACAAATGATTATCTAGAAAAACTAGAGAAACACTTGAAATCCATAAAACTGGAAGAAACATACACGGTTCAAACCTTATACAATAATCTAGAAAACTGTCTATTAGAAAGCATGAAAACTGACAAACAAGTAGAGAAACGGAAACTATACAATATTCTTACCGAGGAGACATTAAGTCTTATTAAACAACGCCACAAACTACAAAATCTCAAACATAAAAGCCGCGAAGACAAAATAAAACTCAGCTATATCTATAAAATAACAAACAAAAATATCAGGAAAGACTACAAGAGACATAGATTAAAGACAATAGAAGAGTATGTAATGACTAGTGGAAGTTGCAAACGTGCGTATAAAGAACTTCGCTCACACAAAACTTGGATACCCAGCCTATTAGAAAACTCTAGCCCATCAAATAATAGAGAAAACATTCTCAAAATAGCAACAAAGTTCTATCAAAACCTCTACGACCAAAAAGACCTTGGGAATTTTGAAACTATAAATTTCTACTCTCAAAATCAAACGAATATTGATTGGAATGATACCGAAATAGATAAAGAAATAAAGAGGCTAAAATCAGACAAGAGCCCAGGACCAGACGGTATCCCCAACGAGGCACTAAAGCTGGCAAGGACACTACTAACACCTGTGATAACCTATTTATTCAATATTATAAATAAAGAGCAGAGAGTTCCCGAGCAGTGGACCAAATCAAATATTGTATTACTCTATAAGAAAGGCGATCCAAAGGATATTGGAAATTATCGACCCATCAGCTTACTACCTAGTCTTTACAAACTTTTCTCACAGTGTATTTTAAGTCGAATATCTGCAAAAATTGACAGAAACCAACCGATAGAGCAAGCGGGTTTTCGAAGAGGATATTCAACTGTAGATCATATTCAAGCTCTGGAGAACATAATTGAGAAATATAAGGAATTTCAAAAGCCTATCTATTTAGCATTTATAGATTACCAAAAAGCATTTGACTCTATCTCACACATTTCAATATGGGAGGCGCTGAAGGCGAACAACATAGAAGACACCTATTGTAATATAATAAAAAACATCTATGAAAGAAGCACAAGTAGAATTACCCTGGAAACAAGCGGCCCAGATATAAAAATAAAAAGAGGCGTAAAACAAGGCGACCCTTTATCCCCTAAGCTCTTCATCGCCGTACTAGAGATGATATTTAAAAAACTTCCCTGGAAAAATGTTGGTATTACGATAAATAAGAATTATCTCAGTCATTTACGTTTCGCTGACGACATAGTATTATTCTCAGAATCGAGTTCGCAATTAGAGCAAATGATACAAAATTTACAGACAGAAAGCGCTCGCGTAGGCCTACAAATGAACCTGCAGAAAACTAAACTGATGACCAATTCTACAAAACTAACAATAAAGATAGGAAACGAAAAGCTTGAATATGTAGACACCTATATCTACCTTGGAAAACAAGTATCATTCCACCAGAATAATAACATAAAAGAAATAATTAGAAGAATAAATATTTCATGGAAAAAGTACTGGGCTCACAAGGAAATAATGAAAGGAGACCTGCCGCTTTCTACGAAAAAGAAAATAATGAATAGTTGCATCCTTCCCTGCCTAACGTATGGTTCGCAAACATGGACATATACAAAACAGGCGAAAGAAAAAATCAGAAAATGTCAAGCAGCTATGGATCGATCCATCCTGGGACTCCGAAGGAGAGATAAAGTACGCCACACCAAGATAAGAGAGAGAACAAAAGAAATTGATTTCTTAAGCCAATCGATGAAATTGAAATGGAAATGGGCAGGACATCTAGCTAGAGTAGAGGACGCTCGGTGGACGTGTCGTGTCCTTGTATGGAAAGGGCCGAAGGGTAAAAGAAAACGAGGGAGGCCATGTAGAAGATGGATTGACGATATCAAAGATATAGCAGGAGATGATTGGCAAACAAAGGCGAAAGATAGAAAACAATGGTCAAAAATGGAGGAGGCCTTTACCCTGCAAAAGAGGGGTTCTCATTAAATAACTGAAACTATTATATATTTTTAAAGTTGAAATTTTTATGTTTACTTATTAAATTATAGATTGAAAAATAAATTTAAGCATATTAAACATTATAAATTACAAATTTAAATTAATTATGAAGCTAATAATAATTGATTTGTTATGACTTATTTATTATTGTTGCATGTAAACGTAAAATATCAATTGTAAAACTGCATGAAGAATGAGAAATAATAAAAGGCTTATTTATTTTATTTATTATTTTATTTAAGTATCAATAGATGGGTGAAGCTTGTCACACAGTGGGAGTCGACAGAGAGTCGTGGTCGACTTCCAAAGAGATGGCGTGACAAACTTCACGACTTTCAGCCCAATTGTTGTGAATCAATAATAGATATTATAACACAGGGAGACTAACCCTACCGAACCGTAGGTTTTCAGCTAAGGTGTAGATAATTGTCTACACCCACTTTTTTGTCCACGTATTGTATTTGTACACACCGCGTACCTGCCATGACTAAAAGTAGTTACAGCATATATAAATGATAATGATATTGATGATATATACGTCCCACCGCTGGGCACAGGCCTCCTTTCATTTCTGAGGGTTTTTGGGCAAGGAAATATCCACCGCGCTGCCCTAATTCATTTACGAACTTCACATGTCCTCGAAATATTTTTTTCTTATTTCTCAGATATGCAGGTTTCCTCACGATGTTTTCTTTCACCGACGAGCACGTGGTAAATCAGCTCTTATAATTGCAATTAACAATTTCATTGGTGCCAACGGGGATTGAACCCGGGTTGCTTACGTACTGTGGAACTTACAGTGAGCGCTAACCATCTGAGCTACCACGGCTCTATTTGTAATAAAATAAAACAAAATGTCGTTTTTTTATTCGTCAACGGAATCTCAATTATATAATATATACCCACCAGTCATGATTTGTTTTTTTCTTTATAATAAAATAAAAAATAACACGTTTTTTTATTTCAGAGAAATCACTGACGATGTGCTATTCGATGAACCGTTGACCAAAGCTCAAGAAAATAATATATACCCACCAGTTCATGGTCGAAGAGTCGTTGACATTATGTATTTTATCAAGCAGCTTCAAACTATATCCGGCCACAGTTCTTTGTTCAATTGCGGTTTCTCACAACTATCACTCATAGGAGAAAAAAGGATTGGCTTGATCTCCACATTCAAGTTTAGATGCAATATGTGTAAAGACGTCTTTATTGTCAAAGGCGAAGATTTATCGAGTATACATAATGTCAACACTAACGTGGGTGCCGTTACAGGAATTACTTCTGCTGGTATCGGTTTTTCGCAATTTGAAGAAATTACAGCATGTATGGACATACCCATATTTACGAAAAAAACTTATGCTCAAGTTCAAAACAAAGTTTACGAAAAATGGGAGTCAACATCTGTCGAATCCATGGCGGAAGCAGCTATGCGTGAGCGTGATGCAGCGCTAGCTCAAGGAACATTGAGCAAAGATGGCATACCTCTAATAGACGTATATGCCGACGGCTGTTGGTCATCGCGATCCTACGGAAATAATTATAAGGCATTGTCCGGCGCTGCAGCAATCGTAGGTCGCAGATATGGTGAAGTGTTGTTTCTAGGCATTAGAAACAAATACTGCCTTGTATGTGCTCGTGCAGAGAAAAAACACATTGCTGCACCAGAACACGTTTGCTTCAAAAACTACACGGGGGCATCTAGCGGAATGGAGTCCGAAATAATTTGCCAAGGATTTGAAACATCTGTATCGATGTACAATGTTATTTATGGCAGGATAATTGCTGACGGCGACTCAGCTACATATGCGAAAATCTTGGCGCGTAATCCTTACCAGAATCACACCGTTCAAAAAGTTGAATGCCGAAACCATGTGCTGCGTAACATATGCAATAAGTTGAGGGCTGTAGCCAAAGACACAAAATATGCCTTGGTGCACAGAAAGATGCTGACTGAATCAAAAATTCTGAGTATCCGAAAGGTTGTTATTGCATCAATAAAAGAGTATAAGCCAGAAAAAGACAATACGGAAGCAGTAGCAAGTTTTAGGAACGAAATACAAAATTCTATTCTACATGCTTTCGGGAATCATGAAAATTGCAAGAACTATTACTGTTCTAAGGAAAAGACACAACAGAGTAATATGGAAATAAAAAACACAATTTTTTGGTTCAGTTCTTTTAAAATCAAGAAGCATGCTTGAAGACGTGGATACCAATGCAGTAGAGCGCTTCAACAGTGTGATTGCAAAGTTTGTGGGAGGAAAGAGAATTAATTTCTCTCTTCGTCGGGGTTACCGCGCGCGTTGCAATGCTGCAGTCGTTTCTTTTAATAACTCCCACCCAAGACATCTACTTCATAAAAAAATTTTAGGGAAAAGTCCCAAAAGCATCCTAAAAAAGTTTGAAGAACGAAGAGTGATGAAAAGAAAATTATACAAAGCAAATCCTCATAAAAAAAATCGGATGCTAAAGAAAGAAAATGCTGTTCAACATGATTATGGGGCTCAGAGTACTACTCCAGATTTCACACTGGATGAATTAAATGCCGCTATAGAATCGTTCCTTCAAAATCTAAAACAACTAACTTCAGACAAAGAAAAAATACAAATATCTACTATAAATAAGAGAGATAGCGATGACTGGGTAGAACTACGAAAAAATATGCTAACAGCATCGAATTTTGGATTAGTAGTGAAAAGAAGAGAGACTACTAGCAAATCCAAGTTAGTGGAAAATATTTTATATAAATTTAATCTCGGTAATATAGCGGCAATCGCACATGGCGTCGAAAATGAACATCTCGCTTTACAACAACTTGCCATCCAAGAAAATGTCACCATTGAGCCGAGCGGGTTGTTTGTGGACCACGAATTTGCCTTTCTTGGAGCAACGCCCGATGGTTTGATAGGCGAAGACACAGTAGTTGAAGTGAAATGTCCTTTAGTGGCGTTCAAAAATGGTCTAGAAGAATGTATAAAGGAAAACAAAATACAGATATGGAAATATAATAAAAAACGTGAACTGATTGAAGTGAACAAAAATAGTAATTGGTACTATCAAATTCAAGGGCAGCTCCACATAACACGTAGAGAAAAATGCTTGTTTGCTGTGTGGAGCGGTGATAAAAAGCCACTAAAAATAGAAATTATAAAAAGAGATGACGATTTTTGGGAAAAAAAAATGAAGGAAAAGCTGGTGTCATTTTTCATGACCTGGCTTTTGCCTGAAATAGTCGATTCTCGGCGAGCGCGTGGAATGCCACTGCGAGAAAAAGAATCGTCATTAGTAGTCACATCAAATGACGACAACAAAGGAAACGTCGCTTGTTGTAGTAGAAGACTGAATTTTGAAGAGTTGTGATTTGAATTATTTTTCTTCCCACAATTTATATATTTATATTTCGCTCCGTATGTGTAAATACATCAAAATACTCGTAATTAAATTATATTAAAATAATTAGTTTGTTTAATTTTTATGTATTCTTCAAATAACCCAAATAACTTAAAAATAACACAAATCCCCAAAATGTGTCGTTTTATGCAAAAAAGTTATTAACTCGGGAAAAAAATTATGAAACAGCTGTTTTTTTTATTTTAGGGCTAGCACTATAGTAAAATTTGTTCATAATGGTTTACTATTGATTCTGAACCAAATTTGTCTAAAGGAATAAAAATGATTGTTTTTATAAATTCACAATTTTTACAATTTGCTGTTTCGAGAATAGGCCATTTCTATGATTGACCATTCTGGTACAAAGTCATTTTATTTAAGAATTAATTTATTATTCATTTGATGAATCCGTTACAAAATTTCTCGATAACTTTTTCTAGAAAATAACAATTATTGATTATTTTAAAATTAAGAAAGTAAAATATATACATATTTTAAAAATAAGAAAACAAAAATATATACATATTTTAAATATGAAAATAAATGTAGAAACATTTTAAAAATACGAATACAAAATATACGTCTCATGGGATTCGAACCAACGGACGTTCACGGAAACGCGGTGCAAAGGCGGACAGCGGCATGCTGGACCGATTGTACATTTTAGTTTACGTCGAGAGTCGGCGAGATTCACGCGGTGTGCACCCCGCAGTGGGCGGGACTACTCTTCCCCTACTTCATCTGCTTCACCCCCTCAAATACATAAAAGTTGTCTATACACCTCGCCTTAAGTTTTTCGGATAATATAGAGCCTAGATCCTTTTTTGCGTTGCTCTCTTTCTGTTTGTAAAATTTAACTGCAATCGGTTCAGCCATTCTGAAGATAAGCACGCACAAACATAATTATAGACAAACAGTAATTTTTTAATGGTTGTTTATATCTTATTAAAAGCCCTCTGAACTTAATAGAAGCCAGTTATTTCAACATTACAGACAGACACTTCAACTGTATTTATATCTATAGATTAACACCAAATGTATTTTTTATATAGAATAATATTACAAACGAGCACATAGTCCTCCTGATAGTACATGAATGCAGTGGTCCATAGACATCTACATTTATCCTCAATTAAAAATCAAAATGCAGATGCGTTGTGACCCCTGATGACTAAGATAGAATATCTCGTTCCCAGTAAAAATGGTATCCGATTCTCTACACTCACCATACGAAATACGGCAGCATTAAGCTTTTTTTTTATAGGAGAGGTGGCAAATGAGCACAAGGCTCACCTGATGGTAAGTGACTACTGTTATTTTATTTTACGCTGGTATTCTGTGAGAAAGCCCCGTCCACGGTCGAACTGGCCCATTAGTGCTACAATCATAATATAACTGCAGCGTGGCTCATCCACACGTAAGCTATATATAACATTAACAAACAAAAAAATGAATTTGTATAGATAACTGAATGCCTTTTTTATAAGTGGAAAAGGCGAGGTAAATAAATACATGCACACGTTTCTTTCTTACATCAAACACATCATTCAAAATATGTAATAAACAGTCGATGTGGAAAAACTCTTATTGTACAAGTATTTCTTTGCCAAAGTGAATATTACACGTCATTCAAGCCGATTTCAATTTCGTGTATGGCTCCCTCAGGTATGCCAGATGTCGGCGCTGTTTCTTGCTAGCACTACTTATTACAAGCTTGTTTCTGAAGGACCCGATGCTATAAACTACACTTTATAATATTAGTTTCGTTGAAATATTTATTTGTTTCTATTCTGCACACATTCTAAGGGATAAATTGTAATAGAATTCAGTTAGGGTTACAGACAATTTCTCAAAAGGTTACAAAAACACGCTGCCTAATCTATCTATGTAATCTATCGATCTATTTATCTCAAATAGTAAATGGTAGGTTTTTTTCGACCTAGGAGTTCATCCGGATACACAGGATCTTACCTATTTCTTGAAGTAGAATTCTTCCAGCAGTGCTTGCGCTATCGTGTTCCGGTGGAAGGGTATAGAGATAGAAATATAATAGAAAATATATTTATTTAATCAAAAAGACATTACATAATTAAACAATACACTGGTTTCTGCACTAAATTCTAGGCTTGTATCGCAGCATTGACTGACACCTGTTAATACCGATTAATACATAGGACTCCGATTAAGTTAAAATAATGCTAAAATTTTAGTATAAATTAATGTGTGAAAGATACAAAAAATAGCAAATTTACTCTAGGAATGCGCGCGAGCGCGTGTATGTGTGTGTGTGTGTGTGTGTGTGTGTGTGTGTGTGTGTGTGTGTGTGTGTGTGTGTGTGTATGTGTGTTCACACACGTGTGTATGTGACAAGGAGTGTAAGTATACGCGTGCGTATGTATGATCCATAATAATTACGGGTTGTGAGTTATTCCATTTTAGTTCTCAGAGGTGACAACGCATGTATAGCCTTAAGTGTTGGTTGCAAGTACTTACACTTACCGATAGTGCACCCAATTGAGGGAGGGCGGGAAGTGCTCTTCAAACTAGGTAAGACACAACATTTTGTTTTACCTAGCGGTTGTACGCAAAGTAATTGTTTGGCAAATTTAATTTAGTTTTATGTTATATTGCGGAAAGTCTGCCCTGTGTTATGTCAAGATAAAGTTTTGTTGTTTGTTTGCATACTTCATCTTATTAAGTGTTATCTTGCATTCACTTATAATTACTTACTGTGTTCGTTGAATATTCATTTACTAAAATAATATTAAAAATAATTTTTAGCGATATTTATTAAGGACGCCGATTATAACGAAAATCTATGTTCATGGAAAACAAATCATTAATAAATTATAGAACCTATTCTTTTGTTTCAACATATAAAAGTCCTCGTAGTACTTTCTCACTGGTTTATCATGTTCAAACTTATCTAAGAATTGTTGGTAATAAATCTGAAACACTTCACAGAAAACCGCATTTATATTGGTTAAGCCATGAAGAGTAAAATGTGCGAAAACTCATTTTAACAAAATAAAATGGTTATTACAGCGCCCCCTAGCGATTTAACACAATAACACTTATTTAAGAACCGTCGCCGATGGATTATGAATACTTTACAGAAAACCGTATCTGTATTGGTCCACCCGTTTTGGAGATAAATAGGAACATTCGCTTGCACACACAAACAACTTCTAACGCTAAACGTAAACAACTACTCCGTTCTGTCGTTTGTAAAATGTGAGATCAACGCAGCTTATCTAACACCTTCAGTCGAAAAACCTTCTTTGTGATAAAAACGTAACAGTTATAAAAAGATTATATACAAACGTTATTATACAAATGAATAGAATATTTTTATTATTTTGCAATTATTAAACACACTACTTAGCCCAGAAAATTAAAATCAGACGTCTTTGATATTAACAAATTGGTACCAATCCAAATAATAAAAGATTCTTATATTTACATTAGAGGTGTCGTCACACACCTAATGCTACATATGTATGCTCGAATACTTGATAAAATTAGTTGTTGTTTTCAAAGACTCAATTGTAAATAGCCTGCATTTCCAATACTAACTGTTACAATTGAAAATGAAAAAGAAAATTTACATTATTATTTTTTTGTTATGGGTTCTTTTTTCATTTGTTTTTTTTTTGTATAATGTAAATTTTGTGTGTCAAAACATCAATATAAGCACATATTACGAACTTTTGTTTACAAAATAAGACAATATCAGGTCGAGAGAGTATTTTGATAATACATAGTTATGTTTATATATGATTACAATCTCACAACTAATCTATTACAAAAGTTGACTTGCAATACCTATCACCTCATGTTTTGTTTTATATAAACGATAGTTAAATGTAAGTCATACTTATATCAAAGTGATCTTCACAGAAGTGTAAGTAGTCTAGTTTTTGTAGACAATGTATTCGGGTCTCTTGTCGCCAGTTTTAACCAAGTATTTCTTATATTTAAATTAGTTGCCATTTGAATCCATAACTTCCTCGGCGTTCTTAGGCATGCATTCTTTTGCATTCAGGCATAACACACCAATGATAAAGATGATAAGTAACTCATTACTAAACATCCAAATATATCATACTTCTTTGCAAAATCGTTTTAGTTACTAGAGCAGTGACATCGCCAACTGAACAGCATGGCGGCTATCGTTAACGATAGATTAAAATTAATTTTTATGGCACTATTCGGTTTAAAAAAGCTTATATAAAAATTATAGTGGTTCATTATCACTTTAGGATTCATTTAAAACACTATTTGAAAATGGGTGTAATAGCCTATTGCGAGAACTATACTCTACAAACAAATTAAAACTCACCATTATATTTCTCACAGGGATCTGAGCTAATTTTACATCTTTAATTTTAACTAGGTACTTTAACGTCACTGTTACAAATAGTAAATGAATTGAATCAGTGCAAGCAAATTTCAAAACGTTTTATTTTTAAGTGATAGAAAACAGGGCACCTATTCATGAAGCTCAAATTGAATTTCCAGTTGCAACGTCAATAATTGTGTTTTAGCTCCGTCAACGGCACCATTGATATAGTTTACGTCTAAACGAAAATTAGTGGATATTTAATTCATAAGAGTATATATTCTAAGTTTTAAAATATTACATTTATTCTCCATATTGATTCATATACAGCATACCGAACTTCCATTTAACTTAAAATCCATAGACAGGAGAAGAATGGACTTAGTTTGTGTAAACCCAAAAACCAAACACGCATTTGTGAACAAATTTTACATATTTTTACGACCCTTTCTATATAACAAGCTCAACAAGTCACTAAAGGTATATAGTCTAAGTTATAAGGACTGTAATATAAGTGTAAGGGAATTTCTAAATAAATTAAATTACGAAGACACAGAGAAGTTGTTAGATATACTAAAATAGTTTGTATTAATTGTAGGCAATAAATAATTGTTATTCAGTTATTTTATTTATTTATTATACAATTAAGTTTATTTATTTAAATATCTAGTGTCCTACATTATTAAACCGATTGTATAAGTGATGTCTGAAACACAGGTACTCAACCTAATTCAGGCAGGTAGCTAATATTATAAATATGAATTTTCTATCTTCTTTTGTAGATTCTACATTATTAATCTACACATAGTTTTAATTTTATTATAGCATGTTATTTTTGTTAGACTTATTGTTACTTTATTAAATTGTAATCATTTTGTTTCCTGTATGTCACCATGTGTAATCCGAAATGAAATAAATATTTTATTATTTATTTATTATAAACAAATTACTTATTACTTATGTATACTGGCTCGTAAACGCGGCTTTGATCATGAGGTCCTGGTCCTGATCAATTCTCACTATTAGATTGGACTCAATAAGTTGGTAATTTTCCAGCCCCGTACCTAGGAAAGTACGTAAAGCGAAATAATGAGTGAGAAATAGAGAGTGCACATGTGTTCGCGCATACACTTGGACACTATAATCCTGTCCTGCGCAGATGGCTAGTCTCCGTTGAGACTGGCCGCCCTGACCGAAATTCGGTGCGAAGGAGAATATTATTATTACTTTATATAATATATTAATATAATGTTAAGAATTAAAATAATTTTGCGCTTATTATATCTGTTGAGGGCATTTCTTTAAAATTCTCGTTTTGTTATACTCGTCATACTTATCTATTCTGTGGAGTGTGATTTGTTGGAATAAATAATTACTTATAAAGTTATATTATATGCAATATAAATAAGATACAATAAAATGTATACTTAATAGATAAATAAAATAAAAGGTTGTTATATAAATGAATAAAACCCGAGTAGACATGAACGCCCAGCAGGGAAGACTAAACGGAAAAATATTAACGAACTAGTGAACAATGTGTATAGTATCGAGTAAAACAGCCTTTTAAATTTGAGCTCCGAGGGGACGTCGTCGAATTGCAGTAGCCTTAAATGACCCACAGAGCTGATCAAGATTAACCAGTTAACCTGTTTACATATCAAACACTTCGTGTATCGGAGTCCATGAGAAATTTATTAACTGTTTCATCTTACAATCACTTTTGTGATGCTAAAACTACTATAAATTATTTGTAATTATATTTGTGTCCCTCGAATAACTTCCAAGTCGACGTTTAAGTTTAGCGAATGGCTAAAATAATCCAAACGTTTTTGGAACAATGCAATAAATAACTATTTTGTGTCTATCAGTGGTGAAAAATGTTTTTAATTTGAGATTAAAATACAACATATGTAGTGCGTAGAATTGGAAAATAGTATTCCCTGGTTCTGACAGGTCATTGCTACAGCATAATGTTGAATCAGTGGCCTTTTCGTAATTGCAATCTAATCATTTTTTACAGAATAAGGGTTACAAACGAACATACAGTGCACCTAATGTAAGCATACTGTGACCCATAGATATCTACATCTGTCTGTGGTTAAGAATCAAAATGCAGAAGCGTTGTCACCCCTGAGGACTAAGATGGAATGCCTTATCTCCAGTAAAAAGGGTCTCCAGTTCTCTATACTCACCACATGTGGCATTGAACTGCTGTTTCACGCTGGTATTCTATGAGAGCGTGGTCCTTCCCCGGTTAAGCCGACCCAACTACAATTATAATAAGCTGCAGCGTTAGATACCGTGTATTAAAGAAATATTTCTTTATTTCTTTTTTTTGGCACACAATATTATTATTTTACAAATTTCAACCATCAACTTTTCCATAGAAAAATATAATTTCGATTCTGTAACGTTTATCTAATGTAAAAGAATGTAAGACGTAAATGGAATGGCCGTTGGAAATTGTGATCGCTTCCCAAATGGAGTTTCGCGAGATTGATCTGTCGATATTGCAGTTTCTGTACGTGACCCCGAGTTCTTAAAGAGTATCATAACTGCAACCAGCGCGACCCACATACAAACTACATTCGCTGAAAACAAACTTGTTAGAAGATTTACTGCGATTGCCGGATTTGTTCCTTGCGTTATGATGTTTGCAACTGTTATATTTGTTATCTATGAGTTCTAAAATGTTATTTTGGGATATTTATTTAGTTATATTATATTTTTTAGTATAAAAAAACATCATATAAATAAATAAAATGTGATAGAAATTAATCAGGTGAAATAAAATTAAATAATATCTTTTTATTTGGCGGCTCCGTAGCGCATGGAGCGAGGAACGGTAATGGCTCTGCAGGGACGCGGGTTCGAATCACGCAAGCAGCCAGTATTTGTATGGCCTACGGATCAAGATGTGTCATCATCATCATCATTACAGCCCTTCACAAGTCCACTGCTGAACATAGGCCTCCCCCAAAGAATGCCACAAAGCACGGTCCTGAGCCACCTGCATCCATCGACTTCCTGCATATCTTACCAGGTCGTCACTCCATCTAGTGGGGGGGACGCCCTACACTTCGCCTGCCGGTACGAGGCTGCCACTCGAGAACCTTTCTTCCCCATCGGTTGTCGGTTCTTCGAGCTATATGGCCGGCCCATTGCCACTTCAGCTTACTAATCCGTTGGGCTATGTCGGTCACTCTAGTTCTACTGCGGATATCCTCATTTCTGAGTTTATCACGCAGAGAAACTCCGAGCATAGCCCTATCCATAGCTCGCTGAGCGACCTTGAGTTTCCTCATCCGGCCAGCAGTGAAGGACCACGTCTCAGTTCCGTATGTCATCACTGGCAACACGCACTGGGTGTACAGTCTCGTTTTCAAGTTTTGAGGTATACCTGACGAGAAGATGTGCCGTAATTTCCCGAACGCTGCCCAACCGAGTTGAATCCGTCGATTGACCTCTCGGTCGAAGTTGGACTTACCTAGTCGGACTATTTGTCCCAGGTAAACATACTCGTCAACAACTTCGAGCTTAGTGTTCCCAACAACTACCGACATAGGTGTGACATGGACATTAAACATGATCTTTGTTTTGTCCATGTTCATCTTAAGACCTATCCGTTGGGAAACACTATTAAGGTCATTTACGAATCGTCTCGCGCGCAGACTTGAGGACTTCCAGCCTCCCGAACAAGCCGGTTTCCGAAAAGGCTTTAGCACCATAGACCACATACATACCCTTCGGCAAATTGTACAGAAGTCCGAGGAGTACAATTTGCCACTATGTCTGGCGTATGTGGACTATGAGAAAGCCTTTGATTCCGTCGAAATTTGGGCGGTGCTGCAGTCCCTTCAGCGATGCCAAGTTGACTGTCGGTATATCGAAGTGTTGAAGTGCTTGTAAAGTAGGGCTACGATGGCTATCCGAGTACAGAACCAGAGTACGAAACCTATCCAATTGCAGAGAGGTGTAAGACAGGGTGACGTCATATCCCCGAAACTCTTTACCGCTGCATTGGAAGATGTTTTCAAGCTTCTGGACTGGAAAGGATACGGTATCAACATCAATGGCGAGTACATCACTCACCGTCGATTTGCCGACGATATAGTCCTTATGGCAGAATCGCTGGAGGACCTAAGCACTATGCTCAAGATGTGTATCCTTGTGCAATTGAATTATGTGAGCCGCATCTATGATACAGAAGATAATTCTATTGAGGTTTACTTTTCTCAATTACAAAGTTTATATACGCTTTTGTATTCGAATCTTAGTTTATATTACTTATTCATTTGTTTGCTTAAGATCATTGTACAATAATTAAAAATTAAAAATTTTGTACAACCCACTTCAATACAAATTATTAAGAATAACTCAAAAACTATTAGTAAACTCAAACCTTAATCAAATTTATATGGGACCACATGTGAAGCACTAGCTTTCAAATAATAAAATAATTATCGTAATAGGTTCACCCAGTAAAAAGTTATGAGGTCGCGCACCAAGGATTCCGAACAAATCCGTAGGTATATAAGTTTAAAATTATTAAAAATATTTTTATTATATGTTGTAACTGAAAATTTATGCTTTTCGCAATTTTTCCTTTATCTGTGCTATAATATGTTGATTCGTACGAAATTTTAAGATTCTGAGTTCACGGGAAGTACCCTGTAGGTTTTGATTCCCTTGCGAATGTCGAAAATTTGCGGCATAATCTTAATTAAAAGATACAATATCTTTTAATTACGTTGGCTTAGAAGTTTGATTTTTTCACAGCTCTAAGGGACAGTAGACTTAAGTATTTGATATGAATTTCAGCGTGATACCTCCACGCGTTGCTTGGAAAAAAATCTTGACAGACAGGCAGACGGACAACAAAGTGATCCTATAAGGGTTCCGTTTTTTCCTTTTGAGGTACGGAACCCTAAAAACATACAATCGAATTGAGTACAGTCTCCTTTTTGAAGTCGGTAGATAATAGTATATATTTGTGATAGATTCCAGTCAACCGTTAGGTTAAGCAATGGTAAACGTATAAAACGCGGTGAGGTACGGTTTTACGGATTCTATCGCGTTTAATTTAACTTTTTAATTCGCGACGTTACGGGTGCTAAACAGAACCCATGGTCACGGGGGTGCTGAGGTGTTTCACGTTCCGATGTCATAATTAGCCCGGCTACCTTCAGTTTTTTGAATATTAATTTTTGATCCGATCTACGCAGAATGAGCTTACGGTATCTTGAAGTCTTGCATTGGTATACTTGGGAACGTCGGTGTTTCAATTCAGCTATATGTTCTTTTACGCGGGTTTTCATAGATCTTTTTGTTTGCCCTATGTAAGAAAGACCACATTCACAATCCAGCTTGTATACTCCTGCATCTTGTAGAGTGATGTGAAACTTGACGGATAGTAAACATTTACTGATCTTCTTCGGTGTGGAAGCTCGCTTCAAGTGGTAGCCAACCTTGTCTGTGACTCCTCTTAGATACTGCAGGTTAACTATGACATCGGGACGTTAATCAATTATTTCCTCGTGACATTCGGTAGAATTTACTAGTTAGTCTGTGCCCGTGACCATGGGTGCTGGAATGCACCCGCAACGTCGGGAATTTAAAAATAAGTATTTTTTTAAATTCATTAATGTCATAGAATAAAATTAATTATTAAAAGTAATTTTATTCTATGACATTAATGCAAAAGCATCACTATATTTACTACTAAGAAATTTTTTCTTTGTTTATTCTGTGGTACAAAATAAGTTTCGTGGTAGAGACGTTAAGTATACTTATACTGCTGTAAGACAAATGTCCAGATAAAATAACTATATCTAATGTTAGACATAGCAGTACACAATGTGACTATTATTTGTACGTGTTAGAGCTATGTTACACCTAATAAGTAGTATAGTTGTAGCACTAATGGGTTAGCTCGACCGGGGAAGGACCACGCTCTCACAGAATACCAGCGTAAAATAGCATCTTAATACTGGTGTGTTTCGTATGGTGAGTGTAGAGAACCGGAGACCCTTTTCACTGGACAAGAGGCATTTCATCTTAGTCCTCACGGATAACAACGCATCTGCATGTTCTTTCTATATTAAGGATAGATTTAGATGTCTTTGGGTCACGGAAACCACTTACCATGAGGTGGACTATGTGCTCGTTTGTCTACTCTATCCTATAAAAAATATATAATACTATTTATTTGTACACATCAGTTAGTGCATTACTTTATTTCTTCACATAATAGTTGTCAAATCCCAGTCGGTACGCAGTGATAAACTTTCCCGTTCGAGCCGACCCATTCGTGCTACAACCATAACATACTCGTTGCTGCAGCGTGGCTCTACCACAAGACAAGCTGCTACTTGTACTTTGGCACTTGACTTTCTTTATTTTTTCATTTTTCGGAATATTTGTATTTTGATGTTTACTTGTTGTTTTTACTCACACAAGATACCTGGTTTTATTAAATATATTCTTTCTTGCATTCATTCCTTCATATATAAATTATAACGAATAACTTCTTTCTATATTTCAAGATTTATTGCAATGTAATGTTCGCGCTAACAACACGCCTACCAACCGCTATGAACACAATATTTATCTTTTAACGAAGCGCGGATAGACGTCTCTGCTGTCTCTATTGAAACAATGTCGCTTGGCGCGTTGCCAAGTCGTGTAATAAAATCGAGCGCACTTCAAATTTACTCTTCTTCTGTTATAAATTCTTTTTCATAACAGAAATATAGTGATGGTTTTTTTTTTCATTCAATACAAAAAAGGTAAATTGTATCTACTTATTTATATAAGAATAATTAATTGTTTTACAGAATTTGGCAAGTTATAATTACATTATTAGTACTGTCAACTGTACTCCTGGTGCGCCAGTATAATTTTAAAATAATTAACTGTACTTTTTGCTCATCTCTTTAGCTCCAGTTTAGGAATAAATGATTTATATTCATTTATTTATTCGAATATTCACGCAAACTATGTCAAGCGAAAGTAAATCGTTAGAAGTTTTCTTGAAGTTAATATTTATAAAACACATGAGTAGACACCTGACGATACATGAATGATGTGCCTCATAGACGCTTACAGCTATCTTCTATTAAGAATATAAAACCAAATGCGTTTTTACTATTTGGAACTAAGATGAAATGCCTCACCAGTATAATAGCTTTCTGGTTCTCTACAGTCATTACACAGTAAACACTAAGCATTAACATTAAGCTGCTATTTCTCGCTGGATTTCTGCTCCTCGGTCGCGGCACTTCTTTATAAATATATATCTACAGCAATTTCATTTGGAATCGTTAGTTAGCAAATAAAGTAATAACTCATAATTATCACGCTAAGCAGGTTTTATAGGTGGTAGAGCCATGCTGCAGCTATATTATGGTTGTAACACGAATGGGTCTGCTTGAATGGGGTAGGACCACGCTCTCACAGAAAACCAGCATAAAATAGCAGCTTAATGCTGCTGTATGGTGAGTGTAGAGAACCGGAGACCCTTTTTACTGGAAACGACTGATTCCATCGTAGCCCTCACGGATATCAACGCATTCCATTGTAGACCTCACGGTAATCAACTCATCTGCGTTTTGATTCTTAATCGAGGATAATTGTAAATGTCTATGGTCCTCAGTATCCAATTACCATCAGGAGGGCTGTGTGCTCGTTTATCACTCTTATCCTATATAAAAACCAGGTGATTTGGTGATATTAGAGCTTAAATACTTGCACTGGTGCTACACTCTATCTTCAGCTAGTAAAATTTGCTCTCCATAGCTCACAGTGCAATCTTGATCTTCACCTACGGCTGGCAATGAAGATTGACTCTTCAGAAACATAATATGCCATCGTTTGCTTGACGCACTGGTTTTACCCAGCATCCTGAGCTCAATTCGATCTGGCAAAATGACATTGTTAATTGCAATTTTTTTTAAAAACATGAGTGACAAACGAGCACACCGAGCACACAAAATGCAGACGCGTTTTCACGCCTGAGGACTTAGTTGGAATGCCTCGTTTCCAGTAAATGGATTTCCAGTTTCTAAATGGGGTCTAGTTTCGTTGAAGGAAAATGTCCTGAGGAAACATATATTTTTCTGCGAAATAATATATTTTTGAAGCATGTGCAGTCCGCAAGCAAGCACTGTATCAGTATTGAAGACTCGTTGGTCTATAACCATCTCGTTGAGGAGAGGAGGCTGTAACTTTACTTTTTACGGAGAATTTTAAATGTAAATATTCAACTCGGATGCGAAACGGAACTAAAGGTAGGGAGAAACGGAAAGAATAAATTCCATTGAGTTTTTTAATAAACGATTGCGACAAGTGAGTGCCTCAAAGTACATTTCTCGGTTTATACTTTATTACTAGTGATGGTTTTATAAAAAGCAAAGCAGTTAAATTTTTTCTTTTCATGGATTTTACCATTTCGTAATATATTTATTCTCAATGTATTCGTTTTATAACACAAAACACAATGATGGCTGGCACAAGAACGGTTCTGAGCCGCGTGTGTTCATCGACTTCTTGCACTTTTTGTGTGGCTATTGTAGACTATGTTGCTATTGTAGACCCTTTTTACTGGAAATGAGGCATTCCATCTTAGTACTCATGGGTAACCACGCATCTGCATTTTGATTTGTAATAGAGGATAGATGTCGATGTCTATGGGCTGCAGCAACCTCTTACCATCAGGTGGACTGTGTGCTCGTTTGTCACACTTATGCTATAAAAAATTAAAAAAAAAGACTACCGCGTTGGTCATAAAGGAACTTGCTGATCATGAGGTCTTGGGTTTGAATCCCGGTTTGGGCCAAAATTAGTTTTTGTATTTTTTTGTCAAAAACTTCTCAGTAGCAGATCCGAGTCAGGAAGTTGGTGTTGTTTCACATCCATACCTCGGAAAGTACGTACGTTGTCAGCTTGCCATTCCGTCGGACTATGAGAGCGAGTATACAGAGTATAAAGAAAGTACACCTGTGCATGCACATACACTCGGGCACTATAAACCTATCCTACGCAGATGGCTGTTCTCCGTTGAAACTGGCCGCTGTGGCCGAAATTCGGTCTGGAGAACATAGTAATGGCTACTGTCAATAATTAAACTCAAAATGTATCTTTTAGCAACGAATTTACATCACAAAATTTTTATGGAGCACAGTGTACTGGGAGTTTTTAAATCTACCCTCACTACTGTTCATCTCTCAACTTTCTACTATCATCTATAACATCCACTTACTTCTACCCTTACTGATAACATAATCAACTAGAAGAATACTTATTTATACATCATACTAGTAATCAAAATTCAGATGCATTGTCCCACCTGACGACTACGATGGAATGCCTTGTTTCCAGTAAAAAGGATCTCCGGTTCTCTACACTCACCATACGAAGTACACCAGCATTAACCTGGTATTTTAGGCTTGTATTCTATACGAGTATATATACTCTAACCATGCAGATAAAACGAATACATTTCTGTGCAGCAAGTAACAAATTTTATTACGTATTTAACTAAAAGGTATATTTTTAATTGAAAATAAAATCTAGATATGTATTTGTATGTGAAAGCATCTAAACTTTCCACGTTCGCAAATTCTATTTTTACCAAAAATGGAAGCTTCACCGATAGAAATCTGACACAACGACGCAGTTTCAAGTTGTAAATAAACATCAGCGTTTGCAAAACACACGAAATTCAGTTTTATCCACGTTATAGCTACGTTCAGTTGAACCGGCATTTATAATGTTTGGTTGATGCTATGCTCCTTTTTGTTTTTGTCTTCTAAATGAGTGTCATTAGAGTAGATGAAAATAAACCACGAGATAAAAAAATGAAAGACAGAAATTAGTTTATTTGGAAAAATAAATCAGGTAATATAGAAAAAAAAATACTTTTCATCTTAACAAAAATGTTTAAAAATGCAGTTGACCCTGCAGGCCATCTCTGAAACTTCCCGCTTATTTTCAAGCGCAACGCTATTTAATTTTTTTAAAACACACGCACGCACGCACACACGCATGCATGCAGACACGTCCAGCCGGAAATAGTCGTAACGGCTTCCTACGACCTCAAAACGTGGAGATCTGATGAAAACTCGCTTTCTCAACATCGGACCGAAATATGTAACTTTGTAGTTTTGAAAATTATTAATTTTATTATATTTTTTATTATTATCCGTTATTTAAAGTTATAAGCTGTGAATGTAGTAGAATATTTACTTCTAAAACTTTATCTTATAACAGTCGCAAATAATTTAGTAGCGATAGTAGAATTTGTAAAAGTAGCCGAAAGTAATACGAGCTTTATAATGGAAGATCATATAATAGTAGTGTTATATTTACAAAGTATGTCCACAGCTAAGGCTTTACATTTAGGTAACAAAATTAAAACTGCACCCAACAAAATTAAAATGACCTGTAGAATAGTAAAACGGTCAAGGTCAAACCGCGCAACTCGGATTTTCGATTGAATAGTAACAATAATTTAACTCGATCTGATCAAGACGTTGATATAGCTTTTGAGAAACATTCTACTGATGTTCCTTTTTCGACAACAAAATCATTAAATTCTTCTCCGACTGTCGCCAAATCATTATTTAATCAAAATGTACAGGCTTGTTCAAATAATTTTAAGATCCATAGAGTATTGCCTTAAGATATCGTTAAATATTTTAAAACTGTTGATGTTGAGAAAACGGCAGACCTATGGGGATTTCCGTTAAAGTTATTTTATCTATAATACAGATAATAATGTAGATACAAAAACACATTTTATAGCCGCTTAATTTAATACAAGCGTCAAATGTGGTGTGTTTATAATTAAACACCAATCATTTAAATGTGACGAAGTGAATAATGCTATATCAAAATTAGTGCATTGGTTTTACGTTTATAATCTATATTTAAACGAAAATAAAACTAAATGCATTAAATTTACAACATCGTATGTTAAAAATCTGAATAACAATGTGTTTTAAATGGGGAAAAACTGAGCCCTGTTGATCATCTCTTAGAGCTGAAATCTCTCAGAGTCTCTTAGAGAAAAAATTAAAGAAATAAATATATTAATTTTAGTCTCTCAGTATATTTGTGAAAATTTAATGTATGTTCACCAAAACAAAGGTAGTTTTAGTAAGTAAAGTGATGTACACTCTGTAAACACTAGAAATAAACACAAACTAGCTATACCAGTTTCTCGACTCCACAGAGTCAGTAATTCATTCTTGGGGCAATGTATACGCTATTACCAAGTTTAAATATTTTATTAAACTATAACTGTATAAAAAGGGTTATTATAATATAAAGGAAAACATGGATGGTAATAACCCCTGGAAATGAGGTGGACGCTTCAAAGCTGTTTCAAAAATAAATTTTGGAAATAGTTATATTAAATAGTTATATAGTGGCATTACGTACATTTGTAACATTGTAGTAAGAGCAGCATTTGCATTATCTGGTTGCTCAAATGTTATGCCTTCTGGGACCGGATCATCACCATTCTCTAAATTTCAAAATTTCGTGCAACGATAAATGTTTTGATCTGAAATAACAAAAACAAATGAATTTACTCAAAACTGTCAATATGATAAATGATTACTTATGATTATGCCAACGGGTCAATGTTGGATTTTATGGAATTTGCGGCCAAATAAAACTGACCAAAAACTCCAATTTTTTTTTTTTTTTTGCAATAAAGAAATTATAATGTTGCCTATTTTTTATTTTTATGATATAAACTTACCATTTTGAGGACATGTTTTACAATTTCCAATTCCGACTTTATCACTCACAAAAAATAACTAGAAATTAATTAATTCACTACATTTTTTGTCACTACAATGAATAGTTTACGACTATATCTTCCAAAAAATATGTGCAAATTGCTTTAAATAAATCAAATAATGAGCGCAGAATTTTTTATTTCTCAAAACCCATGTATGGGTTGGTAGGTTCATCTGGGTTGAAAGAATCTTTTAGTATCTTTTCGAGCGACTAGGTACGGTGGAACAATATAAACGAATCTCTTGAGCGAACAATTCCCAGCAGTATAATCTTGTTTGTTTTACTCTTAATGTTATGACGGAGTTCAATTTTACCAAAACATCGTTGTTAACTTTGGTTTGCAATGCTCACCTAAATATTACATAAATTTTAAAAATATTTTACCTAATATAAACATGAGAAATGAATGAGATTAAATTATTGAAATATTACAATTTATATAGACGATTTTAAAAATTACAATTTATATTTTTATTTATTTTTATCTAAATAGTACGCACTGGAATGCTTCTCACACCTCACTTACATTGTATATAAAATGGCTGTCTTATAGAAATACGAGTAATATTAAATAAAATAGTGGCCAGGTAAACAAATGATAGATTTTCCCTGAGGATCTTGCTTAAGGTTCAGGTTTTAGGACCCTTATTTACATTGTGTTTGTAAAGTAACTTAGTTCTTTTAAGTGTCTCTCGGAAGAATGAATATTCACTGGACCAATCGAAAGCTGTTGGTAGTGCCTTATAATTATTTTAAGCTAAAGAAACCCATTAAAGAAGAAACGGCTACAAAAGTTTAAGAATATTAAACCTTCCCTATTCTACTAGTATCAGGTACACGTCAATTAATTGCTTATTAAATAATCTCTTCTCGTTACGAAAAGGCTCACAATCTTTATATATATAAAATTGTTTGTCCGCGATGAACTCCTAGAGTACTGAACTGATTTCAATGAAATTTTGCACACTGTGTGCAGTTTGGTCCAACTTGAAAGATAGGATACTTTTTATCCCGATAAGTGACACTTTAACATTTTTAATTACGAATTTAAGGATTTTTTTTTATTGGAGAAAGGGTCATCTCAGGAAAGGGCAGAACAACGTCTACCTGGTCAGCTAGAATTTATAAAACATGTAACAAAAACCCTGTGGTTTCCGTTAAGTACGTTATCAGGTTC
Source organism: Parnassius mnemosyne (assembly GCA_963668995.1). Lineage (NCBI taxonomy): Eukaryota > Metazoa > Arthropoda > Insecta > Lepidoptera > Papilionidae > Parnassius > Parnassius mnemosyne. The sequence continues at coordinate 949,189 of CAVLGL010000137.1, read as the reverse complement.
ATTATTCAAACGTATAGAAATAACTTGTTTTAAAAAACTCGAATAACATTTTTTTTATTTTATATAAAAAACATAATTGTATGCAAATTGTATGTGGTTTTATTACCTTTGCATTGTCTGGGGAGTAAGAGGATTGTCAAAGAGCCCACTTTACTTAGCTTTAGCATCAGCTAGTGTCATTAAGAGTTAATAAAAGCACATAAAATTAAAAAAAAAAAGTTAATAAAAAAGAATATGGTCGAGTTTTAAAAAAAAAGTTATTTCTATAGGTATGAATACTGATCTTGATAACGTACTTAACGGGAACCACAGGGTTTTCGTTACATGTTGTATAAAATTACACGATAAATGGGCTTCGCGTTTATTTAAATTGTGGGACACCATAATTTAAAAAAATGTGGGGGAGGCACACGACTCCACACGTTCCGCGTGCGGTGTGCGCCAACCAACCATCCGAGCATGTCAATGCGAATTATGGATGTCGCCGCCGGAGGACCCAAAAAAAAAACAAAATTACTTTTATTAAATTTAATTTAAAAGATATTACAACTAAAAAGAACTAATACTAATTAAATCTAGTTAAACTTACACCCCACCCGATGTTAGGTACGAAGTGAAGTGGCATCGTGGAGTTCCGTATATATAATGCTGTCGGATGACGCCGCGGGCGTCACTGTCAATCCTACATTTCCCATCAAGTCCAAGCAGAATTGCCTTGCTGTATTAGGTTTCTCGTAAGGTGGTGTCGGTTGACACAGCGTGTGTCATTGTGAGTCCACGGCGACCGAGATTCCCATCAAGTCAGTAAAACTGCCTCGTGGAAATAATGTTGAAATGTTGTTTGGGAATACGAGGAAACCGCACAGTTCGCGGTTTTGTAAGGGGGCATCCATACATGTAACATGCGTGTAAACTCCATACAGAAATGCAGCCACAGTGGATGTAAGTCATATGGTTCAGGCAACACGTCGAATAATAGGCACAATGGCCATAAAATGCCCTCAGTGAAGAGACTTTCTACATTAATGCTTTAGAGACCTTCTATACTAATGCTTTTGTATCATAGACCTTATTATCATAGGTTCTCAATACATCTCTAATACTAATCTGTTGGGCTATGTCGGTTACTCTGGTTTTACTGCGGATATACTCGTTTCTAAGTTTATCACGCAGAGAAACCCCGAGCATAGTTCTCTCCATAGCTCGCTGAGCGACTTTGAGCTTCCTCATACGGCCAGAAGTGAAGGACCACGTCTCCGATCCGTAAGTCATCACTGGCAACACGCACTGGTTGTACAATTTCGTTTTAAGGTTTTGAGGTATGTCTGACGAGAAAATGTGTCGTAGTTTCCCGAACGCTGCCCAGCCGAGTTGAATCCGTCGATTGACCTCTCGGTCGAAGTTGGACTTACCTAGTCGGACTATTTGACCCAGATAAACATACTTGTCAAAAACTTTGAGCTTAGTGCTCCCAACAACTACCAGCATAGGTGTGACATGGACGTTATACATTATCTTTGTTTTGTCCATGTTCATCCTAAGACCTATTCGTTGGGAGATACGATTGAGGTCATTGAGCATGGTGCTTAGGTCCTTCAGCGATTCTGCCATAAGGACTATATCGTCAGCAAATGGAAGGTAAGTGATGTACTCGCCATTGATGTTTATACCGTATCCTTTCCAGTCCATAAGCTTGAAAACGTCTTCCAATGCAGCGGTGAAGAGTTTCGGGAATATAACATCACCCTGTCTTACACCTCTCTGCAATTGGATAGGTTTCGTACTCTGGTTCTGTATTCGGATAGCCATCGTAGCTCTACTGTACACTTCAGCACTTAGATATACCGACCTTAGGTCTTAAATTGGCGGAGTCTAATGTATTTCCCGATTTAAATAAAGATATTCCTTTGCCATATTTTGCTAATCCAGGAAACCCACCATATTTAATACTGGTATTAGAAATAATATCTAGTTAAGTTGCGATAGTATCTATTATAGATGTCATAACTTTAACGATAATTCCCAATAGATCTACGATTTTTTCATCAACAATAGTTTCAAATATTTTTTGTATCGCATTTACATTTTGCTTGAGTAATTATTCGGCAACAGCAGGAGAAGAATTCTGTGACTTAGCGGTTAAGATCGGAATGACAGTAAAATATTTCTTATATTTTTTCCTTTTTTTTTCATTTTTCCCCTTCAGTAAAATATTCTTTACAACTTTCTGATATAATTTAGTTAATTTATATTTAATAATTAATTGGTATTGTCTATTGCAAAACTTAACGATAGCAGTTTCAATCTATAATATAAAAATGAATCGCTGAATGTGTTGCTAAACGCAAATCTCGAGCGCAGCTGAACCGATTTCGCTTATTATTTTTTTATAATATTCCTTGAAGTACGAAGATGGTTCTTACGGAGAGACAAATTTTAAAAATTGCCTGAAAAACTCTAAAAACAACACTCTTCTATATTCCCATACAAAAGATTCGTAATAATACTTGAAAGTCAATTTGAACTTTAATACCATACCATAAAGTTTAAGTGTTGGTTCCGGAAAGGCAAAACAATTGAGTGACGTTAGTATCGTAAAAATATTAATGTCAATATTTGTCAATATTTATACATACTGGCAGATAGCCGCGAAAAATAAATTCACGCGGGCGATGTCGCGGGGAACAGCTAATATTAAATAAAATCCATGTCTTTTGTCATTTGAATTTAATAAAAAGCCGATATTCTAGGATTGTATGGTTTTCAAAACAAAGTTCACATAATCATAGTCAGTCCTTATGAATTCCTACTGTTGAATGAAACCCACTCATTGAATACCTCTGTCGAGGAGAATATTTTAGAAATAAAAGTATCTATTATTTCAATTAAGCTTAAACAAGATTTCATATGAAAAATCAGTATTATTTTAGTATGCAAGTGATATTTTTTTTATCATGGTACTTCTAAACTTCTTAAATGCATATCATTTACTATAAAAAATACACTTTCTTTATTTTTTCTTCTTTCTTCTTTTTTCTTTATTTCTTTGATTATTTAGATTATCGGAACTCAATTTGTGTTATACATTTATGCAATGACTTGACATAATTAGTAAAAATGTTATAAAGGTATGTATATTGCACTAGTTTCAACAATACGTGTTGGCTCTAAAAATAAATTAAAAATGTTTGTATAATTTAAACAAAGACCTAAATTTATTGTTTGTGGCAAAAGCTTCTAGAATATTGATTTTAAGGCTTCAACATATTAAAACAGACTTATTCTGTTTATCATCATCAACATTATCATTACAGCCCTTAACAAGTCTAGTGCTGAACATAGGCCAACCCCAAGGAACGCCACAAAGCACGGTCCTGAATCATCTGCATCTATCGATTTACCATTCTACCGCCATACACTTCGTCTACCCATACCAGAATGCCACTCGAGAACCTTTCTTCCCAATCAGTCGGTTTACAAAGTTTTTTTTTATAGGATAAGGGTGACAAAGGAGCACACAGTCCACCTGATGGTAAGTGGTTGCTGCGGCCCACAGACATCTACATCTATCCTCGTTTGCGAATCAAAATGCAGATGCGTTGTCACCCGTGAGGACTAAGATGGAATGCCTCATTTCAAGTAAAAAGGGCCTCCGGCCACCTGCACTCACCAAGCGAAACGCAAAGGTAAACCTCTACTTCACGCTAGTATTCTGTGAGGTCGTGGTACCACCCCGGTTCGAGCCGGCCCATCCGTGCGACAGCAAAAGCTGCCGCATGGCTCTACCACTGTTAGAATATTAATATTAATATTCTGTTTGTAAAGTTTAACAAATACTTTTTTTTTCCAAAAACTTACATGGAGCATCTGGGCATCTTTAATCTCCAGAAATTTTAAATTAATTATCAGTATCAGGTGAAATGAAATTTTAAACTGCGACCAGAATGAATAAAATACAATCCTTACTTTACTATATTTGTTTATGTTTTACATTTTTAATGTTAACACTGCTAAGGCGTTGGAATAAGGCTGTAGTACAAAGACGATGGCGCAGCAATTAACCCTAACGACATGCCTTCACTTCGTTTAATTACTACTTAATGTTGGCCGCGTAAATCACTGCGAGGTGGAGCGCAGGGCGAGGGTTACAATTATCGCGCCTTAGTTTTGACGCAGATTTAGGGCCACTTTGTTTTGAACTATTTTTACGGAAGACAGTAGTAATGAATGTATAAAGGCATATTCTACATGATAGAGTCACGCTGCAGCGTATTATGGCGGGTGACGTCGATCGAAGAAGAACTACATTTGCATAGAATACCAGTGCAAAAAAAACAGCATAATGCTGCTTTTTTTCCTTATTGTGCTAGTTGTGAGTGGTGAGAGCTGAAGAACATTTTTTAATTTTACTGGTAACAAGTCATTACATCTTAGTCGTGAAGGGTGACAACACAGCATTCACATCCTACATAATATTCGACGTGGTAGAGCGACGCTCTAGTTATTGCGATTGCTATTAATTTAATAACGTACGTCCTTCTCATTTAAAGGTTATTTTATATAATGTAGTAATACATCCTCTCGAATCCGAGTACAGAACCAGAGTACGAAACCTATCCAATTGCAGAGAGGTGTAAGACAGGGTGACGTCATATCCCCGAAACTCTTCACCGCTGCATTGGAAGACGTTTTCAAGCTTCTGGACTGGAAAGGATACGGTATCAACATCAATGGCGAGTACATCACTCACCTTCGATTTGCCGACGATATAGTCCTTATGGCAGAATCGCTGGAGGACCTAAGCACTATGCTCAATGACCTCGATAGTGTTTCCCAACGGATAGGTCTTAAGATGAACATGGACAAAACAAAGATCATGTTCAATGTCCATGTCACACCTATGCCGGTAGTTGTTGGGAGCACTAAGCTCGAAGTTGTTGACGAGTATGTTTACCTGGGACAAATAGTCCGACTAGGTAAGTCCAACTTCGACCGAGAGGTCAATCGACGGATTCAACTCGGCTGGGCAGCGTTCGGGAAGCTACGACACATCTTCTCGTCAGACATACCTCAAAACCTGAAAACGAAATTGTACAACCAGTGCGTGTTGCCAGTGATGACTTATGGAACTGAGACGTGGTCCTTCACTGCTGGCCGTATGAGGAAGCTCAAGGTCGCTCAGCGAGCTATGGAGAGGGCTATGCTCGGAGTTTCTCTGCGTGATAAACTTAGGAATGAGGATATCCGCAGTAGAACCAGAGTAACCGACATAGCCCAACGGATTAGTAAGCTGAAGTGGCAGTGGGCCGGCCATATAGCTCGAAGAACCGACAACCGATGGGGAAGAAAGGTTCTCGAGTGGCAGCCTCGTACCGGTAGGCGAAGTGTAGGGCGTCCCCCCACGAGATGGAGTGACGACCTGGTAAGACATGCAGGAAGTCGATGGATGCAGGTGGCTCAGGACCGTGCTTTGTGGCATTCTTTGGGGGAGGCCTATGTTCAGCAGTGGACTTGTGAAGGGCTGTAATGATGATGACATCCTCTCGAAAGTGCACTGCTGAATAAGGCCTCACCAATAGATTGCCTCATATGGGGAGATATTGGCTATAGTTGCCACCAATAGCAAGCGTGTATCGTCATCGTCATCAGGAAGATGCTACTGCCAATCACCTGGTGCTGTTTATTTCTGCCACCTCTGAAGATACATACGAAATAATACGCGGTAATTAATATTTTTACGAGCACACTGCCACTACACGATTGTATAATGTATAATTCGCGTCGAAATTTTTATCTTATATTTTTAAGAACTGATGTAAATCTCTTTTTAAATACAAGAAAAAAATCCCTCTTTTCGTTAACTTACTAATAATCAGTTTATTTTGCGGTTTTAGTAATAAATCATACAAAAACTGAATAAATTAAACTGATTCCCTATTTTGAATGATACTTTCATAATAATGAGAGGAATATATGAATAAATTACTTCGAAATTTTCTATTTTCCTTACCTACAATGACCAAAATATGCTTTTCATTTGTGTTACTTTCCGTACGACATATTTATATTAAATAGTTACGATGTTGTACTTTATTAATGTTTGTTGTTATGTGCTAAAAGAAATCTTAAAAGTAAACAAAAACTACATTTTAACCATAAGTCTTATATTTTTGTTTATTATCGTTTGTATCCGACAAATTTAACTCTTGAAACACTAAAGATAATTGTAAAATAAACATTAACAACGCTTTATGCATTGAATAGAAGTACGTTTACTGATTTTCTTATTTTAATTCCCGACGCTTCGGGTGATTTACAGCAACCCATGGCCACGGAGGAGACTGAGATGTTTTTTGGTTAAATAAGTTTTGGTTCGACTTATGCGGAATGAGCATACTAGCTTGAAGTTGTTTATAGGATCAAGCAGAGACCAAGCAAATGGCAGGATCCATCCATAATCTCAATTGAAATTTGCTTATTTTTAATTTCTTTAGTCTCGCGTGTCATCCTTGGTAGGAATCAGTATTCTTTTGCGAGGGTCGATGTCGGGGGTGATCTTCAACATGTTCACAGACTGCAGACTTCCCGGAGCGTTGGTGCTTCACGTCATATATATGTTCTTTCACACGGGTTTTAATACATAGTTTTGTTTTTCCTATGTAAAAGAAATCACATTCGCAATCAAGCTTATACACTCCTGCATCTTGTAGAGGGATATTGGACTTGACGGATAGCAAAAATTGACTAATCTGCTTCGGCGGCTTGAAGCATCTTTTAATGGAAGCTTGTTTCAAGATGTAAATAACCTTGTTTGTGACTCCTATGACAAAGAGTAGTACAGCAGGCACACGTAAAAACTAAAGGAGGCCGGGCAAACTATGTCATAGGGACGTCAAACATCTCAGTCCCCCTGTGACCATGGGTTACTTTAAAGCACCCGGAACGTCGGGACTTTAAGTAAGTAAATTAAACGCGATAAAGTCCGTAAACATAGTTTTATTCAATGTGCAGTATTTGCGTAAACTTTTACAATTTTGCACTTTATTCAATTTCGTTAGCCGGAGAGATACATTCCCTATCGAGGAGCTGATAAATCAGCATTTAAAATTCTATCTATTTCACTGGATCCACGGTAGCTCAGGGGTTACGTTTTCATTGCAAATTTCACCACCGCCGGCACCAACGAAATTGTTAGTTGAAATTTTAAGTGCCGATTTACCACGTTTCGGTGGTGAAGGAAATCATCATGAGGAAAACTGGATATCTGGGAAGTAAGGAAAAACATTTTGAAGACATGTGAAGTTCATCAACATACATTAGGGTAGTGCGGCGGACATTTCCTTGCCCTTTACCCTCTCAGAATAAAGAAGAAGCCTGTGCCCAGTAATAGGACGTATATTTGCTGAAACTTTTTTTCTTTTTAAAAAACGTTACCCCCACACTAGGATTTTCTCCTGTGTCGTGGAGGCAGTTTACAAACATAAATTGCACAAGGACATCATCCAGACCCGGAACAATTATTTGTAGGCCATACAAATACTTGTTCCGTGCGGGATTCGAACCCGCGGCCCCCAGCGCAAAAACTGATTGCTAAGCCATTGCGCCACGGAGCCGTCGTTACTTTACTTTACTTTTACTTTAAAACGGGGATCGAACCCGAGTTGCTCACATACATCTTTTGCTAACATCGAGCGCTTTCCCCATTTTTTTTATATAATAAGAGTAGCAAACGAACACACAGTCCACTTGTTGTTAATTGGATGCTGTGGTCCGTAGACATGATTAAGAATCAAAGTGCAGATGCGTTGTCACATTTGATACTGATACATCACAAAATACCGAGAAACCAAATATCAAACTTCAATACGGTGCAGACCATGATCCCCATCAGTGTTACACTATCGCCTCGATCAAAAAGTCTAAATGATGATACAAGTTCAGAAGACACGGAACCAACCACATCACTTATATCGCGCGCCATCCCTGCTACCTTTGTATAATTTAGATATTAAACACTTACTATAATGCTAAATTTCGCAAATATTTCGTAAGTTTATATGTGTGAAGAAGGCGGCGTCCAATTATCATGGCTGCAGCCCTCAAGACACGAGGCAAATTAGCAAAAGTCCAGGTGAGTGCACATGAATTCCTCTACGTCCTCCCTGTAGCCCGAATTTAAGACTCTAGCAGTATCGTGAAATAGTAAATTAGCACCGTACCCTAAAGTCCATTAATTTACGTATAATCATCATTTTAATTACTCTGTACTAGCAGTTGTTCATTTATACCAACACGCCATTTTTGACCCTCCTCGCTGAATTTATAACTAATTAATTTTACCCATTTCTGGTAAAAGTTTATTTTAGAAAACAAAAATATTTTTTCAAATAAGTGTAAAAATAATTTAAATGTAATATAAATTCATCATTAGAAATTTAGGTCACATTTGTGTTAGTTAGCCCTTAATATATTGGCAAGACTCCACATGTAACGCTTATAGTTTAGTAACGGCGCTTGATTTATGACTTGAGGACATTTACTTAAAAACCGCCTTATTATTTGTTTTCTTTGATAAATATTTTTTTATTAAACTGAAGTGAAAAACGAACTAAAAACATATATCATACTTTCGATGAGTATAGCTTTTACCACTGGTTCGGAAATTACCTCTGTCCTGTTAAATATAAATTTAACAATAACTAAAAACCGACTTGAAATTTCTAAAAAGTAAGGTATTTATTTACAGTTTTTTACTATTATTGATATATCATCAGGAAGATGCTGCAGGCCATCAGCAGTTTGATATCCTGGGGTTATTATAAACTAATTTGCTTAATTCCACGTAAAGAAAGAAAATGATGTGTCCTGCCCAGTTTCAGGGGGACCTCCCAACCTCCCTCAATCACGCGCACTATACCCGTCGCCGTTAATCCCAGCACTACCACCCCCAGCACCACGACACTAGGCACGACACACCACTCTCGAAAATACGACACGTGTTTCGCTTCTACACGAGGCATTCTCAGGTGAAGTAGACTCTGCGGAGGCTGGCCGCACTTAAGCAAATTAGTTTATAACAACCCCATTTTAATGGATTTCCGCAAAGTAACGCCTGATTCTATCAATTAGCTTGACATCCCTCTGTCGCCTCTTACGACACACACGGAATGACATAAATATGAATAGTGGATTATTTTACGATGTCACTAAGCGGGCATCCGCACCAAACCCTTTACGCAATTAACCCTTAAATAATAATTTTATAAAATCATTTAGCATATTTTTCAATTTTATAGTACGTATATTCAATAAGTATTGTAAAAGAAACGGCGAACTGCGCACAGTTAGAAAAATTTAGACCCGGTACGTCCCGCCAATTTGTTGTTACATCAAAACACTTTTTATTGTCCCAAACTATTTCCGAAAACGTTTACTTGACGCGGCCTTGCGTGTTATCGTCGACAATGCGGCGGGTCTCCTGAGCCTATCATTGTCGAATATCTTCGATTGCGCAGCCCTAACTTTATTTCAACTTTTATATTTTTTATTTCAAATTATTTCAAGCGTTATATATTTTATAACCTGCCATTGAGTTACCGTTATCGTTACAGCTTATTAAAGTCCACTGCTGAACAACGGCGTTGCCCATAGATTGCCTCATAGAGGGATATTTGCCTTAGTTGCCACGCTCGGCAAGCTGGTTAGCAACTGAAGTTTTGATTTTTATTTTAAGTCGTTATTAAGAAGACGTTGCTGCCTATCTCCTGATTTGTTTCCCTATGTTCAGCAGTGGACTTATGAAGGGCTGTAATGACAAAACTTAAAGTCGTAAATTACACATTGTGTATGTGTTTTTTTTCTGTTGTTTCCTTTTGTGTGCATTACTGTGAAATTTATGGTGAGTGCTTATCTACTGAGCTGCCGCGGCTCTATGGTTAAACTTCGACTCGAACTAACAAACGTGAACATAATAATACAAGTGAGCAAGTTATCTACGAAGGAAGTGTTTAACTTATACATTTTAATTAGTCTTCAGATTCAGAGATTAAACTTTGAATTAAATCACTTTAGTAGTTTCCTCATAAGTTGACATCAGAATTTCACGACCGATTAAGTGCATAATCGACTTGAGTTTTACCATTTATATCATGTTCTTTTTTAAATATAGAATAAATGTAACAAACAGTCAACTTGATGGTAAGTGGATGTTGTGTCCCATAGACATTTCATTTGTCCACGAGTCATCCCTGAGGACTAAAATGGAATTCCTCGTTTCCAGTAAAAAGGGTTTCCGAATCTCTACGTATAACATCTCACACCTTTATAGGTGCTTCTTATCACTGGTCTTATGATTTTATAAGATTAAACAAGTTAGTTTTAACACTATTAAAAACCAGAAGATCATTCTGGCATATCCCATAACCTGCAGTTATTGCACCAAAGAACTAAATCGCAAGACGGATTCGATTACATTGCCACAAAGTTATCGAAGTACAATTTATTTTTATTTTTTTACTTTTATTAACATACTCAGCTAGCATTGTAAGATGGATTTTTTTAAATATATTGACTACAAGTGGTAAAATTAAAAATGTTGTACAACCGACTTTAACACTTACGTACTTAAAACCTAATTAAAATCAAGTACTGGACGTCTACTTCATAATACTAGACCAAATTGACATATTTGCGCTTCGTTATAAGCAATTTTTAGTGAAATGCATTTTTATCGTAAATAATATAAATGGTATTTCTGACATCCAAATATAGTTTAAAAGATTCAATATTAACCCTAACAAGCCTCTTAAACTGAAAACATAATTAAAATCAAGTACCTGACGTCTGTAGCCGACCCTCGGTAAGAATTCGTAAAAGACAATATACCGCAGAGTCTTAGTTAATATCGATTAGCAGTTTATCACTACAAAACGCAGATTACAAATTATAAACAGTAACCCATCAAAAAAAAATCAACTTCTAAGTTGAGCCTCTACATCCCAGCTATTTGTTCTGCCATCACGACATATTTCATAGTTTCGAACTATTTCCTGAGACATTTGCGCGGAGTGTCCTTTTACGTTATCGTTGTGTCTTCAGAGTACAACTGACCGCTGCTTCCATTAACTACGAATCATGTAAAGGAAACCTTGCGTGTACATTACAAGGTTTTTTAACAGCTCTTAATAGTCTATTGCTGGACCTCCACCATTATGGAAAGAGTTTCTTTTCTTCTTCATCATCAGTTCGTAAAGTTTCACTGTTGTACATGCCTCTCCCGTTATGGGGAGGATTGCCGTAAATCTTCACGCTTGGCGTTCTGATCGAGGATCGCATCACAAGACGTCTCGCTTTAACGTTGTTGCCTCAGTATTGACGTCTGATATAATGGGAAAGTAACCTGGCATCCATCGAAAGCCATACAATTTTTTTAGCATTTTCTAGAGTCCCTTCTTACGATACCCACGGAAAGAAATGAGGTAAGGATAAATGTAGATATCTTTTGGCCACAGCATCCACTTACCATCAGCAGGAATGTGCGCTCGTTTGTCACCCTAATTCTATAAAATATATCTTTATATTATATTTAACTCCCGAGTGCGTAATTAATCTCCTTCTAAGCGGCTTGACCGATTTTGATGATTTTTATTGGGCACTTATAGGATCTCTTGGATGTTAATAACTATAGTTGGACCCAGTAAGTTGGCGCTGTGGTCGATATCTAGAATTCACCCGTACGAAGCCGGGGCAGATCGCCAGTTGCCATATACAAAAACATTTTTGCCACCATATGTTGCATTTTGAAAGTTTACTGCTTGTTGTGTCGTTTTCTAGAATCTGCCACCAGACATGCATTTCTTGAAAGAGTTGAAACTACTATAAAACCGAAGATCCTATGTAACAAGATATTCCACTTTAGTCCTCAGGTAGAATCCACCTGCATTTAGTTTCTTATTCATACACGTGTCTAAGGGCTACAACATTCACTTAACGTGGAATGTCTCTTCGTTTTCATCACAATTCTATAACAAAAACAGAAACAGAAACTTTTTTATTCAATATAGATTATAAATAATACTTATTGAAAGTCACTCTTTTGTTTGATTACCACTGGTTCGGAAAAAATCTCTGTCCTGGGAAGAACCAGCAAGAAAACCAGCGAGACTTTTTTTTAAATAACAGCTTACAATCATGATGTTACACAAATTAACAACACAACAAATTAGAAATAGCTTGGTAGCGATCACCTCATTTCCAGGGGTTATAATCATCCATAAATTCCTTAATATAATAATAACCCTTTTTATACAAACTTAGTTTAATAAAGTGTTTGAACTTTGAGTAGGTCAAACTTTGTATATTTTCTGGAATTTTGTTGTAAAAGCGTATACATCGCCCCAAGAATGAATTACTGACTGGATGGAGTCGAGTAACTGGTACTACTAGCTTGTGTCTGTTCCTAGTATTTACAGAATGAATATCACTTATTTTTGTAAAACTACTTTTATTTTTGTGTACGTACATTACATTTTCATAAATGTATTGAGAGGCCAAAGTTAATATATTAATTTCCTTAAATTTTTGTCGCAGCGACTCTTTAGGCTTTAAATCATAAATTGCTCTTATGGCCCTCTTCTGTAAAACAAATATAATTTCAGTGTCAGCTGCATGTCCCCATAGCAAAATACCATATGACATTATGCTATGGAAATAGCTGAAGTAAACTAGTCTAGCTGTTTCAACACTGGTTAGACTTCTAATCTTTTTTACAGCATATGCTGCAGAACTAAGTCTGCTTGCTAGTTTTGATATATGGGGGCTCCATTGAAGCTTCGCGTCTAGTGTGATTCCAAGAAAAATGGTGGTATCTACAAGACTCAGTTTCTCCCCATTTAAAATTACATTAGTATTTAATAGTTTGACATTTGGAGTCATGAATTTCATACATTTCGTTTTTGTGCCATTTAAATGCAAATTATTAACATTGAACTAATTTACTAATTTAGATATAGCATTATTTACTTCGTCATATTTTAGTAATTGTCGACTTAATTTGAAAATTAAAGAAGTGTCATCTGCAAATAATACTATATCATGGTTATATCCTACTATGTAAGGTAAGTCATTAATGTATACAAGAAACAGAAAGGGGCCGAGAATTGAGCCTTGAGGCACGCTCATTTGTACCATCGATCCGGAAGAGCTCATATTGTTAATGACAACTTTTTGCGTTCTCTTACTTAAATATGAAATAATTCATTTAAGAGCATCACTTCTTACACCGTAGTGTTGAAGTTTCCTGATTAATGTTTCATGGTGAATACATTCGAAGGTCTTGGATAGGTCACAAAATATACCCAAAGCATTCTGTGAATTCTCCCATGCATTAAAGATATATTTAATCAGCTCAACACCGGCATCAGTTGTCGAGCGACCCCTTGTGAAACCGAATTGATTTTTATGTAGTAAATTATTTGTATTAAAAAAATTTAACATTTGATCAAGAATCACCGCTCTTGTTTATTTTTAATCTGTCTCTTAGACAGGCTACATATCCAGAACAATGGAAACTATCTAGGGTGACACCTGTTCCAAAGGGAGAACCTGGAAAAGATGTTTCTGCTTTTAGACCTATTGCGGTGCTTTCGGTTCTGGCGAAGATATTTGAAACCATGTTGGACTTTCGCATTAGGAATCAGGTAGATAACATTTTGCATGAAAGTCAACATGGGTTTCGAAAGAATCGTGCAACGACTACTAACTTGATAGCGCACGTAGACTATGTCTGTGCTGAGATGGATTCTAGGAGACAGGTAGACGCCGCCTATTTCGATTTTAGGAAGGCTTTTGACCTGGTGAGTAATGACATACTGTTACATAAGCTAGCTAAGTTGGGCTATACTCCGAAACTTCTTCAACTCTTTGCTAGCTATTTGGATAATCGTCGTCAATTTGTTAGAGTGAGTGGTTTCGAATCCGCTGATTATTTCACTAGATCTGGGGTGAGTCAGGGTAGTACTCTTGGCCCTACGCTGTTTTTAATTTTTATAAATGACTTGCCTACCAAAGTAAAATTTGCGAAGTGTTTGTTATTCGCAGATGATCTAAAATTAAGTTTGGCGATTGGTAGTGTTGCTGATGCACAGGCTCTTCAACGAGACATAGATGCGGTATCGAAATGGAGTCAACTGAACCATCTTCCTCTTAATGTGACTAAATGCAAGGTTATCACTTTTGCATTAAAACAGAATCCTGTCATTATTAATTATAACTTATACGACGCGCCTTTGGTAAGAGTATATGACATACGTGACTTAGGTTTAATATTAGATAGTAAATTGAGTTTTCACAATCATATGACATCCATATGCAAGTTAGCTAGTAAGACTTTGGGTTTTGTGATGAGGACTGCAGCTGACTTTGATGATATAAGGGTGGCTAAAACTTTGTACAATGCGTATGTTCGTAGTAAGCTAGAGTATGCATCTGTGGTCTGGAATCCTTACGAGAAAAAGTATACTCTCTTGTTAGAGAGGATACAACGTAAATTTGCTCGTTGGTTTTATAAGAAAATTCATGGGTACTACCCTTATTTGTATCCTTCTTTATTCGTCTTGGGTATGGTTGATTTTGAAACCCTAATGTTTAGGAGGGTGATGTCAACTATTAGGCACTATCTTTCTATAATTCACCACAAGTTGGATTGCCAGTCGGTTATGGAGAGAATCGGTTTGTTGGTGCCCAGGTACCTGCATAGAGGAACGGTGGCTCCGCGCCGTAGGGCGCGTCTTCTAGATAGACCAGTTACGCGTACCAAACGTGCTGCTTTTGCACCAACAAATCGTGCATTAATACTTATAGGGGACATACTCACTCAGCACGATGAAATTGACCTATTTGCAGACAGTATAACACGTCTGCTGACTCTTTTTTATAAAACCATTGATGATATGACAATTAATAATTGGACAATTTAATTTCGTTGACTATGTACTATTTATACTTTATATTTAAGATGTAGTTTTAATTATGGGCATATTAAGATTGTTATTAGTTTTTATTGACATTGCATTATAAATTGATATGACAAAATGTTTAATTATTAATACTTTATGGTTTTAATTGGCTTTATTACCATTTTAATTTCTGACACGGGCTGCCAAAAGCTTCGAGATTTTATATTACTATTATTTTATTATTAATTAATTTATGATTATTAATTTTTGTTGTATTGGATGGATACTATTTCTAAAAAAAATTTTTTGCATGTAAAATTTAACCTTGTGCGCGTGTTGGATTTTCTGTAAGCCACAAGTTTATGAATTAAATAAATAAATAAATAAATAAATAAATAAATAAATAAATAAATAAATAAAGAACAATTTTTTCAAAAATCTTACTAAGTGTTGGTAGTATAGAAATAGGTCTAAAATTGGCGGGGTCTAATGTAGTACCAGATTTAAATAAAGGTATTACTTTACTATGCTTCATTAAATCAGGAAACACACCAGATTCGATACTAGTATTAAAAATAATAGCTAAATGAGGCGCGATTGTATCTATTATAGACGCAATAACTTTAACGGAAATCCCCCACAGATCCGCAGTTTTCTTAACATCAATAGTTTTAAAATATTTTACAATATCTTTTTATGACACTTTATGAAATGTAAAATTCTTTGTACACGCATTTACATTTTGTTTAAGTAATGATTCGGCGACGGCAGGAGAAGAATTCAGTGAGTTAGTGGTCAAGATCGGAATATCAGTAAAATATTTCTCAAAAAACCATTGCTACTTCCTAATCTGATACAGTTAATTTGTTGTTAACACTTAACGTCGTATTGAAAACATGGCTGTCTCGTTGGTATAGTGATCGTAAAAGCGGCTGCTGATATTGAGGTCGTGGGTTTTAACCCTAACCTTGGGTTAGGTCAATACAACAAAAATCTTGAATTTGTCTATCAATAAATTCTTAGTCAGGAGTCGTCACTTAAGAGTGAGTAAGTTGGTGGTGTTTTACCCCGTACCTTGGAAAGCACATAAAGCCTTTGGTACCGTGGCTGATGTCTCTCCGGTTCTGTCGGCATGCCGTTCCATCGGACTATGAGAGTGAGTGAATAGATTACACCTGTGCTTGCGCATACACTCGGGTACTATAGTCCTGTTTATAGACTCCGTTAAGGCTAGCCGGCGTGATCGAATTTCGTTCTGGAGGACATGAATATATTCAAACAAGAGTATTATATTAGTACGAGTATTATTATCATAAAATTTTGCCTCCTAGCATAAATGTCCGATAGTTTCGGTCCGGAGTATATTGAATTCGTAACCATGTTTGAATGACCGATAGTTAAAGTGCTAATCAATTTGATTAATAGTTCACTTAATATAAATTAAACGTTAAATATTGTTCTTCAAACTACGAGGATAGTTTAATTAAATATGAAAGTTGGAAGTTGTACAAGGAAGGAGAGTATTGTCGAACTTTAATATTTCAGTTAGTTTTAAATTACCGACTAGATTTCATTACTTGGTTTTAATACGGTTTCCTTTTATTAAGCTCGAGTTTTCTTATAAAATATTTATTGTTCCATAGAATAAGCCTGAAGATTTTTTCACTAAACTAATTAACGTAGTCGGATTTTTTTGGGTTGTTAACAAAATGTGAAGCCGTTATGGATTGCCTCCGCGCAACATACTTATGCATCTCATAGCGCGAAATGAATAAGATAAGTCATATATTTTTATGTATAATTTGTGTAATATATTTTACCAAATAATTATTAACCACTATATGGGTTCATTTAATACCTTTGTCTATTGTATATATTTTAAAACAATCGTTTTTCGGGAGTAAACGGCAAAGGATAACAGCGTCCAAGGTGTAAGGCTTCTGCTACTTTGAACGCCAATCCGCCGTCCGAGCATGCCTATGGTCCTTCCGCGGTCGAGCTAACCCAATCGTGCTGCACCCATAATATAACTGCAGCTTGGCTCTACCATGTACAATGCAAAAACAAAGCGCGGCTTGTCATAATTGCTACGCTTCACAGCTTAATCTTTAACATAGTCTACAGGAGACTCCTGAATGAGCTGACATTTTTTTTTTAAATTAGTTATAAACTTTTTTTAAGTCTTATAAAATTTAAACTTCACTCTAGTATTTTCTCCTGTATCGTGGGACAATTTACATACATAAATTGCGCAAAGACAAACATCCAGACCCGAAATAATTATTTGCAGGCCATATAAATACTTGATCCGTGCGGGATTGGAACCCGCGGCTGTTAGTGCTGCAACTCAATTGCTAAGCCACCACTCCACGGAAACATCCGTAATTACTGTATTGACCATTAAACTTGTTACTGGTAACACTTAAAATAAACTCACAGTCTAATTGATGGTAAATGAATGCTACATAAACACACCTACATTTTTATTCTCGATTAAGAATCAAAATGTAGATGCGCAGTCGCTTCTAACGACTAAAATTCGCTTCGTTACGAGTACAAAGGATCTCTTGTTCTTGTCACTCACTGTACAGAAGACTGCTGTACTGTTATTTAACGCTAGTAATCTGTACGAGAGTGGAATTTCTCCTGTTGCGCCGACTCATTCGTGTTATAACTTTAATACGACATTATATAATCTAAGACTGCAGTGTGGCATTTTCTTCTACCATTTTTCATTTTTTCATTTTATTTTATTTTTCATTTTTTCGAAATTAAGAAAGAAAAACATCTTTATTTAAAGCTACATGTTCCCTAATTGCCATACATGAATATATTATATTACATTATCATTAACACAGCAACAAATACGCAACCGACTCAGCACTGCGCCGCGGTGTAATAACTACTGCGCTGATATTCTGCCGGTACCCTTTTCAAGAACTTACGAGTAAATCACCAAAGAGTCTTTTGGAAATTCAAGTAAAAATTGAGGAAATAAAGACCAAAATACAGTGCACAGACTAAACACAGCTTTTAAACGTAACAAAATACCAAAAACTTTTTTTATATTTATATTTTTGTTTATTTTCTGTAAAGGAATCTGGGTTGAAACTCTGTGCCTACGGCGTAATTTTAATTAGATACTCTGCTGAATAAGCTGAGCGATCATTCAATATGTGTAAACAAAGTACATCGATGTATGTTCAAGTTATCAAGTTAGAGAAAAATATTTTGTTTACCAAATACCGTTACAAGGATATTGAGAAACAAAACAATACAAGCTATCTCTTATAAGGGTTATTCTATGCGCAAGTGAACGGAAATTTATTTAAGTCTTTGAATCAGGGATTGGGTCTCGTGTGAGAGCCGGGATCAAAGGATTTTGAGCCGACTGCGTTCTTGCGTGCGACTCTAACATATGAAACTATTTGCGATACAATAAAATATATTACTAGGTTCCAATGATGACAATGCTCCTTAAAAGCTAGAACATACGGTTCTAGGTGGAACGATTGGCGTTTTCATAGTTGTTTTTATTATTTTATAAAACTGAAGTGGGAAAAAAAAATTTGAAAAATTGTTCGGATTAATCCCAGCCGCCAAATTTCACGAACGCACATCGCGGCACAACCCCCGATACCATCCACACCACCTGGATGATTGGCGATCCAGCACTGTGCGATTTAGAAGATGTTTTCTTCCTCGCACAACTGCCTTGTGTAATCGACCGGCGATCAGCGATTTTTCCGGACCGATACGACTTAGGGACCTTCAAGAAAAGAAACTACTCCTTTTTAAAAGGCCGGCAACGCATCTGCAATTCCCCTGGTTCCCCTGGTGTTGCAGTTGTTCATGGGCGGTGGTAGTCACTTACCATCAGGTGAGCCGCATGCTCGTTTGCCCCCTCTCCTATAAAAAAGAAAAGAGAAAGAAACTTGCAATCAACCTTATGGCGAGTGGCTTCTGCAGTCTATAGACGTCTGCAACCAGTTTCACACAAAAAAAAACTACAGATGAGTTGTCATCTCTGAGGACTAAGATGTTTTTTTTTTTTAGAATAATAGTGAATACAAGCACACAGTTCACCTGATAGTAAGTGAATACTGTGGCGCATAGACATCTACATCAGTCCTCGATAAAGTATCAAAATGCAGATGCGTTGTCACCTCTGAGTACTAGGATGGAATGCTTTGTTTCCAGTAAAAAGGGTCCCCGGATCTCAACACACATCATACAATACACAACAGCAACAGCAACAGCAGTAAGCTGCCATTTTACGCTGGTATTCTATGGTAATGTACATCACTCACCGACGATATAGTCCTTAAGGCAGAATCGCTGGAAGACCTCTGGAGATCTTAAGATGAACATGGATAAAACAAAGATAAATTATAACATCCATGTCACACCTATGCCGGTAGTTGTTGGGAGCACTAAGCCCGAAGTTGTTGACGAGTATATTTACCTGGGACAAACAGTCCGACTAGGTAAGTCCAACTTCGACCGAGTGGTCAATTCAAAACAGATTCAACTCTGGCCAGCGTTGGGGAAATTACGACACATCTTCTCGTCAGGTATACAACCAGTGCGTGTTACCTGTGATGACCTATTGATCTCACACGTGCTCCTTCACTTCTGACCCTATGAGGAAGCTCAAGGTCAATCACCTAGCTATGGGGAAGGTTATACTCGGGGTTTCTCTGTGTGATAAACTTAGAAATGCGGATACCCGCAGTATAACCAGAGTGGCCGACATAGCCCAACGAAATAATTAGTAAGCGGAAGTGGCAACGGGCCGGCCGACAAAATGAACCAATGGGTAAAGTAGGTTCTCAAGTGGCAGCCTCGTACCGGTAAGTGAAGTGTAGGGAACTGTAACTGTAGATGAAGTGACGACCTGATGAGACATGCAGGAAGTCGATGGATGCAGGTGGCTCAGGACCGTGCTTTGATGCATCCCTTGGGAGAGGCCTATGTTCAGCAGTGGACTTGTGAAGAGCTGTAATGATGATAAAGATGATTCTGTGGTAGCTGCAGCATAGTTCTCCCACGTATACAATATATGCCTCGCAGTATGTAATTATGCTGGCTCTATACATCCTTCGGACAGAAACACAGCAATACAGGCACTGCTATATGGCGGTAGAAATACTTAAGAGTGTTGGTAACTACACAGACGAACTCCGTCTACCGCCTAGTAAAAGTCCCGCTGCAGCTCAATTATCTGTACTCACTTCTTTTCTATTTTCTTACTTCTCTACGATATATATTTAATATTCTTATATCTTCAGCAGCAGACGACAGCGGGGGCTCCAACAAGATACTTATCAAAACAATTAATAGACTGTAAAGCTTAATTTATGCCCAGCGAAGCGGTAAGGGTAACATCTAGTGTTCAATTATACTACGGTTTTTAGAGGTTAAGTGTTATATTATTAAAAAGAAATAATTAAATATGCTTAAAATATTTCTATATCGCTGCTAAATATGTATTGTGTGTAAATATAATGCATCATCATCGTCATCATTGTTATTGCCTATCTCAAGTCCACAGCCGAACATAGGTCGCCCCTAAGATATGCCATATGCTCGGTTCTGCATCACGACTGTATCCATCGACTTGCAGCATGTTTTACCAGGTCGCCACTCCATCAAGTGGAGGGCCATCCTAAATTTTGAACTTGAGAGCTTTATCCCATCGGTAGTTGGTTTTTCAATCTATATCTCCGGGCCATTGCCACTGCAGCTTACTGACCCGTCGATCTATGTCGGTTAATCTGGAGACAGAGATATATGAGGATACTCATTTAAATACTACCAAATGTACGTAGGGAAACTATAATCATAGCTGGAGAGCTATGCTTATAGTTTCCCTACGTATGTCGCAATGTGAGAGACTTAAAGTTTCCACATACGACCAGCAATTCAGAACCACGTCTCAAATCCATATGTCATCATATTATAAGGAATTCTTAAGAAGAAATAATAAGATATATTTATATCTTTAGTAACGAAGCGGGTGCACATTAAAATACAAACCATTTGCAGAGCTCTGCTAGAAGTTAGTATTGACTTAGTGTACGCTACACCTGTGCATCACTGCTGCTGTTCTGGGCTAGCATATTCCGAGTTGAAATCAAATTTTAGCATCATATCACTCACGGTATTTTTTTTCTCAGATCTATTCAATTATAGAGCCTATAAAAGTCCACTGCTGAATATAGGCCTCCCAAACCGATTGCGTTATATAGGGGGCGGTGGGGAGTTTCGCCATAGTTGCTACACATGGTTGCCAACCGCAGTATTTTATTATTTTGAGTAGTTTTCAGGAAGATGCTGCTGCCCACCGCCTGTTTCAATTTCCCTCTGTCGCCTCTTACGACACCCACGGGACGATATGGGGTAGTGGATGTTCTTACACCGCCACTACACGGTATCTATTATTTTAAAAAAAAGTATGATTTCTTTATGTTGCAATTTTTCGTTATATATTTATAGATGTATATTTTGTCTCTTATGCAATCCCATGTTTACGGGACTTATAAGAAAAAATGTGTCAACTGCTTACTTGCCTGGCATCTCGTGAAAGGCTACAATTTGATATTGAGGTTGTGATTGACCATGACGCCATGTATGTACACTCATATTTATTGCATCCAACTAGCACAATTAGTAGTTCAGTTAACAGCCCAGCCTTTTTAATAAACAGCGTTATTCAACTAGCGGCCTGAATGATATTAATCCGATGCGTCTAATACCACATGGCACCTACCTTGAAAAACCAGTGACAGTGGGTTTAGGTGCGGCTGGTATGGCCCTATATAAATGTATATAATAAAAGAGCACATAGCGCATAATTACGCAGTAAAACACATACCAGCGACCGTACTTTGCATTAAATTGTATAATTTATTCTAGTGACAACAATTACTAGAATAAATTTATACAAAACAAATCTTCTCGAACTTCGTTAACATGGTACTCGTTAGTGTTATCGTAATATACGATAACGCTTGTATCTGTTTAAATGTGAACGTGATACTAAATTCTTTGTGAAACTTTTACACTTAATGTACAAAGTTCGAAGGGCCGTGAACTAAGCAAGCGCAGTGTCCAGAAGCTTTACCGTCTCTACTCGCTTGTCTGACCTCTCCAGTTACCAATTTAAATGAAAGGCACTAAATCTTTACGGAAAGTAGGTTAAGTCTGCGAGGAACGCTTTGTTTCATTTTGTAAAATGAAAATTAGTTCGAACAATAAAATAGGATGCGCCTGTATTCGATTTCTCGCGCTAAAATTGTGGTATTTTTTGAATTGGTGCTCGTTAAATTTGTGCGACACGCAATTTTATTACCCGACTGACCCACAAGGGGACGTGATGTTTTTCGATAGTACTTATATAACTGTATATATATATATATATATATATATATATATATATATATATATATATATATATATATATATATATATAATTTTATTGATTAAATTAACACCTACACTTATTTTTATTTAGATGGTGAATTTTTACAGTGTAGTGGTGGAAAACCTTACTTCCCCATCGGTTGTCGGTTCTTCAAGCTATTTGGTCGTCCCATTGTCACTACACCTTCCTGATCTGTTGGGCATTCTCATGACGAATTCTATTACACAAGAAAACTTCGGGTACAGTTGGGTAAATTATTGTTAAATTTACCTTAGACGTTGGACTGCTTTGCATTGGTTTTGCAATTAAACTAGCAATCGAAGGCAATAAATCAGTCGCGTCTAGGACTGGAGGCAATCAACCGATAACGTAATGGAACTCGTTAAGCAAGTTGACGAATTAAACGGGATGGGAGCAATGAGTTATGCGACTTGCAAAGTTTTAATCTAACGATTATATTAAAACTACGACAATGACTTTTTACTAATAGACTATATGCCTTTTCTTCCAGAGGTAGTGGGACCATAAGGAAAACAGCGGATCTAATTTAAACTTGATTATATTAATAATTTCTTATATTTACGCGAAGACTACACATTAAATGAAACTAATTTCTACGGATTCTATCGCATTTAATTCAACTTTTTTAATTCCTAATGTTTCAAGGTCTTTACAACACCCATGGTTTCAAGGGGGACTGAGGTGTTTGACGTCCCGATGTCATAGCTACCTTCAGTTATTGAATATTAATTTTTGGTCCGACCTACGCAGACAGTTCTTGAAATTTTACAGTATTATACTTAGATTTGGATTATTTTTTTTTAATTATACGATCCCAAGCAGATGACAAAACCCATCCCTCTTCTCTATTAAAATCCTCACGAATCATTCTTGGTAGGAATCGGTGTTCTTTTGCGCAGATTTGTGGTCTATTAAATCTAATATTATGGCGGGGACGATTTAGAACATGTTCACAGCCTGCAGACTTCCCGGAACGTCAGTGCTTCAAGTCAGCTATATGTTCTGTCACGCGGGTTTTTATAGATATTTTTGTTTGTCCTATGTAAAAGAGACCACATTTACAATCCAGCTTGTACACTCCTGCGTCTTGTAGTGGGATATGACACTTGACGGATGATAAAAATTGACTAATCTTCTACGGCGGCTACGGAAGTATGTTTTAATAGAAGCTCGCTTCAAGATGTAGCTAAGACATCTGTGACTCTTGTTGTTGTCTTGCAATACTTGCTCGACGTGCTGAAACTCGGTGGCCAGATGTTTTCTGTCGCAGATTCCTCGTGCTCTCTGATACAAAGATTTTCCCATGGTAGCTAACTGTGATGGATGATGGTGACAAACACTCTTATAATAGAGAATAAGCGTGACAAACGAGCACCAGTCGGCTTGATTGTGAGTTGATGCTGTGTCCCATTAACATCTACATCGAACCAATATTAAGAATCAATTTGCAGATACTTTGTCATCCCTGAAGACTTTAGTGGAATGTCTCTTTACCAATTAAAGGAGTATCCGGTTCTCGTCACTATCATACAAAACACGATAGTACTGCTATTTTACGACGGTGCGGTCATAGCAGAGTTTCTTCCCCAGTCAAGCCGACACTTTCATATTTTTTTATAGGAGAGAGGGCAAAGTAAATGTGCATGCGGCTTACCTGATAGTAAATGACTACCACCGCTCATATACAACTGCAGTACCATGGGAATTGCATGTGCGTTGCCGGCCAATACACTACATAGTACAGCTGCAGTCCGGTATGTCCCTACCAAGTTTAATTAAAATATTTACCAATGGTTCACGGTCGAACAACTTATAAAATGTGCCACTGCCGGGCATATGCCATATCTCATTTCTGAAATGTTGTTAGAGTAGGAAAAATCTACCGCATGATCGCAATGCATAATGTGACAACCGCAGCGCACGTAATAAAGCAGCACATGGAATATAATAATCTATGTCAGGGATGCCGGACAAGGTAAAGAATATTTACACGTTTACTACATATTATGTTGTATTGAAGTGACAGTGTGGTTTTCTTTGCTTTCAAAAAGTGAATTGTAAAGGCTAATTGAAATAAACATATTTTGATTTTGACTCTGACAATGAAACTCACGCTCTCATGGAATAGCTACTTTCTGAAAATGAGGCATTCGTGATTTAATACGTGGTAGAGCCATGCTGCAGCTATATTAATAGTATATTTGTAGCACGAGTGGGTCGGCTCAACTGGGAAAGGACCACGCTCTCACAGAATATCAGCGTAAAATGGCAATTTAAAGCTGCTGTGTTTCTTATGGTGAGTGTAGAGAACCGGAGACCCTTTTTACCGGAAACGAGACATTCCTTCTTAGTCTTCACGGGTGACAACGAATATGCATTTTGATTCGCAAACGAGGATAGATGTAGATGTCTATGGGCCACAGCAACTACTTACTATTGGGTGGAATGTGTGCACGTATGTCACACTTACTGCATAAAATCTTAAACTGAAAATACTCAAAAAAAACTTAAACTGAAAATACTAAAAAAAAACTTAAACTGAAAATACTCAAAAAGTGCTCTTCATACGAATTACCTCAACTATCAACAACGAACGATGATAATATTTCTTTAAGTTGCTGTTTTTAATTTAATTTTACCTTCTTATGTTCCTAATAAAACTGTTAATTATGTAGGTTCCTTATGAGGAGAACAATCTTGGGTAAAACTGTAAAAGTAATTAAACATAATTAAGTTAATTATAAAAATTCAACATAAATAGGCTAATTATTTAGAGAAATTATTTTTTCCTAATTATAAATGCCTTCCTGGTGTTGCTTAGAGGTAGATTTTTGTTTCATAGTTGCTAAGTTTTCGCAGGCGGGTTGTCAATTTTTTATTACCCACCGTGGTAAATCCGTGCTGTGCATTATGGCTGCTGTACAAAAGAGTCGCCCCGACCGTGGTAGGTCTACGCTCTCATAGAAAACCAGCGTAAAACAGCAGAATAATGCTGCTGTATTTCGTATGGTGAGTTAAAAGAACCGGAACACTTTTTTAATAGAGGATTAGTACAAATGTCTATGAGCCACCGGTCTCTAGTTACTATCAGGTGGACTGTGTGTTAGTTTTTCACGAACATTCTATAAAAAAAAAATTAGATGCAAGTAACATTTATTTTCATGCTTACGTACATTTGGACGTAGTCGATGAGTCGGTCTGTTTCGGCATTACCGCTATGGGACCTATAGAGGCACCCGTAGACGCGCGGATGGTCGTCGCTGTCTACGTGTAGCCAAAGGATGGAC
This sequence comes from Parnassius mnemosyne, assembly GCA_963668995.1. Taxonomy (NCBI): domain Eukaryota; kingdom Metazoa; phylum Arthropoda; class Insecta; order Lepidoptera; family Papilionidae; genus Parnassius; species Parnassius mnemosyne. Next base: position 923,501 of record CAVLGL010000137.1, on the reverse strand, counting down.
GAACCTTCAAGACTGCCGAGGCGTCGAGAACAGATGTCCTCTCTGACGTATACGCAAACTCCAGCCCGAGGCGCAAAGGAGTGCTCCAATTTGTACCCCGGGTAGAAGAGATACGAAGTATCAGCCGGAGAGGACAGCTGCGTCTCGGTCAGAAAGAGCAAGGCCGGCTTCGCCGTCTCGAGATGATAGTGGACGGCGTTTAGGTTCGAGTGAAGTCCCCTGATGTTGCAGAAATTCACGGATAGCGTGGCAGGGGTCGCCTTGGTCTTGTTGCTCAGTTTGCCCCGAGCAGTTATTGTGTTGAGCGGAATTTTGCCCCCCCGCACCCCCCATAATACGCGGGGCAGCCTGAGCACCCAAGCTCAGGAGTGGAATAGCATGGTCGTGGATGCTCAGCGAGGGATTCTCCAGGGGTGCTGGTACCCTCCTGGGGTAGTCTATGATGTTATTTCGCTACCATGTTGATGGGGGGGGGATTGGGCTTCCTGTCACCTGCACTCACCAGACGAACCGCGGAAGCAGAGCTTCCACTTCACGCCGGTATTCTGTGAGGTCGTGGTACTAACCCGGCTCGAGCCGGCCCATGCGTGCAACAGCAAAAGCAGCTGCGTGGCTCTACCACCGTTACCGTGGATTGTACGAGTATATCTAGTGTGGACGCTATGTTTGGGCTGCGTACCCTTGGCTACTGTCATACACAATAAATTTGATGATTAAGCATGGCCTAACGAATAGTGGAACTTTATTTGGGATTTAACTTTGGGAGATACGAAGTTATATCAGTACGACGATGAGATTGCAAACTTTCCAAGACTTCTGCGCTAACCGCTGTTAACATAACTAAAGTTACGACCCGTTTGGCTTAGCAACGTTTGTGCTAGCGACATAATTCCCAACTCAAATAAGCTACATTCTGTGTGACATGCAATATTCTAAAGTATTTGGTCATTCGTCATAAATTTTTTTTTAGTTAAGGGAGACAAACAAGCACAAATTCCACCCGATGGTAAATTAATGCTGCAAACCCATAGATATTTTATCATTGACTACATCTATTCGTTTTTACATCTACCCTCTTAACTTACTCAAACAAGTACTCGAAACGTCTGGAATATAAGCAAAATCCCTTAAATTTAGTTTCATTTAAACCTAATAAACTATTATTGTGTTACACGTGTAGAATATAATGTGTATTTCCCAGTGAAGAAATTAGGAGTGATTATTAAATTTTGTAGAGGCAAGAGCTTTTTGACAAACTAATTTTAACCGACTTCAACAAAAAGGATGAGTTTCGCAATTCGAATGTATTTTTATGTGCGTGTTACCTCAGAACTTTTTTCTGTTTTGATGATAATTTTTTTATTCAAAAGTTGGTGCTTCTCATATGGTCCCATAGCAATTTAATCAGAATGAGCTTATAGTATCTTGAATTCTTGCAGTGGTATGCAAGACTTCAAGATACTATAAGCTCCTTCTGCTTAGATCGGATCAAAAATTAATATTCAAACACTGAAGGTGCAAACTATGGCATCGGGACGTCAAACACCGCAGTCCCCCCCCCCCCCCCTGTGATCATGAGTACTGTAAAGCACCCAAAACGTCGGGAATTAAAAAGTTAAATTAAACGTGATAAAATCCGTAAAAAAAATAGTTTCATTTAATGTGTGATCTTCGCGTAAATAAGTAAGAAATCATTAAACTCGATCTGGCCAATACATTGTTCTCATTTTATTTATATTGAAGTCGGTTGTACAAAAGTTTTAATTTTACCACTTTGTTATAATATTTCTAACATGTAACCCGACATTTTCTAACATGTAAGCTGGAAGCTTCAGGAAGCGGATACTAGGGACAAATATCATGCGAGGGTAGCCGAAAAGCTTGACACCATCGATGGCAGAAACGAATGTGTAGAAAGAACATGGCAGAACCTTAGGGATGGAATGGTAAGTGCAGCGGAAGAAGTGTGTGGAACAATAAAAAGAGGCAGTAGTAAAAGAAGAGATGCATGGTGGAATGATGAAGTGAAAGAAGCTGTAAAGAAGAAGAAGAAAGCATGGTTAGACTACTTGGCCTCTAGTAATGATAAGGATATGAGAGAGAAGATGAAAGAAAGATATAAGCTGCAGAAAGTTCACACGAAAGCATTGATTGAGGAAGTGCGTGAAAGGTGTAGAATGGAAGCGGATGAAAGGTTGTCGCACAACTTTAAGGAGAACTCCAAACTCTTCTGGAAAGAGGTTGGAAGGACCCGAAGTGGTGCGACGGCCTTAAGAATGAACAAAGTGTTGTCGAGAACTAATGACGTCCTCTCAGAAAAATCGGACGTCATGCAGCGATGGAGCGAATTTTATAGAGAAATGTATGCGTGTGATGATCTTAGTGAGGGATCCGGGGATGACGCCGTGACTGGTACGCCAGACCCGGACCTCGATGACACTGAGGTCATCAGTATGAAAGAGATTGAACGTGCGATTCGAAGTTTGAAATGTGGTAAGGCTGCGGGACTAGACAGAGTTACTGCTGAAATGGTCAAGTATGGTGGGCCTCGCGTCTGGGACAGCTTTCATCTGCTGTGCAATTTGTGCTGGCGGACGGGGGATGTCCCGGATGATTGGCGATCCGCAGTCATTGTGCCTTTATATAAAGGTAAAGGTTCACATTTTGACTGCGGGTGCTATCGGGCGATCAGCTTGACCAGTTTAGCAAGTAAAGTTTACTCGAAGGTTTTGACACGTAGAATGCAAGAGAAATCGGAAAGATTTCTATGGGAGGCACAATGCGGATTTAGACCTGGAAGAGGATGCACGGATCAAATGTTTTCTCTCCGTATGATCACGGAAAAGCTTCTGGCTGTTAACCAGAAGATTTTCTGTGCTTTTGTGGATCTTGAGAAAGCATTTGATAAGGATGTAAGGAAGAAAATGTGGGAACTGTTGCCGGGGTATGGTGTGGATGGCCGATTGCTAAGGGCTGTGCAGTCTCTTTACTGTGACTGTAAAGCCTGTGTGCGGGTAGGGCATGACCTGTCACCCATGTTTAGCGTCCAAAAGGGCGTAAAACAGGGTTGTGTCATGTCTTCCTGGCTGTTCATACTGTATCTCGACAGCTGTTTACAAAAGCTGAAAGATAGCTGTTTGAGTGTGAAATTGGGTGACATAAAAGTAAATTGTCTGCTGTATGCTGATGATGCAGTGCTTATTGCACCATCAGAGGCAGAACTGCAGGCATTAGTCACGTGTATGAAAGAGGAATGTGAAATTAAAGGTCTCCGTTTGAATGCTAATAAAACTAAGGTTCTGGTATTTGAAAGGGACGAAGAGAGAACGAAGTGTGAAATATGGGTAAATCAGGAATGTCTAGAACAGGTAAATGAAATTGTATACTTGGGGAGTGCTTTTAGCCGGGATGGAAGATGTGATTTAGATGTGGACAGGCGTGTCGCTGCCGGGAACAAAGTCAATGGTGCCCTGACTGCGTTAGTCAAAAGGCAAGGCGTAGCGAAGAGTGCACGCCTTGCAATACATAACGCAGTGTTGGTACCGACTTTGTTATATGGCAGCGAAACCTGGGTATGCCAGAAGAAGCATAAAAGTAAGTTGAATGCAGTGGAGATGCGATCTCTTCGTAAAATGTGCGGCGTTACTATGGCCGACCGAAAGCGAAACGAAGAGATTCGCAATATGGCAGGTTTGAAAGATGACCTTATCACAAAAATTGATAAGGGCGTGCTTCGGTGGTTTGGGCACGTTGAGCGAATGAGTGAAGACCGAATGGTGAAAAAAATATATAGCGCGAAAGTTAATATTAAAAGGTGTCGAGGTAGACCGAGACTAACTTTCGAAGACCATGTGAGCAAATTGCTCGAAGAGGGTAGGGTCAAGAGTACTCGGATACCTAGACGTGCATGTATGAAGAAGATAATGAATCTGAAAGAAGCGAAAGAGATATGTAAGGATCGTGACACTTGGCGATCTGTTCTCTCTGGCTACCCCGTCAGGGATTGTGCGTGAAGATAAGTAAGTAAGTATGTAACCCGACAGGGCTTCACATGTGCAGGATCTATTAATGTGGCGTATTTTTAGATTAAAGATAATCAAAGACCAATAAGAACAATAAGACATTAACTTTCCCTTTATTGAAGAAAAAAAATTAAGATTTTCGGATAATATACAGCATAGATCCTTTTGTGCGTTGCTCTCTTTCTGTTTGTAAAATTTAACTGCAATCGGTTCAGCCATTTTGAAGATAAGCACGCACAAACATATAGACAAACAGTAATTTTTTTTAATGGTTGTTTATGTCTTATTAAAAGCCCTCTGAACTTAATAGAACCCAGCTATTTCAATATTACAGACAGACACTTCAACTGTATTTATATCTATAGATTAACACCAAATGTATTTTTATATAGAATAATATTACAAACGAGCACATAGTCCTCCTGATAGTAAATGAATGCGGTGGTCCATAGACATCTACATTCATCCTCAGTTAAAAATCAAAATGCAGATGCGTTGTCACCACTGATGACTAATATAAAATATCCCGTTCCTAGTAAAAATGGTATCCGATTCTCTACACTCACCATACGAAATACGGCAGCATTAAGCTTTTTTTTTTATAGGACTATACTAGGATGGTAAGTGACTACCACCGCCCGTGAACAACTGCAACACGAGGGGAATTGCTCCTTTGTTGAAGGTCCCTAAGTCGTATCGGTCCCGAAAAATCGTCGGTAATAAGCTGCTATTTTACGATGGTATTCGGTGAGAACGTCCCGTCCACGGTCGAGCTGGCCCATTAGTGCTACAATCATAATATAACTGCAGCGTGGCTCATCCACACGTAATCTATATATAACATTAACATACAAAAAAAAATTAATTTGTATAGATAACTGAATGCCTTTTTTATAAGTGGAAAATGCGAGGTAAATACATACATGCACACGTTTCTTTCTTACATCAAACACATCATTCAAAATATGTAATAAACAGTCGATGTGGAAAAACATGATACTGACGAATAAATATTGCTCTTATTGTACAAGTATTTCTTTGCCAAAGTGAACACGTCATTCAAGCCGATTTCAATTTCGTGTATGGCTCCCTCAGGTATGGCAGATGTCGGCGCTGTTTCTTGCTAGCACTACTTACTACAAGCTTGTTTCTGAAGGACCCGATGCTATAAACTACACTTTATAATATTAGTTTCGTTGAAATATTTATTTATTTCTATTCTGCACATATTCTAAGGGATAAATTGTAATAGAATCCAGTTAGGGTTACAGACAATTTCTCAAAAGGTTACAAAAACACGCTGCCTAATCTATCTATGTAATCTATCGATCTATTTCTCTCAAATAGTAAGTGGTAGGTTTTTTCGACCTAGGAGTTCATCCGGATACACAGCATCTTACCTATTTCTTGAAGTAGAATTCTTGCAGCAGTGCTTGCATTATCGTGTTCCGGTGGAAGGGTATAGAGATAGAAATATAATAGAAAATATATTTATTTAATCAAAAAGACATTACATAATTAAACAATACACTGGTTTCTGCACTAAATTCTAGGCTTGTATCGCAGCATTGACTGACACCTGTTAATACCGATTATTACATAGGACTCCGATTAAGTTAAAATAATGTTAAAATTTTAGTATAAATTAATGTATGAAAGATACAAAAAATAGCAAATTTACTCTTGGAATGCGCGCGCGCGCGCGCGTGTGTGTATGTGTGTGTGTGTTTGTGTGTGTGTGTGTGTGTGTGTGTGTGTGTGTGTGTGTGTGTGTGTGTGTTCGCACACGTGTGTATGAGAGAAGGAGTATAAGTATACGCGTGCGTATGTATAATCCATAATAATTACGGGTTGTGAGTTATATCCATTTTAGTTGTCAGATGTATAGCCTCAAGTGTTGGTTGCAATTACTTACACTTACCGTTAGTGCACGCAATTGAGGGAGGGCGGGAAGTGCTCTTCAAACTGGGTAAGACACAACATCATTTTATTTTATCTAGCGGTTGTACGCAAAGTAATTGTTTGGCAAATTTGATTTAGTTTTATGTTATGTTGCGGAAAGTCTGCCCTGTGTTATGTCAAGATAAAGTTTTGTTGTTTGTTTGCATACTTCATCTTGTAGTGTTATCTTGCATTCACTTATAATTACTTACTGTGTTCGTTGAATATTCATTTACTAAAATAATATTAAAAATATTTTTTAGCGATATTTATTAAGGACGCCGATTATAACGAAAAACTATGTTCATGAAAAAAAAAATCATTAAAAAATTATAGTACCTATTCTTTTCTTTCAACATATAAAAGTCCTCGTAGTGCTTTTTCACTGGTTTATCATGATCAAACCTATCTAAGAATTGTTGGTAATAAATCTGAAACACTTCACAGAAAACCGCATTTAAATTGGTTAAGCCATGTAAGAGTAAAATGTGCGAAAGCTCATTTTAACAAAATAAAATTGTTATTACAGCGCCCCCTGGCGATTTTACACAATAACACTTATTTACGAACCGTCGCCGATGGATTATAAATACTTTACAGAAAACCGTATCTGTATTGGTCCACCCGTTTTGGAGATAAATAGGAACATTCGCTTGCACACACAAACAACTTCTAACCCTAAACGTAAACAACTACTCCGTTCTGTCGTTTGTAAAATGTGAGATCAACGCAGCTTATCTAACACCTTCAGTCGAAAAACCTTCTTTGTGATAAAAACGTAACAGTTATAAAAGGATTATATACAAATGAATAGAATAAAAAACATTATTAAACAAATATTATTGTACAAATGAATAGATTTTTTTTTATTATTTTGCAATTTTTAAACACACTACTTAGCCCAGAAAATTAAAATCAGACATCTTTGATATTAATAAATTGGTATCAATCCAAATAATAACAGATTCTTATATTTACATTAGAGGTGTCGTCACACACCTAATGCTATGCTCGAATACTTGATAAAATTAGTTGTTGTTTTCAAAGACTCAATTGTAAGTATCCTGCATTTCCAATACTAACTGTTACAATTGAAAATGAAAAATAAAATTTACATTATTATTTTCTTGTTATGGGTTCTTTTTTCATTTGTTTTTTTTTTGTATAAAGTAAATTTTGTGTATTAAAACATTAATGTAAGTACATATTACCAACTTTTGTTTACACAATAACACTATTGTGTTCACAGGTCGATAGAGTATTTTGATAATACGTAGTTATGTTTATCTATGATTACAATCTCACACCTAATCTATTACAAAATTTGACTTGCAATACCTATCACCTCATCTTTTGTTTTGTATAAGCGATAGTTAAATGTAAGTCATACTTATATCAAAGTGATCTTCATAGAAGTGTAAGTAGTCTAGTTTTTGTAGACAATGTTTTCGGGTCTCTTCTCGCCAGTTTTAACCAAGTATGTCTCATATTTAAATTAGTTGCCACTTGAATCTATAACTTCCGAGGAAGTGCATGTGCTTTTGCATTCAGGCATAACACACCCATGATAAAGATGATAAGTAACTCATTAATAAACATCCAAATATATCATACTTCTTTACAAAATCGTTTTAGTTACTAGAGCAGTGACATCGCCAACTGAACAGCATGGCGGCTATCGTTTTCGTGAGAAAATTTATAACGATAGATTAAAATTAATGTTTATGGCACTATTCGGTTTAAAAAACTTAGATAAAAATTAAAGTGGTTCATTATCACTTTAGGATTCATTTAAAACACTATTTGAAAATGGGTGCAATAGCCTATTGCAAGAACTATACTCTACAAACAAATTAAGACTCACCATTATATTTCTCACAGGGATCTGAGCTAAGTTTACATCTTTAATTTTAACTAGGTACTTTAACATCACTGTTACAAATAGTAAATGAATTGAATCAGTGCAAGCAAATTTCAAAACATTTTATTTTTAAGTGATAGAAAACGGGGCACCTATTCATGAAGCTCAAATTGAATTTCCAGTTGCAACGTCAATAATTTTATTTTAGCTCCGTCAACGGCACCATTGATATAGTTTACGTCGAAACGAAAATTAGTGGATATTTAATTCATAAGAGTATATATTCTAAGTTTTAAAATATTGCATTTCTTCTCCGTATTGATTCAAATACAAATTACTTATTAATTATGTATACTGGCTCGTAAACGCGGCTTTGATCATAAGGTCCTGGGAACGAATCCCGGGTCAGGCCAAAATCAGTTATTGGTGTTTTCTGTCAAAAAATTCTCACTAGCAGATTGGATTCAATAAGTTGGTAATTTTCCACCCCGTACCTAGGAAAGTACGTAAAGCGAAATAATGAGTGAGAAATAGAGAGTGCACATGTGTTCGCGCATACACTCAGACACTATAATCCTGTCCTGCGCAGATGGCTAGTCTCCGATGAGACTGGCCGCCCTGACCGAAATTCGGTCCGAAGGACAATATTATTATTACTTTATATAATATATTAATATAATGTTAAGAATTAAAATAATTTTGCGCTTATTATATCTGTTGAGGGCATTTCTTTAAAATTCTCGTTTTGTTATACTCGTCATACTTATCTATTCTGTGGTGTGTGATTTGTTGGAATAAATAAATACTTATAAAGTTATATTATATGCAATATAAATAAGATACAATAAAATGTATACTTAATACATAAATAAAATAAAAGGTAGTTATATAAATGAATAAAACCCGAGTAGACATGAACGAACAGCAGGGAAGACTAAACGGAAAAATATTAACGAACGAGTGAACGATGTGTATAGTATCGAGTAAAACAGCCTTTTAAATTTGAGCTCCATGGGGACGTCATCGAATTGCAGTAGCCTTAAATGACCCACATAGCTGATCAAGATTAACCAGTTAACCTGTTTACATTACTTATCAAACACTTGGTGTATCGGAGTCCATGACAAATTTATTAACTGTTTCATCTTAAAATCACTTTTGTGATGCTAAAACTACTATAAATTATTTGTAATTATATTTGTGTCCCTCGAATAACTTCCAAGTCGACGTTTAAGTTTAGCGAGTGGCTAAAATAATCCAAACGTTTTTGGAACAATGCAATAAATAACTATTTTGTGTCTCTCAGTGGTGAAAAATGTTTTTAATTTGAGATTAAAATACAACATATGTAGGTCGTAGAATTGGAAAATAGTATTCCCTGGTTCTGATAGGTAATTGCAACAGCATAATGTTGAATCAGTAGCCTTTTCGTAATTGCAATCCAATCATTTTTTTTTACAGAATAAGGGTTACAAACGAACATACAGTGCACCTGATGTAAGCATACTGTGACCCATAGACATCTACATCTGTCTGTGTTAAAGAATCAAAATGCAGATGCGTCGTCACCCCTGAGGACTAAGAGGGAATGCCTCATCTCCAGTAAAAAGGGTCTTCAGTTCTCTATACTCACAACATGCAACACAACAGCATTGAACTGCTGTTTCACGCTGGTATTTTATGAGAGCGTGGTCCTTCCCCGGTTAAGCCGACCCAACTACCATTATAATATAGCTGCAGCGTTAGATACCGTGTATTAAAGAAATATTTCTTTCTTTCTTTTTTTGCAAACAATATTATTATTTTACAAATTTCAACCATCAACTTTTCCATAGAAAAATATAATTTCGATTCTGTAACGTTTATCTAATGTAAAAGAATGTAAGACGTAAATGGAATGGCCGTTGGCTAAATTGTGATCGCTTCCCAAATGGAGTTTCGCGAGATTGATCTGTCGATATTAAAGTTTCTGTACGTGACCCCGAGTTCTTAAAGAGTATCATAACTGCAACCAGCGCGACCCACATACAAACTACATTCGCTGAAAACAAACTTGTTAGAAGATTTACTGCGATTGCCGGATTTGTTCCTTGCGTTATGATGTTTGCAACTGTTATATTTGTTATCTATGAATTCTAAAATGTTAGTTTGGGATATTTATTTAGTTATATTATATTTTTAGTATAATAAAAAATCATCATATAAATAAATAAAATGTGATGGAAATTAATCAGGTGAAATAAAATGAAATAATATCTTTTTATTTGGCGGCTCCGTAGCGCATGGAGCGAGGAACTGTCCTGAGCCACCTGCATCCATCGACTTCCTGCATATCTTACCAGGTCGTCACTCCATCTAGTGGGGGACGCCCTACACTTCGCCTGCTGGTACGAGGCTGCCACTCAAGAACCTTTCTTCCCCATCGGTTGTCGGTTCTTCGAGCTATATGGCCGGCCCATTGCCACTTCAGCTTACTAATCCGTTGGGCTATGTCGGTCACTCTGGTTCTACTGCGGATATCCTCATTTCTGAGTTTATCATGCAGAGAAACTCCGAGCATAGCCCTCTCCATAGCTCGCTGAGCAACCTTGAGCTTCTTCATACGGCCAGCAGTGAACGACGTCTCACTTCCGTATGTCATCACTGGCAACACGCACTGGGTGTACAGTCTCGTTTTCAAGTTTTGAGGTATACCTGACGAGAAGATGTGTCGTAATTTCCCGAACGCTGCCCAACCGAGTTGAATCCGTCGATTGATCTCTCGGTCGAAGTTGGACTTACCTAGTCGGACTATTTGTCCCAGGTAAACATACTCGTCAACAACTTCGAGCTTAGTGTTTCCAATAACTACCGGCATAGGTGTGACATGGACATTAAACATGATCTTTGTTTTGTCCATGTTCATCTTAAGACCTATCCGTTGGGAAACACTATTGAGGTCATTGAGCATAGTGCTTAGGTCCTCCAGCGATTCCGCCATAAGGACAATATCGTCGGCAAATCGAAGGTGAGTGATGTACTCGTCATTGATGTTGATACCGTATCCTTTCCAGTCCAGAAGCTTGAAAACATCTTCCAATGCAGCGGTAAAGAGTTTCGGGGATATGACGTCACCCTGTCTTACACCTCTCTGCATTTGGATAGGTTTCGTACTCTGGTTCGGTACTCGGATAGCCATCGTAGCCCTACTGTACAAGCACTTCAACACTTAGATATACCGACAGTCAACTTGGCATCGCTGAAGGGACTGCAGCACCGCCCAAATTTCGATGGAATCAAAGGCTTTCTCATAGTCCACATACGCCAGACATAGTGGCAAATTGTACTCCTCGGACTTCTGTACAATTTGCCGAAGGGTATGTATGTGGTCTATGATGCTAAAGCCCTTTCGGAAACCGGCTTGTTCGGGAGGCTGGAAGTCGTCAATTCTGCGCGCGAGACGATTCGTAATGACTCTCGAAAACAGCACGTAGACGCGGCTCAGAAGAGAAATCGGTCTGTAGTTCTTCAAGAGAGCATTGTCGCCTTTCTTGAAGAACAAGACCACCGCACTTCTGCTCCACGCCTCCGGTGTAATGCCACCTCCTAGATACTCCGGGTTAACTATGACATCGGGACGTTAATCAAGTAAGTTTCTCGTGATATTCGGTAGAATTTACTAGTTATTCTGTGCCCGTGACCATGGGTGCTAGAATGCACCCGCAACGTCGGGAATTTAAAAATAAGTATCATTATACGTGATAAAATCCGTAAAAGTAGTTTTATTCTATGACATTAATGCAAAAGCATCACTATATTTACTACTACGAAATTTCTTCTTTGTTTATTCTGTGGTACAAAATAAGTTCCGTAGTAGAATCGTTAAGTATACATAAACTGCTCTAAGACAAACGTCCAGATAAAATAACTATATCTAATGTTAAACATAGCAGTACACAATGTAACTATTATTTGTACGTGGTAGAGCTATGTTACAGCTATATAGGTAGTATAGTTGTAGCTCGAATGGATCGGCTTGACCGGGGAAAGACCACGCTCTCACAGAATACCAGCGTAAAATAGCATCTTAATATTGGTGTGTTTCGTATGATGAGTGTAGAGAACCGGAGACACTTTTCACTGGAAAAGAGGCATTTCATCTTAGTCCTCACGGATGGCAACGTATCTGCATGTTCTTTCTATATTAAGGATAGATTTAAATATCTATGGGTCACGGAAACCACTTACCATGAGGTGGACTGTGTGCTCCTTTGTCACTCTATCCTATAAAAAAAATATGTAATACTATTTATTTGTACACATCAGTTAGTGCATTACTTTATTTCTTCAAATAATTATTGTCAAATCTCAATCGGTACGCAGTGATAAACTTTCCGGTTCGAGCCGACCCATTCGTGCTACAACCATAACATACTCGTAGCTGCAGCGTGGCTCTACCACAAGACAAACTGCTACTTGTATTTTGGCACTTGACTTTCTTTATTTTTTAATTTTTCGGAATATTTGTATTTTGATGTTTACTTGTTGCTTTTACTCACACAAGATACCTTGTTTTATTAAATATATTCTTTCTTGCATTCATTCCTTCATATATAAATTATAACGAATAACTTCTTTCTATATTTCAAGATTTATTGCAATGTAATGTTCGCGCTAACAACACGCCTACCAACCGCTATGAACACAGTATTTATCTTTTAACGAAGCGCGGATAGACGTCTCTGCTTTCTCTATTGAAACAATGTCGCTTGGCGCGTTGCCAAGTCGTGTAATAAAATCGAGCGCACTTCAAATTTACTCTTCTTCTGTTATAAATTCTTTTTCATAACAGAAATATAGTGATGGTTTTTTTTTTCATTCAATACAAAAAAGGTAAAATCTATCTACTTATTTATATAAGAATAATTAATTGTTTTAGAGAATTTGGCAAGTTATAATTACATTATTAGTACTGTCAACTGTACTCCTGGTGCGCCAGTATAATTTTAAAATAATTAACTGTACTTTTTGCTCATCTCTTTAGCTCCAGTTTAGGAATAAATGATTTCTATTCATTTATTTATTCGAATATTCACGCAAACTATGTCAAGCGAAAGTAAATCGTTAGAAGTTTTCTTGAAGTTAATATTTATAAAACATGAGTAGGCACCTGACGATACATGAATGATGTGCCTCATAGACGCTTACAGCTATCTTCAATTAAGAATATAAAACCAAATGCGTTGTTACTTTTTGGGACTAAGATGAAATGCTACACCAGTAAAAAAGATTTCTGGTTCTCTACAGTCATTACACAGTAAACACTAAGCATTAACATTAAGCTGCTATTTCACGCTGGATTTCTCCTCCTCGGTCGCGGCATTTCTTTATAAATATATATCTACAGCAATTTCATTTGGAATCGCTAGTTAGTAAATAATCTAATAACTCATAATTATCACGCTAAGCAGGTTTTATAGGTGGTAGAGCCATGCTGCAGCTATATTATGGTTGTAACACGAATGGGTCTGCTTGAATGGGGTAGGACCACGCTCTCACAGTGAACCAGCATAAAATAGCACCTTAATGTGTTCCGTATGGTGAGTGTAGAGAATCGGATACCTATTACGGATCGCCGTAATGCCGTGCGAAAAATGGAATAAAACGCGCTGGTCTTGCTTTTAACTGGAGGCAAGCGGCGGTGAGGAGGAACTTGTACTTTTTCTTTTCTTGCTGGTGCCTTTTCGGTGGCTGGAGAGCGACTGCTGGTCCTAGCGGCCGGCCCGTCTTTTATATGATTTGGCCGCTGCTGGCCAGCGGACCCTTGCCTCACCCCCGCGCCTATCTTTATTTATTTAATAACCTTACAAACTAATAAACATAATTCACTATATAATATTCTTATAACTACTTGTTAGACTAGGGTGTACATATCAATATTTTTACTTATTTACAGGTTTACATTATAATTTTCAGCTGCTTTAGGCGGAGAATCCTTCCCCCCGCCTCAGCACTATAAATATAAAACGTCGTGGCGCGGTGCGCGTGGCTTCATTTGCTCCGCGGCCGCGTCACGATAACATGCTCTTTGGTTACACTACTACTATTATTTTATGTGCCTAACGGCCTAATATATTTATTATATAATAAAGTAAACATTTATTATATTTAACAATTACAGTTTTCATTAGAAGACTATGCTAACTCTCCCTGTTCATACGGTGCCTTTATTTGGGAGAGTTATTGCACAGTTACAACTCAACCTTAAACTTAGTTATAATACAATCATTATTTTTTATCGTTCGATACAAGTAATACAATTATTTACACAAATTATAATTTAAATTCAACATAAGGTTGCGCTAGTTCCGCCGTATAACCCTTGCTAGTTGTCGAACCAGAGGCGTGGCTTGATAATTACACCGTCGTCATGGCTCCGCCCACCGCTCCTAGGTTGTTTAACTAGCGCCGGTTACAATAAGCATTTTCTTTCGTTTGTTTAATATTGTTGCGTCGTGCACATTCTCCCGCCGTCGCCACGCTGCGATCCCTCTGGTAGCACGACGATCTTCTTCGTTGGTCTTCTTAGTATGTGCCCACTGCCGGTGGTTACGTCCACTACTCGTACCTCTCCGTCGACGCCAGGATATACCTTACTTATTTTCCCTCTGGGCCAGGTGTTGCGTGGTAGATTGGAGTCACAAATGATGACTAGGTCTCCAATCTTCGGCGATACTCCTATGCTGCTGGGCTCCCGCCGGTGTTGGAGTAGGGGCAGGTATTCTTTAACCCATCTTCTCCAAAACACGTCGGCTAGGGCTTGAGCTCGTTTCCATTGCTGGCGGGCCGTCACGTCATTCTTGCTGAAGTGTCCCGGCGCAGGTACGTGCGAGTTGGGACCGATGAGGATGTGATTCGGCGTGATGGCTTCAGGGTCTCCTGGGTCGACTGAGACGTGTGTGAGAGGTCTGGAGTTTACAGTATTTTCGACCTCGGCGAGCAGGGTCCCCAATGTTTCGTCGCTGGGATAGCGCTCGTTCGTGAAGCTTTCCCGCTGACTGGCTTGCACCCACAGTTGTTCGGCTCTCATATGATAAGCGGCCGGTATTCCTACAAGCGATGAGGCAGTGGGAGTCGCCTTTTTCTCCTTGGCGGGGGTGTTGCGTTTGTTTGTTCTCTGCCAGCCAGGGTCGCTACCTTGTCTTGCTTTGTTGCGTTTACGCCCAGCCTTCACTACGTGCTTGTTTGGTCTGCACATGTCGATGAATAGGAGGACTCTCGCTGTCGCCCTTATGAGGCGAATCCATTTAGAAAATCTTCCTATCTGTGGAAGATGTGTTGTTGTCGAGTCTTCCCTTTTAACAGCGATGTTACATATTTCTCGCTCTTCCCCGGTGTCATATTGTGTCGTTTTCTCTTCCTGCGGCCATTCTGCCGGTGGACGCTGCAGAAACGGGGGCCCTCGGAACCATCGGTGCGACTCGTCGAACCCTTCTGGTGTGGCTCGGGTTGCGTCGTCTGCCACGTTTTCTTTAGACGGTAGCCAACGCCATTCGTTCTTTTTGGTCGTATCTTCTATCTCCGCCAGGCGATGAGCGACGAAAGCTTTGTACGCGCGAGGCTCCGATCTTATCCACACCAGTGCAGTACGGGAGTCGCACCAGTATGTCTTGCCTGCTATGTCGCCATCGTGTTCATCGATCACGGTCTGCGCAAGACGAGCTCCCAGCAGTGCCGCTTGTAACTCGAGCCGTGGTATGGAAACTGGTTTCAGTGGTGTTACGCGGCTCTTGGCGGCGGCCAATGATATGTTAACGCTGCCGTCTGCTCGCTCCGTTCTCCAATACACTGCTGCTGCGTAGGCCTCCTCGCTTGCGTCGACGAATGTGTGTAGTTGGCGCGTCGACACCGGGTTGTAATCGTAGCATCGCGGTATTCTTAGTTGTTCTATGGCGTTAAGTGAAGTAATCCAGCCTTCCCATTTTTCTTTTAATTCTGTTGGCAGAGGGTCGTCCCAGTCCGCCTTGTAACGCCATGTGTCTTGAAATATTCTCTTCGCTGGGGTGGTCACCGGTGATATTAATCCCAGCGGATCAAATAATGCCATTATGACGCTCAACGCTTCTCGTTTAGTTGGCAAGCGTTGTTTTTCTTTTACGTCGGCAGGCATCTTCATATTGTTAGTATTGAATCCAATATGATCGCTTTGTACATGCCAGAGCAGCCCTAGCGTCTTCTCAGTTTCTTTTCCGCCCAGGCACACGGTCGCGTCGTGTTGTCTATGCTCTGTCGTTATTTCTTCTATTGTTTTTTCTTCGTTCGATGTCCACCCGCTGAGTACGAATTCCGCTTGTTTGTGGACGTGATCGACTGCTTTTACTGTTTGCTGAGCTTCCGTGACAGAGTGGAAGCTCTGCAAGTAGTCGTCCATATAATGGTTTCTTTTTACGGCGACCGCAGCTTCTGGGTACGCTTCTGCATGTTCTTCAGCATTTTTATTTTTGATGTATAATGCTGTGCATGGTGATGATGTCGCTCCAAAGATGATTGACGTCATCCTATATTCCTCCGGTTGGTCCTCCCGCCGCTTGCCTCTCCACAAGAAACGTAAAACGTCTCTATCTTCTTTGCGCACTTTAATCTGCATGAACATTTCTTTTATATCGGCGCTCACTGCATACGGATACTGTCGGAACCTCATGATCACTCCGGGCAGTGATTGTAATAAGTCGGGCCCCGAGTGAAGCATATCGTTGAGACATATTCCGGCTGTCTTCGCTGCGGCGTCGTGTACCAATCTCGGCGGCTTGTTCGGTTTCGCAGGGTTGATGACTGGGAAGTGTGGCAGATACCATGTCCTTCCTTGCGGCGGTGGCATTGGCGCGCGCTCTGCGTAACCCGAGTTGAAGAGGTTCTCGATGCGTTCTTCGTACTGTAGCTTGAGATTGCTGTCTCGGTCGAGCCTCTTCTCTAAGGTGTGCAGGCGCCTTTCCGCTTCCTTATAATTATTTGGTATTTGGAAGTCCTTTTGTTTCCACAACAACCCTGTCTCGAATCCGCCGTCCGCTGACCTCTGGCTGGTTTCGTCCAATATTTGCATGGCTCGCTGCTCGGGATCTTCTTTCGGTCTTCTCGGCTCGATGCACAGCGACTCCAATTTGAAATAATTTTTTATTTCTTCTTCTATCGGTGGTGCATCTTCCCTCTGATGTAGTCTGCCGCAGAAGGTGACCGTCGACGTCAATGAGCTATGACAGCCATGCAGAACCCAGCCCAGGTTGGTGTATGAGGCGACTGGTTGGTCTCGACGGCCGACGCGCAGTTTTCTAGACACTATGAGGTGCCAGTTATCTTGCCCGATTAGTACTTTCGGTGAGGCGCGTTCGTAGGTGATATCCTCTTTGATATCCAACAGATGTGGGCAATTCCCCAAGTGATCTTCATTCACGGATTCTGGCGCGAAGTCCAACCGCTCTACAGTACGCGCTGCTTCTATGTTGTGTTCTTCTTGCGCGTACGTTCCTCTTATTTTAAAGCTGACGATCTTGCTCTTCTCGTGTTTCACCTCCGAGCCGACCCCTTGTATCCACATTGTGTGGGCTGGGCCGTCGGCGCCGATGACGTCGGCGATTGAGGCATCGACTAAGGTGACCGTGCTTCCTTCATCCAATAATGCGTATGTTTCGACGCAGCTTAGCGGCCCCCTTATTGTTACGGGCGCAATCTTTAGGTAAGCGCGGCGGTGCTTGTACGGTCGAGTCGCTGTGTTGACCTCCTTTGCCGATGTTGCGGTTTCCATAGCGGGTTCTTTTTCCATTACTGCTGTTCTGTCGTGATGCAACAATTTATGGTGTTTCATCATGCATCCGCCTTTTCCGCACGGTGGAGCTTTGCACAGTAATCGACGATGTTTGCCTCGCAGACAGCGGTAGCAGATATTGTACTTCTTTGCTACTTCCCATCTGTCATTTGTGGACAGAGCGGCGTATGACTTGCAATCGGGCAGTTTGTGTTCTTGTTTGCATTGAGGGCAGCGTTCTTCATATGGTTTCTTGCTTGTGGCGAAGGCACGTTCTATTTTTCTTGGTCTTCGCTCTCTCGTTTCGCTGTCCTCTGCGATGAACTCCGGCAAGGCATACGCGCTGCATTTATCCGCTTCTTCGTTTAAGAACATTGATATCTTCTTAAGCTCTGGGATATCTTCTTTCTTTCTGGCTGCATAGTCGTACCATTTGCTTTTCAATATGGGCGTGAGTTTGTCTGTGATAACTCGCGTCATTTCTGGACTATGCAGATAGTGTGCTTTCTTGAGTGCTTCCACGGTGCCCACTACGTTCGCTATGCGATTTGCGAATATGCATAGCTCCCTGGGATTGTCCGTAACTTTGTTCAGCAGCTTCAGCTTCTCTATTTCCAAGTGAATTAACGCTTCTGGTCGTCCGAATCTCCTTTCCAAAGCTTCTATTATAATTCTGGGATCTGGTTGGCTTATAAGTAGGCAACCTGCGGCTTCTTTTGCTGTCCCTTTTAAGCTTCGGCGTATTCTCGCTATGTTTTCGTTCGCCGTGAAGTACTTTGAAGATTCTTCGTACATTGTCTTGAAGCTGAGCCACTCCTTGCTGCTACCATTGAATGAGGGCAGCTCTTGTATATATTTCGGCGGCTCCCTTGTGCTTCGTACTGCTTGTGATAGAGCAGCGGCTAAGGTAGCGACGTCGATTTGCTGCTGCGCCTGTCCATAGTCTTCTTTCTGCGGCGTGGTATGTTGCGGAGCGTATTGCGGCGCACACTGTTGAAGTACGGGTGGTGCGATCTGTAGTGCTGGTTGCGGCGTGAAGTACGACGTGGGTTGCGGCGCAGGCTGCGGCGCGGGTTGTGGCGCGGGCTGAGGCGCGGGTTGCGATGTAGGTTTTTCTTGCAACCATGTACTAATGCGCACTGATACCAAATCGTCTTCTATTTCTTCATCTTCATCGGTTGATCCGGCTTCTGCTTGTAGTCGCTGCACGCGTATTTCTTGCAATTCTGTTCTTGCTTGCAACTGAGCCTGCTCGAGCTTGAGTTCGGCTAACCGCTCTTTCGCCTCTAACTCCGCGAGGAGTCTCTTGCGTGAGGCTACGGAGCGGCGTGACCTAGTCTCGCCGGGCTTCAATGTGCACTGCGATCTTTGATCACCCTCTTGCTGGGTTTCTTCCGTTGCGGTTGTTCTATCGGTTGCAGAGGTAGCGGTCGTATCGCTGACCGTTGTGGTTTCGCTAGTGGTGTTTGTTGAACCACTAGCGGCTGAGTCGCCCCCGGAGGCCTCTTCTGTGGCCCCCTGGGTTGTTTGTTCATCCTTGCGACGCTTCGATGATTCTCCGTTGTTACTACGCGTAATCACCATTTTTCTTCACAATAATATTTTTTCGTTCTTGCGGTTTGCTTCTTTCTTCCGGCAATACCAAGACCGATATTGTCTTTTTCTTCTAGTAATCCGGCTTCTCGAAGGACCATTAATATTACGGATCGCCGTAATGCCGTGCGAAAAATGGAATAAAACGCGCTGGTCTTGCTTTTAACTGGAGGCAAGCGGCGGTGAGGAGGAACTTGTACTTTTTCTTTTCTTGCTGGTGCCTTTTCGGTGGCTGGAGAGCGACTGCTGGTCCTAGCGGCCGGCCCGTCTTTTATATGATTTGGCCGCTGCTGGCCAGCGGACCCTTGCCTCACCCCCGCGCCTATCTTTATTTATTTAATAACCTTACAAACTAATAAACATAATTCACTATATAATATTCTTATAACTACTTGTTAGACTAGGGTGTACATATCAATATTTTTACTTATTTACAGGTTTACATTATAATTTTCAGCTGCTTTAGGCGGAGAATCCTTCCCCCCGCCTCAGCACTATAAATATAAAACGTCGTGGCGCGGTGCGCGTGGCTTCATTTGCTCCGCGGCCGCGTCACGATAACATGCTCTTTGGTTACACTACTACTATTATTTTATGTGCCTAACGGCCTAATATATTTATTATATAATAAAGTAAACATTTATTATATTTAACAATTACAGTTTTCATTAGAAGACTATGCTAACTCTCCCTGTTCATACGGTGCCTTTATTTGGGAGAGTTATTGCACAGGTACAACTCAACCTTAAACTTAGTTATAATACAATCATTATTTTTTATCGTTCGATACAAGTAATACAATTATTTACACAAATTATAATTTAAATTCAACATAAGGTTGCGCTAGTTCCGCCGTATAACCCTTGCTAGTTGTCGAACCAGAGGCGTGGCTTGATAATTACACCGTCGTCATGGCTCCGCCCACCGCTCCTAGGTTGTTCAACTAGCGCCGGTTACAATAAGCATTTTCTTTCGTTTGTTTAATATTGTTGCGTCGTGCACAATACCCTTTTTACTGGAAACGACTCATTCTATCGTAGCCCTCACGGATATCAACGCATTCCATTGTAGACCTCACGGTAATCAACGCATCTGCGTTTTCATTCTTAATCGAGGATAATTGTAAATGTCAATGGTCCTCAGTATCCACTTACCATCAGGAGGGCTGTGTGCACGTTTATCACATTTATCCTATATAAAAACCAGGTGATTTAGTGATATTAGAGCTTAAATTCTTGCACTGGTGCTACACTCTATCTTCAGCTAGTAAAAGTTGCTCTCCATAGCTCACAGTGCAATCTTGATCTTCATCTACGGCTGGCAATGAAGATTGACGCTTCAGAAACATAATATGCCATCGTTTGCTTGACGTATTGGTTTTACCCAGCATCCTGCGCTCAATCCGATCTGGCAAAATGACATTGTTAATTGCAATTTTTTTTAAGAACGTGAGTGACAAACGAGCACACCGAGCACACAAAATGCAGACGCGTTTTCACGCCTAAGGACTAAGTTGGAATGCCTCGTTTTCAGTAAATGGATTTCCAGTTTCTAAATGGGGTCTAGTTTCGTTGAAGAAAAATGTGCTGGGGAAACATATATTTTTCTGCGAAGTAATATATTTTTGAGGCATGTGCAGTCCGCAAGCAAGCACTGTATCAGTATTGCAGACTCGTTGGTCTAAAACTATCACGTTGATGAGAGGAGGCCGTAACTTTACTTTTTACGGAGAATTTTAAATGTAAATATTCAACTCGGATGCGAAACAGAACTAAAGGTAGGGAGAAACGGAAAGAATAAATTCCATCGAGTTTTTTAATAAACGATTGCGACATGTGAGTGCCTCAAAGTACTCGTACATTTCTCGGTTTATACTTTATTACTAGTGATGGTTTTATAAAAAGCAAAGCAGTTAAATTTTTTCTTTTCATGGATTTTACCATTTCGTAATATATTTATTCTCAAGGTATTCGTTTTATAACACAAAACACAATGATGGCTGGCACAAGAACGGTTCTGAGCCGCGTGTGTTCATCGACTTCTTGCACGTTTTGTGTGGCTATTGTAGACTGTGTGGCTATTGTAGACCATTTTTACTGGAAATGAGGCATTCCATTTTAGTTCACATGGGTAACCACGCATCTGCATTTTGATTTGTAATAGAGGATAGATGTCGATGTCTATGGGCTGCAGCAACCCCTTACCATCAGGTGGACTGAATGCTCGTTTGTCACACTTATGCTATAAAAAAATTAAAAAAAAGACTACCGCGTTGGTCATAAACGAACTTGCTGATCATGAGGTCTTGGGTTTGAATCCCGGGTTGGGCCAAAATTAGTTTTGTATTTTTTTGTCAAAAAATTCTCAGTAGCAGCTCCGAGTCAGGAAGTTGGTGTTGTTCCACATCCATACCTCGGAAAGTACGTACGTTGTCAGCTTGCCATTCCGTCGGACTATGAGAGCGAGTATACAGTGTATAAAGAAAGTACACCTGTGCATGCACATACACTCGGGCAGTATAAACCTATCCTACGCAGATGGCTGTTCTCCGTTGAAACTGGCCGCTGTGGCCGAAATTCGGTCTGGAGAACATAGTAATGGCTACTGTCTATAATTAAACTCAAAATGTATCTTTTAGCAACGAATTTATATCACAAAATGTTTATGGAGCACAGTGTACTGGGAGTTTTTAAATCTACCCTCACTTCTGTTCATCTCTCAAATTTCTACTATCATCTATAACATCCACTTACTTCTACCCTTACTGATAACATAATCAACTAAAAGAATACTTATTTATACATCATATTAGTAATCAAAATTCAGATGCATTGTCCCACCTGACGACTACGATGGAATGCCTTGTTTCCAGTAAAAAGGATCTCCGGTTCTCTACACTCACCATACGAAGTACACCAGCATTAAGCTGGTATTTTAGGCTTGTATTCTATAAGAGTATATAAACTCTAACCATGCAGATAAAACGAATACATTTCTGTGCAGCAAGTAACAAATGTTATTACGTATTTAACTAAAAGGTATATTTTTAATTGTAAATAAAATCTAGATATGTATGTGTATGTGAAAGCATCTAAACTTTCCACGTTCGCAAATTCTATTTTTACCAAAAATGGAAGCTTCACCGATAGAAATCTGACACAACGACGCAGTTTCAAGTTGTAAATAAACATCAGCGTTTACAAAACAAACGAAATTCAGTTTTATCCACGTTATAGCTACGTTCAGTTGAACCGGCATTTATAATGTTTGGTTGATGCTATGCTCCTTTTTATTTTTGTCTTCTAAATGGGTGTCATTAGAGTAGATGAAAACAAACCACGAGATAAAAAAATGAAAGACAGAAATAAGTTTATTTGGCAAAAATAAATCAGGTAAGATAGAAAAAACAATACTTTTCATCTTAACAAAAATGTTTAAAAATGCGGTTGACCCTGCAGGCATTCTCTGAAACTTCTCGCTTATTTTCAAGCGCAACGCTATTTACTTTTTTAAAACACACGCACGCACGCACACACGCGTGCATGCAGGCACGTCCAGCCGGAAATAGTCTTAACGGCTTCCTACGACCTCAAAACGTGGAGATCTGATGAAAACTCGCTTTCGAACATCAGATCGAAATATGTAACTTTGTAGTTTTGAAAATTATTAATTTTCAAAGTGTGAACTTAGAAAACTTAATATGCACCAAAATGGTCTCCACTCACCTTTAACTCACGAATCAATAAGAATTTGATAGACATCAATTCGTAACCTAGGAATACGAATTAGTGAACCTATTTCACTTTTTTATTTTATTATTATCCGTTATTTAAAGTTATAAGCTGTGAATGTAGTAGAATATTTACTTCTAAAACTTTATCTTATAACAGTCGCAAATAATTTAGTAGCGATAGTAGAATTTGTAAAAGTAGCCGAAAGTAATACGAGCTTTATAATGGAAGATCATATAATAGTAGTGTTATATTTACAGAGTATGTCCACAGCTAAGGCTTTACATTTAGGTAACAAAATTAAAACTGCACCCAACAAAATTAAAATGACCTGTAGAATAGTGAATCGGTCAAGGTCAAACCGCGCAACTCGGATTTTCGATTGAATAGTAACAATGATTTAACTCGATCTGATCAAGAAGTTGATATAGCTTTTGAGAAACATTCTACTGATGTTCCTTTTTCGACAACAAAATCATTAAATTCTTCTCCGACTGTCGCCAAATCATTGTTTAATCAAAATGTACAGACTTGTTCAAATAATTTTAAGATCCATAGAGTACTGTCAAAAGATATCGTTAAATATTTTAAAACTGTTGTTGTTGAGAAAACGGCAGACTTATGAGGATTTCCGTTAAAGTTATTTTATCTATAATAGATACAAAAGCACATTTTATAGCCGCTTAAAATAATACAAGCGTCGAATGTGGTGTGTTTATAATTAAATGCCTGTCATTTAAATGTGACGAAGTGAATAATGCTATATCAAAATTAGTGCATTGGTTTAACGTTAATAATCTATATTTAAACGAAAATAAAACTAAATGCATTAAATTTACAACATCGAATGTTAAAAATCTGAATAACAATGTGTTTTAAATGAGGAAGAACTGAGCCCTGTTGACCATCTCTTAGAGATGAGATCTCTCAGAGAGTCTCTTAGAGAAAAAATTAAAGAAATAAATATATTAATTTTGGTCTCTCAGTATATTTATGAAAATTTAATGTATGTTCACCAAAACAAAGGTAGTTTTAGTAAATAAAGTGATGTACACTCTGTAAACACTAGAAATAAATACAAACTAGCGATACCAGTTTCTCGACTTCACAGAGTCAGTAATTCATTCTTGGGGCAATATATACGCTATTACCAAGTTTAAATATTTTATTAAACTAAAACTGTATAAAAAGGGTTATTATAATATAAAGGAAAACATGAATGGTAATAACCCCTGGGAATGAGGTGGACGCTTCCAAGCTATTTCTAAAATAATATTTGGAAATAGTTTGTACAACCATTCATGTAAAATTTACTTTAAAAAAAGTACCGCTGGGCTTTTTGCTGGTTGTTCCCAGAACAGAGGATATTTTTCGAACCAGTGGTAAAGTAAAAAATGCTTTTAATAAGAATTACACATGTGATCTATATTGAATAAAAATTATTCTATTCTTTTCCTTCACCCGTACGTGTCATAAGAGTTTCAATATGCGAAATTTCAAAAGATATTACAGCCTCCAATGGATGGCGGTCTAACAATCTTGCAATAGGCGTGAAATACCTAGATTGGCAACCGAGAAAAGGCGGGGCGAAACGTCTGATGCTGCAATCGTGAATCCATTATCAAATTGTGGCAATTTGACAAAACATTTTCAAGAATATTTTAATTATACCAACATGCATTAGGGCAATCACTACGCTTAAAAAGTTGGCACTTTGAACGTTGCAATAGGAGGTCACACATACATACACAGATTGATAATCTTATTCAATATTTTACCAACTTTCAATATTTTAAATGGTTACAATGGTACCAATTTTGCTACGACAGTATAGTGACGTGCCGATCTACAGCATGACAAAATTGGTAGGCTAGCGTAATATCACGTCGTAGCGTAATTATCCATATTACGATAATATATTTTGACTTTAACTACCTCAAATAGCAAGTTACCAGCATAATAATTGCATTAAAATATTTTTTTCTCTGTGACCAATATTGTGGTACCTAATAAAGTTTTTCTTTACTTTATTGCATTTTAGGTAACTCGCCAAAAATAAGTACACTTCTACAAAAAAATATACGAAGGACGGAAACTCCTCCGGTGTATTTAATTAGAAAACTTTTTCAGAATTGATCTGTTTTGATAACACAAAGGTGACTAACAAGCACACTGTCCACCTAATGGAAAGTGGATTCTGCGGCCTATGGACATATACATCTATTATCGATTAAGAACCAATACGCAGATTTGTCGTCACCCCTGCGAACTTAGATGAAATGCCTCATTACCAGTAAAAAGGGAACTTACTAAGCTATTTAAAAAAAATGTGTAAACACTCACTATATGAAACACAGAAGTATTAAACAGCTATTTCAAGTTGGTATTCTGTGAGAGCGTGGTCCTTCCCCAGTCTAGTCGACCCATTCGTGTTACAATCATAATATAGCTGCAGCTTTGCTATGCCACGTATAAATTCTTCTTCTTCTTCTTCGAAATTTATTTTAAGTGTCTGAGTTACATACATTGATATTATGTACTACTTTATTCTTATTATGGAGGTGTTTCTATAGTATGTGTTTCTAGGCTGTTCTCTTACATTTCACATTATAATATAAAGTTACAGTAAAACCGGAAGCTTTCATTTGCCAAGAATAAAAATCTGAAATTATTTTTCATTGTGAAGGCAGTATTAAGTTTGCATTCTTTCACGCAAGCGAGTGCTATCCGTGTGCTCCTCGAGGCCATTCCAACAGATTTTCTTGTAGTTAAGATGCAAAGTGGGACACGTAGTGTTTATATTGTTGTAGCGATCTACGTGCAGTACATACACTGCGTTAAAACTTACATATTATTGCAGACACAAGACAATTGAAAGTGATTGCTAGAGGAAATTTTCTGATAGTTTAATATATTTAAATGTAATAATAATAATAATAAAGTTATAATTATAAATAAATAAATATATATGTATTATTATTTTAAAATGAAGGGGCGTTTTGCTATTTTTATACTATAAAAATAACTACAAACAAACGAGCACACAGTTCTCCTGATGGTACGTAAATGCTATGGTCCATTGACCATCACACTACATCTGCGTTCAATAAAGAATTAAAAATTAGAAGCGTTCTTACCCCTGCGTACTAAGAGAGAGTGCCTCCTAGATACAAAAAAAAATGGCTCATCACTTCCATTAACTAACCTTACGAAACACAGCAGCATTAAGCTGCTATTCAAGATGACAGAAAGTACTATAACCAGATGATAGAAAATATATTTTTTCCGTATTTCCCCTTTTTGCAGTAAAATTAACACATATTTATTTCTTATATTTACGCGAACACTACACATTTTTAAATAAAACTAATTTTACGGATTTTATCGCGTATATTAACTTATTTTTATATTCCCGACGTTTCGAGTGCTTTCCAGCACCCGTGGTCACGGGGGACTGAGTTGTTTGACGTCCTACTGTCATAGTTAGCCCGGCTACCTTCAGTTTTTTAATATTAATTTTTGGTTCGATTTACGCAGAATGAGCTTACAGTATCTTGAAGTCTAGCAGTGGTATACTTGGGTTTGGATTTTATTTTATTAATTATGGGATCCCAAGCAGATGGCAGCACCCATCCATCTTCTCTATTGAAATTAGGATGTTTTTTAATTTCAATAGCCTCGCGAATCATCCTTGGGAGGAATCGGTGTTCTTTTGCGAGGATTTGTGGTCTATCAAATCTAATGTAATGACGGGGACGATCCTGAAAATGTTCACAAACTGCAGACTTCCCGATACGTCGGTGCTTCACGTCAGCTATATGTTCTTTAACGCGGGTTTTAATAGATCTTTTTGTTTGTCCTATGTACAAGAGACCACATTAACAATCCAGCTTGTACACTCCTGCATCTTGTAGAGGGATATGACACTTGACGGATGGTAAAAATTGACCAATCTTCTTCAGCGGCTTGAAGTATGTTTTAATGGAAGCTCGCTTCAAGATGTAGCCAACCTTGTCTGTGACTCCTCTGACATAGGGTAGTACAGCAGGCACACGCTCGACTGTGGCTGGCTTCACTCGGTCACTGTGACGTAGGCGCGGGACCCGAAGCTTGTTGTCTTGCAGTACTTGCTCGACGTGCTGAAGCTCGGCGGCCAGATGTTTTTTGTCACAGATTCCTCGTGCTCTCTGAAACAAAGATTTTCCCACGGTAGCTAACTGTGAAGGATGATGGTGAGATTCACCATTTAAATATCGGTTGGTATGGGTATTTTTTCTGTACACAGTATGACCAATAGTGTTATCAGGATTTCGGATGACTAAAACATCTAGAAAAGCTAAAGTATTGTTTGCCTCTAACTCCATTGTGAATTGTATTTTAGGGTTTATGGAATTAAGGTGGTTTAAAAATGCAGTTACTTTGTCAGATGGTAAAATTGTGAAAGTATCGTCTACGTACCGCTTGTAGAATCTTGGATTTACAGGAGCAGTAAGAAGGGCTTTCTCCTCAAAGTCCTCCATGAATATGTCGGCGACTACGGGAGATACAGGTGAGCCCATTGCCACTCCGTCTACTTGCATGTAGAACTCTTCTTTCCACAATAAATAGCCAGATGTGAGGCAGTGTTTGAGTAATACTGCATATTCTGTAGGCATGTTGTTATCTTCTAGCTTTCTAGTAACAATTGAGATCCAGTCTTCAATAGGTAGGCATGTGAATAGTGACTGAACATCAAAACTGATCATAGTTTCATTGTCAGCGAGATGTAGGTCTTTAATCTCACTAACAAATTGGTATGAATCCTTTGTGTGTGCTCTAGTATGTCCTCTTAGTGGTGACAGTATTTTTGCCAAGTGTTGAGCCAACTTATAAGTTGGTGAATCGATCGGGCTTACTATAGGACGTAGTGGAGCGTTTGGTTTGTGTATTTTCGGTAACCCATACAACCTCGGTGGTTTGGCACATGATGGTATTCGTTTTCGTTTCTACGTTGACAACGCAACAACCGTTGACCACAGACGCAAACAATAAACAACGCACGGTCTATAATTTGTCAAAAGAAATACTGGACGAACCTACAATAAAAGTATTGTCGAAAGGCTTAAATTTTGCTATAACGCCGCAAAAAATCCCGTACGAGGAAATTATCTGTAGTGTTGAGGATTGTCTGTTTAAGAATAATATCGGTAAAGAGGATTTAGAGGCTATACGTCAAGACATTTCATCCTTGTTACGTTGAAGTTCAGTGCCTAGACTAAATCTTCCGAAAGACGAATTTAAAGCGTTGTACAACTTACGCAACAGACCCGAGCTCACGATTCTCCGCGCGGATAAAGGAAATGCTACGGTAATAATGGACACGTCAGAGTATAATTTCAAAATACAACAACTTTTATCGGACGTAAGTACATACAAAAAGGTCAAAATAGACCCTACAACTAATACACTCAAAACAACCACTGATTTAATAAAGAAATACTCCGAAAAATTAGATCTTGACGTGAATTCGACAATACCATCATGTGCCAAACTACCGAGGTTGTATGGGTTACCGAAAATACACAAACCAAACGCTCCACTACGTCCTATAGTAAGCCAGATCGATTCACCAACTTATAAGTTGGCTCAACACTTGGCAAAAATACTGTCACCACTAAGAGGACATACTAGAGCACACACAAAGGATTCATACCAATTTGTTAGTGAGATTAAAGACCTACATCTCGCTGACAATGAAACTATGGTCAGTTTTGATGTTCAGTCACTATTCACATGCCTACCTATTGAAGACTGGATCTCAATTGTTACTAGAAAGCTAGAAGGTAACAACATGCCTACAGAATATGCAGTATTACTCAAACACTGCCTCACATTTGGCTATTTATTGTGGAAAGAAGAGTTCTACATGCAAGTAGACGGAGTGGCAATGGGCTCACCTGTATCTCCCGTAGTCGCCGACATATTCATGGAGGACTTTGAGGAGAAAGCCCTTCTTACTGCTCCTGTAAGTCCAAGATTCTACAAGCGGTACGTAGACGATACTTTCACAATTTTACCATCTGACAAAGTAACTGCATTTTTAAACCACCTTAATTCCATAAACCCTAAAATACAATTCACAATGGAGTTAGAGGCAAACAATACTTTAGCTTTTCTAGATGTTTTAGTCATCCGAAATCCTGATAACACTATTGGTCATACTGTGTACAGAAAAAATACCTATACCAACCGATATTTAAATGGTGAATCTCACCATCATCCTTCACAGTTAGCTACCATGGGAAAATCTTTGTTTCAGAGAGCACGAGGAATCTGTGACAAAAAACATCTGGCCGCCGAGCTTCAGCACGTCGAGCAAGTACTGCAAGACAACAAGCTTCGGGTCCCGCGCCTACGTCACAGTGACCGAGTAAAGCCAGCCACAGTCGAGCGTGTGCCTGCTTTACTACCCTATGTCAGAGGAGTCACAGACAAGGTTGGCTACATCTTGAAGCGAGCTTCCATTAAAACATACTTCAAGCCGCTGAAGAAGATTGGTCAATTTTTACCATCCGTCAAGTGTCATATCCCTCTACAAGATGCAGGAGTGTACAAGCTGGATTGCGAATGTGGTCTCTCGTACATAGGACAAACAAAAAGATCTATTAAAACCCGCGTTAAAGAACATATAGCTGACGTGAAGCACCGACGTATCGGGAAGTCTGCAGTTTGTGAACATGTTCAGGATCGTCCCCGTCATTACATTAGATTTGATAGACCACAAATCCTCGCAAAAGAACACCGATTCCTCCCAAGGATGATTCGCGAGGCTATTGAAATTAAAAAACATCCTAATTTCAATAGAGAAGATGGATGGGTGCTGCCATCTGCTTGGGATCCCATAATTGACTTCAAGATACTGTAAGCTCATTCTGCGTAAATCGAACCAAAAATTAATATTAAAAAACTGAAGGTAGTCGGGCTACCTATGACAGTAGGACGTCAAACAACTCAGTCCCCCGTGACCACGGGTGCTGGAAAGCACCCGAAACGTCGGGAATATAAAAATAAGTTAATATACGCGATAAAATCCGTAAAATTAGTTTTATTTAAAAATAACACATATTTGTTTACAAGAATTATCGAAATATCGTAAGTATTACTGCATCTTAAACATAGAGCCTTGAACACTATATTAAAATATTTTTATTTTATATATATATCTTCGGAGATATTAGGATTATTATCAAACTCACTGCTCACGAATTTATTTTACTGTATGCTAACTGTGCTGTTAAAAGTACAAAAAATTGTCTGTGATACGGACCCAGCTGCCCCTGCAAAGGTCGCCTTGGCTAGGGCCCATAGTAGCTTCCTCGACGGGCAGCCGAGGGTTCGGGCCCAAATGGCCTTATGGACAATTGACCTATCATACTACACAATAGGGAGAAGGCTAGGTAAATAAATAGTACGTACCTGGATCCAAAGCTAAGACCGTCCAAAGGCTCGGTCAGGTTCAATATTCAAGGTTCCGGATTCATTTATCACCAAATTAAAAATAAGGAACTAACGCGATCTCTTCACGAGTCACAAAGTTCAGCGTTACAACCAACACTAAATTCCTTCGTACTATATTAAATAGTACGCCACTATAAGAATTTAAAATCAACCTAGCTAACACGCAAGTAACTAAAGAGTCAACACACAAAAGGCTCTTAACGCGACGGTACAATTGCAACGAAATTACTCTAATCACTCAAATTCAAAATAAGCCTCTTGTCGCGTACGCACAACTTAGACAAAACTAAACCAAGGCGGTCTTCACGAAACTACAATTCAGTAGCAAAGTAACGCGCACAAATACTAAAAATCTAGACCATAAACGAAAAAAACTGATCGCGCGAAATATATGCAGTGGTAACCAAAATACGCTAATTGACCGCACCGCTGCTCTCAAGCTACAGTTTTCGCCCACGAGCGCCAAACGCTGGGAAGCTGCATACCGATGCACCCTCCCCGCGACGTGCGTGACACCTTACACCATCGGGCGATTCGGTAAATCGAAGGCGATTGGATGCCGTCTCAAATGACCATATTTAGCCTAAACAGTCTGTTTTAGTGAAATCAGCAAAAGATAATTAATATAATCAGGCGTTACTTTGCGGAAGTCCATTATATTTAATTTGTCAAAAAATTACTTTGCGTACATACGCACGATAAAATAAAATTATGTGTCTTACCTAGTTTGAAGAGCACCTCCCGTCCTCCCTCAATTGCGCGCACTATCCTCATCTATATATATATATATATATATATATATATATATATATATATATATATCTATATATATCTTAATAATCCCAGCACCACTACTCCCAACACCACTATACTAGGAAAGACACACCACTGACGACAATACGACACGTGTATCGCCTCTACACGAGGCATCCTCAGGTGATATAGACTCTACGGTGGCTAACTGCTAAGTGAGCGGCGAGCCAAAACAACTGCTATTTATACAGACCGCTGACGCAACCGCTCCCTACTTAAGGAGCGAGCGACTGCGTCATGTGATAAAACATGCAACCAATCACCGCCGGACTTACGCAGCCGTTTGTAAAATTAAAAATAAACTGCCGCGCAACGCCCGCCTACCGTGCAACCACGCAACCGATCGCCGCTTACCGTAAGGGTGACAAACAACCATATTGCGAGGCTCTCTATTATTAGAGAGCTGGCTTAAGGATATTTAAGAAAGGTTACCTTTCTTAAATATCTTTAAGCCCTAATCCCTAATCCATGGGCCACAGCATCCACTTACCATCAGGTAAACTGTGTGCGCATACATTATTTAAAATGAATTAATTGTGTGCGGGTTTCAAAGTTCGTCTGAGGATGTAATCATGATGACGTTGCTGTATGTTTTAGATCCAGCATAAAAAGCTAACACCGCCTTCTAACTGAAGTCATTAACATTTTCTGGTATAAGTCATAAAACTTTTCTCGTATACTACAGGAGTAGTCGCTTTCTGTGGGTGAAAAATTCTGAGGACTTGGTACAGAAAGCCACTACAATACAACTTTAATAGTACACCACAATACTACACACAAGAGGTTAATATATTCTAGATATAAATTTCGAAAATAACCACGCAGTCTTTAAAAAAAAACACACAGAGGAAAAACATAAATTAACATTAGAACGGAAATATAATTATTTTAAGATGGTTTCGAAGGCTGAAGGTGGAATTCATCAATAAACTGTCAGTAACAATTTTTTTTATGTATCAAGTCGCTACGTCCTTTGTTCGTTTTTTTTCATACCTCAGATGATTATTAAAATATAAGTAATTTATGTTGACTATTTATTTTTAATCGTAATTTAGTACAATATAAATTGATGTATTAAGTTAAATTAATGTTAACTTCATTGTATGTAATTAAAAAATATTAATCTTCGATATAAATGAATTTATACTGTAATATAATTGTTAAAATAATAATACTTTATCTAATTCATTATAATATTTATTATTAATGATGTAATAATAAAGTTATGTTTGATGAACAATTTATTGTAAGTATTGCCGTGTAGTGGCGGGCAAGAATATCCACTACCCCATATCTTCCCGTGGGTGTCGTAAATAACGACAAAGGGAAACAGGCAGGAGATGGGCAGCAGCATCTTCCTGATAACAAGAAACTTACAATAAAAAAACTGCGGCTGCCAACACGCTCGCCAAGCGTGGCAACTATGGCAAATAATATGAAGAGAGAAACAAGGAGATGGCCCCCAGTCCCTGGCGGCCCCGCTATTCCTGGCTACGGTAGTGACCATGGTAACGGCGGGGCAGGGGGTGCTAAGAATCTCCGGTGGAGGTTCGGTTGCCACCTTAGACGACTCGACCTGGCAACGTACAACGCACGCACACTGAGGACTGACGAGAATATCGTGGAGCTGGAAGAAGAGATAGACGAGTTACGCTGGCATATTATAGGATTATCCGAAGTCCGAAGAGAGAGGGAGGACATGGTAATGATTAATAATAATAATAACTTGCTCTATCACCGTGAAGGCGACCATCTGTCCCAAGGAGGTGTCGGATTTATCGTCCACAAGTCTCTCATTAACATCGTTGTAAAGATCGGGAGTGTGTCGACGAGGGTTGCGTACCTTATTATCAGAATCACCAAATGGTATTCGCTGAAGATCATACAGGTTTACGCACCAACCTCGGCACACCCCGATGAGGAGGTGGAGGAAATGTATAAGGATATCTCTAGAGCCAGGCATTCCTCCAAAACCCAACCATCATCATCATCATAACAGCCCTTCACAAGTCCACTGCTGAACATAGGCCTCCCCCAAAGAATGCCACAAAGCACGGTCCTGAGCCACCTGCATCCATCGACTTCCTGCATATCTTACCAGGTCGTCACTCCATCTAGTGGGGGGACGCCCTACACTTCGCCTGCCGGTACGAGGCTGCCACTCGAGAACCTTTCTTCCCCATCGGTTGTCGGTTCTTCGAGCTATATGGCCGGCCCATTGCCACTTCAGCTTACTAATCCGTTGGGCTATGTCGGTCACTCTAGTTCTACTGCGGATATCCTCATTTCTGAGTTTATCACGCAGAGAAACTCCGAGCATAGCCCTCTCCATAGCTCGCTGAGCGACCTTGAGCTTCCTCATCCGGCCAGCAGTGAAGGACCACGTCTCAGTTCCGTATGTCATCACTGGCAACACGCACTGGGTGTACAGTCTCGTTTTCAAGTTTTGAGGTATACCTGACGAGAAGATGTGCCGTAATTTCCCGAACGCTGCCCAACCGAGTTGAATCCGTCGATTGACCTCTCGGTCGAAGTTGGACTTACCTATTCGGACTATTTGTCCCAGGTAAACATACTCGTCAACAACTTCAAGCTTAGTGTTCCCAACAACTACCGGCATAGGTGTGACATGGACATTAAACATGATCTTTGTTTTGTCCATGTTCATCTTAAGACCTATCCGTTGGGAAACACTATTGAGGTCATTGAGCATAGTGCTTAGGTCCTCCAGCGATTCTGCCATAAGGACTATATCGTCGGCAAATCGAAGGTGAGTGATGTACTCGCCATTGATGTTGATACCGTATCCTTTCCAGTCCAGAAGCTTGAAAACATCTTCCAATGCAGCGGTAAAGAGTTTCGGGGATATGACGTCACCCTGTCTTACACCTCTCTGCAATTGGATAGGTTTCGTACTCTGGTTCTGTACTCGGATAGCCATCGTAGCCCTACTGTACAAGCACTTCAATACTTCGATATACCGACAGTCAACTTGGCATCGCTGAAGGGACTGCAGCACCGCCCAAATTTCGACGGAATCAAAGGCTTTCTCATAGTCCACATACGCCAGACATAGTGGCAAATTGTACTCCTCGGACTTCTGTACAATTTGCCGAAGGGTATGTATGTGGTCTATGGTGCTAAAGCCTTTTCGGAAACCGGCTTGTTCGGGAGGCTGAAAGTCGTCAAGTCTGCGAGCGAGACGATTCGTAATGAAACGTAAAAAAACCCAATATACGGTGTTAATGGGAGACTTAAATGCAAAACTAGGCACAAGAGAGAACGGTGAGCTGAAAGTAGGGAAATTTGTAATAGGGCAACGAAACCCAAGGGCCAGCAGCTAGCCGACTTCATGGAGAAATAGGGACTATTTATGATGAACTCTTTCTTCCCGAAGCGGCCCCACAGGAAATGGACCTGGTCGAGCCCCGACGGTTCCACATAAAATGAGATTGACTTCATTATGACGACCAGACGACAAATGTTCAGTGATGTCTCCGTGATCGCGAGGGTGAAAACTGGTAGCGATCACCGAATGGTTAGAGGCACACTGAACCTAAACGTTAAGTAGGAGAGGTCTCGTCTAATTAAGTCAACGCTCCGTTCCCCTCGTGCTCTGTTCCAAAGTCCTGAAACCTTTCAGCTCGCGTTACAAAACCGTTTTCAGTGCCTAGAAGACTGCAATGAAGTGGACGATATGAATGGCAAGCTCATGGAAACTGTCCATACGGTCGGAGCTAAGTTCTGCAAGACCAGCCGCAGAAGAACACAAAAACTCTCCTATCACACTCTTAATCTCATGGCTGTTAGACGGGAGATGAAGCTACATTCTTCAACAGATTTGACAGCATACAGGCAACTGAACAGACAGATCTCCAAATGCATGCGGCGGGACTTACACAAATTCAATACAGCTTGTATTGAAGAAGCGATCGAGCGGAACCAAGGCTCAAAAGTCTTTGCCAGAAAGAGCCAACTGTCAAGGCTGAAGACCGAGTGTGGCAGCATCGTTTCCGGGGCACCTGAGATTTTGAGTGAGATTGTGAGGTTCTTTGGACAGCTGTATACGTCATCG
This sequence comes from Parnassius mnemosyne, assembly GCA_963668995.1. Taxonomy (NCBI): domain Eukaryota; kingdom Metazoa; phylum Arthropoda; class Insecta; order Lepidoptera; family Papilionidae; genus Parnassius; species Parnassius mnemosyne. Next base: position 888,190 of record CAVLGL010000137.1, on the reverse strand, counting down.
TTGGAGCCACACGCAAGTGTGAGTAACGATCCAAGAGCGAGTCTCATCCGACACTATTCCGAAGATATCCCGGACGTCATTCTGAGCGAGATTAGAATGGCTCTCCAGCATCATAAAAATGGCAAGGCCCCAGGCGAGGATGGAATTACAGCGGAGCTTCTGAAAGCGGGTGGAAAACCGATACTGGAAGTCCTTCAGAGGCTCTGTAATTCCGTCCTCCATGGTGGCATTACACCGGAGACGTGGAGCAGAAGTGCGGTGGTCTTGTTCTTCAAGAAAGGTGACAATGCTCTCTTGAAGAACTACAGACCGATTTCCCTTCTGAGCCGCGTCTACCTGCTGTTTTTTTTTATAGAATAAGTGTGACAAACGAGCACACAGTCCACCTGATGGTAAGTGGTTGCTGTGGCCCATAGACATCTACATCCATCTTCGTTTGCGAATTAAAATGCAGATGCGTTGTCACCCGTGAGGACTAAGATAGAATGCCTCATTTCCAGTAAGAAAGGTTCTCTACACTTATCATACGAAACACAGCAGCTTTAAGCTGCTATTTTACGCTGGTATTCTGTGAGAGCGTGGTCAATCCCCGTTCGAGCCGACACATTCCTGCTACAGCTATACTATTAATATACCTAAAGCATGGCTCTACAACGTTTTCGAGAGTCATTACGAATCGTCTCGCACGCAGACTTGATGAATTCCAGCCTCCCGCACAAGCCGGTTTCCGAAAGGGCTTTAGCACCATAGACCACATTGTACCCTTCGGCAAGTTAAACAGAAGTCCGAGGAGTACAATTTGCCACTATGCCTGGCGTATGTGGACTATGAGAAAGCCTTTGATTCCGTCGAAATTTGGGATACGGTATTAACATCAATGGCGAGTACATCACTCACCTTCTATTTGCCGACGATATAGTCCTTATGGCTGAATCGCTGGAGGACCTAAGCACTATGCTCAATGACCTCAATAGTGTCTTCCAACGGATAGGTCTTAAGATGAACATGGACAAAACAAAGATTATGTTTAATGTCCATGTCACATCTATGCCGGTAGTTGTTGGGAGCACTAAGCTTGAAGTTGTTGACGAGTATGTTTACTTGGGACAAATAGTCCGACCAGGTAAGTCCAACTTCGACCGAGAGGTCTCTCGCCAAGGCTGTACAAGGGAATTTCTGTAAGCCATCACTACCATCTCTGCACAGGGAGGACGACTCACTGGCCCACGACGCAAAAGAGAAGGCCGACCTTTTAGGCTCCCTTTTTGCGTCCAACTCGACTGTTGATGACGGGGGGAACACACCGCCGACCATCCCGCGGTGTGAGTGCTCCATGCCTGATGTGCGGTTCTCACAGCGCTCAGTTCGTAGAGCACTCCTCTCCCTTGATATCCACAAGTCGAGTGGGCCTGACGGAATCCCCCCAATTGTGCTGAGGACGTGTGCTCCGAAGTTGGCACCGGTTCTAACGCGTCTTTTCCGGTACTCCTACTCCCTAGGCGTAGTCCCGAAATCATGGAAGACAGCTTTTGTCCACCCGATCCCTAAAAAAGGCGACCGCTTAGACCCGTCCAACTACAGGCCTATCGCCATCACCCCCTTGTTCTCCAAAATAATGGAATCCGTTATAAACTGCCACCTCATGCGGTACCTTGAGGATCACCAGCTGATTAGTGACCACCAGTACGGTTTTCGTCGGTGTCGATCAGCTGGTGATCTTCTTATCTACTTAACTCATAGATGGGCGGAGGCAGTAGAGTCCAAGGGGTAGGCATTGGCCGTTAGTTTGGACATTGCGAAGGCCTTCGATCGGGTTTGGCACAAAGCGCTTCTTACGAACCTCCCTTCCTATGGGCTTCCCGAGAAATTATGCAATTGTATCACTAGCTTTCATGCAGATTGGAGCATCAAGGTCGTTGTAGACGGTGCATGCTCCGACTACAAGCCTATTAACGCTGGTGTTCCACAAGGCTGCGTGCGTATCAATGATATGTTGCAAGCCGGTAGCATTCATTGCTATGCGGATGACAGCACTGGTGATGCTCTATACACCGGCCGTGCCAATATTTCTCGGGAAAACGTCACTGAGTACCGGAACAAACTTGTGTCTGAAGTCGAGTCTTTGCTGGACAAAGTCTCGGATTGGGGACGACTAAATCTAGTCCAGTTTAATCCTCAGAAGACACAAGTTTGCGCGTTTACCGCTAAAAAGAACCCCTTTGTTGTATCTCCTCAGTTTCAAGGTACTCCCCTTGTTGCCTCAGCCAGTATCGGAATCCTCGGCGTCGACATATCGAGTAACGTGCAGTTTCGTGGTCACTTGGAAGAGAAGGCCAAATTGGCCTCAAAAAAGCTTGGCGTGCTCAGCAGAGCGGGACAGTATTTCATGCCGGCTCAACGCCTGCAACTTTACAAGGCGCAGGTTCGGCCTCACATGGAATACTGTTCCCATCTCTGGGCTGGGGCTCCCCGGTGCCAGCTCCTTCCACTTGACCGCATCCGGCGCAGAGCGGCTCGAATCGCCTACGACCGAGTCCTTTCCGATCGGCTCGACTCATTGGCACTGCGAAGAGATGTTGCATCTCTTAGCATTTTCTTTCGCATTTACCATGGGGAGTGCTCTGAGGAATTGTTCAGATTAATCCCAGCCGCCAAATTTCACGAACGCACATCGCGGCAGAACTCCCGATACCCGCAAACCATCCACACCATCTGGATGATTGGCGGTCCACCACTGTGCGATTTAGAAGATGTTTTCTTCCTCGCACAACTTCTCTGTGGAATAGTTTACCACCAGTGATTTTTCCGGACCGATACGACTTAGGGACCTTCAAGAAAAGAGCCTACTCCTTTTTAAAAGGCCGGCAACGCATCTGCAATTCCCATGGTGTTGCGGTTGTTCATGGGCGGCGGTAGTCACTTACCATCAGGTGAGCCGCATGCTCGTTTGCCCCCTCTCCTATAAAAAAAAAAAAGGTCAATCAACGGATTCAACTCGGCTGGGCTTCATTTCGGGAAGCTGCGACACATCTTCTCGTCAGACATACCTCAAAACCTTAAAACGAAATCGTACAACCAGTGCGTGTGGCCAGTGATGACTTACGGATCTGAGGCGCGGTCCTTCACTGCTGGCCGTATGAGGAAGCTCAAGGTCGCTCAGCGAGTTATGCTCGGAGTTTCTCTGCGTGATAAACTTAGGAATGGGGATTTCCGCAGTAGAATCAGAATAACCAACATAGCCCAACGGATTAGTAAGCTGTAGTGGCAGTGGGCCGGCCATATAGCTCGAAGAACCGACAACCGATGGGGAAGAAAGGTTCTTGAGTGGCAGCCTTGTACCGGTAGGCGAAGTGTAGGGCGACCCCCCACGAGATGGAGGGACGACCTGCTAAGACATGCAGGAAGTCGATGGATGCAGGTGGTTCAGGACCGTGCTTTGTGGCATTCCTTGAGGGAGGCCTATGTTCAGCAGTGGACTTATAAAAGGCTGTAATGAATGAATTATTGTAAGTATAAGTATTTAGGATTTATTTGTATTTATTATAATTTTTCATAATATTTGAATTTAATAAGGATATTTTTACGTTAACTTTTTAAACTGATGGGAAAATTACTTTAAAGTGTAATTATATATTTTTTTACATTTTATGAGTTACCACTTTTCAGGTTGGTTGTTTTAAAATAAATAGAACCTGTAATTCGTAAAAGTTTTAGAATTAGTAGAATTGAGTAGAATGATTTATTGCCAAAAACTGACTTCTTATATAGAGTTTCTGACCAATCAAATTGTCTACATTAAAATATTTTACAATCATAAAATTACGATATAGAATAAAAATCTTACTATTATCTAACATGTGATTGGTCGTGAATAAGAACAAAATTCTTGGAAACGACACGTGCGACTCCATATTCCACGCGGACGGTGGAGGTATACATAGGATGTGACTGTGTACGAAGCCTCTTTTTGCATCTCATCATCGAACGAATCTGTATTCCACCTGCGCATAGTAATAAATTCGTAAAACAGCTCCTCTCGAAGCCACATCATGCTTTCTCTTTTAAAATGCTAACTTTTCTGATTTTCACGAGACGTCAATTGTTGCTACATATTTTGTGTGATTTTTTTTTATATAATAAAGGTGACAAACGAGTCTACCTGATGTTAAGTGGCTGTTGTAGCCCATAGATATCTACATTTATCCTCAATTAAAAATCAAAATGCAGATGCGTTGTCACCCCTGTGGACTGAGATGGAATACCTCTTTTCCAGTAAAAAGGGTCTCTGGTTCTCCACACTCACCACACGAAACACAACAGCTTTAAGCTGCTATTTTAGGCTGATATACTGTGAGAGCGTGGTACTACCCCGGACGAGCTTACCTATTCGTGCTGAAACGACAATATAGATACAGCAAAACATGTAAGTTCACAGTTTTGAACATCTTTTGTATAATGTTTTCATGAGAAAATTCTATCTAGGTATGTATCTATTTCCTTATATACCAGAGTACAGAAATCTGCATATGCTGTCATCTATGAGGACTTTAATGGATTAGCTAATAGCCTGTTATATTAATTAATAATTATTATAAATTATCAATACGTAGGACAGTAAGTGGGTATAGGTTGGCCGCTCACAAGACCGAGTGACGACCCGGAAAGACATGCGGAAATTCAATAGATGCAGATGTAAAATAAATAAACGGTACTAAGCAACATATATTCCTTAGAGATCTGTGTAGATGGGTATTGGACTTAAAAACGTCTATAACGATGAAGAAATTATTATCAATGTTAACGTTTCTGTCAGTTCAGACTCTTGCTACTGCAGCACTTGGAGTGACTTCAAAATTAACTGAACTGAACTTAACAAATAAACCAATAAAGAAAGAAAGACGGAGTGCCAAGCACAATTCAAATGACGCGAAAGCCAAGCCAGAGTCATGAAAAATTTGTGATAAGAATACGCAGTCACGTACATATTATGCACCTTAAATTATCTGCAAGCAACGGCATGGTTTTATGTGTATATGTATGCGTCCGCCAGTGGACTTTTACGGGCTGTTAAAGAGAGAAAGAAGAAAAATGTCTACGTGTGTGCATGTCAAAAAGTTGTTTCGCCGTCGCATGTACACAGTGCAGTCTAGCTTTCTTTGTTGATCTGAGCCACCGAATCATGCTTTCATAATTTCAGTAAAAGCTCTTCTAAAGATATATATAAAATAGAATCATTTTTATTTAATATGGATTACAGTACACAATACTTATTGAAAGTCATCTGGGGGCACAACAGTGCCCCGCCAAGTCAAGCAAAATGCGGCACGGCCGTACCATCTTTTTCTCGAAGCAGTTCAGGCCATTTTTGACCTCCTATAACTTCGTTGTGGATAAAACTAGAAACCTGAATTTTCATTTACCAAGCAGGCATAGAATACTATTAGTGTTTAGTGTATAAATCAAGCAAAAACTTAAATATTTTGCAATTTCGGTCCAGTTTTCTAGATAACTTTGTAATCACATATTAATATGTAGGATTACAAAGTTACATTTGCAGTGAATGAATCAGTGTACCATATGTATAATATAATGGAATATAGGTACCTAGATATAATTATGTTCAAAAGTAACTTATGAAATGGTTTATGGGAATGAAAATGCAAGAATGGGACATGTCTTATGAAGTTGTACCAAAATCTCGCAAAGTATTAAGTAGACTAAATTGCCCGAAATTGCCATGAAAGAAAGAACACTACGAATCATAACCAGGTGGCTTGCCCACGCCGCGGCTTCCACGCTTCCCGTCCTTCACAGAAAGGCGGCCACTTTCTTCCAGGCAACCTTTGAGTTTTACTGCGATATCGCAGGTATACACATAAACCACGTTTATTCAACTTACGCAAATAGTATGAAAAAAACTAGGACTATCTACAAACACAAATGAGATGCCGTCAAAAACATAACTTGTAAAAAAAACCAAGTCTCGCAACTCAGTTCTTCTACCGTAAAAAGTTGTGAGATCCATGTAATAAATACCAAGTCGGTTAATTTATTCAGTCCCTACTTAAGGGTCCTTCTGTTTCAAGTTATTACGTAATTAGCTAACCTAACAACATCTTATAGTGACCATATCAATATTAAAAATCTTTCATGTTTTAAATACATAGATTTATTTGGCAATCGCACTAAACAATCTAATTTAATATAATATGTATTACTTGTGAGATACATTATAATAACTTAAAACAGAAGGATTCTTAAGTAGGGACTGAATAAATAAACCAACTTGGTATTACATGGATCTCACAACTTTTTACGGTAGAAGAACTAAATTGCGAGACTTGGTTTTTTTACAAGTTATGTTTTTGATGGCATTACATATACTCGTATGTAGGAAGTATAATGGGTATGGTAAAGAGATATTATTATAATTTTGTAGTTAGGAATAATAATTAATTCGTTTACACGAATTAATTATCCAACGAGTCGAGGATAAACTAGTAACGGAATACGACAAGCGCACCGTTCCACGTCAGAGCCAAGACTGTCTTAACGGCGGCCGCTCCGTCCGTTTTATACAAGCAGGACGAGTGGCAACGCAGGTGCAATGCCGCAGGCGTGCGGTACACGTGTCGTTTACAAGAATTCTGTCTAGCTAGACCGACGCCACTGCACCTACAACGGTGCAGGTTCTGTCACGGCCATACTGACATGCGTGCGTCCTCGCACGCGCTCCATCACAATTTTAGTTATCTGTAGACAAAAAAACATCGTTCGACTATCCTGACATAACAGCGTCTGGTCCGGTCTATATTGACCCTTCAGACTTGGGTGACAGTCAGTTTTGTTCCGGCAGTAAGCCCTACAAAACTTTAATCATCTTTAGGTTAGATCGGAATGATTAGTCTGTAGCTTTTTCTATTTTTTTTTACAAGTACTGTTTTCGCTAGTCCGGAATTACTACTCCCTATAGCTATATCACTGGACCGGCACAAAGCCCTGCAATGATTTTAAGAACAATTCTTTTTTTTTTGTCTTTTTTTTTCAGTACTATTTATGCTAGTCCGGAATCACTATTCCCTGTAGCTATATCATTGGACCGGCAAACGCCCTGCAATGATAGTAAGAACCACATTTTTTTTCTTACTCTCTTTTTTTTCAATTCAGTATAGAACAGTTACAGACCAACCATACCGCAAACATGTCCCCGTCACAATCACACAAAAGTGTATCGTGAGGGACGTAGTGACACGATAACACCTAAGTATGTAAACCAACAGCAACTCGACACATATCCCAGTGCAGCACAGACCAGCCTCCCTGCAACTTCATGTTCCTTTCCTGCACTAGAATAATTACTTCGCTAGAGTGTTGCAACGTCTCTAGTATTTTCTAGACGTACAGACACGGCTACCTCTGACTGTTGCACGTCCTCGTGCGGTTGACAGTGAACAGCATACGGTCTATCAGTTATCACCACGTGCTAACATATATTAACTCTTGTTAAATATTACAACGGTCGACCGTCCCAGACTTCATTTAAGTCTGGAACGCGCCGATATGGCTACCTTAAGGCAAACGCACAACAGCTTTTCGTTCTGCTTCGTTCGTGCCACATTCGCGCCAGCAAGCCGTCGCGCCGTACTAGCGCTAGCGAATCGTCGCACTGCTTTGCAAAATTAAAAGAAATCGAGATAAATGTATTGCGAACCATGGAATTCCGAACTTCCAAAGTTCATCACATATTCTCTTAAGAAACGGCAACTGTATGACATTTGAAAACATTGCAAAAAAAAATGGAAACTATGTGTAGAGACAGATACCACAACATATTTCGAAGCGAAGGAGGCAACTGCGCAAGATCTACGAAAGCCGTCCATTCACAGCGCCAAAGCACCATTTGTTTGGCGGCCGCTTGAATTGCCCTGCCGTAAGATCAGCCGATAAGTAACAGACTGTAGCGGTGTAGGCTCAATCTAACCAGCGCTCGGCCGTACCTGACTATGTTCGATTAGCCATGACAACGTCTTCCTCATTGATCATTGTTGTAGAGACCTCTACGAATCCCTCGACATCAAACGCCAATCTTGTAAACGACACAATATTCGGAGCAAACTGCAACACTGATCAACACACTAGAACACAAAAATGTCACTTATTATTTTCAATTCATAGCGTGTTAAAGTTAATCCTTTATTGTAGTACAACCCTTAAACGTTTTGAACTTCAAAATATAGCAAATGATAATCATGTTTCGCGTCAACTATCAAATTACAACAAAACTTGAACAAGTTAATTAGAAAGCCTCCAACATTTCTTTTGACATTTGTTAACATATTTAGGTGCGTCAAGAAATAATGAAAATACTTGCGGGGTACTTTTAATACAAATCGAACAAATAAAAAAAAATTCCTTAAATAATTTCACTTTATCTTTTCCCTACACTTTAATGATACGACAATATCGTAAGTAGGACAGCACATTTCATTACGGTATTTAACATAAAAACAGAATCATCAATGCAGAATGCATTATAGTCTTTCACAAATGTAATAAGCCTCATACTATTCGAAGATTGTATGTGGGCAAAAATGGGGACTTTATCCCACTTCTGATGTAGGAAGTATAATGGGTATGGTACAGAGATTAATTTTGTAGTTAGGAATAATAATTAATTCGTTTACACGAATTAATTATCCAACGAGTCGAGGATAAACTAGTAACGGAATACGACAAGCGCACCGTTCCACGTCAGAGCCAAGACTGTCTTAACGGCGGCCGCTCCGTCCGTTTTATACAAGCAGGACGGGTGGCAACGCAGGTGCAATGCCGCAGGCGTGCGGTACACGTGTCGTTTACAAGAATTCTGTCTAGCTAGACCGACGCCACCGCACCTACAACGGTGCAGGTGCCGTCATATACAAAAAGTAAAGAAAACTCTGTCCAATATTGAATCTTTTAAGTATCGTTATATGTAATCTGTTGATGTAACTCTTTCCAAAGAAATACTCGGCAAATAATAAATTAAAATTTAATTGAATAAAGTAACTTACATGGCAATGTATGTGGGTGTGAGAAACCATCGAGTCATCGGAACAATACCGACACAAATATATTGTACATACTACATATACAGTGCTGCCATTTAAAAAAAATGCTAAACATTAAGCAAATCGTAGCAAACACATTTATTTTAAACTGTTATAAAATTATTTATACGTCGATTATTATTTGAGCAATTGAACAAATGTCACTGAACTGACACTTTAAATCGACCAAATCTCTGAAGCAATTGAAGTACGAGCAAAGGAAATAAGGCAAAGAGAAAATCAATTGAAATGTTGTTGGAGCAGGGACACAAGCCTTTTTTTCGGGGAATACTCCTCAACGTTTTTTCGATAACTGTGACTGGAATTGAAATTGTCTACACATGCTCCCTACAAATTGAATAAATAAATGTTAAAATGATTTGTGTTATTTCTTTCGTATATAATAAATATATCCCAAAATGACAAGCGGGAAAACATACAATTCAAGTGAATTATTTATATTCAAAAGTCAGTTAAAATAACCTCTTAGCTTTATCATAATTATTACAACACCGCACAAGTCCACTGCTGAACAACGGCCTTACCCAAGGAATTCCACATAACACGGTTCAAAGCCACCGGCATTCATTGACTTTCTGCGTGTCTTATCAAGTTGTTACTCCATCTAGTGGGGGGAGGCTCTACATTTCCATTACCGATACGAGGCAGCCATGCGAGAACCTTTCTTTCCTATCAGTTGTAGGTTCTTAGAGGTACATGGCTGGCCCATTGTCTTGACTCCTTAGGTTATTTCGGTTACATTGGTTGGTAGTCATATCATCATCATCATCATCATTACAGCCTTTCATAAGTCCACTGCTGAACCTAGGCCTCCCCCAAGGAATGCCACAAAGCACGGTCCCGAGACACCTGCATCCATTGACTTCATGCATGTCTAACCAGGTTTTCACTCCATCTAGTGGGAGGACGCCCTTCACTTCGTCTGCCGGTACGAGGCTGCCACTCGAGAACCTTTCTTCCCCATCTGTTGTCGGTTCTTCGAGCTATATGGCTGGCCTATTGTCACTTTAACTTACTAATCCTTTGGGCTATGTCGGTTACTCTGGTTCTACTGCGGTTCTTCAGTGGATTTCTAAGTTTAACACGCAGAGAAACCCCGAGCATAGCCCTCTCCATAGCTCGCTGAGCGATCTTGAGCTTCCTCATATGGCCAGCAGTGAAGAGCCACGTCTCAGATCCGTAAGTCATCACTGGCAACACGCACTGGTTGTACAATTTCGTTTTCAGGTTTTGAGGTATGTAGTCATATCATATGCATTTGTTTAATGTATAAACCTGTAGTGTTATGCTACTTACATATCATTTTACATTATTTTAAATTCATTTTTCCATTCTGTTTAGATTTTCTGCATTCACCTCAAAACTGGATATTTTACATCACCTTTATTTCCATAGGATCCTGTAACGATTTTAAACCATAAGAACACAATAACAAATCATTTCTCTTTCGTATTTTCACATTATCAGCACTTTTAAATTGGTGTCAATGGACTCTATCTTTTTCGATCTTTTATTTAGTTTTCCGTAACTCTGCAATTTCGGACTTTGTGCGCGCAGTTGCGCTACCTTTTTTTCTATATCAATAATATCTCATTTTCACTTAAATCTTGCCGTTTTTCTATTACGAGCCTAAAACCAAAATTTGACATGTTTTAACATCGTTGTTTATTTGGTTGTCATGACAATTATATTCAAATTCGCTACCGGTCTGTTGTTTCTATTTCGATAATTCCACATAAATACTCTCTCCTCTTGGCCATTTATAAAAAATTTGCGTTTAATTTAAATAATTTTTCCGTTCTCTCTAGAAAGGTATAAAAGCCGAACAATCGGTGAAGAAATTCAGTCTCGCTTCAGTTCTCGAATTCGAAGCATCTCCTAAAGGCCTTATCCCGGGGCCGCACTGCCCCGGGATCCTGAAAGCCTCTGTCCTGCCTAAAGCCGCTGGACCCTGCAAACCTCTGCTCTGCCTGAAGTCGCCGGATCCTACAAACCTCTGTTCTGCCTGAAGTCGCCGGATCTTACAAGCCTTTGCTCTGCCTGAAGTCGCCGGGATCCTACAAGTCTCTGCTCTACCTGAAGTCGCCGGATCCTGCAAACCTCTGTCCCGCCTGAAGTCACTGGATCCTACAGGCCTCTGTCCTGTCTGAAGTCGCTGAGGATCCTGCAAGCCCCTGTCTTGCCTGAAATCGCCGGATCTTGCAAACCACCGCATTCACCTGAGGTCGTCGCCTAGAGACGCCCACGCCTTCTCACCTACGCCGTGCGTGCTCGTTCCAGGCGCTGAGAGCACTTGCTGTACACTTTGGATCTCCGGGCTCAGCTTCGACACTAATCTCTTTTTTTTTATTACCTTTTTTTAATAATTTGTAAATCACGACATCCATCCTCATCTTCATACTCCATTTTGTTATATAAAATTGTAAATATCTTTTAAATCTTAAATATATTATTTGTTTTTGTTCTATTTTTGTTGTTTTGCTGTTACTAGGTTAGATTCTTTTGTATTTAATTGTCGCTTCACGACAATCCTTATTTTAATAAGTGTTATATCTATATAAATTTATTGTATTTAGTTACTTAAGTCACCTGCCACTAATTTCTCACTTCGCCATGGGTTGAATGGCAAAGAATTCTAACTGGCATTAACCCCGCCCTTTGTAACTGTTGTTGTTGTTGAATGTCCGTCGGCGTCACAGTTTCACAGTTTTGTCACACTTATTCTATATTACAAGAGTGTTTGTCACCATCATCCATCACAGTTGGCTACCGTGGGAAAATCTATGTTTCAGAGAGCACGAGGAATCTGCGACAGATAACATCTGACCACCGAGTTTCCACACGTCGAGCAAGTATTGCAAGACAACAGCAAGAGTCACAGACGTCTTAGCTACATCTTGAAGCGAGCTTCTATTAAAACATACTTCCGTAGCCGCCGTAGAAGATTAGTCAATTTTTACCATCCGTCAAGTGTCATATCCCACTACAAGACGCAGGAGTGTACAAGCTGGATTGTAAATGTGGTCACTTTTACATAGGGCAAACAAAAATATCTATAAAAACCCGCGTGACAGAACATATAGCTGATTTGAAGCACCTACGTATCGGGAAGTCTGCAGTTTGTGAACATGTTCAAGATCGTCCCCGCCATTACATTAGATTTGATAGACCACAAATCCTCGCAAAAGAACACCGATTCCTACCAAGGATGATTCGTGAGGCTATTGAAATTATAAAAAAAAACATCCTATCTTCAATAGAGAAGATGGATGGGTGCTGCCATCTGCTTGGGATCCCACAATTAATAAAATTAAATCCAAACCCAAGTATACCACTGCTAGACTTCAAGATACTGTAAGCTCATTCTGCGTAAATCGAAACAAAAATTAATATAAAAAAAACTGAAGGTAGCCGGGCTAACTATGACATCAGTACGTCACACACCTCAGTCCCCTCGACCACGGGTGCTGGAAAGCACCCGAAACGTCGGAAATATAAAATAAGTTAATATACGCGATAAAATCCACCATGGTTTGTTAAAATTTTATCATATTTTGTTTTAAATCAACATTTGACTGGTGAATTGTGGACCGCGGCTTTGAATCTCGCAAACAAAAACTGTTTGCCTATATTTACGGATCTCGATGTTTGTTTATGTGCAATTTATTATCTAATAGTGGTAGAGCTACGCGGCAGCCTTTGCTGTTTCATGTATGGGCAGGCTCGAACCGGGGTGGTACCACGACCTCACAAAAGACTAGCGTGTAGTAGAAGCTTTGCTACTGCATTTCGTCTAGTTAGTGCTGGTAGCCAGAGGCCCCCCCTCCCATAACATGGTAATGGTGTCAAATAATACACTACCCCAGGATAAGCACCCCCGGTGACGGAGAACCCTTCGCTGAGCATTCACGCTCAAGCTACCCTACTCTTCCTGACCGCTATACGTGAATTTCTGGGACATCAGGGGACTTCATTCAAACCTTAACGCCGTCCACCAACATCTGGAAATGGTGAAGCTGACCTTGCTCTTTCTAACCGAGACACAGGTGTCCTCTCCGGCTGATACTTCGCATCTGTCTTACCCAATGTACAAATTAGAACACTCCTTTGTGCCCCGGGCTGGAGTTTGCGTGTACGTCAGAGAGGACATCTGTTTTCGACGCCTCGGCAGCCTTGAAGCTAAGGTATCTGTGCACAGCCATAAAACGGACCTGTCCTTCTTATGGCTGCGCATAGACAGCGACGACCATCCCCGTATCTAAGGTTGTCTCTATAGTTCCCGTAGCGCCAATGCCGACAGACCGACTCATCGACCACATCCAAATGACTGCAGACTCCGCGCTACAACAGGTTCCATCCGCAGAGATCGTGATGCTTGGTGATTTTAACGCCCAGCACGCTGAATGGCCTAGTTCTCGTTTAACCGATCATGTGGGTAGATCTGTTTATGACTTTGCTTTGGCATATGGTCTGACAAAACAGGTTACCTTGCCTACGCGGATCCCATATGTGGAAGATCATGTATCTTCCCTGTTGGACCTTCCGCCGACCTCTCGTCCGGACGGATATCAGGTCTCCATCGATACCTCTTTTGTCTCCTCAGACCATTGTCTGATCCGGAGTATGGTGCCACTCATTCTCCCATTGCGGTTGCGTTCTGCAGGTTGCCACTGTGTTTGGCATTATAGGTCAATCGATTGGGACGGGATGCGATCTTTTTTCACATCCTACCCTTGGAGGCAGGTTTGCTTCTCACCAGATGATCCCAGCATTGTTGCTGATTCTGTCGCTGATGTGGTGCTAGAGGGAATGGAACTTTTTATTTCATCATCTGTGGTACCTATCGGAGGCAGAACCCAGCCATGGTTTGGTCACTCATGAAAAATTGCATTACGCCATAAGCAAGAGTGCACCAGGCCTGGGCTCACGCATCAATGTCTCGGGATGCAAATACCAGCGCTCTTAAAAGAAGTATAATTTCGCCTCAAGGTCCTTCAAAAGTGTCATTGTCAAAGCAAATTTAGAGCGCATCGGCAGAATTGGCGACAAACTAGTTCGTCTTCCTTCGGGAACACGTGTGTTCTGGTCAATCGCCAAGGCTGTCTAAGGGAACTTCTGTCAGCCACCTCTCCTATCTCTGCACAGTGAGGACGACTCACTGGGCCATGCCGCAAAGGTCAAAGCCGATCTGCTGGGCTCTCTCTTTACGTTCAACTCAACTCTTGATGACGGGAGGAACACACCGCCGACCATCCCGCGATGTAAGTGCTCCATGCTGGATGTGCTGTTTACTCAACTCTCGTTGCGTAGAGTACTTCTCTCCCTTGACGTAAACCTAAGTGGGCCTGATGGCGTCCCTTCTATTGTACTAAAGATGTATGCTCCAGAGTTGGCATCGGTTTTAACGCATCTTTTCCGGTACTCCTATTCCCTAGGCCTAGCCCCGAAATCATGAAAATAGCTTTCGTGCTCCCGATCCCAAAACAGGTAATCGCTTTGATCCGTCCAAATATAGACCTATCACCATCATCTCCTTGTTCTCTAAAATAATGGAGTCCATTATTAACAGCCAGCTCATGCGGTATTTTGAGGATTACCAGCTAATTAGTGACCGTCAGTATGGTTTCTGTCGCGGTCGCTCGGTTGGTGAACTTCCACCTAATTAACAAACGGGCGGAGACATTTGAGACCAAGAGGAAGGCGTTGGCGGTTAGCACTTCTTACGAAGCTTCCTTCCTATGGGCTTCCCGAGAAATTGTGCCGTGCGATCACCAATTTTCTTGCAGATCGGAGCATCAAGGTTGTAGTAGATGGTGCATGCTCCGATTACAAGCCCATTAACGCTGGTGTTTCACAAGGCTACGTGCTATCGCCAACGCTGTTTCTTCTGCATATCAATGACATGTTGCAAATGTCATATGCATATCAATGAAATTCATTTCTATGCGGGTGACAGCACTGGTGATGCTTTACCGGCCGTGCCAATATTTCTCGGGAAAACGTCACCGTGTACCGGGACAAAGCTGTGTCTGAAGTTGAGACTTTGTTGGACAAAGTCGCCATCACACATCACGACAAAAGTCGCGATACCATCCATACCATCTGGATGACTGGCGGTCCACCACTGTGCGATTTTAAATATAATTTCTTCCTTGCACAACTTCCTTGTAGAATCGAATATCACCAGAGATTTTTCACGACCGATACGACTTAGGGACATTCAAGAAAAGATCGTACTCCTTTTTAAAAGGCCGGCAAAGCATCTGCAGTTCCCATTGTAATACAGTTATTCATGGGCGTCAGTAATCACTTACCATCAGGTGAGCCGTATGCTCGTTTGCATACGATAGCTCGTCTCCCCTCTCCTATAAAAAAGTACCTATACAGTTTATTTTCTCGCATTATTTAAAAATTAATGCATGGAGCGTTTGGTTCCCAAAATGTCTGAAATTTGCCGTCCAGGGCCATGGCCCTCCTTGCTCCCCCTCTCTAATGATTAGGTCTAGCTGTGGACTGATGGAAAAGGAAGGTAAAATGTTTTGATTCTTACCCGTGTAAAAGCTGTTATTATGTATGCTGTTGTAATTACTTCGTTTTCTTGTACTTATGGTGACAATTTATATATTTACCGCTTTTAGAATTTCCGTTACACCATAGTTTACAAAAGTAATATTAATGAAACGAAGCTGTAAAAATTATGCAATGTAAGCAGTTTTGATTTTGAGTTTCTTTACTAAAATCCTCTTGTACTAGTAAATGTTAAATCAATGTCATTACCACTACAACCCACCACAAGTCCACTGCTGAACATAGAGTACGTTAATACTTGCTTCAAATAAAGACGTCTGCGGATGCGACTCACCTCTGACGACTGAGATGGTATCTCTCTCCCTATATCCAAAGAGAGACCGAAATACAGTAGTGCATGCACTGCTGTTTAGCGCGAGAATTAGGTAGAAGGGGGTACCTACCTAACTCCCGGGCTGTAAAGGTGTCCTACCGTGTTTATTCCCAGTGTGTAATAAAAATATTGCTGGGTAAGTAATATCTATCTAATTAATAGAATCAGGCGTTCCTTTGCGGAAATCCATTATATAAAAGCTTTTAGAAAAATTTATTTCGGAAATATTCGCGTTATAAAATAAAATGATGTGTCTTACCTAGTATGAAGAGCACCTCCCGCCCTCCCTCAATTCCGTGCACTATCTCCGTCACCACTAATCCCAGCACCGCTACTCCCAACATCACTATACTAGGCAAGACACACCACTGACGACAATACGACACGTGTTTCGCCTCACGAGGCATCCTCCTATCTATAATAATAATAATAATAATAATATTAAATATTTTATATTATTTTATAAAGACCCTATCCGAGGCTGAAACATACCGATACCTGGGTATGTCACAGAACATAGGTATCGATGAGGCGGACATGAAACGGTCAGTTTGCGGTGTGTTTTATGCACGCTTGACAAAAGTGCTCAACAGTCTTTTGTCGGGCGTTAATAAGACACATGCATATAACGGTTGGATCATGCCTGTTCTCATGTATACCTTTGGCATGCTCAGGTGGACTCAGACCGAACTGAACGCTCTGGACAGAAAAGTCCGCACTATAATGACGTCCCACAGGATGCATCATCCGAGATCGTCAGTAATGAGGCTGTACTTGCCGCGGAAGCATGGTGGGCGCGGCTTTTTAAGCGCGCTTACCATGCATAATCGCGAAGTGTGCAGCCTCCGTAATTACTTTCTGACGAGAGCGGATGATCCATTCTATAGGGACGTTATTTCTTGTGATAAAGGACTTACCCCTCTATCCTTAGCCAACGAGCAATGGCAAGACCCGGCAGTACAGAGCATTTCCGACCGGGAGACCGTATGGAAGGAGAAGGAGCTCCACGGGAGGTTCTACAAGGCTCTACATGAGCCTTGCGTAGACACAGTCGCCTCCCTCCACTGGCTACGTTTCGGTGACCTCTTTGGGGAAACCGAGGGTTTTGTCTGTGCGATACAGGATCAGGTTATTAAGACCAACAATTATCGGAGATACATCCTAAAGGATGGCGCCGTCGACATCTGTCGAGCTTGTCGCCATCCCGGTGAGTCACTTAGGCATGTCATCTCCGGTTGTTCGGCGCTTTCTAACTCTGAGTATTTGCACAGACACAACCTAGTAGCCAGGATTCTACACCAGGAGCTCGCTCTGAAATACGGTCTCGTGGATCGGAAACTGCCATATTATAATTACTTGCCGGAAGCCGTGCTCGAAAATGACCGCGCCAGGCTCTACTGGGACCGGGCCATCATCACGGACAGGACTATTCTTGCGAATAAGCCTGATATTGTGCTGATGGACCGGGCACAGTCAAGGATATTTTTGGTCGACATTACCATTCCTTATGACGAGAACCTCGTGAAAGCCGAAACAGATAAGTTGACAAAATATCTGGACCTGGCTCACGAGGTGACCGACATGTGGGGTGGTCTGCCGGCCGAAATTATTCCTGTGGTCGTCTCTGCGAACGGGTTAATCCCAGTCAGCCTCTCGGGTCATCTGAGGCGACTGGGACTCCATGACGGATCGCTCCAAGCTCAAATGCAGAAGGCGGTGCTCCTCGATACCGCCCGCATCGTCCGCCGGTTTCTTTCCCTTTCTCCCTAACCCTCGGCCGTTTGGTCTCCCCTGCCGAGGGCTTCCATCTGGTTGGGTTTTTATATATTTATGTAATTTTTATGTATTTATTTTATTTTATTGATATTTATGTAAGTTTATCATTTTCATTTACAATTATATATTTATACAGCCCAACCAGATGAGAAAACTATACAAATACCCCATAATAATAATAATAATAATAAAAATGGCGGACGTTGTCAAAAGTAAATGATGCAGTCAGTACAAAATCTTAAAAATTATTTTTTGTAGCATATGTTTCCAGTTCCCAAATAACAAATTTTCAACGCAAATAGATTTTACAATATCAATATAAATAAAAACTTTAAAAATCTGTGGATAAGAAAATAATTTCAAGAAAAAATGTATTTCTTTCAAATTGACAACTGTCATATAAGAAATTTTACAAACAGATTTATAAAATATTTAATTTAACGTTACATTATGCATCGAACGAGACGACAAAGACGAATAAATACCGCCAATACCACAATCGCACACATAACATCGCCTACGGAGGACTACACATCCATGGAATGTAATCCTAGAGGCACAAGAAGAACCCCCGTACCATCTTTGAGGGGACGAAGAGCACCACCGGCTGGCTTGGGACCTGCAGGAATTACCATCCTACAAGAGGACCCCGCTACTGATGGTGTAGTGCGACGACGCATGCGCTGGACTAAAGAATTAAATATAAGTGTTATGCACGCGTACTATAAGGCTACCAAAGGAGGAACCAATCTTACATCTTATCGCCCTAAAATGCTATCTGAATTCCAACAGCTACAGCCCAACCTAACAAACTTAACTGCCCAAAGACTTTCAGATCAAGTACTTGTCATTCTAAGTCGTAAGATTTTGGATGATAGATTACTTGAACAACTTTGCAGTGAGTACTCAACATCTTCTATCAATTCAATTCCTGATTCCCAACGAACACTTCCAGGTGAGTCTGATGACTTAAATGTTAATAACAGTAACCATAATATAAATATTACTAACTTAAACAACGAAAAAGTAGAGCAAAATTGTTTTGATATAGATGTGAGTTCCCAGGACAGCGAATATATAAGAAGGACATTCGAATGTTCTCTTTTGGAATATAAAAATACACCTATAGAAAATAGACCGAAACTACCTAAACTGCCTAACAACAAAAAAACTATATTAACAGTAGCATCAATGAATGTTTTATGTAAAGATTATTTTGAAAAAAGTAATTCTATTTTGGAAACTATGTCTCTTCTATACTGTTGTGCCCATGCTGTATGTATGATAATGAAAATTCCTATCATTTCAGTACAAAATTTTATGAAAAATAATACAGAACCTAAATGGAAACAAAGAATTCAAAAACGAATTGACAATACTCGCAAAATTATAGGAAAATTAATAAGCTACCAAACAGGTAACAGGCGTAAAAAAATAATTACTTTAGTAAATCAAATCTCTAATGAAAATAATATTAGCCATTTAGATCCCCATTTTCCGGATAAAATTACTGAGTACATTGATACGCAAAAACAAAAGTTAAAAGCATGGGCCAACCGTATTAGACGATATTCAGAAAGGTCTAAACGGTACTTCCAAAATCGCACATTCGAAAGTAATCAAAAGTGGGTGTATCGGTCTTGGGAGAACACTACAACTAATAGTTGTACTCATGGCAGCCCAAGCTTAATTGAATGTCTAAATTTTTGGAAAAATATGTGGTCTAATGAAGTTTCTCATAATGAAGGCGAATGGATTCGTGCAACCGAACGTAAGTTTTCTAATTTGGCTAACATGGGTTCTATCTCAATTACTGATGAAGATGTATACTCAATTACTCGTAGATTACACAATTGGAAATCACCTGGACCAGATGGTATACACAACTTTTGGCTGAAATGGATAACAAGTAGCCATGTGCGTTTGGCTGCACAGATTCAAGAAGCCATTGAGTGCTGTGAGCTCCCGAGACTTCTTACAACTGGTATTACCCACTTACTATATAAAAATGGAAACAGCACGGAACCTAAAAATTACCGACCTATAACATGCCTTTCAACTGTATACAAATTAATAACTGCAATTTTAAATAACAAGATCTATAAACATTTGGAAAATAATAACAGTCTGTCAACCGCACAGAACGGATGTCGGAAAGGGTCACGTGGTTGTAAAGAACTTCTTCTCATTGACACAGCTATTTGCCGACAAGTTTTTCGTAATCGCAAAAATATGTCCGCTGCTTGGG
The DNA here is from genome assembly GCA_963668995.1 of Parnassius mnemosyne. Lineage (NCBI taxonomy): Eukaryota > Metazoa > Arthropoda > Insecta > Lepidoptera > Papilionidae > Parnassius > Parnassius mnemosyne. The sequence goes on along the minus strand of CAVLGL010000137.1, from coordinate 868,155 downwards.
TGGATTACAAAAAGGCATATGACTCTGTTCCACATTCATGGCTAAAGAGAGTTTTAGAAATATATAAAATAGATGACAAAATTTGTAAGTTTTTAAGTAAATTAATGGGTCAGTGGAACACTATCCTAAATCTACCAGGTAAGTGGCAAAGTAGTTCGATAGACTCTATAAATATTAAGCGGGGTATATTCCAGGGCGATAGTTTGAGCCCAACTTGGTTTTGTTTAGCCCTGAATCCTTTAAGCACTGTTATTGAGGAATCTGGATTAGGTTTCGGTTTCGAAAAGAAAACTCACCCATCTCACATCTACTTTACATGGATGATCTCAAGCTATTCACATCAAAAGAGAGTGATCTATTATTATTGTTGAAATTAACACATAGTTTCAACAATGATATTAGAATGGAATTTGGAATAGATAAATGTTCTGTCATAAACGTAAATAGGGGCAAAATTAAAGATTGTAATAATTTTGCAATTACAGATGACTTACATTTCAGTTCTCTTTCTGAGACAGAAACCTATAAATACTTGGGCATGGCAGAAGCGCTAGGAATTAATGACAAAAACATTAAAGAAAATTCAAAAGTAAAATTTATGTCAAGATTAAAAAAGTTATCAAAAGTCATTTATCTGGCGGAAACAAAATTAGAGCATATAACTCCTGGGTAATACCTAGCCTTCTATATACTTTTGGTATTACAAGATGGTCTCAAACGGAATTGGATGACTTAGATAGACGAGTCCGCACATTAATGACTACGCACCCGCGATCATCTGTCATGAGGTTGTATCTTCCAAGAAAAGATGGTGGACGGGGCTTATTAAACATTAAAAACCTACACAATAGTGAAGTATACAACCTCAGAGACTATTTTATTAAAAAAAAGACACATCACGCATTCATAGTGACGTAGTGATTAATGACAAATCATTAACCCCGCTTAATATGTCGGCAAAGGACTGGCAGAGGCCTCATACTATGACTATAGATGAACGCAAAAAGGTTTGGAATGACAAACAACTGCATGGTCGATTTTTTAAAACATTGACTAATCCTTGTGTAGACATGGTTGCATCAGTACATTGGTTACAGTTTGGTGACCTTTTTGCAGAAACTGAAGGGTTTATCTGTGCAATACAAGACGAAGTAATTAAAACGAATAACTACCGGAAGTACATTTTGAGGGAAGGCACAGTTGACGTATGTCGCGCATGTCACCACCCTGGAGAGTCCCTCAAATATGTTATTTCCGGTAGTTCACAACTATCAAATGGCGAGTATTTGCACAGACATAACCAAGTAGCTAGAATAATACACCAGCAGCTTGCGATTAAATTTAGTTTTTCTCAACAGGACGTTCCATATTATAAGTATGAACCAAAACCAGTCCTTGAAAATAGAAGGGTCACGCTGTACTGGGATCGGTCAATTATCACAGACAGGTTTATAGTGGCAAATAAACCTGACATTGTGGTGATAGACCGAACTGCACGCAAGGCAATAATAGTGGATATCAGTGTTCCTCATGACGAGAATCTCGTGAAAACAGAGAATGATAAAAAGATAAAATATATCGACTTGGCTCATGAGATTGTCGCTATGTGGGACGTTGATTCTACTATTATTGTACCAATAGTTGTTTCAGTCAATGGGCTTATTGGTAAAACTATGGACGACTATCTATCCAAATTGGGTTTGGGCAAATGGCTGAAGGGATTAATTCAAAAATCGGCCGTATTAAATACGGCTCGAATAGTGAGAAGGTTCCTATCTTTGGATGCCTAATTTCACCGATGGCTTAGGATTCCTCGCCGCGGTGGATAATAGCCGAAATAATAATATTATTTATATAGATTGTATTTATATTTATAATATTATAGTTTTGTGACAATATATATGTGATAATGTAATAATAATAATAATCTTTATTTGCAAGAATATGGTTGTACAATGGTGTTTGAGTATAATTCGTTCTACATATTCTACCTTAGTGGTGTGCAAATATTAATGCTCAAGTAACCTAAACAACAACACTTATCGAATTTAACAACATATATTAATTTAACAAAATATAAAATTATTTAATATTATTTAGTTGATTTGATAATTAATTTATTATGCCACAGTGTCAGAAAATGCCATCAAATATATAAGTATTATTATGTCAAGTAAGATTATTATTATAGGTCAATGTCATATATTAATTATTATTCTTATGTCAATAATTAAATAATGTTACATATCCAATTGTCATTAATTTCTTTCTATTTTTACATCAAATTTATTAATTAATTAAATACATAAGTCAAATTTTATATAAAATAATATCAAAAACATTATTTTTTTAAACATTAGAATCTTGTAATTACGTAATTAATCATATTCTAAAATTATCATTCATTATTACTCGTATGTAGGTCGTTGTCGTTTAAGAACTCTTCTACAGAATAATAACATTTAGTGAGCAACAATGCCAAAAGAGATTTCTTAAATGACAATAAACTTTTACGCTTTAAATTATCAGGTAATTTATTATAAATTCTTATCGACATTGCAGAAGCATTTCTTTTTGTAACTCTTAGACGATTTGCTGGTGCATATAACCTATTCTTGTATCTACCCTTACTTTCACTCACTTCACACTTACGTTGAAATAAATGTGGATGCTTATGAACAAACATGCACATTTCAAATATGTATAATGAAGGCAAAGGCAGGATCCTTTTAGCTTTGAACAAAGGTTTGCAACTCACTAAAGGACCAACACCACAAAGAGCTCTTATGCAGCGTTTTTGTGCTTTAAATGCTTTATCCGAATCCACCGAATACCCCCAGAGTAGAACACCATATCGTAGTATGGATGAGATATATCCATGATATGCCATCAGTGCAGCTCTTTCTGATACAATATTTCTTAGTCTATGCAATGCAAAAACGAAACGATCTATTTTAGTACATAAGCTTTCTATATGCGGCTTCCAACTACAAAATTCATCAAATATTATTCCTAGAAATGTCGTGGAAACGACTTCTTTAATTATCGAGTTGTTATATGTGAGTTTAATGTCATTTGAAATGTTTTTGAGGGTTTTATATTCAATAAATTTCGTCTTATTTATATTTATATCTAAATTATTTATATTCATCCATTGTATGACCTCATTTAGAGCACCATTAGCTGCGATTTCAAGTGCAGATCTGTTATTACCTTTAACTATAAGAGTAGTGTCATCAGCGAATAAAATGCATTTGCTTGTAGTAAAGTCAGGAAGATCGTTAATGTATATTAAGAACAGCAAAGGTTCCAGTACACTGCCTTGTGGAACACCAAAACTGTTTGTAAGATATTGGGAGCGTTTTGATATCTTTGTGTTCTTTATGATTTTTGTAACTTCAACACACTGCTTACGCTTTTTAAGATAACTCTCTATCCAGTTTTGGGCTGTTCCTCTTATTCCATACCTTTCTAATTTATCTAGTAGAAGACTGTGTGATACGAAGTCAAAAGCTTTGCTCATATCAAGAAATATAGTTAAAAGTGGAGTTCGTGAATTTAAGCTTTCAGTTATAATTTTAATCAGTTCATAACATGCTAATGTTGTGAAACAGTTTCTTCGAAAACCGAACTGTTCTGGTTTTAGAATGTTAAAGGCGCTAAGAAAACAATATAGTTTTTCATGCATTATTTTTTCGAAAACTTTTGAGAGCACAGGAATAAGAGTTATTGGTCGGTAGTTTCCAACGTCTTGCCTATCTCCCTTTTTATACATAGGTTTAACAATGGAGAATTTCATACGCGTTGGAAATACACCCTGTTTTAGAGACAGATTCTGATCTCGTCTATACGCTGAGATCTTTTAAACTGCGCAACCGATTTTTATTTCGGTTTTCATCAGTAGACAGAATGATTCAGGAGAAAGGTGTATTATGTATATTTAATGCATATTATATTTATTTTATTTAAAAACAATTTTGTTCTAACCAATTATAAGGTTACAAAGAGCGGGGTTAATGCCAGTTAGAATTCTTTGCCATTCAACCCATGGCGAGGTGAGAAATTAGTGGCAGGTGACTTAAGTAACTAAATACAATAAATTTATATAGATATAACACTTATTAAAATAAGGATTGTCGTGAAGCGACAATTAAATACAAAAGAATCTAACCTAGTAACAGCAAAACAACAAAAATAGAACAAAAACAAATAATATATTTAAGATTTAAAAGATATTTACAATTTTATATAACAAAATGGAGTATGAAGATGATGATGGATGTCGTGATTTACAAATTATTAAAAAAAGGTAATAAAAAAAGAGATTAGTGTCGAAGCTGAGCCCGAAGATCCAAGGTGTACAGCAAGTGCTCTCAGCGCCTGGAACGAGCACGCACGGCGTAGGTGAGAAGGCGTGGGCGTCTCGAGGCGACGACCTCAGGTGAATGCGGTGGTTTGCAAGATCCGGCGATTTCAGGCAAGACAGGGGCTTGCAGGATCCTCAGCGACTTCAGATAGGACAGAGGCCTCCAGGATCCGGTGACTTCAGGCGGGACAGAGGTTTGCAGGATCCGGCGACTTCAGGTAGAGCAGAAATTTTACCACTTTGTTATAATATTTCTAACATGCAACCCGACCGGGCTTCACATGTGTAGGATTTATTAATATGGCGTTTTTTTTAGATTAAAGATAATCAAAGACCAATAAGAACAATGTGACATTAACTTTCCGTTTATTAAAGAAAAAAAATTAAGTTTTTCGGATAATATATAGCCTAGATCCTTTTTTGCGTTGCTCTCTTTCTGTTTGTAAAATTTAACTGCAATCGGTTCAGCCATTCTGAAGATAAGCACGCACAAACATATAGACAAACAGTAATTTTTTAATGGTTGTTTATGTCTTATTAAAAGCCCTCTGAGCTTAATAGAAGCCAGTTATTTCAATATTACAGACAGACACTTCAACTGTATTTAAATCTATAGATTAACACCAAATGTATTTTTTATATGGAATAATATTACAAACGAGCACATAGTCCTCCTGATAGTACATGAATGCAGTGGTCCATAGACATCTACATTTATCCTCAGTTAAGAATCAAAATGCAGATGCGTTGTCACCCCTGAGGACTAATATGGAATATCTCGTTTCCACTAAAAATGGTATCCGATTCTCTACACTCACCATATGAAATACGGCAGCATTAAGCTTTTTTTATAGGAGAGGGGGCAAGGCAAACTAGCATACGGCTCACCTGATGGTGACTACCGCCGCCCATGAACAACTGCAACGCAGGAGAATTGCAGGTGCGTTTCCGGCCTTTTAAAAAGGAGCAAGTTCTTTTCTTGAAGGTCCCTAAGTCGTATCGGTCCGAAAAAATCGTCGGTAATAAGCTGCTATTTTACGCTGGTATTCTGTGTGAGCGTGGTCCTTCCCCGTTCGAGCATGCCCATTGGTGCTACAATCATAATATAACTGCAGCGTGGCTCATCCAGACCTAAGCTATATATAACACTAACATACAAAAAAAGTTGAATTTGAATTTGTGTAGATAACTGAATGCCTCTTTTATAAGTGGAAAATGCGAGGTAAATACATACATGCACACGTTTCTTTCTTACATCAAACACATCATTCAAAACATGTAATAAACAGTCGATGTGGAAAAACATGATACTGACGAATAAATATTGCTCTTATTGTACAAGTATTTCTTTGCCAAAGTGAATATTACACGTCATTCAAGCCGATTTCAATTTCGTGTATGGCTCCCTCAGGTATGCCAGATGTCGGCGCTGCGCTGTTTCTTGCTAGCACTACTTATTACAAGCTTATTTCTGAAAGACCCGATGCTATAAACCACACGTTATAATATTAGTTTCGTTGAAATATTTATTTGTTTCTATTCTGCACATATTCTAAGGGATAAATTGTAATAGAATTCAGTTAGGGTTACAGACAATTTCTCAAAAGGTTACAAAAACACGCTGCCTAATCTATCTATGTAATCTATCGATCTATTTATCTCAAATAGTAAGTGGTAGGTTTTTTTCGACCTAGGAGTTCATCCGGATACACAGCATCTTACCTATTTCTTAGCATAAAAAAATCAACTTCTAAGTTGAGCCTCTATACTCCAGCTATTTGTTCTGCTATCACGACATTTTTCATAGTCTCGAACTATTTCCTGAGACATTTGCGCGGAGTTTCCTTTTACGTTATCGTTGTGTCTTCAGAGTACAACTGACCGCTGCTTCCATCAACTAGGAGTCACGTACAGGAAACCTTGCGTGTACATTACAAGGTTTTTTACCTCTACTATTATGGAAGGTGTTCCTTTTCTTCTTCATCATCAGTTCGTAAAGGTTGACTTTTGTACATGCCTCTTCCGTTATAGGGAGGATTGGCGTAAATCTTCACGCTTGGCGTTCTGATTGAGGATCGCATTATAAGACGTCTCGCTTCAACGTTGTTGCCTCATTATTCACGTCTGATATAATGGGAAAGTAACCTGGTATCCATCGAAAGCCATACGAATGTTTTAGCATTTTCTAGAGTCCCTTCTTACGATACCCAGGAAATAAAATGAGGTGGTGACAAAACGACAAAATTTTTTTTTATTAAAATTAATTCTATATTTTAATGTTCACGTGGTAGAAAATTGCTGCAGCTATGTTATAGCTGTGGCACGAATGGTTAGGCTCGATCAGGGTAGCATACGCTTCCACTGAATAACACACTCGCGAACTGACAGAATACCAACGTAAAATAGCAGCTCAATGCTGTGTAACGCATGGTGATTATAAAGAACCGGGGAACCTTTTTACTGGAAACGAGGCATTCCATATCAGTCCTCAGGGGTGACAACGCATCTTTATTTTTATTCTTAGTTGAGGATAAATGTAGATATCTTTTGGCCACAGCATCCACTTACCATCAGCAGGAATGTGCGCTCGTTTGTCACCCTAATTCTATAAAATATGTCTTTATATTATATTAAACTCCCGAGTGCGTAATTGATCTCCTCCTAAGCGACTTGACTGATTTTGATGATTCTTTATTGGGCACTTATAGGATCACTTGGATGTTAATAACTATAGTTGGACCTGTGTGTAAGTTGGCGCTGTGGTCGCTATCTAGAATTCACCCGTACGAAGCCGGGCCAGATCGCCAGTTGCCATATACAAAAACATTTTTGCCACCATATTTTGCATTTTGAAAGTTTACTGCTTGTTGTGTCCTTTACTAGAATCTGCCACCAGACATGCATTTCTTGAAAGAGTTGAAACTACTATAAAACCGAAGATCCTATGTAACAAGATATTCCATTTTAGTCCTCAGGTAGAATCCACCTTCATTTAGTTTCTTATTCATACACATGTCTAAGGGCTACAACATTCACTTAACGTGGAATGTCTCTTCGTTTTCATCACAATTCTATATATTGAAAACATGGCTGTCTCGTTGCTATAGTGATCGTAAAAGCGGCTGCTGATATTGAGGTCGTGGGTTTAACCCTAACCTTGGGTTAGGTCAATACAACAAAAATCTTGAATTTGTCTATCAATAAATTCTTAGTCAGGAGTCGTCACTTAAGAGTGTGGAAGTTGGTGGTGTTTTAACCCGTACCTTGGAAAGCATGTAAAGCCTTTGGTACCGTGGCTGATGTCTCTCCGGTTCTGCCGGTATGCCGTCCCATCGGACTAGGAGAGTGAGTGAATAGATTACACCTGTGCTTGCGCATACACTCGGGCACTATAGTCCTGTTTATAGTCTCCGTTAAGGCTAGGCGTCGTGATCGAAATTCGTTCTGGAGGACATGAATATATTCAAACAAGAGAATTATATTAGTATTATTATCATAAAATTTTGCCTCCTAGCATAAATGTCCGATAGTTTCCGTCTGGAATATATTGAATTCGCAACCATGTTTGAATGACCGATAGTTAAAGTGCTAATCAATTTGATTAATAGTTCACTTAATATAAATTAAACGTTAAATATTGTTCTTGACACTACGAGGATAGTTTAATTAAATATGAAAGTTGGAAGTTGTACAAGGAAGGAGAGTATTGTCGAACTTTAATATTTCAGTTAGTTTTAAATTACCGACTAGGTTTCATTACTTCGCTTTAATACGGTTTCCTTTTATTAAGCTCGAGTTTTCTTTTAAAATATTTATTGTTCCATAGAATAAGCCTGCAGATTTTTTCACTAAACTAATTAACGTAGTGGGATTTTTTGGAGTTTATTGGAGATTACTCCTTAAGCATCGTTTCATACATAGCGCACGGTATGATAAATAGACGGGTTTTAAAATCAAGCGTTAACAAAAAGTGAAGCCGTTATGCATTGCCTCCGCGCAACAAACTGATGCATCTTATAGCGCGAAATGAATAATGCAATATAAGTTTAATATTTTTATGTATAATTTATGTAATATATTTTACCAAATAAATTTAACCAATAAATGGGTTCATTCAATTCCTTTGCCTATTGTATATATTTTAAAACAATAGTTTTTCAGGAGTAAGCGGCAAAGGAGAGCAGCGTCCAAGGTGTAAGCCATTTGCTACTTTTATCGCCAATCCGCTTTAAATGCGTGGCCTTGACCCTTCTGCGGTCAAGCCAACCCAATCTGCTGCATCCATAATAGAGCTGCAGCGTGGCTCCCCACGTATAATGCAAAAACAAAGCGCGATTTGTCGTAATCGCTACACTTCACAACTTCATCTTTAACATAGTTTTCAGAAGACTCTTGAGTGAGCTGACTATTACTTTTTTTTTAATTTTTTTAATTTTTTTTAGTCTTTAAAAACTTAAACTCCACACTAGGACTTTCTCCTGTATCGTGGGGAAATTTACATACATAAATTGCGCAAAGACAAACATCCAGACCCGAAATAATTATTTGTATGCCATACAAATACTTGTTCCGTGCGGGATTGGAACCCGCGGCTGTTAGTGCTGCAACTCAACTGCTAAGACAGTACGCCACGGAAACATCCGTAATTACTGTATTGACCATTAAACTTGTTACTGGTGACACGTTAAATAAACTCACAGTCTAATTGATGGTAAATGAATGATGTAGCATAAAGACATCTACATTTTTATTCTCGATTAAGAATCAAATGTAGATCGATATCGTAGCGCTCCTAACGACTATAATTCGTTTCGTTACGAGTACAAAGATTCTCCTATATTTGTCACTCACTGTACGGAAGACTGCTGTACTGTTATTTAACGCTAGTAATCTGTACGAGCGTGGAATTTCTCCTGTTGCGCCGACTCATTCGTGTTATAACTTTAATACGACATTATGTAATCTAAGACTGCAGTGTGGCATTTTCTTCTACCATTGTTCATTTTTTCATTTGAGTTTAGTTATCATTTTATCGAAATTAAGAAAGACAAACATCTTTATTTAAAGCTACATGTTCCGTAATTGCCATACATAAATATATAATATTACATTATCATTAACACGGCAACAAAGAGGCAACCGACTCAGCACTGCGCCGCGGTGTAATAACCACTGCACTGATATTCTGCCGGTACCCTTTTCAAGAACTTGCGAGCAAATCACCAAAGAGTCTTTTGGAAATTCAAGTAAAAATTAAGGAAATAAAGACAAAAATACAGTGCAAAACTAAACACAGTTATTAAACGAAACAAAATACCATAAACATTTTTTATATTTATTCTTTTGTTTCTGTATTTTCTGTAAAGGAATCTGGGTTGAAACCCTGTGCCTACGGCGTAATTTTAATTAGATACTCTACTGAATAAGCTGAGCGATCATTCAATATGTGTAAACAAAGTACATCGATGTATGTTCAAGTTATCAAGTTAAAGAATGATATGCAAATATTTTGTTTACCAAATACCGTTACAAGGATATTGAGAAACAAAAAAATACAAGCTATCTCTTATAAGGGTTATTCTGTGCGTAAGTGAACGGAGATTTATTTAAGTCTTTGAATCAGGGATTGGGTCTCGTGTGAGAGCCGGGATCAAAGGATTTTGAGCCAACTGCGTTGTTGCGTGCGACTCTAAGATATAAAACTATTTGCGATACAATAAAATATATTACTAGGTTCCAATAATGACAATGCTCCTTAAAAGCTAGAACATATGGTTCTAGGTGGAACGATTGGCGTTTTCATAATTGTTTTTATTATTTTATAAAACTGAAGTTAGAAAAAAAATGAGAAAAATAGTTCGGATCCCAGCCGCCAAATTTCACGAACGCACATCGCGGCACAACTCCACTCCATGATTGGCGATCCACCTCTGTGCGATTTAGAAGATGTTTTCTTCCTTGCACATCTTCCTTGTGTAATCGACCGGCGATCAGCGATTTTTCCGGACCGATACGACTTAGAGTCCTTCAAGAAAAGATACTCTGTAAACCGACTGATCGGGAAAAAAGGTTCTCGAGTGGCATTCTGGTATGGGTAGACGAAGTGTATGGCGACATAGTGGTAAATCGATAGATGCAGATAATTCAGGACCGTGCTTTGATGCATCCCTTGGGAGAGGCCTATGTTCAGCAGTGGACTTGTGAAGAGCTGTAATGATGATAAAGATGATTCTGTGATAGCTGCAGCAGAGTTCTCCCACGTATACAATATATGCCTCGCAGTATGTAACTATGCTGGCTCTATACATCCTTCGGACAGAAACACAGCAATACAGGTACTGCTATATGACGGTAGAAATACTTAAGACTGTTGGTAACTAGACAGACGAACTCCGTCTACCTTCTAGTAAAAGTCCCGCTGCAGCTCAATGATCTGTACTCACTTCTTTTCTATTTTCTTACTTCTCTACGATATATATTTAATATTCTTATATCTTCAGCAGCAGAAGACAGCGGGGGCTCCAACAAGATACTTATCAAAATAATTAAAAGACTGTAAAGCTTAATTTACGCCCAGCGAAGCGGTAAGGGTAACATCTAGTGTTCAATTATACTACGGTTTTTAGAGGTTTTAGTTTAGTTTAGTTTAGTTTACGATGGGCTGTTTTCCGCAACTCCACGTCTATGCGCGTATTTTGCGTGTGGGCAGGAATAATGTAATTATTCGAGCCATGAGATCTCTCCGAAGAAGCTCAACAGGCCCTTGATGTTGCATGCAACTTCGGGGAGTGATCCCGGCGTGCCGAGATGTTTAGCCCTGTATGTAGCGACCTCCGGACATTTCAGTAGCACGTGGGCCGCCGTTTCTTCCTCCCCCATACATGCCCTGCACAGGGGACTATCTGTAACACCTATAGTAAATAAATGTTTGTTAAAGGTGCCGTGTCCTGTGATAGCACTTGTTACTATCCTAATCTGCGGCTTGTTCAGTCTCATTAAAACTTTTGTCAAGCGACTGTTAATTTCAGGCAGGGCATCCCTAGCTTGTCTACAGTCCACTAGACTTTTCCAAAGCTGAGCGTGTTGATTAGTGAAGTGTCTACGTACCAGTGAACAAACGTTACCAAAGGGGATTGGTATGATTGGTTCCGGCCCTATAGTGGCCAAAGCCAATCCTCTTCTAGCCAGTTCGTCTGCTGCATCGTTGCCTCTGGATCCACTGTGTCCCTTTATCCATTGCAGGGTCACATTGTTGTTTTTACATACCTCATTTAATCGTTGATGGCATTCATATATTAGTCCCGAGTTCACCACATTGCATCTCAGGGCTTGGAGTACCGCCCTACTGTCGGTCAGTATTCTGATGGGGAAGTCATTAACCTTCCTAGCATCTATTGCTATGGCCGCTTGAATGATACCCATACATTCCGCCTGAAAGACCGTGTTATAGGTACCCAGCGGTGTGCATATGTGAATATTGAGGTCTTCAGAGAAAGCTCCAGAACCTACACCTTCATTTGTTTTAGAACCATCGGTGAAAATTCTAAGCTCTTTTGGGCTTAATCCTTCCGGCTGGCTGTTTTCATTTAACTGTATCTTGTATTTCTTATCGAAAACAAATTGTTTAGGAATCCTATCGTATTTGGCTTGTAGGATAGGAATTTTTGAGTGAATTCTATTAATTATGCCTGTATGAGGGACACTATTCTTACTCCAAAGATTTAGGGTCTTGAGTCTGATGGCAGCTAAAGTCGCTTCTTGTTGTATATGTAGATGAAGCGGAGTTAGCTCCAGCATCGCTTCTAAGGCTGCTGTTGGCGTAGTTCTCATGCAGCCTGTGGCAGCCATACATGCCAGTCTCTGGTAGCGCTGAAGCTTTTTAATTATGGTGGCTTCATTTGTCTTGGTCCACCATACCAGAGCGCCGTATGTGATCATGGGCCGAATTACAGTTTTGTAAAGCCACAGTATGATTTTTGGCGTCAATCCCCATCTTTTGCCAATCATGTTTCTGCATTGCCAGAAAGTTATACTAGCTTTGTTGATTTTGTTTTCTATGTGTTTATTCCAGTTAAGTTTGCTGTCCAAGGTAAGACCTAAATATTTTACCTCAGAGGATAGCTGGAGTTTTGTGCTAAAAAGACTTGGAGGATGATAGTTATTGAGCTTTCGTTTTTGTGTGAACATAACTAAAACCGTTTTATTTGGATTGACGGTTAAGTCGTGTTCCCTGCACCATCTCTCCACTATACGGAGAGCCGCTTGGGTCAGGTCGCACACTATGCTTGCTGTCTTTCCAGAGACCAGTATTGTCAGGTCATCAGCATAACCTACTGTATAGAAGTGATTGTCATTTAATTTGCTGATGAGTTCATTAATGACCATATTCCACAGGAGAGGTGAGAGAACCCCACCCTGCGGGCAGCCTTTCTTAATTTGGATTGGTTGAGATTCACCAGCAATCTTTATTATTCGTGTACTGAGCATGTAAACTATCCAGTCGATCAGTGCCGGTTCAACTTTGTGTCTACCGAGTGCACCTTTTATGCTGGAGAAGTTCGTTCGGTCAAAAGCACCTTCTATATCTATGAAGGAACCTAGACATATTTCTTTGTTTTGGATGGCCTCTTCAATCTTTGTAATTACCTTATGAAGGGCCGATTCTGTTGATTTGCCTAGACTGTAGGCGTGTTGCTTGTCGTGTAGTGGTAAGTTCATTAGCGCCGACCCCCTTAATTCCCTTTCACACATCCTCTCCATCGTCTTTAGGAGAAAGGATGTGAGGCTAATGGGCCTGTAGGATTTAGGGTCAGTGTAGTCGCTCTTACCTGGTTTGGGTATGAATGTAACTTTCACTTCCCTCCATCCCCTAGGAACATATTTAAGAGCAAGACAGGCTCGCATTATGGCAGCAAGTCTGACTATTAGGGCTTTACCCCACCACTGTAGGAGTGCCGGAAATATGCCGTCGGGTCCTGCCGCCTTATAGGGGAGGAAACTGTGAATGGCCCAATGGATTTTGTCCATCGTTACCACTCTCTGTGCTAAATTCCAGTCTTCTGCTGTTGATGTCAGTATGTCGTCATGCCGGTTTGCCTCCTGGGTTACGCAGCAACCTGGGAAGTGCGTTTCAATTAGGATGCGTTGGGCTTCATCCAGCGATGTTGAGTAGCTACCGTCGGGTTTCTTTAGAGACATGGATCCCGACGTGTTCTGTTTAGCTAGAATATTCCTAATCCTATTTGCTTGTTTGCAGGTTTCTATGTTGCCACAGAATTTACGCCACCCAATCGAGGTTAGTTTTTAGAGGTTAAGTGTTATATTATTAAAAAAGAAATAATTAAATATGCTTAAATATTTTTATATCGCTGCTAAATATGTATTGTGTGTAAATATAATGCATCATCATCGTCATCATTGTTATTGCCTATCTCAAGTCCACAGCCGAACATAGTTCGCCCCTAACACATGCCATATGCTCGGTTCTGCATCACGACTGTATCCATCGACTTGCAGCATGTTTTACCAGGTCGCCACTCCGTCAAGTGGAGGGCCACCCTAACTTTTGAACTTGAGAGCTTCTTCCCATCGGTAGTTGGTTTTTCAATCTATATGTACGGGCCATTGCCACTGCAGCTTACTGATCCGTCGATCTATGTCGGTTAATCTGGAGACAGAGATATATGAGGATACTCATTTAAATACTACCAAATGTACGTCATCATCATCATCATCATTACAGCCTTTCATAAGTCCACTGCTGAACATAGGCCTCCCCCAAGGAATGCCACAAAGGGAAACTATAATCATAGCTGGAGAGCTATGATTATAGTTTCCCTACGTATGTCGCAATGTGAGAGACTTGAAGTTTCCGCATACGACCAGCAATTCAGAACCACGTCTCAAATCCATATGTCAACATATTATAAGGAATTCTTAAGAAGAAATAATAAGATATATTTATATCTCTAGTAACGAAGCGGATGCATATTAAAATACCAATTTTTTGCAGAGCTCTGCTTGAAGTTAGCTGTGACTTAGTGTACGCTACACCTGTGCATCACTGCTGCTGTTCTGGGCTAGCATATTCCGAGTTGAAATCAAATTTTAGCATCATATCACTCACGGTATCCTTTCATTTTGATATATACAATTACAGAGCCTACAAAAGTCCACTGCTGAATATAGGTCTCCCAAACCGATTGCGTTATATAAGGGGGGGGGGGGGGGGACTTTCACCATAGTTGCTACACATGGTTGCCAACCGCAGTATTTTATTATTTTGAGTTGTTTTCAGGAAGATGCTGCTGCCCACCGCCTGCTTCAATTTCCCTCTGTCCCTTCTTACGACACTCTGGGGACGATATGGGGTAGTGAATATTCTTACACCGCCACTACACGGTATCTATTATTAAAAAAATATATGATTCGTTTATGTTGCTATTTTTCATTACATATATTTATAGATGTATATTTCGTCTCTTATGATATCCCATGTTTACGGGACTTATAAGAAAAAATATGCCAACTGCGCTACTTGCCTGGCATCTCGTAAAAAGCTACAATTTGATATTGAGGTTGTGATTGACCATGACGTCATGTATGTACTCATATTTATTACATCCAACTAGCACAATTAGTAGTTCAGTTAACAGCCCAGCCTTTTTAATAAACGGCGCCGTTCAACTAGCGGCCTGAATGATATTAATCCGATGCGTCTAATACCACATTGCACCTACCTAGTAACATCAGCGACTGTAGGTTAAGGTGCGGCTGGTATGGCCCTATATAAATTTATATAATAAAAGAGCACATAGCGCATAATTACGCAGTAAAACATATACTAGCGACTGTACTTTACATTAAATTGTATAATTTATTCAAGTGACAACAATCACTAGAATAAATTTATACAAAACAAATCTTCTCGAACTTCGTTAACATGGCACTCGTTAGTGTTATCGCAATATACGGTAATACTTGTATCTGTTTAAATGTGAACGTAATACGAAATTCTTTGTGAAACTTTTACACTTAATGTACAAAGTTCGAAGGGCCGTGAACTAAGCAAGCGCAGTGTCCAGAAGCTTTACCGTCTCTACTCGCGTGTCTGACCTCTCCAGTTACCAATTTAAATGAAAGGCACTAAATCTTTACGGAAAGTAGGTTAAGTGTGCGAGGAACGCTTTGTTTCATTTTGTAAAATGAAAATTAGTTCCAACGATAAAATAAGATGCGCCTGTATTCGATTTCTCGCGCTAAAATCGTGGTATTTTTTGCAGTTGTGCCCGTTAGATTTGTGCGACACGCAATTTTATTACCCGACTGACCCACAAGGGGAGGTAATGTTTTTCGATAGTACTTATATAACTATATATTTTATTGATTAATTTACCACATATACTTTTATTTTTAGTAGTAGTGGCGGCGTAAGAACATTCACTACCCCATATCATCCCGTGGGTGCGTCGAGACTACGCGAGAACCTTACTTTCCCATCGGTTGTCGGTTCTTCAAGCTATTTGGTCGTCCCATTGTCACTACAGCCTTCTGATCTGTTGGGCTACATCAGTTGTCTAGTTCCGCTGCGGGCATTCTCATGAAGAAGTCTATTACACAAGAATTCTTCGGGTACACTTGGGTAAATTAATGTTAAATTTACCTTAGACGTTGGACTGCTTTGCATTGGTTATGCAATTAAACTAGCAATCGAAGGCAATAAATCAGTCGCGTCTAGGACTGGAGGCAATCAACCGATATCGTAATGGAACTCGTTACGCAAGTTGACGAATTAAACGTGATGGGAGCAATGAGTTATGCGACTTGCAAAGTTTTAATCTAACAATTATATTAAAACTACGACAATGACTTTTTACTAATAGACTAAATGCCTTTTTTCTTCCAGAGGTAGTGGGACCATAAGGAAAACAGCGGATCTAATTTAAACTTGATTATATTATTAATTTCTTATATTTACGCGAAGACTACACATTAAATGAAACTAATTTCTACGGATTCTATCGCGTTTAATTAAACATTAACGTTAAATTAAACTTTTTTAATTCCCGATGTTTCAAGTGCTTTACAGCACCCATGGTTACGAGGGGGACTGAGGTGTTTGACGTCCCGATGTAATAGCTAGCCCGGCTACCTTTAGTTTTTGAATATTAATTTTTGGTCCGACCTACGCAAACTGAGCTTACAGTTCTTGAAGTCTTGCAGTGGTATACTTGGGTTTGGATTTAATTTTATTAATTATAGGATACAAATGAGATGGCAGAACCCATCCCTCTTCTCTATTAAAATCCGGATGTTTTTTAATTTCAATAGCCTCACGAATCATTCTTGGTAGGAATCGGTGTTCTTTTGCGAGGATTTGTGGTCTATTAAATCTAATATTATGGCGGGGACGATTTAGAACATGTTCACAGCCTGCAGACTTCCCGGAACGTCAGTGCTTCAAGTCAGCTATATGTTCTGTTACGCGGGTTTTTATAGATATTTTTGTTTGTCCTATGTAAAAGACCACATTTACAATCCAGATTACAGATACACTCCTGCACCTTATGTGTTATCATCGTTCGTTGTTGATAGCTGAGGTAACTCGGATGAAGAGCACCTTTTAAGTTTTCTTGAGTATTTTCAGTTTAAGTTTTTTTGGAGTAAGTGTGATAAACAAGAACACAGTCCAACTGATGGTAAATGTATGCTGTGGCCCATAGACATCTACATCTATCCTCGATTACGAATCAAAATGCAGATGCGTTGTCACCCGTGAGGACTAAGATGGAATGCTTTTTTTCTAGTAAAAAGGGTCTCCGGCTCTCTATACTCACCATTTGAATCACAGCAGTGTTAAGCTGCTATTTAACGCTGGTATTCTGTGACAGCGTCGTCCTTCCCCGGTCGAGCCGACCCATTCGCTGGCTCTACCACGTACAAAACCGTGAGTGTAAAGAACCGGAATTTTTTTTAAATAGAGGATTAGTACAAATGTCCATGAGCCACTTACCATCAGGTGGACTGTGTGTTCGTTTTTCACGCACATTCTATAAACTAAAACTTAGATGCAAGAAACATAGTTTTCATGCTTACCAACCTTGTCACCACACCTGATTTTTTACCCTTATTCTGTAAAAAATATTGCCAACACCTGGGAATTCTACATCTAGAATTTTTTAAGTGATGTTAGCCACATTACTAATGTTTTCCTTACCACTGCAATTAAGCTTAAAACGCTTGTGGAAGTGGTTTAAAAAATTAGACGAATGATGGATTCCAATTGAATTTTATGTAGGCGGAAGGCAATCGGGCATGCGAATTAAAATGGTAGTAAGTGTCGATCACCGCCCATGAACAACTGCCAGACAAATCGCACAGAGGAGGACTAGCA
Organism: Parnassius mnemosyne; assembly: GCA_963668995.1. Classification (NCBI taxonomy): domain Eukaryota; kingdom Metazoa; phylum Arthropoda; class Insecta; order Lepidoptera; family Papilionidae; genus Parnassius; species Parnassius mnemosyne. The sequence continues at coordinate 850,396 of CAVLGL010000137.1, read as the reverse complement.
TCCAGATCGTGTGGATAGTACGAGTATATCTAGTGTAGACGCTATGTTTGGGCTGCGTACCCTTGGCTACTGTCGTACACAATAAATTTGATGATTAAGCATGGCCTAACGAATAGTGGAACTTTATTTGGGATTTAACTTTGGGAGATACGAAGTTATATCAGTACGGCGATGAGATTGCAAACTTTCCAAGACTTCTGCGCTAACCGCTGTTAACATGACTAAAGTTACGACCCCTTTGGCTTAGCAACGTTTGTGCTAGCGACATAATTTCCAACTCAAAACAAGCTACATTCTGTCTGAAATGCATTATTCTAAAGTATTTGGTCATTCGTCATAGAAAAATGTATTTTTTTTTAGTTAAGGCAGACAAACAAGCACATATTCCACCCGATGGTAAATGAATTCTGCTACCCATAGATATTTTATCGTTGACTACATCTATTCGTTTTTACATCTACCCGAAACTTACTCAAACAAATACTCGAAACATCGGGTATATAAGCAAAATCCATTATAACTAGTTTCATTTAAATCTAATAAACTATTAGTGTGTTACACGTGTAGAATATAATGTGTATTTCCTGTGTAGAAATTAGGAGTGATTATTAGATTTTGTAAAGGTAAGAGCTTTTTGACTAACTAATTTTAACCGACTTCAAAAAAAGGAAGAGTTTCGCGATTCGAATGTATTTTTATGTGTGTTACCTCAGAACTTTTTTCTATTTTGACGATTCTTTTTTATTCGAAAGTTGGTATCTCGATTAACTATGTTCTCATATTTAATCAAGATCTGAACAATACATAGCTTATGAGTTAACTTAAATAATGCGTATTTAATTGACTTCGACTACATTGATGATGTTCTCATTTTATTTATATTGAATTCGGTTGTACAACATTTTTAATTTTACCACTTATTTATAATAGAATAGAATGGTTTTTTTTATTAAATATTGATTATTAGATAATACACTAGTTTGGGAGCCTATGGATTCAATGAAACATTTACTGTAATATTTTATGTCAAATAAAGTTTATTATTATTTTTATTATTATTAATACTTATTGAAAGTCATTTTTTATTTATCACTGGTTCAGAAAACACCTCTGTCCTGAACCAGCAAGAAACCCAGCGAAACCTTTTTTAATATTTCTAACATGCAACCCGTCCGGGCTTCACATGTGTAGGATCTATTAATATGGCGTATAGCTACAAAAGTAGACTGGACTAGGGTCCATCAGTAGTCCTATCGACGGACAGCAGAGGACGGGGCCCAACGGCCTATGGAGAAATGGCCTACACAATAGAGGTAAGGATAGGTAAATAAATAGTACGTACCTGGATCTGAAGCTAAAACCGTCCCAAGGCTTGGTCAGGCCGTAGGTAGGTGTAAGTGCGTGTAAGTAGTGTATGGTAGTGTGTATGATGTTTGACCTGACTTAACCGTTGAAGTCGGACTGCAGATCCAGCGTTGCCTCTCTCCAAAGGCGGCAGCTCACCCCATCCGACCTCACTTCACTATTTCAGTTTATCAACTTTATTGTATACTAGGTATTTCAATCCTTCAACTTTATTGTAAATTTAATTAACTTCAAACTCAACTAATTCAACGTTCATCGAAAAATCAAAAACGTGACACCCTACACAAGCAACGAACCGTAGTTCAAAGTTCAATATTCAATGTTCCGGATTCATTTATCACCAAATTACAAATAGGGAACTAACGCGATCTCTTGAGTCAACAAGTTCAGCGTTACAAACAACAAACTAAATTCCTTCGTTCGATATTAAATACTACGCCCGCATTTAGATTCAAAATCAGCAAAATCTAAATACATAGACAACACACAAAAGGCACTTAACGCGACGGTACAATTAAACATTAACTTCCAAACAATTAATCGACCCGGCGTCTATTTTCTAGACTCCTCAAACTCAATAGCGAATTAAACGCGCACAAATATTAAAAATCTAGACCATAAAACCAAAACTGGTCACGCGAAATCGCTGCAGCGATCACCACAAAATACATTAATCGACCGTACCGCTGCTCTCAAGACACTGTAACCGACTTCCGCCGCGCCACGCGCCAAACCCACTCCGCTCGCCCGTACATCAAACCGGTACGAATGCAACAAGCCGAGCGCCCTCTGGCGTCAAATCTCGACACTAGCGTTTGGCGCGAACATACAGCCTAGATCCTTTTTGGCGTTGCTCTCTTTCTGTTTGTAAAGTTTAACTGCAATCGGTTCAGCCATTCTGAAGATAGTCACGTACAAACATACAGACAATCATCATTGTTTATGTCTTATTAGCATGCGAAAATCCCTCTGAGCTTAATAGAAGCCAGTTATTTCAATATTACAGACATACACTTCAACTACATTTATATATATATATTATCACCAAATATATTTTTATATAGAATAATGGTGACAAACGAGCACACCGTCCTCCTGATAGTAAATGAATGCAGTCATCCATAGACATCTACATTTATCCTCAGTTAAGGATGAAAATACAGGTGCGTTGTCACCCCTGAGGACTAAGATGGAATATCTCGTTTCCACTAAAAATGGTATCCGATTCTCTACAGTCACCATATGAAATACGGCAGCATTAAGCTTTTTTTTATAGGAGAGGGGTATTCTGAGTGGGCGTGGTCCTTCCCCGTTCGAGCATGTCCATTGATGCTACAATCATAATATAACTGCAGCGTGGCTCATCCAGACCTAAGCTTTATATAACACTAACATACAAAAAAGTTGAATTTGAATTTGTGTAGATAACTGAATGCCTTTTTATAAGTGGAAAAGGCAATCATTCAAAACATGTAATAAACAGTCGATGTGGAAAAACATGATACTGACGAATAAATATTGCTCTTATTGTACAAGTATTTCTTTGCCAAGTGAATATTACACGCCATTCAAGCCGATTTCAATTTCGTGTATGGCTCCCTCAGGTACGCCAGATGTCAGCGCTGTTTCTTGTTAGCACTACTTATTACAAGCTTGTTTCTGAAGGACCCGATGCTATAAACTACACTTTATAATATAAGTTTCGTTGAAATATTTATTTGTTTCTATTCTGCACATATTCTAAGGGATAAATTGTAATAGAATTCAATTAGGGTTACAGACAATTTCTGAAAAATGCGCGCGAGCGCGCGCGTGTGTTTGTGTGTGGGTAGGGTGTGGGTGTATGTGTGCGTGCGTGTGTTCGCACACGTGTATGTGAGAAGGAGTGTTAGTATACGCGTGCGTATGTATGATCCATAATAATTACGAGTTGTGGAGTATTCCATGTTAGTTTTCAGAGGTGACAACGCATGTATAGCCTTATGTGTTGGTTGCAAGTATTTACACTTACCATCACGTGAACTGTTAGTTCGTTTGTTACTTAAGTTTTATAAAAAAATCTTAAGAATAATTATATTTAAGGACAAATCATTTACAGAGAAAATGGGTACTTAAACAAATAATAAACCATTTAACGCATTTAATTATATATAGAGGATAGAAAAGAGAAGAAAAATCCTCCTTTCTCTTTTTTATCCTTTTCAATCCACGATCCGGTAGGCAATAGATACAATAGGCATTGTTATCAAATAGGATATTAAGTAAAAAACTATACAACGAACCAAGAATGGGACTCAAAACTCCCACTAGAACGACTGGTGTAAATATTAACGCAGGCAACTATCTAGAACAGTCACTCTACAAGTGTTTAAATTGGTGTATTGATTCTGTGCGTTGGCAGACGTCATAACAAAGTTAACAAACACAGACACATCATTTTATTTTATCTAGCGGTTGTACGCAAAGTAATTGTTTGGCAAATTTAATTTAGTTTTATGTTATGTTGCGGAAATTCTGCCCTGTGTTATGTCAAGATAAAGTTTTGTTGATTGTTTGCATACTTCATCTTATTAAGTGCTATCTTGCATTCACTTATAATTACTTACTGTGTTGGTTGAATATTCATTTACTAAAATAATATTAAAAATAATTTTTAGCGACATTTATTAAGGACGCCGATTATAACGAAAATCTATGTTCATGAAAATAAAAATCATGAAAAAATTATAGTACCTATTCTCTTCTTTCAACATATAAAAGTCCTCGTAGTGCATTTTCACTGGTTTAACATGATCAAACCTATCTATGAATTCTTGGTAATAAATCTGAAACACTTCACAGAAAACCGCATTTAAATTAATAATTAAAATAATTAATAAGTAAAATGTGCGAAAACTCATTTTAACAAAATAAAATGGTTATTACAGCGCCCCCTGGCGATTCAACACAATAAAACTTATTTAAGAACCGTCGCCGATGGATTATAAATACTTTACAGAAAACCGTATCTGTGTTGGTCCACCCGTTTTGGAGATAAATAGGAACATTCGCTTGCACACACAAACAACTACTAACCCTAAACGTAAACAACTACTCCGTTCTGTCGTTTGTAAAATGTGAGGTCAACGCAGCTTATCTAACACCTTCAGTCGAAAAACCTTCTTTGTGATAAAAACGTAACACTTATAAAAAGATTATATACAAACATTATTATACAAATGAATAGATTTTTTTTTACTATTTTACAATTTTTAAACACACTACTTAGCCCAGAAAATTAAAATCATCTCATCTTTCACTTACAAAAATCAGACATCTTTAATATTAATAAATTGGTACCAATCCAAATAAGGGCGTGCTTCGGTGGTTTGGGCACGTTGAGCGAATGAGTGAAGACCGAATGGTGAAGAAAATATAAAGCGCGAAAGTTAATATTAAAAGGTGTCGAGGTAGACCGAGACTAACTTTCGAAGACCATGTAAGCAAATTGCTCGAAGAGGGTAGGGTCAAGAGTACTCGGATACCTAGACGTGCATGTATGAAGAAGTTAAGTTTTTACCTGTTCTCTCTGGCTACCCCGTCAGGGATTGTGCGTGAAGATAAGTAATCCAAACAAAAAAGATTCTTATATTTACATTAGAGGTGTCGTCACACACCTAATACTATGCTCGAATACTTGATAAAATTAGTTGTTGTTTTCAAAGACTCAATTGTAAATAGCCTGCATTTCCAATACTAACTGTTACAATTGAAAATGAAAAAGAAAATTTACATTATTATTTTCTTGTTATGGGTTCTTTTTTTCATTTGTTTTTTTTGTGTAAAGTAAATTTTGTGTGTTAAAACATTAATGTAAGTACATATTAGCAACTTTTGTTTACACAATAACACTATTGTGTTATTGTGTAAACATTTCGAGAGAGTATTTTGATAATACGTAGTTATGTTTATCTATGATTACAATCAGTTGTGAGATTGAATCTATTACAAAATTTGACTTGCAATACCTATCACCTCATGTTTTGTTTTGTATAAACGATAGTTAAATGTAAGTCATACTTTTATCAAAGTGATCTTCACAGAAGTATAGTTTATATTTTGTAGACAATGTATTCGGGTCTCTTTTCGCCAGTTTTAACCAAGTATGTCTCATATTTAAATTAGTTGGCACTTGAATCTATAACTTCCGAGGAAGTGCATGTGCTTTTGCATTCAGGCATAACACACCCATGATAAAGATGATAAGTAACTCATTAATAAACATCCAAATATATCATACTTCTTTACAAAATCGTTTTAGTTACTAGAGCAGTGACATCGCCAACTGAACAGCATGGCAGCTATCGTTTTCGTGAGAAAATTTGTAACGATAGTTTAAAAGTAATTTTTATGGCACTATTCGGTTTAAAAAAACTTATATAAAAATTATAGTGGTTCATTATCACTTTAGGATTCATTTAAAACACTATTTGAAAATGGGTGTAATACCCAATTGCAAGAACTATACGCTACAAACAAATTAAGACTCACCATTATATTTCTCACAGGGATCTGAGCTAATTTGACATCTTTCATTTTAACTAGGTACTTTAACGTCACTGTTGCAAATAGTAAATGAATTGAATCAGTGCAAGCAAATTTCAAAACATTTTATTTTTAAGTGATAGAAAACAGGGCACCTATTCATGAAGATCAAATTGAATTTCCAGTTGCAACGTCAATAATTTTGTTTTAGCTCCGTCAACGGCACCATTGATATAGTTTACGTCTAAACGAAAATTAGTGGATATTTAATTCATAAGAGTATATATTCTAAGTTTTAAAATATTACATTTCTTCTCCGTATTAATTCATATACAAATTACTTATTACTTATGTATACTGGCTCGCAAACGCGGCTTTGATCATGAGGGAACGAATCCCGGGTCAGGCCAAAATCAGTTATTGGTGTTTTCTGTCAAGAAATTCTCACTAGCAGATTGGACTCAATAAGTTGGTAATTTTCCACCCCGTACCTAGGAAAGTACGTAAAGCGAAATAATGAGTGAGAAATAGAGAGTGAACATGTGTTCGCGCATACACTTGGACACTATAATCCTGTCCTGCGCAGATGGCTAGTCTCCGTTGAGACTGGCCGCCCTGACCGAAATTCGGTCCGAAGGACAATATTATTATTACTTTATATAATATATTAATAAAATGTTAAGAATTAAAATAATTTTGCGCTTATTATATCTGTTGAGGGAATTTCTTTAAAATTCTCGTTTTGTTATACTCGTCATACTTATCTATTCTGTGGTGTGTGATTTGTTGGAATTAATAAATACTTATAAAGTTATATTATATGCAATATAAATAAGATACAATAAAATGTATACTTAATAGATAAATAAAATAAAAGGTTGTTATATAAATGAATAAAACCCGAGTAGACTTGAACGCCCAGCAGGGAAGACTAAACGGAAAAGTATTAACGAACGAGTGAACGATGTGTATAGTATCGAGTAAAACAGCCTTTTAAATTTGAGCTCCGAGGGGACGTCATCGAATTGCAGTATCCTTAAATGACCCACATAGCTGATCAAGATTAACCAGTTAACCTGTTTACGTTACTTATCAAACACTTCGTGTATCGGAGTCCATGAGAAATTTATTAACTGTTTCATCTTACAATCACTTTTGTGATGCTAAAACTACTATAAATTATTTGTAATTATATTTGTGTCCCTCGAATAACTTCCAAGTCGACGTTTAAGTTTAGCGAATGGCTAAAATAATCCAAACGTTTTTGGAACAATGCAATAAATAACTATTTTGTGTCTATCAGTGGTGAAAAATGTTTTTAATTTGAGATTAAAATACAACATATGTAGTGCGTAGAATTGGAAAATAGTATTCCCTGGTTCTGACAGGTCATTGCTACAGCATAATGTTGAATCAGTGGCCTTTTCGTAATTGCAATCTAATCATTTTTTACAGAATAAGGGTTACAAACGAACATACAGTGCACCTAATGTAAGCATACTGTGACCCATAGATATCTACATCTGTCTGTGGTTAAGAATCAAAATGCAGAAGCGTTGTCACCCCTGAGGACTAAGATGGAATGCCTTATCTCCAGTAAAAAGGGTCTCCAGTTCTCTATACTCACCACATGTGGCATTGAACTGCTGTTTCACGCTGGTATTCTATGAGAGCGTGGTCCTTCCCCGGTTAAGCCGACCCAACTACAATTATAATAAGCTGCAGCGTTAGATACCGTGTATTAAAGAAATATTTCTTTATTTCTTTTTTTTGGCACACAATATTATTATTTTACAAATTTCAACCATCAACTTTTCCATAGAAAAATATAATTTCGATTCTGTAACGTTTATCTAATGTAAAAGAATGTAAGACGTAAATGGAATGGCCGTTGGAAATTGTGATCGCTTCCCAAATGGAGTTTCGCGAGATTGATCTGTCGATATTGCAGTTTCTGTACGTGACCCCGAGTTCTTAAAGAGTATCATAACTGCAACCAGCGCGACCCACATACAAACTACATTCGCTGAAAACAAACTTGTTAGAAGATTTACTGCGATTGCCGGATTTGTTCCTTGCGTTATGATGTTTGCAACTGTTATATTTGTTATCTATGAGTTCTAAAATGTTATTTTGGGATATTTATTTAGTTATATTATATTTTTTAGTATAAAAAAACATCATATAAATAAATAAAAAATGATAGAAATTAATCAGGTGAAATAAAATTAAATAATATCTTTTTATTTGGCGGCTCCGTAGCGCATGGAGCGAGGAACGGTAATGGCTCTGCAGGGACGCGGGTTCGAATCACGAAAGCAGCCAGTATTTGTATGGCCTACGGATCAAGATGTGTCATCATCATCATCATTACAGCTCTTCACAAGTCCACTGCTGAACATAGGCCTCCCCCAAAGAATGCCACAAAGCACGGTCCTGAGCCACCTGCATCCATCGACTTCCTGCATATCTTACCAGGTCGTCACTCCATCTAGTGGGGGGGACGCCCTACACTTCGCCTGCCGGTACGAGGCTGCCACTCGAGAACCTTTCTTCCCCATCGGTTGTCGGTTCTTCGAGCTATATGGCCGGCCCATTGCCACTTCAGCTTACTAATCCGTTGGGCTATGTCGGTCACTCTAGTTCTACTGCGGATATCCTCATTTCTGAGTTTATCACGCAGAGAAACTCCGAGCATAGCCCTCTCCATAGCTCGCTGAGCGACCTTGAGTTTCCTCATCCGGCCAGCAGTGAAGGACCACGTCTCAGTTCCGTATGTCATCACTGGCAACACGCACTGGGTGTACAGTCTCGTTTTCAAGTTTTGAGGTATAACTGACGAGAAGATGTGCCGTAATTTCCCGAACGCTGCCCAACCGAGTTGAATCCGTCGATTGACCTCTCGGTCGAAGTTGGACTTACCTAGTCGGACTATTTGTCCCAGGTAAACATACTCGTCAACAACTTCGAGCTTAGTGTTCCCAACAACTACCGGCATAGGTGTGACATGGACATTAAACATGATCTTTGTTTTGTCCATGTTCATCTTAAGACCTATCCGTTGGGAAACACTATTAAGGTCATTTACGAATCGTCTCGCGCGCAGACTTGACGACTTCCAGCCTCCCGAACAAGCCGGTTTCCGAAAAGGCTTTAGCACCATAGACCACATACATACCCTTCGGCAAATTGTACAGAAGTCCGAGGAGTACAATTTGCCACTATGTCTGGCGTATGTGGACTATGAGAAAGCTTTTGATTCCGTCGAAATTTGGGCGGTGCTGCAGTCCCTTCAGCGATGCCAAGTTGACTGTCGGTATATCGAAGTGTTGAAGTGCTTGTACAGTAGGGCTACGATGGCTATCCGAGTACAGAACCAGAGTACGAAACCTATCCAATTGCAGAGAGGTGTAAGACAGGGTGACGTCATATCCCCGAAACTCTTTACCGCTGCATTGGAAGATGTTTTCAAGTTTCTGGACTGGAAAGATACGGTATCAACATCAATGGCGAGTACATCACTCACCTTCGATTTGCCGACGATATAGTCCTTATGGCAGAATCGCTGGAGGACCTAAGCACTATGCTCAAGATGTGTATCCTTGTGCAATTGAATTATGTGAGCCGCATCTATGATACAGAAGATAATTCTATTGAGGTTTACTTTTCTCAATTACAAAGTGAATATACGCTTTTGTATTCGAATCTTAGTTTATATTACTTATTCATTTATTTACTTAAGATTAATGTACAATAATTTAAAATTAAAAATTTTGTACAACCCACTTCAATACAAATTATTAAGAATAACTCAAAAACTATTAGTTAACTCAAACCTTAATCAAATTTATATGGGACCACATGTGAAGCACTAGCTTTCAAATAATAAAATAATTATCGTAATAGGTTCACCCAGTAAAAAGTTATGAGGTCGCGCACCAAGGGTTCCGAACAAATCCGTAGGTATATAAGTTTAAAATTATTAAAAATATTTTTATTATATGTTGTAACTGAAAATTTATGCTTTTCGCAATTTTTCCTTTATCTGTGCTATAATACGTTGATTCGTACGAAATTTTAAGATTCTGAGTTCACGGGAAGTACCCTGTAGGTTTTGATTCCCTTGCGAATGTCGAAAATTTGCGGCATAATCTTAATTAAAAGATACAATATCTTTTAATTACGTTGGCTTAGAAGTTTGATTTTTTCGCAGCTCCAAGGGACAGTAGACTTAAGTATTTGATATGAATTTCAGCGTGATACCTCCACGCGTTCCTTGGAAAAAAATCTTGACAGACAGGCAGACGGACAACAAAGTGATCCTATAAGGGTTCCGTTTTTTCCTTTTGAGGTACGGAACCCTAAAAAACATACAGTCGAATTGAGTACCGTCTCCTTTTTGAAGTCGGTAGATAATAGTATATATTTATGATAGATTCCAGCCAACCGTTAGGTTAAGCAATGGTCAACGTATAAAACACGGTGAGGTACGGTTTTACGGATTCTATCGCGTTTAATTTAACTTTTTAATTCGCGACGTTACGGGTGCTAAACAGCACCCATGGTCACGGGGGTGTTGAGGTGTTTGACGTCCAGATGTCATAGTTAGCCCGGCTACCTTCAGGTTTTTGAATATAAATTTTTGATCCGATCTACGCAGAATGAGCTTACGGTATCTTGAAGTCTTGTAGTGGTATGCTTAGGTCCCGAAACGTCGGTGCTTCAAGTCAGCTATATGTTCTTTTACGCGGGTTGATCTTTTTGTTTGCCCTATGTAAGAGAGACCACATTCGGAATCCAGCTTGTACACTCCTGCATCTTGTAGAGGGATGTAACACTTGACGGTTGGTAAACATTTACAAATCTTCTTCGGTGACTTGAAGTATGTTTTAATGGAAGCTCGCTTCAAGTGGTAGCCAACCTTGTCTGTGACTCCTCCTAGATACTCCGGGTTAACTATAACATCGGGACGTTAATCAAGTAAGTTCCTCGTGACATTCGGTAGAATTTACTAGTTAGTCTGTGCCCGTGACCATGGGTGCTGGAATGCACCCGCAACGTCGGGAATTTAAAAATAAGTATCATTATACTTGATAAAATCCGTAATATGGTTTTATTCTATGAAATTAATGCAAAAGCATCACTATATTTACTACTAAGAAATTTTTTCTTTGTTTATTCTGTGGTACAAAATAAGTTCCGTAGTAGAATCGTTAAGTATACATATACTGCTCTAAGACAAACGTCCAGATAAAATAACTGTATCTAATGTTAGACATAGCAGTACACAATGTGACTATTATTTGTACGTGGTGGAGCTATGTTGCAGCTATATAAGTAGTATAGTTGTAGCTCGAATGGGTCGGCTCGATCGGGGAAGGACCACGCTTTCACAGAATACCAGTGTAAAATAGCATCTTAATACTGGTGTGTTTCGTATGGTGAGTGTAGAGAACCGGAGACCCTTTTCACTGGAAAAGAGGCATTTCATCTTAGTCCTTACGGATGACAACGCATCTGCATGTTCTTTCTATATTGAGGATAGATTTAGATGTCTATGGGTCACGGATACCATTTACCATGAGGTGGACTGTGTGCTCGTTTGTCACTCTATCCTATAAAAAAATATGTAATACTATTTATTTGTACACATCAGTTAGTGCATTACTTTATTTCTTCAAATAATTATTGTCAAATCTCAATCGGTACGCAGTGATAAACTTTCCGGTACGAGCCGACTCATTCGTGCTACAACCATAACATACTCGTAGCTGCAGCGTGGCTCTACCACAAGACAAACTGCTACTTGTACTTTGGCACTTGACTGTCTTTATTTTTTAATTTTTCGGAAAATTTGTATTTTGATGTTTACTTGTTATTTTTACTCACACAAGATACCTGGTTTTATTAAATATATTCTTTCTTGCATTCATTCCTTCATATATAAATTATAACGAATAACTTCTTTCTATATTTCAAGATTTATTGCAATGTAATGTTCGCGCTAACAACACGCCTACCAACCGCTATGAACACAATATTTATCTTTTAACGAAGCGCGGATAGACGTCTCTGCTTTCTCTATTGAAACAATGTCGCTTGGCGCGTTGCCAAGTCGTGTAATAAAATCGAGCGCACTTCAAATTTACTCTTCTTCTGTTATAAATTCTTTTTCATAACAGAAATATAGTGATGGATTTTTTTTCATTCAATACAAAAAAGGTAAAATGTATCTACTTATTTATATAAGAATAATTAATTGTTTTACAGAATTTGGCGAGTTATAATTACATTATTAGTACTGACAACTGTACTCCTGGTGCGCCAGTATAATTTTAATATAATTATCTGTACTTTTTGCTCATCTCTTTAGCTCCAGTTTAGGAATAAATGATTTCTATTCATTTATTTATTCGAATATTCACGCAAACTATGCTAAGCGAAAGTAAATCGTTAGAAGTTTTCTTGAAGTTAATATTTATAAAACACATGAGTAGGCACCTGACGATACATGAATGATGTGCCTCATAGACGCTTACGGCTATCTTCGATTAAGAATATAAAACCAAATGCGTTGTTACTTTTTGGGACTAAGATGAAATGCCTCACCAGTAAAAAGCTTTCTGGTTCTCTACAGTCATTACACAGTAAACACTAAGCATTAACATTAAGCTGCTATTTCACGCTGGATTTCTCCTCCTCGGTCACGGCACTTCTTTATAAATATATATCTACAGCAATTTCATTTGGAATCGCTAGTTAGCAAATAAACTAATAACTCATAATTATCACGCTAAACAGGTTTTATAGGTGGTAGAGCCATGCTGCAGCTATATTATGGTTGTAACTAGATTGGGTTTGCTTGAATGGGGTAGGACCACGCTCTCACAGAAAACCAGCATAAAATAGCAGCTTAATGCTGCTGTGTTCCGTATGGCGAGTGTAGAGAACCGGAGACCCTTTTTACTGGAAACGATTCATTCCATCGTAGACCTCACGGATATCAACGCATCTGCGTCCTCAGTATCCACTTACCATCAGGAGGGCTGTGTGTACGTTTATCACTTTTATCCTATATAAAAACCAGGTGATTTAGTGATATTAGAGCTTGAATTCTTGCACTGGTGCTACACTCTATCTTCAGCTAGTAAAATTTGCTGTCCATAGCTCACAGTGCAATCTTGATCTTCATCTACGGCTGGCAACATTATATGCCATGGCTTCAGAAACATAATATGCCATCGTTTGCTTGACGCACTGGTTTTACCCAGCATCCTGAGCTCAATCCGATCTGGCAAAATGACATTGTGAATTGCAATTTTTTTTAAGAACGTGAGTGACAAGCGAGCACACCGAGCACACAAAATGCAGACGCGTTTTCACGCCTAAGGACTAAGTTGGAATGCCTCGTTTTCAGTAAATGGATTTCCAGTTTCTAAATGGGGTCTAGTTTCGTTGAAGGGAAATGTCCTGAGGAAACATATATTTTTCTTTGAAATAATATATTTTTAAGGTATGTGCAGTCCGCAAGCAAGCACTGTATCAGTATTGCAGACTCGTTGGTCTATAACCATCTCGTTGATGAGAGGAGGCCGTAATTTTACTTTTTATGGAGAATTTTAAATGTAAATATTCAACTTGGATGCGAAACAGAACTAAAGGTTGGGAGAAACGGAAAGAATAAATTCCATTGAGTCTTTTAATAAACGATTGTGACATGGTGAGTGCCTCAAAGTACATCTCTTGGTTTCCACTTTATTACTAATGATGTTTTTATAAAAAGCAAAGCAGTTCAATTTTTTCTTTTCAGAGATTTTTCATTTCATAATATATTTATTCTCAAGTTATTAGTTTTATAACACAAAACACCATGATGGCTGGCACAAGAACGGTTCTGAGCCGCCTGTGTTTGTGTTTTGACTATTGTAGACTACCGCGTTAGTCTAGCGGTTGTAAAGGACCTTGCTGATCACGAGGTCTTGGGTTTGAATCCCGGGTCGAACCAAAATTAGTTTTTGTATTTTTTTGTCAAAAAATTCTCAGTATCAGCTCCGATTCAAGAATGCAGATATTATATAGTATAATATTCACAATACGTAACACTGACTAACTATCACACCAAGTCTCTCTAGCTACACGTCCTACCTCTGTGCGCTCCACAACGCAACTGACTGCCGGAACTCAGTGCAACCACCGAATAACGTCCTACCCCCCATTACTTGTGTGTATGAAACAGTGTATTGAATCTATTAAATAGATACAAACACTACAAGGAAGTTGGCGGTGTTTCACATCTATACCTCAGAAAGTACGTACGTTGTCAGCTTGCCATTTCATCGGACTATGAGAGTGAGTATACAGAGTATAAAGAGAGTACACCTGTGCATGCACATACACTCGCGCACTATAAACCTATCCTACGCAGATGGCTGTTCTCAGTTGAAACTGGCCGCTGTGTCCGAAATTCGTAGACATTGTAATGGCTACTGTCAATAATTAGGCTTAATATTTATCTAAATAAATTGATATTGCTTAGCAACGACTTTACATCATAAAATGTTTATGGCGCACAGTAAACTGGAAGTTTTTAAATCTACCCTCACCGTTATTCGTCTCTCAACTTTCTACAATCATCTATAACAGCTACTTACCGATACTGATAACATAATCAACTAGAAGAATACTTATTTGTACATCATACTAGTAATTAAAATTCAGATGCATTGTCCCACCTGACGACTACGATGGAATGCCTTGTTTCCAGTGAAATGGGTCTCCGGTTCTCTACACTCACCATACGAATATTTCTTTTACTACTTTTATTACTATTTTAGACTGGTATTCTGTAAGAGTAAATTTACTCTAACCGTGCAGATAAAACGAGTACGTTGCTGTGCAGCAAGTCAGAAATTTAATTAGGTATTAAACTAAAAGGTATATTTTGACTTGTGAATAAAATCCAGATATGTGGATGTGAAAGCATGTAAACTTTCCACGTTCACATATTCAATTTTAAGCAAAAATGGAAGCTTCACCGATAGAAATCTGACACAACGACGCAGTTTCAAGTTGTAAATAAACATCAGCGTTTGCAAAACAAACGAAATTCAGTTTTATCCACGTTTTAGCTACGTTCAGTTGAACCGGCATTTATAATGTTTGGTTGATGCTATGCTCCTTTTTATTTTTGTCTTCAAAATGGATGTCATTAGGTTAGATGAAAACAAACCACGACATAAAAGAATGAAAGATAGAAATAAGTTTATTTGGCAAAAATAAATCAGGTAAGATAAAAAAAATACTTTTCATCTTAACAAAAATATTTAAAATATGCGGTTGACCCTGCATGCCATCTCTGAAACTTCCCGCTTATTTTCGAGCGCAACGTTATTTTTTTTTAAATCTTTGAAATAACTTGACCGATTAACTTGAAAATCGAATTAGCTCGAACTCTTAATTGATTCGTTTTAAAGATATCGTACGAAAAAAAATTATTTACATACACACACACGCGCATGCACGCACGCACGCAAGCTCGCAGGCATGCACGCACCAACGCACGCACGCACAAGCATGCAGGCACGCACAAACGCATGCACGTACGCACGCACGCACGCGTGCATGCACACAAGCACGCGCGCACGCACGCACGCACGTCCAGCCAGAAATAATAATAATAGTAATAATAGTTTATTGCCTCTAAAACACACACAGTTACATACAGTTTAAAACAAAAGAAGATTATAATTATTGGAGATAAAAGGAGACCGCTCAGCTTTATCTGTAACGAGATACAGATCTCGTACAGATCTGTTTTTCAGCCACTCCCTCCTCCCTGAAGTGTTGCGCGGGAGTCTAAAGTTGCAGGCTCCCCATTTACCTGACTTATACTTAAAAACTAAACTAAATAATATAATATATTTCTTTTACTAAAAAACATTAAAGACAAAATAAAAACATTTATAAAATATGCATAAAAACAACCACTACACAATAAACTAACAACAGATTAAAAAAAAATGAAACCAACACGGGAAATAGAAAATATAAAATAAACTTACCTTTCTTTGAACTGTTATGTGGGTATATGTGTGTGTGTTTGTGTATGTGCGTGTAAGAGTGTGTGTGTGTGTGTGTGTGTGTGTGTGTGTGTGTGTGTGTGTGTGTGTGTGTGAGTGAGTGTGTGTGTGTCCTTATTAATTTTTGACAAAGGAGTCCCGTAAATGTAAAAACTTAACATAGGGATGTTTCGAACCCTCTGCAGCGAGTTGTCTTTTTAACAAAGCCAATTTATTTATATTTGGCTTTGAAGCAATCTGTTGACATTTTCTTTCTCATGGGTGGAGGGAGGTCATTTCAAATTCTCGCTGCAGTAAGTTTGAAACAACCCCTATATCTTGCTGTCTTGTGTGCGGTTGTATGAAGGAGCATTTGTGTGTAAGAACGAATACTTTGACAGGAAATATCTTTGATCCAGGTAAGTTTTTTGAAAAGGTATTCTGGTTCTATTTAAATTATCTTTTCGACTATCGATAGTCCATATCGAAGCATAGTGTAACTCTTTCCTGGCGCCCATAATGAGTATGCCTTTTTTATTTAAGTATGGGGTTATAAATTGTCTTCTTGGCACATTACAACAGTATCGAACACATGCATTTTGTACTCTCTGTATTGCTCTTTCGGTATTAGCTGACAATTTAGGGCCAAAGACTGAGCTGCAGTAGCTCAATTGTGATAACACCAATAAGTCACACAAGAGAAAGCGTAGGTCCTCTTTAATATACGGTCTTATTTTGTATGAAGTTTTAAGTTGAAAGTACGAACTTCTTATCTTGTTATTGATGTGTTCTATAAATTTCTGCTCTCCGTCTAGTATAAGCCTTAAATTACGTGCGGGTCTTACTTGTGACAAGGTTACGTCCTCTATTTTAATCGAATCCTAGCTATCTAAAACAGTTTTTATTTGGTTTTTTGTGCCCAGAACTAGTACTTGAGATTTAGTTGCGTTTAATACTAGGGAATTTTTGGGACCAGATTTGGATATTATGGAGATCCTCATTTATTCTGTTTATTGCCTCTTTAACATCCTTTGAGTCAAAAAAATTATACATGTGTCGTCTACGTATAAATGATATTTACATAGTTTTATTTACTTGGGCAGGTCTGTTGTGTACAGAGAGAACAAAATAGGACTGAGTAAGGAGCCTTGGGGTACTCTTCTTACAATTTTCCGTAGAGAGGAGAATTTCTTGCTACCAATCCATCTGTTACCACAATTTGTCCTCTGTTGGAGAGGAATGACTGAAACCATCTACATGTGTCTTTAGAAATGCCATAGTGCTCTAATTTGTTTAAGAGGATTTCAGGTTGTAGACAGTCAAATGCCCGCGTGCAATCCAACAGCACCATAATACTGCTCAATCCCATATCGGAGGCCTCTGTTAGATCGTCAGTGACATTTAAGAGGGCAGATTCCCTGCCATGCCCTTTTCTGAACCCTGAGTGAAACTTTGGTAGAGCGTTATTCGTTTCTAAGTAATTTAGCATTTGACAAAGTATAATCTTTTCTAAGACTTTAGAAAACACCGGGAGGATCAAAATAGGGCGCAGATCTTTTAGTTCACTTACTGTGTTCTTTTTAGGAATGGGCTTGACTAGAGCTTTTTTCCATTGCGTTGGAAATGTACTGGTTTAGTAGTTCTGGAAATAATCGTAACGGTTTCCTCCGACCCCAAAACGTGGAGATCTAATGAAAACTCCCTTTCTCAACATCGGAACGAAATATGTAACTTTGTAGATTTTGACTACCTCAAATAGCAAGTTACCAGCGTAATAATTGCATTTAAATATTTTTTCTCTGCGTCCAATATTGGTGTACCTAATAAAGTTTTTATTTATTTATTTATTCTTTATTGCTCTAAATATTCGTACAAAAGGCGAGCTTAATGCGATAGGACATTCTCTACCAGCTAACCTTAGGTAGAACAGAGAGTGAGTTTGGGCAGTTAAGTTGTCATGATATAATTTATTTCAAATATATACATGCAACACATACATAAAATATACACATATATATGTGAAACATATATAATTCATATACATATATAAATAAATACACACGTTTATACATATATATCTCAATAAATGTATATAAAAATAACTATAAACATATAAAATAAGTTGACTCAACTTTGTAGGCTACGGAGATGCTCATATAGTTTTCTTTTAAAAACATTTTTGGCAGGTATTGTTGGCAGGTCAACAGGCAATTTGTTCCAGAGGGTAATGGAAGTAACTGTGAAAGAATTTGACATAGACCCAGAATGGTGGAAAGGAGTGGACAGGAATAAACTTTGTGAAGAACGGAGATTGAGAGAATGAGTGTTACTAAGGAATTGAAATTGTACACGCCCCTAGTTGCCCCTACAAAGATCGATTGTCCTGGGGCCCATCAGCGGAAGTCGCGATGGCCAAACAAGGGAGGGGCCCAATGGCCTATGGATAAATGTTCAAAAACGGCTGACAAATAAGTAAGCACTTACCGATCTCCGGAGGTAGGGTTGACCACAGGGTACCAGTCAGGTGATAAGTGAGGTGTATGTAAAGTGGTGTGCAAAAGTGTATATACATGTAACCTGACGGTCGGATGTAATCGGAGAGAAGATCTACAGTTTGAAAGTTAACCAACGTAATGTTCATCAGAATTAAAACAAGTGACACACGACATAATTAAAGAACAGTAGGTCAAAGTTCAATATTCAAAGTTCCGTGTTCACTCAGCACAGAATTACAAACACGGGAACGAACGCGGTCTCTTCTTGAATCACAAATTTCAGCGTTCTCCCGAACAAGCCAAATTCTTTCGTACGATATTAAATGCCACAAAGCAACTAGTCGAATCAAATTAACGTCAATCAAAGTTAAGTTAATAATTCAAATCCAATACAAGCTTCCCGTCACGAAACGTACAATTTAGACAAATCAATTCGAGGCGGTCTCCACGAGACCCAAATATTCAATAGTAAACGAGGCGCGTACAATGTACTGAAATTCTAGATCGTCAAAAAATCCAAACCGGCAGCACGCAACCAACCCAGCGGTCGCAAAAACATACAATACCATGGCCCGCGCGTTGAGCTACTGTCGTGGCGCTCGACGCCTCGGCAAAACCAGACCCGTTAATCGCCACATGAGGTGACCGGGCGTGAGCGGTGGAACGCGCGGGGAAGAAAGGCCCGACAGCGAAAAAAGCCCCTGCCCTCGAACGCGAGCGCTCGTAATACAGTTTTAAAAATTAACATTTAACGCAAACAGAAATCTTTCTTTTAGATAAAGGGGTGAGGAAGGATCATTAAGAACTGAAAACAGAGTGGACAGGATTCGGAAATCTCTGCGCTGGCGTATAGTCAACCACTTTAACTGAGAGCGAAATTCTGAAACGTGATCATATTTGCGCAGGCCAGGCAAGGAAATGGCATTTTGAAGTGAAAGAGGTGACTTGTTTTTGTACCAGTGATTCAAGTGTTTTGGAAAGAAACGGCAGTATAGAAATAAGTCTAAAATGAGAAGGAAGCTATGAATTTGGTACATTAGCCAGTGGCAAGACAAAATCTTTTACGTATAACTTTATTGCATTTGACGTAACTCGTCAAAAATAAGTACACTTCTACAAAAAAATATGCAAAGGACGGAAACTCCTCCGGTGTATTTAATTAGAATTTTTTCAGAATTGATCTATTTTGATAACACAAGTGTGACTAACAAGCACACTGTCCACCTAATGGAAAGTGGATTCTGCGGCCCATGGACATATACATCTGTTACGGCCTACAGCTGCTCCAGCAAGGGTCAAATCCTCTGGGGCCCATGAGCAGAAAATTCCACGAGCAGCCGCAGGTCGGGCCCAAAACGACCACATGGAAGAATTTCCGATAACACTAAGCTATATGGGAGAATGCTAGAAAAACATATTACGTACCTGTTTGCGACTCTTAGACCGCCCCAAGGCTCGGTCAGGCCGTAAGTGGGTGTGAGGTGCATGGCAAGTAGTGTTTAGTGATGTGTAAATTGGTGAGACCTAGACCTCCTTAGGCGAACAGCAGCGGCCGAGTTCCAGGCTGCCCCAAAACGCTGCATCGCTCCAGCAGGCTCCACCGCTGGACCATTTCTTTCTTCCTTGTCACTATTTCAGTCTATTAGCTTCATTGTACATTTAACTAACTTAAACTCGCCTAATTCCACATTAATCGTAGACTCGAACACGTGATACCCGACACAGTAACGGACAGCAGTTCTAATTCGACATACAATGTCCCGGATTCACTTATCACAAAATTATAAAGAGGGAATTAAAATGATCTCTTAGTGAGTCATACTATTCAGCGTTAAACACAACTAAGTTCCTTCATTAGACACCAAAACACCACGTCGCGAAAAGATTCAAAATACGCCTCGTTGACGCGTAAACTAACAAGCCAACACACACAAAAAAGGGCATTTAACGCGACGGCACGATTATAATGATTTCCTGATGATCAACCGGGAGAAGCTCTCGAACAAGGAATGCGCGGTTCGAATCCTAGACCGTATATCTACTCGACGCGCGCGTGCACAATTCCGCATCTCCGAACAAGTTAAATATTGCAAAATTCACATATCCACGTAAGGAAGTAACACGCCCTTAATCTAACCATCTGGACCCGACAACGGTCGCGTGAACTTCCGCCGCAATCACGAGCTACGCGGGTTCCCCCCATCGCGGCCAGTGCACAACTCAGAAAACGCGCCCACGCGTCGAGCTACTGCAAGCCGCACACGGCCGCCCCACCTCGGCGCTTATCTCACCTACATACTATCGGGTGACGCGCCAGCTCGAAAGCAATTGGGTGGCGTTCAAACATAACCAAATTTGGGTATAAACAACATCTATTATCAATTAAGAACCAATATGCAGATTTGTCGTCACCCCTGCGAACTTAGATAAAATGCCTCATTACCAGTAAAAAGGGAACTGTCTAAGCTATTTAAAAAATATATAGACACTCACTATATGAAACACAGAAGTATTAAGCAGCTATTTCAAGTTGGTATTCTGTGAGAGCGTTGTCCTTCCCCAGTCTAGTTGACCCATTCGTGTTACAACCATAATATAGCTGCAGCATTGCTTTACCACGTATTAACGTGCTCTATGTTTGGCAGTGGACTTGTGGTGGGTTGTAATGGTAATGACAATGATGAACATTTACAAGTACAAGAGGATTTTAGTAAAGAAACTAACTATCTATCTGAGTTACATGCATTGATATTATGTACTACTTCATTCTTATTATGGAGTATTTCTATGGTGTGTGTTTCTAGGCTGTTCTTTTACATTTCACATTATAATATAAAGTTACAGTAAAAAAGAGAAGCTTTTATTTGTCAAGAATAAAAATCTGAAATTATTTTTCATTGTGAAGGCAGTATTAAGTTTGCATTCTTTCACGCAAGCGAGTGCTATCCGTGTGCTCCTCGAGGCCATTCCAACAGATTTTCTTGTAGTTAAGATGCAAAGTGGGACACGTAGTGTTTATATTGTTGTAGCGATCTACGTGCAGTACATACACTGCGTTAAAACTTACATATTATTGCAGACACAAGACAATTGAAAGTTATTGCTAGAGGAAATTTTCTGATAGTTTAATATATTTAAATGTAATAATAATAATAAAGTGATAATTATAAATAAAAAAATATATATGTATTATTATTTTTAGATTAAGGGGCGTTTTGCTATTTTTATACTATAAAAATAACTACAAACAAACGAGCACACAGTTCTCCTGATGGTAAGTAAATGCTATGGTCCATTGTCCATCAGACTACATCTGCGTTCAATTAAGAATAAAAAATTAGAAGCGTTCTTACCCCTGCGTACTAAGAGAGAGTGCCTCCTAGATACAAAAAAATGGCTCATCATATCCATTAACTAGCCTTACGAAACACAGCAGCATTAAGCTGCCATTTTACGCTGTTATTCAAGATGACAGAAAGTACTATAACCAGATGATAGAAAATATATTTTTTTTGTATTTCCCCTTTTTAGCAGTAAAATTAACACATATTTGTTTTAAGCATTTACAAGAATTATCGAAATATCGTAAGTATTACTGCATCTTAAACTTAGAGCCTTGAACACTATAATAAAACATTTATATTTTATATATATAAATTCGGAGA
The DNA here is from genome assembly GCA_963668995.1 of Parnassius mnemosyne. NCBI lineage: Eukaryota > Metazoa > Arthropoda > Insecta > Lepidoptera > Papilionidae > Parnassius > Parnassius mnemosyne. The sequence goes on along the minus strand of CAVLGL010000137.1, from coordinate 828,289 downwards.
TATTAGGATTATTATCAAACTCACTGCTCACGAGTTTATTTTGCTGTATGCTAACTGTGCTGTTATAAATACAAAAAATTGTCTGTGATACGGCCCCAAGCTGCCCCTGCAAAGCTCGCCTTGACTAGGGCCCATAGTAGCCTCCTCGACGGGCAGCCGAGAGTTCGGACCCAAATTGCCTTATGCACAATTGACCTATCATACTACACAATAGGGAGAAGGCTAGGTAAATAAATAGTACATACCTGGATCCGAAGCTAAGACCGCCCCAAGGCTCGGTCAGGTTCAATATTCAAGGTTCCGGATTCATTTATCACCAAATTAAAAATAGGGAACTAACACGATCTCTTCACGAGTCACAATATTCAGCGTTACAACCAACAATAAATGCCTTCGTACTATATTAAATACAGCGCCGTAATAAAAATTCAAAATCAACCTAGTCTCAAATGACCATATTTAGCCTAAAAAGTCTATTTTAGTGAAATCAGAAAAAGATAATTAACAGAATCAGGCGTTACTTTGCGGAAGTCGATAAAATGCGATAAAATGGCGATAAAATAAAATGATGTGTCTAACCTAGTTTGAAGAGCATCTCCCGCCCTCCCTCAATGGCGTGCACTATCCTCGTCACCACTAATCCCAGCACCACTACACTAGGAAAGACTCACCACTGACGACAATACGACACGTGTTTCGCCTCTACACGAGGCATCCTCAGATGATATAGACTCTACGGTGGCTAACCGCTAAGTGAGCGGCGAGCCAAAACAACTGCTATTTATACAGACCGCTGATGCAACCGCTCCCTACTTAAGGAGCGAGCGACTGCGTCATGCGATAAAACATGCAATCAATCACCACCGGACTTACGCAGCCGTTTGTAAAATTAAAAACAAACCGCCGCGCAACGCCCGCCTACCGTCCAACCACGCAACCGATCGCTGATCACCGTGAGGGTAACAAACGACCATATTGCGAGGCTCTCTATTATTAGAGAGCAGGCTTAAGGATATTTAAGAAAGGTTACCTTTCTTAAATATCTTTAAGCCCTAATCCCTAATCCATGGGCCACAGCATCCACTTACCATCAGGTAAACTGTGTGGGCATACCTTACCCTTATTAAAAATGAAGTAATTGTGAGCGGGTTTCAAAGTTTGTCTGAGGATTTAATCATGACGACGTTGCTGTATGTTTTAGATCCAACATAAACGAGCTAACACCGCCTTCTAACTGAAGTCATTAACACTTTCTGGTATAAGTCATACAACTTTTCTCGTATATCCTGTAGTCGCTTTCTCTGGGTGAAAAATTCTGAGGACTTGGTATGGAAAGCCAACACAATACAACCTCAATAGAACACCCCGCAGTCTTTTAAAAAAAAAACACACAGAGGAAAAACATAAATTAACATTAGAACGGAAATATAATTATTTTAAGATGGTTTCGAAGGCTGAAGGCGGAATTCATCAATAAACCGTCAGTACCAATTTTTTTTATGTGTCAAGTCTTTACGTCTTTGTTCGTTTTTTTTTAATACCTCAGATGATTATTAAAATATAAGTAATTTATGTTGACTATTTATTTTTAATCGTAATTTATCATCATCATCATCATCATTACAGCCTTTCATAAGTCCACTGCTGAACATAGGCCTCCCCCAAGGAATGCTACAAAGCACGGTCCTGAGCCACCTGCATCCATCGACTTCCTGCATGTTCTTCTTACCAGGTCGTCACTCTATCTCGTGGGGGTCGCCCTACACTTCGCCTAACGGTACGAGGCTGCCACTCAAGAACCTTTCTTACCCATCGGTTGTCGGTTCTTCGAGCTATATGGCCGGCCCACTGCCACTTCAGCTTACTAATCCGTTGGGCTATGTCGGTCACTCTGGATCTACTGCGGATATACTCCTTTCTAAGTTTATCATGCAGAGAAACCCCGAGCATAGCCCTCTCCATAGCTCGCTGAGTGACCTTGAGCTTCCTCATATGACCAGCAGTGAAGGACCACGTCTCAGATCCGTAAGTCATCACTGGCAATACGCACTGGTTGTACGATTTCGTTTTAAGGTTTTGAGGTATGTCTGACGAGAAGATGTGTCGTAGTTTACCGAACGCTGCCCAGCCGAGTTGAATCCGTCGATTGACCTCTCGGTCGAAGTTGGACTTACCTAGTTAGACTATTTGTTCCAGGTAAACATACTCGTCAACAACTTCGAGCTTAGTGCTCCCAACAACTACCGGAATAGGTGTGACATGGACATTAAACATGATCTTTGTTTTGTCCATGTTCATCCTAAGACCTATTCGTTGGGAGACACTATTGAGGTCATTGAGCATGGTGCTTAGGTCCTCCAGCAATTCTGCCATAGGGACTATATCGTCGGCAAATCGAAGGTGAGTGATATACTCGCCATTGATGTTAATACCGTATCCTTTCCAGTCCAGAAGCTTGAAAACGTCTTCCAATGCAGCGGTGAAGAGTTTCGGGGATATGACGTCACCCTGTCTTACACCTCTCTGCAATTGGATAGGTTTCGTACTCTGGTTCTGTACTCGGATAGCCATCGTAGCCCTACTGTGCAAACACTTCAGCACTTGGATATACCGACAGTCCACTTGGCACCGCTGAAGGGACTGCAGCACCGCCCAAATTTCGACGGAATCAAAGGCTTTCTCATAGTCCACATACGCTAGACATAGTGGCAAATTGTACTCTTTAGACTTCTGTCCAACTTGCCGACGGGTATGTATGTGGTCTATGGTGCTAAAGCCCTATCGGAAACTGGCTTGTTCGGGAGGCTGGAAGTCTTCAAGTCTGCGCGCAAGACAATTCGTAATGACTCTTAAAAAAAACAGCACGTAGACGCGGCCCAGAAGGGAAATCGGTCTGTAGTTCTTCAAGAGAGCATTGTCACCTTTCTTGAAGAACAAGACTACCGCACTTCTGCTCCACGCCTCCGGAGTAGTGCCACCATGGAGGATGGAATTAAAGAGCTTCTGTAGGACTTCAAGTACCGGTTTTCCACCCGCTTTCAGAAGCTACGCTGTAATTCCATCCTCGCCTGAGGCTTTGCCGTTTTCAAGGTGCTGGAGAGCCATTCTAATCTCACTCAGACTGACGTCCGGGATATCTTCGGAATAATGTCGGATAAAACTCGCTCTTGGATCGGTACTCACACTTGCGTGTGGCTCCAACGATGACGTGTACAGCTGCCCATAGAACCTCTCAATCTCTCTCAAAATCTCAGGTCCCGGAAACGATTCTGCCACATTCGGTCTTCAGCTTTGACAGTTGGCTCTTTCTGGCAGACAGATCTCTGGCAAAGACTTTGGAGCCTTGGTTCCGCTCGATCGCTTCTTCAATACAAGCTGTATTGAAGTTGCGTAAGTCCCGCCGCATGCATTTGGAAATCTGTCTGTTCAGTTGCCTGTATGCTGTCAAATCTATTGAATAATGTAGCTTCATCCCCCGTCTAAAAGCCATGACATTAAGAGTGTGAACAGAGCACGAGGGGGACGGAGCCTTGACTTCATTAGACGAGACCTCTCCAACTTAACGTTTAGGTTCAGTGTGCCGCTGACCGTTCGGTGATCGCTACCAGTTTTGACCCTCGCGATCACGGAGACATCACTGAACAGTTGTTCTCTGGTCGTCATAATGTCAATCCCATTTTTTGTCGAACCGTCGGGGCTCGACCAGGTCCACTTCCTGTGGGGCCGCTTCTGAAAGCAAGAGTTCATCATAAAGAGTCCCTCTTTCTCCATGAAGTCGGCCAGCTGCTGGCCCCTTGGGTTCCGTTGCCCTATTCCAAATTTCTTTACTTTCAGCTCACTGTTCTCTCTTGTGCCTAGTTTTGCATTGAAGTCTCCCATTAACACCGTATATTGGGTTTTGGAGGAAGGCATGGCTCTAGAGATATCCTCATACATTTCCTCCACCTCTTCATCGGGGTGTGCCGAGGTTGGTGCGTAAATCTGTATGACCTTCAGCGAATACCGTTTGGTGATTCTGAGCATAAGATACGCAACCCTCGTCGACACACTCTCAATCTTTTCAACATTGTTAACGAGAGACTTGTGGACTATAAATCCGACACCTCCTTGGGACAGATGGTCGCCCTCCCGGTAATAGAACATGTTGCCGGATTCGAGGATTACCATGTCCTCCCCCTCTCTTCGGACTTCGGATAATCCTATAATATGCCAGCGTAACTTGTCGGACGGTGGACGTATACATAGGCTGTGACTGAGTACGAAGCCTCTCTTTGCATCTCATCATCGAACGGATCTGTATTGTACCTGCGCATAGTAATAAATTCGTAAAACAGCTCCTCTCGAAGCCCCATCATGTTCCATGTTGGCAATATAATAGCTCTTTTAAAATGCTAACTTTTCTGATTTTCACGAGACGTCAATTGTTGCTACATATTTTGTTTGATTTTTTTTTTTATATAATAAGGGTGACAAACGAGTCTACCTGATGTTAAGTGGCTGCTGTAGCCAATAGATATCTACATTTATCCTCAATTAAAAATGAAAATACAGATGCGTTGTCACCCCTGAGGACTGAGATGGAATACCTCCTTTCCTTTAATAATTATTTTAAATTATCAATACGTAGGACAGTAAGGGGGTATATGTCGGCCTCTCACCAGACCGAGTGACGACCCGGAAAGACATGCCGAGAGTCAATAGATGCAGATGTTAAATAAATACACGGTACTAAGCTACATGTATTCCTTAGAGATCTGTGTAAATGGGTATTGGACTTAAGAACGTCTATAACGATGAAGAAATTATTATCGATGTTAACGTTTCTGTCAATTCAGGCTCTTGCTATTGCAGCACTTGGAGTGACTTCACTTAACTGAACTGAACTTAACAAATAAACCAATAAAGAAAGAAAGATGGAGTGCCGAGCACAATTCCAATGACGCGAAAGCCAAGCCAGAATCATGAAAAGTTTGTGATAAGAATACGCAGTCACGTACTGCAAGCAACTCGCAACTCAGTTCTTCTACCGTAAAAAGTTGTGAGATCCATGTAATAAATACCAAGTCGGTTAATTTATTCAGTCCCTACTTAAGGGTCCTTCTGTTTTAAGATATTACGTAATTAGCTAACCTAACAACATCTTATAGTGACCATATCAATATTAAAATTGTTTTATGTTTTAAATAAATAGATTTATTTGGCAATCGCACTAAACAATCTAATTTAATATAATATGTATTACTTGTGAGATACATTGTGTTTGCATGCGTAATAACTTAAAACAGAATGATTCTTAAGTAGGGACTGAATAAATTAACCAACTTGGTATTACATGGATCTCACAACATTATACGGTAGAAGAACTGAGTTGCGAGACTTGGTTTTTTTACAAGTTATGTTTTTGATGGCATTACATATACAAAAAGTAAAGAAAACTCTTTCCGATATTGAATTTTTTAAGTATCGTAATATGTAATCTGTTGATGTAACTCTTTCCAGAGAAATACTCGGCAAATACTAAATTAAAATATAATTGAATAAAGTAACTGCAAATATAGAAAAAACGGACTCATGCAGACCACATTTTAGAAAACTTGGTATACTCACACTTACGTCTATTTACATTATTGAATGTTGTAAGTTCGTTAGAAAACATCCAAATCTATACGATCCTGTAAATACTGTTAAAAGAAATAATCGAACTCAAAATAAATTGAATATTCAATTCTCAAAATTAAAATTATTCACAACAGGTCCCCATACGAAGGTAATTAAAATATATAATAATGTTCCAAATATCTTCAAAAATATTGACATCACCAAGTCTTTTATAAAAAAATTAAAGTCATTCTTAATTGATAAAAGTTATTATAATTTAAGTGAATTCTTTATAGATGCAAATAAATAGTAAATGTATGTGTAATAATTAAAAAAAAAATTGATGTTAGACTAGCAAATGTTAAGAAATAAGATAGTTGGTATTTAGTATGTAGTAGTTAATATTTAGTATAATAAAATAAATAACTACCCTCTTATAAATTGCTATGCCCCTACGGGGCGTCACTTGATGTATGATGTATTTCTTGTGGCATGCAAATTATATAATAAATAAATATACCATCGAGTCATCGGAACAATACCGACACAAATATAATGTACATACTACCTGCCATGTTAAAAAAAAATACTAAACTTTAAGTAAATCGTAGCAAACACATGTATTTTAAACTGTTATAAAATTATTTATATTAAGTAGATTATTATTTGAGCAACTGACAAATGTCACTGAATTAAATCGAGCAAACCTCGGAAGCAATTGGAGTTCGAGCAAAGGAAATAAGGCAAAGAGAAAATCAATTGAAATGTTGTTGGAGCAGGGACACAAGCCTTTTTTTTCGGGGAATACTCCTCAACGTTTTTTCGATAACTGTGACTGGAATTGAAATTGTCTACACATGCTCCCTCCAAATTGAATAAATAAATGTTAAAATGATTTGTGTTATTTCTTTCGTATATAATAAATTTCACAAAATGACAAGCGGGAAAACATATACAATTCAAGTGAATTGTTTATATTAAAAAGTCAGTTAAAATAACCTCTTAGCTGTATCATAATTATTACAGCACCACACAAGTCCACTGCTGAACGACGGCCTTACTTATCAAGTTGTTACTCCATCTAATGGGCAATATGTAATGGGCAGTTTGGGAGCCAAATGCTCCATCTAATGGATGGCCATTTAAATAATGCGATAAATTAAACTGAATAGTCCTTTTTTACATAGGAAAGGAGGCAAACGAGCATACGGCTCACCTGATGGTAAGTGATTACTGCCGCCCATGAACAACTGCAATACCAAGGGAATTGCAGATGCGTTGTCGGCTTTTAAAAACGAGTACGCTCTATTCCCGAAGGTCCCTAAGTCGTATCGGTCCGGAAAAATCTCTGGTTATAGTCGATTCTACAAGAAAGTTGTGCGAGGAAGAGAACTTCTTTTAAATCGCATATTGGTGGAGCGCCAGTCATTCAGATGGTATGGATGGTATCGCGAGTTTTGTTGTGATGTGCGATGGTGAAATCGAGCGGCTGGAATTATTCTTAAAAATTCCTCAGAGCACTCTCCGTGGTAAATGCGATAAAATACGCAAATAGATTCAACATCTCTTCGCAGTGCTAGTGAGTCAAGCCAATGGGAAATAGTTCGGTCGCCGACGATTCGAAAAGCTCTGCGATGGATGCAACCAAATGGAAGGAGAGGGCACTGGGTAGCCCCAGCCCAGAGATGGGAACAGTATTCCATATGTGGCCGAACCTGCGCCATGCAAAGTTGCAGGCGGTGTGCTGGCGTGAAATACTGTCCCACTCTGCTGAGCACGCCAAGTTTTTAAGGGGCCAATTTGGCCTTCTCTTCTAAGTGAACATGAAACTACACGTCGTTCGATATGTCGACGCCGAGAATTCCGATACTGGCTGAAGCAACAAGGGGAGTGCCTTGAAACTGAGGAGATACGACGAAGGAAATGAAATGAAATGAAATGAAATGAAAAATGAAAATGAAAATTATATTTATTTCTCCACCACAAAAGTATATAGATAAGTCTACTAACAAAACTTAAGAAATATTAAATATTTTAATATATTTTTTTTGCGGTGGACTGGAGCCTAAACTAGGGTGTCCCTGTATTTCAAGACTCCAGGTCACTCGCTCGCTGACTACTTCCAAGTTTGTCGGAAATTGTGTGTGTGTGTGTGTGTGTGTATGTGGGGGGGGGGGTTGTGTTATGTGTGTGTGAGAGTGAGTGTGTGTGCGTGCGTGCGTGTGTATTAGCTTACAATAGCAACAAATGATTCAGTGTCGTCATAACCAAGCTTTGAAAGATATTTTTTTAAATAAAACTTACATTCATACAAAGTTTTTGGATAGATGTTTAATAATGAATTTATTTTGTTGTATAAATAAGGGGCGAGAAAGCAAGATTGTCTTCTGAAGAAGGCAGTATTATGTCTCATTATACTACATATTCTATTGTTTCTTCGTTGGTTATCAATAATTTTAGGGTCATAGGTTAGTTCTTTGTGCTTGCGCAAAGTTAGGTTTAATATGAATAGTTGTCTTACAGTCAGTAATTTACTTTCTTTGTACAAACTGAATGTTGAGTATCGGTAAGGCTTTCTTAGCATTACTTTAAGCAGAGATCTCTGTGCGCGTTCCACCTTAATTATTTTAGTTTTGCACGCTCCACCCCAAACAGAGATGCAGTAGCTTAAGATCGACTGAGCTAGAGCATAATAAACCGTTTTTAATAATGTTAGTTTGAGTACATTTCTAAGTTTTTTAAAGATCCATATTAGCTTACGTGTTCTTGCAGATAGAAGATCTAAGTGTGAAGTCCACGAAAGTGTTTCATCGAGTTGAACACCAAGATATTTAATACAGCGAGTTTTTTGTAATGGTAAACAAGAGCAAGTTAAAGAGCTTGCGTTATCACAATCGTGAATTTTTAGATTTAACTTATTACTGTTTGGCTGTGTGGATTTGTTTATAGAGAATGTTATATAACTAGATTTATGAATGTTAAGCGTTAATAGGTTCTTATTCAGCCATAGATAAATCTGATGAAGCCCTTTTTCAGCATTTGAATGTGAAGGGGTTCTTTTTAGCGGTAAACGCGCAAACTTGTGTCCTCTGGGGATTGAACTGAACTAGATTTAGTGTCCCCCAGTCCGAGACTTTGTTTGACAAAGTCTCAACTTCAGGCACAAGATTGTGCCGATACTTAGTGATATTTCCCCGAAAAATATTGCCACGGCCGGTGTATAAAGCATCACCAGTGCTGTCGTCTGCTTTGCAATGAATGCTACCAGTTTGCAACCTATCATTGATATGCAGAAGAAACAGCGTTCGTGATAGCACGCAGCCTTGTGGAACACCAGCGTTAATTGGCTTGTGATCGGAGCATGCACCGTCTATTACGACCTTGATGCTCCGATCTGCAAGAAAACTGGTGATCTCATTGCACAATTTCTCAAAAATCTCTTAGGAAGGAACCTTTCTAAGAAGCGCTTTGTGCCAAACCCGATCGAATGCCTTCGCTATGATCAAACTAACCGCCAACGCCTCCCCTTTGGACTCTACTGCTTCCGCCCATTTAAAAGTTAGGTAATCCAGAAGGTTACCAGCCGAACGACCGCGAAGGAAACCGTAATGACGGTCACTAATTAGCTGGTGATCCTCAAGGTACCGCATGAGCTGGCTGTTAATAACGGACTCCATTTTTTTAGAGAACAAGGAGGTGATGGCAATAGGCCTAAAATTGGATGGATCAGAGCGGTTACCTTTTTTAGGGATCGGGTACGAAAGCTATCTTCCATGATTTTGGGGCTACGCCTAGAGAGTAGGAGTACCGGAAAAGACGCGTTAAAACCGGTGCCAACTCTGGAGCACACGTCTTCAGTATAATAGGAGGGACGTTATCAAGTCCACCCGACTTGTTGATGTCCAATGAGAGGACTCACACCGCGGGATGGTCGGCGGTGTGCTTCCCCCGTCATAAAGAGTCGAGTTGAACGCAAAGGGAGAATCCAGCTGATCGCCTTTGTCCTTTGCGGCATGGGCCAGTAAGTCGTCCTCCCTGTGCAGAGATGTGATAGATGGCTGACAGAAGTTCCCTAGGTCAGCCTTGGCAAGAGACCAGAATCCACGTGTTCCCGAAGACAGACAAACTAGTTTCTTGCTAATTCTGCCGATGTGCTCTGAATTTGCCTTGAGAATGACGCTTTTGAAGGACATGGAGGCGGAATTATACTTCTTTTTAAGAGCACTGGTATTTGCATCCTGAGACGTCGATGCGTGAGCCCGAGCCTGGTAGCACTCTTGCTTATGGCGTAATGCAAGTTTGCAGGAGCGACCAAACCATGGCTGGATTCTGCCTCCGATAGGTACCACAAATGATGGAATAAAAAGTTTTATTCCCTGTAGTACCACATTAGCGACAGAAGCAGCAACGCTGCTTCTGTCGCTAATGTGGGACACTGAGATCAAAATGATGATAGAGATGCAAAAAAAGAACGCATCCCGTCCCAACCGGCTGACATATAGTTCCAAACATGGTGGCAACATGCAGTTGCGTTCTGCATGTTGCCACCATGTTTGGCACTATATGACCGTGATGGGGGCGTGAGTGGCACCGTACTCCGGATCAGACAATGGTGTGAGGAGCCAAGAGGGGCATCGACGGAAACCTGATATCCGTCCGGATGAGAGGTCAGCAGAAGGTCCAACAGGGAAGGTACATGATCTTCGACCTCTGGGATGCGCGTAGGCAAAATAACCAGTTGTGTCAGACCATATGCCAAAGCAAAGTCATAAACAGATATACCCGCATGATTGGTTAAACGAGAACCAAGCTATTCAGCGTGGTGGGCGTTAAAATCACCGAGCATCACGATGTCTGCGAATGGGATCTGTTGTAGCACGGAGTCGACAGCCATTTGAACGTGTTCGATGACTGTGTCTGTTTCGTTATTACCTCTATGTGACCTATAGAGGCATCCGTAGATGCGGGGATGGTCGTCGCTGTCTACGCGCAGACATAAGATGGACAGGTCAGTACGTTTAAGGCTGCCGAGGCGTCGTTACCAGATGTCCTCTCTGACGTACACGCAAACTATAGCCCCGGGTAGGAGAGATACGAAGTATCAGCCGGAGAGGGCACCTGTGTCTCGGTTAGAAAGAGCAAGGCCAGCTTCAACATTTCCAGATAATAGTAGACAGCGTTGTGGTTTGGATGAATTCCCCTGATGTTGCAGAAATTCACGGATAGCGTGGCAGGGGGCGCCTTTGACTTATTGATCCATTTGCCCAGAGCAGGTTTAGTCTCGAGAGAAATTGGGCCCCCCCTGAATATGTGGGGCAGCCTAAGCAACCACGGTCAGGAAGAGTAGGGTATCTTGAGCGTGGATGCTCAGCGAGGGATTCTCCGTCACCGGGGGTGCAGGTACCTTCCTGGGTATTACATAACTCCACTACCATAATTAGGCCCGGTTCGAGCCTTGCCCATACGTGCAACAGCAAAGGCTGCCACGTGGCTCTACCACTGTTAAATAATAATATAAATAATAAAAGGCAAATAGTTTTCGTTTGCGAGATTTAAAGCCGCGGTCCACAATTAAACGGTCAAATGTTTATTTAAAACAAAATTTGATTAAATTTTAACAAACCATGTTGGCGTAAGATTATGCATTGTCACATATTATCCCTTGAGGACCATAAAAGGCGACAGATGTAAACTGAAACAGAAAATGGGCAGCAGCATCTCCCTCAAATAAAAAAAAATTGCATTTACCAACCCGCTTGCCAAACGAGGTTACTAAGGTAAATAAAGCCCAATAAGACAATTTATGAACGAGGCCTATGTTCAACAGTGAGCTTTGATATTCTGTAATGATAATGATAATAATGATGATGAGTTTGTATGGTATTTGTAATTTATTTTACAAAGTATATGTGACAAATGAGTATACAGTCCATGTGATGGTGAGTGGATACTGTGGTCTTGATGAAAAATAAAAATGCAAATGCCTTGTCACCCCTGAGGACTATTATGGAATGTCTCATTTCCAGTAAAAACAGCCTCCGGTTTTCTCCACTCACCATACAAAACACAGCAGCATTAAGCTGCTATTTTACGTTGGTATTCAGTGAGAGCGTGGTTCTTCCCCGGTCGAGCCGACCCCTTTGTGCTATAACTATAATATAGCTGTAGCATGGCTCTACCACGTGTATAATTTCATACGTGGCTTGTTTGGTGCACTAAAATTTTTTTAATGTTTACCGAAATTATTGGAGCTCGCTTAGTTGGCTTGGCGCACCTGCTCGCCGGGTTCCGTGCCGAAGCAATTTCCACGCTGCCAACCATTTCATTTGAAATTGATCCTTGTCAGGTCATATTTTACGTTTATGTTTCTTTTATGAACAGTCCCTTTTATACGCCACTAGAATTGCTTGGTCGAGTTAATATATGACGCTGTCAGTTTAACAAAATTGTTTTAGCGCTATTTTAAATTGAAAATAGTTTTAGTTTTCGTAACATTGCGGTAGCGGCGTAAAGAAATCTATCACTTCATTATATTTTATCTTGTCACTGTAGAATTGCATTTAGCTGTTGAATGTGATAGTGGCAGTGTAAGAATATCCACTATTTCATATCGCCCCGTGGGTATCGTATGAGCCGATAGAGGGAAACAAACTAGGAGAAAGACGACACCGTAATCTTAGTAACAACTAGAAACTAATAAACATTGGTTGACAATCCGCCCGCCATGCGTGGCAGCTATTTGCAAATATCCTCTCATGGCACCCTCTATGGGGAAACCAATATTTAGCAGTGGTCTTTGATAGGCGGGAATAATGAAAATAATGATGAATGCTACTACGTTTCGGTTGGTGAGTGTACAGAACCGGAGACCGTTTTGACTGTTAACAAGAATTTTTATCTTAGCCCTCAGAGGTGTATAAGCATCTATATTTTGATTTTTAATCGAGGATAGATGTAGTTGTCTTTAGACCACAGCATCTACTTATCATGAGGTGGTATGTGTGCTAGTTTGTTACCCTTAGTCTATAACGAAATCTCGGGAATTTCGATAGAAATTACTTTGGAAATGATGTTATGGCCGGAAATAGATGGCGGTACCCCATTTCCTGCAGTTGCGGCGTTACAGAATAGGCTAAGAAATAAAAATAGATTTTTTATGGTATTTTTACATTCAATTTACCACTGGTTCGGAAAATACTTCTGTCCTGGATAGTACCAGTAAGAAACCGAGCGGTACATTTCCTTTTCAAAAATTTGTTGGCAGCACTGAAATCTAATTTCTGCGGGATAAAATCCTTAAAGAGGACATTTGTAGAAAAACTGGGGTAACTCACAAAGCCCATCGGATCAGTAGCTAATAGCCCATGTAACTCGAAGATGTCTAACCGATGGGGAAAAAAGGTTCTCCAGTGGCATTCTCGTACTTACAAGCGCGGTGTTGGACGATCCCTTACTGGAGTGACGACCCAATAAAACAGGCAAGTAGTCGTTGCATACTTTGTGGCCGTGCTATCGTCTGGGAATTGTTTATAATCGCTAAATTTGTGTGGCGATTTGCAGTTATTATACAAATTACTCAATAAATTTGTGATTAAATTTGAGTATACTTTTGAGAGTGCCAAAAGTATATTTTTTGGCACTTTAATAAAATATTTTTGGAGAGGTCTGGTAATACTTTATAGCCGACAAAATGTCTGGGATTTTATTTTTTGAATTATATAAAAACTAAATTAAAAGATAAAAAAGAAATCAAGTTGCCAAAAACACATTTTTTTTGATATTTCTTTTGCTTACATTATAAGCTGCGCATTAACGAAATAACCGTTAACGCTCTGCCAGACTCGCGGGACTGGATTCGCCAATTGACGAAATTATATTTTTTCACAATTTCAACTTGCCCAAAGGACCTTCCCAAAATTTGTCGCCAGCTCTCGACTAAATTTGAAAGATTTTATGAGGCTTCATTTTATATATTTTCATTTCTTTTATTATATTTTTAATCCCGACAAATTTTTTTATTCACTCGCAACGGCGGGAATTAAAAAATGTTAAATTACGAGTAAACGCGGTTTTCAATTTAGCGTATATGTAAGATATGGTTATGTATACTTTTAATAAAAATATATCGAATATTAAAAGATTGGAACTCTTATAGTGTATGTATAAAATACATTTTGTTATTTTGTTCGGCTAGTAGGAAGAACGCTAACTACTTACGTACGTTACTATAAGCAAGTAAGTACAGTCAACCGCGATTTGTGAACGTTTCTTCAGTATCGGAGTCAGTACTTTGAGCAACATGGCTGACTCATTATCATTTTCACTTACTTATTCCTTGGGCTAGTTCGGTTATTTTAGCACTATTTCTTTACAGATTCTAACGCAGAAAGGATCTAAACACATTTTCAAGAGCTTGCTTGCCCACTTTGAACTTTCTCATACTGTCAACAGTGAAAGATAAATAAAGTCAAGCCATGTCATAATATTTTTATTCAAATCTAGCTGTACCTAATTGCCATATACAGCTAATGTTAAGTTCTAAAAAGATTGGTGAAGACCATTCAGAGATATAAGGTTGTGACCAAAAGGATATTTACATTTTTATTTTAAAGATTGACTTTTGAAAAGCTTTTTTGAAACTCATAAAGCTACTTTATGGCTCAACAAGCACCTACTACAGTAGACCCCATGAGAAGAAACGGTATAACCAGCAGGATTAAAATATTATGAAGGTAATTTTGTAAACTTGTTATCAGAAAACCAAATTCAGGACGAATTTTACATGGAATACTTAACTCTCGTAATAAGATAGATAAGAAATCCTTTTACTGTAACGCCTATCACAAAACATTATCGTTATTATACATACAAAGATGGTAACAAACATAGATTAAGAACGTTGGATCTCATGATAGACATTATACTTAAATTTAGGATAAGAGTTTTGTAATATACTGTGAACTTAAAATCATATAATGTGAAGTTCTACTACAACGGTTTGCTCACAAAAGTCTTAATATCTCCGATAATACATTAAAAGTGTCTTCAAGGCAAAATCAAATAGGATTTTGTTAAAGTTAGTGAGTGTGCATTACCATCTTCAGCTAGACCACCACTTCCATCAGGTGAGATAGTGTCAAGCACTGGCTTAGAATAGTTAAAAAAATATGAATAGCCTCAATAATTTAGATTTAAGTTTAGCAGTATTTTAATTGTTTAAAAATATATTTTATTGTGTGGTAATGGCATAAGAAATTGCATGTTGCGGGCGTCGTAAGCCAGTCTCAACGGAGACTAGAATTCCGCGCAGGGCAGGATTATGGTGCCTAAGTGTATGAGCAAGCACAGGTGCACTCTCTATTCCCTCACTTCCATAGTCCAATACGACGGTAATCGGAAACAACCGAAGAGAGACAGGCACAAGAGCAACGGGATTTACGTACTTTCCTAGGCAAATGGGTGGAGAATTTCCTGACAGATAAACCCAAAAACTGTTTTTGGACAGGATGTCATGGCGGTAGTTCTTAAACATGATTTATCAAAATCAGTTCAGCCGTTCCAAGGTCATCAGTTGTTTTGTTTCAGGGGTATTGAAATGTTTTAATTTTAGTTATCAATGTTTTACTTCTGACACCAAAATTTAATTAGACTTAGGAAATATCCAATGACACCTCAAAGGAACGTGTTATTACCGTTACCGTTACATCGTAATAAAGTCCACTGCTGAACATATACATCCAGCATACATTGCCTAATATTAGATAATTTGCATAGTTGCCACGCCTGGCAAGCGGATTGGCAACCGCAGTTTTATTTTTATTTTTAATCGTTATTAGGAAGACGCTGCTACCCCTCTCCCGGTTTGTTTTCTTCTGTGGCCTTTTATGAAAACCCACGGGACGTTATAGGGTGGGGAAGATTCATACACCACCACAATACATAAGTGTTACATAAGAAAAAAAATGTAATTATTAGTTATCTAAGTTTGTGAAAGAGATATTGATCATCATCACCATCATGATTACAACCTCTCATAAGTCCACTGCTGAACATAGGCCTGCCCCAAGGAATGCCACAAAGCACGGTCCTGAGCCACCTGCATCCATCGACTCCCTGCATGTCTTACCAGGTCGTCACTCCATCTCGTGGGGGGTCGCCCTACACTTCGCCTATCGGTACGAGGCGGCATCGGTTGTCGGTTCTTCGAGCTATATGGCCGGCCCAATGCCACTTCAGCTTACTAATCCGTTGGGCTATGTCGGTTACTCTGGTTCTACTGCGGATATCCTCATTTCTATGTTTATCACGCAGAGAAACCAAGAGCATAGCCCTCTCCATAGCTCACTGAGCGATCTTGAGCTTCCTCATACGGCCAGCAGTAAAGGATCACGTCTCAGATCCGTGAGTCATTACTGGTAACACGCACTGGTTGTACAATTTCGTTTTATGGTTTTGAGGTATGTCTAACGAGAAAATGTGTCGTAGTTTTCCGAACGCTGCCCAGCCGAGTTGAATCCGTAGATTGACCTCTCGGTCGAAATTGGGCTTACCTAGTCGGACTATTTGTCCCAAGTAAACATACTCGTCAACAACTTCGAGCTCAGTGCTCCCAACAACTATTAAGCCCGGCATGCTGGCATAGGTGTGACATGGACGTTAAACATAGATATTGATAAATAAATATTATTATTAAAAACATGAATCCGCGTATAAGATACTGTACATTGAGATTGTTTTTGTTAAAACACATTTAAGTGAATGCTAAATAAACAAAAATTGAACCACTATGTCTTACTTATCTATCGAGCTGAACGAGTCAACTTAAGCGCTACTATAAATACAAGAAGCAAAGTAATCGAGATCACCTGCCGTTAGTGTACATGCGCCGAGATCTCATGAGTTGTATTTATCGGCGGCATAACCTATCTCTACAATAACTTATTTAAGTTTAATAAATTTGTTATCACGTTAAACCATATCTTTAGTGTACGATTTATCTTAATTACGTTATAGAATAGAGGTGACAAACAAGCAAACAATCCACCTGATGGTGAGTGGTTGCTGTGGCCTATATAATACATCATCTACCTCTATCCTCGATTAAGAATCAAAAGCGCTGTCAACTGTGAGGACTAAGATGGAATTTCAAGGAATTTCCAGTGAAAAGGGTCTCCGGTTCTCTACACTCACCATATAGCAATTTTGCGCAGGCAGTCTGTGAGAGCGTGTTCCTTCCTCGGTCAAGTCGACTCATTTGTGCTATAACCATAATATATCTATACTAATATAATAAAGCGGAAGAGCTTTTTTGTTTGAATTTTTTGTTTGTTTAAACGCACTAATCTCTGGAACAACCACTCCAATGTTCAAAATTATTTTTGTATATAATAGTCAGATTCATGAGAAATAGTATAGACTATCTAGCATTAGCCTATAATTCTTAGCTAGCCTTAAATATTAATTTTCGTTAAGCAAGTCGGAAGAAAAGGCGCTCTCTAACTGTTTTATCCACGTGCGCTGATGTATCGTTTAATATTACATAAATACAATGTTCTACAAAAAAATTGGTCTTTACTCCATTTTAAAAATAGTCCGTGATACCATATGCCTATTTCTTATACATAAGGTATTGTGTGACAAAAATTATTGAAAATTAAAAAGTGATTTATGAGTGTTATTATCAGGCATGGCTATTTTACAACAGACAATTTTATGAAGATAAACTTTGCTCTTTACAGCATGTCATTTGAGCGCATAGTTTAAGAGATAATGAAAAATTAAAATAATGAACACTGCTGGGAGCGCGAACGACCGCATAATATAAACCCTAGCCGCCCGATGAGATCCGAGAGAAACCAACAGTGAACGAAATAAGCGAGGTGTCACAGAGTTTGACGTTGACTGTTTGTGCACCTATCACTGAATAATTTGAATTGTGCTTATTGCAAAGACATTTAAGTAGTAGTAATAGACCGGACATCGGCAACAAAATGGTCACGTCTTACTTATGTCATTGTTTATTACAGTATATTACAGTCTATGTACGATAAGTAACAAAAAAACTAGAAGAGTCTGTGCAGGAAATATCGTCCCTTAAAAAAGAAAATACTACGCTTCGCCAAAATCAAATAAAAATAAATTCCAGATTGACTATTATGGAAAAAGAAACAAGAGTAAATAATTTAGAATTTCATTGCATACCTGAATACCATGCTGAAAACTTAGTCAACACTTTACAACAAATATTAAAAACTATAGATAGCTTTATGAAAGAAGGTCATATTGTTAAATGCACCCGAATTGCGAAGTGGAATAAGGAGAACAATCGTCCACGAACAGTTTTAGCGAAGTTTGCAACACTTGGGGTGTGAGAGATAAATTGTTAGCTAATGTAATAAATTACAATAACATCCATCCGTCTGATAAACTGAACTCTTCACAGTTGGGAATAGCAGGTGCAAAAATTGCCCGTCTTCGTGTGTGAACATCTTACCCCGAAAGTCAAGCATTACATGCAACTGTTCGACGATTTGCCAAAGAGAAATGATATCAAGTCGTCTGGTCGCGGAATGGTAACATCTACTTAAGAAAAGCACCGTCCAGTGATGTAATACTTGTTAAGAACTTAGAGTTCTTTTACGAAATTTCTTAAAATCATACTACTTTTTTAATTTTTGTTTAGAAATTTATTACACATAATATATTAACTCAGTTACATTTTCGTTTAGTCGATGAACTGTATAAGTGTCTTTTATCAAAACATTAGAGGTCTCTAAACCAAAACTCATGAGGTTCTGAATTCAAATTCAATTCGGAATTTGACATTATTGTGTTGATTGAAACATGGCTATGTAAAAGTATATTAAATATCGAAATTATAGATAAACGATATGTGGTTTTTCCGACGTGACAGAGAAACTTCTATTTTGCATACGAATCATGACGATGGTGGCGTATTTATTGCAGTTTCAATAAAGCTTAAAAGTTATAGAGTTATGAAATGGGAAAGCGGCTACGAGGATATCTGGAATAACATTGATTTTTAAGCATGTAGCCCAAATTTTACTGTTTCGATTTGCGATGTTTACTTGCCATCACCATTAAATTATGAGTGTCCTAAAAGCTTTTGTGATAATGTTTCCCGTGTATCAATTCAGCAAACCAATACAATATTAATAAATAAATAAAAATAAAAAAGCCTTTTATTTCTTGCTTCAAAAAGTAGAAATTTACAATTTTAAAACAGTGTGCATGCAAAAAATTAATTAATCCAGTGTTACAAAAACTTAGTATTTTGGTATATATTACTTTTAGTAGTTAGGAATATAACGTTTATTTAGTAAGGAATATACTTAATTTTGATAGGTAGGTATGTAATAGAATAATATAGAACAAGATAATTTATCTTCTTACTTCTAGTAGTTGTCTTAGACAATTATAACAATGCACAATGAAAGTTTTTTTTTGTACGATTGCAAGAACCCCTCTCAATGGAGGGTAAAGGCCTCCTCCAAAGATGACCATTGTTTTCTGTCCTCTGCTACTCGCATCCAGTGGGTACCTGCTATTTTTATAATGTCGTCTGCCCAACGCGTAATTGGTCTACCCCTTTTCCTTTGGCCCAATGGTCCTACCCATGATGTGGTCTTTACGGTCCAGCGATTGTCAGTAAGTCTGGCTACATGTCCAGCCCATCGCCATTTTAGCTTCTGTGAGTAGCTGAGAGCGTCAATGGCTTTAGTTTTCTGTCTTATGGTAGTGTGGCGGATTTTTTTGATCTTCCTTCCAATATTAATAGGAGATTTTAATTTATCCAACATTATATGGAGTGAACAAACTAGTCAGAAATATCTTATTCCTGTTAGTAACAGTGGCACGATGAACGAATACTTTATAGATTTCATAGCCGAAAATTGTCTTGACCATTTTAATCAAGTCCGAAATCCTTTTTACAAAACTCTTGAACTAATATTAAGTAATAATGAAAGTGCATTTACAATCAACGAAGTGAAGGAAAGCCCATATCCCTTGAGCCATATAGACAGACATCACCCACCCATAGAAATCAGTATAACATGTACTTCAGTTTCACAGCTAGGAACGAACATAAACGAAAGAATAAATTTTTATAATGCCGATTACAGTGTTATTCTTGAAGAGATTGAAAAAGTATCTCAGAATGAATTTTTTATTGAAATTTTTTTTTGAAATGCTAAAAGTATTTTATTGTAAGCTCCACGAGATTATGGGTCGGCATATAAAGAGAGTAAATAGTAAATACCCGCATTGGTTTTCCGAAGATTTAAAAAAGGAATAATGAAAATAAATAAATACAGAAAATTATAAAATATATATAAAAACCCTCTTAATGAAATAGCGTTTAAATTACTACGTAAAAGATGTGAAACCTTAATACACTCATGCTACAAAAATCACATTAAAAATGTAGTAGTAAATATAATTAGTAATCCAAAATATTTTTGGTCGTATCCTATGAATATCCAAATTATTTTATTTCTTTTTAATAATTTGTATTTTTTCAATGATGTAATTCAGTTTTTATTCCTTACAAAATAATCAATGCATGTTGTGATTATCCATAAAAAGAAATACAATTATAATGTGTTGAATTTGTTATGAAAATGATCTTTGTATTACTGTTGTAATTTTTGTTGGTAATCCTAATAAATAAATAAATATCCTTCTTATATGACATTAAATGCACAATTTTTTCCAATGGTACAGACATATGTAATAGCTTTGCAAAGAATTTCTCAAGTAGATACCCCGATTAAACTGTAGGCAGAGAAAATGAAATTCCTAACATTGAGTGCGTTGGTATTAATCAAACTTTATCTAATATACATATAAGTGTAGAGGAAGTAGAATCGAAGCTTAAGAAACTTGACAGCAACAAAAGTGCTGGTCTCGAAAATATACCGCCTTTCTTTGCTAGGAAATATGCAGCAGCCCTGGCGCGCTATTTTTTGCTAAAACGCTTGGAAGGAGGCCAGGGTTGTGCCTGTTTTTAAAAATAGAGATAGAACAGATATAACAAAATATAGCCGCATATCGATATTTTCCGTGTTCCTAAAGGTGTTTGAGGCTATTATCTGTCAAATTATAAATTGACACATGAAACCAATACTAACTGATAGGCAGCATGGATTTTTGAGAGGAAGCTCCACTACGTCAAACCTTTGTGAATATATTGATAATTTATGAGTGTCTGTGGACAATAACCTTCAAGTGACGCAATTTGTACAGACTTCTCAAAATTGTTTGACGTCGTGAATTATTCCATACTAATAAAAAAGCTTGAATATTATGGATTCCACAGCTCCTTTTTAAAATGAATGTTTTCCTACCTACACTACAGAAAGCTGAAGGTAATAAATGGATTTCAATCTGAGGCATTTATAGCATATTCAGGAGTGCCACAGAACTCACACTTGGGGCCAAACCTATCCAAGATTTTTATAAATGATGTAGTAAATTGTTTTCTGGATGTACCTGAAGTAATGTAATTCTCTTTGCAGATGATTTAAAATTTTATAAAGGAATAAAAACCGTTAATGATGGGAACTTATTACAAAATGATATTAATAGGCTAGTCTCCTTGTGAGAGCTTGATAATGTAATCCTTAATTGTGAAAAATGTTACCAAAAAAATTTTATAAAAGAAATCGTTTCGATTTATAATTAATATAATATTAGTGGCATTGTCATAAAATAGACAAATGTTATTTGTGATGTAGGTATTTTAAATGATTGTAAATTAAGTTTCACTGTACTACACACTCACACATGTAGATCAAGTTATAAAAAATTCATTGAAATTTTGGGATTAGTTAAACGGTTAACTGAAAATTTTAAAAATAAAAAGAAACCAAAATGATTCTTTTTTACTATTTTATTCTGAGAAATCTTGAATACTATTGTTCTGTTCTGTGTGATCAAACACATATAAATAGGTTAGAACGAGTGCAAAAGAAATTCCTTAAGTACCTTTATTTCGGTAATAACAAAATACTAATTAATAAATAATTAACTTACATTGAAAGACAAGATAATTATAATATGATTTCATTAAATGATCAAAGAACGCTTATGAACTTGTGCTTGATACACAAAATCATTAATAATAAAATTTGCTCGAATAATATTTTAGCTAAAATATCATATGTTGTTCCTAGACCTAATTCTAGAATAAGAAATCATAGTTTATTCAAAAGTAGGTATTGTAGAACAAATGTCGGATTATCAGCTCCAACTAATAGAACCTTAAAAACTTAAAATATAATTTCTAAATTAGTTGATCTTGACTAATTCGTCCTATAATTCAACGATTCTTATACCACTTTTAAAAATAAAACTAAAGAAAATTTTTCTAACCAAATTAAGATCACCTCATGATTTGTCATTGTAAATTTTTTGTTTTTTGTTTCATGCATTAAAATAGGTTATTTTGTTATCCTTTCTTCGTTTTTTAACATTAATTTGCGTTACTTATTATATTAATTTAACGTATTAAGTTAGCCTTTAAGTATGATATGTTTAGTACATATAGATTAATCGATTAAAATTGTGAGCATTTTTTTTCTTTGTACAATATCATGTTGGCTTTCCAATAAATAAATAAAAATAAAAATAAACTTTGTTTTAAAACTTATTTCACCCTATTCTATAGCACTTTACATAAATTTCACTACAGTAATATCTCGGAATTTTTAATATCTGTTCTGTGACTTGGCTATGTTGCGGAATTGTATTTAAGCGAGAAAATACGCCTCTGAGACTGAATTAAAAGTTTGTATTGTCCCCGTCTCGTCTTTTTGTATTTTTTCATTTTAAAGAATACAATAATAATTAAAACTAGTTTTTCCTGCAACTTTTTTCTAGAATATTATTTAATAAGAACTGGAGAGTAGTTTTTACTAGAAGGTTTTTATCTACAATACTGTACGATGTACCGATACGACTTAGGGACCTTCAAGAAAAGAGCCTACTCCTTTTTTAAAGGCCGGCAACGTACTGCAATTCCCCTGGTGTTGCATTTGTTCATGAGCGACGGTATTCACTTACCATCAGTAGAGCCGCATTCTCGTTTGCACCCACTTCTATAAAAATAAATAAACGTGGTAGAGCAACAGTGCAGTAAAATTATGGTTATAGCAAGAACGGGTCGACTCAAACAGGGAGGGACCCCGCTTTCTCAAAATACCAGCGTAAAATAGCAGCTTTATCCTGCTATGTATCATATGGTAAGAATATAGAATCAGAGACCCTTTTACTAATAATTAAGCATTCAATCTTAGTCCTACAGGGTGACCACGCATTTGCATATTGATTCTAAATTGAGGATAGATGTCACTCACCATTCCACTTACAATTATATGGTCTGTGTGCTCGTTCGTTTCCCCTATTCTTTAAAAACTATGACTTTAAAACCATTAGATATAGCCTTTGTTTGACGTTGTATAACAAGGAGATAGGATACTCGGAGATAACAACATATCTGTAGCATTTTTGAAGTTGGTTGCAGGTGTCCTTGGCCAGCAATAGCCACTCGCTTGTCGCATTTGTCACTTTAGTGTATAAAAGTAATTATAGTACCGAATTGAATTTTAAACAAATTCAATGGTAGAAGTTCTTTCTATTTTCTAAATTCGAAAATCAAAATAATCATAACCATAGAAAGCTTTTGAAAAAACCCTTTTTGCATCATGGTAAAAGATCGGCGTTTTTGAAATTTTAATTGTTGTTTTCTTTAATACTAATATTTTCATCATTGTACTCTTGGTTATTGTAGCAAGCGAGCCAACTTTTTCCGCTCGGTTAGTATCAAAGGAACGCTTAAAAATATTTGTCGCACAAACTCCGCTGACTCTCTACGGTTTTAAGTTGTTCAACTTTCTGCGGTTGTTGCTTGTTTCTCGTTTAGATTTTTTGCTTTGTTTATTTTGTATGTCGATTTGTTTAAGTTACTTCCATTTATAATAATATTATAATTTTTTTAATACCTATTAGTGTGCAATGTTTATTGTAGGTACATATCGATAAAGGAATATTACTGTAAATAAATTATAAAACTGTCTTTGCTACTATGCTACGTCTGTTAGTAATCGTGTAGCTTTTGTCAATGTACTGTGGGAGATGTAAATAAGAGACGTTGTGCACTTTCAATAAAACGTTATCCACACTAGGATTTTCTCTTGCTTGCTTCTTCTTCCTCTTGCTTGGAGGTAGTTTACAAATATTGAAAAAACTAATTTCTCCTCTTCTTCCTCTGCGTTTCGCTTGGTGAGTGCAGGTGGCCGGAGGCCCTTTTTACTGGAAATGAGGCATTCCATCTTAGTCCTCACGGGTGGCAACGCATCTGCATTTTGATTCGCAAACGAGGAAAAATGTAGATGTCTATGGGCCGCAGCAACCACTTACCATCAGGTGGACTGTGTGCTCGTTTGTCACCCTTATCCTATAAAAAAAAAAAAAAAAAAAAAAAAAACTATTGGTAAATCCAAATGTGCATACCTTAAGCGCATTAAAAAATTGCGTATAACATGACTATACGTAAATTTTTAAAGTAGTTTAATTACACACATGTTTTCACTAAAAACCTTATAATTATTACGATAATTCAAAATTTCAGATAATTTTATGTCTACTTTCAATTTAAAAAAGGTTTTAAAATCTAAAAGTGCAGGATTCAAAATGCTCATATGATCATAATTTTTTTCTTTTAAATTGTAGTTCTATTCGTTAAAGAGTTCCAGTAACAGTCCTCGAAGTACACCTTCGAGTCACTCCATTAAGTCTGGAGGTAAAGTCTAATCATAACTAACAAAACGAGACCAAACTCGGGATACCTAGCTCTCCTCGTCAAGGAGATCCAGTCATCATAATCATCATCATCACCATCATCATTACAGCCCTTCACAAGTCCACTGCTAAACATAGGCCTCTCCCCAGGAATGCCACAAATCAAGGTCCTGAGCCACCTGCATCCATCGACTTCCTGCATGTCTTACCAGGTTGTCACTCCATCTAGTGTGGGGACGCCCTACACTTCGCCTGCCGGTACGAGGCCACCACTCGAGAACTTTTCTTTCCCATCAGTCGTCGGTTCTTCGAGCTATATGGCTGGCCCATTGCCACTTCAATTCTTTGAGCTATGTCGGTTACTCTGGTTCTACTGCAGGACTGTAATGATGATGATGATGATACAAATACTTGTGCCGTGTGAGATTCAAGCTCGTGGCCTCCAGTAATCCAGGCACTCATTGCTAGGCTACTGCACCATGCCGCCGTCATTAATACTATATATTTAATGAGACTATATATTATTATTGTTCGCGCAAAACGCTGTTGTCGGAATCGACGTCTAGGGGGCGCGCGGCTCTGGGCGATACCGGTTTGAAGTTCGGCCGAGCGTGGCAAGAGCACGCGGGTCGTGAGCGAAAAAGGAGTCGTCTGCTAGCTGTGCTAATGTCTGCACGCTGTCAATTTTTGTAAGGGAACTCGGAATAATTAGACGCGGCCCGTGGGTGTGCGGTCTGGGATTTGTGACGCGTATTCCTAGCTGGACAGCTTCCCAGGGACTTATTGGGTCCGACTCAGAATCTGTATAAGTGTATTCAACGATATTAGCTAGTGCGGCCTTTGATATTCTAGAACTAACTGTTGCTACGCGAAACAGTAGTGACCTTTGATCCGTAAACTCCGTGTGCGTTTTGTGCGTTAACCTTATACCCAGCGATAGTTAGTGGCTTCTGTAAGTTAGTTAATCGTACGATAGAGTTAATTGACTGTCATCGTGACGAAAGAGGAAAGTGACTGTGGACAACCTCGGAAGGCCCCCTCAAGTTGGAGCTGTGTCGACGCTCGGGCTGCTGCCGACGGCCAAGGTCTAGGTTCAATCACCATCAGTCACACCCAGATACACATCACATCACTTATTTCCCTTTCACTACACAACCACATGTGACCTGACCGACTCCGGAGGGATCAGTCGCCTTGGATATAGGTAAGAAAGCTCCGCCTAATTCCTCTGCCGGTCGACTGGCCGTAGTATAGAACGCTCCCCCATATATTTTAGTGTAATTAGAGAGATTCCACGTAGCCACATTGAGGCCCGACCTACGTCTGCTCGGGAAGTCTTCTGCTCATGGGCTCCTTAGGATTTGACCCTTTAAGGGAGCAGCCGTAGGCCGTAACAATTATAATACCGTTACATCATATATTTTTATTGCTTCTGTTTTAATTAGTTTTTTTTTTACTTTTATACATCGATCCCATTTGAGTAAAAATCTCCTCCAAACTATACCATTTTTCTCTATCCTGAACAATTTTCATGTAATTCCTCTTGTAAAGTGAACTGCGGGCTATTACATCACATAGCTATCATCAGCAAGATGATGATGATTACAAAGATGGCAAAGCAAACTGATTTAGCTTATCAAAACAAACAACTATTCACTCTTGCCTTGAAACTTCTCAATTACAAACGAGCACACTATTCACCTCATAGTAAGTTGATGATGTGGTCCATAGATGTCAATGTCTATGGGCCACAGCATCAAGTTAAAATAAAGAGGCAAAGTGCAGATGAGTTGTCACCCCTGAGGACCGAGATGGAATGCCTCTTTTCCAGTAAACGGGTTTCCGGTTCTAAACAATCACCATACGAAAAATACTACTTACGCTGGTATTCTGTGAGCGCAAGGTCCTTTCCAAGCAATGGTGCATTCGTGCTGCAACCGGAATACAGCTGCAGCATGGCTCAACCACGAATATTCACTTGCGCCGCCACTTCACTGCGACTGAACTAAATTACTAGTAAAATTATATAAATAATTCTCATTCACAGTAAAATTTATGTTCATTTAACAAATATTCAGTGTTGAATATTCAAACACTGGCTCTTTTCATCGGTCTACTGGAAGTGGATGTCCAAGTGCAGTCGTTTGGACTCGCGTGAATCCACATGCTTCACGGCAGAGCTTAACGGCAGCAGTGGAGAAGCATCCACGTGCTTCACCAGTGGTGGCTGAATGTGTGGGCTGGCCTTTATGACGGGCATGTCATCGGTCCCGTTATTATGCCATCACGTCTGAACGGTAGCAACTATCTAACGTTTTTACAAACAGAATTCGAAGAGGCGATTGACGAATTTCCTGTGGCTGACTGGGATTACTTTGAGAACCAAAGAAACACGACGGCTCCGTGGCGCAGTGGCTTAGCAATCAATTGTTGCGCTGGGGGCCGCGGGTTCGAATCCCGCACGGAACAAGTATTTGTATGGCCTACAAATAATTGTTCCGGGTCTGGATGTTTGTCCTTGTGCAATTTATGTTTGTAAACTGCCTCCACGACACAGGAGAAAATCCTAGTGTAGGGGTAACGTTTTTTAAAAAAAAACAAAAAAAAAACATGGTGTTTCAACATGATGGAGCTCCGACACATTTTGCTCGCAACGTACGAGAACATCTTAACGTTCGCTTTCCACGAGGATGGATCGGCTGCGGGGGACTGATGCTATGGCCAGCTCGTTCTCCGGAACTCACACCCTTGGACTTCTTTTTGTGGGGTTATGTGAACGACAGAGTGTATTTCTCCGAGATTGCCCAACGGTTGCCGAGATGGAACAGCGTGTTAGATTAGTTTTCGCATCAATAACACCGACGATGGTGCGAAATGCCACACAAGCCATATCCCGACGAGCGAGGTTGTATATTGAGCAAGGCGGAGCACACAGCAAAATTTTTGTTGTTCCGCGAATTAGGTAGAAATGTAGGTACATGCTGCGTAGTGTCTTACTCTTTTATTTTACTGAAATAGGGTTTGCACATCAGTGAAAATAATAATATTTTTTAGTTTTTTGGGGTATGTTATACAGTGTTACTACGGTTACCAAATATTATGAATGAACTCGTTATAAGGCCCCATTTAACCTCCTTTCGGTTTTACGGGTAGTTTTGTAACAACCGGTATAATTTATTCTATAATAACAAAACGAACGCAACTGCACGCACATCAAATCACCAAAATTTCATCATCGTAATCTAATTCATGGTGAAGAAAGGCATAAATCTGTACGTCTTCATACGAATAAATATTTATATTATGTTTGATCGTATTTAGACGAACAACCTGTGATATTGCTTAACGTAGTTCAATGTAAAATGTTACTCTCACGAATTGTCCCGCTAAATTACTTGCTAATTCTTTCTCCTAGGGCAGAGGTTTTTTTTATAATTAATAGAATCAGGCGTTACTTTGCGGAAATTCATTATATAAAAGCTTTTAGAAAAATTTACTTCGCAATTATCCGCGTTATAAAATAAAATGATGTGTCTTACCTAGTATGAAGAGCACCTCCCGCCCTCTCTCAATTGCGTGCACTATCCCCGTCACCACTAATCCCAGCACCACTACTCACAACACCACTACACTAGGAAAGACACACCACTTACGACAATACGACGTGTAACACTTGGGAGGTGCTCTTCAAACTAGGAAAGACACATCATTTTATTTTATCGAGCGAATGTACGCAAGGTAATTTTTACCAAGTTTAATATAGTGGATTTCCGCAAAGTAACGCCTGATTCTATTAATTATCTGCTATATTTATTCGTTACTTATTTAGTTGCTACCTTTATACGTCTAACTGCTGGCCACAGGCAGCCTCTCATTTCTGAGAAGATTTTAGAGCAAGGGAATATCCAACGCGCTGCCCCAATGCGTGTTGACTGACATTAATGTCCGCGAAATATTTTTATTTTTATTTTTGAACCTTCAAGCACAACTTCATTGGCGCCGGCGGGGATCGAACCCGGGTTGCTTACGTATGTAATATTGAAAGCTAGCGCTTAGCCGCTAAGCTACCATGTCTCTTCCTTCTATTCTGAAATAAAATTAAATTGACGGCTCCGTGGTGCAGTGGCTTAGCAATGAGTTGTTGCGCTGGGGGCCGCAGGTTCGACTCTCGCACAGAACAAGTATTTGTATGGCCTACAAATAATTGTTCCGAGTCTGGATGTTTGTCCTTGTGCAATTTGTGTTTGTAAACTGCCTCCACAACACAGGAGAATATTATAGTGTGGGGGTAACGTTTTTTAAATAAAAATAAATTGAGGTGTTGAGTAAAACTACTGTAACTTCAATGTTAATGTATAATTTTGTCTTGGTGCATAATTTAAGTAAAGGGAGCGCCCACTATTAAGAAGCATCTTTGTAAAAAACATATAAAGAACAAAATCCCCATCTTCAAGCGAGAGATACACGGAGGACCACTGTATCCAGTTTACTAATGTTTATGGAAACTTATCCTTGAATAACCGATATACGGTGAAAGTAGTACATTAAAAAATTACTTTTTGTAAGTATTTGCTCCCCAAATAGATTGTGTAGGCATCTTCCCAGATAGACAACAAATTCTACTAGCATTTTTTCAGACACCACTTTGAATTAATATCGAGTTTATCATTTCCTTTCTCCGACAATGAAATCTACATAAAAAATAGATTACAAAGTATAATCTTGTTAAGTATTTATGTTACGAGTTTTGGAAGATAAATCAAAGCATTTTATACAAAAACTTGAGGAGTGAAATTAAATTCTAATTTAACGTTGTCAAAATCGACCCTATTGAAAATATTTATTTGTAGAAGGAAATGTCCTTTTGTAACTTCTTTAAAGGAATCCAATGTACATGACAGATATGCCTCAAAGGTCAACGACTACAAATCTCTTGATAAGATATTACGTACGGAAAATAAACTTTTTGTAATGACAGTGTATGCTGTATTTAGATATAAATATTTTTCTTACAATATATAAATATTTTTCTTTTAAATTATCTAATATTATAAAATGCTACGACCTAAGACACTTGAGATCTTCAATCTCAGGGGTACCTCGTTTAGAACCGGGGCTGCATCAGGGCTGAATTGATTCAGTAGCGCTAGAATGAGTCTCTGAGAGATGACGACACAATTCTGCCATTTTCTGTAGAGACTACCAGTCCAAGGGGTTCACGTGCGGTAAAGTTTCTATAGGAACTGTATCCGCAACTTCTCGTCATCGCTGGTGGTAAGAGGGTATGATATTTTCCGGCTCAAGAGCTAGTATAGCCGTCCAGCGAGAAAACACAGCCTAACAGTCGAAACTGTATTTTTGCGCGCCACGATTAATGGTACATGGCAACACTATAACTAGTAGGAGCATTGAGTAGCAAAACTAGGAAAGTCAAGATCCTTCTAGAAATTTCCATGGAAGAACTTTCTTGAACTATCGACACTAGTCAGTCGGACCCGGTATGTACTCGAACATTCTAGATGTTTCTACAGTAGAAGTTTCTGAAAACTATCTGAGGCCCTATATGAAGCCGGTATAGACCGCGACCGGGGTCAATTTTGAATTGGCGATACAAGCGAATACTTCGAAGCGATACAACTACGAACTAAAGTGATGAGTAGTACAATTGTATTTTGTTATTAGTGTGGTTTTAAGTTTTAATTACTGTTCTGTAATTAAAGTGTCAATTTTGGTAATTCACTCAGCAGTTTTAATTGTCTCGAACCCATGCACGTAACAGTATAATAATTTAAGTTTTAGGTTTTTATTTAGATCCTTTTTATTGGAAACATGGCATTTCATCTTAGTCCTCACGGGTGACAACGCATCTGCATTTTTAGGGTTCCGTAGACAAATGGCAAAAAACGGAACCCTTAAGGATTCGTCATGTTTGTCTGTTTGTCCGTCCGTATGTCACAGCCACTTTTTTCAAAAACAATAAATTTTGGGGGTTCCCCATACTTCATATTTCTTATTCCCCATACTTTTCAGCAAACCCATACGTGTGGGATATCTATGGATAGGTCTTCAAAAATGATATTGAGTTTTCTACTATCATTTTTTTTCTAAACTGAATAGTTTGCGCGAAAGACACTTCCAAAGTGGTAAAATGTGTGTCCCCAATGTGTGTCCAAAGTGGTAAGAGAATGATAAAACTAAAAAAAATATATGATGTACATTACTATGTAAACTTCCACCGAAAATTGGTTTGAACGAGATCTAGTAAGTAGTTTTTTTTTTAATAGGTCATAAATCTTAAACCGCAATTACCTTAATAATATAAAAATAAAAAAATAAACCATTTAATTTCATAAACATAAACCTTAAGCATAAACCGTGAACCATTATTTTCTAATAAAAAATCTGTAAAAGGTACCTAAGTAAACAATGTTACTTGCTGCTACGGAACCCTTCATGGGCGAGTCCGACTCGCACTTGGCCGCTTTTTTATTCTAAATAAATGTAGATGTCTATGGGTCACAGCATCCACTAACCATGAGGTGGACTGTGTTCCCGTTTGCCATCCTTTTTCTATAAAAAATATATAATTGTTTCAAGTTATGAAGTATAATTTGCTTCTTTATAAACAAATAAGTTTTACGTATAATGGCGGTGAAGAATATCCAATACTCCATACCTTCTCGTGGGTGTCGTGGCAACAGAGGAAAACTAAAGCAGGAGATGGGCAGCAGCAACTTTCTGATAACAGCAATATTACAAAAGAAAAACTGCGGTTGCCAACCCGCTCGCCAAGCGTGAAACATATTCCCCCAAGAGCAACAATACAAATAAACGGCCCCATCATCATTCGGCCCCACTATTCCTAGCTACGGCAGCGACTATGATAATGGCGGGGCAGAGGGTGCTAAGAAAACGATTGAGGTTTAGTTACCAGCCAAACGACTCGACCTGGTAACATTTATCGAACACACCCTGATTACTGACGAGAAGATCCTGGAGCTGGAAGAAGAGGTAGATAACTTGCGCTGGGATATTATAGGTATTCTTAGGTCCGAAAATAGGAAGAGGATACGGTAATCCTTGAATCTGGTAACTTGTTCTATCTACGCGAGGGTGAGCATCTGTCCCAAAGAGGTGTCGAATCTATAATCCGCAAGTATCTCGTTAATTACGTTGTAAAGATTGTGAGTTTGTCGACGAGAGTTGCGTATCTTATATTCAGGATCACTAAACGGTATTCGTTGGAAGTCATGCAGGTTTACGCATCGACCATCACACTCTTGATCTCATGGCTGTAAGAAGGGATTAAGCTGCAGTCTTCAGCAGATTTGACAGCATACAGGCCACTGAATAGACATATCTGCAAATGCATGCGGCGTGACTTACGTAACTTCAATACATCTCGTATAGGAGCAGCGATAGAGCGGAACCAGAGCTAAAAAGTCTTTGCCAGAGATCTTTCTGTCAGAAAGAGCCAAATATCATCAATATTTCTGAGATACCTGAAATTTTGAGTGAGACTGAGAGGTTTTATAGGCATTTGTACACGCCATCGTTGAAGCCACATGCGAGTGTGAGTAACGATTCAAGAGCAAGTCTAATCCAACACTATTCCGATGATATCCTGGACTTCAGTCTGAGATTAGAATGCCTCTCTAGTACCTTAAAAATGACAATGACCCAGCATGGTATTACAGCGGAGCTTCTAAAAGCAGGTGGAAAACCGGTACTTGAAGTTCTTCAGAAACTGAAGAGAGAAACAGAAGATGGCACTACTACGAAGGCGTGGAGCAGAAGTGCGGTGGATTTGTTCTTCAAGAAAGTCGACTATGCTCTCTTGAAGTACTACAGACCGATGTCCCTTCTGAGCCGCGTCTACGTGCTGTTTTCGAAAGTCATTTCGAATCGCCTCGCACGCAGACTCGACGACTTCTAGCCTCCCGAACAAGCCGGTTTCCGGAAAGTCCCCATAGACCACATACCCTTCGGCAAATTGTACAGAAGACCGAAGAGTACAATCTGCCACTTTGTCTTGCGTATGTGGACTATGAGAAATTTTTTGATTCCATCGAAAGTTGGGCGGTACTGCCAGTCCCTTCGGCGGTGCCAAGTCGGTATATCGAAGTGCCGAAGTGTTGTACAGTAGAGCTACGATCGCTATATGAGCTATGTGGAGCGCTATGCTCGAGGTTTCTCTGCGTGATAAGCTTAGAAATGAAGATATCCGCAGTAGAACCAGAGCGACCGACATAACCCATGGGATTAGTAAGCTGAAGTGGTAATGGTCCGGCCATATAACTCGAAGAACGACAACCGATGGGGAAGAAAGATTCTCGAGTGGCAGCCCCGTACCAGTATGCGATGTGTAGGGCGACGCCACACTAGATGGAGTGACGCCCTGCTAAGACATGCATGTAGTCGACGAATGCAGGTGGCTCAGGACCACGCTTTGTGGTACTCCTTGGGGTAGGCCTATGTTCAGTAGTGGCTATAATTATGATGAATGATGAGAGTAATATGTGTATGACTAATTAGTTATTTGTGATGATTGGCGTCATGAATTTAATTTTTAGGGGAGACATGCACAGTGCGTTATATATAGTAAATTACAGATACTCGTATTTATAAATGTAAACTCTAATGCCTATCACCCAGAGGGGTAAGCAGAGACTACGGACTACCATTTGGCATAATCCTGATATACCTCTCCTGCTTTTTTCAGATCCATAAATCTATACATACATTCTCGTCGTTTAAGGGTACTACTTTTAATTTGACCGGTCTGCAATATATCTCCAATTTAGTCCATAAACTTCCGTCTCGCACGTCACTTACCGTCTCTGCCACACACTTCTATACCATAAATTTGTTTTGCCGCGCTTATTTCATTCATTCTCTTTACGTGTCAAACACAGAAGTATTACTTTCTTAATCCTGGTCACAAAGAATAGAATCTTAATATTTGTTTATATAACCGCTTTAGCCCTCGGTATCATTATTGCTTTCGTGAAAAAGAAAACAAATGTGTCTATGAAGAGTGATAAAAAGGAGAGCATGTTTGAGTCAGACTTGGGGTACGGCGGCACTCAAAAATATGGATTCTCAATAATTTACTCGAAAATTTGAGAGTAAATGATACAAATTCTTATAAAACATATCTTCGAATGAATACACGTATTCAATTATATTTTGTAAAATTGACTTCGTATATTTCAAAGATGAATCTACAATCACCATTTTTTTCATTCCAGTTTTTTTTAAATCAAAGGTAAAATTTCAATGATAATTTTTGTCACACTTTTATATTATGGTGGATAGATGGATTTAGACGTTTTAGATGGATAGACTTAAAATCATATAGAATTTAAGTCAAATTTACAAATTGAACCGTCACAGTTTCGATCAGATTACAGATCAGGGTACATATCACATTATATAATATGATATGTACCCCTAACATCCGACTTAGTAACCGCATTTCAGTAGCATTAATATTACTCTCATGCTTCTAAAACACAGCATTGTGTATTGCCATACGTGCCTTCTCTGACACATTCCGACTTCCTACGATAGAGTGAAGAAATTCATTCACTCTGTACCCTGACAGACAAGCTACACGGTGCGGTGCGGCGCCGCACCGCAAACATTTTGCCGCACCGCAAACATTTTGCCGCACCGCAAACATTTTGCCGCATCACTGTACACATGTGGTATGCGGCGCCGCGATACAGCACCGTTGCGCCGCCGTAGTGTGCGGAGCGGGGACCTAGCCAGTCACAGTGCAAAATGGAAATGGATCGGAATAGACGTCGCGACGCCGGAGCAGCACTTCCTCCCTCCCCCCCTCCTCGCGTCTCGCTCAATCGAAGTGCGGTGTGCCTGCGGTGCGGCGCCGGAACGCACCGTCTGGCATATCATTGATTTTTATATGCAGGACGCCGCGCCGCGCCGCGACCGCACCGCACCGTGTGGCTTTTCTCTGAGTGTATTTGATAATCACCTATTATATTACCTGTTAAAATTTCAAACTGGTGAGATACTGGCCTCTACTATTATGTAACATGACTAAAGGTGTGAAGGAATTGCCAATAAATTTTATATCAAATAAATCTATACAAATAGATAAAATTGAAGTGTCTGTTTGTAATGTCAAAATTACAGCTTTATACTAAATGCATATGAAAGTATATACGATACTTATAACAAAAATACAATTTTTAAAGTTTTTGTCTGTCTGCCTGTCTGTTTGTCCGTCTGTATGTCTGTTAGTTCCGGCTATTCTCCGAAATGGCTGGACCGATTTTGACGGGATTTTCACTGGCAGTTAGCCGATGTCACAAGGAGTAACTTAGGCTACTTTTATTTTAGAAAAAGAATTAGAGTTCCGCGCAAAAACATTAAAACCCCAAATAATACGTGGGCGAAGTCGCGGGAACAGCTGGTTAAATATAAATTTCCTTCTTAAAATAACTTTTAGTAAAAAGTAAAAAAGAAAAGAATAAAATAAGTTTCACGTAATTGCTGGTGAAGTTGGTGCTGATGTCGCAAGACGACCGGTGACCTCAGAAGCCTTTATTTAAAAAATATTTTATTCTTATTATTTAAAATGTAATTTTTACCCTCTAAGTAATGAATATCACATACTCAAGGTAACAACTACAATGTAGTCTAAATGCTTACATTAAAAACTTTATCATCCATTTTTCCAACTTGTGGGTGGAATTTGTTGTTCATATTTAATTGACACCACCCCAGAAGTATAAAATTAAAGTCTTTTAAGCCTTTGTGGATTTTTTAACATACATAAAAATACATACGCCTGGAATATAGCACATCTTTATTTCTGAGAATTTATCGCTAAGGGATACTTTGAATGTTAAACTTTGTGAGAAGTTTAGTGCAGGTTTATTCACACCTCAGGTGTACTTAAATGCAAGCAGCTACAGATACGAGTAATCAAGCCAGCGATATGCAAGATGTCCTGACTCGACTCTCGACCTCTTGAGTATACTTACATACTCCTGCACCATGTATTATATTATTTGAATAAACAATATTTTACCATATTAATTTTATTGTAATTTATTTTTAGAAATTACTAATTTTTTAGTTATTTTGACTCGTCTAACCGTGTAGGGGCAATGTAAAATATTTACTATCCCATTCCAATCCCACTTTAGTTGTTACCAGGAATATAGTGGTGCTCATTTCCTGGTACAGTTTCCCCCTGTCACCTTTTTACGACACCGCGAAATGATATGGGATAGATCCTTACACCACCACTACATGGTTAATTATATAAATAACACAACAAAATGTGTGATTACGAGGTCACTAGGAAAAAGCAATAGCGCTCGTAATTTCTAACTATTTTTGACTGATTAATTCCGAAGATCTCTTGAACCGGTAGTCAACAAGCAAAAGATTAAAGATTATCCGGAAATTAGTTTCGGTCCTCGCCCAGTATAAGACAAATTCTATTTGTTGAGTTCGCTCGTTAATTCCTTTAATACATATTTATCCCGACGTTATTTCATTAGTACAAATTTTATTTAATACTTTTTGTTTTGAGTGATCTAGTTGTGGAGGGGTCGTTCCCTTATTAAAACTTCTGATGTTTTGATCAGATAGGACATTCGTTCCGAACTTCTTCATTTGTTGTGCAGAATTTATTTTGCGCAGAGTTTATTCTAAACTTTTTACTCCTAAATTAAATTCAGATAACAAAACATATAAAGAACAGATTTTTACCCACTACTATTCTATAGAGCGAGTTTAGAATGTCTTGTTTTTCATATAACTATTTTTATACTACTTTTAATAAATACAAACATTTAATAATCAATAATTTAATACATATTCAAAATTAATTTTAATATTCGATTTAAATATGAATTTAAACTTAATAATTTAAGTAAGGAAACTTGTAGGAATCAGTTAAATAATATTGCTCTGTTTAAAGGCAAATATGTCTATGATGCTAGTCTCTCTATCTATCCATGAAAAATAATAAACTTATTATCATTTTAGTTGCATGAATTTAAAAACATAATGATCTTAGAAGATATTAAAGTGTAGCACGTGTCTGAGGATACAGATACACTGTCTATTCTCTCAATATCCGTATGTTAATAAAACGGTCACCCATCCATGGACTGACTACGGCAAGTACAGCTTAATCTTGCAGACCTATTGATCCGCGCAACTGTTAAGTAACCACAAGTTCTTCTTCACTACGACTAACACTGTAGGCGATGCACCACGCTATTAAGCCTTCGGCACACTGTCATCGAGTATCAAGCATAAATCGGGCATCGGGGGTTAGGAGTATGAAATACTATTGAATTTATAATATCCTGACACACTGAACTGCGCGTCTCATGCGCGGGCATCTAGCGGCGCTTCAGGAGCGTTACTAAACATCTATACCTAACTACACTTAAAAGTTTTATCATTATGACTTGGTAATATAATCCAAAGTTCAGCTCAACCTCTTGGGGAAAATAGCGTGATGCTAAGAATATTGTACTAGTGTGACCGTGAGGAGCGGGTGGTTAAGTAAGGTTAGGTATACATTTTTGGTTGATAAATAGATACTCAGTTGGGTTCATAATTACTTAAATAGGATAATCTTAATTTATTTTTTATTTTTAATATACTACAGTTTTATAATGTATAAAAATCTATCGCTACTTTTACCAAAAGTCTTTGAATTTAATAAAATTGGTTTTACTCTGCTTTTTCTTTTATATTTCTCAAAAAAAAAGTTTGCTGCAAGTTCTTATTTGGATTATAACCAACCTGCCTTTTACGGCGGCTCTTCACGTTGGCCAACACACTGGCGAACGTGTTGGCCCACAACGATGGCCATCGTGTAGAGCGGGTGTTTAAGCTACGTTGGTATGTATTGGAACGATGGCCCACAAATTGGCGCGAGATCCGTGTGGTGTCGGTTTTTTGCAAAAGATCAAAGGGTTGTGGCAGAGTATTGGCCGTCGCGTCCACACGTTGGGCGCACGTTCAGTTTGCTACGAGCTCCCAGAGTGATTGCACGCACCTGATTTAAATTTTATATGCAGGCATCGTAACTAGTGTCTACATAACGGCAGTAACAATGACCAATGAAAAAACTTTTCGCTTTATAGAGCCCTACCAAGCCGAAAATTGTTTGTAAAACACAAGTCTTTTTTTTAAAAATGTTATTATACACTAGGACTTTCTCCTGTATCGTGGAGGCAGTTTAGAAACATAAATTGCATAAGTACAAACATCCAGACCCGGAGAAATTATGTGCAGGCTATACAAATACTTGTTCCGTGCGGGATTCGAACCCGCGGCCCCCAGGGCAGCAACTCATTGCTAAGCCGGAGTGGCTTAGCAATGAGTTGCTGAGCCACTGAGGCCATGGAGCCGTCAAGAAATAAAATTTCTTTTTTCCATTTCTTTTTGATCACCTTTATCTTATACACATTCACGTTGTAGTGATTAATTGTGTATTAATTAATTTATTGATGTATTAATTGATTTATTAAATATCTTAAAATCTATAATATATATTAAAATCAAATTAAAAAGTAGGATACTAAAATCATGTTTTTACTGTCTTTATTATTCCCTATTAGTTACTTTATTTCGTTAATAATAACTGTAATTTTTAGCTATGGAAGAGCGAAGTCACCTGTTACAGGCATTATTTTGCTTACTAGGTGACCTCGATCACTGATCGAATGTAACTTTAATGTTTGACGAAATAAATTATTTATTATTATTATTAAGTTTTATTATATAGTTATATAATAAGAATAACCCTTTTTAAAAAGGTTTTATTTAATAAAAATTTTACAACAGTTTCACAAAGAGGCTTCGAATATTTTACAGGCCTTAGTTAATTATACCTAGGTGTGTTAATGTTTATATAGTTTACATATCTGTACAACGTTAGTGTATAATAAACAAATATTAAAAATTTATAAGTATTAAAAATATTAAATATTAAAAATAGTGAAAATTAAATAAAAAAATTGTGGTATGCTGTGAATAAACAAACCGCAGCAGCCGTTAGCGCATCAATAATCATTTTAATAAATTCGTCCGCACATTGGCCTGAACCGAAGCAAACTGAACGATCTTCCAACGTGTGGACGCGATCACAATTTCTTGGCCAATAACTCTGCCAACACATTCGCCATTGTGTTGGCCAACGTAAAGAGTGATGTGGGCGTACCGAATGTTTTATTAAATTTTGATCATAATCCGATGTAAAATACCAATTTTCGAGGTGAAACTGTGTAAAAATAATACTACAAGAAATAAGAAAGAGACTGGGATCACATACTATCAGTAAGTATCACACAATTTCGAAATTTCAACATAAAATAACACGAGCCATAAATAAGTTACAAAATATAAATGATGCCATTCAGTGTTGCCACGTGTACAAAAATAAAGTTCCCCGTGGCTGAGATTTTTATATGTAAATTTATTGTAATATAGTAATTTTAAAATATAATATATTTAAATTTTATAATATAACCTAATTCTATATTATTTAATGTTTATTTTTGTAGTATTGCTTAAATGGCGTAATATTTATATGCTGTTTTATTAATTGTTATTTTTATTATTAAAACATCATTTTCGTTTATTAGGGTTCCGTACCCAAAAAGTGTCAAAGGGACCTAACTTTCCACTATCGTTCCGTCTGTCTGTCAGCAGGCTGTATTTTATGAACCGTAATATAAAATTTTCACAGAATGTGTATTGGCTAATTGTATTGCAGCTATAACACCATATAATAAAAATAAAATAAAATAAAATATTAAGGGACTCCCAAATCACGTTTCTTGTATGAAGGCCATAGAAGAAACGTGATTTTTTTCTGTATTGATATGTGTTTTGTTTACAGACTGTAGAGAAACCTGGATTAACACGCAATAAGATGATGCTGTGTGTATGGTGGGATTGGAAGCGTATCGTTCATCATGAGCTTTTACCGCCTGGTAAAATCATCGATTCTAATCTCTACTGCCAACAAATAATGAGACTCAAGCAAGAAATAGAAACAAGATTAGTTATCTGTTTGAGACTTTCAATACAAACTAATATTCCTATAAATCCAGTATTTGCTTGAGTACTTGAAACTGGTTTAAAACTTTTAATCATTATTTTCTTTTGTTGCTTGTGTTCTTTAAAAGAAAGCTTTCTGGAGGTTTTACTATTTAAGTTTATAATATATTGTTTCGCATGTTCTAAATAGTTAAGAATATTATTTTTATTTCCATTATAAATGCGATAATCCATGTTGCTTCAAATCTCTGGTATTGAATATATCTAATAAAACTACTTGTCGCATTTTTTTGTACGAAAATCCCAAGATTACAGCAACGCAATTATGTCACTACCTACAAGATCGCAACAAATTATCGAACAAAATGGACCCATACAAACCGATACTTAAACGGTGAATCCCACCATCACCCTTCACAGTTAGCTACCGTGGGCAAATCTTTGTTGCAGGGAGCACGAGGGATCTGTGACAGCAAACACTTGGCCGCCGAGCTTCAGCACGTCAAGCAGGTTCTGCACGACAACAAGCTTCGGGTTCCGCGCCTACGTCACAGTGACCGAGTGAAGCCGGCCACAGTCGAGCGTGTGCCTGCTGTACTACCATATGTCAGAAGTGTCACAGACAAGATTGGCTACATCTTGAAGCGAGCTTCTATTAGAACATTCTTCAAGCCGCCGAAGAAGATTAGTCAGTTTTTACCATCCGTCAAGTGCAATATTCCTCTACAAGATACAAGAGTATACAAGCTTGATTGTGAGTGTGGTCTGTCATATATAGGGCAAACAAAACGATCAATAAAAACCCGCGTAAAAGATCACATAGCTGACGTGAAGCACCAACGTGATCCGGGAAGTCTGCAGTTTGTGATCATATCCTAGACGGCCCCCGCCATTACATTAGATTTGATAAACCACAAGTTCTCGCGAAAGAACATCGATTCCTGCCAAGGATGATACGTGAGGCTATTGAAATTACAAAACATCCTTATTTCAATAGAGAGGGAGGCTGGGTACTACCACCTGCTTGGGATCCTGTAATTCATAAAATTAAAACTAAACCCAAGCATACCACTGCAAGACTTCAAGACACAGTTAGTTCATTCTGCGTAGATCGGACCAAAAGTTAAAAATTAAAAAGCTGAAGGTACTCCGGGTTAACTTTGACATCGGGACGTCAATCACCTCAGTCCCCCGTGACCACGGTTGCTGGAAAGCAACCGAAACGTCGGGAATATAAAAGAACTTAATTAAACGCGATAAAATCCGTAAAAGTAGTTTTATTCAATGTGTAGTGTAGTGTTGGCGTAAATATAAGAAATAATTAAGTACTCAATAACTTAGGGAATGATTCTGCCCGTCAACATGAATAATTTTTATTATGGGATAATCTTCGAAATTTTCAATTTATACGTGGTAGAGCTATACTGCAGCTATATTACTGGTATAGTTGTAGCACGAATGGTTCGGCTCGACCGGGGAAGGACCACGCTCTCACAGAATACCAGTGTAAAACAACAGCTTAACGCTGCAGTGTTTCGTATGGTGATTGTAGAGAACCGGAGACCCTTTTTACTGGAAACGAGGCATTTCAGCTTAGTCCTCAGGGGTTACAACGCATCTGCATTTTGATTCTTAAGCGAAGATAGATGTAGATGTCTATGAGCCACAGCAACCACTTACCATCAGATGGACTGTGTGCTCGTTTGTCACCCTGATCCTGTAAAAAAAAATCTCAAAATCAATTATTCCATACAGACTTTCGTACAAACTTGTTCAAAATGTGTAGAAGACCTGATTTTTCTTGCGATTTCGAAAACAGATCTATAATAAAAGTTGTTCACATTGACGCATAAAATGGAAATAGAAAGCACTATTTTTGTTACACCTCTTTCAAACACCTATCTGTGCCCCTATGATTGGTTCCGCAATTCGATCGTATCGGCTCTGCAAACAGCGACGCTACACGAAGCTGCCCAGACAAATTTTGTGCCAGCTGTTGCTTCAGTGCAGAGTGCACCCACAAATTCCACATGAACATAGTCTGTGGAGAGCCGAACGAAACGCACATATAGTCCCTAGTATGAATTTTTAACAAGTAGGCCTAGCCAGGCCACCCACCATATTATCATTTACTAAAATAGTGCGGCAGCTGATTTCAATCTGATAATCTCCAAAACTAGCTAGCCTGTTAGGCAAGTAGTCCTATGCTCATATTTCAACTAATTTTTCAAAAGCATCAATGTTCAACTACAGAATTAATTCAACCAAATTAATCACCGATGCGCATAGGTCAACTTGCAAATTAAACAAAACAATAACGTAAGGGACAGCCCTACTTCTTCGCAAAGCAAAATGATTAAACACTATCATAAACATAAACATAATTTTTCAAATAGTGCGCCATTCAATTTCAGATGAATTCAAATTTTCCTTTCAGCAAACAGACGCAACAATCAACTACAGTGATTAAATATATGTACAAACACATGCAGTAGCATTTAAAGGAGTAGATTAAATTCAATTCTTTTAATTTAAACCGCTACAAATAGGAAAATTTCGCGGAAAGCCCAAAGCAATTTTAAATTTTAATTCAAGTATTTTTTTTGACTAAGTGCTCGATCAAACCAAATCTAATACCCCTTGACAGCGTGATTCAACGCTCCAGAGGGGCCCTAATCTTCCCACCACCAAGGGGAGGCCACATGGCGTGAACCCGAGATAAATAGAGCACAACCTCTAACAGTTGCCACTCGGGTTGTACGCCTTCACTGAGGCCGTCGGCAACAGAACATTTTGACAAGTGGACTGTTGACGGCTTAAGGCTCAGTGGAGGCGGCCGTGGTGGGAGCGAAGGCGGCAGCTAGA
This sequence comes from Parnassius mnemosyne, assembly GCA_963668995.1. NCBI lineage: Eukaryota > Metazoa > Arthropoda > Insecta > Lepidoptera > Papilionidae > Parnassius > Parnassius mnemosyne. The sequence goes on along the minus strand of CAVLGL010000137.1, from coordinate 785,938 downwards.
CAGGGCCGCCTCCATCAAATGGGGAACAGTGGTACACCAGTCGCGGCCACTCAGCTAACAGAAGTGAGAAGGGTCCAGCGGACCGATGAGTGGCCGTGAAGTTCCTCTCCACACGCTTAGGGGGGGGGGGTGATGACACCCCCGCCCCTGGGGGAATTACCCCCCGAATGGTCGGGGGAGGGACCCCTTTCAAACTTAGGGGCCTGATGGCTGGCCGGCGGGCACCGAGAGTCCCCGCCCGTGGGGGTCGAGGGCCTGGCAGAGCCCCGAGAGGAGACGCCGTTCGCACTCAGGCACAAAACGGTATGATGATTGCCCTGGCAATGCAGACAGGGCCCCCGATGTGGACAGTCTCGCTGGAGGTGTCCTCCCAGACATGACCAGCACCAGCGGCGCTCCTTGGCGATAGTTCGCCTCGCTGGAACCGGCTTACCTAATAATTTCGGGCACGACGTTAGCCGATGATCAGACGCTCGACAATATGAGCAGGGGGGGGGTTGACGACGACTTGCCTGGAGGATTCAGCCTCTCACTGGGCACGTCTCGTAAGTCGTCAACAGTGCCCGCCGCGTTCTCGATCTGCCGGCACTGCTCCTCCAAAAACCGCAGCAGGTCATAGAAGGGCGGAATATAGGAGGCCTCGTCCCCGCCGTACCTCTCCTCAAAATGGATTCGAAGGTCGTGAGGTAGACGGGACAGCACGATGCGGAGCAACAAAAAAGCCCATTCGCCCACTGGTAATTCCAGCCGCCTCAACGTATTACAGGCCACCAAGACTGGATCCAACAGGTCCGGACGCAGTCTGGCCCGGTCACTAAGCAGCGGGAGGCTTAGAAGCTGCTTAACCTGTTCGTCCACAATTCGCCGGACGTTGGCGTATATTCTGGCTAGGAGGTCCCGAGCAGTCTGGTAGGCGTCGTCCGACAATCTCAAGTGGCCGACGACGCCCAGGGCCTCCCCCTCCAGTGAGGCCAGGAGGTACGCCATGTTTTGGCTCGGGGTCAAGTCACTCCGGGCGTCCACTAGGCTGTCGAAAAGACCAACGAAGGTCAGCCATTCGGAATGGACCCCGGAGAACTTTGGCAGGTCCAGAGTTGGGAGTCGTCCCAACAGCTCCGGCTGAAGCTGCTTCAGAGAGGACTCGGACAGGTCACTCATCCGAGCTTCACGCGCCTCCTCAGCATACCTGCCTTAAGCCTCGATCAACTCGTCCGTGAGCCACAAGAACTGCTCATAGTCCGCGAAGCAGGAGTCCAGGACTCCCTTCTCCACATCCGAATCCTCGAGCTCAGCGTAAGCCTCTTCCACTGCGGCCCTTCGAGCATCCACCTGCTCGAACTGCTTCATCAAGTTATGGACCCTATCCGGTCGACCTATCAAAGCATGGGCGCTTGTGGCCCAGCGTAGCTCAGTCCGCAAACAACGGATCAGTAGCTTGGGCGATGTCATCACTATTAAATACAAATTACGACGCGGCTCGAGCACAAATTACAAAGATAACAAACAAAAAATACAACAAAAATTAACAGTTAATAAATGCAGTTCCTATCAAATCGCGTTGAATAGAAATTACACAAATACGAATTACTACGTATCAACCAAATACAAGTTAGCACAAAAGAAAAGGCACAAATCAAATTAACAAATAACAAATACTAGTGCGATCAAATCAAGTTAAATTCAAATTGCGTAAATACAATTACTACTCTTTAGTTCAAATACAAATTACAGTATAAACGAAGATACACATCACGGTCGATCAACAAAAAATGCCTAGCTCGGAAATCGACCCTTCGATAAGTAATCCACTACAACTATCCGACAACGATAATTAACCGATTACGTAAAAATAACCATCTACCTACATGACGTATATCTCTAGAAAACTCCCGCTTGCGCAACCTAGGGCGCGGCTTTTCAAATCTACCTACTAACCAAAAAAAAGGCAAGCAACAAACAACTTAGGGAAATAATTCTATTATTACGTACAAAAAATATTTTTACGTATTACGGACGGGCGTGATTGTAGATACAAATTAAACCAATCAAACCAACGCTCCCTGCCACCAGAATTGTTTAATGTTTATCAAACACTATGGTCGGGATCGACCGGGGAATCGAACCCGGAACCGCGCTCTGCTACCAGTTTGTTACGGCCTACGGCTGCTCCCTTAAAGGATCCAATCTTCAGGGGCCCATGAGCTGAAGATTTCCCGAACAGACGTAGGTCGGGCCCCAATGTGGCCACGTGGAAGTTCCTAATTACATTAAAATATATGGGGGAGCGTTATACTACGGCCAGTCGACCGGAAGGAATTTGGATGAAGCTTACTTACCTATCCAAGGCGACTGGTCCCTCCGGAGTCGGTCAGGTCACATGTGGTTGTGTAGTGCAAGGGAAAGAATGGTGATGTGGTGTGTATCTGGGTGTGACTGATGGTGATTGAACCTAGACCTTGGCCGTCGGCAGCAGCCCGAGCGTCGACACCGCTCCCACTTGAGGGGGCCTTTCGAGGTTATCCACAGTCACTTTCTTCTTTCGTCACGTTGACACTCAATTTACTCTATCGTACGATTTACTAACTTACAGATGCCACTAACTATCGCTGGGTATAATGGTTACCGTACAAACGCACACGGAGTTTAAAGGGTCAAAGGTCACTACCGTTTCGCGTAGCAATAGTTAATTCTAGAATCAGAGGCCGCACTATCTAATATTGCCGAATGCACTCATGCAGGTTTTGAGTCAGACACAATAAGTCCCGGGAAGCTCTCCAGTAGGAATGCGCGTCACAATGATAGACCGTATATTTACTGGCCGCGCCGAATTATTCCGAGTTCCCTAACAGAATGGACCGCGTGCTCACGTCAGCACCGATTAAAGACGACTGACTTTTCGCTCGCGACTCGCGCGCTCGTGCCACGCCCCAGCCGAAGTTCAAACCGGAATCGCGCCGAGCCGAGTGACATCTGGTGTCGACTCCGACATCAACGTTTTGCGCGAACAATATCTCTAGAGCCATGCATTCCTCCAAAACCCAATATACGGTGTTAATGGGAGACTTCAACGCAAAACTAGAGAGAACGGTGTGCTGAAAGTAGGGAAATTTGGAATAGGACAACGGAACCCAAGGGGCCAGCAGCTGGCCGACTTCATGGAGAAAGAGGGACTCTTTATGATGAACTCTTTCTTCCAGAAGCGACCCCTCAGGAAGTGGACCTGGTCGAGCCCCGACGGTTCGACAAAAAATGATATTGATATCATTATGACGACCAGACGACAACTGTTCAGTGATGTCTCCGTGATCGCGAGGGTGAAAGCTGGTAGCGATCACCGAATGGTTAGAGGCACACTGAACCTAAACGTTAAGTTGGAGAGGTCTCGTCTAATGAAGTCAACGCTCCGTCCCCCTCGTGCTCTAATCCAAAGTCCCGAAACCTTTCAGCTCGAGTTACAAAACCGTTTTCAGTGCCTAGAAGACTGCAATGAAGTGGACGATTTGAATGACAAGCTCGTGGAAACTGTCCATGCGGTCGGAGCTAAGTTCTGCAAGACCCGCCGCAGAAGAACACAAAAACTCTCCGATCACACTCTTAATCTCATGGCTGTTAGACGGGAGATGAAGCTACATTCTTCAACAGACTTGACAGCATACAGGCATCTGAACAGACAGATCTCCAAACACATGCGGCGGGACTTACGCAACTTCAATACAGCTCGTATTGAAGAAGCGATCGAGCGGAACCATGGCTCCAAAGTCTTTGCCAGAGATCTGTCTGCCAGAAAGAGCCAACTGTCAAAGCTGAAGACAGAGTGTGGCAGCATCGTTTCCGGGACACCTGGGATTTTGAGTGAGATTGAGAGGTTCTATGGGCAGTTGTACACGTCATCGTTGGAGCCATACGCAAGTGTGAGTAACGATCCAAGAGCGAGTCTCATCCGACACTATTCCGAAGATATCCCGGACGTCAGTCTGAGCGAGATTAGAATGGCTCTCCAGCACCTTAAAAACGGTAAGGCCCCAGGCGAGGATGGAATTACAGCGGAGCTTCTGAAAGCGGGTGGAAAACCGGTACTTGAAGTCCTTCAGAAGCTCTTTAATTCCGTCCTCCATGGTGGCATTACACCGGAGGCATGGAGCAGAAGTGCGGTGGTCTTGTTCTTCAAGAAAGGTGACAACGCTCTCTTGAAGAACTACAGACCGATTTCCCTTCTGAGCCGCGTCTACGTGCTGTTTTCGAGAGTCATTACGAATCGTCTCGCGCGCAGACTTGACGACTTCCAGCCTCCCGAACAAGCCGGTTTCCGAAAGGGCTTTAGCACCATAGACCACATACATACCCTTCGGCAAATTGTACAGAAGTCCGAAGAGTACAATTTGCCACTATGTCTGGCGTATGTGGACTATGAGAAAGCCTTTGATTCCGTCGAAATTTGGGCGGTGCTGCAGTCCCTTCAGCGGTGCCAAGTTGACTGTCGGTATATCGAAGTGTTGAAGTGCTTGTACAGTAGGGCTACGAGGGCTATCCGAGTACAGAACCAGAGTACGAAACCTATCCAATTGCAGAGAGGTGTAAGACAGGGTGACGTCATATCCCCGAAACTCTTCACCGCTGCATTGGAAGACGTTTTCAAGCTTCTGGACTGGAAAGGATACGGTATCAACATCAATGGCAAGTACATCACTCACCTTCGATTTGCCGACGATATAGTCCTTATGGCAGAATCGCTGGAGGACCTAAGCACTATGCTCAATGACCTCAATAGTGTTTCCCAACGGATAGGTCTTAAGATGAACATGAACAAAACAAAGATCATGTTTAATGTCCATGTCACACCTATGCCGGTAGTTGTTGGGAACACTAAGCTCGAAGTTGTTGACGAGTATGTTTACCTGGGACAAATAGTCCGACTAGGTAAGTCCAACTTCGACCGAGAGGTCAATCGACGGATTCAACTCGGCTGGGCAGCATTCGGGAAGCTAAGACATATCTTCTCGTCAGACATACCTCAAAACCTTAAAACGAAATTGTACAGCCAGTGCGTGTTGCCAGTGATGACTTACGGAACTGAGACGTGGTCCTTCACTGCTGGCCGTATGAGAAAGCTCAAGGTCGCTCAGCGAGCTATGGAGAGGGCTATGCTCGGAGTTTCTCTGCGTGATAAACTTAGAAATGAGGATATCCGCAGTAGAACCAGAGTAACCGACATAGCCCAACGGATTAGTAAGCTGAAGTGGCAGTGGGCTGGCCATATAGCTCGAAGAACCGACAACCGATGGGGAAGAAAGGTTCTCGAGTGGCGGCCTCGTACCGGTAGGCGAAGTGTAGGGCGTCCCCCCACGAGATGGAGTGATGACCTGGTAAGACATGCAGGAAGTCGATGGATGCGGGTGGCTCAGGACCGTGCTATGTGGCATTCTTTGGGGGAGACCTATGTTCAGCAGTGGACTTGTGAAGGGCTGTAATGATGATGATGATGATGATGTGGTCCTTCCCGGTCGAGCCGACCCATTCGTACTACAACCATAAATAGCTGCAGCATGGCTCTACCACGTATAAAATAACGTCTCTGATAGCGTTGTCTTATTTCGTGCGTTTATATGACAACGAGGCTTGTCTTGAGTTTTGAGTGCTTATTTTAAATTCGATTGCCATTTATTTGCATCGATGAGTTGCTTGTGTGGCATTTTAATGTCGTAAGACGGAATTTTTGCTTTGTCGGGTGGAACGCTAAAACTTTGTGGCCCGAGAGGAGTTCGCGTTCGTGATCGATTATAATTTTGTGCTAAGTGAACATGGGACATTAAACTTTGACCGATAGTTCTTAAGGTGTGCAGTGTGTCACTTGTTTTTAAGTCCGATTAACGTTGATTCAGTTAAATTTGAAGTTAATTAAATGTATAATAAAATTGATAAACTAATATAGTGAAATAAAAGCAGAAAGTCTCAATTGGTAAACGCCCACTGGAGTGATAGCACATTGTAGAATAAAGCCGGGCATGTGGGTCTGCTGTCCGATTACATCGGTGACGTCAGGTTACATTTACACACTTTCGCACACCACTTACACACTCACATATTTACCACTTGACTGAGCCTTGTGATCGACCCTACCTCCGGAACTCGGTAAGTTGTGTTTGCTTATCAGCTATTAGTTAATAATTATCCATAGGCAATTTGGGCCCGAACCTTCTGGTTGCCCGTCGAGTGAGCTACTGATGGGCCCTAGCCCAGTTGACTTCTGTCGGGGCAACTGAGGGCCGTAACAGCAATGATTTCTTATATTTACGCGAACACTACACATTTGAATAAAACTAGTTTGTACGGATTTTATCGCGTATATTAACTTAACACACCTACAGGATCGACCCGTCACTACATTAGATTTGATAGACTACAAATCTTCGCTAAATAACACCGATTCCTTCCAAGGGTGATTCGTGAGGCTATTGAAATCAAAAAACAACCTAATTTCAATAGAGAAAATAGCTGGGTGCTACCATCTGCTTGGGATCCTATAATTTAAAAAAAAATCCCAACCCAAGTATACAACTGCAAGACTTCCAGATACTATAAGTTCATAGTTTAATCTGGAGGTAGCCGTCAAAGAAAATATAACCACTACGTTTAGTAGCCGTGGTTAACTATGATATTGGGACGTCGAACACCTCAGTGCCCCCCCTGACCATGGGTAAATTGTTCGAAACGTCGGGAATATAAAATAAGTTAATATACGCGATAAAATCTGTGTTGTAATATAATATGATTATGCATAATATAAACTTAAACAGGGTTATAAGGTAGAGGAATTAATATAATCGTGATACAGCAATGCCCTAAATTTGACTAAGAAAGGACGTGAAGGAATGCATTCGCACTCACCTGGACTTCTGCTAGTCTGCCGTCTTGTCTCAAGGGCTGCAGCGACGATGATTCGGCGCCGGCATTCTTCACACAGGTAAACTTCACAGATAAACGCGAAATATTGCGTTATTGTAAATTCTTACACTTTACAATAATTTTGTAAAGTTTAATGACTAAATTACACAAAGGTGGGTGCAATGGCGCGAGGTAGAAGCTGTTGCTTGTGCGTGTCTCATGCGAACTTACGCGAACCACAAGAGTGCGCAAAGGTATAAAGAGGAGAGTGGGGTAGATAGAAAATGGACTATATGCAGTACTGTTATTGCATAATAATTAACGAATCACAAAAGCGTTAGGTGGTAAAATGGCACGAGCAATACATTAAGATAAATATAATTTAGTTCTATTCTTATGAATTATGTCCAATTTACCATTATTTTAAATTTATAAGTTTGATGGTATGTCTCTTTAACTATATATGGACATGAATACAACGTTTTTTTACGTGTTCATCTTGTTAACTACTTTCATCAATATTAACATTAAATGTTATTATTGTGGATTTAAATATTTGTCATAATTAACTTTTCTTTTGTACTTACTAATGAATAAAATGTCTCACGCCTCTTTTTGTGATAGTTGTGTACTGAAATTAACATCGCAAAAGTGTAGGAAATAGTGACTGAAAATCCTAACTCAAGTTTGAGAGAGATAGCCGCCAAAATTTCTGTCTCAAGAATCGATCCGTACTATTTTATATAATCACTTAGGTATGAAACATGTTTCCGCTCGGTTAGTCCCAAAAGACCTGAATTTTCTCCAAAAACTCAATCGCACAAGAGAAGCTGAGGACATGCTAGAACGAGTCAATTCCGAGCCAATATTCCAAAACCGAAAAAACCACGCCAAAACGATCAAAAGTCAAAGTCATGATGACTGTTTTCTTTGACTATCACGGTGTTGTGTACTCGGAATTCTTGCCAAGAGGTCAAACGGTAAATAAAAAATATATTATTTGAGCGTTATGCGGCGTTAAAGAGAGCAAATTAGACGAAAAAGTCCAGATGTGTAGAAAGAAAATTCTTGGATTTTCATCATCATCATCATTACAGCCCTTCACAAGTCCACTGCTGAACATAGGCCTCCCCCAAAGAATGCCACAAAACACGGTCCTGAGCCACCTGCATCCATCGATTTCCTGCATGTCTTACCAGGTCGTCACTCCATCTCGTGGGGGGACGCCCTACACTTCGCCTACCGGTACGAGGCTGCCACTCGAGAACCTTTCTTCCCCATCGGTTGTCGGTTCTTCGAGCTATATGGCCGGCCCACTGCCACTTCAGCTTACTAATCCGTTGGGCTATGTCGGTCACTCTGGTTCTACTGCGGATATCCTCATTCCTAAGTTTATCACGCAGAGAAACTCCGAGGATAGCCCTCTCCATAGCTCGCTGAGCGACCTTGAGCTTTCTCATACGGCCAGCAGTGAAGGACCACGTCTCAGTTCCGTAAGTCATCACTGGCAACACGCACTGGCTGTACAATTTCGTTTTAAGGTTTTGAGGTATGTCTGACGAGAAGATATGTCTTAGCTTCCCGAATGCTGCCCAGCCGAGTTGAATCCGTCGATTGACCTCTCGGTCGAAGTTGGACTTACCTAGTCGGACTATTTGTCCCAGGTAAACATACTCGTCAACAACTTCGAGCTTAGTGTTCCCAACAACTATCGGCATAGGTGTAACATGGACATTAAACATGATCTTAGTTTTGTCCATGTTCATCTTAAGACCTATCCGTTGGGAAACACTATTGAGGTCATTGAGCATAGTGCTTAGGTCCTCCAGCGATTCTGCCATAAGGACTATATCGTCGGCAAATCGAAGGTGAGTGATGTACTTGCCATTGATGTTGATACCGTATCCTTTCCAGTCCAGAAGCTTGAAAACGTCTTCCAATGCAGCGGTGAAGAGTTTCGGGGATATGACGTCACCCTGTCTTACACCTCTCTGCAATTGGATAGGTTTCGTACTCTGGTTCTGTACTCGGATAGCCATCGTAGCCCTACTGTACAAGCACTTCAACACTTCGATATACCGACAGTCAACTTGGCACCGCTGAAGGGACTGCAGCACCGCCCAAATTTCGACGGAATCAAAGGCTTTCTCATAGTCCACATACGCCAGACATAGTGGCAAATTGTACTCTTCGGACTTCTGTACAACTTGCCGAAGGGTATGTATGTGGTCTATGGTGCTAAAGCCCTTTCGGAAACCGGCTTGTTCGGGAGGCTGGAAGTCGTCAAGTCTGCGCGCGAGACGATTCGTAATGACTCTCGAAAACAGCACGTAGACGCGGCTCAGAAGGGAAATCGGTCTGTAGTTCTTCAAGAGAGCGTTGTCACCTTTCTTGAAGAACAAGACCACCGCACTTCTGCTCCACGCCTCCGGTGTAATGCCACCATGGAGGACGGAATTAAAGAGCTTCTGAAGGACTTCAAGTACCGGTCTTCCACCCGCTTTCAGAAGCTCCGCTGTAATTCCATCCTCGCCTGGGGCCTTACCGTTTTTAAGGTGCTGGAGAGCCATCCTAATCTCGCTCAGACTGACATCCGGGATATCTTCGGAATAGTGTCGGATGAGACTCGCTCTTGGATCGTTACTCACACTTGCGTGTGACTCCAACGATGATGTGTACAGCTGCCCATAGAACCTCTCAATCTCACTCAAAATCTCAGGTGTCCCGGAAACGATGCTGCCACATTCCGTCTTCAGCTTTGACAGTTGGCTCTTTCTGGCAGACAGATCTCTGGCAAAGACTTTGGAGCCTTGGTTCCGCTCGATCGCTTCTTCAATACGAGCTGTATTGAAGTTGCGTAAGTCCCGCCGCATGCATTTGGAGATCTGTCTGTTCAGATGCCTGTATGCTGTCAAGTCTGTTGAAGAATGTAGCTTCATCTCCCGTCTAACAGCCATGAGATTAAGAGTGTGATCGGAGAGTTTTTGTGTTCTTCTGCGGCGGGTCTTGCAGAACTTAGCTCCAACCGCATGGACAGTTTCCACGAGCTTGTCATTCATATCGTCCACTTCATTGCAGTCTTCTAGGCACTGAAAACGGTTTTGTAACTCGAGCTGAAAGGTTTCGGGACTTTGAAACAGAGCACGAGGGGGACGGAGCGTTGACTTCATTAGACGAGACCTCTCCAACTTAACGTTTAGGTTCAGTGTGCCTCTAACCATTCGGTGATCGCTACCAGTTTTCACCCTCGCGATCACGGAGACATCACTGAACAGTTGTCGTCTGGTCGTCATAATGAAGTCAATCTCATTTTTTGTGGAACCGTCGGGGCTCGACCAGGTCCACTTCCTGTGGGGCCGCTTCTGGAAGAAAGAGTTCATCATAAAGAGTCCCTCTTTCTCCATGAAGTCGGCCAGCTGCTGGCCCCTTGGGTTCCGTTGCCCTATTCCAAATTTCCCTACTTTCAGCTCACCGTTCTCTCTTGTGCCTAGTTTTGCATTGAAGTCTCCCATTAACACCGTATATTGGGTTTTGGAGGAATGCATGGCTCTAGAGATATCCTCATACATTTCCTCCACCTCCTCATCGGGGTGTGCCGAGGTTGGTGCGTAAACCTGTATGACCTTCAGCGAATACCGTTTGGTGATTCTGAGTATAAGGTACGCAACCCTCGTCGACACACTCCCGATTTTTACAACGTTGTTAACGAGAGACTTGTGGACGATAAATCCGACACCTCCTTGGGACAGATGGTCGCCCTCCCGGTGATAGAGCAAGTTGCCGGATTCGAGGATTACCGTGTCCTCCCCCTCTCTTCGGACTTCAGATAATCCTATAATATGCCAGCGCAACTTGTCTATCTCTTCTTCCAGCTCCACGATCTTCTCTTCAGTCCTCAGGGTGCGTGCGTTGTACGTTGCCAGGTCGAGTCGTCTAAGGTGGCAACAGAACCTCCACCGGAGATTCTTAGCACCCCCTGCCCCGCCGTTACCATGGTCGCCACCGTAGCCAGGAATAGCGGGGCCGCCGGGGACTGGGGGCCGTTTTTTTGTTGCTCTCATCATTGGGGGGTATTTGCCATAGTTACCACGCTTGGCGAGCGGGTTGGCAACCGCAGTTTTTTTATTGTCATTTGGCTATTATCAGGAAGATGCTGCTGCCCATCTCCTGGCTGTTTCCCTTTGTCGCCTTTTACGACACCCACGGGAGGATATGGGGTAGTGGATATTCTTGACCGCCACTACACGGCACTTGGATTTTGCTCCATGTTAATGCGCCTGCGACAAGGCCATCATTGTGAATGAAATTTTGAACAAAAATTCAACAAATACCATCGGGCAACCACGTTATTTACCAGATATGGCTCTAGCCGACTTCTTTCAATTTCCTAAACTCAAATTACCACTTCGTCGTACCCGTTTTCATTCGATAGAAGACATAAAGGAGAATTCGCAGCGAGAACTGAACTCAATTCCGGAAAATTTGGATTGGATTATTCGTTGGAGAAAGTGTACTATTTCTGAAGGAGCATACTTTGAAGGTAATAAATAAACATGGAAGAATAACAAACATTTTGTGTATTATTGACCTTTTCCCGGTACTTTCTTGACAGAATAATATGTTCACAGAAAACAATTCAAATGTTTATGAGACACCCCTAATACTTTGGTGGTGATTTGCGGTAAAATTTTACTGTATAATTTGTAAAAATTTATATAATTGAAAAGTAGATGATATAAATTCCTTACCTCAGTCAGAAGCTATCTGCTTAGACACTCCATATCTTAGAATATAATTAAATAGAAAAGTTTTCGCAACTTCATCTGTCTTTTTTGAAACTAAGTTATAGGCTCATATTAGCTAAATTCACATTGCAAAGTGAGTATGTAAGAGACATTTTCGTTATCTGTTTCCAACGGACCTACAAGATCTAAAAATATTTTCTCAAAAGCCGAATTAGCAGTAGTCGTTATCATTGGTTCTCTAACAGGAGTACAATATTTTGTCGCTAACATTTGTCACAGCGCTTCACAAATTCACTAACATCATTACCAATACATCCTTCTCATATCAGCATGGCCACTACTAGGTAGGAGATGGAAGTAGTTTAAAATTACTAAATAATCATTAAGTTTATAAATTTAAAGCTTTACTGAAGGTTGTATTTAATATTCTGATGGGTAAAACACCTTTTACAGCAGTTGCGGTGGAACTTGCTATAAAACACCGACCTTTATCTCAGCTGCACATATTAAGCAATCTTCCTGATAGTTTGTTTGTACATAATGAATTGATTTGTATCTGGCCAATATTTTCAAGGAATTGTTTCAAGTGTTTAAAATAGGTAAACTATAATATGATCTAGCTAGATGATCATATAACATCAAAATATTCGAATCAAAGTTTAAAACTGATCTACATTTTCTTAAAAGATCTCGACCGATGATACCATTCGCCGTAATTGGTAATGAATTAAAAACATAAAAATTGTGCTCAGTAATTAGATAGCTTGTGTTCAATTGTAAATAACCTAATCCGATGGTATTGACTTTGCACCCAACAAAAGAAGCACCAGTATCTACTAAAAATGATAATAATGTCCCGTTTACTGAAAACTTACGTGGTAGAGCCATGCTCCAGCTATATTAGTAGTATAGTTGTAGCACGAATGGGTCGGCTCGACCGGGGAAGGACCAAGCTCTCACAGAATACCAGCGTCAAATAGCAGCTTCATGCTGCTGTGTTTCGTATGGTGAGTGTAGAGAACCGGAGACCCTTTTTACTGGAAAAGAGGCATTCTATCTTAGCCCTCACGGGTGACAACGCATCTGCATTTTGATTCGCAAACAAGGATAAATGTAGATGTCTATGGGTCACACAATGACTTACCATCAGGTGGACTGTGTGCTCGTTTGACACCCTATCCTATAAAAAAAACTACGTAGAACAATCACAATCACATGATAAAATAGTATGTTCATCTTTAGTCACGATAAATTTTTTCACTCTTCTTTAATTTGCTGCTTTCCCATCGTTGCAGTATAATAGTAGTCATACGTGTTTGATAACCGAATTATCAATATTATTCAAAATTTTGATAAGTTATAATAACCTTAATACATAAACTTAACATAATAAATAAATTGATTGATTGATTGATATATTTTTAATCAGTCGCTGTATGAATTTCAACACAAAAATTTCACTCGATATTAGGCGCGTAGTAAATATCAGATTCGCAGAGCGCTTGTGGTCGATACCTGAGCAAGGTTTGCCATGTACGGGAGAGTGATTCAAATAACGAAACCTGAATGAGGACTTTTTTTATTAGAATAAAAACAGTTTATAAAAGGTCACGTAAAAAGTTTCTTTATATTTAAAATACAAACTTAAGAATTTTTTGTTCAAAGTTTAATTAAATGTAATTTTAATATATATGTGCCATTTTGTTCCATAACTTATTGCCATCTTGTAGGTAGTAACATAGTCCCGATGCCGTCGTCATCATCATCGTTACAGATCTTCACAAGTCCACTGCTGAACATAGGCCTCTGTACCGTAATTTCCCGAACGCTGCCCAGCCAAGTTGAATCCGTCGATCGACCTCTCGGTCGAAGTTGGACTTACCTAGTCGGACTATTTGTCACAGGTAAACATACTCGTCAACAACTTCGAGCTTAGTGCTCACAACAACTACCAACATATGTGTAACATGGACATTACATATTATCTTTGTTTTGTCCATGTTCATCTTAAAACCTATCCGTTGGAAGACGCTATTGAGGTCATTGAGCATAGTGCTCAGGTCCTCCAGCGATTCTGCCATAAGGACTATATCGTCAGGAAAACAAAGATAAATGATTACTCGGCATTGATGTAAATACCGTAGCCTTTCCAGTCCAGTAGCTTGAAAACGTCTTCCAATGCAGCGGTGAAGAGTTTCGGGGATATAACATTACCCTGTCTTACACCTCTCTGCAGCTGGATTGGTTTCATACTCTGATTCTGTATCGTATTATTTGCAGGCCATACAAATACTTGTAAAGTGCAAGATTCAAAACTGCGACTCTTAGCGATGTAAATCAATGCTAAGCCACTGCGCCACGGAGCCGTAATCATCACGTACAACGTAAAGTTTCTCTTGGTTTATCAAACCCTCTTCGAGAATAAAAACATTCTTTTGCACAATACGTCTGCACAGATTTCAGTAAATTGTTGCTCCGAGGCTGCGATCGCTCCCACACTACAATTCGAAGCACGAGCACCCATTTCATTTCACTTCTTGATTTTTCGACGATTCCGTGGCGCAGTTGCTTGGCCATGAGTTGCAGCAAAATGCAGTATTTGTGTGATCAACAAATAATATTTCCGCATCTGGATATTTCTCCTTGTGAAATTTATGTACTGTCTTCACGATACAAGAAAAAATCCTAGTGTGGAGGTAACATTTTTATTAAAAAAATTAAGGCCTTTACAAGGATGCAAATAATTCTGCAACAGATTTCATCTCAGGTTTACAACAAATAATTGTTGCTTAGATGCTACGATCACCCCCACACTACAATTCGAAGCACGAGTGCTCACTTCAATAAATATGTTAAAACGTGTCGTGACGTGGCTCAGTGACTATTTCGTGCAGGGTTTTCTTATGCTGATTGATGGAATGGCTGGAATCAAATATCAAATGCAGTGACAGATTATAATAAATTTTTTCGTATACTGGATGTTCCCCCGCGTGGAGTTATTTTTTGCGGAATCCTAAAATAAAAGCAGCCCAAGTTACTCCTTATAACATGTGCTATCTGCCAGTGTGTATAAATATTGACAAATATTGACATTAATATTTATACGATACTAACGTCACTCAATTGTTTTGCCTTCCCGGAACCCTTCCACAAAGACTTAAACTTTATGGTATGGTATTAAAGTTCAAATTGACTTTTAAGTATTCTGTATCTGTATCTTTTGTATGGAAATATAGAAAAGTGTTATTTTTAGACATTTCCAGGTAATTTTTAAAATTTTTCTCTCGGTTCAGCTGCTCTCGAGATTTGCGCTAAGCAACACATTCAGCGATTCATTTTTTTATATTATAGAAGAATATTTATATAATAAATATAAAATGATAATTGCCAAGAGCTTCAGAATCAAACATGGTGCTGACCGAATCGACTTTTACTAGGTGGGGAGGACTCCTTTTTAGTCTAGCAATCCGTCAAGATTTGTACCACAATTTTAAGACAGTCTATCTTGATCCTCAGGGTTTGACAATGCATTTGCATTTTGATTCTAAGCCGAGGTTTAGATGTAGTTGTCCATGGACAGCAGCGGTACTACTACAACCACAGCCAACAATTATACAACACAAGCAACAAGAAGAATACGGTGGGTGCTGCATCAACTGAAACCCAGCAGTTCGGATGGCAGCGTCTGCAAGATCCGATCGATGGGCAGGGGCATTGTCATGATAAAAACACGCAATTTTCCTTGACATTTATTCTTTATTTCTTCACGTAGTTTTTATATCTATGACACATTATATCCGTTTAATGTCTTTCCTTTACTGAAATAGTTGATCATTATTATACCTTTCGTATCCTGAAAGACAGAGGCCATTATTTTTCAAGCGGATGCAGACACCTTGAATCTCTTGGCTGGCGGAGAAGACGGTCTTTCCCACACCTTGCTTTGGTTTTTCTTTGGTTGTGGGTACACCATTTGGGTCAAAATGGTGTACATTTCATATACGGTTACGGAACGAGTGTAAAAAGAATCTGGATTCTAAATTCAGCTTTGTAATGCCAACTCTTGCTTTCTTTTGGGCGTCTTTTCATATTCGAAGAATCCAGCGAGTGGATTCCATTTTTGAATGAAAGTTAGAATAAAAAGGATTTGATAATTTTTCGATATTTTTACGTTTTTCTGTGAAGCGGCCGTTGTTGACCGCCCGGATGAGGATCGTCACTGGATGCGGTACTGATGTTGATTTTTATAAGTAAGCCGTGTATGTTTGTGGTTAACAAAATAAGAAGCAGAAGTTAATTAAAAAACAACGTCGTACGACAGACATGAGCCGATTTCTGAAGACAATTCTACATTTTATTTCCACAATCGTTAATATTCCCGCCACAAACGCCGCGATATTTAATGCATACGGAAACAAGCGCACTCGACCGCTTCGTTCTTTTAAAAATGCATTTCGCAAATACACAGATTTATAAATGTAATTCCTACTGTCATGCAGCAGGGGAATTAAATATTTGAGAGAACGTATTTAATGTTTTATACATAATATAAAAACGTGCAATAAAAACTAGTAGATATTTATTTTAACGAATTTTTGTGTTTCCAAACCGTTTGATACCTTATGAAAAAAGGGGTATTTTTCGGGCCTAGCTCCGAGTGATTTTCACCTATGTACTCACCTGAAAAAGCACTTGCATGGTATAAAATTCGACGGCGACGATGACGTGATATGTGGTGTAGAGGTCCCAGGATCAAGTCTTTTTTACAAGGGAATTAACCAACTTGCAACCCGCTATTCAGGGTGGTTTAGCCTAAAGGGCGATTAAGTTGAAAAATAAATACAATTTACATATAATTATCTTAAAGTTTCATTGCGTTTTCAAAACTTATTGATTAACCTAGTACTTAAGTAAGCTGTAATTGACGATGATGAGTAACGCCGATACTGGTATAGGGAGATGATCTCCCGTAATACGAGTAGGATGGATTGCTATAATCGCCACGCTAGACAGTATTGGCGATCGCAAAGTCAGACATCTCGCACTTTTTTTTATAAAAAAACCTTACCCTTTTTCTAAGATTTTCTTTAGTAGAGGCAGGTCAGGCAATCGAGCACACAGTCCACCTGATGGTAAGTGGTTACTGTGACCCATAGACATCTACATCTATCATCAATAAAGACTCAAGATGCAGATGCGTTGTCACCCGTGAGGACTAAGATGGAATGCCTCTTTGCCAGTAAAAAGGGTCTCCGGTTCTCTACACTCACCATACGAAACACAGCAGCTGCTATTTTACGCTGGTTTTCTGTGAGAGCGTGGTCCTTCCCCGGTCGAGCCGACTCATTCGTGCTACAACTATACTACTAATATAGCTGCAGCATGGCTCTACCACGTTAAAGATATAAATCAATTAATATATAAATCAGATTGCCCCTTTTTTAAGATTTCTTTTTGTGGAGGCAGTTTAAATACATAAATCAGAAGAAGCGTCAGAAGCGTCAGTAGCCTAATAGCAGGGCGCGCACTGCGAACTCGAAAGGTCGTGGGTTTCGGAACCGCCGTTCGACTACTGTCGTGGACAACTTCTAACACAAGCATTTTAAATTTATCAGAAGTGGTTAAAGGGAATATTGGTCATGTTTAATTTTATATTTATTACGAGTATATTTTCATAATAAAAAAATTGCATAAAGACAAACACTTATTTGTGGACAATACAAATACGATTTCATGCGGTATTCAAACCCGCGGCCCTCAGAGTAACAACTAAATGCTAAACCACAGCGTCACAGAGCCGCCAATCATTGGACGTTGTCAATAGCTGGTCAGGTTCAGAAGCTACTCTACCGAATTTTATGACTGTTACACTAGTGTAATCTATATATTATGGGACGGTTCTAGTGTGTGAAGAAGTAGGGTTTCAACTTTTGAGTTAGTTTTTAATTGCAGTTAACAATCCATTCATCCATCCATTACGGCATATAAAAGTCCACTTCTGAACGCGGGCCTCCCACATAGATTGTCTCATAGAAGGGATTTTGCCATAGTTACCACGATTGGCAGGCGGTAATGGATATCCTTACACCACCACAACGTTAGAACGCACGTTAACTACTATACCTTAGATGTAAAATAATATATATAAGGTATATAAGTTAACTACTCGTGTAGTACCCGTGGGTAGCAGTTAACATACGGTGCAGTAAAGCATCACAAACAAAGTTCCAGTTGGCGTTAAACACACAGAAGTTCTGAGCACCGAGTGAAATACCAAAGTGCCACTCCGACACGCTTGAGAGGCTGAAGCTATTTAACACAGACAGTAAAAGGTTCATCTTCTCCGCGGTTAACATTTTCATTACTCCGTTAATTCATGAGAATTTATAATTAAATATTATGTAAGCAAAACTAGTTTTACGTATTTTATCGCGTATATTTACTTATCTTATTTTCCGACGTTTCGACTCACAGGGGGACTGAGTTGTTCGACGTCCCGATGTCATTAGTTAACCACGGCTATTATCATATTATTATTTTATTGTCCGATCTACGCCGTATGGACTTATAGTATCTTGAAGTCACAGTACTACGTAGATGGGTCCAAAAAGTGGTCAATAAAATGTGTAGTGTTCGCGTAAACATAATAAAACAATATTAAATATAATTGTTAATTCTCACATACTAAAACAATTGAATATGTACGTCCCGAATATCTAGGAAGATGGCACCGGCTACAACTACACGACAAACAATGCGCCAGGCGCCACTAACACGCTCTCTGCACTCTTACTCTGGAATTCTTAGTCAAGAAAGGATATATTATTAGAAACTACTCTACTTCTGATGTTAGAAACTATTCTCAAAATGATTTAAATAAAATAATGTTACTCGTATGACAATTTACTCTAAAGCAAACACGGACCGATCTAACAATGGCTGCACAGCAGTGTTGCCACCCTCAATTTTTATTATTTTCTTTTATTATTTTAC
Organism: Parnassius mnemosyne; assembly: GCA_963668995.1. Classification (NCBI taxonomy): domain Eukaryota; kingdom Metazoa; phylum Arthropoda; class Insecta; order Lepidoptera; family Papilionidae; genus Parnassius; species Parnassius mnemosyne. The sequence continues at coordinate 767,318 of CAVLGL010000137.1, read as the reverse complement.
TCATTCCTAACACGGCCTTTCCTGACAATTCACACGTCCGCGTGTGAAGCCTAGAGTAACGTTACCGGCTTTAATGTAAGTTTACCGTCTCGGCCTTTTCTGACCATGAAATACAGACTAAGTTTTTGCAGAAATTAAGACATCGTCCAAATCAGATTTTAGTATACAACGCTTCCTACTAGAGCTTAACACGCGCTACAGATAACACAAGTCTACTCCGAGGAACACTGTGCACATGGCGCAGATTGTATCACAGATACATTGAAGACGCAGGCCAACCAGCTAAACGTGCTCCAGCGAACGGTTCTGGTACGTTCAGCACTCGCGTCAGTGAGCTGTCTCGGCGCACTCGCACTAGCGAGCTGTCTCGGCGCACTCGCACTAGCGAGCTGTCTCGGCGCACTCGCACTAGCAAGCTGTCTCAGCTTCAATACTCTAGGGATAGGCACCATTTTATATACCCCTCAGTGGCTGTTAACATAGACACAAAGTTAGCGTATCACACAGACTTCAACACTGTAGGCATAGGCACCAAGTTTGCATACCTCTCAGTGGCTGTTGACATACAAAATTAGCGTTAATTAGTACCTGAACCTGAAACCTTTTTCATATTGGATTTTACTACAAATAGTTTTTATGTAAAATTTTAAGTACACAATAGTCCAAGCAAAAGACATGGAAACAATTAGGTTAGATGCACAAGCGTGCACTCAAGTACATCCAACACCGATTGCACAAAATAGATGACTAAAGTAATTTAAGATTGGAATAGATGCAAGAAGTTCCAGGTGCATGAAACAAATAAATAATCTGCTTTGCAAAATTAAAAGAAATGAAGATAAATGTATTGCGAACCATAGAATTCCAGACTTCTAAAATTCACCACACATTGTCATAAGAAACGCTAAACAGTAACTGTGTGCATGGCACTCACAAACCACTATACACATTGCAAAAAGAAAGCTGAATGTAGAGGCGTAGGCCAAGCTGTACGCCAGTTGCAGACGGCAACGCGCCCAGAGCGGCCGCTACCGCGCCCTCGTTGCCACACGTAGAACGGCAAGGGCCACACGACACAATGGACACACAGCACATTCCATAGGTAGCCGCCATAAGGCAAGCACACGTGGCTATTACAACAGGGGTCGGGGTTGTAGTCGTTGTGATCTGTTTAAAAAACAAGTTGTTAATTACAAGGACAACATACACCGTTGCCTATTCTCTCATCCATCACACATACGAGGCCCTCAAACAGAAATACGCTCTCATACTGCAGACTATAATAAAAAACTTCGCTTTCACAAGTATGCATACATCTCCATACGAAGTATCTCGTACATACTCGTACTTGAACTTGCAAGTTCCCACGTTAAAGACGTGAACCAGGACAGCGCCTGCCAGGCCAACGCCTGATGCATGTTCAGAAAACACGACTTCCGCGCACACAGCGCCGCGCACACAGCGCATCGCACACAGCGACCCAGGACAGCGCCTGCCAGGACAGCGCCTGATGCATGTTCAAAAAACACGACTTCCGCGCACACTGCGCTCGCGCACACGGCGCCACGCTCACAGCGCCTCAGGTCAGCGCCTGATGCATGTTCACAGAACACGACTTCAGCGCACACAGCGCCCCAGGACAGCGCCTGCCAGGACAACGCCTGATGCTTGTTCACAAAACAAGGCTTCCCACTGCACCGCCATGTACAGCATGCGCGCGTTCCGGAATAGCACCCGCCACATGTGCAGCACACGCGTCTGCAGGAACCAGGCCATGTTACAGCTGCACCCAGCAGTCCAGCTCCAACAAGCAAGGCACACACGCCTCACACTCGCGCACATGTAATCACATCACACATGCTACTGTAACACACAAAAGAAAGCGTATTAAAAAGATTCAGTCTGAACACACTTTCAAAAGAATGCAACACCACTCTCGGGACACCATTCGCCTTTGCACGGAACCATATACTGAGCTGCGGCATGGGTAGTCTTGCCTCTAGCTTCAGATAATAACTTCAACTTGTACCAATAACTTGGTAACACTTTGGTAACTCGGTATGGACTCTTTTGTATCCTCTGTTGATTCTAAAGGTTACTCAGGCAAACGCATTCGATTTTCCAACAAAACACCTGATTCAATGCTTGACTTGCCTTTACATAAATTTAAAATACAGAAATTATTAAATAAATGTTACTCATCCCAGGATCAAGTTTCTCAAGCACTCGGTGGCACCCGGCCATCCTGCCATAAGATCGGCCAAGAAACAGCAGTTTGAGGCAGTTAGTAGCGGTGTAGCCTCAACCTTACCGAAGCTCGGCCACGCACCTGACCATGTCCAATTAGCCGTCTGCCATTTGGAGTAAACTGTAACACTTATCAACACATTAGAATACAAACAGGCTATTTATGTTTTCAATTCATAGCACGTTAAAGTTAATCCTTTATTTGATACATCGCTTAAACAATTTGAACTTTAAAATGTATGGGCTACATTATTTCGTGGGCTACGTATTTTCTTTCATATCACTCCACATTACGTAGGTATATCGTATTTCGCATGAACTATCAATTATAATAAAACTCGAACAAGTTAAGTTTTCACTGGATGCAACTATAACTCACTTAATTCTTCTTCTTCTTTCTTTTTTTATGGCGGTTTTTAGTTATTCGCCAATGTCAGCGTGGAAGTGTTTATTGAGTACAAGCTCAGTAGTTACAAATACTATGCCCATGTACTAAAGAAGATTGTGATAATACAAGTATCTTATAATACTAGTGGTTGTACTGTTGAATTACGGATTTATAACTACTAAAACCAACACCAATAGAAATAATAAACAAAAAAGTAAATCAACAGCTCTCAGAATAAGAAATAGCCAAAAACACAATGACACTTGTACACCCTCACACCACTCCTCATAGCTCTTTTTTCAACTCACTTAGTTAACACCTCTTTCCAATATTTCTTTCAACATTTGTTAACATATTTGGGTACGCTAAGGAGTAACAAAAGTATTTTCGGTTACTTCTATATAAATCAAACAAAAAGATTTAACTTTTTACTCAAAATATTCGATTTTAAGCTTTTACTTTACACTTTTGTGAAATTTAATTTAATAAATAATTTAATTATTTAATAATTTAAGTAAATAAGACAGCAAATTTAATTACGACATTAAACATAAAAACAAAGGTATCAATGCAAAGCGCATTATAGTTTTTCAAGAACGTAATAAAAATTAAACAAAAGGATTTAACTTTTGGCTTAAAACATTTGACTTGTATACTCTCACGCTACACTTTAATGATTCGTCCATCCATGTCGTAAATATGACAACAAACTTTGTTTAAGAAATTGAACATAAAAACAAGACGCGAGGCGCGTCATATTCTTTCACCAAAGTAATAACCCTCACAATATTTAAAGTTTATACGTGGACAGTAACAGGGACTTTATCCCACTTCTGATATTAGAAACTACTCTACTTCTGATGTTAGAAACTATTCTCAAAATGATTTAAATAAAATAATGTTACTCGTATGACAATTTACTCTAAAGCAAACACGGACCGATCTAACAATGGCTGCACAGCAGTGCTGCCATCCTCAATTTTTATTATTTTCTTTTATTATTTTACTCATTCCTAACAATATATATAAGAGGCTATTCAGGCGCTATGTCGAATTCAAACTTTAAGAATTTCATAGAAAAAAGAAACCTCTAATTTGACGGTGTTTAATGTTTTTTCGTCCTTTGTAATAGCTTGACCGTAGTATGAATGTATGGATGGAATATTATGATTAGGTTTTGACCCACTTTCAGACGTCTGACGTTACTTTAGTAAACTAATATTTCGTAGAGAGTGAACTCGAGAACTACGCTTTAATATACTGAAATAAAGATTACTAAGTACAGTACAATAAAACAAGTTAAGGCGTAACGGCGCCATTACTGTGTTAAATTAGGTTATGCCACCTGGTTAATTTACATTAATTAATAGCAAACCACTTTAACCAGCTGCCATTAACATATTATGCATAATATGATAAGAGCGAGAATGAATCCGCTTCAGAGCCATGGTAACTCAAGGACTAAGCGCTCACGCTAAATTACGCGGTGGACGAGCAACAACCCGGGTTCGATCCTCGCCGGTATAAATGAAAATTTCTGTTAGTGATCATATGCTAGACGGCCCCGTCATTACATTAGATTTGATAGACACCAAATTCTCGCGAAAGAACATCGATTCCTGCCAAGGACGATGCGTGAGGCTGTTGAAATTAAAAAAACATCCTAATTTCAATATCGAGGGAGGCTGGGTACTACCACCTGCTTGGGATTCTGCAATTAAAAAAATTAAAACTAAACCTAAGCATACCACTGCAAGACTTCAAGACACAGTAAGTTCATTCTACGTAGATCGGAAATGTCGGGAATTAAAATTAAGTTAAATATAAGTTAAATAAACGCGATAGAATCCATAAAAGTAGTTTTATTCAGTAAACATTTTAATTGCAACTTTAATATATTTTTTTTAAAAACATCTTCCCACACTAGGATTTTCTCCTGTGTCGTGGAGGCAGTTTACAAACATAAATTGCACAAGGACAAACATCCAGACCCGGAACAATTATTTGTAGGCCATACAAATACTTGTTCCCTGCGGGATTCGAACCCGCGGCCCCCAGCACAACAATTGATTGCTAAGCAACTGGGCCACGGAGCCGTCATTAATATAAATAATAGAATCAAGCGTTAATTTGCGGTCATAAATTAATTTGCTTAATTCCGCGTAAAAAAATAAAATGATGTGTCCAGCCCAGTTTGAAGAGTACGTCCTACCGTCTCTCAATTGCGTGCACTGTCCCCATCACCACTACTCCCAAAACCACTACACTAGAAAAGGTACACCACCGTCGATAATAGGACATGATGTGTTTCGCCCTTTTTTTTATAGGATAGGGTGACGAACGAGCACACAGCCCACCTGATGGTAAGTGGTTGCTGTGGCCCATAGATATCTACATCTATCCTCGTTTGGGAAAAAATGCAGATGCGTTGTCACCCGTGAGGACTAAGATGGAATGCCTCTCTTCCAGTAAAAAGAGTCTCCGGTTCTCTACACTCACCATACGAAACACAGCAGTGTTAAGCCGCTAGTTTACGCTGGTATTCTGTGAGAGCGTGGTCCTTCCCCGGTTGAGCCGACCCATTCGTGCTACAACTTTACTACTAATATAGCTTCAACATGGCTCTACCACGTACAATGCCTCCAAACGAGGCATCCTCAGATGAAATAGACTGTAGTGATTATCTGATCTTATAGCACGGGAGGTGCTATTTAATATAGGTAAGACACATCATTTAATAACACCCGATTCAAAAAGATGGGGTGTTATAAGTTTGACTGCTATGCGTCTGTATGTAGCACTGTAGCTCTTTTACGTGTGAACCGATTTCGGTGCAGTTTATTTTTTATTTTTAAGGTAGATTTTCTAGCAGTGTTCCTTAGACATGTTTTATTAATATCGGATAAGTATCAAGACCATCAGCGGTATCACCATCACAGTATATAAACTAATACTTTTCAAAATTATAAGAAAAGCCTTAGTATTATATAATTTACCCCTTAAAATTTGCAATTTTATATTATCATTGACTATAATAAGACTTTTCATAATAAAACAGGTTTTTCTCGTTAATATATTTACAATCTATCGCTTACTCAGCCATTTTATTAGCGAAAGTGACTTTAACCAAAAATCATAAAGATATTGGAATATTATATTGTATTTCTGGTATTTGAGCAGGTATAGTTGGAACTTCTCTAAAATTATTATTTCGTACTGAAGGTCAGCCTGGACATTTAATACTACTAGCTGGCCAGGCAGACGTTGTTCTACCCTCTCCGACGACCCCGTGTCCTATAAAAATTCTTAAGTTCGTAATAAAAAATATTGAGGGTCACTTATCGAGATAAAAACTAACCTATCTCTCAAGTTGGACCAAACTGCACACAGTGTGCAAAATTTCATTGAAATCAGTTCAGTAGTTTAGTAGTTCATCACGGACAAACAATGTGACACGTAATTTTTATATATAAATATTGTAGCAGCTCATGCTTTTATTAGGTATATTTTTTTATAGTTATACCAATTATAATTGGAGGATTTGACTGTTTATATGTTAGCTATATATTTCAGTTGTTTATATGTTACCTGTATTTGTTTCGGGGGTTTTTAAAATTTTCTACTATGTTATTATGCAGATCTTAGCGAATTAATTTTAATGTCTTTAATATAATGGATTAAGTAACGTCTGATTCTATAAATGAGCAATTTTAAGTGCTGATATACCATATACTCGATGGTAAAAACCGTGAGGAGACTTGATTCGGAAAATTAAAAAAATATATATTTGAAGATATAAACCATCGTCGCCACAAAACAAATATTCTGTGAATGTGACCTCAATAAATCTAGTTTAGACGTCACATAATTACTATCAAACGCACCATCTATTTTTTTTTTGGTGAGGAGGCAAACGAGCCCATGAACATCTGCAACACCAGGGGAATTGCAGTTTCGTTAGCAGCCTTTTAGAAATGAGAAGAAGGCTCTTTTCTTGAAAGACCATAAGTCGTTTTGATCCGGAAAAGCCTTTACGACAATAAATTCTACACTATGGTCGTGCGAGACAGAAAAGTCCGTACAAATCGCACAGTAGTGGACCGCGAGCAATCGAGATGATGAGAATGAAATTTCGAGTTGCGGTGTATGATTATAGAATTCAGCAGCTGGAATTCATCCAAACATTTTCCTTGAGATGTTAATATTTAAAATGTAACGACGAAAAAATAAACTGATCGCAGTGGAATACTGTAGTGTTTATAGTTTACAGTGACAAAGTGTTAAGTATTGTGACGTTCAAAGTTCCAGTTTTAAAATCCAACAGCGTTCTTTCTACTTTATTTTGTTTAAGCGACGGAAGGAATTAAGACTAACAACACGAGAAACAATTTTAATCTACTTAAACGTTGTCAGCTGTGTTTGTTCCGCTGCTGTGAAAGAAATTTAGTTTAAAAAGGAAGCTAAAATTTCGCAACGTAAACTGGGAGAACGAAATGTTTCTTAATTGGATCGTATCTAATTAAAACTATGGAGCAATTGAAATGAAATGAAAACTATTTTATCGACGTAAGAAATTCAAATTTCACTGTCCAATTTCAACATTTTTGGGGTTCCGTACCTCAAAAGGAAAAAACGGAACCCTTATAGGATCACTTTGTTGTCCGTCTGTCTGTCTGTCTGTCTGTCTGTCTATCTGTCTGTCAAGACCCTTTTTCTCAGGAACGCGTGGAGGTATCAAGCTGAAATTCATATCAAATACTCAAGTCTACTGTCTCTTAGAGCTGTGAAAAAATAAAACTTCTAAGCCAACGCAATCAAAAGATACAGTCGTTTATGCCGTAAATTTACGACATTCGCAAGGGAATCAAAACCTACAGGCTACTTCCCGTGAACTCAGAATCTTGAAATTGGGTACGAAGCAACGTTTTATAGCACAGATAAAGGAAAAATTGCGATAAGCATAAATTTTTAGTTATATTATATAATAAAAAGGTTTTTAATAATTTGAAATTTATACCTACAGATTTGTTCGGAACCCTCGGTGCACGAGTCCGACTCGCACTTTGCCGATTTTTTTTTTAATCAGCTACTACATTTCAAAATGATGTTCCTATAAATGAAGAATAAACGGCCGAAGAAACTTTCTTACTTTCATTTTTTTAATGTTACCTCCACACTAGGATTTTCTCTTATATCGTGAACAGTTTAAATACATAAATTTTACACGGACAAACAACCAGACCTGGAACAATTATTTGAAGACCACACAAATAATTATGCGCTGCTACTCATTGCTGAGCCACTACGCCACGGAGCCGTCTTTAACTCCGTAGGTATCCATTTTTGTGTGATTTAAAGGCATATAACATAATATTCTTATAATGATTTCTTATATTTACGCGAAGACTACACATTGAATGAAACTAATTTTTATTGATTTTATCGCGTTTAATTTAACTTTTTACGGCAAGACAACAAGCTTCGGTTCCCGTGCCTACGTCACAGTGACCGAGTGAAGTCGGCCACAGTCGAGCGTGGGCCTGCTATACTACACTATGTCAGAGGAGTCACAGACAAAGTTGGCTACATCTTGAAGCGAGCTTCCATTAAAACATACTTCAAGCCGCCGAAGAAAATTAGTCAATTTTTACCATCCGTCAAGTGTGATATCCCTCTACAAGATGCAGGAGTGTACAAGCTGGATTGTGAATGTGGTGTAGATGGCGGATAGACTAGGTACGACTAACCGCAGATAAACGATATTTTTACTTGGTATATATATACTTTGTAATCACTTTCACAAACTGACAGAGTTACTCTTCACACCTTTACTTACTGGCGGTTACAAAACAACTGACCGATCTATCCGTCACAGCGGCCTTTTATACAATTTAGATATTAACCTAATAATGAACATTAATATTCTTATTACTATAAATATTGCATCATAAATTATAAAATAACTTTCAATCAATATAGCAACGATTAAACACTAATAACAATTGTTTATACACATTTAATAACATTAATCTTAGGTTCGCCGGAAGCTGACAAGCGGAAGGCGTCAGTTATTATTTAATCATCATTTATTAAGTATTATAAAATTTATGTTATTAATCTAATAAAGGTTTTGTAATTCTCTGGGAGATTAAAATAAACTTAATTATGCGAAGAGCTCGTGAACCCAGGACCGGAAGACGATAACACTGGTCTCTCTTACATAGGACAAACAAAAAGATCTATTAAAACCTGCGTGAAAGAACATATAGGTGACTTGAAGCACCGACGTTCCGGGAAGTCTGCAATGTGTGAACATGTTCTAGATCGTCCCCGCCATTACATTAGATTTGATAAACCACAAATCCTCGCAAAAGAACACCGATTCCTACCAAGGATGATTCGCGAGGAGGCTTGGGATCCTATAATTAATAAAATTAAATCCAAACCCAAGTATACCACTGCAAAACTTCAAGATACTGTAAGCTCATTCTGCGTAGATCGGACCACCAAAAATTAATATTCAAAAAACTGAAGGTAGCCGCGGGAATTAAAAAGTTAAATTAAACGCGATAAAATCCGTAAAAATTAGTTTCATTCAATAATATTCTTAATTAAAATTGGAAAGAAATCTACCATAGATAACTAAACCATGTTCTATGATACTGTTGCGCGCCACTATTAATGTCTTGTACATGGCAACACCAGTTACACTAGCGCCCTCTAGTGTCGAGTAAAAGAAAGTGTTGCGCGCCACTATTAATGTTTTGTACATGGCAACACTAGTTACACTAGCGCCCTCTAGTGTCGAGTAGCAGAACTAGGAGAGTCGAAATCCTTCCAGAAATTTCGGGACCGATATGTACTCGAACATTCTAGATGTCGCTACAGTAGAAGGTTCTAGAAAATATCTGAGGCCCTATATAAGGCCGGTATAGACCACGACCGGGACAGTATTGAATTGGCGATACAAGAGAATACTTCGAAGCGAAATAACGGCGAACTGTGTTTTATTATTAGTGTGATTTTAGATTGTAATAAGTGTTGTGTAATTAAAGTGTCAGTTTTGGTAATTCAATCGGCACTTTTTAATTGTCTCGAACCCCAAGCTCGTAACAATTGGTGTCAGAAGTGGGATCAAATATGCCGATTTTACCTTAAGACGACACGGAGGGTATCCGTACCCGAAGTCAACGCCAACAGGAGACGGACCAGAGACGATTTGGTAATGCAACGCCGCAAACGTCGGAGGGCCATCTGCTAACCACGGAGGCCGGCCCGTCAGCAGCTTCTGCATCTGTAGCACCTGACTTAGGTGCTCTGATAATGATGCTGCAGGATCAGGCTCGCCAACAGGAGGAACAGGCCCGCCGACAGGAGGAACAGGCCCGCCGACAGGAGGAACAGGCCCGCCGACAGGAGGAACAGGCCCGCTGACAGGAGGAACAGACCCGTCGGTTGGAAGAGCAGCAGCAGCGCGGTATGGAAGAACAGATGCTCCTCAGGAAGGACCTTCACGCTACCTTCGAGAAAGAGATAAAGGAGGTGAAGGATAGGGTTGCTCAACATGACAACCGCCTGTCGGAAGCTGAAGCCCGAATCGACCAAGTGAACAATCGGGTTGACAACGTGATGGCTGATGTGAAGAAAACGCTGGACGACCTCAAACTTAGGGATGGAATTACAGCTCCCGTAGTAGCTACAACACCTTCGCTACGTGGATTCAAAGTGCCGCCGTTCGACGGGAGTTCTTCCTGGTCGGTCTACAAAATCCAGTTCGAGGCTGTTATGAAAGCGAACGGCTGGAATAAAAGTCAGGCCATGACTGCTCTCACCCTAGGCCTACGCGACCAGGCATTAACTGTTCTGGAAGCTCTCGGTAAGGAAGTGACTTACGAGCAGCTCCTTGAGGCATTGGAGGCGAGATATGGCGATGCTCACCTTGAACACGTCTTTCGTGTGCAGCTCAAAGATCGCGTGCAACGCAGTAACGAAAACCTGCAGCAGTGGGCCCTTGAGGTGGAGCAGCTGTTTCGAAAAGCGTACCAGTCTGTACCTGCGCTCATTGTAGGGAACCTGGTGCAGACATTCATCTACGGCATCCGCGACCTTGAAGTCAGAGCTGCTGTGAGGCTCGGGCACCACGAGACGCTTAAGGACGCCTTGGCCCATGCACTGGAGGTGGAAGCCGTGCGGCAGGATCATCGTTCCCACCGCGTCAGGGCGGTTGCAGCAGCTACAGTTCAGGACCGCAATAAGGGCTACAGCCCTATGTGCTATGGCTGTGGGGAAAGGGGCCATCTTCGATCCAGCTGCCCTAAACGAACTGTAGAAAGGGAAGGTGATCGATATCGAGAGGGTAGTGTGGCTGACAGCACCGCCCAGCAGCAGCAGGGAAACTGACGGGTGCTGGCTGATGTTAAAAGAGCCCCAAGGATTTCGATCTCACAAACCCGTGACGGAAACAGCCTGATCATCAAGGGCGAGGTCAACGGAAAGCCGTGTAAACTGACCATAGACACTGGAGCCTCTCGCACGGTTGTCAGTTCCCAACTTTTAAATCAGTTTCTTGGGGACTCCGCATACAACCGCGAACGCATTAATTTGGTGACAGAGACCGGTCAGCGCGTACCCGTCCGTGGAGAGAAGGAGATGGAGTTGAAGCTAGGCAACATGATCTACCTGCATAATGTCATCGTGGCTGATATAATGGACGACTGCATCCTGGGCCTAGACTTTAAGGAAGAATTGTTGTGAGCTCGACGTTAAGCAAGGTGTTTTGAAATGTGGACAAGAGGAACTTTTCGTGGAAGGGGCGTTACCAGGGAATGTGTACAGCCTTAAGAAGATTGTTTTTCCGCCGAGATCGGAAACGATTGTGCCGGTTAGTCTTCCTCGGAGTCCTGGGCAAGCTCATCGTTGTGTACTCGTGGAAAGGGTAGACAATGACCTTCCATGGAAAGTGGCTCGAACCTTGGACAGAACCACCGACATCTAGGGAGTACGTGGGCTGAACCTTTGTGATCAGGAACAGATTATAGAAAAAGGCACATTGGTTGGTACTAGTGAGGAAGTGGTTTGGTTGCGTCGGTGCGAATATCTATCGACCGGAACCCCCAGCAAGGATGGACAAACGAGAGTGACCACACTTTTAGAAGACTGTCGCAGCATTCTTTCCCCGAATGAAATGGTCAAGGCGAAGAAGTTGTTACTGAAGTACGCCAATGTTTTCTCGTCAAACGAATCTGACATAGGAAAGACTGGCTTAGTTAAACACAAAATAAACATCATTATCATTACAGCCCTTCACAAGTCCACTGCTGAACATAGGCCTCCCCCAAAGAATGCCACAAAGCACGGTCCTGAGCCACCTGCATCCATCGACTTCCTGCAAATCTTACCAGGTCGTCACTCCATCTAGTGGGGGGACGCCCTACCCTTCGCCTGCCGGTACGAGGCTGCCACTCGAGAACCTTTCTTCCCCATCGGTTGTCGGATCTTCGAGCTATATGGCCGGCCCATTGCCACTTCAGCTTACTAATCCGTTGGGCTATGTCGGTTACTCTGGTTCTACTGCGGATATCCTCATTTCGGAGTTTATCACGCAGAGAAACTCCGAGCATAGCCCTCTCCATAGCTCGCTGAGCGACCTTGAGCTTCCTCATCCGGCCAGCAGTGAAGGACCACGTCTCAGTTCCGTATGTCATCACTGGCAACACGCACTGGGTGTACAGTCTTGTTTTCAAGTTTTGAGGTATACCTGACGAGAAGTGCCGTAATTTCCCGAACGCTGCCCAACCGAGTTGAATCCGTCGATTGACCTCTCGGTCGAAGTTGGACTTACCTAGTCGGACTATTTGTCCCAGGTAAACATACTCGTCAACAACTTCGAGCTTAGTGTTCCCAACAACTACCGGCATAGGTGTGACATGGACATTAAACATGATATTTGTTTTGTCCATGTTCATCTTAAGACCTATCCGTTGGGAAACACTATTGAGGTCATTGAGCATAGTGCTTAGGTCCTCCAGCGATTCTGCCATAAGAGATATTTGACATAGTTGCCACCAAAGACTACGTTGCCACACTTAGCAATCGGATTTGCAAGTTTTTTATATTTCAGTTGGTACTACTACCCATTTCTTCGTTTGTTTCCTTATGTCGCCTCTTAACGTGCCCCTTTTTTAGATATCTAAATAATATACCTACCTAATAATATACTCGCCATTGATGTTGACACCGTATCCTTTCCAGTCCAGAAGCTTGAAAACATCTTCCAATGCAGCGGTAAAGAGTTTCGGGGATATGACGTCACCCTGTCTTACACCTCTCTGCAATTGGATAGGTTTCGTACTAAAATAAACACAGGACAAGAATTGCCTATTCGTCAGCGGCCAAGAAGATTGCCTGTAGCACGTGAAAAGGAAGTGGAAACCATGATTGAGGGAATGGTGAAGGATGGTGTTATTAAACCTTCATCTAGTCCATGATGTTCACCTGTGGTGATGGTAAAGAAGAAGGACGGCAGCATGCGGTTTTGTGTTGACTACCGCCGCCTGAACGACGTTACAAAGAAGGACAGCTATCTCTTGCCAAGAACTGATGACACGCTGGACATGCTTACAGGCGTAAAGTGGTTTAGTACGCTGGATCTGAAAAGTGGCTACTGGCAGGTTGAAATTGACCCTAAGGACAAGGAGAAAACTGCATTCTCCACAGGAAAGGGTCTGTGGCAATTAAAAGTCATGCCGTTAGGATTGTGCAATGCTCCAGCAACGTTTGAAAGGTTGATGGAGCTTGTACTTACCGGGCTAATTGGAGATGCCTGTCTGGTCTATTTGGATGACATCATCATCGTAGGCCGTACGTTTGAGGAACACCTTCAAAACCTGGAACGTGTGCTCACAAAGATCCAGAGTGCCAACCTCAAGTTGAGTCCGAAGAAGTGCTCACTATTCAAACGGCAAGTTAGTTTTTTGGGGTATGTAGTTTCGGAAGAAGGTATCCGCACGGATCCAGAGAAAATTGCCGTTGTCAAGGAGTGGCTGGTTCCAAAAGACAAGACGCAGGTTAGAACATTTATGGGTTTGTGCTCTTAATATCGGCGATTTGTGAAGAACTTTGCAGATATAGCCAAACCTCTGCACAAGCTAACCGAGGAGAAGCGACATTTCTGCTGGGATGAAAGTTGCGATATTGCATTCCAGGAGCTCAAGAACCGTCTGTGCAATACGCCTATTTTGGGGTACCCTGATGCGGGCAAGGAATTCATAGTTGACACAGACGCAAGTGATATAGGACTTGGCGGTGTGTTGTCTCAACGGAATGGTGATCAAGAGATTGTGATAGCGTACTTCAGCAAGTCGTTTTCAAAGCCGGAAAGGAACTATTGTGTCACAAGACGGGAATTGCTTGCTGTGGTAAAGTCCTTGCAGCATTTTAGCAAATATCTCCTGGGGCGGAAATTCTACTTACGAACTGACCATGCTGCACTGAAATGGCTATTGCAGTTCAAAAATTCGGAAGGACAAGTTGCGAGATGGATTGAACTACTGCAGGAATACGACTTTGTGATCGAATATCGCAGCGGGAAATCTCATGGCAATGCAGATGCATTGTCAAGAAGACCTTGCCCTGAAGATTGCAAGCATTGTACTAAGCAAGAGGGTAAAGAAGTGGTATCTGTGAGGATGCTCAGGACAGACCAGCTCAGCAATGAGTGGAAGGACAGCCTAAAACATGCACAGCAGGAAGATTCGGACATTAAGCCGATTCTGGAATGGATGAAGGCCAGTGCTTCTAAGCCCAAGTGGAGCGACGTCTCAGCAATGAGTTCGACCACGAAAAGCTATTGGGCCCAATGGGACAGCTTGCTGATTCAGGATGGAGTCCTGTGCCGTAAACGGGAAAATGGTCGGGGAGACAGTTGTCATTTGCAAATGGTTGTCCCTAAGGCTTAAGTACCGGATGTTTTACAGCTGTACCATAGTGGTTGTTCAGGAGGCCACCTGGGAGTTAAACGAACTCTACTGAAGATCCGAGAACGGTTTTACTGGGTCCACTGTCGTGACGATGTCGAGGACTGGTGCCGCAAATGTACAAGTTGTGCGGCTGTAAAGGGGCCTCAAATTCGTAGTAGAGGCGCATTGAAATTGTACAATGTTGGTGCACCATGGGAGAGGATAGCCATTGACGTTGCGGGGCCGTTTCCGGAAAGTGAAAGTGGTAACAAGTATTTCATGTTTGTGATGGCTTACTTTACTAAGTGGCTGAAAGTCTTCGCCATTCCAAATCAAGAAGCTTCTACAGTTGCAGATAAACTAGTTCATGAAGTCTTCTGTCCTTTTGGAGTACCCTTAGAGATTCACAGCGATCAAGGAAGGAATTTCGAGTCTCAAATATTCCAGGAAACTTGCAGAGTTATGGGTACTCATAAAACACGAACAACTTCTTACCACCCACAATCTGATGGAATGGTAGAACGATTTAATCAGACATTGGAAAGGTACCTGGCAAAAGTTGTGGAAAAACAGCAACGAGACTGGGACAGGCACATACAACCGTTTTTGTCATATCGAAGCGCTGTTCACGAAAGTACATCAGTGACGCCAGCTTTCGCAAACTTTGGGAGAGAATTACGGCTGCCTGCAGACCTGATCACCGGAATACCACCTGATGCCCCACGCAGTATAACCGATTATGCAAATGACTTGCGGAACAAAATGAATAACATTTATGAGCACGTCAGACAGACGGGCCAGCAAACGTCTGAGAAGATGAAAACACGGTATGACCGCAAAATGAACAACAAGGGGCTTGATGAAGGTTCACCAGTGTGGTTACACAATCCAGTTCGCAGCAAAGGGAAATCTCCTAAGCTTCAAGCTAAATGGGACGGACCGTACCGGATTGTGACAAGGATCAATGACGTAACCTACCGGATACAGAAAGGTGCCAGAGGTACTCCTAAGATTGTCCATGTGGATCGACTGGCGCGTTATTATGGGGCCAATAATGCTCGGGACGAGCATGTCTTAGGAGGAGGCAGTGTTGTGCGCCACTATTAAAGTCTTGTACATGGCAACACTAGTTACACTAGCGCCCTCTAGTGTCGAGTAAAAGAAAGTGTTGCGCGCCACTATTAATGTTTTGTACATGGCAACACTAGTTACACTAGCGCCCTCTAATGTCGAGTAGCAGAACTAGGAGAGTCGAGATCCTTCCAGAAATTTCGGGACCGATATGTACTCGAACATTCTAGATGTCCCTACAGTAGAAGGTTCTAGAAAATATCTGAGGCCCTATATAAGACCGGTATAGACCACGACCGGTGCAGTATTGAATTGGCGATACAAGAGAATACTTCGAAGCGAAATAACGGCGAACTGTGTTTTATTATTAGTGTGATTTTAGATTGTAATTAGTGTTGTGTAATTAAAGTGTCAATTTTGGTAATTCAATCGGCAGTTTTTAATTGTCTCGAACCCCAAGCTCGTAACAATACAATAACACAACAATGTATTGCAAACGCGAGCATACCAGTCCTCACAGGTAACACTTAAAGACCTGACAAACCTGAAAAATTGAGTTGTGATATGATCCTACTAATTTTAACAGTATGGTGTGGTAGTAGATTACTCCAAATGATCCCTTGACTGTCATTAAATGTCAGTATAGGATGTGCCAGAAAGATCTTACAGTCGTTGGTATATGGTGGTAATACCCTCAAAAAATCCCCGTCAAAGCTGGGCAATAAAAAAGAAACAAGTCTCTTTTTTATTGCCCAGCTTCGACGACAAACGAGCGCACAGGCAATCTGATAGCAAGAGAATGCTGTGTCTCATAGACATCTAGATCTATTCTCAATTTTAATTCAAAATGTAGATGTGTTACCACTTACGTCTTAGATACCATTGAAAAGGTTCTTTGGATTTCCACACTAACCGTAAAAATCAGAGCAATCTTATTGTGCTATTTTACGCTGGTATTCCATATGCGAGCATAAATCCTTCTTCTGTTGAGCTGACCTACTAGCACTGCAGACACAATATAGCTGCAGCGTGGCTCTTTTACGTATAAAGTTGATAAGATGTGTGGCGGTGCTATAGTCGTGCCATAAAGAAACGTACGGAAGCCTAAATTACGCTTTTTAAGTTCTGGAGTACTGCGGTATATACAGAATAGTTCTGCACGAAGCGTCCGCCACTCCCAGGGCCGATTTATTTATTAAATTATAGTGTTTAGTTGAGAGGCAAGAAAGTCCCCCTATATCTTCCCGCGAGTAACGTACGAGACGACAATAGGAATTGCCGAAGACCAAATTACCAAATAAAAAAAATACTAAAGATCTTATTATTGCCGACAGACATCAGAAATACCCAAACATAGCGAGGCTTCTTAGACTGCAGTCGCCAAAGTTGAAAGTCATATTTTCTCGCTGTCTGTGACAACCGTCGATCCGCCTGCCAAGAGTGACCTTTAGACAAATGTTCACTACAACAGGAGAAGCCCATGTCTAACACTGGACTTCAAATTTCTTAAACTATTGAAGTGTAATATTATTACACTTTAGTACAATGATTTTATGTACATCCGATCCGAAGTACGGTCAGCAAATCTATAATTTTTTTACGCAAACCAAATACCTAATATTGTTCCCGCGATCGCGAGTGGCAGTTGTCAGCGGTTTCGTATCGGCATTGCCCGGATTTGTTGCTTCTGACGTTACACGATTAATTCGCGGCATGTTTATCTGCTTAGGTCTATCGCACATCGTGATTTTACTTTTCATGCGACTTTTAAATAAAAGAGGTTAACGTAAGTTTTAGATATATCGTTATGACAACCTATAACCTACTTAAGTTTGAACTACTTGAGAGGTTACTTATACAGTTGTCGATTGGTCACGAGCTGATAGTTTTTTTAATATTACGTGGTAGAGCCATGCTGCAGCTATATTAATACATAGTATAGTAGTAGCACGAATGGGTCGGCTCGACCGGGGAAGGACCACGCTCTCACAAAATACCAGCGTGAAATATCAGCTTAACGCTGCTGTGTTTCGTATGGTAAATGTAGAGATACCCTTTTTACTGGAAATGAGGCATTCCATCTTAGTCCTCACGGGTGACAACGCATCTGAATCTTGAGTCTTTACTGAGGATAGATGTCTATGTCTATGGGTCACAGTAACCACTTACCACCAGGTGGACTGTGTGCTCGTTTGTCACCCTATCCTATAAAAAAAACCACAGACCATCAGATGGACTGTGTGCTTGTTTGTCATCCTTATCCTATAAAAAAAAAATAATGTCTTGAAAAGTTATGAGTAACTTTATAAAAGATCTAAATTTACATAAAAACTTCATTCTTGCAATTTTAGTTCAAGATTCAATTAATAAACTTTGTAAATTACAGTAGCAACATAAAACTTCTCAAAGTGAAAACCTTAAAGTTAAAATAATAGCAAACTGAATAGAAGACCTTAGAGAATTGAGTAAGCTTATTTATTGATGAAGAAGGAAAATAAATAAATGGCGGCCTTATTAACTAAAATCGCTGTTGCGACAATATTTTGAAACCAACCCAAAAACAAGAGTCAGGAACAGAAACAGGTCATAAACGCAACAAAACACGGGATCCTACTCGTAGCTGTTTCTGGAGAGTTATCATAAATTATTAAATTTAAATTAAATTTATTGTCTATTTATTAATTATTCCTCCTCAATCTAGGGGAGCTATGGAGCAGGAAAGACCGCGACTCGCCGCGCTGCTCGAGTGCATATTGCTGGACTTCACATGTCCTGACGACATTTGTCTTTGACGCCGACTACGTGATAAATCCTTATTAACCTTGTAAAAATTGTAGTTGATGTGTACAAATATCCACTACTCCTTATCGTCCCGTCCTATGAGACGACAGACGGTAACTAAACAACTAAGCATTTGCAACTACGATGTTCCTGATAACATTCAAAATAATAAAAAACCACGGTTGCCAACTTAAGTGTGGTAACTAGAGCAAAACCCAGAAGTCTGTGTTCAGAAGTGGCTTTTATAGACTATAATAGATGGATGGATGTGATAAATGAGTGCAGAAAATAGTGATTACCCATATTAGTGGCGCTTGTGGTGATTGACCTCGAGTTGTTTGGTCAAAAAAAAATATCACGGCTTTGAGCGGAATAGTCCGCTTATACACGTGAGGATGACAAACAAGCATACACAACACCTTTGATTAAGAATCATATTGCAAATGCGTTATCCCACGTAAGGAGATCGAATGCCTCATTACCGTCTCCTACTCGTTAAAAAAGGTCTCCGATTCTCGTCACTCGACTTACGAAACACAGCATTATTATACCGCTATTTTATGTCAGTAGTCTGAGGCTATTTTACGCCAGTATTCTGGAAAAGCGCTCGATCGAGCCTTTAATATAGCTGCAACTACTAGACGTAAACGTCACTGCTAAACATGTGATTCCGGGTTCAAATCCCAGATCAGGCAAAAGTCTGTTATTGGAATTTTCTACAATAAATTCTCAATAACAGCCCGAAGTCATGAAATTAGAAGTATTTTACCACCGCGCCTCGGAAATCACGTAAATTTGTTGGTCCTCCACTTGATTTTACCACGATCGAGTCGAGTTATGAGAATTATGAGTTGCCGTCGGATTATGAGAGTAAGGAAATAAAGAGTGCACCTGGTATTGCGCAGTAATAGACTAGTTTCCATGATCCAAATTCAGCCTGCAAGACACTACTATGCCACGTAATAAAAACTCTATTAGCATATAAGTTGGTAAAAATTACTGTATCGTAGTGGTGTTGCGAGTAGTGTTACTAGGATTAGTGGTGACGGGGATAGTGCTCGCAATTGAGGGAGGGCGGCAGGTGCTCTTCAAACTAGGTAAGACATTTTATATTATTGAGCGGATGTAGGCAAAGTAATTTATACCAATTTTAATATAATGGTTTTCCGTAAAGTAACGCCTGATTCCATAAACTTTATTAGCAATCGTTATACCAGTTATCCTGCGTCCCTGCACTGTTTCTCGCGTCCCGGATTAGTATTTAATATTCCGCATATACGAGTTGGTCCTACCGCCACCTATAAGATTCTATTGAAAACTTTAAAGCTCTTTCTAGCGTTTCCCAAGAGTCTACAACACCCACGATTCAAAATGTCTATATTTAAACTAAATATCCTAAGAAAACTATTATAGATGGATAAAAGGTTCCGACGTTCTGAGAAAGTTTTACCCGTCCGTTAGGAGCTCTTCGTAATAAATTGCAGCTGAAAAGTTTGTTCTAAAGTAAAAGATAAAGCAAAATTTAACTTCAACTAGTTACAAGTCAGAAGTTAGTCCATCTTGCAGCCACCGAATTGCTCTATCGTTAAGTGTCTGAAACTTGTCGGTGTTCTTAGTGTATTAATTTCATAACTTCATTAATATTATTTTGACGGCTCCGTGGCGCAGTGGCTCAGCAATGAATTGAGGCACCGAGGGGCGCAGGTTCGAATGCCGCACGGAACAAGTATTTGTATTGTCTACAAGTAATTGTTTCTGGTCTAGATGTTTGTTCCTGTGCAATTTATCGATGTAAACTGCCTCCACAACGCAGGAGAAAACATTAGAGTGTAACGTTTTAGAAAAAATATTCTTACGTCTATTCACAAGTCCACTGCTAAACATAGGCGTCCTCCAAGGAACGCCACAAAGCACGGTCCTGAGCCACCTGCATCCATCGACATGCTGCATCTCTTACGGTCAACACTCCATGTAGTGGGGGGCCGCCCTACACTTCGCTTACCGGTACGAGGTATTAATTATAGTATGTAAATGTAATTTCATAGCTTATCCACACAATACTGAAAAATTATACCCACGGGTGCAGAGCTAATGGACGAAATTGATTATTGATTTTTGAATTTTCAATTTATAATGACTTTTTGCACCTTTGAACTGCTGCCCGTCTCCTGTCTGGGTTTAGATTAAAATAGAACAGAATATTTTTAATCTATATAGATTTTAAATAATTCTTATTTAAAAAGTAAAAGTAAAGTTTTTTTAGGGTTGACTGGTAGAGAATGTCAAAAGGCATTAAGTCCGCCCTTTATATCCCTTATTATAAGGTAGATGTAAAAAAGAATAAATAAATAAATATAGTTTTTTTACTATTATAAATATATTAGTTTTAGCGCCATCTATTGCAAGCCATAAAATACAAGCGTGACTGTTACCTGTATGAATAACTAATTTGTCTCTAATTTAAGATTACGTCCGAACCGTTCTCACGGGAATCCCCGAGTGAATGATAAACGGTGCTAAATTAATCGGGTTTTGTAACAAAGGGACTACAATAGCACCATCGAGAATAACAAGGATTTGCATTGTTTAGATGAATTCAAAAACGATTCTCTCAAGTTATAATCAAGTCATATTAACCTCATTTTAAAGGGTTAGGTCTGAATGGAGAGCGATTGGCGGGGCGTGTGGATTAATTCACACTAAGATGTTTTTATAGTATAGATACGTCATACTCGCTATAAAATGGCAATAAGAAAGGCAGGTAATTGCCCTACTCGCATTCAGTAGGGCACGCTCTCTCGTCGTGGCTATACCTTCGCTATAGCGCGTAAATCTTCTAGTTATTCATGGTAAAAATACCTCCCTGTGTTTTTAGGTGGTACATAAATTACATGACAACTATTAGAGACAAGAAAAACGTCTCCATAATATTTTGAATATAGATGTTTTGTTTCATCCGTATCATTTGTCTCTTTTTGTTAGCGCAACGTGTCATAATAAATAACTATACGTAGATATAGTACTACCTGCGCCACTTTAAAATACAATAATGTTAGTGTGTAATCTGTCTATCTTTTTTAATACGTCTTTGAATTCACACAGAACTTTTATCACAATATAAGTATATCATAATTCTCGTTCTTAGTTGGATCTATCATACCTCCCTCAACTGTGATCGTCTTGTGTTTTTATATTTGTTTATATTTTTTCCTTTTACTCAATTGTCTAATTTATGTACACCTTACCTAATCGTCATTCGTTGTAAACAACAGATCGCTACCAGAGCAATAAGACCGCCTACTGTACCTTCTATATTATTTATTTCATTATGTTTTCATTTTAATGTGTATTAGTGTACAACAAATAATATATTGATACTGATTGATTACCTTTTCCCTTTTAACTTACTCTTTATTACGTAAGTGCGCATGGTACTGTTAGGTATGCATATTTTTTTACTAAAAACTGTAAACACAACTTATTTTCATTTACATTTGACTTTGAGTTTCAAATAAAGATTCTTTTATCATTTCTTTTAGTGTTTTATTTTGAGCCAGGCTTGATAGCATATATTTAATTTTGTAAATACCAGATAGAAAATAAAATTTGGTAAGCCTAGTTTATTGGTTAGACTATTTACTTCGAAATAACATCACGAATATAGTTGTCAACATAAGTGGTGATATGGCTCGACCGGAGAAGGACCAGCGTAAAATAGTAACTTAATACTATTTTGTAAGGTTATTGTAAAGCACTGAAGACCCTTTTCACTAGAAACGAGGCACTCAACCGCCACAAAAAAAGCAAATTGAATTATTTTTTGACGATTTTGAACTATTATTAAGTAAACTCTTGTTCAAATATCCGAAGCAAAAAATTGTTATTGCAGGGGATATTAATATTAACACATCTACAAGACACTCAAACTATAATCTAAAACCAGCATATAACGGAGCCCACTGGAGGACTGTCATCCAAAGACCATATATTTAGTAATGTAAAAGGTGCAAGTGCAACTGTTCTGCCACTCTGGTCGTCAGACCATCACACTGTTGAGGTGATTAGTTTTAACAAATAGTTAAAAAATGGACCAAAAAAAGTTATACACCTTTATAAGAGATGCTACTCTACCGAAAATATTGCAAAATTCAAAGCATCTCTTTTTCAGAAGTGTATATTGAGGAAAAACCAAATGCAGCTTTCAATGTATTCCATGACTGGTTCTGTTTACTTTATAAACTTTGTTTTCCTGTTTGTAAAGTCGGAATAAATACAAAAGCAAGCTACCAGGGATTTTAAAGGGAATTAAAAAAAGCTGCAGAAAAAATAGAATCCTACGGTGGAATTATTATAAAAAAAGAAATTATACTAACAAAAATAAATACTAAAACTATTCTAAATTATTAAAAAAAATGTATATTCCAAGCAAAATACAAACAAACAAGAAATACGTATTAAAAAGCATAAATATTTGTAAGGCTACATGGAAAGTAATACAGGATGAAATTGACATTAGGCAGCAGTATATTAATAATTATATACTTATGTTTAATATATACAATATTAAAAACTATAATAAAAAAAACTAAAACTAGTAACTTAATTATCAATTGTTTATATAACCGCTTTAGCTATCATCATCATTATTGCTTTAGTGAAAAAGAAAACAAGTTTGTCTATGAAGAGTGATAAAAAGGAGAACGTATTTGAGCCAGACTTTGGGTACGGCGGCACTCAAAGATTTGAGAGTAAATGATACAAATTCTTATAAAACCCATCTTCGAATGAATACACGTATTCAATTACATTTTGTAAAATTGACTTCATATATTTCAAAGATGAATCTACAATTTCGTCATTTATATGTTCCACTCAAAGGTTTTGGATTTAGACACCATTTTTCATTCCAGTTTTTTTTTTAAATCAAAGGTAAAATTTCAATTATAATTTTTGTCAGACTTTTATATTATGATGGATAGATGGATTAAGACGTTTAGACGTTTATTAAGATTTAGACATTTAGACGTTTTAGTTGGATAGACTTAAAATCATATAGAATTTTAGACAAATGTACAAATTGAACCGTCATAGTTTCCTCTTATTACTATGACCCATACAGTTATCATATTATATATCATTTGATATGTACCCCTAACATCCGACATAGTTACCGCATTTCAGTAGCATTAATATTACTCTCATGCTTCTAAAACACAGCATTGTGTATTGCCATACGTGCCTTCTCTGACACATTCCGACTTCCTACGATATAGTGAAGAAATTCATTCACTCTGTGCCCTGAGTGTATTTGAAAATCACCTATTTTATATTACCTGTTAAAATGTCAAACTGGTGAGACACTGGCCTCTATTATTATGTAACGTGACTAAAGGTGTGAAGGAATTCCTAATAAATTTTGTATCTAATAAATCTATACAAATAAATAAAACTGAAGTGTCTGTTTGTAATTACAGCTTTATACTAAATGCATATGAAAGTATATACGATACTTATAACAAAAATACAATTTTGAAAGTTTTTGTCTGTCTGCCTGTCTGTCTGTCCGTCTGTCTGTCTGTTTGTTCCGGCTATTCTACGAAATGGCTGGACCGATTTTGACGAGATTTTCACTGGCAGATAGCTGATGTCACAAGGAGTAACTTAGGCTACTTTTATTTTAGAAAAAGAATTAGAGTTCCGCGCAAAAACATTAAAACCCCAAATAACACGCGGGCGAAGTCGAGGGAAAAGCTAGTTAAATATAAATTTCCTTCTTAAAGTAACTTTTAGTAAAAAGTAAAAACATTTAAAGAATAAAATAAGTTTCACGTAATTGCTGGTGAAGTTGGTGCTGATGTCGCAAGACGACCGGTGACCTCAGAAGCTTTTTTGTAAAAAATATTTTATTCTTATTATTTTTATGTCAGTTATACTTTACATTTAAAGTGTAATTTTTACCCTCTAAGTAATGAATATCACATACTCAAGCTAACAACTATAATGTAGTCTAAATGCTTACATTAAAAACTTTATTCTCCATTTTTCCAACTTGTGGGTGGAATTTGTTGTTCATATTTAATTGACACCACCCCAGAAGTAAAAAATTGAAGTATTTTAAGCCTTTGTGGATTTTTTTAACATACATAAAAATACATACGCCTGGAATATAGAACATCTTTATTTCTGAGAATTTATCGCTAAGGGATACCTTGAATGTTAAACTTTGTGAGAAGCTTAGTGCAGGTTTATTCACACCTCAGGTGTACTTAAATGCAAGCAGCTACAGATACGAATAATCAAGCCAGCGATATGCAAGATGTCCTGACTCGACTCTCGACCTCTTAAGTATAGTTACATACTCACGCACCACGTAATATATTATACTTAACGGTGGTAGAGCCTTGCAGCAGCTTTTGCTGTTGCACGTATGGGCCGGCTCGAGCCGGGTTAGTACCACGACCTCACAGAATACCGGCGTGAAGTGGAAGCTCTGCTTCCGCGTTTCGTCTGGTGAGTGCAGGTGACCGGATGCCCAATTCCCCCCCCCCCCCCCCCATCAACATGGTAGCGGAATTACGTCAAAAACTACCCCAGGAGGGTACCAGTACCCCTGGAGAATCCCTCGCTGAGCATCCACGACCATGCTATTCCACTCCTGAGCGTGGGTGCTCAGGCTGCCCCGCGTATTCTGGGGGGGGCAAAATTCCGCTCAACACAATAACTGCTCGGGGCAAACTGAGCAACAAGACCAAGGCGACCCCTGCCACGCTATCCGTGAATTTCTGCAACATCAGGGGACTTCACTCGAACCTAAACGCCGTCCACTACCATCTTGAGACGGCGAAGCCGGCCTTGCTCTTTCTGACCGAGACGCAGGTGTCCTCTCCGGCTGATACTTCGTATCTCTCCTACCCGGGGTACAAATTGGAGCACTCCTTTGTGCCTCGGGCTGGAGTTTGCGTGTATGTCAGAGAGGACATCTGTTCTCGACGCCTCGGCAGTCTTGAAGGTTCGGACCTGTCCATCCTTTGGCTACGCGTAGACAGCGACGACCATCCGCGCGTCTACGTGTGCCTCTATAGGTCCCATAGCGGTAATGCCGAAACAGACCGACTCATCGACCACGTCCAAATGGCTACAGATTCCTTGCTACAACAGGTCCCATCCGCAGAGATCGTGATCCTTGGCGATTTTAACGCCCACCACGCCGAATGGCTCGGTTCACGTTTAACCGATCATGCGGGGAGATCTGTTTATGACTTTGCCTTGGCATATGGTCTGACACAACTGGTTACATCGCCTACGCGGATTCCAGATGTTGAGGATCATACACCTTCCCTGTTGGACCTTCTGCTGACCTCTCATCCGGACGGATATCAGGTTTCCGTCGATGCCCCTCTTGGCTCTTCGGACCATTGTCTGATCCGGAGTGTGGTGCCACTCACGCTCCCTTCGCGGTTGCGTTCTGCAGGTTGCCGCCGTGTTTGGCATTACAGGTCGGCGGATTGGGACGGAATGCGGTCTTTCTTTGCTTCCTACCCATGGGGGCGGGTTTGCTTCTCGCCGGATGATCCCAGCGCTGTTGCTGACTCTGTCACTGATGTAGTGCTACAGGGAATGGAACTATTTATTCCATCATCTGTGGTACCCATCGGAGGCAGATCTCAGCCTTGGTTTGGTCGCTCCTGTAAGACTGCATTACGCAGTAAGCAGGAGTGTTATCAAGCCTGGGCTGCGGCTTCGGTGACTCGGGATGTAAACACCAGCACACTCAAAAAGAAGTATAACTTCGCCTCCAGGTCCTTCAAAAGAGTTATTGCCAAGGCAAAGTCAGAGCACATAGGCAGAATTGGCGAGAAACTAGTTCGCCTTCCTTCGGGAACCCGTGCATTCTGGTCTCTCGCCAAGGCTGTCCAAGGGAATTTCTGTAAGCCATCACTACCATCTCTGCACAGGGAGGACGACTCACTGGCCCACGACGCAAAAGAGAAGGCCGACCTTTTAGGCTCCCTTTTTGCGTCCAACTCGACTGTTGATGACGGGGGGAACACACCGCCGACCATCCCGCGGTGTGAGTGCTCCATGCCGGATGTGCGATTCTCACAGCGCTCGGTTCGCAGAGCACTCCTCTCCCTTGACATCCACAAGTCGAGTGGGCCTGACGGAATCCCCCCAATTGTGCTGAGGACGTGTGCTCCGGAGTTGGCACCGGTTCTAACGCGTCTTTTCCGGTACTCCTACTCCCTAGGCGTAGTCCCGAAATCATGGAAGACAGCTTTTGTCCACCCGATCCCTAAAAAAGGCGACCGCTCAGATCCGTCCAACTACAGGCCTATCGCCATCACCCCCTTGTTCTCCAAAATAATGGAATCCGTTGTAAACTGCCACCTCATGCGGTACCTTGAGGATCACCAGCTGATTAGTGATCGCCAGTACGGTTTTCGTCGGGGTCGATCAGCTGGTGATCTTCTGGTCTACTTAACTCATAGATGGGCGTTGGCAGTAGAGTCCAAGGGGGAGGCATTGGCCGTTAGTTTGGACATTGCGAAGGCCTTCGATCGGGTTTGGCACAAAGCGCTTCTTTCGAAGCTCCCTTCCTATGGGCTTCCCGAGAAATTATGCAATTGGATCACCAGCTTTCTTGCAGATCGGAGCATCAAGGTCGTTGTAGACGGTGCATGCTCCGACTACAAGCCTATTAACGCTGGTGTTCCACAAGGCTGCGTGCTATCACCAACGCTGTTTCTTCTGCATATCAATGATATGTTGCAAGCTGGTAGCATTCATTGCTATGCGGATGACAGCACTGGTGATGCTCTATACACCGGCCGTGCCAATATTTCTCGGGAAAACGTCACCGAGTACCGGAACAAACTTGTGTCTGAAGTCGAGTCTTTGCTGGACAAAGTCTCGGATTGGGGGCGACTAAATCTAGTCCAGTTTAATCCTCAGAAGACACAAGTTTGCGCGTTTACCGCTAAAAAGAACCCCTTTGTCGTATCTCCTCAGTTTCAAGGTACTCCCCTTGTTGCCTCAGCCAGTATCGGAATCCTTGGCGTCGACATATCGAGTAGCGTGCAGTTTCGTGGTCACTTGGAAGAGAAGGCCAAATTGGCCTCTAAAAAGCTTGGCGTGCTCAGCAGAGCGGGACAGTATTTCATGCCGGCTCAACGCCTGCAACTTTACAAGGCGCAGGTTCGGCCTCACATGGAATACTGTTCCCATCTCTGGGCTGGGGCTCCCCAGTGCCAGCTTCTTCCACTTGACCGCATCCAGCGCAGAGCGGCTCGAATCGTCGACGACCGAGTCCTTTCCGATCGGCTCGACTCATTGGCACTGCGAAGAGATGTTGCATCTCTTAGCATTTTCTTTCGCATTTACCATGGGGAGTGCTCTGAGGAATTGTTCGGATTAATCCCAGCCGCCAAATTTCACGAACGCACATCGCGGCAGAACTCCCGATACCATCCACACCATCTGGATGATTGGCGGTCCACCACTGTGCGATTTAGAAGATGTTTTCTTCCTCGCACAACTTCCTTGTGGAATTGTTTACCACCAGCGATTTTTCCGGACCGATACGACTTAGGGACCTTCAAGAAAAGAGCCTACTCCTTTTTAAAAGGCCGGCAACGCATCTGCAATTCTCCTGGTGTTGCGGTTGTTCATGGGCGGCGGTAGTCACTTACCATCAGGTGAGCCGCATGCTCGTTTGCCCCCTCTCCTATAAAAAAAAAAAAAAAAAATAAAATATATATTATTTGAATAAACAATATTTTACCATATTAATTTTATTGTAATTTATTTTTAGAAATTACTAATTTTTTAGTTATTTTGACTCGTCTAACCGTGTAGGGGCAATGTAAAATATTTACTATCCCATTCCAATCCCACTTTAGTTGTTACCAGGAATATAGTGGTGCTCATTTCCTGGTACAGTTTCCCCCTGTCACCTTTTTACGACACCGCGAAATGATATGGGATAGATCCTTACACCACCACTACATGGTTAATTATATAAATAACACAACAAAATGTGTGATTACGAGGTCACTAGGAAAAAGCAATAGCGCTCGTAATTTCTAACTATTTTTGACTGATTAATTCCGAAGATCTCTTGAACCGGTAGTCAACAAGCAAAAGATTAAAGATTATCCGGAAATTAGTTTCGGTCCTCGCCCAGTATAAGACAAATTCTATTTGTTGAGTTCGCTCGTTAATTCCTTTAATACATATTTATCCCGACGTTATTTCATTAGTACAAATTTTATTTAATACTTTTTGTTTTGAGTGATCTAGTTGTGGAGGGGTCGTTCCCTTATTAAAACTTCTGATGTTTTGATCAGATAGGACATTCGTTCCGAACTTCTTCATTTGCCGTGCAGATTTTATTTTGCACAATCCCTGACGGGGTAGCCAGAGAGAACAGATCGCCAAGTGTCACGATTTATTTTTATTTTGCGCAGAGTTTATTCTAAACTTTTTACTCCTAAATTAAATTCAGAGAGCAAAACATATAAAGAATAGATTTTTACCCACTATTATTCGAGTGTATGTATGTATGTATGTTTGTATGCATGTCAATTTCTTTGTCATGCACTGACAAAGAAAAATTATCGTTGTGGAAGGGACATATTTTATTTTTTATTTTTCGCTTTTAAGTAGACTTTTTACACGGTCAGATTTTGAAGTGAAAACTTCTTTAGCTTCGTGTTTTTGTTTGAAATTGCAACGAGAAAGCGACACTAAAAAGAGACAAAAGAATACATCATTAGGATTTAGCCTGCGTGAGAATGAGATAGAATACAGTGTAGTAAGCATGAAGTTATAGATATAGATGGAGACCACACTCTGAATACCTACTTGAAGCTCAACCTGTGTATTACTATCTCGCTCTCTGTGGGCAGACCCTCTCTTTCGAAGTAGGTAACCTTTATTTTATTTTTCCCAGGATATCGCTATAAGTAGTTGCATTACATTAAGAAGTTTATTTATAAATATTAACATCTCTGTTTACTTCTAAGACCTAGCCTATATAGATTATATATATATGTACAATTTTTTTGGGAAATTGGTTTTATGAAGAAAGGTTTTCATTAAAGATTATGTTAGGGATGAAGCTGAATGACAGAGTGAGAAATTGTTTAATAAGAGAAGAGTGTGGTTTGCAAGATGATGTTGTGACCAGGATTAAGAAAGGAATGCTTCGGTGGTTTGGCCATGTAGAAAGAATGAATGAGGAAAGAGTGACAAAGCAAATTTATGTTGCAGAGGTGAACGGCATAGTCGGGAAGGGTCGCCCTAGGCGAAAGTTTATCGACTAAATTGGCGATATATTAAAAATGGGCCAAATCAAGAGTACCTTTAACCGACGAGCGTGTATGCGTAGGTATATGGATGTGGAGGAAGCGAGAGAGGTGTGTCAGGATCGTACCAAATGGAAGTCCATAATCTCTGCCTACCCCTCTGGGTGACAGGCGTGAGTGTGTTTATGTTTTCATTTCCATGAACAGAACCGGTATCTAAAATATGACCACTCATTTCCTTTACAACCCATATAATGCCGAGCCTATTTAGAAAATGTGGAAAATAAATATATCAGAAAATATTTTTTCGATTTTCTTCGACCATTTCGATAATGTATTTTCTGGATATTGTATACAATACCTAAACGGTACCAACGAAATATAAAATTAAAATTTTAACACTGGTATTGAATATATCTAATAAAACTACTTGTCGCATTTTTTGATCGAAAATCCCAAGATTACAGCAACGCGATTATGTCACTACCTACGAGATCGCAACAAGTTATCAAACAAAATAGACCCATATATATATTATAATTAAATGTAATAAAACTTTAAAACAATAATGTCTTGAATTTGTATATAAAATACGAACTTACTTTTTCTCCGACCTTATATACTAAGTAAAAGTGTAACAAAATAATACTCAATAACTTAGGGAATGATTCTGCCCATCTACATGAATAATTATTATTATGGGATAATCTTCGAAATTTTAAATTTATACGTGGTAGAGCCATACTGCAGCTATATTACTGGTATAGTTGTAGCACGAATGGGTTGGCTCGACCGGGGAAGGACCACGCTCTCACAGAATACCAGTGTAAAACAGCAGCTTAACGCTGCTGTGTTTCGTATGGTGATTGTAGAGAACCGGAGACCCTTTTTACTGGAAACGAGGCATTCCATCTTAGTCCTCAGGGGTTTCAACGCATCTGCATTTTGATTCTTAACCGAAGATAGATGTAGATGTCTATGAGCCACAGCAACCACTTTCCATCAGATGGACTATGTGCTCGTTTATCACCCTGATCCTGTAAAAAAAAACTCAAAATCAGTTATTCCATACAGACTTTCGCACAAACTTGTTCAAAATGTGTAGAAGACCTGATTTTTCTTGCGATTTTGAAAATAGATCTATAGTAAAAGTTGTTCATATTGACGCATAGAATGGAAATAGAAAGCACTATTTTGGATACACCAAATAATATATAACTATTTTTTTAAACAATTTGTGAATATTAGTCAGACATTTAAATATAAAAATTAAACTGACAAAAATGAGGCCTTATCATTTATATGACATTTATTCAGAAGAAAAACCTATACATAATATACACAAATATATTGATACATTCGCTATTAATAAATTATTCATTTTTAAGTATTTCTGGTCTACGTTCATAACTATGAACTTAACTACTAAGCCATAGCATAAAATTAATTTTCCCGTTAATCGGGTAATAGTTAAGCTGCTGGCATATACATTTTGCACGCACACTTGCATTCTTGCAATTGTCTTATACACACTACAATATTGAGATGCCGTATTCACGGAGCTGTTACTTTCAGGTAGTGCGGTATCCAGTCTGAGCGCGCGAAGACCTATCAATTATCTAAGCAACCTGACCAATTAACTTTATCCATTTTTTCTTCTATCCATCTGTTTGACAAATACCGATATAAAATTACCTTTTTAGAACGCAAATTGAGCATTTATTTTCATTCAGCGATTTTGATATAGTTGAAACAATCCCTAGCGTACGTCTAAAATATTCTGTTTAAAAATGAGTTCACCAAAATCATACAAATTATCAACAATGTGACATTTTCTTTGCAAAATATCAAAATTAATAAAATAATTTAAAATATTCTATATTTTAAACAAACGGACCATAGCAATAACGACGTCTTGCGAATTTACCTGTGAAATGTGCAATCATCAAGGTTATTTCTATTACTGACACCACAGTCACTCACGAAACATGTGACCGTTTTGGGAATCTATGAATTATAAAAATTAAAACTATTGTAATCTAAAAAATTATAAAATATCTAGGAGCTTATTTCTTGCGTGCCGACTTGTGCCGCTCTGTCATTCAAAATCGGTTACAGAGTCCTGAGATTTGGTATTCTTTTCTATCTTGCATTTTTGTCATAAGGAATTATCTTCTCCCTTGCACACTATGTCCATCCATACGCTAGTATTTATATTCTAAGTCTTTATTCCTTGATTGTCTGAAAAATACACGTGACAACATTAATGCAACTCAATAATATGTTAATGTATTGATGATCATTCAAGTCAACACTTCCATATAAAATGAAGTTTAATTTTCGAACATATTTACAGATAATTCGCGTCAGAGAATCAATCAGATTACTGTCAATGTAAGTAAAGTACAGTCTAACCTAGGGCATAAACATCAGAAGAGTTGAATAAAATTACAAGGATCGCGGAAAATTCCGCGTGCCGGCGAATAACGTCAGAATTGAATTTACATTTCTTCTCGTAGCGAGATTGCATTGCGAATAATCTAGTTATGTAATAACATAACGTATTGTAACACAAAATATTGTACCGCCGTGAAGTGGAGGCGAATGAAAATCGACTACCTCATATCATTCCGTGGAGGCAACAGAAAGAAACTGAAACTGACATGGGCAGCACATTCTTGATAACACAACCTGCAGTTATCTACCTGTTTGCCAAGCATGGCAGCTATGACAAATATTCCTCCTATGAAGCAAACTATGGGAGATGCCTAAGTTCACATTAATTGGACTTTGTTAGAGGATGATGATAATGATACGCTATTATACATGTATGTATATTATACTAACACTACTGTGACTATATATACATTTAAACTAATAAAGTCTATATAAAAAACTTTGTACACCTTTTTAAGCATAGTTAAAGTTTACATGGAGAAAGAGTGCAGAAAGAACGTTGATTAACGTTAATAGTACTGACATTTTCATATATATAAATATAATACAAATTCTCTGCCACTTTAAAGTATATTAGCATTAAGTGATTTTGATTCTATGCACATAAGAAAAAAATTGTTTTGCAGTATATTAAACGTGGATAAAGAGGAAGAGTTTTGCAAAACAAACAAAAGTGTGGAGATTGTATCGCAGTTTTGCATTCTCAGCATAATGATGTAAAATCGTCAATATATTTATTTATATCTTTATTAAGATTTATATGTTAATTTTGTGAAACAATATTAAATGTAAATATAAGATTTCTTATATTTACGCGAACACTACACTACACATTGAATAAAACTACTTTTACGGATTCTATCGCGTTTAATTACCTTATTTATAAATAAATAAAAACAATGAGTTATATGTACTAGGTACTAGAGAAGCCATTCCGAACATTGACTATGTTCAACTGAACTGTACTGCAATCCGTACAATCTAAATATTACGTAAATTGAAGATTTGTAAATTCCAAGAAATAATTATTGTTACATTTTATTTAGAAATATGTTTGTTTAGATTAAATTAAGATATTTTGTATTAAATTCTTATATTTATTTTATATTAATATCTTATTTTATATCAAATTAAAGTCTTCGCGCATGCGCGAAGACATAGAGTAGGACACAATTTTTGTTTGGAATGGCTTCTCTAGTACGTAGTACATATATCTCAATGAAATAAAAAACAATTATTTGTAGGCCATACAAATACTGGTTCCGTGCGGAAATCGAACCCGCGGCCCTTAGCGCTGCAACTTATTGCTCAACTACTGCGCCATGGAGCCGTCAATTAATTGTCACGAGGATCATATATAATTTTATAGTTATTTATGTTTTGCTACTCTAAAGAAGTATGTGTAACTTACTAAGTGCGTAAGTACATAAGTACACACACGCTTTTTTCTTCTTAATGAATCCGTAAAGGTCTAGTTCTTGACATGGGCCGTAACTGTTTTAGGGAATGTTTACATAATTAGCAGTAGAATTGAAGTTTGCAGTACCTGACGTCTCACACCTTGCCGCTGCTGTCCAATGACATTTTAGGATAGGATATTTTAGGTATAACGTAAAAAGAATAGCCATACTGCCATCTGTTCAATGTGATTAGATCTTTCTGGCATTTCTTGTAGTTCCCTGTCCAAGAGTCATGGGGTGAAATAGGTAAATCGATTTTCTGACGCTACTACTACACGACTTTTAAAAAATACACTAAGTTCTATTTAACTATTTTTTCCTTTTCTATATTATAACCATATTGTATACGCACGTATTCATAAACAACAAAACAAATGTTTGCTTTGTAAGATTTCGTAGTATGATTTCCTCTACACATACCGAACTTATATTTAACCTTAAATTAATTTTGTACGGGGGCGTGAATCAAACAACAAAATCTGAATTATGACTGACTTTTATTAGAATAAACACAGCTTTTATTATAGATAAAATGAGGTTTAACATATAACGTGCACATACATAGATACCTAATAACTAGTACATAATACATTTACGTTAATATGGGAAAAAATACATTAATACAAATATTTTTTTCATAATAATTACATTTCTCTGAAATTATACATTAAATGATAATGAAAGAATTACCTCCGTAGCCACTGAGATAAAATACATGGTTATGTAATGATTTCTTATATTTACGCGAACACTACACATTTGAATAAAACTAGTTTGTACGGATTTTATCGCGTATATTAATTTACCACACGTACAGGATCGCCCCCGTCACTACATTAGATTTGATAGACTACAAATCCTAGCTAAAGAATACCGATTCCTTTCAAGGATGATTCGTGAGGCTGTTGAAATCAAAAAACAACCTAATTTCAATAGAGAAGATAGCTGGGTACTACCATCTGCTTGGGATCCTATAATTTAAAAAAAATCCCAACCCAAGTATACAACTGCAAGACTTCCAGATACTATAAGTTCATAGTTTAATCTGGAGGTAGCCGTCAAAGAGAATATAACCACTACGTTTAGTAGCCGTGCTTAACTATGATATTGGGACGTCGAACACCTCAGTGCCCACCGTGACCATGGGTAAAGTGTTCGAAACGTCGGAAATATAAAATAAGTTAATATACGCGATAAAATCTATGTTGTAATATAATGTGAATATGCATAAAATAAACTTGAACTGTATAGTGTGGTGGAGGATTTAATATATTCGTGATACAGCAATGCCCTAAATTTGGCTAAGAAAGGACGTGAAGGAATGCATGCACCTGGACAAGCTGTTGCTTATGCGTGTCTCATGCGAACTTAAGCAAAGGCATAAAGGGGAGAGGAGGGTAGATAGAAAATGGACTATATGCTGTACTCTTATTGCATAATAATTAACGAATCACTAAAGCGTTAGGTGGTAAAAATGGCACGAGCAATACATTAAGATACATATAATTTAGTTCTATTCTTATGAAATATGTCCAATATACCATTATTTTTAATTCCTAAGTTTGATGGTATGTCTCTTTAACTATATATGGACCTGAAAACAACGTTTTTTTACGTGTTTATCTTGTTAACTGCTTTGTTTTTTTAACACTAAATTAACTAATATTAACTAATATTAACATTAAATGTTATTATAGTGGATTTAAATATTTGTCATAATTAACTTTTCTTTTGTACTTACTAATGAATAAAATGTCTCACGCCTCTTTTTGTGATCGTTGTGTACTGAAATTAACATCGCAAAAGTGAAGGAAATAGTGACTGAAAATCCTAACTCAAGTTTGAGAGAGATAGCCGCCGAAATTTCTGTCTCACGAATCGATCCGTACTATTTTATATAATCACTTAGGTATGAAACATGTTGCCGCTCGGTTAGTCGCAAAAGACCTGAATTTTCTCCAAAAACTCAATCGCACAAGAGAAGCTGAGGACATGCTAGAACGAGTCAATTCCGAGCCAATATTCCAAAACCAAAAAAAACCACGCCAAAACGATCAAAAGTCAAAGTCATGATGACTGTTTTCTTTGACTATCACGGTGTTGTGTACTCGGAATTCTTGCCAAGAGGTCAAACGGTAAATAAAAAACATATTATTTGAGCATTATGCGGCGTTTAAGAGAGCAAATTAGATGAAAAAGTCCAGATGAGTAGAAAAAAAATTCTTGGATTTTGCTCCACGATAATGCGCCTACGACAAGGCCACTTCGATAGAAGACATAAAGGAGAATTCGCAGCGAGAACTGAACTCAATTCCGGAAAATTTGGATTGGATTATTCGTTGGAGAAAGTGTACTATTTCTGAAGGAGCATACTTTGAAGGTAATAAATAAACATGGATAAATAACAAACATTTTGTGTATTATTGACCTTTTCCCGGTAATTTCTTGACAGAATAATATGTATTCACAGAAAACATTTCAAATGTTTATGAGACACCTTTAATGATTTGGTGGTGATTTGCGGTAAAATTTTATTGTTTTATTTGTAAAAATTTATAAACTTCAAAAGTAGATGATATAAATTCCTTACCTTTGTCAGAGGCTACCTGTATAGTCACTCCATAACTTAGAATATAATTATTTACAAAAGTTTTCGCAACTTCATATGTCTTTCTTGAAACTAAGCTATAGGCTCATATTAGATCAATTCACATTGCAAAGTGAGTACCTATGTAAGAGAAATATTCGTTATCTGTTTCCAACGGACCTACAAGATCTAAAAATATTTTCTCAAAAGCCGAATTAGCAGTAGTCGTTATCATTGGTTCTCTAACAGGAGTACAATATTTTGTCGCTAACATTTGTCACAGCGCTTCACAAATTCACTAACATCATTACCAATACATCCTTCTCATATCAGCATGGCCACTACTAGGTAGGAGATGGAAGTAGTTTAAAATTACTAAATAATTATTAAGTTTATAAATTTAAAGCTTTACTTAATGTTGTATTTAATATTCTGATGGGTAAAACACCTTTTACAGCAGTTGCGGTGGAACTTGCTATAAAACACCGTCCTTTATCTCAGCTGCACATATTACGCAATCTTCCTGATAGTTTGTTTGTACATAATGAATTGATTCGTATCTGGCCAATGTTTCCAAGGAATTGTTGCAAGTGTTTAAAATAGATATATTATATATAGTATGATCTAGCTAGATGATCATATAACATAAAAATATTCGAATCAAAATATAAGACTGATCTACATTTTCTTAAAAGATCTCGACCGATGATACCATTCGCCGTAATTGGTAATTAATTAAGAACATAAAAATTATGCTTGGATAAGTACTTAGATGGCTTGTGTTCAATTTTAAATAAAGTAATCTGATGGTATTGACTTTGCCCACAACACAAGAAGCACCAGTATCTACTAAAAATGATAATAATGTCCAATTTACTGAAAACTTACGTGGTAGAGCCATGCTCCAACTATATTAGTAGTATAGTTGTAGCACGAATGGGTCGGCTCGACCTAGGAAGGACCACGCTCTCACAGAATACCAGCGTCAAATAGCAGCTTCATGCTGCTGTGTTTCGTATGGTGAGTGTAGAGAACCGGAGACCCTTTTTACTGGAAAAGAGGCATTCTATCTTAGTCCTCACGGGTGACAACGCATCTGCATTTTGATTCACAAACAAGGATAAATGTGGATGTCTATGGGCCACAAAACGACCTACCATCAGGAAAGTTTCTTCATATTTAAAATACAAACTTAAGAATTTTTTGTTCAAAGTATAATTAAATGTAATTTTAATATATATGTGCCATTTTGTTCGATAACTTATTGCCATCTTGTAGGTAGTAACATAGTCCCGATGCCGTCGTCATCATCATCGTTACAGATCTTCACAAATCCACTGCTGAACATAGGCCTCTGTACCGTAATTTCCCGAACGCTGCCCAGCCAAGTTGAATCCGTCGATCGACCTCTCGGTCGAAGTTGAACTTACCTAGTCGGACTATTTGTCCCAGGTAAACATACACGTCAACAACTTCGAGCTTAGTGCTCCCAACAACTACTAGCATATGTGTAACATGGACATTAAATATTATCTTTGTTTTATCCATGTTCATCTTAAAACCTATCCGTTGGAAGACGCTATTGAGGTCATTGAGCATAGTGCTCAGGTCCTCCAGCGATTCTGCCATAAGGGCTATATCGTCTTACACCTCTCTGCAGTTGGATTTGTTTCATACTCTGATTCTGTATCGTATTATTTGTAGGCCATACAAATACTTGTAAAGTGCAAGATTTAAAACTGCGACTCTTAGCGATGTAAATCAATGCTAAGCCACTACGCCACGGAGCCGTAATCATCACGTACAACGTAAAGTTTCTCTTGGTTTATCAAACCCTTTACGAGTATAAAAACATTCGTTTGCACAATACGTCTGCACAGATTTCAGTAAATTGTTGCTCCGAGGCTGCGATCGCTCCCACACTACAATTCGAAGCACGAGCGCCCATTTCAATTCACTTCTTGATTTTTCGACGATTCCGTGGCGCAGTTGCTTGGCCATGAGTTGCAGCGAAATGCAGTATTTGTATGATCAATAAATAAATTTTCCGCATCTGGATATTTCTCCTTATGAAATTTATGTACTATGTAAGCTGCCTTCACGATACAAGAAAAAATCCTAGTGAGGAGGTAACGTTTTTATTAAAAAAATTAAGGCCTTTACAAGGATGCAAATAATTCTGCAACAGATTTCATCTCAGGTTTACAATAAATAATTGTTGCTTAGATGCTACGATCACCCCCACACTACAATTCGAAGCACGAGCGCTCACTTCAATAAATATGTTAAAACGTGTCGTGACGTGGCTCAGTGACTATTTCGTGCAGGGTTTTCTTATGCTGACTGTTGGAATGGCTGGAATCAAATATCAAATGCAGTGACAGATTATAATAAATTTTTTCGTATACTAGCTGTTCGTTATTATTTTTCGTATACTAGTAGAGTTATTTTTCGCGGAATCCTAAAATAAATGCAGCCCGTATAAATATTGACAAATATTGACATTAATATTTATACGATACTAACGTCACTCAATTGTTTTGCCTTCCCGGAAACCTTCCACAAAGACTTAAACTTTATGGTATGGTATTAAAGTTCAAATTGACTTTTAAGTATTCTGTATCTGTATCTTTTGTATGGAAATATAGAAAAGTGTTGTTTGTAGACTTTTCCAGGTAATTTTTAAAATTTTTCTCTCGGTTCAGCTGCTCTCGAGATTTGCGCTAAGCAACACATTCAGCGGTTCATTTTTATATTATAGAAGAATATTTATATAATAAATATAAAATGATAATTACCAAGAGCTTCAGAATCAAACATGGTGTTGACCGAATCGACTTTTACTAGGTGGGGAGGACTCCTTTTTAGCCTAGCAATCCGTCGAGATTTGTACCACAATTTTAAGACAGTCTATCTTGATCCTCAGGGTTTGACAATGCATTTGCATTTTGATTCTAAGGCGAGGTTTAGATGTAGTTGTCCATGGACAGCAGCGGTACTACTACAACCACAGCCAACAATTATACAACAGAAGCAACAAGAAGAATACGGTGGGTGCTGCATAAAACTGAAACCCAGCAGTTCTGATAGCAGCGTCTGCAAATTCAGATCGATGGGCAGGGGCATTGTCATGATAAAAACACGCAATTTTCCTTGACATTTATTCTTTATTTCTTCACGTAGTTTTTATATCTATGATACATAATAATCTCCGTTTAATGTCTTTCCTTTACTGAAATAGTTGATCATTATTATACCTTTCGTATCCTGAAAGACAGAGGCCATTATTTTTCAAGCGGATGCAGACACCTTGAATCTCTTGGCTGGCGGGGAAGACGGTCTTTCCCACACCTTGCTTTGGTTTTTTATCTCCGTGTCAAAATGGTGTACCCACGTTTCATCTATGGTTATGGAGTGTAAAAAGAATCTGGATACTAAATTCAACTTTATAATGCCAACTCTTGCTTTCTTTTGGGCGTCTTTTCATATTCGAAGAATCCAGCGAGTGGATTCCATTTTTGAATGAAAGTTAGAATAAAAAGGATTGGATAATTTTTCGATATTTTTACGTTTTTCTGTGAAGCGGCCGTTGTTGACCGCCCGGATGAGGATCGTCACTGGATGCGGTACTGATGTTGATTTTTATAAGTAAGCCGTGTATGTTTGTGGTTAACAAAATAAGAAGTAGAAGTTAATTAAAAAACAACGGCGTACGACAGACATGAGCCGATTTCTGAAGACAATTCTACATTTTATTTCCACAATCGTTAATATTCCCGCCACAAACGCCGCGATATTTAATGCATACGGAAACAAGCGCACTCGACCGCTTCGTTCTTTTAAAAATGCATTTCGCAAATACACAGATTTATAAATGTAATTCCTACTGTCATGCAGCAGGGGAATTAAATATTTGAGAGAACGTATTTAATGTTTTATACATAATATAAAAACGTGCAATAAAAACTAGTAGATATTTATTTTAACTAATTTTTGAGTTTCCAAACCGTTTGACAAAACTGCTATAAAAATATTATGGTACTGTCCTTATGTTATGAAAAAAAGAGGTATTCTTCGGGCCTAGCTCCGAGTGATTTTCACCTTTGTACTCACCTGAAAAAGCACTTGCATGGTATAAAATTCGACGGCGACGATGAGGTGATATGTGCTGTAGAGGTCCAAGGATCAAGTCTTTTTTACAAGGGAATTAACCAACTTGCAACCCGCTATTCAAGGTGGATTAGCCTAAAGGGCGATTAAGTTGAAAAATAAATACAATTTACATATAATTATCTTAAAGTTTCATTGCGTTTTCAAAACTTATTGATTAACCTAGTACTTAAGTAAGCTGTAATTGACGATGATGAGTAACGCCGATACTGGTATAGGGAGATGATCTCCCGTAATACGAGTAGGATGGATTGCTATAATCGCCACGCTAGACAGTATTGGCGATCGCAAAGTCAGACATCTCGCACTTTTTTTTTATAAAAAAACCTTACCCTTTTTCTAAGATTTTCTTTAGTAGAGGCAGGTCAGGCAATCGAGCACACAGTCCACCTGATGGTAAGTGGTTACTGTGACCCATAGACATCTACATCTATCATCAATAAAGACTCAAGATGCAGATGCGTTGTCACCCGTGAGGACTAAGATGGAATGCCTCTTTGCCAGTAAAAAGGGTCTCCGGTTCTCTACACTCACCATACGAAACACAGCAGCTGCTATTTTACGCTGGTTTTCTGTGAGAGCGTGGTCCTTCCCCGGTCGAGCCGACTCATTCGTGCTACAACTATACTACTAATATAGCTGCAGCATGGCTCTACCACGTTAAAGATATAAATCAATTAATATATAAATCAGATTGCCCCTTTTTTAAGATTTCTTTTTGTGGAGGCAGTTTAAATACATAAATCAGAAGAAGCGTCAGAAGCGTCAGTAGCCTAATAGCAGGGCGCGCACTGCGAACTCGAAAGGTCGTGGGTTTCGGAACCGCCGTTCGACTACTGTCGTGGACAACTTCTAACACAAGCATTTTAAATTTATCAGAAGTGGTTAAAGGGAATATTGGTCATGTTTAATTTTATATTTATTACGAGTATATTTTCATAATAAAAAAATTGCATAAAGATAAACACTTATTTGTGGACAATACAAATACGATTTCATGCGGTATTCAAACCCGCGGCCCTCAGAGTAACAACTAAATGCTAAACCACAGCGTCACAGAGCCGCCAATCATTGGACGTTGTCAATAGCTGGTCAGGTTCAGAAGCTACTCTACCGAATTTTATGACTGTTACACTAGTGTAATCTATATATTATGGGACGGTTCTAGTTTGTGAAGTAGTAGGGTTTCAACTTTTGAGTTGGTTTTTAATTGCAGTTAACAATCCATTCATCCATCCATTACGGCATATAAAAGTCCACTTCTGAACGCGGGCCTCCCACATATAGAAGGGATTTTGCCATAGTTACCACGCTTGGCAGGCAATGGATATTCTTACACCACCATAACGTTAGAACGCACGTTAAATACTACACCTTAAATGTAAAATAATATATATAAGGTATGAAAGTTAACTACTCGTGTAGTACCCGTGGGTAGCAGTTAACATACGGTGCAGTAAAGCATCTAAAACAAAGTTCCAGTTGGCGTTAAGCACACACAAGTTCTGAGCACCGAGTGAAATACCAAAGTGCCACTCCGACACGCTTGAGAGGCTGAAGCTATTTAACACAGACAGTAAAAGGTTCATCTTCTCCGCGGTTAACATTTTCATTACTCCGTTAATTCATGAGAATTTATAATTAAATATTATGTAAGCAAAACTAGTTTTACGTATTTTATCGCGTATATTTACTTATCTTATTTTCCGACGTTTCGACTTACAGGGGGACCGAGTTGTTCGACGTCCCGATGTCATTAGTTAACCACGGCTATTATCACATTATTTTTTTTGTCCGATCTACGCCGTATGAACTTATAGTATCTTGAAGTCGTGGTCCATGGTTAACTATGACATCAGGATGTCGAACATCTCAGTCCCCCCCCCACCCCCCGTGACCATGAGTGCTGTAAAGTGCTCGAAACGTGGGGAATATAAAATAAGTTAATATACGCAATGAAATCCTTAAAAAATAGTTTCAATAAAATGTGTAGTGTTCGCGTAAACATAATGAAACAATATTAAATATAATTGTTAATTCTCACATACTAAAACAATTGAATATGTACGTCCCGAATACCTAGGAAGATAGCACCGGCTACAACTGCTAGCTGTGCTTAAAGAAAGGACAAACTATGCGCCAGGCGCCACTAACACGCTCTCTACACTCTTACTCTGGAATTCTTAGTCAAGAAAGGGGCTCCAACAAGAGGCTATTCAGGCGATATGTCGAATTTAATCTTTAAGAATTTCATAGACAAAAGAAACCTCCAATTTGACGGTGTTTAATGTTTTTTCGTCCTTTGTAATAGCTTGACCATAGTATGAATGTATGGATGGAATATTATGATTAGGTTTTGACCCACTTTCAGACGTCTGACGTCACTTTAGTAAACTGATATTTCGTAGAGAGTGAACTCGAGAACTACGCTTTAATATCCTGAAATAAAGATTACTAAGAACAGTACAATAAAACAAGTTAAGGTGTAAAGGCGCCATTACTGTGTTAAATTAGGTTATGCTACCCGGTTAATTTACATTAATTAATAGAAAACCACTTTAACCAGCTGCCATTAACATAATATGCATAATATAAATAGAGCGAGAATGAATCCGCTTCAGAGCCATGGTAACTCAGGGACTAGGCGCTCACGGTAAATTACGCAGTGGACGAGCAACAAACCGGGTTCGATCCTCGCCGGTATAAATGAAAATTTCTGTTAGTGATCATATCCTAGACGGCCCCGCCGTTTAAATTTGATAGACCACAAATTCTCGCGAAAGAACATCGATTTCTGCCAAGGACGATACGTAAGGCAATTGAAATTAAAAAAAAATCCTAATTTCAATAGTGAGGGAGGCTGGGTAACACCACCTGCTAGGGATCCCGCAATTAAAAAAATTAAAACTAAACCCAAGCATACCACTGCAAGACTTCAAGACACAGTAAGTTCATTCTGCGTAGATCGGAAATGTCGCGAATTAAAAGTAAGTTAAAAATAAGTTAATTAAACGCGATAGAATCCATAAAAGTAGTTTTATTCAATAAACATTTTAATTGCAACTTTAATATATATTTTTTTAAGACGTTACCCCCACACTAGGATTTTCTCCTGTGTCGTGGAGGCAGTTTACAAACATAAATTGCACAAGAACAAACATCCAGATCCGGAACAATTATTTGTAGGCCATACAAATACTTGTTCCCTGCAGGATTCGAACCCACGGCCCCCAGCACAACAACTGATTGCTAAGCGACTGCGCCACGGAGCCGTCATTAATATAAATCCGTTATAATGAAGTTGTCATAAATTAATTTGCTTAATTACGCGTAAAAAAATAAAATAATGTGTCCTGCCCAATTTGAAGAGTACGTCCTACTCTCTCTCAATTGCGTGCACTGTCCCCATCACCACTACTCCCAAAACCACTACACTAGAAAAGGTACACCACCGTCGATAATAGGACATGATGTGTTTCGCCTCCAAACGAGGCATTCTCAGATGAAATAGACTGTAGTGACTATCTGACCTTATAGCACGGGAGGTGCTATTTAATATAGGTAAGACACATCATTTAATAACACCTGACACAAAAAGAGGGGGTGTTATAAGTTTGACTGCTGTGCGTCTG
Organism: Parnassius mnemosyne; assembly: GCA_963668995.1. NCBI lineage: Eukaryota > Metazoa > Arthropoda > Insecta > Lepidoptera > Papilionidae > Parnassius > Parnassius mnemosyne. The sequence goes on along the minus strand of CAVLGL010000137.1, from coordinate 723,262 downwards.
TATGTAACACTGTAGCTCTTTAACGTGTGAACCGATTTCTGTGCAGTTAATTTTTTATTTTTAAGGTAGATTTTCTAGCGGTGTTTCTTAGACATGTTTTATTAATATCGGACCAGCTCTTTCAAGACCATCAGCGGTATCACCATAAACAGTATATAAACTAATAGTTTTCAAAATCATAAAAATAAAGCTTTAGTATTATATAATTTACCCCTTAAAATTTGCAATTTTGTATTATCATTGACTATAAGACTTTTCGTAATAAAAGAGGTTTTTCTCGTTAATATATTTACAATTTATCGCTTACTCAGCCATTTTATTAGCGAAAGTGACTTTAACCAAATATCATAAAGATATTGGAATATTATATTTTATTTCTGGTATTTGAGCAGGTATAGTTGGAACTTCTCTAAAATTATTATTTCGTACTGAAGGTAACCCTGAATATTTAATAGTACTAGTTGTCCAGGCAGACGTTGTTCTGCCCTCTCCGACGACCCTGTGTCCTATAAAATACTTAAATTCGTAATAAAAAATATTGAAGGTCATTTATCGAGATAAAAACTATCCTATCTCTCAAGTTGGACCAAACTGTACACAGTGTGCAAAATATCATTGAAATCAGTGCAGTAGTTTAGGAGTTCATCGCAGACAAACAACGTGACACGTAATTTTTATATAGGTATAAAGATTGTAACAGCTCATGCTATTATTAGGTATATTTTTTAATAGTTATACCAATTATAATTGGAGGATTGGGCTGTTTATATGTTAGCTATATATTTCAGCTGTTTATATGTTACCTGTTTTTGTTTCGGGGGTTTTTAAAATTTTCTACTATATTATTATGCAAATCTTAGCGAATTAATTTTAATGTCTTTAATATAATGGATTAAGTAACGTCTGATTCTATAAATGAGCAATTTTAAGTGCTGATATACCATATACTCGATGGTAAACACCGTGAGGAGACTTTATTCGGAAAATTAAAAAAATATATATATTTGAATACATTGACAAGAACGCAACCTATCGAATTCTAGAATAGATATAAACCATCGTCGCCACAAAACAAATATTCTGTGAATGTGACCTCAATAAATCTAGTTTAGACGTCACATAATTACTATCAAACGCATCATCTATTTTTTTTTGGGAGAGGAGGCAAACGAGCCTATGAACATCTGCAACACCAGGGGAATTGCAGTTTCGTTAGCAGCCTTTTAGAAATGAGAAGAAGGCTCTTTTCTTGAAAGACCATAAGTCGTTTTGATCCGGAAAAGCCTTTACGACAATAAATTCTACACTATGGTCGTGCGAGACAGAAAATTCCGTACAAATCGCACAGTAGTGGACCGCGAGCAATCGAGATGATGAGAATGAAATTTCGAGTTGCGGTGTATGATTATAGAATTCAGCAGCTGGAATTCATCCAAACATTTTCCTTGAGATGTTAATATTTAAAATGTAACGACGAAAAAATAAACTGATCGCAGTGGAATACTGTAGTGTTTATAGTTTACAGTGACAAAGTGTTAAGTATTGTGACGTTCAAAGTTCCAGTTTTAAAATCCAACAGCGTTCTTTCTACTTTATTTTGTTTAAGCGACGGAAGGAATTAAGACTAACAACACGAGAAACAATTTTAATCTACTTAAACGTTGTCAGCTGTGTTTGTTCCGCTGCTGTGAAAGAAATTTAGTTTAAAAAGGAAGCTAAAATTTCGCAACGTAAACTGGGAGAACGAAATGTTTCTTAATTGGATCGTATCTAATTAAAACTATGGAGCAATTGAAATGAAATGAAAACTATTTTATCGACGTAAGAAATTCAAATTTCACTGTCCAATTTCAACATTTTTGGGGTTCCGTACCTCAAAAGGAAAAAACGGAACCCTTATAGGATCACTTTGTTGTCCGTCTGTCTGTCTGTCTGTCTGTCTATCTGTCTGTCAAGACCCTTTTTCTCAGGAACGCGTGGAGGTATCAAGCTGAAATTCATATCAAATACTCAAGTCTACTGTCTCTTAGAGCTGTGAAAAAATAAAACTTCTAAGCCAACGCAATCAAAAGATACAGTCGTTTATGCCGTAAATTTACGACATTCGCAAGGGAATCAAAACCTACAGGCTACTTCCCGTGAACTCAGAATCTTGAAATTGGGTACGAAGCAACGTTTTATAGCACAGATAAAGGAAAAATTGCGATAAGCATAAATATTTAGTTATATTATATAATAAAAAGGTTTTTAATAATTTGAAATTTATACCTACAGATTTGTTCGGAACCCTCGGTGCGCGAGTCCGACTCGCACTTTGCCGATTTTTTTTTAATCAGCTACTACATTTCAAAATGATGTTCCTATAAATGAAGAATAAACGGCCGAAGAAACTTTCTTACTTTCATTTTTTTAATGTTACCTCCACACTAGGATTTTCTCTTATATCGTGAACAGTTTAAATACATAAATTTTACACGGACAAACAACCAGACCTGGAACAATTATTTGAAGGCCACACAAATAATTATGCGCTGCTACTCATTGCTGAGCCACTACGCCACGGAGCCGTCTTTAACTCCGTAGGTATCCATTTTTGTGTGATTTAAAGGCATATAACATAATATTCTTATAATGATTTCTTATATTTACGCGAAGACTACACATTGAATGAAACTAATTTTTATTGATTTTATCGCGTTTAATTTAACTTTTTACGGCAAGACAACAAGCTTCGGTTCCCGTGCCTACGTCACAGTGACCGAGTGAAGTCGGCCACAGTCGAGCGTGGGCCTGCTATACTACACTATGTCAGAGGAGTCACAGACAAAGTTGGCTACATCTTGAAGCGAGCTTCCATTAAAACATACTTCAAGCCGCCGAAGAAAATTAGTCAATTTTTACCATTCGTCAAGTGTGATATCCCTCTACAAGATGCAGGAGTGTACAAGCTGGATTGTGAATGTGGTGTAGATGGCGGATAGACTAGGTACGACTAACCGCAGATAAACGATATTTTTACTTGGTATATATATACTTTGTAATCACTTTCACAAACTGACAGAGTTACTCTTCACACCTTTACTTACTGGCGGTTACAAAACAACTGACCGATCTATCCGTCACAGCGGCCTTTTATACAATTTAGATATTAACCTAATAATGAACATTAATATTCTTATTACTATAAATATTGCATCATAAATTATAAAATAACTTTCAATCAATATAGCAACGATTAAACACTAATAACAATTGTTTATACACATTTAATAACATTAATCTTAGGTTCGCCGGAAGCTGACAAGCGGAAGGCGTCAGTTATTATTTAATCATCATTTATTAAGTATTATAAAATTTATGTTATTAATCTAATAAAGGTTTTGTAATTCTCTGGGAGATTAAAATAAACTTAATTATGCGAAGAGCTCGTGAACCCAGGACCGGAAGACGATAACACTGGTCTCTCTTACATAGGACAAACAAAAAGATCTATTAAAACCTGCGTGAAAGAACATATAGGTGACTTGAAGCACCGACGTTCCGGGAAGTCTGCAATGTGTGAACATGTTCTAGATCATCCCCGCCATTACATTAGATTTGATAAACCACAAATCCTCGCAAAAGAACACCGATTCCTACCAAGGATGATTCGCGAGGAGGCTTGGGATCCTATAATTAATAAAATTTAATCCAAACCCAAGTATACCACTGCAAAACTTCAAGATACTGTAAGCTCATTCTGCGTAGATCGGACCACCAAAAATTAATATTCAAAAAACTGAAGGTAGCCGGGCTAACTATGATATCGGGATGTCAAACACCTCAGTCCCCCCACCCCCCCCGTGACCACGAATGCTGTAAAGCACCCGAAACGTCGGGAATTAAATAGTTAAATTAAACGCGATAAAATCCGTAAAAATTAGTTTCATTCAATAATATTCTTAATTAAAATTGGAAAGAAATATACCATAGATAACTAAACCATGTTCTATGATACTGTTGCGCGCCACTATTAATGTCTTGTACATGGCAACACCAGTTACACTAGCGCCCTCTAGTGTCGAGTAAAAGAAAGTGTTGCGCGCCACTATTAATGTTTTGTACATGGCAACACTAGTTACACTAGCGCCCTCTAGTGTCGAGTAGCAGAACTAGGAGAGTCGAGATCCTTCCAGAAATTTCGGGACCGATATGTACTCGAACATCTAGATGTCGCTACAGTAGAAGGTTCTAGAAAATATCTGAGGCCCTATATAAGGCCGGTATAGACCACGACCGGGACAGTATTGAATTGGCGATACAAGAGAATACTTTGAAGCGAAATAACGGCGAACTGTGTTTTATTATTAGTGTGATTTTTGATTGTAAGAAGTGTTGTGTAATTAAAGTGTCAGTTTTGGTAATTCAATCGGCAGTTTTTAATTGTCTCGAACCCCAAGCTCGTAACAATTGGTGTCAGAAGTGGGATCAAATATGCCGATTTTACCTAAAGACGACACGGAGGGTACCGTACCCGAAGTCAACGCCAACAGGAGACGGACCAGAGACGATTTGGTAATGCAACGCCGCAAACGTCGGAGGGCCATCTGCTAACCACGGAGGCCGGCCCGTCAGCAGCTTCTGCATCTGTAGCACCTGACTTAGGTGCTCTGATGATGATGCTGCAGGATCAGGCTCGCCGACAGGAGGAACAGGCCCGCCGACAGGAGGAACAGGCCCGCCGACAGGAGGAACAGGCCCGCCGACAGGAGGAACAGGCCCGCTGACAGGAGGAACAGACCAGTCGGTTGGAAGAGCAGCTGCAGCGCGGTATGGAAGAACAGATGCTCCTCAGGAAGGACCTTCACGCTACCTTCGAGAAAGAGATAAAGGAGGTGAAGGATAGGGTTGCTCAACATGACAACCGCCTGTCGGAAGCTGAAACCCGAATCGACCAAGTGAACAATCGGGTTGACAACGTGATGGCTTATGTGAAGAAAACGCTGGACGACCTCAAACTTAGGGATGGAATTACAGCTCCCATAGTAGCTACAACACCTTCGCTACGTGGATTCAAAGTGCCGCCGTTCGACGCGAGTTCTTCCTGGTCGGTCTACAAAATCCAGTTCGAGGCTGTTATGAAAGCGAACGGCTGGAATAAAAGTCAGGCCATGACTGCTCTCACCCTAGGCCTACGCGACCAGGCATTAACTGTTCTGGAAGCTCTCGGTAAGGAAGTGACTTACGAGCAGCTCCTTGAGGCATTGGAGGCGAGATATGGCGATGCTCACCTTGAACACGTCTTTCGTGCGCAGCTCAAAGATCGCGTGCAACGCAGTAACGAAAACCTGCAGCAGTGGGCCCTTGAGGTGGAGAAGCTGGTTCGAAAAGCGTACCAGTCTGTACCTGCGCTCATTGTAGGGAACCTGGTGCAGACATTCATCTACGGCATCCGCGACCTTGAAGTCAGAGCTGCTGTGAGGCTCGGGCACCACGAGATCCTTAAGGACGCCTTGGCCCATGCACTGGAGGTGGAAGCCGTGCGGCAGGATCATCGTTCCCACCGCGTCAGGGCGGTTGCAGCAGCTACAGTTCAGGACCGCAATAAGGGCTACAGCCCTTTGTGCTACGGCTGTGGGGAAAGGGGCCATCTTCGATCCAGCTGCCCTAAACGAACTGTAGAAAGGGAAGGTGATATCGAGAGGGTAGTGTGGCTGACAGCACCGCCCAGCAGCAGTAGGGAAACTGACGGGTGCTGGCTGATGTTAAAAGAGCCCCAAGGATTTCGATCTCACAAACCCGTGACGGAAACAGCCTGATCATCAAGGGCGAGGTCAAAGGAAAGCCGTGTAAACTGACCATAGACACTGGAGCCTCTCGCACGGTTGTCAGTTCCCAACTTATAAATCAGTTTCTTGGGGACTCCGCATACAACCGCGAACGCATTAATTTGGTGACAGCAACCGGTCAGCGCATACCCGTCCGTGGAGAGAAGGAGATGGAGTTGAAGGTAGGCAACATGATCTACCTGCATAATGTCATCGTGGCTGATATAATGGACGACTGCATCCTGGGCCTAGACTTTATGAGGAAGAATTGTTGTGAGATCGACGTTAAGCAAGGTGTTTTGAAATGTGGACAAGAGGAACTTTTCGTGGAAGGGGCGTTACCAGGGAATGTGTACAGCCTTAAGAAGATTGTTCTTCCGCCGAGATCGGAAACGATTGTGCCGGTTAGTCTTCCTCGGAGTCCTGGGAAAGCTCATCGTTGTGTACTCGTGGAAAGGGTAGACAATGACCTTCCATGGAAAGTGGCTCGAACCTTGGACAGAACCACCGACATCTAGGGAGTACGTGGGCTGAACCTTTGTGATCAGGAACAGATTATAGAAAAAGGCACATTGGTTGGTACTAGTGAGGAAGTGGTTTGGTTGCGTCGGTGCGAATATTTATCGACCGGGACCCCCAGCAAGGATGGACAAACGAGAGTGACCACACTTTTAGAAGACTGTCGCAGCATTCTTTCCCCGAATGAAATGGTCAAGGCGAAGAAGTTGTTACTGAAGTACGCCAATGTTTTCTCGTCAAACGAATCTGACATAGGAAAGACTGGCTTAGTTCAACACAAAATAAACATCATTATCATTACAGCCCTTCACAAGTCCACTGCTGAACATAGGCCTCCCCCAAAGAATGCCACAAAGCACGGTCCTGAGCCACCTACATCCATCGACTTCCTGCATATCTTACCAGGTCGTCACTCCATCTAATGGGGGGACGCCCTACCCTTCGCCTGCCGGTACGAGGCTGCCACTCGAGAACCTTTCTTCCCCATCGGTTGTCGGATCTTCGAGCTATATGGCCGGCCCATTGCCACTTCAGCTTACTAATCCGTTGGGCTATGTCGGTCACTCTGGTTCTACTGCGGATATCCTCATTTCGGAGTTTATCACGCAGAGAAACTCCGAGCATAGCCCTCTCCATAGCTCGCTGAGCGACCTTGAGCTACCTCATCCGGCCAGCAGTGAAGGACCACGTCTCAGTTCCGTATGTCATCACTGGCAACACGCACTGGGTGTACAGTCTCGTTTTCAAGTTTTGAGGTATAGCTGAAGAGAAGTGCCGTAATTTCCCGAACGCTGCCCAACCGAGTTGAATCCGTCGATTGACCTCTCGGTCGAAGTTGGACTTACCTAGTCGGACTATTTGTCCCAGGTAAACATACTCGTTAACAACTTCGAGCTTAGTGTTCCCTACAACTACCGGCATAGGTGTGACATGGACATTAAACATGATCTTTGTTTTGTCCATGTTCATCTTAAGACCTATCCGTTGGGAAACACTATTGAGGTCATTGAGCATAGTGCTTAGGTCCTCCAGCGATTCTGCCATAAGAACTATATCGTCGGCAAATCGAAGGTGAGTGATGTACTCGCCATTGATGTTGATACCGTATCCTTTCCAGTCCAGAAGTTTGAAAACATCTTCCAATGCAGCGGTAAAGAGTTTCGGGGATATGACGTCACCCTGTCTTACACCTCTCTGCAATTGGATAGGTTTCGTACTAAAATAAACACAGGACAAGAATTGCCTATTCGTCAGCGGCCAAGAAGATTGCCTGTAGCACGTGAAAAGGAAGTGGAAACTATGATTGAGGGAATGGTGAAGGATGGTGTTATTAAACCTTCATCTAGTCCATGGTGTTCACCTGTGGTGCTGGTAAAGAAGAAGGACGGCAGCATGCGGTTTTGTGTTGACTACCGCCGCCTGAACGACGTTACAAAGAAGGACAGCTATCTCTTGCCAAGAATTGATGACACGCTGGACATGCTTACAGGCGTAAAGTGGTTTAGTACGCTGGATCTGAAAAGTGGCTACTGGCAGGTTGAAATTGACCCTAAGGACAAGGAGAAAACTGCATTCTCCACAGGAAAGGGTCTGTGGCAATTAAAAGTCATGCCGTTTGGATTGTGCAATGCTCCAGCAACGTTTGAAAGGTTGATGGAGCTTGTACTTACCGGGCTAATTGGAGATGCCTGTCTGGTCTATTTGGATGACATCATCATCGTAGGCCGTACGTTTAAGGAACACTTTCAAAACCTGGAACGTGTGCTCACAAAGATCCAGAGTGCCAACCTCAAGTTGAGTCCGAAGAAGTGCTCACTATTCAAACGGCAAGTTAGTTTTTTGGGGTATGTAGTTTCGGAAGAAGGTATCCGCACGGATCCAGAGAAAATTGCCGCTGTCAAGGAGTGGCCGGTTCCAAAAGACAAGACGCAGGTTAGAACATTTATGGGTTTGTGCTCTTATTATCGGCGATTTGTGAAGAAGTTTGCAGATATAGCCAAACCTCTGCACAAGCTAACCGAGGAGAAGCGACATTTCTGCTGGGATGAAAGTTGCGATATTGCATTCCAGGAGCTCAAGAACCGTCTGTGCAATACGCCTATTTTGGGGTACCCTGATGCGGGCAAGGAATTCATAGTTGATACAGACGCAAGTGATATAGGACTTGGCGGTGTGTTGTCTCAACGGAATGGTGATCAAGAGATTGTGATAGCGTACTTCAGCAAGTCGTTTTCAAAGCCGGAAAGGAACTATTGTGTCACAAGACGGGAATTGCTTGCTGTGGTAAAGTCCTTGCAGCATTTTAGCAAATATCTCCTGGGGCGGAAATTCTAATTACGAACTGACCATGCTGCACTGAAATGGCTATTGCAGTTCAAAAATCCGGAAGGAAGTTGCGAGATGGATTGAACTACTGCAGGAATACGACTTTGTGATCGAATATCGCAGCGGGAAATCTCATGGCAATGCAGATGCATTGTCAAGAAGACCTTGCCCTGAAGATTGCAAGCATTGTACTAAGCAAGAGGGTAAAGAAGTGGTATCTGTGAGGATGCTCAGGACAGACCAGCTCAGCAATGAGTGGAAGGACAGCCTAAAACATGCACAGCAGGAAGATTCGGACATTAAGCCGATTCTGGAATGGATGAAGGCCAGTGCTTCTAAGCCCAAGTGGAGCGACGTCTCAGCAATGAGTTCGACCACGAAAAGCTATTGGGCCCAATGGGACAGCTTGCTGATTCAGGATGGAGTCCTGTGCCGTAAACGGGAAAATGGTCGGGGAGACAGTTGTCATTTGCAAATGGTTGTCCCTAAGGCTTAAGTACAGGATGTTTTACAGCTGTACCATAGTGGTTGTTCAGGAGGCCACCTGGGAGTTAAACGAACTCTACTGAAGATCCGAGAACGGTTTTACTGGGTCCACTGTCGTGACGATGTCGAGGACTGGTGCCGCAAATGTACAAGTTGTGCGGCTGTAAAGGGGCCTCAAATTCGTAGTAGAGGCGTATTGAAATTGTACAATGTTGGTGCACCATGGGAGAGGATAGCCATTGACGTTGCGGGGCCGTTTCCGGAAAGTGAAAGTGGTAACAAGTATTTCATGGTTGTGATGGATTACTTTACTAAGTGGCTGAAAGTCTTCGCCATTCCAAATCAAGAAGCTTCTACAGTTGCAGATAAACTAGTTCATGAAGTCTTCTGTCCTTTTGGAGTACCCTTAGAGATTCACAGCGATCAAGGAAGGAATTTCGAGTCTCAAATATTCCAGGAAACTTGCAGAGTTATGGGTACTCATAAAACACGAACAACTTCTTACCACCCACAATCTGATGGAATGGTAGAACGATTTAATCAGACATTGGATAGGTACCTGGCAAAAGTTGTGGAAAAACGGCAACGAGACTGGGACAGGCACATACAACCGTTTTTGTCATATCGAAGCGCTGTTCACGAAAGTACATCAGTGACGCCAGCTTTCGCAAACTTTGGGAGAGAATTACGGCTGCCTGCAGACCTGATCACCGGAATACCACCTGATGCCCCACGCAGTATAACCGATTATGCAAATGACTTGCGGAACAAAATGAATGACATTTATGAGCACGTCAGACAAACGGGCCAGCAAACGTCTGAGAAGATGAAAACACGGTATGACCGCAAAATGAACAACAAGGGGTTTGATGAAGGTTCACCAGTGTGGTTACACAATCCAGTTCGCAGCAAAGGGAAATCTCCTAAGCTTCAAGCTAAATGGGACGGACCGTACCGGATTGTGACAAGGATCAATGTGAATCGACTGGCGCGTTATTATGGGGCCAATAATGCTCGGGACGAGCATGTCTTAGGAGGAGGCAGTGTTGTGCGCCACTATTAATGTCTTGTACATGGCAACACTAGTTACACTAGCGCCCTCTAGTGTCGAGTAAAAGAAAGTGTTGCGCGCCACTATTAATGTTTTGTACATGGCAACACTAGTTACACTAGCGCCCTCTAGTGTCGAGTAGCAGAACTAGGAGAGTCGAGATCCTTCCAGAAATTTCGGGACCGATATGTACGCGAACATTCTAGATGTCCCTACAGTAGAAGGTTCTAGAAAATATCTGAGGCCCTATATAAGACCGGTATAGACCACGACCGGTGTAGTATTGAATTGGCGATACAAGAGAATACTTCGAAGCGAAATAACGGCGAACTGTGTTTTATTATTAGTGTGATTTTAGATTGTATTTAGTGTTGTGTAATTAAAGTCTCAATTTTGGTAATTCAATCGGCAGTTTTTAATTGTCTCGAACCCCAAGCTCGTAACAATACAATAACACAACAATGTATTGCAAACGCGAGCATACCAGTCCTAGGGCGAATGTTAGGAGAGGAGTTAAACAAACGAATGATGATACAAGACTCTCTTTATTGTATTAATAAATTTGATTATATAGGATTATTATTACACTTGTGTGTGTACTTTTATATACCCTTACTACTACTACTACACCTTCCATCCAAAAGAAAAAAAAATGTGTCAATACAAGGATACATTTTTTTTTTGATGATACATTAAAATATTTTATTTTCGTAAATATTAGGAACAGTTACATTATAAAATAATATATAAGGTATTTATTTTAAGAACATTTTTTTTTCTTTTTTTATGATTATTTAATTTAGAATATTTATAATTACGTAATATTAAGTAATCTACAGACAGAAATAATAATAATAACAACAAATGTACTTAGATGCAGCATATAAAATATGTTTTATTTATTATTGGATATACAATTTCGTGCGGTTTTTATGTACTAATTCATTTTTACCATTTTTAATTATTTCTACGTTTGGTGTTACATCTTTAACAACTTTATAAGGACCAGAGTATAGATCACTTAGTTTATTACCTGACTCATTTTTTAAGAGTACTAAATCATTTACATTGTATTTTATAGGCTTGGTATATTTATCAAATATAATTTTTCTCTTTTCTTTAGACTTTATCAAATTATTTCTTGCCTCTCTTTGTGACAATTGTAACCTGTATTTGAGCTCACATGGATAATGATCGTAGTTATAAAGTGGCTCTAAATCTACTGTCAAATTACTAGGAAGTGAACATTTTTTACCAAAGACAAGTTCATAAGGACTGAATTTCGTCTCTGTATGAACTGTCGTATTATAGGCAAACGACCAAAATGGTAACCAGTCGCTCCATGTTTCAGGGTGATTATCAATTTGAATGCGAAGAAAAGCATTTAAATTTTTATGTGACACTTCCAACGCACCTAGTCATTGGTGGTGGTAAGCAGTCGAATTTAATTGTTTTATTTGAAGCAATTTACATACCTCTTGGAATAATGATGCGGTGAACTCTTTCCCTCTGTCCGTAGTTATTACTTTCGGTACTCCATACCTAAGAATAAAGTTAGTGACCAAACTCTTTGCTACTTCGTTGGTTTTTTTAGAAATTAAGGGATATGCTTCGACATACTTAGTGAGTTCGCATTGTAGCGTTAAAGCATAAGAGTAATTATTATTATTAACTTCAAATGGACCTACTAAGTCTAAATATATCTTTTCAAACGCTGTATTAGCTGTCGTTGTTATTTCTAGTGGCTCTCTTACGGGTAACGAAAATTTCTGACGCTGACATTTGTCACAACGCCTAACAAAATTCTTTACATCCTTATCTAACCCAGGCCAATAATAATACTTTTTTATATTGTTGACCATCCTTCTCATACCTGCATGGCCACTGCTAGGTAGGAGATGGAAGTCATTTAATATCACCTTTCTGTCATCCTTATTATATATCGTTTTTACATTATTTATTATATGTACACGTGGACCGGTCTTATCATTCATAGATTTGATTTCTTCAACTAGTTTTTTAATAAATTCCTTATTACCATCCTTCTTTATTATATATACTTCATTAACATTTATTAACTTACAAAAATCATCTAATTCCCTCACAAACTCGCGTCGCGTCATTCGTGAGTCGGAACTTAGATATTTAATATAAATTATCTTTTCCTTTTCAACATAACAAAATGTATTATTTTCTTTACTAATAACTCTTAATTTTCTCAATGTTTTCAAATCATCTTTATTAACCACACGCAACTCCACTGATTCTGCTGGTTTGACATGATTACTTACGACTTTCAGTTGATCAGGCCTCAAGTCTGTGGGTATTATGTCCAACGAGGAGGATCCTGGTTTATTTATTTTTCGACATTTTGCTCGTGTCATGACACTAAAGATGTTCTCATTTAATTCTTTTAACTCTTTGGAACTCAAACAGATTCTAGATAACGCATCTGCAGCTGCATTATCTGAACCCTTTACATACTCTACGTCAAAATTATATTCCTCTAATACCAACCGAAACTTCATAAGCCTGCTCGATGGATCTCTCATGCCAAATAGGTATACTAGAGGTTTATGGTCAGTCCTGATTTTAAAATATTGCCCATACAGGTACGGTCTGAAATGTTTCACGGCCCATACTATCGCTAACAACTCTTTTTCTATAACTGGATAGTTTAATTCAGCCTTATTTAGAGATCTGCTAGTAAAAGCTATAGGTCTTCCATTTTTATTCGACAGAACTGCTCCAATTGCTTTATTAGATGCATCGGTTTGTAAAATGAAATAATTTTCTTTTGAAAAATCAGGGTAATCTAAAACTGGGGGGGACATAATACGTTTTTTGAGTGTTTCAAAAGACTTTTGACATTTTTCAGTCCAAACAAAATTAGTATTTTTCCTACAAAGTTGGTTTAATGGTTGCGCAATTTCAGCAAACTTGGGTATAAACTTTCTATAATAATTTGTGAACGCCACAAATCTTTTAACTTCGTCGGCATTCTGCGGACAAGGATAGTTTTTTACTGTATTTATTTTTTCAGGATCAGGTAAAATCCCTTCGTTAGATATACAATGTCCCAAATATAAAATCTGTTTTTTAAGAAATGTACATTTTGAAGGGTTCAATTTTAAGTTTACTGAACGAAGTCTTTCGAAAACATCCTGTAAGTTTTTATTATGGTGGTCTAGTTGTCTACCAAAAACAATGACGTCATCTAAATAAATTAAGCATTTTTCATTATTTAGTCCTGACATTGCTAAATTCATCATTCGCGAGAAAGAACTGGGACTTGTTTTTAATCCCATGGGCATTCTCGTCATCTGGTATTGACCAGAATTGAAAGCAGTAAATTTTCGACAACTTTTATCTAAATTAACATTATAATACCCTTGATATAAATCTAAATGTGTAAAATAGACACTTCCAGACAAAGATTCTAAAATTTCTGTAATATCAGGGAGGGGGTACTTATCGTCCTCTATACAGATATTTAATTTACGGTAATCCACTACCAATCGCCATTTTTTATTACCCGATTCATCTAATTTTTTAGGCACCAATAATATTGGGCTAGACCAGTCGCTTTTACTAGGTTCTATAATCCCTTCTTTAAGCATGTTGCTAATTTGACGATTAATTTCCTTTTTCTGACTAATTGGTAACCTATAGCGTTTCGAAAACACTGGACTAACGTTTGATTTCAAAAAAATATTGTGAGTGTAAATATCTGTTGTTGTCAATTTATCGCCCTCTAAATAAAAAACATCTGCATATTTTGCACAAATATTTTGAATACTTTGACTTTCTAAGTCATTTAAATCATTTAATTTTAATGAGGAAAATAATCGTTTTACTCGGTCTGAATTATTCTCATTTTTCTCAAAACTACAAATATTATAATCGTTAAGATCATGAATTGCAGGATTTATTCCTGACAATGTTACTGATTTTTCGGTAACATTTAATATTTTTATTGGTATTTTTCCCTTAATTGGTGTCACTATCGAGCTAGCCAAATAAACGCCATCTTGTAATTCTTGTGAACAAATAATGCAATCGGTTTGAAAATCAGTTTGAATATAATGTATGGATTCGCTTCTTGGGGGAATTTCCAATACGTTAATATTATAATTATTAGTGAAAGGCAAGAAACAAGTGTGGCCTGACTCTAACTTCAAAGATAAAATATTTTTCTCGAAATCTAAACATGCTCCAAATCTATTCAAAAAGTCTCTACCTAGAATTCCATGCGATGAAATTGGTAACGAATTAAAAACAAAGAACTTGTGATTAATAACAGATCCATGAATCATTAATGGAACATAAACATATCCGATTGTTTGCACCTCGCCACCTAGACCGTTTATAATTACATTCTCTTTATGTAATGAAACACTTAATTCGATAGCATTTTTATATGTTACGGCGGATAAAGATGCGCCCGTGTCGATTAAGAAAGAATAAGTTTTATTGCATGATGAAACTGGTAAATGAATAAAACAATTGCTATTACTACTAGCCAAAATTAAATGATTTTGTTTATTCTCGAAAAAACTTATCTAGTTGGGGTTCATCTGAAGTTGATTTTTGGTTTTCATTAATTATATTGACTATATTTCTTTTTATCCCTTGATTTCTGCGATAATTACGAAACGTACCTCGATTATATCGTCCTCGCTGTCCTTGGCCACGTGAGTTCGAGTGGTTCCATGAACTCGATCGCTGCGAGTTTCCATGGTAGTGTCTTCGCTGTGAAAATGTTTGCCGATTACGCCCGTTGCCGCGTGGGTACCTAGAGTTATAATGAAAATTCCTAGAATAATAAAATTTCTTACTGGACATACCCATCACCTCTCCTGCGGCCGATGATGATGAAGTCTCTTCATCTTGAGCTGCTTGAATGGCATCCTTGAGGGAGCTGTAATTTCTAGCAGATATTATTGTGCTGATTCGACGATTTCGTAAGCCATCGGAAAATTGCTTGATCGCTTGTTTTTCATTAACAGTTTTCAAAATATTGTAATATTCGGTATTACCGTTGGCTTGCGATATCGTAAGGTCCACAAATAACTCTGTTATTTGTTTACCGTAATCAGCAATTGGCATATCATTTTGGCGTAATTTTTGCAATTTACTTTGAATTGCTGCTGCGCTTTTTCTTGGCAACAACTCTTTCTGCATGTCACTAACCAAGTCTTCAACATTAGAGTAATCGTCTTGAAGACGTAATTTAGCAGATTGAGATAATCTACTTTTTAATATGAATTTAATTAAATTATTTTTGCATTCCTGTTTTGTTAACAAAGAATTATAATACTGAATATTGTCTACTAATTGTTTTACACTTGTCTCGTCATCTGACATAACAGGTAATAAAGTCAGAGCCGTTTTCAAATCGAAAGTATCCATATTGCTCGGATTTTCAGATTGTACACACTGGGGCTTACACAATTTTATAATATCCTGATATAATGATTCAAAATTCTTACAATAAGTTTGATAAGATGGAATATCAGTAGATTTAATCTTACCTTCTTTTACTTTACTATTAAAATTTATTAACAACTTAGAATAGTCACTAAATATTTCATTGGCCTCTTTAAGTTTAGTATTTAAAACTTTTCCTTCACGTCTACTCGGTCCAATTTTAATTAAATATGTTCTCACTTCTTTTAATTTCTCATATAATTGTTCTAAAGAAATATTCATAACTTACCACCAATACGTAGAATAGAGTATACTATACATAATTTTACGAAATATTTAATGTAATAATAATACGGTTAAATGACGATTAAAGACAGTACAACGAATACATGATTTAATTTAAAATATAAAGTTCAGTAATATAGACTAGAGTCCCAGATTTATGTAGTTGATTTATAAACACATTACCCTTTTTTTTTTCACTATTAATAGACACGCACTTTTTTACTCATTTTATATACACGTAAACTCCACTTTTAAACACTGATCAGCGCCGGTCATACTTTATAATACGCCCTTGGTTGACTTGCCTCTTCCACATTTGTGGAGGGTTGTGGTTGCCGAAAAATAGACCTTCTCAGGGTATTTCTGTTTATCTCTGTGTTAATCCACTTTATATGACATCGCCTATATGTCCGATAGAAGCAATACAGGGACCCCAGTAGAAGTACTAGCACAATGATAGACAGCAAAATATTACTCGTAGTCAGGTGAAATTGTAATTGTTCAACTCCTGCCTTATTGCTTCCCACTGCGTTTTGCACAATTACGGTATCTTCTTTAGTCTGTGTACCGCCCATCTTGGATGTTATTTTTCGTTAACTTTTTGTTAAACACGTGTACACAGTCGCGCAGCTCAAGATAGAACGCCATAGCTTGATTTAGTTCATCAGTTGCACATAGAAAAAATGTTCCACTCCAAATACGGCGAAGGGTGTCATATTCGCGTCGCGAATTACTTCGGCAGGGTCGCCATGTAGGGCGAATGTTAGGAGAGGAGTTAAACAAACGAATGATGATACAAGACTCTCTTTATTGTATTAATAAATTTGATTATATAGGATTATTATTACACTTGTGTGTGTACTTTTATATACCCTTACTACTACTACTACAACAGGTAACACTTAAAGACCTGACAAACCTGAAAAATTGAGTTGTGATATGATCCTACTAAATTTAACAGTATGGTGTGGTGGTAGATTACTCCAAATGATCCCTTGACTGTCATTAAATGTCAGTATAGGATGTGCCAAAAAGATCTTACAGTCGTTGGTATATGGTGGTAATACCCTCAAAAAATCCCCGTCAAAGCTGGGCAATAAAAAAGAAACAAGTCTCTTTTTTATTGCCCAGCTTCGACGACAAACGAGCGCACAGGCAATCTGATAGCAAGAGAATGCTGTGTCTCATAGACATCTAGATCTATTCTCAATTTTAATTCAAAATGTAGATGTGTTACCACTTACGTCTTAGATACCATTGAAAAGGTTCTTTGGATTTCTACACTAACCGTAAAAATCAGAGCAATCTTATTGTGCTATTTTACGCTGGTATTCTATATGCGAGCATAAATCCTTCTTCTGTTGAGCTGACCTACTAGCGCTGCAGACTCAATATAGCTGCAGCGTGGCTCTTTTACGTATAAAGTTGATAAGATGTGTGGCGGTGCTATAGTCGTGCCATAAAGAAACGTACGGAAGCCTAAATTGCGCTTTTTAAGTTCTGGAGTACTGCGGTATATACAGAATATTTCTGCACGAAGCGTCCGCCACTCCCAGGGCCGATTTATTTATTAAATTATAGTGTTTAGTTGAGAGGCAAGAAAGTCCCCCTATATCGTCCCGCGAGTAACGTAAGAGACGACAATAGGAATTGCCAAAGACCAAATTACCAAATAAAAAAAAATACTAAAGATCTCATAATTGCCGACAGACATCAGAAATACCCAAACATAGCGAGGCTTCTTAGACTGCAGTCACCAAAGTTGAAAGTCATATTTTCTCGCTCAGAAGTCTGTGACAACCGTCGATCCGCCTGCCAAGAGTGACCTTTAGACAAATGTTCACTGACACTGGATTTCAAATTTCTTAAACTATTGAAGTGTAATATTATTACACTTTAGTACAGTGACTTTATGCACTTCCGATCCGAAGTACGCTCAGCAAATCTATAATTTTTTTACGCAAAACAAATACCTAATATTTTTCCCGCGATCGCGAGTAGCAGTTGTCAGCGGTTTCGTATCGGCATTGCCCGGATTTGTTGCTTCTGACGTTACACGATTAATTCGCGGCATGTTTATCTGCTTAGGTCTATCGCACATCGTGATTTTACTTTTCATGCGACTTTTAAATAAAAGAGGTTAACGTAAGTTTTAGATATATCGTTATGACAACCTATAACCTACTTAAGTTTGAACTACTTGAGAGGTTACTTATACAGTTGTCGATTGGTCACGAGCTGATAGTTTTTTTAATATTACGTGGTAGAGCCATGCTGCAGCAATATTAATACATAGCATAGTAGTAGCACGAATGGGTCGGCTCGACCGGGGAAGGACCACGCTCTCACAGAATACTAGCGTGAAATAGCAGCTTAACGCTGCTGTGTTTCGTATGGTTAATGTAGAGAACCGGAGACCCTTTTTACTGGACAAGAGGCATTCCATCTTAGTTCTCACGGGTGACAACGCATCTGAATCTTGAGTCTTTACTGAGGATAGATGTCTATGTCTATGGGTCACTGTTTTTAACAGTGGTAGAGCCACGCGGCAGCTTTTGCTGTCGCACGGATGGGCCGGCTCGAACCGGGGTGGCACCACGACCTCACAGAATACCAGCGTGAAGTAGAGGTTTACCTCTGCGTTTCGCTTTGTGAGTGCAGGTGGCCGGAGGCCCTTTTTACTGGGAGTGAGGCATTCCATCTTAGTCCTCACGGGTGACAATGCATCTGCATTTTGATTCGCAAACGAGGATAGATGTAGATGTCTATGGGCCGCAGCAACCACTTACCATCAGGTGGACTGTGTGCTCGTTTTTCACCCTTATCCTATAAAAAAAAACAGTAACCACTTACCATCAGGTGGACTGTGTGCGTGGTTTGTCACCCTATCCTATAAAAAAAACCACAGACCATCAGATGGACTGTGTGCTCGTTGGTCATCCTTATCCTATAAAAAAAATAATATCTTGAAAAGTTATGAGCAACTTTATAAAAGATCTAAATTTACATAAAAACTTTCATTTCAATTAATAAACTTTGTAAATTACCGTAGCAACATAAAACTTCTCAAAGTGAAAACCTTAAAGTTAAAATAATAGCAAACTGAATAGAAGACCTTAGAGAATTGAGTAAGCTTATTTATTGATGAAGAAGGAAAATAAATAAATGGCGGCCTTATTACCTAAAATCGCTGTTGCGACAACATTTTGAAACCAACCCAAAAACAAGAGTCAGGAACAGAAACAGATCATAAACGCAACAAAACACGGCATCCTACTCGTAGCTGTTTCTGGAGAGTTATGATAAATTATTAAATTTAAATTAAATTTATTGTCTATTTATTAATTATTCCTCCTCAATCTAGGGGAGCTATGGAGCAGGAAAGAGTTCGCCGCGGTGCTCGAGTGCATATTGCTGGACTTCACATGTCCTGACGACATTTGTTTTTGACGCCGACTGCGTGATAAATTCTTATTAACCTTGTAGTTGATGTGTACAAATATCCACTACTCCTTATCGTCCCGTCCTATGAGACGACAGACGCTAACTAAACAACTAAGCATTTGCAACTAGGACGTTCCTGATAACATTCAAAATAATAAAAAACCACGGTTTCCAACTTAAGTGTGGTAACTAGAGCAAAACCCAGAAGTCTGTGTTCAGCAGTGGATTTTTATAGACTATAATAGATGGATGGATGTGATAAATGAGTGCTGGAAATAGTGATAACCCATATTAGTGGCGCTTGTAGTGATTGAACTCGAGTTGTTTGGTCACTATAAAATATAACGGGCGCTGTTTTCTCTTGAAATATCACGGCTTTGAACGGAATAGTCAGCTTATACACGGGAGGATGACAAACAAGCATACACATCTACCTTTGATTAAGAATCATATTGCAAATGCGTTATTCCACGTAAGGAGATCGAATGCCTCATTACCGTCTCCTACTCGTTAAAAAAGGTCTCCGATTCTCGTCGCTCGACTTACGAAACACAGCATCATTATACCGCTATTTTATGTTAGTAGTCTGAGGCTATTTTACGCCAGTATTCTGGAAAAGCGCTCGATCGAGCTTTTAATATAGCTGCAACTACTAGACGTAAACGTGACTGCTAAACATGCGATTACGTGTTCAAATCCCAGATCAGGCAAGAGTCTGTTATTGGAATTTTCTGGCAATAAATTCTCAATAACAGCCCGAAGTCATGAAATTAGAAGTATTTTACCACCGCGCCTTAGAAATCACGTAAATTTGTTGGTCCTCCAAGTATTTTACCACGATAGAGTCGAGTTATGAGAATTATGAGTTGCCGTCCGATTATGAGAGTAAGGAAATAAAGAGTGCACCTGGTATTGCGCAGTAACAGACTGGTTTCCATGATCCAAATTCAGTCTGAAAGACACTACTATGCCACGTAATAAAAACTCTATTAGCATTTAAGTTGGTAAAAGTTACAGTACTGTAGTGGTGTTGCGAGTAGTGTTGCTAGGATTGGTGGTGACGGGGATAGTGCTCGCAATTGAGGGAGGGCGGGAGGTGCTCTTCAAACTAGGTAAGACACATCGTTTTATATTATTGAGCGGATGTAGGCAAAGTAATTTTTACCAATTTTAATATAATGGTTTTCCGTAAAGTAACGCCTGATTCTATTAACTTGATTAGCAATCGTTATACCAGCTATCCTGCGTCCCTGCACTGTTTCTCGCGTCCCGGATTACGTATTTAATATTCCGCATATACGAGATGGTCCTACCGCCACCTATAAGATTCTATTGAAAACTTTAAAGCTCTTTCTAGCGTTTCCCAAGAGTCTACAACACCCACGATTCAAAATGTCTATATTTAAACTAAGTATACTAAGAAAACTATTATAGATGGATTAAAGGTTCCGACGTTCTGAGAAAGTTTAACCCGTCCGTTAGGAGCTCTTCGTAATAAATTGCAGCTGAAAAGTTTGTTCTAAAGTAAAAGATAAAGCAAAATTTAACTTCAACTAGTTACAAGTCAGAAGTTAGTCCATCTTGCAGCCACCGAATTGCTCTATCGTTAAGTATCTGAAACTTGTCGGTGTTCTTAGTGTATTAATTTCATAACTTTATTAATTTTATTTTGACGGCTCCGTGGCGCTGTGGCTCAACAATGAGTTGAGGCGCTGAGGGCAACAGGTTCGAATGCTGCACGGAACAAGTATTTTTATTGCCTACAAATAATTGTTCCGGGTCTGGATGTTTGTCCCTGTGCAATTTTTTTTTATAGGATAAGGGTGACAAACGAGCACACAGTCCACCTGATGGTAAGTGGTTGCTGCGGCCCATAGACATCTACATCTATCCTCTGTTACAAATCAAAATGTAGATGCGTTGTCACCCGTGAGGACTAAGATGGAATGCCTCATTTCCAGTAAAAAGGGCCTCCGGCCACCTGCACTCACCAAGCGATACGCAGAGGTAAACCTCTACTTCACGCTGGTTTTTTGTGAGGTCGTGGTACAACCCCGGTTCGAGCCAGCCCATCCGTGCAACAGCAAAAGCTGCCGCGTGGCTACCTACCACTGTTAAACTATATGTAAACTGCCCCACAACACGGGAGAAAACATTAGAGTGGGGTAACGTCTTTGAAAAAATATTATTACATCTATTCACAAGTCCACTGCTAAACATAAGCGTCCTCCAAGGAACGCCACAAAGCACGGTCCTGAGCCACCTGCATCCATCGACGTACAGCATCTCTTACCAGGTCAACACTCCATGTAGTGGGGCGCCGCCCTACACTTCACTAACCGGTATGAGGTATTAATCTATAAAAATAAGTGTCTGTTTGTAATTTCAAAATAACAGCTTTTTACTATATGCATATGAAAGTAAATAAGGTACTTATAACTAAAATACAATTTTAAAAATATTTCTCTGTTTGTCTGTCAGTCTGTCTGTTTGTTTCGGCTAGTCTCCGAAACGGCTGGATCGATTTTGACGAGACTTCCACTGACAGATAGCTGATTTCATAAGGACTAACTTAGGCTACTTTTATTTTAGAAAAAGAATTAGGGTTCCGCGCACTAACATAAAAACCCTAACGGGCGAGCGAAGTCGCGGGGAACAGCTAGTTATAGTATATAAATGTAATTTCATAGCTTATCCACACAATATTGAAAAATTATACCCACGGGTGCAGAACTAATGGACCAAATTGATTATTGATTTTTGAATTTTCAATTTATAATTACTTTTTTGCACCTTTGAAACTGCTGCCCGTCTCCTGTCTGGGTTTAGATTAAAATAGAACAGAATATTTTTATTCTATATAGATTATAAATAATTCTTATTTAAAAAGTATCGTTTTTAAACGATTATAAATATATTGGTTTTAACGCCATCTATTGGAAGACGTAAAACTTTTTGGAATACCCCATAGTCGACTCTTACGATACCCACAGGACGAAATGAGGTGATATATCTCTTATGCCATCACTACACGGCCAACGGTTAAAATAAGTTATTCATTTTGGATTTATTTTTGATACAAGCGTGACTGTCACCTGTATGAATAACTAATTTGTCTCTAATTAAGATTACGTTCGGACCGTTCTCACGGGAATCCCCGAGTGAATGATAAACGTTGCTAAATTAATCGGGTTTTGTAACAAAGGGACTACAATAGCACCATCGGGAATAACAAGGATTTGCATTGTTTAGACGAATTCAAAATCGTTTCTCGCAAGTTATAATCAAGTCATATTAACCTCATTTTTAAGGGTAAGGTCTGAGTGGAGAGCGATTGGCAGGGCGTGTGGAGTAATTCACACAGAACTTTTAGGTATCACAATATAAGTATGTCATAATTCTCGTTCTTAATTGCATCTATCATACCTATCCTCAACTGTGGTCATCTTGTGTTTTTATATTTATTTATATTTTTCCTTTTACTTAATTTTCTAATTTATGTACACCTTCCCTAATCGTCATTCGTTGTAAACAACAGATCGCTACCAGAGCAATGAGACCGCCTATTGTACCTTCTATATTATTTATTTCATTTTGTTTTCATTTTAATGTGTATTAATGTACAACAAATAATATATTGATACTGATTGATTACCTTTTCCTTTTAACTTACTCTTTATTATGTAAATGCGCATGGTACTGTTAGGTATGCATATTTTTTACTAAAAACTGTAAACTTATTTTCATTTACATTTGACTTTGAGTTTCAAATAAAGATTCTTTTATCATTTCTTTTAGCGTTTTATTTTGAGCCAGGCTTGATAGCATATATTTAATTTTGTAAATACCAGATAGAAAATAAAATTTGGTAAACCTAGTTTACTGGTTAGACTATTTTCTTCGAAATAACATCACGAATATAGTTGTCAACATAAGTGGCGATATGGCTCGACCGGAGAAGGACCAGCGTAAAATAGTAACTTAATACTGCTCTATTTTGTAAGGTTATTATAAAGCACTGAAGACCCTTTTCACTAGAAACGAGGCATTCAACCGCCACAAAAAAAGCAAATTGAATTATTTTTTGACGATTTTGAACTATTATTAAGTAAACTCTTGTTCAAATATCCGAAGCAAAAAATTGTTATTGTAGGGGATATTAATATTAACACATCTACAAGACATTCTTAAAAACTGTAATCTAAAACCAGCATATAACGGAGCCCACTAGAGGACTGTCATCCATAGACCATATATTTAGTAATGTAAAAGGTGCAAGTGCAAATGTTCTGCCACTCTGGTCGTCAGACCATCACACTGTTCAGGTGATTAGTTTTAACAAATAGTTAAAAAATGGACCACTAAAAGTTATACACCTTTATAAAAGATGCTACTCTACCGAAAATATTGCAAAATTCAAAGCATATCTGGCGTGTATTTCTTTTTCAGAAGTGTATATTGAGGAAAAACCAAATGCAGCTTTCAATGTATTCCATGACTGGTTCTGTTTACTTTATAAACTTTGTTTTCCTGTTTGTAAAGTCGAAATAAATACAAAAGCAAAGCTCCAATGAATTTCAAAGGGAATTAAGAAAAGCTGCAGAAAAAATAGAATCCTACGGTACAATTATTATAAAAAAAGAAATTATACTAACAAAAATAAATACTAAAACTATTCTAAATTGTTAAAAAAAATGTATATTCCAAGCAAAATACAAACAAACAAGAAATACGTATTAAAAAGCATAAATATTTGTAAGGCTACATGGAAAGTAATACAGGATGAAATTGACACTAGGCAGCAGTATATTAATAATTATATACTTATGTTTAATATATAAAATATTAAAAACTATAATAAAAAAAACTAAAACTAGTAACTTAATTATCATACAGTCCTACTCCCCGCGGTATCGTGCCAAGAACGCTGGCTGCGTTTCCCCGCTGAATGGCTATACTTAGCCTTTGAGCGAGAAAAGAACCAGCCCTCTTATCACCAAGCAGCAACGACCAGCCGTGGATGGAGTTCTTTTAGGAACTTCAATTGAATACAAAAACAATGTCATAAATGATCCTACACAGACTGCGATTACCTTTAACAACTATTTTATTGAATTGACAAATAAAAATAATGCAAATGTATTACGTGAAACTTCATTTAAATTTAATTAACATTTTAAGAACTCTATTTATTTGACCCCCGTTGGCGAATATCATGTTAGGAAAATAATTTAATCACTTTGGAATACCATCCAGATTGTTATTTTGCAATTATTATGTTCTATTGTTCATGTTTTGATGTTATTCTGTTTTGTGTAACTAAATAAATAAATTTTATCACTGAATAACATAAATTCAGAAGGATACGACGAGGTATCTACAAAGATTATCAAGATATGTAATGAACAATTAGGCGTTGTTTTGGCGTTTCTGATAAATCATTCAATTCCCAATCCCCTCCCCCCCTCCCATCAACGTGGTAGCAGAATCAAAGAAAAGACTACCCCAGCAGGGTACCAGCACCCCTGGAGAATCCCTCGCTGAGCATCCACGACCAAACTACTCCACTCCTGAGCGTGGGTGCTCAGGCTGCCAGGCGTATTTGGGGGGGGGGGGGGGGGGGAACTTCTTTGGACTTCATTCCAAACTTAACGCTGTCCATTACCATCTTGAGACGGCGAAGCCGCCCTTGCTCTTTTTAGAGACTCGGGTGTCCTCTCCGGCTGATACTTCATATCTCTCCTACCCGGGGTACAAATTAGAACACTCCTTTGTGCCTCGGGCTGGGGCTTGTCGACACGTCAGAGAGGACATCTATTTTCGACGCGTCGGCAGTCATGAAGGTACGGACCTGTCCATCCTATGGCTGCGCGTAGACAGCGACGACTATTCGCACGTCTACGGGTGCCTCTATAGGTTCCATAGCGGTAATGCCGACACAAACCGACTCATCGAACACGTCGAAATGGCTGCAAACTCCGTGCTAGAACAGGGCCCATCCGCAGAGATCGTGATACTCGGTGATTTCAACGCCCACCACGCTGAATGGCTTGGTTCTCGTTTAACCGATCATGCGGGTAGATCTGTCTATGACTTTGCCTTGGCATATGGTCTAACACAACTGGTTACTTCGTCTACGCGGATTCCAGATGTGGAAGACCATGTACTTTCCATGTTGGACCTTCTGTTGACCTCTCCTCCAGACGGATATCAGGTCTCTGTCGATGCCCCTTTGGGGTCTTCGGACCATTGTCTGATCCGGTGTACGGTGCCACTCACGGTCAAATCGCAGTTGCGATCTGAAGCTTGCCGCCGTGTTTGGCACTATAGGTCAGCCGATTGGGACGGGATGCGGTCTTTTTTTGCATCCTACCCTTGGGGGTATGCTTCTCGCCGGAAGATCGCAGCGTTGTTGCCGATTCTGTTGCTGATGTGGTACTTCAGGGTATGGAACTTTTTATTCCATCCTCTGTGGTGCCCATCGGAGGCAGATCCCAGCCATGTTTTGGTCGCTCCTGTAAAATAGCATCACGGATGTAAATACCAGCGCACTTAAAAAGAAGTATAATTCCGCCTCCAGGTCCTTCAAAAGCGTCATTGCCAAGGCAAGGTCTGAGCACATCGGCAGAATTGGCGAGAAGCTAGTTCGCCTTCCTTCGGGAACCCGTGCATTCTGGTCTCTCGCCAAGGCTGTTCAAGGGAACTTCTGTCAGCCATCTCTTCCATCTCTGCACAGAGAGTACGGCTCACTGGCCCATGCCGCAAAGGAGAAAGCCGATCTTTTAAGCTCTCTCATTGCGTCCAACTCGACTCTAGATGACGGGGGGAATACACCGCCGACCATGCCGCGGTGTACGTGCTCCATGCCGGATGTGCAATTTACACAGCGCTCGGTTCGTAAAGCACTCTTCTCCCTGGACGTCAGCAAGTTGAGTGGGCCAGATGGAGTCCCTCCCATTGTGCTGAAGACGTGTGCTCCGGTTTTAACGCGTCTTTTCCGGTACTCCTACTCCCAAGGCGTAGTCCCGAATTCATGGAAGACAGCTTTGGTCCACCCGATCCTTAAAAAGGCGACCGCTCAGACCCGTTCAACAACGAGCCTATCGCCATAACCTCCTTGTTCTCCAAAATAATGGAATCCATTATAAACTGCCAGCTCATGAGGTACCTTGAGGATCACCAGCTGATTAGTGACCGCCAGTACGGTTTTTGTCAGGGTCAATCAGCTGGTGATCTTCTGGTCTACCTGACTCATAGATGGGCGGAGGCAGTAGAGTCCAAGCGGGAGGTATTGGCCGTTAGTTTGGACATAGCGAAGGCCTTCGATCGGGTCTGGAACAAAGCGCTTCTTTCGAAGCTTACTTCCTGTGGGCTTCCCGAGAAATTGTGCAAATGGATCACCAGTTTTCTAGCTGATCGGAGCATCAAGGTCGTTGTAGACGGTGCATGCTCTGACTACAAGCCTATTAACGCTGGTGTTCCACAAGGCTGTTTGCTATCACCAACGCTGTTTCTTCGGCATATTGTGACGCCTCATAATTATTATTAATAAATAATAATTAAATTCATTATACAGACATTTAAAAATGTCATAGAAATTATAATTTAAACAATTAAATGCAAATAATAAGCATAAAGTTCAAAAATATCCATTTGGAATATTGAATATTATAATATTAGTAAACGCATAAAATGTCTCTAAAAATCTCTAAATTTATTAAAAACCTGCTTAAAATGTTAAAAATGTATCAAATCATATAAATACAAGGCGATTATATTGCAATAACAAAGATAAATAACATTTGTAATATAATAGAAAAAATGGATCAAAATTTTCTAAGTTGATGAAGGTGTTCTTGTAATAATTGGAAAATTTCTAAGTTGATGAACGTGTTCTTGTAATGTTCCCTTATATTGGGGCGTTGCCGGAGACACATACCCAAGGTTGTACATATATATGGGGTGGTCGGCTGACCGACTGCTAATACTAAGGTTGCACAATGACTAGTCCTATATTAGGGTCCATAGTAAGGTCTAACGAACCAAAGCATTAATATAAAAAAAAAATCAATTTATTTCAGACTGAGTCCATACAAGTAACTTTAACATTATAATAAATTTAATCTCATCTAATTTAATTTTATATAATTTTATCTAATCTTTTTAATTTAATTTAATCTTATTCAATTTAAATCAATTCAATATAACTTAATTCGATTTTTTAATTTATTAATTACTTGAATAAAATTAATCTATAGTTTAATTCATGTATCTGCTACCCTCTGGGGCACCGGGCACATGCATTTGTAACCAGTGCCACAGAAGGGGGCTGTCAGGCTTATCGCTGAGCACATTCAGGATGGTATTGGCGCTCCCCCGCGTACGGAGCATCAGTGAGGCGATGCGGCGTCGCAGCACGGCGTGGAAGGCGTCAGTGTGCGCGTGCGCAAACATCGCAGACGCACTACAGCAGCGCGGGAGTGCCACCAGCACTCTGAATGCGTTATTATATTATACTCGGAGAGTGTTGATGGCCCGCTGCGTGTAGTTGACCCACAGATTGCAAGTGTATAGAGTTTGGCAAAAGGCTTTAAAGAGAGTTGTCTTTACTCCAAAGCTACACCGCGCGAATCTGCGTGCCAGCATATTACAGCGGACCGCCATCGCCCTCCTTTCCCTTTCGATGTCAGCATCATCTTTTAAATCCTCGGTAACCACATGGCCAAGATATTTAAACGCATTTACCCTACCTAGAGCGACGCCATTTAGCAGCACACGTGGCACATCTCCCAGCTTACGACGCCTAGCTTGAAAGATCAAGAGCTCGCTCTTTTTAACGTTGTACAGGAGTCCGTGTGACAAAGCGTACCTCTCACATATACCTATTAGTTTTCTGAGACATGCGATTGATGGGCTTAGCAATACCATGTCATCTGCATAACTGATACTGTTGATGCAGTGACCATCAATCGAGCAGCCGACCCTTGTGTCGCTCAGCTCAACAATCAACCTATTCACATACAAGTTGAAGAGAGAAGGAGAAGTTAGCCCTCCCTGTCTCACTCCACACTCCAACCCGTACTCGTCAGAAAGCTCACCAAGCCATCTAACCCGGTTAGTTTGGTGTTCATACCAATATTTAAAAATATTGATCAACCCACCCGGCATACCTGTGTCTTTTAATTTATGCCAAAGAATATCATATCCAACCAGGTCAAATGCCTTAGTGAGATCAAGAAAGGCTGCATACACAGGCGTGTTCCTATCCGTGTAGTACCTAACAGTCTGTTTGAGAGACATAATTGCGCATTCAGTCGAAAGTCCTGGTCTGAAGCCGAACTGAGCGTCATGTAGGTGGAGATGCTCTTTAAGTTGTCTCTCAAGCAGGCCATCAAGCACCTTAGATGCGGTTGTAGCTAATGATATCGGACGGTAGTTGCACTTGTCGGAAGTATCACTAGTTTTATTTTTAATAATAGGCACTGTCACCGTCTTCATTAGCTCATTTGGCAGATAGGAATGCCTAATGCATAGCGTGAATAGCAACCCTAAGAGTCTCGGTAGGTGTGGCCCCGCATTGTGAAAATGTTCAATGCTAAGGCCGTCGTGTCCAGGAGACTTCCCTTTCCCAGGAAAAGGAATGCCTTTTATCATTAGAAGGTCTCTATGATGCATAAGCATTATGATAGCAGAGTTATGATTTGAAGTCCCATATGAATAAGACATACAGTAGTATGGTCTATGAAATAAAGCAAATATGTGGAAGGTCTCAAATATGTAAAATATTTTTTAATATTGAAAGAAATGGGACTTGAAAAGGATTATTATAGTGGCGTGTAGGTTGCTTCGCAGCCTCTGAGACCGAGGTAAACTTGGACTCACTAACCGATGTGTCCTAGACATATCATCTTAGTGCCGGTGGTAAGCGGGTTTGTTGTCGCAATACGACTTGCCCGTGGACATCGCACACCCTACCGTTTGAGGGCGGCGTCTTAGCGCATAGCGTTATGATACGTCGGCTATCTTTCGGATTAGGGTGAGTGTGTTTGGTAGTACTTTTAAGTGCAGCAAGCATACTCAACTTCATGTCTTAGTACAATAGCGCTATGATACGTGGAGTTTTGGCTACTGACGTCTTAGTACCGTGCTACTATCATAGTAGCACGGTACTAAGACGTTGGTGGTATTTTTAGTTAACAACATTATCAATTTTGTTACCAAAGTCGATAGGGATCATGTAGGTGTGTTGTGAGGGGGCGCCATCCGTATGATAGTTGCATTGATGCTTACTGCTACTTGCAGTGTTGCGTCTTGTGATGGATCTGCGGGTGTGCTGCACCTGAATTGACGCATCTTGTGGTTCTGGTCGATGGAGGTATGCGGGTGGTGATGTCTGCTGGGACTGTATGGGGGACCTTGGGATGGTGTAAGCCCGACGATAGTCGTATTGATGCTTGTTGCATTCTGCAGCATTGCGTCTCTACGATGGTTGTTTGGCGGGTCGCTATTCTCAATGGCGCTCTCTGCGTCTTGGTTTGACTCACAACCTATGTAGCTTTGCCCAAGTCGGGTCCCTTCATTGCGGGGCTGCAGACTGTCTGTCCTCCATGATGTTTTATATAGCAACTTAATAATATATCTCTATAAAGTTCCCACCTTTGAGAGATTGAAGGCAACTTGTTGGTGGGTGAGACAAACATGATCGAAAAATGCATATACTCAACGTCAGTGACACAAACCCTTTCTGATGGCGAATTATTAATATTTTCTTATAACTGCCTATTGGCTATATCTGCCATTGTATTGGTTGGTGGAGTTTGACAAACAAAAATGAACCAATTATGAAATGTTTATTAATTATTTCCTATTTATTGACTACCTGTTGACATTTTGTTATAGACACTACTCAAAAATATTATTATCCCGATATTTTATAGTTTTAAAAATTTGCATGCTATTAATAATGGTTCATTAAGCGGATGTTTAATTACTGTGACCATCTTCAATGTACTTTTACCAAACGCAAATAAATATTTCATTTCATTTCAGACCGAATTTCGGTCACGGCGGCCAGTCTCAACGGAGATTAGCCATCTGCGCAGCACAGGATGCATGAGTGTATGTTTATATGTATATACACCTTTTACTTCAAAAAAAAATTAAAAGGCAGATACGTTTTTATCCCTGGGAATTTATATACAATACCTCGTTTGCAGTAAAAAGAATCTCCAGTCCTCTACACTCACCATTATATTGAGCTCCTATTTCACGCTCGTATTCTGTAAGAGCGTGGTCCTAGCCCAATCGAACTGACCCGTTCGCGTAACAACCATAATACAGCTAGCTCCACCATGTATAAATATATTGTTACGCGCCACTATTAATGTCTTGTACAAGGCGACACTAGTTACACTAGCGCCCCCTAGTGTCGAGTAAATGAAAGTATTGCGCGCCACTATTAATGTCTTGTACATGGCAACACTAGTCACACTAGCGCCCTCTAGTGTCGAGTAGCAGAACTAGGAGAGTCGAGATCCTTCCAGAAATTTCGGGACCGATATGTACTCGAACATTCTAGATGTCGCTACAGTAGAAGGTTCTGGAAACTATCTGCGGCCCTATATAAGGCCGGTATAGACCACGACCGGGGCAGTATTGAATTGGCGATACAAGAGAATACTTCGAAGCGAAATAACGGCGAACTGTGTTTTATTATTAGTGTGTTTTTAGATTGTAATTAGTATCCGTAATTAAAGTGTCAATTTTGGTAATTTAATCGGCAGTTTTTAATTGTCTCGAACCCCAAGTTCGTAACAATTGGTGTCAGAAGTGGGATCAAATATGCCGAATTTACCTAAAGACGACACGGAGGGTATCCGTACGCGAAGTCAACGCCAACAGGAGACGGACCAGAGACGATTTGGTAATGCAACGCCGCAAACGTCGGAGGGCCAGTTGCTAACCACGGAGGCTGGCCCGTCAGCAGCTCCTGCATCTGCAGCACCTGACTTAGGTGCTCTGATGATGATGCTGCAGGATCAGGCTCGCCGACAGGAGGAACAGGCCCGCCGACAGGAGGAACAGACCCGTCGGCTGGAAGAGCAGCTGCAGCGCGGTATGGAAGAACAGATGCTCCTCAGGAAGGACCTTCACGCTACCTTCGGGAAAGAGATAAAGGAGGTGAAGGATAGGGTTGCTCAACATGACAACCGCCTGTCGGAAGCTGAAACCCGAATCGACCAAGTGAACAATCGGGTTGACAACGTGATGGCTGATGTGAAGAAAACGCTGGACGACCTCAAACTTGGGGATGGAGTTACAGCTCCCGTGGTAGCTACAACACCTTCGCTACGTGGATTCAAAGTGCCGCCGTTCGACGGGACTTCTTCCTGGTCGGCCTATAAAATCCAGTTCGAGGCTGTCATGAAAGCGAACGGCTGGAATAAAAGTCAGGCCATGACTGCTCTCACCCTAGGCCTGCGCGACCAGGCATTAACTGTTCTGGAAGCTCTCGGTAAGGAAGTGACTTACGAGCAGCTCCTTGAGGCATTGGAGGCGAGATATGGCGACGCTCACCTGGAACACGTCTTTCGTGCGCAGCTCAAAGATCGCGTGCAACGCAGTAACGAAAACCTGCAGCAGTGGGCCCTTGAGGTGGAGAAGCTGGTTCGAAAAGCGTACCAGTCTGTACCTGCGCTTATTGTAGGGAACCTGGTGCAGACATTCATCGACGGCATCCGTGACCTTGAAGTCAGAGCTGCTGTGAGGCTCGGGCACCACGAGACGCTTAAGGACGCCTTGACCCATGCACTGGAGGTGGAAGCCGTGCGGCAGGATCATCGTTCCCACCGCGTCAGGGAGGTTGCAACAGCTAAAGTTCAGGACCGCAATAAAAGCTACAGCCCTAGGTGCTACGGCTGTGGAGAAAGGGGCCATCTTCGATCCAGCTGCCCTAAGCGAACTGTAGGAAGGGAAGGTGATCGATCTCGAGAGGGTAGTGCGGATAATAGCACCGCCCAGCAGCAGCAGGGAAACTGGCGGGTGCTGGCTGATGTTAAAAGAGCCCCAAGGATTTCGATCTCACAAACTCATGATGGGAACAGCCTAATCATCAAGGGCGAAGTCAACGGAACGCCATGTAAACTGACCATAGACACTGGAGCCTCTCGCACGGTTGTCAGTTCCCAACTTATAAGTCGGTTCCTTGGTGACTCCGCATACAACCGAGAACGCATTAATTTGGTGACAGCCACTGGTCAGCGCATACCCGTCCGTGGAGAGAAGGAGATGGAGTTGAAGCTAGGCAACATGATCTACCTGCATAATGTCATCGTGGCTGATATAATGGACGACTGCATCCTGGGCCTAGACTTTATGAGGAAGAATTGTTGTGAGATCGACGTTAAGCAAGGTGTTTTGAAATGTGGACAAGAAGAAATTTTCATGGAAGGGGCGTTACCAGGGAATGTGTACAGCCTTAAGAAGATTGTTCTTCCGCCGAAATCGGAAATGATTGTGCCGGTTAGTCTTCCTCGGAGTCCTGGGCAAGCTCATCGTTGTATACTCGTGGAAAGGGTAGACAATGACCTTCCATGGAAAGTGGCTCGAACCTTGGTCAGAACCACCGACATCTCAGGAGTACGTGTGTTGAACCTTTGTGATCAGGAACAGATTATAGAAAAAGGCACATTGGTTGGTACTAGTGAGGAAGTGGATTGGTTGCGTCGGTGCGAATATCTATCGACCGGGACCCCTAGCAAGGATGGACAAACGAGAGTGACCACACTTTTAGAAGACTGTCGCAGCGTTCTCTCCCCGAATGAAATGGTCAAGGCGAAGAAGTTGTTACTCAAGTACGCCAATGTTTTCTCGTCAAACGAAGCTGACATAGGAAAGACTGGCTTAGTTCAACACAAAATAAACACAGGACAAGAATTTCCTATTCGTCAGCGGCCAAGAAGATTGCCTGTAGCACGTGAAAAGGAAGTGGAAACCATGATTGAGGGAATGGTGAAGGATGGTGTTATTGAACCTTCATCTAGTCCATGGTGTTCACCTGTGGTGCTGGTAAAGAAGAAGGACGGCAGCATGCGGTTTTGTGTTGACTACCGCCGCCTGAACGACGTTACGAAGAAGGACAGCTATCCCTTGCCTAGAATTGATGACACGCTGGACATGCTCACAGGCGTAAAGTGGTTTAGTACGCTGGACCTGAAAAGTGGCTACTGGCAGGTTGAAATTGACCCTAAGGACAAGGAGAAAACTGCATTTTCCACAGGAAAGGGTCTGTGGCAATTTAAAGTTATGCCGTTTGGATTGTGCAATGCTCCAGCAACGTTTGAAAGATTGATGGAACTTGTACTTACCGGGCTAATTGGAGATGCCTGTCTGGTCTATTTGGATGACATCATCATCGTAGGCCGTACGTTTGAGGAACACCTTCAAAACCTGGAACGCGTGCTCATGAAGATCCAGAGTGCCAACCTCAAGTTGAGTCCAAAGAAGTGCTCACTATTCAAACGGCAAGTTAGTTTTTTGGGGTATGTAGTTTCGGAAGAAGGTATCCGCACGGATCCAGAGAAAATTGCTGCTGTCAAGGAGTGGCCGGTCCCAAAAGACAAGACACAGGTTAGAGCATTTTTGGGTTTGTGCTCTTATTATCGGCGATTTGTGAAGAACTTTGCAGATATAGCCAAACCTCTGCACAAGCTAACCGAGGAGAAGCGACAATTCTGCTGGGATGAAAGTTGCGATATTGCATTCCAGGAGCTCAAGAACCGCCTGTGCAAAACACCTATTTTGGGGTACCCTGATGCGGGCAAGGAATTCATAGTTGACACAGACGCAAGTGATATAGGACTTGGCGGTGTGTTGTCTCAACGGAATGGTGATCAAGAGATTGTGATAGCGTACTTCAGCAAGTCGTTGTCAAAGCCGGAAAGGAACTATTGTGTCACAAGACGGGAATTGCTTGCTGTGGTAAAGTCCTGGCAGCATTTTAGCAAATATCTTCTATGGCGGAAATTCCACTTACGAACTGACCATGCTGCACTGAAATGGCTATTGCAGTTCAAAAATCCGGAAGGACAAGTTGCGAGATGGATAGAACTACTGCAGGAATACGACTTTGTGATCGAACATCGCAGCGGGAAATCTCATGGCAATGCAGATGCATTGTCAAGAAGACCTTGCCCTGAAGATTGCAAGCATTGTACTAGGCAAGAGGGTAAGGAAGTGGTATCTGTGAGAATGCTCAGGACAGACCAGCTCAGCAATGAGTGGAAGGACAGCCTACAGCATGCACAGCAGGAAGATTCGGACATTAAGCCGATTCTGGAATGGATGAAGGCCAGTGCTCCTAAGCCCAAGTGGAGCGACGTCTCAGCAATGAGTTCGACCACAAAAAGCTATTGGGCCCAATGGGACAGCTTGCTGATTCAGGATGGAGTCCTGTGCCGTAAATGGGAAAATGGTCGGGGAGACAGGTGTCATTTGCAAATGGTTGTCCCTAAGGCTAAAGTGCCGGATATTCTACAGCTGTACCATAGTGGTTGTTCAGGAGGCCACCTGGGAGTTAAACGAACTCTCCTGAAGATCCGAGAACGGTTTTACTGGGTCCACTGTCGTGACGATGTCCAGGACTGGTGCCGCAAATGTACAAGTTGTGCGGCTGTAAAGGGACCTCAAATTCGTAGTAGGGGCGCATTGAAATTGTACAATGTTGGTGCACCATGGGAGAGGATAGCCATTGACGTTGCGGGGCCGTTTCCAGAAACTGAAAGTGGTAACAAGTATTTCATGGTCGTGATGGATTACTTCACTAAGTGGCCAGAAGTCTTCGCCATTCCAAATCAAGAAGCTTCAACCGTTGCAGATAAACTAGTTCATGAAGTCTTCTGTCGTTTTGGAGTACCTTTAGAGATTCACAGCGATCAAGGAAGGAATTTTGAGTCTCAAATATTCCAGGAAACTTGCCGAGTTATGGGTACTCAGAAAACACGAACAACTTCTTACCACCCACAATCTGATGGAATGGTAGAAAGATTTAATCAGACATTGGAGAGGTACCTAGCAAAAGTTGTGGAAAAACGACAACGAGACTGGGATAGGCACATACAACCGTTTTTGTTGTCATATCGAAGCGCTGTTCACGAAAGTACATCAGTGACACCAGCTTACGTAAACTTTGGGAGAGAATTGCGGCTGCCTGCAGACCTGATCACCGGAATACCACCTGATGCCCCACGCAGTATAACCGATTATGCAAATGACTTGCGGAACAAAATGAATGACATTTATGAGCACGTCAGACAGACGGGCCAGCAAACGTCTGAGAAGATGAAAACACGGTATGACCGCAAAATGAACAACAAGGGGTTTGATGAAGGTTCTCTAGTGTGGTTACACAATCCAGTTCGCAGCAAAGGGAAATCTAGGAGATTTCAATTACGGTCCGTCCCATTTAGCTTCAAGCTAAATGGGACGGACCGTATCGGATTGTGACAAGGATCAATGACGTAACCTACCGGATACAGAAAGGTGCCAGAGGTACTCCTAAGATTGTCCATGTGGATCGATTGGCGCGTTATTATGGGGCCAATAATGCTCGGGACGAGCATGTCTTAGGAGGGGGCAGTGTTACGCGCCACTATTAATGTCTTGTACAAGGCAACACTAGTTACACTAGCGCCCCCTAGTGTCGAGTAAATGAAAGTATTGCGCGCCACTATTAATGTCTTGTACATGGCAACACTAGTCACACTAGCGCCCTCTAGTGTCGAGTAGCAGAACTAGGAGAGTCGAGATCCTTCCAGAAATTTCGGGACCGATATGTACTCGAACATTCTAGATGTCGCTACAGTAGAAGGTTCTGGAAACTATCTGCGGCCCTATATAAGGCCGGTATAGACCACGACCGGGGCAGTATTGAATTGGCGATACAAGAGAATACTTCGAAGCGAAATAACGGCGAACTGTGTTTTATTATTAGTGTGTTTTTAGATTGTAATTAGTATCCGTAATTAAAGTGTCAATTTTGGTAATTTAATCGGCAGTTTTTAATTGTCTCGAACCCCAAGTTCGTAACAATATGCATATTATATTTATAATGTTAGAAAGGACTGCGCCACTCAAGCTCCTTAACACGTCCCATTCAAGTTCCACGAAGTCTCGTTATACAAAACAAATAAAGCTGATGCCAAGCCAACTGTTTGCTTGACACGTAAGATATGCAAAGGGAGCGGAACTAGCTCCATACGTGCCAGGATTTCGGCATTTGTACAAAGATGCGGTATTCACAGAACGAGCTTTGTGACTGCAACACGCACTGATTGTAACGAGCGACTCCGTAGTGCGAGCAAATAATCTGGCGCAGTAGCAACTGTTGATTTGAGACCAGATTTAATACAATACGTAGAATTAAAATAAATTAAAAAATAAGAATAAAATTTAAATATCAATATTTATCATAAATAAATATTTGGTAAATATTTATAGTTTTTGTACGTGGTGGAGCCACGCTGCAGCTATAATATAGTTGTTGCACGAATGGGTGGGGCCACACTCTCACAGAATACCAGCGTAAAATAACAGCTTAATGCTGTTGTGTATCGTATGGTGAATGTAGAGAACCGGAGACTCTTTTTACTGGAAAAGAGGCATTTTATTTTAGTCCTTAGTGGTGATATTATGTCTTTCCAGCCTTAATTGAGGATAGACGTAGAGGCACAAATCTGCAACACGCTTTGATTGTAACGAGCGACTTTGAAGTGCGAGCAAATACGAGTAGTAAATCACAGAAGCAGCTGTTGATTCGAGACAATATTTAATAATACGTAGAATTTTTTATCATAAACAAAATAGGTAATAGAATATTACTGGCCATATATCCTATTATCAATAAAATCAGACGTTACTCTGCGGTTGGTCAATGGGCCTTATTAAAAAAAATAGCAAAAAGTAAAAGCAAAATCAAGTCAAAGAACTTAATAGAATAAAATATTTCTGAATCTGAAATCACATCCTGAAATCGGTGCTAAGATATAATGTACACAGGAATTAAAGACTTCACAATGTGAAATTGTTTTTAATTCTTTAAAGACGGTGTGCACTATTTTTTTTTTACCTTTTGAGTGGTGGATATTTTGTTACCCTATAAAACTTTTAAAAGTTAGTTAGGCAGCGCGGAAGACTTTTTCTTGCGCTACAACCTTCTCAGAAATGAGAGAGTTCCATAGAAAGAATGTTTAAACGATTGTTTTCGAGTAAAAACAATAATAAAATGCACGGATCCTTTAAATTACTTCTATGTTACTGGAAACGTATCGCTTAATGCAACAAAGATTTAGGGAATTAAAGCAATTTACAACGCAATTGGAGTTAAGTGCAGCACTTAAGAGTGTGCAGGTCGCGGTCGTAAAAGACCTGACAAACTGAATTTCAGATTCAAAACGGAATTCTACAGTACTCTTGAGCTAAGTTACTGAACAAATTCTTTAGATTTACTTTTCAACTACATTTAAGATAATATCAAAAATATTCAGTCATTTCGTCCAGTCGTTCTCGAGATATTTTGGGAACATATACTATTCTTTTAACACAGGCTAACGGAAGGCAACTATAAAAATATTCAATAGCCTTTTCTTAGTAATAATACGTACTGCAAAACTTAAATAAAAGCAGTTTTATTCATTTGTGCTTTTTTCTTAATATTAATGCTTTTCTTCACGTATTAGTATATATCTTATACGTGGTAGAGCCATCCTACAGCTATGTTATGATTGTAGCACGAATGGGTCGGCTCGACCGGGGAAGGACCACGCTCTCACAGAATACCAGCGTAAAATAGCAGCTTAACGCTGCTGTGTTTCGTATGGTGAGTGTAGAGAACCGGAGACCCTTTTTACTGGAAACGAGGCATTCCATCTTAGTCCTCACGGGTGACAACGCATCTGCATTTTGATTCGTAATCGAAGATAGATGTAGATGTCCATGGGCCACAGCAACCACTTACCATCAGGTGGACTGTGTGCTCGTTTGTCACCCTTATCCTAAAAAAAACGTAATAGTACGGTATACAAATAATATACCGAATATAACCATTTCATTGTCCCGTAAGTCACATATATGAACAATTCGATTGTTTAACTGGTATGTCTTTTTCACGGACAAGGCAGTTTTTAATGAGAGGGTAACATGACCTTGTCAAGACAACAGTACAGCCTAACACCTCTCGCTTCGCGTTCGAGGTATCCAATAAGTAGAAGCCGCGGTGAAAGAAACATCGTAAGGAATCCTGTATGTCTAAGCAAAATAATTCCAAGTAATGTGAAGTCCGTCGACACGTATTGAGTTAATGTGACGGACAATTATTAGCGCCAATAACCCTCTCGGATATAAGAAGTGACCTGGGCCTAGCTGTAAGATGTATAAAAGTTGTTGTCTACCAACATGGTGGAGCCACACTTCAGCTATATTATGGTATTGCAGCATGAATGAATGGACTCGTCCGGGGTAGGACCACGCTTTCACAGAAACATCATCATCATCATTACAGCCCATCACAAGTTCACTGCTGAGCATCCCCCAAGGAACGCCACAAAGCACGGTCCCGAGCCACCTGCATACATTGACTTCCTGCATGTCTTACCAGGTCGTCACGCTATCTAGTGGGGGGACGCCCTACACTTCGCCTGCCGGTACGAGGCTGCCACTTGAGAACCATTCTTCCTCTCTCACAGAATACGCGCGTAAAATAGCAGCTTATTGCTGCTGTATTTCGTACGATGAGTGTAGAGTACCGGAGACCCTTTTTACTGGAATCGAGCCATCCCATCTTAGTCCTCAGGGATGACAACACATCTGCATGTTGATTCTTAATCGAGAGTAAATGTACATATCTATGGGCCACAGCACCCGCTATCTATCAGTTATCCATCAGATGGACTGTGTGCTCGTTTCAAACTTATTCTATAAAAAAAACTTTAAAAAATAAGAAAGCATAAAATGGTTATTATTTTGCCTTTAATGTTATGGGTTTCCGAAAAAAATCATACTTAGGTCTTTATCTATGCAATTGCCGCTTTTTATGAAATAAGTTAACGTAATTTTTTATCTATATTTTTCATTTCTATTAATCAAAGTAACACCCATGCAATCGATGCATCTTTGCCAGCGCACTGGCAGCTTTTTGATGACCTTCTGAGGAAATCATCTGGACGCGAGACAACAAATTCTTTAAAGGCATTTTGTACTGCCTCACGGGTATTGAAATGTTTTTTCCGCCAGAAAATTATTCAAATTCTGGAAAATGTATTTATTTATTCGTATGGCATTCTTACAATCGTTCACAATACATTAAAATTTAAAATCAAAATTATAAAGTTAATCTATCTTTTAATTGCTAAATCCATGGTGTAACGGCGTGCAGCTGCCTATCTAATCGTAGGATCCTCCCGGCCCATGAAGGAAGAACCTACAGGCAGATACAGGTCGGGCCTCCTAAGGCCAAAGTGGAAAGTCTCTAATTACAATAAACAATAAGGGGGAGCGTTCTATACTACTGCCATTCAACAGGGAGAATATTAAACCGAGCTTACTTACCTATATCCAAGGCGACTGGTGCCTCAGGATTCGGTCAGGTCACATGTGGTTGTGTGGTGCAAGGGAAATAAGGTGCTGTGATGTGTATCTGGGTGTGACTGGTGGTGATTGACCTTATTAGACCTCTGCCGACGGCAGCAGCCCGGATGTCAGCACCGCTCCAAATTGAGGTAATCTTCCGCGGCGCCGTCCACAGTCACTTTCTTCGTTCGTCACGATGACAGTCCATTAACTCTATCGTACGATTAACTAACTTACAGAAGCCACTAACTCTCGTTTGTTATAAAGCTTAACATACAAAACGAACACGGAGTGTCCGGATCAAAGGTCACTACCGTTTCGCGTGGCAACAGTTATTTCTAGAATATCAAATGCCGTACTAGCTAATATTGTCGAATGCACTTATACCGATTCGGAGTCAGACACAATGAGTCCCGGGGAGGCTCTCCAGCAAGGAATGCGCGTTACAAATCCCAGACAGTATATTTACTAGACGCGCCTAAATTATTCTAAGTTCCCGAC
This sequence comes from Parnassius mnemosyne, assembly GCA_963668995.1. Lineage (NCBI taxonomy): Eukaryota > Metazoa > Arthropoda > Insecta > Lepidoptera > Papilionidae > Parnassius > Parnassius mnemosyne. Next base: position 682,792 of record CAVLGL010000137.1, on the reverse strand, counting down.
AAAAATGACAGCGTGCTGTCCCAAGCACAGCTGGCAGACGACTCAGCTTTTTCGCTCGCGACTCGCGCGCCCTTTCCACGCTCGGCCGATCTTCAACCGGTATCGCGCCATCTGGCGTCGATTCTTGACATTAGCGCTTGGCGCGAACACATGGAATAGCGTCATTTTCAAAAGAGAACTGGTCTGTTGGGCAGCCCTGGTACCTTGTGAGTGGGCAGTCTCTAGCTATATGGTCAACATCCTGGACAGCAGCTCCACACTCACACCCCGGTGATTCCCTCCATCCGCACATGGACATGAAGGCATTGCTTTGCCCGCATCCGGTTCGTACCCTATCAGTTGGCACCATTCCTTTCTTGGGAGCGCAAAACCAGCAGGTTTAAGTGTAGGGTTGATGGTAACTACCATGCTATCAGGGGGTTTTGCGTTCCATTCCTGCAACCAGTCAGTAGATGTGTTAAACCCGCCGGACACGAGTTCACATGCAGTCTGGTATGGTGGGTGACGAGACTTCAGACGGTGGGGTGGCGGATCAGTAAACTCCGTGTGAGCTGGCAGGTTGGAATTTCCGTAGATCTTCTGGGCCTCTCGTAGTAGTATTTGTTGTCTTCTCAAATGGGGTGGGCTTATATGGCTTAGCACGGGAAGCCACTGGAGGGGGGTACATTTTAAGGTCTGGTTCAGCTGGGTGTCCACATGCAGCACATCTGCACTATTTGACCATACTGGTGCACAGTACTTTGCTGTTGGGTACACCAAACTGAGACCGGTTGTACGCAGCACATCGGCGCTTGCCCCTCAAGTGGTGCTCGCCCGCCTATGCAAGATATTTCTGGTCTGAAGCTTTTTGGACTTCCAATTCTTCCAATCCCGGGTCAGTTCGTTTTTTCTGTCAATAAATTTTCAGTATCAGCCCGGAGTCAGGAAGTTGGCCGAAATTCACCCCCGTACCCCGAAAGGTACTTAAAGCCGTTGGTCCTACGCCTGATCTCTCTCCAATCGTGTCGGCTTGCCGTCCCACCGGACTATAGAGTGAGGAAATAGAGAGTACACTCTTGCTGATATACATTAGGGCATTATAATCCTATCCTGTGCAGATGGCTATACTCCTTTGAGATAGTCCGCAGTGACCGAATTTTGGTCTGGAGGACATTACTATTATAATTATTTACTATAATTGCCAATCCATCTCCCGCGCGTGACGATTGCGGTAAATCCTTCTTATATCGGGAAATTCCTGACTTAACTTTAAATAATACATACATAATTAAACTCTCATACTAGCTTCCATCTGGCACGCTCCTGAGACGCCTCTCTCGCTTCTTTCACATCCGTATATCACACATGCTTGTCGATTACAGCACGCTTCTGGCGCATCCTCGTCTACCGTCTGAGACGTCCCTTGTCGCCTCTACCACTCATTTCTGCAGTATGAATTTGCTGTCTGTTATTCATTCGTTCTTCGTGTCCGAATCAAGGAAGTATTCCTTTCTTAATCCTGGTCACACGTCTAATTGCAAACCACACTTTTCTCTTATCCCACAATTTCTTATCCATTCATTTAGAGTCATCCCTGACATATTTCTTAATAACCGCATTTCTACAGCACTAATTTTACTATCTTGCTTCTCCTGCCATAGACCACAAATTAAAATGGGATTGTATATTGCTATATGTGTCTTTTTGACACAATCTTACTTCTCACAGTAGAATGATGAGACCCATTCACTCTGTTTTCTTCATTCATATTTCGTTCCATTAAGGTACTAATCATGTCCCTTAAAATTCCAAGGTAGATAAAATAATCTTTGGACTTTTACGGTCTAATAAAAAATGAGAGGAGAAGAAGAAATAACTTCCAAACATTAGCAATTTTGTAATTGATTGCAGAATCTTTCCTCAAAGAACATAGTATATATAAAATTTCAACATTGGGAAATTCAATTTATTTATAAAAGCGCCTTTTACAAGAATTTTAGCAACGATATTCGAAAGATAGTCAAGAAGTTTCGTCAGAATAAAATTGAAAAGTGATATGTCATTTTTATGATCTTTATATTATATAAAAATTACGTGTCACATTGTTTGTCCGTTATGTACTCCTAAACTACTGAACTGATTTCAATGAAATTTTGCACACTGTGTGCAGTTTGGTCCAACTTGAGAGATAGGATAGTTTCTATCCCGTTAAGTGACCATCAATATTTTTTTTTGCGATATTAAGGTTTTTTTTATTAGACAAAGAGTCATCGGAAAGAGCAGAACAACGTCTGCCTGGTCAGCTAAGAACAAAAGCCTTATACAGTCCACTGCTGAGCAAAGGCTTTTCACGTAACTGTTTAGACGACATTCAGACAGTAATATTCCTTAGTCTGCTCAAAAGCGTAAAAAAAAATTTTAGAAAATGTAATTATTTCCTATATTTACGCATTAAATTAAACTATTTATTACGGATTTTATCGCTTTTAATTTAACTTTTTAATTCCCATCGTTTCGGGTGCTTTACAGCACCCATGGTCACGAATGGGACTGAGGTGTTTGATATCCCGATGTCATAGATAGCCCGGCTACCTTCAGTTTTTGGGAACCCAGTTTCAGGTCCCGCGCCTACGTCACAGTGACCGAGTGAAGCCGGCCACGGTCGAGCGTGTGCCTGCTGTACTATCATATTTCAGAGGAGTCACAGATAAGGTTGGCTACATCTTGAAGCGAGCTTCCATTAAAACATACTTCAAGCCGCCAAAAAAGATTAGTCAATTTTTACATCCGTCAAGTGTCACATCTCTCTACAAGATGCAGGAGTGTACAAGCTGGATTGTGAATGTGGTCTCTCTTACATAGGACAAACAAAAAGATCTATTAAAACCCGCGTGAAAGAACATATAGCTGACTTAAAGCACCGACGTTTCGGGAATTTTGCAGTGTGTGAACATGTTCAAGATCGTCCCCGCTATTACATTAGATTTGATAGACCATAAATCCTCGCAAAAGAACACCGATTCCAACCAAGGATGATTCGCGCGACTATTGAAATTTAAAAAAACATCCTAATATCAATAGAGAAGATGGATGGGTGCTACCAAAATTAAATCCAAACCCAAGCATACCACTGTAAGACTTCAAGTAAGCTCATTTTGCGTATATCGGACCAAAAATGAATATTCAAAAAACTGAAGGTAGCCGGGCTAATTATGACATCGGGACGTCGAACACCTCAGTCCCCCCGCGACCACGGGTGCTGTAAAGTACCCGAAACGTCGGGAATTAAAAAGTTAAATTAAACGCGATAAAATTCGTAAAAATTACTTTCATTTAATTAAAAAAATGTAATCGCCAAAATGAACTCTGAACGTCGCAGTGTTTTAGTAGTAATCAGTTCATCAATAGGTTTTAAACAGCTAATTCAAATGTCCAACGATGATATACATCTATTATCTACATTTGGATTCTTAATCAAGGTGTAGGTCTCTATAGGCCACAGCATCCACTTAGCATCAGGTAGACTGTGTGTTAGCTTGTTACTCTTCACGTAAATAACAAATAACAAGCCTCACCAAGACTAATGACTGTAAAGTTAAAATAATAAGTAACATTCGACAAAATGCTGAATTCGTAAATTTATCGTATACTCGATATATTCTGTGGATGTTTTAAGAGACGAAGGAGGGATATGAAACAGGAGATTAGCAGCAGTACCCTTCTAATAACAAGTTAAAGTTAAAACAATTAAAGATACAGCCTATATACGTCCACTGCTGGGCAAAGGCCTCCCCTCCTATCTGAGAGGGTTTTAGGGCAAGGAAATGTCGACCACGCTGCCCCAATGCGTGTTGGCGAACTGCACATGTCTTCGAATTGTTTTCTTATTTCTCTGACATGCTGGTTTCCTCACGATGTTTTCCTTCACCGCCGAGCACGTGGTAAATCAGCACTTAAAATTGCAATTAACAATTTCATTGGTGCCGGCGGTGATCGAACCCGGTTTGCTCGCGTACTGTGAAATTTACAGCGAGCGCCTACCATCTGAGCTACCACGGCTCTAATAGCAAGTGAAAGTAAATAAATATTTGCGGGTTGCTCGCGTACCACGGCTCAAATTATTTTTATTATAACGGAAAGTACCACTGTGCGGGGAAGTAACAGCAAGAAACCCAATGAGATTTTAACGTGATAAAATCCGTATCCCAATGAGATTTTAAATTTACAATATTATTTTAAATTTAAAATCTATCTAATCTATATAATTTTAAACAAAGTAATGATTACTTTTGCATTGCTTATTAACTATTGTGTATGCAGAATCAATTAAAATGGATATATCGTTCGTCGAGTTGAAACTTCGTTAAAGTTACTTGAGTGTAGTCATAACGTATGCAAAACTAACAAATCCTCGAATACACGGGTAGTTTATTTACCTTTTTATTTAATCACAAACATATCAAAATCTAACAGAAATATCCATCCAAAACGATTATAACACTAGATTAAGTACATTCAAACAATATTTCATTAAAATTAACATTTACATACAACATTACCTACGATAACCAAGTTGAATTTAAATTACATAATTTATGCCAATTGATTGAATCAAATAAGATTACTATTTCAGTATCAATAAAATTAATATCAAATCTAGAATCTAATCTAATAAACACAGAAAAATACATAAACTGTTAGCAAAGTACTAGAAAAAGTCAAACTACAAAACGATTGGCAGGATTAAATTAATTAAAAATACTTTTCATTTCATTTACTCTTTACAATGAGTAGTTAATGGAAAACTGAACGAAATTCCAGTAATTAGATCCGGTAGATAGCGTGTATTTGATGTGGACAATTTTGTTTATGTTTTCGATATTACGTTAATGTGTATTTGTTTATAAATAACGTTACTTCCGCACTAGGATTTTGCCTACGAATTTGTCCTACATTTTTTTAAATATATTTTTAAAGCGTGCAAAAACATTTTATGGTTTTAAATCGAATACACGATTGGTAAAATATTACACTTTATCTATACATCTATACATAATATGTGAATATACAAATGAATTTGATAGAATCAAAGATGAAAATAGTAATCTTGTACATATTAGTCCTCAGGGATGAGAACACATTTGCATTTTAATACTTTATTGAGGATAGATGTAGATGTCTTTGGGCAACAGGATCTACTTACCATCAGGTGAACTGTGTTCTCGTCAGTCGCCCCTATTCTATAAAAAAAACATGCGTGAGTTTCGTGGAACACTCGGTTGGAACGAAGTTCCTTTCGTAATTTATTATTATTGATTAACAAATACAAATAAATGAATTACTAGCGTCTATTAAAATGAAGCGTCATTTAAAATAAAATAATATTTCTTTCATGGCAAGATAAGAAAAGATGCGAGGGAGATGGATATTATTCCATATCACTTCCTTGTAGCCGTCAAGGCTGTTTACACTACGTCAGAAGGGGTCGTGACGGCGAAATCTTACACTTTTTGTCGCCTAGTCCCCATTCGCCAAATCCGTACCGTCCGATAAAGAATTTTGTTCCAAAACTTCGTTCCAAAAACAACTTGGAAAATACAAAAAACTGAAATAATTAATGATCTTTCATTATCTTAAATTTACGTAACTCCACATTAATAAATCCTACTCGAATAGGCGAAGTCGGGGTGGGACGCTAGGGAAAAAAGAAAATGGAAATGAAAATATATAATGAAAATAACATGCATTGATACATTCCTAGTAATAAAATTCTTAACACCAAATGAAGCCATGTGCTCATGCCGCGCCATGTTTATACCCATGACCATGAGTGATGTAAAGCACCCGAGACGACTGGAATTAAATAAATTAAAATAATTAATAGAATCAGGCGTTACTTTGCGGAAGTCCATTATATTAAAGTTGGCAAAAAATTACTTCGCGTACATATGGCGTATTGTCGTCAGTAATGTGTCTTTCCTAGTGTAGTGGTGTTGGGTGTAGTGGTGCTAGGATTAGTGGTGACGGTGATAGTGTACGCAATTGAGGGAGGGCGGGAGGTGCTCTTCATACTAGGTAATACACATCATTTTATTATATCGAGCGGATGTACGCGAAGTAATTTTTTGCCAACTAAAGTAAATAAATAATTTAAAATTAAATGCGATATAATCCGTAAAATTACTTTTATTTAATGTGTAGTTTTCTATTTAATGTGTACTTAAATAAAGAAAGCATTCCGTAAATATACCAAATGAAGCGATAAACCCACCCACCATTACTATTTGATCAAAGTGTAAACGACTTTTACGGTCAATGTGCAACGGGCGTGAGGTCGTTAAAGATTAGATAACCTGTCCATATCGCCGCGATAATGCAACTGATGAACTGACGAAATAATTTTTTGATACATGTGGAACAAACAGTGTTTTATACAAATGAGAGCACTGATACTACTTTCTTTTGAAAACTTTACACACTAGGATTTTTTCATGTATCGTGGAGGCAGTTTACAAACATAAATTGCACAAGGACATCAACCAGACCCGGAACAATTATTTGTAGGTCATACTAATAGTTGTTCCGTGAGGGATTCGAATCGAAGCGTTGCACTCTGCTAAATCACTGCGTCACGGTGCCGTCGAATTAAGGTAGTAAGGGTAATAAGTATTAACGTATTAAAGGTAATAAAGTAGCACACAGCCCGCCCTGATGAGAGGTGGTTGTGACCCATGGACTCCTACATCTACGATATTATCGAATAGGAATCTAAATGCAGATGCGTTGTCACCCCTAAGAAGTAAGATGAAATGCCTCGTTTCGGCAAAATTAACTTTTATTAAATTCAAAAGTCAACTACAAAGAATTAAAAAGAATAAAATACTTTTACATTCTGAAGTCGGTGCTAAGACATGGCGAATAAACGAATGTAAGTCCTTCAGAATGTGTGTCTCAAGGTCGTCTAAAAATATGTAACTACATTTAATGCTTCAGAGACCTAACCCTTGCTTGCCTCCGCGAGACTGGTATGCGTAGGCATTTCCCCATGTACAGGTTGGGCCAGAATAAAGTTCACTTTTGAAACCCATATAAAAAAAGACTGATAATACTTAGAGAGTTTATTAAAAAAGTGACTTAATTTAACATTAATTTAATTTACTTCTTGAAAATAACATCGTCTAAGTGTTCCCCGTCTCGCCGCAAACACTCTTCTAAACGGGACTTTAAATTTTCAATAACACGCCGGCACGTTGCTGTCGATATGGCCGCCATTTCTACTCGAATGTTCGCTTTTAAGGCAGTAATTGTCCTCGGTTTATTAGAATAGACCTTATTCTTGAGAAATCCCCACAAAAAGAAATCCGGTGTGGACAAGTCTGGGCTTCGTGGTGGCCACTCGATGTTACCTCTCTTTGAGATGACTTTACCGGGGAACAGCTCCTGTACGACCTCCATGCTGGTATTAGACGTGTGGCAGGTGGCCCCATCCTGCTGGAACTAGGTCAGGGAGTTGTACTTTTGCAGCGCAGCAAGGCTTGGCCTTAAAAACTTTTGAAGCATTTCCACATAACGGTCTGTATTAACAGTTACTGCGTGACCTCGAGAATTTTCTAGGAAATAACGCCCAATCAGCCCTTTAGCTGAAATGGCAGCCCAAACCGTCACTTTTTGGCAGTGGAGTGGCTTTTGATGCTTGCGCAAAGGCTGTTCAGCACTCCAGAAACGGCAATTCTGCTTGTTGACAAATCCGCTCAGGTGAAAGTGGGCTTCGTCCGAGAAAAGGATGTTCCCGAAGTTGGAAAACCGCTCTAACATCAAGGTGGAAAATGACGCCCTTTTTGTATGGTCATCATGGGAAAGTTCTTGCACCAACTGGATCTTATAAGGATGAAGCTTCAAATTTTGTCTCAAAATTCGTCTTAAGCTGCTTCGCGAAATCCCCAAAGTCCCTGAACGTCGTCGCGTAGAGAGTAGAGGCAGATCGATTAACCTCCTGAATCGCTTGCTCCGTGCGTAAAGTACGGGGGCAACTTTGACGTCTCATTGGTAGCGTCGAACCAGTTTCTTGGAACCTCTTCAGCCATTGTTTTAGCCACTGAGTACTAGGACACTGCCGAATACTCCGTAAATTGAATTTAACTCTGAACATACGCCTCACAATAATGTAAGAATGACCATTTTCGTAAAACGCTTGAACCGCGAACGCGCGCTGCTCCCCCGTGAACTGACTCATGGCGACTAAAATTGCGTAAGACGCGTGACCCGATCACACCCCGCGCACCCCGCTACTTCCCACGTATGACGATCTATTTGCCAAAGAAAAGTGAACTTTATTCTGGCGCACCCCGAGAAAAAGTATAATATTTTTCCGTCACAACCCCTTCTGACGTAGTGTAGACCGCCTTGGCGGCTATAAGGAAGCGAGATGGAATAATATCCATCTCCATCGCTCTTTTTCCTATCTTACAATGAAAGATATATAATTTTATTTCAAATGACGCTTCATTTTAATAGACGCTAGTAATTCTTTTATTTGTATTTGTTAATAAATAATATAATACGTTTATCAATTGTGTTTACGTGGTAGCATCATGCTGCAGCTATATTACTGGTATAGTTGTAGCACGAATGGGTCGGCTCTACCGGGGAAGGACCACGCTTTCACAGAATACTAGGGTAAAATAGCAGCATAACTCTGCTGTGTTTCATATTGTGAGTGTAGAGAACCGGAGACCCTTTTTTACTGGAAACGAGGCATTCCATTTCCATCTTAGTCCTCACGGGTGACAACGCATCTGCATTTTGATTCGTAATCGAGGATAGATGTAGATGTCTATGGTCTACAGCAATCACTTACCATTATGTGGACTGTGTGCTCGTTTGTCACTCTAATTCTATATAAAAAAAAAATAAAGGAACTTCGTTCCAACCGAGTGTTCCACGACACTCACGCATGTCTTTTTTTCCAAAAAGGGGCGCTGAGAGTTTCAAAGCACAGGGTATCTTAGTTTGGATTCCATCTCCAACAGATTTATGTACCCTTTTGTTTTATTAAAAAAATGTAATAGATAAATTATGCAATGTACTATTTTTGGGAGAAGTCAATAAAGGTTATTACTATGTTAGGGTATTCATAGAGTATTCTCATCTGGTTGGGTTAGATAAATAAATTTAAAAAATTATAAATATACATACATAATAATTTTTTATTTTATTTTCTTCTCATTTGGTTGGGCTGAATAAATATATTAAAGGAAATAATAAATAAACGTTAATATATATTTAATAAACTAACATAAATACATAACATCAATTAAAATCTCAACCAAATGGAAGCCCTCGGCAGGGGAGACCAAACGGCCGAGGGTTAGGGGGAAAGGTAAAGGAATCGTCAGACAATGCGGGCGATATCGAGGAGCACCGACTTCTGCATTTGAGCCCGGAGCGGTCTGTCACGGAGTCCCAGTTCCCTCAGATGACCCAAAAGACTGACCTGGATTAACCAGTTCGCAGAGACAACTACAGGAATAATTTCGGTCGGCCGACCACCCTACATGTCGGTCACCTCATGAGCCAGGTCCAGTAGTATTTTGTTTTCTTATCTGCTTCGGCTTTCACGAAGTTCTCGTCATATGGTAATGTCGACCAAAAATATCCTTGATTGTGCCTGGTCCCTCAGCACAATATCACGCTTATTTTCAAGAAGAGTCCTGTGATGATGGCTCGGTCCCAACAGATGATAGCCTGGCGCGGTCATTTTCGAGCACGGCTTCCGGGAAGTACTTATAATAAGGCAGTTTCCGAAACATGAGACCGTATTTCAAAGCGAGCTACTGATGTAGGATCCTGGTTACTAGGTTGTGCTTGTGCAAGTACTCAGAGTTAGAAAGCGCCGAACAATCGGAGATGACATGCCTAAGCGACTCACCGGGATAACGACAAGCTGGAAAGTTGTCGAAGGTGCCACCCTTTACGATGTATCTCCGATAGTTGTTGGTCTTAGTATTCTGATCGTGTATTGCACATACAAAACCCTCGGTTTCTCCGAAGATGTCACCAAAACGTAGCTAGTAGAGGGAGGCAACTGTGTCTACGAAAGGCTCATGAAAAGCCTTGTAGAACCTGCCGTGGCGCCCTTTCTCCTTCCATACGGTCTCCGGGTCGGATATAGACTGTACTGCTGAATCTTGCCATTGCTCGTTGGCTAAGGATGACACGAAATGAGGTCCCTGTAGAATGGATCATCCAATTTCGTCAGGAAGTAATTACGGAGGTTGCACACTTTTACACACAATTATGCATGGTGAGAGCGCTTAAAAAGCCGCGCCCACCATGTTTCCGCGGAAAGTACAGCTTCACTACTGACGGTCTCGTATGATGTATCCTGTGGGATGTCATAATAATGCGGACAGTTATTATTATTATTTTGGGGTATCTATAAAGTTTTCTCATCTGGTTGGGCAGTATAAATATATAATTGTAAATGAAAATGGTAAACATACATAAATATGAATAAAATAAAATAAATACATAAAAAATACATAAATATATAAAAACCCAACCAGATGGAAGCCCTCGGCAGGGGAGACCAGACGGCCGAGGGTTAGGGGGAAAGGGAAAGAAACCCGGCGGACGATGCGGGCGGTATCGAGGAGCACCGCCTTCTGCATTTGAGCTTGGAGCGGTCCGTCGCGGAGTCCCAGTCGCCTCAGATGACCCGAGAGGCAGACTGGGATTAACCCGTTCGCAGAAACGACTACAGGTATAATTTCGGCCGGCACTCCACCCCACATGTCGGTCACCTCGTAAGCCAGGTCCAGATATTTTGTTCGCTTATCTATTTCGGCTTTCACGAGGTTCTCGTCATACGGAATGGTAATGTTGACCAAAAATATCCTTGACTGTGCCCGGTCCATCAGCACAATATCAGGCTTATTCGCAAGAATGGTCCTGTCTGTGATGATGGCCCGGTCCCAGTAGAGCCTGGCGCGGTCATTTGCGAGCACGGCTTCCGGCAACTAATTATAATATGGCAGTTTCCGATCCACAAGACCGTATTTCAGAGCGAGCTCCTGGTGTAGAATCCTGCCTACTAGGTTGTTCCTATGCAAGTACTCAGAGTTAGAAAGCGCCGAACAACCGGAGATGACATGCCTAAGTGATTCACCGGGATGGCGACAAGCTCGACAAATGTCGACGGTGCCATCCCTTAGGATGTATCTCCGATAGTTGTTGGTCTTAATAACCTGATCCTGTATTGCACAGACAAAACCCTCGGTTTCCCCGTTATTATTATTATTATTACTGCTAATATATAGTGTATAGAAGAATTAAAGTCCAAACTTCAGAACAATAAAGTCCTAAGTAAGTTAAATTTTTGTAGTGGACTTACCCATTTTATTGAACCGTAGACTAAGGAATATCACAAAATCAATACATTACATTACATAACATTAAATATAAATCGCCTCTATTTTAGTACTCTTCGGGATGGAATTATTTCTCCAAATTTTTGCAGCACCACACCTAAAGTATAAATAATTTAATAAATAGATAATTATGAAAACCGTAAATAGATAATTATGATCGTTTGACAAAGATATCGCATAAAATACAACATAAACGTGAAAAACATATTGTCAATTAATAAAACCACATTTTTTAAAGTCGATTAAAAAGGGTCTCTAGTTCTCGTTAATGACAATACAAAACAAAGCAGTAATTAACGTGACCATACTTCCCGTTTTGAAAGGGCCCGTTCTTTTTTTCGGTACATGGTCCCGGAGTTTCCGAGGAAAGCTTCGCGACACAAAATTGTCCCGTCTTTTCGCACCTGACGCGAAAAATTTAAAGTGACATTTTCAAGGCGAACGGCACCTAAGTCCTGCCGGCCTATTTCCAAACTTCGTTGACTCTAACTTTGAAGTTCATTGTTTCGTATGCTACATTGCTTTTCTTTAAAAGCAGAATTATGTTTAATGGACCAGTAAGCTGAAGTGACAATGGCCTGGCCATATGGCTCAAAGAACTGACAACTGATGGAGAAGATAGCTTCTCGAGTAACAACCTCGTATAAAGCACATTTAACAAAGGACTGACTTCTATGCCTCATTGCCGGTCAAATAAAATGCTTCTATGCAAACAATATTTTATTTAATACTGCGTCCAGCATTTAATTTCTTTCTTTATTTTGTCGTATGTTCGATGATATTTCTGCTTTTAAAGGAAAGTAATATAGCATACAACGTAAAATATACGTGGTAGAGCCACCTTGCATCTATATTATGGACTAGCACGAATGGGTCTGCTTGACCGGTATAGGACCACTCTCTCACAGAATATCAGCGTAAAATAGCAGCTTAGTGTTGCTTTCGTTAGTATGTTGAGTGTAGAGAATCAGAGACCCTTTTTACTAGAAGAGAGGCATTTCATCTTGGTTCTGAGGACCAAGGGCGACAATGCATCTGCATTTTGATTCTTAATCAAGGATAAATGTAGCTCGACTGATATTGATGATTTTTTTGTGTTTTAATGGGTTCCTAGATCGTTTAGATTTACATTTGGACCCGGTAGGTGGCGCTGTTGTCGAGATCCAGAAGTCACCCGTGCGAAACCGGGGCGGATCGCTAATTCTATTAAAAAAAATGCAAAGCAGTGTACTTCAGTGACTATTATATTGTTGTCAACAACGTTAGCCATCAACCATGCGGGGCTTGTTTAACAAAGGACTGATTTCTATGTCTCCGAGCCACCAAATTAAATGCTAGACGCAGTATTAAATAAAATATAAGATGCATAGGCGATCTGTTAGTCACAAGGTCGTCCACATCGCTTCCTCGAATACGTCCGCCGGCAAAAACCATTCAGTGTTCTTATATTTTTTAAATATTCAAAGTGCGAGTCAAATCTTACAATCGAAACATTGCATTTATTTGAAACTTTATGAACTAATAGAGAGGAGGGATTAAGGCTATATTTTATTCGAAAAACTGGCGTTATTAAACTACGAATAATTAATAAAATAAATGATGTTTGATTGTCCTATATATCCCATCCAAATTTTAGTTAAAATTAAAAGCTAACATCCAAGACCTGAAAGAATAAAAGAGTAAAAGAATAAAAGAAAAAAGAATGAAAGATGTTTTATTACGTGGTAGAGCCACGCTGCATCTATATTAGTAGTATAGTTGTAGCACGAATAGGTCGGCTCGACCGGGGAAGGACCACGCTCTCACAGAATACTAGCGTAAAATACGGGTGACGACGCAGCACAAAGAAGTTGGCTTGGAAGTATGACCGCTCAGATTAATGAATAGGTGCACATAATTTCTCACTAAATGCTCAATTCAAATCCGCAATTGCTCACATTATTAATTTATTATTTAATTAGTTATTAATAATTAAAAGTACAGAATTGTTTTTGCCTAAACCGCTCAGATTAATAAATAAGTGCTATAAATTGCTAACTAAATGCTCAATTCAAATCCGCAATTCCTCACGCTATTAATTAAATATTTAATTAGTTATTAATAATTTTAAATACAAAATCAATGCCAAGTCTGTTCAAAGCTGGTCATAGTTGACTATCTATCTATTATATATTTCCGGCAGTGCAACCCTATTATATATATGACTGTAACGAACCTTTCCGTAAATCATCACTGCCCTAAATTATCCTGAGAGTCGCCCGCGTATACCATGAGTACGACGAATGAAACTATATGAGGCTTAATGTTGTATGAGTACTTTGTATGAATGATGCCTACAATAACTACAAACTAAAAAATAAGCGAAAGTAGTAAGTAAGTTAAAAAGATCCTCTGTGACTATCCCGCAAATGAAAAAGTAAAACTATAGTAGTAATGCATAAAGCGTTTTCTTTAAAAAATGTTCCATTCTTACAGTTTACAATAACATTACAAAGTTGTAATGCAGCTAATTTAAGGCATTTTGTATGGAATTGTAACGAAATTTTTACGAATTCAAGTGTATTTTATCAGTTGGTCAAATATAATATAAACTATAAGGTATAAACAGTTTTGATAGTTTTCTTTTTAACTTCATATTCACTATTGTGTAGACGTTTTTTTAAAGAGACTGCGGTTTAATTGGTAGAGGGGGAGACACATGACTCTAATGAAAAATACCACTTAAAAGCTAAATATTTCGCAAACGGACTTCTGAATCGAAAAGTTGTTGTTCTATACCCCCAGTGTTTTTGAAAGACCTATCGATACCCCACATTATTAAATAGACGGGTAAAAAAATCATCCTCCATTTACCTTTATGAGAGATACCTAAAATAAAAATGTTTTTAATGTCTGTGAATTAAACCACAGACGGACGGACGGATGAACATGGCGAAAGCATAAGGGTTCCTTGTTGTGTAACTACGGAATCTTAAAAATATAGAGTCAAATTCAGAGCCTCCTTCTTTGAGTCGACTCAAAATACAAAGCAGGCGTGTACAGTTTAAAATAAAGCGATATCTATCTGAATACGCGCATCAACCGCCCGCGAATCAACGTCGTCATTAATTCTAGAACCGTCGGTTGCCAACTTGTGCGATTACCTTCTAATTCTGCATCGTCATTGTCCTTGCGATAATTCTTTGCGGTAACGCTACACGTCATTCACTTTATATCAACAAGCGTCGCACTTCGATATAAAGAATAAAAATATTAATAATTTTTAGATTTATAAAATTATTTATTTCTGAAAATATTACAAATCGCTTAAGAAAAATAACAAACAAAAGTAAACGGGTCATCCATTACCAGCATACAGAATATTGTTAGTAGTTTTAATGGGTTTTTAACAAGGATATTCTTATTAGTTATATTCCTCAGATATGCAAGTTTCCTCCCGATGTTTTCCATCGCCGCCGAGCACCTGGTAAATCAGCACTTAACATTGCAATAAATATTTTTTGTGCCGGTGATGATCGAACACTAGTTGCTCGCATACAGTGTTATTAATTTATTTTTTTATTCCATTACACTACTGCATCTCATTTATTACAAAGTCCACTCAAAAGGGTAAAAAATTGGAGTTTTAAAAGTAAAGCAACTTCAAATAACTTTTTTATAGGATAATGGTGACAAACGAGCACACAGTCCACGTGATGACATCACATTTATCCTTGATTCAGAATCAAAATTCATATTACCCCTGAGGACTAAGATAGAAATCCTCGTTTCCAGTAAAAAGTGTCGCTCCGGTTCTTTACACTCTCTATTAAGGTGCTATTTTACGCAATACGCATATTATTTATTTTAACCAGCATCAAGCTACTATTTTACGCTGGTATTCAGTGAGAAAGTAGTCCTTTCTCGGTCAAGCCGACCCATTCATGCTACAACCACGATATAGCTGAAGCATAGCTCTATGAACGTGTATAACGTATATGCACTTCTATCAAAGAGTTTAAAAGGATAAATTTATTTCCACATAATAGCTTCTGAAATATTGGCTCTATTATTTGTATGCACTTTGTCTTAGCCGCTACTTCTGAAAATATTATGTGGAATTTTTTTTATTGCACGCCTCATAACGCGAAGCGTTATAGGGGTGTTTTACTCCAGACACGTCACGAAGGTCAAGCAATTTTGTGTTCTTAAAATGCCTCTATCATAACCATATAACACTTGTACGATAATATGAGTAGCCGGATATCAAGAAATCGCTCTATTTAATCCATCTTATATCTTCAAACATCATTTTAAATTACTACTTTGAAAAACAAAACCTTTGGAAAAAAATTTCGATTGACATCCAGATGTTGATTTTGTATGTGGCTCCCAAAAAAGTACCGAGACCATGTTTCTTTTATTAGCTTTAGAATTACATCAACTGGTTTCCTATTTCATATCAATAGCCTATGCGTATGCGTAGTTTGTACTTAAAATGATTTTTCATTTAATTTTTATTGTTTTATAAATAAAGGAGCTATATATATTATTAAAATGTTGTAATCTGTTGTGTTGTCCAATAATAAGTAAATAAAAATAAATAAAAATATATATTTTTTTTAGCATTTGATAGACAAATGACAAATGTACCATACAGCCTATATCGATGTTATACTTTGCGTAACTGATTTATTTTGGTAAAAAGTTATTAATTTTTTCCCCTGTAGGTAACACAACCTGTTAAAATAATAGAGTGCTAAATTTAATACACGTAAATAATATATTTTAAAAGTCAGCAATACAATTTATTTTTTTCATTAAAATTAAATGAAACGCTCATGAGGCGTGCACTTTTGGAAGTTTAACTTCTATAGACAATATAGAACACCACATCTATTCGGATGGTATTCGTGATTTAGTAGTTATACGTGGTAGTCACGCTGCAGCCATTTTACGGTTGTAGCACGACTGGTCTTATCCGACACTATTTCGATAATATACCGAACGTCAGTCTGAGTGAGATTAGAATGGCTCTCTAGCACAATAAAAACGGCAAAGCCTTGGGAAGAATATTACATTATTATGCAGTAGATTATAGGGGTCATGTCAATTATTAATTTTTTTACCACTTATTTATTAAGTCATCGTCTTGTTTGTCTGTCTGTCGTTCCGGGTGGAATTTGGTAAGTGATTTCAAATTAACTTCCCGGTGAGCTGGAAACTCGAAATTATAATAAAGCTCAAATTCAGATGACAACGCAAGAATACGAAATAAACATGGTACTATCTTATTTAAAAAATAATCACTTGTTAGTTATTTTTTTTTTTTGAGTTACTAAACCTGACTCCTAAAGAGAAAGATGGTATGTTACATTATAAGCGAAAAGAGTCTAAAATATTGTTCATTACGACAATTTTAATGTTTATTCGTTCATTTATTCATTACAACCTATTTCAAATTCAAAAGTCCACTGCTGAACATGGATTGCAGGGATATTTGCCTAGTTGCTATGCTTGCCAAACATGGCAACTGCAATTATTTATCATTTTGATATGTTACCAGTTACCTATCCTCCTATCTTCTATATCCTATCTCAGTTTCCCCCTGTCGCCTCTTACGACACTTACGGGATAATATTGGACTTGGTATCACACATTTCTAAAATCACTTTATCATTGTTTGATTTTACTATATTTGTTAGTAGTTAGTTGATAATTGTTTACAAATGAATGCGATAAAAGCCGAAATTCCTTTGCCCTCCAAGAATCCTGTGTTATCAGTATATAAAATTGAATTTATATACTGATAACACAAACATAATTATACATACATATGTATGTATAATTATGACATTCAATTATTAATGAATATACGATATTGTTGTGTTCTGCATATATTACTTGATTCAAACTTAATGGCAACTATGAAGTTCGTTGCTAGTGTCGCTTCGCGCAGGTACAATCATGTTGAATATAATGTCTGCTTTTTGTTTTTAATATCAATATCTACGTATAAATAAAATTCAAATATATGCAATATTGAAAAATCTAAAAGCGTGTTTTTTTATTAGGATAAGATTGACAAGCGTGCTCACAGTCCACCTGATGGTAAATGCTTACTCTGGCCCATAGACAGATAACTATCCTCGTTTGCGAATCAAAATGCAGATGCCTCGTCAGCCGTGAGGACTAACATGGAATACGTCATTTCCAGAAAAAAGAATCTCCGGTTCCCTACACTCACCATACGAAATTCAGCTGCTATTTTACGCTGGTATTCCGTGAGAGCGTGGTCCTTCCCCGGTCAAGCCAAAACATTCGTGCTACAACTATACAATTAATATCGGTGCAGCATGGCTCTACCACGTTTAAATGGTTATGGCACGTGAGTCGTTACGAGTTATTATAACACATAAATTTTGAAGCAACAGTAGCCTAATCGCAGGACGCGGAATGCGATCTCAAAAGGTCGTGGGTTCGAATCCGCCATTCGACTACTGTCGTGAACCACTTCTAACACAAGCATTTAATAAGGTATAACATTATCTATTCTGTAGCAGTTTTGAAGTTTGTGTTCTTTTTTTCATACAACAGGGCGGCAAACGAGCATGCGGCGCATGTGATGGTAAATGACTACCGCTGCTTTTGAACAACTGCAACACCAGGAGAACTGTAGATAAGTTGCCGGCCTTTTAAAAAGGCGGTGTTGGCCGATTTCACAAAAAAATCTCTTGAGGGAAAATAAATTTGCAAGTCAATTTTTAGTAAAGGGGGTCTTGAGGGGTCATTGTAGAAGCGTGCTCGTCGCGACCCCTGCCAGCCCTTTTCAGGGCTGCAATTCTACTAGCTGCGCACCCATGCCAACGAGGGTTAGGGCGTCCCCCCAAGGCGACGCACACCAGCTCGTCCCCGTTGGTGTGGAATGCAGCGTGCAAAGCGGCGATGGGGACCGCCACCCGTCACGCACAGCCCGATACGGCGGGAGGTGGAGGACAGAGTGCAGAGTTGGCACGTGGAATGTTAGAGGAGGCATGAGAGATAAGACGAATGAGTTGATCGAAATAATGACAGAAAGAGAATTAGATGTCGTGTGTACGTCGGAGACCAAACGGAAGGGCAGTGGTACTGAAGAGCTCCCTGGCGGGGCGTTAGCTCTATGGTCAGGAGTCCCGGAGAGCGAGAACGCCTGCCAGGGAGTGGGGGTGCTGCTGTCTTCTCGGTTGGTCGATGTTATGACTGAATATAAGGTTGTGAACTCAAGACTTCTCTGGGTTCGCTTTAAATTGGGACTGACGAAGTTATTCCTTTTGGCTGTTTATGCGCCGGTAGCTTCGTCGTCCAGGGCTGAGCTGGAGGAGTTTTGGGAGAATGTAAGAGAAGTTCTAGATTTGGCTAGGGGAAACGAAAGAATTGTTGTATGTGGTGATTTGAATGGATGGGTTGGTACCGCTCGACCAGGGTACGAGTCGGTACTTGGAAAGTTTGGCGATAAAAGGGTTAATGATGCTGGCAAGCTTATACTGGCGGTGTGCAAGGAAAAGGGTCTTCTTGTGACAAACACTATGTTTAATCACAAGAAAATCCATATGTATACTAGAGAACGAAAGAATGAAAGAAGTATGATTGATTTGTTCCTGGTGGATGACCGACTGCGAAAACAGGTGATGGATACGCGAGTGTTCATGGGTGCTGACCTGGGAACGGATCACTATCTAGTGATTACTAGATTTTGGGGTCTGTTCGCGGGTTGGCGCTACCGGTCGGCAGTAACAGAACCACAGTCGGTCTGTCGCATCCGAAGCTGGAAGCTTCAGGAAGCGGATACTAGGGACAAATATCATGCGAGGGTAGCCGAAAAGCTTGACACCATCGATGGCAGAAAAGAACGTGTAGAAAGAACTTGGCAGAACCTTAGGGATGGAATGGTAAGTGCAGCGGAAGAAGTGTGTGGAACAAACAAAAAGAGGCAGTAGTAAAAGAAGAGATGCATGGTGGAATGATGAAGTGAAAGAAGCTGTAAAGAAGAAGAAGAAAGCATGGTTAGACTACTTGGCCTCTAGTAATGATAAGGATATGAGAGAGAAGATGAAAGAAAGATATAGGCTGCAGAAAGTTCACACGAAAGCACTGATTGAGAAAGTGCGTGAAAGGTGTAGAATGGAAGCGGACGAAAGGTTGTCGCACAACTTTAAGGAGAACTCCAAACTCTTCTGGAAAGAGGTTGGAAGGACCCGAAGTGGTGCGACGGCCTTAAGAATGAACAAAGTGCTTTCGAGAACTAATGACGTCCTCTCAGAAAAATCGGACGTCATGCAGCGATGGAGCGAATTTTATAGAGAAATGTATGCGTGTGATGATCTTAGTGAGGGATACGGGGATGACGCCGTGACTGGTACGCCAGACCCGGACCTCGATGACACTGAGGTCATCAGGATGAAAGAGATTGAACGTGCGATTCGAAGTTTGAAATGTGGTAAGGCTGCGGGACTAGACAGAGTTACTGCTGAAATGGTCAAGTATGGTGGGCCTCGCGTCTGGGACAGCTTTCATCTGCTGTGCAATTTGTGCTGGCGGACGGGGGATGTCCCGGATGATTGGCGATCCGCAGTCATTGTGCCTTTATATAAAGGTAAAGGTTCACATTTTGACTGCGGGTGCTATCGGGCGATCAGCTTGACCAGTTTAGCAAGTAAAGTTTACTCGAAGGTTTTGACACGTAGGATGCAAGAGAAATCGGAAAGATTTCTATGGGAGGCACAATGCGGATTTAGACCTGGAAGAGGATGCACGGATCAAATGTTTTCTCTCCGCATGATCACGGAGAAGCTTCTGGCTGCTAACCAGAAGATTTTCTGTGCTTTTGTGGATCTTGAGAAAGCATTTGATAAGGTTGTAAGGAAGAAAATGTGGGAACTGTTGCCGGGGTATGGTGTGGATGGTCGATTGCTAAGGGCTGTGCAGTCTCTTTACTGTAAAGCCTGTGTGCGGGGTAGGGCATGACCTGTCACCCATGTTTAACGTCCAAATGGGCGTAAAGCAGGGTTGTGTCATGTCTTCCTGGCTGTTCATACTGTATCTCGACAGCTCTTTACAGAAGCTGAAAGATAGTTGTTTGGGTGTGAAATTGGGTGACATTAAAGTAAATTGTCTGCTGTATGCTGATGATGCAGTGCTTATTGCACCATCAGAGGCAGAACTGCAGGCATTAGTCACGTGTGTGAAAGAGGAATGTGAAATTAAAGGTCTCCGTTTGAATGCTAATAAAACTAAGGTTCTGGTATTTGAAAGGGACGAAGAGAGAACGAAGTGTGAAATATGGGTAAATCAGGAATGTCTAGAACAGGTAAATGAAATTGTATACTTGGGGAGTGCTTTTAGCCGGGATGGAAGATGTGATTTAGATGTGGACAGGCGTGTCGCTGCCGGGAACAAAGTCAATGGTGCCCTGACTGCGTTAGTCAAAAGGCAAGGCGTAGCGAAGAGTGAACGCCTTGCAATACATAACGCAGTGTTGGTACCGACTTTGTTATATGGCAGCGAAACCTGGGTATGCCAGAAGAAGCATAAAAGTAAGTTGAATGCAGTGGAGATGCGATCTCTTCGTAAAATGTGCGGCGTTACCATGGCCGACCGAAAGCGAAACGAAGAGATTCGCAATATGGCAGGTTTGAAAGATGACCTTATCACAAAAATTGATAAGGGCGTGCTTCGGTGGTTTGGGCACGTTGAGCGAATGAGTGAAGACCGAATGGTGAAGAAAATATATAGCGCGAAAGTTAATATTAAAAGGTGTCGAGGTAGACCGAGACTAACTTTCGAAGACCATGTGAGCAAATTGCTCGAAGAGGGTAGGGTCAAAAGTACTCGGATACCTAGACGTGCATGCATGAAGAAGATAATGAATCTGAAAGAAGCGAAAGAGGTTTGTAAGGATCGTGACACTTGGCGATCTGTTCTCTCTGGCTACCCCGTCAGGGATTGTGCGTGAAGATAAGTAAGTAAGTAAGTAAGTAATTTTTAGTAAAATTACACAAAAACTGGTTTATTGTCTGCGTCTTTGCCAAATTACATCTTATCTGTTTTAATACCTATAATTACCACGGCCTGTAACTGATTTTTACCTAGAATTTAAATATATTTTTAGAAACTATTCCACTTCTGATGTTAGAAGTTAATAATAGAACACGAACAGAACCACATCACTTGTCTTATTTAGGCAGAATTTCAGTGTGGAGGTAATGTTTTAGCCCAACAGGCATAATTACGACATGAGACTCATAGAATTACAGACTGACCCCTCTTAGTCGACTCCGCGATCCTTTATACTGCTAGAACAAGTGAGAGGTTACAGTGCCATCTTCAATTCTTCTTAATTTCCTTTATTATTTTACCCTCATATCTAACAATATTATCAACCGACTTCAAAACAAGAAAAATGTCCTCAATTCATTGGAATCTGAGGGCACGGCAGTGCCCCCGCCAAGTCGAGCTAAAAAGCGGCACGGCCGTACCATCCTTTTCTCGAAGCAGTTCAGGCCACTTTCGAAACCCTAT
Source organism: Parnassius mnemosyne (assembly GCA_963668995.1). Lineage (NCBI taxonomy): Eukaryota > Metazoa > Arthropoda > Insecta > Lepidoptera > Papilionidae > Parnassius > Parnassius mnemosyne. The sequence goes on along the minus strand of CAVLGL010000137.1, from coordinate 660,848 downwards.
AACTTCGTGTGGATAAAAATAGAAGCCTGAATTTTCAGTTACCAAGTAGGCATTTCATAAACTCGGTATACTTAAAATTTCATTAAATTTAAGCTAATAGTTTAAAAATTATAACTAGTCAAAGTTTCTTAATTTTATCACTCACTGACTGACCGATCATTAAAACTCTAAGGCACTTCTAGAAAACATAGAGTCATCAAATTTGGAATATTATTATTGTTTAGTATATAAATTAAGGAAAAATTAAAATATTTTGCAATTTCGGTCCAGTTTTTGAGATACACCAACTGCATAAATAACTTAGTAATCCCATATAAACATATAGGATTACAAAGTTACATTTGCAGTGAATGAATCAGTGTACATAGATATGTATAATATAATGGAATAATAGGTGTAGATTGGAACCTAGATATAACTATCTACAAAAAGAAATGAGATGCCATCAAAAACATAACCTGTAAAAAAAAACAAGTCTCTCAACTCAGTTCTACCGTAAAAGGTTGTTAGATCCATGTCAGTTAATTTAATACCAAGTCAGTTAATTTATTCAGTCCCTACTTAACGGTCCTTCTGTCTTAAGTTATTACGAAATTAGCTAACCAAACAACATCTTATAGTGAATTATTATTCTTATTTTAAATAAATAAATTGACTAGGCAATCGCATGAAAACACAATGTATGTCTCAAATAATAAATATTATATTATATTAGATTGTTTATTTTTGTAGAGATGGTACTCAATTCGACTGAATGCTTTTTTTTTCTTTTTTTTATGTGTGTTACCTCATAACTTTTTTCTAGTTGAACCGATTTCGATGATTCTTTTTTATTTGTAAGCTGGTGCTTCTCATGTAGTCCCATATAAATTTGATCAAGGTCGGACCAATAATTTTTGGAGTTATCCTTAATAATTTATATTAAAGTCGGTTGTACAAAATGTTTAATTTTACCACTTGTTAGTGGCGTATCTTCTGGTTTGTTTCTCTCTTTCACCTCTTACGACACATGACTATATACCACATATCGAGTGTGGATATTCTTACACCGCCGCTACATGGTACAGTTATAGTGTCGCAAACGCATAAGTCACGCGCGTTTATAAGGTGTACTCCGGATTACGTATTATGTGTAGCGTGGCATATTAAATATTATTGTGACAGCTGCAGTAACACATTGAACGTTATTAACTGAATAAATATTTTACTCCTTTTCACATCGCTCACTTTATAACACAAAATTTAAAATTAAAAAATTTGTACAACCTACTTCAAGACAAATTATTAAGAATAACTAAAAAACTATTTGTCAGACCTTGATCAAATATATGCAATCACATTTGAAGCACCAGCTTTCAAATAAAAAAAGAATCATCGGAATCTGTTCACCCAGTAAAAAGTTATGAGGTAACACATTAAAAAAATATATACAGTCGAATTGAGTACCGGCACCTTTTTGTAAGTCGGTTGAAAACATGTGCGAGTATATGTCGTATAAATGATTACCCACATTTTAGTAATTTAACACGCTTTATAAACACTTACGCCTGTCACCCAGAGGGGTATGCAGAGACTATGGAGTTTTATTTGGCACACGCCTCCTCCACATCCATAATATACCTACGCATACACGCTCGTCGGGTACTCCTAATTCGGCCCAATTTCAATGTATCGCCAATTTGGTCGTTAACTTTCGCCTAGGGCGTCCTTTCCCGCCTCTGCCATTTACCTCTACAACATAATTTGCTTTGTCACACTTTCCTCATTCATTCTTTCTACATGATCAAACCACTGAAGCATTACTTTCTTAATCCTGGTCACAACGTCATCTTGCAAACCACACTCTTCTCTTATCACACAATTTTTAATCCTGTCATTCAGATTCAGCTTTAAAATACTCCTTTATGACCGTAGTCGAGCCACGCTGCAACTATATTATTATGTTTTTTTTTATAGGATAGGGTGACAAACGAGCACACAGTCCACCTGATGGTAAGTAGTTGCTGTGGCCCATAGACATCTACATCTATCCTCGTTTGCGAATCAAAACGCAGATGCGTTGTCACCCGTGAGGACTAAGATGGAATGCCTCTTTTCCAGTAAAAAGGGTCTCCGGATCTCTACACTCACCATACGAAACACAGCAGTGTTCAGCTGCCATTTTACGCAGGTATTCTGTGAGAGCGTGATCCTTCCCCGGTCGAGCCGACCCATTTGTGTTACAACTATACTACTAATATAGCTGCAGCATGACCTACCACGTATAATTAAATTATAAATTATTATAGCACTAATCTCTTCCCCGGTCAAGTCGGTCGACTCGACCGGGGAAGAACCACGCTCTCACAATACCAGCGTGAAATAGTAGCACAATGTGTTTCGTATCGTAAGTGCATTCCATCTTAGTTCTCAGGAGTAACAACGCACTTAAATTTTAATCTTAACCTTAATTAAAATAGATATCTATACAGGCCACATCATTCACTCACCATCAGATGGACTGAGTGCTCGTTTGTCACACATTAAAAATGTGCGTGTAATTGTGTATACTCGTACACGTACGAAGTGAAACTAGATTACGACATACCATTCTTCTTTGATTTGATATTTTACATAAGTAGGTTAAATAATGGTATACTTATGCAGCCCCGGTCGTGAAACGTCACAAGAAAACGTTAGAATATAATTCATCACCCTAACTTTTCACGTAGCCATTCTTTATTAAATTATATTAAATTAAATACATGAAAATAAATTAAATATACTCGTATTGTTCAAAGTAAGGTAATGTACGGTTACAGCCTTTATACGTCCCACTGCCGGCAACAGGTCTTCTCGCATTTCTTCTTTCTTCTTTCTTTAAAAAAACGTCACCCCCACACTAGGATTTTCTCCTGTGTCGTGAAGGCAGTTTACAAACATAAATTGCACAAGGACAAACATCCAGACCCGGAAGAATTATTTGTAGGCCATACAAATACTTGTTCCGTGCGGGATTCGAACCCGCGGCTCCCAGCGCAACAACTCATTGCTAAGCCACTGCGCCATGGAGCCGTCGGCTTTCTTTGAGAGTTATTTTAATATAGAAGAGTGTTATTTTAATTACATAATAGTCTACCTCCCGATACACAGGCCTCATAAGGAGGGATATAGTTGATATAAATAAATATATATATATATATATATATATATATATATATATATATATATATATATATATATATATATATATATATATATATATATATACATACATCCCCATAGAGGCAATATTTGTCAGGAAGATGCTGCTGCCCATATCCTGGTATGTTTTCCTCTGTCGCCTCTACCGACACCGGACGGTATGGATTAGTGGATTCATACATCGCCACTCCACCACAAAATAATAAAATATTTAAAAACATTTTTTTTATAAAAGCCTCAGGCGCATTCGCGACAGTCCCAATAGTATGTTGCGCGCGTTGGCAAACCGTTGGGACTCGCCGATGTTTGCTCGATGGATACGGCTGCACGCAGTCAAGTAGTCATCTTGCTGGCAGCGGCGGGTGCCATGTTTGTTTGTATGTGTGTTTTGACTGTTTGTCTGTGTTTTATGTTGAATTGTCCAATTAATAACTTTAGTTATAAGCTCAATTGTTACTAACCCATATTGATCATGATGTCCGAAATAAACGTTTATTATTATGTGGGGTATCTATATAGTTTACTCATCTGGGTGGGCTGTATAAATATATAATTGTAAATGAAAATGATAAACATACATAAATATCAACAAAATAAAATAAATACATAAAAAATACATAAATAAATAAAAATGAAAAAAAAAAACAGATGGAAGCCCTCGGCAGGGGAGACCAACCGGCCGAAGGTTAGGGGAAAAGGGAAAGAAACCGGCGGACGATTCGGGCGGTATCGAGGAGCACCGCCTTCTGTATTTGAGCTTGGAGCGGTCCGTCACGGAGTACCAGCCACCTCAGATGACCCGAGAAGCTGACTGGGATTAACCTGTTCGCAGAAACGACTACAGGTATAATTTCGGCCGGCAGTCCACCCCACATGTCGGTCACCTCGTGAGCCAGGTCCAGATATTTTGTACGCTTATCTGTTTCGGCTTTCACGAGGTTCTCGTCATACGGAATGTTAATGTCGACCAAAAATATCCTTGACTGTGCCCGGTCCATCAGCACAATATCAGGCTTATTCGCAAGAATTTTAATTATTATTATTATTATTATATGCGTTCCACAACTGGGCACAGGCCTCCTCTCATCACAAGATGTTTCCCTTCACCAATTCATTGGTGCTGGCGGGAATCGAACCCGGGTTTCTCGTGTACTGTGAAAACAGTGGGCGCTTAGGCCCTGAGTTTCCACAGCTCTTATCGTCCGGTTCTAGTTTTTATCACAGATAATATGATACCATATTACTAATTAGATATAAATATGAAATTCATGAACATTAAGCGTTTTAAGATTATTCTAGAAACGATAACAAGTTGTCGAATAACGACACGTCCAATTCTCCATGTCATGATGATATGAGTTTTTAAAATGTACTTGTTTACATATAAATGAATGTTTTGCATCAAGCAATGAAATTTATACACGTGTATTACTTTAAACTAGTGACTCGCCCCAGATTCGCCTGGATTGTATCTATTAATGTAGATTTAAGATTCTTCGAAAATCAATTTTTCAAATAAAATACAGCCTAGATCCCTCCTGGCGTTGCGCTCTAACTTTTTGTAAAATTTCATAACAATTTGATGAAATTTTACAAACAGATAGGTAACCGAAGATTGCCCGGATAGACAGACAGAAAATATTTAAGAAATGGTTGTTTATGTTTTATTAATACCATGCAAATAACCCCTCGAGCTTTTAAGAAGCCAGTTAGTTTAATGTTACAGTCAGCCACTTAACTTTTATTTAGATGTATGGATTATATGAAATACTGCAGAGTCAACATGACACAGTAGAAACTATAAAGTGACAAACAAATTATTTATAAAAAACGTGAGTGTCAATTGTTGACAATTAATATTAGGTAAAGTATGAAGATTATTATTAATATATATATATATATATATATATATATATATATATATATATATATATATATATATATATATATATATATATGTATATATATATATATATATATATATATATATTTATATTTATATATATATATATTTTATTAATCATTCTCGAGTTGCAGCCTTGTAGCGGCAGGTGAAGTGTAGGGCGCCCCCCGTTTGACGGAGTGACGACCTGGTAAGTCAATAGATGCAGGTGGCTCGGGACCTTGCATTGTGGCATTTCTTGGGGGAGGCCTATGTTCAGCAGTGGACTTGTGAAGGGCTGTAACGATGATGATAATGATGATGATGAAAGTATGAAAATACCGTTTATTATAAACAACTAGAAACACCTTTTTTTTTTGAAGAAAAAAAGATTTAAGTGGTTGAGCCACGGTTAAGCTGTACATACCTCCAGCTACAAGTCGGCTTATGCGGGGAAGGATCACACTCTCACAGAATAAAAGCCTGAAACAGCAGAATAGTGCTGTAGAACACAACTGTAGAACACAGAAAGTGAGTGTAGAAAACTAGAGAGCCTTTTTACTGGAAACGAGGCATTTCATATTAGTCCTCAAGTGTGACAACGCAACTGCGTTTTGATTCGTAATAGATGGTAGATGTAGATGTTTATAGACTACAGAATACACTTACTATCAGTGGACTCAGGACTGTGTTCGTTTAACACCCTTATTCTACAAAAATATATATTTATTTAATCAAATAATTTACTCTCATTATTTATACATTTCTGCCATCTCGAGGGAAGATCATTTATGTCTTTGCGATAAAACTCTGGGGATCTGGACACTACAAAGTTTATAAAGGGATTTTGTAACGCTTCCGGAGCGCAATTTTTTCAAATCAATTTTCTAAATGCACGTGTTGTTATCATGTAGCAGTAATGACGAAGTTCATTCGACGTGTCGCAGTTTCTCAGAGAGTTTTTCCATCATTGTTGGAGGCTCTTTACAATAGAATGTTACCGTTACAGGTCATCAAAAGTACACTGCTGAACATTTCATGGCACACGGAAAGTACGTAAAGCCATTGGTCCCGCGTCTCTTCTCTCTCAGGTCGTGTTGGATTATCGTCCCCTCGGATTCTCGTACCATTCCATACACTCAGGCATTATAATCGCGTCCTGAACAGATAACTAGTTTCCGTTGAGAATGGCCGCCGTAACTGAAATTCGGTCTGGAGTACATTATTTTTAATGCGTGGAGTATAATAATTTCTTTTCATCAAAATATAATCTGAGAAAAAAGAAGAGAAAGAAAGGAAAGGCGTAAAAGAAGGAGATTTAAAAGGCTTTTGTTAGATTAAGTCAGTGCCTTTTACCTTCTCATAATGGCAGCTTAACACTGCTGTGTTTCGTATGGTGAGTGTAGAGAACCGGAGACCAATTTTAATGGAAAGGAGGCATTCCATCTTAGTCGTCAAAGGTGACGACGCATCTGCATTTTGATTCTTTATTGAGAATAAATGTAGATGTCTATGGATCACAGCAACCACTTACCATCAGGTGGACTGTGTGCTCGTTTGTCACCCTATCCTATATAAAAAAAAACAAATAACCTACCTACTATAAATCTGGTGTTAAGATTAAGGGTGATAGATGGCGGTATAAACAATTATCTATTTACATAAAAATCAATTGCCACATGTATGAAAGATTGTCGCTTGAGAACGGCTGGAGCAATTTCGATTTAATTTTTTATGTGTTTTTCAGTGGATCCCTGGATAGTTTAGATTCACAATTGGATCTGGTAGGTAGCGCTGTTGTCGAGATCCAAATTTCACCCGTGCGAAGCCGGGGCGGATTGCTAGTAATTAATAAAAATAATAAAAAGAATTTGATGCAGTAGTTTGACCTCTGGTTGTCCCGCCTTAAGTTACAAAAATGTCCGTCAGATAGTGAATGCCAACGTTCACTCGTATAAGGGAGTCAAATTACTTCTTAATTTTTAATAAAGTATAATTATCATATTTCTAAAACCAAGCAACCAAATCGATATGTTTTTTTATTTCTATTTTGGGTTCTCAAATTATTAGTCCATACAATGTGTAACGTGATAGTGTACATTAGGGGCATACACGGATTTAAATACTCTCTAGGTATTAGATATTCTAATAGAGAATAGTTAAGTAATATGTTATTATATATGCACATATTTACCCTAATAAAACATAATATTTATATTAATATATATATATATATATATATATATATATATATATATATATGTGTGTGTGTGTGTGTGTGTGTGTGTGTGTGTGTGTGTGTTTGAAAAGGTACAGGATTTTTGAGGCTTTTATTTATTTTTCTTATACGTGGTAAAGCCATGCTGCAGCTATGTAGTTATAGATCTTGTACCATTATTTACGTGTATTCCATGGTTATAGCACGAATGGATTGGCTCGTCCGGGGAAGGATCACACTTTAACAGAATACCAGCGTAAAATAGCAGCTTAATGTTGCTGTTTCCTATGGTGAGTATAGAGAACCGGACACCCTTTTTACTGAAAACGAGGCGTTTTATCTTTGCCCTCAAAAGTGACAACGCATCTGTATTTTGATTTTTAATCAAGTATAAATATTTCTATAGGCCACAGAATTAACTTACCATCATTATATAAAATTGATTTAGGATTATTTAGAGGTATTTCTTCTAATTCTTAGTATTTTAGAGAAGATGTTAATCCTAGTATCAAATTTCCGCAAAGAAATCTTAACATGTTTATATGTTTAACATTCATGTTTTAAAAGCATTGGGAAAAGGTGAAGGACATTTTTTGTATTCTGATAGCACAATTGTATAATCAAATAAAACGATTTTAAATTACTAGTTCATATCGTTGAGTAATACTGCAGCTATAAATCGTATTCTCGTATATTATCACTATGTTGATATTGGTACATAAACTGACATAAAACTTCACAGCACTTAATTAACTAATAGTAATACAAAGTCTCTCTCATATTAGCATGTATATTAGATACGAGTACAATGCCAAAAAAAGTTCAGTCGAACCGGTCTAGAGCCTGTTGCACGAAGTTTCCAGTCCAAGAAACACAATCTCATAATCACGTACAGTTTAATAGCACCCAAAACAAAGTTACTTCGATCGTCCACTTAACCGAACAGGTACGTGTAAAAGACTGTCATGATGATACCTAGTAACGCTAGGAACTTCCACGAGCTCGTAAAGCTACTTGACTCCGCAGGTGTTTCTACTACGGTCTGGTTATCATTGATTTTCTTCACGATTGTCTTGTCCTCGTCCACTAGCTCACCGATGAGGTATTTTTTCATTTGTTCCTTAGCTGCATGACTGTGGCCGACGCGCTGATATTTCTCGGTCGCGTCCTTACCGGCGACCGATAACAACACTTCGTGACCTCCAGGATGTTCATCCAAGAATTCCGTAACGTCATACACTAGGTTTTCATTGATAAAAACAGCGTCGGCCCTAGAATTGCGCTCGGCGAGCTCCTTCCTTGTGAATTTCTTAGTTTCCATGTCGGTTGTGTAATACTGCTTTGGCTGCGAACTTCTGACCCAGAGTTTGACTGCCTTACTGAAGGACTTCGGGCTAGCAGGTCTCTCTTAAGTCCACGTCCCCTCCAATGTTGTAGGCTGATAACGCTCTGTTTATTATCTATCATCGTGACTTGCTCTATATATCACACTGTCCACACGCGTTGATTAGTCATATTAAGTTTAAATGAATCGTATATTTGTTAATTTGTAATATTTGTGTATCATCATTACCATTATTATAGACTTTTACAAGTCTTCTGTTGAAGTCTTCCTCTAAGGAATGTCAGAAGACACGTTCTGAGCTACCCGCATACATCTACTTCCTGCATATCTTACCAGGTCATAATTCCACAGAAATCGAAGAACCGACCACCGGTGGGGAGGAAAATTTATAGAGTGACAGAAGCTATACCAGTAAACGAATTGTAAGGCAACCCTCTACTAAATTAAGAATATTTATTATTTCTATAAAAAGGCTAGATTTGTTCGGGTAGGGGGACTTTTCCACGTTATACAGATACCAGATAGTAGGGTTTATTTTATCTTAAGAGTTTGGATTGGTACCATAGTGTTAACAATTCTACCACCAAGCACGAATAGAATAGAATAGAATAGAATGTTTTTTTTTCATTATTGATTATTACATAATTCTTATTGAAAGACATTTTTCATTTCGTTAGTTTGGACATTGCGAAGGCCATCGATCGGGTTTGGCACAAAGCGCTTCTTTCGAAGCTCCCTTCTTATGGCCTTCCCGAGAAATTATGCAATTGGATCACCAGCTTTCTTGCAGATCGGAGCATCAAGGTCGTTGTAGACGGTGCCTGCTCCGACTACAAGCCTATTAACGCTGGTGTTCCACAAGGCTGCGTGGTATCTCCAACGCGGTTTCTTCTGCATATCAATGATATGTTGCAAGCCGGTAGCATTCATTGCTATGCGGATGACAGCACTGGTGATGCTCTATACACCGGCCGTGCCAATATTTCTCGGGAAAACGTCACCGAGTACCGGAACAAACTTGTGTCTGAAGTCGAGTCTTTGCTGGACAAAGTCTCGGATCGGGGGCGACTAAATCTAGTCCAGTTTAATCCTCAGAAGACACAAGTTTGCGCGTTCACCGCTAAAAAGAACCCCTTTGTCGTATCTCCTCAGTTTCAAGGTACTCCCCTTGTTGCCTCAGCCAGTATCGGAATCCTCGGCGTCGACATATCGAATGACGTGCAGTTTCGTGGTCACTTGGAAGAGAAGGCCAAATTGGCCTCTAAAAAGCTTGGCGTGCTCAGCAGAGCGAAACAGTATTTCATGCCGGCTCAACGCCTGCAACTTTACAAGGCGCAGGTTCGGCCTCACATGGAATACTGTTCCCATCTCTGGGCTGGGGCTCCTTAGTCCAGCGCAGAGCGGTTCGAATCGTCGACGACCGAGTCCTTTCCGATCGGCTCGATTCATTGGCGCTGCGAAGAGATGTTGCATCTCTTTGCATTTTCTTTCGCATTTACCACGGGGAGTGCTCTGAGAAATTGTTCGGTTTAATCCCACCTGCCTAATTTCACGAACGCACATCGCAGCAGAACTCCCGATACCATCCACACCATTTGGATGATTGTCGGTCCACCACTGTGCGATTTAGAAGATGTTTTCTTCCTCGCACAACTTCCTTGTGGAATAGTTTACCACCAGCGATTTTTCCGGACCGATACGACTTAGGGACCTTCAAGAAAAGAGCCTACTGCTTTTTAAAATGCCGGTAACGCATCTGCAATTCCCCTGATGTTGCGGTTGTTCGTGGGCGGCGGTAGTCACTTACCATCAGGTGAGCCGCATGCTCGTTTGCCCCTTCTCCTATAAAAAAAAAATTTCAAAATTTGAAATTGTTTTATTCTTTTTAGTTTATCGCAGTCTACTTTTATTTGTTATTAAAAGTAATTTTTTCCCTTTTCAGTGGACAAAGGAATATAAAAATCTCGATATCGTGTTAACTTACTTCAAAATCTTCATCGTTTATTTTACCACACTGAGGAGTAAATTTTTAATCCAAATTTAAATATCACAATTGGCGAAGACATCGCGTAACATACATACAAATAAGAACATATTCGATTTGTAAACCTCCTTTTTTTGAAGTGGGCTAAATACCTATATACAAACGGACAAAAATTCATTAGATGATATTGTAACCTGCACAAATGTAATATTTCTAGAAGGGCGATAGCGATATAGCCGCGAGATATCCACACTGCGTTTACAATAGAATAAGATAGGATACGATAGATTTCTTTTAAAATAAGGGTGTCAAACGAGCAGACCACCTGATGGTAAGTGGATGCTGTAGTTCATAGACATCTACATCTATCATTGATTAAGAATCAAAACGCAGATGCGTTGTCACCCCTGAGGACTAAGATGGAATGCTTCGTTTCCGGTTAAAAGAATCTCCGGTTTTCTACACTTACCATGCGAAACACAGCAGCGTTGAGCTGCTATTTTACGATAGTATTCAAAGTAATTCAAAGTAAATCAAATCATTCAAAGTAAATGGTAGGATTCGTTTGCAGTTTGGATCCTCGTTATATGGAGGATTTGCCTGAATTGTCACGCTCAGCAGGTGGACTTTCGTAACAGATCTCGTATTTGTAACAAATGTATAATGTGCTTATATCGGCTATGGAAAGCCGAATCGAATGTCGTTTATTAATTTTATTATATTTTTTATAAACCAGTGCCTGATTACAATCTCACCTGTTGGTAAACGGTGATGAAGCTCCAAATGGTAAATCGCACCGACTGACTTATTCAGACGGACAGACATACGAATGAAGTATCAGCCATATTGCATTTATTTGTAATTTTTTTATTTTCTTTTAAGTATCTACTGACATGTTCCTGTTTTATGTTAAGAATGTATTTGAGATGCAATACGTATACGTATAAAGAATACCAGAGTAAAATACAAACCGCTGTGTTTCGTATGGTGAGTGTAGAGAACCGGAGACCGTTGTTACTGAAAATGAGGTATTCCATATCGGGTGAAAATGCATCTGCATTTTTATTTCTAATTAAACATATATGTAGATGTCAATAGGTCGAAGCATCCACTTACCATCAGGTGTGCTCAACTGTGTGCTCGTTTGTCAACTATATTAATAAAAAAGGAATAAATTAAGTAACCCTTTGTATTTTTTATGTTAAAAACCGGATACACGCGTATATGTAGAACATTTATTTGCAGGAAAAATACCTTTTTCTGTGTTGGAATCAAATCAGTAGTTCGCAGAGCTATAGCTAAACGTTACACTAAACTATTGCACGCCTCATAACGCGTCAAGGTCAATCAATTTGAATTCTTAAAATGCGTCTATCATATTCATAACCATATTACACTTATACGATAATATGAGTAGCCATATATCAAGAAAACACTTTAATTAATTCATCTTATATTTTCTAAAATACCGTTTTATATTGCTATTTTGAAAAGAAAACGGTTTAGAAAAACTTACGTGGAAGTCCGGATGTTGATATTGCATGTGATCATGATAACTACCGAAAAAATTGAAGTATCGAGGTTTTTTTTATTATTTTTATAATTACAGCAACTGGTTTCCTGTTTCATATCAAGAGCCTAGTATGCGTAGTTTTTTAATAAAATGATTTTCAACTTTTATAAGTTTTATTGCTATCAAAAATTTAAAGGCGCTGTCATATATACATTTTTATCAAATATAAACAAAAGACAAATGTACCAAACAGACTAAGAATGATTTTTATTCAATATTGATTATTACATAATACTTATTGAAAGTCTTTTTTTACCACTGGTTCGGAAAATACCTCTGTCCCGGGAAGAATCCCAGCGGGACTTTTTTTTAAACATAATTTTACTTAACAATAATTTTGTTTATATAATTTTAAATGAATTTTCATAGAACCAGCATGGTGGCGATCACTTTATTCCCAGGCGTTATTTTCGTTCATGTATTCCTTGATATTATAATGACCCTTTTTGTACAGTTTTTCTTTATTTAAAATTTTAAACTTGTTTATTGGCAAACTTTGAACATGTTCTGGGATTTTGTTGCAAAAGCGTATACATTGCCCCATGAATGAATTACTAATTCTGTGGAGTCTAGTAACTGGCAGTACAAGCTTATGTTTGTTCCTAGTGTTTAAGGTATGAAAATCCTTATTCTTATTAAAGCTATTTATGTTTTTATGTACATACATTACATTTTCATAAATATATTGCGATGCCAAAGTTAATATGTTTATTTCTTTAAATTTGTCTCTATGGGATTCTTTACTATTTAGATTATAAATCGCCCGTACGGCTCTCTTTTGCAAAACAAATATAGCTTCAATTTCTGTCGCATTACCCCATAGAAAAATTCCATAAGACATTTCGCTATGAAAGTAACTAAAATGCACTAACCTAGCTGTCTCAACATCTGTGAGACTTCTAATCTTTCTTACAGCATATGCTGCAGAACTAAGTCTGCTTGCTAATTTAGATATATGGGGGCCCCATTGAAGTTTCGCGTCAATAGTAATACCAAGAAAAACAGTGGTAACCACAAGACTCAATTCCTCCCCATTTAACAGCACATTGGTATTCGAATGTTTTACATTAGGACCCTTGCCTACCTACCTACCTAGCACGCTCTCACAGAAAACCAGAGTAAAATAGCAGCTTAACGCTGCTGTGTTTCGTATGGTGAGTGTAGAGAACCGGAGACCCTTTTTACTGGCAAAGAGGCATTCCATCTTAGTCCTCACGGGTGACAACGCATCTGCATCTGTCTTTATTGAGGATAGATGTAGATGTCTATGGGTTACAGTAACCACTTACCATCAGGTGGACTGTGTGCTCGTTTGTCACCCTATCCAATAAAAAAAAACATAAATTAAAAAGTGACTTTGAATAAGTATTATTTATTATCTATATTGAATAAAAAAGTTTTTGTTTCATACAGACAGACAAAGTTTTTAAACATGGTTATTTATGTCTTAATAGCATGCAAATAACCCCCTGAGCTTTAAGAGAGCAGTTATTTCAATATTACAGACAGAAACTTCAATTTTATTCATATTATGTCTATAAATAATATAATAAGAAATAATAATTTTAAGCAAAAACAGTTACATAATCAGTGAAAAGTAAAGGTTATGACATTGAACTTGCTTATTAATAACATTGTGCTAATCATGAAACGAAGAACAATAGATACTCGAACAAAAGTAAACGCAATTAATATGTAGTTCATACATTCATTAACTACAGTTATCTAAATTGAACTGAGGTCTCTTCCATTCCATTATGACCAATCTCCCTCATTAGGAAGACTGGTCATATTTGCTTCGCTTGGCAGGCAGTTCCTCACCAGCATTTTTTTTTATTACTTTCAGTTATGATCAGGAAGATGCTGCTACCCATCACTTGTTCCAGTTTTCATCTGTTCCATCCCTCACGGGACGTAATAAGGTCGTTTTTTCTCTTACACTATCACAAAGCCAACGAAATAAATGTTAATAAAAAATATAAAAATATATTTAATTTAAAATGTATTTTATTAAAACTTTAACCTAATATTAAAAAAATCATTTTAATTAAATATTAGACTATTAAAACTATAATTTCAACTCTTCAAACACATTATAAAATATAAAAAATCAGAATACCCAGGAACTCGATTACAATGGAACAGGATCTCTTTTTCTTCATCAGACCACCAAAGTTCACAGCTGAACATACACATGATAATTTAATAGGATCAGTTCACCAGTGAACTTTTATAGCCTGCTATTTTTATACTTTAGTAAAAACAATATCCGTCGATGCATGTGACTTGTATTGTGAAGTTGTTAACGGGGAGACGTGATGCCCTTTATATACTTTAATACGACCTTTACCTTAAAATTGAATACAAATGTTTGTTGTTTAATGTTATAAATTATCACGAAGGAGATATCTGCAGTTTGTGATCATATCCTAGACGGCCCCCGCCATTACATTAGATTTGATAAACCACAAGTTCTCGCGAAAGAACATCGATTCCTGCCAAGGATGATATGTGAGGCTATTGAAATTTAAAAAAAACATCCTAATTTCAATAGAGAGGGAGGCTGGGTACTACCACCTGCTTGGGATCCTGTTATTCATAAAATTAAAACTAAGCCCAAGCATACCACTGCAAGACTTCAAGACACAGTTAGTTCATTCTGCGTAGATCGGACCAAAATTAATAATTAAAAAGCTGAAGAAACTCCGGGTTAACTTTCACATCGGGACGTCAATCGCCTCAGTCCCCCGTGACCACGGTTGCTGGAAAGCAAACGAAACGTCGGGAACATAAAATAACTTAATTAAACGCGATAAAATCCGTAAAAGTAGTTTTATTCAATATATAGTGTAGTATAAAATTATAATATAAACTATATACAATTACTTTTTTTAGCTAAATACAGTCTAGATTTTTTTAAATTGGCGATATATTGAAAATGGGCCAAATTAATAGTAACTTTAGCCCGTCGGCTTTTATTAGCGTGTATGCGATATAATATGGATGTGGAGGAAGCGAGGAAAGTGTGTCAGGATCGTGCCAAATGGAAGTCCATAGTCTCTGCCTACCCCTCTGGGTGACAGGTGTGAGTGTTTATGTTATTTTGTTTTACTATATTCAGAACAGTGATTCGTGGCAATATTTAGGCGAGGCCTACTCGCATGTTCAGCAGTGAACTTGTAACGGCTGCAACGACCATTGTGATTTTTAATTTTGGTATATTATATGCAAAGGAGAATCTAATGGTTGTACAAAACGAATAGCATATATTGAAAAGAACTGGTAATTTTACGTTCGTTTTTAAAATAACGTATTTAAAATAATTATTAGAAAATTTATTTATAAAAATAAGTTACAATGAAACGTGAAAATTGAAATTGAATTTATTCAATTTGTAAACTCCTTATTCTAATTAAAATATTAAAAATTGTCTACACATTATTCATCATAAAATAATATACAAAATTACTTTTGTATTTAATTTCAATTTTAAAATGCCTTTAGTCCTTATTTATAAATAACCAAATTATTTTTAATATCTTTCTATAAAAAATATATCTATCTGACATACCAAGCTGTTATCATGGAATTTACACCGAATGTACACAGATATCTAGTAAAAATATTTGACTTTAGGTGGCATGCCAACAGTAGTTTTATAAACGATTATTCTGTCATCCACGCAAACAAGCCTAACTTGTTTTTAATGTGTAGGAACAAAGATGAAGAAGTTATTTCGTATTTTGCTAGTACAGTTACGTTTGGAAGTGAGAAGGCGTATTATTATGCAATAACTAACACGCATCGCTTCGTTGAGTAATTGACACAGTTATCAAACGTGTTCTCCTTTATTATCACTAGACGATATCGGTACAAAAACTTACATAAGACTTCATAGTACATAATCAGTTAATAATTATTACAAACACTCAATGGATACCACGTAACAGAGTCGAAATATTGTTCGTTCCAAGTCCAAAGAACAAAGTCACTCAATCGCGTACAATGAATTCGCAACCCAAATAAATAAAATTACTCGATCGTGAACTTAACCAAACAGGTACGTGTAGAGAACCGTCATGATAATGCCTAGCAACACTGGGAACTTCCACGAGCTCGTAAAGCTGGTCGACTCTGCAGCCGTGTCTCCCGCGCTCCAGTTAATATTGCGTTTCTTCACATTTGTTTTATCCTCGTCTACTAATTCACCGATGAGGAATTTCTGCATTAGTTCTTTCGCATCGAGACTGTGACCGACGTCCTCGAAGTTCTCGGTCGCGTCCTTACCGGCGACGCCTATTAGCACTTCGTGACCTCCGGGGTGGTCGTCCAGGAATTTTGTGACATCATACACTTGGTTGTCAATGATGAAAACTGCGTCATTCCTGGAGTTGCGCTCAGCGAGCTCCTTCCTTGTGAATTTCTTAGTTTCCATGTCGATTGCGAAATATTGCGTTCACCGCGAGCTTCTGACCCGGCGTGTCTGCGTAACTGTGGGGCCGCGGGCTGGCCGGTTTCTCGTTGCTTCACTATCCCCACCACCGCTGTGGCTTGATAACACTTTATTTATCTGCAATCATATCTACACAACATGAATTGTTCTATACGATATGTTGAACGCGTTGTCAAGTCGTATGATATTAATTTGTTATAAATCGAATATTTATTGCTTGGAATTTTTTTTCAATAACGACGCAGTAACTAAGCGATAAACCGCGACGCTGAGGGCCGCAGGTTCGAATCTCATACTTAACAAGTGTTGTTATGGCCTACAAATAATTGTTTCGGGTCTTAATGTTTGTGTGCAATTGATTATTAATTTATATTTTACTTAGGTCGAAGATAATTAGTCACTAACTCGTCATATAAGTATTAAATTAATCAAAACACAATTTATCATCACTATACAATCATTACTACTTTTACACGACTTGGGACTGCCAACGCGTTATTCATTTTTCGTTGAAAATTTATAACACCTTTTCAAGAAGTTTTAAAACACCTCCACGATGCAAGAATAAGTCCTAATGTTTTTTTACAAAGGTCTTGAATGTTCTGTCTCAATTCTTCTCTTATTGTTATTTAAGACTAATTCGATACTACTAGATAATAATTGACGATAATTAATAAACGATTCAATGAAATTAGGGAAGCTGTACAGTAGCAGATAAAATCGCCCAATGACCATGACGCACGCGATCAAGCCGTTCTCTTTGACCTTGAACTCCCTTAAAACAATTGTACAGCAACTAAAGTCTGCGGTACAGGAAAACATAACTACATATTACGTTTCGCTGGAATTAATTAGGAATAAACAAAATTATATTATGCATGCATAATGAATTATCATCACATTTATCTACACAATTATCGACACATCTTCTCGTCAGGTATACGGGTAGTTCTACAAACTAAGGAATTTTTGGCGGCTCAGCTAAAATATGATAAAAAAATTGTTAACAACAATTTTTTTTGGATGGAATTCTATTAATTACATTTGTTTCTAGATGGTCACTAAAAATAATTAAGATTCACAATTCTTTTCTGAACAAAATTACTGTTCAAACTGCCGAATTCTCAGGATCCTGCAGTGTCCCTCGTACAAATTTTAATTCAAAGTGCGTCGTGATACATTTATTTCTACATTAGGGTCTTAAAAGAATCCCAAATGAATAAGTTTACTATTTTTCCTGGCTAGGTAGAACAATTACTATAGTATTTCCTTATAAAAATATTGAATAAATCTTGTTTACATTTTATCCCCACGATTTTATATCAGTATCCTGTTCGCTGTTGAATTAGCAAATATTCACTAGACTATTTGCCGTGCGTCTTTACCGTTACGCTGAGTCGATAGTACCTACGAAAGAGACAATGAATGTCATCTATCTATTTGCACCTAGCACGTTGTTTAGTGAGTCGAGTGCGTTCAGCGAGTGAAGTGGTGATTGAAAAAACAAAAGAAACAATTGGAGCTTATGCCTAAAACCGCAATGACTAAACTTGCTGAAGATCCAGCGACACGGGTAAGACGTTGTCAAAAAGGCTTTATTTGGTGATGTGTTGGAAAAGCAAATATCAGATAATATGTCTAATCTGAAGACTCGTCAAGAGAAGAAAGTTGCAAACAAATTACTTTTGGGCCAGATTGTGAATGCAAATAAGGCTTGGAAGTTGAAAAACAAGGTTATAACTTATAAAAAGATGTGGAGTCAAGAAAAGCAAAAAAAGGCTGCAATAAAACAAAAAAGATGCTTAAAAAAGATAGTTAAAACATTTTTGGAAGACGACAAGTACAGTAGACTGTGTGCAGGCAAGAAAGAATTTATAAGAAATAAAGCAACTAAACAAAAAGTACAAAGACGCTACAGGTTAGACACATTAAAAAATCTCCATAAAGAATATTTGAAGGCAGGTAATGTCACTATGAGCTACTCCATGTTTGCGAGGCTAACACCCGTCTGGATAGTCGCTCCAAAATTATCAAACAGAGATACATGTTTGTGTACTGTTTACGCAAATTTCCAACATATTGTGACTGCTCTTTATAATGCAAAAATTATAAAAGTTCCAACATATCAAAATCTATTAAACGCAGTTTGCTGTAACAGATTCCATGAACAATGTCTGGAAAGAAAATGTGAAGCTTGCACTAGAAAAAGTGTTCCTATGATCGATTTTAATGCAGACATGCCGATTAGTTACAATCACTGGATAGCATCAAAGGAAATCATAATAGACATAAAAACTAAGAAAGAAAGACAAGTGGTAAAACAAAAAAGGGAAAGTGTCTCCACCACAGCTCAAGAACTTGTTTTGAAATTGAAGACGGATTTGAATACAATTTTTCAGCATGAAAGGAACATTGTTCACCAGTACCAAGTAATATCGGAAAAGAAGAAGTCCTTAACTGAACAAGAAGCCATAGTGCATATGGACTTTTCAGAAAATTTTAGTACGAAATATAACGAAGAAATCCAATCTTTTCATTTTGGGGGATCTCGTACGCAGCTCTCACTTCACACAGTAGTTATGTATTTGAAGGGATCTACAAGATCGTATTGCACTGTATCAACGGATTTGAGTCACAATGTTTATGCTATTTGGGCCCACTTAAAACCAGTACTGGAAGAATTACCATATCAAATAGAAACCATCCATTTTTTGAGTGACGGTCCAGTAACACAATATCGTAACAAAATAATGTTTTTCACGCTAGCATCTAAAATGACATATCTGTGCCCTGGACTTGTAAATTGGACTTGGAATTACCACGAAGCAGGCCATGGTAAAGGAGCACCAGATGGTGTAGGAGCTGTATGTAAAAGAGCTGCCAATGATGTCGTAGCATGTGGAGGTGATGTTACTAACCTAACTGAGTTCTGCGGAGTCATTCAAAATCGCTGCCCTGGTGTGACACTTTTTATCGTCACTAAAAGTGAAATTGAAGATATGGAAAAGCTGATTTCTAGCGATCAACAGAATTTAATACCTTTTAAGGGGACACTCAAAGTCCATCAAGTACAGGGCAGTGCTTTCATGCCAAGAAAGCTACAATTGAAATCCCTCAGTTGTTTTTGTGATGAGGGTATTATGTGTAAACATTACCGGATGGGTTTACTAGAATATTCTGCAGGATCACGACAAATATTTAAAGACGTCTACGAAAGTGAGACGGAATTAAAAGATCAGCCAGATGATATGAGCGTTGCAAGCGATCTTACTTTGAATTTGGAAAATCCAGAAGTTTTAGCCACCATGCCTGATTTGCAAATTGACCCGACTACTCTCTTCCCAGACCTATCACAGGAGCCGTTAATAGAAAAAGGAAATCAAAGAAAAGTTAAAACCCAAGAAATAAAAGTTGATACTGTCACCGAACACCCAAAAAAGGGAAAAGAAATGATATCAAGGAAAGACAAAGTTAAAAAAGCGGCTAAATACAAAAAACAAGACTCAAGACAGAAAAAGAAATTTAATTCTAGAAAACAAACAGATAAAGAAAATGAATCAAAAAAAGCACAGACAAATAAATACGAGTTCAGTGACTGCGAGTGCCTTATATGTGGAGTTCTCTACAGTGAAGATACGTCAGGAAATGACTGGGTCCAGTGTCTAATTTGTAATAATTGGGCACAAGATGGATGTATTAAAGGTGAATCTACATTATTTACATGCCCTGGGTGTTTAGCTGATTGTGATTACAAAAAATAGTTTAAAAGAATTGAAACCAGACTGTCAAAATTATTATTTTTGTTACTAGATTTAAGTAAATTACTAGATTGAAGTGTCGTTTAGTCACAATTTGTTACAAAAACTTCGTATTGTTACCTTTAAGAGATATTTTATTATTGAGAGAGATTATTATTATCCTTATGTTCAATAATCATTTGATGATTAATGTTCCTGTTGAAGGCTGTTCTAGGTATAGAATTAGTATTTAAGCTACTTTTTGTTATTATAAAAGATACTTTGATTATTACAAAATAATGTTAAGAGGCAAATTTTTAAAATTTGTGACATAAATTATTGATCTCGATTGATTTTTGTTGTTTTCCTCAGCTTCCTGGTTACACTTTCAGTTTCCTGTGGCTCGATTTTTTTTAAATG
Source organism: Parnassius mnemosyne (assembly GCA_963668995.1). Lineage (NCBI taxonomy): Eukaryota > Metazoa > Arthropoda > Insecta > Lepidoptera > Papilionidae > Parnassius > Parnassius mnemosyne. The sequence continues at coordinate 640,053 of CAVLGL010000137.1, read as the reverse complement.
GCTATAAATCAAAAAATATTAAATATTTTGACTGTTCCATTTAGGATAAGCTAAAAGACACTGTACTCTATTTATTAGACTGAATTCCGCCACCAGAATGTATAAAAAATATCGGGCCGAAATCAGGCTCGAATTCTTCCTTAGTTTGTAGAACTACCCATACCTCAAAACCTGAAAACAAGATTGCACAATTAGTGCGTGTAGTCAGTGATGATTTATGGATCAGAGACATTCCTCCACCGCTGGCCGTATAAGGAAACTCGAGGTTGCACAGCGAACTATGGAGAGGGCTATGCTCGGGGTTTCTATGCGTGATAGACTTTTAGAAAGGTTCTTGAGTGGCAGCCTCGTACTGGTAGACGAAGTGTAGGACCCCCCCCCCCCCCCTACTAGATGGAGTGACGACCTGGTAAGACATGCAGGAAGTCGATGGATGCAGGCGGCTTAGGACCGTGAGCAGAATAAAAAAAGAATAATTCTTTTTTTTTTAATAATTTACAAAATAATATATTTTCGTATGACGTATATAGAATCTAACTTTATTTAGTTTAATCAACACGTGTGGTGTCAATTAAACGCTGTCAAGAGGGCTAGTTCTTTTCTCTCTTAATGACAACTACTATAAACTAAGTTACAATCATTCAGCGAGGTAACGCGGCCCTTGTTGTGTTCCCTCAAACGTGATACTATTTTTTGGCATAATATGTACGAGCTGTCGTTTTCATCGACCTAGCTTATTTATTACGTAATTTTATTGAAGACTGCATTTACCTACTTATTTGGATTTTTTGTTGAAAGATAAGTTTGTATGGATGGGTTTATCGACGATTTTCTTAGTTAAAAGTTGTTTAGAACTAAAGTTGCTTCACGTTCATTAATTTTACTTCAGTGAAAGTTTTATAAGTTGCCGTTAATATGGATAGCGGGAAAGTGTTGTTGTTACTTTATTGTGTGAATTATTTTCTCTGAAGTAGTTGTGATTTTATTTCAGGCGCACTGCCCCAAATACCTTTTTTTTAGAAAACGTTACCTCCCACTACTATTTCTCCAATATCGTGGGGGCAGTTTACATACATAAATTTCACAAGGATAAACATCCAGACTCGGAACAATTATTCGTAGGCCATACAAATACTTGTTCCGTGCGGGATTTGAACCCGCCTCCCTTAGCGCTAAAACTCATTGCTAAACCACTGCGCCACGGAGCCAATTTATATTAAAAATAGTAAGTGTGATTTAACAAGAGAGTAACGAAGATTTGTCGGCACACGCGGTAGAGCCATGTTGCAGCTATATTACTAGTATAGTTGTAGCACGAATGGGTCGGCTCGACCGGGGAAGGACCACGCTCTCACAGAATACCAGCGTAAAATAGCAGCACAACACTGCTGTGTTTCGTACGATGAGTGTAGAGAACCGGAGACCCTTTTTACTTGAAACGAGGCATTCCATCTTAGTCCTCATGAGTGACAACGCATCTGCATTTTGATTCTTTATTTAGGATAGATGTAGATGTCTATGGATCACAGCAGCCACTTACCATCAGGTGGACTGTGTGCTCTTTTGTCACCCTATCCTATAGAAAAACACATTGTGTTATACTGTTATAATTCTATTTCATCCTATGAAAGTCCACTACTGAATATAAGCTTCACAAAGATTGCCTCTTAAGGGGCATTCTGCCACAGTTGCCACGCTTGACAGGCGTGTTAGAGCCATGCTGCTGCTATATTATAGTAGTAGCACGAGTAGGTCGATTCGACCGGAGAAGGACCACGGTCTCAAAATACCAGTGTGAAATAGCAACGTAATGCTGCTGTGTTACGTATGTTGAGTGTAGAGAGCCGGAAACCCTTTATACTAGAAACGAGATATTCTATGTTAGTCCTCAGGGGTGATAATGTATCTGTATATTAATTCTTAATTGAGGATAGATGTAGATTTTTTTTAATTCTTGTTTCAGGTTTCCTCTATCGCCTCTTAGGATACCCACGGGATGATGACATATTATAATATTGATAAATAATTGTATAAATATTAAATTGTAAGTTATGCTTTTAAAAAAGTCCCGCTAGATGTTATGCTGGTTCTTCCCATGACAGAGGTTTGTTTCCGAACCATTGAAAAAGTAAAAAATTACTTTCAGTAAGAATTACATGTAATCTATATTGAATAAAAATTATTTTATTCTACTCTATTCTATTCTGTCTAATGTTGCCAATGTTGCCAATTATTATTATATAATAATTGGCAACATTAGCCAGAATGTTAAGTAGGTATTAGATAACAAATGTTACCATACATTGTTGTAATCAATATACGTAATTATCATTAGTTATCAATAATTATTATAAGCTTGTATTTCAAAGGTCATTTTAAATAGATTATGCTGTTCACCACGGTATCTCCAACAATCGTTGGGAAAATTATAAAAAAATCATGAATACAAAATATTATAAGGAACACTGAATGGGAAAAAAAGAGGATATTACCACAAATTGTCATTTATTTTTATTTCATGAACTTCCTTCAATTAAGGTTTAATGGTTGAATGATCGACTTCATTAAAAACGGATTATTTTTAGCATTTACCTTGGTTCAAATCTTGTTTCCGTTATCGGTTTCGATTTTTGTTTCCGTTATCGGTTTTTAGCAACTAAACCATTTTCGGTTATTTTTGTTCTCGGATATAAATTATATTTTTTGCACCTCAAACTTTATATAAATTATACCTTAAAAAGGAGGCAAAGGAATTTATTGGCATTGAGATATTATGTACCATTTACTTAGATTATTTGGAAATAATCAAGTATGTAGGTACTAGAGGCGACACTGCATTTAGTTACGCTGTTCCATTAAATTGAGGTAGGCTCGATAGGTGCTAGTGATTTTACATGTGCTGTGTTGATTATAAAAAAAAATCTCTTGATAAAATATGCCATGATGTGTTTTAGATATTGCACAAATAATTCAAGAAATGTTCGCAAATAACAAGGAATAACTTTTCATCGGTGAGTAAGATACATAATTAATAAAAAGTTAAAGTTAAAGTTAGTCTCAATGTCAGAGTTAAAGTTAACTCTGATATCGGGACGTCAATCAGCTCAGTCCCCCGTGACCATGGGTGCTGTAGAACACCCGAAACGTCGGGAATTAATAAAAAAATAAGTTAATTAAACGCGGAAGAATCCGCAAAAGTAGCTTTATTCAATCAAAAAGTATTATAGATTATATTATAGATTAATATTCAAACAAATTATTCCTAAGACGCCATCTTGTGTCGTGGAATGTACGAGTAGATTGTGAAATTAATTTGTTCAGATGCAACCTTTCTGTGGGTAAGTGTAGGATGATAATATTATGCACATTTTTTTTAGAAACAAATAGAAATAGATATTCATTATTAGGCTAAATTTCTAATGTTTAAATTTGCTGATAATTCTTTTATTTTATTTTTAGGGTTTCACGTCCAAGCCATGAAAATAAGGAAAAAGTAGAATAAATTCGTACATTTTTAACTCTCGCGTGCCAAGCATTAATGAACGACTCTTATTCTAATATAAATAAATATATTTGTAAATTAAATATTATTATAATAAGAAGTTTTGTGAACCTTTTAAAATACTAACACTACTTAAATTACTAACACCTAACTTACTGTATTCACAAAAAAATAAATGAATTTGAAATGAATTTTAATGATTCTGCCATAAGGACTATATCGTCGGCAAATCGAAGGTGAGTGATATACTCACCATTGATGTTAATACCGTATCATTTTCAGTCCAGTAACTTGAAAACGTCTTCCAATGCAGCGGTGAAGAGTTTCGGGGATATGACGTCACGCCGTCTTACACCTCTCTTACTCTCTCAGGTTTTATACTCTGGTTCTGTACTCGGATAGCCATCGTAGCCCTACTGTACAAACACTTCTGCACTTCGATATACCGACAGACCACATGGCACCACTGAAAGGACCGTAGCACCGCCCAAATTTCGACGTAATCAAAGGTTTTCTCATAGTCCGCATACGCGAGACATAGTGGCAAATTTTACTCCTCGGTCTTCGGTACAATTTGCCGAAGGGTATGTATGTGGTATATGGTGCTAAAGCCTTTTCAAAGACCGGCTTGTTCGGAAGGCTGGAAGTCGTCGAATCTGCGTGCGGGACGATTCGTAATGACTCTCGAAAACAGGACGTAGACGCGGCTCAGAAGGGAAATCGGTCTGTAGTACTTCAGGAGAGTATTGTGCCTTTCTTGAAAAACAAGACCACCGCACTTCTGCTCCACGCCTCTGGGGTAGTGTCGCCATGGAGGACGAAATCAAAGAGCTTCTGAAGGACTTCAAGTACTGGTTTTCCACCCGCTTTCAGAAGCTCCGCCGTCGAATCCTCGCCCGGGGACTTGCCGTTTTTATTTTATTTTATAGATATGTTACAGATTAAATAGAACGCAATAATTCTGCAGTTTAAAGCTATGTGTAATGTTTACATAAATCAAATAAAATCCAAAAAAATCTTTAAATACTGTTTATTTCTAAATCTTAATTTATTTAATGAAATAAAAAATCATACAATAACCCGTCTCTCACCCAGAGGGGTAGGTTGAGGCTATGAATTATCATGTAGCACGCATCTCACACAGCCCTCTCGTTTCTCTCATGTCGATATATACACATGCTCGTCGGTTAATGGTAAGTACTCTTAATTTATTTTTAAATCTTCGTCATTTTAAAGCTAGACACACGGCAGTGTGTGTTTACACGAACCATTTCGAGCTACTCCCGAAACCCCTGTAATTAAAAAACGTTTACCTACAAAGCATATTTGTATATACATATATATATAATTTAATTTATCAGTTATTTGAAGTGATGGTAAGTGAATGCTGTGGCCCATAGACGTCTACAATCAATATGCAGATGCAGTGTCACCCCTGAGGACTGAGATCGAATGCTTCGTTTCCAGTAAAAAGGATCTCCGGTTCTCTACACTCACTACACGAAACTCAGCAGTGTAATGCTGCTATTTTGTGCTGATATTCTGTGCGAGCGTGGTCCTACCCCGGTCGAGCCGACACAATGCCACCACAATATACGAGTAGTTGAAGCATGGTTCTACATGCGCAAATGCTGTCACTTGGTGCTCACGACTCGCACCGCTATTTATCTCGTAGCTCTAACGTACAATGTGCTTCGTACTTGATCTCTAAGGTGCTTGATAAATCATAAGATACCACATGAATAAATATTACGCATATGTTAAATACTAAATAGACAACGAACCAATCGTAACCGACATTATTGTCATCGTCCTCACTCTTCACCTCATGCCCCCAGCAGATATACAATCGTTCATTATGCATGTTGACGCATGTGACCTTGTGAAGGTTAGCGTTCCTAGCCGCATTGTTTGCTATTATCACATATCGTCGGCTACACACAGTAAATTTACATTCCAGCAAAACATTAATGTGTAAAGCGGGGCCAGGAGTTGTCAGTTTCACCGATAAAAGAGTTGAGATACTTGATATACTAGATTACTACTTGAGATACTAAATTTGTCACGATACACGAATGGATCGGCCCCACGGGGAAAGACTATGCTCTCGCAGAATACCAGCGTAAAATAGCAGCTCAAAATGCTGCTGTGTTACGCATGGTGAGTGTAGAGAACCGGAGACCCTTTTTACTGGAAACGAGGCATTCCATCTTAGTCCTCACGGGTGACAACGCATTTATAGAGCCGACGCGTATTTCTCAATCTAGTGCAACATGTATAGATAACATTTTTACAAATGTGAAACCGTTGCATAAATGTATAATTCAAAAATTAAGTTCTGATCACTGTGGACAAGTAGTTTCGTTACCTTATGTTCACAAAAAGCAAGTAGATGAGAAAGTTGTGTCTGTTCCAGTATATACACGTCGCTTGGAGAAATTTAGAAGTAACATAGTGAAAAAACTTCCATCACTTTCATACCAAAATGATCCTACTTTTTTGTATGGAACATTATTTAAGCTTATTTGCAATGAATTTAATAATACTTTTACTTCTAAAACATTTTCCTTGAACAGTCGGAAGTCATTCAATGAATGGGCGACAGTAGGAGTCCATAAGAGCAGGCATAGGTTATATGATCCTTACCATGAGAGGTCATATAATTATAGCGTCGAATTTAGAGAATATGTAAAAAAATATTCAAAAATATTTAAAAGAGTGTGCTCCATAGCCAAGTTTTTGCATTTGAGTAACAAACTTAAGACGGCTTCCAATAAAATTAAAATGACATGGAGTATAATTAATAACGAAACTGGTAAGATCAACTCTCGCAATTCAAATTACCAGTTAAGCGTTAACAACAAATTAACTGTATCAGATCAGGACGTAGCAATGGTTTTTGAGAAATATTTTACTGATATTCCGATCTTGACCACTAAGTCACTGAATTCTTCTCCTGCCGTCGCCGAATCATTGCTTAAACAAAATGTAAATGCGTGTACAAAGAATTTTGCATTTCATAAAGTGTCATCAATAGATATTGTAAAATATTTTAAAAATATTGATGTTAAGAAAACCTCGGATCTGTGGGGAATGTCCGTTAAAGTTATTACGTCTATAATAGATACAATCGCGCCTCATTTAGCTATTATTTTTAATACTAGTATCGAATCTGGTGTGTTTCCTGATTTAATGAAGCATAGTAAAGTAATACCTTTATTTAAATCTGGTAGTACATTAGCCCCGCCAATTTCAGACCTATTTCTGTACTACCAACACTTAGTAAGATTTTTGTTAAATTTTTTTTAATATAAATAATTTACTTCATAAAAATCAATTTGGTTTCACAAGGGGTCGCTCGACAACTGATGCCGGTGTTGAGCTGATTAAATATATCTTTAATGCATGGGAGAATTCACAGAATATTTTCGGTATATTTTGTGACCTATCGAAGGCTTTCGATTGTATTCACCATGAAACATTAATCAGGAAACTTCAACACTACGGTGTAAGAAGTGATGCTCTTAAATTAATTATTTCATATTTAGGAAAGAGAACGCAAAAAGTTGTCATTAACAATATGAGCTCTTCCGGATCGATGGTACAAATGGGCGTGCCTCAAGGATCAATTCTCGGCCCCTTTCTGTTTCTTGTATACATTAATGACTTACCTTACATAGTAGGGGATAACCATGATATAGTATTATTTGCAGATAACACTTCTTTAATTTTTAAATTAAGTCGACAATTACTAAAATATGACGAAGTAAATAATGCTATATCTAAATTAGTAAATTGGTTCAATGTTAATAATTTGCATTTAAATGGCACTAAAACGAAATGTATGAAATTCATGACTCCAAATGTTAAACAATTAAATACTAATGTAATTTTAAATGGGGAGAAACTAACTCTTGTAGATACCACCATTTTTCTTGGAATCACACTAGACGCGAAGCTTCAATGGAGCCCCCATATATCAAAACTAGCAAGCAAACTTAATTCTGCAGCATATGCTGTAAAAAAGATTAGAAGTCTAACCAGTGTTGAAACATCTAGACTAGTTTACTTTAGCTATTTCCGTAGCATAATATCGTATGGTATTTTGCTATGGGGACACGCAGCTGACACTGAAATTATATTTGTATTACAGAAGAGGGCCATAAGAGCAATTTATGATTTAAAGCCTAAAGAGTCGCTGCGACAAAAATTTAAGGAAATTAATATATTAACTTTAGCCTCTCAATACATTTATGAAAATGTAATGTACGTACACAAAAATAAAAGTAGTTTTACAAAAATAAGTGATATTCATTCTGTAAATACTAGGAACAGACACAAGCTAGTAGTACCAGTTACTCGACTCCATCGAGTCAGTAATTCATTCTTAGGGCGATGTATACGCTTTTACAACAAAATTCCAGAAAATATACAAAGTTTGACCTGCTCAAAGTTCAAAAACTTTATTAAACTAAGTTTGTATAAAAAGGGATATTATAATATTAAGGAATTTATGGATGATAATAACCCCTGGAAATGAGGTGATCGCTACCAAGCTATTTCTAATTTGTTGTGTTGTTAATTTGTGTAGCATCATGATTCTTCCCAGGACTGAGGTTTTTTCCGAACCAGTGGTAATCAAACAAAATAGTGACTTTCAATAAGTATTATTTATAATATATATTGAAAAAAAAAGTTTCTGTTTCTGTTTCTGCATTTTGATTCGTAAACGAGGATAGATGTTGATGTCTATGGGCTACAGCAACCACTTATCATCAGGTGGACTGTGTGCTCGTTTGTCACCCTACTCTATAAAAAAAATAGATCTAATGTCTATGGGCGACAGAATCCAGCTACCGTCAGATGGACTATGTACTCGTGTGTCACCATTATTCTATAAAAAATGTACTTTTTCCAGCCAGTAATGTCCTCCAGACCGATTTTAGTCACGGTGGCAAGCCTCAACGGAGGCTAGCCATCTGCTCAGGACAGTATTATAATGCACGAGTGTATGCGTAAACATATATGCAAAATTCTCTTACTCTAATAGTCCGATTAGATGGTATACCGACACGACCAGAAAGAGATCAGGCGTAGAACCGACGGGTTTACGTACTTTCAAAGGCACGAGACTTCGGGCAGCCACTGAAAATTTCATGACAGAAAAAATCAATAACTGATTTTTTGTTTGGCTGAACCGGCTTTAAACCTCATGATCTGCATTTGATCAGTTTAAGGATCACTAGACCAACGATCTATATACTGCAGGCGAATTTCGAGTGAATATCCAAAGAATGACAAGATTAACTAAAGAACCAATTACGTGAAAGAATTTTCACCATACCTACAAGTCGCGGCACGTAAGTATAGCGCTGAACGAAACGTGGAGGGGACGCGCACGAATTAAATTACACTAATGCGACTGGAGAGCCAATCAGCGCGTACGAACGATACGCACGAGCTAATCAGCGCGACTTATGGGCAATAACGATCAACGCTAGACTTTCGTGCCGCTACTTATACCCCGTCTTTGTACTACATCAAAAAGGTCTCATTAGTTAAATCGACCATTGCGCATGCCAAGGCTGCGCTGTCGACTCTTGTACCCTACGTATACCCTGTAACAATTATGGCTGCGGTACAAGTCGGATGGCTGCAGTACAAGTCGGCCCAATCGGAGAAGGTCCACGCTCGCACTGAAATCCTACCAATGTAAAATAGCAGCATAATGCTAACAGCATGCAGCTGCATGTTTCGTAATTCACTTATTACTGGTAACGAGGCATTCCATCAAAGTTGTAGTAATTTTTATTTCTATATAAAATTAATAAATAAATAAACAATAATAAATAATAAAAACACTTTATAAACTGCTTGTTGACTTATTAATTTTTGTTCCGATCTACGCAGTGTGAACTTACAGTATCATGAAGTCTTGCAGTTGTATGCTTAGGTTGGGATTTAATTTTATTAATTATGGGATCCCAAGCAGATGGTAGCACCCAGCCATCTTCTCTATTGAAATTAGGATGTTTCTTGATTTAAATAGCCTCGCGAATCATCCTTGGAAGGAATCGGTGTTCTTTAGCGAGGATAACACAGATAAGGGAAATGCCACGGTAGTCATGGATACGTTCGATTATAATTCTAAAATACAAGAACTTTTGTCGGATGCAAGTACTTATAAAAAGGTTAAAAATGACCCAAAAAACTAACACACTTAAAACAACTAGTGATGTCATAAAGAAATATTCCGAAAGATTAAATCTAGACGTAAAATCGATAATACCTACGTGTGCCAATCCACCGAAGTTGTATGGGTTACCAAAAATACACAAGCCCAATGCTCCACTACGTCATATAGTGAGCCAAATCGATTCACCAACTTACAGATTGGCTCAACACTTAGCGAATATACTCTCACCGCTCAAGGGACATACAAGAACACACAAAAAGGATTCCTACCATTTTCTCAGCGAGATTAAAGACCTACATCTGGCAGATAATGAAACTATGGTCAGTTTTGGTGTGCAGTCTCTGTTCACATGCTTACCTGTTGAAGACTGCATCTCGATTGTTACTAGAAGGCTATAAGAAAACAACATGCCCGTAGAATATGTAGTATTACTCAGACACTGCCTTACATCTGGCTACCTATTGTGGAAGGAGGAGTTCTACAAACAGGTAGATGCAGTGACGATGGGCTCATCTGTAACTCCCATTGTTGCCGATATATTCATGGAGGACTTTGAGGAGAAAGCCCTGCTTACTTCTCCCGTAAACGCAAGATTCTACAAGCGGTACGTAGACGACACTTTCACAATTCTACCTTTAGATAAAGTAACTGCATTTCTAGACCATCTTATCTCCTTAAATTTTAAAATTCAGTTCACAATGGAGTTAGAGGCAAACAATTCTTTAACTTTTCTAGATGTGTTAGTAATTCGGAATCCTGATAAAACCTTGAGCCACACTGTGAAGACAAGACCCATACAGATAGATATTTAAAAGGTGATTCTCACCACCATCCTTCACAGTTAGCTACCGTGGGTAAATCTTTGTTTCAGAAAGCACGAGGAATCTGTGACACTAAACACCTGGCCGCCGAGCTCCAACACATCAAGCAAGTTTTGCACGACAATAAGCTTCAGGTCCCGCGCCTACGTCACAGTGAACGAGTGAAGCTGGCCACAGTCGAGCGAGTGACTGCTGTACTGCCATATGTCAGAGGTGTCACTGACAAGATTGGCTACATCTTGAAGCGTGCTTCCATTAAAACATATTTCAAGCCACCGAAAAAGATTGCTCAGTTTTTACCATCAGTCAAGTGTAATATTCCTCTGCAAGATGCAGGAGTGTACAAGCTTGATTGTGAATGTGGTCTCTCTTATATAGGACAAACTAAAAGATCCATAAAAACCCGCGTTAAAAAACACATAGTTGATGTCAAGAATAGACGCACTGGGAAGTCTGTAGTCTGTGAACACGTACAGGATCGCCCCCGTCACTACATTAGATTTGATAGACCACAAATCCTCTCTAAAGAACATCGATTCCTTCCAAGGATGATTCGCGAGGCTATTTAAATCAAGAAACATCCTAATTTCAATAAAGAAGATTGCTGGGTGCTACCATCTGCTTGGGATCCCATAATTAATAAAATTAAATCCCAACCCAAGCATACAACTGCAAGACTTCATGATACTGTAAGTTCATACTGCGTAGATCGGGACAAAAATTAATAATTTTTAGTCTGGAGGTAGCCGTGGTTAACTATAACAATGGGACGTCATACACCTCAGTCCCCCCGTGACCATGGGTGCTGTAAAGTGCTTGAAACGTCGGGAATGTAAAATAAGTTAATATACGCGATAAAATCCGAAAAATTAGTTTTATTTAAATGTGTAGTGTTCGCGTAAATATAATAAATCATTATGATTGTTGACTTCTCTAAATATATTGACCGAGTAAATTGCGCCTTACGTTATCGCGAGCGCGTTTTTATTCTCTAAACATTCCGCCAGGCGTGACATTTAAGCATGGTTCTTATATCCACTAACCAAGCAAGATATGTTTTTTTCTGTAGTTTGACGAACAGAACTTTCTTGGACTCGTAAAGCGAAAACGGATCGCACTGTCTCTGATGATATGGCTAGTCCCTCATCTTGCAATGACCTTTGAACTGCAACTCGAGTATATCGCCAAGCTATCGATGTTTTCACTAAAAAACTTTTCTTTTTCCTCGGCATTCGCCAATCGTAGCACAATCTTGTCTCTTCATGCCGTCTCGAGTTCTATTTTAAAACCACAAAACTGTGCGAGATGACGAACCCAGGCCGCCCATTAAGTCAAGTTTTCGTGTGGTCTATTTTTCGCTTTATAAAAACATATCTTTCCGCAAACATACATTTCTTTGAAGAAAACTGGTTTTCAATCTTTTCAATAAGAGTCTTTTAAGCTAAATCTTCTAGTTTTAACGGAAAAACTTTATCGCCTACTAGGCGATACGTATCTTCTGCTAATGATGTGAGTAAAAAATCTCTTCTCATAACTCCGGCTTTGTCAGTGTCGTCATGATAATCATTTTCTATACAAAGCTGGACAAATCGACTCTTAAAGATATCCCACTCTTGCATGTGGTGATGTGATCGAATGTGCCCTTGTTGCCGAACAACACATGTTCTTTACTTGACATTATTTATTTGTAAATATTTAACTTTATTGCACTCAATAATGCGTTAATAAGTTCCTCGTCACCATATATTGTGTATTTATGGGGATTTCAACACTATATGGCTTACATACCCATAATAATATATATAAAACACGTGTTGTAGATTCATATATATTTGAATAACTACCTTAAATATAGTTAGCAGTTCTCACAAAACTTGAGAGACAATTACCAACTCATGTTGTTGTTTTTAGGTGTCAGTGTGCGCGCGTATCGTAACAACTTCATGGTGTCATTTTTAGATGTCGGTATAAGCGCGCATCGTAAAAATTCACTTTCATCATTTTTGCCAAACGCTCCAAAAGAAGTATAATTAAAAACCCCGTTTACCCCGTTGGTCTACTACTCACGGGCCAACTTGTATAATTAACAAGCAACCATCCCGGATTAAGTCTAGTGAATTTAGATTCTTGATAACAATGCCATCTAGTAGGTCCATTTGTAAATCTATGCCCATTAGTGAACCACTAAAATATACATAAATAAATTTCATTAAAATTCGTCTCGCCGTTCAGGATTTCAAAGAAAATTCGAGTACAGAACAATTATTATATTATTAAGATAATTGATATTGTGATGATGGGCCGGGCGATGAAAATGATTATTTTATTAATATGTAGTAATAGGGAACAGCTTACAGTTGATATGCTAATATCTGTCTTGGTGTTTTGTAACAATCCAGGTCCAAACTATAGAAACACTAAATTGGATTCTCTTAGCACCATTTGTGTATATTACGTGGTAGAGCCACGCTGCAGCTACATTATCATAGAACCAATGAGTCCAGCCGGGAAGGACCACGCTCTCACAGAATACCAGCGTGAAATAACAGCTTAATGCTGCTGTGTTTCATATGCTAAGTGTAAAGGAACGACCCTTTTTACTGGAAACGAACCATTCCATCTTAGCCCTCAGGGGTGACAACGCATCCTATATTTTGATTCTAAATTGATAATACATTTTCATTCACTTAACATCAGATGTACTGTATGCTCGTTTATCATATATGTAGCAGTGGCCTTTTGATATACTGTAATTAATTCATGTATTTTTTTATAGAATAAGTGTGACAAACGAGCACACACGAGTTGCTGTGGCCCATATACATCTACATCTATCTTCGGTTGCGAATTAAAATGAAGATGCGTTGTCAGCCGTGAGGACTAAAATAGAATGCCTCTTTTCCAGTAAAAAGGTTCCCCGGTTCTCTACACTCACCATACGAAAAACAGGAGCATTAAGCTGCTATTTTACGCTGGTATTCTGTGAGAGCGTTATCCTTCCCCAGTCGAATCGACCCATCCGTGCTACAACTAAACTCTTAATATAGCTGCAGCAAGGCTCTACCACGTGTAAAAATGTATTATTTTGTAGTAATAAGCGAGTAGCTTATATATGTGATATGTCTATCTGTGTTTATGCTATATTATACATTTCAAGTTGAAACGAACAATGTACTGAATTAAATTGTCTTTGTACCATTCGTCCAATTTATCTTTAAAACTATTCATAGAGGGAGTATTTACCAACTCTTGAGGTTCCTATTCCATGTGCTTATGACTCTGTAAAATTAAAGAACTTATAATATTTAAATATTAATCCTTGGAAGCTCACGACATGACGAGGACGTGAACCTAAAAATGTTATAGTTCGTCAGTGAGTTTGGTCTCTACCGGCACTACCAGTGTTGATTTACTACGAGCTCAATCGCAAGAGCTGTAGTTATACTTGCTCTCAATATCCTTTAAACTAAAACAGCAATGAGTACACTGCTGCTAATGCTAGTAACAGGAGCATACAGGCAGAGTCTAACATCAACAACACATCCGTAGCCTTCCTAATTTGAAGTTGACTGCACGTGTCCATGGACTGCAGTGTTCACTTACCATCAGTTTGACTGTAAGGCCTTTAGTCACGTCAGTTTTATAAAAAAAATTACTAACACCTAAAAAAGAAGGTATAAATAAATATACAAAAATAACAATTCTCTATTATAATTAACATTAAATAGATTAAAACTAAAAAAAAAAACATGAAAAGAACATCTTTACATATAAAATGACATGTAGCATGACATACATGTAGTAACACAGTTTAACTGCCGAGATCCTATGGCAATTTTAGATTTAAATTTTTATTCTACAATAATTTTTAGGTCGACAATTTAAAACAATTAGTATTTACAATGTTATGTTTCCATTATTAACCACCTTCCACCTTTATTGGCACCTTCAACCTACAAAAAACAAGAACAAAAACAACAACAACAAAAGTTATATTACAAGCAACTATATTATGTCTAATTTATAACTTTATTTGATACATTAAATGTATATTAAATACTTTGCAGCATGTAAAAATAGAGACTAATGTATACAAAAAACGAATTCAACTTGCAATACATTAATTTGTACCGCAAGATTTTAGCGAGTCAACTCTATTGCTCCCTGTTTTTAGCCAATTTCAAAAAGTGAATGTTCAGTGTTTCACTCGTATGTTAAATATTCGTACTTATATAATTTCATATAAAATTAAATATATGTGCATGACTTTCAAAAACCACACAACCGATCTTTATCATTATTTTACTATGGTAGTCGTGTTTTATTTATTTTAAGCCGGATCTTTTTTTTTCCATTACACCATTTTAGAATAAAGGTGACATTCGAGCACATAGGCCACCTAATGGTAAGTAGTTGATGTGGCTCAGACCCCTGCATCTATCCTCGATTGAGAACCAAAATGTAGATGCAGAGTTGCCCCTAAAGGCTAATATACTCGACTGATTACCAGCAGTCCAACAAAATATATCGGTTGAAAACAAAATGAACAACCTTTGATTATTCTGTTCACCGTCAACGTTTATCGACATTGCACCCCTTAATGAGTTTAAGTTTATTAGCTTGAACGATGACAGTGTTAGCCACATTATCATCGTTCAATTTTGAACAAAAACTTATCAGTGTAACAAAAAAAAAAGATAAATTAAAACAAATTACTCCTTCATTTTTTTCTTTTGAGTTTGATGCATAAGTATTTAGATCAAGATGTAAGAATGTAACATTAATATTACTTTAGAAATGATATTATAAATTAGATAACCACTTAAAAGTTAAGAATGCGTGACATAATGACCTGCTATACTCGAATAACACAAGTTTCTGCGAAATGAATTAAATTAAACGCAATAAAATCCATTAATTTGTTTTATTCAATGTCGAGTATTATATATATCCTATCATTCCGTTATTTTATATTGTTATATCATTCTTACTTATATATATTACGAGCTGTTCCCCGCGACTTCGCCCGCGTGTTATTTGGGGTTTTAATTTTTTTGCACGGAACCGTAATTCTTTTTCTAAAATAAAAGTAGCCTAAGTTACTCCTTGTGATATTAGCTATCTGCCAGGCGTTTCGGAGATTAGCCGGAACAAACAGACAGACAGACGGACCGACGAAAACTTTAAAAATTGTATTTTTGTTATTAGTACCGTATATACTTTCATATGTATTTAGTAAAAAGCTGTAATTTTGACATTACAAACAGACACCTCAATTTTATTTATTTGTATAGAGTATAGATAAAGTTAAATTCTAACTGTTAAGAGAAAAATAATCTCCTCATGTATTTCTTGCCGCTTCTTCTTACAGGGTCTCCCGCAATAGGGGTAGTTGAAACGACGGTGTATTTGACTTTCAAAAAGTGCTTTATAAATGCAAATTTAAAATACAATATTTTTGACTTTGACTTTTCAAGAACCTTTTTTTAATTACCAAACGCCCATGTGTCCTCTACGAAGACATTTTGATTCGGATTTTATAGCACTTGAGTTATTTTTCAGACTTTATTATTAATCTTAATATATTTAAATAAAGCAAGAATTAGAAAAATTGTTAGTACATGTATCCTTTCACTGATCTAAACAATAGATATCGTATTCACTGTAATGGAACGTCTTATATCACATTTACATAGCACACACATTTGCGTAACATATACATTACTACAGAAAACAATTTTATAAGATTAAATTGACCTAGTTTTTCTACGGATTTTATCGTGTTTACATTTTTATTCACGACGTTAATTAGTAACTTAGTGTAGTAGCGATGTAATAATGTCCTAGTGGACCACACGAGAAGTACCAGCTTTCAAATAAAAAAAGAATCATCGAAATCGGATCACCCAGTAAAACGTTATGAGGTAACACACATGAAAAAAACATACAGTCGAATTGAGTACCGTCTCATTTTTGGAAGTCGGCAGATGAGAACATCATCAATGTAGTCTCGTAGAAGTCAATTAAATACGCATTATTAAGGATAACTTAAAAACTACTGGTCAGATCTTGATCAAATTAATACGAGACTACATGAGAAATACCAGCTTTCAAATAAATAAAGAATCATCAAAATCGGTTCAACTAGAAAAAAAATTCGAAGTAACACACATAAAAAATACCCAAATTTGTTGAAGTCGGTCAAAAGTAACATATATCGGTTGCCAACCCGCTTGCCAAGTGTCACAACTATGGAAAATATCCCACCCTCCTATGAGGCAATCTCTGGAGGAGGCCTATGTTCAGCAGAGAATTTTTGATAGACTGTATTGATAATAGTAATTATTAAGTAGGTAATAACTACGCCAATCGGCTTAATGTTTTTAATTAATAAGTGTTT
This sequence comes from Parnassius mnemosyne, assembly GCA_963668995.1. Lineage (NCBI taxonomy): Eukaryota > Metazoa > Arthropoda > Insecta > Lepidoptera > Papilionidae > Parnassius > Parnassius mnemosyne. The sequence continues at coordinate 623,134 of CAVLGL010000137.1, read as the reverse complement.
TCTCTGTAAGTGATTTGTAAATCTTTTGAGAAAATAAATGTCTTAAACCATTATCCAATAATAATTATAGGCTGAACGTAGCCATGGTTATCTTGACATTTTACACTTAATCCATCCGTGACCATGGCTACTGTAAAGTAATCGAAAGGTCAGGAATATAAAACAAGTTAATTACACGCTGTAAAATACGAAAAAGAACTAGTTTCGTTCAATATGTAAGGAGTGATTGCGCAAATATAAGGAAGCATTAATTTTAAATTTGAACGACATTTTTAAGTCGTTCCGCGCATATCAAATAGCAACGAAAACCTATCAACGTCATCAATGGATATTTGTAAATCTAACACGATTTGAAAATGGTTTAATTAGACCGTATTTTAAAAGTATGGTAATGAAGAAGACGGTCTCATTAATTAACTAACGAATATGAATGACGTACGATTGCAAGTTTAGGTCTCACCTTCTTTGTCCGGTACCCGTACACACTGTAGGTCTGTAGGTACGACTATCAAACTCAACCGCTATCAACACCTAAAAATATTTTCGCCTATAGATTTTGACATTTATTTGGCAGAGTTTATACATATTCTATACCTTTATTGTAATACAAACTAGAAAACGTTCGGATATTACAAACATGGGTCAAGATTGCAAATTACCTAGTTCATTGCCAAAACCAAAGATTATGTAATCACTACGTTTTAGTCAAATCATTATTATTGCGTTGACGTAAGGTTACAACATAAATTCACTAGCATAATAGCCATATGACGTCAGTTTCCATCTGCACTTAATTATCTTCATATATTATAATCATAAATGTGTAATACCTACATACATCCGCTTAAAAATTTTGAACCTTGTTCCCAAATTGTTAAGGTATACTTGTATGATGTTGAAACTATATTAAAATTTTGTTTAATATATTGCGTACCTCATATAATACATGCATATCTATAATAGTAGGTAGAATTTGACGAACATTGATCAAAGTCGCCTTATAGTAATTTTGCGTAATTACTAACCTCAGACAAAAACCCAACAAAACAGGTAAACCGAAGAAACAATAACCTGTTTTAACGCGATAACCTTCATATGTCCGCAGAGTTACATAACCTAAAATTCACTTGATATTTAACAGCACTTAGAATTATTGTGACGAACACCAATTACGAGAACAGGAACGTATAAGCGACGATCGCGAGACCAGCTAGCACCAACGGTGGACCCCACACGTGCACGATCCCACTCAACGTCATCTCGTCGGAGCTGTTCTCGTCTACCGGTATCGCTCGTCGGTACAGCTCCAGCTTGTCCTCCTCCACCACCTCCCCGATGACGTAACGTTTCATCCATTGCTTGGCGTCCTCGCTGTGGCCGATGTCGTGGAAGCAGCGCGACGCATCTTTCCCAGCGTTGTCTAACAACACCTCTATACCACCCGGATGGTCATCCAGGAAGGCTGTGACGTCATACACAACGTTGTCGATCACGAAAACGGCGTCGTTCCTCGTATTACGGTGCTCGATGTCTTTACGTTTGAACTGCGCAGGCGACATTGTGTGTACACGTTCCTACTGTGGCACGTGAAGAGCGAATGCAGAGTTGCGGAGGTAAGCTAGTAGTTCGACTCTCCAACAGCCTAACCTCACCTGACCTCCCTTCCCTCCCTTCCCTCCCCTCCTCTACCCGTGACTGTCTTACAAATCATCACCACCTAACACAAATTTATGGGTAATTATGCTAACATTACTAACGTCACCATTTCCATATGCCGACCTTTTTAATCAATTCCCATTGTTTAGAAAATTGACACATAAATTATAATTTTTTTATACAATTAGATATGTATGTTATTTTTAATTCATTAATCGTTAGATCCATTTTGTGTATCATTTATTAGTTACATTTTACTTTAATACGGAATATTGGCCAGTTAATATACAACGTGTAACTTGAGATATATTTAATTTGCATTTAGAATCGAATAGAATAGAATCATTTATATTCAATATAAAAAAAAAAAAACTTATTGAAAGTCATTTAAGTTTTACCACTAGTTTGGAAGAAACCTTTGTCCTGGGAAGAACCAGCAAAACGCAGCGGGTTTTAAAATAATTAATTTGCAATACAATATTTTATACAATTGAATATTATATTTTATACATTTTATACAATTAAATATATTTTTACGTGGTAGAGCCATGCTGTAGCTATATTATGGTTGTAGCACGAATTGATCGGCTCTACCGGGGAAGGACCACGCTCTCACAGAACACCAGCGTAAAATATCAGCTCAATGCTGCTGTTTCGTACGGTGAGTGTAGAGAACCGGAGACCCTTTTTACTGGAAACGAGGCACTCCATCTCAGTCCTCAGGGGGTGGCGACGCATATGCATTTTGATTCTTAATTGAGGATAAATGTAGCGTCTATGGGCCACAGCATCTACTTACCATCAGGTGGACTGTGTGCTCGTTTGCAACCCTTATTCTATAAAAAAAAATATGAAAACATTTATAAATATCTTATCAGTCAGGTACTCTTTTGTAGCATATTTACCGTTACTAAACCATTTTTGCTTAATAAAATCTTAAAGTGTTTGATAGAGAATTCATGAATATTTAGTAGTAGTTGATCTATCACAAAAAAAAACTAGAGTCGTACTATGTTTAAATGGCGCACATAGAGTTTTTGTATCTATGATTTGTATAATATTAAGATATTTAAATTTTATGTTTTAAGGTTACATTAATATGAACATGAGCAAGTTATTACTGACAATATATTAAAACAACTGTTTTTGTTAGTCTGTTAGTTCTGTTAAACCCTCCCTTAATGTGTGCGATGCGATAAGCATGCCAGCAGTATGAATGCAAAAAGCACACAGTCCACCTGATGGTAAGTGGTTGCTGCGGCCCATAGACATCTACATCTATCCTCTATTACAAATCAAAATGCAGATGCGTTGTCACCCGTGAGGACTAAGATGGAATGCCTCTTTTCCAGTAAAAAGGGTCTTCGGTTCTCTACACTCACCATACGAAACACAGCAGTGTTAAGCGTGGTCCTACCTCGGTCGAGCCGAACCGTTCGTGCTACAACTATACTACTAATATAGCTGCAGCATGGCTCTACCACGTACAACATTCATTCAAGAATTCATAGACATGTCGAATTAAGTCACTTAAAATTTACTTAATTACTTGACAATTTTAAATGTGTGTACCAGCCATAAATAACCAAACTTCTTGAGCACGCACATTATGCCACAATCATATTGTACACCGTGACGTTTAAAACTGCAGACTTGCTTATTGTCAAATCAACGCCACATGACAAACGATCCATTGGAAAACAACGCTATAAAGACCGCTAGAGTAACAGCCTTCCGAGCAATTTGCCTGGCGCTATTTTAATGTATACAACCTCAACCAAAACGAGAAAATCATGCAAATGTCGCGTTGTTTGTCTCAGTGTGTCACGAAGGAAACTCCGGATAAAAACAATAACCTACCGTATCATTCACACTCACAACTTAGTGGCGTATCAAAACCCGGGTTCAATTCCCAAAAAACAAGGCACAAATTACTTATCGTAAAAAAGCTGATTTGATACGTATTCGACGATTAAGGAAAACATCATGCGAAAACCTGAGCATCCGAAAAATGAAAAAACATTTATTAATTCGACTACGTACATAATGGTAATAAAATATATTATGATGTCTTATATTTACGCGAACACTACACATTGAATAAAACTATTTTTACGGATTTTCTCGCGTTTAATTAACTTATTTTATATTCCCGACGTTTCGGTTGCTTTCCAGCAACCGTGGTCACGGGGGACTGAGGTGATTGAGGTCCCGATGTCAGAGCTAACCCGAAACGTCGGGAATATAAAATAAGTTAATTAAACGCGATAAAATCCGTAAAAATAGTTTTATTCAAAATATATTATATTACAAAACACCGCTCCGCTAGTTGAGAAAATGCAAATCCGTTGTCATACCTGAGGAGCAAGGCAGAATGCCTATTCACAGGCAAAAAGTACTGATATTCAAAGATTAACTGGTTTTTCTCCTGTATCGTGGAGGCAATTACATACATAAATTGCACAAGAACAAACATCCAGACTCGGAGCAATTACCTGTAGGCCATAAAAATACTTGTTCTGTGCATGATTTGAATCCGCGTAACTCATTGCAAAGCCACTAAGCCGTCGAGCCGCACTTGTAATTCTGCACCTTCTTCTAGGCCTCACGTAATTTGAGAGATCAATTTGTAGTCTGTCAGATAAAATAATTTATGCAGCTATAAAAACTTAAACAACAACATTAATAGCAATAGGTACTATAAAACTTAAACAACAAGCATTTATCATAAGCTGTAATATTCCTAGTTGGTAGTGGTCATGAAATTATTATATTGTCATCGGTTCTTAATCTTAACTTAGCGCCTACTCAATTCTGTTTACTACGCCTTTCAAATTATTCTAAATTCTGGAATTGGGTGAAAATTGAATTACACTTTTTTCCTATTTTTCAAGTTTTTTTTTTTTATAGAATAAGGATAACAAACGAGCACACAGTCCACCTGATGGCAAGCGGTTGCTGTGGCCCATAGACATCTACATCTATCTTCGTTTGCGAATTAAAATGCAAATGCGTTGTCAGCCGTGTGGACTAAGATAGAATGCCTCTTTTCCAGTAAAATGGGTGTCCACCTCTCTACACTCACCAAACGAAACACAGCAGCATCAAGCTGCTATTTTACGCTGGTATTCTGTGAGAGCGTGGTGGTGGACCCATTCATGCTACAACTATACTATTAATATAGCTGCAGCATAGCTCTACCACGTATAAATAATAATAATAATAATAATAATTTATTGCTTTAAACAAGTAGTAAGTTGTTACAATATTCTTGGGTACCCTCTTTTAAGTAAATTGATACCTGTAGTAGAGAGTTCAGCTCTTCCGTAGTACAGTTATAGTACTACTTTAAATTAGAATTTAATCATTACAGCCCTTCACAAGTCCACTGCTGAACATAGGCCTCCCCCAAAGAATGCCACAAAGCACGGTCCTGAGCCACCTGCATCCATCGACTTCCTGCATGTCTTACCAGGTCGTCACTCCATCTCGTGGGGTACGCCCTACACTTCGCCTACCGGTACGAGGCTGCCACTCGAGAACCTTTCTTCCCCATCGGTTGTCGGTTCTTCGAGCTATATGGCCGGCCCACTGCCACTTCAGCTTACTAATCCGTTGGGCTATGTCGGTTACTCTGGTTCTACTGCGGATATCCTCATTCCTAAGTTTATCACGCAGAGAAACTCCGAGCATAGCCCTCTCCATAGCTCGCTGAGCGACCTTGAGCTTCCTCATACGGCCAGTAGTGAAGGACCACGTCTCAGTTCCATAAGTCATCACTGGCAACACGCACTGGTTGTATAATTTCGTTTTCAGGTTTTGAGGTATGTCTGACGAGAAAATGTGTCGTAGCTTCCCGAACGCTGCCCAGCCGAGTTGAATCCGTCGATTGACCTCTCGGTCGAAGTTGGACTTACCTAGTCGGACTATTTGTCCCAGGTAAACATAATCGTCAACAACTTCGAGCTTAGTGCTCCCAACAACTACCGGCATAGGTGTGACATGGACATTGAACACGATCTTTGTTTTGTCCATGTTCATCTTAAGACCTATCCGTTGGGAAACACTATCGAGGTCATTGAGCATAGTGCTTAGGTCCTCCAGCGATTCTGCCATAAGGACTATATCGTCGGCAAATCGAAGGTGAGTGATGTACTCGCCATTGATGTTGATACCGTATCCTTTCCAGTCCAGAAGCTTGAAAACGTCTTCCAATGCAGCGGTGAAGAGTTTCGGGGATATGACGTCACCCTGTCTTACACCTCTCTGCAATTGGATAGGTTTCGTACTCTGGTTCTGTACTCGGATAGCCATCGTAGCCCTACTGTACAAGCACTTCAACACTTCGATATACCGACAGTCAACTTGGCACCGCTGAAGGGACTGCAGCACCGCCCAAATTTCGACGGAATCAAAGGCTTTCTCATAGTCCACATACGCCAGACATAGTGGCAAATTGTACTCTTCGGACTTCTGTACAATTTGCCGAAGGGTATGTATGTGGTCTATGGTGCTAAAGCCCTTTCGGAAACCGGCTCGTTCGGGAGGCTGGAAGTCGTCAAGTCTGCGCGCGAGACGATTCGTAATGACTCTCGAAAACAGCACGTAGACGCGGCTCAGAAGGGAAATCGGTCTGTAGTTCTTCAAGAGAGCGTTGTCACCTTTCTTCAAGAATAAGACCACCGCACTTCTGCTCCACGCCTCCGGTGTAATGCCACCATGGAGGACGGAATTAAAGAGCTTCTGAAGGACTTCAAGTACCGGTCTTCCACCCGCTTTCAGAAGCTCCGCTGTAATTCCATCCTCGCCTGGGGCCTTACCGTTTTTAAGGTGCTGGAGAGCCATTCTAATCTCGCTCAGACTGACGTCCGGGATATCTTCGGAATAGTGTCGGATGAGACTCGCTCTTGGATCGTTACTCACACTTGCGTGTGGCTCCAACGATGACGTGTACAGCTGCCCATAGAACCTCTCAATCTCACTCAAAATCTCAGGTGCCCCGGAAACGATGCTGCCACATTCTGTCTTCAGCTTTGACAGGTGGCTCTTTCTGGCAGACAGATCTCTGGCAAAGACTTTGGAGCCTTGGTTCCGCTCGATCGCTTCTTCAATACGAGCTGTATTGAAGTTGCGTAAGTCCCGCCGCATGCATTTGGAGATCTGTCTGTTCAGATGCCTGTATGCTGTCAAGTCTGTTGAAGAATGTAGCTTCATCTCTCGTCTAACAGCCATGAGATTAAGAGTGTGATCGAAGAGTTTTTGTGTTCTTCTGCGGCGGGTCTTGCAGAACTTAGCTCCGACCGCATGGACAGTTTCCACGAGCTTGTCATTCATATCGTCCACTTCATTGCAGTCTTCTAGACACTGAAAACGGTTTTGTAACTCGAGCTGAAAGGTTTCGGGACTTTGGAACAGAGCACGAGGGGGACGGAGCGTTGACTTCATTAGACGAGACCTCTCCAACTTAACGTTTAGGTTCAGTGTGCCTATAACCATTCGGTGATCGCTACCAGTTTTCACCCTCGCGATCACGGAGACATTACTGAACAGTTGTCGTCTGGTCGTCATAATGAAGTCAATCTCATTTTTTGTCGAACCGTCGGGGCTCGACCAGGTCCACTTCCTGTGGGGCCGCTTCTGGAAGAAAGAGTTCATCATAAAGAGTCCCTCTTTCTCCATGAAGTCGGCCAGCTGCTGGCCCCTTGGGTTCCGTTGTCCTATTCCAAATTTCCCTACTTTCAGCTCACCGTTCTCTCTTGTGCCTAGTTTTGCATTGAAGTCTCCCATTAACACCGTATATTGGGTTTTGGAGGAATGCATGGCTCTAGAGATATCCTCATACATTTCCTCCACCTCCCCATCGGGGTGTGCCGAGGTTGGTGCGTAAACCTGTATGACCTTCAGCGAATACCGTTTGGTGATTCTGAGTATAAGGTACGCAACCCTCGTCGACACACTCCCGATCTTTACAACGTTGTTAACGAGAGACTTGTGGACGATAAATCCGACACCTCCTTGGGACAGATGGTCGCCCTCCCGGTGATAGAGCAAGTTGCCGGATTCGAGGATTACCGTGTCCTCCCCCTCTCTTCGGACTTCGGATAATCCTATAATATGCCAGCGCAACTTGTCTATCTCTTCTTCCAGCTCCACGATCTTCTCGTCAGTCCTCAGGGTGCGTGCGTTGTATGTTGCCAGGTTGAGTCGTCTAAGGTGGCAACCGAACCTCCACCGGAGATTCTTAGCACCCCCTGCCCCGCCGTTACCATGGTCGCCACCGTAGCCAGGAATAGCGGGGCCGCCGGGGACTGGGGGCCGTCTCTTTGTTACATTCATAGGGGGGTATTTGCCATAGTTGCCACGCTTGGCGAGCGGGTTGGCAACCGCAGTTTTTTTATTATAATTTTGACTATTATCAGGAAGATGCTGCTGCCCATCTCCTGCCTGTTTCCCTTTGTCGCCTTTTACGACACCCACGGGAGGATATGGGGTAGTGGTATTCTTGACCGCCACTACACGGTACCGTTTAATTAAAAAAGTGTAAATAAACAGAGAAGCCAAACAATTATTAAATTGTTTGGCTTGCAAGTATTAACTTGCAGCAGTAAGGTATATTTAAAAATATTTGCGTGATTGTGTACAAGAATGTGTTTGTGTGTGAGTGTGTGTGTGTGTGTGTTTTTTGTTTGTGTGTGTGTGTGTGTGTGTGTGTGTTTGTATATGTATGTGTGTGTGTGTGTGTGTGTGTGTGTGTGTGTGTGTGTTTGTATATGTATGTGTGTGTGTGTGTGTGTGTGTGTTTGTATATGTATGTGTGTGTGTGTGTGTGTATGTGTGTGTGTGTGTGTTTGTTTGTTTGTGTGTGTGTGTGTGTTTGTGTGTGCATTGCATTCATACATACTGATCAACCTAATACAAAGCGTGTCCGGTTTTAATCCCTCACCATACGAAACATAGCGGCATTATGGTGCTATATCAAATGGTTTTCCGTAAGAGCGCTCCGCGGTTGTAGAGAAAAAGAATTGGTAAATCGAATTGGGCATGCCTTAAGCGCATTAAAAAAATTATGTATAATATGATTATACAGAATTTTTTAAAGTAGTTTAAATACATTTCGACAGCACTATCGGCTTCAACACCCTCGAAAACCATGAAAATGACACCCATGATGAAAAAGTTGATACCTATTGCAGCCGCCATCTTGGATTTACATTTCGACAGCACTATCGGCTTCAACACCCTCGAAAACCATGAACATGACACCCAAGATGAAAAAATTGATATCTATTGCAGCCGCCATCTTGGATTTACATTTCGACAATACTATCGGCTTCAACACCCTCGAAAACCATGAAAATGACACCCATGATGAAAAAATTGGTACCTATTGCAGCCGCCATCTTGGATTTACATTTCGACAGCACTATCGGCTTCAACACCCTCGACAACCATGAAAGTGACACCCATGTTGAAAAAATTTATACCTATTGCAGCCACCACCTTGGATTTACATTTCGACAGCACTATCAGCTTCAGCACCCTCGAAAACCATGAAAGTGACACCCATGATGAAAAAATTTATACCTATTGCGGCCGCCATCTTGGATTTACATTTCAACAATCCTATCGGTTTCAACACCCTCTAAAACCACGAAAATGTCACCCCATGACAAAAAATAGATACTACTTACTTTTAGTACGTACTACTATTATTTATTCTGTGTTTTTAAAATATTGTAATAAAAAATGTCTTATTATTATTATAATCAAGTATTTAAGAAATTTGGTTATTCGAATATTGTGTATTTGTACAGCGATCTTATTGAGCCGCTGCAAACAACCGAAACAATGTCCACTCACGACGGCGACTGACGCCGAACTGAGTGATTAAAGTACTGTGTGGCTGTAGCTCCCTATTTACAGAAATAAATTACATACAAGGCTACCAAATCAACGAAAATTTCGCCATGTTGGAGCCGAAAAAAATTAATTATAGCTAAACAAAACCAAATTACACTGCCATTTACATTCAGTGACTTCCCACATGATAGATGAAGAGATTAAAAAATAGATTGAGTTAAGCAGTTGATATTTTCAATAGATATCGTGTTTACAAGCCTTGGGGACATGATAAATCCACACCATAAGCCACTAAAACCCCTTTTTTATTTAAAAATAGCAATTAATCGATTTAAAAAAAATATTAATAAGTTCAACAATCATTTATCTTTATAACAATGTGCTTTTTATATCATTTATATGTATAATATGTTTTCTAGATACGATTTTATTCGATAAAACGTTGGAATCTTAATTTTTAGGCGATAGTAGAACATACCTTGCGCTTTCGCTTAAGGCATGCAAAAGTCGATTTAGCGTTTTATAGGAAGTTTGAAAAAGGTAAAAAGGACACAAGTATTGCTTGGCGACCTTCATTGCTTAATTCGACTGCGTATAATATACGTTACAATAAAATTCGGAAAAAACTTTAAATTAGTTTTAAATTTGAATATAAGATATACACACTCATTACAAATTATTATAATAAATTATACTTTATGACTGTAGGTAATTAATATCAAGCTGTAAACTGAGGGCTTGCAAATGGAAAATAAACATTAAATATTGTAAAATTTGCATGCACATGCACGCAGCGTTGTCATTATTTAAATGATAAATAAACAAACCTATTTGAGTACCATACGACTCAATTCAATTATGTTTTGTCATTATAATATATTTTAGGGTTGGCAGGGCTAGTAATATGGGGAATATGATTTATTTTATTATTTTTACAGAATAAGGATGACAAACGTGCGCACAGCCCTCTTGATTGTAAGTGGATGCTATGGCCTATAGACACTTATATATCCACTAATCCTATCCACGATTAATATTCAAAGGTATCCGGTTCACTATCCTGACCATACGAAATATAGCAGCATTACGCTGTTATTTTATGATGGTATTACAAAGAGCGTGATCCCGTCCTGGTCGAGGGAACGCATTTGTGCTGCAACCATAGTACTAGTACCAGTAACTTAAGGCCGTTTAGATAATTTTTTATAGGATAGGGGACAAACGAGCACACAGTTCACCTGATGGTAAGTGGGTACTGTGACCCATAGACATCTACATCTATCCTCAATAAAGTCTCAAGATGCGTTGTCACCCGTGAGGACTAAGATGGAATGCCTCTTTGCCAGTAAAAAGTATCTCCGGTTCTCTAAACTCACCATATGAAACACAGCAGCATTAAGCTACTCTTTTACGCAGGTTATCTGTGAGAGCGTGGTCCTTCCCCGGTCGAGCCGACCCATTCGTGCTATAACTATACTACTAATATAGCTGCAGCATGGCTCTACCACGTATAAATATATATTTATTTATGTACAAAAATCTGCATCACTTATTGAAAACCTTATACATAATAAAACTCAACTTTTTTTATAAAACTGAAGTGACATACTGACTAACAGTTCACCTGGTGATAAGTGACTACTGCAGTCCATGGACCATCGCAGAGCCGCAATGCCGTGAAACGTAACAAGCGTCAATACGACTATCGCCGGGCTTGCACGATCCCAAGGTCCTTCATACGATCCCAGCAGACATCAGCACACGCATACCTCCATCGATCAGAACCACAAGAATCATGGAATCAGACGCAGTACACCCGCAGGTCCATCACAAGACGTAAGTTTAATCAAAGCAAACCACAGATGCGTTGTCACTACTAAGGATTAAATGGATGGAGATGGAACGCCTCACATCTTGTAATTGTACTGGCTATCTATACCCTTTTTTTTTTTGCGGATGGAAAATCATCAAATGACGCCTTTCGCTCTGGGTGGAGCGGAAGGGAGTGTCAAACTTTTACTGACTAAAAACCATCCGTGTTCCTTCAGTGCCCTTACGTTCCGGAGCCGCGGTATCTCTTTCGAACAGCCCGCAGCCCCGGCAGGCGTCGGCCCTTGCGGGCCCCTTCACGCTGCTGACAGCTCTTTGAGGCGCGCGTGGAACAATACGCGCCGTCGACACGGCCTGTCTTCGTTAGACGGACGGACGGCGAGCTACCCATTGCTCGCCGTCCACAGGCCCGCGCCTACAGTGGCCGGGGGCCACGACGTAGCCCCCGACGCCCGGGGCGTCTCCCGCGGTGGCCGGGAAGGAAAGCTGCTGCTCTCTTCTTCTCCCGCTCCGCCACCTCCTTCGCTAGCATCACTGCTTCGCAGAAGGTGGTGACGGCATCCCATTCCGTCTCGCTCCGGACCATGGCTTCGACCAGGGCCGGACGCGAGAGGTCGCCGCCGCCTACCGCCGCTACGAGGACACGGCGGTGCTCCGCCCAGGCAGGGCACACCTCCACGGTGTGCTCCACCGTGTCCTCCGGTCGATCCTCGCAGTGGGAGCACCCGGGCGTTTCCTCCCGCCCGATTCGGTGCAGGAACCTCCCGAACACACCGTGTCCGGTGAGGACCTGCGTCAGGCGGAAGGTGAGGACGCCGTGGCGTCTCTCAAGCCACTCCTCAAAGAGGGGTCTTATCGCCGCTATAGTGGCGTGCCCAGATCTATACCCTACAGACCGAAATACTACAGTGTAAATCGGCTACCTGGCGGCAGAAATAGGTAAGTGTTGTCCCCGCCCAGACGGAACCCTAGGCAGAATACTATTCTGACTAGGGTTCCGTCTGTACTAGGTGGTAGGACTACTGTCCTACTACATTGTACTCCTATTAAACATTTATTTAAGCCAGCTAAATTTCTAAATACATTCATTATGCATAAGTTTACGTGGTAGAGCCATGCTGCAGCTATATTCTTACGATAGTTGTAGCACTTTAAGTATAGATGTGGATGTCTATGGATCACAGCAACCACTTACCATCAGGTGGACTGTGTACTCGTTGTGTAAACGATTTCTAAACTCTTTATAAAGTATTTTCGAAGTAAATATATATATGAAATATGTTTCGATATGAAAGTGCAGTGTAGTAAAAACCGTTCCCAGGATAGAGATTTTTCCCCAAAAAGCGATAAAAATTACTTTTAGCAATTAATAGATAATATAATAAGTCTGGTTTCCTCGTTGGCTGCAAATGCGGCGGTTGATCATGAGGTCCCCGGTTCGAATCGAGTCGGGCCAAAAATCCGTTTATTGAGGTTTTCCTTCCTAAAACAATCACTTGTCAAAAAACTGAAGACGTTTCACCCTCAGACTAATTGTGAAATGCAAGGATTTAAATTGTAAACGCAAGTATGAAAATCACCTCTTGGATGGCAAAACGAGCAAAAATGTTATTGTTTGTTCCAAGCAAAAGCACCTTGCATCAACGTCACCACACTTACAATACGAGCAGGTATATTAAATTTTTTTCGAACATTCTACTAGTTAACAGGTAAGGAAAGTGGTAGTAAATAAAGCAGTTAAACATTCAAAACTCTGACACCTATCATCCAGAGGGGTAGGTAGAGACTATGGATTTAATTAGGCTATACGTGGTATAGAGTAGAGGTAGAGTACAGCTAAATTATGCTTGTAACACGAATGGGTGCCTTATTATACCTGGTAGAGAGAGTCATGCTGCAGCTATATACATCATATATTATTAAATATAATATGCATACATTTATACGTGGTGGAGCTAGCTATATTATGGTTGTGGCGCGAATGGGTCGGCTCGACTGGATTAGGATCACGCTCTCACAGAATACCAGTGTAAAATAGCAGCTTACTACTGTGTTTCGTATGAGGAGTGTAGAAAACCGGACTTTTTACTGGAAACAAGACATTCCATTTTAATCCTCAGGGGTGACAACACATCTCAATTTTGTTCCTTAATTGATGATAGATGTAGATATATTTCGGTCACGGTATCCACTTGCTTGAATTGTGTGCTCGTTTGTCAAATCAAATTAATCTATCTATACTTTAATATAATAAAGCGGAAGAGTTTTTTGTTTTTTTTTTGTTTGTTTGAACGTGCTAATCTCTGGAACTACCAGTCCGGTTTGAAAAATTCTTTTTGTATATTATAGCCAGATTTATGTGAAATAGTATACGCTATCTAGCGTTAAGCTATATCACTCAACTAGCCTTAAATATGGATATTTGTTAAGCAAGTCAGAAGGAAAAGCACTCCCGAAATCATTCATCCGCGTACGCTGGTGTTATCGTTAGGGATACGTAAATATAATGTTCTAGAAAAATATAGACCTTTACTCCGTCTAAAAAAAATCCGCGATACCTTATATCTATTTCTTATACATAAGCCATAATTTGGTATTTTGTGACAAAAATATTGAAAATTTAAAAGTGATTTATGAGCGTTATTATTAGGCATGGCCTATTTATCCTTACGAACGAAAGTTACTTCATCATCAAGATAATTTTATAAAGATAAACTTTGTTCCTTATACCATGTTATTTGGACGCATAGTTTAAGAGATAATGTAAAATTAAAATAATTCAATAATTGGCTGGGCGCGCGAACGGCGCTCAAAACCGTTATAAAATGCTTGAACTAGATCGTGTCGCGCACCTCGGACACGTGATGACGCGGGTGAAACCGCGGGGCACAGCTAGTTCGAAATAAAACTCATAGCGACATCTGCCGAAAAGAGCAAACAACTGGCTAGCTAGTTTACTTTAAAACATACTTAGTTGCCTTTGAATTTGTTTATTTTCGTTTATCATCACTTCTATAGCATTAGTCGACAAAGAATTATAAATAATAATACAAATACCTACATAGGCTGTCTGTGAAGTATCTTTCTCAGTATGGAAGGGTTCTATCAAAAAGTGGTATTTGTCAAAGGACAAAATTACCTATCAATAGAACGGTCCGGAAATGACCATTATCGGGTGGAACTGAAAATATTGTTGTGATATACTACATGACACTCGACCCTCATCACTGCGAAATGACGGCTTGCTATCGGCCCCTTATCGCTGTAATATCCCCGCAGGCCGCTGTTGTTACTTCTAAAGAAAAACCTACAAAAACTCGGCATGATCTTTAGTTAAACTTTTGACTTGCCTTTCTTTAATAAATTGTCAAACACTCACGCCTCTCACCCAGATAGGTAAACAGAGACTACGGACTTCCATTGAGCACGATCCTGACACACCTCTCTCGCCTCCTTTACGTCCATATTCCTACGCATATATGTTCATCGGTTAAGCGTCCTTAATAAATCTAATATTTTCTGAAAGGATTTTAGGGCAAGGAAATGTCCGCCGCGATGCCCCAATACGTGTTTGCGAACTTCACGTGTCTTCAAAATATTTTTTTCTTATTTCTCAGACATGCAGGTTTCCTCACGATGTTTTCCTTTACCGCCGAGCACGTGATAAATCAGCACTTAAAATTGCAATTAACAATGTCATTGTTACAGGCGGGGATCGAGCCAAGGTTGCTTGCGTACTGTGGAATTTCCAGGGAAGGTTTAGCACCTAAACTACTACGGCTTTAGACGTTTTTATTTAATATGTATTAAATAAAACTATGTTTAAGAAACTTAATGCGTTGAATTTCAGCATTTCATTTGCGAAGTTTCTCGAAAAATCATTATATAAATTCCTAATTGTATTATTATTTATTTTTTAATGAACCATCACTTTGGATCTTGAATCTGGACAGTATATGGATAATTGTCTTGTGAAATTTATGTATGTAGACTGCCTCCACGATACAGAAGAAAATCTTAATGTGGGGGTAACGTTATTCTAAAATTAAATAAAAAATCTTCCCAAACGCTTTCGCGCGTCAATGCTCTGAAATAATATTTCATCACCTGCACGTATTTTGTTTTATATGCACGTTCTAAACTATCATTAAACTGAGATTCAAGTTTCTTAAATAATAAACTAGTATCTCGTGTTTGCGAAACGTGCGAACAAACTTAGATAAGTTAAATTATGAATATATCCATCTTTCCGTCCGTCTAAAAAAATCTGGGCGTCTTCAAGGCAAGAGTGAATAGGCTTTTGTTACGATAAGACAGTGCGATTTACCATCTAAGGCTGCATCACCACTTACCACCAGGTGGGATTGTGGTCAAGCACTCATATATATATATATATATATATATATATATATATATATATATATATATATATATATATATATATATATATATATATATTTATATATATTTATTTATTATATATTAGTTATTTGTTTTAGCGCAGCGGTAAGAGAGAGAGACGACATAGGAAAATAAAACAGGACATAGACAATGGGATTTTCCTTATGTTTAACTAAAAATAATAAAATCTGCGATTATTTAACTAAACGCCAGCCATACATGCTCCTGTTTTGTATATTTGAAATCATGAATTGCTCAGTTTAATTTGAGTGAGAGTAACTGATGGTAAGTGACTACCGCCGCCCATGAACAACTGCAACACCAGGAGAATCAGGGGAATTGCAGATGCGTTGCCGGCCTTTTAAAAAGGAGTACGCTCTTTTCTTGAAGGTCCCTAAGTCGTATCGGTCCGGAAAAATCGCTGGTGGTAAACTATTCCACAAGGAAGTTGTGCGAGGAAGAAAACATCTTCTAAATCGCACAGTGGCGGACCGCCAATCATCCAGATGGTGTGGATGGTATCGGTAGTTCTGCCTCGATGTGCGTTCGTGAAATTTGGTGGCTGGGATTAATCCGAACAATTCCTCAGAGCACTCCCCGTGGGAAATGCGAAAGAAAATGCAAAGGGATGCAACATCTCTTCGCAGTGCCAATGAATCGAGCCGATCGGATAGCCGTTCTGCGCTGGATGCATTCAAGTGGAATGAGCTGGCACTGGGATGCTCCGGCCCAGAGATAAGAACAGTATGCCATGTGAGGCCGAAACTGCGCTTTGTAAAGTTGCAGGCGGTGTGCCGGCATGAAATACTGTCCCGCTCTGCTGCGCACGCCAAGCTTTTCAGAGGCCTCGATATGTCGACATTAGAATGGCTCTCCAGCACCATAAAAACGGCAAAGCCCCAGGCGAGGATGGATTTACAGCGGAGCGGACATCATATCCCCGCATATAAACTCTTCACCGCTGCATTGGAAGACGTATTCAAGCTTCTGGACTGGAAAGGATACGGTATTAGCATCAATGGCGAGTACATCACTAACCTTCGACTTGCCGACGATATAGTCCTTATAGCAGAATCGCTAGAGGACCTAAGCACTATGCTCAATGACCTCAATAGTGTTTCCCAAAGGATAGGTCTTAAGATGAACATGGACACACTAAGATCGACGTTGTTGACGAGTACGTTAACCTGGAACAAATAGTCCGACTAGCTAAGTCCAACTTCGACCGAGAGGTCAATCGACGGATTCAACTCGGTTGGGCAGCGTTCGGGAAATTACAGAACATCTTCTTGTCAGGTATACTTCAAAACTTGAAAACAAGACTGTACAACCAGTGCGTGTTGACCTATGGTACTGAGACGTGTTCCTTCACTGCTGGCCGGATGAGGAAGCTCAAGGTCGCGCAGCGAGCTATGGAGAGGGCTATGCTCAGAGTTCCTCTGCGTGATAAACTTAGAAATGAGGATATCCACAGTAGAACCAGAGTGACTGATATAGTCTAACGGATTAGTAAGCTGAAGTGGTAATGGGCCGGCCATATAGCTCATAGAACCGACAATCGTTGGGGAAAAAAGGTTCTCGAGTGGCGTACCGACGGACGAAGTGTAGGGCGTCTCCCCACTAGATGGAGTGACGACCTGGTAAGATATGCAGGAAGTCGATGGATGCAGGTGGCTCAGGACCGTGCTTTGTGGCATTTTTTGGAGGAGGCCTATGTTCAGCAATGGACTTGTGAAGGGCTGTAATGATGATGATGATGAATGAGATTTAGTCGCCCCCAATCCGAGACTTCGTTCAGCAAAGACTCGACTTCAGACACAAGTTTTTTCCGGTACTCGGCGACGTTTTCCCGAGAAATATTGGCACGGCCAGTGTATAGAGCATCACCAGTGCTGTCATCCGCATAGCAATTAATGTTACCAGTTAGCAACATATCATTGATATGCAGAAGAAACAGCGTTGGTGATAGCACACAGCCTTGTGGAACACCAGCGTTAATAGGCTTGTAGTCGGAACATGCACCGTCTACAACGTCACTAATCAGCTTGTGAGGACTAAGATGGACTGCCTTTTTTTCCAGTAAAAAGGGTCTCTGGTTCTCTTTACTCACCATACGAAACACAGCAGTGTTAAGCTGCTATTTTACGCTGGTATTCTGTGAGAGCGTGGTCCTTCCCCGGTCGAGCCGACCCATTCGTGCTACAATTATACTACTAATATACATAGCTGCAGCATGGCTCTACCACGTATATGTAGTACCAGTTACTTGACTCCACAGAGTCAGTAATTCATTCTTAGGGCGATGTACGAGTATATACGCTTTTACAACAGAATCCCACAAAATATACCAAATCTGACTTCCGCCAATTTAAAAAACAGAGATTGTATAAAATACAAAAAAAATTCACTGCGTTTCTTCCTGGTTCATCCCAGGACAGTGGTATTTTCCTAACCAGTAGTAAGTAAAGCATAAGACTGACTTTCAATAAGTATAATGTATATTTTCTATTCCTATCGAACGCATTAATATAAGCTAAACGTCGAAAATTGGATGTTCGAAATTTTAACCGCGTATTGCTTTAACTGCATTCAGTTAAACGCACAAACTAAGTTAAGTTTAAACTGATGGCGTTTAATTTCACCGGTGAAGTCGCCCGTTCGTGTTCCATAATTCTATTTTACTTATCCGGAACACTGAAATGCAAACGAGGTATAGTAATTCACCCTCTTGTGAATTTCTGTATTAATAATCACGATGACCAGTCTAGCCATCTGTGTAGGATAGTATTATAGTGCCCATGTGTATGCGCAAGCACAGGTGCACTTTCTATTCCCTCACTCTCATAGTCCGATGCGACGGTAAACCGACACGACCGGAGAGAGATCAGGCGCAGGACCAACGGCTTTACGTGCTTTCCAAGGCACGGGGGTGAAACACCGTCAATTTTCTAACACTGACCTGCTACTAAGAATTTCTTCACAGAAAAACTCAAAAGCTGATTTTGGACCGACCCGGGATTAGAATCCGAGACCTCATGACTCATGATCAAAAACTACGTTTACGACCACTACACCTACGAAGCATAGCATTAATAGATAATTTAAAATAAAAAAAATTGTACAGCCGACTTCAATATAAGTTATTAAGAATAACTCAAAAACTATTGGTCTGACCTTGATCAGATTATATGGGACCACACGTGAAGTACCAGCTTTGAAATAAAAAAGGGATCATCGAAATCGGTTCACCCAGTAAAAAGTTATGAGGTAACACACATTAAAAAAACTTACAGTCGAATTGAGTACCGTCTCCTTTATAAAGCAAAAAAATAAGTCATTTGTGCAAGAAACAGCAGTAGACATGGAAGCTTGTTTTGTTAATAAAGCTCCCTGTCTTTTTGTTTGTGTTGGAATTCGCTGCGAATGCATTTGATAGATACATCTGCGACGCAGATTTGCAAGCGTCAGTCGCCGCAGGCGGCTGCGGTTTCCTGGAGCGAAGGTAATCCGAGGACGTATGCATTATATAGGGTGCCCATCAATATGGTGTTTGTATTTGTGCTATGTGACACGCGTAAAACGTATCAACTCAAATTATGAAGATCGAAAAAGTAAATTATTTAAAATCAATCTGTTTCTATCAAACTTATTATTTATCTTATTATCATAATATTAGAACAAACTAATTCTTAAAAGCAATATTTTTTTTTGGTTTATGTTGAAAATTTTTGTGTAAGATGAAATACACATTCACTTGTTCATATCTTTCCATATCCCAAATAATGGATGATTAATGTGCAGTGTCAGGGATATGGGAACAATTACAATAATAAAAAATACCTGAAGAGTTTGTTTTCGCCGCTTCTCTCCGATTTTATGTTCAATTATTAACCTCATTTGAAACGATAATAGACTAAAACTAACGCTTTATTAAATTAATTTTAAGGATTTAATCGTGTTTAATTTTAACTATTTAATTTCTAAAATCGGCTGATAAAACTTGCGTAGAAAAACTTATAGCAGATGTAAAGCACCGAGAAGTTTGCAGTGAACATGTACAGGAACGTACCCTCCATTACATCAGGTTGGATAAACCACAAATTCTGAACATAAGTTTCATTCGTGTTGTTGACGTATAGATATGAATGATGATTTAGTGCATACAAGTTAATGATATCGGTTCTAAAGCCAGTTACCCGATGTGATCTCCTTGGTAATGATTTCGTATACTTATTGTAATACTCTTTGATGATTTCATCTGAACGACAAAGCGTTACTAGACGTTATTACATTTCGACACGTAGTTATGTCAAACCACTGTCTATTAAGACTCTTTATTATTTCCATATGCTGTCTATTATCTCTAACACCGCATGTGGTAGATGCGACATATAAAATATAGAGACTGACTTTCTATTAAAGTCACATAGGTCTTCTTAGCCGAGGTAGCTAAGAGCCCTGGTAGTTCTAGGGCCCAGCGCTCGCTGTACATTTCACAGTACACGAGAAACCCGGGTTTGATCCCCGCCGGTATCAATGAATTTTTTCATAGCAATTTTAAGTGCTAATTAACCAGGTGCTCGGCGGTGAAGGAAAAGAACGTGAGTAAAACTACATGTTTTTTTTATTGATAGAACCACCAACGGAATAACATGTTGTGTTGTGTCTGAGAAAAAACATTAAAAAAATCGAAAATGTGTAAATCCGCCAAAACGCATTAGGGCAGCGTGGCGGACACTTCCTTGCCCTAATACTATCAGAAGATAGAGGAGGCCAGTGCCCAATAGTGGGACGTATTATTAAGCTGTAATAACTTTAACTTTTAGGTAGACTCAGATACATAATACATGGATAAATCGACTCATCTAAATTAGCGTGTAATGAAAAATTAATAACCTTAGTGATGCGTCAGTTTAGCTATTAATAAGTCTTAAATCATTACTTGTAAAAATATTATGTTTTCTGCCAATTCTAGTCTCCTTTCGTCATTTTCAGGTAAATTGAGTTTCCACCATGGCAACAGTATCATCATCAACTTCACAATGTCATTATAATATAGTAATAAGTACTATCAAACATATCTCAACCATTACAAAGACACAATAAAAAGGAGACTGACCATCTTCTTCAAATTCAACAGTTTTTATGTACACCATTTATAAAATACTAATAATGAAATTTATTAGTATTCTATAAAAAATAATAACCTAAATTGACATTTAATAATAACCTAAATTGACATTTATTAATAGCAAACTAAATTGATATTAAAATATTTTTTACTCCCTTTTTTTGTACTCATTACAATTTGTGATTTTTGGTAATTCCATTTTTTACTTTTTACCTGTGACTGAAGATGAGATCCAGAAATCAGTATTAGCTAGTAAATCCAAGGCTGTGGGTTGCGACGAGGTTAGTAAGGTTATGATATCGATGATCCTTGAGTGCATTTTGCCTGCAATCACACATATCGTAAACTTTTCCCTTGACTCAGGACAGTATCCTACTCAGTGGAAAAAAGCATTTGTGCGACCACTTCCTAAAATACCTAATCCCTTATTACCTACCCATTTTAGACCAAATTCAATTTTGCCGTACCTATCTAAAGTTCTGGAAGCATGTGTTCACAAGCAAATCTCTATGTTCATAACCAAACATAACCTGCTGAATAAATATCAGTCAGGCTTTCGAGCAGGTCATAGTACTACCACTGCCTTGATAAAAGTCACAGATGACATTCGAATGGGAATGGAAGAGCAGAAGCTTACACTGGTAGTACTTGTTGATTTTTCAAATGCTTTTAACACAGTCGAACACGATATCCTTATAGCCTTCCTAGCTAATCTTAGATTCTCAATCCCAGATTTGGAATGGTTTTCATCCTATCTTCGCGGCCGCCAGCAATCAGTTCGATTAGGACAACAGTCTTCAACATGGGCTGACATTGAAACAGGCGTGCCGCAAGGCGGAATACTTTCTCCTATAATGTTTTCTCTATTTATAAATTCTATTACTTCAGTTCTTAACTGTTCGTGCCATCTGTATGCAGATGATCTTCAGCTCTATGTGCAATCTAGTGTTAATGACCTTAACCATAATATTCACAAAATCAACCACAACCTTGATGCCATAAGAGATTGGCCGTACAGACATGGTGTTTCGGTTAACCCTTCCAAATGTAAGGTAATGGTTATAGGTAGTAGCAGAATATTAGCCAAGATTAATAACAATGATCTTTCTCCCGTATTTTACAATGGAACATTGCTGACATTTTGTAAATCTGTTAAAAATCTTGGCTTACATATAGACCATACCTTGAGCTGGGGAGTTCAAGTTGCTGAAATAAGCCGTAAAGTTACTGCCACCTTACGATCTCTTTGCCGTTTCAAAAACTTTCTGCCTTTTAAAACTAAACTTCTACTTGTCCAGACTTTGACATTACCCATTATTGACTATGCGGATATGTGTTACCCAGATCTATCTCAATATCTTCTCGATAAGTTGGAGCGCCTTCTCAACAATTGCATTAGGTTCATTTTCGGGTTACGTAAGTATGACCATGTTTCTCAGTACCGTTCTAAGCTTAAATGGCTTTCTATTCGTCAAAGGCGTAGCTCCCAAATTTTACAAGTACTATATTCAATTTTAAATGACCCAAGTTCTCCTTCTTATCTTAAGGATAACTTTCAGTACCAATATTCTACTCATGATACAGTTCCCCGTTCCCAAAATAGTCTTAAAATTCGTATTCCACCACATAAGAGTGGTTTCTTTAATTCCTCTTTTACTGTACAGTCCATACTGCTCTGGAATGCCTTGCCTGTTCATATCAAAAAAACCAGTAACAAACAATATTTTAAAAGACTTGTTCGAGAATTCTTTAACAGGAATAATAACACCTGATTTATCCGATTTTTGTTTTTCTCACTCTTTCGCTTTGTAATTGATATTTTGTATAATATGTATTTTAATATGCATCATGTTATTTTATTTTTGTGTTATATTATTTTATATTTATTTAGAGATTTTGTATATATATGTATATTATATCCGTTTATATATTTTGTTTATATAAGTATATTTTATCCGTTTATATATTTACTATTAATTTTTTTTCTGTTTATTACAAAGTAGATAATATTAAGTTTGTATAGTTTAAAAATATTTTATTTATTTGCCTTTTGTTATAAGATATAATGTTTTACTTATTTATTAATTTATGAGTGGTGTTGCACCTACCACAGCTTCTCAAATCATCCAGGGTTAACTGTTAGAGAATGCCACAAGGCATTAAGTCCGCCCTTTATATCCCTTATTATAAGGTAGATGTAAAAAAGAATAAATAAATAAATAAATTGTTAATTTATTAATATATACCATATTAAAAAAACTATAATAAAAACCCTAAAGTTATAACTTAATTATCATACAGTCCTAATCCCCGTGGTATCGAGCCAAGAACGCTGGCAACATTTCCTCGCTGAATAGCTATACTTAGCCTTTGAGCGAAAAAACAACCAGTATTTACATATTATGTTTTCATTTTGACCCAACTGCCCCAGAAGGAGAGTAAGGTTTTTAGGAGTATGTGTGTCCGTTCTGTTCTTTGGCACGCTCTGTAGCCTGAACGACTTTTGGAGTTTACTCCTTAAGAATCAATTTTTATATATAAGCCCGTGGTATGAAAATTTATGGGAAGTAAAATCAAACGGTACGTCATGCGTGACGTTATGTATTCATGTTTCCATGACTAAGTAATGTCGTGCGCAACTTATCTTGTGCAGTCACTACCACAGAGTACTCTCGGCTGTACTACGTATTCATTACACATAATATGGTACTACTGTATTTAACAAATAACAGCTGTCAACCAACTGTCAACTTGCGGAGTATTGATATTAAATTTCATATATATTCGTTTGTAAGTAGTAAACCTCCAGTCGTGCGTCGGACGTGACACACACACTTTTTTATGATAAGCTCCATCAGGTTGTTCCGCCACACTAAACTGCACATAACGTAGAAGTGACATTGGGCATAATTTTTTTCTCTCTTCAGTAAACTTTTTCACGCAGTTTGGTATTTTAATTACTGTTTTAACCATTAATCTCGTTGAATTTGACTTGTTTTTTGACATGTTTGTCCTGGTTTTGTAAATTACTTTGTGGCTGCAGTTGTGAAGCACTGTCCGACTTATCCCGGCTTTGGTAAATGCCGTCTGCGTGTGTTCGATTCAAAACGCCGTAGCCGACGATAAATCGGCTCCATAGATAGGAGTGTACATTGGCTCTACAATACCACTGTATAGCTTACTTAAGTGTTACACTCACTTTGGTTATGCGAAATCCGATGTACTAAAAAAACTAAAAAAAGCTACAAGATCAAACTCATTAGACCGTCGTTATAAGTTTAATACCGTAGATTTTATAATATTATGGTTTTAGCACGAATGGTTCGAGTCGGCTCGAACGCGGTAGGACTTTTTACTGAAATAGAGGCATTCCATCTTAGTCCTAAGAGGTAACGACACATCTGTATTTGGATTCTTAATCAAGGATAGATCTAGATGTCTATGGGCAACAGTATCCATTTACCATCAGGGGGACTATGTGCTCGCTTGTCACCCTTATTCTATAAAAAATAAACCCATAGATAATTGAGATTAAAGTGTTTAAAGGTTCAACCTCGTTTCGTAAGATAAACTATTGTTAAACATAAGCTTAGTGATAAATAAAACTAGAATTTTAATAAAAAGTAAAAACTAACCTCAATGAACATTAAAAGGCGTTCTTTTATTAAAAGAACTAATTTTGAACCCTTTTGATTGGACAACGCAAGCTGAAGTTATGTCTAGTTACATTGAAAATTACATTCCCCATTTTGCCACTCTTACGGTGCGTACACATTATATAACCTAACATGTTATAAAACACTGTTATATAACATGTATCAGTAAAGTGGCGGCTGAATGTTATAAAACGTGTCACAACTAACGTGACACAAATGTTATATAACTCGAACGGCAGAATGACAAACGACAATGTCATATGACAAATGTCATATAACATTGTTATATAGCATCGATATTCTAATGTGTACAGTATTGTTATATGTTGCAATGTGAAAATCAATGTTACATAATGTGGACGTGTTATAAAACAAAAGTTATACAAAATGTTACTTGATCTGTACGCACCCTTAGAGGTGTAAGTTTTTCTTCAAATTTGTCCATACAAATTTGAAGAAAAACTTACACAGAAATATAATTAATTAATTATATTTCTTTATTAAGTAACCTATTTAATAAAGAAAGAATCATTATGAGTAGTTCAAAATTTACGAAAATCGAGAAATGTGGTCACAAAAGAACATAACAGAATATAATAAGAATAGGTATAAAATAGTAATAGGCCTGTGTAATACGTACTTTGAACTGAAATACTACTACTTCCGTCGACGTAAATACTTCCTCCCCAATTTCAAAACTAAAGAAAGCACAGTGATCAGTCACCACAAAGTCTATTTCACTTGATGGTGCCTCGTTTCGTGGCGAAACACGTGGCGTATTATCAACGCCTCGTTAGTCTAGTGGTCATAAATGCGGCTGCTGATCATGAGCTCCCAGGTTCGTATCCCGGGTCGGGCCAAGATCAGTGATATCATTTTTCTTTCAAGAAATTCTCAGTAACAGCCCGGAGTCAGGAAGTTGGCGGTGTTTCATCCCCGTTTCTCGGAAAGCATGTAAAGTTGTTGGGTCTGCGCCTGATCTTTCTCCGGTCGTGTTGATTTGCCGTCCCATCGGACTATGAGAGTGGTGCGCCTGTGCTTGCACATACACTCGGGCACTATAATCCTGTGTTGTAAAATGCCACCTGGTAGCATTGGACTCAGTGAAGACACGTACTTAGAGGCTCATTAGTGACCTTGATTTGGTTGAAACCAATCTTGTCAGCCTGGAGCACAGGCGCAGAGTAGTCAGTCTCTCGATATTCTATACGATGCATTTCAGTGAATGTGCGCAAGAATTACATGTTTTAATTCCTACCCCTCCTTACCACTATCGGACTCCAGGCGATCGGAGGGTCCTTTGTTTTGACCCCTTTTTTATCGATTTTCTACGCATTAGAACCAAACGGTTTGCTTCGTCTTTTATAATGCGTATAGCAAAGGAGTGGAATAATTCGTCGGCCTCTTACTTTCCGTCCGAATACAATCTGGGCGTCTTCAAGGCAAGAGTGATTAGGCTTTTGCTACGCTAAGACAGTGCGATTTTCTAGGGCTGGATCACTACTTACCACAAG
This sequence comes from Parnassius mnemosyne, assembly GCA_963668995.1. Taxonomy (NCBI): domain Eukaryota; kingdom Metazoa; phylum Arthropoda; class Insecta; order Lepidoptera; family Papilionidae; genus Parnassius; species Parnassius mnemosyne. The sequence goes on along the minus strand of CAVLGL010000137.1, from coordinate 597,086 downwards.
GTGGGATTGTGGTCAAGCTTGCTTATAATAAGTAAAAAAAAAGTTGGCTAGTCTCCGTAGACTGGCTAACGTGGCCGAAATTTGGTCAGGAGTGTTGTTGAGAGTAGTAGTGTTGGGAACAATGGTGACGGTGATAGTGCACGCAATCGAGGAAGGGTGGAAGGTGCTCTTAATAAAAGATAAGACATTTTATATTTATACGTGGATCTTGCCTAATTAATTATTAACGTCTTTAATATAATGGATTTCCCCAAATTAACGCCTGATTCCATTAATTCAACTAAATAAAGTTATAGTTACATTAACTCCCGGTTATTTGAACAAACTCGATTGATTCACTATTACATTTTGAAGTAAAAAGTAGAGGTATAGTTTTTCTCTAACTATATTTTATATTCTAAGGTTAATGGAGCGACTCGACGTAAAAATCCGCTACGCTTTGATATTGTGAGCTGCATTTAATTTAATCAACGAGGAAATTACAATGTTGCCTCATTTTCTTCTTTAAGGAAACATAGTGTTCAAAAATGTTAGATTTGCAAGAACGTTCCCTAAATGTCTAAGCGATCGTTGTAAATTTTACCGTAAGCCACCATCCCGGGTTCGATTACCGTCGGTGCCAATAAAATAAGTGCCGATTGGCCAGATTTCGGCGCTAAAAAAATCTTCAAGAAACCTATTTAAGAAATAAAAAATAAATTAAAGACATGTGGAGTCCACTTCCTTGCCTTAAAAACCTTGGGACGTATGTATAGGGTTAGACTAAGTAGGTGGTTGGACTTTTTTTCTAACTAACAATTCATCTGGGTGGTCTGGGTGGTAGTGGTGGTAGAAACATGTAAGGACCTATTCCTGCCGCCAAAGAGCAGTGTGTGCTATTATGTGTTCCGGTTTGAAGGTTATGGAAAGCCAGTTTCGTTTTTAAAGAACAAGGGTGACAAACAAACATACAGTCCACCTCATGGTAAGCGTAGACATCTACATTTACGAATAACAATTAAGAATCAACACGCTGATGCGTTGTCACCCCGAGGATTAAGAATCAATGCGTCATTTCCAAGGGTTTGATCTCCACCTCTCTGCACTCACCACACGAAACTCTTCAAACAAGGTAAGGCACATCATTGTATTTTATTACGCGGATTTTAGCTAGTTAACTTTTAAACTCTTAAATAAAATATCTAGCAAGCAATATCTTATAATGGAGTTTTAAAATAGTAGAGCCATGCTGCAGCTAGTATATTAGTAGTATTGTTGTAGCACGAATGAGTCAGCTCGACCGGGGAAGGTCCACGCTCTCACAGAATACCAGGGTGAAATAGCAGCTTAGCACTGCTGTGTTTCGTATGGTGAGTGTAGAGAACCGGAAACCCTTTTTAATAGAAAAGAGACATTCCATCTTAGTACTCAAGAGTGACAACGTATCTGCATTTGAATTCCTTATTGAGGATAGATGTAGATGTGACAAGATGAAGAATGTATTCTCGTTTTTCACCCTATTCAATAAAGAAAAATAAAAAGAATAAAGAGTTACATAAAATGTAGAAATCACATTTACTAATAGCAATATAAGACTGCACGTTAAACCTGGGGAGAAGTTTGCCAGGTCTCGCACAACCGCGGGTCGCGCACACTAAGTGCTGCACTTAACCCCAATCGCGCTGTAAATTACTTTAATTTCTTGAATCTTTGTTGTAGTAAGTGCTGCCAAGTGTAAATTTGAAACAATAAATGTTTCTTCCTCACAACTTAATGTTCTGAACGTAGAGATTATGAAATATAAAATAGTTAGTTGGTAACATTATAATTTTGATTATTATTATATACTTCTACTAATTACAATAGGTAAAGCTAGGTGTTGCAGAAGTATATGTATAGAATCAAAGCTGCCATTGATAATACCCTCCAGACCGAATTTCGATCAATTCAAGACTAGCTATCTGCGTCAGACAGGATTATAGTGCTCAAGTGTATGCGCAACCACAGGTGTACTCTCTATTCCCTCACTCTAATAGTTCGATCAGGAGGAAATCAGGAGAATATGAGATCTTCCCTCTCGCTTTCCTGCAATCTGTGAGAGTGATTTCGTGAAAAAGGACGGAAATGTGCAACAGGAGGGAAAGCGCGCGCTATTTGATTTGACGACGACGAGCGCGTGCGGTGGTAGGAAAGTGTGATGTTATATAAACTAATGTATTTGTGTTAACTGTAGTAATAGATGTATTTACTGTTGAAGATAAATGTCTAAAAAAAGTGCAGAACATGGTAAAAAATTCAAGTGAGTAATAATGAATAATTTTTCGAATAAATATTTTATAGCAATATATCGCAGCTCAATTTATATTTTTAATTTTTATTAAAAACTAACGTTTATAAACCACGTCTACCACGTATAAACACGTTTAAAATAGAAAAGTTTTTTAAACGTGTCTATACGTGGTACAGCCATGCTGCAACTATATATATTATGGTTGTAGCACGAATGGCTCGGCTCGACCGGGGTAGGAACACGCTCTCACAGCATACCAGCGTAAAATAGCAGCTCTATGCTGCTGTGTTTCGTATGGTGAGTGTAGAGAACCGGAGACCCTTTTTTACTGGAAATGAGGCATTCCATATTAGTCCTCAGGGGTGGCAATGCATTTACATTTTGGTTTTTAATAAAGGATAGATGTAGATTTCTCCACTGAAGGTTAGATGAGCCATAGCATCCACTTATCATCAGGTGGCCTGTGTGGTCGTTTGTCACCCTTATTCTATATATAAAAAAGCAAATAGTTTTTTTCAGGATATAATGTCAATGTTGCTTATTACCAAGATGAGACGTCAGATGTTGCACATCATACTTACTGAAAGGCTCAGTCATTTCTTAAGTATTGCTAATATTAAAAATATCTTGTAGTTTTAGATATGTCGCTATAACAATTTTATTTTATACCAGACTTCCAGATTCCCAGCAACTTCGTCCGCATCGAATTTATTACGATTGGATTACATGGGTTTTAAGTTTTTTCGGGGAACCCTAATCTTTTTTTTTATAAATTAAATTTTACTATGTTACTCCTTATAACATCAGCTATCTGATGTTATAAGGAGTCTAAGTGCAAATCCTGTCAAAATCGGTGCAGCCGTTTCGGATATTAGCTGAAACAAACAGACAGAGAGATAGACTAAAATTAAAAAAATAGTTTTTTTTTTTGTAATAAGTACCGTAAATACTTTTATATGCATTTAGTAAAAAGCTGTTATTTTGACATTAAAAACAGACACTTCAATTTTATTTATTTGTATAGATGTAACATAGCGACAGGCTGGTGCAACTTCCATAGTAAAAATTATATGTACTACAGGGGTCAAATTTTAATGACGGTTACTCTTCTTTATGCTTTTCGTGATATGTCTATTAACGACATTGTCAAATGAAATAGGTTCAAATGTCAAATCAAACAATTATATTTGTATATATTTTATTAATTAAGATTGCTTTTAATTTTGCTATAGGAGCCGTTGTTCATTTACAGAATTGTTAAAAAATAAAATATGCATTATAAAACTTTCCAATTAAATGGTGCAAGAAGCGGAAAAAATTATAACAAGAAAAGGCTATTCGTAGCAATATTTCCCTTAGATGATGAAAGGTACGTGGTGATTTCAACTTTAATAGTAATATGATATTCAACGCGAGTATATTTTTGGACTAGCCATCTATGTAGGACATGTTTTTATAGTGTACGATTGTGTGCACAAATACAAACACACTATTTCCTAAATCTGATAGTTCGATGGTTTGGCAATCCGAAACGAACTATACTTAGAAACTACAAGTCAATTCTGACTGCTAACATTCTATTTGTTCAATAATAATGTGATTTTATTTATATTATTTTTTCAGATGCAAGCCATGGGTGAAATAGCTGGCACATGCACCAATTGAAAAGATTCACATGTTAAGGCATATTTGTGACAAACATTGCATATGAACCCAACTAAAACGAACTGTTATTTCTTTAGTGGACTTACTTTAAACTTCCACAATTTATGTGTATGTTAATTAGGTTTCATTTACATGTAGCAAAAGATAATATCCCTCTAAAGTCACATTTTGGCAAGAATTAGATTATATAACTAAATCATTATTTTATTCATCAATAAACATTAGCTATAATGAGCACTTATTTTGAAAGCGACAATTAGTAAACGATCTCTGCGAATAGTATGTACATAGGTGCCTCTGTGAAGAAGCCTAGCGATTTGTACATAGCATTTGTTACACATAAAAGCAATTTAATCCAATCAGTATTAAAAACCCAATATTTTTACACTTCAAAAAAACTAACGTTGAAAACAAGCATCCAGACGCAGACTATTTATTTTACAGCATAGCAACAATTGTTCAGTGCGGGAAGGAAGCCTCGGTCCTGCAATGCCGCAGCCAAACGCTTAGCCACTGCGCTACAGAGTCGTCATTTATTTTTTACTTAATTAATTACTAGTATAAAAGTGCGTTTTTTATTTTATATTTTCTTTATACATACTTTTGTACCTAATTGTAGAGATATAAATACAAATTGCTGTGTGTAAAATACATTGATTTCTTATCCTCATCGGCATTTTTACTCAATCCACACGTTAAAAATTTTATTTCTCATAAATAATTCAGTATAGAGGTCTAACTTTTCTTATGTAAAAATATCGATAAACAATATATCGATAAAGGTTATATCGATAAAATTATTCGAGGATAGACATTTACAGCACTATTATAATTCGTCAATATTGTCAGCACTGTTTCTTAAAACTAAATGTCATATCTTGATGTTGGTAGAGTAACTTGGCGTAATTTCATGTAATTATTTTTACTATGGAAGTCCCGCCTCTTAAACGTAGTTATTATATTCTCTTTGCATAGCGAGTGTGGCGGTGCAACCACAGAGTAAAGAAGACCAGAGGGGAAGCTTCCTAACAACGTCGAAAATCTATACCTATTCTGATAGGGTTATCACCTAATGCATGTGAAAATTTTAAGGAAAAAATAAAAATATTATATAATATAAAACAATATGTTTATTCATTGTAACTTAATATAATAACATGTCTGTTATTTGTAATTAAAATTGAAACTGCAAAAATTGTATATTTTGCTTATTTTCATGCTTAGCTTCAGATTACATATACAAAAAAAAACTACAAAAAAAATATTTCTATCAATATCATTTTCGTAAGACAACGTATTCATGAGTATAAAAAATCAGATAGTATTAGTAATGACTGTGATGATGGTAGTAGGCAGTGGCGGTGTTGATATACCACCACCACCAATGTTACTACCAGGATGATGGTGGCGGTAGTAAGGGCTGTGGTGGTGATGCCGGTCCTGGAAGTGGTGCCAGTGGCGGTCCACTGTCCACCACCACCACCAATGATACTACCAGCACCACCGCAATCATTGACACTCAGCACGTGCAGCACCACCATCCACCGCTACCAACACCGCACGATCAGCACCACCATCCACCATCACCATCATCATCACCAGCACTACTACCACTAACACTAACTGCACCACTGTCTGGCTATTGTATTATTTTCTCTCGAATTTTTCATACATACTGTACAACTTAGGCATTTAGCTTATATACGAACACTAATTATCTAATATAAATGTATACTTATAAATCTATAATGTCTTATTTTATAGTACACAATCTCTAAACTTCACTCTAATTGTAAAAAAAATAATAGATTTATTGATCTATAAAATCACGAAATATTATTCGTCTATTTATTTCAATGCGCGTGACCAACACCTTACATTCACACTCTGACTGAGCCGGCGCAAACCGGTTTGTACCCTGACGGAGCGTCGGTGAACCTGTCGGTGAGAGCTCATGTGAGTGTACCCGCAGCGAGCCGTTTGTATGTAGCTTCCCCTCTGGTCGGTTTCTTTACTCATGTGGTGCAACTGTGTATCTCATCATCATTATCAGAAACATTTACCAGTGATAATCACTCCGCTACTGCTGTGCTTTTTACCCACAAGAAGAGTTATGTTGTTCGAGTGTATGTATGTTTATTTGTTATTGGCTTGCTCTGTATCCTAAACGACTTGATGGATTTTAACATATTGGGTGTCGTTATAGTCGTCTTAGTTGTAGATGTAACATAGGATATAAAATGTTTGTCTTTTCAGTCGCGTTTTTTAATTACTAATTATTGCATGAAATATTAGATATTTTTTTTTTCATGATTCCCATGGTTTTTTCCCGTGGTAAAGCTTAAGTGACTTCTCAATAAGTATTCTTGTAATCTGTATACAATAAATGTGATTCTATTCTATTGTATTCTGTCATCACTCTGTGGCAGTCCACTGCTGGACATAGGCACCCCCCAAAGCGCACTATTAGCCCAATCTTCGGCTTCACACATCAAGGTATTGCCAGCCTAATTGAGCAGATCGTCGCTTCATCTACCCAGGACGCGTCCCACACTGCGTTTACCTAAGTGCGATCTCCACTCTATGACACGTCTACTCCGACGGTTATCGCTTCTGTAACAGATGCGATCAGCCCATTTCCACTTTAGCTTGCAAATACGGAAGTCTATATCGTTGACTTAGTTTCTACGGCGGATTCCTTCATAACGAATCTTATCCACTGGAGAAACTCCTAGCGTAGTTCTCTACTGCTAAATGTGACATAATGGATTTCAATATTTCAAATAATCGATATACGTGTCCGTAGAATAGGATGACAAACGAGCACACCGTCCGCCTGACGGTAAGTAGATGATGCATGCATTTATCGTCAATGAAGAATCAAAATGCAGATTCGTCGTCACCCCTGAGGACTAAGATGTAATGCCTCGTTCCCAGTAAAAAGGGTTTCCGGTTCTCTACACTCATTTTGCGATACATTATTTTACATGATTGTACGTATTCTGTGATGGCGAGGTCCTACCCCATTCTTCTGGTTCAGTTTCCATCAGTCACCTCTTACGATACCCACGGGATGATATTTCGTGGCAGATATTCTTACACTGCCATGACACGATTAATTTATACCAAGTAATAAAAAATCAAACCACAAATGAAACCTTATTGTTCCATTTTTTTTAAAAAAAAAACGTTACCCCTCACTATGATTTTCTCCTGTATCGTGGAGGCAGTTTACAAACATAAATTGCACGAGAACAAACATCCAGACCCGGAACAATTATTCGTAGGCCATACAAATACTTGTTCCGTGCGGGAATCGAACCGGCGGCCCCTGTTGCAACTCATTGCTAAGCCACTGCGCCACGGAGCCGTCAAAAAGCCAGAGTTATACAATCGCACCTTTGGTACTGCAATCGTCAATCCACCTACCAATCTTGGCGATTACAGCTAATTCTCCCTACAACACGAGAGGCTCATGTTCAGCAGTTGACTTTTAAGGCCTAGTGATTAATTACAAGAAAATTAGCTTTTAAAGTGAAGGTGAAAAACAAGCACATAGATCACCCGATGGCAAGTAGATGCTGCGGCCCAACACCTATGGAAGGCCTCTCTTTCAGCAAAAAGGTTCTGCGGTTACCCTTACTCACTATATAAAGCATCAGTATAATTCAATCATTCGTACTGCAGCCACATATTTCATACGTGGTAGAACCATGCTGCAGCTATATTATGGTTGTAGCACGAATGGGTCGGCTCGACCGGGGAAGGACCACGCTCTCACAGAAAACCAGCGTAAAATAGCAGCTTAACGCTGCTGTGTTTCGTATGGTGAGTGTAGAGAACCGGAGACCCTTTTTACTGGCAAAGAGGCATTCCATCTTAGTCCTCACGAGTGACAACGCATCTGCATCTTGAGTCTTTATTGAGGATAGATGTAGATGTCTATGGGTCACAGTAACCAATTACCATCAGGTGGACTATGTGCTCGTTTGTCACCCGATCCTATAAAAAAAAATATTCCACGACAGCATGGCACTACCTTACCACGGTAAGAGTAAGTAAATATATATAATCTATGTACGAGTACGCTTGTTGCTACGCTTGTGGTACTGGAATATTATATCGTACGCAGTTCAATATCAGTTCTCCCAATCAGTCCTGTAGGACCGACTGTTCCAATATATTACATAAACGCATAAAAATAACTCCAGGCCGAGTTTTACATGGTAGAGCCATGCTGCAGCTATATCATGGTGTAGCAAGTATGGGTCGGCTCGACCGGGGTACGACACTCTCACAGAAAACCAACGTAAAATGGCAGACTAATACTGCTGTGTTTCGTGTGGTGAGTGTCCGTTTTTACTGGAAACGAGGTATTCCATCGTAGTCCTCAGGAGTGACAACGCATCTGAATTTTGATCTTAATCGAGGATAAATGTCAAATCTATGGACTACAGCATCCACTTACCATCAGGTGGACTGTGTGCTCGTTTGTTACTCTCATTCTATTTAAAAAAGAACTATTTTGGCCTGAATCTGCAAAGGCCAGGATTATAATACCCGATATAATTTGAAAGTCATAAGTTAATCGTTTCACTTTGACCTGAAATTACAAAAGAACTCGTTCGAGTGCATTATAACATCGATATAACAGCCGGAAGTAATGTAATGTCATTAGACCCCGCCATTTCTCGGCTCGCTAGCCGTGTTATTTGACACGCGTCAAAGAGCCGTCGGCTATTGCAAGCTCCTAGAAACTAAAACATGCCATTTTGATCTTTAAAAAGATGCAATAAGGTTAATTTTACCTTCATAAGTCTGAAAGCATAATAAGTAGCACTTAGTTTACAGTTTTTAAGACTGAATTAACCAAGTTATATTTTATACTTAATGAAGATATTTTCAATACTAAAACAGGCTGTACTTTAAATTTAAAAAGGGAAACAGACGCAAAATTAGAGCTTAGAGAGGCGACACTGCATTAAGTTACGCTGTCCCATTCAACTGCGGTGATGTTGCCGCACTTTACTCAGTCGCTTGCTAGGCACTAGTGAGTGACACATGCTGTGTTGACTATATAAAACATTCTTGATAAAATATGCCATGGTGTGTTTTAGACATTGCACAAATAATTCAAGAAGTGTTAGCAAATACCAAGAAACAACTTTTCATCGGTGAGTAAAATACTTAATAAAAAGTTTTATAGATTAATAATCAAACAATTTATTCAAAATTAGTTTTGTTACAAATACTTTTAGTATGTTTTTTTATATTTTACATTGTTACATTTTAAAATATTCAAATAAAAAAATAATTTTAATGTAATTCTGATATAATATTATGTAATATTATATTAAATTAGCACATACTATATGCAAAATAAATGACAAATTTTAAAAATTGTACTCGATATAATTTACATAATTAACAATACGATCTATTATTTATTACATACCTACTGATCATTCTGCCTACGCATAAACTATGATAAAAACCAACCGCGCATGCGCCGCACTACTCTTCCCTGCGCATGCGCGTAGACATGAGTAGCGCACATTTTTTGTTTGAAATAGCTGTCCTAGTACGTAAGTACATATTACTTCAATGCTTGTACATAGGGCAAATACAAATACTTGGTAGTGGCTGTGTAAGAATATCCACTACCTCATATATCTCTGAGGGTGTCGTAAGATGCAACAGAGGTAAACAAATCAGGAGATAGGCAGCAGCGTCTTCCTACAATAATAAAAACTCAAAAAAAACTGCAGTTGCCAACCCGCTTGCCAACCGTAGCAACTATGTACGACAGTGAATGGGCGCTACGTTAAGCAGTGGAGAGTAACAACAAATTAGCTACGTGTTGTGACTTTTTACTGTTATCTTTATAGAGTTGACTTTAATGATATTAACGGTAAATACGACAAGCGGCTTTATACGAAAAGAAGAAAACACAGTGAACGAAAATAAAACATGGAACTATTACTTCAAGGGAATCAAGCGCCCAACATGGCACAATATTTTAAACAAACTCACACACACATTGACACTCCATCGCTGATTAGTTTGTACCTTCGACGCCTCTGGTTTTAATTCAACAATGTACAAATATTTTAAGACATTCCAATGAATCTTACGAACTTTGTTTAAGATTTTTTTTTTAGAGTATAGAAGATTGCTCTTGGATCAAATTTTTTACAATATCTGTCACAACAAAAGTGCTTGCAATGTACTCATCAATCAAATCAACATTCGTATACCCATTCGTTTGAAGCATATAGTACGTGAGCTTCATTCACAACAAAATTCCGTTACAAAACCAAGTAGCCAATAAATGCCGGTGCTCGTTCACCTTTAAATCGTATAATGGAATTATACAACATCAAATTTAAGCACATAGATATTTTTGGATTAACTGTCATAGTTTTGGTTCCAACTGTCATGCATTACTAAGCTGAAGAACGTTTAATTTGACGCCATTGTACTCATCCTTCGTCGCCACGTCGTATACATCCCACCGCAGGGCACAGGCCTCTTCTCATTTCTGAGATAGTTTTAGGACAAGGAAGTGTCCGCCGCGCTGCCACTATGCGTGTTGGCGGAATTCACATATCTTAAAAATATTTTTTTGTTATTTATCAGTCATGCAGGTTTCCTCACGATGTTTTCCTTCACCGACGAGCATGTGGTAAATCAGAACTTAAAATTGCAATTAACTATTTCGTTGGTGCCGGCGGGGATCGAATACTGGTCACCTGCGTACTGTGAAATTTACAGCGAGCGCTATCCATGAGAGCTACCACGGCTCATGTTTTATGTGATAAGGTACAATGCAAATTATAATCAATCACTATCATGATAAGGTTCTATACAAATAAATAAAATTGCAGTGTCTGTTTGTAATGTCAAAATAACAGCTATTTTCTTAATTCATATGAAAGTATATACGGTACTTATAACAAAAACACATTTTTTTTGTCTGTCTGTCTGTCTGTTTCTTCCAGCTAATCTCCAAAATGGCTGGATCTATTTTGACGGGGCTTTCACTGGCTGATAGCTGATGTTATAAGGAGTAACTTAAGCTACTTTAATTTTAGAAAAATAATTAGGGTTCCGCGCAAAAAAATAATACCTTAACGCGGGCGAACTTGCGGGGAACAGCTAGTTGGAAATAATCTCGTTTGTAGCGCAGAATGTATTTCACGCCTAGCTTAATTCGCATTGGCTCGTTTCTTGGAGCTAGAAATGCTGTCATGATTAATTTGCGTTCGTTGAGCTTTTTCCTTTCGTGGTAAAGCCACGTTGCAGCCACTTGTCCTATTTTACAAGCTCTTACCATTATAGCCTATCAATACTCCACTGTTAAACATAGAAGAACTGAACATAGGAAGACCCTGCTGCTTATTTCTGGTTCATTTTCCCTACAGGTTCTTACTACACGGAATGATATGCGGCAGTGGTTATTCTTACACCGCTACTGCACGGTAAAAAGCTCCTAGCATTAGATAAAATTTACTACAAACAACACAACAAAGGTTGTTTATTAAGTTGCATCAAATAAATGCGCGATGTGGAAGAACTAAGACAAGAAGAGACAAAGTAACAAATTCCTTACAATGTAAAAACTGGCGCTGCAATGTCCCAGCGCCTCGCGTTACCGCGGGCGGTGCGAGGCCCGCACTTCGCGCGGGTGTAAATTAGTTCAATTGCTCGCCTCTTTGTTGCTATAAGTGCTCGACGTCAGCGAGAGCGGGCAGAGAACGTTGCATTACAAACTTTTAATTACGAAAGGGAACTGTTTCCTTGCGACGGCTCCTGCAAAGTTGCTGCGGAAAATCATTTTACACTTTCGTAATTACGGTAGTAATCTACGTTAATAAGATCTGAAACACACTTGTGTCTACTCGCTTGTTCATAAATAGGTTACAGTAGAATAGAAAGATCATCAAGATCGTCCCCATCATTACATCAGATTTGATAAACCACAAATCCTCGCAAAAGAACACCGATTCCTACCAAGGATAGTTAGGCTATTGAAATTAAAAACATCCTAATTTCAATAGAGAATATGAATGAGTGCCACCATCTGCTTGGGATCCTATAACTAATAAAATTATATCCAAACCCAAGTGTTCACGCCCGAACGCTGGTTTCGGAATTTGACGCCATATTGAGGCCCGACCTACGTCTGTTCGTTGAAACTCCACTGATGGGCCACGGAGGATTGAACCTTTGTGGGAGCAGCTGTAGGCCGTAACACCAAGCATACCATTGTAAGATTTCAAGATATTGCAAGCTCGTTTTGCGTAGATCAAACCAAAAATTAATATACAAAAGCTTAAGATAGCCGGACTAACTATGACATCGGGACGTCTAACATCTTAGCCCCCCAACCAATGTAGCGGTGGGTGCTGTAAAGTACCCAAAACGTGGGTATTTAAAAGTTAAAATTAAACGCAATAAAATCCGTAAAATTAATTTCATTTAATGAGTATTATGCGTAAATTTAAAATATTATTATCGAACAGCAAGCTTTAGAAGATACTCGTATGTTCAAAGGACAGGAGTAGATTGACGTTTACACTACCAGACGCTTCGGATCTCCTGACTTTTTACATAGCTAACCCGGCCAACAATTCATCTAGTTCAGACCACCCAATACTCCACTTACCGGTACGAGGCTCGACAGGCAAAACTCTAGAACTCCAGAACCTTGCATCCTCATAGGATCCTATTACTCAAAGGAACTCCATAAACAGTTGGAATAAACTTTATTATTAATAACCGTTAACGTTTCAGCATATTAAAGTCTACTGCTTAACATAAGCCTCCCCTATGATTTCCTTATAGGGGTTTTATCATAGTTACCACGCTTGGCAAGCGAGTTGGCAACCTCAGTTTTTATTTTTATTTTTAATCGTTATTAGGAAGACGCTGCTGCCCATTTCATGATTTTTTTCCCTCTGTCGCCTCTTACGACACCCACGGGATGATAATATGGAGTAGTGGATATTCTTACACCGCCATTATACGGTTAATAACACCACTATTAATAACACCAAAGATATATATTTGCCTAATTGGTACCATGTACCGAAAGGTGGAGTACACCACCTTCCTCCTCAAATACTAATCTCCCCCACACGTGGCGTTAAGTACCGATTGACATGAATCATGCTGAGCCTTAATGTCACTGTTTCATTTACCAGGAATAATGCATCATTATGCCACAACATACATCATTCTATCACCGGTCCTTTTCGCAGTTTCATGCTGCTCAGCGTTTACTTAACTTTATTTTTTCAAAGAAAACAATTTGCTTTTGTATGGAGAACGGACCCATCACAAATTGTGGCTTAAAGTAAGGAAACGCATGTCGATTTATTCCTTTTAATCTCTAGATTACAATATTAATATTCGTTTTACGGCGTATTAACGAAAATGTTTAGAAATAAATGATTAAAATATGAATCTCACAGTAACCTAAAAGTAAACTAAAAGCAATTTATAACGGTATATAAGTTAAAATAGTGCACTGTGCAATAATTCATACAATTTAAACATAGTTGTAGGTACATGAGCATTGAGCATTTAAAGATACATACTTTAAGATCGATGGAAAATACTTTTCGTAGCTTCGTCGAAACTAGTGCAACAGATAAACGTGGTGTGGTGACTATTTTTAACGTGTATTGATTGTATGTATGCTTACATTCCAAACATCATTAAAGTAATTAAAGGAATATGATAAAAGCTAAGATGCTGGTAAATACTTCGTTTAATTTATCCTTTTGCCTATTGTTACTTTTTATATTATATGCTGCATGCTTAAACTGAAACAAACGCGTTTGTTCCTTTTTCTTTACATTGTTATTAACTATCCTCGAAAATCTTACAATTAATTTGTGCTAGGCATTCAATTTTTGTAATAACCCATGAGTAATTGTTTTTGGAAGGCTGTTGATGTAAATGTCCTCTACATTACCGACAAACTTAAAACCTTTAAGTTATAATACTATGATGTTATAAATTTAATTTATATTTTAGTTATAAATTTTAAGTTATAATACTATAATATAAATAATAGTATTTCTTAATATAATGTTAGACAAGAAGTATAACTTCGCCTCCAGGTCCTTCAAAAGAGTTATTGCCAAGGCAAAATCAGAGCACATAGGCAGAATTGGCGAGAAACTAGTTCGCCTTCCTTCGGGAACCCGTGCATTCTGGTCTCTCGCCAAGGCTGTCCAAGGGAATTTCTGTAAGCCATCAATACTATCTCTGCACAGGGAGGACGACTCACTGGCCCACGACGCGAAAGGGAAGGCCGACCTTTTAGGCTCCCTTTTTGCGTCCAACTCGACTGTTGATGACGGGGGGAACACACCGCCGACCATCCCGCGGTGTGAGTGCTCCATGCCGGATGTGCGGTTCTCACAGCGCTCGGTTCGCAGAGCACTCCTCTCCCTTGACATCCACAAGTCGAGTGGGCCTGACGGAATCCCCCCAATTGTGCTGAGGACGTGTGCTCCGGAGTTGGCACCGGTTCTAACGCGTCTTTTCCGGTACTCCTACTCCCTAGGCGTAGTCCCGAAATCATGGAAGACAGCTTTTGTCCACCCGATCCCTAAAAAAGGCGACCGCTCAGACCCGTCCAACTACAGGCCTATCGCCATCACCAAGGGGTTCTCCAAAATAATGGAATCCGTTATAAACTGCCACCTCATGCGGTACCTTGAGGATCACCAGCTGATTAGTGACCACCAGTACGGTTTTCGTCGGGGTCGATCAGCTGGTGATCTTCTGGTCTACTTAACTCATAGATGGGCGGAGGCAGTAGAGTCCAAGGGGGAGGCATTGGCCGTTAGTTTGGACATTGCGAAGGCCTTCGATCGGGTTGGGCATCGATCGGGTTGCAGATCGGAGCATCAAGGTCGTTGTAGACGGTGCATGCTCCGACTACAAGCCTATTAACGCTGGTGTTCCACAAGGCTGCGTGCTATCACCAACGCTGTTTTTTCTGCATATCAATGATATGTTGCAAGCCGATAGCATTCATTGCTATGCGGATGACAGCACTGGTGATGCTCTATACACCGGCCGTGCCAATATTTCTCGGGAAAACGTCACCGAGTACCGGAACAAACTTGTGTCTGAAGTCGAGTCTTTGCTGGACAAAGTCTCGGATTGGGGGCGACTAAATCTAGTCCAGTTTAATCCTCAGAAGACACAAGTTTGCGCGTTTACCGCTAAAAAGAACCCCTTTGTCGTATCTCCTCAGTTTCAAGGTACTCCCCTTGTTGCCTCAGCCAGTATCGGAATCCTCGGCGTCGACACATCAAGTAACGTGCAGTTTCGTGGTCATTTGGAAGAGAAGGCCAAATTGGCCTCTAAAAGCTTGGCGTGCTCAACAGAGCGGGACAGTATTTCATGCCGGCTCAACGCCTGCAACTTTACAAGGCGCAGGTTCGGCCTCACATGGAATACTTTTCTCATCTCTGTGCTGGGGCTCCCCAGTGCCAGCTCCTTCCACTTGACCGCATCCAGCGCAGAGCGGCTCGAATCGTCGACGACCGAGTCCTTTCCGATCGGCTCGACTCATTGGCACTGCGAAGAGATGTTGCATATCTTAGCATTTTCTTTCGCATTTACCATGGGGAGTGCTCTGAGGAATTGTTCGGTTTAATCCCAGTCACCAAATTTCACGAACGCACATCGCGGCAGATCTCCCGATATCATCCACACCATCTGGATGATTGGCGGTCCACCACTGTGCGATTTAGAAGATGTTTTCTTCCTCGCACAACTTCTCTGTGGAATAGTTTACCACCAGCGATTTTTCCGGACCGATACGACTTAGGGACCTTCAAGAAAAGAGCCTACTCCTTTTTAAGAGGCCGGCATCATCATCATCATCATTACAGCCCTTCACAATTCCACTGCTGAACATATGCCTCCCCCAAAGAATGCCACAAAGCACGGTCCTGAGCCACTTGCATCCATCGACTTCCTGCATGTCTGACCAGGTCGTCACTCCATCTCGTAGGGGGACGCCCTACACTTCGCCTACCGGTACGAGGCCGCCACTCGAGAACCTTTCTTCCCCATCGGTTGTCGGTTCTTCGAGCTATATGGCCGGCCCACTGCCACTTCAGCTTACTAATCCGTTGGGCTATATCGGTTACTCTGGTTCTACTGCGGATATCCTCATTCCTAAGTTTATCACGCAGAGAAACTCCGAGCATAGCCCTCTCCATAGCTCGCTGAGCGACCTTGAGCTTTCTCATACGGCCAGCAGTGAAGGCCGGCAACGCATCTGCAATTCCCCTGGTGTTGCGGTTGTTCATGGGCGGCGGTAGTCACTTACCATCAGGTGAGCCACATGCTCGTTTGCCCCCTCTCCTATATAAAAAAAAGACACTGTATGTAAACCAAGTTCGAAACCAAGTTTTAACATATTTTTAGTTAATAAAACTGTAACGGTAACGATGATCTAGCAATTATTAAATGCTTAAAAGTTGACTCTTTCTTGCACCTGCAGTAACCTATTTTCAAATCCGTAAATATTCTACCATCTTAAGATTCTAATAATGAAATTTTATTCCAGTTAAAGTGCATTTTAATCAACGTTATCCTAATATTTAGTAATAGTAATAACAAGCTCCAGTATTCCCTGCAGGGAAGTCTGTGTATTTTCCTAATGAGAGCTCGCGTACAATCTGAACAGTCCCGGGACGTCGGTCTGCTAGCTAATAACTGATGCAAACACTACGTACACCGAGTGTGCAAAACCTCTCTCTAAAGTTTAGAGAAACATTTTAACTCGCTTTTAAAACGGGTCACTGAACATGCAATAATTTGCTGACATTGTCAGAATGAAAAGCTTATTATGTCAATAATAATAGTAATAATCAATAATAATAATGGCAGTACCAATCACATCAAAAATATTTTATTTTTTCTTTATCATTTTTTTATCTAACGAGAGCCACAAGAATTTACTCCTTTTTCTATTTCTCTTCTTTAAATTATAGGCCGTACAATTAATTGTTCCGTGCGGCATTAGAACTCCAAAAGAATATTGTAATCTGAGGTCTGATAATTTCTCCATTTATATTATATATAAGGTAAAGGCACTTTATTCCGAGGGGTTTTAAAATTGACACCATATTCTGAGGTATTTAAAAAAAAACTGCGTTTGGGAGCGATTCACAAGCTCATTTTTACCGCAAACTGTTTTAATTCCATTGATAATAATACATTGCGTAGTCATGTCATCATAGCTCTGGAATAATGTTTATACGTTTTAAAATAATTTGTTAGTTTGCGTCAGCATCTGGTTCGAACCCACGCTTCATACGTTTTGGACCTTGTGCATGTAAGTACCATGTTATATTAAAGTAGTGACTTTTTGGTTAGTACTTTTGTACCGTGTGTGTAATTCTACGAGTTAAACTATTTCAAGGAATATATTTTTGATATTTCTAAATATATTATGGTGAAAATACGCCTTGAAAACACCGCGGCATTAGGTGCCAAATATTTCAACCAGTTCCTTATTACGATGTGTACCGCGTAATATTGATTTCAGATACTTGATTTCTTTTTAATTTTCAGGGTTGCTTTTATGATTACTCCCTTCCCGATTTTGGTTCGACAACTTAAAAAGACAATGAATATTAAAATCTATTTCGGAGGCATACCTGGGTCAATCAACTATTCGACCCACATTTTGAAGAGGTCAGGCAAAATATTTTTTTGAGAAATAAATATTTAATATATACATTCCGACATGAAAAGTGTGTTAGAAATATCAACTAGTTTATATATTTCAAAGGGCCACGACGTTCATTTATTATTTTGGCCACAATTTGCGAAAATGTATGAGTACCCTCTAAAAACTGTCTACTGCGTAACCTATATATAGTGATCGATATAGTCTGAATAAAACAAATATATAAATGATTCGTAGCCTTTATTTACTTTTATACGCAAAATTAATTGCTGTAATAAAGTCAGTCTTAACAATTGTTTAGTTTTTATCTTAAAAGTAACCAATTAATTGTATCTTGCGTTACCAACATCCAAATAAAACACGCAACTTTTCATTAAATCTAAATAGGTAATAAGATAAACGTAAAAAATCTTTCCTACAGATGCCCTTTAATCAACAGTATATTAAGATATAAAAATATAGATTCTGATGTCGGCAAGAAGATCGCTACGTTTAAAAACAAAAATTTAAATTAAGGGACAAAAAGTAACTTCAGAGACAAACTCGGTAACGCCTAAGACATAAAATCAAAAAACTTAAAAAATTTTATTACTTTTAAACATAATGACTTTGAAGTAAGTAACAATCATAAGTAAGGAACAAAATAATATCACATTTAGGATAAACATTCTACTATTAATAATCAATCTATATGAATATCTTTACGACAGTAATTACTTTTCAAATATATCAATGGAAACAGGAAATTAGTACATATCTTCTTCCAGAAGACTTGGTACCGGTAAGATACTAATAACATCTTCATAATTTACGTAGCTGATATCCCACTTGTCTAGTCTGAACTTCTTCGCATCATTACCAACTACCCGTAAAAACATAACTTTAATTTCACAGTCTTCTTCTATAGACGACAAAGCCTTGCAAACGTAAGAATAAATATTCTTTTTTTTATAACTGCCATAAACATAAACATGTAAAAAATCACCAATTGATACCTGACGAGGAATTTTGTCGTAACTAGTGGAAGCTACTTGGTCCCTTTGAAAACGAAATTTATCATCTATAGCCATCGATTTACGATTTTCCTTATCAATTTGTGACTCGTCTTCATCACAATCGGATGAAGATCCATAGACAGCTCGGTAAATACTTCGTTGGGATGGTGGATATATTTTGGATTTATTTGAGTACGGCAAGAGGAACGTCTTCAACAGACGGATCTTGAACATCGTGCCTTTCTGGTTCGAGGATTTGCTTAGCAGGGTCAATATTTGCAATATTACGAGTGAGAGATTATTCCGAGTGTTTCTTTAAGTAATCTTTCTAGACCTTTCAATAAGGCCAGACTTGAAAATGCTTTTAAGCAGTCTTTTGTCGCTGACTCCTTATCGTCTTGTACCGATCTTTTATAGACTTGGTCAAAATATTATAACTTTGGTTGTCTCCTGGTTTCTCGTTAGTGTTTACTTCTTTTTGTTTACTTCGCATTTGTTTTTTATTATACTTTTCACACAATCTCTTCAATTTTTTATTTTCCTCCTCCAATCTTTGCTCTATATACTTTGGATTTATATTTCTTCACTTTTTTCCATCCTCGCTCCCTAGACGCATTTGAAACCGGTGATGCAGGTGGTATTTGGTGGACTTCTTGAATATCTTGTACTCTAGGTAATGGAGAACTTGGCGGTGTCACATCTATAATACTTTGTAAATTCTTTCTTCTTTTCCTGTATTCCATTTGTCTTAGTTTCCAAATCAAATTGGCTTGTTTCCTTTCTTTCGGTAACAAATCTTTTGCTAATCTTTTTATTTTGTGGTAGTGCTCTCTATGTTTTCTTTTGCTTTCTTCATATTTTTCAGGGTTTTGTTTCAGCCTTTCTCGATATCGCTTCTGTTTTTCTGCTGCTGTTAAACGTGCCATTGCATGTCTAAGGAAGGTACAGTTTTTAAGTTTCAGTTTATAAGAAATTATTCAATACAATATAAGAAATAAAAGATGCAAATTAATAAGAACTAGCTTCTGCTTTCGATTTTTTACCGAAATAAAAGTATCTTATATCGTTATCTAGGTCACAGTATACTGTGAGTCGAATTTCATCCAAATCTGTCAGTAGTTTTTGTGTTAATAGGTTGTTACCAACAAACACTCACTTTCGCATTTATACTTAACATTTAAGTGAGGATAATTGTCATTGAAAACAATGTGCTAGTGAAATAGGAGAAGTATATATTGACAATAAAATAGTAATACACGAATCATTTATAAAAATATGTATTGATTTTAGTTTGACGCCACAACGTGTTTGACAGCACGCAAATGTCTCTGAAGTTACCAACAATGTCTATGGAGTTACCTTCAAAGTAACTCAGTATTCCGGTAACTGAGGAGACAATTCAAGTACTTTGATGAAAAATACATATTATTATAACTATAAAAAAAATATGTAACATATGATTTGGTCGATAACCACAGTTAGTACTATGTAATATTATTATTAAAAAGTTACTACATACATTTTACGAGAAAATCTGGTAACTCAGTTGACGGCGCAAAAAGGTACGAACACTCCCTGCGAGCGTTCGAGGCAGACTGACTGACTTGTCGGCACTCATCAAAGTTTTGCCCGCCGTTGTTATACGATACGACTTTAATAAAGTTAGCAACGGCAAGACATACCATCTAGGCGTTCTTTTAATGCAATTTTTTTAGGTAACTCAGCATACACGTGCAAAAGGAATTTATTGAGGGACAGTCCTAAATGTTTTTTTTGTTCTAACATTTTATGTTTATTTAATATCAGTGGTTAATAATGGAAAAGTTTATTGTTTTATCTCTTTGTAAAATTAATTTCAAGATAGGGTTTTATAGAAAAAAATAATTTCATCTGGAATTCACGTGAGAGACTATGGTCTCGGGACAAGGATTTTTTGTATGGGAGCTCTTTTTGATATACTGAGTTACCCTAAAAATCAAAACAAATTGTTAATTTTCAGCACCTTTAGCATTTTTCTGATGATGCCTGATTATTTGTTATGTGTTTAGAATACCATTTACCTATAAAAAACTTTTGAATAAGTCAGTAAGTAAAAATGACTGCTAGGGACACCTAAGTGTGGGTAAAAAAGTTGATCCGCCCACCTTTGCGTTTCATTCACTAATTATAGCATTTTGTTAACACAATTTTTACACGTGGTAGAGCCATGCTGCAGCTATATTAGTAGTATAGTTGTAACACGAATGGGTCGGCTCGACCGGGGAAGGATCACGCTCTCGCAGAATACCAGCTTGACGCTGCTGTGTGTTGTATGGTGAGTGTAGAGAACCGGAGACCATTTTTACTGGAAATGAGGCATTCCATCTTAATCCTCACGGGTGACAACGCATCTGCATTTTGATTCTTTATTGAGGATAGATGTGGATGTCTATGGGTCACGGCAGCCACTTACCATCAGGTGGACTGTGTGCTCGTTTGTCACCCTATCCTATATAAAAAACAATGTTGTGTGTGTGAGTGTGTGTTTCACAATGCGATGGAAATTTTAGCAAGTATTATATATATATGTTAATATCGACGAACTTTTGCACAGGAATGGCGGTACATAAATTAAATGCTTGTTTTTAAACAACTGTATATTTCATGTGGCGTTAGTCTTTACAACACATGTATCCACTTATTATCACACACCAAAATACTTTACCACAATCGTCGTGAACACTTCACTAATCTAGTATAATTTAGATAGATTCCACAATACACGTCTATGCGCTACGACTGTTGATCTACGAATGACCCTTTCACTGTCTAGCCTGCAGCACTTATAGCAAGAATAAAATAGGGATTTGGATTTGATTTCCGCAAAAGTCGAATCCATAGTCAATAATAAAGCAGAGTATTTGCCAACCGGATGTTATCAGAAAATGTACAAAATGTTAACATATATATGTAAAACATCTTGCATTTTTTATACTCGGAATAAGGAAAAGAGATTTTTTGGTATGAAACGCTATTTCGATAGAAAATCGGCATAAGGTTCTATGAACACCTTATTCCACGGCATATACACACGCAAAATATAGAGTATTCACAATTTTATTCAGCTTGCTATGCACTAACCTAATTCATTTAGTTTAAATAACGTGTAGGTTCCTATATCCTTTATAATAACTTTCACAAACTTGGGTACGCACTCGTGGTTGTTACTCTTCCACGCAAAAACAAGTGAATGTATTTTAACACATTCGTTCTAACAACGTTATGCCGCCTCCACATGCCTCATCCACACGCTTGGCAAACAAAGGCAAACAGCATTCACCAAACAGCAATCACGAACGTGTGGATGGTTGTTTGCCTGTTTCTTTGTTTGTATGCCAGTGATCGGCGTTGGTGTCGGTTTTTGTGCACCGATCTCTCTTACCGACTCATTATTCGAAGCGCCTTATAAAATCTAATAGCAATATTTTCAAAACACACAATTGTTGATTTTTTATGGAAGGAATATGATATACTACTTTTTTAAGCGCTTCGTCAAAACTAATAGTAGTAATGCATATGAGCCGTTTTCTTCATAAAATGTTTATTTTAACAGCTTACAATAACATTACAAAGTTATTAATGCAGCTAGTCTTAGGCCGTTTCAATGAAATTGAAAAATATAAATGTAATGTCTCTAATGAAAAATACCACTTTAAAGCTAAATATTTCACAAACGGACCCCTGAATCGAAAAGATGTTATTCAACACCCCCAATGTTTCTGAAAGACCTGTCCAACGATACCCCACATGATAGAATATACACGTAAAAAAAGGGTTCCTTGTTGTGTAACTACGAAAGTCTAAAAACTATTAAATCAGGATATTGTAGGTACTAAACTTATCGCTATATAGGATATACTAATCTTATATAATTTTTTCGAATTTTATTTTGGGAATTGATGATCCTCCTTTCACACGGGGCTCCTTATAAAAAGAGGTGAAATATTTGTTACCCAATAGAAACATTAATTAGGAGTCAATCACATTATTATTGGGAGGTCTCTAGAAAACTTAAAAAATATAGGTGGTAGATCTACTAACTTTTCGAAGTAGAATTGGTAGGAAACTCAACTTCTGAAATCATATTTACCTCCGAGACAAATTTCGGATTGGTAACATTGGCGTAGAGTATAATAATAATAGCCACTAGTAACTCCTTGCGCCGCCCGCAAGCCGCAAACTCGCGCGTACCACTGACTGATTGCCAAACGTGTGGATACATCGCAAACACGTTTGTCGAACACCCTTTGATCGGTGCACAAAAACCGACACCAACGCCGATCACTGGCATACAAACAAACAAACAGGCAAACAACCATCCACACGTTCGTGATTGCTGTTTGGTGAATGCTGTTTGCCGTTGTTTGCCAAGCGTGTGGATGAGGCATAACAGAACGTTCAATCTGATGTCTTCGTGATGACGCACATAGTCTAATCACGTCCTAAGAAAATTTTAATTTTTAAGCACAACGGCTGGCAACGTCAAATCCCTGTATAATCTTTAAGTAGCTACGTCATTGCGCCGCATGGTGTCAAATTTTCAAAGTTCTAGCGCTACAATACATTAGTTTTTTCTTACTTGAACATAAGTCACACACACATTGACAGGTACCTAGTACATAGACACACATGAACAACGTCTTCAATCGTCGTTTTTGGTTAGAGCCAGTGTTGCCAACGTAGGCGATTTTTCGCCAATTAGGCTACTCGGGACGGAAATCGGCCACGAAAAATTCTGAAAGACGACTGATCGCCAAATAAGCTACTAGAGAAACGAACGATCGACCGTCAATTAGACTGAATCACAACAGAAGTTATTACATTAGCGCAAAATAATACCTCTTGCGCATAACATACAAATCAAAATAAAAAAAAACTGGCAACACTGTTAATTTCGAGGAATACTCCAAAACTAAGGCTCACTGTCACTCTCACTCATCTGCAGAAGTGTGCGAGAGAGACTGGTAGATCCAAATACACGGACAAAGCGTTAGGCCTTCTAAAAGGCTTATTACATTACACGATTTCTCGGGCCCTGCCCGCAGGGACAGGGTAGTGTAATAAGAAACAGGGAGTCAGGGTCCCTAAACAGGGCGACCGAGTGGCTCCGACCGCCCTGCTTCCCTGCCGCGCTGTGGATCGTGTAGTGTAATAAGAGACAGGGCGGCAGGGAGCTCAGTTGCGTGGCCGCATGCGTAGAGTCTACACGTTTGTTTATTTAAAGTTCTACTATGTCGATCTACTCTCTAAATCATTACTCGTACTTATGTCATGCGCTAAAGAAAAAGATCCTTCTCAATGTCATCGACATCTACAAAGATATGCCTTATCAAATCTTGATAGTAGTTTCCAGTGGCCAAAATCGTAAAGTGACAACCAATCTCTCTTAAAAAAGTATTATTTTGAATAAAACTTCTTTTACGGATTCTATCGCGTTTAATTTTTTTTTTATTAATTCCGACGTTTCGGATACTTTACCACCCATGGTCACGGGGGACTGCTGTAAAGCATCCGAAACGTCAGGAATTAATAAAAAAAATTAAATGCGATAGAATCTATACAAGTAGTTTTATTCAATGTGTAGTGTTCGCGTAAATATAAGAAATCATTAAAGTATTTTTTTTTCTATTAAAGGCGTTACTAAGCTTAATAACTCGTCGAATTGGTTTTCACCTACTCTTTAAAATAGTTTCGTAGGTCTGTTGGGTCCAAAACGCTGACTATTTGCATATTCGATAGTTTTTCTCTGAGGAGCAAATATTTTTTCATCCACATTTAATTTTCCTTCCTTTTTTTTAGCTTGGCCTTGCACGTTACCGCCAGCCAAAGTTTTTTTTTATAGGATAGGGTGACAAACGAGCACACAGTCCACCCGATGGTAAGTGGTTGCTGTGGCCCATAGACACCTACATTTATCCTCGTAGGCGAATAAAAATGCAGATGCGTTGTCACCCGTGAGGACTGAGATGGAATGCCTCTTTTCCAGTAAAAAGGGTCTCCGGTTCTCTGCACTCACCATACGAAACACAGCAGTGTTAAGCTGCTATTTTACGCTGGTATTCTGTGAGAGCGTGGTCCTTCCCCGGTCGAGCCGACCCATTCGTGCTACAACTATACTACTAATATAGCTATAGCATGGCTCTACCACGTAAAAAAAAACAATAAAGCAATTTTTTGACGTTTAGATAAAGTCTGCGCCATAATGCTAGACGTGCAATTATTTCCACGTTCGAGTAACAACTGAGGCAGGAAGCGATTTCTAGCGTAGTGTTATAAGCAGCGCTCTGTCTGGTAGGCAGGGCACACGATGGACAGGGCCCGATAAATCGTGTAATGTAATAAGCGTTTAACTTAGCTTGTTGCTCGTATTAAGTAACCAAATTAGAATGCAATAAAATTGTAAGTATTCGCTTCGCTGTTAACAACATTTGTTATTAAAAGTATTAATACCGGCTATATCTTTCATTTGTCTGTTATTTGCGAAATTTCTCCAAGAATCCTGTGCGTGCATGTATGCACGGTATTTTAAATAATGAGGAGTGGAAGGATTAAACAGCATGCCATACAAAGCGGAGAGAGTGTCAGTATTCCTGCGAAGGCGGATCAGGAGCCATTTGAGCTGTTTGCTAAATTCAGAGATATGATCATATTTGTGAAGCCCAAATATGAATCTAATACACACATTTTGAAAACGCTCAAGTTTATTAAGCTGCTCCTTGGTACAAGCATAGTCGAGGATAGGCAGAAGTAGAGACTGGGCGAGCGTAATTTTAGTTACTTGTGAGAAGAATATTACGTAATCTACGTAGAGAGCTTAAAGCAGCAAACATTTTTCTACTAACCTCATTAACCTGTGAGGTCCAAGACATACAAGAGTTGAGATATAACCCCAGGTTTTTAACCTTGTTACCGTAAGGGATGTGAGTAGAAAAATAGGAGATAGGGAAGACCAGTCAATTTTTCCAATTAATCTAGAACTACCGATGACAACGGCCTGAGTTTTCTTAGGATTAATCGTTCAACCATAACGTTCCCTCCAATTCAAAATACAAGTCAGATCAGCGTTAATAGTGTCAACTGCTTAGACAAATCTTCAAGCGAGGACTGAATATAGATTTGGAGATCATCAGCATACAAGTGGAGAGTGGAAGAGGACAAATTATGACTTATAGAGTTAATGAAAATTGCAAACAGGAGTTAAGACAACACACCACCTTGTGGAACGCCAGCCGCTGTAGTAGTCTAGGTGGAAAAAACATCTTGCACCTGAATGCGCTGTCCGCGACCAAACAAGTAATAAACTAGTCAACTATAGTTAGAGATATGTTGAGAAAGCGCAAGTTGTTGGGCAACCTGCGCTATCAAAATCTACTGTATTAAATGCATAACTAAAATCAAGTAACGTAAGAATGGTAAGCTTTTGTTTCTCCATACCGTACCGAATATCATCAGTGATTTGCAAAAGTGCAGTAGCCGTACTATGGCCAAGACGGAAACTGGATTGCAAAGGATTTCTTCAAGTAATAATATTTTAATTGTTACAGACATTACTATATTTTAAGAACATTCAATTGAATTTTATTAAGCATTTAATTTGATTTTAGTAGTTATTATATTTTTATGCCTTGTGAAATCGATTAAACGACACGACACGACTTAGGAACCTTCAAGAAAAGAGCCTACTCCTTTTTAAAAGGCCGGCTCTTTAAAAAGGGGTAGGCATCATAATCATCATCATTACAGCCCTTCACAAGTCCACTGCTGAACATAGGCCTCCCCAAGGAATGCCACAAAGCACGGTCCTGAGCCACCTGTATTCATTGACTGCATATCTTACCAGGTCGTCACTCCATCTAGTGGGGGATGCCCTACACTTCGTCCGCCGGTACGAGGCCGCCACTCAAGAATCTTTTTTCCCCATCGGTTGTCGATTCTTCGAGCTATATGGCCGGCCCATTGCCACTTCAGCTTACTAATCCGTTGGGCTATGTCGGTCACTCTGGTTCTACTGCGGATATCCTCATTTCTAAGTTTATCACGCAGAGAAAGTACAAGCATAGCCCTCTCCATAGCTCGCTGAGCAACCTTGAGCTTCCTCATACGGCCAGCAGTCAACGACCACGTCTCAGTTCCATAGGTCATCACTAGCAACACGCACTGGTTGTACAGTCTCGTGTTTAAGATTTGAGGTACACCTGACGAGAAGATGTGCCGTAATTTCCCGAACGCTGCCCAACCGAGTTGAATCCGCCGATTGACCTCTCGGTCGAAGTTGGACTTACCTAGTCGGACTATTTGTCCCAGGTAAACATACTCGTCAACAACTTCGAGCTTAGTGCTCCCAACAACTACCGGCATAGGTGTGACATGGACATTCAACATGATCTTTGTTTTGTCCATGTTCATCTTAAGACCTATCCGTTGGGAAACACTATTGAGGTCATTGAGCATAGTGCTTAGGTATTCCAGCGATTCTGCCATAAGGACTATATTGTCGGCAAATCGAAAGTGAGTGATGTAATCGCCATTGATGCTAATACCGTATCCTTTCCAGTCCAGAAGCTTGAAAACGTCTTCCAATGCAGCGGTGAAGAGTTTCGGGGATATAACATCACCCTGTCTTACACCTCTCTGCAATTGGATAGGTTTCGTACTCTGGTTCTGTACTCGGATATGGCTATCCGTTGGCTCGTAGCCCTACTGTACAAGCACTTCAGCACTTCGATATACCGACAGTCAACTTGGCATCGCTGAAGGGACTGCAGCACCGCCCAATTTCGACGGAATCAAAGGCTTTCTCATAGTCCACATACGCCAGACATAGTGGCAAATTGTACTCCTCGGACTTCTGTACAATTTGCCGAAGGGTATGTATGTGGTCTATGATGCTAAAGCCTTTTCGGAAACCGGCTTGTTCGGGAGGCTTGAAGTCGTCAAGTCTGCGCGCGAGACGATTCGTAATGACTCTCGAAAACAGCACGTAGACGCGGTCTGAAGTTCTTCAAGAGAGCGTTGTCACCTTTCTTGAAGAACAACACCACCGCACTTCTGCTCCACGCCTCCGGTGTAGTGCCACTATGGAGGACGGAATTAAAAAGCTTCTGAAGAACTTCAAGTACCGGTTTTCCACCCGCTTTCAGAAGCTCCGCTATAATTCCATCCTCGCCTAGGGCCTTGCCGTTTTTAAGGTGCTGGAGAGCCATTCTAATCTCGCTCAGACTGACGTCCGGGATATCATCGGAATAGTGTCGGACAAGACTCGCTCTTGAATCGTTAGTTACACTTACGTGTGGCCCCAACGATGATGTGTACAGCTGCCCATAGAACCTCTCAATCTCACTCAAAATCTCAGGTGTCTGGGAAACGACGCTGCCACACTCGGTCTTCAGCTTCGACAGTTGGATCTTTCTGGCAGAGAGATATCTGGCAAAGACTTTGGAGCCCTGTTTCCGCTCAATCGCTTCTTCAATACGAGCAGTATTAAAGTTGCGTAAATCCCGCCGCATGCATTTGGAGATCTTCCAGGCACTGAAAACGGTTTCGTAGCTCGAGCTGAAAGGTTTCAGGACTTTGGATTAGAGCACGAGGGGGACGGAGCGTTGACTTCATTAGACGCCATTAAAAGGCCGGCAACGCATCTGTAATTCTCCTGGTGTTGCAGTTGTTCACCAGCGGCGGTAGTCACTTACCATCAGGTGAGCCACATGCTCGTTTGCCCCCTCTCCTATCAAAAAAATAAACAATTTTGATATTTTTATTCAAGATATTTAAATCAGTAGTATTTTATTTAACAATTATTTTAATGAAAAATAACCTTAAACGTTATAATCAATTTAGCTATTTTTAATCCTACTGCCTACTAATATTATAAACGTGAAAGTTTTCGAGGATGTATGGATGTTTGTTACTCTTTCACGTAAGAACTACTAGTGAATGGATTTTAATTAAACTTTAGCTATAGCTTAAATATAGCTAATACTTCAGAATAACACATAAGTTATTATTATTAAAGTTATTGTGTAAATTGGCTAAAATATAACGATAAATGTTAAGTAAGTCGGAAAGAAACACGACGTCTGTCTGAACACGCATCACGCAAAAATCTGTGAACCGATTGGGATGGAACTTTCATTGACAGATAGCTGATGTTATAAGGCTATTGTTATTTTTGGGTCCGCGCAAAATAATTCCACGCCGACCAAGTCGCGGAGAACAGCTAGTTTTACATATGCAAGTATTATCGTTTATATTTATCTTTAGCAATTATATTATATCAATGTTTATAAATTTAAATAAAATTATCCTCCGCAATGTCTGATTCCTCGGCTCAATTTTTCGCCACCGCAGCAAACCTAACTTACATTATCGACGTATATATATAATTGCGTGCCTAACTTCACTGGAGTTTAGTCGGTAAATGTGGCTTCTACTAATTAATCCTAATTATGTAACTTCGTTGCTTAATTTATTAACATTAACTTGATTTTATGTGCAAATATAGCTTCTATGATAATTATATAATTTAATTTGGCAATTCTATGGAAAGCGCATTTTAAATAATGTACGCATTGTTTCTTAATTTACATTAGTAGTAATTCTCTATCGACTTCAAAAAGGAGCCGGTACTCAATTCGACTGTACCTCATAACTTTTTACTGGGTGAATCGATTTCGATGATTCTTTTTTTATTTGAAAGCTTATTGCTTGCTATCAGCAATAAATTTTGAGTTATTCTTAATAATTTATATTGAAGTCGGTTGTACAAATTTTTTAATTATAAATTATGATCATTGACGTTTTCTAGATAATTATTCGAACTGGTTATCTCCAACATAAGTTTGCCACTATCAGTTTTAAAATTGTGGCGGCGCTGTTGTCGCGCCACAAGCGAAACACATCGAAGCCTAAATCGCGCTATCAAAGTTCCGAAATTAAAGCAGCATATATAGAATAGCTCCGAACTACCAATCGGAGCGCTGGCCGCTCCCCGGGCAGAACACCTTGCCCGGCGGGAGATCTCCCCTTTTCCTTCCGCCCGCCACAGTGGTGACCACCCGACGTGATATGAACACGCAACCAACAATCTTCGGAAACTACAATTTCAAAAACTTCGTCATCTTACTCAAGTACCCCATTCATTCGCTCCCGAGCAGATATTGTCTGCAGTCTTCCCATTCTGCAAGCCATCTAGCTTTACAAAGGTTCATCGCAGCATTGGAATAATAATGCTTCCTGTTCCTTCAAGCTACTCTCTGCGCTACAGTGTTCGGCACGGCTCTGAGCCTTACTGCTCGCCTCTGCTTCACGGCACTCTCGCAGATTACTTGCCTTCTTCTCGACTCACCGCAGACTACAAGGCAATCCCTGGCACTTGCTCCGGCTCATCGTTCTCACCGGCATCACTTGCAAGTGCGTAGTACGGCATGCATTACACACCGGCATATCATTCGCACCGGCGTCACTTGCCCTTACGCACACAGCATGCATTCCCCACCGGCATTAAGGACGCACCGGCAATCGGACTGCACTATCGACCTCCGGTCTGAGCAGGGGGGTGATGTGGCGGCGCTGTTGTCGCGCCACAAGCGAAACACATCGAAGCCTAAATCGCGCTATCAAAGTTCCGAAATTAAAGCAGCATATATAGAATAGCTCCGAACTACCAATCGGAGCGCTGGCCGCTCCCCGGGCAGAACACCTTGCCCGGCGGGAGATCTCCCCCTTTCCTTCCACCGCCACAAAATATTTTTGCTCAAATTCTTGAGTGCAATATGCTGAGAAATGTTTCATAATGTTGTACTTTTTTTTCTTTTTTTTTTTAGGAGAGGGGGCCAACGAGCATGCGGCTCATCTGATGGTAAGTGACTACCGCCGCCCGTGAACAACTGCAAAATCAGGGGAACCAGGGGAATTGCAGATGCGTTGCCGACCTTTATTAAACTATCTCATAACCGTACCACATTTAGAACAGTATTTACTTCTTCACCAGTTCAAAAGGTACTGAACATAGGCGTCTCCCGTTATAGGGAACACTTGCTCTCATAGCCACGCTTGGCTGGTATATTCACGACAGTATAAGACGTCTCGCACCTTTGATGCTGTTTTCCACCTCCAGTCGAATATTTAACTTCAGATGTAAATGAGATCGTTATCTATATATAAAGTTATAATATAAATATTAAAATAATAATGTAAATATTTCTGAAATTTCTCATAGATCGTTTTTATAACACCACGAGACGGAATGGGGTAAAGGAGTCCCTTAGTTCTTAAAACAACACAGTGCAAACACAGTAACACTTCCTCTTATAGATAGCCATACTGCAGCTATATTGGTAGTATAGTTGTAGCACGAATGAGTCGGTTCGACCGAGGAAGGACCACGCTCTCACAGAATACCAGCGTAAATTAGCAGCGTAACACTGCTGGGTTTCGTATGGTTAGTGTAGCAAACCGGAGACCCTTTTTACTGGAAAAGAGGCATTCCATCTTAGTTCTCACGGGTGACAACGCATCTGCATTTTGATTCGTAATCGAAGGTAGATGTAGATGTCTATGGGCCACAGCAACCACTTACCATCAGGTGGACTGTGCGCTTGTTTGTCACCCTATCCTATAAAAAACATTTACTCAAAATTGTATGCAGTTGTAATCAACTTTAACAGTTGCTTATAAAATTAGTAAATGCAGACATTATTATTTGATTACATTTTTGTTTAAAGGTAACGTTTTGACGTCTTAGATACGATTCTCTTAGAGATATTGTTATTTTGTTGTCTGGAATACAAGGCTGCAATATTTTATGCATGCAACTACCGTCGACCATTTCATTCCTTTAAAAATGCATGTCGCATTTCATTCACAGTGAAATTTTAAATTTACTGTCTCTAAAACTATTAAAGATCTGAATTATTTTCAAAATGATTTAAAATTCGTTCCGTAATGATTTCTTATATTTAAACAAAGACTACACATTGAATAAAACTAGTTTTTTATATACATACTTCAGCATACCACCCGCTTCTTTACTTCTTTATTTATAGTTCAGGCAATGTTTCCCTGGAAAGCCCTGCCCGTTGATATGAAAAAAGCATTATGTTTAAGAAACTGGTTCGACAACATGTTACTCTTATATTACGGTGAATTACTGTGAAGATTAAATAAATAATTGAATAAAATTCGATATCCCAATGTCATAGTTAATATTATCTAGACGAAAGTTTATCAACCAAATTGGCGATATATTGAAGATGGTGAGATTAAGTGTAATTAATCGACCTGCGTGCATGCGTAGGTGTAGGATAAAGGAGGCGAGAGAGGTGTGTCAGGATCATACCAAATGGAAGTTCATAGTCTCTGCCTACACCTCTAGGTAACAGGCGTGAGTGTTTGTGCTTATGTTTTTTTTATATTTAAATAAAATAGTCAGCAGCTATCCCCTCCAAATTATTTTAAATGGAACTAACACTAGCGCAATAAATTTAGGCTCTTGGTTGTTATGGAAATGTGCCTATTATTATTTATATAATAAATTCACAGAAGGTGAGTTACATACCGCGTCGCCGACCGCTTCGTTACCTTTATTACTTCACAAACTGCTCGCAGTACGTGAATATTAACGTGCTACTTAAACAAGGCCTTCTGAAAACTACGCGTCTGCAACAATAGTTGCCTCGACATTAAATTTGAATATTGAAATAATGAAATTCGTGACTGCGTCATACTCGACGAGGGCCTTTCACACTCTGTGATCTATTGAATTAGTTTAATTTTTTTATATAACAAGTTTAATATAAGACTTTGTATGTCGTTCAGAGTCTAGAGAACTTTTGATTTGGTTGAAAAATGTCATTAAGTTTGACATTGGTACCATTAGTACAAAAAGAGTTAATAAATAAATAAATATATTGAGAGAAGTTTAATCATATTGCAACCCTACGTTCAGATTTTATCATATACTAGCGATCCGCCCTTCGCACGGGTAATTTCTGTGTCTCAACAACAGCACCACCTACCGGGTCCAATTGTGAATCGTTTAGATCATTTAGAAACTCCCACAAACACACACAAAAAATATCATCAAAGTCGCTCCAGCCATTTTCGACTTTTTGCGAGACTAACGGACTGCAATTAATTTTTATATAGAGATTTTATCAGCTGCTTTTTTTTTGTTTATTGCTAGCACATGGTTGCCAATTACAAGACAAATTAGATGCAGTTTCAAGTGAAAAACATCTGAATCCACGTGATCGCCCTCCGATATCATCAGATACATAAAATTTATGATTATATTATGATTATATTAATATATATTATTTTTAAAAACTGATATGTATTCGTAAATATATTTTAAATAGATAATAATCATTATTTTTTATATAAAACAGCGCAATAAATGAAAAAAATATTAATATATTAATACGTTGATAAAAATAATTTCGTATAAAAAATACTTTATAAAAATATTTCTTAACCCAAAAATAATGTTTACAAGTTTATGAACCTCAGAAGTTTTCACTCTTGACGTGTAGTTTCTCTACGTCTGACAGTTTTTTGTTTTTTATGAACACAGTGACATGGTTGTTGTTTCGGAGTCTATTGTCTTTATTTAATGTATGTATCCATTAGGTGGGATTGTATTCAAACACTGACTTATAACAAATTATAGACGGCTCCGTGGCGCAGTGGCTTAGCAATGAGTTGTTGCGCTGGGGGCCGCGGGCTCGAATCCCGCACGGAACAAGTATTTGTATGGCCTACAAATAACTGTTCCGGGTCTGGATGTTTGTCCTCGTGCGATTTATGTTTGTAAACTGCCTCCACGACACAGGAGAAAGTCCTAGTGTGGGGGTAACGTTTAAAAAAAAAAAACAAAAAAACAAAAAAACAAAATTGTAGGACACATGTCTTAAACTATTTATTTATTCGGAGAACCTTCGGCTAACAATAGAAAGAGTAGGTAGGAAGTAAGTAAGCTATAGGAAACCAATTATGGGTTTTCGCTAATAGTAATATTATTTAAGTATTTGTATGCGGTAAATTACCAGCAGTTAATGGAACACTATTGCACCAACAGGAGGCTTATCTAGGTAACATCAATACATAAATCTTCGCTGAGCATCCACGACCATGTTATTCCACTCCTGAGCGTGCGTGCTCAGGCTGCCCTGCGTATTCTGGGGGTAGGCAAAAATCCGCTCAAAACAATAACTGTTCGGGGCAAACTGAGCAACAATATCAAGGCGACCCCTGCCAGGCTATCCGTGAATTTCTATAACATCAGGGGACTTTACTCGAAACTAAACGCCGTCCAATACCATCTCGAGACGGCGAAGCCGGCCTTGCTCTTTCTGAACGAGACGCAGGTGTCTTCTCCGGCTGATACTGCGTATCTCTCCTGCCTGGGGTACAAATTGGAGCACTCCTTTGTCCCTCAGGCTGGAGTTTGCGCATACGTCAGAGAGGATATCTGTTCTCGACGCCTCGGCAGTCTTGAAGGTTCGGACCTGTTCATCCTTTATCTACGCGTAGACAGCGACCGATATGCCGTGTAGTGGCGGTTAAGAATATCCACTACCCCATATCTTCCCGTGGGTGTCATAAAAGGCGACAAAGGGAAACAGGCAGGAGATTTTTGCTGTTATCAGGAATATGCTGCTGCCAGCATATTCCTGATAACAGCAAAAATACAATAAAAAAACTGCGGTTTCCAACCCGCTCGCCAAGCGTGGCAACTATGGCAAATACCCACCAAATGGATAAAGTTACTAAGAGACGGCCCCCAGTCCCCGGCGGCCCCGCTATTCCTGGCTACGGTGGCGACCATGGTAACGGCGGGGCAGAGGGTGCTAATAATCTCCGGTGGAGGTTCGGTTGCCACCTACGATGACTCGACCTGGCAACATACAACGCACGCACCCTGAGGACTGACGAGAAGATCGTGGAGCTAGAAGAAGAGATAGACAAGTTACGCTGGCATATTATAGGATTGTCCGAAGAGAGGGGGAGGACACGGTAATCCTCGAAGCCGGCAACTTCATCGGCTCTATCACCGGGAGGGCGACCATCTGTCCCAAGGAGGTGTTGGATTTATCATCCATAAGTTTCTCGTTAACAACGTTCTAAAGATCGGGAGTGTGTCGACGAGGGTTGCGTACCTTATACTCAGAATCATCAAACGGTATTCGCTGCAGGTCATACAGGTAAACGCACCAACCTCGGCACACCCCGATGAGGAGGTAGAGGAAATGTATGAGGATATCTCTAGAGACATGCATTCCTCCAAAACCCAATATACGGTGTTGATGGGAGACTTCTATGCAAAACTAGGCACAAGAGAGAATGGTGAGCTGAAAGTAGGGGAATTTGGAATAGGGCAATCGAACCCAAGGGGCTAGCAGCTGGCCGACTTCATGGAGAAAGAGGGACTCTTTATGATGAACTCTATCTTCCAGAAGTGGCCCCACAGGAAGTGGACCTGGTCGAGCCCCGACGGTTCCACAAAAAATGAGATTGACTTCATTATGACGACCAGACGACAACTGTTCAGTGATGTCTCCGTGATCGCGAGGGTGAAAACTGGTAGCGATCACCGAATGGTTAGAGGCAAACTGAACCTAAACGTTAAGTTGGAGAAGTCTCGTCTAATGAAGTCAACGCTCCGTCCCCCTCGTGCTCTGTTCCAGAGTCCCGAAACCTTTCAACCTTTCGAGTTACAAAACCGTTTTCAGTGCCTAGAAGACTGCAATGAAGTGGACGATATGAATGACAAGCTCGTGGAAACTGTCCATGCGGTCGGAGCTAAGTTCTGCAAGACCCGCCGCAGAAGAACACAAAAACTCTCCAATCACACTCTCAATCTCATGGCTGTTAGACGGGAGATGAAGCTACATTCTTCAATAGATTTGACAGCGTACAGGCAACTGAACAGACAGATCTCCAAATGCATGCGGCGGGACTTACCCAACTTTAATACAGCTTGTATTGAAGAAGCGATCGAGCGGAACCAAGGCTCCAAAGTCTTTGCCAGAGATCTGTCTGCCAGAAAGAGCCAACTGTCAAAGCTGAAGACCGAGTATGGCAGCACCGTTTCCGGAGCACCTGAGATTTTGAGTGAGATTGAAAGGTTTTATGGACAGCTGTACACGTCATAGTTGGAGGCACACGTGTGAGTAAGGATCCAAGAGTGAGTCTTATCCGACACTATTCCGAAGATATCCCTGACGTCAGTCTGAGCGAGATTAGAATGGCTCTCCAGCACCTTAATAACGGCAAGTCCCCAGGCGAGGATGGAATTACAGCGGAGCTTCTGAAAGCGGGTGGATAACCGGTACTGGAAGTCCTTCAGAGGCTCTTTAATTCCGTCTTCCATGGTGGTATTACACCGGAGGCGTGGAACAGAAGTGCGGTGGTCTTGTTCTTCAAGAAAGGTGGCAA
This sequence comes from Parnassius mnemosyne, assembly GCA_963668995.1. Taxonomy (NCBI): domain Eukaryota; kingdom Metazoa; phylum Arthropoda; class Insecta; order Lepidoptera; family Papilionidae; genus Parnassius; species Parnassius mnemosyne. The sequence goes on along the minus strand of CAVLGL010000137.1, from coordinate 560,950 downwards.
TGCTCTCTTGAAGAACTACAGACCGATTTCCCTTCTGAGCCGCGTCTACGTGCTGTTTTCGAGAGTCATTACGAATCGTGTGGCGCGCAGACTTGACGACTTCCAGCCTCCCGAACAAGCCGGTTTCCGAAAGGGCTTTAGCACCATAGACCACATACATACCCTTCGGCATGTTGTACAGAAGTCCGAGGAGTACAATTTGCCACTATGCCTAGCGTATGTGGACTATGAGAAAGCCTTTGATTCCGTCGAAATTTGGGCGGTGCTGCAGTCCCTTCAGCGGTGCCCAGTTGACTGTCGGTATATCGAAGTGCTGAAGTGCTTGTACAGTAGAGCTACGATGGCTATCCGAGTACAGAACCAGAGTACAAAACCTACCAATTGCAGAAAGGTGTAAGACAGGGTGATGTTATATCCCCGAAACTCTTCACCGCTGCATTGGAACACGTTTTCAAGCTTCTAGACTGGAAAAGATACGGTATTAACATCAATGGCGAGTATGTACTCGCTCACTCACCTTCGATTTGCCGACGATATAGTCCTTATGGCAGAATCGCTGGAGGACCTAAGCTCTATGCTCAATGACCTCAATAGTGCTTCCCAACGGATAGGTCTTAAGATGAACATGGACAAAACAAAGATCATGTTTAATGTCCATGTCACACCTATGCCGCTAGTTGTTGGGAGCTCGAGCTGAGCTCGAAGTTGTTGACGAGTATGTTTACCTGGGACAAATAGTCCGACTAGGTAAATCCAACTTCGACCGAGAGGTCAATCGGCGGATTCAACTCGGTTGGGTAGCGTTCGCGAAATTACGGCACATCTTCTCGTCAGGTATACCTCAAAACTTGAAAACGAGACTGTACTACCAGTGCGTGTTACCAGTGATGACATACGGAACTGAGACGTGGTCCTTCACTGCTGGCCGGATGAGGAAGCTCAAGGTCGCTCAGCGAGCTATGGAGAGGGCTATGCTCGGAGTTTCTCTGTGTGAAAAGCTCAGAAATGAGGATATCCGCAATAGAACCAGAGTGACCGACATAGCCCAACGGATTAGTAAGATGAAGTGGCAATGGGCCGGCCATATAGCTCGAAGAACCGACAACCGATGGGGAAGAAAGGTTCTCGAGTGGCAGCCTCGTACCGGCGGACGAAGTGTAGGGCGTCCCCCCACTAGATGGAGTGACGACCTGGTAAGATATGCAGGAAGTCGATGGATGCAGGTAGCTCAGGACTTTGTGGCATTCCTTGGGGGAGGCCTATGTTCAGCAGTGGACTTGTGAAGGGCTGTAATGATGATGATGATGATGAGACAGCGACGACCATCCGCGCGTCTACGGGTGCCTCTATAGGTCCCATAGCGGTAATGCCTAAACAGACCTACTCATCGACCACGTCCAAATGGCTACAGATTCCTTGCTACAACAGGTCCCATCCGCAGAGATCGTGATCCTTAGCGATTTTAACGCCCACCACGCCGAATGGCTCGGTTCACGTTTAACCGATCATGCGGGGAGATCTGTTTATGTCTTTGCCTTGCCATATGGTCTGACACAACTGGTTACTTCGCCTACGCGGAATCCACAGGTGGAGGATCATACACCTTTCCTGTTGGACCTTCTGCTGACCCCTCATCCGGACGGATATCAGGTTTCCGTCGATGCCCCTCTCGGCACTTCGGACCATTGTCTGAACCGGAGTGTGGTGCCACTCACGCTCCCCTCGCGGTTGCGTTCTGCAGGTTGCCGCTGTGTTTGGCATTACAGGTCGGCGAATTGGGACGGAATGCGGTCTTTCTTTGCATCCTACCCATGGGGGCGGTTTTTCTTCTCGCCGGATAATCCCAGCGCTGTTGCTGACTTTGTCACTGATGTGGTGCTACAGGGAATGGAACTATTTATTCCATCATCTATGGTACCCATCGGAGGCAGATCTCAGCCTTGGTTTGGTCGCTCCTGTAAGACTGCATTACGCAGTAAGCAGGAGTGTTTACAAGCCTGGGCTGCGGCTTCGGCGACTCGGGATGTAAACACCAGCACACTTAAAAAGAAGTATAACTTCGCCTCCAGGTCCTTCAAAACAGTTATTGTCAAGGCAAAGTCAGAGCACATAGGCAGAATTGGCGAGAAACTAGTTCGCCTTCCTTCGGGAACCCGTGCATTCTGGTCTCTCGCCAAGGCTGTCCAAGGGAATTTCTGTAAGCCATCACTACCATCTCTACACAGGGAGGACGACTCACTGGCCCATGCCGCAAAAGACAAAGCCGACCTTTTAGGCTCCCTTTTTGCGTCCAACTCGACTCTTGATGACGGGGGGAACACACCGCCGATCATCCCGCGGTGTGAGTGCTCCATGCCGGATGTGCTGTTCTCACAGCGCTCGGTTCGTAAAGCACTCCTCTCCCTGGACATCCAGAAGTCGAGTGGACCTGACGAAATCCCCTAATTGTGCTGAGGACGTGTGCTCCGGATTTGGCACCGATCCTAACGCGTCTTTTCCGGTACTCCTACTCCCAAGGCGTAGTCCCGAATTCATGGAAGACAGCTTTTGTCCACCCGATCCCTAAAAAAGGCGACCTATTGTAGTATATGTAGTATTATAAACAAATTAAAAATTTATGAGTATATCATAAATATGTCAGCCCTTAAATTTAACAGGTGTAAGTATGGTTGTTATGTTGTATATTATGTATCAACAAAATATTTTAACCGGTGGCCTGTAACAGTGTGGTGTAATATTAATTATAAACTTTTCTTGATTTTTTTTATTTTGCATCTTCTTATTAACTTTTTGAAGCTATATTTTTAATTATTTCTTCATGGGGAATTGAGGGTGCGTATTTGCTGCGTGACTGATATATTGTGTCATATTAAGGTACAATATTCTTATTATTACTTTAAAGTCTTGAACATCGTAAGCGAAAACGCTCTTATTTAAATAGACATTGCACGTACAATTACTGTTAATATGAACATGTTTATTCTCAGTTATTCGTAATAGTTAGCAAGCAACTTTCCTTATACTAGCAAAATTGCAGAGGTTTCCGTACAAAATTACACACATTTTATATGAACATTTTAAACAGTAACTATGATATCATCGTACTGACCGAGACTTGGTTGATATCGGAAATTAGCAACAATGAGTTTATCGATCAACGCTATATTGTGTACAGGTGCGACCGTGATCGTATGAGTACGAATAAACTAGATGGGGGTGGTGTCCTGATTGCGGTTTTGCGTACACTCAGATCATCTGAGTTAAACGTGTCTTTGACTCGTGTAAATTTTTCATTGCATAACCTTATCGAACATGTCATCATCGAAGTTCCTAGTAAGCAAACCTCAAAGCGCCATGTCTTCAGTGCTGCTTACATACCCCCAAAAACACCCTCTACCGTATACGAAATTCATTTTGAAACTTTACAAGAGGGACTGTGTGATCCTGATGTCGAATGTTTCTATATTTTGGACGACTATAATATCCCAGATGTAACGTGGACACGAGGAACCACAGACGCTTTACATGGCAGTGGGGTGGGCTCATCCGTTACCAATAACCTATTATATAATTTAATCTCATTTCTAGATGCTGCGCAATACAACCACGTAGTGAATACTAAAAACAAAATACTTGATTTATGCATATCAAACCGCTCGTGTAAGGTATTGACCGCGTTGAGTCCCCTACTTCCTATTGACGCATATCATCCACCCTTTATCTGTGAAATAGCTCTCTATGTTGATATTGTTTCAATGAAAAGGCGGACGCTTCAGAGGTATAATTTTTATAAGTCCGACTACACGCACATCAACCGCTAAATACAGTCCACTAACTGGGATGAAATACTTACTCCCATGGGATCTGAAGAAGCACTTAGCGTATTTTATGGAATAATTGACGAAATTTTCAAGCAACACATGCCGTTGGTTGGCTCCAGAACTTCTGCTTTTCCGATCTGGTTTTCGAAATCTTTAATTAGCACATTTAGAAAAAAACGTAAAGCTTGGGTGAAATGGAAGAAATATAACAACATATCAGACTATGAGTTATTTTCCCAGTATAGAACGTTATTTAAGGATATGTGTAATAAATGTTTTTCTAGATATATTGGATCTGTCGAGGATTGCATACGCAAAAATATTAAGGATTTCTGGGTATACATTTCTTATCGTCGTGACAAACCTGGAATACCGGCTAAGGTTGAATATAATGATTATGTTGCAAGTGATCCACAGACAATATGCAACATGTTTTCTGAATTCTTCTCTTCCGTTTATGAACCGCCCTCACCTACACTATCACAGTGGAGACCACCTGCTGATTCAGCATCTCATGATACCACTATTACTGACCTTCATTTTTAAGTAGAAAAGGTATTAAGAGAGCTGAAATCTCTGGGTCCATCTAAGGGGCCAGGCCCTGATGGCCTATCTGCTTATTTTCTAAGAAACACCGCCTCTGTTATATGTAAAGCCCTAAACATCATCTATAATAAATGCATTACTGAAGGTGTTATGCCAACAGTATGGAAATATGCTTACATCACACCTGTACATAAGAGCGGATCTAAAGTAGTGTAGATAAATATCGCCTGATATCAATTTTATCCACCTTGTCGAAGCTCTTCGAGAGACTTGTGCATAACGAAATATATCCCATACTGCATAATATTATTATACAGCAACAGCATGGTTTCGTTAAACGTCGATCAACAGCCACTACTCTTTTATTATTTTCCAGCTTCTTATTCGAAAATGTTGATAATCGCGTACAGGTTGATGCAGTATATGCAGACTTTCGAAAGGCCTTCGATAAGGTGGACCACGAAATGCTACTAAATCGAATAGCTTACAATGGAATTCGGGGTAATCTTTAAGAAACAAACCATCGTATGGTTTGGTTTGTTTCTTTGTTTGTCGCCATCACCTCCTTGTTCTCCAAAATAACGGAATCCATTATTAACTGCTAGCTCATGCGGTACCTTGAGGATCACCAGTTGATTAGTGACCGCCAATACGGTTTTCGTAGGGGTCGATCAGCTGGTGATTTTCTGGTCTACCTGACCCATAGTTGGGCGGAGGCAGTAGAGTCCAAGCGGGAGGCGTTGGCCGTTAGTTTGGACATTGCGAAGGCCTTCGATCGGGTTTGGCACAAAGCACTTCTTTCGAAGCTCCCTTGGACTTTCCAAGAAATTGTGCAATTGGATCACCAGCTTCCTTGCACATCGGTGCATCAAGGTCGTTGTAGACGGTGCATGCTCCGACTACAAGCCTATTAACGCTGGTGTTCCACAAGGCTATATGCTATCACCAACGCTGTTTCTTCTGCATATCAATGATATGTTGCTAACTAGTAACATTCATTGCTATGCGGATGACAGCACTGGTGATGCTCTATACACCGGCCGTGCCAATATTTCTCGGGAAAACGTCGCTGAGTACCGGAACAAACTTGTGTCTGAAGTCGAGTCTTTGCTGAACAAAGTCTCGGATTGGGAGCGACTAAATTTAATCCAGTTTAATCCTCAGAAGACACAAGTTTGGGCGTTTACCACTAAAAAGAACACCTTTGTCTTATCTCCTCAGTTTCAAGGCACTCCCCTACTTGCCTCAGCCAGTATCGGGATCCTCGGAGTCGACATATCGAGTGACGTGCAGTTTCGTGGTCACTTGGAAGAGAAGGCCAAATTGGCCTCTAAAAAGCTTGGCGTGCTCAGCAGAGCGGGACAGTATTTCATGCCGGCACACCGCCTGCAACTATACAAGGCGCAGGTTCGGCCTCACATGGAATACTGTTCCCATCTCTGAGCGGGACTCCCCAGTGCCAGCTCCTTCCACTTGACCGCATCCAGCGCAGAGATGTTGCATCCATTTGCATTTGCTTTCGCATCTACAGCGAGGAGTGTTCTGAGGAATTGTTCGGATTAATCCCAGCCGCCAAATTTCACAATCGCACATCGCGGCAGAACTCCCGATACCATCCACACCATCTGGATGATTAGCAGTCCACCACTGTGCGATTTAGAAGATGTTTTCTACCTCGCACGACTTCCTTGTGGAATCGATTGCCAACAGCGATTTTTCCGGACCGATACGACTTAGGGACCTTCAAGAAAAGAGCGTACTCCTTTTTAAAAGGCCGGCAACGCATCTGCAATTCCCTCCCTGGTGTTGCAGTTGTTCATGGGCGGCGGTAGTCACTTACCATCAGGTGAGCCGCATGCTCGTTTGCCCCCTCTCCTTTAAAAAAAAACAAACAAATTCCTTGGCCGGAGATCGAGACGCAAGAATAGTTTTATTTACCATGTGAACAAGAAGTACATATAATATTTTATATGTACTTCTTGTTCACATGGTAAATAAAACTATTCTCTTCATACTTTGTTCTGGCTGCGAGTAGTAATAGTGATTAATTCAGTTTATCTTGGATTGTTCCATCGTGGTATATTAATTTTGTTACCCGCACGCGCTATTGAATTGATGTTTCCATAAACACTCTTGGCACTATGTATTGACGCTTGCTTTTAAATCACTTTTGGGACACCGCGGTGCCGCTGTAACACGCTAATAACTGATGTTATTCATTACGTAATAACCCAGTAATTGCGCCAACAGCCGCTGTGAAATCAATTTGAATATTGCTGTTTCATTAATTTATGCTAAGTACATGTGCGCGAATATGTGTTAAATTAGTAATGAAACTGTTTTAGACTCATATTTATTTGTATGTGTGTATTACGTTAGACGCGCCTACCGGATATTACCATTACGTTACGGAAGCGTCTGCTATAGGCATATAAGGGAATCCACTAGCCCATATCATTGCCGTGTAGTGGCGGTTAAGAATATCCACTACCCCATATCTTCCCGTGGGTGTCGTAAAAGGCGACAAAGGGAAACAGGCAGGAGATGGGCAGCAGCATCTTCCTGATAACAGCAAAAATACTATAAAAAACTGCGGTTGCGTACCCGCTCGCCAAGCGTGGCAACTATGGCAAATAACCCCCAAATGGATAAAGTTACTAAGAGACGGCCCCAGTCCCCTGCGGCCCCGCTATTCCTGGCTACGGTGGCGACCACGGTAACGGCGGGGCAGGGGGTGCTAAGAATCTCCGGTGGAGGTTCGGTTGCCACCTACGAAGACTCGACCTGGCAACATACAACGCACGCACCCTGAGGACTGACGAGAAGATTGAGGAGCTGGAAGAAGAGATAGATAAGTTACGCTGGCATATTATAGGATTATCCGAAGTCCGAAGAGAGGGGGAGGAAATGGTAATCCTCGAATCCGGCAACTTGCTCTATTACCGCGAGGGCGACCATCTGTCCCAAGGAAGTATCGGATTTATCGTCCACAAGTCTCTCGTTAACAACGTTGTACAGTTTGAGAGTGTGTCGACGACCGTTGCGTACCTTATACTCAGAATCACCAAACGGTATTCGCTGAAGGTCATACAGGTTTACGCACCAACCTCGGCACACCCCAATGAGGAGGTGGAGGAAATGTATGAGGATATCTCTAGAGCCATGCATTCCTCCAAAACCCAATATACGGTGTCAATGGGAGACTTCAATGCAAAACTAGGCACAAGAGAGAACAGTGAGCTGAAAGTAGGGAAATTTGGAATAGGGCAACGGAACCCAAGGGGCCAGCAGCTGGCCGACTTCATGGAAAAAACAGAGCCCTTTATGATGAACTCTTTCTTCCAGAAGCGGCCCCACAGGAAGTGGACCTCGTCGAGCCCCGACGGTTTGACAAAAAATGAGATTGACTTCATTATGACGACCAGACGACAACTGTTCAGTGATGTCTCAGTGATCGCGAGGGTGAAAACCGGCAGCAATCACCGAATGGTTAGAGGCACACTGAACCTAAACGTTAAGTTGGAGAGGTCTCGTCTAATGAAGTCAACGCTCCGTCCCCCTTGTGCTATAATCCAAAGTTCCGAAACCTTTCAGCTCGAGTTACAAAACCGTTTTCAGTGCCTAGAAGACTGCAATGAAGTGGACGATATGAATGACAAGCTCGTGGAAACTGTCCATGCGGTCGGAGCTAAGTTCTGCGAGATCCGCCGCAGAAGAACACAAAAACTCTCCGATCACACTCTTAATCTCATGGCTGTTAGACGGGAGATGAAGCTACATTCTTCAACAGATTTGACAGCATACAGGCAACTGAACAGACAGATCTCCAAATGCATGCGGCGGGACTTACGCAACTTCAACAGCTCGTATTGAAGAAGCGATCGAGTGGAACCAAGACTCCAAAGTCTTTGCCAGAGATCTATCTGCCAGAAAGAACCAGCTGTCAAAGCTGAAGACAGAATGTGACAGCATCGTTTCCGGGGCACCTGAGATTTTGATTAAGATTGAGAGGTTCTATGGGCAGCTGTACACGTCATCGTTGGAGCCACACGCGAGTGTGAGTAACGATCCAAGAGCGATCCTTATCCGACATTATTCCGATGATATCCCGGACGTCAGTCTGAGCGAGATTAGAATGGCTCTCCAGCACCTTAAAAACGGCAAGGCCCCAGGCGAGGATAAAATTACATTGGAGCTTCTGAAAGCGGGTGGAAAACCGGTACTTGAAGTCCTTTAGAAGCTCTTTAATTTCGTCCTCCATGGTGGCATTACACCGGAGGCGTGGAGCAGAAGTGCGGTGGTCTTGTTCTTCAAGAAAGGCGACAACGCTCACTTGAAGAACTACAGACCGATTTCCTTTCTGAGCCGCGTCTACGTGCTGTTTTCGAGAGTCATTACGAATCGTCTCGCACGCAGACTTGACGACTTCCAGCCTCCCGAACAAGCTTGTTTCCGAAAAGGTTTTAGCACCATAGACCACATACATACCACACTATTGTCACACACTATGTCTGGCGTATGTGAACTATGAGAAAGCCTTTGATTCTGTCAAAATTTGGGCGGTGCTGCAGTCCCTTCAGCGGTGCCAAGTTGACTGTCGGTATATCGAAGTGCTGAAGTGCTTGTACAGTAGGGCTACGATGACTATCCGAGTACAGAACCAGAGTACGAAAACTATCCAATATCAGAGAGGTGTAAGACAGGGTGACGTCATATCCCCGAAACTCTTCACAGCTGCATTGGAAGACGTTTTCAAGCTTCTAGACTGGAAAGGATACGGTATCAACATCAATGGCGAGAACATCACTCACCTTCGATTTGCCGACGATATAGTCCTTATGGCAGAATCGCTGGAGGACCTAAGCACTATGCTCAATGACCTCAATAGTGCTTCCCAACGGATAGGTCTTAAGATGAACATGGATAAAACAAAGATCATGTTTAATTTCCATGTCACACCTATGCCGGTAGTTGTTTCGAGCACTAAGCTCGAAGTTGTTGACGAGTATTTGGGACAAATAGTCCGACTAGGTAAGTCCAACTTCGACCGAGAGGTCAATCGGCGGATTCAACTCGGTTAGTCAGCGTTTGGGAAATTACGGCACATCTTCTCGTCAGGTATACCTCTAAACTTGTAAACGAGACTGTACAACTAGTGCGTGTTGCCAGTGATGACATACGGAACTGAGACATGGTCCTTCACTGCTGGTCGGATGAGGAAGCTCAAGGTCGCTCAGCGAGCTATGGAGAGTGCTATGCTCGGAGTTTCTCTGCGTTATATACTCAGAAATGAGGATATCCGCAGTAGAACCAGAGTGACCGACATAGCCCAACGGATTAGTAAGCTGAAGTGGCAAAGGGCCGGCCATATAGCTCGAAGAACCGACAACCGGTTGGGAAGAAAGGTTCTCGAGTGGCAACCTCGTACCGGCAGGCGAAGTGTTGGGCGTCCCCCCACTAGATGGAGTGACGACCTGGTAAGATATGCAGGAAGTCGATGGATGCAGGTGGCTCAGGACCGTGCTTTGTGGCATTCCTTGGGGGAGGCCTATGTTCAGCAGTGGACTTGTAAAGGGCTGTAATGATGATGATGATGAATGATATCATCAGGTGGGTATTGTTAGAGGCGACAGAGAGAAACTGAAACAGGAGATAGGTTGCAGCATCTCTCTGATCAAAACTCAATGATAAAAAAAAGTATGATTCGACTTCTACGGATGAGTGCAGCGCTAAGGGCCGCGGGTTCGAATCCCGTACGTAACAAGTATTTGTATAATCCACAAATAATTGTTCCAGGTCTGGATGTTAGTCCCTGTGCAAATTATTTTGTAAATTATCTCCATGATTCATGAGAAAATCCTAGTGTGATAGTAAAGTTGTTTTTAGAGTTCCGTACCTGAAAAGGAAAAACCGGAACCCTTATAGGATCACTTTTTTGTCCGTCCATCTGTCTGTCTATCAAGACCCTTTTTCTCAGGAACGCGTGGAGATATTAAGCTTCATATCAAATACGCAAGTCCACTGTCCCATGGAGCTGTAAAAAAATCAAACTTCTAAGCCAACGCAATCAAATGATACAGCCGTTTATGCCGTAAATTTTCGACATTCGCAAGGGAATCAAAACCTACAGGGTACTTCCCGTGAACTCTGGTATTGAAATTTGGTACGACGCAACTTATTATAGCACAGATAAAGGAAATATTGCGAAAAGCATACATTTTTTGTTACATCATATAATAAAAATATTTTTACTACCTACGGATTTGTTCGGAACCCTCGGTGCGCGAGTCTAACTCGCACTTGGGCGGTTTTTTTTAAAATATGATTATAAACCTGCCTGCCAAGCGTGGCAATTATGTCAAATACCCCCCTTATAAGACAATCTATAGGGGTGGTCTATGTCCAGCGGTGATTTTTCGACAGGCTGGAACTGGAATGAATTAAAAAGTACAGGAATGTAAGAACGGAGCCATGGTGAATATGTGGATAAAGGCATCGATGATGGCCTTTAAAATATGCGAGGAACCATAATTTAGTTTTTACTGTAAATCAATTATTTATTAAGTGCGACTAGGTTCGTCTTGCACCATCACTCTATTTTATTAGTTGCAAAAAAACTAAGGGGAGTAAAAAGAACCCTTGGAACTTCGTATAAATATATATTCAGTTGAAATAAACCATACCTTCAAGTTATATTTATATCAAATTCATACATGCACAATGAATATTAAATAGGTACATTTAATATTCATTTTAGGTTGCGGCATTTAAATTAAATAATATATTTGTGTAACTTGTGTTTTGCCAATAAATAAAATTAAACTGTCTGTTTTTAATGTTAAAATAACACGTTTTTACCCAATGCGCTTGAAATTATATACGTTACTAATAATAAAAAAAATAATTAAAATTTTTGTACAGACAGACAAAAATTTTAATTATTTTTTTTATTATTGTCTTACTGTCTATCTGTTTGTTCCGACTAATCTCCGAAACGGCTAGACCGATTTTGAACGGACTTTCACTGGCAGATAGCTGATGTTATAAGGGGTAACTAAAGATAATTTTATTTTAGAAAAAGAATTAGGGTTCCGCGCAAAATATTAAAACCCATGAAATCGTAGTAAATTCCACGCAGGCGAAGTCGCGTGGGAAAGCTAATACAAAATATGAGTTGGACACAAACACTATGGTAATAGGAAAATTTTATAACTTTTCAACTTAATTGGGAAAATAATAATCAACATGTTACCTTTGTTGTATATATATTAAATGGTAACCAACAGACCGTCCGTAAGGTAAATGCTAGATAGTAGTAAACGCTCATCAACATCGATATGGTAGCTATTTTCCAGGTGGTAGATCCACGCTGCAGCTATATTGTGGTTATAGCGCGAATGGTTCGGCTCGACCGGGGTAAGACCACTGTCTCACAAAACACCAGCGTAAAATAGCAGCTTAATGTGTTTCGTATGTTATGTAAATGAAGCAATCCATCTTAATCCTCAGTGGTGACGTCGCATCTACATTTTGATTCTTAATCGAGGATAGTCGAGAAGTCTATGGGTCACAGCATCCACTTTCCATCAGATGGATTGTATACGTTTCACCACATTCATATATTATGTAATAAATTATACGTGGTAGAGACATGTTACAGCTATATTATAGTAGTAGCAAAAATGAGTCGGTTCGACCGGGGAAGAACGCTCTCACAGAATACCCGTGTAAAATTACAGTTTAATGCTGCTGTGTTTCACATGGCGAAGAATCATTGGCCTTTTTCATAGATGTCTCTATTTTAATTGAGGATAGATGTAGATGTCTATGGGCCACAGCATCTAATTACCATAGGTGGACTGTGTGCTCGTTTCTTCAAATTACATTTGTAATTTGTAAAATCTATTCTCTTTTTTAAATAATGGCTTCCTACATTCAATAAGTAATGATAAAATGTTATTGTATGAAATGCTCAAAAGGTTTCTTGATACGGAAACTAATATAGGATAATACGTTGTGAAAAGAACAATTTTTCCGCTCAAACATCGGGAACACCTTTCATATTTGCTCTTACAAACCGTGTTTTTGTTGTAAATAACGTAGAATCAATAAAGTTTTCAATTTCATTGTTTTTTTAACAAGCGTCGAACGAATTTACAAAATCAAATGTTTACTTGTGATATTTGGTTTCGCACCGCCTACGTTGTGCTAACATGCACAACGTTAACCGAGTCTACTGGGATTCAATACGCTTTTATACATTAATGATTTTCTCTACTAAAATTACTTGTTTCTCCATTATTAATATAATATTAGAATTGAGTATATTAACATTTTAATGATAACATAATTTACGAAAAGTTAGTTACAGCCCACATCACTGTAAAATTACGATAACACCTGTTCCATCTGGATCATTGGCGGTCTACCACTGTGCGATTTACAAGAAGTTTTCTTACTCGCACAACTTCCTTATGGAATTGACAATCACTGCCAGTTTTTGCGGACCAATACGAATTAGGGACCTTTATAAAAAAAGCCTACTCTTTTGTAAAATGCCGGTAACGCAGCTGCTATTCCCCTGGTGTTGCAGTTGTTCATAGGCGACGGCAGTCACTTATCATCAGCTGATCCGCACGCTCGCTTGTCCCTCCTTATATAAAAAACATACGGCATAGGCCTCCTCTTTTCTGTATCGAATTGCGTGTTGTAGACTTCATATGTTCGAGAAATAGTTAATTCCTCAGACATTAAATATACGACGAGCAGTAATATAATAATACTCTCAAAACTGCGACAGGCTTTACTTTGTCTTTATTTTGCTCTTTTAGTGTGGGGGTTACGTTTTTTTAAAAGATTAAATGAACTTAGACATTTGTGCACAATTCACATCCCTCAATGCCATATAGTGATGAAGTTAGATTTATAAGTTTAAAATACTATTATTGTATTACATGTGTCAATTCATACTCTATGCGAAAATGTGGACATACTTATTTTTTTTTTTATAGGAGAGGGGGCAAACGAGCATGCGACTCACCTGATGGTAAGTGACTACCGCCGCCCACAAACTACCGCAACATCAGGGGAATTGCAGAAGCGTTGCCGGCCTTTTAAAAAGGAGTAGGCTCTTTTCTTGAAGGTCCCTAAGTCGTATCGGTCCGGAAAAATCGCTGGTGGTAAACTATTCCACAAGGAAGTTGTGCGAGGAAGAAAACATCTTCTAAATCGCTTTAATTATATACTTTATACTTAATATATACTTTCGAACGTTTAATGTTTGTTGTACTTCTTTATTGTTTTGTATGCCTACTGGCGGGATATAGAGTACCTACACCTTATATTTGATTATGTACAAATTCTCTATATCAACCTATGGACACAAATAAACCAGCACAAGCATAAATAAAGCATTCTAAAGTACATATAAAGTATATACGAGACTTTGAGGCTTCTATATATGGCTTTCGCCGACTCTGTAATAAATTATGGCCTGACAAGTTATGGCAGAACTTACACTACACAATATGTTCAGCAGAATTATAGTTGAGTCTGCCTCAATTGATTGTACCACTAAAATAATTATAACTCCCGTAATGTGCTAACAAACAGTACAGTTCTCGATATTTTTGACAAAAAAGAAACTATTATTGTTTTACAATATAACCCTAAATTATTTGTATATTAAAACTAGAGGGTCAAATTTAAGAAAACTATTCTTCTTACCTTTGTAAACCTGCCAAAATGTAACAATGAATATGTGTGGAGGGTGTGGGGACACATTATGCCAAACATTCTATATATCCCCATAGATCTAATAGATAAAATAAAAGAAGAAAAAAACCAAACAACTTTAATTAACTTTAAAAACAATACTTTATGAAGAACATGAGTACATACTCCCCCCCCCTCCCCCACCACACTGTCTTAGCTGGCTAATATTAGTAGTACCTTACGAAATAATTCGACGTGATGTCATATTATGTCTGAAGCAAGCATGAGCAACGAAGTCAGACTTGCACACAAACTCGAAAAAGATTATGTAACTTTGTATTTGAAAAAGAATGTATTTTTTATAATAAACAGTTCAAAAAGCGGAATTGATTTTTATAAAGTATTTAACAAATGTTAATATTAAATATTTGGATTCCAAGTAAATACTTTACATTGTAAATTCGGTCTATTTTACGAAGGAAATTTTATTCACCGGTTTTAAATATAACATAAAACGGGATGCAACGAGGTGTTAAAGTTTGTACAGGAAAATCTCTTTCTCTCTGTATTCATTGGATTGAAACTTTGTTTCAGAACTCTTCAAATCCACAGTTATAAAACAGTTTATATTAAATTCAAAGGCAGCCACCACAATACGTATAAAGGCGTTACGATGTGCAATTAAAACCTAAGTTTCAAATTAGTAGAGATATATATAATTTCATCATCATCATCATTACAGCCCTTCACAAGTTCACTGCTGAATATAGGCCTCCCCCAAGGAATGCCACAAAGCACGGTCCTGAGCCACCTGCATCCATCGACTTCCTGCATATCTTACCAGGTCGTCACTGCATCTCGTGGGGGGACGCTCTACACTTTGTCCGCCGGTACGAGGCTGCCACTCGAAAACCTTTTTTCCTCATCGGTTGTCGGTTCTTCGAGCTATATGGCCGGCCCTTTGCCACTTCAGCTTACTAATCCGTTGGGCTATGTCGGTTACTCTGGTTCTACTGCGATATCCTCATTTCTAAGTTTATCACGCAGAGAAACTCCGAGCATAGACCTCTCCATAGCTCGCTGAGCGACCTTGAGATTCCTCATCCGGCCCGCAGTGAAGGACCACCTCTCAGTTCCATAGGTCATCACTGGCAACACTTACTGGTTGTATAGTCTCGTTTTCAAGTTTTGAGGTATACCTGACGAGAAGATGTGCCGTAATTTATAAATCAACCGAGTTGAATCCTTCGATTGATCTCTCGGTCGAAGTTGGGCTTACCTAGTCGTCCGACTTGGTAAGTATTTGTCGCACAACTTTGAGCTTAGTGCTTCCAACAACTACCGGCATAGGTGTGACATGGATATTAAACATGATCTTTGTTTTGTCCATGTTCATCTTAAGACCTATCCGTTGGGAAACACTATTGAGGTCATTGAGCATAGTGCTTAGATCCTCCAGCAATTCTGCCATAGGGACTATATCGTCGGCAAATCGAAGGTGAGTGATGTACTCGCCATTGATATTAATACCGTATCCTTTCCAGTTCAAGCTTGAAAACATTTTCCAATGCAGCGGTGAAGAGTTTCGGGGATATGACGTCACCCTATCTTACACCTCTCTGCAATTGGATAGGTTTCGTACTCTGGTTCTGTACTGGGATAGCCATTGTAGGCCTACTGTACAAGCACTTAAGCACTTCGATATACCGACAGTCAACTTGGCACCGCTGAAGGGACTGCAGCACCGCCCGAATTTCGACGGAATCAAAGGCTTTCTCATAGTCCACATACGCCAGACATAGTGGCAACTTGTACTCCTCGGACTTCTGTATAATTACCGAAGGGTATGTATGTGGTCTATGGTGCTAAAGCCTTTTCGCAAACCGGCTTGTTCGGGAGAAACGATTCGTAATGACTCTCGAAAACAGCATATAATTTATTTAATAAAAATATCAAACTAGTGTTACTGTGACGGCGCATT
Source organism: Parnassius mnemosyne (assembly GCA_963668995.1). Classification (NCBI taxonomy): domain Eukaryota; kingdom Metazoa; phylum Arthropoda; class Insecta; order Lepidoptera; family Papilionidae; genus Parnassius; species Parnassius mnemosyne. Next base: position 544,888 of record CAVLGL010000137.1, on the reverse strand, counting down.
ATTATAATATTTATTTCTATAAAAAGTCGTCTAAAAATATCTTTAAAAAAATTAAATTATTATAGTAAAGAAAACTCTTAATATTGTCTTTAAAAACTCATTAAATTTGTTAAATCTCTGCTTAAAATATTCAAAATGTATTAAATCATTTGAAATATAAGACGGTTATATAACAGTAATAAAGATAATTTAATTAATATAAGTAGAAAATGGGTAAAAAATTATTGAGCGTGTTTTTGTAATTCTGGAGCGTGTTTTTGTATTGCTCGAGGGTGTTCATGTAATGATTGCTGTTATATTGGAGCTGCCGGACGCACATACCCTGGGTCATACATATATATGGGGTGGTCAGGTGTCTGACTACTATAGTAGTGTTGCACAATGTATAGTCCTATATTTGAATTGAAGTAATCGGGAACCTATGATAGGTAGGTCTATGATACGGAAGCATTAATATAGAAGGGTATATTATAAATAATAATAAATAGAATCTTTATTGGTCAACTAAAACTTTACAATGATCTTCAAGCATGGTTGAATCTTGTTTTAAGCAAGATCGTAAGATATAATAAACTATTAAAGAAAAGTGTGTGCGTGCGTGCGTTCATGCGTGTGTGCGTGCGTGCGTACGTGCGTACGTGCATGCCTGCGCGCGCGCGTGTGCGCATGTGCGTGTGTGAGTGTGCGTGTGTGCGCGCGTGTGTGTGTGTGTGTGTGTGTGTGTGTGTGTGTGTGTGTGTGTGTGTGTGCCGTGTAGCCTCTTTCTTTTCATACTTTATTTTTTAACCATTTTATCAACAACTGTTTACATTTGTACTGTTTACATAGTAATGCTCTTTAAGCCCTTTCTACTTCCACAAATTTGGTTTTGTAGGCACCATCCCATGTAGGAATGCAGTATGCAAATTATTTTGTACTCCCTATGTTTTTTTAAAGGTGACAAACGAGCACACAGTCCACCTGATGGTTGCTGCGGCCCATAGACATCTACATCTATCCTCTATTACAAATGAAAATGCATATGCGTTGTCACCCGTGAGGACTAAGATGGAATGCCTCATTTCCAGTAATAAGGGTCTCTGGTTCTCTACACTCACCATACGAAGCACAGCAGCGTCAAGCTGCTATTTCACGCTGATATTCTGTGAGAGCGTGGTCCTTCACCGGTCGAGCCGACCCATTCGTGCTACAACTATACTACATACTAATATAACTGCAGCATGGCTCCACCACTTATAAAAAATTGTATACATAAAAATGTATAGTTTAATTAGTATATTTTTATGCTACATGTCTAAGTTGCTTAAAAATCCAAATTAGCTTTCTGACCCTGCTTATAATATGTGCTTGTTGCTTTTGGTTGTGCCACGTCATTCGTTGATCTATGATTATACGTAAATACTTAATAGCCGATAATTTATTTATGGTTGAACAAGAACAATCAGTAATCACTAACGTTTTTACATTTATGAATTTTTATATTAAAATGATTTTGTGGCTGGGTCCGGTTAATGATGGTAGAGCACACGTAGTTAGTTTTTTGGTCAATAAGCGATTAAGTTAGTTCTAAGAAGGCTATTTGGGCATTTCCCTGTTTAGCACGTTTGCGAACTGCTTTCCAAGTTGTATCTTGAAATACAACAACCGTATCATCCGCGTAAGAAAATATTTGAGCTTCATCTATTTTAGCTTGCCTAAATTGTTAATATAAACAAGAAACAAGGTAGGGCCTAGTACACTACCTTGTGGGACACCACAGACATACTGTCCAATTTTGAATTTTTGTTTTCTTTCAGACAAGTAATCCTTTAATAATTTGAGTGGTGTACCTACGATGCCAATTGTTTCTAATTTTTGTATAAGAATGGGAATCGAAACAGTGTCAAAAGCATTTTTAAGATCTAGAAAAATCGTAACGAGGTTTTCTTTCCTTGATCTAGTTGGTCAACTATTAAGAAAGTAAGAACTGTTACAGCATCTTCTGTAGATGTTTCTTGTCTAAAACCAAATTGCATATCAGACAGTATTATAAATTTATTAATGTATTGTACTAGTCGTTTATTTATTATTTGTTCTATTATTTTTGAGATAGACGGAAGAACATAAATAGGCCTGTAATTATTAACATCGTCTCTGCTACCATTTTTGTATACTGGAGTTATTATAGCTTTTTTTTAATAAATAACGCGAGAATTCCCTGCTTAAAACAAAGATTAAGTAAATGACAAATAATAAAGACTACTTCATTTTTAGCAAGCTTGAAAAATTTGGATGAAATATTATCATATCCGGGTGCACTGTCTGATTGTAGGCTCATAAGTATATCACGTGCATCTGTTATATCAGTGTCTAAAAAAACAAAAGATTGGGACTGTGTACATACTATTAGTATCATTATGATTATTTGTTTCTATATTAATTTTTAAAAGATTATCCGCTAGGGACTTGCCCGTGTTTGCAATACGTTATTAATATAATGAATTGATTCCTTAGAGGATGGCTTTAACAAAATTGCATTATCGTTATTTGAGCTAAAATTGAAACAAAAATTTAAATGAGCTATTATTTTTATGTTGTTCCAAAGTTTCTTAGAGTTTTTAGATGTTACTAGTAGTAGTAGAAAGTGATAGTTGCTATCTTTCATATTTCCGTTTAAATTTTTTGGTAAATTATTACAATAATTACGATATCTCTTTTAACTTATTTTAATAACTTCGTTACGAGCATCAACACGAAGTTTTTTTTTAATTTAATTTCTATTCCTAAGACAGCATAAAATTTTAGGAGTCACCCATGGTTTCATGACTAGTTTGCTTTTAGGTACGTTAATTTCAATACTGTTATATTATAATGACCCGGTTATTTTGTTTGTTAGCATTTCTATCACAAAATTGGGATTATCACAAAAAATATTTCTAAGTGGATTTTTCAATTAAACTATTACGTGTCTTTGTAAAATCAGTCCGTAACTTGGTATTTACATATTTCTCTTTTAGCTTTATATTTGATAAGGTTAACAATATCACAGAATGATCAGTGATAGTGGTGTTTAAAACGGCAATTTGGGCATTATTTTTATTTCTTTCTAATTTAAGCATATAATTATCTAAGCAATTACCACTTCTTGTTGGCAAATAGTGACCAACGAGTAAACCATGCGTGCTCATCATGTTAAGATATTGAAGCCTATTGTAGCGCTCATAATTCTGCTCTAAATTTAAATCACCAGTCACTACAATACGTTTACGTGATTATCGTTTCTACGTGTAGGTTTAAAGAGTTAAAAAAGATGTCAGCATTATTGTTAGATGGTGAGCGATATATACCTAAAATGGTAGTGTCATGAGTATCAATCTGTAAACATGAAGCATGCGCAAGTCTTATTTCTTTAATATTTTCTCACCACCACTCCATCACTTTTATTGAGATGAAAATTTGTAGCGAAACATGAACAGTTTGTTATATTTGGAATTATTTTGTTGTCCGTAAGCCAACATTCTGTTAATACAATAATATCTGGATCAAAATTTAAGTATATGAGTGTTAGGTAGAGTTGAGGTAGATCTTCAATATTACTGTATACACTTCTAATATTTTGAGAAATAATTGTTAAATCACTATTTTGTACGCAAATATTTTTTTGTATATCACAGCAAATAGTCTGTACAGTCTTCGTGGCATCAAGGTCATTTAGAATTCTTATGGAACTATTCATTCTCATAACGGGTATATATGCGAGTGTAACTAAGATAGCGTTTGAGAGGTCTGTCACAATTGTTAAGTTGCCAATAGACAATCAGTTCACAATTTATTTTAAGTGAAGAAAAATATTTCAGAGCTTATTAATTTACGTGGATTAAAGTTTGCAAAATAGAATAAGATTTCTATTACGTTAAGTTGTATGTGTATGAATATTATATGAGAAGTTAACAATGACATATAAGTATAATGTATTATTTGTGTGCAAAGTATGAAAATATGTGTGAATAATGTTACGCTGAGGTCTGTGTGACTCACTGTGACTGTGATTAGTTTTATGATTGGTCATTTGCATGTCTTCAATTTTGTCCTGTAACAGAATAATATAGCTTCTGTCCTCTTTTATCTTGCTTTCTAAATGCTCTATTTTCTTCAGAAACATAGGGCTCGCTCATAATTAAGTATTAAGACCTAAAATATTTACATATATTACCTCGTAGGGGGATTTTGCCATAATTGCAACGCTTGGCAGGTGGATTAGCAAGGAGGAGATTCGGTGCAGGACTAACCACTGCTAACTTCCAGACTGACTCAATAAATGTTTTTGGCCCGACCGGGACAGCAAATCAGGGATCAACAATCGCGTTTAAGACCACTAAATCAACCAGGCAAATAACTATGATATTAGGATGTCAAACAATTCAGCCCAAGCGTAACAATAAATGGTAAAAAACACTTGAAACATCGGTAAAGTAAAATACGTGCGCATAATAAAATTCGCAACAAGAGTAGTACTCGTTTAAATCTAAGAAGTCGTTTTTGTTATGGTTTCGCTAACCCTAACCCTTTTTTTTCGGAGAATAAGGGTGACATACGTGAGTTATTACTATTACTATTGTCACCCCAGAGGACTAAGAATGCCTCGTTACAAGCAAAAAAGGTCTCCCGTCCTCTATACTCACTGTACGAAACACATTAGCATTGAGCTGCTATTTTAAGCCGGAATTTTGTTAGAACATGGTCCTCCCCCGGTCAAGCTGACCCATTTGTGTTGCAATCATCATACATCTGTAGAGCGGCCCTATCCCGTGAGGTCAACATACGCGAGATTCTTATTTAAATCATAAAAATGTATGTTGGTATATCTGTTTGAGATTAATGAACACGAAATAATAAATATACAGTATAAATAATATCTTTATTATTGTAATATAATCTACTTATATTACTATTATTTACTTTTTGTATATTTTTAGCAGAGTTTTAGTAAATTTTAACAGTGGTAGAGCCACGCGGCAGCTTTTGCTGTCGCACGGATGGGCCGGCTCGAACCGGGGTGGTACCACGACCTCACAGAAAACCAGCGTGAAGTAGAGGTTTACCTCTGCGTTTCGCTTGGTGAGTGCAGGTGGCCGGAGGCCCTCTTTACGGGAAATGAAGCAATCCATCTTAGTCCTGACGGGTGACAACGCATCTACATATTGATTTGTAATAGAGGATAGATGTAGATGTCTATTGGCCACAGCAACCACTTACCATCAGGTGGACTGTGTGCTCCTTTATCACCCTTATCCTATAAAAAAAAATAATGTAAATATTAGAGTAAAATACTAAATGTTCAAAATGAATTTATTTTAACTGTAAGCTTCATAATGCTATAATATGTTTTAATTGTTCAAATTATTGCATCTATGATATTTTTGGGCAACTTTATATAGAAATTAATCATTATTTATCAATCATATTAATGGATCGTCACAGCTGCAAATGAACTTTTTTTATATATAGGATAAGGGTGACAAGCGAGCACATAGTCCACCTGATGGTAAGTGGTTGCAGTGGTCTATAAACATCTACATCTATCCTCGTTTGCGAATTAAAAGGGAGATGCGTTGTCAGCCGTGAGGACTAAGATGGAATGCCTCTATTTCAGTAAAAAGGGTATCCGGTTCTCTACATTCACCATGCGAAACACAGCAGCATTAAGCTGCTATTTTACGCTTGTATTCTGTGAGAGCGTGGTCCCACCCCAGTTGAGCCGAACCATTCGTGCCACAACTAATATAGCTGCAACGTGGCTCTACCACGTATGAAAATTTAAGGCGAACGTTCATCATCTGAGCCCCGCGGCAACAAGCCATCTGGTAAATATAGAACATCAAATATGCACATGGAGAAGTAGAATGCACGTAAAGAAGATGAAAGTTATATCAACAAAACAGATATATAATGTAGTTGAACACACGTGGTCGACATCAGTATTTATTTTTTTAACAAAAATACAATATACATTTAATATATATAATCTACATTTGTCTGTTTGTATTTTTTATAAAGAACAAGGATAACAAACGAGCACACAGACCTTCCTTGGTGCTCCTTCCACACTGCCGCAGCATGGCTCTACCACGTTTAAAACTAATTGTTCATCACAGCTGTAACAACCGTTTTTGAGTATTACTGCGTTAGAAAAGCGGCGTCAAGACGGTGTTAACAAGATGCTGATTCGTTCTGTTTTATTTGCGGTGAATTTATTAAAGTAAGAAGCAAAAAAATTCTTCGCAACAAATTTAAGGCTTTGTGAAGTTTATGAAACCTATTTTAACCTGCGAATTCGGAATCAAGATAAAAGTGGCTACCTCACTTTGCCTGTGTTAACTGCAAACATAAATATAAAAGTAAAAAACCTAAAATTAAAATCTACAATTTTTTTTATATAGGATAAGGGTGACAAGCGAGCCCACAACCCGCCTGATGGTAAATGGTTGCTGTGGCCCATAGACATCTACATCTATCCTCGTTTGCGAATAAAATGCAAATGCGTTTTCAGCCGTGAGGACTAAGATGGAATGCCTCTTTTCAAGTAAAAAGCAAACGAAATACAGCAGCATTAAGCTGCTAATTTACGCTGGTATTCTGTGAGAGCGTGGTCCTTCCCCGATCGAGCCGACCTTTTCGTGTTACAGCTGTATTATTACGATAATACAGCTGTAGCATGGCTCTACCACGAACATATTAATATTTTTGCAACTTGAATACTCAATTACTTTTAATATTAAACGGAAAAATTATCAGAATTTACCCAAATTGATATCAATTCTCATATTTTTGAAATTAACATCATCGTCATCTTCACTATTACAGGCCTTCACAAGTCCACTGCTAACCATAGGCCTCCCCCAAGGAATGCCACAAAACACGGTCCCGAGTCACCTCCATCCATCGACTTCCTGCATGTCTCACCAGGTCGTCACTACATCTAGTGGGGGGTCGCCTTATACTTCGCCTACCGATACCAGGCTGCCACTCGAGAAACTTTTTTCCCCATCGGTTGTCGGTTCTTCGAGCTATATGGCCGGCCCATTGCTACTTCGGCTTACTAAACCGTTGGGCTATGTCAGTCACTCTGATTCTACTGTGGATATCCTCATTTCTAAATTTATCACGCAGAGAAACCCCGAGCATAGCCCTCTCCATAGCTTGCTAAATGGCGTTGAGTTTCCTCATATGGCCAACAGTGAAAGACCACGTCTCAAAGCCATAAGTCATCACTGGTAACAGGCACTGGTTGTACAGTCTCGTTTTCAAGTTTTGAGGTATACCTGTCAAGTGCATTGCAATCTTCTAGGCACTGAAAACGGTTTTGTAACTCGAGCTGAAAGGCTTCAGGACTTTGGATTAGAGTACGAGGGGGACGGAGCGTTAACATCATTAGACGTCACCTGTCCAACTTCGCGGTTAGGTTCAGTGTGCCTCTACCAGTTTTCACCATCGCGATCTCTAAGACATCACTGAACACTTTCCGTCTGGTGGCCATAATGAAGTCAATCTCATTTTTTGTCAAACCGTCAGGGCTTGACCAGGTCCACTTCCTATGGAGCCGCTTCTGGAAGAAAGATTTCATTATAAAGAGTGCCTCTTTCTCCATGAAATCGGCCAGCTGTTGGCCCCTTGTTTCCGTTGCCCTATTCCAAATTTCCCTACCCTCAGCTCAGCGTTCTCTCTTGTGCCTAGTTTTGCGTTGAAGTCTCCCTTTAACACCGTATAGTGGGTTTGGAGGAATGCATGGCTTCAGAGATATCCTCATACATTTCTGCCACCTCGTCATCGGGAAGTCGAGGTTGATGCGTAAACCTATATGACCTTCAACGAATACCGTTTGTTAATTCTGAAAATAAAGTATGCATCCCTGGTCAACACATAATGTATACTATTTCGTTAACGAGAGACTTATGGACGATAAATCCGACACCTCCTTGGGACAGATGGTCGCCCTCCCGGTGATAGAAGAAGTAGCCGGATTCGAGGATTACCGTGTCCTCCCCTTCTGTTCGGACCTCAGATAATCCTATAATATCCCAGCGTAACTTCTTTATCTCTTCTTCCAAGTCCAGGATCTTCTCGTCGGTCTACAGTGTGCGTGCGTTGTATATTGCCAGGTTGAGTCATCTTAGGTGTTAACCGAACCTCCACCGGAGATTCTTAGCACCCCCTGCCCCGCCGTTACCATGGTCGCCACATTAGCCAGGGATAGCTGGGCTGCCGGGGACTGGGGACTATCTTTTTGTGACTTTCGTCATGGGGGTATATTGCCATAGTTGCCACGCTTGGCGAGCGGGTTGGCAACCGCAGTTTTTTTAATTGTTGTTTTGCTGTTGTTTGCCGACACCCACGGAAAGACATGGGTAGTGGGTATTCTTACCCGCCACTACACGGGGTAAAAATAACAATATATTCGAAATATTTCAAATTTTAAAAATTCATATTAACAATATATTTGAAATTAGGCCTTATGAAACAATTTGTGAACTCAGTACATCAAAATTTTGAAGCTTTCGAATATTTAAAGTGATTCCTTCCCAAATTATCTGAGTAAGACTCGGACTACAAATTAAAAAAATAATGAACAGTGATGAATTCACACAATTACTCAATACTAATGAAAAATAAGCCTTGAATTGAACGGTTCTCTCGGAAACAACAGAGCTGTCAATTATCAAGAGTTGATTGAAACTATGCTTGAAAGCTTTAAAATTATGTGCTGCAGAATGGCCCATAAACTGCATCTGCATTTTATTTCTTAATTGAGGATTAGTAAAAATTACAAATTTTTTTATTACTATTTTTTTTTACTATTATAAAGAGGAAAGATTTGTTTGGTTGTTTGTTTGAATTGAATAGGCTCCGAAACTACTCGACCGATTTGAAAAATTCTTTCACCATTAGAATCCTTCATTATCTCTGATGAACATAGGCTATGTAATATTTTCAAAAAAGTTAGGGATCTGTATGAAAACTTCGTTAATGTAACCCAAGGTGTGAAAAAATACCAAAAAGAATCCTTATAGCGCGTACGCTGCGGAAACTATTGATAATAGAGCAAAGTAATGTACTTCAGTTTTATAGAGGATATCAATATCTACAAAAAAGTCTGCGACACCATATGTTTAACTATTACAGTTATGTCACAATAACTAATTTTTCATGTTAAAATGTGAAATAGTAACGCCGGTACAAATACTACTAATACGTACTGATATGAATAATGTGGCCTAGACATTATTCGTATCAGTACCTGTATCATGCATAACCACCAATTACGTTAACCATGTAATTTTAGTAACATATTTCACTTTTTAAATCTTTGTTAATTCAGCAACCGTCCATCGTGATGTCTCTCTCGAAGTTCGCATGTCGCAAAGCGCAGACGCGTGATATACGCGGGTGAAACCGCGGGGCACAGCTAGTTCTATATAAAAATGATATTAATATATATTGAGTAATTTATTTTTCTTGTTTTTAAACCAGTGGTTTGGAAAAAATCTCTATCCTGGGAAGGACCAGCAAGACACCCAGCGGGACTTTTTTTAAACATAAATTTATTTAAGTTGGAAACATTTATTTACTTTTTTTTAAAGACTCGCTGAATTTCTTGCTGGTCCTTCCAAGGACAGAGCTTTTTTTCCAAACCACTGATAAAGCTTAAATAACTTTCAATAAGCATTCGTGTAATCTAAATCGAATAAAAATGATTGTATTCTATTCAATGAAAGTTAGCATTTAAATAAATTTTTTCATGGTGAAGGTTTTTCTACATACTATCCACTTTGTTATACCACACTCACCACAAGATGACACTGCAGGACAATAACTTCTATACCGTCCAACCGTCATGAAAATTGGCATATTTACTCTGGGAGAAGAACGTCTGCCGGTGAATAAAACTAATTTTACGGATTTATCGCGTTTAAGTTTACTAATTTTTAGTTTTCGAAATTTCAGGTGCTTTACAACACCCATGGTCACGGGGGTACCGAGGTGTTGGACTTATCGATGTCATAATTAACCCAGGCTACCTTTAGATTTTTAATATTAATTTTAAGTCCAATCTACACAGAACAAGCTTACAGCACCATGAATTCGTGCTTCGGCATGCTTTGGTTTGAATTTAATTTTATTAATTACTAGTGATCCGACTTCCCGACTTCGCACAGCTTATTTCTGGACGCCACCTACCGGCTCCAATTATGAATCTGGTTTAGATACAGAGACCTATTCAAACGCACACAAAAAATTCACCAAATTCGTCGAATTTTAGTAAGACTAATGGCCAGCAATTGACTATGGCAAATATTCTCCTATGTGGTAATCTGTAGGTAATCTATGAGGGAAGGCTTTAATAGGCTGTAATGATTATATAATCCCAAGCAGATGGTAGCACCTATTCATCTTCTCTATTGAAATTAGGATGTTTTTTAATTTCAAAAGCCTCGCAAATCATCCTTGATAAGAGTCGGTGTTCTATTGCGAGGATTTGCGGTCTATCATATTCTGATTTAATGGCGGCGACGATCTTGAACATGTTTACAGACTGTAGTCTTCCCGGGGCTTCGGTGTTTCAAGTCAGCTATATGTTCTTTTACGTGCATTTTAATCGATCCTTTTGTTTATCTTACGTAAGAGAAATCGCATTTACAATCAAGCTTGCACAATTCTGCATCGTAAAATTATTTTAATTCAATGTGAAGTAATCGTGCAAATATAAGAATCATAACTTATCTGGGTTTTGCTAGTACAATATAATAAAGAGCCGCTAGCTCGGCGAGAATGCATTCCTATCAACACCGACTACGAAGCGGAACGGACTGCAAGTGACCGCAGACATAACTGCCGTGCGCTGGAATAGCTGAGGTTAGTCGATTTGCATTTAATAGGCATCCGATAACTTTATTTTTTAATTATTATTTATCAACTGATAACATTGAATAAAACTATTTATACGGATTTTATCGCGTTTAATTAACTTATTTTTAATTCCCGAAATTTCGGATGCTTTACAGCACCCATAGGCATGGGGGGGGGGGGGGGAATGAGTTGTTTGACGTTCCAAGTTCCAAAGTTATTCCAAAGTCATAGTTAGCCCGGCTACCTTCAGTTTTTGAATATTAACTTTTGGTCCGATCTACGCAGAACGAGCTTACAGTATCTTGAAGCCTTGCAGTGGTATGCTTGAGTTTGGATTTAATTTTGTTAATTATAGGATCCCAAGATGGCAGCATCTCCATCATCCATCTTCATATTGAAATTATAATCTTTTTTAATTTCAATAGCCTCGCGTATCATCCTTGGTAGAAATCGGTGTTCTTTTGCGAGGATTTGTGGTTTATGAAGTCTGATGTAATGGTTGGGACGATCTTGAACATGTTCACAGACTGCAGACTTCCCGGAGCATCGGTATTTTACGTCAGATATATGTTCTTTCACGCGGGTTTTATAGACCTTTTTGTTTGTCTTATGTAAGAGAGACCAGATTCACAATCTAGACTGTTCACTCCTGCATCTTGTAGAGGGATATTACACTTGATAGATGGTAAAAATTAACTAATCTTTTTCGGCGGCTTGTAGTATGTTTTAATGGAAGCTCGCTTCAAGATTTAGCCAACCTGATCTGTGACTCCTCTAACATATGGTAGTACAGTGGGAACACGCTCGACTGTGGCCGGCTTCACTCGGTCACTGTGAGTTTGGCGCGGCAACCTAAGCTTGATGTCTTGCAATACTTGCTTGACGTGCTAAAGCCAGATGTTTTCTGTCACAGATCCCTTGTGCTTTCTGAAACAAAGATTTACCCACGGTAGCTAACTGTGATGGATGATGGTAATTGCACTACGAGCAAAAGCGAGCCAGAATCTATAATAGGTTCTATGCAGTGGCTGCAATTAGTTGCTCGTGTTGAAATTTAAAATCCTAATGCCATAATTTGAGAATCCTTGACACCTTTTAGAATACACTCTCTTTGTTTTTTATGTGCTATTAGTTTTGCTAAGTCCTAAGTGCCTGCTTAGTTCCTTTGATATTCATTAGGTATTAAATTAGACGTAAAGCTGAAACTACAACTATCAAATAAATAAAATTAATAAATACTACGTACTGAATCACTTATATCACCTTAATAATATATAACACCAAAATAATTTTCTAGTTATATACAATATGTGTTTTACTAACTTATCAATAAAAATCCATTCTTAACTTGACATCATAAAAAAGGTCTTTAAGCTTCCGACAGATGGCGGCATAATCATCCCAGTCCTCGTCAGATCAAAAATGCCCAGGCCTGTGACGGACAGCAGCATTGCACAGGTGCGGTGCGTCTGGCACTGCGATCGCCAACCCGCTTGCCCAGCGTGGCGATTAAGGGCAATATAGCACCACAAAAGCACGGCCCCCAATTCACGGTCACCCTAATTATTTCTGGCCGTGGTGGACATGGCAACGATAGGGTATGGGGGTGCAAAGAATCCCCGAGAGAGGATAGACTACCACCAAAAAGTGGACTTGGCTTAGGTAACATTTACAAATTGGAAGCTCAGCTTTACAATATAAGATGGCATATTGTAGGATTAAGTGGAAGCCAAAGAGAGGAGGAGGACACACTTACCATACAGAATAGAATAGAATAGAATAGTTTTTATTCAATATTGATTACAAGTAATTCTTATTAAAAGTCAATACAATCGGTATATCTGCTCTACTTTCGGGAGGGAAACGACATTTCCCAAGGTGGATTAGGCTTCCTTGTTCACAGGATCCTCACTAAAGCATTGTAAAAATCCCCAGTGTGTGAACACGGTTTCATACCTTGTACTGGAGTTATCAAAGAGATACTCTCTGAAGATCGTACATGTTTTCCTCGACACATTCGGATGAGGAAGTGAAAACTGTTTATGAAGACATTTCTAGGGTCTTACGTAACACCACTAAGGCGCACTACAATGTTGTTATAGCAGATTTTAATGCCAATGTTGGTTTAGGTGTCGAATCGATTTTGGACCCGATGATTTTGGAAATGCTGGTCAACTTCCTCGAAAAAGAGGGGCTATTTCTGATGGATGCGTTATTCAAGAAGAAGCTCCAAAAAAGTGTACCTGGTGCAGTCCCCACAACGATACAAAAAACGAGATTCACTTCATCATGACGGACAAAAGACACATATTTAAATATGTCGCAGTGATTAACAAATTCAATACCGGAAGCGATCGCCAACTTGTGCGATCAATCGAATATCAATTTTACGCTTGAAAGGTCCCAATTGATGTAATTCACACTTCGACCAAATTTGCTTCAAACCGTAACTGGCTCCCAATGCTTCCAACTGGAACTTAAAAACCGATTCGAGGCCCTGAGACCGACGTTGGATATTGATGAGGACTTTATCAGCGTAATCAAGACCTTAAGAGATAAAGGCAACTGTTTTTGTGGCAAGAAGCCATATGTTGGTTTACAGTAGGTTTTCTCGTCACCCATACCATAAAGTCTGAAGATAAAGCGTTCAACCAGTGCGTTCTGCCCGTACTCACTTATAGTGCCGAAACGTCGACACTGACAATAGACTACTCTACAAACTCAAAGTCGTTCAGCGAGCGATGGAAACAGCCATGCTCGGAGTTTCTCTGGCAGATAAAATTCGAAGATTACTGACATAGCCTTCCGTGTTTGCAAACTGTCATGTCTGTCGCAGAAGTGACGATCGGTGGAGTAGACATGTTATGGAGTGGAGACCGTGTCTAGGCAAGCGTAGTGTAGGACGCTACATGATCAGATGGAGCGACGATCCGCACATGGTGGCTGGCAGAAACTGGATGCATATAGCCGAAGATTGGACTAAGTGGCGCGCCTTGGGAAAGGCTTGTTTCCAGTATTGAACTGCCGCATGATGCGGCATCATGATTATGATGATAATGATTATGAACTTGCCAGTATTATATTGATAACTAAAAAGTATCTAACTTCCATTGGCATCCCTCTTGCAAAGCCTGACATAATTATAAATAAAAGTTATCAAAACCGCGTTTACGATAAGTAAATCAAGCTTTTAACAGCCCGATTTACTAATACATATTTACATACATATAATCACACCTCTTTCCCGTAGGAGTAGGCAGAGACCAATTCTTTCCATTTGCCAAACATGCCTAAACCATCTCAGCATACCTTTCTCAATTTTTGTCTATACATCTTCTTTCAGACCACAATGTTTCCATATCTCACTATTTTTTATCCTTTCATTCAGTTTAACTCCTATTATACTTCTTAACGCTCTCATCTCAATAGCATTTATTTTGCTTTCATGCTTCTTCTGTCATACCCAACTTTCACTTCCGCACATGAGAGTCGGAACCAACACCCCCCTCATGCATTGCCAAACGAGCCTTGTTAGACACCTTCCGACTGCTCATAAAGGAGTGCAAAGCTCCATTCACCATGTTTCCTGCATTCACTCTTCTTTGGATATCACTCTCACACTTTCCATCTCTTGTAAACTTGAACCCACATACACAAACTCCTTCACCTGTTCGATTTGTTCATCTCCAATCACGATATTGCAGTCTGTCATTGCCTCATCTCTTTCAAACACCATCACTTTCATCTTCCTTACTTTTATCTTCATTCCTTTTCTAACAAAAGCTCCACTCATAGCAGTTACCATCTCCTGCAACTCCTCGGCCGAAGACGCAAGTAATACTTTGTCATTAGCATAGAGAAAACATTTGACGAGTAACTCATTCATTCTCAACCCTCTTCCATTCTCTATTAAATCTGTTAAGCAATTGTCTATGAACAGATTAAATAGCCACGGTGACGCTACACATCCCTGTCTAACACCTTTTTTGATATTAAACCATTCAGTGTATGCCCCGTTTATATGCACTAGAATCCCTATAAAGAGATTGCAATGCTCGTATGAGAATACTGCTCACACCGTTCACGTACAGTGATGACCACAAATTATTCGTCACCACTCTATCATAGGCCTTTTCTAGAACCACGTACGCGCAATAGACATTCTTGTTTTTAGCCAAACACTTTTCGGCTATACACCGCAAGGAAAAGACTGATCGGTACATCTCATTCCCTTTCTAAATCCCGCTTGTGCATCCCATATTTTTTCGTCTGTTTTATTCACAACCCTTTCAATCAACACTTTCGCATACAATTTACCGACGACGCTGAGAAAGCTTATACCGCGGTTATTTATGCAGAGTATACACTATATATATAGTGTATACTATGCATCGCTTGGCAGGCGAATACTTAATAATGTCCTCCAGATGGAGTTTCGGTAAAGGCGACCAGTCTCGACAGAAACTAGCCTTCTGCGCAGGAATAAAAGCGCCCGAATGCGCAAGTACAGGTATCATAGTCTTAGTTTTGTATCATAGACCTTTCTATATATATATATATATATATATATATATATATATATATACATATATGTGTGTGTGTGGTGGTCAGGTGGCTACCAAAGTACTGTTGCACAATGTAATAGTCTTATATTAAGGACTTATGATAGAAAGGTCTATGATACAAAAGCAAAAGGAAATCTGTGGAAGGTCTTGTTTTAGAAGAGTTGCTTCAAAGCATCCGAGACTGTGGTAAACGTGGACTCGCTAACCGATATATCCTAGGCATATCATGTTAAGGTATTAAGCGGGTTTACTGTAGTAATACGATTTGCCCGTGGACTTGCTCTACCGATTGTAAGCGGCGTCTTAGCGCATTGCGTTATGATACGTCGGCTATCTTTCGGATTAGGAAGTGTGACTTTTAAGTGCAACAAGCATACTCAACTTCATGTCTTAATGCAATAGCTTTATAATACGGATGGACTGGCGTGTAAGCCCGACGATAGTCGTATTGATGCTTGTTGCGTTTTGCAGCATTGCGTCTCTGCGATGATTGCTTGGCGGTTGCTATTACAATGGCGCCCTCTGTGTGTAAGTTTGACTCGCGCCTTAGTAGCCCAAGTTAGGTGCCTTGATGACGGGGCTGTAGACTATATGGTTTATGTAACAACATAATAAAATATCTCTGTAAATAATATCATCACCTTTGAATAATTGAAGGCAAACATGTCTCACCCACCAAATTTAATCGAAAAATGCATGTACTCAACGTCAGTTACACAAACTCTTTCTGATGGCGAATTACTATTAGTATTTTATAACTGCATTTTGGCTATAGAATAGAATTTAATAAAATGGACTGATGTTTATTCAATATAGATTATTAGATTATACTTATTGAAAGTCATTTTTTATTTACCACTGGTTCGGAAAATACCTCTGTCCTGGGAAGAACCAGCAAGAACACAGCGGGACTTTTTTTCAACACTTTATAATAATTTTGTTTCTATAATTTTTAAATATATTTTAATAGATTCATCATGGTGGTGATTACCTAATTCCTAGGGGTTAGTAGGGTGTAGTGGCGGTCAAGAATATCCACTACCCCATATCCTCCCGTGGGTGTCGTAAAAGGCGACAAAGGGAAACAGCCAGGAGATGGGCAGCAGCATCTTCCTGATAATAGCCAAATTACAATAAAAAAACTGCGGTTGCCAACCCGCTCGCCAAGCGTGGCAACTATGGCAAATACCCCCCAATGATGAGAGCAACAAAAAAACGGCCCCCAGTCCCCGGCGGCCCCGCTATTCCTGGCTACGGTGGCGACCATGGTAACGGCGGGGCAGGGGGTGCTAAGAATCTCCGGTGGAGGTTCGGTTGCCACCTTAGACGACTCGACCTGGCAACGTACAACGCACGCACCCTGAGGACTGACGAGAAGATCGTGGAGCTGGAAGAAGAGATAGACAAGTTGCGCTGGCATATTATAGGATTATCCGAAGTCCGAAGAGAGGGGGAGGACACGGTAATCCTCGAATCCGGCAACTTGCTCTATCACCGGGAGGGCGACCATCTGTCCCAAGGAGGTGTCGGATTTATCGTCCACAAGTCTCTCGTTAACAACGTTGTAAAAATCGGGAGTGTGTCGACGAGGGTTGCGTACCTTATACTCAGAATCACCAAACGGTATTCGCTGAAGGTCATACAGGTTTACGCACCAACCTCGGCACACCCCGATGAGGAGGTGGAGGAAATGTATGAGGATATCTCTAGAGCCATGCATTCCTCCAAAACCCAATATACGGTGTTAATGGGAGACTTCAATGCAAAACTAGGCACAAGAGAGAACGGTGAGCTGAAAGTAGGGAAATTTGGAATAGGGCAACGGAACCCAAGGGGCCAGCAGCTGGCCGACTTCATGGAGAAAGAGGGACTCTTTATGATGAACTCTTTCTTCCAGAAGCGGCCCCACAGGAAGTGGACCTGGTCGAGCCCCGACGGTTCCACAAAAAATGAGATTGACTTCATTATGACGACCAGACGACAACTGTTCAGTGATGTCTCCGTGATCGCGAGGGTGAAAACTGGTAGCGATCACCGAATGGTTAGAGGCACACTGAACCTAAACGTTAAGTTGGAGAGGTCTCGTCTAATGAAGTCAACGCTCCGTCCCCCTCGTGCTCTGTTCCAAAGTCCCGAAACCTTTCAGCTCGAGTTACAAAACCGTTTTCAGTGCCTGGAAGACTGCAATGAAGTGGACGATATGAATGACAAGCTCGTGGAAACTGTCCATGCGGTTGGAGCTAAGTTCTGCAAGACCCGCCGCAGAAGAACACAAAAACTCTCCGATCACACTCTTAATCTCATGGCTGTTAGACGGGAGATGAAGCTACATTCTTCAACAGACTTGACAGCATACAGGCATCTGAACAGACAGATCTCCAAATGCATGCGGCGGGACTTACGCAACTTCAATACAGCTCGTATTGAAGAAGCGATCGAGCGGAACCAAGGCTCCAAAGTCTTTGCCAGAGATCTGTCTGCCAGAAAGAGCCAACTGTCAAAGCTGAAGACAGAATGTGGCAGCATCGTTTCCGGGACACCTGAGATTTTGAGTGAGATTGAGAGGTTCTATGGGCAGCTGTACACATCATCGTTGGAGCCACACGCAAGTGTGAGTAACGATCCAAGAGCGAGTCTCATCCGACACTATTCCGAAGATATCCCGGATGTCAGTCTGAGCGAGATTAGGATGGCTCTCCAGCACCTTAAAAACGGTAAGGCCCCAGGCGAGGATGGAATTACAGCGGAGCTTCTGAAAGCGGGTGGAAGACCGGTACTTGAAGTCCTTCAGAAGCTCTTTAATTCCGTCCTCCATGGTGGCATTACACCGGAGGCGTGGAGCAGAAGTGCGGTGGTCTTGTTCTTCAAGAAAGGTGACAACGCTCTCTTGAAGAACTACAGACCGATTTCCCTTCTGAGCCGCGTCTACGTGCTGTTTTCGAGAGTCATTACGAATCGTCTCACGCGCAGACTTGACGACTTCCAGCCTCCCGAACAAGCCGGTTTCCGAAAGGGCTTTAGCACCATAGACCACATACATACCCTTCGGCAAGTTGTACAGAAGTCCGAAGAGTACAATTTGCCACTATGTCTGGCGTATGTGGACTATGAGAAAGCCTTTGATTCCGTCGAAATTTGGGCGGTGCTGCAGTCCCTTCAGCGGTGCCAAGTTGACTGTCGGTATATCGAAGTGTTGAAGTGCTTGTACAGTAGGGCTACGATGGCTATCCGAGTACAGAACCAGAGTACGAAACCTATCCAATTGCAGAGAGGTGTAAGACAGGGTGACGTCATATCCCCGAAACTCTTCACCGCTGCATTGGAAGACGTTTTCAAGCTTCTGGACTGGAAAGGATACGGTATCAACATCAATGGCGAGTACATCACTCACCTTCGATTTGCCGACGATATAGTCCTTATGGCAGAATCGCTGGAGGACCTAAGCACTATGCTCAATGACCTCAATAGTGTTTCCCAACGGATAGGTCTTAAGATGAACATGGACAAAACTAAGATCATGTTTAATGTCCATGTCACACCTATGCCGGTAGTTGTTGGGAACACTAAGCTCGAAGTTGTTGACGAGTATGTTTACCTGGGACAAATAGTCCGACTGGGTAAGTCCAACTTCGACCGAGAGGTCAATCGACGGATTCAACTCGGCTGGGCAGCGTTCGGGAAGCTACGACACATCTTCTCGTCAGACATACCTCAAAACCTTAAAACGAAATTGTACAACCAGTGCGTGTTGCCAGTGATGACTTACGGAACTGAGACGTGGTCCTTCACTGCTGGCCGTATGAGGAAGCTCAAGGTCGCTCAGCGAGCTATGGAGAGGGCTATGCTCGGAGTTTCTCTGCGTGATAAACTAGGAATGAGGATATCCGCAGTAGAACCAGAGTGACCGACATAGCCCAACGGATTAGTAAGCTGAAGTGGCAGTGGGCCGGCCATATAGCTCGAAGAACCGACAACCGATGGGGAAGAAAGGTTCTCGAGTGGCAGCCTCGTACCGGTAGGCGAAGTGTAGGGCGTCCCCCCACGAGATGGAGTGACGACCTGGTAAGACATGCAGGAAGTCGATGGATGCAGGTGGCTCAGGACCGTGTTTTGTGGCATTCTTTGGGGGAGGCCTATGTTCAGCAGTGGACTTGTGAAGGGCTGTAATGATGATGATGATGATTTTTATTTATGTATTCGTGTCGTAAACCAAATGTTACTAACACTAGATTATAAGAAAACATTTACTAACAATTATGCTAGCTAGCTAATATTAACGAGCCACCACTTAAAACCGTTTCTCTATTGAAAGAACTGACCACCTGGTGATAACTGAAGTTAAACATAAATTTATAAGCTTTTAACCAATGTTCAGTAATACATAAAATATGAATATTATTGCTATTTAAGAACTATTCAATTTCTAGCTCATGTCTAGTATATTTTGATGCACCAGGTGTAAACAATTTTTATTGTCATTCTGTGTAGTCATACAATTAAAGATTTGTAAGCTACATTCTAAATTATTTAAATGATTATAACTGCTAGATTTACTTATTTAGAACAGATTACCTTTATTGTCTCATTTTTAAATTACTTGGAATTGATTCCAAATTACATATTAAGTCATTATACTGTTCAAAAGCAGATGTCTATGTAGCCAAGTCCTTGGCTGAGTTATAAACAATGAAGTAGCACATTTGCATTCTGTCTTAAATTATCTTTATATATAAAAATTACGTGTCACGTTATTTGTCCGCGATGAACTCCTAAACTACTGAACTGATTTCAATGAAATTTTGCACACTCTGTGCAGTTTGGTCCAACTTGATAGATAGGATAGTTTTTGTCCTGATAAATGACACTCAATATTTTTTTATTACGAATTTAAAGATTTTTTATATGAAGGGTCGCCGAAAAGGGCAGAACGTCTGCCTGGCGAGCTAGTATTTTAATAGGTAATACCTATCTCTAGTCAAAAATTTCTTAAATAAATTATTTATGTCTATAAAATTAATTATATTATTATAATTATAACAATTAAATGTCAAATTTAAATTATTATTACATGAATAGTTATTCATCAATAAATTTAAATTGTATGTTATTTTATTTTCCTATAGCCAACCCTTTTTTATGGGATAAGGTGACAAACGAGCACACAGTCTATCTGATAGTAAGTGGTTGCTGTGGCCTATAGACATCTACATCTATCCTCGTTTGCGAATCAAATCTCAGATGCGTTGTCACCCGTGAGGACTAAGATGAAATGCCTCTTTTCCAGTAAAATGAGTCTCCGGATCTCTACACCCACCATATGAAACACAGCAGTGATAAGCTGCCATTTTACGCTGGTAATCTGTGAGAGCGTGGTCCTTCCCCGGACGAGCCGATCCATTCGTGTTACAACTAACTAATACAGCTGCAGCATGGCTACATAAAATATGAATATTATTGCTATTTAAGAACTATTCAATTTCTAGCTCATGTCTTGTATATTTTGATACACCAGGTGTAAACAATTTTTATTGTCATTCTGTGGAGTAATACAATTAAAGATTTGTAAGCTACATTCTAAATTATTTAAATGATTATAACTGCTATATTTACTTATTTAGAACAGATTACCTTTATTGTCTCATTTTTAAATTACTTGGAATTGATTCCAAATTACATATTAAGTCATTATACTGTTCAAAAGCAGATGTCTATGTAGCCAAGTCCTTGGCTGAGTTATAAACAATGAAATAGCACATTTGCATTCTGTCTTAAATTATCTTTATATATAAAAATTACGTGTCACGTTGTTTGTCCGCGATGAACTCCTAAACTACTGAACTGATTTCAATGAAATTTTGCACACTCTGTGCAGTTTGGTCCAACTTGAGAGATAGGATAGTTTTTACCCTGATAACTGATACTCAATATTTTTTTATTACGAATTTAAAAAAAAATTATATGAAGGGTCGTCGAAAAGGGCAGAACAACGTCTGCCTGGCGAGCTAGTATTTTAATAGGTAATACCTATCTCTAGTCAAAAATTTGTTAAATAAATTATTTATATCTATAAAATTAATTATATTATTATAATTATAACAATTAAATGTCAAATTTAAATTATTATTATATGAATAGTTATTCATCAATAAACTTAAATTGTACCTATGTTATTTTATTTTCCTGTAGCCAACCCTCTTTTTATGGGATAGGGTGACAAACGAGCACACAGTCTACCTGATAGTAAGTGGTTGCTGTGGCCTATAGACATCTACATCTATCCTCGTTTGCGAATTAAAACTCAGATGCGTTGTCACCCGTGAGGATTAAGATGAAATGCCTCTTTTCCAGTAAAACGGGTCTCCGGATCTCTACACCCACCATACGAAACACAGCAGTGATAAGCTGCCATTTTACCCTGGTATTCTGTGAGAGCGTGGTCCTTCCCCGGACGAGCCGATCCATTCGTGTTACAACTAACTAATACAGCTGCAGCATGGCTCTACCATGTATCAAAAACCCTGTATGTAAGGCAATGAATACAAGATAATTTTATGTACATTTAAACTACTTAGATAATCAATATATTTTAATTATTGATTTTTGTTTACATTGCCTTAAAAAAAGGGTAAAATTTACTAGTTAAAACTTTATTCAATATATGACTAAAGGCTGCTCCAGGCATACAATAATTACTGATCAGATGTCCTTTTATTATGACAGTTATTTAACATCATGTCCAAAATTTTGCCTATGTCATCACAATACTTGAATCAAAATCTTCTCAATAAACTTGAGGGCGTTCTTAATAATTGCATCATTTTTATTTTGGACTACGAAAATATAAACATATCTCCCAATTTCGTATTCGCCTTAAATGGTTAACAATCCGAAAAAGGAGCACTTCCAGAATATTTTGGTTCTCCTCCCTTTCCTACCTTCAAGAACAGAGCCTACTCCTTTTCAAAAGGCCGGCAATGCACCTGCAATTCCCCTTGTGTTGCAGTTGTTCATGGGCGGCGGTAGTTACTTTCCATCAGGTGAGCGGTATACTCGTTTGCCCCCTCTACTATAAAAAAAAAACCTGCAAGATGCAGGAGTGTACAAGCTTGAATGTGAATGTGGTCTCACTTATATAAAACAAACTAAAATATCCATAAAAACCCACGTTAAAGAACACATAGCTGATGTGAAGAATAGACGCTCCGGAAAATCTACAGTCTGTGAACACGTACAGGATCGCCCCCGTCACTACATTAGATTTGATAGACAACAAATCCTCGCTAAAGAACACCGATTCCTTCCTAGGATGATTCGCGAGGCTATTGAAATCAAAAAACATCCTAATTTCAATAGAGAAGATGGCTGGTTGCTACCATCTGTTTGGGATCCCATAATTAATAAAATTAAATCCCAACCCAAGCATACAACTGCAAGACTTCATGACGCTGTAAGTTCATACTGCGTAGATCGAAACAAAAATTAATAATTTTTAATCTGGAGGTAGCCGTGGTTAACTATGCCATTGGGACGTCATACACCTCAGTCCCCCCTATGACCATGGGTGCTGGAAAGTGCTCGAAACGTCGGGAATATAAAAAAAAGTTAATATACGCGATAAAATACGTAAAATTAGTTTTGTTTAAATATAAAAAAAAAACTGTCAATAATATACCAATAACTTTTCTCCAACCACCACAGGGTGCTTCGCTCTTCATTAGTTGAATATCCATCAATGCTATTTGACGTCTGCAGTTTAAGGCGACATTTGAAATCGTAAAAAATCCTCTCGCCAAAATGTACCCGACGCAGATTCATTTTTATTGTCGAAAACTTACTCGTCTTATTTCTGACCTGGTTTACGTATTTTATATCGTGAATCCCCGAAATAGGATACACATACATTTTTGATACTTTTTGTACGAGTAAGGGCAGAACTATAAACCCTCACTTGTTTGTTTAGTATAACAGTACAGTACAGTGCATGCAACTGAATCGGTAGTTCTTTCAGTACAAAAAGGTTTTGCGGTTGTTCCCCGGAAACTGCCCTGAGTCACATCGTGATGGGTAGTGGTGATGTTGATTTGCATAATTCATCTCCTTTTTTTCATAGAATAAGGGTAACAAACGAGCACACAGTCCACGTGTTGGTAAGTGGTTGCTGTGACCCATAGACATCTATACCTATCTTCAATAAATAATCAAGATGCAGTTGCGTCATCACCCGTGAGGACTAAGATGGAATGCCTCTTTTCCAGTAAATGGGTCTCCGGTTCTCTACACTCACCATACGAAACAGCAGTGTCAAGCTGCCATATTACGCTAGTATTCTGTGAGAGCGTGGTCCTTCCTCGGTCGAGCCGACCCATTCGTACTACAACTATACTACTAAAATTTTTGAGTTATTTTGTATTTACTTCTAACAGCTTATTGTGTTCCATTAACGTTCCTTAACATATAGTCGTACTGAAAAAAAAATTCTTTATATAATATTAAGAGTAATTTCTTACAGCACAAACACTTTTCTTTGCAACTGGGTTACTTTTTTTAAAGCATGCACTGTAAAATATTTTCTTATATTTATTGGATGAATTAAAAGTATAAGAGCAATACTTTCTAAGCTACAATAACGCAGCACCTTGTATACGAAAGTTAACAATCCAAGGTCGTGCGAAGTTAGAAACTGCACATGAAGTTCATCGGGCAGTCGTCCGGTGGTTGAATTTGCATATCAATGGGTATTGATTCGGAAATAGCCGCCGGTGTTGGTGCCAAAGCTTCGGGAATCACTTCACTGTCCGCAGTTCAATTGCACTAGCTACTGTACTAACATATTGCTCTTTTATGTTTGTTTACTTAATAAATATGACGGTATTATTTACTACCGTCACCGTGCTAACAAATACTGTTTGTGCTAAACATAGGCCTTCTCCAAAGAACGTCACAAAACATGGGTCAGCATGCATTAATTTCCGGCTTGTCCTACCAGGTCGTCACTCTATCTAGTTATTGTAGTGGAAGTATTCCTAAAAACATGAGAAATTATGTACAACCAGTGCGTGTTGTCAGTGATGAAACATAGATCTGGGATATGGTCCTTCACTGCTGGCAGTTTCAGGAAGCTTAAGATCGCTCAGTGAGCTATGAAGAGGGCTATGCTTGGAGTTTCTCTGCGTGATAAACTAAGCAATAAGGATATTCGCAGTAAAACCAGATTAACCGACATAGCCCAACAGATCGGTAAACTGAAGTGGCAATGAGCTGGCCATATAGCTCAAAAGCCGGCAATCGATTGGAAAGAAAAGTTCTCGAGTGGCAGCCTCGAACCAGTAAGCAAAGTGTAGGGCAGTCTCCACTGCGTTATTTAAATTAAATGTTTAAAAATAAGCATAATTTAAAACATAAAAAATTACATTTATCATACGTGAAATTTAAAACTTTTTTTCAATTGTCAATTATTATGAAATGGTATCCGTGCTTGCTATTCCGGTACGAGGCGAACTGTTCCAACTGAAATTCAATTAAGCGACTACCGAATGGAACAATTCATCGGTCGTAATTTCTCGCCACACCAATTTCTTTGTCTCGCCCATTTGAATTCGGTGCCAATTTAAACTGTTCTTATACGCGACAATGTAAGATCCGTTTGATATACATTCAATTTATTGGAAGTTTAATAAAATGTTGAACACTCGTGAGCGACATGATCATACCTTTTAACATGACAAAAGAAATAATAAGAGACAATAAATAAGACATAGAAACAATCATACAGTCAGCTTATACAAAGGTTTGACTTATTCTATAATTTATAGAATTATCTTCCAGTAGTCCCATAAAGGAAAATATATTTGGAAAATCCAAAAGTACACACCTCGATGCCCTATTTAATTCTTAATTGAGGGCCGGTGTAGGTGTCTTACGGCTTTATTCTATATAAAAAATAAAAAATATTCTCCAATCAAAAAAAACTCTAAAAATTTTACATCGAATTTGGTTCATCATTATCATTACAGCCCTTCACAAGTTCACTGCTTCAGCAGTGGCAGGCCTATGTTCACATAGGCCTGCCACAAGGAATGCCACAAACCACGGTCCTGAGCCACCTGCATCCATCGACTTCCCTCATATCTTACCAGGTCATCACTACATCTAGTGGAGGGACGCCCTATACTTCACCTACCGGTATATGGCTACCACTCGAGAACCTTTTTTCCCCAACGGTTGTCGGTTCTTCGAGCTATATGGCCGGCACATTGCCACTTCAGCTTACCAATCCGTTGGGCTATATCAGTCACTCTGGTTCTACTGCGGACATTTCTAAGTTTATCATGCAGAGAAAGCCCAACAACAACGCTCTCCATAACCCTCTGGGTGACCTTGAGCATCCTCATACGGCCAGCAGTAAAGGACCACGGCTCAGATCCATAGGTCATCACTGGCAATACGCACTTGTTGTACAATCTTTGGTTGATATCTCGCAAACTAAAAATAATTTTGATATTTCAGTAATGCATTGGGGTCACTCAAAGGAAAAGTGCTTTGAAAGCTTTTGGTAAGACAGCTTAGTCGATTAATTGTTTCAGTTATTTGTAATCATGTTAACACGCGTGTCGCATGCCCCCAGATCAACTGACGTAATAGCAAAGACATTTAAGTAGTAGCATTTTAAATCTCTTTGCGTAACAGTAAGTAAGTATAATTAAATCACGTTCTTCCTTGTTCTTAGATTGAGTGACTCTTACGTATGTACGTAAGAGTCACTCAATCTAAGAATAAACGAAGAATATTAAAAGATAATTTGACGAACGTGTGAAATTGAAAGAAAAAAGAGGAAAGAAAAGAAACCAAAAAGAACGAAATGAATTACAGAAGTGATTATGGAAATGAACCAGATCTTCACTATCTTCAGGTTCTGAAGATAGTGGAAAAAAAACCGGGTCGTATTGTTAAGTAGTTCTCGTGATATCGTGTACACAGAGAATTCATGAACCGTAGACTAAATGACATCCACAATTTTTTATCAGACTTTGTTGTGTGTTGTTCAATTAAAAAAAAATCAGGCTTATTCTGTAGTTTTTTAGACAAAAAGTGATAATTCCATTTCATATTTATATTTTAATAGAATTAATTCCATTCAAATATAAATATGAAATATATATATAATTTACTTCAGTGATCCATCCATTACAGTCTTAAATAAAAATAAATTGCTGAACTTAGAGGCCTACCCCAATCACTGGTGCAGAATGAATTTTATTTTAATGCGTCTTTACGAGTATCCTCCACGTACTCTTAAATGTTTTACGATTATTCTCATTTCAAGGTTTAGCTCATTTTGACTCTGTTCCTTTCTTTTATTTAAATTTGTGATTTTCTTCAGATTTTTCTATTAAGCAATTTAGTAGCACTTTTTCTGAAAGTAATGAATACAATACAATAAATAAATTGTATATTTTTATATGGTTACTACTGTGGCGGGTGGAAGGAAAAGGGGAGATCTCCCGCCGCGCCAGGCAAGATGTTCTGCCCGGGAAGCGGCCAACGCTCCTAGTAATAGTTTGAAGCTATTCTATATATACTGCTTTATTTTCGGAACTTTGTTAGCGCGATTCAGGCTTCGATGTGTTTCGCTTGTGGCGCGACGACAGCGCCGCCACATCACCCCCCTGCTCAGACCGGAGGTCGATAGTGCAGTCAGATTGCTGATGCGTCCTTAATGCCATACTACGCACTTGCAAGTGATGCCGGTGAGAACGATGAGCCGGAGCAAGTGCCAGAAGGCTTTTTGACACCCATGTGATAAAATGAAAATAAATTCCCATTATACCCCCAAAAAATACGGGGTAGCACTAATAATCTTCTGGAAACTGTGGTAAATAGCTTAGTATTTATGTAAAACACTGGATAGAGACAGTTCTGTCTCGGTGATAAACCATTAATAATCGTAGTTTCTAAGATTTTATGGTTTGGTTATTAACACATGGAATCAATGCTGAAATAAAAAGGTGTTAGGAATGAGGGTAAAAAAACATGCAGGAGTGTCGTGGAACACTCGATTGGAACGAAGTTCCTTTCGTTGTATATTATTAATTATTGATAAACGATATGAAATTCTCCATTGTTAAACCTATGTATAAAAAGGGAGATAGGCAAGACGTTGGAAACTACCGACCAATAACTCTTATTCCTGTGCTCTCAAAAGATTTCGAAAAAATAATGCATGAAAAACTATATTGTTTTCTTAGCGCCTTTAACATTCTAAAACCAGAACAGTTCGGTTTTCGAAGAAACTGTTCCACAACATTAGCATGTTATGAACTGATTAAAATTATAACTGAAAGCTTAAATTCACGAACTCCACTTTTAATTATATTTCTTGATATGAGCAAAGCTTTTGACTTCGTATCACACAGTCTTCTACTAGATAAATTAGAAAGGTATGGAATAAGAGGAACAGCCCAAAACTGGATAGAGAGTTATCTTAAAAAGCGTAAGCAGTGTGTTGAAGTTACAAAAATCATAAAGAACACAAAGATATCAAAACGCTCCCAATATCTTACAAACAGTTTTGGTGTTCCACAAGGCAGTGTACTGGGACCTTTGCTGTTCTTAATATACATTAACGATCTTCCTGACTTTACTACAAGCAAATGCATTTTATTCGCTGATGACACTACTCTTATAGTTAAAGGTAATAACAGATCTGCACTTGAAATCGCAGCTAATGGTGCTCTAAATGAGGTCATACAATGGATGAATATAAATAATTTAGATATAAATATAAATAAGACGAAATTTATTGAATATAAAACCCTCAAAAACATTTCAAATGACATTAAACTCACATATAACAACTCGATAATTAAAGAAGTCGTTTCCACGACATTTCTAGGAATAATATTTGATGAATTTTGTAGTTGGAAGCCGCATATAGAAAGCTTATGTACTAAAATAGATCGTTTCGTTTTTGCATTGCATAGACTAAGAAATATTGTATCAGAAAGAGCTGCACTGATGGCATATCATGGATATATCTCATCCATACTACGATATGGTGTTCTACTCTGGGGGTATTCGGTGGATTCGGATAAAGCATTTAAAGCACAAAAACGCTGCATAAGAGCTCTTTGTGGTGTTGGTCCTTTAGTGAGTTGCAAACCTTTGTTCAAAGCTAAAAGGATCCTGCCTTTGCCTTCATTATACATATTTGAAATGTGCATGTTTGTTCATAAGCATCCACATTTATTTCAACGTAAGTGTGAAGTAAGTGAAAGTAAGGGTAGATACAAGAATAGGTTATATGCACCAGCAAATCGTCTAAGAGTTACAAAAAGAAATGCTTCTGCAATGTCGATAAGAATTTATAATAAATTACCTGATAATTTAAAGCGTAAAAGTTTATTGTCATTTAAGAAATCTGTTTTGGCATTGTTGTTCACTAAATGTTATTATTCTGTAGAAGAGTTCTTAAACGACAACGACCTACATACGAGTAATAATGAATGATAATTTTAGAATATGATTAATTACGTAATTACAAGATACTAATGTTTAAAAAAATAATGTTTTTGATATTATTTTATATAAAATTTGACTTATGTATTTAATTAATTAATAAATTTGATGTAAAAATAGAAAGAAATTAATGACAATTGGATATGTAACATTATTTAATTATTGACATAAGAATAATAATTAATATATGACATTGACCTATAATAATAATCTTACTTGACATAATAATACTTATATATTTGATGGCATTTTCTGACACTGTGGCATAATAAATTAATTATCAAATCAACTAAATAATATTAAACAATTTTATATTTTGTTAAATTAATATATGTTGTTAAATTCGATAAGTGTTGTTGTTTAGGTTACTTGACCATTAATATTTGCACACCACTAAGGTAGAATATGTAGAACGAATTATACTCAAACACCATTGTACAACCATATTCTTGCAAATAAAGATTATTATTATTATGGGGTATTTGTATAGTTTTCTCATCTGGTTGGGCTGTATAAATATATAATTGTAAATGAAAATGATAAACTTACATAAATATCAATAAAATAAAATAAATACATAAAAATTACATAAATATATAAAAACCCAACCAGATGGAAGCCCTCGGCAGGGGAGACCAAACGGCCGAGGGTTAGGGAGAAAGGGAAAGAAACCGGCGGACGATGCGGGCGGTATCGAGGAGCACCGCCTTCTGCATTTGAGCTTGGAGCGATCCGTCACGGAGTCCCAGTCGCCTCAGATGACCCGAGAGGCTGACTGGGATTAACCCGTTCGCAGAGACGACCACAGGAATAATTTCGGCCGGCAGACCACCCCACATGTCGGTCACCTCGTGAGCCAGGTCCAGATATTTTGTCAACTTATCTGTTTCGGCTTTCACGAGGTTCTCGTCATAAGGAATGGTAATGTCGACCAAAAATATCCTTGACTGTGCCCGGTCCATCAGCACAATATCCGGCTTATTCGCAAGAATAGTCCTGTCCGTGATGATGGCCCGGTCCCAGTAGAGCCTGGCGCGGTCATTTTCGAGCACGGCTTCCGGCAAGTAATTATAATATGGCAGTTTCCGATCCACGAGACCGTATTTCAGAGCGAGCTCCTGGTGTAGAATCCTGGCTACTAGGTTGTGTCTGTGCAAATACTCAGAGTTAGAAAGCGCCGAACAACAGGAGATGACATGCCTAAGTGACTCACCGGGATGGCGACAAGCTCGACAGATGTCGACGGCGCCATCCTTTAGGATGTATCTCCGATAATTGTTGGTCTTAATAACCTGATCCTGTATCGCACAGACAAAACCCTCGGTTTCCCCAAAGAGGTCACCGAAACGTAGCCAGTGGAGGGAGGCGACTGTGTCTACGCAAGGCTCATGTAGAGCCTTGTAGAACCTCCCGTGGAGCTCCTTCTCCTTCCATACGGTCTCCCGGTCGGAAATGCTCTGTACTGCCGGGTCTTGCCATTGCTCGTTGGCTAAGGATAGAGGGGTAAGTCCTTTATCACAAGAAATAACGTCCCTATAGAATGGATCATCCGCTCTCGTCAGAAAGTAATTACGGAGGCTGCACACTTCGCGATTATGCATGGTAAGCGCGCTTAAAAAGCCGCGCCCACCATGCTTCCGCGGCAAGTACAGCCTCATTACTGACGATCTCGGATGATGCATCCTGTGGGACGTCATTATAGTGCGGACTTTTCTGTCCAGAGCGTTCAGTTCGGTCTGAGTCCACCTGAGCATGCCAAAGGTATACATGGGAACAGGCATGATCCAACCGTTATATGCATGTGTCTTATTAACGCCCGACAAAAGACTGTTGAGCACTTTTGTCAAGCGTGCATAAAACACACCGCAAACTGACCGTTTCATGTCCGCCTCATCGATACCTATGTTCTGTGACATACCCAGGTATCGGTATGTTTCAGCCTCGGATAGGGTCTTTATGTTGATGGGCATAGATAAGTCTATGCCCTCAGAGTTAGCAACCCTACCCCTTTCGACATGGAGGATCGCACACTTATCCGTCCCCAGCTCCATTCTAATAGAATTGCTAAAATCACAAGTGATGTTTAGCAATTCCATAAGATGAGAGCGACTGGAGGCGAATAACTTGAGATCATCCATATAGAAAAGGTGGGTCACTTTTGTACCTCCTCTCCGAAGCTGAAATCCCCTCCCGGAACCCTCCAGTAAGGTACTAAGAGGGTTCAGAGAGAGGCAGAACCAGATTGGACTCAGACAATCGCCCTGGAAGATACCCCTTCTTATCCTTATGTGGTTCTCCGCAGCCGTCATCTGCTCGCCTAGATGACAAAGGATCGTACTCCACTGCCCCATACACTGCCCGAGGAAGTCTCGAACTGTACAGTCAACCTTGTACAGCTCGAGGACCCTCTTCAGCCATGTATGAGGCACCGAGTCGAATGCCTTTTTGTAGTCTATCCAGGCGGCGGAGAGGTTCCGACGGTTGCGTTTAACCACCTTGCCAATGACCGCGTCAATGAGGAGTGGTTCCTTGGTTCCACGACCGCCACCCCGACATCCATTTTGAGCGCGCGACATCACCTGATTTGAGTTCAGGTGACGAGTGATTCTCGCGCTCAAAATGGATGTCAGTGTCTTGTATATGGTAGGTAGACACGTTATGGGGCGGTATTTGCTCGGGTCTGTGGAATCTCGGTCTTTAGGAACCAGATGAGTGATCCCAGTAGTGAAGAGGCTCGGGAGCGACTTTTGGTCGAGAGCCTCTTGAAACTGTCGGGCGAGAACAGCGTGACACACCACGAACCCCTTCAGCCAGTAGTGATGCAGTCCGTCGAGTCCCGGACTTTTCCAGTTCGGGGCCCTACGGACCGCCTCAGCTACGTCATCCGGCGTAATGATGACGGGGTCCATGGGCGTAACATTCGCACACTGACTCGCCACAACTTCCGTCCAAGGGCCCTCACTGTGGTTTACGGGCTCTGACCACAGGCCGCGCCAGAATGCGATAGTGTCGGCCTGATTCGGTGCTGGGCCCGTTCCACGTACCATTGGTCGCTCCAATGATTCATAGAGCCTCTTCTGATCACTCTGGAAGAGACGATTCTGGTTGAACCGTGTTGACCTCTCGGTATATCGCCGAATCCGCTTCCCCCAAGCAGCGATTCTCTGCTTCAGGTCGTCTATGCGCTCCGTCAGTTTTTGCGTTATATCCGGCTGGGACAAACTGATGTTTGTCCCAGCAAACGCCATCCTGACGGTGCGCACAATTCTCGGCCTATTATTGCCCGACCTGAAGCTTATCAGCCTGCCGATGAGGGCCCTTGCCTTTGCGATACGGTCCTCAATTCTTCTTCTCCAGGCTGGGATGGCGCTACTTTGTCTAGTAGCGCGTCCAGCCTTGGGAAGTTTGGCGCCAATAATACGGCAAACTGCCAGTGCGGCGCCAAAAAGAATTGAGTCCGTCTCGCAAAGGTCCCGGCTGGCTTCCAAATAGGTCACCAGCATTGGGTTGAGAGCCCTCACGACAGCCCGATTCCGCTTGCTTAGGGGTATACGGGGAAGTCGCGGTCGATTTTCGAGAGGCGTACTGCGCGTTTCCCTAATCGCCTCTTCCACTATGCTCCTCATTTGCTCTAGTTCTGGGGCGACTATTCCATCGTCGCCTGAGTCAACTACAAGGAGATCAACGGCGGCATCTACATGTGCGGGTTGCTCTGCAACTCGTAGAGCCGCATCTCCTGTCGTAGCATTTTCATTCGACAAAGGAATAGCCTCACGTCGTAGCCGTTCGAGTTCGGCGTCATCAAATATTTTTGAGCGCATGATGTACCGAACTCGGTCTGCCAGATTTTGCTCGGTAACGGTAATAGATGGCTCCAGCTCAGCAAATAGTCGGTGCATCCTAGCCCGATACCCAAAACCTCCAATTTCTCTCCCTTTCGCCCCAAAATACGCCCGCAATGCATTTTTATTCATTTGCATTGACCAACGCATGCGGCGTACTCCACCAGTGGCGGGTGCTGATTGCTGGGCCAACGAAGACCCTGCCAACACCAAGCCAGCTGGTGGGGATGATGGATGCGAGGGGCTGCTGGGTGATCGTGCAGCACCTCGCGGTCGACTGGCGGTTCGCATGCTGCCGCGTCCAGCGCCAGCTCCAGACGCGCCCTGGCGACCTCCAGGCAGCGGCCCTTTGCGCGTGTTTCTTAGTTCCATCATCCATTACTTGGGCGTCAGTTAACGGGAGACGCCCAGACCCGGCACCGTTTCATGGTGAGGCCATGTGCACAATCGGGCCTTTGCACCTCCAATTTTGCCGAGGCACGGCGCTAACACCTCTTGGCAAGGTGCTGACTGACTGCGCTGACGTAGCAGTTTTGTCACATAACCGTTACGTCAGCGGGCGATGGGGTCGTCACTTCCCTACGCCTTTTTATTATTATTATTATTATTATTATTATTATTATATTATTGATTAAGAAATACAAATAAATGAATTACTAGCGTCTATTAAAATAATTTTTCTTTCATGGCAAGATAAGAAAAAGTGCGAGGGTGATGGATATTATTCCATCTCGCCGGCACCATAGAAATAACAGTGGTAGAGCCACGCGGCAGCTTTTGCTGTCGCACGAATGGGCCGGCTCGAACCGGGGTGGTACCACGACCTCACAGAAAACCAGCGTGAAGTAGAGGTTTACCTCTGCGTTTAGCTTGGTGAGTGCAGGTGGCCGGAGGCCCTTTTTACTGGAAATGAGGCATTCTATTTTAGTCCTCTCGGGTGACAACGCATCTACATTTTAATTTGTAATAGAGGATAGATGTAGATGTCTATGGACCGCAGCAAACACTTACCATCAGGTGGACTGTGTGCTCGTTTGTCACCCTTATCCTATAAAAATATATATATACGTGGTAGAGCCATGCTGCAGCTATATTAGTAGTATAGTAGTAGTACGAATGGGTCGGCTCGACCGGGAAGGACCACGCTCTCACAGAATACCAGCATAAAATAGCAGCTTAACACTGTTGTGTTTCATATGGTGAGTGTAGAGAACCGGAAACCCTCTTTACTGGAAGAGAGGCATTCCATCTCAGTCCTCACTTAATGATGGTAAATGTAGATATCTATCGGCCACAGCAATCACTTACCATCAGGTGGACTGTATGCTCGTTTGTTAACCAATCCTATAGAAAAAAAAACTTTTTCTCGCCTAGTCCCTATTCGTCAAATTCGTACCGTGCGATAAGGAACTTCGTTCCAAAAAATAAAAGGAAATACGAACAAATGAAGGTAAACGGTAATCATCCACTTGTTCTAGCAGTGTAGAGTATCGCATATCAGTCTGTAACTCTACGAGTCTCATTGTCGTTGATATGCCCGTTGGGTATTCTACTAGTGTAGGCAAGGAAGATCGTGTTGTTGAGATGCCCTGTGTTACATTAAGATGTGTAGTGTTGCTATTGGTTTGCATACGTTGGTGTTATCATGCAATTGAGTGCTTCATGTTGAACTGGAGTGTTGTGACGGGGACACGTTACGGTTGGTCGAACTATATTGCTCTATGCTGAGTGTATGGTGCAGTTCACTGTTTAGTTGCTGATAATGATCGGTTGCGTAAGCAAGAGAGTAAATTGAGCATCCGCTCTCACATCTTGTTTATCTTTAACAGTTGGCCTTCAGAATAGTTTGTGATAGTAAAGAGGGCTTGTTGCCGAGTAGTGTTCTTTTGTTTAAATAACTTTGTGAATAATTTCTAACATCAGAAGTAGGATTAAAGCTTTTTTCTTGTAGCTCTACATTTTAATTTCTAACAAATGTATTATTATTATTATAAAAAAATAAACCTTTTTACTTAATAAAATTGTTGTTAAGTTTCAATTCACCTGAATATAAGTGGGTCCTGCAGCTCTTGGATAAATGCCTGCACTACTGTGTACTATACTGCACTGTACTGCACTGCACTGTACTGCACTACACTATACTGGACTACAATAAACTAAACTGTACTATACTATACTGTACAGTACATAATTTCAATAATAGCATTATCAGAAATATTACAAATTTCATTCATCTAACTAAACTAGTCCTTAAAAAAGTCTGTGACGCCAGACAGACACACAAATAGGTGATTTTTTTCTTTTTAATAGTTATAGTACAGTACAGTAGTTCAAATGAAAGTTATTTAAAATCCGCCAAATATGGCAAATATCCCTCCTCCCCTACCCCCCTATGAGGTAAGCCATATAGTCGATGTTCAGCAGTGCAATTAATTAATTGTAAAACGTAACATTATTGTTTACATAACGTAATAAAATATCGTAATACCACTATTTATTATTGTTATTTAAATCTACGATCCCAATCCCAAACCGTTCAACTTCATTAATTTATTTCTGAAATTTCAACTCCCCTTGTCAAATCACTGATTCATTGGTCCAGTGACCCTGCATTTAAATTAGTACATTAACACATTTGACGGTAATGAAAGCCCGCGTGACTCCGCTCCCGAACTGCGACCTTGCACACACAGTAAGGCCTCTCATTCACCAAAGTGAAGATATGAAGACCAAAAAACATTATCTCGTAATCAATGAATAATCATCATTTCGTTATTATTACATTTCCGCTCAGACCAGTTTCAGGTCTTGGTTAAATTCAAAAGCAAGGACAAGGATTATTTCTTTTGATATATCATTTATGTTCACAACCAGGAGGACGTTTATCTTTTCACTTATGACATACCTAGCATTTTGTGAATACTTCCTTATAACTACACTAAATTATATATTTTTTTGTTTATTTATTATTTCAGATACATGGTACAGTAATTTGATGCATTATAGCTTTTAGGATCGTTTACACGTCTTACCGGTATCGCCGTAAAAATAGTACAATTATAAATTCATATTTTTTTACATAGTCATTATAACGATAAGATGTCAATAAAATAATATTATGTTAATCTAATAAAAATTATTTCTTAATTATTTTTATAATTTAAAATAATTACTTTTATATTTTTATAAAAACTACAATTAAATTATGAACTATAACTTTACTAATTATTCTGAGTTGTAATTACATACATTTCAAATTAGTAAAACATTGACATTTTTGATATATTTATTTTTATATGTTTCACTTATTTCTACCATATTCGAATGCACGATAGCTACATTAAATGTTGCTAACACCTTATTTATTATACCTTATTTGAATTTGGCGTATTATAAATATGCTGTAAGTATATAGAGGTCAGTGGCTGCAAGGCAGTCCCATGCGAGCGTAACAAAGAGAGATATGAACAATATTTGGTTACGTGGTAGAGCCATGCTGCAGCTACATAAGTAGTATAGTTGTAGCACGAATATGTTGGCTCGACCGGGGAAGGACCACGCTCTCACAGAATACCAGCGTAAAATAGCAGCTTAACGCTGTTGTGTTTCATATGGTGAGTGCAGAGAACCGGAGACCCTTTTACTGGAAAAGAGGCATTCCACAATAGTCCTCACGGGTGACAACGCATCTGCATTTTGAGTATTTTTAACCACTTACCATCAGGTGGACAGTGTGCTCGTTTGTGACCCTATCCTATAAAAAAAATAACATGCTTATATTTTCACGATTTATCGTCTATATTCTTTATTTATTATTCTTTATTCATCGCCCACCACTTTAGTAAACAACAACCCTACTTATTGCCCTAGACTGCGGAACGGACCGCGGTGTAACTTGCGTAACGACCTGTGCATGGAGATGAGCTACGGCCGCCGCCACATAAATAATAAGGACAGGTACACACGAGTGAAATTTACGTGCGAAACACGATAAACGAAAACATGATTTCTATCCGTAATTACTTTCCATAAGAGAAGTGGCAAATAAATGTTCGTTCAAGATTAATTTGTAAGATGAGAATAATTCGTGAAGACTTTTTTTACTTTATTATAAGCCAGTGCTCGACCACAATCCTACCTGATGGTAAGAGGTGATGCAGCTCTACATGGTAAATCACACTGTCTTAGCGTAACAAAAGCCTTTTCACTTTTGCCTTGAAGATGCCCTAGAAGATTGTATTTAGACGGAAAAATAGACGCCGGCAAATTATTTCACTCCTTTGCTGTTCGCATTACAAAAGATGAAGCAAACTATTTAGTTCTACTGTACTACTTAAAACAAAACTTGTTGTGTTATACATATGCATACGCCGTGCGAACTAAAAAAAGTTATATTATTAGTTTTTATTATTACATCTTTACAATAAATATACCAGCACTCTATTCCAGCATCTATACAAAGTTTCACGCGTGTGAACCAATTTTCGAAACACTCTAACTTGCTCCGACTCTGACTTAATGCTTGCGCATCTTTTTTTTTTATTATTTTTTTATTTAAAAAAAACGTTACTTCCACACTAAGATTTTCTTCTGTATTGTGGAGGCAGTTTACAAACGTACATTGCACGAGGACAAACATCCAGATCCGGAACAATTGTTTGTAGGCCATACAAATACTTGTTCCGTGCGGGATTCGGCCCCCGATGCAACAACTCATTGCTAAGCCACTCCGCCACGGAGCCGTCAAATATTTCAGCGATAAAAATTGTTTATTTTTCAGGTGATTATTTTTTTCAATGAATAAAAAGAAGTCAAATGGTGCCAAATCAATGCCTTTTTTATAGAATAGGGATGAAAAACAAGCATACAGTCCACCTGATAGTAAGTGGATGCTGTGGTCCATAGACATCTACGCCTCCTTATCCTCAACTACGAATCATAATGCAGATGGGTTATCACCCCTGACGACTAAGACGTAATGCCTCGTTTCCAGTATTGCTCGTGAATGCTTCCTAATGCAATTTGCAAAAGTTACTGAATCTCTTCATACGCAATTCGGCTATTCTCTTTAATAAAGTTTTTCTCTGCTTTGGTCCTTTCGTAACAACCGCGAAAGAGTGATTTATAGATGAGAGCTCTTCAGCTTCCTTAATCAAGTCTTCATTCATAATTCCTATTTGAAGCCTATCAATTAATTTGTCCGATTTAAGCGATCTTTCAAATCTTGAAACGTTCCCTACGCAGATTCATTATTCAATAGATGATATATGTAATTGAAAAATGACAACAACAATGAAACACAATATTTCAATTTAGCTCGTAAAAAATGTTGATAAAAATTTTAAAAAGGGACATTTATATTATGTTTGTAGTTCTGTCTAAATAACATATTATGTCAGATAGCAAGCCCGTTCGGCTCTAGTAACGTCCACCCTTTTTATTTAACGTGTTATCTTCATGTTATTTCTAGTGCTTTTCATACAAATTTTTCTTTTATATATTATAAGAATTTAATTGATTGATATTAACTACCCAATATAAACATTGAAATAAATAATCGAGCGATGAGTTAAGTCTTTCGCCGTTAAAGTTTACGAATGCACCATTCAACATCAAACCTTTACCACTTTTTCTGAAAGTAATGAATACAAGGAAGATGTTATGGCCTGTATAGGCGCTATTAGGGCCATCTTCCCTCTCACGAATATGAATACGTTTAATAACTAGTATTTCAGAATCAGCTTCACTGTCTTACATACGAGTACAGGCTAAAAGCAATGATTAGTTTATAAGGAATTCAAGGGTAGTCGTTACTATACACATGTAACGACCCACGTTGCGGGCCTGACCGTCCCGCCGGAAATCCAGATGATATTAAATTTATAACGCCCGCCGGGGGAACGGACGCCACCGGCTCTCTCGTTACGTACTTATTATCCAAGTGGCATTATTGTTACATTGGAATGAAAATAGGTTCCATCTGTACGTTCTTTTTAATAGAATAAGGGTGACAAACTAGCACACAGTTTACCTGATGGTAAGTGAATGCTGTGGCCCATAGACATCTATATATCTATTCTCAATTAAAATCAAAATCCAGAAGCATTAACACACTTTTTTTACATGGAGAAATGCCTACGCATTACTTTTTCATCATTCATTACAGCCTTTCAAAAGTCCACTGCTGAACATAGGCCTTCCTTAAGGAGTGCCACAAAGCACGGTCCCTAGCCACCTGCATCCATTGACTCCCTGCATGTCTTACCAATTCGTCACTCCATCTAGGGGGGGGGGACACCCTATACTTCTCCTGCCGATACGAGACTGCCACTTGAGGACCTTTCCTCCCCATCGGTTGTCGGTTCTTCAAGCTATATAACCGGTCCATTACCACTTTAGCATACTAATTCTTTGGGTTATGTCGGTCACTCTGGTTCTACTACGGATATCTTCGTTTTTAAGTCTATCACACAGAGAAACGCCGAGCATAGGCCTCTTCATAGCTCGCTGAGCGACTTTGAGCTTTCTTATACTGCCAGCACTGAAGGACTACGTCTCAGATCCAAAGGTCATCACTGTCAATACGCACAGGTTGTACAATCTAATTTTAAGGTTTTGAGGTATGTCTGGGAGAAGATGTGTCGTAATCTCCCGAACGCTGCCCAGCCGAGTTGAATCCGTCGATTGACCTCTCGGTCGAAGTTGGACTTACCTAGTCGGACTATTTGTCCCGGGTAAACATATTTGAGCTTAGTGCTCCCAATAACTACCGGCATAGACTACATGGGGCATGGGAGACACTATTGAGATCATTGAGCATAGTGCTTAGGTCCTCCAGCGATTCTGCCATAAGGACTGTATCGTCGGCAAATCGAAGGTGAGTGATGTACTCGCCATTGATGTTAATATCGTATCCTTTCCAGTCCAGTAGCTTGAAAACGTCTTCCAATGCAGTGGTAAACAATTTAGGGAATATTACGTCACCCTGTCTTACACCTCTCTGCAGTTGGAGAGGTTTCGTACTCTAGTTCAGTACTCGGATAGCCATCGTAGCCCTACTGTATAAACACTTCAGCATTTCGATATACCGGCAGTCCACGTGGCATTTATTTATATAAACAGTTTACATGCTGGCTTACAGTATGCTCAACACGCCAGCATGCTAATTTACAAATTACAGTTTTAAATAATAATTAATGACCAGATGGAAGTTAGCGTAGAACATTCTTTTTCTTAACTAAACTGTATGCCAATTAATTGCTCCTTAAATGCTCCATCAGAATTCGAAATTGCTCCACCTCTATTGCTATTAGGTAATTTATAACTAATTTTAAAAGAAAATAATTGTCGAAAATTTAATTTTGCTATAAAACATAAAATATGTACTTTATAAAATTAATCTGTATGACAATTAATTGCTCCTTAAATGCTCCAGTAGAATCCGTAATTTTTCAGTCTATTGCTATTAGTTAATTTATAATTAATTTTCAGATAGAGTGATTCTATTTGAGTAATAGTGCCATCATCAATAGAATGTAGTAACATTTTATGGGTAAAGTCATTTTATCGAACAAAAATTGATTGACTCTCAAGGTGGTACGTAGAAAAGACTAGATGGCACAAACACAAAAATATTATTAACATAGTTGTCTAGTCCATTCATAAGAATCCATAATTTCAAAACTCACCCATCAATACTTTTTTTTGGTTTTATGCCATCAGGCATCTATTCTACGTACCACCTTGAGAGTCGATCAATTTTTGTTGCATGTAAGTATTTTATGTTTTATAGCGAAATTAAATTTTCGATACTTAAATGTTTTAAGCATCATCATCATCATCATTACAGCCCTTCACAAGTCCACTGCTGAACATAGGCCTCCCCCAAAGAATGCCACAAAGCACGGTCCTGAGCCACCTGCATCCATCGACTTCTTGCATGTCTTACCAGGTCGTCACTCCATCTCGTGGGGGGACGACCTACACTTCGCCTACCGGTACGAGGCCGCCACTCGAGAACCTTTCTTCCCCATCGGTTGTCGGTTCTTCGAGCTATATGGCCGGCCCATTGCCACTTCAGCTTACTAATCCGTTGGGCTATGTCGGTTGCTCTGGTTCTACTGCGGATATCCTCATTCCTAAGTTTATCACGCAGAGAAACTCCGAGCATAGCCCTCTACATAGCTCGCTGAGCGCCCTTGAGCTTCCTCATCCGGCCAGCAGTGAAGGACCACGTCTCAGTTCCGTATGTCATCACTGGCAACACGCACTGGGTGTACAGTCTCGTTTTCAAGGTTTGAGGTATACCTGACGAGAAGATGTGCCGTAATTTCCCGAACGCTGCCCAACCGAGTTGAATCCATCGAACGACCTCTCGGTCGAAGTTGGACTTACCTAGTCGGACTATTTGTCCCAGGTAAACATACTCGTCAACAACTTTGAGCTTAGTGTTCCCAACAACTACCGGCATAGGTGTGACATGGATATTAAACATGATCTTAGTTTTGTCCATGTTCATCTTAAGACCTATCCGTTGGGAAACACTATTGAGGTCATTGAGCATAGTGCTTAGGTCCTCCAGCGATTCTGCCATAAGGACTATATTGTCGGCAAATCGAAGGTGAGTGATGTACTCGCCATTGATGTTGATACCGTATCCTTTCCAGTCCAGAAGCTTGAAAACGTCTTCCAATGCAGCGGTGAAAAGTTTCGGGGATATGACGTCACCCTGTCTTACACCTCTCTGCAATTGGATAGGTTTCGTACTCTGGTTCTGTACTCGGATAGCCATCGTAGCCCTACTGTACAAGCACTTCAACACTTCGATATACCGACAGTCAACTTGGCACCGCTGAAGGGACTGCAGCACCGCCCAAATTTCGACGGAATCAAAGGCTTCCTCATAGTCCACATACGCCAGACATAGTGGCAAATTGTACTCTTCGGACTTCTGTACAATTTGCCGAAGGGTATGTATGTGGTCTATGGTGCTAAAGCCCTTTCGGAAACCGGCTTGTTCGGGAGGCTGGAAGTCGTCAAGTCTGCGCGTGAGACGATTCGTAATGACTCTCGAAAACAGCACGTAGACGCGGCTCAGAAGGGAAATCAGTCTGTAGTTCTTCAAGAGAGCGTTGTCACCTTTCTTGAAGAACAAGACCACCGCACTTCTGCTCCACGCCTCCAGTGTAATGCCACCATGGAGGACGGAATTAAAGAGCTTCTGAAGGACTTCAAGTACCGGTTTTCCACCCGCTTTCAGAAGCTCCGCTGTAATTCCATCCTCGCCTGGGGCCTTACCGTTTTTAAGGTGCTGGAGAGCCATTCTAATCTCGCTCAGACTGACGTCCGGGATATCTTCGGAATAGTGTCGGATGAGACTCGCTCTTGGATCGTTACTCACACTTGCGTGTGGCTCCAACGATGACGTATACAACTGCCCATAGAACCTCTCAATCTCACTCAAAATCTCAGGTGTCCCGGAAACGATGCTGCCACATTCTGTCTTCAGCTTTGACAGTTGGCTCTTTCTGGCAGACAGATCTCTGGCAAAGACTTTGGAGCCTTGGTTCCGCTCGATCGCTTCTTCAATACAAGCTGTATTGAAGTTGCGTAAGTCCCGCCGCATGCATTTGGAGATCTGTCTGTTCAGATGCCTGTATGTTGTCAAGTCTGTTGAAGAATGTAGCTTCATCTCCCGTCTAACAGCCATGAGATTAAGAGTGTGATCGGAGAGTTTTTGTGTTCTTCTGCGGCGGGTCTTGCAGAACTTAGCTCCGACCGCATGGACAGTTTCCACGAGCTTATCATTCATATCGTCCACTTCATTGCAGTCTTCTAGGCACTGAAAACGGTTTTGTAACTCGAGCTGAAAGGTTTCGGGACTTTGGATTAGAGCACGAGGGGGACGGAGCGTTGACTTCATTAGACGAGACCTCTCCAACTTAACGTTTAGGTTCAGTGTGCCTTTAACCATTCGGTGATCGCTACCAGTTTTCACCCTCGCGATCACGGAGACATCACTGAACAGTTGTCGTCTGGTCGACATAATGAAGTCAATCTCATTTTTGTCGAACCGTCGGGGCTCGACCAGGTCCACTTCCTTTGGGGCCGCTTCTGGAAGAAAGAGATCATCATAAAGAGTCCCTCTTTCTCCATGAAGTCGGCCAGCTGCTGGCCCCTTGGGTTCCGTTGCCCTATTCCAAATTTCCCTACTTTCAGCTCACCGTTCTCTCTTGTGCCTAGTGTTGCATTAAAGTCTCCCATTAACACCGTATATTGGGTTTTGGAGGAATGCATGGCTCTAGAGATATCCTCATACATTTCCTCCACCTTCTCATCGGGGTGTGCCGAGGTTGGTGCGTAAACCTGTATGACCTTCAGCGAATACCGTTTGGTGATTCTAAGTATAAGGTACGCAACCCTCGTCGACACACTTCCGATCTTTACAACGTTGTTAACGAGAGACTTGTGGACGATAAATCCGACACCTCCTTGTAACAGATGGTCGCCCTCCCGGTAATAGAGCAAGTTGCCGAATTCGAGGATTACCGTGTCCTCTCCCTCTCTTCGGACTTCGGATAATCCTATAATATGCCAGCGCAACTTGTCTATCTCTTCTTCCAGCTCCACGATCTTCTCGTCAGTCCTCAGGGTGCGTGCGTTGTACGTTGCCAGGTCGAGTCGTCTAAGGTGGCAACCGAACCTCCACCGGAGATTCTTAGCACCCCCTGCCCCGCCGTTACCATGGTCGCCACCGTAGCCAGGAATAGCGGGGCCGCCGGGGACTGGGGGCCGTTTCTTTGTTACTGTCATTCATAGGGGGGTATTTGCCATAGTTGCCACGCCTGGCGAGCGGGTTGGCAACCGCAGTTTTTTTTAATTCTTAGTTTGGTTTTATCAAGAAGATGCTGCTGCCCATCTCCTGCCTGTTTCCCTTTGTCGCCTTTTACGACACCCACGGGTGGATATGGGGTAGTGGATATTCTTGACCGCCACTACACGGCTAGTTTTAAGCATTATTTATACATTAATTGTTTTTTTTTTCTGTGGGTAGGTGTGAAAAAGTCAAAAGCTGATTTGATAGCTCCAGTTTATTTATTCAATTAAAAATAATTTAAATCAAATTTAAGTTAAACTACATTCAAATCAGTGAATTTACACATTTTAGTTTACATTAATATTATAAACATATGTGTTTAAAGAAGATTTAAGAACTTACTTGCATCACCCTACAGCTCAACTTAGCTTACAAGTGAATATCTATATATACACATTTCAAGTAATTAAAAAAGCACATAATGGCAAATTTCACTAAGGTTGATCTGATGCCGAAGGAACTTGAAGTTAGCTGGATGCAAAAGATGACAGAGTTTGAAAAACGCTTAAAAGCTGCATTAGTCCCATCCAATCCAACTTTGGTCCAGCTAATTGAGGAATTTTATGCTTTTAAAGATCTAGTGAGCAACATGTTTAAGTCTTCTGCAGCAACAATTTCAAAGGTGTACTAATGTAGTTGACGAAAGAGATATGCGACAAAGGCGTAAGGTGCTTCTTTTTAATGGTATTCCTGAAGAGCCTGGATTAAATGAGGAACAAGAGGTACTTGCACTTATTAATAATAAAATGGGCCTTTCACATATAAGCAAGTCTTCCTTGAAACGCTGTCATCGATTGGGAGCTCCGGGAAATGATCGGGTAAGGGCTGTACTTGTCCATTTTCATAATCATGATACTAAATCCGAAGTCTGGAGATCTAAGGCTAAATTAAAGAATACATCA
Organism: Parnassius mnemosyne; assembly: GCA_963668995.1. NCBI lineage: Eukaryota > Metazoa > Arthropoda > Insecta > Lepidoptera > Papilionidae > Parnassius > Parnassius mnemosyne. Next base: position 500,304 of record CAVLGL010000137.1, on the reverse strand, counting down.
TACACGGTATCGGAGTTTCTTACTAAAATGCGACAGAGTACATATAAGAAGGCTCACAGACATTTCGGCATGAAGAATGTTTGGACTCTTGATGGAACCATAAACATTAAACTCCCAGATAGTAGCCGCATAAAAATTTTCACTGAGGAAGAGTTTGATATCCTTCTTACTAAATGGCCCCAGCCTAGTTCCTCGTCTGACACTGTGCAGCAAGGCCCATTAGAACCCAGTTGTTAGCAAGATGGGGCCAGTCGTAAACAAGTCATTTAGGCCGTTCAAAGTGTGGAAAGTAAGAAGACACGTCGTGTGGTGCCCTAAAAATAATTCCACTGTCGTCGGAAGTTTGTGTATTGTATCTTCGATTCTTAGGTTAATTTTTTTTCCCTTTTTATTATTTCGTTGTTTTTTGTCATTATCAGTTATCATACGTACATCGCAATATATTGAATACGTCTTTATTATTACGTAAGTATTATAACAAAAAAAGAAACATTTATTTCAACCACATACTCTGGTTACATAAACTTATAATTTACATTTTTATACAATTTTTAGTTGCTTTTTTTTCTTTTTTGTTATTTCGTTGTTTTTTGTCATTATCAGTTATCATTAGTTGAAGGTAATTGTATTATTTACGTTTAGCTGATTACACACAAGTTCTACAATAGAGTAGACTAATATGCAATAATGTAATACTGTTTACGTCAATTGTCAACAAAAGCAAAGTGTGCAAAACAACTGAAGATCTGACAGCACAGAGTGTTTTCTTTTATAATTGGCTTTACAGCTCTGGATTCTAGCCCTTCTTAGTCTGAAGTTACAGTGTATAATAATTATCATTCATCGTACACTGCTTCACAATAATATTAATCTTGTCTGTCGAAACTTAATAATTTTTGTATTCCTTTTTGTATTGCACCTACTTGCTGCATTGTTAGCAACTTTTTTTATTGCTCTTTTTGTGTCACACTGTAAAATACTTTAAGGTTTTTTTTTGCAATACTGTTTACAACTGGTTAATTTCGTTGGTAAATAATTCCATCAAATTATCTTGTTAATTTAGTCACTAAACAACCTAGATTAACTTTTAAACGTCTGTAGTCTTGTTATGCCTGATCAAGTAGTCTTAGTTTGTGTAGATTACCTTTTGTTATTATTATTATCTTTGTATATTTTATTCATTATGCTTTTTGCAATCAGTGAACTGTTGGGTGATATATTTAAATTGAGTCGTATTTTTATTAGTTAGTTTAAGTAATTTATATTCTGTGTTATATAAGTATTTTTTAACATATTGTTTTATATTTATCATATACATATTATTATTATGTCAGCTACGTCGGATGATGAATCTTTTTATTCTGCACATGATTCAGATGTCTCGTTCGAGTCTTGTAATTATACTAATAGCTTGCCCTCCCTCCGCGATGAGCTTATTAATTTACTTACTCCTTGTAAAAATTTTCTAAATGTATGTCATGTTAATGCTCAGAGCATACCGGGTCATTACTCTTATTTTGAAGAAGTTTTTTCTATAGATTGTGTTCATGCAATCTTAGTATCAGAAAGTTGGCTAAAGCCTTCATTAATGTCCAGCATGTATCCCTTAAATAACTTTGTTCTTGTGCGTAACGACCGGACTGAAAAAGGAGGTGGAGGTGTCGCCATATACCTGAGAGCAAATATTCCTTATAAAACAATTTTAGCTTCACCATCTCCTTATTCTGCCTCATTGGAGTTTCTGTTTCTGGAAATCGATATCAAAGGTGTAAAGGCAATTCTTGGGGTAGTATACTGCCCACCTGCTATTAACTTTTTCAACGCTTTTGAAAGCGCTCTTTCTACCATTTCATCTGAGTACACGCACTGCATAATAATGGGTGATTTCAATACTGATTTGTTGAGAAATTCTTCTCGGTCTCAAAAATTTCGGTCAGTCATAGAGTCAGTCGATCTCCACATTCTCCCCTTAGAGGCAACTCACCACAACATTGACACTGATGACTCATGGATTGATCATATTATCACAGCTTCTCCCAATTATGTTATTAAGCACGGACAACTATCGGCTCCTGCTTTTTCACGACATGACCTTACTTATATATCATATAAGCTTGTTTCTCCTAAACACAATCCCGCAGTACTATATATTCGTAATTTCAGTAAAATGGATTCTGATAAACTTAAAAGTGACGCATATCGTATGGACTTAACCCCTGTTTTTAAATCAACTTCTATTGACGATAAAGTCTCCGTGCTTAATAATATAGTTCTTAGTCTGTACAACAATCATGCTCCTAAACATCAAGTAAGAGTAAAGCGTTCACCAGCCCCGTGGATGACTAGGGCCGTAAAGGTGGCAATGACCAGGCGAGATCGAGCATTTGTGAAATTTAAGAAGCATCGTACTCAGGAGAGCTGGGATTGCTACAAAATGCTGAGAAACAGATGCAATCAGATGGTACGAAATGCTAAACGCCGTTATATCCATAGCAATATTACAAATTCTTCGACCGCCGATGTGTGGAAATTTCTTAAAACACTTGGTATTAGTAAGGCTGTTACATCTGCTCATGGTCCATCAATCACTCTGGATGAAATAAATCATCATTTTATCTCTACTCCTCCTTTGGATCCCACAGTTCGTTCTACAACAATAGCTTCCATTCAATCCATGCCTTCTCCTCCTATTCCTTTTTTTCACTTTTTACCTGTGACTGAAGATGAGATCCAGAAATCAGTATTAGCTATTAAATCCAAGGTTGTTGGTTGCGATGAGGTTAGTAAGGTTATGATATCCATGATCCTTGAGTGCTTTTTGCCTGCAATCACACATATCGTAAACTTTTCCCTTGACTCAGGACAATATCCTACTCAATGGAAAAAAGCATTTGTGCGACCACTTCCTAAAATACCCAATCCCTTATTACCAACCCATTTTAGACCAATTTCAATTTTGCCGTACCTATCTAAAGTTCTGGAAGCCTGTGTTCACAAGCAAATCTCTATGTTCATAACCAAACATAACCTGCTGAATAAATATCAGTCAGGCTTTCGAGCAGGTCATAGTACTACCACTGCCTTGATAAAAGTCACAGATGACATTCGAATGGGAATGGATGAGCAGAAGCTTACAGTGGTAGTACTTGTTGATTTTTCAAATGCTTTTAACACAGTCGACCACGATATCCTTATAGCCTTCCTAGCTAATCTTAGATTCTCAATCCCAGCTTTGGAATGGTTTTTATCCTATCTTCGCGGCCGCCAGCAATCAGTTCGATTAGGACAACAGTCTTCAACATGGGCTGACATTGAAACAGGCGTGCCGCAAGGCGGAATACTTTCTCCTATAATGTTTTCTCTATTTATAAATTCTATTACTTCAGTTCTCAACTGTTCGTACCATCTGTATGCAGATGATCTTCAGCTCTATGTGCAATCTAGTGTTAATGACCTTAACCATAATATTCACAAAATCAACCACAACCTTGATGCCATAAGAGATTGGTCGTACAGACATGGTGTTTCGGTTAACCCTTCCAAATGTAAGGTAATGGTTATAGGTAGTAGCAGAATATTAGCCAAGATTAATAACAATGATCTTTCTCCCGTATTTTACAATGGAACTTTGCTGCCATTTTGTAAATCTGTTAAAAATCTTGGCTTACATATAGACCATACCTTGAGCTGGGGAGTTCAAGTTGCTTAAATAAGCCGTAAAGTTACTGCCACCTTACGATCTCTCAAAAACTTTCTGCCTTTTAAAACTAAACTTCTACTTGTCCAGACTTTGATATTACCCATTATTGATTACGCGGATATGTGTTACCCAGATCTATCTCAATATCTTCTCGATAAGTTGGAGCGCCTTCTCAACAATTGCATTAGGTTCATTTTCGGCTTACGTAAGTATGACCATGTTTCTCAGTACCGTTCTAAGCTTAAATGGCTTTCTATTCTTCAAAGGCGTAGCTCCCGAATTTTACAAGTACTATATTCAATTTTAAATGACCCAAATTCACCTTCTTATCTTAAGGATAACTTTCAGTACTAATATTCTACTCATGATAGAGTTCCCCGTTCCCAAAATAGTCTTAAAATTCGTATTCCACCACATAAGAATGGTTTCTTTAATTCCTCTTTTACTGTGCAGTCCATACTGCTCTGGAATGCCTTGCCTGTTCATATAAAAAAACCCAGTAACAAACAATATTTTAAAAGACTTGTTCGAGAATTCTTTAACAAGAATAATACCACCTGATTTATCCGAATTTTGTTTTTCTCACTCTTTCGCTTTGTAATTGATATTTTGTATAATATGTATTTTAATATGCATCATGTTATTTTATTTTTATGTTATATTATTTTATATTTATTTAGAGATTTTGTATATATATGTATATTATATCCGTTTATATATATTGTTTATATACATAAGTATATTATATCCGTTTATATTTTGTATATATAAGTAAGTATATTTTATCCGTTTATATATTTACTATTAATTTTTTTCCGTTTATTACTAAGTAGATAATATTAAGTTTGTATAGTTTAAAAATATTTTATTTATTTGCTTTTTGTTATAAGATATAATGTTTTTACTTATTTATTAATTAATGAGTGGTGTTGCACCTACCACAGCTTCTCAAATCATCCAGGGTTGACTGGTAAAGAATGCCACAAGGCATTAAGTCCTCCCTTTATATCCCTTATTATAAGGTAGATGTAAAAAAGAATAAATAAATAAATTAATTAATTAATTAATTAATTAATTAATTAATTAATAGCAATTAATAGCAATAGAGCTAAAGCAGTTTCGGATTCTGCTGGAGCATTTAAGGGGCAATTAATTGGCATACAGTTTATTTTTTAAATATTGATGTTTTATGTTTAATAGCAAAATTAAATTTTCGATACTTAATTTTTTTAATTAATTATAAATTAACTAATAACAATAGAGGTGGAGCAATTTCGGATTCTGCTGGAGCATTTAAGGGGCAATTAATTGGCATACAGTTTATATTTTAAATATTGATGTTTTATGTTTAATAGCAAAATTAAATTTTCGATACTTAATTTTTTTAATTAATTATAAATTAACTAATAACAATAGAGGTGGAGCAATTTTGGATTCTGCTGGAGCATTTAATGGGCAATTAATTGGCGTACAGTTTAATTTTAAAAAGTAGATATTTTATATTTTGTAGCAAAATTAAATTTTCGATACTTAAACATTTTAAAATTTAATTTTAAATTAACTAATAACAATAGAGGTGGTGCAGTTTCAGATTCTGCTGGAACATTTGAGGAGCAATTAATTGGCATACAGTTTAATTATAAAAAGCAGATATTTTATATTTTAGAGCAAAATTAAATTTGCGACATTTAAATTTTTTAAAAATTAATTATAATATAATTATCATAACAATAGAGGTGGAGCAATTTCGGATTCTGCTGGATCATTTATGGAGCAATTAATTGGCATACAGTTTAGTTAAAAAAAAAGAATGTTCTACGCTAACTTCCATCTGGTTAATTAATAATACAAGATACATGTCAACAAGGTCAAATAAATAAAAGAATACATATCCAATAGACCAATTAAATAAAAAAATACATGCCAAATAGATATAGACTTACAATATACTGGCGTACAGACGACCTGACAGCCCGAAAACGCGTGACTAATTTTGATTTGTCATTGTGTGCGTTAGCTAGTGATGTACATTTTACTACTAGGACTATCGAAAAATGATTGTTAGGGAAGCGGTAAAAAGATTAAAAAAATAGTTTAGTGCACAAACTGAAACTTCAAAAATTACTTAAAATATTTTCTGAATTTTTACCTGGATAGTTCTAAAATAATTAAAAAATATTCAAATAACACGTTCCCGGGAATGAGCTGCACCTACCTGCCTTTTGTTGGGTTTTAATTTAAAATGTACGAAGTGCCAATAATATCTGAAGAAATGAGTGTACCAATAAACTTAAACAATTTCCCCCCGAATCAGAACGGAAAGTTGTATTTTCGAGCCACCTTTGGAGAAAATTTTACTGCCATGGACAGCTTCCCCGGAATTTCTTTTTTAACAAAACGTTAACAACAATAAATACGTAGATACTTAATTAAGTATATACCTATTTATACTTTATATATATTTTTAATGTTTTGCTATTGAAATAAAAAATGTGGACAAGTAGTACATAATGGCTGACATTGGGCGTTGTGAGTATCAAATACAATAGAATTTATACTTATAAACACAGTAGCGACGTCTTACGAATTCACCTGAGAAATGTGCAACCGTCAGGATTATTTCTATTATTTACACCACAGTCACTCAGCTTGTGCACAATATCATAATTGATTGCGAGCTTTTTGTTTTTTTTTTTTTTCAAAAGTTTAATTGTTTACCTATCAGATGTATTGATTTTTACAATAATATACAGCAAAACAATGAAAATACAAGGGTCTTCACTGAAATTTGGTCAACCATCCACGGTCTCCCCTATAGTGCGAGTAGCGGGCGCGTGAGCGCCGCACCTGATGCGCGCCGGCGGCTGCCACAGAAGGCGCGGCCGCTGCTGCAGTGCCATCGTCCCTTCCACATCACAGCCCAGCCGCTTCGGAGCCAATAACCCCACTCTGCTTAATATTGTCGGGCTATCTATTCTATTATGGATGATTGCTAGGTAGTATGTTATCAACTAATAGTCCGCCTAAGTTTAAGAATGTCCAAACCCCCCATACCAGTAACAAATAAGGATGGATATAGATGGTGTGATAACCGTATTTCTGCTTCTATATCCATCGTGTAAATTTGCGCTGTATTCTCTCTATCATCAAAATATATTTCTCCTCACTGGGATTCCGTACAATGGCACCGTATTCAAGATTGCATGGAAGCTTGCAATCTTACTACGAATATATGCATTGTAAAGTACCAAAGCGACCCCTCATTCGTCAAACTGTGAAGAAGTGCGAATAACGAAGTCAAGCATTTTACAGGCCCTTTTCATACAGTAGTCACATGTTATGAAAGTCAAGTTTAGCGTCTAATAATAATCTTAAGTCACGAATTTCGCATACCCATAAGGGCGTGTCTGATAAATTATAATCTCCATTTAGTGGACAGCGTTTACGCGTGAATATTATTATTTTACATTTATTATTATTAAATGGAATACGACTTTTAACACTGCAACCTAAGATGTTTTTATGCCGGGTTTCCACGCTTGCCAAGTCTCGGCAAGCGTCCACAAGCACAAGTGTGTAAAGAGGGCATTTGACTTGGCTTGCGTGAGCTTGTGGACGCTTGTTCCCGATCCGGGCTAGTGTCGGTTTTTGGACACAGATCAAAGGGCGCTTGCGGCAAGCGCTTGCAACGTATTCACACGTTGGTGCGCGTTTAGTAACCATTGTGATTTCGCGACGAGCGCATGTTTAGTTCTTTGTTCTAGAAAGTTGCAAATGCTTGGAGTCGTCTTGCCGAGTTAACGGGAAAGCCAGTAAAAGAATTAAAAGCCAAAAAATTCCTTGTTTTTGTATTTCAAATAAAAGTATGTTAAACCAAACGCAATAGTCGACACGAGTTCGGTGTCCGCCATGCTTGGATATACGTAGCACACTGACGCATTGACAAGCGTGTAAACAACTTCCAAACGCCAAACGAGATTTGTGGACGCTTGGGAATTGAAGACGTTTGCCGAGGCTTGGCAAGCGTGGAGAGGCACCATTAAAGTATAGATACATCATACTCGCTCTAAAATGGCAATAAGAAAGCAGGTAATTGCCCGACTCGCATTCAGTCGGGCACGCTCTCGCGTCGCGGCTATACCTTCGCTACAGCGCTTAAATCTTCTAGTTAATCGTGGTAAAAATGCCTTCCTGTGTTTTTAGGTGGTGCACAAATTACACGGCAAGTGTTGGAGACAAGAAAAACGTCTCACTAATATTTTGAATATAGATGTTTTGTTCATAATTGGTTTTATTATTTCAACACTAACCGCTAGTGTAAACTTTGACGCTAGTTAGTGTGCTCATTTCCATATCGGTATGTCACGCGCTCGCACCAATGAGCGCTCAGCAGCAAGCAATACGCAACTAATGATGTATATTCATCTTTTACTAACGATAGGTATGCCGTATCATTTGTCCTTTTGTTAGCGCAACGTGTCATAATAAATAACTGTACGTAGATATAGTACTACCTGCGCCACTTTAAAATACAATAATGTTAGTGTGTAACCTGTCTATCTTTTTTAATACGTCTTTGACTGCAACCCATAACCACACCGACGTCTTTTTGCAATCTCTCAGTCAGACAGATCATCTACACCGAGTCTTAATTTGAGATCATCCGCGAACAACAGACATTTCGAGACAATCACGCTATTCGGTAAGTCATTCATGAAAATAAGAAAAAGTAATGGCCCCAACGTACTTCCCTGACTCACCCCAGATCTTGTGTAATAGTCACTAGACTCAAATGCACCCACTCTAACAAACTGATGCCGATTACGTAAGTAATTTAAAAAAAAACTCAACAAGTTCCGGGGCAAAGACTATCACCGCCAATTTACGTAACAAGATGTCATTGTCAACCAAGTCAAATGTTTTTTCTTTAATCGAAGTACACAGTATCTACCTGCCTACCAGCATTCAACTCAGCATATTATGTATAGTCAAGATAAGCCACAAGATTAGTAGTGGTAGAACGGGCAGTTCGAAAACCGTGTTGACTATCATGCAATAAATTTTGAGTTTGCTTATTAATTTGCTGGCATAAGACAATTTCAAATAATTTTGCAAAAACTGATAAGACTCCAATCGTTCTAAAAGACGAAACGTCATTTTCACCAGCAGTCTTAGGAACCGGAATGACCCTAGAAACTTTCCAAATTTATGGATACTTAGAATGAGTCACTAACAAGTTAAAGAGATAGAGGTTATGTCGGACTCGCTCCGACTAAAGCCCCATGATGTTCCACCTTAGTCGCATATAATTGATCCGAGGTGTTTGTCCACTGCCGTATCAATTCCTAGTGTTAAAGAAACTTTCTTTAAGAAATTAAGTCAAAAATGATTATGATGCTATTTTTTGCCTAATAGAACATTTTTCAAAGAAAGCAACATTTTTATTTGTAGCTATAAAGTACATACATAATTGTGGAATATTTAGAGACAGTGGCAGGAGACCCAACGGTATGATTTTGATCCCTTGGAGGAAAGGTAAAGATTCTAATTGCATAGACACTTCGGCAGCCTCTCATATCAGGGGTAACTTATTAAGAGCTTCGGCGGCATCAGGGGCAGCTGAACTAAGTGAGTGGCGCAAATATTAGTGTCTGAGAAACGACTACATATTTGTGGCATTTTCTGTGGAGACTAGAGGTCCGTAGGGTCCACGTGGGTTGAAGTTGCATTAGAAACAATATCCGCGAATGCTTGTCGCTGCTGTTGATAAGAGGGCTGGTTCTTTTCTCGCTCAAAGGCTAAATATAGCAATTCAGCGAAGAAATGCCAGCGTTCTTGGCTCTATACCGCAGGTAGTAGGACTGCGTTATAATGTAAGTCTTTTGTTTCAGTTTTTTATTATGGTATTAAGTATTGTATTTATTTAAATCTTATATAAATAAATAGTTTTATGTCATCATTATTGCAACAAAAAATGAACATTCGATTCAGCAGTATGCTAAAATGTAACCAAAGCGCTGCAGTTCTACCGGTGCCTTACCTAAATCTCACGAGCAGTCGTCAAATGAGTGTTTGTCTATGAACTATGAGACAGAACGCAAATAAAGCCTTTGATCCAAAGAACAGAATAATGTTGCTTTGATTCGACATAGTATATGTATAATTAAAGAATAAATAATATTTTTGATATGTTAAGTTACCTTTGAAAAGCTCAGTGTTGTGAGATCAGTCTAACCCCATTATATAACAACGATAACCTTTATCTAAATTTATAATAAAATTAATATCTTGTAAGAATATACTGGTAATATTTATTTAATTTTTTAGGGAGAATTACTTAAATTTTGTCTCAATTAATTGGATATTCTTTCGTATTTTCACCCTTCAAGTATGTACCTACGATGTAAATCCATCTATAATAACGTTGGAACCGATTAAATTTTAATTAAGCCCTTGAGATTTTATCCTGATTATATAATTAAGTAGCTAGTCCATTATTAATTAACCCCAGTTGGTTAAATAGATAATTAACCCGTGTCAGAGGCAAATTTAAAAAATGTTAATCATTAGTTTTTGCCCATGTTCCCTTAAAGAGTTCTTTTTATTAAAATAAGTATCTTAATTACCTCGTATTTAAATACTTATTTTAATAATGACATCACCTAAATATAATATATATAATTGTAAGTACTCATTACGTAGGGGTTAGTGGTTAGGGTTACACTGCTGAAGGAAATGAAGAGACTGAAGTGATAAAATGATGGTAAATTAGTGAACTCCATTCACCATCACTGGAACTTTTTTAACTGAAACATAATATATCACTGAGAATTTTATCTGTAGAATATATTAACCGTAGTGGTGTGCAGTCCCTTTCTTCAATATACGACCGTTACCGTTACATCAAAGTCCACTGACGAATATAGGCGTCCCCTATATCCTAATAGGGGGGATATTTGCCATAGTTGCCACGCTTGGCAAGTGGGTTAGCATCCTTAGTGTTTTCATTTTTAATCGTTATTAGGAAGACGCTGCTGCCCATCTCCTGACTTGTTTCTCTTTGCCGCCTCTTAGGATACCCACGAGTTTTAATATGTTCGTACTAACCCAAATAAATTTCTCCTATATTTTATTAATTCATATAAGTACCGTGCTTGAGCTACCGTGAAACACAAACATAAGAAACCCTTCCAGATCGAGATACAGAAAAACTTTAAGAATATTCCACCATCCAACAATAGGCATACATTAACAGCAATATTAACATCAACATTACAGACCTTTACAAGTGTCTACTGGTGAACACAGGCTTCCCCCAAAGAATGCCACAAAACACGGTGCTGAGCCACCTGCATTCATCGACTTCCTGCATGTCTTACCAGGTAATAAGCACGTATTAATTCAGAATTTCCTCCGCAAATAAAGTATACATATTAGGATGTATGTAATAGAAACAGCGACGTTTATGCCTAATTTAAGAAAGGAGGAGGTTATCAATTTACGTTTCTTTTGCATATATGTTACACGATATCCTCATCAACTGTGAACCGATTTTAATGAGTTTTTTTTTTTTAATTAGGTTACACTCGGTGAAATATTTCCACCTCTTAGGATTTCCACTTTTAGTAAGTTAGTATGTATAATGTACATTAAAAATAAGTCGGGTGAAATGATTAAAGACGGGGATTAAATAGCACCGACTTGAGAATGTAGAATTATCCTAATCCTTTGATTTTTGTGATTTGGATAAATACCTAGTTGTACTTGTTGCACAATATTAATTTAATTTTTTTATATCCTATTTACCCTGATGAAGCACAACAGGTTCTGGTCTACCGTAGTCGTGTGGTGTAGTTGTAGTCAAATGACAAAAATGGAGCTGGATTTTTTAAATTATATATATATATATATATATATATATATATATATATATATATATACGCTGGCCCCCGGTAATCCGGCCCCTGTCTAATTCGGCACCCCCTGTAACCCGACATGGTCTTTTGTTTATTATTAAATATTTTTTGAAAATCTCGGCAAATGCATGATTGAACAAGTTATAACTTGTACGTACCACCACTATAATATTGTGCTCGACGCGTAGGATATTGTTTTGAATTTTAATTTACTAAATTTGACATACATAATGAAGTATAATTTGTACTTTAGAGTACATATATATAACCTATAGAATTTTATCATTGGATCTGGAATTTGTCGGATTACAAGGTACTCTTTTATAAAAAATTCCGGACTATAGTGGTCTTCGGTAGTACTCTATAATCCGACAAATTCGATAGTCCGATACTGCCCTGTAAAATGTTTGTCGGATTACCGGGGGTCCACAGTATATATGTATGTATAAATTGTTCTTTTAAGTTCTTTGAAATCAGCTTTTACTTTTTATTAACAAGTGGGATGCGGGAAGCAAAGACAGTGTAAGAACCTCCGACGGAGGCAGAGTTGTAGCCGAAATAAGAATTTTAATTTTTTTCTAATTGTAAGTCAATACATTAAATGATCATTAATATCTTAAGTGTCGACAACATGGATCGAAGACAGACGGAGTCACCCCGACTCAAATTTCATACTTAGTGAACAATTCTCAATATCTCAGCGCGTAAGTTAATCTTGACTCCTGTCACCGACATATGTGCTATAAGAACATGAGCCGCTGTGAACATGTTGTTGAATCCTTCTAGTGTATGTTTATTCCCAAGTAATTACGATCAAGAGCTTGTGTTTCTTTGACATTGAATGTGATATTACCCTTTAAAATGAGTATTGTACTACGTCAGTGACACATTTTGTCATAATTATTAAGTATTTCTAAGTAATTTCTAGTTTCTCTGCGTGATAAACTTAGGAATGAGGATATCCGCAGTAGAACCAGAGTAACCGACATAGCCCAACGGATTAGTAAGCTGAAGTGGCAGTGGGCCGGCCATATAGCTCGAAGAACAGACAACCGATGGGGAAGAAAGGTTCTCGAGTGGCAGCCTCGTACCGGTAGGCGAAGTGTAGGGCGTCCCCCCACGAGATGGAGTGACGACCTGGTAAGACATGCGGGAGGTCGATGGATGCAGGTGGCTCAGGACCGTGCTTTGTGGCATTCTTTGGGGGAGGCCTATGTTCAGCAGTGGACTTGTGAAGGGCTGTAATGATGATGATGAAGTAATTTAGTCAATCCTAGATTTGAATAAAACTATGTTTGCGGATTTTATCGCGGTTAATTCACTTATTTTAATTCCCGACGTTTCTGGTGCTTTACAGCAACCCATGGTCACGGGGGGAAACTGAGGTGTTTGACGTCCCGATGTCATAGTTAGCCCGGCTACCTTCAGTTTTTGAACTTAGGATGTTTTTTTTTTAATTTCAATAGCCTCGCATATTATTTTTGGTAGGAGTTGGTGTTCTTTAGCACGGATTTGTGGTCTATGGAATCAGATATAATGAAGGGAACGATCTTGAACATGTTCACATAGTCCGATGGTTTAACAACACGAGACGACCGTAGAGAGATGATTTCGAGATTTACGTGGTAGAGCTATGCTGCAGCTATGTTATTAGTATAGTTGTAGCACGAATGGGTCGGCTCGACCGGGAAAGGATCAAGCTCTCACAGAATACCAGCGTAAAATAGTAGCTTAACGCTGCTGTGTTTCGTATGGTGAGTGTAGAGAACCGGAGACCCTTTTTACTGGAAAAAAAGCATTCCATCTTAGTCCTCATGAGTGACAACACATCTGCATTTTGATTCTTTATTGAGGATAGATGTAGATTTCTATGGGGCACAGCAACCACTTACCATCAGTTGGACTGTGTGCTCGTTTGTCACCCTTATTCTATAAAAAAAATCATGCGCAAAAGGCTTATACAACTTCCTAATGGTGAGTAAAAATTCACTAAATTTGCTTTATCACTGGACGAAATACTCCACGAAACATTCTAGTTCAGAGTAGTAATGCGAACTACCGTTCTCACACACGTGCAAAGTGTAGCATTTTGACGCTCGAAACATGAACATGAAGGACGTGAATATCGTAGCAGCGTGAGCACTGCTTTTGAAGTATAATTATATAATTGTATAATTATGGATGCTGTGTAGTGGTAGCGTTACAGAATCCTCTAATTCATATCATTTTAATTTCAAAATAATAAGAAACTGCGACTGTCTCCCTGTAACCGGAATCTTGGTTTTGTTGATGTATAGTATGAGGCACATGTCATTGAGCGAGTGAAAGAGATACGTTTTTTCCTTGTTACGAGTATGATAATAAAAAATTCAAAGATTCAAATCTTTTATTTGCATCAAACATGGTAAATACAGGTGTTAATTACATACATTTTAGGCCAAACATGTTTCACTGCTTATGTAGAGGCACATAAATATATAATTTAATTCTATGGCTAATTCAGTTACTCATTATTAAGTTATTAATTACAAAATATTGAAAGATACATTAAAATTAAAATTTGTATTAAGTAGTAATTAGTTACTCATTAGGTAATTATTAATTATTATTAAATAGGATAAAAAGTTCAAAATAATTGTTAATTATTATTAAATTAAATAAAATAAAATGTCCATGATTAGTGAAATCATAGTGGTTCATTTGTCAAATTTCCAATCTATAAATCCTTTGACGCTATAAAAAGTACTTACGTTATAAAAAGACGTTATAAAAAGTACTTAGTAGACACTTTGGCAACTTCTCATCTCAGAGGTTCCTCGTTTAGAGGCGGAGCGGTATCAGAGGCAGCTGAAATAAGTAAGTGGCGCAAATATTAGTCCCTGAGAGATGAATACGTATTTGCTGTAGAGACTATCGGTCCGTGGGGTCCACGTGACCACGAACTGCATCCGCGACAAGTCGTCACTGCTGCCGATAAGTTTCTTTTCTCACTCAAAAGCTTAGTGTAGCCATTCAATGAGGAAAATCAGCCAGCGTTATTGGCACGATACCAATAATACTGTATGGTGATTTAAGATTTTAGTTTTAATTTTTTTTTACTACTTAATACTTGTAGTTTTTTATATATGTAGGAAGTATAGTGGGTATAGTACAGAGACTGATTTTGTAGTTAGGAATAATAATTAATTTGTTTACACGAATTAATTATCCAACGAGTCGAGGATAAACTAGTAACGCAATACGACAAGCGCACCGTTCCACGTCAGAGCCAAGACTGTCTTAACGGCGGCCGCTCCGTCCGTTTTATACAAGCAGGACGGGTGGCAACGCAGGTGCAATGCCGCAGGTGTGCGGTACACGTGTCGTTTACAAGAATTCTGTCTATCTAGACCGACGCCACCGCACCTACAACGGTGCAGGTGCCGTCACGGCCATACTGACATGCGTGCGTCCTCGCACGCGCTCCATCACAATTTTAGTTATCTGTAGACAAAAAAACATCGTTCGACTATCCTGACATAACAGCGTCTGGTCCGGTCTATATTGACCCTTCAGACTTGGGTGACAATCAGTTTTGTTCCGGCAGTAAGCCCTACAAAACTTTAATCAACTTTATGCTAGATCGGAATGATTAGTCTGTAGCTTTTTCTATTTTCTCTTTTTTTTTTTCAAGTACTGTTTTCGCTAGTCCGGAATCACTATTCCCTATAGCTATATCACTGGACCGGCACAAAGCCCTGAAATGATAGTAAGAACTATTCTTTTTTCTTAATCTCTTTTTTTTCAGTACTTTTATGCTAGTCCGGAATCACTATTCCCTGTAGCTATATCATTGGACCGGCAAACGCCCTGCAATGATAGTAAGAACCACATTTTTTTCTTACTCTCTTTTTTTTTTCAATTTAGTATAGAACAGTTACAGACCAACCATACCGCAAACATGTCCCCGTCACAATCACACAAAAGTGTATCGTAAGGGACGTATTGACACGATAACACCTAGGTATGTAAACCAACAGCAACACGACACATATCCCAGTGCAGCACAGACCAGCCTCCCTGCAACTTCATGTTCCTTTCCTGCACTAGAATAATTACTTCGCTAGAGTGTTGCAACGTCTCTAGTATTTTTTAGATGCACAGTCATGGCTACCCCTGACTGTCGCACGACCTCGTGCGGTTGACAGTGAACAGCATACGGTCTATCAGTTATCACCACCTGCTAACAGATATTAACTCTTGTTAAATATTACAACGGTCGACTATACCAGACCTCATTTAAGTCTGGAACGCGCCGATATGGCTACCTCCAGGTAAACACACTACAGCTTTTCGTACTGCTGCGTTCGTGCCACATTCGCGCCAGCAAGCCGTCGTGCCGCACTAGCGCTAGCGAATCGTCGTACTGCTTTGCAAAATTAAAAGAAATCGAGATAAACGTATTGCGAACGATTGAATTCCGAGCTTCCAAAATTCATCACATATTCTCTTAAGAAACGGCGACTGTACGACATTTGAAAACATTGCACAAAACGGTAACTATGTGTAGAGACGGATACCATCACATATTTCAAAGGGAAGGAGGCAACTGCGCAAAATCTACGAAAGCCGACCAAACCTCAGACGTTCATTTACAGCACCAAAGGACCATGTGTTCGGCGGCCGCTTGAATTGCCTTGCCGTAAGATCTGCCGATAAGTTACAGACTGTAGCGGTGTAGGCTCAATCTTACTAGCGCTCGGCCGTACCTGACCATGTTCGATTAGCCGTCACAACATCTTCCTCATTGATCATTGTTGTAGAGACTTCTACGAATCTCTCGACATCAAACCCCAATCTTGTCACCACACAGTATTCGGAGCAAACTGCAACACTGATCAACACATTAGAACACAAAAATGTCACTTATTATTTTCAATTCCTAGTATGTTAAAGTTAATCCTTTGTTTTAGTACATCGCTTAAACGTTTTGAATTTCAAAATATAACAGATGATAATCATGTTTCGCATGGACTATCAAATTACAACAAAACTTGAATAAGTTGATTTTTCATTCAATGCAAACGATGACTCGTCTAGAAAGCCTCCGACATTTCTTCCATTTGTTAACATATTTAGGTACGTCAGAAATAATGAAAATATTTGAGGGTACTTTTAATACAAATCGAACAAAAGGATTTACCTTTTGGCTTAAATAATTTCACTTTATCTTTTCTCTACACTTTAATGATACGACAATATCGTAAGTAGGACAGCAAATTTCATTACGGTATTTAACATAAAAATAGAATCATCAATGCAGAATGCATTAGTCTTTCACAAATGTAATAATCCTCATACTATTCGAAGATTGTATGTGGGCAAAAATGGGGACTTTATCCCACTTCTGATGTAGGAAGTATAGTGGGTATAGTACAGAGACTGATTTTGTAGTTAGGAATAATAATTAATTTGTTTACACGAATTAATTATCCAACGAGTCGAGGATAAACTAGTAACGCAATACGACAAGCGCACCGTTCCACGTCAGAGCCAAGACTGTCTTAACGGCGGCCGCTCCGTCCGTTTTATACAAGCAGGACGGGTGGCAACGCAGGTGCAATGCCGCAGGTGTGCGGTACACGTGTCGTTTACAAGAATTCTGTCTATCTAGACCGACGCCACCGCACCTACAACGGTGCAGGTGCCGTCATATACATTATATTTCAATGTTAAGTAAACATTGTTAATTCGTTCAAATTCATTTTGTTTGTTTATTACTCAAACAAAATGTAAATGGCTGTGAATAATCACCGACCCTTTACAACATAATCCTACGCCTAATCTTTCTCCAGACGTGTCAGATTACTGTCCCATCGGAATATGAGAGTTAGGCACTACAAACCTGTCCTGTTCTGAATTCGGTCTGGAGGTCTATTTCGTGAGAGGGTGGTCATTTACCAGAGAGCTGACTAGAGCCGACACCTTCGTACTCCAACTCTACCTCATTTATAAAAAAAAAACTATTCCAGCATAGTAATTAAGGCGTTTCCCTGACCAAATAACCTTGAGCATTCAGTGTACTGGCGCCCGCACTCTGCGTACGCCCATTTATCGTAGAATTCACACAATTTTTGGAATTAATTTTAATTAAAAAAGATAAGCGAACTTTAAAATTTAAATAAAACGTGAATAATATAGATTTTTAAATTATCTATCCATTAGTGTAATCCTCAAATGATTAGAGCGTTGCCTTTAGCAACAGATGCATGTAATCAATAATTATAGTCATTTAAAAAAAATTTAAATGTATTTATAACACATCAAAACAAACTAGAACGTGAAATGTGATGATATGATATCGAACATTAGTAATGTGCTTTTAAATGTAGTTTATTTCTCATAACTAATGAGGCTCGCGAGAATATCGTTAGGTTTTGGCCGGGGTATCGGCTTAACAGAGACGTAACAATTGTTCCGGTTAAATCACGCTTAGATTCTACCGCTATGGACAAACTGTGCATCATCAAACAGAAACTCGCAATGACTGCGCGAAATCGGTTACGAAGCCGTCAGTTAACTGATAATTGAGATATAATCCTTTGACGACTTCTCTTGTGGCAATTGTTATTCATCACTGTTTTAAAAAGTCATAGTAGATCTTCTAGACTTTCTAAGCTTAGAATCCCGCACAAATCAAGTATTTATATGGCCTACAAATAATTATTTGAAATTTTGCTGCAGAAGACTAAACATGTTGCTCACTAGATCTTTAAAAGCATAAAATTCCTCACTTAGCTGGACCAAAGTTGGATTGGATGGGACTAATGCAGCTTTTAAGCGTTTTTTAAACTCTGTCATCTTTTGCATCCAGCTAACTTTAAGTTCCTTCTGCATCAGATCAACCTTAGTGACATTTGCCATTATGTGCTTTTTTAATTACTTGAAATGTGTATATATAGATATTCACTTGTAAGCTAAGTTAAGCTGTAGGGTGATGCAAGTAAGTTATTAAATCTTCTTTAAACACATATGTTTATAATATTAATGTGTTGGTTATCTTAAAAAGTTTATATATATAGTGTTATAGGTAGAAAAGATGTAGTACTACCTTTATTATTATGTTAATTCATAATTTTCTTTTTACGGTCTTTGCGTGCGTTAAATTTGTAATAAGGCTTAAGTCTATTACGTCCAATTTTAAAATTCAATATATTCATACGCCATTTTACCGTACAAATTTGTGAGTGCGGATGTTCATCCGTAATCCCGCTGAAAGGGTCAGAGATTCGGGAGTGAGATAAGCGTGAGGGAACTCGAACAACAACGTAGCCTGTGGTTTGCTTTGCAATCCACACGATTTATTTGAGGTTCAGATTCATTCTAATGTTAATTTCGCATGTTTTAACTTCGTTATCTGAAGAGCTCTTGTTTTAATGAATGTCTGTTCAGTTTTAGAATTTTTATTTACAAAATTTTTTTAGACGATATCAAAAGACCCGACGATATAACTTTTGCCCTTGGGGGTGAGGAAGTTGAAGCTTGACAGACAAATTCAAATTCAAATTCATATTGTTTATTGCGAATATAGTTTAATACAGTTGGTCTTTACGTAGTTTATCACTTATAGAACAAACATTTAGTACAGCTATATTCCGCCATTTGGCATGCAATTTCCATCACATTTTATTACTTTTAAATATTAAATTACTTAAACATAATCTAGTTAAAATTGGAGTTCACATGATACAAAATCAAAAGTAATAGCGATAAGTCAATTTAGATAATATAATATAAGTCAAGTCAATTTAGTTATTCTCAGTCATGTAACAGTCAATTATTGAATTTCATATTTGTCTTCGAGATATTCTTTCACACTGTAGTATGCGCTATTAACAAGAAATTGCTTCAATAGTATTTTAAACTTATCTATATTTGAGCATCTCAAAATGTGTAATGGTAAATGGTTATAAATTCGAGGGGCCATACAAAATACACTGTTGTTAAATTGGGCTGTGTTGTTTGATGGAAAACATATTTGGTGATTATTACGTTTACTGTGTAGGCACTCAAATAAAGAAATATTCGTAATAACAAAAACGGCTACCTCATATATATAAAGGCATGGAAGTGTTAACAGTTTCAAACTAATAAAAATGGTTTACAACTATCCGTCTGTTTTAACTTCACAATGGCCCTTACACATCTCTTTTGGGCTCTAAATATCATTTCATTGTCTACAGAGTTAGGTACCCCAAAAGATGCCACCATACCTTAACACTGATTCTACATAACCATGGTACGCAGTGATGTCGGCAGATTGATTTGAGACACTTTGGTGGTCTCTCGTCTCAGGGGTTCTTGTTTAGGGCCGGGGCAACATCAGAGGCTGAATAAAGTGTGCGAATATGAGTCTTTAGGTTATATGTATATTACAGTCTTTCGGTAATACTATAATATACATATTTGTACGTATTTATTGAAGTTTCTAAGTTTCTAAATCGGTAATACTAGTAAGGCCCGTTTGATTTGTTTACCGATCGGCGACGGGTCTTCGCCATTGGTGACAAGAGGGCTAGTTCTTTTCTCTGTTTTTTCTTTTCTGGATAAAACACTATGCCGTGGTTAATAGGAGCATATGAAACTTTATTTTGTCTTTTTTTATTTTAGTTATGAAATGTTCATATAGTAAATTCAATTGCTGTCCGTTAGTCTCACAAAAACTCGAAGGACCGAAAAATTTCATTAAAACATTTTTATGTGTGTTGTGGATTTGTTGAGTGGGGTCCCTGGATGGTTTAGATTCACAATGTGTTTTGTAAGTAAATTAGTTATACTTTATATTTTAATACTAATTTTACTTTTTATTACAATAACTGAGCGAGCTATTATCATTAAGAAATATATCAGCAATTATTATTGTCGATATAAAAAGACAAATTCCAGTAAATTTTTTGTTCAAGCAGCTATGCAGGCCTAAAAAGACCAGTGTTACTGCAATCTGTAAGTGTATAATGTAGTGTAATTGCTGATATGGCTATAGTTCACTGCTACGCTCAATGTCTTTAACGAATTGAAAGGGTTAGCTCCTCCTTAGCTGTGAATAATTTCACTTCATCTGGGCTAAATACATACTCGTAGTTTCCCAGATAAGTGCTACGTTTGCGCATTAAGGGTCTCCAATCACTTATGATGTGCAGATGTGTTTCTTCCGTTAAGGGACAGAATCGGCACATCCTTGACCTTCTTAGTATCAGGATGGACATGTGCTTTTTTTAGAGAATAGTGTCCAGTCAGGGCTCTTGCCAGAATACGCAGTTTATTCTCACTTATTGCCAGAGCTTTTCAAGCGAATCGACGATCATAAGCCCAGATTAAGGATTTAAAATGTTTCAAGCCAGATGTACCAGACCTGACTTTAAGTAGTTTATTGTGATAAAGAGTTTCAAGAGTTAATCGGGCCAGGCTTTTTGAGATTCCTCAAAATGGCTCTGGTCCAAATTGTGTGCTCTTTGAGCCAAGCAAGCTTGTCAGCAAGTTGATTGCTTACAATACCCGCATGACCCAAAACCCATCACAAATTTGGAACGTTCCCCACATATTTCAAAGCCTACTTCAAAGCCCATTTTGACCCATCGGCATATCATATAAGGCTACCGACTTCACTAATAACCTATCAATTCAGCTAGTTTTCTCTGGAGGATAGTTCCAGATTGTACTTTTATTAAAAAAGTATAGTATTATAGACGATATAGTATAGTAGACGCATGATATCTGAAATAATGCACACAGTCAGTGTTTCCTCCATGGAGTCGAGCATGGATCTCAACCTATAGGAAAGCAAGCTCGGACCGCCCTGGGCGTTAATCCTACACAAACGAGCCTTCGTCTCTTTATCTAAATAAAGATCAAGGGGCGTTAGGCATAGAAGTGCATTAAGATCCGCGCCAGGTGATGTTCACATCTCTCCAGTTGCCATTAAAGTCCCAGTTTACTCACTCACTCACTCACTGTAATTACTCACTTTTTTCATAGATGTTACCTTTATATCTCACTGTAATCATTCACTGACAACCTTTTTTGAAGGAATAAGGAAGGATTATATGAAAATCCTACGGGATCGGTAATAAAGAGGATTTATCTTTTTGCTTTAAATTTTGTCCATACTTTCATAACTACAATTACCTGAGACTTAAAATTTGCCATATAAAAAGATAATCAGAATTTTTTGGAAATCCTTACGGGATATGGAATAAAGAGACTTCAAAGTTGCCATACTTCCATATCTAAAATTATCTGAAACTTAAAATTTGTCATGTAGGAAGTAATTATAATCATTAAAAACTGAATTCAGAATAGCTGTAGGATTTTTTTTTTTAAAGAAGAGGGGACAAACGAGCATACAGCTCACCTGATGGTAAGTGTCTACCGCCGCCCATGATCAACCGCAACACCACGGGAATTACAGATGCGTTGCTGGCCTTTTAGAAAGGTGTAAGCTCTTTTCTTGAAGGTTCCTAAGTCGTATCGGTCCGGAAAAATCGCTGGTGGTAATCGATTCCACAAGGAAGTTGTGCGAGGGAGAAAACTTCTTCTAAATCGCACAGTGGTGGACCGCCAATCATCCAGATGGTATGGATGGTATCGCGAGTTTTGTCGCGATGTGCGATGGTGAAATTGAGCGGCTGGAATTAGTCCGAACAATTCATCAGAGCACTCCCCATGATAGATGCGATAAAACACGCAAAGAGATGCAACATCTCTACGCAGTGCCAGTGTATCGAGCTGATCAGAAAGAACTCGGTCGTCGACAATTCGAACTGCTCTGCGTTGGATGCGGTCAAGTGGAAAGAGCTGGCTCTGGGGTGCCCCGGCCCTGAGATAAAAACAGTATTCTCTCTGCTGAGCACGCCAAGTTTTTAGAGGCCAATTTGGCCTTCCCTTCCAAGTGTCAACAAAACTGCACACTATTCGATATGTTGACGCCGAGTATTTCGATACTAGCTGAGGCAGCAAGGGGAGTGCCTTGAAAGATTAGGATTGAGGAGATACGACAAAGGTGTTCTTTTTAGCGGTAAACGCGCAAGCTTGTGTCTTCTGGGGATTGAACTGGACTAGATTTAGTCGGCCCCAATCCGAGACTTTGTTAAGCAAAGACTCGACTTCAGACACAAGTTTGTCCCGGTACTCAGCGACGTTTTCCCGAGAAATATTGGCACGGCCGGTATATAAGGCATCACCAGTGCTGTCGTCTGCATAGCAATGAATGCTACTAGTTAGCAACATATCATTGATATGCAGGAGAAACAGCGTTGGTGATATCACGCAGCCTTGTGGAACACCAGCGTTGATAGGCTTGAAATCAGAGGGGAAGCAGAAAGGGGAGGCACTCCCCTTGCTGCCTCAGCTAGTATTAGTAGTGAAAGTGAGGAGATACGACAAAGGGGTTCTTTTGTAAACGCGCAAACTTGTGTCTTCTGGGGATTGAACTGGACTAGATTTAGTCGCCCCCAATCAGATCAATTTATATCTGATCTTTAAATTAAATCTAGTAGAAATGTCAAATAAGTATCAACACAATAAATTTATTTCACAACAATAGCGAGTATAAATATAGAAACTGCCAAGGAACATAATATCTTCTCGCCAAGGGAACAAATGGATAGAAAAGCTTAAGGTCGAACAACCCCAGCTGCCAGTGTAAATATGCTTTTATGAGAGAGCTCGTGAACTGTTTTAGTCCAAAAATACGAGCAATGACCCATTCACTGTCCAAACTTTTGTTTTATTAAGTTGTGTACACAATGGATTATGTAAATCACTTTTAAGTTTGTTACTTTAAAAAAAAAACAAGGATGCAGTTCACAAGCGGTAGAAGTGTACAAGTAAACCTAAGTTAAACCTTCAATAAAGGAGACCGAGGTAATATAGGAAACACTGCATACTGTATTCTATCTCATTCTCTCGCAGGCTTAATCCTATAGATGAATATGTTTGTCTCTTTTTAGTGACGCTTTTTAATTTCATTAAGTTTCAAATCACAACATTTCTAAAGAAAAAAAGAAAAATATTAATATTGATATTTTAAAGAAGATTCTGACGTTCTTAAGTTATCTGACAATAAAATACGTAACGATATTTCCCATTCAAGCGATGCGATATTTAATGCATACGAAAATAGATCTAGCCTGTGGAAAATGCATTCTACTCGCAAACTCTTTCTCAATAAAAATGTGTTACAAAAATATAAAGGGAATTTAGTTTAAGTTTTGAGGTCCATAGCAATCCCACTTAACGATGCCATGTTCTGCGAACACAAGACATGTAGTTTTTTATTTTTAAAATATTTGAAATCTCTTTTAAAATTTTCTTCTTTTTCTTCTGTTAATCATCGGCCTATAAATGTCTACTGCTGGAAATAGGCTTATCCTGTTAAAGGGAGTATCGTCGCTTGGCAGGCTGTATTTCAGTCTAAAGCGAACAGAGAAGCAGTGTGATAACAATCTTACTCATTAGGAGTGGACTCCATTCGCATAATGTGGTAAACAGTCTTGTTTTTTAAAACATCTATTTTAAAAGTCTCTTATGTGAAATTCTGTTTTATATTTAAAATCATAAAAGCGTATTCTAGCTGATACATAATTTGTGAAGTGTAGTTGTATGACTCATACGTGCAATTAGTAGAAGTATAGTATAGGCAAAATTTTAAGATCATACTCGTTATACCGCAGTGATATTAAAATGTTGCGTTCATCATCAGAAAGGACATTAGGATCACAACCAAAGCTATCAAAAGGAAATGATAACTCCAGATAATAAATTAATAAAAAAACGCAAACATCATTATGATCAAGATGACTTCTCCGCACTACATATCGAAATAATTTCCATGTTATCGGCAATGACGATAACATTCCATGTTATGCGAGACGATTGTTATCGCAATTTACAGACCTCCCTCACAAAATATTGACAGATTTCTAGAGTCCCTTGATATTACCTTAAACAAACTTAGCACGTATAAAAATATAATCCTAACCGGTGACACTAACACTACCGCTGGGAAAACAGATAACCATACACATAACTACCTAAATATTTGCTCTTTTCATGGACTATTACCAACACATTACCACCCTACACATCAAAGCGGCTCTTTTTTAGACCATTTTGTGATTAAATCAAATAAACCTTCTTTAACATTAGTTACTAACTCCTCGCTTACTGATCATCAAGCAATTTTACTAACATTACAATTAGCCTTACCTAGGAAAAACTGCATACGCAACTACACTAAAGTCCATATGACGAACCTTGAAAATCACATTCCTAGCATTAATTTTGACTTTGTTTATTGCTCTGACGATGCAAATACGTCCTTGAGTTTTTTTATAAATTCTCTACAATATGCAATAATGAATAATACATCAACAATAAAACTGTCACGTAAGTATTATAATATTAAAACTTGGATAACACCTGGTCTCGTCCGCTGTATAAGAAATAAAGACAAACTTCATTTAAAATCTTAACTTTCTTTTGATAATTTAATACTTTCTGCTACTTATAAAAGATATAGGAATTTTTGCAATAAACTATTAAAAAACCTCAAAATACAATATAATAAAAATGTTTTACAAAAGGCCGGTAAAAACAGTAAACTTGTATGGAAGTTCATTAAAAATAATATCTTCAGTTCAAAAAATCTTGGACCCACACTTAATCTACTGTCATTAGACAAAAGCCCAAAGGAAGCAACCTATAAAGTAAATAATTATTTTGTTAATGTTGGCAAAAAATAGCAGAGACAACTTTAAAATTAAGCAACACTCGTAATCTAATTTTTATGCCCACATCCTTTTCTAAGTTAAATTCTTTTGTATTGTTAAATACCGATATTGATGAGATTTTAAGTATAATATCTGGCTTAAAAGAATATTGTGCAATTGTATGGGATAATATACG
Source organism: Parnassius mnemosyne (assembly GCA_963668995.1). Lineage (NCBI taxonomy): Eukaryota > Metazoa > Arthropoda > Insecta > Lepidoptera > Papilionidae > Parnassius > Parnassius mnemosyne. The sequence continues at coordinate 474,744 of CAVLGL010000137.1, read as the reverse complement.
TAATCGTATACTCAAAAGATTTAAATATTTACTGGCCGCCCCGTTAACACATATCTTTCAATTATGCCTATCAAACGGTATTTCCGAAAGTGCTTAAAAAAGCACTGGGTTCTCCTTTTTACAAAGCTGGTGATAAAAACTTAGTTAATAACAATAGGCCGATTTCAGTTTTATCTGGTTTATCTAAAATTTTAGAAAAGATCATAAATACCAGGTTAATAAAATACCTTGAAACTAATAACTTGCTTTCAGACAGACAATTTGGTTTTAGCCCTAAGAGATCATGTAATGATGCCTTGCACCAATTGACAGATTATTTCACAAGTAATCTTGACAATGGTATGCATTCAATTGGGATCTTTTTAGACCTTGCCAAAGCATTTGATACTATCTCTTGCCCTATACTATTGCAAAAGCTTGAAACACTTGACATAAGGGGAACTCAACTACAATTTTTTTCCGATTACCACAGTGATCGCTTTCAATGTGTAAAAATCGGTGAGTATACAAGTACTGAATTACAAAGTAGCTCTTATGGAATCCCACAGAGCAGTATCCTGGGACCTACATTGTTCCTAATTTATATAAATGACTTATGCAATCGTATGTCGTATGCGGATGATACAGCCCTGTTATTCTCAGCTAAATCACGAGATGAGGTTTATAAATGCGCTTAGCAAGGCTTTAACATAGTATCTAATTGGCTTATTAATAATCTCCTACATTTAAACGCAGATAAAACACAAGATATGTTATTTATAATGAGAAATAATAACAAACCTACTCACTAAATATTTACGCTCATCATTATAACTCGTATGATGACACTGCAAGTGCATGTCCCGCGTTAACAAAAACAGACACATCGATTTACTTTGTGCTAGAGTTCGTAAATTAATATATATATATATATATATATATATATATATATATTAAATATCTTCGTAACATCGCTGACTTCAAATTGATAAGACAGGTCTATTTAGCTTTGTGTCAATCCATACTCACTTATGGCATTACTTCCTGGGGTGGTGCTTCTAAAACAATATTTCTCTCACTAGAACGTGCTCAGAGAGCAGTTCTAAAGGTAGCCACTTTCCGTCCTTTCATGTTTCCTACACATCAACTGTACTTGGCATGTAGTATACTAACTGTCTGTCAGTTGTTTATCCTGAACATCATATTAAAACAGCACACCGAACTTCCATTGAACTTAAAATCCATAGACAGGAGAAGAATGGACTTAGTTTGTGTAAACCCTCAAACCAAACACGCATTTGTGAACAAATTTTACATATTTTTAGGACCCTTTCTATATAACAAGCTCAACAAGTCACTAAAGGTATATAGATAATTGATAGAATCAAGCGTTACTTTGCAGAAATCCATTATAATGGGGTTGTTATAAACTAATTTGCTTAATTCCGCGTAAAGAAAGAAAATGATGTGTTCTGCCCAGTTTTAAGGGGACCTCCCACCCTCCCTCAATCGCGCGCACTATACCCGTCGCCGTTAATCTCAACACTACCACCCCTAGCACCAGCACACTAGGCACGACACATCACTCTCGAAAATACGACACGTGTTTCGCCTCTACACGAGGCATCCTCAGGTGAAGTAGACTTTGCGGAGGCTGGCCGCTAAGTGAGCGTCGAGCCGAAACTTCTGCCATTTATACTACTTGCTGATGCAACCGCGCTCCAATTACGTAGCGAGCGATTACGTCATGCGATCAATCACCGCCTGACTTACGCCGATATTTGTTGTGAAATTAACAACAAACTACTGCGAAACGTCCGCCTACCCTACAACCATGCAACCAAACGCTGACCACTACACCGTGAGAGTGACAAACGACCATGTTGCGAGGCTATATATCATCAAGGAGCAGGCTTAAACATATTTAAGAGAGGCGAGTTGGAAACATTTGTTTGTTCATTCAGCAGTGCAACATTACCGTTATTATTTTTTAATATCTCTAACGGTTCCAGCACACTCAGTCGTAGCCCTTTATTACAAGTATGTAAGACTTTAAAGGAGTGGTCATTGGATAGATTGTGTCCAGTGTCTAAGAGATGTTTAGCAAAATGTGATTTATCGGGGCTACAATTCCTGTACGCGGCTAAATGCTCTTTATAACGTGTTTCAAAGTTGCGACCAGTCTGGCCCACGTAAACGGCTTGGCATTTGTCACAAACCAGTTTATAAACACCAGATTTTAGACGAATATCTAACTTATCTTTATAATTACAGAAATTCCTAAGTGAATTGTTTGTTTTGAATGCCACGTACATGCCACTCTGTCGAAGAGTGTTTAGTAGTCCAAACAATTAACATTTGAAATTTGCATTCAACACTCGTGTCCTCCCGCTGACTTTGTAAAGGTCACCGTCGCCCCACTCCCGTGTGGGTCGCTCGGCAGAGGGCGCGAGCGCAGGACGCGAGTGCGAAGTCAGTAGCTTGACAGCAGCGGCTCGGTCGATTAGCGTATTTTTTGACCGCTGCATCGGTTTCGCGCGGCCAGGTTTTGGTTTTGTGGTCTAGAATTTGAGTATTTGTGCGAGTTTAATTTACTATTGAATTCGGGTTTCGTGTAGACCGCCTCGAATAAGTTTGTCTAAGTTGTAAGTTTCGTGACAAGAGGCTTGTATTGAATTTGACTGATTAAAGTAATTTTGTTTTCAAGTAATTACGTCAATTGTATAGTGATTGCATGTTAAAGTCCATTTTGCAATATTTAACTTGCTTGTGTGACGTGGGATCTTGCGCGCACGCCGAATGGACATACGGTCTGGAATTTGATGCTCGCGTTCCATTTCTAGGGCGTGGCCCGGTTAATTATTTTTGGAAGTTAATGTTGAATTGTACCGTCGCGTTAAGTGCCTTTTGTGTGTCGACGATTCTGATTGCGGGCGTGGTATGTAATATCGTACGAAGGAATTTAGTTTGTTGTTTGGAACGCAGAACTTTGTGACTCGAGAAGAGATTGCGTTCGTTCCCTGTTTGTAATTTTGTTGCTAAGTGAAAATGGAAGTTGAACTTTGAAAGTTTCGTTCCGTTGTTTTTACAAAAAAAAACTGCCTCTTTTTAATACGTTTGACCAAAAATTAACTCAACTAAAATTCATCAAAAGAGGCTAACTCATCTTAAAAAAAAAGCTTTTTCTTAAAAGTCTCAAAGTCCCGGGAATTCCCGAGACTTTTATTATAGGACTTTCCGTGCCCCGGTACTTTGAAATTGTCGGGAATTGCCAAACCATAACGCAGAACAGGGTTATATTTTTTTTATTACGGCTAAGGTCATGCTGCATGATCGTATTGTCTGCAGGCCCTAAGGACTAGGTATTGTCAATAATATATTATATTATTATACAATACCTCGTTACCAATAAAAGCTTTCCGGTTCTCTACACTCATCATATGAAACACAGTAGCATTAACACTTTCACTGTCCAGTTTTCAGACACAATAGTAAGACAATAGCAATGACCTATGTAGTGCACGGGACAGTGAAAGGGTTAAGCTGCTATTTTGCGCTAGTATTGTGTCAGAGAGTGGTCATTCGCGGTTGAGCCGATCGTTTGTGCTGCAACCATACTCAATATAGCTGCAGCGTGGATCTGCCACGTTAAAATGTTGGCCTAACGTACAAAAAATAGGTAGGGTACAATTTTGATGATAAGCAATTCTTCTTCCTCTCCTATTAATAATTATAATAATTTATTAGACTCTCAGTTTGACAAATTACACTAGTGTACTCGTGTAGTACTTATTTAATTACATAACTACATTTCGAAGCTGTTAGCGTTAACGGCCATACTAGTATAAACTATGGTACAGCCGTCGGCGTCTTCCGCCCTGAGTTATACAAAACAAAAAATAATATAATTTAGCAATAAAGTTACAATATTACTTTATTATTATTATTATACATATTGTACACCCGCGGGTGTACGGTGTAACAATGTTTGTTTGCAGGTAGGTTATCTTAACTTTTAGATACATATTTTGCAGAAACTATTATTTGTAGGCTATAATTGTTCCTAGTGGAGTTCGAACCTGCAGCATCGCAGCGCTGCAGACTAACACCTTCACCAAGTTGATTTCCGAGATGATTCTGGAGAGGCAGTGAAGTGTCTGTCACGCTGCTCTATATCGTGTAAGCTAACTTCACATTGTCATCATTATCATTATCATTACAGCCCTTTTCAAGTCCACTGCTGAACTCCTGAGCACCTGCGTCTATCAGTTTTTTTTTATTAATTTTAAATTTTTGGTCTGATCTACGCAGAATAAGCTTAAAGTATCTTGTAGTTTTACAGTAGTCGTATGCTTTTTTTTGTTATAGGATCAGGTGACAAACGAGCACACAGTCCACCTGATGGTAAGTGGTTACTGTGACCCATAGACATCTGCATCTATCCTCAATAAAGACTCAAAATGCAGATGCGTTGTCACCCGTGAGGACTAAGATGGAATGCCTCTAGTCCAGTAAAAAGGATCTCCGGTTCTCTACACTCACCATACGAAACACAGCAGAGTTAAGCTGCTATTTTACGCTGGTATTCTGTGAGAGCGTGGTCCTTCCCCGGTCGAGCAGACCCATTCGTGCTACAACTATATTACTAATATAGCTGCAGCATGGCTCTACCACGTAAAAAATTAGCTTGGGTTGGGATTTAATTTTATTAATTATGGGATCTCAAGTAGAAAGTAACACCCAGCCATCTTCTCTATTGAAATTAGAATGATTTTTGACATTGCTTTAACCTGACAAGGATCCACTTAAAATTGCATCTAATTGTCTCTTGGTGCCGGAAGGATGGAATTCGAGTAGCTCGCTTGCAATAAATTGTAAAGCTACTCGTAGGATCCCTAAGCTATCCCAGCTCTTAAAATAATTTAAATTCTAAGTTCTAATCAACTATTTAAGAAAACATTCGCAACCATAGAGCCAAAGCAACCTTAGTATAATATTTTAATGAATTTAGGGGTATTAAAACGGATCGAAAGTATTTTTCTCCCATCTACGTCAGCTTGCTACTGCAGTAGGTTTGAATTATTGTTCCAATTCTTTTGGCCTCAGTGCGCAGTTGCCCACAACAGTTTGCTAACTCTCCAGTCTATAAAATAATACTAGATACTATCGCAATTTTAAACACTTACGTAATTTAAATTATTACTATTATCCACCGCCTGTGGTCGAAATTTAACCAACTGTGTGAAAATTATAATATTTGTTTTATTTTTGAAGTTAAACTTCTTTAGGGAACGCTTTTTGGGATGAGTACAATGTTGATTGTTCGCGTTACCAGCATACTATAATAGCACAGAATACTCGTAGTATAAGTATGACGTGTTGCGCTTGAAATTGTAATGTATAGAATCGAAATGTTTATTAATTATTACTTCAATTAATTTTTATTTAGATTTTGCACTAGATTTGCGTAGCCCTTCATATTATGTTTAATTATTAAATAAACCATATGGGTAAAACACCCGGTAGTCAGCCCCGCACCAGTACTCAGCCTTTACTGACATTATTTCCATATAAATAGTGTTAAAATTTGTTTACGCCTCTTAAATAATGTTTAATTGAATCTGTGTCTTCTTATTGGATAATACGTATACCTACGAACCAAAAGCATGTCAGGTTGAGGAGCTATACTCGTTATTTTGCACTGCTGCCAAAGACAGGCCTAGATGCGTTGCTGTTACAACTTTTTCGTGCTCGAGTTTTCGGTAAGTTTTTGTGTGTATTGCTATAATTTGTGGTGGATTTTTATATTGTGTTACGATTAAATGTTTATTTTGTGGTAAAATCAACTATTACCATGCATTTTATTTGCTTAATATGTTGTAATTTAGGTGGCCGACTACTGGATATCGAATTTTTAAGGTAGATGCAGTACCCAGCCATAAGTGGCTGACTACTGGTTTTTTCGTGATTTTCTTATACGTAGTTGAAATTAACGGAACAAATAGTCCCAATTTTGCTCACACTTTGGGTTTAACTCTTCTGAAGCGAAAAGTTTATTTTACCAGTAGCCGCGTAAAAATATAATTACATATCAGGGGCCGACCAATGGGTCTACAAATTCAGCTGTCAGCCGTTAGTCCTGTTCTTCTTTAAGGGATCTTTTCAATAAGGGTTAATTTATGCACGGTTATTTTAGCACGAAAATCATTTGTTTTAGAATTTCATCATGGCAAAAAGACCCTATGGCGGCGTCTAGAAATGTGATGAAAACAAATAGGAGCTATTTCCTCGGAAGAGTGAGACAATTTAAAAAAAGAAGATGTGACGCAACAGAAAAAGAACTATGATAAAAAGTAAGCGATTGAAGCTAAAACAAAGAAAGAAGATCTATCTATTTTTTGTAATATAAGTGCTGTTAATTTATGCGGCTCTTACAGCTTGATGAGACACAGGGCTTAGGTCTGCAAGGCCGCGAGCTTTTTAAAAAAGGAAAGGCAATGATCCCCATCATGAGGATGATTTGGTATTGTTACCAAACTTTGATATTGTCATCATTTCCTCTCTGTTGAGGTTTTTTTGAGCTATCTAACCCCTTTGCAAGTGGGGGTATGCGAACCTCCCCTCCTCTGACTGCTTATCTCGTGTCGGTCGATGTTTTGGGCGGTGAGAACCGCCCAGGTAAGAAGTAATGAAAGAAGAAGAAAGGCAAAAAAGAAAGAAGAATTACAAAAAAGGAAAGCGGAAAAGCTGTTGAATGCCAAAAATAGTAAAAAGAGGAAGAAAAATACGACATGTACAATAAACAGAGTAAAATGCAAAAACTGTGAAGTGGAATTGACTAGTGACAGAGAAATCAATGGCTTAAAGAATATTGGGTGTAACAATTGCCTTGCATTATATCATTTGAAATGTACTGAATTCACTGGGTTACATATGAAAATATACATAATAAATCATTTCTATGCCAAATATGCAAGAATATCCATCAGGTGGACTGTGTGCTCGTTTGTCACCCTTATCCTATAAAAAAAGTAGCCTTCTTCATCGTCAATTCGTGAAAAGTCCTCTACTAACATGAGTCTTTTGGGAAAGACTCATGATAGTAGAGAACACAAGGGGGGATTTTCCGTAATCGCCACGATGAAAAAAAGTTCAATTAAATTAGAAAAATATTAGAAGTTAGTACTTAGTGTCTTCATCATTTAATCATTTTGTTTAGGCCCAAACATTTTCATTTGAAACGGCATCCAATCGCCTTTGACTTAGCGAATCGCCCGATGGTGCGATGTGACGTGCGGTCGCCGGGGGGAGGGGGCAGTGGGCGAGATCAGTAGCTTGAGAGCAGCGGCGCGGTCGATTAACCTAGTTTGTGGCGACCGCTGCAGCGGTTTCGCGCGACCTGTTTTGGTTTAGTGGTCTAGATTAAGTATTTGTGCATGTTTAACTCGCTATTGAATTTGTGGTTTCGTGAAGACCGCCTCGGATTAGTTTGTCTAAGTTGTACGTTCGTGACAAGTGGCTTGTATTGAATTTGACTGATTAAAGTAATTTCGTTTGAAAGTAATTACGTAAATTGTATAGTGATTGCAGTGCAGTCACTAGCACGGCGTGAGGTTGTCCCGTATAACCTCATATTAGTGTTGGTTTTGTTAGCAAATTTATGCAACGACGAGGAGTTTGTGGAGTCTGGAAAAATAGACGCCGGGTCGATTAATTGTTTGGAAGTTAATGTTTGATTGTACCGTCGCGTTAAGTGCCTTTTGTGTGTTGTCTATGTAGTTAGTTTGCGTGTCAGCTAGGCTGATTTTGAATCTTAATGCATGCGTAGTATTTAATATCGTACGAAGGAATTTAGTTTGTCGGTTGTAACGCTGAACTTTGAGACTCGAGAAGAGATCGCGTTCTTGTTCGGGGTTATAATCTTGTTGCTACGTGAAACGGAAGTGAACTTTGATCCACCGTTTATTAGTCGTGCCGTGTGTTACTTTTTTGATTACGATTAACGGGAATTTAGTTGAGTTTGAAGTTAATTAAATGCACAATAAAGTTGATAAACTGAAATAGTGAAGTGACGTCAGACTTGAGGTCGGACAAAGTGAACTACCACCTTTGGAGAGAAGCAACGCTGGATCTGCGGTCTGACTTCAACGGTTAAGTCAGGTCAAACATTATACACACTACTATACACTACTTACATGCACTTACACCTACCTACGGCTTGACCGAGCCTTGGGGCGGTCTTAGCTTCGGAACCAGGTACGTGCTATTTATTTACCTAGTCTTATCTCTATTGTGTAGGCCAATTGTCCATAGGCCGTTGGGCCCCACTCTTAGTTGGCCGTCGATGGGATTACTCATGGGCCCTTGTCCCGTCAACCTTTGTTGGGGCAGCTAGGGATGTGCACACAATTAATAAATAAAATTATTACATCTTTCATCATCCTTCTTCATCTTTCATCATCTTTGGCCTTTGTAAATCTGCTGCCTTGGATTTTAGCACCTGAGTGTATGCGTAAGCACCAGTGCAATCTCTATTTGTTCACTCTTAGAGTTCGATGGGATGGTAACCGACACAATCAAAGAGAGATCAGGCGCAGGACCTATGGCTAAAACAGCCATAGGTTTTAGGTTAGCCGAGGCACGGTGGTGAAACAACGCTAAATTCCTAATTTTTCGCTGCTACTGAGAATATCTTGATAGAGAAACCAATAACTGATTTTGGCCCGACCAGGGATTCGAACCCGGGACCTGGTGATCAGCAATCTCATTTACGACCACTAGACCAACGAGGCTGGTGAAGTTCGCAAAATATATAGTTATTTTGTATATAAATGTGTTAAAGAGCGAAAATTCAAAAGATTTTTTATTTATTTATTTATCCCTTATTAGAAAATACCTTCAACTAGGAGTAACAAAGGGCGGTCTTAATATCGTATGGCATTCTCTACCTACCAACCCTCAGAAAGATGAAATAAATAAAGATGTTGATAGGTGCAAATTAAGGACATAAAAAAATAAATTATTGGCTTCTATTCTACCTAAATGCAAGTCTTACTCTAGTCTAGTCTAGCAGAAGAATATATACATACGTGTTAATATATATAATATAAAAACACACATAATATACATATATAGAGATTATATTATTTATATTTCGATCAATATACATATAAAATAATGCATGTAAAATTAGATCACGTCATTGGACGCATGTTAATGATCACGTCCAGGAAATTAAAACATACCGAGGGAAATTACGTGTAACGTTGATACACCGATAACTCACCGCCCCGTGTCGCGCTCTACGCAGCCAGCTCACCGACTTCCGCCCGGGACAAATAATTGTAATTTTAATGAAATTAGCGAATTCAATTTATGTACAATTACAATAACAATTTATAATCGCTGATTAGCTTTATATATATATATATATATATATATATATATATATATATATATATATATATATATATATATATATATATATATATATATATACATATATATATATAATCGCTGATTAGCTTTATATATATATATATAATATATATATATATATATATATATATATATATATATATATATATATATATATATATATATATATAATTCTTCTGTGCGTGTGCTTTTTTTTGGTTATTCAAAGTCAAATAAGTGAATTGAATTTGAATACAATTTAATAGATTACTACTACTATTACTACAGCCCATCTCAAATCTACTGCTGAACATAGTACTCCCTCATGAGGCGTATATACGTGGTAGAGGCACACTGCAACTATTTTATTGTTTTAGCAGGAATGGGTTAGCTCGACTGGGGTAGGATCACGTTCTCACATAATACTAGCGTAAAATAATAGCTTAATTTTGCTGTGTTTGATATTGTGGGTGTAAAGAACCGGAGGCCCTTTTTATTGAAACCGAGGCATTTCATCTTAGTCCTCAAAGGTGAAGCACATCTGCATTTTGATTCCTATTCGAGGATTAATGTAGATGTCTATAGACTACACCATCCACTTACTATCAGGTGGATTGTGTGCTCGTTTATCACCATTATTTTATGAAAAATATAGATTGTCACGAAGTACGTTCCTGATCCACACACATCCATCGACTGCCTGTGTGTTGAATTATTTTGTCACTCCATCTAGTAAATTAATTTTATAAATTAAAAACACATATCGGTCATTGTTAACAGGCTATCAGATTTTATTTTTCAACACTTTTGGTACCAAAAACAAGCGAAATTTAAATATATATATATATATTATTGAAGTGAAACTTCTTTAGTATCGTTGTAATTTGAAAAGCGATGAAACGAAATACGGACACTAAAAAAACAAGCTCACTCAGCTACCCTTAAATATTGATTTTTGTTAAGCAAGTCGGAAGAAAAAGCGCCTAAGAACTGCTTTATCCGCGTGCGCTAGCGTAATGGTTAGTGATACGTAAATACAATGTTCTACAAAAATATAGATCTTTTCTTCATCTAAATAAAGCTTATAATACCATAGCCTTATTTTTTTGACATAAGTCACATTAACGTATTTTCATGCATGGCATAGATTACCATATTAATAGGTACTTACGAACGAAATTTACTGCATTATCAAGATTTTATTCTTCATAAATATCATGTTTCAATTCAATTTACTCATTATAGCATGTAATTTGGACGCATAGTTTAATATTTATAGATAATGAAAAATTACAATAATTCAACACTCAGCTCGGCGCGCGATCGTAACCTAGCCACCCAATGAGAATCGAGAGAAACCAGCAGTGAACACCTCTATAAGTGAGGTGTCATGTCCCGAGCTCCCTAGGCTCAGATTTTTGAAAATTTGAATTGCGTATTCTTTTATCTATATAGAAACCAAAACAGATTTTTTTGTGTATTCGTCTTTGTCCTTATCTGAAACTGTTGTTACATATTTGATAAAACTATATATAAATTGTAAAACTATATATCTATATTATTGTAGTTTATAACCTGGAATAACCTTTAGGATATATTTTTTTATACACTAAAGTAGGTGAGAGCTACACTTACTCGACACCAGTTACTCGACTCCACAGAATCATTTAATTCTTGTTGCTGCATACAAGTATACGCTTTTATAACAAAATCCCAGAAAAACAAAGAATGTATGAAAAGAGTTGTCATAACATTATGGAGTTTATGGATGATAATAACACCAGGGAATGAGGTGATCGCTGCCAAGCTATTTCTAATTTGTTTTGTGTTGTTAATTGTGTAACATATTATGAAATGATTGTAAACTATTTTTTTTTCAAAAAGTATCCCACTGGGTTTCTTGCTGATTCATCCCAGGACAGTGGTATTTTCCGAACCAGTAGTAAATTAAGCACAAGCGTGACCTTCAATAAATATTATTTGTAATCTATATTGAATAAAAAAGTTTATATTTCTATTTCTGTTGATCACCTGCAGACTGATCCACTCCGGCCGTACTCCGTTTAAACTGACTCGCACAATGTTGAATGCAAATGAAGACAATTTGTTTATATGATCTCGGCGCAGACGGGAATTCAATTCCACAGCCGCGGGGCGTAGCGCGAGGAGTCTCGTTCTGTTAAGTAGTTCCGTACGCTTTTTTGCTTGCTCAATGAACTCCTCTATAATATATATATTGGACCAGATACAACACAAATCATACTAATTACATTATGATGTTTTTAAGTTTTCAAATAAACGAATGTAAAACAATTTCTTTAAATTATTCTCCTGGGAGATTTCAATCACGTCGACGTAACCCATCTTTTTTTTTAGAATTTTTCTGAATCTTTTTCGACCATGTAGTGGAGTAAGAATATCTACTACCCCACATTATCCCGTGGATATCGTAACAGTCGACAAATGGAAACAAAGCAGGAGATGAGCAGAAGCGTATTCCTGATAACAAGTCAAAAATATAAAAAAACTGCAGTTGTCAAATGTGGCAACTCTCCCCTATTAAGCAATCTGTAGCATAGATCTATGTTCAGCAGTGGACTTTTAAAGGCTGTAATGGATGGATGGAATCTTTTTCATGCATGCCTTATAGGCAGGGACGTAAAGAGCGAACTTAATGCCTTGTGTCATTTTCTACCAGTCGACAGAGACAGTGCAATCCTTATTAAATAGATTGACTAATACTAAAATTTAAACATACAGGATATAGAAAATTATTCTAACATAATATAATGCAACGAGGTATACATAAATACTCGTATGTAGACGGATAATTGTAAGCAACATGTTTAAAATAAAAAAAATACTGAAAAATGCTGTTATGCTGATCCAAGAATAAAATAACAAGGGATATATTACATACTGTAAGAAACTATTCCACTTCTGATGTTAGAATTCATCCTCTAAATTATTTAAATAAAAGAACACTACTCGGTAACAAACCCTGCTTAATATCAGGACCCAATGACATGATAACACCAAGTAACAGTATCACTACCCATCTCAATATAACACAGGGCAACCTCTCAGCAACACGATCTTCCTTGCCTACACTAGTAGAATACCCCAACGGGCATAGTAATGACAGTGAGACTAGTAGAATTATATATATTTTTACTGCTAGAACGGGTGGGAGATTACCAGTTTTACCTTCATTTTTCATATTTCCTTTTATTTTTACCCTCATTCCCTACAATGCAATAACATTACATTTATGTAGTCGATTAAGCCCCTAAAGGTATTAGTGTTCTGTGGTTTATCCAGTCTGAAGATTAGCTCGCAGAGAGAAATACAAATGTTTTTTTTTTTTAATGTAACAACATGCAAAAAACTATGAACTTAGTAAAAGCCAATTATATTAATATTACAGACACTTCAATTTTATATATATGTATAGATACTTTTATGCTTATTACACAAAAATACAGTCGGTTTTTTCTACTACTACTTTCGCCAAACTGCAGCGCGGTTTGTTAAGGAATTCATCACTCACATTCTGTGTACCTACTTTTAAGTTAATCTTGCATTTAAAACATAAAATAGAAAAAATAAATTTAAACTCAGCAGTGCTATTTACATACCTAATTATCTTGTAATTTATTAATATTTAAACGTATTAACAATTACACATATAAATATTAAAACTATTATATTTAATTTATACGTATAATTATTTAGCAACCACGCTTTCAATTCCCTTTTATATAAATCTTTATAACTAAATTATAATTCTAACCTAGTTGCCTGGGCAGGGTTTATTATTGTGTCGTAAATATTATCATGAGCAAAGAACCTACTCTAAATTATTAGGTCAGAAGAAGGCTTTCATACAATTTCGGATATACAAGGACACCGCATTAAATTCCAAACCTCAACATTTTGTGATTTCCGCAAATATGACGTTCATGCGGTCTACAAGTTAATATTCAGGGTAACATGAAATTTTAGCATTTGCAGTTCTGTCCATAATAACATTAACTAGGCATACCAAATTTCACTGTCCTCCATCCGCTCAAATACTTAAAAACGGGTACAAAGTTTCTTCACAAATTAATATGTAAATATATCTTATATTAGGTTACATAATATTATCATAATGAAAAATCATAACGCAACAAAAAAAATTTTACAGAGTTAGACAATCGCACTGTTGGTTAACTAACTACCTTAGTTCATAAAAAAACTACAATAGCTACATACCTTTTGTAGGTAGCAACAAGATCCATCCAATCAATCCGTTACAGTCTATACAAGTACATTGCTAAACATAGGCCTCACCCATAGATTGCCTCATTGGGGAATTTTTTTTATAGGAGAGTGGGCAAACGATCATACAGCTCACCTGATGGTAAGTGACTACCGCCAACCATAAACAACTACAACACCAGAGGAATTGCAGGTGCGTTGCCGACCTTTTAAAAAGGAGTAAGCTTATCTATAATATAAAAACGAATCGCTGAATGTGTTGCTAAGTGCAAATCTCAAGAGCAGCTGAACCGATTTCGTTAATTATTTTTTTTTACAGTATTCCTTGAAGTACGAAGATGGTTCTTACGGAGAGAAAAATTGCCTGAAAAAGTCTAAAAACAACACTTTTCTATATTTCCATAAAAAAGGTTCATAATAATACTTAAAACACCATACCATAATGTGTAAGTGTTAGTGGAGGAGTTCCAGGAAGGCAAAACAATTGAGTGACGTTCGTATCGTATAAATATTACATCGTATCATATCGTATAAATATTTGTCAATATTTGTCAATATTTATACGATGGTAACATTGCGTTACGAAGTTCGCCGGGTCAGCTAGTATGTAATAAATATAAGCAATGTAATTAAAAGCGTATCTGTAAATAAATGGAATTAGAATTTTATCCATCTCAATTCTTGTATGTTTAAAAGCTGTTTTCTTTATCCTGCCATGTATTCAGTAATTTTAACTTCTTTTTTATAGAGTAATGGTAACAAACAAGCGCAAATTTCACATGATGGTAAGTGGATACTGTGGCTCATAGACATCTACATTATTTATCCTCGATTAAGATTCAAAATGCAGTTGCGTTGTCACCCCTGAGGCTAAGATGAAGTGCCTCGTATCCAGTAAAAAGGGTATTCGGTTCTTTACACTCACCAGACGAAATACAGCATTTGCTTTTTTTACGCTGATATTCTGTGAGAGCGTGGTGCTACAACAGTCATAATATAGCCACAGCGTGGCTCTACCACGTAAAGATTCATTCGATTTACAAACAATTTCGCAATGATAATTGTCAGCGTGCATCAAAGTGCTTGTAAGGTTTAACTATGTAATGTGTAAGTGAATTGCTAGGTCCTAACCTGGATTGGCCGTTTAATATAAATAAATCCAAATACTTCTTTATGATTATTATCAAGATTCAATATATCATTATATATTGAATCTTTCAAGTTCTGGTGGTGGATTATAGAAGTACTCCCTAGAAAAGGTTTAAGTACAAAACTAGTGTCCAATACTACAGTCCCCCATTATCAACGTCTAAATGCATTAAATAATTTAATTTCAAAGTCTCTAGTGGCATGATATCTTTTTAAGCTATAAAATATAAAATTCAATATTATCCATTTTTATTGTGAGTTTTGCGAACGAAGTATTTGAGCTATAAATATGTATATAATTTCGAGTAAATAACAATTTTTATAGTTTTAATTTTCAGCATTAAGAAGTAATGATTTCTACATTTTTAGTATCAGTTCCAGGGTGGAGATTTGCTTTCAAATTCATATAAGACCACCCTTGAGGTATAAAACCTCTTAAAATTTAAGAAAGAATAATTAAAATCTATTCATAATTAGCGCAGGTATCACGTAACAAACAAAACATATACTCGAATTGAAAACCTTCTTTTTTAACTCGGCTTAACAAAAATTCTTACAATTATCAACAAAAATGGAACGTTTTAATTTAAAGTTTATTTTAAAACACTTTAATTCACTTAAACGCGCCGTCTATTTTATTGTAAGCTATATCTCTCCCAAGTTTCCTTTGAAAGCATTTTCCGTGCATTTGCTTTTATGACGTCCATAAAGGCTTTGCAGTGGGAGCGTGGATCGAACAATAAATTGCAAGATGGAGCTACAGGCTACAGCAGTGAGGCCAATTAAGCACGAGGTGCGAAATCCTCTCGGCTGGGATAAAGTCCAGTATTGTTATTGTTCTCACCGAACAGAAATATCACGATGTGACTTTAAGATTATAAAGGACAAAGAAGGCTAAAACAGACATTCAATACTTTCTTTAAAACTATGGACAAATGAGGGTAGTAGGTCATTTATACAAGATTTTTTTCTTTTATATATGTTGTAATAGAAGATTCAACCTTCTGGGTTCAACCACTCTCTTATATTTCTGCCATCTAGTAGCAGTGCCGCCAAGTGCGTGCACTGTTGTGCCTGTATTCCGTTCTGAAGCGTTATGGAGCGTGAGCATAATTACAAGCTTTTTTTATAGAATACTAGCTGTTCCCCGCGACTTCGTTCGCGTGTTAGAGTTTTTATGTTTTTGCACGGAACCCTAATTCTTTTTCTAAAATAAATGTAGCCTAAAATACTCCTTATGAAATCAGTTATCTGCCAGTGAAAATCCTGTCAAAATCGGTCCAGCCGTTTCAGAGATTAGCCGGAACAAACAGACAGACAGACAGACAGACAGACAGACAGACCGACAGACAGACAGACCGACAGGCAGACAGACAAAAATTTTAAAAATTGTATTTTAGTTATAAACACTGTATTTACTTTCATATGTATTTAGTAAAAAACTGTAATTTTGACATTACAAAGAGACACTTCAATTTTATTTATTTGTATAGTTAAGTGACATACGAACACACAGTCCTTCTGATGGTAAATGGATGCTTACACCCATAGACTTCTACATTTATCCTCGATTAAAAATCAAAATGCAGATGTGTTTTCACCACTAAGGACTAAGATGGAATGCCTCGTTTCCAGTAAAAAGGGTCTCCGGTTTTCTACACTCACTATACGAAACACATCAGCTTTAAGCATATTTATTTATTAAAAGTTGAGAGGTATCCCGTCTTGGTCCTCAGAGGTTCAATGCATTTCTAACCTTCTTTGTTTCAAGTTGGTTACAGACGTATCTACTGATTGACCAACGAGACTCTAGCACCGACTCAAGACAAAGAATCCATCTACAAACAATGAACCTAAATCTCTCAACCTGGTGATGATTAATTAACAGTACGTGGGGCTTTGACGGGAACTTGACCGCCGTCGGATTAATCCTGTTTTATCGTTTCAATAATGGTTTGAATTGGATTTTGATATGTAAAGTGATCTTCTAGTTCAGTATTCCTCTTACGTCACCGACGGGATGATATGGAGTAGGGGATATCCGTACACATCCACTACACGGCACGCAACGAGCGCAGCATCATCTGAATTAAAATAAAAAAAACTGCGGCTGCCAACCTGCTTGCCAATGACGTAATCTAAGAGGAAAGGGGCGGGGGGGGGGGGGGGGGGGTTGAACGTAGCACCCGTAGAATTTTGATAGGCTGTATAAGTAAAGGTAAGTAAAACTGATGCAATTATGTATATTAGTATATTAAATGTGTTCACATGGACACTAGGCAATTATATAAACCTCAAGTCAATTTGTCCGCTTTAGACGTCTTGAGACGAATTTCAGAGAGACTGCATCCATCGACGTCTTGCACCATGGCTCAGGACTGTGCTTTGAGGCCCTGCGGACTTGCAATTTGGCTGTAATGATGATAATGAATGTAAAGAATAAATAATAGGTATTGAAATAGAATTTAATAGATATGCAATAAATATAAAACGATGTTTTTATTGGAAATAAAAGAAGATCAACAAGAATTAAACATTGAAGCAGGACTACGTTTTTCTCACGTAATTGAATTCCAATGTTCTTTGATTGCAGTGAAGGAGGAAATGAGCTTATACCAATTTACTTTTTACTTGAATGGATCTAAAATTGTGAGGAAAATGAAAAGGAATATAAAAAAATTAAATTTTCCTTAAAGCGAACGTTTTTAACACTTGTTGCTCGGCCATTGCAAGTACAATTCTTAAGCAAGTATTTCTAGTTACTAAAATATAAATTATTTGGAAACACAATAAAAAGGTAGTGTCTCATTAAATTAAATTGTATTTTTCTAATATTATTAATGTAACAGTTCATATATTTTTTTATTTAATGCCCTACGCCATTCTTTCTTTACCAGTCAACCCTAAAAACAATATTTTGAAAAAAGTTACAGACGGATTTCCGATCGTAGTAGCCATCGTCTAACACCTTGAACGCCCCTTCCCATCACTTTTTTTTTATTATACTCTGCTTAGCCTAATGGTTGACTGGGAGAGAATGCCATAAGACATTAAGTCCGCCATATATACGATTTTATTTTTTGTGAATAAAAGTTTAAATAAATAAATAACTAAGAGTAGGAATATTTCAGGTGTTGACAGAAATTAAAATAAAATCTAGCCAGACCATCTAAGTAATATGTACTACGTACTATAAGAGACGCCTTGACTTGAAAGTTTGCTACAGGCGCGCCCGCAGTCTCAAACTTACCTAGTGTAAGTCATAAAAAGGTACTATGTTCTGTAAGAATAAGCCTGACAAACAAGCTCACAGTCCATCTGATGGTAAGTGGATACTGTGGCTCATAGGCATCTACATCTAGCTATAATTAAGAATCGAAATGCAGATGCGTTGTCACCCTTGAGGACTAACATGAAATATCTTATTTCTAGTAATAAGTGTTTCCGGTTCCTTACACTCACCATAAATAACCCACAGCATTAAGCTGCTATTTTACGCTGGTATTCTGTGAGAGCGTGGTCGTACCCCGGTCGAGCCGACCCATTCGTACTACAACCATAATATTATATATAATCTCAAACATCTCCATTTACATTTTGTCATCATTATTTATGTAAATTTATTTAATTACTAACACTATAATTTAAGTTATATTTCATTTCACTGTTACTAACATTCTTGTATGGGTCCTGTGTTGCCTGAAATAAAGATATTTTATTTTATTTTATTTATTTATTTTATAATAGCTGCAGAATAGCTCTACCACATATCATGACACACCCCGCAATGTCACACAGATCTTTTTCGCGGTTATCTTTTCTAGAACATTCCGTTCGTCATGCATGATGCAAAGGAGTGAAATAAGTTGCCAGCATCTATCTTTCAATCCGATTACAGTGTGGGTGTCTTCAAGGTAAAAGTGAATAGGCTTTTGTTAAGTCAGTGTGCTTAGGCTACATCACCACTTACCATCAGGTGGGATTGTAGTTAGGCGCTGGCATAGTAGAATATAAAAAAAGATACTACATATTACTTCAATGAGCGAGACTAATGTAATCATGCTTAAACCGAGAAAACACGTAAATAAAATATACAAACGCAAAATTAATCTCGAAACAACGAGCGCATGTGGAAAAGTGAGACTCATACGGGGATCAAGCAACAGCTCGAGGCAATAATTCGACGGATATTAATGGAGCATGCTACAGAAATTATTTTCTTGCTTTCGAAATGAATGTTATATAATATTCTTATATATATATAGCGACTGCACTTTTAAAAAGTAGTTTTTTTCAATAATGATGTTTAAAAATAAATGCTACATCAAAAAATACGAAGTAATATTATTGTATAGAAAAAAGAAAAAGAAATAAGAACACGGTTTCGTGGTTTGAGCACGACATGAATGCAGAGTTTTACAAAAATAATTATAATATTTAAAAAAAAACAACAGAATTGAACATATGACACTATATAAATTCTTACAATAAATAACGTTTCTTTTAACATACATAATATAAGAACACGAAATGGACGGGCTAGGTACTTATTATAAGAACGTGAAACGCCTCGTATACAGCTTTATAAGGCGCAAATTCAGCCTCACATGGAATACTGTTCCCAAGTCTGGGTCGGGATTCGCCAGTGCCAGCTCTTTCCACTTGACCGCATCCAGCGCAGAGTGGCTCGTATCGTCAACGACCGAGTTCTCTCCGATTGGCTAGGTATACTGACGCTGCGAAGCGATGTTGCATCCCTTTGCATTTTCTATCGCATTTGTGAGTGCTCTGAGGAATTGTTCGGATTAATTTCAGTCGCCATATTTCACCAACGAACATCACGACAAAATTAACGTTACCATCCATATCATCTGGATGCTTGGCAGTGCACTACTTTGCGATTTAATATGAATTTTTTTCCTCGCACGACTGCTTCGTGGAATCGTTTACCACCGGAGATTTTTCCGGACCGACACTATTAGGGGCCTTTAAAAAAGAGCTTATTCTTTTTTAAAAGACTGGTAACGCACCTGTAATACCCCTATCAGGTAAGCCGCAGACCATTTGTCCCCTCATCTATAAAAAATGTACTGATGTTTCGCCTGACTGTGTTGGTTAGCACCATAATATTGGCATTTAATTTGTCACTCAAAATTGCAACCAACAACTTAATTGATACCGGCCCGGCGATGATCTCGCTTGGTTTGCTTGCATACTTTAGGGTTTTAAAAGCAGCGACGAGAGCCTAGAAATGAGACTACATTGGTTGACGCGTTTCAGCAATATAATCCATTCCATTACAGCCTATCAAAAAGCCTCTCCCATAGATTGGTTTATAGAAGGGATAATATTAAAATCGCGCGTTAATTTTCGGTAAATCCTTTGTATTAAAGAAGTTAAACATTAATTACCTAAGATCCGCGTAAAAAAAAAATTATGTGTCTTACCTAGCTTGAAGAGAATCCCCCGCTTTCTCTATTCTATTTATAATAAAGAGAGGATATTTTCAATAGTCGCCAGGCTTGGCCAGCGTTTGGCAATCGTAGTCCTTATTATACATTAATTTAAGCTTTATTTAAGGTAATATTCTCTTACGCCGAAACTATGCGGCAGTAGTGATCAAGTACAGGAAATTAAAACATACCGACAGATTTCGTGTAATGTTGACATAGTACGACTACATCGCCGTTTACCACAACCGCTCACATCGCCCTCGTACAGATCATAATGCGTCGTACTGTTAACATCAGCTTTTAGATATTTAATGGAATCGGGCGTTACTTTGCGGAAACATATTATATTTGTGGCAACACTATCGTCGCACCACAAGCGAAAACGCACTGAACCCTAAATTACGTTGTCAAAGTTCCGAAGTTCTGCGGTATACATTATATATAGAATAACTCTATACTACCACATGCCACATGGAGCGTTGGCCACTTGCCAGGCAGAACATTTTGCCCGCCACGAGATCTTCCCTTTTCCTTCCAAAGCGAAATATCAAAGATGTTAAAAATTAATCAGCTAAGATCCATGTAAACAATATATTAGTCGCTCGCTATTTAAGTTGTGTGATTGCGCCAGCTAGTTGTATAAATAGGTAGCTGCTTTGTCTGAGTCTATTTTCTCTAATGATACCTCGTTTACTCGGTACAAGTCTCGACATGTAAGTCTAGCGCTGTACGAAACGTGAAGGGAATAGCTGCGCATGCATACTGTCGCGCACGTATCACGTCTCAGTACGGGGGCGGAATGCGGCTGGAGAAGCAATCAGCGCGTGCGAACGATTCGCACGCCCGCCCCGCGACCCGCTTACTACCCCACGATACCTTATTTTCGACTTATGCGCAATAACGGTCGCCGCTAGACTTACGTGCCGCGACTTATAAGACACATAATTTTTATATTTTACGCGGATCATAGCTAGTTAATTTTTAACATCAATATAGTTTATTATACTTAAAAAAGTCTTAAGCTACATTAAACTCGATAGTAGACTCGCTTTTCGATATATTCTTGTTACATACTAGCGACCCGACCAAGCTTCGCCCGGGTAATCTTTAAATTTTGCATTATTTAGATTTGAGATCAAGTTGTCAATTTTTGCATCAAAGACCATTTATTGGAGTGTAAACTTCTTTAGCATTGTTGAGATTTGAAACAGAATGAAAGTAAAAAGCGTCACTAAAAAGGGACAAACGTATACATGTATAGGATTTAGCCTGCGAGAGAATGAGATAGAATACAATGTAGTAAGCGGCAGTAGCCTAATGGCAAGGTACTCAAACCGTCTCGTACCGCGAACTCAAAAGTGTGTGGGTTCGAATACGCCATTTTTTTTGAGCTTACCAATAATGTTCAAAGGAAATTTTAGTAATGTGAATGTAATGCTAGTATTTATTTAAAAAAAAATAGTGGTTCTTATTATTTCGGCCTCCTCTTTGTGCGGTGATTTAAAGGTGGTTAATATACATTTTAATTGTTAAAATAAACGGTTAAAAAGTTAACAAATTTATTAAATAAAATTAAATTTTTGTTTGTTCGTATATTATGCACTGCCCTACCGTTCATCAGAATACGCTAAAACTTTGTCTACATATTGCTTGCACATTCGCAAAGGTTATAGGCATAGTACAATTAACTTACAGTAGGTGGCACGTGTATCGTACTGACAAATTTATGATATATAATAACCTTCAAAGTTATATCATTCAATGTCAATGAATGTACTTGTATTATCATTCCTATTTTAGACAATATAACTCTTCCAAATTTCAAAACGATATTTCCACAATAAGCTATTTGACTACATTGAAAATATACTACAAATTGTATATATTATACTACAAATTCTATATTTCACTTTATTTTAAACTAAAATATGTACTTTTATTTTATGCAAAATAAACGAAAATAAACATAATAATTTGAGAAATTTTATCTGTGACGAGAACATCCTGTGATTGGATTGCTAAACATGCTGCATGCTGCATTGACTGATTGTAGTTCGTGTTCTATGTTTTTGTGCTATATTCGATCTTTGAACTATTTTTGAAACACTTTTTTTTGATAAATCTTGTAACTAGCGGCATAAATATCCATTTTGAATCTCTTAATGGAGATAAATTTGTGCGAGTCGATAACAGCAACCTACCTAAGATGGACCATTGCACGTGCGGCGACGTCGTTGTAGCTAGACAGAATTCTTGTAAATAACACGTGCTCTGCACACCTGCACTATTGCACCTGCGATGGCGCCCGATTTGCTTGTATAAAACTGATGGAGCGGCCGCCGTTAGGACAGTCTTGGCTCCGACGTGGAACGGTGCGCTTGTCGTATTCCGTTACTAGTTTATCCTCGACTCATTGGATAATTAATTCGTTTACACGAATTAATTATTATTCATAACTACAAAATCAGTCTCTGTACCATACCCAGTATACTTCCTACATATGTATTATACTACAAATTCTATATTTCACTTTATTTTAAACTAAAATATGTACTTATATTTTATGCAAAATAAACGAAAATAAACATAATAATTTGAGAAATTTTATCTGTGACGAGAACATCCTGTGATTGGATTGCTAAACATCCTGCATGCTGCATTGACTGATTGTAGTTCGTGTTCTATGTTTTTGGGTGCTATATTCGATCTTTGAACTATTTTTGAAACACTTTTTTTTGATAAATCTTGTAAATAGCGGCATAAATATCCATTTTGAATCTCTTAATGGAGTTTGTGCGAGTCGATAACAGCAACCTACCTAAGATGGACCTACCTGGGATTTATGGTTGCAGATTTCTTTAACGAGTAACGCTGATTACTGTTCGGGAGAACATAAAAATGTGAAAACAGCAGTGTAAGTACCACGTAGCCAATTATTTATTTACAAACATTTATGTATGGTCATCATTCAGAAGTTTTGTTACATCTCATTTTAGGTTATGTTGATATACTTTGAAATTTAACATTATTGCCGATATAACAAGTGAAGTATCTGTATTATATTTGACTAGACAATATACTTTACGTTGTTCCTTGTAGGGTTTGGTTGAAAATCATCCTTCCAACTCTTGCTGTAAGATTAAGCCATATTAAGAGGTTAGTTATTAAAGATGTTATTACTTTATATAAAAGATATTCACACATAAAAACTTTTGTACGAGCTACAATGCTCTTTGGATCTCTACGAGCTAATTGTACCCACATTTTTCGTCTTTTGGGATTCCTTGGAATAGAAACAAACAGTTTCTGTGGATTATTATATTCGTATTAGTACATTGCGGCACTACAGTGGTAGAGCCACGCGGCAGCTTTTGCTGTCGCACGGATGGGCCGGCTCGAACCGGGGTGGTACCACGACCTCACAGAAAACCAGCGTGAAGTAAAGGTTTACCTCTGCGTTTCGCTTGGTGAGTGCAGGTGGCCGGAGGCCCTCTTTACTGGAAATGAGGCATTCCATCTTAGTCCTCACGGGGGACAACGTATCTACATATTGATTTGTAATAGAGGATAGATGTAGATGTCTATGGGCCACAGCAACCACTTACCATCAGGTGGACTGTGTGCTCGTTTGTCACCCTAATCCTATAAAAAAAACACACCATTTATACACCATTTTCTACCGACTTCAAAAAGGATACAGTATTCAATTCGACTGAACGTTTTTTTTTTTGAACGAAGTTCCTTATCGGACAGTACGAATTTGGCGGATGGAATTTCTTTATCGGCTGTAAGGAAGTTTTATTTTAAATGACGCTTCATTTTAATAGACGCTAGTAATTCATTTATTTGTGTTTGTTAATCAATAATATAATACGTTTATCAATAATAATATACTATGAAAGGACTTCGTACCAACCGTGTGTTCCACGACACTCATGCATATTTTTTACCTCATAACTTTTTTGTAAGTGAACCAATTACTATGATTCTTTTTTTATTTGGAAGCTGGTACTTTTCATATGATCCCATATAATTGATCATGGTATGACTATTATGTTTTGAATTATTCTTAATAATTTATATTGAAGTCGATTGTACAAACTTTTTAATTTTAAATAATATACAATAAATTTGAAGGAAAATGATAAAATTCACTTTAGTGACACTGTTTTATTACGGTTATTGACTTGTCTACATGTGTGTGACGTCACACATGTCATATGACCAGCGCCATTACGGGATTAGCGTTTTTGGCGCGGTTTTGGAAATTTAAACTTTAACTTTGTATTTTAATGTTAATACGGTGGATCTCACGAAAATATCAATGTAGTTTGCTTATTATGTAATAAAGAATCATTTAATATAGCCTATTATTTTTTATTAAATTATGTAATTAATAATAATACGCTACTTGACTAATTTTCCAAAATTAGTTAAATAGCCTATTATTTTTTCTGCGGTAGCTTTGCGCCGTATACTAGCTAGTATTGAATAAAATTACCTTAATATACCTACCAATCCATTCACAGCAATCCACGATTCCATAAATTTATCCATCTAGCGTCTATTGCACGTACTACCCTGGAGTCGAATCTAATTTTGTTCGATAAAAACACTTTACCTATAAAATAAAGTAGATAGCGCTATTTCAAAGCAATTTTAATATAAAACAAATATTACTTTTGATTGTAACATTTACTTGCTAAAAAATGAAAGTTTTATGTTATATTTTAAGCCGCACTTAAGGTTGAAAATGATCATAATAATCATATTAAATAAATTATTTCACATGAAATATTTTTATTTCACTTCATTTGAAGTTTTCACTTCTACCGCGTGTGAACTACACACAACATGTTTTTTTCTTATCAGTCTTCCGATTTCCCAAGTTTTAAGGATCAAAATAAATATAGCCTAGATCACGCCTGACATTGTTCTCTATGTTTTCATCAAGTTTCATTACAATCGGTTCAGCCACTCACTCAAGATTAGCCCGGACAGACAGACAAAAATTTAAAAAAAACTGATTATTCATATGTTAATGGCGTGCAAATAACTCCTTCAGCTCAATAAAATTTTTATGTGTATAGAAGAGTGACATTCAGTCAGACAGTTCACTAGTCTATATACTTTTACATCTTACATCCAATAAAAATCTAAATGTTAATGCGTTGTCAGTCCTTAAGATTAAAATGAAATACCTCGTTTCTAGTGACAAGTAAGTAAGGTAAATGTATTATAAACGCAGCCGCTGGGTTGTTACGGCTCAAAGTGTAGATGTGCTGATAAGGTGAAACTCCGCGAATTAAATGTAAGTCCATTGTGACGCGATGAGATATAAAAGACAAAAATGCCTCCTTTCTTTGTTGCTTTAATTAAATGGAACAAAGCTCGCACTTCATAGGCCGTAAAGCGCCGGCATGGACAGACGGACGTGACTTCGCATCCCAAACGAATAATTTACAATCGAGCCAAGGTTGCGTACCTGATACACAGACGCAGGCTTTCTACGGCATAAATGTTAAAAGTACAAAAAAACGACCGAACAGCGTTTTCTTTTAATTAAGCGTAAAAATTTCCACGCGGTAATGGCACAAGAGAACTATCACTTTCGTCCTTTTGATGTACCAAGGTCAATAAAGGAAAATAAACGTGGTAGAGTCACGATACAACTATATTATAGTTGCAGCTCGAATGGGTCGGTTCCATCGGAGTAAAACGGGGTAAAACATAAAACAGCAGATCAATACTGAGTGTAGAGAACCGGAGACACCTTTTACTGGAAACAATGCACTCCATCTTAGTCCTCAAGGATAACAACGTATATGCATTTTGATACTTAGTTGAGGATAAATGTAAATGTCTATGTGCTACTTACCACCAGGTGAACTGTGTGCCCGTTTGTCACCCTTATTCTATAAAAAAAATATCCGGAAAATTTTATGTCCTCTGAATATAGGCAAGTACTATCTCAAATCGACTTTAAATACCAACTGGTGTACAGAGGAATATGCCAATTTTCTCTTCAAATGCCTATCTCATCTATACGCGGAGCATCTGGCTGATTAAAGGAGAAGGCTTTGGCAAACGACTGCGGTCGAAGAATTTGTACTAAAACGTCAAAACTGATGGGCAATACGTCAGAGGATTTCGAGTTACCGATATGGTCAGTTTTTACTCTTCTTCTTTAACGTGGTCAGCTCGTAAAATTCCATTGCAGTACGTGGCCAGCGGATAATTAATTAAAAATTATGTGTAATAATTGCCACGAAAACTTCCAAATAAATAAAAATGGAATGGCTTGAAAAATACGTCTCTGGCGCTGCTATTATCACGGAATAAGCAAATCGTTTGCCAAGAGCGACGATTGTAATATGCCACTATAATGGGATAAAACAGCTTTCAACTGATAATAGTAAAATAAAACAAAATGAAAATTTATACCCGCCAGAAAATCACAGGCTAGCCTGAGAGTACAGACTAGCTTAAGAAGTTTAATGTTGTATTAGTTCGGTAAAACTGGTCATAAAAGTCTAAGGAAAAACAGCGATTCTGAACGTAATGTTTTCCAATACATGCTTTAACAAAATATATTTTCTGCCTTATATATATATATATATATATATATATGAAATTTCCCTCACGTCACTCACATTTTAACTTTCACTAGCAATCACAGTCCTTGTGTCACTTGTGACCAAATATTATATATATATATTATATAAAATGCAATTTTTAGAAATTATGTAATATCTTTTTAATATGCCACGTGTTCTTCACATTCTTACATTGTCATCTGATTCTGAGCCATTTTCATATTTTCAAAACGAGTTAATAAAAACGTGATAATAATAAAAAATAGACGTAGTTTGTCTCCATCTGAAGTAACATCGCTTCATTTTTTACAGCCTTTCTTTACAGCCTACCAAAAGCCCAGGATAATAATATGGGTAGTGTACCCCACTCCATGATGCCATAGCTTAACCTAAAGGACATAAATTTAGAAAATAAAACTAATAAATTTGAAGAACATTCTTTTCACATTTTATTAGTTGTATACTTTTTATTTAAGTCATACTTATCTCATACGATTACTGTTCATATATGTATAACTAGCTGTGCCCCGCGGTTTCACCCGCGTATATCACGCTTCTGCGTCTTGCGACATGCGAACTTCGAGAGAGATATCACGACGGACGGTTTCTGAATTAACAAAGATTTAAAAAGTGAAATATGTTACAAAATTACATGGTTAACGTAATTGTTGGTTATGCATCATACAGGTACTGATACGAATAATGTGGTCTAGTTTGTACCGGTGTTACTATTTCACATTTTAACATGAAAAAGTAGTTATTTGTGACATAACTGTAATAGTTAAACATGGTATCGCAGACTTTTGTATTATTGAGATTGAGATTTTTGTAAATATTGATATCCTCTATAAAACTGAAGTACATTACTTTGCTCTATTATCAATAGTTTCCGCAGCGTACGCGATATAAGGATTCTTTTTGGTATTTATTTCACACCTTGGGTTACATTAACGAAGTTTTCATACGGATCCCTAACTTTTTTGAAAATATTACATAGCCTATGTTCATCAGGGATAATGTAGGATTCTAATGGTGAAAGAATTTTTCAAATCGGTCTAGTAGTTTCAGAGCCTATTCTATTCAAACAAACAAACAAATCTTTCCTCTTTATAATAGTAAAATAAAAATAATAAGAGTGTAGAAGAGTGTAGATAAGGAAGAACATTGCGATCTGAAATACAGAAATATGTTTATCTAGTTCAGATACAGATGTCTCACCGTTTATTGTGGACTAAGTAAGGTTACACAGAGTAGTTATTTATATATTATGTGAAAGTTATGCAAATAGTGAAAATAGTGTATTATTATTATTCTATTCTTATTCTCTACAATGAAAATATTTAAACCGACACTGATCACTTACCATACTACACATCAAAAAGAAAAACAAACTTTATTTTCTTTCGTTAATAAATAATGAAAAATTTTAATTTCAATTATCATTTACTATCTGTAAATTTTGTTTTCTATAACAATATATTATATTGTTATTGTTATATACATTGTTATTGTTATATACAAATTACACACTTTTATGAGTTTGAGTACACACACTTGTATATTGTAAAAAAAAAATATATATATATATATATATATATATATATATATATATATATATATATATATATATATATATATATATATGACTGCCTTGTTGGTCTAGTGGTTGTAGTAGTGTGACTGCTGGTCATGATGTCCCGGGTTCGAATCCCGGGTCGGGCCATAAAAATCAGTTATTGAGTTTTTCCATCAAGAAATTCTCAGTAGTTGCCCGGAGTCAGTAAGTTGGCGGTGTCTCACCTCCGTGCCTCGGAAAGTACGTAAATCCGTTGGTCCTGCGCCTGATCTCTCTCCGGTCGTGTCGGTTTACCGTCCCACTGAACTATGAGAGTGAGGGAATAGTGAGTGCACCTGTGCTTGCGTATACACTTGGACACTATAATCCTGTCCTGCGTAGATGGCTAGTCTCCGTTGAGATTGGCCGCCGCGACCGAAATTTGGTCTGGAGGACATTATTATATATAAAGTCAAGAGATGGCGTAAATAAATGTAGTAAACAAGGCAGAGAATCACTTGAAGACGACTCACGACCAGGAAGGCCGATCGAGGTGCCCACTTCGGAAATTATCCAAAAAGTCGAAAATTTTATATTAAAAGATGCCCGCCTAAAGAACAAATAGCAACAACAGAAGGAATCCTATTGATTAATTATAAAGATAAAGGTTTCTCCATAACCGGCAATTACTATCCTAGGACAATTAAAGAAAGCCATAAAGGAGAAAAAAGGGGAGAATTGACCAAAGGAATCCTTCTTCTGCACGACGACGCGCCTGTTCACAAGTGTCATGTTGCGATGGCTGCCCTGCAGAAGGTGGGCTTCGAAATTTTGACACACTTACCCTATAGTCCTGTCCTTCTCCCCCCCCCCCCTCCTATTATCTACTACCAAACTTAAAAAAGAACTTCGTGGGAAAACGTTTTTAAGTGACGAAGAAGCGATGGAAGCAGTTTCGGCGTATTTTTTAGACAAAGACAAATCATTTTTTTGAGGGTATAAATAAGTTATTGAAAGATCCGAAAAATATATTAGGGTAGCAGGTGAAAATATTGAAAAAGAAAAATAAATTTGGATTTTTATTTCCACTTCTTACCCCCCCATTCCGCGAACTTAAAAACGTTCCCTCGTAGGTATGTTGTTAATTTCGATAAGTATGTATTGTTGTTAAGGTTACTTGACCATTAATATTTGCCCACCACTAATCAAGAACCAATTATACTCAAACACCATTGTACAACCATATCCTTGCAAATAAAGATTATAATATATATATATATGTGTGTGTGTGTGTGTGTGTGCGCGCGCGCGTTTGCGTGCGTGTGTGTGTGTGTGTGTGTATATGCGTGCGTGCGTGCGTACGTGCGTGCGTACGTGCGTGATGCGTGCGTGCGTGTGCGCGTGCGCGTGCGCATGTGTGTGTGTGTGTGTGTGTGTTTGTGTGTGTGTGTGACCTCTTGTAAACGATTTGAGGGATTTTTAACTGCGAGATATCGTTCTCTCGTCGTCTTCATTTCTGGAGTAGCCTGCAAAAAACAATATGGCGCTTGGTTGAAACTCAGAGGTAAATGCATATTATTAAATAAACGTAAAACAAGAAGTCCTCATATCATGAGAAAGTACAGTATTTTAAAATGTTTAAAAACTAGTAAACTTTAACAAAGATGTAAAAAAGCATTCTTGTGAAACTGGTACTCGGAGCAAACTTTTGGTAAATGAGTGTTGTCAGCTGCACTCTATCCTTTGCAGTGCTCAAATTGCAACACTGAATGTACCTAAGATAAGCGATTGAAGTCATTTGCAGCGCTCGTGACAACGCTAACAAAAGCCAAAATTGTTTGTTCCTAAAAAGGGAGTGTTGATATGAATTATGTGTAGAGTACTTTGTTCAGTCGCATTTAAATAATAAGGCCTTATCATTTAAATTATGCGACGTCCTAACAATTTTCCGTAAGCTCATTTTGACGTTTTCATCTTTAAAAGTGTATTATATTGTATATAGACTATAACACCCTTTTAGGCGACCGCACCTTGGTATATGTATCTCCACATTTCAGCAGTATTTCCAAGAGCAGAAATACTCTGTCCAAGTGTGGAACTAAAAAGGCTGTTGTGTTCACGATCTATGTCTGTGGTTCACATACATTCTTGTGAAATAATAGGAATTTAAAGTTTATATAGCGTAGATGCCTCATTCAACTCCACTCGCCGGTAAAATTAATGAAAATGTAATTGTGATACCAACAGTTTTACAAATTGTTTTTGAGACAAAGGAAAACACGTCCGTACAGTTCAACCATTTATTGCGAGAGAGAGAGAGGTCACAAACTACCTTCCTTATGCTAACAATAAGCTTACCCTACATTACACCTCCACCCTTATTCTAAACGTACTTAAACTAATATAAAAGAAAGCACATATCACTTAACCAACTTACAACTAATCAAAATCAAATCCATAACGTCGCGGGGCCACAAAATACATTTCTAGCCGCTCCGCGTAAGCAGTCCAGTTACCGGTTTTCACGTCAAACTCACTAATCTTTCCGACCGCTGATTGTTCGCAGTCTAAATTTTCCGTATTTTCCTTTTTCACGTATTTTTCGCCGATTTTCACCATTAAAATCCTCGTCGCCAGTGAGACAAAGGAAAACACGTCCGTACAGTTCAACCATTTATTGCGAGAGAGAGAGGTCACAAACTACCTTCCTTATGCTAACAATAAGCTTACCCTACATTACAGTTTTGTACATTTTTCTTATAGAAAAGTGACAAAATAACAACGGGCTGAAAATACTATCATTATGACCGTAAACAACATTCCAAATTCGTAATTTCAACTCTACGAGATCAGTTTGCTCAAGACTCTATTATCATCGTTCCTTGTTCTTATGCTTTTCGAGAGCTCAATCAACGGATTCAACTCGGCTAGGCAACGTTCGGGAGATCACGACACATCTTCTCGTCAGGTTTACCTCAAAACCTGAAAAGAAGATTGTAAAACCACTGCGTTCTTAAGAGTGTCCGCTCTACGTCTCCGGTGTAGTGCCACCATTGAGGACAGAATTAAAGAGCTTCTGAAAGACTACTAGTACCGGTTTACCACCCGCTTTCAGTAACTTCACTGTAATTCCATCCTCGCCTGGGGCCTTGCCGTTTCTAAGGTGTTGGAGAGCCATTCTAATCTCGCTCAGACTGACGTCCTGAATATCATCGTAATAGTGTCAGATAAGACTTGCTCTTGAATAGATACTCACACTTGCGTCTGGCTTCAACGATGACGTGTACAGCTACCCATAGAACCTCTCAATCTCACTCAAAATCTCAGGTGTCCCGGAAACAACGCTGCCACACTCATGTGTCTTCAGCTTCGATAGTTGGCTCTTTCTGGTAGTGGATCTCTAGCAAAGACTTTGGAACCCTGGTTCCGCTCGATCGCATCTTCAATAGGAGCAGTTGCGTAAGTTGCGTAAGTCCCGCCGTATGCATTTGGAGATATGTCTGTTCATTTGCCTGTATGCTGTCAAATCTACTGAAGACTGCAGCTTCATTTCCCGTCTAACAGCCATGAGATTGAGAGTGTGATCGGAGAGTTTTTGTGTTCTTCTGCGGTGGGTCTTGCAAAACTTAGCTCCGACCGCTTGGATAGTTTCCACGAGCTTGTCATTCATATCGTCCACTGCATTACAGTCTTCTAGGCATAGAAAACGGTTTTGTAGCTCGAGCTAAATGGTTTCTGGATTCTGGATTAGAGCACGAGGGGAACGGAGCATTGACTTCATTAGACATGATCTCTACAACTTAACGTTTAGGTTCAGTGTGTCTCTCACCATTCGGTGATCGCTGCCGAAATTCACCCTCGCGATCGCTGGGATATCATTGAACAGTTGTCGTCTGGTCATCATAATGAAGTCAATCTCATTTTTTGTCGAACCATCGGGGCTCGAACAAGTCCACATCCTGTGGGGCCGCTTCTGGAAGAAAGAGTTCATCATAAAGACTCCCTCTTTCTCCATGAAGTCAGCCAGCTGCTGGCCCCTTGTGATCCATTGCCCTATTTGAAATTTCTCTACCTTCAGCTCACCGTTCTCTTTTGTGCCTAGTTTTGCGGTGAAGTCTCCCATTAACACCGTATAGTGGATTTTGGAGGAATGCATGGATCTAGATATATCCTCATACATTTCCTCCACCTCCTCATCGGGATGTGCCGAGGTTTGTGCGTAAGCCTGTATGATCTTCAGCGAATACCGTTTGGTGATTCTGAGTATAAGGTACGCAACCCTCGTCGACACACTCTCAATCTTTACAACATTGTTAACGAGCGACTGACTTGTGGACGATAAATCCGACAGAAGGTCGCCCTCCCGGTGATAGAACAAGTTGCCGGATTCGAGGATTACATTGTCTTAACCCGCTCTTCGGACTTCGGATAATCCTATAATATGCCAGCGCAACTTGTCTATCTCTTCTTCCAGCTCTTGGATCTACTCGTCAGTCCTCAGGGTGTGTGCGTTATATGTTGCCGGGTCGAGTCGTCTTAGGTGGCAACCGAACCTCCACCGAAGATTCTTAGCACCCCCTGCCACGCAGTTACCATGGTCGCCACCGTAGCCAGGAATAACGGGGCCGCCAGGGACTGGGGTCCGTCTCTTCGTAACTTTGTATATTGCCATAGTTACCACGCTTGGCGAGCGAGTTGGCAACCGCAGCTTTTTTTATTGTTGCTTTGCTGTTATTAGAAAGTTGCTGCTGCTCATCTTCTGCCTCAGTATCCCTCTGTCACCTGTTACGAAACCCACAGTGTTAAAGTCTCTTTATAGGGATGCTTATGTCAACGGGGCCTTCTCGGACTGGTTTGACTCAGACGGGGCTGTGTGGCTTCGGAAAAGTTGAAAGTAGAAGAATACGGGTTAAGAATAGGTGAATTAACCTTCAAATGCCTTTTGTACGCCGATGATCAAGTCCAATTTGCATCGTCGGCGGCTGAGTTGCAAATGATGGTTACATTAATGATCAGGTCATTAAAAGAAAGGGGAATGAAAGTGAACGCAAGTAAGACAAAAGTTATGAAAAATGAAAAACATTAAATGAAAAATGTTTATTTGACAGAAAATCCGTTGGTACCCACACTAGGTAATCCTATATCGAGGGTACCCATTTAGCATTACTTATGTTTAGTTTCCGCTTGGTTTGCTTAAACACAATTTTTTTTTTTATTTTAAAAATATATTTTCTGTCGAGTTCAAAGAAGTGAGCCAGGAAACAATTTTTGTTTTAGCTTCTTTCATAGAGAAATGTTTTATATCGCAGACGCTGACTACTTTGTTGTAAATTAGCGAATCTATCTAGAACTGAAACGACTGGCAAAACACAACTTGCTTTTGGGTAAGGAGACCTTGAAAACTTTTCGTTTGAGTAAAACTTTACTTTCTTGATACAGTTTATCTATTGGAAATCTAAAGGGTTTCTTTAGCATTACTTTAACAATTGAACGTTGGTCTCTTTCTAGCTGAATAAACTTTGTTGTAAATTAGAGAGTTTATGTAGGGACGTCTGGCAAAACACAACTTGGTTTTGGATAAGGAGACCTTGAAAACTCTTCGTTTGAGTAAAACTTTACTTTCTTGATACAGTTTATCTATTGGAAATCTAAAGGGTTTCTTTAGCATTACTTTAACAATTGAACGTTGGTCTCTTTCTAGCTGAATAAACTTTGTTGTAAATTAGAGAGTTTATGTAGGGACGTCTGGCAAAACACAACTTGGTTTTGGATAAGGAGACCTTGAAAACTCTTCGTTTGAGTAAAACGTTACTTTCCTGATACAGTTAGGGCTGAATCTGAATGACATGGTGAGAAATTCTAAGAAAAGAGTTTGGTTTGAAAGATAATGTTGTGACCACGATTCAGAAAGGAATGCTTCGATAATTTGGTCATGTAGAAAGAATGAATGAGAAAAGAGTGACAAAGCAAATTTATGTTGCAAAAGTGAAGGATGCCCTAGGCGAAAGTTTATCGAACAAATTCTCGATATATTGAAAATGGGCCAAATTAAGAGTAGCCTTAACCGTCGAGCATGCATGCGCATGGTTTATGGTATATGGATGTGGAGGAGGCGACAGAGGTGTGTCTGAATCGTGCGAAATGGAAGTACGTAGTCTCTGCCTACCCCTCTGGGTGACAGGTGTGGGTGTTTATGTATGTTTATGTTATATCTTTATTTAGTAATGTATTCGCATCCGATGGTATTGCAAAAATTGTTAAAATAAAATAGATATATGATTTTAAGTTGCGGATCAGTAAGTTGAAGCGGCAAATACTTTGACGGTTTGGTGGTTGACGACTCCGTGGCGCAGTGGCTTAGCAATGAGTTCCAGCGCTTGGGGCTGCGGGTTCGAATCCCGCACGGAACTAGTATTTGTATGACCTACAAATAATTATTTCGGGTATAGATGTTTGTCCTTGTGCAATTTATGTTTGTAAACTGTCTCCGCGATACAGGAGAAAATCCTAGTGTGGGGGTAACGTTTTTAAAGAAAAAAAAAAGAAAAAATAGGCTGGTAATACAGCTGGAAGAACCTACCACCGATAAAGAAAAAAGGTTCTAGAGTGATAACCTCGTAGCAGTAAGCGATTCCTCTACTATTACATTTTTTTAGATGGAGGGACGACCTGCTAAGACATGGTAATACAAAGTCGATGGATGCATATGGTGCATGGCCGTATTTTGTGACATTACTTGGTGAAGTCTATGTTCAGCTGTTGACTAGTAAAGGACTCTAATGATAATGATGATGACATTAATTATTTTTTATAATTAGAAGAATACTTGACCTCATCAGAATTTGGAATCTCTCCGAGCATCTTTGGCTAAAGCAGCGGCAGAAATAGATATGAGTGTGGTTCGTGCTGCGGTTGATGATTGGCCGCGTCGATTAAGGGCATGTATTGAAAATAGGGGAGGTTATTTTGAATAATGTAAATAAAATTGTATTCTAAATTAAATTATTTTTTATTTCATATATAATTTCTATATAATTATCAAAAAGTGTATCATTAACTTTATAAAAAGTTTTTGACAGAATTTATGACCTGAGTAAGAATATACCCATGCAGCAACAAAATTTGTGTTCCGCCAAGTTTTAAAAACTTTATACAAAGATTATATAAAAAGGGTTATTAAAATATTAAGGATATATAAGGATGATATTAATGCCTGGGAATGAAGTGAATGCTACCCAGCTATTTCTAATTTATTTTATGTTGTTAATTATTGTGTACCCTTAATGATTTTAAACTGTTCTTCCTTTTTCTTTCAAACAAAGTGGCGCTAGGTTTCCTGTTGATTCTTCCCAGGATAGAGACATATTCCGAACCAGTGATAAATTAAACATAACAGTAACTATCAATAAATTACTATTTATAATAAAATATATTGAATAAAACCACCGTTTAGTGGCGGTGTCAGAATAAATTAAGAAAATAAATAAAATTACCGTGTAGTGGCGGTGAAAGAATATCCGCTACCTCATATCATCCCATGGGTGTCATAAGAGGTGACGACAGAGGAAAACAAATCCGGAGATGGACAGCAGCGTCTTCCTAATAACGGCTAAAAATAAAAAACTACGGTTGCCAACTCGTGGTGGAAACTATGGCAAATATCTCCCCTATGAGGCTATCTATGGGGGACGCCTATGTTCATCGGTGGACTTTAATAGGCTGTAACGGATATTGAATAAAAAAACATTTGTTTAATAATTTATCTTTCACAAAAACCTTTTTAAATATAAAGTAGCCTTGATCACTCCTGGCGTTGCTCTTCCTCTTTTTGAAGTTTCATCACATTCGGTTCAGCTACTCTGAAGATTAGCCTGAACAGACAAATAGACAATAACAGATAGACAGACAGGCAATTTTTTAAATAGTTATTACAGCATACAAATAACCCCCTAAACTCAATAAAAGGCAGTTATTTATATATTACAGACGGACACTTCAATTTTATTTACATGTGTGTTTAGATAAAAATAAAGAATGTGCTCTGGTTTGTCTACCTTGTACATTTTCTAGGAATATGTTTTAAAAGCGTATATATTGCCCCGGGAATAAAATACTGACACCAATTCCCGATAGGTGTCAGTTCAGATATTTCAACCTCGTCAGGAACGGCCCCTGAGCGTAGAACGTCCCGGAAATGAAATACCACAATAAGTAAACAATTTCTCGCATCTGAAGGTTAATGGTCGTCGAATTACTACCGCTGCCCGCTTTACACTCGCTTCAGCCAGCCGGGCGCTCACATAACATTCTTCGTAGTTTCTTGGTCTGAAACGTAGTATTTAAAAGTTTTATTAAACAGATCATAGTCGAAGTATTTTTTTATACAATAAGGGTGAAACGAGCACACAGTCCATCTAATGGTCAGTGGATGTTGTGACTTATAGATATCTACATCTATTTTCGATTAAGAATCAAAATGCAGATGCGTTATCATCCCTGAGGGCTAACATGGAGAGTCTCCGGTTCTCCCCACCATACGAAACACAGCAGCATCAAGCTTCTATTTTAGAGTAGTTTTCCGTGAGAGCGTGATCCTTCCCCGGTCGAGCTGACCTATTCGTGCTTCAACCATATTATAAGCTTCAGCATGGCTCTACCACATAAAAAACTACATAACATAGTAACCGTGTAGTGGCCCAAAGGCGCCTACATATATCTTCAATGAAGAATCAAATTGCAAAATGCATTGTTACGCCAGTGAAATGCCTCACAGATATAATGCCAGTAAAAACTAAAAAGGGTCGCAAGGGTTACAACAAACACAATAATTTAATAATTTTATCCTAGAATCCTGATCAGGATCACCAGAATAATTCTCTATAGAATCATCACAGCTAATTAGCAATGCGTGTTTTTTAAATTTTCTTTAAATTTAGTATTGCACGCCTCATAACGCGAAGCGTTTTAGGTATTAGGTGTGTATTACTCTCGACAAGTCAAAATCAAGCATTTTAAGAACACAATATTGCTTATTTTGTGCTATTAAAATGCTTCTATCATAACCATATAGCACTTATACGATAATATGAGTAGCCGTATACCAAGAAAACAACTCGAATTAATAAATTTTATATTTTTAACCGACGAAAAAACGGAGGTTCTCAAGTCGACGTGTATATTTTTTTTATGTATGACCACGCATAACTTTTTACATAGTAGACCGATTTTGATAATTCTTTTTTTATTAGATACCCTAGTATACCCCGAAATTGGTCCCATATAAATTTGAAAACAAAACGTTTACCCTAAGGGTGGTAAAATAGCGGTGATTTATTGTTTACTCACATATTCTAATGCTGAGTTGTGTATTACTACATTACATAATAATTACATTACATTACATTACAAAAAACCTCTCGATGAATGAGCTTTAGACCTGTCAGTCTCTTGTGTGTAGACCTCTGAGTCTCTGCATTTCTGCTAAAGCTCGTTCATCGTGAGGTTTGTGTAATACCTTATTTGGCTCTAGATCAGATAAAGCAATACCCTCAAGTGTTTTTACTCTACTCAGTGCCACATATTTATTTATTTATTTATTTATTTAACTTTTTTGAACCTTATAAAATATATAAGTACAAAAGGCGGACATAATGCTTAAAGCATTCTCTGCCTGTCAACCTTGAGGAGGAGGAAAAACATCGAAGGCGGTTATTATAATACATAACAGTACAGAATAAGAAATATAATGAATTTAGGAATTATAGCATATAAACATAAAAATAAAAAATACAAATACCATACATACATATATATATATATATATATATATATATATATATATATATATATATATATATATATATATATATATATATACAAACCACATACACACATATATATATATATACACAAATTCACATATAAATACATATATACACACAAATATACATATATACGTAAAAAACATATTATGATGAAATTAACTATTAACACAGATTAACTCAGATGATGACGCCAACTTAGGAGTTCTTTACGACTTTCAGAAAATGTTCTTTAACATACTTTTTAAATGTTACTTTGTTGGAGCGTTGTCTCAAAGTTTCAGGCAGTGCATTCCAAAGTCGCGCAGCTCGTACAGCAAACGAGGAAGAAGAGAAACCGGAACGGTGAAGTGGGATGGAGAGCGTAAGAGTCTCCGAAGAACGTAGAGGTCTATTATGCGTATCAGATAGAAATTGAAACTTACGTTTCAAATAGTCGGGACAACGATTGTCGAATAAAATAGAAAAAAGTGTGAGAAGTATCCTGACTTGCCTCCGTTGGCGAATGGGAAGCCAATTTAGCTGAAATCTAAAGGAGGAAACATGGTCAAACTTGCGAAGACAGTAGATGAATCGGACACAGTTGTTTACGAGACGATCCAGCTTGTCTAGAAGGTTCTCATTAAGATCAGTACAACACACATCAGCATAATCAATAATGGGCAAAATAAGAGACTGCACCAGAGTTATCTTTACCTTGACCGGAAGGAAGTTTCTAAGGCGATTTAGGGCACCCAACTTAGCAGTAACTGAAGCACTTATTGTTTGAATGTGAGTGGACCAATTGAGAGTTGAGTCCATACAGAGGCCTAGGTTTTTCACAGTGCTGGAATAAGGGATGCATGATCCATCAAACATGACAGGAGCGACAGAACAAATATCAAGTTTAGATAACTGACGAGCACTTCCTATTAAAATTGCTTGGCATTTGTTAGGATTCACTAGAATGCCAAATTTGCTAGCCCAATTGCTTAAATTTAATAAATCTGTATTAATATTGATAACAGCATTATCAATGTGATCCACATCAGTCTGAGTATAAATTTGCAAGTCGTCGGCGTAGAAATGGTAAGAACAGCAAATTTGAGAGGAAAGGAAGTTAATAAAAATAGAGAACAATAAAGGAGATAATATTCCACCCTGTGGCACGCCAGATACAAGCTGACACCAGTCAGACAAATGATTACCAACTCGAACAGCTTGTTGGCGACCACAAAGGTAGGAAGAGAACCAATTTAAAGCAATGGAGGAGAAGTTTAGATTACCGAGCATAGCGAGGAGAATATCATGGTCAACCATGTTGAAGGCATTAGAAAAGTCCACGAGAACAAGCACAGTGACCTTTCTATTCTCCAAGCCATCCCGAATGTCCTCTGTAACTTTAAGAAGTGCAGTGGTGGTGCTATGTCCGGGACGAAAGCCCGACTGAAATTGAGTGAGCAAGTTATTATTATATATAAAACCTGATACTTGCCGGTGAACTATAGATTCCAGGATCTTTGATAAGAATGGAAGAATAGAAATAGGTCTATAATTATTGAGTTGCAAGGGGTTTGAAATTTTAGGAAGCGGAATTATATAGGCTTTACACCACAAAGAAGGAAATACCCCTGACAACAGAGAAAAATTAATGATGTGAGTAATGACTGGAAGAAAGAGTTCGAGAACTAAAGAGATCATAGTACGACTCACATTATCACAACCCACTGCTTTTGATTTAATAGAAGCAAATGTTTTACGAACATCGTTAACAGAGACAAGCGAGAATAAGAAGGGTATTTGTAAAGGTTTGGCCTTGGAATTAATTTCTAAGATTGACTGGGACTTAATAACTGGAGAGAGTGAGGAACCTGTAGAAAAATAGGAATTTATGTCATTTAGAGGGAATGGGATATTATGTTTCATAGTGGAGGATTTACATAGACCAAGAGAATTAAGAAATTTCCAAGTATCCGCCGAAGAAGCACTAGATATATTGTCAAAGAAGTAACGACGCTTTGCCGCCCTTACCATTTGGTTGCAACGATTGCGAGCAATTTTGTACAAGTCCCAATTCTCATTGCTCCTGTCACGCTTAAACCTTCTGAAAGCTCGGTTGCGTCGAGTCATCGCCATGCGCACACCCTTCGTTATCCACGGAGCTGGAGGCCGCTTAGCCCTAATAGATTTCACCGGTGCATGCGCAT
Organism: Parnassius mnemosyne; assembly: GCA_963668995.1. Lineage (NCBI taxonomy): Eukaryota > Metazoa > Arthropoda > Insecta > Lepidoptera > Papilionidae > Parnassius > Parnassius mnemosyne. Next base: position 434,325 of record CAVLGL010000137.1, on the reverse strand, counting down.
CAAACAGTTTCAGTGTTAATTTAGTGAAAATAGATACTTTATCATCAACTGATGACGCACAATACACAGGCGAGAAGTCGATGGCCTTTGCATCAATCAGAAGCTTCGTTGGGTTAACTTTATTGTAACAGCGAACCAAAAGTACCTCGGGTTCAACTTTTGCAAACTTCAACCTATATGCAAGGTAAAGTAAATCATGACGCGAAAAGCCGGAAGCTGACAACTGACCATATTTATTGACTAGATTAGGACAGGACGTGATTATTAGATCTAGCCAGGTATCCGGGGAGTCAAGGTTATGGTGAGTAGGAGAGCAGGGAAGGATGGATAAATTTACTGATGACAAGATATTTATGAGCTTACTTGATTGCAAAGAAGTTTTGAGGAGGTCAGTATTGAAGTCGCCCATGATAATGTGATGTGTATAGTCTGCACATATCTACACATATGCCTGCCCTTTGGCAAACACTTTCTTTCCGAGGTCGATTACAGCTTTATCAAGGGTCGTACCTTGTAATTTGTAAACCGTGACGTTCAGCATAAAATTATCCGCAACATCCTGCGCTCAATGTCGCCATAACCCTTCGTACCTTGAAAAGTTGCTACCACTTCACACAACCATCGCTATCTTTTAGTCTGCTTCCTATGCTTACAGTATTTCCTCGTGATGATCTAAACTCTCCTGTTAAGGCGCAGGTTGAGCAAAATGTCGCGCTAGTCGTTATTTGTGTGGTTTTTAGGAGCTATCTACTTTTTATTTAAAACATATATCAATAAATAAAAAACACATTATATTTCTACATAATCTTTATTCCATAAAAGCTATATCCAATTATTTTTAAACGAATAAATATTAATATAATCTCCTTGCAACGAAACCACATAAATGTGAAATTATTATTGATAACATGCATCTCCTCGTAAAGTAAGTATTATTTTATTTTGCGATTTACACCAATGGATAGGCAATTTATTAATGAACATTTCTATAGTAAATTTTTTTTCAAAAGACCAAAATTTGATTTTATTAAGAATTTATTTTAAAATCTGGGCATATTCACTGCTCACGGGCTTGCTTAATTCAGTGAGCCCTGAGCTCTTCGACGCGAAGCCCGTGTCGTTAGAGCGTCGACCAGCACATACACTCACGTCATATTAGTCGATAATAATATTACTTATTAGGTTATTTATAGGTAGTATTATTTGTTTGTTTTGGGTATAATTTTTCGTATTAGTTATACATATATTTGTTGTGTTGTTTACTGCGCGATGAAGCTTTTTGCGTGTATTTTCTTTGAAGTAAATGCAAATAAAAAAATGAAGCACCATTAGCATGTAAGGTTCGAATCCATAATTAAAATTTCGACAAATATTATAATTTACACTATAAAAGGCTAATTCAATATTATCACCCAACCACAATATCTTATTAGGTATAGTACCGCCTCGTTGGTCTAGTGGTTGTAGTAGTGCGAGTGCTGATCATGAGGTCTCGGTTTCGAATCCCGGGTCTTGTCAAAAAGTCAGTTATGAGTTTTTGGCCCGTTTTTGTTTTTATTTATTGCTTGTTTTTCTTCTTTTTCAAAAAAAAAATAATTGAGTACATAAGATGTTCTATACGCCGAATGTCAGAGAGAAAAGCTAGTACATCTTTTGCTAAACTTTAAAATCTAAAACCAATTTTAAAACAGACGAATTGATCATAACTCCCTTAGCTATAAAATAAGTTATGATCTAATTAATGGTATTTATTCCAGTTTATGGCAGCTCTGATTTATATTACGTGGCTGAAATTAGGTACATCTTATTAGGTACGTCAAACCAAATAACAGCCGGGCGGCTGACATTATGCACTCCATACATTTCTTATATTATCTAATTACAGTCCCATTAATTTCCACTAAAAGAAAATAAAGAAGTTGTAAATTCAAACAAAAATAACTGCATTACTATATCTATAGTCATATTCATACAAATCAAAAAGCCTATATATGAGATAATGTAAAGTAAGCATAATTTTACCGGGATCATAACTTGTCAAATAATTAGGAAAATGATCGTTTTTCGTTGCGTACCTGTTTTGATTTTAACACAATATTTGAATAAATATAGTTTCCTCTAGGTACAAAGAATTTTTTAGATGAAAATATTTGTAGTTAAGACTACTAGAAATCTTATTTATGGAGTAAAAAGGCGAAAAGACTTCAATTAGGGGCATGACTGGTATTAGGGGCTTCTACCCTAATTCGGTAAAAAGTATCTAAGTAGGTATTAATATACCTACTTTTTACTATAAACTAAAATTTTTTTAAACTGAATTTAACTAAAAAAAACTAAAGTGACCATTTATTTTTTAACTCAAAACAGGACATGGGTTTATTTACACTCTAAAAACTATAACTTTACACAATTAGTGTTCAATATAAAATTATATTCGGTATAGACGGTAATTATTAAATGCAACATATTTTTTTTAATTATTAATTACATTTGTCAGTGGATTAAATTTGTTTTAATAAAGTTGGTGATAATTTTAAATAAGAATAAAATTCTGCTTAAGTTTTCTTATTGTTACCTTTGTTAACAACATCGCCTTTAGAACTGGAACCGTAAGTGTTTCTTTCAGACGTCCACAATTTGTTCAAAATAAAAAAAATATTCTTTCTACTGGAGCATTTGTACCAGGGAGACATAAAATATATTCGATTAAAAAAAATTATGTTGAAGATTGTTGACTTTGAATACTTCCATCCAATGAGTTACGGGACAATTTTGTGTCCCGGAGCTTTGTTTGGGGACAATGGGACAGGTGACTGAGAAAAGGGACAGTCCCGTTCAAAACGGGACGTATGGTCACTTTAGCTATAAACCGGCGACGGCTCCGTGGCGCACTGGCTTAGCAATCAGTTGGAACAAGTATTTGTATGGCCTACAAATAATTGTTCCGGGTCTGGATGTTTGTCCTTGTGCAATTTATGTTTGTAAACTGCCTCCACGACTCTCATTTTATATTACTCTCACTCTGCGAAACATCCTATTTATTTATTTATTCTTTATTGCACCAAATATTTGTACAAAAGGCGAGCTATCTATCTATTTACCTATAGTGAGTAGATATCTTTTAAACTCACAATTTTCAATGCTTCATTTTTAATATATAATTAATTATAAAATTTCATAATTAGATAATATTATATGAGAATACATAACTCTAATATAATGCAACTAATATACCGAATAAAAAATTTGAGATACATTTATCGTTGTACGCTGTGTGTATTTCCATAAAATAGTTTATTGATGTTGAAAAAATACTACGTTCTTACAGTAGGTGGCGCCTTACATATTTCTTACGTGATATTATATTGTAGCGAGTCGGCGCGGCACACCAAATGCTCAAGGTCGTTCGCATGGAGTAGCCCCTTAACGTGTTAATCTAATTCTATTTCTATTTGCTTCCAACCTTTTATTTTTCTCATTATTACAAACCCATGGTGGTATATAAAGCCTGTTTTTGTTTAAAAGTATTTATATTCTACAACAAATAATAGTTAAAGTAGGATTATATAACAGTTAATAGCTAAAGTAAGGTAGGTAACTAATTTGAAAGTAGTCAAAAATTAAGCATGTAGTAATTAGTAGATTACAGCCACGAAAAATTATAAAATAAAACTTTTTAACAAAAAAATTAAACCGCCGAAAAAACTGAAAAGCAAAAAATAATAAACCTTTTTATTTAACCTTAATAACTAAGTTCTTAAACTAATTTAAGTATACCTAAGTATATATTTTTGTAATTATTTTGAGTTTTTAATTAACCTTAATAACTAAGTTCTAAAACTAATGTAAGTATACCTAAGTAATTTTCAGTCGGCGCCAAACAATGAACAAAGACCAGTAAATTACCTTACATTTAAACAAACAACCAAATAATTAATTTGCTTGTTTGGCGCCGACTCGAAAATTACTTAGGTATACTTACATTAGTTTTAGAACTTAGTTATTAAGGTTAATTAAAAACTCAAAATAATAACAAAAATATATACTTAGGTATACTTAAATTAGTTTAAGAACTTAGTTATTAAGGTTAAATAAAAAGGTTTATTATTTTTTGCTTTTCAGTTTTTTCGGCGGTTTAATTTTTTTGTTAAAAAGTTTTATCTTCAAAATCCTTTAATATTGCTACTATTAAAAAAACGATTAGAAATTATTTACGTGTATGTCTGGATGTTGACTTTGTAATGTGGTCACGATAACTCCCGAAAAAACTAACGTATCGAGATCGAGTTTTTTTTATTAGCTTTAGAATTACATTGGTTCCCCATTTCATATCAATAGCCTAGTACGCGTAGTTTGTTAATAAAATTATTTTCAATGTTATTTCTCTTAAAAATTTAAAGGCGCTTTTATATTTTTTTAACACTTTAAAGACAAAGGACAAATGTACCATACATACATCCTATATCGATTTTATACTTTGTGTAATCGATTTATTTTGGTAAACATTATTAATTTTTTTCCTGTAAAAAACACGTAAATAATATATTTTAAAAGTCAGGAATTCAATTAATTTTTTTCATCAAAATTAAATGAAACACTCATGAGGCGTGCACTTTTGGAATTCCAAACTATTATATTATTACTTCAACAAAGTGTTAATTTTCGATTCCCCAAAATCTTAAATTTCTAAAGAACTTCATCGATTGCTTCGAATTTTGATACAAAGTTACTTTCTAATACGTGCATATTTAATTTTATTTATTATGTTATTTCATGTTGATTATACACCTTATATTAAGGAATATAATGTTCGAACTTAATGACTCATCATTGCTTACCTGTCAACACTGAAAGATTTGAGAAAAAGTGGCAAATGCAAACAATTCACTTAAATTGAGTAATAAAGATATAAGATACAATAAAATGTAGGTAAATATATATTAATATGTATTTCATATACAAAATACTTACATTTAACAAAAACACTATATCGGTGCAAAAATAAAAGAACGAAAGATACATTATTATTATTTTGGAGATACAAAATTAACGGTGGTAGAGCCACGCGGCAGTTTTTGCTGTTGCACGTATGGGCCGGCTCGAGCCGGGTTGGTACCAAGACCTCACAGAATACCGGCGTGAAGTAGAAGCTCTGCTTCTGCGTTTCATCTGGTGAGTGCAGGTGGCCAATTCCAAATCCCAATTCTCCCCCCCCCCCCCACCTACATGGTAGCGGAATTACACCAAAGACTACCCCAGGAGGGTACCAGCACCCTTGGAGAATCCCTCGCTGAGCATCCACGAACATGTTATTCCACTCCTGAGCGTGGGTGCTCAGGCTGCCCTGCGTATTCTGGGGGAGAGGAGGGGGGGGGGGGGCAAAATTCCGCTCAAAAATTTATCATTTTCATTTACAAATATATATTTATACAGCCCAACCAGATGAGAAAACTATATAGATATAATAATAATTCTTTATTATCAAAAATAAATCACAAAAATTTTATGAAGTCTCTGACTCTTAAACTAGACGAGTCTGTATCTTAGGAATCAGCGGCCTCTCCCAGAGTTGTAACACAGGTAATACTAAGAGAACTATGCATGTTTTCATTGTTATAGTAGAAACAAAAGAAAAGTAAAGAATTTCAAATTTACAAAATGGAATCAAAAAAATAATTAAAATTATAATATAACAAAGTATTCTATACTTATGTGTTTTATTTAATACTAATCATCTATACTATACATATATTTAATATAAATATACACAAAATAAGAGATCTGTGGGTCTAACTTGTAACTGTACGTTGGCCACGATTTGCAATTATTTTATCTGCTAATTTTCTACCGAGATTAGAAAAATAATGATTCGCTTTCTCAACTGAAACCGTAGGATTTTCCCTAATATTAGCGTAATTATTTATATTATTACGTCCTGAGATAGATTTAATGACAGACCAAGTTTCTTTACTGCTTTTGGCACTCTTTAAAAGATGTGTTTCATGTTGACGTCTGAGCTTTCCTAACAATGAATTACAAAAATTCCTGTACCGTTTGTAAGAAATTTCTAGTATCTCATTATCAGGGTTTTTTTAAAGATTTTGGTGTAGTTTATCACGGTGGCGGATGCATTTGATCAAGCCAGGCGTCATCCATGCTTTAAGAGTACGTCTAGATTTAGGTAGCTTAATTTTTGTTGTGTTATTTTTTACAGCCGATGATAATATGTTGACAAATTCATGAATGAAAAATCTACCGATTCAACTGATTTTATGGCGTTATTATAGTTAATTTTATCAATGAAAATATTATCAGGCTTACGTTTGGAATCTAAAGATAGATGGGTGAGAATTAAGGCGTGGTCTGTAATAGTACCATCCATGACTATTATTTTGGTGTTTAATATCATTTTGGTCATGATCTAGGCAATTTTTTATACATGTGGGGTAGGTGTGACCAGGCAAGAGACCCAATCCAGCAGCTAGATTTAAATATGGTTCACAATGTTTATCCTCATTGCATAATGTTAATATTGATATCGCCAATAAGAAAGATGTTTTCAGCCTTTATTGGTTGAATAATACTTTCTAGGGTATTTAGGAAACTATCAATATAGTAAAACGACGGAGACCTGTATTTTTTTATAGGATAGGGTGACAAACGAGCACACAGTCCACCTGATGGTAAGCGGTTGCTGTGGCCCATAGACATCTACATCTATCCTCGTTTGCGAATCAAAATGCAGATGCGTTGTCACCCGTGAGGACTAAGATGGAATGTTTTTTTCCAGTAAAAAGGGTATCCGGTTCTCTACACTCACGATACGAAACACAGCAGTGTTAAGCCGCTATTTTACGCTGGTATTCTGTGAGAGCGTGGTCCTGGTCGAGCCGACCCATTCGTGCTACAACTATACTACTAATATAGCTGCAGCATGGCTCTTCCACGTAAAAATATGAATACTGCTAAAATGACTGTGTCTGGGTTAATTTTAATTAATAGATAATTAGCACCCGTTGGTTCAGGTTCTGTAATTATGCAATCAAAACAATGCTTGGTATAAACGGTTATACCGTCGTTTTGATTAAGACATTTTTGAAAAATGGCATTTATAACCCGAAAGACGTGGAACGGGCTTATTCAATTCTAGGCGACATTCGGTTAAAATTATTATATCCGGTTCAATGGATAGTCGCGATAAAGCCATCAAGGTGTTTGTATACACTACGTATGTTTTGTGCAATAATATTAATGGACATAATAGATACCTTTACTAAGTTATTGCATTCTAAAGCATCACAAATATAAGATGAAGCCACAGTGATATTATCGATGTCCGAAACAATAGTATTCTGTAGTGCTATCGCTTTGAGATAAAGAAAACGTAAAATATTTGAGAATTTGAGGTACAGAAACCAATATAAATAGATACATAGCTATTGAAATATATGGATTCAATATCAGATATTTCAGTTCAGTATGATACGATACGATTTGATGTTATAGGATAACAGTGGTATTACCGAGTCATTGAATGCTTCTCCAACTGTCGCCGAATCATTACTTAAACAGAATGTTAATACCTGTTTAAAAGAATTTAGATTTGAAAAAGTATTACCGCATAATATTGTAAAATACTTCAAAACCATTGATGTAAAGAAAACCGCAGATTTGTGGGGGATTTCCGTTACAGTGATTACGTCCATAATAGATTTAATTGCACCTCATCTTGCTATTATTTTTAATACTTGTATCGATTCTGGTGTGTTTCCTGATTTAATGAAGTATAGTAAAGTAATACCTTTATTTAAATCTGGTAGTACATTGGACCCCGCTAATTATAGACCTATTTCTGTACTACCAACTCTCAGTAAAATTTTTGAAAAAATAATTTTGGATCAATTGTTAATTTTTTTTAATACAAATAAATTACTTCATAAAAATCAATTTGGTTTTACAAGGGGTCGCTCGACGTCTGACGCCGGTGTTGAGCTTATGAAATATATTTTTAATGCCTGGGAGAATTCACAAGATGCCTTAGGTATTTTCTGTGACCTTTCCAAGGCTTTCGATTGTGTTCATCATGATACATTAATCAGGAAACTACAACATTACGGTGTAAAAAATTTGGCGCTTAAACTTATTACTTCATATTTAAGTAACAGAACTCAAAAAGTCGAATGTTCCTCCGGATCGGTAGTATCAATGGGCGTTCCTCAGGGCTCGATTCTTGGCCCATTCCTGTTCTTAATCTATATTAATGACTTACCTTATCTTGTAGGGGACAATCACGATATAGTATTATTTGCTGACGATACCTCTTTAATTTTCAAACTGAAACGGCAGTCAATTAAATATGACGATGTAAATAATGCTCTATCGAAACTAGTACATTGGTTTAACGTCAACAATTTGCTCTTAAATGGCAATAAGACAAAATGTATTAAATTTACAATACCTAATGTAAAACATTCGAAAACCAATGTGCTCTTAAATGGGGAGGAGTTGAGTCTTGTGGATACCACTGTTTTTCTCGGTATTACTATTGACGCGAAACTTCAATGGGGCCCCCATATATCTAAATTAGCAAGCAGACTTAGTTCTGCAGCATATGCTGTAAGAAAGATTAGAAGTCTCACAGATGTTGAGACAGCTAGGTTAGTGTATTTTAGTTACTTTCATAGCGTAATGTCTTATGGAATTTTGCTATGGGGTAATGCGACTGATATTGAAGCTATATTTGTTTTGCAAAAGAGAGCCGTACGGGCGATTTATAATCTAAATTGTAAAGAGTCCCTTAGAGAAAAATTTAAAGAAATAAACATATTAACTTTGGCATCGCAATATATTTATGAAAATGTAATGTATGTACATAAAAACATAAATAGCTTTAATAAGAATAAGGATGTTCATACCTTAAACACTAGGAACAAACATAAGCTTGTAATGCCACTTACAAGACTCCACAGAATTAGTAATTCATTTATGGGGCAATGTATACGCTTTTACAACAGAATCCCAGAACATGTTCAAAGTTTGTCAATAAACAAGTTTAAAAGTTTTATTAAAGAAAAACTGTACAAAAAGGGTTATTATAATATCAAGGAATACATGAGTGAAAATAACCCCTGGGAATAAGGTGATCGCCACCATGCTGGTTCTATGAAAATTCATTTAAAATTGTATAATCAAAATTATTGTTAAGTGAAATTATGTTTAAAAAAAAAAGTCCCGCTGGGTTTCTTGCTGGTTCTTCCCAGGACAGAGGTATTTTCCGAACCAGTGGTAAATAAAATAATGACTTTCAATAAGTATTATGTAATAATCCATATTGAATAAAAATCATTCTATTCTATTCTATTCTACCCATGCCTATATTATACCATCGTCAATCGAAAAGCGTATGATATTTCTGGCTTATCCCATATTCGCCTCTTACGGCAGCCACGGCACGATCCAGGTGATGGATTCACTTACGCCGCCAATACTGTGAGTTTCATTACATATTATTATTATTTATTAATTATCGGTAATTTTTAATTTAATTTCTTATTGTTAAACAAGGAAGTAAAACCAAAAGTTTTTAATAATAAGCCCTTAACTAATATTAATAAAAACTTAGTCTTAGAGTACAGGAACGTAGCAAAGAGTTAGTTACCTAGTTTTTTTAACTTTTTGTGACTTGTTTTTTTTTAAACGTTACCTCCATACTAGGATTTCCTCCTGTATGGTATTACATACATAAATTCCACACACACACAGACCCGGAACAATTATTTGTATGAGCAAATACTAATTACGTGCAAGATTCGAAACCGCGGCCATTAGCGCTGCAACTGATTGCTGAGCCACTGCACCACGGAGTCGTCAATAGTCGGCAACCGTCAACCATCGGCAATTTTATTTACACATGCAATAATACTTATAACTTTTAGATTTAATGTTAACTATGATTAAGTCCTTAGTGTTTATAAGTTATAAAATAGGTACCAAATTATGTTCAGCGCTGCGGTGACTATGTTACTGTAGCATTATACTAAGTCGGTAATTTTTTTAAATATTTTGTTAAGTATTTTTTTCGTTTGAAAAATTATGTTGCAGCAATGAATAAAATATGTTCATTCTTTCTTTCTTCTTATATTATTCACTTTATATAGAGCTTATAATAGAGTTATAGTGTATTAAACCGTTTATGATAAACATTGCATGCTGAAATACTTTCTATTTAGATTGCACCATTTAAATTGGGTACCTATCTCAATATCGGAGACGCAGTCGGTCGAAGAGGAGTCCGGAGGGACGCTCTTTAAGAAGAAACAGGTAAAACATCAATATATTCCGTTCCCCAGTAAACTAAACAGAAAAATATTTGTTCGCATAATACTCAATAGAAACTATCGGCGTGAAGCATTCCCTTAAGACTAGAATTTATCGAGAGCTCGGAGACAATGCTGGAGTGGGAACAAAAGTTTTGTAAAAACATTTCTGTGAAATTACAATGCTCTTTAGTATTTTATACTTTTATTTTAATATTTTTAATAGACACTAATGTTAAATTCTATAGCAATTCAATTGCAATTCATAAAATTTTTAAGTTTGTATATTAAGCAAGCATTTCACTCTCAACTGTACATTAATATACACTGTTAACACAAATATAAAATATAGAATTGACGCTTTTTTGCCTTGATATACTCTCATATACAGTGTGAGTATTTATAAAGTGCACATATCGAAATGAGGGAATCTATGCTTAATTTTTTCGACGGAAAAAATATTTAATTAATCTAAATATTTTTTATAATTTTTATGGAATTATTAAAAATTTTGTTCGCTACTGTGACCCCAGTGTAAACAAAACGGTGTAACTTTTAAAATAATTGATCTATCGCGATGAAACAAACTCCATAATGATTGGGAGTAATTAGACGTCCTTATAAAATAAAAATTATGGAAAAAACTACCTTTAATCGAAAATAAACACGTTTTTTAGCAAAAATCTGAATTTTTTTTTCATTAATTTTTACAATAATCGTAAAATTTCTCAATAAGACGCCCCTATTACGTACTTTTTTATTACTTTAAGTTATTTTTCATCACATTAGCTACTCAAAAGTAGAAATCGCATATTTATAACTCAATCATAACATTTTCTATCAAGTGTTAAATGATGGCACTCCGAACGCGCCATTCATTTCTTCTTTTCTTCTTTTTTTTCTTCTTTTTTTTTCTTAAAAATTCATTGTTCTCATAAGGATATATGAGAACGCCTAATTACTTCCAATCGTTATGGAGTTTGTTTCATCGCGATAGATCGTTTAGTTTAAAAGTTACACCGTTTTGTTTACACTGGGGTCACAGTAGCGAACAAATTTTTTAAAAATTCCATAAAAAATATTAAAATAATTAGATGTTTTTAATATTTTTTCCGTCGATAAAATTAAGCATAGATTCCCTCATTTCGATTTTTGCACTTTATGAAGACTTACACATTAGTTATCACACAAACATCACTGTTCATTCCATAGGGTATATATTTAGAACTACGTTAATTCAGTCAATGCGTTAGTAATTATTATGTTGGCAACATTTTGAAATTCTTTGGCGACATTGACCATTGACCATAGATTACTGTATAAAGCCTAGAGATTGCCAACAGTAATCTATGGATTGCCATTGCCTATTGTGGGTTTCATTTGTATTTGCCTCGTTTTATTTTCAATATAATAAAATTATTTTCTCAAGTGGCAATTATTTGGGACAGCCTTTGCCTAGTATAGCTGCTTCAAATAAAAAAAAAGAAATTTCATATATCATTTTGCTACAACCAATCAGGACGCAGAAACTAAGTCGAGTAAGTTTAGTTCGTGAGATGTCCGTCTCATTTGGGTAGAATCTACTAGTTAGTCTGTGGTTTATCAATTGACATTAACACGATAAATGTTTTATTTTATTTTATGTATTTGTAACACTTAATATAAAGAAATTTTAGCACCATCACTCTCTTCGCCTCGAAAGAAGCTCCAGTGGCAGGATAATTTCCTTTCATATTTGAATATATTTCATATTGAAATCACAAACGAACCCACAGTCTACCTGATGGTTAATTACTACTGCAGCTCATTGACACGTGTAACAATGCAACAATAAAGAAATTAAAGATGTTGTTGTGTGATCAAAATGTAATCTCTCACAGCCTGTCATCAGTAGACTTGAAAAGGTCAATAATTTGATATGATTTTGGTTAAGTCACGCTGCAGCGTATTATGGTTACAACGCGAATAGGTCGGGCTAACCGAGGAACAATCACGCACTCACAAAATACCAGCGTAAAATAGCAACATGGTGCTGTAGTTCATATAGCGAGTGACGAGAATCGAAGATTCTTTTTACTGATAATGAGATATTTTATTTTAATCTTCAGAGGAGACAACGCATCTGCATTTTGATTCTTAATCGATGCTAGATGTAGATTTCTATGAGTCACTGCATCTACCTAGTCAGGTCATAAATTCTGTCACATGTTTAATATAAAATAATTGAAACAAGTTTATTCATTATGTAACCATTTATATACCAAAATGAACTTAACAAAACATAGATTCTTATGACACTAAAGTTTATTCAAAATGACCTCCGTGATTTTGAATACAGGCCTTCAATCTGCGTGGCCAGTCGTCTATCGCAGCACGAACGAGGTCCATGTCAATATCGGCGGCTGCCTTAATCAAGGATGTCTTGAGTGACTCCCAATTGGGATGAGGCTTTGAGCACGCCTTTTCCTCCAAGTGCTCTTCGCTCTATGAGCTGGCGCCGAATCTTGTTGGAATACGCAGTGCCTGTTATTGAACATGGTATGAGAAACAGGTGCCACAAGGTTCGTCAGGACTGTATTTTGATACACAACTGCATTCGTTTTTACACCTTTCTCACAAAAATGTACCTCTGTTAAGCCCCAATAAGAAACTCCCAACCATACCATGAGCGAGGATGGAAAATGACCTCGTTGGACACGCGGAATACGGTTGCTCGCTTCTTCACTACTGTGTGCGTACACCTTATCATTTTGTTTGTTGTAGCTCTCTTCTACGGTAAAAATGTTTCATCCGAAAAAAGAATTTCCCGATATTTTTTTCCCGCGTACCGCTTCAACAAAGCGCGGCATCTCTTCAGTCTCAGGTCCATTAGACGAGCATTCAAACGATGCCTGTTTTTATTCGATATGCCCGAAGCCCTAAGTCTTCATTTAACACCCTTTTCACCGTGGTTCTGCTTAACCCCATCTGAAGGGCCAACAGTTTCTGCTTACGTTTGGAAATTCTTTGAATTCGCGCCTTCACATTTTTTATCACTGCTGGAGTCCTAACAGACCAAGGGCGACCACTTCTTGACCTGTCATCTACACTAGAGTCTTCATTGTATCGTTTGATGGTACGATAAACGAATCTTTTGGTTATATTCAAATTTTTCAGTATGTCCAAAATTTGAATTGGCGCGTAACCGCAACGATGCAACGCAATAACTGCAACACGGTCTTCTTTAAGCGTCCACTCCATATTTAAAAATGAGTAAAATTCTATAAAGTATACAGTTTTATTTTCATGAACAATTCGAAATTCGAATTCAATAAACTTTTTTGTGGCCAGCATTCTAAAAGAAAAGTTTTTACTGTGTGACAATACTTATGACCTGACTATGTACTTTCTATCTGGTGGAATGTGTGCTCGTTTGTCATACTTACTTCTATCAAAGTGTGTAAAAAAAATGAAGTGAATTTAATAGAAAAATAATTGACATAAAGAACTGTCATAATAAAATTTAATTCTGATTTAAATCATCTTCTTTGTGTCTCACAAGTTCATAATAATTGAGCATGGCCCAGATAAACATTATAATTAATTATGGCTAATCGTGACAATCACTACGAATCATGAGTTAGCTAATTCCCACTAGGTACATATGTATTATAGAAATGACCGTAATTCGCAGCCACACCTTAACCTGCTATTAATAAAATTTACAAAATGACTTCCGATAAATACTACGATACAATTACGATAAAATTTCATTTTATGATTAAATTCAACCATCGCAACTTTTCCATGATGATGACACTGTTTGACCATCTGCGTAACAAATAAGTTCACTTTAGTGCCATCTAGCGACATCTTGTAAACTTAAGATTAACCGTCATTGCCACATAACCATCAGAACACTTAGAAATCAGAGCGGGCTCGTGCCCAGCAGTAGGACTAATTTATAGACTAACTTTACTATATTTAGTTTACTATCAAACAGTACAAGTTTAAATGACGTCGGTTAAAGTTTGACGGCTCCGTGGCGCAGTGGCTTAGCAATGAGTTGCTGCGCCGGGGGCGCGGGTTCGAATCCCGCACGGAACAAGTATTTGTATGGCCTACAAATAATTGTTCCGGGTCTGGATGTATCTCCTTGTGAAATTTGTGTTTGTAAACTGCCTCCACGATACAGGAGAAGATCCTAGTGTGGGAGTAACGTTTTTACAATCATAAAAAAAAATATATAGCAGAGATTCTGTATTAATGTGGAATGAAATTTAAATATTTCAAATTATAGTCTAGAACCTTTTTCGGGAACGCTCGTGCACGACCTCGACATCGGTCAGCAGATCCTACTTTACATTTACATATAAAGTGATTCTTGCAGGCTTACGAATGTCTCCGTTTCAATATTACGTAATGTACACCCGAGTTTGATCTCCTTTAAAAATTACATTCATTATTGAAATCGGGAATATCTTTTTCTTTTTTGACGCCAGAAATTAAAATTTCGTATGATAAGTTCATCATGCATTCCTTCTTTTAGATCTACTTTATTTCAAGATGGACGCGATTAACAAGATACAGATTTTATTTCGAAATTTTTCTTGAATTTGGCAACTCTGACACTCGCACACGGGTGGTTTGTCTACGTTCTCCTGTGAACTGACTGTGTCAAAATGCTTATGAAAAATTAAAGAAAGAAGAGAAATCTAATAGCGAACGGCAATAATAGAGAACGCGTGGAGATTACTGATTACAGCAAAAAAAAACCGTTACTGCTTATATAATAAATTTTCTATGTGGTAGAGTCACACTGCAGCTGTACTCGTATGTACGTAAGAACCACACTCTCACAGTAATGCAGTATAATAGCATCATAAAGCTTCTACGATTCGTATGATGAGTTCGGTCATACGAAGAGTTTTTTTTTTCTGGTAAAGAATCACTCCATTTTAGCCTTCAGGAATGAAAACTTATCGGAATTTTTATACTCAGGGAGCTGCAACGCTGCAACGCAGTAATGGGACCGAAAGGCTATCCTTTGTGGGCAAGTCTAACATAAACCTTAATTGCCCTCGTGAGACGAGAATATATTGGCATTTCCCCATAAAAATAAAAATTTTAAGGTTTACTTTTTATAGGATAGGGTGACAAACGAGCACACAGTCCACCTGAAGGTAAATGGTTGCTGCGGCCCATAGACTTCTACATCTATCCTCGTTTGCGAAGCAAAATGCAGATGCTTTGTCACCCGTGAGGACTAAGATGGAATGGCTCTTTTCTAGTAAAAAGGGTCTCCGTTTCTCTACACTCACCATACGAAACACAGCAGTATTAAGCTGCTATTTTACGCTGGTATTCTGTGAGAGCGTGGTCCTACCCCGGTCGAGCCGACCCATTCATGCCACAACTATACTACTAATACAGCTGCAGCATGGCTCTACCACGTAAAAAAAGGTGTACTAATGTGCTCGTTTTGTCACCCTTACTTGTATAAAATGGGTGCCATGAAGATTATACCTAAAGATATGGAAAGTGTCACCGAGGCAACAAAAACACTAAAGCTAAATCGTCGCATACAATTTATTGCAACGCTTACAAAATAGCAACGTCGCTAGAAACATTTATCATCTCTTACTATGTTTCTCTCAACAACTTCATAGCTGTTTACAATGTCGGGATAGTTGTGTGCAAGTTATACTGTATTATTGTTGCACCAACACATCACCTACAAGTCAACACTTTAAGTGCTTAGACTCGTAACGAAACTTCTTCTCAATTGCCTATAAATAAAATTCATAGTTAATCAAATCTAAGTGTGTGTCGCCAGAAGTGTAATCTTTCTTTTGTTAAAAATTAAAAAAAAATTTTTTTTTATATAATAAGGGTCACAAACGAGCACATGGCCCACCTGATGGTAAGTAGATGCTGAGGTCCATAGACATCTCTCTCGATTAAGAATCAAAATGCAGATGCGTTGTCACCCTTGAGGACTAAGATGGAACGCCTCGTTTCCAGTAAAAAGGGTCTCCTGTTCTCTACACTCATAATACGAAACATAGTATGAAAATGATTTAATTTTATCCTACATACAGCAAATTAATATTACAAAAAAATAGAAATGCCATCAAAAACATAACTTGTAAAAAAAACCAAGTTTCGCAACTCAATTCTTCTACCGTAAAATGTTGTGAGATCCATGTAATACCAAGTCGGTTAATTTATTCAGTCCTTACTTAAGAAAGAAGAAAAAAGCTAGTAATCGGGGCCTTGGCCGTCTTGGCCATTGGCCATCGCATGGAAACGCAATGTATCTCTCAAGTAATACATATTATATTAAATTAGATTGTTTAGTGCGATTGCCAAGTCAATTTATTTATTTAAAATATAAAAGATTTTTAATATTGATATGGTCACTATAGGATGTTGTAAGGTTAGCTAATTACGTAATAACTTAAAACAGCAGGACCCTTAAGTAGGGACTAAATAAATTAACCGACTTGGTATTACATGGATTTCACAACATTTACAGTAGAAGAACTAAGTTGCAAGACTTGGTTATTTTACAAGTTATGTTTTTCATGGCATCTCATTTCTTTTTGTAGATAGTTATATCTAGGTACCTATCTACACCTATTATTCCATTATATTATACATATATAGGTACACTGATTCATTCACTGCAAATGTAACTTTGTAATCCTATATATTTATATGGGATTACAAAGTTATTTATGCAGTTGATGTATCTCGAAAACTGGACTGAAATTGCAAAACATTTTAATTTTTCCTTGATTTATATACTTAACAATAGTTGTATTCCAAATTTGAAGCTTCTATATCTGCTAGAAGTGGCTTAGAGTTTGATGATCGGTCAGTCAGTGAGTGACAAAATTAAGAAACTTTGACTAGTTATAATTCTTAAACTACTGCCTCAAATTTGATGAAATTTGAAATATACCGAGTTTATACAATGCCTACTTGGCAATTCAATTCAATTAATCTTATTTGTAGATTTCCGTTAAGTCTAATATATTAAAATTAATCTTATTTGTAGTTTTCCGTTAAGTCTAATATATTTAATTTTCTGATGAAAAAAGCTAGTAATCGGGGAGTAATAAATGTTTTCTTGCTCTCCGATAATTTTTTGAAAAATTGAGGTTCGCCCCTTTGCGGCTTCAACAACAACTTGTTCACCATCCGCAACACGCTGGTATTCTAATCGTGATACAGCCATACTACAATTAGTGTGGTTCCAGCACGTAGAGCTGAGATGTTTTAAAAAATACCCCTATTAATTATGCTTGACGGCTTATATTAATTTATATTTATGCGAACACTAAACACTTAAATGAAACTAGTTTTAGTCGATCCGCGACCGTGGAATATAAAATAAATTAGTATATGTACGCGATAAAATCCGTAAACAGTAGTTTCATTTAAAATATTTTATTTAGATCATGGTATATCATATCACCGTCGCGTTGCGCTGACGTGTATTATTTTTATTTCTCTCAATCATTTTATTTTATTATAAATTCAGGGTACAATGAACTTATAAAAACGAAGTCCGTAGTACTTCTTCTATACTTCTTCTTTGTTCTTTCGATCTTGTTCAAAGGCTGAAATCAACTATTGGTCATAAGGCTATTGTGGGTAGGATTTGCCATAACCGACATGACTGGCAAGCTACTGTTCTCTCTTACAATACTGCTACCTATCGAAACGATGAAATCTTTGTGGTGTTTTTCAATCACGTCTAACAACACACCTGACGGGCGAAATGGAGTGATTGATTATTCTACACGCGGCTAACTTTTATTTATTTATTTAATCTCTATTGTAATACACCTTTATCTAAAGGTTACTCTACACTCACGATAAGAAACACAACAGCGTCAAGCTGCTATTTTACGCTGGTATTCTCCGATCGAGCCGACCCATTCGTGCTACAACTATACTACTAATATAGCTACAGCATGGCTCTACCACGTATAGGTGCTAAGAAACTGTTAAAAATAAATATACCTATCATGTAAAGTATTATATTTACTTGTATATTTAATTTACCTGAATACAAGAATCGAGACAATAATAAAACACACTAAATGTAAAATAATGTCTAGATCAAAACAACTCATAAAAACAAAGTGATTTTAATTAATACCGATAAACCAGAAATTCTTTTACAAAAACAATATCCCTGTCGCATTTACATTACAGAAGAAACAAACTGCTATTGTTTCGGCTCCAGTGTTTGCAGAGCACATTAAAAGCGGGGCATTCTCGCGTTAATCGAGTTTTTCAATCGGATCGCGGAATATATTTACATGTTTGTCGAAAATCCGTTTGTCGTAACGATTGTTTCTCCTAACATTAATAACCTTGATCTAAATTATTCCTTGAAGTAGGGCGTGTGATAGCAGCGTAAGCGTAACAGAACCAATTATTATATTTATTCCCTTGGGAAATGCTAGAAAGTACCCGTGGCTGAGTGCACCTTACGTATCTCATCTATGCTAAAAGTAATTGTAAAAGGGGAGCCATGTTCAAACTTTGGTTGTGGAAGGAAAAGAGATCTTACCGACGGGTAACTTATTCAGCCCGGGGAGCGGCCAACGCTCCGTTTGGTCTCTCTAGTTTCTGTGATATTAGTGCTCTTAGCCAGTTGACTTTTACAGTTTCTTGGACTCAACTCCGTGTAGTAGTTCAGAGCTATTCTACACATACCACAGTGTTTCGGAACTTTGTTAGCGTGACTTACGTTTCGGTGCGTTTCGTTCGTCACGACAAAACAACGTTCGGGGTTGTCATCTTCTATTCTACCAATTTCTATTCCTCAGATTTTTTAAATTGATGCCGAATTTCAAGTTTCTAAGTAACTAGAAGTGGCCTAAGTTTTTAATGAGTGAGTCAATCATATAAATGGCACTTTTAAGACCTTAATAACCTAAGAACTATAATATGTTTAACCATGTTTATGATTCCAAGTATTTAATTCTTATTTAATTCTTTATGTATGTGAAATTACAAATGTATAAGTCTGTATACATCTGTATAGTGATTGTGTTATGAGTGCCAAGAGTATATAATCACTACGTTTTATATGAGTGGTTTGAAAGTGGCTCGAAATGGTTCATTTAAATATACATACTGCTGGCGCGTCACTCTATTCTTTTCCGAACTGCCTTTGTCTTTGCCGTGTGTCTAAATAACCAAATCGATGATATAGAACACAACAGCGCCAATATTGGGAAATATCCTGTACAGCGATCGCTGACCCACCTGGTGAGCGGTTTTGAAGGATTCCTTACAATGGGAAAGGCCCATGCACAGTAAAGGACTAACGACTGTTAAAGAAAACAAAAGGTAATCCTTTTCCTTCTAATATAAACCTTTATAGATTTTTCATATTGATTAGGCTCAATTAAATACTTGCTGCCACTACACTATACGTGGCTGGCAGTACTATATGTACTAGATAGCCTCGTACTAGATATGCGAAGTGTAGCGCGTCCCGCACTAGATTTAGTGACGACCTGATAAGACTTGCAGGAAGTCGCTGGATGCAAGTGGCTCATTACCGTACTTTGTGACATTCCCTGGGTGAGGCCTGTGTTCTGCAGTAGACTTGTGAAGGGCTGTAATAAAAATGAAAATACTTCCACTTAAAAGACAAATATCACTCAGAAAAGACATAATAGTCCGTTGTACAAAAACGCTCCTAGTTGCGCGCAGCTCTCGTGGCCTCAGGTGCCGCGTACGTTGAATGGCGATCGTTTATCAAATATTTGCTAAATGAAACCCGACCCGAGAATAAACAACGCTAGAAATTTCCCCGATGAAATATTTAGAGCAAATCTAACCGGCGGCCGAGCTGAATAAAAGATTCGCTGTAGCATCGCCGCTTCGCTCAATATTTTTATTATCTTTTACCTACCATACTGAGTATGTCGGCAAATTACTTTTTTAAATTATTTAAACAAAATGAATATTTCCCAGTAACGACTTTACGGTATAAACAGGAAACACACAGGTAACAGTTAAAAGTAAATACAAGATAACCGATAAGACTTTCGAGGAATGCCCCAACCGTAATAGTGAGGTGGGGAAGTAGGGAGTGGCGTGACACACTCGTATCTCTACACATGTTGTTTACCACAAGTTGCTTTCTTATTATCAAAATATCTTGCTCTATAAATTACTAATCCTAATCCTAATAGTAAAAAAGAAAAAACTACGATTGCCAACCCGCCTGCCAAGCGTGGCAACATGGCAAATATACCCTTTGTAAGGCAATTTTAGAGATGACCTATGTTCAGCAATAAGCTTTGATATGCTGTAAGAAATTAGTTAATTTAATTATAATAACTATGGTTTTGCTTGGCATTAACTCACTATCTAGTCAATTAAATGCATCGAATATAGGTTACCCACTTATATATACAGATAGTTCAGAACCGCCATCAAACCTACATCACATAAACCACTTCTTATATGGACGACATAAAATTGTATGCCGAGAACTGGGAATATTTAAACCAACTCGCAAACATAACTGAAAGCGTCTCACTGGATATAAGTATGGAGCTTGGGATTGAAAAATGTTAAATTTATTCAGTTAAATCAGGCCAGCTGTATAGACACGATTACTAAACTCAAACTGGGCAAATGATAAGCTCACTTGATGAACTGGAGACGTATAAATGTTTAGGCTACCATCAATCGAAATTACCACATTATAATGAAATGAAGTGAACATTAAAAACAACAATTTAAACACAGACTAAACTCGATTTTAAAGACTAATCTTTATGCAAAAAATATAAAAAGCATCAAGCCGATACTAACTTATTCATTTGGAGTGATAAACTGGACTAATTTGTACCTCAAGTATATACTACGCTTAATAAATACGACAATGACGAAACATTGGAAGCATCACCCCCAATCCTGTGTACAGAGAATGTAGTGTACATAGAATTGAAGGAGGTAGGGGTCTTATAGATATTACAAACCTACACAATTCACAGATCTTCAATCTTCGAGCATACTTCTATAATAGAAACTCAACACATCATTTTACGTGATAGAGCCATGCTGTAGCTACGAGTATATTAATAGTATAGTTGTAGCACGAATGGGTCGGCTCGACCGGGGAAGGACCATGCTCTCACAGAATACCAGCGTAAAATAGCAGCTTAATGCTGCTGTGTTTCGTATGGTGAGTGTAGAGAACCGGAGACCCATTTTATTGGAAAAGAGACATTCGATCTTAGTCCTCACAGCTGACAAAGTATCTGCATTTTAATTCGCAAACGAATATAGATGTCGATGTCTATGGGCCACAGCAACCGCTTACCATCAGGTGGACTGTATGCTCGTTTGTCATCCTTATTCTATCATTTTTTCTAAACACATGCCGAATTGTCAGAAAATTTAGAAGTTATACTCCTTTTGGGGCGTTTGGGAATATTTATGCGAGTGAATATTTATAACGCGCGCGCACACCGATAATTAAAAATGACACCATGAAGTTGTTACGATGCACGCGGACACTGACACCTGAAAGCGACAACTTCATTGGGTAACTGTTTCTTAGGTTTTCGTGGGAACTGATAACTATATTTAAGGTAGTTGTTTTTAGTTACATACATAAGTACGCACACACGTTTTTTTTTTTGCAGTGTGAACAGATAATATAACAATAAATATGTAGACTTCAGTTAGCTTAGGCCTGTGAGCATCTTTGTTCCGGTAGTCATGCCGAAGGTAAAAAAGTTACCTTTACAATTATAATAATAATTAAAATTAAATTATGGAATTAAACACCTACAGACAGAAGAAGGGAAATAAAGGACTTTATTATACATATTCTAAGAGGTATCTGTTCTTTTCGATAAACACAAAGCATCTCTTAAACTTTGCCAATAAGAATGACTATATTATCTAAGGATTCAAAGGTTACCCTTTGGAAAGGCCGAGGAAAGAAGAGACAATCCTTATCTAGTACAACAGGAATTAATATGGTATCGGAATGCCATACATACAATTCAGTGCCTCTAGACAGGAGCGAAGTGATCCATTGTCTTATTACAGACGCAGTGAATTTGGGATGGATTGCGCATTTTACCAGAAGAATGCTCACGGCTCCAAAAAGATTTGGCATTCAAATATCGAAAAACTGTTTGTCGTGTATTGTATGATCAATCCTCAGCGTGCAAAGCACACATTCTCGTCCAGTACAACACCAAAACCTTGGTGGCGCATATAAGAAACGAGGAAAGGACTCGCTGTCTAGCTCTGCTAGAATTAACATTAAAGCTAATTGAGTTAACCAAATACCTGAACGTCAAACTCCGGCTGCCTTTCGAGAAATTGACCTATGCCGGAATTAAATTTGTTTCCCACGGCATCGGAGGCCCTATTCAGAATATGTGGCGCTCCAAAATTGAGCTCATTGCGTCTAAAGAAACTGCTGCCGTGGACTAGTACATAGTAGTACCGCAATAATGTTCAAAAACACACACTCACAATATTTAGAGCTTCGATCTTAGAAGATTGCGAGAAGGCCAATAAAATGGTACTCTAGTCATCAGAGGAAAAAGATCTATTAGAGAAATTAACGAAAATCAACAATATTAACATAAAAGGCTCCTCTTCGTCGATGAGCATAGTGTTTTGAGTTTCATAGTGTTAGTTCAGAAACTCTTATAGGGATTGATGTAACTAGATTTTTGGAAAAATTCTTCCTCGAGAAAGAGCCATTATCTAATCCTCCTTGAAGTTTCTGAAAACAGCTTTATTGTAAGTTTGACTACCTCGTTGTTTTGTTGTAAGCACAACTGCTAATCATGTGGTCCTAGTCCTGGAAAATCTCAAGTCGGGTCAAAATCAATTTGTTGGGTGTTTCTGTCAAGACATTTCCAGTAGTAGTCTCTCCGGCCGTGCTATATTTCCGTTACATCAGACTATGAGACTGAAGGAATAGTGTATCTGTGCTTGCGCATACACTCGTACGCTATAATCCTATTTTGTATAGATTGCTGGTCTCTGTAGAAACTGGCCGCCGTGGCCGTAGTTCGGTATTATATTGTAAGTCAAGTTAGTAAAGAGATAAGGTATTTAGTCTAGATTTTGATCGAAGAAAGATTAATGAGATTTTAGTGCAGATAACAAAGGATTCGAATAGTTATTATTGAAACAGCACTCCGATGAACACTTGTTCTCATGAGGTTAATAACAAAAATTCTTCTTTAGCATCTTTTTTCGTTTGTTTAATTTAATTGTGCTGGCTGTTAACACTACAGCAAGCTTTCTTTTTTTAATGTTTGGTCAAACTAAACGCTATTTTAAAAGTCGTGTAACTGCGGCGACTTTGCTTCTGAACTGAGTAATGATCCTAAATACAGTGCAGTGTAGTCAAGAACTTTGCTTGCTATCTTCCTAAATTAAGTGTAGTAAGTATAATATGCCGTTAAAGTTCCGATCATTAATGTACTTAAAACATAGTGATTTTAGATATACTCTTTGCTACCACTGTAGTGATTCTATACTCTTTGCCTCTACAACTGTCACATTGTCAGAGTATTGTCAGGAGTTTTGGCGGGAACTTGACCGGCGGCGGTTTGCTGCTCCTGTATTATAGTTTAAATAATAGTTTGAGGTGGATTTTGATATGTAAAAGTGACGCAATTTTATGTATTAACTGTCTACGCATGTGAACTATTAGTGGAAACGGTGAAACAAGTGCTCTGAAGGTGATGGATTCTCAAGATAAGCTGTTTATCTGCATAGGCACCTTTAGATACCATCGCCAACTGTCAGCTGTCTGCTGGCTCAAGTAGCCGCCAAAATCTCCCAAGGGCTGCACAATGTGACGCATCAACATATTGTGTAGCAGTGAACTATGAAGGATAATATAAAAAAGACAAGGCTGTATGGCTTAGTTCCTTTGCCTGCTCTCTCGAGCGAATAGTAAAAACAACAACAACAGTGTATTGTCAAATGTCAATTGTGAAATCAAAATAAACTGTCAATGTCATGTTATTTCAGAAGATCCATTCTGAAGAAAATATTTTGATCCAATCCTAAAATATAAATCTTACAAAAACGATTGCATTTAGTACTTACTTGGTGAACCTTGGTCAACCTTGGTGTGCTACGTAATGGTTTGTTAATATTGATTTGTTTAAGGGACCAAGGTTAAATCGCCATCATGAATAATATAATACCATGGACCGGAGAAGATGATGCCGTCATTGCCACAAACACTGATGCTACAGAATGTAAGAGGAGCGCCGTCGAACTGGGTTACTGGAAAGATGATTACATCGTATACTTTGCCAAGCATGTTGATAGAAAGGCCCCTGAAATTAATCGCGGCTACTACGCCAGAGTAAAGGCAATGGAAATGTTTATCCACCAATTTTTAGAGGTAATAAGCTTTGTGAGCTTTTGATAATCTAAACCTATGATTTACAATAACTTAAACCATGTCATGTAATAGTTTTTCAAACATGCTTTCTGACTTCCAGCGCTGCGGTACTAAGTGCCAAATCATTAACTTAGGATGTGGTTATGATACATTGTACTGGAGGTTAAAGGACACAACACAGGCAGTTGGAAATTTTATTGAGTTAGATTTTCCTTCAGTTACTGCAAAAAAGTGTCACATCATTAAAAGGAACAAACAGTTACTGGAGAAAATTTGCAATGAAGGTAGGAAACTAGTAGCTCTCCTCTCACCTTTCATTTTTGCAAGTTACAGCCTATATACATGCCACTGCAATGAACAGGTATCCTCTGACTACTAAGAGAGTAATTTTTGTAAATATCATAAAAAATATAAATGAAAGTCTGCTATAATATTATTTCATTTGAAATTTTTCAATATATTATACTTATTTATGGAATGCAAATGTAAAATATAGTAGATATTGAAATCTGGCCTATTTTTAACAAGATTGATCCAGCACATAAATTGTATGCAATCTTGCAAGATCAACAAATATGCAACAAATATTGCTTACTTTCAATGGTGCCTACAAGTGATGAATCAGAAAGGGCACTTTCAGCTGCAGATTTCTTAATCTGTAAAATTAGAAGCCACTATGATGAATGATACATTTGACACATTGTATTTTCTTAGAAGCAAATTTTAAAAGAATGGTAGTAAAGTAGTTTTATACGTGGTAGAGCCATGCTGCATCTATATTATGGTTGTAGCACGAATGGGTCGGCTCGACCGGGGAAGGACCACGCTCTCACAGAATACCAGCGTAAAATAGCAGCTTAACGCTGCTGTGTTTCGTATGGTGAGTGTAGAGAACCGGAGACCCTTTTTACTGGAAACGAGGCATTCCATCTTAGTCCTCACGGGTGACAACGCATCTGCATTTTGACTCTTAATCGAAGATAGATGTAGATGTCTATGGGCCACAGCGACCACTTACCATCAGGTGGACTGTGTGCTCGTTTGTCACCCTTATCCTATAAAAAAAAAAAAAAAAAAAAAAAAAAAAAGTAAAACCGAAGTCCTTTTTAAATTTTTTTGTTACAATTACACATAGTAATGGAATCAAAGTAGAACAATGAGCCTTGAGTACATACTCAAGGCTCATTGTTCTACTTTGATTCCATCTTATAACCCTTTACAACCAAAGTAAATAATTTGCTCAGACTTTTTTGAACTTTTTCATGGGTACCTAAGTATCATGTAAAAAATAAATAAAAAAATCCTGAAGTCTCTGGTTTCCTGAAAACTTACCCTCATGATTGTCGGGATTAGGAGGTAACTCGAGATTTGAGTTTTATGTAGTTTGGGAATATAATTTGACCTTAAACGAAAGTTTAATGAATTAAACAGTCTTTTATTCATTTAAAATTATTGGACATTAATTAACGAGTAATTAATAAAAAATAATTAAACATTTAGTGTATTTTTTTGTCAAAACTATTAACAGTCTTATTAAAAAACTAAAATATTTCTTCCTTATTTAGGTTATTAATCTTTTTTTGGTATAAACTTATAAAAATCAACACAAAAATTACCTTAAAGTACTTAAACCTAGTTTGAAATCACATGATATCTTATTCTTTAGTAATAGTGAGCATGTTTTGCATAATTAACATGAAAAAAATAAGATTGAACTAGCGCTTGTGAAAACCTTTGAAACAATTTTTGTCACGAGATAAACATAGATAGACGTTGCATTTCTCGTATTTTATCTTAGACCGACTGCCACAATCTTCCATACTACAGGTGCTCTATTCCTTAATATCATCAGAGACAGGTAGGTGATCGTAACCGTCATATGTTTTAGCTGTTGAAGGCATGATCACAGGCTTGTAGATTTTCAAGGGCTGAACGTTGAAGTTGCTGTGGTTCAGGCTCATCTTCCCTGCACTCTTTCTGGTAGACACTTCAACTAGTATAGTAATATATAGTACTAGCGTCATTTAGACATTTAAAAGAAAGTCTAGTAAGGCCATTGTATCCTACCGGCGGTAAACTTTAGCTGTGCAGTCGTTTTTATAAAGTCTCCACGTGTTTGCACACACGAGATCTACAAAATGTACTAGAACTTTAAGAGTACATTTTCTGGTTTTGACGAACATCCTGTAATAATCTATTTGTTGATCCAGGACATCCAATAATGAGAATTACGTCACAGAAATAATCGATCAGAGAACGAAATTTATTTACTGGAAGTGGAGTGTAATCATGAACTTCATCTGTATAGACAGTTTCTACCCACACTCTCTCACCTGTCCCTCTTCTTCCACTACCCTGTCCTTTTCCTCTAGCTTGTCCTCTTCCTCTAGCGTGTTTTCTTCCCGTAATCCGCCCTCTACTTCTTGCACTGGTCATCCTGCCTGATCTGCATCCTTGAGTAGATCCCCTGCTTCTAGATGGTGTCGAGATAGGTGGTGGTGCCTCATCTACTTCAGAGGACTAGTCGGTAGAACCAGACCCACTCTCCTCTAGGTGGTCTAAGGCCCTTTCCACTATATCCTCGTTTTCATCGGCAATTTCCCAGTCATTTCTATCTGCCAATATTTGTGCAACGTGGTCATCCTTGAGGGTTAGTCCTTAAAATTAAAAAAAAACCCTTGTTGAACAATCAGATACAGGACAATGTTTAGGTACAAAAAATGTATGAAAATCTTTTTAGGACGTACCACCTAACCTAGACTATCGTGCGTCCTTGATTTTGAGTCACAATATACGCCTAACAATATACGACCAATTACATACATATAGGTTTAAAACAACTCTAATTTAAGTAAATAGCGCAAACAGAACAATGAAAATTGCATTAATTTGATGAAAAATAAATTACCCGGACGAGTTCGCGCGCCAAAAAACGCAGCCATCCTTCACTGTGGTTAGGGGCGACTGACAGATTCAAACTGGTTCGCAAGAGGCCTGCGCGATTTTTTTCCACGAAAAGGATAGTCTCACGATCGATCGAGGCCGGTTGCGTCTCGAAAAGTCGATTAGCGTACGCGCCAGAATTTTTGAAAATCAAGTCTCACGATCATTTCAAGTCGGTTGTAAAGGGATAAGATGGTTAATAATTAAAAAGTTTATCATTGTTTTTAAATTAATGTTTTGATATCTCCTTATATTTTCTTTAATTTTCTCAAATGTTTAATTTACTGTTAAGGATTTTACTATATACCTTATTACCTCCATCTTCGATTGCTCGTACTGTTAGTATGCCGATGATATTGATAACTTATCAGCTATCAAAGATTGGTTATGGAGTTTCAATCAATCAAAATCAAAAGTGTCAGTCCTTTGAAAAGCCAAGTTATACTGGTGGGTAGCTCATAGTCCACATACGCCAGATATGGTGGCAAATTGTACTCTTCAGACTTCTGTACAATTTGCCGAAGGGTATGTATGTGGTCTATGGTGTTAAAGCCCTTTCGGAAACCGGCTTGTTCGGCAGGCTGGAAGTCGTCAAGTTTGCGCGCGAGACGATTCGTAATGACTCTCGAAAAGAGCACGTAGACGCAGCTCAGAAGGGAAATCGGTCTGTAGTTCTTCAAGAGAGCGTTGTCACCTTTCTTGAAGAACAAGACAGCCCTTTTTACTGGAAATGAGGCATTCCATCTTAGTCCTCACGGGTGACAACGCATCTACATTTTGATTTGTAATAGAGGATAGATGTAGATGTCTATGGGCCTCAGCAACCACTTACCATCAGGTGGACTGTGTGCTTGTTTGTCACCCTTATCCTATAAAAAAAAAAAAAAAAAAACAAGACCACCGCATTTCTGCTCCACGCCTCCGGTGTAATGCCACCATGGAGTACGGAATTAAAGAGCTTCTGAAGGACTTCAAGTACCGGTCTTCCACCCGCTGTCAGAAGCGCCGCTGTAATTCCATCCTCGCCTGAGGCCTTGCCGTTTTTAAGGTGCTGGATAGCCATTCTAATATCGCTCAGACTGACGTCCGGGATATCTTCGGAATAGTGTCGAATAAGACTCGCTCTTGGATCGTTACTCACACTTGCGTGTGGCACCAACTATGACGTGTACAGCTACCCATAGAACCTCTCAATCTCACTCAAAATCTCAGGTGTCCCGGAAACGATGCTGCCACACTCGGTCTTCAGCTTTGACAGTTGGCTCCTTTCTAGCAGACAAATCTCTGGCAAAGACTTTGGAGCCTTGGTTCCGTTCGATCGCTTCTTCAATACATGCTGTATTGGAGTTGCGTAAGTCCCGCCGCATGCATTTGGAGATCCGTCTGTTCAGTTGCCTGTATGCTGTCAAATCTGTTGAAGAATGTAGCTTCATTTCCCGTCTAACAGCCATGAGATTGAGAGTGTGATCGGAGAGTTTTTATGTTCGTCTGCGGCGGGTCTTGCAGAACTTAGCTCCGTCCGCATGGACAGTTTCCACGAGCTTGTCATTCATATCGTCCACTTCATTGCAGTCTTCTAGACACTGAAAACGGTTTTGTAACTCGAGCTGAAAGGTTTCGGGTCTCTGGAACAGAGCACGAGGGGGACGGAGCGTTGACTTCATTAGACGAGACCTCTCCAACTTAACGTTTAGGTTCAGTGTGCCTCTAACCATTCGGTGATCGCTACCAGTTTTCACCCTCGCGATCACGGAGACATCACTGAACAGTTGTCTGGTCGTCATAATGAAATCAATCTCATTTTTTGTGGAACCGTCGGGGCTCGACCAGGTCCACTTCCTGTGGGGCCGCTTCTGGAAGATAGAGTTCATCATAAAGAGTCCCTCTTTCTCCATGAAGTAGGCCAGCTGCTGGCCCCTTGGGTTCGGTTGCCCTATTCCAAATTTCCCTACTTTCAGCTCACCGTTCTCTTGTGCCTAGTTTTGCATTGAAGTCTCCCATCAACACCGTATATTGGGTTTTGGAGGAATGCATGGCTCTAGAGATATCCTCATACATTTCCTCTACCTCCTCATCGGGGTGTGCCGAGGTTGGTGCGTAAACCTGTATGACCTTCAGCGAATACCGTTTGGTGATTCTGAGTATAAGGTACGCAACCCTCGTCGACACACTCTCAATCTTTACAAGTTTGTTAACGAGAGAATTATGGACGATAAATCCGACACCTCCTTGGGACAGATGGTCGCCCTCCCGGTGATAGAGCAAGTTGCCGGCTTCGAGGATTACCGTGTCCTCCCCCTCTCTTCGGACTTCGGATAATCCTATAATATGCCAGCGTAACTTGTCTATCTCTTCTTCCAGCTCCACGATCTTCTCGTCAGTCCTCAGGGTGCGTGCGTTGTATGTTGCCAAGTCGAGTTGTCTTAGGTGGCAACCGAACCTCCACCGGGGATTCTTAGCACCCCCTGCCTCGCCGTTACCATGGTCGCCACCGTAGCCAGGAATAGCGGGGCTGCTGGGGACTGGGGGCCGTCTCTTAGTAACTTTATCCATTTGGGGGGTATTTGCCATGGTTGCCACGCTTGGCGAGCGGGTTGGCAACCGCAGTTTCTTTTATTGTATTTTTGTTGTTATCAGGAAGATGCTGCTGCCCATCTCCTGCCTGTTTCCCTTTGTCGCCTTTAACGACACCCACGGGAATATATGGGGTAGTGGATATTCTTAACCGCCACTACACGGCATAATTATTTATTTGCATAGAATGTATGTATATATTATTTACTTTTATATTTTAATTATACAAAAGTATAATTAAACCATAAAATTTCTGTTATATTCTGCCTTACCGAAGCATGCAAATTTTGAATAGAGTTATAAATTTAAAAAAATACAATATTAATGATGAATTTTAGTGTATTATTATAATATAAAAATGCCCAATTAATAATAAAATAAATGTCAAAAGATTAATTACGAAAAATAATGTCACAATCGTTTACAAATATCAAAGTATAAAAATTCATATGTTAATACAGAAAAAATAACCAACTAAAAATTACTCTATAAAACTTTGTCACTGGGAAAATTTTAAACACAAATCGGGTAAATAATTAAAGATATTAATCACCTTATGTATGAATTTTTTGAAAGAACATCAATTTACATTTTGGAAGGTATATTCTGTAATTATATTTTTCTCATAAACTTGTATCTCTTAAAAAATTATTACTTAGAAAGTATTCAGAGAACTGCTTGACAAAAGTCGCGCTTTGTTTTATATACACACATGGGAGTGGTAGCGCTTACATTTCTTTAAATAATGCCTTGGACGATGCCATGGAGTGTGCTCCACAGATTGTTTCCGTGATGAACAAAGTCAAATGCTTTATTCATAACCAAAAAAAGAGCTACTAACGTTGCACTGAATAAACTTAACGAATTACAAGGTCGCTAATGTTGTGGATTTATTTTTAACAAAATCATTTTGTGCGTTATTACTTATATTACTATATTAAATTTTTCCATAAAATTATTGTCTCTTAAGTATTGCTTTTTCAAAAACTTTTGATAAACTTGCAACAGCTCAGTAATTATTAATAGCTTTAGCCTTTTTGAAGATCGGATTTACAATTGAATATTTGAGTTCTGCAAGAAATATTCCTTGGGCAAAAGATAACTTTATTATATGACTAAGTATTGGTGCTTTATTTATAGAACTTAGTTTCAATTTTTTTGTCGGTAACTCTTCATACCCCCGATTAACATATTACCGAATTAGTATTTCGAAGGGGTAATATAATTTGATTAATTTCATCAGGAGGTTGTGGGTCATAAGAATATAGTAGAGCTACAGAATTGTTTACACATACAATTATTCGACATATTCAGTTTGTCGAATGATGTAGAGTAGTTTGTTGTTTACGTGGTAGAGCCATGCTGCAGCTATATTATGGTTATAGGACGAATGGGTTGGCTCGTACCGGGGTAGGACCACGCTCTTACAGAATACCAGCGTAAAATAGCAGCTCAATGCTGATGTTTCGTATAGTGGGTGTAGAGAACTGGAGACCCTTCTTACTGGAAAGGAAGCATTCCATCTTAGTCCTCAGGGGTGACAATGCATCTGCAACTTGATTCTTAATCGAGGGTAGATGTAGATATCTATGGATCACAGCGTCTACTTACCATCAGGTGGACTGTGTGCTCGTTTGTCACCCTTATTCTTTTAAAAAGCTAACATTTCTGGACTGTATGTGCGCAGATGGGGAGGTAGTGATCAGGTCGGGGGACCTGCACTCGGACGGGTACCACCTGCTGGGCTGCGACCTGTGCTGCCTGGGCGAGGTGCGGCGCAAGCTGGAGGCGGGCGGGGCGGCTCGAGACGCGCCCACGCTCCTGCTGGCCGAGTGCGTGCTGGTGTACATGCAGCCCGACGCGGCGCAGGCGCTGCTGGAGCACTTGGCCGCGACGTTCCCGCGCTGCGTGCTGCTGCTGTACGAGCAGTGCAACCTGGGCGACAAGTTCGGCGAGGTGATGCTGCGCAACCTGAGCGTGCGGGGGTGCGCGCTGGCGGGCGAGCGGTACTGTCGGGAGCCGCAGGCCC
This sequence comes from Parnassius mnemosyne, assembly GCA_963668995.1. Classification (NCBI taxonomy): domain Eukaryota; kingdom Metazoa; phylum Arthropoda; class Insecta; order Lepidoptera; family Papilionidae; genus Parnassius; species Parnassius mnemosyne. The sequence goes on along the minus strand of CAVLGL010000137.1, from coordinate 402,041 downwards.
AGGTGCAGCGGCTTCTGGGCGCTGGTTTCGAAACGGTGCGCAGCTGGGACATGGACACGGTGTGGCGCGCGCTGCCTGAAGACGACCGCGCGCGCGTTGAAGCACTGGAAATGCTGGACGAGCGCGAGCTGTTGCAGCAGCTGAACTCGCACTACGCGATCACTGTGGCCACGCGCGGCGAGCTCTTCGCAGACCTCGATCTCAACGCCTAAACTCGAACCTTCACTCCGGTATCTGTTGGGTCCGGCTCGATTTGTTTGTCATGTTTGTCGTCGTACAATTATGTAATCTCTAACATTGTCGTCCAATTACAAACTTTTATTCGATGAGCGCTTTGATGAAACCAGTGTATCCATATTTTTGTAAACTTATGAGCACAATGAGTATTAAGTATCCATTGCATTTATATCTCCATCACTATTATTGTCAGTGAAACCTTTGAAGTATTTCTTGTACTGGTAAAGTGTATATAGTCTGTGGAAAATCTCGTTTAGTGCATATGTTTGCGTTGTGACACCTTTAAAGACAATTAAACTTAATAACGTAGATCGTGCATACTACCATCACTTATGTTGTGTTTTTAATTGATTGTTTATTGTGTGATTATGTGTAGTATAACCAACTGGCCACCTTGAAAACAAGCTTCCCCTCGTCATAATGTTAAAAATGTGAAACTATATTATGTTATTCTTTCAAAGGTACCTAACCGTTTTAGAAATTAGAACTTTTTTGCAGCCATAAATGTATTTTTCATCAGTTCGGTAAACAAATTCAGTGAGTTAATATATTTGATTTATACTGTACTATTTTTTATGTTTTGTTAAATTTGCAAGTATTTTACAAATGACAAGTGTGTACTAGAAAGCCATGTTCGCCATTTTCTATCTTCAATTTTAATAGTTGTTACTGTGAATGTAATTTTTAAGAGATAAGAGAAAAACGTAAGAACAAGCTAGTGCGACACTGCGTTGTATATCAGATCGCAGCCGCACAACTGTCTAACCTGGTTGAGGTGTTTATACTTAACCATTTAACTACTTAAGTGTTAAATATTTATTTATTATATTAATAGATTAAAAATGCTGTATAAACGCCAAGTTTGTTTTATTTCACAAAGTAGCTATTTTTATTTAAAAAAAGATCACATCACAATCCAAATTCTATAATCTGAGGTCACGGCAGTGCTCCCGCCAAGTCGAGCAAACAAGCGGCACGGCCGTACCATCCTTTTCTCGAAGCAGTTCAGGTCATTTTCGACAACCTATAACTTCGTTGTGGATAAAACTAGAAGCCTGAATTTTCAGTAACCAAGCAAACATTATATAAACACGGTATATTTTAAATTTCATTCATTTTGAACCATTAGTTTAAGAATTATAACTAGTCAAAGTTTCTTAGTTTTGTCACTCACTGACTGTCCGATCAACAAAACTCTAAGGCACTTCTAGCAGACATAGAAGCTTCAAAGAGCAATGGCAGACTTTCATACATAAAATTAGTTGAGAAGAAATGGTAGCGTCTATATACCAAAAATATCTTAAAATGTTAAGCGTCAGTCCCTTAATAACTTTGTCAAAGAATTTTGTACTGAGAAGGCGTCAAAAAAAAGATATTTGCATTTGAACCTTTTTAGGTTATGTCCTATGTCGCTTGGAAAAAGTCATGCTTCCTGTGGTTGTTTGATGTTAGCTTAATACATAATACATAAATGAAAGTTTTTAGATTATTGTATCTCTATTATATATTTGCATACTATAAATGTATATTTCTGGCATGGCTCCAGGGCTTTTGTACCATAGTGACATTCTCAGAAGGGCTAGAACCCAGAGCCGTAAATACAGTAAAAAAAACAGTGACATTTTATTTTAGCTAGTGTTGGCATAACATTAAATGGAATTGTTACATAGTACTATGATTGAGATAATGTATTACCGTAGGAAATTCTTTGTAAGAGACTTATTCTCAGCCATATTACTTTTATTTTTGTTATTACCGATAGTACAGTTATTACTAATAATAACTTAATATAAAAATATTTTGTGTGTTGTGTTGGTAGTGTTACAAAGTGTATACGAAAATAGTAGGAATATACTAAATGGCAACATTTGAATAGAGTAAAATGATTTCAGTCATTTGATATTCCCAAAAATGTTTGTTTTTTTCTGTGGCTTTGATTAAAATACATTTTTATTTAAAAAATCATAGAAAAATAATAAAACTCATTTTATATATAACTTATTTCTAGACGCTATAATTTTTGTCAACTATTTTTCTGCCATTGCTCTTTAGAATACAATTAGCGTTTAGTGTATAAATCAAGGAAAAACTAAAATATTTTGCAATTTTCGTCCAGGTTTCTAGATACACCAACTGCATAATTAACTTTGTAATCTATACAAATAAATAAAATTGAAGTGTCTGTTTGTAATGTCAAAATTACAGCTTTTTACTAAATGCATATGCAAGTATATACCGGTACTAATAACAAAAATACAATTTTTAAAGTTTTTGTCTGTCTGTCTGTCTGTTTGTTCCGGCTAATCTCCGAAACGGCTGGACCGATTTTGACGTGATTTTACTGGCAGATAGCTGATGTCACAAGGAGTAACTTAGGCTACTTTTATTTTAGAAAAAGAATTAGGGGGCCGCGCAAAAACATTAAAAACCCAAATAACACGCGGGGAACAGCTAGTCCCATATAAATATATAGGATTACAAAGTTACATTTGCAGTGAATAAATCAATGTAACTGTATATTATGTATAACATAATAGAATAATAGGAGTAAATAAGTACCTTCACCCCTAAGGACCAGGATAGAATGTCTTGTTTCCAGTGAAAAGTATACTCGTCATATGAAACGGCAGCAAGGTTTTCTTTCTGTGTCTCAAACACTGTCTGCGTATATAACAATTCGCTTGCAAAGCGTGGCAAATACCCCCCCCCCCCCTCTCCCCCCTCCAGGTAATATATGGGTATATTCAGTGGACTTTGATAATCTAATGACAAGAAACTATTAAGTGCTCGCTTTAAATTTGGTGGCACGCAAAGAACAAAATGGTGAATTATCATATGTATATGGCGATGAAGAAAACAACGATACGAAGTCTGCATTAAAAAAAACAAGGATGTTAATTTTTCAATCGTAAATCGCACTTAAAAACATCACAAACATCCAGAACAGACCAACATTTGCTTCAGCATTTCGCACTGGAGTCGTCCAGTGGTGTACCCAGGGCAAACCCAACTTTTTTGTGTTTCCCGACGCTGACCAGGGTATTTTTTTCTGCCATTAATATACAAAAAGATAACTACGCCATCCTCCGGAAGCCATAAGAACTTTCTTGAAATTCCTCTTTTCGTTTCTTATTGCTGTTACCGTCTTACGACACAAATTACTCATGACCTGCCCCTATAGCTTTCAAATTCGACTTTTTAGTTTTGACGACGAATAACTTAAACTACGTGGACTCCCAGGCATTGATTTTAAAAGCAATTGATCAAAAAGCAGTGATGTTGACCGTGTAGTGGCGATTTAAGTATATTCACTACTCTATATTGTCCTGTGGGTGTCTTAAGAGGCTACAGAGCGAAACGAAGCAGAAGATGGGCAGCAGCATTTTGCTGATAATTACCGAAAATAATTAAAAAACTGCAAGCTCCTATCCGCCTGCCTAATGTGGCAACTATAGAAAATATACCCCCTTTGAGGCAGTTTATGGAGGAGGCCTATGTTCAGCAGTGGACTTTTAATAGGTTTTAACGGCAAGGGTTCACGATACGATGTACTTTTATACGCGTTTTGTGTTGGATAAGATAAAATGTCATAAAAATCTTTTTTGTATGCGCTCAAGGCGAAAATTATAGGTATACGAGGGCGGCACTGAAAATTTCGGGAATCAAGGAAGTGACACAACATTACTATTTAAAAATGTATTTATTGCTTTTTGAAGTATTCTCCGCGAAATTTGACACATTTTTCCATACGATGGAACCAATCATTGAAGCAACCATTCTATTCGGAAGTTGGGGTCTCCAAAATGGCCGTTTTGTAGGCGTCCACAGCTTCTTCAGACGATGAAAATCTCTATCCACGCAACTTATTCTTTATTTTAGGGAAAGTAAAGAAATCATTAGGGCTTAGGTCGGGGCTGTACGGCGGATGGTCTAATAATTCTATGTTTTCTTGCTCTAAAAACTCTTTTGTTCTGTGAGGTGTGAGAACTCGCATTGTCGTGATGGAGGATGATGCGGCGGTTGCAGTTCTCTTTACGGAGTTCAGAAACGACCTGTGGCAAACAAATGCTAACATACCATTCTGCATTAACAGTTCTTTGTCCCTCAAGAGGAATAGTCGTAACATGGCCGGTTTTGGAGACAAACGTGGCCACCATTTTTATTTTGCAACACTCCGTGAACGAACAATTTTTGTTGGCTTTAACTTATTTTCGAACACCCAAACTCGTGACTGTTTTTTTGTTTCGGGTTTGTACGCGTATGAATTTCGCGGTATATCACATGTCGATCTTCCTCAATCAGCTTACGCACAGCATCCAAGTTTTCTTGGGTGACTGCAGGTTTTGGACGACCTTGACGGAGATTATCACTGAGCTTGACACGTCCACGTTGAAATTCAGCAAACCAGCGATAAATTGTGGTTTTGGATGGGGCTTCTTCACCAAATGCAGAAATCATCCGGTCAACACACTGTTTTTGTGTTAAAACACTTCGAAAGTCATAATAAATCATCGCTCTTGAATTTTCTCGAGTCAATTCCATTTTCTCTAAACAAGTTTGATAAAACCTTGTGGCAAGACCGAGAATCTTTTTTTAAATAAATAATTGGTATTCGATTTTTAAAACCAAGGAGTATTCAATTAAAAAGATTTTAATATGACAGGAACAGTGGAAATATTCTATTCCCGATACTTTTAGTGCAGCCCTCGTAACTAAAGAAGCATCAACCAATGTCTGACGATTTTAAGGATTTTACAGAATTTTAAGTCATCAGCATACAGAAAACAATTGGAATGTAAAAAACATTTAGGAATACCGTTAATAAACATATTAAATAAAACTGGTCCCGACTGTGATTCCTGAGGAACTCAGGATGTGTTGGGAAATATATCGGAACTGAAAGTATTGACAACAAAAATATAATTTCAACCTTCTACATAAGAGCTAAATAACGAGAGCATGGTGGCAGAAAAACCGCAAGCTTCTAACTTTCTTAAAATCATAACATATATACTATAATATATACTCCGTCGAAAGTCTTTACTGAAATCAGTATAATATAACATGGCATGACTCTACTGAAATTAAGTCCCGCAAATGGGTAATGCGCTGGAACCTTGTCATATTAACATCCACGTGACGTCATCCGCAAATAAAAAGTACAGTGAACAATATTTTTTTTTAATTTATACTAATATTATTGATGTGAAATTAACTCTGTCTGTCGCTTTCACTTTTAAACCGTTGGACCGATTTTAACGTACATAGTTTCGACGATACGCAGGGAGTGATAGTGATGCTGATAAGCTACAAATAAAATCAACTATTTAAAAAAATTTCTATGTTTATTTTATTTTTGCATTTAAAACATTTAACCTAATTCTTCAACTCCACTCATATAATCTAAATCAGATATTGGTTCATGAGTCTATTGTCTCTGATTCACTATCATTCCTGTATTGATGTTAAATAATTCGTCTACACTTTGACGGTGTAGTGGGCGTGAATCCAGGTCTCATTTATATACAAATTACTGTCTTTTGCCATCGCCAAGTGAATTATTTTCCTTCACATCATGTCGCGTCGCGGGAAAAAAGGTTCTTGAGTGGCGGCCTTGTACTGGCGGATGAAGTGTAGGGCTTTCCCCCACTAGATGGAATGACGACCTGGTAAGACATGCAGGAAGTCGATGGATGCAGGTGGCTCAGGACCGTGCTTTGTGGCATTCCTTGGCGGAGGCCTATGTTCAGCAGTGGACGTGAAGGGCTGTAATGATGATGATGATGATGATATCATGTCGCGTAAATACATAGCCTTCCAAGCTTGAATATAAAATTTCTATTACAGTTTGCTTCGAAATAACTACATCCTCACTAGTGTCAGATGCATTTTTCAGGGATTGAGTTACATTATGTAGTAGTACCTTAGTGTCCTTTTACAAAATAATTGTCAACTTTAATTATAATTTCACAAGCACGGCTATTAATTATTTTTCTACTCATTTTGACACAAATATGATAACAATAACAAACAGAAACAGAAACTTTTTTATTCAATATAAATTATAAATAATACTTATTGAAAGTCACTCTTTTGTATAATTACCACTGGTTCGAAAAAAAAACCTCTGTCCAGGGGAGAACCAGCAAGAAACCGGGCGGGACTTTTTTTTAAATAACAGCTTACAATCATGTATGTTACACAAATTAACAACACAACAAATTTTAAATAGCTTGGTAGCGATCACCTCATTTCCAGGGGTTATTATCATCTATAAATTCTTTAATATTATAATAACTCTTTTTATACAAACTTAGTTTAATAAATTTTTGAACTTTGAGCAGGTCAAACTTTGTATATTTTCTGGAATTTTATTGTAACAGCGTATACATCGCCCCAAGAATGAATTACTGATTAGATGGAGTCGAGTAACTGGTACTACTAGCTTGTGTCTGTTCCTAGTATTTACAGAATGAATATCACTTATTTTTGTAAAACTACTTTTATTTTTGTGTACGTACATAACATTTTCATAAATGTATTGAGACAAAGTTAATATAATAATTTCCTTAAATTTTTATCGCAGTGACTCTAGGCTTTAAATCATAAATTGCACTTATGGCCCTCTTCTGTAAAACACATATAATTTCAGTGTCAGCTGCGTGTCCCCATAGCAAAATACCATACGACATTATGCTATGGAAATACCTAAAGTAAACTAGTCTAGCTGTTTCAACACTAGTTATACTTCTAATCTTTTTTACGGCATATGCTGAAGAACTAAGTCTGCTTGCTAGTTTTGATATATGGGGGCTCCATTGGAGCTTCGAGTCTAGTGTGATTCCAAGAAAAATGGTGGTATCTACAAGTCTCAGCTTCTCCCCATTTAAAATTACATTAGTATTTAATTGTTTGACATTTGGAGTCATAAATTTCATACATTTCGTTTTAGTGCCATTTAAATGCAAATTATTAACATTGAACCAATTTACTAATTTAGATATAGCATTATTTACTTCGTCATATTTTAGCAATTGTCGACTTAATTTGAAAATTAAAGAAGTGCCATCTGCAAATAATACTATATCATGGTTATCTCCTACTATGTAAGGTAAGTCATTAATGTATACAAGAAACAGAAAGGGGCCGAGAATTGAGCCTTGAGGCACGCCCATTTGTACTATCGACCCGGAAGAACTCATACTGTTAATGACAATTTTTTGCGTTCTCTTACTTAAATATGAAATAAATTAAGTTTCATAATTAAATTCATAAGAGCATCACTTCTTACACCGTAGTGTTGAAGTTTCCTGATTAATGTTTCATGGTGAACACAATCGAAGGCTTTGGATAGGTCACAAAATTGACCCAAAGCATCCTGTGAATTCTCCCATGCATTAAATATATATTTAATCAGCTCAACACAAGCATCAGTTGCCGAGCGACCCCTTGTGTAACTAAATTGATTTTTATGAAGTAAATTATTTATATTAAAGAAATTTAACATTTGATCAAGAATAATTTTTCAAAAATCTTACTAAGTGTTGGTAGTACAGAAATAGGTCTAAAATTGGCGGGGTCTAATGTACTACCATATTTAAATAAAGGTATTACTTTACTATACTTCATTAAATCAGGAAACACACCAGATTCGATACTAGTATTAAAAATAATAGCTAAATGAAGCACGATTGTATCTATTATAGACGCAATAACTTTAAAGGAAATCCCCCACAGATCCGCAGTTTTCTTAACATCAATAGTTTTAAAATATTTTACAATATCTTTGAAACAATAACAAAACAAAATTCGACATGCTGTGGGACAAGTTGAGGGACGCGGGTGTGCCGGCGGAGTACACGGCTCTACTAAGATACTGGTATGCTAACCAGCGTAACCAGGTGAGGTGGGTTGGAGCTCTGTCGGAAGAATACAGGCTGGAATGCGGTGTAAGGCAGGGTGGCTTAAGCTCTCCACTCTTGTTCAACCTGTATGTAAACCAACTGATTGAACGACTTAGCAGCACACATGTTGGCTGCCACATCGATGACATATGTGTCAACAACATAAGCTATGCTGACGACATGGTACTGCTCAGTCCTTCTATAGCAGGACTGAGGAAACTGCTTTCTATCTGCGAGACATATGCGGAGGAGCATGGCCTTAAATACAACTCAAAAAAGAGTGAAATATTAGTATTTAAGGCACCGAAACGGAAGCCACGACATGTGCCACCCGTATGTCTCGATGATTTACCTCTAAAAGTCGTACAGAAGTTCAAATATCCCGGTCATATAGTTACGAGCGACCTAGGAGATGATGAGGATATTGAGCGAGAGCGCAGGGCGTTGTCGGTAAGGGGCAATATGCTTGCCCGCAGATTCGCCCGGTGCACTGCAGACGTGAGAGTAACTTTATTTAAAGCGTTCTGTCAGTCTTTCTATACCGGTGGTATGTGGCTGACTTATACACGCCGGACCTACAGCGCCCTGCGTGTTCAATATAATAACGCTTTTAGAATGCTGTTGAAGCTGCCGTGGCGCTGTAGTGCCTCTAAAATGTTCGCACACTAATGACTTTTTCGCCATAATGCGTAGAAAAGCAGCGTCTCTCCTGCAGCGCTTACGTACCAGCAACAACGGCATCCTAAGGGTAATTGCTACCAGGCCCGACTGCCCCATACTGCACCACTGTATGATGGTAGCTATTGGGCGAAAAAAATAATTTGTACATAATTCACATTAACTAACAATACTAACTTACAAGTTAAGGAAAAATTGTTACTAACATATTAACAATCTATGGATGTTCCTTACGTCTGAAATAAACACTTATTATTATTATTATTATTATACGAGATAACTAGAAAAAATAACAATAAAAATGTGTGCGTTCACAATTCGGTATGCGTACTTGCCGGCCAGTGTTGTTAACGGTACTGAGTGTTCAATGTCACGAAATTACGTTAATAATATGTCGGCTAGGCGCATTAGCCATTTGCGGGGCTTATAACAATAAATCTCTATATATAAAAATCAATTGCTATCCGTTAATCTCGCTAAAAATCGAAAATGGCTGGACCGATTTTGATGAAATTTTATTTGTGTGTTTGAATGGAGTGAATGGTGTATGTTTGAATGAATGGGTCCCTGGATGATCTAAACGATTCACTATTGGACCCGGTAGGTGGCGCAGTTGTCAAGATCCAGAATTCAGCTTTAATAAAAATGAAGAGGAAAGACAACGTTCTAATGGAGCAAAAGTGTAAAAAAGAGGCTCATAAAATAAAACTAAAATTTTAACAAGTACCGTCTTGGATTATTTATTATATTTACATAGGGTGAGTGGTATCGGGTGGTGTCTACACGTACGTAGCGTGCCGCTCCACGTGCAGCAGCGTGTCTTGGCGATCCATTGCACGTGCAGTGTCTACACGTGCGGAGCGCACGTGCGCTGTCTACACGTGCGGCGTGCATGCGGCGAGCGCGCGCCGCAGCGCCTGGCGCACGTGCGCGCGGCCCTCGCAGAACACGTGCGTGGCGTGGCGCTCCACGTGCAGCAGCGTGTCGTGGCGCGGCAGGTGCACGATGCAGCCGTCGGCGCCCGCCTCCACGCGCGCGTCGCCCAGCCCCTCGCGCGCCAGCTCGCGCACCAGCGCCGCCACGTCGGGCGCGCCCAGCGCCACCGGCTGACGTTCAATTCAAATTTAAATCATCTTTGGTCCCTCGAGCCAGATTGAACTATATGTAACTAATGAGCGTGCAGTCCCCGGTAGAGCCAACCCATTCGTGTTATAACCACCATAACTGTAATGTGGCTCTACCATCTAAAGATAATTAAAAGTTATTTAAAATTAATTTATGTTAATGTATTTTAACAAAATCAACCCTAATTAGTTATTAATGTAATATATAATTTTTTATTTTTCATTGTTATTTTGCAATGTACGACCAAATTTGCAGGGAAGGTTCAGAATAAGTTATACAGGGTATTTTTGGAACGCTCCCGAAAACTAAGACAGGCGACAGCACCAATAACCTTTGATCATGGGTTACAAATAAAGTCGATCCTGATGAAAAAAAAATCATCTTTTAACAACATTTTATTAGCTTTACTCACGCGCCATCATGTTAGTACAGCTAAATGAAACGATAATTTCATAAAAAATATCATGAAAATACTGAAACATAAAACCAGCAGTGGAAACTGAATTGATATCACCTGACTAATGGAGGTTAATGTACGCGCGAACGGTGAAAAACAAACGCTGGCCTTGAACTTGGGCACTGAGCGATTTATCACATATTGGTACGAAAGGCGCGCGACGGGGGAACAATCCGCCAGTATTAGTGTGCCTGCATGCTATTGGTTCCCGCGCTTTGTTCGCTCCAAAAATACAGTCGCATACACAGCTTACTTTGCGACTCGCGACGATGTTTTAAAAAGGAAGGAAAGAAAAATTATTTATATCTATTGTTTTATGACTAAACTAGTGATCGAAAAGGTAAATATGATAGGAGAAGGTGAATGGGGAAAATTGTGCAGTAAAGTTAAAAGTGTGGAGGAAGAATACCGAAAAAATTACCATGTGATCGACCTGATGACGGAAGCTCAAGCGAAGATGAAAGTGATGATCAAGTAGCATCCAGTAACACCAACACACCATTAACATCTGGCTTCCATGTGACCCAAGACGTCATAATGGACGGCGTGTTACCCTTAGCTAAAGTTTTCTTGTTACAAACTACTTTATATTTTACGATAGAAATAACAAATAATGCTCATGTAAACATTATCCATTTTTAATTCCCACCTCTTCCAAAGTTCTAAGTAGCTAGTAAAACACCTATTATGATTCTACATTAAAACAATTAATTACTATAATATTATAAAACAATAGCCCAATACCATGTAGTACTTTAGAACGCGACTGTACCCACACCCCCTCCGCTATCGACCTGTATCTAGCTCGGTACGAAACACGCAGTCGTAAGAAAAAAGGGCGCATCTAACAATTTATGAATAAATGAGTTAAATATACCATTCGATTCATGATAAGAAGGCGCATCTACTAATTTTTTTTAATATTCACAAATATCAATATTTTAGAAATTATCGTAAGAATTTTAGACGTAACTGTTGATCACAGATGACTTTTTTTAGTAGAAAAGACTTATACAAATTCAACATAAAAGAAAAGACTTATTTAACCAGTTGCTACGTCATCTTTAACAATATTTGCATCGATTACTTAAATTTCAATTATTCTTGGTCTTGTCTTATTATTCTATATCTTATTATTAAGAGCTTATATCTTATTGTTAAGAGCTGGTGTTTCACATGTGGTCCCATATAAATTTGATCGAGGTCAGACCAATAGTTTTTGAGTTATCCTTAATTATTTATATTAAAGTCGGTTGTACAAAATTTTTAATTTTTAATTATTATCGTAGTAAGTCTTGTATGATATCCCCTTTAAAATCATTACTTTTTAAAATTATTATTTTTGTGTCTCACTACCAATGCTTTTCTAATATTTATTAAAAAAAAAAAAAGTAGTAAATTACTATTAGCGTCCTTTCAACTTCAAATGACCTTTCCAAAATATGTAAAATTGTTAAATGAATGGCAGTTTTTTTTTTTATTTATTAGGTTGGAAAGACGCAAATAGTTATATGCGTCTTTCCTTCGATGTTTTTGTGTTGCCAGGTGTATTTTTTAAGCTAAGATGAAAAGGAAAATTCGTTTTATTTAAATAAATAAACAAATTATCAAAAAATTTGTTCATCCTTAAAATCTTCATGTCTCTACGTATTTTCATATAGATAGCTTTTAATATAGGTACTTTAGACACAGGGTCTGAAAGAAAAATTCATCAATTTATTTTTTATTTCCATTTTACGTTTTTGTTAGTTGCGTCCTTCTTTATGTAACCCGACGACGGCAGAATGTAACCCGGCCGGCTCGTGTCGCCTCACGCTGTGACGCAGTAGACAAAGCAAGGAGTAAAGTATTCTGTGAGACAAAGAGTATAATAACTATCCTAGCAGTAGGTTTCAGTTTTGTTGGGGTTCGTTATTAATTGTAGTTTTTGAAACAGTTCCGTGTTGATTTTGTACACGCGTGCGTGAGCGACAGCTCAATCGTATTGTTATTACTTGTGATTACGTGTTGGTATTATTCCTGTTGTTACGTTTTTTGTTTTAATAATGCTTAACGCGTACTTTTATAGTGATTGTGAATACAGCAACATGTTATCCGAACCCAGGTACACGAAGTATCGCCAAATAAATTGTTAAGACGTCGGGATGCGTTTGTGCAGTGCACAAAGTGTTGAAGCGTAACCGAATGCGCCCATACAAATTGCACAAAGTGCAAGCTTTAGTTCCCGGCGATCACATCCGCCGACGAGTTTTCTGCCGTTGGTTATTATACCAGCGACAACGTGTGCCTGGTTCCATTGAGCACATTATCTGGACGGATGAGTCGACATTTACCAGAAACGACCTGTGGAACCGAAGAAATACACACGTGTATTCAGAGGTTAACCCGCACGCTGTTCGACAAACCGGGCACCAAACCCGATGGTCGGTTAACGTATGGGCAGGTTTATTTAAGGATCGCATACTGGGACCAGTGTTTCTGCCACAGCGACTGAACAGACAGCGATACCATGTCGTGAGGTTCGTCCGTGAGCGCCTCAATGAGCTATTTGATGATCGCTGGATCGGCAGACTAGGACCACACGCTTGGCCACCTCGCTCACCAGATCTGACCCCGTTAGACTTCTTTTTGGTATGTGAAAGAAAGGGTTTTTAATCGTGAGTGTGATAGTGCTGACAAAATGCGCCAAAGGATCGTGGATGCTTTCGAGAAACTATGTACGGACTGTGTCGAAGACCACACGATGATGCCCCGCCTGCACCCAAATCTACCTTGAAATGAATGGAGCACAATTTGAGCTGCATCTCATAAGACCACGGAGGATTTAGAGCGGTAAGCTGTTTCATAACTATTTTTTTTAAATAACTTAGTACTGAACTAATCTGAATAGGTACATAACTGAATACATGAGAATAATAAACATACCTACACGATGAATAAAAACGCATGACTCCAACCTTGGTTGCATTTCATTTAAGTATTTTTTCATTAGCGTATGTAGTGGTATGGCCCGCTAGTTGCGGGCCGCGCGAATTTGCGTTCGCGAGTACATTGACCTTTAGTCAGGTGATACAATTCAGTCATTCCACTGTTGGTTTTATGTTTCAGTATTTTCATGATATTTTTTATGAAATTAACGTTTCATTTAGCTGTACTAACATGATGGCGCGTGAATAAAGCTAATAAAACGTTGTTAAAAGATGATTTTTTTTTTCATCAGGATCGAATTTATTTGTGACCCATGATCAAAGGTATACTTGGTGCTGTCGCCTGTCTTAGTTTTCGGGAGCGTTCCAAAAATACCCTGTATATAGTTATATAGAGGCCCTATACTACCATTTTCTATCTTCAATCAAAGTCTGCAAACTCGCATGAACTTTCACCGTTAGTCTTTTATCTGTAGGGTGAAATAAAGAGTCGTGTTTACGTCAAAGAGACCATCATAACTTTGCAAGAAAACCGCCACAATAAAGTTATTGCTGCGTTCACGGAAGTTAAAAGTGTTCAAGGTAAACAATGTAAAAAATTATTTAAGAAAACGTGCTCGTCTACGCATAAAGAGTGTAGCGGTTTTTTGATCGTTCGGTAATCTTCAGAAGCCCTCGGCTGCGCAGGAGAAACGGGCTCGGTTTTCCTGCCTCGTTAGTCGATCCAACCGTCCGACATCGTGAAGCCACTCGTTCGCGCGCCGATCCGCTACTTAGAATTTACATTGTGAATAAACGATTATTTAAAATATGGGGCGTGTTCGTTATTCACATCCACAAGAGAAACGGATTCCATTTTTAAAGTAACAATGAATATGGAAAACCTTAACGCCGTCCACTATCTGGAGACGGCGAAGCTGGCATTGTTCTTTCTAACCGAGACTCAGGTGTCCTCTCCGGCTGATACTTCGTATCTCTACTACCCAGAGTACAAATTAGAACACTCCTTTGTGCCCTGGGCTGGAATTTGCGTAAACGTCAGAGAGGACATCCTACGCTGTACGCATGACCATTCTCGCTCCCATCGCGGTTGCGTTGTACACGTTGCCGCCGTATTTGGCACTATAGGTCGGCCGATTGGGACAGGATGCGGTCTTTTTTGCATCCTACCCTTGGGGGCGGGTATGCTTCTCGCCTGATGATTCCAACGTTGTTGCTGATTCTGTCGCTTATTTGGTACTTCATGAAATGGAACTATTTATTCAATCATTTGTGATGCCTAATGGAGCCAGAACTGAGCTATAGTTTGGTCACACCTGTAAAATTGCATCATGCCATAAGCAGGAGTGCTACCGGGCATGGGCTGACGCATCAACTTCAATTGCCAAGGCAAAGTCAGAGCACATCAACAGAATTGGCGAGATACTAGTTCGACTTCTTTCGGGAACACGTGTATTCTGGTCATCTCGAACTTCTGTCAGTCATCTCAGCCATCCTTGCACAAGGAGGAAGACTCACTGACCCATGCCGCAAAGGAGACAGCCGATCTGCTAGGCTCTCTTTTTGCGCCCAACTCGACTCTCGATGACGGCAGGAACAGACCGTCGACCATCCCGCGGTGTGAGTGCTCCATACAGGATGTGTTGTTTAAACTGCGCTCGGTGCACAAAGCACTCCTCTCCCTGGACGTCCACAAGTCGAGTGGGCCTGATGGAGTCCCACCTATTGTGCTGAAAACGTGTGCTCTGGAGTTGGTACCAGTCTAACGCGTCTTTTCTGGTACTCCTACTCCCTAGGCGTAGTCCCAGCTTTGGTGTACCCGATACCTAAAAAAGGCGACCGCTCATATCCGTCCAACGATAGGCGTACCGCTATCACCTCCTTATTCTTCAAAATAATGAAAACAATTATTAACTGCCAATCACCAACGCTATTTCTTCTGCATATTGTAACAGTAATGGTCGTCTGTTAGAATATTAAATAATATAGTGACCAGGTAAATAAAATATAGATACTTCCCTAGGATCTTGCTTGAGGTTTAGTTAGGCTGTTTAATAAAATAATGGCGTGATCGTCTTAGTTAGGACCCTTATTGACGCTGTGAGAAACTTAGTTCTCTTAGGTATCTCTCGGAAGAATGAATATTGTGTACGTGAATGATCCAGTAAAAGAGGACTTGGCCCCTTGGTAGTGCGTAAGCACAAACACCGACCGAAGTCACGTATGTCAATGCGTGTAAACGCCGTACTGAATACAATCAAATGCAGCCACCATGAATGTACCTTACAATGCTTAGGCAACACGTCGAATAATAGGCACACTGGCCATAAAAAGCCCTCCGTGAGCGCCACCACCTGCCAGACCGACATTCCTGCAGACGGGATATGAGTGTAAGGCATCACCACCAATTGCATGATCAGCACGGCCAACTGGCCGCATAGCGTGTCATGAGCCTACCGCTCACCTCAAGGGAATGGGGTACCACGTTGCGCGGCTTTCGGCCGCAGCCTTAAGGGCCTCCTCAGATTCTCCCTCCAGCTACCACCCGCATATAAAACATCATGGAGGTCAGACAGTTTGCAGCCTCTTAATGAAGGGACCCGACTTGGGCAAAGCTACTTAGGGTGTGAGTCAAACCAAGACGTATAGAGCGGCATTGAGAATAGCGACCCGCCCAACAAACATCGCAGAGATGCAATGCTGCAAAACACACAAAGCATCAATACAACTATCGTCGGGCTTACACCATCCCAAGGTCCCCCATACAATCCCAGGAGACATCGCCACCCACATACCTCCATCGACCAGAACCACAAGATGCGTCGAATCATGCGCAGTACACCCGCAGATTAATCACAAGACACAATACCGCAAGTAGCAGTAACTATCATTGCAACTATCATACGGATGGCGCCCCCTCACAACACACCCACATGGTAACATTTTGGTAACAAAATCGGTACTGTTTTTAATTAAAAATACCACCAACATATCATAGTAGCACGCTACTAAGACGTCAGTAGCCATAACTCCACGTATCATATCGCTATGGCACTAAGACATGGAATTGAGTATGCTTGCTGCACTTAAAAGTACTATAAAACACACTCAGTCTAAACCGAAAGATAGCCGACGTATCAAAACGCTATGCGCTAAGACGCCGCCCACAAACGGTAGGGGTGTGCGATGTCCACAGCAAGTCGTATTGCTACAACAAACCCGCTTACCACCGGCACTAAGATGTTATGTCTAGGACACATCGGTTAGTGAGTCCAAGTTTACCTCGGTCTCGGACGCTGTAAAGCACTATAATAATCCTTTTCTAGTCGGCTCCGTGGCGTAGTGGCTTAGCAATGAGTTGTTGCGCTGGGGACCGCGGGTTCGAATCCCGCACGGAACAAGTATTAGGTCCTTACATATGAAATTGGCGTTTTGTACGGGAGGAATATAAAGTCAATTTTTTTTTTGTAAAATATATTTATTTAATCTAAGTATTTTTTTTATCTAAGCACCGTTGTTATCTATGCACTTTTGCCATCTCATAAATAGTTCATTGATCCCTTTACTAAAAAAAAAACCATGGGGGCGAGAATCAATAAACTCTCTGAAGGCGGTTTGGACTGCCGCATCGGAGTTGAATTTTGTTCGTTGTTAGAAGTTAGAAAAAATGGTAATCTGTTGGAGCAAGGTCCGGGGAGTACGGTGGATGTCGCAGACATTCCAATTGTAGCTCATCTAACTTAGTGGTTGTTTGTTGTGCAGTGAGTGGTCTTGCGTTGTCGTGAAGCAGCAGTGGCCTAGAGCGATTGACCAATCTCGGTTGTTTAGCAGCTAGTTCTTCCTTCATAGTTTGCAGTTGCTGACAATAGATATCTGACGTAATCGTTTGGCCAGATTTTAGAAAGCTGTAGTGAACGACACTGGCGCTAGTCCACCAAACATTCACAAGTAACTTTACTGAGTCAATCTTCGCTGGGTCTCCAGGGTTCAGCCATTGCGAAGAGCGCTTCCGATTATCGTACAGTATCCACTTTTCATCACAAGTAATGATTCCATTTAAAAACCCTTCATTATTGTGTCGGTTGAGCAAAGTAACACAGTTTGCAAGTTCGATTCACTCAATTCATGAAGTACCCATCGTTCAAGTTTTTTTACTTTCCCGATTTTCTTCAAGTGGATTAATACAATTTTAAATCTCTGAAGTGCTTGTGATGAATCCGCTTCCACAATAGCCTTTAATTCTTCATTTTCCACTTTGGTCTCCGGCCGTCCACGGGGTTTTTTTTTATGGGAGAGGGGGGCAAACGAGCATACGGCTCACCTGATGGTAAGTGACTACCGCCGCCCATGAACAACCGCAACACCAGGGGAATTGCAGATGCGTTGCCGGCCTTTTAAAAAGGAGTACGCTCTTTTCTTGATGGTCCGTAATTCATATCGGTCCAGAAAAATCGCTGGTGGTAAACTATTCCACGAGGCAGTTGTGCGAGGAAGAAAACATGATCAAAAGTTTTTGAAAAAGCAATACTTAAGAGACTTAATAATTTTATGGAAAGTTTTAATATAATAATATAAGTAATAACGCACAAAATGATTTTGTTAAAAATAAATCCACAACATTAGCGACCTTCTAATTCGTTAAGTTTATTCAGAATGCATTAATGACGGTGCAATGTTGGTAGCTCTTTTTTTGGTTATGAGTAAAGCATTTGACTTTGTTCATCACGGAATCAATTTGTGGAGCACACTCCATGGTATTGTCCAAGGCATTATTTAAAGAAATGAAAGCACTACCACTAGCATTTTTTTTTATAGGAGAGGGGGCAAACGAGCATGCGGCTCACCTGATGGTAAGTGACTACCGCCGCCCATGAACAACTGCAACACCAGGGGAATCGCAGATGCGTTGCCGGCCTTTTAAAAAGGAGTACGCTCTTTTCTTGATGGTCCGTAATTCATATCGGTCCGGAAAAATCGCTGGTGGTTAACTATTCCACAAGGCAGTTGTGCGAGGAAGAAAACATATTTTAAATCGCACAGTGGTGGACCGCCAATCATCCAGATAGTGTGGATGGTATCGGGAGTTCTGCCGCGATGTGCGTTCGTGAAATTTGGCGGCTGGGATTAATCCGAACAATTCCTCAGAGCACTCCCCGTGGGAAATGCGAAAAACAATGCAAAGAGATGCAACATCTCTTCGCAGCGCCAATGAGTCGAGCCGATCGGAAAGGACTCGGTCGTCGACGATTCGAACCGCTCTGCGCTGGATGTGGTCAAGTGTAAGGAGCTGGCACTAGGGAGCCCCAGCCCAGAGATGGGAACAGTATTCCATGTGAGGCCGAACCTGCGCCTTGTAAAGTTGCAGGAGTTGAGCCGGCATGAAATACTGTCCCGCTCTGCTGAGCACGCCAAGCTATTTAGAGGCCAATTTGGCCTTCTCTTTCAAGTGACCACGAAACTGCACGTCACTGGATATGTCGACTCCGAGGATTCCGATACTGGCTGAGGCAAGAAGGGGAGTACCTTGAAACTGAGGAGATACGACAAAGGGGTTCTTTTTAGCGGTAAATGCGCAAACTTGTGTCTTCTGAGGATTAAACTGGACTAAATTTAGTCGGCCCCAATCCGAGACTTTGTTCAGCAAAGACTCGACTTCAGACACAAGTTTTTTCCGGTGCTCAGCGACGTTTTCCCGAGAAATATTGGCACGGCCGGTGTATAAAGCATCACCAGTGCTGTCATCCGCATAGCAATGAATGTTACCAGTTAGCAACATATCATTGATATGCAGAAGAAACAGCGTTGGTGATAGCACATAGTCTTGTGGAACACCAGCGTTAATAGGCTTGTAGTCGGAGCATGCACCGTCTACAACGACCTTGATGCTCCGATCTGCAAGGAAGCTAGTGATCCAATTGCACAATTACTCGGGAAGCCCATAGGAAGGGAGCTTCGAAAGAAGCGCTTTGTGCCAAACCCGATCGAAGGCCTTCGCAATGTCCAAACTAACGGCCAACGCCTCCCCCTTGGACTCTACTGCCTCCGCCTATCTATGAGTCAGGTAGACCAGAAGATCACCAGCTGATCAACCCCGACGAAAACCGTATTGGCAGTCACTAATCAGCTGGTGATCCTCAAGGTACCGCATGAGCTGGCAGTTAATAATGGATTCCATTATTTTGGAGAACAAGGAGGTGATGGCGATAGGTCTTTAGTTGACGGGTCTGAGCGGTCGCCTTTTTTAGGGATCGGGTGGACAAAAGCTGTCTTCCATGAATTCGGGACTACGCCTTGGGAGTAGGAGTACCAGAAAAGACGCGTTAGGACCGGTGCCAACTCCGGAGCACACGTCCTGAGCACAATTGGAGGGATTCCGTCAGGCCCACTCGACTTCTGGATGTCCAGGGAGAGGAGTGCTTTGCGAACCGAGCGCTGTGAGAACAGCACATCCGGCATGCAGCACTCACACCGCGGTATGGTCGGCGGTGTTTTCCCCCCGTCATCAAGAGTCGAGTTGGACGCAAAAAGGGAGCCTAAAAGGTCGGCTTTGTCTTTTGCGGCATGGGCCAGTGAGTCGTCCTCCCTGTGCAGAGATGGTAGTGATGGCTTATAGAAATTCCCTTGGACAGCCTTGGCGAGAGACCAGAATGCATGGGTTCCCGAAGGAAGGCGAACTAGTTTCTCGCCAAATCTGCCTATGTGCTCTGACTTTGCCTTGGCAATAACTCTGGAGGACCTGGAGGCGAAGTTATACTTCTTTTTAAGTGTGCTGGTGTTTACATCCCGAGTCGCCGAAGCCGCAGCCCAGGCTTGATAACACTCCTGCTTACTGCGTAGTACTTACTTACAGGAGCGATCAAACCAAGGCTGAGATCTGCCTCCGATGGGTACCACAGATGATGGAATAAATAGTTCCATTCCCTGTAGCACCACATCAATGACAGAGTCAGCAACAACGCTGGGATCATCCGGCGAGAAGCAAACCCATGGGTAGGATGCAAAGAAAGACCGTATTCCGTCCCAATCCGCCGACCTGTAATGCCAAACACGGCGGCAACCTGCAGAACGCAACCGCGAGGGGAGCGTGAGTGGCACCACACTCCGGATCAGACAATTGGGCCTCCTGTCACCTGTACTCACCAGACGAATCGCAGAAGCAGAGCTTCTACTTTACGCCGGTATTCTGTGAGGTCGTGGTACCAACCCGGCTCGAGCCGGCCTATACGTGCAACAGCAAAAACTGCCGCGTGGCTCTATTACAAATCAAAATGTAGATGCGTTGTCACCCGTGAGGACTAAGATGGAATGCCTCATTTCCAGTAAAAAGGGCCTCCGGCCACCTGCACTCACCAAGCGAAACGCAGAGGTAAACCTCTACGTCACGCTGTGAGGTCGTGGTATTACCCCGGTTCGAGCCGGCCCATCCGTGCGACAGCAAAAGCTACCGCGTGGCTCTACCACTGTTAAAAATCAATAAGCACTGCATCATGAACTCGATATATATCACACAATATACCGATATTTCATGTTTTCCATTGTGCGGTAATAAGCGACGCCAAAGAAAAAACTAATGAGTAAAAAACAAATGAATGACTGTTTTCAAAACTCAAATGAACCAGCTAAATGAATTTATAAATTTGAATTTGGAATTCTTAACCAGAGAAGATATTTCAGATCAAAGTTGACCACTTTGATCTGAAATATACGACAAAACGCTAATTTCAGACGTAAGGACCTAACATTTGTATGGCCTACAAATAATTGTTCCGGGTTTGGATGTTTGTCCTTGTGAAATTTATGTTTGTAAACTGCTTCCACGATACAGGAGAAATTGCTAGTGTGGTGGTAACGATTTTTTTTAAAGGTCCAATTTCTTTCAATATAATGCCTTAACATATTTGAGACCTCCCACATATTTGCTTTATTTCATAGACCTTGCTATTATGTCTTATTCATATGAAACTTCAAGTCATACCTCTGCTATCATAATGCTTATACATCATAGAGACCTTCTATATTAATGCTTTTGTATCATAGACCTTATTATCATAAGTCCCTAATATAGGACTAGACATTGTGCAACAGTATTACTAGCAGTCCGTCAGCCGACCACCCCATGTACACCCATGGGTATGTATCTCCGGCAACAGCCTTATATGCTTATATATCATTACATGAATACCCTCCATTAATACAAGAACACTCTCATTTACTTAGAAAATGTTTGACCCATTTTTCAATTATATTACAAATGTTATTTATCTTTATTATTGCAATATAATCGTACTTCTATTATTTATTCTATTTTGAGTATTATAAGCACAGTTAAATTAAAAGGTTTTTTAAAGACAATATTAAGCCTTTACTATACTATAATACTTAATATTTGAAATTAATATATTTAAACTTTATGCTTACTATCGCATATTTATTGTTCACGACGGCCAAACAGTGTTTAAAATCAAAGTGATTAAAGACAATATTAAAATTGAAATTACCGACAATATTGAGTAAATAGTGTATTAATATAGTTGTACAGCATATTTATAACTCTAATATATTCGTATAGGATGTCGTTTCGATAAAAGTTAAGATAAATAACTTTTATAGTATAAAGAAAAATCGACCAATCAGAGCGCGTCATATCGTAAAAGTTTCTAGAAGTTTTTTAATTAACTGCGTAATGGTTGATCCCGAAAATGATGGGAATAATATTTATGTTCTGAAAGAGTTATAACTATGACATTGAATTAGCATAAGGTTTATAGATTAAGGAAGTGAAAGAATATACTGTATAATTAAACTCATTTCCTGTTCGCGCCAAACACTGTCAAGAATCGACGCCAGATGTCACTCGGCTCGGCGCGATACCGGTTTGAAGTTCGGCCGAGCGTGGCAAGAGCGCGCGAGTCGCGAGCGAAAAAGAAGTCGTCTGCCAGCTGTGCTTGGAACAGCACGCTGTCATTTTTGTACGGGAACCGCGGAATAGTTAGGGCGTCTAGTAAATATCCCGTCTAGGATTTATAACGCGCATTCCCTGTTTGGATAGCCTTTCCCGGGACTTAGTGGGTCCGATTTAGAATCTGTATAAGTGCATTCGACAATATTAGCTAGTGCGGCCTCTGATATTCTAGAACTAACTGTTGCAACGCGAAACGGTAGTGACCTTTGATCCAGAAACTCCGTGTGCGTTTTGTGCGTTAACCTTATACCCAGCGATAGTTAGTGGCTTCTGTAAGTTAGTTAATCGTACGATAGAGTTAATTGACTGTCATCGTGACGAACGAGGAAAGTGACTGTGATCCGGCGCCGAAGCAGTCTGAAGCGGTGCAGCATTTTGGACAACGCCTCGGAAGGCCCTCTCAAGTTGGAGCGGTGTCGACGCTCGGGCTGCTGCCGACGGCCAAGGTCTAGGTTCAATCACCCGCAGTCACACCCAGATACACATCACATCACCTTCTTTCCCTTTCACTATACAACCACATGTGACCTGACCGACTCCGGAGGGACCAGTCGCCTTGGATATAGGTAAGTAAGCTTCGCCTAATTCCTCTGCCGGTTGACTGGCCGTAGTATAGAACGCTCCCCCATATATTTAGTGTAATTAGAGAGATTCCACGTGGCCACATTGAGGCCCGACCTACGTCTGCTCGGGAAGTCTTCAGCTCATGGGCCCCTGAGGATTTGACCCTTTAAGGGAGCAGCCGTAGGCCGTAACATTTCCTATTTAATAGTAAAATTAAAGAATTAATGTATCCAGATATTATGAAAATTTGGGACATTTCGTTTAACAACTTTTTATAATGTTAATACATTTAGTAACCTTTATGATATACTAATAAAGGACTAATTTTTTGCCGATTTAATAATGTATAGCATGTTAATGTAGAAATTGATCTTGTACAGTAAATATTGTAATATATGTCAATTGTATAGTGAAAATGTTATGCAATAAGGAGGCAAAACGGACAATGGCAAGCGGCTTACTATAAAGTATAGCCAAAGTCTACCTTAGGACCTCGGGACTCACTAACGTTGTAGTGTGAAGAGCTACCAGTAAGGAGCGGTAGTACCCAGTAGTAGCTGAAGTGACTAGTAGCAGTATATAGTGGACTGTGTGCATGTTTGTTGTTTTTATCACATATAAAAGAAATATTATTGAGCACTCGTGAAATATCGGATTATTTTTGGTCGTTCGAGGCGGATGTATGAGGTGCAGCGCGTACAGTTAAGTGATAATGGTATATAGTGGTACCTGCGGGAGCGGCGCGGGCAGCGGGCCGTGCGGCTGCGCGGCGCTCAGCTCGAGGCGCGCGTCGCGCAGCGCCAGCTGGGCCACGAGCGGCGCGGCGCGCAGGCCGGCGCGCAGCTCGCGCGGCGCGCAGCCGGCGGCCAGCGCGCCGCACAGCTAAGTGATAATGGTATATAGTGGTACCTGCGGGAGCGGCGCGGGCAGCGGGCCGTGCGGCTGCGCGGCGCTCAGCTCGAGGCGCGCGTCGCGCAGCGCCAGCTGGGCCACGAGCGGCGCGGCGCGCAGGCCGGCGCGCAGCTCGCGCGGCGCGCAGCCGGCGGCCAGCGCGCCGCACAGCTAAGTGATAATGGTATATAGTGGTACCTGCGGGAGCGGCGCGGGCAGCGGGCCGTGCGGCTGCGCGGCGCTCAGCTCGAGGCGCGCGTCGCGCAGCGCCAGCTGGGCCACGAGCGGCGCGGCGCGCAGGCCGGCGCGCAGCTCGCGCGGCGCGCAGCCGGCGGCCAGCGCGCCGCACAGCTAAGTGATAATGGTATATAGTGGTACCTGCGGGAGCGGCGCGGGCAGCGGGCCGTGCGGCTGCGCGGCGCTCAGCTCGAGGCGCGCGTCGCGCAGCGCCAGCTGGGCCACGAGCGGCGCGGCGCGCAGGCCGGCGCGCAGCTCGCGCGGCGCGCAGCCGGCGGCCAGCGCGCCGCACAGCGCGCCGCGCGCCGCGCGCCGCCGCACGCCCAGCGCGCGCGCCGCGCCGCGCCGCACCACCGTCACCGGCCCGTCCGCCACCACGTGGGGCCGCGCGCCGCCCGCCCCACCAACTGCTCCCCCCGCACCCACCACCTGCAATAACAGAATCTAACTTACAAATCCTTACTTATTGTAATTGTATCACTCCACAAAATTATAATAAAAATTGTTTACACTTGGTACATCCAAATATAGAAAAAAAAATGGCAAAATGCTACGCGCGACCGCAACTCGCACACCAGCGTGTTGGCTGCGCGTAGTTCAGCGACGTGTCAATATGTCGGTGTGTCGATGTGTCGATGGGGCAGTGGAACGTACCCCGGTGGGCGCGGCGTACTGCTCGGGCAACACCAGCTCGCGCGGCCGCAGCTCGCGCACCAACTTGTTGGCCTGCGCGTAGTTCAGCGACGTGTCGATTGGACAGTGGAATGCCTTCATGCTCAGTGGCTGGAACGGCGCCAGCGCCTCCAAGTACGGGAAATCCGGTTCTACAAAGTCATATATATTGGGTTTTCACTTTTATTTTGCTTTTTATAATAATTTGCATATTTTACAAAAAAGAATTCGTTATACTTATTATAAGATATAAATTAATTAAAATGGCAACCATTTTGAAAACTCGTGTTTCTAGATCTTTTAAAATTAGAGTCTACGTACGTAAAGTCAAAATTGAAACTTCTTGTTATTGGATCGATTGCTTTGATTTCAAATGACAAGGAGGAATAAGTGGAAGGGGAAAGAGGATTGGTGGTTACGAGAGGGACAGTGGGAAAGAAAGACGAATGGGGGTACCTGTGAAAATGATTGCGTGGGCTGGGTTGTTGGCCCACAGCTCCACCAAATGCACGGCGGCACCGAACCGCAAACTGGGGTGTCCGCAAAATACCACGCAGGGCTGCAAGCAAATTATGTGTACATAAATACACACATCAACAGCATCTTAGCCCTAGATAATCTTAATCCTAAATCATTATTTACGACTTTATAGTTTAAAATCTTTTTAGTTGCCATAAAAAGTTTATATACAGATTCAAACCTCTTTTATTCTATTTTCAAAATTTAAAAACGTAAATTAAAAAAAAACAAAATGAAAAAGATAATACGGCGGCGAAATTGTTAGTAATTCGTTACGTCAAGGACAATTAAAATTATTCTACTGTTTGTATTGTTGATTGTTTTTCTTTTTTAATTTAACGTGCCGTGTGAGCTTTAAGTCATTTCACATCGTTATTTGAGTCTAAATGAAATGTTACGAGCAGTGGGCACATTAGAAAATTGTGCTATTCAAACGCATCGTTGCTGAGGCCCTAGACACCAGCCAAAACGTGATATCAAGGTTGTGGTCACGTTATCGAAGTCCTGGGGATGTAGCTGAACGGCACACGGGTAGATATCGTGTATACTACACAGAGATCGATCCTGTCGATTTCTACATGACCGCCAGAAGATAACCCAATATCACAACGATGCAACTACTATAAAGGGTCTTGGAGGACCACCAGCTGCTGGTAAGCGACCAAACAATCAATCAATGTTTGATTGTTTGGTCGCTTAGTGGCAATCGCGGCCGGCGGCTTTCATGGGCTCGGGAGCATTTATCATGGAGTGACGAATAATGGTCTTTGGCGCTGTTCACCAATGAGTCCCGATTTGGGTTCCATCCGGATTCACGAAAAACACGCATTTGGAGAACTCCATGGAGAGTTAGCCGTCTACGCCACCCTTAGGAGGTCCACCCAAGGCGGGACAATCATGGTGTGGGCAGGAATTCGTCTTGGCGGACGAACCCAGCTCGTTTGGATCCAAGGTAGAATGAGTGCACAAAAATATCACGAGGTGGTAGTAGAGCCTATTATTGTCCCACACAAAATCCAAATGGGACTGGAATTTCTACTCATGCACAATAATGCTCATTCCCATACGGCGCGGCTGGTGTAGGCTGCTCTCTAAGACCACGACATTCAAGTTTTGGATTGGCCTGAACAATTGTCCGACTTAAATCCTATCGAGCATGCCTGGAACATGTTACAACGAAGAGCTTTGAGATTTCCCGCCAAATTTGACGACAGAACAACAAATTTACGAACACTTGCAAAGAACATGGGACCTCATACCGCAACAAGACATTGACAATTTAATTTTAAGTATGAACAATCGATGTCGATGTGTAAATAATGGTGGCAACCTTAATTACTGTAATTAGATTTTTTTCAATTTTAATTAAAATTAATATAATTAATAGAATCAGGCGTTACTTTGCGGAAATCCATTATATAAAAGCTTTTACAAAAATTTACTTCGCAAATATCCGCGTTATAAAATAAAATGATGTGTAACGGCTGCGTAAGTCCAGCGGTGATTGGTCGCATGTTTTATCGCATGACGCAGTCGCTCGCTCCTTAGGTAGAGAGCGGTTGCATCATCGGTCTGTATAAAAGGCACTTGTTTTGGCTCGCCGCTCACTTAGCGGTTAGCCACCGTAGAGTCTATATCACCTGAGGATGCCTCGTGTAGAGGCGAAACACGTGTCGTATTATCGTCAGTGGTGTGCCTTGCCTAGTGTAGTGGTGTTGGGAGTAGCGGTGCTGGGATTAGTGGTGACGGGGATAGTGCACGCAATTGAGGGAGGGCGGGAGGTGCTCTTCGTACTAGGTAAGACACATCATTTTATTTTATAACGCGGATATTTGCGAAGTAAATTTTTGTAAAACCTTTTATTTAAAATTAATAGTTTTATAAGAACATTTTTATTTAATACAACAAAATTACGAAACGACAAAAAAGTTAAAACAAAAAAATTATTTTTTATTAAAGACCTTAAAATAACCTGTCTTTCTTTCATTCACTATATCAGAAAATTCTTCATAGATTTTTTGAGATATTTGATGATATATAAAATATCCCTAGATTCTGATGATGTGTATATACAGGGTCATTTTTGATTTACTAAATACTTCTTGGGGATATATTGGTTGCATCATTACAAACAATTTTCGCGAAATCACTCTTTACAGAATATAATACATTTACAAAAAACAAATTTTAAGTTGTTGTTGTCATGTTTGACTCCTTTTAAATGTGTATTTTGTAGTACCTAAACAATTTCAGAAAAAATCGTCAAAGAAAATGCTTTTTTTATTTTACACTTGATATCGGTATCACACATTGTGTTGAAATCATTACACATAATTAAGTAAGCAAATAACATTCGAAAAATCACAAATATTAAAGTCTGTGATACGTAATTATAAAGTAGGATCTGCGACGCTAATTTTCAAGGTTAGCAATATTAATCTCACAACGGAAGGACAAGCGTCGCGGGTGCATCAAAGACGACTGACGTCACAGGTAATTAAGTCAATTTCAAATGAGTAAGCGCCATCTCCTACACCCCTCCACCCGGAAAGTCCGCGCAGAAGGCGACGTCGTGCAAGAACGCGAGCACAGGGAGCAAGTTAAGGCGAACTGATCTGTCAGAAGTTCGAGCAAAAAGCGACGTCGCGTCCCGCAGGTGCTCAACATGGCGAGCACAGTGAGCGAGTTTAGACGAGGCCGACCTGTCAGAAGTCCGTGCAGAAGGCGTCGTAGTGCAAGAACGCGATCACAGGGAGCGAGTTAAGGCGCGCTGATCTGTCAGAAGTTCGCGCAGAAGGCGACGTCGCGTCGGGCAGGTGGTCAGTATGGCGAGCACAGTGAGCGAGTTAAGGCGAGGCCGACCTGTCTGAAGTCCGCGCAGAAGGCGTCGTCGTGCAGGTGCTCAGTATGCGAGCACAGTGAGCGAGTTAAGGCGAGGCCGACCTGTCGGAAGTCCGCGCAGAAGGCGTCGTCGTGCAGGTGCTTGGCGTGGCGCAGGCGGCCGGCGCGCACGAGCGCCGCGTGCGGGAACGGCTCCTCGGGCAGGTAGACGCGCGCCTGCTTGCCCGCCGACACCCACTCGGCAAGGATGTTGCTGTAGGCCAGCGAGGAGTCGGCCACCGGCGACACCACGTAGAGCGGCACGTGCCCCAGCCCCGCGCCGTCCAGGTGCGCGGAGAGGCACTCGAGCAGGTCGTACAGCACGCCCGACGGGTACACGGGCAGCAGCAGCGAGCCGCCGCCGCGCAGCGTGAGCGCCGCGTGCACGCACAGGTCGCCCAGCATGTGGTCGGGGTTGTGCGCCGGCGTCTGCGTCAGCGCCGCCAGGATCAGCACGTCGGCGCCGCGCAGCGCCGCCTGGTTGATGGGCCGCGGGTGCGTCGTCAGCGTGCTCGACCCGCTCACGTACGCGATCTGCGACCCGCACCCGCACACACTTCATTACGCACTGCTGCTACACCACTCTCCGGTCGTATTGCACTCTTTAAGCCCGAATTAATCTTCACGTAACAATATTTGCAAAGAAAACATGTTACAAGTAAAAATTCGGATAACAAATAACCTTGTGTGTTGATTTAAGAATATACACTACTCCATATCGTCCTTTGGATGTCCTAGGAGGCGACAGAGGGAAACTATAACATGAGATGAGCAGCACTGGGCAGTATTAATAGTATAACAATATTCATTAGCCCATATGTCACCTCATACGACACCAGAGACACACCACAGAGGGAATGAAATCATAATATGGGAAGTATCGTCTTCTTAATAACAACTAATAATAATAAAAAGTTGCCGTTGCCAAGTCGCTTGTCAATCGTAGCTTGTATGACAAAATTCTCTCTATGAGGCAATTTATCTGGGAGGCCTATGTGGACTTTTATTAGCTGTAATGGATGAATGGAATACTGGAATCAATAACAATTTTTTAATTTTCATAACAGACTTGTTATTCATGCTGAGAAGATGACGATTTTGTAAACAATCGGTTCATAAACAAAAAAAATTAAGATGACGGTCATATTTTTTTTTAATAATAGATTCTATTTATATGATCAGGACTTTTCTATATTGGAATCAATCTAACCATAAGAGCGTAGTCGGTCTGCGCGGGAATTGGGAAATAGGTATTTGAAGAAACTATTGCTGTCGCACTGCGCCCGAGCAACCGAGGTATCAATATGTGAGTCAATAATCTGTATTTGTGTACGTAGCTCAGTACCACGCATCTTCCGCGCGCACCATGTTTACGGACATGATTCTTTGCTTCACTGTTTTGACTCGGCTTATGGATTGGATTTGAATACCTATATAAAACGGAAGATTCATTTTGCACCGTGTGCGGTACCATCCAAGTAAAAGTAAAGTTAAAATTTCATATCTATTATGGTCAAAAGAGCGTGAGGTGGTCAATTTTGAATGGCATGGCTGGATTCTACTCAAGATGGTCCTTATCATAAGGCGATAACAATATTAAAGCAGCAATAACAATGCTTAGCATCTTTGTTTCGCACGTGGTTTATCCCATATTAATCCCATCTGAGCGGATAAATTACCACCTGCTGCGGACGCTCGTAATATGCATTCATGTCAAATTACAATATGCATTTAAGTAGGTATATATTACCTATCTGTATGGCAATCAAATATTATAAAACTGTATAATTGAAATTCACCTTCCGACTGGGGTTGCCATCGGTGATAGAGCTTTTACTTGTTTTATAATTTTTAACCGACTTCCAAAAAATGAGAGGGTTACATTATGTTCGACTGTATGCATTTTTTATGTAAGTATGTTCACCGATTTCTCCGCCAATTGTGGACCGATTTTCAAAACTCTTTTTTTTTATTCGAAAACTTACACTCTTAAGGTGGTCCCATTGTCACCAAGTCAGAATCTGATGAAGGGGTTCCAGGCAAATCGAGGGTAACCCTCAAATTTTATAGGCACATATAATGTTTTTCATGTACTTTTTAACGCATTTATTTGTGCCTAGTAATCATCATCTCATGTTGCTGAGATGATAATGGAAGGTATAAGTTAGGATCTGATGATGGGATCCTAAGAAATTTAAGGGCAATTCACAAATTTTATAAGCATTGTTTGAAACAACATACTTCTCATGTGTTCCCATGGTCATCATGTCAGGATCTGAACAGAATTATTCACCAAGCAGTAGAATGCGAACATTAGTTACGTATTACTCCCCTAAAGTTCGCTAAAGTTTATTACAAATAATACTAAACGTAAACTCACTGAATTGTTACTTCGTTGTCTTATTAATTTCAATGTTCTGTGCCGCCTGTAAATCAGTATAGGATAAATATCGATATCGACTGACATCACTATGATATCGATAAAAACTTCGACAGTTGTCACTTTCCTAATTATTTAGACTAATAAGTATTTATTAGTCTAACCATCCCTCACCTCTGGTCTACCCCCGTAGAGTGCGATAGGGACAACTGCAGCTCAAAACTATTTTACCTACAAAAACCATGACCGATCGACATTTCGTATTACCCTGTTTTCTCCTCGAAAACTAAGCCCATTAAATTATTTTTGGTATCAAAATTTAAAGGAAGAATTGATCTATGCTCTTATCACTTGTTTTTATCTTAAAAACTTTTCAAATTTGTTTGGTAGTTGTACACGCCCCTAGATGTCCCAACCAAGGCTGACGGGATTAGGGCCCGTGAGTAATCCCATCGACGAGCAGCAGAGGGACGGGGCCAGAATATGGCCACGTGGAATCTCTCTAATTACACTAAAATATATGGGGGAGCGTTCTATAATACGGCCAGTCGACCGGGAGGAATTTGGACGTAGCTTACTTACCTATATCCAAGGCGTCTGGTCCCTCCGGAGTCGGTCAGGTCGCATGTGGTTGTGTAGTGCAAGGAAAATAAAGTGATGTGATGTGTATCTGGGTGTGACTGATGGTGATTGAACCTAGACCTTGGCCGTCGGCAGCAGTCCCTGGGAAGCTCTCCAGCAGGAATGCGCGTCACAATGGTAGACCGTATATTTACTGGCCGCGCCGAATTATTCCAAGTTCCCGACAAAATGACAGCGTGCCGTTCCAAGCACGGCTGACAGGCGACTACCTGCCCCTGTGCGTTTTTCGCACGACCGAAAGTCAAACCGGTATGAATACACCGCGCCGAGCGCCCTCTCGCGTCAATCCTTGAAACTAGCGCTTGGCGCGAACAAACCCCCGTCCCGGACATAAGGATTTAGGTCCGCGAGCAAACCGGTCAGCGGGACAAGGTCGCGACGGCAAGTTGCAAGACCGAATCTACAACCAAACTAGGCCACCTTAGGCACCCCATCAGATCTTGCAACCCTAACCAACGCCTCAAAATTACCGCCTCAACGTGGGCAAGCCGGAGGGTTGAACTGGATGCCCTTCCTGGACATCGCAGCCCATAAATAAGTCCTATTCTGGACAGAAGTCCGACGACCTCTTTCAACAGCTATCTGTGCCCCTACGATTAGTTCCGCAATCCGACCGGATCAGGTCTGCAAACAGCGACGCGACACGAAGCGGCCCAGAGCGGCCTCCTAAACTTCAGTGCAGAGAGCACCCACAAATTCCACATGAACGTCGTCTGTGGAGAACCGAACGAAACGCACAGATAGTCCTTAGTATGAATTTTCAACAAGTAGGCCTAGCCAGGCCACCCACTATATTATCATTTACTAAAATAGTGCGGCAGCTGATTTCAATCTGATAATCTCCAAAACTAGATAGCCTGTTAGACAAGCAGTCCTATGCTCATATTTCAACTAATTTTTCAAAGCGTCAATGTTCAACTACAGAATTAATTCAACCAAATTAATCACCGATGCGCATAGGTCAACTTGCAAATTAAACAAAACAATAACGTAAGGGACAGCCCTACTTCTTCGCAAAGCAAAATGATTGAACACTATCATAAACATATACATAATTTTTCAAATAGCGCGCCATTCAATTTCAAAGGAATTCAAATTTTCGTTTCAGCAAACAGACGCAACAATCAAATACAGTGATTAAAAATATGTGTATGTTTCTGTTTCTGTACAAAACACATGCAGTAGCATTTAAAGGAGTAGATTAAATTCAATTCTTTTAATTTAAACCGCTACAAATAGGAAAATTTCGCGGAAAGCTCAAAGCATTTTTTAATTTTAATTCAAGTATTTTTTGACTAAGTGCTCGACCAAACCAAATCTAATACCCCTTGACAGCGTGATTCAAAGCTCCAGGGGGGCCCTAATCTTCCCACCACCAAGGGGAGGCCACATGGCGTGAACCCGAGATCATTAGAGCACAACCGCTAACAGTCGTCACTCGGGTTGTATGCCTTCACTGAGGCCGTCGGCAACAGAACATTTTGACAAGTGGACTGTTGACGACTTAAGGCTCAGTGGAGGCGGCCGTGGTGGGAGCTAAGGCGGCAGCTAGCTAGGGCCGCCTCCATCAAATGGGGAACGGTGGTACACCAGTCGCGGCCACTCAGCTAACGGGAGTGAGAAGGGTCCAGCGGACCGATGAGTGGCCGTGAAGTTCCTCTCCGCACGCTGAGGGGGGGGCGATGACACCCCCGCCCCTGGGCGAATTACCCCCCGACTGGTCGGGGGAGGAACCCCTTTCAAACTTAGGGGCCTGATGGCTGGCTGGCGGGCGCCGATTGTCGCCCGGCAGAGGCCGTGGCTGAGCGCCCCCGCCCGTGGGGGTCGAGGGCCTGGCAGAGCCCCGAGAGGAGACGACGTTCGCACCCAGGCACAAAACTGCATGGTGATTGCCCTGGCAATGCAGACAGGGCCGTCGATGCGGACAGTCTCGCTGGAGGTGCCCTCCCAGACACGAACAGCACCAGCGGCGCTCCTTGGCGATAGTTCGCCTCGCCGAAACCGACTTACCTAATAATTTCGGGCACGACGTTACCCGATGATCAGACGCTCGACAATAGGAGCAGGGGGGGGGGGTTGACGACGACTTGCCTGGAGGATTCAGCCTCTCACTTGGCACGGCTCGTAAGTCGTCAACTGTGCCCGCCGCGTTCTCTATCTGCCGGCACTGCTCCTCCAAAAACCGCAGCAGGTCATAGAAGGGCGGAATATAGGAGGCCTCATCCCCGCCGTACCTCTCCTCAAAATGGATTCGAAGGTTGAGAGGTAGACGGGACAGCACGATGCGGAGCAACAAAAAAGCCCATTCGCCCACTGGTAAACCCAGCCGCCTCAACGTATTACAGGCCACCAAGACTGGATCCAACAGGTCCGGACAGTCTGGCCCGGTCACTAAGCAGCGGGAGGCTTAGAAGCTGCTTAACATGTTCGTCCGCAATTCGCCGGACGTTGGCGTATCTTCTGGCTAGGAGGTCCCGAGTAGTCTGGTAGGCGTCGTCCGACAATCTCAAGTGGCCGACGACGCCCAGGGCCTCTCCCTCCAGTGAGGCCAGGAGGTACGCCATCTTTTGGCTCGGGGTCAGGTCACTCCGGGCGTCCACTAGGCTGTTGAAAAGACCAACGAAGGTCAGCCATTCGGAAAGGACCCCGGAGAACTTTGGCAGGTCCAGAGTTGGGAGCCGTCCCAATAGCTCCGGCTGAAGCTGCTTCCGAGAGGACTCGGGCAGGCCACTCATCCGAACTTCACGTGCCTCCTCGGCATACCTGCCTTCAGCCTCGATCAACTCGTCCGTGAGCCACAAGAACTGCTCATAGTCCGCGAAGCAGGAGTCCAGGACTCCCTTCTCCACATCCGAATCCTCGAGATCAGCGTAAGCCTCCTCCACTGCGGCCCTTCGAACATCCACCTGCTCGAACCGCTTCATCAAGTTATGGATCCTAACCGGTCTACCTATCAAAGCATGGGCGCTTATGGCCCAGCGCAACTCAGTCCGCAGACAACGGATCAGTAGCTTGGGCGATGACATCACTACTCAATACAAATTACGACGCGGCTCGAGCTCAAATTACAAGATAACAAATAAAAAATACAACAAAAATTAACAGTTAATAAATGCAGTTCCTATCAAATCGCATTGAATAGAAATTACACAAATACGAATTACTACGTATCGACCAAATACAAGTTAGCACAAAAGAAAAGACACAAATCAAATTAACAAATAACAAATACTAGTGCGATCAAATCAAGTTAAATTCAAATTGCGCAAATACAATTACTACTCTTTAGTTCAAATACAAATTACAGTATAAACGAAGATACACATCACAGTCGATCAACAAAAAATGCCTAGCTCGGAAATCGACCCTTCGATAAGTAATCCACTACAACTATCCGACAACGATAATTAACCGATTACGTAAAAATAACCATCTACCTACATGACGTATATCTCTAGAAAAACTCCCGCTTGCGCAACCTAGGGCTCGGCTTTTCAAACTACCTACTAACCAAAAAAAGGCAAGCAACAAACAACAAAGGGAAATAATTCTATTATTACGTACAAAAAAATATTTTTACGTATTACGGACGGGCGTGATTGTAGAAACAAATTAAACCAATCAAACCAACGCTCCCTGCCACCAGAATTGTTTAATGTTTATCAAACACTATGGTCGGGATCGACCGGGGAATCGAACCCGGAACCACGCTCTGCTACCAGTTTGTACACGCCCCTAGCTGCCCCAACCAAGGCTGACGGGATTAGGGCCCATGAGTAATCCCATCGACGAGCAGCAGAGGGACGGGGCCAGAATATGGCCACGTGGAATCTCTCTAATTACACTAAAATATATGGGGGAGCGTTCTGTAATACGGCCAGTCGACCGGGAGGAATTTGGACGTAGCTTACTTACCTATATCCAAGGCGTCTGGTCCCTCCGGAGTCGGTCAGGTCGCATGTGGTTGTGTAGTGCAAGGAAAATAAAGTGATGTGATGTGTATCTGGGTGTGACTGATGGTGATTGAACCTAGACCTTGGCCGTCGGCAGCAGCCCGAGCGTCGACACCGCTCCAACTTGAGGGGGCCTTCTGAGGTTGTCCACAGTCACTTTCCTCTTTCGTCACGATGACAGTCAATTAACTCTATCGTACGATTAACTAAATTACAGTAGCCACTAACTATCGCTGGGTATAAGGTTAACGCACAAAACGCACACGGAGTTTCTGGATCAAAGGTCACTACCGTTTCGCGTAGAAACAGTTAGTTCTAGAATATCAGAGGCCGCACTAACTAATATTGCCGAATGCACTTATGCAGATTCTGAGCCAGTCACAATGAGTCCCTGGGAAGCTCTCCAGCAGGAATGCGCGTCACAATGGTAGACCGTATATTTACTGGCCGCGCCGAATTATTCCGAGTTCCCGACAAAATGACAGCGTGCCGTTCCAAGCACGGCTGAAAGGCGACTACCTGCCCTTGTGCGTTTTTCGCACGACCGAAAGTCAAACCGGTATGAATGCACCGCGCCGAGCGCTCTCTCGCGTCAATCCTTGAAACTAGCGCTTGGCGGGAACAGTAGTCGTTTGATTACGGAGGTAAAAACGGGGCATTTTTTTAGGTTTTTGGAAAGTCATATTTATTTTTGTAATAATTTTTTGGAAAAAAATAAATGACAGGGGCATGCCTTCAATAGACCTAGATTTTTATAAACAAAACCGATTACTCTAGAGGCATTATCCAGGAAGAGAATAGGGGAATACATTTGTATGGAAAAAATGCAGCCCGTCTACGCTCATAAACAAAAATCAAAAATAGCTGCCATTATATTAAACAGCTACAATGAGGATTTCTATGCCAAGTAAGTGTTCAATGTATGTTGGTGAACTGTATATTCCAAAATATTTTTATTTCGAAGACATGTGAAGTTTATTACACTTTAGGTATTGTCAAACGGTAATTATAAATGGATATAATAGAAAAATGTAAAGGGAGGTGTAATTGTGTGTGAGTGTGGGTGACCTTCTCGTGCGGCGTGCGCAGCACCCAGTTGGCGGAGCCGAGGCAGAAGCCGGAGCTGACGGGCGTGGCGTCGAGCGCGCCGTACAGGCGCACGCGCTCGTCGTAGCCCACCACGCGCACGCGCGCCAGCGCCCGCGCCAGCGCCGCGCCCGAGAACAGGCGGCGCCAGGCGCGCGGCCGCTGCGCGTGCGCCAGCGGCGCCGGCAGCACGTGCACCAGCTCCTTCCAGCGCCGCGCCTCGCCACCGCTGCCCGCCCCGCCGCCCGCCCCGCCCGCCGCCAGCCACGCGCTCAGCTCCTCCAGGTAGAACCTGCGTGCGACCCACCACAAACACGTCTATCTATACTACTAGACGGCCTTAATACATTGCATACTAAGTTACACTCAATTCTTCGTAACTCCTTTAGTCGAATACGTACGACTAAAGTCTAGTTCTTTGTTTTGTAGCTCCTCCAGGTAGAAGCTGCGTTCGAGCCACCATCACACCCCATACAACTACACCACTTCACTTGTACAGTAATACAAAAATTTCTATGTATACTACTAGACAGCTTTAATAAAGTGCGGACTAAGTTGCAATTCTACGTAACTGCTTTAGTTGAATACGAGCGGGCGAGAAGACTTAGTTCTTTGTTTTGTAAACCGTGACCGTTGTTTTTCAATTGACGAATAAGGCTCTAACAAGCAACAAAGAGTTACCTATTCAAAAATGTTGAACTCAATTAACTGAACTGGCTTTGCGCGATTAAATTGAACTCGGATATAATAAAATTTTAGTAAATATGCTATTTTAAATGCTTTGGATTATTTTACCTTCCTATTTGCAAAGTGGGTTCGGTTGCATACACCTGCCCTTTGAATCCTGTTTCTTCAGTGATAAAAGGCAACGCCATCATGCAGGTGTAGTTAGAGATGAGGATTACATCCAGTTGTGAAAAGTCCACCACTTTGTCTAGGGGTGGACAGAACTCAGGAATACTATCCACAAATACTCGCCCACAGCATTCTTTTAATTCCTAGAAATAAAAAACAGTATCATTGCTACAATGACATCTATAGTAGATATGTGTAGAATTTACGCAAATACTACACATTAAATAAAACTAATTTTACAGCACCCATGGTCACGGATTCCCTTCACTGATAAGCGTGCGAAACATCGGGTAGTAATTTTTTTTAATTGTACACAATGAAAACCGGAGGTTTCGGAGATTAGCCGGAACAAACAGACAGACAGATAGACGGAGAGACAAAAATTTTAAAAATTGAGTTTTGTTATAACTACCGTATATACGTTCATATGCATTTAGTAAGAAGCTGTTATTTTGACATTACAAAGAGACACTTCAATTTTATTTATTTGTGTAGATTAGCGACCCGGCCACAGATTCGCAGTATTCGATTTTTTCGCGTATAATGCCAATGAACTTGACAAGACTCACTAAGATCTCCCAGTATTAGTGACTGCCTACTAATGCAAGAGCAGCAATACTGATTATTAGTTTAACAATTGGTCGATAAAAGAAAGAAATTGAAAATAACAGCACTTTTCATTGCCACTCTTTCATTAATAATGCGGTCACATGTCGCATGTTTGTTAATAGCAAAAAATGTGAAAGAGACAAGTAACGGCGCAGTGGCTTAGCAATGAGTTGCAGCGCTAAAGGCCGCGGGTTCGAATTAGTTCGAATAAGTGTTTGTATAGCCTACAAATAATTTTTCTGGGTCTGTTCTATGTATGTAAACAGCCCCCGCATTACAAGAGCAAATCCTAGTGTGCAGGTAACGTTTTTTAAAAAGAGAGGAAGAAAGACAACTAATGAAATTAAAAATGTTGTACAACCTACTTCAATAATATTATTATACCATTATTAAGGATCAGGTCAGATCTTGTATCGATTATATCGATATAGAGATTTGGTAGAGAGGTCAGATCTTAATCAAATTTATATGGGATATATAAATTATGCACCAGCTTTCAAATAAAAAAGAATCATCAAAATCAGTTCTCCTAGAAAAAAATTCTGAAGTAACACACATAAAAAAGTACATTTTTTTTGGTTAAATCTCCGATTAGGGGCGACTAAATCTAGTCCAGTATAATCCTCAGAAGACACAAGTTTGCGCTTTTAACGCTAAAAAGAACCCCTTTGTCGTATCTCCTCAATTTCAAGGCACTCCCCTTGTTGCCTCAGCCAGTATCGGAATCCTCGGCGTCGACATATCGAGTAACGTGCAGTTTCGTGGTCACTTGGAAGAGAAGGCCAAATTGGCCTCTAAAAAGCTTGGCGTGCTCATTAGAGCGGGACAGTATTTCATGCCGGCACAACGCCTGCAACTTTACAAGGCGCAGCTTCGGCCTCACATGGAATACTGTTCCCATCTCTGGGCTGGGGCTCCCCAGTGCGAGCTCCTTCCACTTGACCGCATCCAGCGCAGAGCGGCTCAATCGTCGACGACAGAGTCCTTTCCGATCGGCTCGATTCTTTAGCGCTGCGAAGAGATTTTGCATCTCTTTGCATTTTCTTTCGCATTTACCACGGGGAATGCTCTGAGGAATGGTTCGGATTAATCCCAGCCGCCAAATTTCACGAACGTACATCGCGGCTGAAGTCCCGATACCATCCACACCATCTGGATGATTGGCGGTCCACCACTGTGCGATTTAGAAGATGT
The DNA here is from genome assembly GCA_963668995.1 of Parnassius mnemosyne. Classification (NCBI taxonomy): domain Eukaryota; kingdom Metazoa; phylum Arthropoda; class Insecta; order Lepidoptera; family Papilionidae; genus Parnassius; species Parnassius mnemosyne. The sequence continues at coordinate 363,269 of CAVLGL010000137.1, read as the reverse complement.
TTTCTTCCTTGCACGATTTCCTTGTGGAATCGATTACCATCAGCGATTTTTCCGGACCGATACGACTTAGGGACCTTCAAGAAAAGAGCCTACTCCTTTTTGAAAGGCCGGCAACGCATCTGCAATTCCCCTGGTTCCCCTGGTGTTGCGGTTGTTCATGGGCGGCGGTAGTCACTTACCATCAGGTCAGCCGCATGCTCGTTTGCCCCTTCTCCTATAAAAAAATAGTAAGTAGGTGAATTATCTGAGTTTCAAAGCTTTCACGTTGTTCACGTTGTTCTTAATCTTAATTTTTCTCGATGTTGCATATTAACCTCCCTCACTTTGAACAACAACGTTCTTATTATCAGCAAATTATTAATACATTGCATAACACCTCGGTGTATTCTACTACCGACTAATATCAAAGGATTCTGTTACGGCCTACGGCTGCTCCCTTACAGGATCGAATCATCAGGGGTCCATGAGCTGAAGACTTCCCGAGCAGACGTAGGTCGAGCCTCAATGTGGCCACGTGGAATCTCTCTAATTACACTAAAATATATGGGGGAGCGTTATACTACGGCCACTCGACCGGAAGGTATTTGGACGAAGCTTACTTACCTATGTCCAAGGCGACTGGTCCCTCCGGAGTCGGTCAGGTTGCATGTGGTTGTGTAGTGCAAGGGAAAGATAGGTGATGTGGTGTGTATCTGGGTGTGACTGATGGTGACTGAACCTAGACCTTAGCCGTCAGCAGCAGCCCGGGCGTCGACACCGCTCCAACTTGAGGGGGCCCTCCGAGGCTTGTCCACATTCACTTTCCTTGTTCGTCACGATGACAGTCACTTAACTCTATCGTACGATTAACTAGCTTACAGAAGCCACTAACTATCGCGGGGTATAAGGTTACCGCACAAAACACGCACGGAGTTTCTGGATCAAAGGTCACTACCGTTTCGCGTTGCAACAGTTAGTTCTAGAATACAGAGGCCGCACTAGCTAATATTGTCGAATGCACTTATACAGATTCTGAGTCGGACCCAATAAGTCCCGGGGAAGCTCTCCAGTAGGGATACGCGCCACAAAATTCCTAGACCGTATTTTTACTGTCCGCGCTTAATTATTCCGAGTTCCCGCGCTTAATTGGCAGCGTGCCAATCGTGAGCACTGCCTAAGGACGACTGACTGCCCTTGGGCGTTTTTCGCACGACCGAAAGTCAAACCGGTATGAATGCACCGCGCCAAGCGCCCTCTCGCGTCAATCCTTGAAAGTGTTTGGCGCGAACAAACCCCCGTCCCGGACATAAGGATTTAGGTCCGCGAGCAAACCGATCAGCGGGACAAGGTCGCGAAGGCAAGTTGCAAGACCGAATCTACAACCAAACTAGGCCACCTTAGGCACCCCATCAGATCTTGCAACCCTAACCAGCGCCTCAAAAAATAGCCCTAATGTGGCAAGCCGAAGGGTCAGCCTCCACTGGATGACCCTCCTGGGCATCGCAGCACTTTAACAAGTCCTGTACTGGACAGAAGTCCGACGACCTCTTTCAAACACCTATCTGTGCCCCTATGATTAGTTCCGCAATCCGACCGGATCAGCTCTGCAAACAGCGACGCGACACGAAGCGGCCCCGAGCGGCCTCCTAAGCTTCAGTGCAGAGAGCACCCACAAATTCCACATGAACGTCGTCTGTGGAGAGCCGAACGAAACGCACAGATAGTCCCTAGTATGAATTTTCAACAAGTAGGCCTAGCCAGGCCACCCACCATATTATCATTTACTAAAATAGTGCGGCAGCTGATTTCAATCTGATAATCTCCAAAACTAGCTAGCCTGTTAGGCAAGTAGTCCTATGCTCATATTTCAACTAATTTTTCAAAAGCATCAATGTTCAACTACAGAATTAATTCAACCAAATTAATCACCGATGCGCATAGGTCAACTTGCAAATTAAACAAAACAATAACGTAAGGGACAGCCCTACTTCTTCGCAAAGCAAAATGATTAAACACTATCTATGTATATGTTACATAAATTTTCAAATAGCGCGCCATTCAATTTCCTTTCAGCAAACAGACGCAACAATCAAATACAGTGATTAAATATATGTACAAAACACATGCAGTAGCATTTAAAGGAGTAGATTAAATTCAATTCTTTTAATTTAAACTGCTACAAATAGGAAAATTTCGCGGAAAGCCTAAAGCAATTTTTAATTTTAATTCAAGTATTTTTTGACTAAGTGCTCGACAAACAAAAACTTAGGGGCCTGATGGCTGGCCGGCGGGCGCCGAGAGTCGCACGGCAGAGGGCGTGGCTGAGCGCCCCCGCCCGTGGGGGTCGAGGGCCTGGTAGAGCCCCGAGAGGAGACGCCGTTCGCACTCAGGCACAAAACGGCATGATGATTGCCCTGGCAATGCAGACAGGGCCGCCGATGCGGACAGTCTCGCTGGAGGTGTCATCCCAAACATGAGCAGCACCAGCGGCGCTCCTTGGCGATAGTTCGCCTCGCTGGAACCGGCTTACCTAATAATTTCGGGCACAACGTTACCCGGTGATCAGATGCTCGACAATAGGAGCAGGGGGGGTTGACGACGACTTGCCTGGAGGATTCAGCCTCTCACTGGGCACGGCTCGTAAGTCGTCAACGGTGCCCGCCGCGTTCTCTATCTGCCAGCACTGCTCCTCCAAAAACCTCAGCAGGTCATAGAAGGGCGGAAGATAGGAGGCCTCGTCCCCGCCGTACCTCTCCTCAAAATGGATTCGAAGGTCGAGAGGTAGACGGGACAGCACGATGCGGAGCAACAAAAAAGCCCATTCGCCCACTGGTAAATCCAGCCGCCTCAACGTATCACAGGCCACCAAGACTGGATCCAACAGGTCCGGACGCAGTCTGGCCCGGTCACTAAGCAGCGAGAGGCTTAGAAGCTGCTTAACATGTTCGTCCGCAATTTGCCGGACCTTGGCGTGTCTTCTGGTTAGGAGGTCCCGAGCAGTCTGGTAGGCGTCGTCCGACAATCTCAAGTGGCCAACGACGCCCAGGGCCTCCCCCTCCAGTGAGGCCAGGAGGTACGCCATCTTTTGTCACTCCGGGCGTCCACTAGGCTGTCGAAAAGACCAACGAAGGTCAGCCATTCGGAAAGGACCCCGGAGAACTTTGGCAGGTCCAGAGTTGGGAGTCGTCCCAACAGCTCCGGCTGAAGCTGCTTCAGAGAGGACTCGGACAGGTCACTCATCCGAGCTTCACGCGCCTCCTCGGCATACCTGCCTTCAGCCTCGATCAACTCGTCCGTGAGCCACAAGAACTGCTCATAGTCCGCGAAGCAGGAGTCCAGGACTCCCTTCTCCACATCCGAATCCTCGAGCTCAGCGTAAGCCTCCTCCACTGCGGCCCTTCGAGCATCCACCTGCTCGAACCGCGTCATCAAGTTATGGACCCTATCCGGTCGACCTATCAAAGCATGGGCACTTGTGGCCCAGCGTAGCTCAGTCCGCAAACAACGGATCAGTAGCTTGGGCGATGTCATCACTATTAAATGCAAATTACGACGCGGCTTGAGCACAGATTACAAAAATAACAAACAAAAAATACAACAAAAATTAACAGTTAATAAAAGCAGTTCCTATCAAATCGCATTGAATAGAAATTACACAAATACGAATTACTACGTATCGACCAAATACAAGTTATCACAAAAGAAAAGACACAAATCAAATTAACAAATAACAAATACTAGTGCGATCAAATCAAGTTAAATTCAAATTGCGCAAATACAATTACTACTCTTTAGTTCAAATACAAATTACAGTATAAACGAAGATACACATCACAGTCGATCAACAAAAAATGCCTAGCTCGGAAATCGACCCTTCGATAAGTAATCCACTACAACTATCCGACAACGATAATTAACCGATTACGTAAAAATAACCATCTACCTACATGACGTATATCTCTAGAAAAACTCCCGCTTGCGCAACCTAGGGCTCGGCTTTTCAAACTACCTACTAACCAAAAAAAAGGCAAGCAACAAACAACAAAGGGAAATAATTCTATTATTACGTACAAAAAAATATTTTTACGTATTACGGACGGGCGTGATTGTAGAAACAAATTAAACCAATCAAACCAACGCTCCCTGCCACCAGAATTGTTTAATGTTTATCAAACACTATGGTCGGGATCGACCGGGGAATCGAACCCGGAACCACGCTCTGCTACCAGTATTGTTACGGCCTACGGCTGCTCCCTTACAGGATCGAATCATCAGGGGCCCATGAGCTGAAGACTTCCCGAGCAGACGTAGGTCGAGCCTCAATGTGGCCACGTGGAATCTCTCTAATTACACTAAAATATATGGGGGGGCGTTATACTACGGCCAGTCGACCGGAAGGTATTTGGACGAAGCTTACTTACCTATGTCCAAGGCGACTGGTCCCTCCGGAGTCGGTCAGGTCGCATGTGGTTGTGTAGTGCAAGGGAAAGATAGGTGATGTGGTGTGTATCTGGGTGTGACTGATGGTGATTGAACCTAGACCTTAGCCGTCGGCAGCAGCCCGGGCGTCGACACCGCTCCAACTTGACGGGGCCCTCCGAGGCTTGTCCACATTCACTTTCCTTGTTCGTCACGATGACAGTCACTTAACTCTATCGTACATTAACTAGCTTACAGAAGCCACTAACTATCGCGGGGTATAAGGTTACCGCACAAAACACGCACGGAGTTTCTGGATCAAAGGTCACTACCGTTTCGCGTTGCAACAGTTAGTTCTAGAATACAGAGGCCGCACTAGCTAATATTGTCGAATGCACTTATACAGATTCTGAGTCGGACCCAATAAGTCCCGGGGAAGCTCTCCAGTAGGGATACGCGCCACAAAATTCCTAGACCGTATTTTTACTGTCCGCGCTTAATTATTCCGAGTTCCCGCGCTTAATTGGCAGCGTGCCAATCGTGAGCACTGCCTAAGGACGACTGACTGCCCTTGGGCGTTTTTCGCACGACCGAAAGTCAAATCGGTATAAATGCACCGCGCCGAGCGCCCTTTCGCGTCAATCCTTGAAAGTGTTTGGCGCGAACAGATTCAATTGGTTTTCTCACAACACCTAACACTTAACAAAGGCGCGTAATGGGCTAAGTGATACAGACTCTCGCACGCGAACGTAAGGTGCATTTTGATTTAATACGCGCGCCACATTAAATTAGTTTTCGACGATTTAATCGGTAGGCTATTTTAACGAAGGTCGTATCCGAGGCGTGCAAAGTATTATGAACATTAGCAACGTTGTAACTAGTTTAAACTCGCAAGTTTGCTAACAGAGAGTGATCCTACTGTTCTCATATTATTATTTATTGATATTAGCATAAACATTTTACTTTACATCGCTTGCTCCAACAGTTAAGCATTGTAAAAGATACACGCCAGATCAAGTAGCAAAACAAACTCATTTAATCAAATCTGCCTTACACAGATATTATAATTTTACCCTCAACTTTATCAATACATAAAATAATACCTTTCTATCCCAATAACACGGTTACAATCATTATTTAGGACTAAAATTAAAATAAACCATTTTAATTATTGTTTTTAATTATTTGTTTCTAATTACTAATAAACCACAACTACTGGTCAATTTGTAATTACAATTTAGTCAGTACTTGGTATGCCAATAATTTCAGACCACATTTCTGGTGGTGGTATTTGTATTGGTGGATATACCAGAATACGAATTTGATCTTCTACGTAATTGAGGTATTGGCAGGGCATCAGAGGTCTCGTTTTAGGTTACGGCTGTGGATCGCGCCAGTATTTGGTCAACATGTCGGCGAATTAGCCGTCCATCTTCCGTTCTTACCTTATAACAACCAGGACCCTCGGCATACTCAATGGTGGCGCGTCGCCACTTCTCTCCTAGCCCATAGGCACGTACCAGCACGGGCTGGTTGAGCGCGAAGGCTTAGGCGGGCACCCGCTGCGCCACCTCTTCCAGCTGCCACTCAGAGCGCTCTGGTCCACTGTCCGGATGTAGCGCCGACACCGCAATTCTATATTTACGTCCAATCAACATCTCTGCAGGAATTTTACCGAAGTGATTCGGCACCGTTCTAAGCGAGTATAACACCCTAGGTAGTTTCTCAGTCTACAATACACCTGCATCAGATATTTTCTTGAGCTTGTTCTTGAAGGTCTGCATCTCCCGTTCGATTTGTCCGCTCGTCAGCTATCCCTGCGAAGCAAAAATCCTGCGACAACTTTGCTATTAGAGCTTCATTACTCATATTTAATTAAATATCTGCCTCAAACCATTTGCTATAGCTGTCAATCATTAAAAAAAAAAGTGTTCCCTTGAAATGGTCCTGCAAAATGAACACGGACACGACTCCATGGCTTGACAGGTAAAATCCATGTGCGCGGATCTCTTAGTGGATTGTTTCTTACGACTTGACACAACTCACAGCCAGTCACCGTGGCCTCTATCTGAGCGCCCATACCGACCCACCATACGTATACTCTAGCATAAGCTTTCGTCTGGTCAATTCTTAATACCTGCTGTTGTAAAGAAGCGGGTATAATGACTCTGTTACACCACAATAAACACTCTTTATTATATGAAACGTAATTTTTACGGATTTTATCGCGTTTAATTTAACCTTTTAATTCCCGACGTTTCGGGTGATTTACAGCACCCGAAACGTCGACTCACAAAGAAGAGACTCTTTATTATGTGAAAGTCTCTTCTCGTCTAATACGGCTGTAGTGTGTGGGGTCAGTATTTTTGCCAGTAGCCTGTGCCATGTAGCACATGATATAAAACCTTTTGTAGTACCAGGTCTTTTTTAGTCTCAGCAGCAATTTTCGCTGCATCAACTTTAATCCAGAGGGAGGTTCCTCTCAAAGGAACACATCCGCTAACGAATCCATCCCTCGCGCTTCAGCTGTGTTAACAGAAGTCCATCGGCTGAAAGCATCTGCATTACCAATGCATTTTTTGAGGTTGTATTTTATGTCATATTCATTATACGCCAATTTTAGTGACCATCGCAACATACTGGGTGCAATACTGATGAAATGAATAGGTTTATTCGGATTAAACAATCCGATTAGCGGCTTATGATCTGTAATGATACAAAACATTCTAGTAAAAATTCATGAAATTTTGTAACCCCAAAAATTATCGCTAAAGCTTCTTTATCAATCTGTCCATAGCGCCGCTCGTGGGATTGTAATTCTCTTTTTAAGTCATATCCAACTAAGGTTAAATCAGATGACAACAAATCCCTAGCTTTATCAAAGGCAACTTTCTCAAACAAACCCCATAACCACGGTTTCTTTGCTTCCAGCAATCGATACAACGGCTCCAGTATTGTGGCATTGCCCATAATGAATTTTTCATAAAAATTGTATAAACCTAAAATGACCGAGGTTCTTCTCTGTTCCTAGGTGCTGGTTTCTCCTTTAACTTTTTCACTTTAATAGGTGACGGGTGCAGTCCTTCTGCAACAATCATATATCCTAAAAAACGTATCTGGTTTGATGCAAACACACATTTGTTCAGAGTTAACCTAAATCCCATTGCATTTAGTTTAGTCAAGACTGCCCGTAGTCTTTGATCATGTTCCTCCTTATTCTTTCCACTAAAAGTGACATCATCCAATAGACATGCTACTCCTTCCATACCTGCGAGTGTAGTCGACATCACACTCTGGAAAATTCTAGGAGCTACGCTTAATCCAAATGCTAACCAGTTCATCTTCATTAACCCTAACGGAGTATTAAGTGTTAACAACGTAGCTGTGTCCCCGTCCACTTTCATCTGCATGTACGCCTGTTTTAAGTCATGCTTACTAAAAACTCTTCCACCACTTAATTTCACAAGGGACTATTAGCAGCTGGTAATGGAAATGTATCAGTCTCTATGACTAAATTAACAGTTTTATTTTTATATAGGAGAGGGGGCAAACAAGCATGCGGTTCACCTGATGGTAAGTGACTACCGCCGCCCATGAACAACCGCAACACCAGGGGAATTGCAGATGCGTTGCCAGCCTTTTAAAAAGGAGTACGCTCTTTTCTTGAAGGTCCCTAAGTCGCATCGGTCCGGAAAAATCGCTGATGGTAATCGATTCCACAAGAAAGTCGTGCGAGGAAGAAAACATCTTTTAAATCGCACAGTGGTAGACCGCCAATCATCCAGATGGTGTGGATGGTATCGGGAGTTCTGCCGCGATGTGCGTTCGTGAAATTTGGCGGCTGGGATTAATCCGAACAATTCCTCAGAGCACTCCCCATGGTAGATGCGAAAGAAAATGCAAAGGAATGCAACATCTCTTCGCAGTGCCAATGAATCGAGCCGATCGGAAAGGACTCGGTCGTCGACGATTCGAGCCGCTCTGCGCTGGATGCAGTCAAGTGGAAGAAACTGGCACTGGGGAGCCCCTGCCCAGAGATGAGAACAGTATTCCATGTGAGGCCAAACCTGCGCCTTGTAAAGTTGCAGGTGTGCCGGCATGAAATACTGTCCCGCTCTGCTGAGCACGCCAAACTTTTTAGAGGCCAATTTGGCCTTCTCTTCCAAGTGACCACGAAACTGCACGTCACTCGATATGTCGACTCCGAGGATACCGATACTGGCTGAGGCAAGTAGGGGAGTGCCTTGAAACTGAGGAGATACGACGAAGGGGTTTTTTTTAGCGGTAAACGCGCAAACTTGTGTCTTCTGAGGATTAAACTGGACTAGATTTAGTCGCCCCCAATCCGAGACTTTGTCCAGCAAAGACTCGACTTCAGACATAAGTTTGTTCCGGTACTCGGCGACGTTTTCCCGAGAAATATTGGCACGGCCGGTGTATAGAGCATCACCAGTGCTGTCATCCGCATAGCAATGAATGTTACCAGTTAGCAACATATCATTGATATGCAGAAGAAACAGCGTTGGTGATAGCGCGTTAATAGGCTTGTAGTCGGAGCATGCACCGTCTACAACGACCTTGATGCTCCGATCTGCAAGGAAGCTAGTGATCCAATTGCATAATTTCTCGGGAAGCCCATAGGAAGGAAGCTTCGATAGAAGCGCTTTATGCCAAACCCGATCAAAGGCCTTCGCAATGTCCAAACTAACGGCCAACGCCTCCCCCTTGGACTCTACTGCCTCCGCCCATCTATGGGTCAGGTAGACCAGAAGATCACCAGCTGATCAACCCCGACGAAAACCGTATTGGCGGTAACTAATCAGCTGGTGATCCTCAAGGTACCTCATGAGCTGGCAGTTTATAATGGATTCCATTATTTTGGAGAACAAGGAGGTGGTGGCGACAGGCCTGTAGTTGGACGGGTCTGAGCGGTCGCCTTTTTTAGGGATCGGGTGGACAAAAGCTGTCTTCCTTGAATTCGGGACTACTCCCTGGGAGTAAGAGTACCGGAAAAGACGCGTTAGGACCGGTGCCAACTCCGGAGCGCACGTCCTCAGCACAATTGGGGTGATTCCGTCAGGCCCACTCGACTTCTGGATGTCTAGGGAGAGGAGTGCTTTGCGAACCGAGCGCTGTGAGAACAGCACATACGCCATGGAGCACTCACACCGCGGGATGGTCGGCGGTGTTTGCCCCCCGTCTTCATAACACTCCTGCTTACTGCATAATACTTACTTACAGGAGCGACCAAATCAAGGCTGAGATCTGCCTCCGATGGGTACCATAGATGATGGAATAAATAGTTCCATTCCCTGTAGCACCACATCAGTGACAGAGTCAGCAACAACGCTGGGATCATCCGGCGAGAAGCAAACCCGCCCCCATGGGTAGGATGCAAAGAAAGACCGTATTCCGTCCCAATCCGCCGACCTGTAATGCCAAACACGCCGGCAACCTGCAGAACGCAACCGCAAGGGGAGCGTGAGTGACACCGTACTCCGGATCAGACAATGGTCCGAAGAACCGAGAGGGGCATCGACGGAAACCTGATATCCGTCCGGATGAGAGGTCAGCAGAAGGTCCAACAGCGAAGATGTATGATCCTCCACATCTAGAATCCGCGTAGGCGAAGTAACCAGTTGTGCCAAACCATATGCCAAGGCAGTCATAAACAGATCTCCCCGCATGATCGGTTAAAATAATTCATCAACCTTATCATCTATCCAGCATATGCCAGCTATCTCTAAGCCCAACATTTTAAACCAGTTTCTTCGCAAAAGGCTCGGCCCGCGACCAGGAACAACCAGTAGCTCACATTGTGCTTCCTTGTTTCCTAATGACACTCAAACATGAGCTCGATCTAACACCTTCAGTTCATCACGGGTCCACGTAACCAACTTCACATCTGTCGCATCTAAATGTGGTAACCGACCACAGCTTATATCTTCAGATATGATTGTCCTTGAAGGACCTGAGTCCACTTCCATGCTAACCTTCACACCATCGATAATAACATCTACTTTAAATGGTGGTCGAATATTATCTGAGCAGACAAAGATACCCATCATCCGTTCAGATTTTTCATTTTCTATATCTGAAGTTGAACTTTCCTCCACCTGGTGCAACTTGCCAGATTTTTTCATACAGGCCAGCGCAATATGTCCAATCTTTTTACAATAAAAACATTTTGCTTTTATAACAGGACACCTTTTGTAGCAAAACAAACTCATTTAGTCAAATCTGCCTTAAACGGATATTACAATTTTACCCTCAACATTATCAATACATAACACATTGTAATGATTTTAAAAATAAATAGAAATTGTGCTAAAGCACTTTATGTTACATTAACAAAAGTATAAAAATTACAAAGATACTTACTCCTTCTAAAAGAGGATCATTGACATGTGGCGGAGTATAGTTGGGCAGGGAAGCGAGGCGAGTGCTGGGCACAGGCGGCAATGGCAGGAAGTTCAACACTGAGTGAGCTGAGAGACCGCAGTCCAACATTATCATCAGCTCTTTGAATGAAAGCACAAAGCATGGCTTTGCAGCATCGCTGCTCAAACAGTACTGTAACAAAAATGACAAGGCAAAGTTAATAACAACCTCCTAATTATTATCCATGACATAGTCATTTGCAAATTACATGTGTAGTCTGAGATGATACCACCCTAAAACAAACTTTAAAATCAATCTATTTTTTATGTTTTATATTGAATAAAAAATTTTGTGGTAATGAATATTTAATACATTTTTTAAAAATGCCAAACATACTAATGTGGTGGGTGGAAGGAAAAGGGGAGATCTCCCACCGGGCAAGGTGTTCTGCCCGGGGAGCGGCCAATGCACCGATTGGTAGTTCGGAGCTATTCTATATATTATGCTGCTTTAACTATGGAACTTTGTTACTGTGATTTAGGCTTTGGTGTGTTTCGCTTGTGGCACGATGACAGCGCCGCCACATCACCCCCCTGCTCAGACAGGAGGTCAATAGTGCAGTCTAGATGTCGACGAATTTGCAAGTGCCAGGGAATTGCCTTGTAAGTCTGCGGTGAGTCGAGAAGAAGGCAAGTAATCTGCGAGAGTGCCGTGAAGGAGAGGAGAGCAGTAAGGCTCAGAGCCGTGCCGAACACTGTAGCGCAGAGAGTAGCTTGAAGGAACAGGAAGCATTATTATTCCAATGCTGCGATGAACCTTTGTAAAGCTAGATGGCTTGCAGAATGTGAAGACTGCAGACAATATCTGCTCGGGAGCGAATGAATGGGGTACTTGAAGACGATATTTTCCGAACGTTATTGGTTTCGTGTTCAGATCACGTCGGGGTCACCACTGTGGTGGGTGGAAGGAAAAGGGGAGATCTCCCACCGGGCAAGGTGTTCTGCCTGGGGAGCCGCCAACGCTCCGATTGGTAGTTCGGAGCTATTTATATGATTATATTTATAAGTATAGTCACGGTGTGTAGTTCTGTATGAAAAAAATGGAAGCGGGCTTTGAAAAAAGACAGACAGCAGAAATGCATGGAATAAAGCTCTAAAGGTAAGTGACTAATAAAATATTACGGAAAGTATACAGCTTTACCATTGATTAGTAATTAGGCAGTAATACATAGGTAGGTATTAACTGACTGAACCATGAAGTTGCACATGATTTATAATGACATAAAATGAAAAAAACTTACTTAAACTTACTAATGCAGAGAGTATTAATCAACTCGTACTGTTATTTAGTACCTAGTGACACGTGAAGAAATTGGTTGGTTGCGTAGTTCGTCAGTGGTTGCAAACATATGGTCCTACTTTTACTTTGACTTACTTTTGAATAAACTGATTGCGGTATTACGTTGGTAGTTGGTACCTATACTGTTTTGAAAATGCAATAGTCGCAAACATTCAATGTGTGTAATACTAAACTGATTTTGATGAAATTTTGCATTAAGGTATAACTGGATCTACAGGATTTTATCTTCTTATATCGGACTTTTATTCCCAAGGAGCTTGATATAACAGAAATTTAAAAATAAAAAACAGAAAATAAAGGTTACTGATAAATAAATAACATGACAAGAAAAATATGGAGTAATAAATAAGGAGAGAATAAGAATAATATAACAATAAAGACTACTGGTGGCTTCGACGTGTCGGTTTGTGACGTCACATTGTGATGTGGAGCAAACAAAATTGGGTGGCCAGACCCATTATGACTTAAAGTATCAAATTTTATATTTTTTTCCTTGGCTGTGAGAGTACAGCACATTGCTGTCGCAGTTTTGTAATGGCTTTCGCAAGCCAGCAATAGCCCGTACATCCTAGCAATAGCCATTACAAAAATTGAGCTGCTTTATATTGCAGTTATACCAATGTATGCAATTATACCAACAAATATTTCAATTCTTAACTTGTCCTGGTCCATCCAGATCATTTCAATCAAATATGCAGTAGGAGAGAATTGAAATTTTATCATACAATTGTCAATTCTTAATCAACTTGTCTGGTATCTCATTGCCAGTGGGAAAGCAGCTTTATTGACAAGATTGTATGCAATTTTTTCAAACTATGTTTAAATTTTTATATGTATAAATAGGCTTTTCTAAGAAAATCCAGTTCACATGTATTTCTTACATTAAATGATTTTCCCACTATCATCACAACAAGCAGGAGAATTGGCATCTACCCTCATTTAATAAAATACAATATTTTTTTAAAATTCTATCCAGTTTGTGAGTGCTTTTAGCTATTGTGATATGGTTCTATTCATGTTTGAAAATTTTTTTTTAATGATAATAACATTGTATATTCACGAATAATATGATGTTTATATTTTTTGGTAGTTATTTTGATACCTACATGTCACTTTTGGATTGGATAGGGTGCTTTTACATATTGTATGATACTGTTACCCATCACCAGTTTGTGAATGATGGGAGAGTTTTTCACCATCATTTAGTAACATAAACCTTATATGTAATAAACTGCAAGCATTATATATATGCAGGTGAGTTTCATATTTCCAATTTAATCAATTTTTAAGACATTTTTACGAATTTTTTATGCGATTTTATAAGATATGTTTAAATCTATTGGCCTTTTATGTAGAGGAAGTTAAAATTTCATCTAGTTTTATGTACATAGATGAGAGCCGTATATTAATTTAATTTTAACTTACCAATTTCATTTTTAATTTATAACTTAATTTAGTCACTCATCAAAATGCAATAGTTATTTTATGCATGGGGCATCATTTATAATCACTTATAAATAAAATTACTTCAGATTGCCATGTTGATATTTAATGAGTATGAAACATAAATTAAATATTATAAATACTCTTGTATGGATTTTCAATAAATCTTAGATATGAAGAGTAATTTCTCAATTAAGATTAAATATAACCTAAATATCTAATATTGGTTCTGTTTACTAATATGTCAATTGTCAAATATCAAGTCAATCATTAATTTTTTTTTGGAGTTTATGGCCTGGTATCTAGACCTTTAGGCCAAGTCTTAAGTATTTTTATTCGGTTTATTGTAATTTCCCCACTCCTTCATAGTATACTGCTTCACAATATGTTGATGCGTCACATTGTGCAGTTCTTGGGAGATTTTGGCGGCAACTTGATCCAGCAGACAGCTGATAGTTGGCGATGGTATCTAAAGGTGCCTATGCAAACAAACAGCTTATCTTGAGAATCCATCACCATCAGAGCACTTGTTTCACTGTTTCCACTAATAGTTCACATGCGTAGACACTTAATACACAAAACCGCAACACTTTTACATATCAAAGTCCACTTCAAACCATTATTTAAACAATAATACAGGAGCAGCAAACCGCCGCCGGTCAATTTCCCGCCAAAACTCCTAGTCAATCATTAATTCTTAGTTCATTTTTGATTTTTGGCTTGGATGCTTGTTCTTTATATCGTATCTTTATAACAATCCTTTATAGTACACTGCTTCACAATATGTTTTTTTTATATAGAATAGAGGGCAAGCGAGCATGCTTGTTGCACATTGCGCAGCTTCTGGGAGATTTTGACGGCAACTTGAGCCAGCACACAGTATAGTATCTCAAGGCGCCTAAGCAGACAGACACCTTATCTTGAGATTCACATCACCATCGGAGCAATTCGTAGCTAACGCCGAAAAAGGGCGAACCTCAATTTTTAAAAAGTTACAGGAGAGCAAGAAAATATTTATTATTCCCCGATTACAAGCTTTTTTTCATCCGATTTAAAATATTAGATTTAATTGAAAACTACAAATACGATTTCCTCTTATAGTTCTCATGCGCTGACATTTAATACACAAAATCGCACCACTTTTATATTTATATGTAAAAGTGGTGCGATTTTGTGTATTATAGGAGCAGCAAACCGCCGAAAAAGACAGTTTGGTATTGAAAACATAGCGTAGTTGCATCTGGCATGTAATTTTTTTTTTGTAATGTATGGCATTTTGGTATGTTGAGCAAAATAAAATATAACTAAAAATTTTGTACAATCGACTTCAATATAATATTAAGAATAACTGAAAAAATATTGGTCAGACCTTGATCACATTTATATGGGACCACTTGAGAAGCACCAGCTTTCAAATTAAAAAAGAAACATCGAAATCAGTTAGTGGAATCGAAATTGAAATCAGAAAGTTATGAGGTAACACACATAAAAAACATACAGTTGAATTGAGTACCGTCTCCTTTTTGAAGTCTGTAGAAAATGTACTCTGTGGTACTCTGTAACAAAGTAATGATAAGAGTTTTGGCGGGAAATTGGCGTGACGTACAGGAGCTGCAATCCACCGCCGCGGCGGTATTATTGTTTAAATAATGGTTTGAAGTGGACGTTGATGTGTAAAAGTGGTGCGATTTTGTGTATTAAATGTCTGCGCATGTGAACTATTAGTGGATACTTTGAAACAATTGCTCCGAAGGTGATGTGAATCCCAAGATATGGTGTGTGTCTGCTTAGGCGCCTATAGCTAACTTTCAGTTGGCTCAAGTTGCTGTCAAAATCCCCAAGGGCTACGCCATAGATTTAGAATATACTGGCGTATAGACGACCTGACAGCCCGAAAACGCGTGACTCATTTTGATTTGTCATTGTGTGCGTTAGCTAGTGCAAATTTTACTTACAAGGATTATCGAATATGATTATTAAGGAAGGGGTAAAAAGATTTAAAAAAAATTGTTTAGTGCACGAAATTAAATAACTTCAAAAATTGATTGAATTTTTACCATGATGTTTCTAAAATAATTAAAAAATATTCAAAAAACATGTTCCTGGGAATAAACTCAACCAACCTGAATTTTGTTGGATTTTAATTCAAATGTTTAAAATTCCAGGTGACTACCGATAAACTTAAAAAAAATACCCAAGAATCAGATGATTTCATTCAGATCGGAAAGTTGTATTTTCTTTGGAGAAAAATATTTACTGCCATGGGCAGTTTCCACAAAATTTGTTTTTTAACATATTATTAGTATAAATAGGTAGATACTTAACTAAGTATATACCTATTAATATTTTATAAAATGTTTTGATGGAGAAATAAAAAACTGGGACACCGAGTACATAATGACTGCTTTATTTTTCATATAAGTATTACTTTTGACAATACATTTAATATTTGATAATTCAATGCATTATAGAAATTTATTTTAACATTCTACTTAAATATGAATGTAAACTTAATAATTTAAGATTACTTATAAACTTTAATTATAAACTTTTAGGAATCAGTTACATAAGATTGCTCTGTTTAAAGGCCAATATGTTTATGAGGCTTCATGTTTTCATTCTTTCATCTGTCCCTGAAAAGCATAAATTAATAATAAAATTATTATCATTTTAGCTGCATTAATTTAAAAAAAAATAATGATCTTAACAAAGTAAAGTGCACCAAGTATCTGAAGATACAGGTGCACTCTCTATTTTCTCAATCTCGGTATGTTAAGAAAATGGTCACTCATTCGTGAACTACCACGGCAAGTGCAACTTAAAGATCTATATTCCGAAATTTGACTTTGCTCAGACTTTACTTACGAAAAACTTTGCTGAGTATACGCTTAGCATAGTCTTTGATTCTGAATTTATAGTTGTATCGCGATAAGATTAGAGAGAGTTAAAAAAAAATAGATGTTTCATTCCCTACATTACATTCTTGGTTATACTGAACTATAAAATAAAATAAAACAATATTTAAAGATCTAAAACAGTCGAAATTGTATTTCATAAATAATTTATTATTATATGATATAGAAAATGAGCGTATGAGAACGGGAACGTATGAGAAGAGCTCAAAATCAGAAAAAAAGAAAAAAGCAGAATTTAATAAATTCGAAATAAGTTTGAAATTACGGTGATAGACAATATATTAATGCTATTTAAAATGAGAAGACGGCCTAAAACTACCTATTTATTGCTATAAATAATGCGAGCAACATAAAAACAACAATTTAAAATGAATATGGTGGCTTTGGATAATATCCTAAGTTCTAGGTAAGTCGTCAATTTCGTTGACTTAAGCTTTGCTAAGCACGCACTCAGCACGACTTCGAAGTTAGCTCTATAAATACCGATATTGTCTTAGCTCAAAAGTAAAGTCTGAGCAAAGTCAGAGTATGGTCTATAGATCTCAGCATAAATCTCGGAGATCTATTGATCCGGGCAGCTATTACTTAACCACGAGTTACTCTTCTCTACTACTAACACTATAGGCTATGAACCATTTTATTTAAGCCCTCAGCACATCAGTGCGTCAGCCATTAAGCATGAATCGGGCGTCGAGCGTTGTGAATATCATTACTATTGAATTTATACTATCGCGACTCATGCGCTGGCGTCTAGGCCGCTTCAGGAGCATTACTAAATATCTACTTATTATTGTGACTTGGGAATATAATCCGAAGCTACGCTCAACCCCTTGGGGAAAATAGCTTGATGTTATGAATATTGTACTAGTGTGACCGTGAGGCTTTTATCTAAAGTTTTGAAAGTTAAATTAAATATATATATATATATATACATACACACACACACACACACACATATATATATATATGTGTGTGTGTGTGTGTGTGTGTGTGTGTGTGTGTATGTATATATGAGTACAAATAATGTAGAAATGACTCCTTTTAATAACATTGATTTTATTCAACTTTTTCTTTTATACTCGTAATACTCAAGAAAATTTTTGTTGAAAATTGTTGAGCTCTTCTTTGGATTCTAACCAACCCATCTAATTAAACTTAATTATAGAATCCGGAGGGAATTTCTTCGACAAACGGCAAAATAAAATAATATTTTAGAACGAGAATCGAGAATTTATTTTCTTCTTGTGTGGGCAAGTGTGGCGGCGCCGTCGTCACGCCACAAGCGAAACACATCGAAGCCTAAATCGCGCTAACAAAGTTCCGAAATTAAAGCAGTATTCTTTATATACTCCAATGTTGCGAGTAGAAGGAAAAGAGGATATCTCCCGCCGGGCAAGTTGTTCTGCCCGGGGAGCGGCCAACGCTCCGAGTGATAGTTCAGAGCTATTCTATATATACTCCTTTAATTTCGGAACTTTGTTAGCATGATTTAAGCTTCGATGTGTTTTGCTTGTGGCGTGACGACAGCGCCGCCACATCACCCCCCTGCTCAGACCGGAGGTCGATAGTGCAGTCCGATTGCCGGTGCGTCCTTAATGACGGTGGGGAATGCATGCTGTGTGCGTAAGAGCAAGTTGCGCCGGTGCGAACGATATGCCGGTTTATAATGCATGCCATACTACGCACTTGCAAGTGATACCGGTGAGAACGATGAGCCGGAGCAAGTGCCAGGGATTGCCTTGTAGTCTGCGGTGAGTCGAGAAGAAGGCAAGTAATCTGCGAGAGTGCCGTGAAGCAGAGGCGAGCAGTAAGGCTCAGAACCGTGCCGAACACTGTAACGCAGAGAGTAGCTTGAAGGAACAGGAAGCATTATTATTCCAGTGCTGCGATATGAACCTTTGTAAAGCTAGATGGCTTGCAGAATATGAAGACTGCAGACAATATCTGCTCGGGAACGAATGAATGGGGTACTTGAGGATGATGACGAATGTTTATGAAGTTGTATTTTCCGAAGGTTATTGGTTGCGTGTTCATATCACGTCGGGCTCACCAATGTGGCGAGTGAATGATCTTAAGATGATGCTGCAGGAACAGGCTCGCCGACAGGAGGAACAGGCCCGTCGGTTGAAAGAGCAGCTGCAGCGCGGACAGAAGGAACAGGCCAGTCGGTTGGAAGAGCAGCTGCACCGCCTACAGGAGGAACAGGCTCGCCAACAAGAGGAACAGGCCCGCCAACAGGAGGAACAGGGCCGTCGGTTGGAAGAGCAGCTCAAACGCTATAAGGTAGAGCAGATGCCCCTCATGAAGGACCTTTACGCTACCTTCGGTAAAGAGATAAAGGAGTTGAAGGATAGGGTTGCTCAACATGACAACCGCCTGTCGGAAGCTGAAACCCGAATCGACCAAGTGTACAATCGGGTTGACAACGTGATGGCTGACGTGAAGAAAACGCTGGACGACCTCAAACATGGAGATGGAATTACAGCTCCCGTGGTAGCTACAACACCTTCGCTAGCTGGATTATTCAAAGTGCCGCCGTTCGACGGGACTTCTTCCTGGTCGGCCTACAAAATCCAGTTCGAGGCTGTTATGAAGGCGAACGGCTGGAATAAAAGTCAGGCCATGACTGCTCTCACTCTAGGCCTACGCGACCAAGCCTTAACTGTTCTGGAAGCTCTCGGTAAGGAAGTGACTTACGAGCAGCTCCTTGAGGCATTGAAATCGAGATATGGCGACGCTCACCTGGAACACGTCTTTCGTGCGCAGCTCAAAGATCGCGTGCAACGCAGCAACGAAAACCTGCAGCAGTGGGCCCTTGAGGTGGAGAAGCTGGTTCGGAAAGCATACCAGTCTGTACCTGCGCTAATTATAGGGAACCTGGTGCAAACATTCATCGACGGCATCCGCAATAAAGGATACAGCCCTAGGTGCTACGGCTGTGGGAAAAGGGGCCATCTTCGATCCAGCTGCCCTCAACGAACTGTAGGAAAAGGTGATTGGTCTCGAGAGGGTAGTATGGCTAACAGCACCGCCCAGCAGCAGCAGGGAAACTGGCGGGTGCTGACTGATTTTAGAAGAGCTACTCCTAAGATTGTCCATGTGGATCGACTGGCGCCTTATTATGGGGCCAATAATGCTCGGGACGAGCATGTCTTAGGAGGGGGCAGTGTTGCGCGCCACTATTAATGTCTTGTACATGGCAAAACTAGTTACACTAGCGCCCTCTAGTGTCGAGTAGCAGAACTAGGAGAATCGAGATCCTTCCAGAAATTTCGGGACCGATATGTACTCGAACATTCTAGATGTCGCTACAGTAGAAGGTTCTGGAAACTATCTGAGGCCCTATATAAGACCGGTATAGACCACGACCGGGGCAGTATTGAATTGGCGATACAAGAGAATACTTCGAAGCGAAATAACTGCGAACTAAAGTGATTGTGTTTTATTATTAGTGTGATTTTAAGTTGTAATTAGTGTTGTGTAATTAAATAGTCAATTTTGGTAATTCACTCGGCAGTTTGTAATTATCTCGAATCCCAAGCTCGTAACAATATGTACTTCTTTCTATAACAAACACCATATTTATGTCACAGTAGGGCCATAACTTATTTCAAAGAGAGCTCTCGCTATGAACCCATCCAGAGTACAACAAAATAGATCAATGTCTTCTGCTATACGGTTGAGGATATGGAGTGCGCGCGTAAACGGCGCCTCATTCACCAACTTAGTGCGGCCGCGCGGCACAGCCAGCAGCCGCGGCCGCCGCCGCCGCCACACGTATCTGTCCGGAACACACATGCGCACTTGTTGCAATACGTCTGGATCGTGAATTTTTCCCCTCATCACCTTAAAGATATATAAGACTAGCGCTAAATTCCTTCTAGTTTTTAGCTCGTAGTATACTACCATACCTAAGATGAATAAGGTAGGATACTTATTTGGGTAAAATGGGTATACATTTTTTTATATAAATATCTAATAAATATATTCTGCACTCTCTCCAACATGATACTATATTTAGTTTCATGTGGAGACCAGATGAGACCAAATCTGGTAAACTCTTAGTTGCCAGGCTACAGTGGGCAGTGACATTTCATGTGAGTTTCTTTTCCTTCGTTGAGTCACATGAATGGTACAGTCAGGTACCCGGTTGGATGATACTGCATGATCAGTGTAGACGTCCGCTATAGATGTTCCATCCGGGGAGGCCAATTCTAGATTAGTTGGTAGCATAGGTGACGGCTGCTGGCAAAGAGATGTGCTTTGCGATGAAGTCGGTGATAATAATGATTTTATGCTGATAGCAGGCTCTTGCTCAACGTTTGTTTTATTTTTACCCGTAGCGACCGTCACTGACCTCCGGTTAGTAGAATTTTTCTTTGTAGTTGGTTTAGTAGTTACTTTATGTGGATGTGATCTGATAATTGGTGTACTAGTTGTTGGTTTATTTTTTCTGTTAATACACTTTTCACATGTCCACAGTGATTTACCTGACCGATCCATAAGATTAAACTGTTTTTCCGATACACTAGCACATTCGATATCAAATGTTTTTTTTTACATAATGTACAATTCCGAAAACGTCGGTCTTAGATTTTTCGTCGGCATTTGGCACATACATTGGTTTTTGAAGACATTTTTCAAAAAAAAAGAAAAAAAATGATTCAATAATACACAAAACAAATAACAAAGTATAGACAGCACAACTTGCACGAAACGACGCTTGAACGAAGCACAGCGGCTATCAGTCAGTCTAAACGCTGCACAGGCAGGCCGCTCTCTGCTCGTGACGGACGGCGATCGCTGTCAATTAGTACGGTGACTCATCGACAGCGCGCTTGTTGTTGATGCTGCCGGTGATGTTGGTGGCCGTATTTTAAAAATAATTAAACTTTATTCAGCCATTTCTCCGGATCTACATTAAATAATGATAAACGGTTTTCACCAATCAACGAGCCACTTCACTGGCTGCATGTTAGTTATAAATTAAACGTTTAATAATCACTTTTTACTACAACTTTGAGTTAAAATCCGCGGAGAAATTAACTACTTTTAACTTTTAACTTTTTACTTGAACAACTACCGCACGGTGACACAAACCCTTTCTGATGGCGAATTATTACTATTATCTTATAACTGCCTATTGGCTATATCTGCCATTGTATTGGTTGGTGGAGCACATGTGTCGACCTCATGCGGGTGGAAGCTGGAGGGAGAATCTGAGGAGGCTCTCAAGGCTGCGGCCGAAAGCCGTACAACGTGGGATCCCATTCCCTTGAGGTGAGTGGTGAACTCATGACACGCTCTGCAGCCAATTGGCCGTGCTGACCATGCAATTGGTGGTGATGCCTTACACTTACATCACGTCTGCAGGAACGGCGGTCTGGCAGGTGGTGGCGCTCACGGAGGGCTCTTCATGGCCAGTGCGCTTATTGTTGCCTAACCAGTGTGACGTACATTCACTGCGGCTTGATTTGATTGTATTCTGTATGGCGTTTACACGCATTGACATGCGCAACTTCAGTCGATGTTTGTGCTTCCGCACTATCAAGGGGCCAAGTCCTCTTTTACTGGTACGCCAGTTATTTTGCTGTGGACTACGGTCTAGTTCCCAACTTAACGTACCCTTCGGGGGCAGTGCATTAAAATGGTTGGCACTCACCGTGCACGGCGTGTGCGGAGCCGTGTGCCTCCTCTACATTTTTTTTAAATGTGGGAGAGCGAAGCCCTTCTATCTGGTATTTGATATAAATATTGTGAGCCTTTTCCAAGCGGGAAGGGATTAATTAATAAGGAATTGACTGTTGTGAACCTGATACAAGTGGAATAGGGACAATTTATTGTTCTTAACTTTTTTGAGCTCTGTCTTCGTGAATGGGGTTCTTTAGCTTATAAGACAATACAAACAGCTTTCCATTGCTCTCGTGAATATTCACTCTTCCAAGATACACCTAAAAGAACTAAGTTACTATACAAACACAACGTAAATAAACGTCCTTACTAAGACGATCACACCATAAATTTATTAAATGGCCTATATTTGAACCTTTAGAATGTCAATGTATGATTAATATACTGGTCACGTAAATAAGATATATTTATATATCTTATAGATATAGATTCAATTATTTATTGAGTTTTGCTATTAAGAAATTCTCAGTAGCTGTCCGGAGTCAGGAAGATGGCGGTGTCTCACCCCCGTGCCTCGGAAAGCACGTTAAGCCGTTGCCCCTGCGCCTGATCTCTCTCCAGTCGTGTCGGTTTACCGTCCCATCAGACTATTAGAGTGAGGGAATAGAGAGTGCACCTGTGCTTGCGCATACACTTGGGCACTATAATCCTGTCCTGCGCAAATGGCTAGTCTCCGTTGAGGCTGGCAGCCGTGACCGAAATTCGGTCTGGAGGACATTATTAGATATAGATTCTAAAGAAATACAAGTAGAAGTATATATAGAGGGGGGGGGGGGTCGTTACACTATGTTAGTGTTCTATGCTCTTTCATTCTTTGTGTTATTGCGATACGAAAAGTTGAGCTGTTCTGTGAGTGTAAACTATTATTTTAAAATACTTTTAAATGTGATCTCGCCAACCAAATGAAACGTTTGGGCTTTTTTATAATTTTAATTTAAATTTTAATTAAAATTAATTTAAAGTCATCTCAGACGTCATCACATACACTTATTCTGAGCCAAGCAAAAGTGAAGAAAGTTCTACTACAGCAATTTCCAAAATCGTAAGTATCTATCTTCTATACAAATAAATAAAATTGAAATGTATGTTTGTAATATCAATATAACAGCTTTTTACTCAATACATATCAAAGTATATTCGGTACTAATAACAAAAAATAACTTTTTAAAATTTTTGTCTGCCTGTCTGTCTTTCCGTCTGTCTGTCTGTATGTTTGTTTGTTCAGGCTAAACTCAAATTGGCTGGTCTGATTTTGACGGGACTTTCACTGGCAAATAGCCGATATTACATACTTTTATTTTAGAAAAAAAAATAGCCTTATTAGGCTAGATCAAAAATAATAATTTGGAAAAACTCACTAGATACCGTAATAGGCATTGTTAAAATAAATAATTTTGCATGCATACTGTCCTTTTCATTATTTTTATAAAATTACGATGCGATTTTTCGAGATGGAATAAGATCGATTCAATGCAATATGATTAAATCGTGAATCGATTCACCAGGCTACGATCCATCACGATCCAGTAGATCGATTCAAAACAAAAAATCGGGCATCCCTACTATGAAGGTAATTATTAGTGATTATATTCTCTTTGGTAATTATACACATAGACTATTATAGATCATCATCATCATCATCATTACAGCCCTTCACAAGTCCACTGCTGAACATAGGCCTCCCCCAAAGAATGCCACAAAGCACGGTCCTGAGCCACCTGCATCCATTGACTTCCTGCATATCTTACCAGGTCGTCACTCCATCTAGTGGGGGGACGCCCTACACTTCGCCTGCCGGTACGAGGCTGCCACTCGAGAACCTTTCTTCCCCATCGGTTGTCGGTTCTTCGAGCTATATGGCCGGCCCATTGCCACTTCAGCTTACTAATCCGTTGGGCTATGTCGGTCACTCTAGTTCTACTGCGGATATCCTCATTTCTGAGTTTATCACGCAGAGAAACTCCGAGCATAGCCCTCTCCATAGCTCGCTGAGCGACCTTGAGCTTCCTCATCCGGCCAGCAGTGAAGGACCACGTCTCAGTTCCGTATGTCATCACTGGCAACACGCACTGGGTGTACAGTCTCGTTTTCAAGTTTTGAGGTATACCTGACGAGAAGATGTGCCGTAATTTCCCGAACGCTGCCCAACCGAGTTGAATCCGTCGATTGACCTCTCGGTCGAAGTTGGACTTACCTAGTCGGACTATTTGTCCCAGGTAAACATACTCGTCAACAACTTCGAGCTTAGTGTTCCCAACAACTACCGGCATAGGTGTGACATGGACATTAAACATGATCTTTGTTTTGTCCATGTTCATCTTAAGACCTATCCGTTGGGAAACACTATTGAGGTCATTGAGCATAGTGCTTAGGTCCTCCAGCGATTCTGCCATAAGGACTATATCGTCGGCAAATCGAAGGTGAGTGATGTACTCGCCATTGATGTTGATACCGTATCCTTTCCAGTCCAGAAGCTTGAAAACATCTTCCAATGCAGCGGTAAAGAGTTTCGGGGATATGACGTCACCCTGTCTTACACCTCTCTGCAATTGGATAGGTTGCCACCTACGACGACTCGACCTGGCAACATACAACGCACGCACCCTGAGGACTGACGAGAAGATTGTGGAGCTGGAAGAAGAGATAGACAAGTTACGCTGGCATATTATAGGATTATCCGAAGTCCGAAGAGAGGGGGAGGACACGGTAATCCTCGAATCCGGCAACTTGCTCTATTACCGGGAGGGCGACCATCAGTCCCAAGGAGGTGTCGGATTTATCGTCCACAAGTCTCTCGTTAACAACGTTGTAAAGATTGAGAGTGTGTCGACGAGGGTTGCGTACCTTATACTCAGAATCACCAAACGGTATTCGCTGAAGGTCATACAGGTTTACGCACCAACCTCGGCACACTCCGATCAGGAGGTGGAGGAAATGTATGAGGATATCTCTAGAGCCATGCATTCCTCCAAAACCCAATATACGGTGTTAATGGGAGACTTCAATGCAAAACTAGGCACAAGAGAGAACGGTGAGCTGAAAGTAGGGAAATTTGGAATAGGGCAACGGAACCCAAGGGGCCAGCAGCTGGCCGACTTCATGGAGAAAGAGGGACTCTTTATGATGAACTCTTTCTTCCAGAAGCGGCCCCACAGGAAGTGGACCTGGTCGAGCCCCGACGGTTCGACAAAAAATGAGATTGACTTCATTATGACGACCAGACGACAACTGTTCAGTGATGTCTCAGTGATCGCGAGGGTGAAAACCGGCAGCGATCACCGAATGGTTAGAGGCACACTGAACCTAAACGTTAAGTTGGAGAGGTCTCGTCTAATGAAGTCAACGCTCCGTCCCCCTCGTGCTCTAATCCAAAGTCCCGAAACCTTTCAGCTCGAGTTACAAAACCGTTTTCAGTGCCTAGAAGACTGCAATGAAGTGGACGATTTGAATGACAAGCTCGTGGAAACTGTCCATGCGGTCGGAGCTAAGTTCTGCAAGACCCGCCGCAGAAGAACACAAAAACTCTCCGATCACACTCTTAATCTCATGGCTGTTAGACGGGAGATGAAGCTACATTCTTCAACAGATTTAACAGCATACAGGCAACTGAACAGACAGATCTCCAAATGCATGCGGCGGGACTTACGCAAATTCAATACAGCTCGTATTGAAGAAGCGATCGAGCGGAACCAAGGCTCCAAAGTCTTTGCCAGAGATCTGTCTGCCAGAAAGCGCCAACTGTCAAAGCTGAAGACGGAATGTGGCAGCATCGTTTCCGGGACACCTGAGATTTTGAGTGAGATTGAGAGGTTCTATGGGCAGCTGTACACGTCATCGTTGGAGCCGCACGCAAGTGTGAGTAACGATCCAAGAGCGAGTCTTATCCGACATTATTCCGATGATATCCCGGACGTCAGTCTGAGCGAGATTAGAATGGCTCTCCAGCACCTTAAAAACGGCAAGGCCCCAGGCGAGGATGGAATTACAGCGGAGCTTCTGAAAGCGGGTGGAAAACCGGTACTTGAAGTCCTTCAGAAGCTCTTTAATTCCGTCCTTCATGGTGGCATTACACCGGAGGCGTGGAGCAGAAGTGCGGTGGTCTTGTTCTTCAAGAAAGGTGACAACGCTCTCTTGAAGAACTACAGACCGATTTCCCTTCTGAGCCGCGTCTACGTGCTGTTTTCGAGAGTCATTACGAATCGTCTCGCGCGCAGACTTGACGACTTCCAGCCTCCCGAACAAGCCGGTTTCCGAAAAGGCTTTAGCACCATAGACCACATACATACCCTTCGGCAAATTGTACAGAAGTCCGAGGAGTACAATTTGCCACTATGTCTGGCGTATGTGGACTATGAGAAAGCCTTTGATTCCGTCGAAATTTGGGCGGTGCTGCAGTCCCTTCAGCGATGCCAAGTTGACTGTCGGTATATCGAAGTGTTGAAGTGCTTGTACAGTAGGGCTACGATGGCTATCCGAGTACAGAACCAGAGTACGAAACCTATTATAGATATTCTTAGGATATTCTGTACGCCAGTATATCCTAAGTCTATGATTATACAATGTAACTTCTGGCTCACAAGAGCTAGAATCCAGAGCTATAAAGCCGGGTATGTCAATTCACTTAAAATAAAATCGATCTCCGATTCGATTCAAATAGAACTTATCAAGGAGGTTATAAAAACTTATTAAATCGATCATTAAGAGATCGATTTTCTATTAATCGCGACATTGTCAAACGTGCCTAATGCCTAATAATACATATAAGAACAACAATACTTTAAAAAACGTGCAAAATGCAACTTACATTCTTCGATAAATTTAAATGAATGCTACACGAACATACTGTTTATTTCATTACTAAAAACTTCAACAAATAATATTAACTCACAGTATATTTTTGATAAATAAAGTACAGATTAGGTTAGATACTGGAATCCACGGGTAAGATTTGATATGATAATGACAAGTGACAACTTTCTTTTATTAGTAAGTAACATATTTTATCGTGGTAGATCAACGCTGCAGCTATATTATCTGTAGCGTGTATTGGTCGGCTCACCCGAGGCAGGAGCACGCTCTTACAGAAAACAGTGTCAAATAGCAGCTTACTTTTATTTGCCGGCTGCTGTGTGTTGTACGGTTAGTGTTGAAAATCGGCGAAACTTTTTACTGGAAACGAGGTATTAGATCTAAGTCCTCAGGGGTGACAATGCTGTATGTTGATTATTAATCTAGGATAAATGAAGATGTCTATGAGCCATAACAGCCACTTACCATCAGGTGGACTGAGTACTCGTTAGTGGTCACCCTTATTCTATAAAAAAAACGTAAATATCGACATCTTTGGACACGTTCATAAATATGTATTTGTTGCGTTCAAATTATCAATCAAGTATGACCGGTTGTTTTTGCGTTCGACAACAGCAAAAAAGTTAAAAAGGTAAGATACCGCAGCCAGTTTAGGAACTTTATCACTATATAGTTCTTGAATCAGTCCGATTCAAGAGGTTTTTGGATCGATTTATCGGATCGATATAGTTTTTTTATTTTATTTTTTTAAAACGTTATCTCCACACTAAGATTTTCTCCTGTATCGTGATGGCAGTTTACATGCATAAATTTCACAAGAACAAACATCCAGATCCGGAACAATTATTTATAGGATATAAACATACTTGTTCCGTGCGGGATTCGAACCCGAGGCTCTCATCTCTTCAACACAACTGCGCCACCGAGCCATCAAGTGTTCCAAATCGATCTGAAAAATCGATGATTTTAATCTAAGTCATCGGTTTTTCAATTAATCGATTTTAGATTGACATGCCTACCGGGAAATTATAATAAAAATAAACTGGTGGAAATATTTAAACATTATTGTTTTAATTGTGTTTATAAATTTGTTGAATACTTATCGCTTATTATTTTATATTTAATAAATTGCTATTAATTCATTGAATGTAATAAATAAAATAATCAATAATAATAAAAGTGGAGCACTGTGTTTAGAGATGTAATGTTTACAGTGACGATTTAAAGATTTGATAATTATGTCGTCACATAATTTACCTGTTATATTAGTAAGCGCATCTGATAATATTGTGTCGACAAGTATAATATCAGGTATAGTATTTGCATACTGCATCATCTTATCTTCATCTTCATACAACACAATTTATATACATTTATATGAAATAACTTAGTAAAATAAAATTATCATGTGCTCGGCGGTGAAAAGTAATATCGTGAGGAAACCTGCACGTCTGGAAAATGAAAAATATTTCGAAGACGTGGAGTTCGCCAACACGAGCATTGAGGTAGTGTTGCGGATATTTTTTTACCCTCAAACCGTCTGAGATAGGAGCAGGCCCGTGCCTAGGTGTGGGACGTGTGTAGTCTGTAATTTTATATTACATTAGCTCTTCCCCGGGACTTCGCCCGCGTGTAATTTAGGTTTTTAATTTTTTTTTGCATGGTACCCTAATTCTTTTTATAAAATAAAAGTAGCTTAAGTTATTCCGTATATCATCAGCTATCTGCCAGTGAAAGTTCCATCAAAATCGGTCTAACAGTTTCGGAGATTAGCCGGAACAAAAAGACAGATAGACAAAATTTTTAAAATTGTGTTTTTGCTTTAAGTACCATATATACTTTGATATGCATTTAGTAAAAACCTGTTATTTTGACATTACAAACAAACACTTCAATTTTATTTATTTGTATAGATAAAATATTACTTGTATATAAGCCTGTAAAGTTAGGTAAGAATTTAGTTTTACATTTTACAGAAATATAAGTACTTAAACATTAAAATTTTACCAAGATTTTAAGTTAGCAGTAGAGATAAACTACATTCAATAGAAAATGGGACAGTAACTATTTTATATCATTGGTTCTGTCTCAGAATGTGTGACATTAATAAAGACAAAAGTCCTTTTTGTACTTGGTGTGATAATAAAGCTTAAATAAATATGTGTATATGTGTGTATGTGTGTGTGAGACTGGCTCGTTGGTCTAGTGTTTTAAAAGGTACTGCTGACCATGTTCTAAGTTTGAAACCTGGGTTGGGCCAAAATTAATTATTGGGTTATTCAGTCAAGAAATTTGCAGTTGCAGCTCTGAGTCAGCAAGTTGGTGGTGTTTCACCCTTGAGCCTCAGAAAGCTTGTAAATCCGTTGGCCCAGTGTTCTCGTCGTGTCTGATCTCTCTTTAAATTGCCACCTCATCAGACTATAAGAGCATCTCTACTGACGTGTCCGGTGCAGGTGGCTATTCTCTATTAGGACCAGCCGCCATAATTAAAATTTGGCTTCAAGGGCATTATGTAGATTTGTGAAGATGTTTTTCAACATTAATTTCAGAGTTAATTGATAATGAAATAGAAGATAATGTGAGTAAGGAGGCAGGATGGCGAGTTTGGCAGCTTGTTAACAAGTACTATACAGCCCAGGTGAGAGTGCTGCCTGTAATTGATGGTGAGGAACTGCCCAAGGTTGAAGCTGAAGCACATGTTATCTACCTTGCAGAAAATGAAGTAAGTATTTGTGATCAATAAAACTATTTTTATATTTTATTTTATCATGTTTAATTTAACTTATCTTTGTAAAGTTTCTGGATACATAGATCAGTCTCAAAATTAATATTCAAAAGCTATGCAGCCATGCTAACCTAAAGGACATCAAACACCTCCGTCCCCCTGTGGCCATGAGTGCTGTAAAGCACCCGAAATGTTGGTTATTAAAAATAAGTTAAACACAAAATAAGTTATCCAATGTTAAGTATTTGTGTAAATAAATGGAATCATTAAGTGTTTGTGTTGTTTTTGGAGCTTTTATGGAAGGGGATTTTTTTCATTCAAGTATAACCAATAAACTTACTGGCATATTACTTTTAGTTTTATGTAGCAATAATAAAAAATTAAATATTTTTATAATCAATATAATCACACCTCAAATAGCTATTATTTTTAATACTAGTATTGAATATGCCATTTCCTGATTTAATGAAGCATACTAAAGTAATACCTTTATTTAAATCTGGTAGTACACTAGACTCCACCAATTTTAGAGCAATTTCTGTACTGCCAAGACTTAGTAAATTTTTTAATGTAAATAATTTACTTCATAAAAATCAATTCGGTTTCACAAGGGGTTGCTCAACAGCTGATGCTGGTGTTGAGCTGTTTAAATATATTTTCAATGCATGGAAGAATTCACAGGATGCTTTGGGTATATTTTTTTTATAGGATAGGGTGACAAATGAGCACACAGTCCACCTGATGGTAAGTGGTTGCTGTGGCCCATAGACATCTACGTTTATCCTCATTTGTGAATCAAAATGCATATGCGTTGTCACCCGTGAGGACTAAGATGGAATGCCTCTTTTCCAGTAAAAAAGGTTTCCGGTTCTCTACACTCACCATACGAAACACAGCAGTGTTAAGTTGCTATTTTACGTTGGTATTCTGTGAGAGTGTGGTCCTTCCCCAGTCGAGCCGACCCATTCGTGCTACAACTATACTACTAATATAGCTGCAGCATGGCTCTACCATGTATAAAATATTTTGTAACCTATCCAAAGCCTTCAATTGTGTTCACCATGAAACATTAATCAAGAAACTACAACACTTTGGTGTAGGAAGTAATGCTCTTATATAAATTGTTTCATATTTAAGTAACAGAATGCAAAAAGTTATCAGTAATAGTATGAGCTCTTCCAGGTCGATAGTACAAATTGGTGTGCCTCAAGGCTTAATTGTTGACCCCTTTCTGTTTCTTGTATATATTAATGACTTACCTTACATAATAGGGGATAACCATAATATAGTATTATTTGCTGATGACACTTCATTAATTTTCAAATGAAAACGAAAATTATTAAAATATGACAAAGTAAATAATGCTATTATATCTAAATTAGTAAATTGATTTAACGTTAATAACTTGCATTTAAATGGCACTAAAACGAAATGTTCGAGGGGCACACTGAAATGATCGGGAATAAGAAAAATCACATGCACGGTATAGCTAAATTGTATTTTATTGTTTTTCGAAGTATTCTCCGTTCAACTTAATGCACTTTTCCATTCGTGCAAACCAATCATTAAAACAGTAATTCCAGTCTGAAGTTGATGTTGACAAAATGGCTGATTTGTACGCTTCCTTAGCTGCTTTGGGATCGTCAAACCATTGACCGTGAATAAATCTTTCATTCTAGGGAATGTAATGAAATCATTTGGGCTCAGGTCAGGACTGTACGGAGGATGGCTCGTCAGCTCAACTTTTCCTGCTTCAAAAAATCATTTGTCTTCAGAGCCGTATGGGAGTTCGCATTATCGTGATGTAAGATGATGCGACGTTTCGGGTTATTTTTTCGGCAATATCTTCATTACTATCATTTCTCGCAAACAAACCGTGATATACCACTCAGCGGTAACCGTTCTACGGTCCTGTAAAGGAATTGTAACAACATGCCCCTTTTTCAAGACAAACGTAGCGACCATTTTCTTTGACGCGCTGCAGGAGCGAACCACTTTCTTTGGTTTGACCTCGTCTTCGAAGATCCAAACTGCTGACTGATGTTTTCTCTCAGGTTCGTATATGAATAAATCCATGATTCGTCACCTGAGACGATATTATAAACGGCATTTGACTTCCCTCCGTTGAAGCGTTGCAGAGTATTCCGACACCAATCGACACGAGCCGCCTTTTGCTCTTCGGATAAATTGTGGGGAACCCAGCGGGAAACTAGCTTTCTTACACACAGCTCATTATGTAATATCGACTGAATTGCAGTCATTCCGATACTGATAACAGCCCGAATCTGTTCGTATGTCACATGACGGTCATCTAATGTAATAGTTCGCACAGCTGCGATGTTTTCAGGCGTGACCGCTGTTCTTGGTCGACCTACAGAAGAAACAGTGCTGAGCGACACGACCGCGTCGGAACTCGGCATACCAGCGTTATATTGTCGTATGGCTCGGTGCTTCAACATCATAAATCGAAACAAGTTCGCTGAGACATTTATTTTGAGATAAGCCGCGACGAAAATTGTGATAAATTATGGCACGGAAATGTTCACGCGTGAGCTCCATTTATGTTAACGACGTGTCAACTTTAAACCAACATAATTTTTGTTTTTAAACATTTTTTTAATTGTTTGAATGTCATTAAGATTCTAAGAGACCAGTATTCAAATTTAAAAAAAGGTTTTATTGTAAGTGTACACGCCCCTAGCTGCCCCAACCAAAGACGACGAGATTAGGGCCCATGAGTAATCCCATCGACGAGCAGCAGAGGGACGGGGCCAGAATATGGCCACGTGGAATTTCCTAATTACAATAAACAATATGGGAGAAAGCTAGAAACACATAGTACTTACCATTATCCGGAGCTAACTTCGCACCAAGGCTTGGGCAGGCCGTGAGTGTGTGTAATAGTGGATGGCGAGTAGTGTACAGTGAGGTGTGAATGTATGGGGCCTTGGCAAGCATAGGCGACCAGCAGCAGCCGAGTTCCACAATGAGGTAATCTTCCGCGGCTTGTCCACAGTCACTTTCCTCGTTCGTCACGATGACAGTCCATTAACTCTATCGTACGATTAACTAACTTACAGAAGCCACTAACTCGTTTGTTATAAGGTTAACGCACAAAACGAACACGGAGTGTCCGGATCAAAGGTCACTACCGTTTCGCGTAGCAACAGTTATTTCTAGAATATCAAAGGCCGCTGTTACGGCCTACGGCTGCTCTCTTAAAGGATCAGATCCTCAGGGGCCCATGAGCTGAAGACCTCTCGAGCAGACGTAGGTCGGGCCTCCTAAGGCCACGTGGAATCTCTCTAATTACACTAAAATATATGGGGGAGCGTTATACTACGGCCAGTCGACCGGAGGGAATTTGGCGGAGTTCACTTACCTCGATCCAAGACGACTGGTCCCTCCGGAGTCGGTCAGGTCGCATGTAGTTGTGTAGTGCAAGGGAAAGAATGGTGATGTGGTGTGTATCTGGGTGTGACTGATGGTGATTAAACCTGGACCTTAGCCGTCGGCAGCAGCCCGAGCGTCGACACCGCTCCAATTTGAGGGGGCCTTTTGAGGT
Source organism: Parnassius mnemosyne (assembly GCA_963668995.1). Taxonomy (NCBI): domain Eukaryota; kingdom Metazoa; phylum Arthropoda; class Insecta; order Lepidoptera; family Papilionidae; genus Parnassius; species Parnassius mnemosyne. The sequence goes on along the minus strand of CAVLGL010000137.1, from coordinate 329,983 downwards.
TATCCACAGTCACTTTCTTGGTTCACCACGATGACAGTCACTTAACTCTATCGTACGATTAACTAGCTTACAGAAGCCACTAACTATCGCGGGGTATAAGGTTACCGCACAAAACACGCCCGGAGTTTCTGGGTCAAAGGTCACTACCGTTTCGCGTGGCAACAGTTAGTTCTAAATACCGAGGCCGCACTAGCTTATATTGTCGAATGCACTTATGCAGGTTCTGAGTCAGACACAATAAGTCCCGGGAAGCTCTCCAGTAGGAATGTGCGTCACAAATCCTAGACCGTATATTTACGGGCCGCACCTAATTATTCCGAGTTCCCTAACAGAACAGACCGCGTGCTCACGTCAGCACCGATTATGGACGACTGACTCTTCGCTCGCGACTCGCGCGCTCGTGCCACGCCCCAGCCGAAGTTCAAACCGGAATCGCGCTGAGCCGAGTGACATCTGTTGTCGACTCCGACATCAACGTTTTGCGCGAACAAACCCCCGTCCCGGACATAAGGATTTAGGTCCGCGAGCAAACCGGTCAGCGGGACAAGGTCGAGACTGCAAGTTGCAAGACCGAATCTACAACCAAACTAGGCCACCTTAGGCAACCCATCAGGTCTTGCAACCCTAACCAGCGCCTCAAAAGATAGCCCTAACGTGGCAAGCCGGAGGGTCAGCCTCCACTGGATGCCCCTCCTGGGCATCGCAGCACTTTATCAAGTCCTGTACTGGACAGAAGTCCGACGACCTCTTTCAAACACCTATCTGCGCCCCTATGATTAGTTCCGCAATCCGACCGGATCAGGTCTGCAAACAGCGACGCGACACGAAGCGGCCCCGAGCGGCCTCCTAAGCTTCAGTGCAAAGAGCACCCACCAATTCCACATGAACGTCGTCTGTGGAGAGCCGAACGAAACGCACAGATAGTCCCTAGTATGAATTTTCAACAAGTAGGCCTAGCCAGGCCACCCACCATATTATCATTTACTAAAATAGTGCGGCAGCTGATTTCAATCTGATAATCTCCAAAACTAGCTAGCCTGTTAGGCAAGTAGTCCTATGCTCATATTTCAACTAATTTTTCAAAAGCATCAATGTTCAACTACAGAATTAATTCAACCAAATTAATCACCGATGCGCATAGGTCAACTTGCAAATTAAACAAAACAATAACGTAAGGGACAGCCCTACTTCTTCGCAAAGCAAAATGATTAAACACTATCATAAACATAAACATAATTTTTCAAATAGTGCGCCTTTCAATTTCAGATGAATTCAAATTTTCCTTTCAGCAAGCAGACGCAACAATCAAATACAGTGATTAAATATATGTACAAAACACATGCAGTAGCATTTAAAGGAGTAGATTAAATTCAATTCTTTTAATTTAAACCGCTACAAATAGGAAAATTTCGCGGAAAGCCCAAAGCAATTTTTAATTTTAATTCAAGTATTTTTTGACTAAGTGCTCGACCAACCCAAATCTAATACCCCTTGACAACGTGATTCAACGCTTCAGGGGGGCCCTAATCTTCCCACCACCAAGGGGAGGCCACATGGCGTGAACCCGAGATAAATAGAGCACAACCTTTAACAGTTGCCACTCGGGTTGTACGCCTTCACCGAGGCCGTCGGCAACAGAACATTTTGACAAGTGGACTGTTGACGGCTTAAGGCTCAGTGGAGGCGGCCGTGGTGGGAACTAAGGCAGCAGCTAGACAGGGCCGCCTCCATCAAATGGGGAACAGTGGTACACCAGTCGCGGCCACTCAGCTAACGGAAGGGAGAAGGGTCCAGCGGACCGATGAGTGGCCGTGAAGTTCCTCTCCACACGCTGAGGGGGGGTGATGACACCCCCGCCCCTGGGGGAATTACCCCCCGACTGGTCGGGGGAGGTACTCCTTTCAAACTTAGTGGCCTGGTGGCTGGCCGGCGGGCGCCGAGAGTCACCCTGCAGAGGGCGTGGCTGAGCGCCCCCGCCCGTGGGGGTCGAGGGCCTGGCAGAGCCCCGAGAGGAGATGCCGTTCGCACACAGGCACAAAACGGCATGGTGATTGCCCTGGCAATGCAGACAGGGCCGTCGATGCGGACAGTCTCGCTGGAGGTGCCCTCCCAGACATGACCAGCACCAGCGGCGCTCCTTGGCGGTAGTTCGCCTCGCTGGAACCGGCTTACCTAATAATTTCGGGCACGACGTTACCCGATGATCAGATGCTCGACAATAGGAGCAGGGGGGGGTTGACGACGACTTGCCTGGAGGATTCAGCCTCTCACTGGGCACGGCTCGTAAGTCGTCAACGGTGCCCGCCGCGCTCTCTATCTGCCGGCACTGCTCCTCCAAAAACCGCAGCAGGTCATAGAAGGGCGGAATATAGGAGGCCTCGTCCCCGCCGTACCTCTCCTCAAAATGGATTCGCAGGTCGAGAGGTAGACGGGACAGTACGATGCGGAGCAACAAAAAAGCCCATTCGCCCACTGGTAAACCCAGCCGCCTCAATGTATTACAGGCCACCAAGACTGGATCCAACAGGTCCGGACGCAGTCTGGCCCGGTCACTAAGCAGCGGGAGGCTTAGAAGCTGCTTAACATGCTCGTCTGCAATTCGCCGGATGTTGGCGTATCTTCTGGCTAGGAGGTCCCGAGCAGTCTGGTAGGCGTCGTCCGACAATTTCAAGTGGCCGACGACGCCCAGGGCCTCCCCCTCCAGTGAGGCCAGGAGGTACGCCATCTTTTGGCTCGGGGTCAGGTCACTCCGGGCGTCCACTAGGCTGTCGAAAAGACCAACGAAGGTCAGCCATTCGGAATGGACCCCGGAGAACTTTGACAGGTCCAGAGTTGGGAGTCGTCCCAACAGCTCCGGCTGAAGCTGCTTCAGAGAGGACTCGGACAGGTCACTCATCCGAGTTTCACGCGCCTCCTCGGCATACCTGCCTTCAGCCTCGATCAACTCGTCCGTGAGCCACAAGAACTGCTCATAGTCCGCGAAGCAGGAGTCCAGGACTCCCTTCTCCACATCCGAATCCTCGAGCTCAGCGTAAGCCTCCTCCACTGCGGCCCTTCGAGCATCCACCTGCTCGAACCGCGTCATCAAGTTATGGACCCTATCCGGTCGACCTATCAAAGCATGGGCACTTGTGGCCCAGCGTAGCTCAGTCCGCAAACAACGGATCAGTAGCTTGGGCGATGTCATCACTATTAAATGCAAATTACGACGCGGCTTGAGCACAGATTACAAAAATAACAAACAAAAAATACAACAAAAATTAACAGTTAATAAATGCAGTTCCTATCAAATCGCGTTGAATAGAAATTACACAAATACGAATTACTACGTATCAATCAAATACAAGTTAGCACAAAAGAAAAGACACAAATCAAATTAACAAATAACAAATACTAGTGCGATCAATCAAGTTAAATTCAAATTGCGCAAATACAATTACTACTCTTCAGTTCAAATACAACTTACAGTATAAACGAAGATACACAACACGGTCGATCAACAAAAAATGCCTAGCTCGGAAATCGACCCTTCGATAAGTAATCCACTACAACTATCCGACAACGATAATTAACCGATTACGTAAAAATAACCATCTACCTACATGACGTATATCTCTAGAAAACTCCCGCTTGCGCAACCTAGGGCGCGGCTTTTCAAATCTACCTACTAACCAAAAAAAAAGGCAAGCAACGAACAACTTAGGGAAATAATTCTATTATTACGTACAAAAAATATTTTTACGTATTACGGACGGGCGTGATTGTGGATACAAATTAAACCTATCAAACCAACGCTCCCTGCCAACAAAATTGTTTAATGTTTATCAAACACTATAGTCGGGATCGACCGGGAATCGAACCCGGAACCACGCTCTGCTACCAGATTGTTACGGCCTACGGCTGCTCTCTTAAAGGATCAGATCCTCAGGGGCCCATGAGCTGAAGACCTCTCGAGCAGACGTAGGTCGGGCCTCCTAAGGCCACGTGGAATCTCTCTAATTACACTAAAATATATGGGGGAGCGTTATACTACGGCCAGTCGACCGGAGGGAATTTGGCGGAGTTCACTTACCTCGATCCAAGACGACTGGTCCCTCCGGAGTCGGTCAGGTCGCATGTAGTTGTGTAGTGCAAGGGAAAGAATGGTGATGTGGTGTGTATCTGGGTGTGACTGATGGTGATTAAACCTGGACCTTAGCCGTCGGCAGCAGCCCGAGCGTCGACACCGCTCCAATTTGAGGGGGCCTTTCGAGGTTATCCACAGTCACTTTCTTGGTTCACCACGATGACAGTCACTTAACTCTATCGTACGATTAACTAGCTTACAGAAGCCACTAACTATCGCGGGGTATAAGGTTACCGCACAAAACACGCCCGGAGTTTCTGGGTCAAAGGTCACTACCGTTTCGCGTGGCAACAGTTAGTTCTAAATACCGAGGCCGCACTAGCTTATATTGTCGAATGCACTTATGCAGGTTCTGAGTCAGACACAATAAGTCCCGGGAAGCTCTCCAGTAGGAATGTGCGTCACAAATCCTAGACCGTATATTTACGGGCCGCACCTAATTATTCCGAGTTCCCTAACAGAACAGACCGCGTGCTCACGTCAGCACCGATTATGGACGACTGACTCTTCGCTCTCGACTCGCGCGCTCGTGCCACGCCCCAGCCGAAGTTCAAACCGGAATCGCGCCGAGCCGAGTGACATCTGGTGTCGACTCCGACATCAACGTTTTGCGCGAACAGCCGCACTAGCTAATATTGTCGAATGCACTTATACAGATTCTGAGTCGGACCCAATAAGTCGCGGGAAAGGCTATCCAACAAGGAATGCGCTTTATAAATCCTAGACAGGATGTTTACTAGACGCCTAAACTATTCCGCGGTTCCTAAACAAAAATGACAGTGTGCTATCGTTAGCACAGCTGGCAGATCTTTTCGCTCGCGACCCGCGTGCTCTTGCCACGCTCGGCTGAACTTCAAACCGGTTTCGCGCCGAGCCGCGCGCCCTCTGACGTCGATTCCGAAACAGCGTTTGGCGCGAACAAACCCTCGTCACAAGGATTTAGGTCCGCGAGCAAACCGGTCAGCGGGACAAGGTCGCGACTGCAAGTTGCAAGACCGAATCTACAATCAAATTAGGCCACCTTAGGCACCCCATCAGATCTTGCAACCCTAACCAACGCCTGAAAAGATAGCCCCAATGTGGCAAGCCGGAGGGTCAGCCTCCACTGGATGCCCCTCCTGGGCATCGCAGCACTTTAAAAAGTCCTGTACTGGATAGAAGTCCGACGACCTCTTTCAAACACCTATCTGTGCCCCTATGATTAGTTCCGCAATTCGACCGGATCAGGCCCAGAGTGGCCTCCTAAGCTTCAATGCAGAGCGCAACCACAAATTCCACATGAACGTCGTCTGTGGAGAGCCGAACGAAACGCACAGATAGTCCCTAGTATGAATTTTCAAACAAGTAGGCATAGCCAGGCCATCAACCATATAATCATTTACCAAATGGTGCGACAGCTGATTTCCATCTGATAATCTACAACTAGCCAGCCTGTTAGGCAAGTAGTCCTATGCTCATATTTCAACTAATTTTTCAAAGCATCAATGTTCAACTACAGAATCAATTCAACCAAATTAATCACCGATGCACATAGTTCAACTTGACAAAATAAACAAAACAATATACGCAAGAGACAGCCCTATTTCTCATTTATTAAATGTTATTAAAATTAGGTTATTACGGTGTTTCTAACAGCTCACTTAGCTTACTTAAATCTTACCTCACTGGTAGAGTACAAAAAGTCAATATTAATGACACTAACTCATCTGGCGCCCCATTAGTCATGGGAGTACCCCAGGGCTCGATATTAGGACCCCTTTTATTCTTGATATATGTAAATGATCTTCCTCACTTCACTAAAAATCTTTGTGAAATAGTGTTATTTGCTGATGACACATCATTAATTTTTAAAACTGATAGACATAAAGAATTACTTGACGATGTGAATAACACCCTTTCTAAAATAGTGCATTGGTTCACAAGTAACAACTTGCTGCTCAATGCGAAGAAAACGAAATGTGTAAAGTTTACTATGCCTAATGTAAGACAGATAGATACTCATATTACAATGAACGATGAATCTGTTCAAATAGTCGATACCACAGTTTTTCTTGGAATGACTCTAGATAGTAAACTGCAATGGGGTTCTCATATCTCAGCCTTGGCAGGAAGACTTAGCTCAGCTGCCTATGCGGTTAGAAAAATAAGGTCACTGACTGATGAGAAAACGGCACGATTAGTTTATTTTAGCTACTTTCATAGCGTTATGTCGTATGGTCTGATGCTGTGGGGCTCAGCTGCCGATATTGAGACTATTTTCATATTACAGAAACGAGCGATACGAGCTATATATAGCCTCAGACCCCGCGACTCGCTGAGAGAACTATTTAAAGAAATTAATATTTTAACAGTTGCTTGCCAATACATTTACGATAATGTCTTATATGTACGCAAGAACCTAGATCTCTTCAAAAAAAAACTCTGACGTACACAATTATAATACGAGAAATAAAAATAAACTTGTAGTGCCAAAACTCAGACTTCATAAGGTTGGTAATTCGTTTGTAGGTAACAGTATAAAAATGTTTAATAAAATTCCTCAGGACCTGGTTGACATGCCACTAAATAAGTTTAAAATAGAAGTAAAAAAGTGTTTAATGAAAAAAGGATATTATAAAGTAGACGAATACCTCAAAGATAAAAATCCATGGTCTTCCTAATCTTTTTGCTTGCTCGCACAATATAAATCAGTTAAAAAAAAACACATTGTTTAAAAAAAGAAAGAAACGATATATAAAACTGTTCACTGAGTTTATTTAATAGTAATTTTAAACCAACTTACCGAACCAGCGAAAGAATCATTTTCAAATGATTTATTTACTTTATTTAATATTATATTAATTGTTTCTTGACATGATTGTAAAATTTTGACGTTCATATGTGCTCTTTATGTGCCTAAACTGAATAAACGAAATTGATTGATTGATTGATTGATCATTTAAATAACTTAGACAGTGCCAACAAAATGTGAACCAAAGGAGAATTGACTTTTATTTACTTCGGCACAAATAGGGTTATCTAATTTCAGCCTTCCCTTTCACAAAGCAAAATGATTAAACACTATCACAAAACATATACATAATTTTCCAAATAGCGCGACATTCAATTTCAAATGAATTCAAACTTTCTTTTCAGCAACCAGGCGCATCAATCAAATATAATTACAAAGTATACGCACAAGCATTCAAAGGGCACATAATTCAATTTCAATTTTCCGTGCAGCAACAAACACAGTGATTAAATATATTTACAAAACATATGCAGCAGCATTTAAAGGAGTAGATTAAATTCAATTCTTTTAATCACAACCGCTACAAATATGGAAATTTCGCGGAAAACCCAAAAGCATTTTTAATTTTAATTTAAAGAATTTTTAACTAGGTGCTCGACCAAACCAAATCTAATACCCCTTGATAGCGTGATTCAACGCTCCAGGGGTGCCCTAATCTTTCCACCACCAAGTGGAGGCCACACGGCGTGAACCCGAGACCAATAGAGCGCAACCGCTGACAGTCGCCACTCGGGTTGTACGCCTTCACTGAGGCCGTCGGTAACAGAACATTTTGACAAGTGGACTGTTGACGGCTTAAGGCTCAGTGGAGGCAGCCGTGGTGGGAGCTAAGGCGGCAGCTAGCCAGGGCCGCCTCCATCAAATGGGGAATAGTGGTACACCAGTCGCGGCCACTCAGCTAACGGGAGTGAGAAGGGTCCAGCGGACCGATGAGTGGCCGTGAAGTTCCTCTCCACACGCTGAGGGGGGGGGGGGGTGATGACACCCCCGCCGCTGGGGGAATTACCCCCCGACTGGTCGGGGGAGCTTCTGAAAGCGGGTGGTAAACCGTTACTTGAAGTCCTTCAGAAGCTCTTTAATTCCCTCCTCCATGGTGGCATTACACCGGAGGCGTGGAGCAGAAGTGCGGTGGTCTTGTTCTTCAAGAAAGGCGACGACGCTTTCTTGAATAACTACAGACCGATTTCCCTTCTGAGGCGCGTCTACGTGCTGTTTTCGAGAGTCATTACGAATAGTCTCGCGCGCAGACTTGACGACTTCCAGCCTCCCTAACAAGCCGGTTTCCCAAAAGGCTTTAGCACCATAGACCACATACATACCCTTCGGAAAATTGTACAGAAGTCCGAGGAGTACAATTTGCCACTATGTCTGGCGTATGTGGTCTATGAGAAAGCCTTTGATTCCGTCGAAATTTGGGCGGTGCTGCAGTCCCTTCTGCGATGCCAAGTTGACTGTCGGTATATCGAAGTGTTAAAGTGCTTGTACAGTAGAGCTACGATGGCTATCCGAGTACAGAAGCAGAGTACGAAACCTATCCAATTGCAGAGAGGTGTAAGACAGGGTGACGTCATATCCCCGAAACTACCTCTGCATTGGAAGATGTTTTCAAGCTTCTGGACTGGAAAGGATACAGTATCAACATCAACGGCGAGTACATCACTCACCTTCGATTTGCCGACGATATAGTCCTTATGGCAGAATCGCTGTAGGACCTAAGCACTATGCTCAATGACCTCAATAGTGTTTCCCAACGGATAGGTCTTAAGATGAACGTGGACAAAACAAAGATCATGTTTAATGTCCATGTCACACCTATGCCGGTAGTTGTTGGGAGCACTAAGCTCGAAGTTGTTGACGAGTATGTTTACCTGGGACAAATAGTCCGACTAGGTAAGTCCGAATTCGACCGAGAGGTCAATCGACGGATTCAACTCGGCTGGGCAGCGTTCGGGAAATTACGGCACATCTTCTCGTCAGGTATACCTCAAAACTTGAAAACGAGACTGTACACCCAGTGCGTGTTGCCAGTGATGACATACGGAACAGAGACGTGGTCCTTCACTGTTGGCCGGATGAGGAAGCTCAAGGTCGCTCAGCGAGCTATGGAGAGGGCTATGCTCGGAGTTTCTCTGCGTGATAAACTCAGAAATGAGGATATCCACAGTAGAACCAGAGTGACCGACATAGCCCAACGGATTAGTAAGCTGAAGTGGCAATGGGCCGGCCATATAGCTCGAAGAACCGACAACCGATGGGGAAGAAAGGTTCTCGAGTGGCAGGCTCGTACCGGCAGGCGAAGTGTAGGGCGTCCCCCCACTAGATGGAGTGACGACCTGGTAAGATATGCAGGAAGTCGATGGATGTAGGTGGCTCAGGACCGTGCTTTGTGGCATTCCTTGGGGGAGGCCTATGTTCAGCAGTGGACTTGTGAAGGGCTGTAATGATGATGATGATGGTCGGGGGAGGGACCCCTTTCAAACCTAGAGGCCTGGTGGCTGGCCGTCGGACGCCGAGAGTCGCCCGTCAGAGGGCGTGGCTGAACGCCCCCGTCCGTGGGGGTCAAGGGCCTGGCAGAGCCCCGAGAGGAGATGCCGTTCGCACCCAGGCACAAAACTGCATGGTGATTGATTGCCCTGGCAATGCAGACAGGGCTGCCGATGCGGACAGTATCGCTGGAGGTGCCTTTCCAAACATGAGCAGCACCAGCGGCGCTCCTTGGCGATAGTTCGCCTCGCCGGAACCGGCTTACCTAATAATTTCGGGCACGACGTTACCCGGTGATCAGATGCTCGACAATAGGAGCGGGGGGGGGGGGTGTTGACGACGACTTGCCTGGCGGATTCAGCCCCTCACGGGGCACGGCTCGTAAGTCGTCAACGGTGCCCGTCGTGTTCTAATAATTCGTCATAGAAGGGCTGAATATAGGAGGCCTCGTCCCCGCCGTACCTCTCCTCAAAATGGATTCGAAGGTCGAGAGGTAGACGGGACAGCACGATGCGGAGCAACAAAGAAGCCCATTCGCCCACTGGTAAATCTAGCCGCCTCAACGTATTACAGGCCACCAGGACTGGATCCAACAGGTCCGGACGTAGTCTGGCCCGGTCACTAAGCAGCGGGAGGCTTAGAAGCTGCTTAACATGTTCGTCCGCAATTCGCCGGACGTTGGCGTATCTTCTGGCTAGGAGGTCCCGAGCAGTCTGGTAGGCGTCGTCCGACAATCTCAAGTGGCCGACGACGCCCAGGGCCTCCCCCTCCAGTGAGGCCAGGAGGTACGCCATCTTTTGGCTTGGGGTCAAGTCACTCCGGGCGTCCACTAGGCTGTCGAAAAGACCAACGATGGTCAGCCATTCGGAAAGGACCCCGGAGAACCTTGGTAGGGCCAGAGTTGGGAGTCATCCCAACAGCTCCGGCTGAAGATGCTTCCGAGAGGACTCGGGCAGGTCACTCATCCGAGCTTCATGCGCCTCCTCGGCATACCTGCCTTCAGCCTCGATCAACTCGTCCGTGAGCGAAAAGAACTGCTCATAGTCCGCGAAGCAGGAGTCCAGGACTCCCTTCTCCACATCCGAATCCTCGAGCTCAGCGTAAGCCTCCTCCACTGCGGCCCTTCGAACATCCACCTGCTCGAACCGCTTCATCAAGTTATGGACCCTATCCGGTCGACCTATCAAAGCATGGGCGCTTGTGGCCCAGCGTAACTCAGTCCGCAGGCGATGGATTAGAAGCTTGGGCGATGACATCACTACTAAATACAAATTACGACGCGGCTCGACCACAAATTACAAAGATAACAAATAAAAAATACAACAAAAAATTAACAGTTAATAACTGCAGTTCCTATCAAATCGAGTTGAATAGAAATTACACAAATACGAATTACTTCTTATCAACCAAATACAAGTTAGCACAAAAGAAAAGACACAAATCAAATTAACAAATAACAAATACTAGTGCGATCAAATCAAGTTAAATTCAAATTGCGCAAATACAATTACTACTCTTTAGTTCAAATACAAATTACAATACAAACGAAGATACACCTCACGGCCGATCAACAAAAAATGCCTAGCTCGGAAATCGACCCTTCGATAAGCAATCCACTACAACTATCAGACAACGATAATTAACCGATTACGTGATAACATCCATCTACCTACATGACGTATACCTCTAGAAAAACTCCCGCTTGCACACAAAAAGGGCGCGGCTTTCAAATCTACCCACTAACCAAATAAGCAAACAACAAAGGAAAATAATTTTATTATTACGTACAAAAAAAATATTTTTACGTATTACGGACGGGCGTGATTGTAGATACAAATTAAACCAATCAAACCAACGCTCCCTGCCACCAGAAATGCTTAATTTTTATCAAACACTATGGTCGGGATCGACCGGGGAACCGAACCCGGAACCACGCTCTGCTACCAGATTGTACACGCCCCTAGCTGCCCCAACCAAGGACGACGAGATTAGGGCCCATGAGTAATCCCATCGACGAGCAGCAGAGGGACGGGGCCAGAATATGGCCACGTGGAATTTCCTAATTACAATAAACAATATGGGAGAAAGCTAGAAACACATAGTACTTACCATTATCCGGAGCTAACTTCGCACCAAGGCTTGGGCAGGCCGTGAGTGTGTGTAATAGTGGATGGCGAGTAGTGTACAGTGAGGTGTGAATGTATGGGGCCTTGGCAAGCATAGGCGATCAGCAGCAGCCGAGTTCCAGGCTGCTCCAAAATGAGGTAATCTTCCGCGGTTTGTCCACAGTCACTTTCCTCGTTCGTCACGATGACAGTCCATTAACTCTATCGTACGATTAACTAACTTACAGAAGCCACTAACTCTCGTTTGTTATAAGGTTAATGCACAAAACGAACACGGAGTGTCCGGATCAAAGGTCACTACCGTTTCTCGTAGCAACAGTTATTTCTAGAATATCAAAGGCCGCACTAGCTAATATTGTCGAATGCACTTATACAGATTCTGAGTCGGACCCAATAAGTCCCGGGAAAGGCTATCCAACAAGGAATGCGCGTTATAAATCCTAGACAGGATGTTTACTAGACGCCTAAACTATTCCGCGGTTCCCGAACAAAAATGACAGTGTGCTATCGTTAGCACAGCTGGCAGACCTTTTCGCACGCGACCCGCGTGCTCTTGCCACGCTCGGCCGAACTTCAAACCGGTATCGCGCCGAGCCGCGCGCCCTCTGACGTCGATTCCGAAACAGCGTTTGGCGCGAACAGTTACTCAATCCGAAATATTCTATTCCCGATCATTTCAGTGTGCCTCTCATATGAAATTCATGATTCCAAATATTAAAGAATTATATACTAATGTAATTTTAAATGGGGAGGAACTGAGTCTTGTTGCGAAAATTTTACAACAAAATCCCAGAAAATATACAAGATTTGACCTGCTCAAAGTTCAAATATTTATTATACAAAGTTTGTATATATAATTATTATAATATTAAGGAATTTATGGATGATAATAACCCCTGGGAATGAGGTGATCGCTACCAGACTATTTCTAATTTGTTTTGTGTTGTTAATTGTATAACATACATGATTGTAAACTGTTATTTAAAAAAAAAGGCTTGCTGGGTTTCTTGCTGGTTCTTCCCAGGACAGAGGTTTTTCGAACCAGTGGTAATTAAACAAAAGAGTAACTTTCAATAAGTACTATTTATAATCTATATTGAATAATAAAGTTTCCGTTTCTGTTTCAAAGCCTTCATTTATTTGTTGATGTTGGAAATCACGTGTGTTGCCTTCTGTACTTGTTTATTTTGTATTTGGGTCACATGTTGTTGACCGTCAAGTTGTGTGGTGCAGGGAGCGGACGTTGCAGAAGCGCGTGAAGTACGGGCGGCAAGCGTACTGCGACGCGGTGCCGTGCGCCTCGCACTAGCAGACACAGTCGACGCTACTGGTATCCTGTTTTCTATGTATTAATTGACTTTATGATGTAATCGTTAGATTTATTTATACCCTTTATTGTACACATATTACAATAACACATACCAAACTAATATATATATATATATATATATACCTAGTCAGGTCATAAATTCTGTCACATGTTTAATATAAAATAATTGAAACAAGTTTATTCATTATGTAACCATTTATATACCAAAATGAACTTAACAAAACATAGATTCTTATGACACTAAAGTTTATTCAAAATGACCTCCGTGATTTTGAATACAGGCCTTCAATCTGCGCGGCCAGTCGTCTATCACAGCACGAACGAGGTCCATGTCAATATCGGCGACTGCCTTAATCAAGGATGTCTTGAGTGACTCCAAATTGGGATGAGGCTTTGAGCACGCCTTTTCCTCCAAGTGTTGCCATATCTTGTACGCGTTTCACGCGCCGCCAGCCAGTCTTGTGTGCTCTTCGCTCTATGAGCTGGCGCCGAATCTTGTTGGAATACCCAGTGCCTGTTATTGAACATGGTATGAGAAACAGGTTCCACAAGGTTCGTCAGGACTGTATTTTGATACACAACTGCATTCGTTTTTACACCTTTCTCACAAAAATGTACCTCTGTTAAGCCCCAATAAGAAACTCCCAACCATACCATGAGCGAGGATGGAAAATGGCCTCGTTGGACACACGGAATACGGTTGCTCGCTTCTTCACTACTGTGTGCGTACACCTTATCATTTTGTTTGTTGTAGCTCTCTTCTACGGTAAAAAATTTTTCATCCGAAAAAAGCATTTCCCGATATTTTTTTCCCGCGTACCGCTTCAACAAAGCGCGGCATCTCTTCAGTCTCAGGTCCATTAGACGAGCATTCAAACGATGTCCTGTTTTTCTTCGATATGCCCGAAGCCTTAAGTCTTCATTTAACACCCTTTTCACCGTGGTTATGCTTAACCCCATCTGAAGGGCCAACAGTTTCTGCTTACGTTTTGGATTTCTTTGAATTCGCGCCTTCACAGCTTTTATCACTGCTGGTGTCCTAACAGACCGAGGGCGACCACTTCTTGACCTGTCATCTACACTAGAGTCTTCATTGTATCGTTTGATGGTACGATAAACGAATCTTTTGGTTATATTCAAATTTGTCAGTATGTCAAAAATTTGAATTGGCGCGTAACCGCAACGATGCAACGCAATAACTGCAACACGGTCTTCTTTAAGCTTCCACTCCATATTTAAAAATGAGTAAAATTCTAAAAAGTACAGTTTTATTTTCATGAACAATTCGAAATTCGAATTCAATAAACTTTTTTGTGGCCAGCATTCTAAAAGAAAAGTTTTTACTGTGTGACAATACTTATGACCTGACTAGGTATATATATATATATATATATATACACATATATATATATATATATATATATATATATATATATATATATATAATCTACAGTTAGGTGGTCTTATCGCTAAAAAGCAATCTATTTCAGGCATACCTTGGTGAAGGAGATCATTTTCATTTAAACATATATAGAGAAGTTAGATTATAGGGGTGTAAAATTTTTTAAAGTGTCAATCTCATTTTCATGTTAAATTATTAAAAAGAGTCGATAGTGAATGTGACATTCCATAAAGCGAAAGCCAAATCCCACAAATTGGTTATGTAGAGTATCACTACTTACTAAAGACTGGCTCAGCACTCACAAACCTGCTCGCTTTTAACTGCTTTAACATTTAAGTTATGCATGCCGGTGCACACATTTTTATTAAGAACTCATACATTTTTTGAATGAGTGCCAGGCCAGCTAGTATATTTATAAAGATAAATAGTAATATTAAAAACCGATGAAAGCTCCTTGAAGTGACACGTCGCGAATTAAATATAAGTCAAATTTATATGTGGTAGAACCATGCTGCATGTATTTTATAGTTGTAACACAGAGAAGGAATACGCTCTCACAAAATACCAGCGTAAAATAGCTGCTGTGTTTCGTATGGTGAGTGTAGAGAACTGGAGACCCTTTTTACTGGAAATGAGGCATTCTATCTCAGTTCTCAGGGGTGACAACGCATTTGCATTTTGTTTCTTAATTGAGGATAAATCTACAGATCATTCACATACTATATAGTTTTTTTATAGTGTACGGGTGATAAACGAGCACACAGTCCACCTGATGGTAAGTGGCTGCTGTGGCCCATAGACATCTACATCTATCCTCGTTTCCGAATCAAAATGCAGATGCATTGTCACCCGTGAGGACTAAGATGGAATGCCTTGTTTCCAGTGAAACGGGTCTCCGGTTCTTTACACTCACCATATGAAATACAGCAGCGTTAAGCTGCTATTTTACGCTGGATTCTGTGAGAGCGTAGTCCTTCCCCGGTCGAGCTACACCTATACCAGTAATACAGCAGCAGCATGGCTCTACCACGTATAATACTATTAGGTGGACTGTGTACTCGTTTGTCACCCTTATTGTATAAAAATTTGACAGAGGCGCTGGTGTCGTGGGGTCTGCGCGCCCGGTACGAGATGGTGGCGCTGCGCGGGGAGCCAGACGAGGGGGAGGGTGTGGGCGCGGCGGAGGGCGCGGGGTGGGGGCGGGCGCGCGGCGCGCTGCACGCGCACGTGTGGCCCGGCCTGCGCCGCCGCGCGCCGCACCGCGCGCCGCCCCTCGCCCTCCCGCAGCGCAACGCAGGTACCGACTTGTCTCCAACAAGGTGCAGCACCAACACACTTGCAAAAACTTCTATATACACTACTAGACAGGCTCTTGCGGCCTTAATACCTTGCGCACTAAGTTACGCCCAGTTCTTCCTACTTGTTAGAAGTTTTCTTCCTTGTTCAACTTTCTTGTGGAATCGACTACCACCAGCGATCTATCTGAACCGATACGACTTAGGGACCTTGAAGAGAAAAGCGTACTCTTTTTTAAGCGGCCGGCAACACCTGCAGTTCACGTGGTGTTGCAGTTGTTCATGGATGGCGAGAGTCAGTCATCATCAGGTGAGCCGCATGCTCGTTTGCCCCCCACTGCTATAAAAAAATCTTTTAGTCGACTGAGAGTGGACGAGAAAACTAGTTTTTTATTTTGTAAACTAGGAATGTTGCTTTCGACAAAATCTAACACTGATTTTGTTTAATGTCACTACGAAAATGCTGTCTTTATTTACGATCGCACTTTGTCAAGGTAATTGAAAGTTTACTTCACATACATATGTATGTAACTTTATATCATCATCATTACAGCCCCTCACAAGTCCACTGCCGAACATAGGCCTCCTCCAAGGAATGCCACAAAGCACGATCCTGAGCCACTTGCATCCATCGACTTCCTGCATACTTTACCAGATCGCCACTCCATCTAGTGGGAGATCGCCCCACACTTCGCCTACCGGTACGAGGCTGCCACTCAAGAACCTTTCTTCCTCATCGGTTGTCGGTTCTTCGAGCTATATGGCCGGCCCACTGCCACTTCAGCTTACTAATCCGTTGGGCTATGTCGGTCACTCTGGTTCTACTGCGGATATCCTCATTCCTTAGTTTATCACGCAGAGAAACTCTGAGCATAGCCCTCTCCATAGCTCGCTGAGCGACCTTGAGCTTACTCATACAGTCAGCAGTGAAGGACCACGTCTCAGTTCCGTATGTCATCACTGGCAACACGCACTTGTTGTACAATTTCGTTTTAAGGTTTTGAGGTATGTTTTTTTTTTTATAGGAGAGGGGGCAAACGAGCATGCGGCTCACCTGATGGTAAGTGACTACCGCCGCCCATGAACAACTGCAACACCAGGGGAATCGCAGATGCGTTGCCGGCCTTTTAAAAAGGAGTACGCTCTTTTCTTGAAGGTCCCTAAGTCGTATCGGTCCGGAAAAATCGCTGATGGTAATCGATTCCACAAGGAGGTCGTGCGAGAAAGAAAACATCTTCTAAATCGCACAGTGGTGGACCGCCAATCATCCAGATGGTGTGGATGGTATCGGGAGTTCTGCCGCGATGTGCGTTCGTGAAATTTGGCGGCTGGGATTAATCCGAACAATTCCTCAGAGCACTCCCCATGGTAGATGCGAAAGAAAATGCAAAGGGATGCAACATCTCTTCGCAGTGCCAATGAATCGAGCCGATCGGAAAGGGCTCGGTCGTCGACAATTCGAGCCGCTCTGCGTTGGATGCGGTCAAGTGGAAGGAGCTGGCACTGGGGAGCCCCTGCCCAGAGATGGGAACAGTATTCCATGTGAGGCCGAACTTGCGCCTTGTAAAGTAGCAGGCGGTGTGCCGGCATGAAATACTGTCCCGCTCTGCTGAGCACGCCAAGCTTTTTAGAGGCCAATTTGGC
Organism: Parnassius mnemosyne; assembly: GCA_963668995.1. Classification (NCBI taxonomy): domain Eukaryota; kingdom Metazoa; phylum Arthropoda; class Insecta; order Lepidoptera; family Papilionidae; genus Parnassius; species Parnassius mnemosyne. The sequence continues at coordinate 312,785 of CAVLGL010000137.1, read as the reverse complement.
CTTCCCTTCCAAGTGACCACGAAACTGTACGTCACTCGATATGTCGACGAGAAGTTTTGTCGTAATTTCCCGAACGCTGCCCAACCGAGTTGAATCCGTCGATTGACCTCTCGGTCGAATTCGGACTTACCTAGTCGGACTATTTGTCCCAGGTAAACATACTCGTCAACAACTTCGAGCTTAGTGCTCCCAACAACTACCGGCATAGGTGTGACATGGACATTAAACATGATCTTTGTTTTGTCCACGTTCATCTTAAGACCTATCCGTTGGGAAACACTATTGAGGTCATTGAGCATAGTGCTTAGGTCCTCCAGCGATTCTGCCATAAGGACTATGTCGTCGGGAAATCGAAGGTGAGTGATGTACTCGCCATTGATGTTAATACCGTATCCTTTCCAGTCCAGAAGCTTGAAAACGTCTTCCAATGCAGCGGTGAAGAGTTTCGGGGATATAACGTCACCCTGTCTTACACCTCTCTGCAATTGGATAGGTTTCGTACTCTGGTTCTGTACTCGGATATCCATCGTAGCTCTACTGTACAAGCACTTCAGCACTTCGATATACTGACAGTCAACTTGGCACCGCAGAAGGGACTGCAGCACCGCCCAAATTTCGACGGAATCAAAGGCTTTCTCATAGACCACATACGCCAGTTATAGTGTCAAATTGTACTCGTCGGACTTCTGTACAACTTGCCGAACGGTATGTATGTGGTCTATGGTGCTAAAGCCCTTTCGGAAACCGGCTTGTACGGGAGGCTGGAAGTCGTCAAGTCTGCGTGCGAGACGATTCGTAATGACTTTCGAAAACAGCACGTAGACGCGGCTCAGAAGGGAAATCGGTCTGTAGTTCTTCAAGAGAGCATTGTCACCTTTCTTGAAGAACAAGACCACCGCACTTCTGCTCCACGCCTCCGGTGTAATGCCACCATGGAGGACGGAATTAAAGAGCTTCTGAAGGACTTCAAGTACCGGTTTTCCACCCGATTTCAGAAGCTCCGCTGTAATTCTATCCTCGCCAGAGGCCTTGCCGTTTTTAAGGCGCTGGAGAGCCATTCTAATCTCGCTCAGACTGACGTTCGGGATATCTTCGGAATAGTGTCGCATAAGACTCGCTCTTGGATCGTTACTCACACTTGCGTGTGGCTCCAACGATGACGTGTACAGCTGTCCATAGAACCTCTCAATCTCACTCAAAATCTCAGGTGCCCCGGAAACGATGCTGCCACACTCGGTCTTCAGCTTTGACAGTTGGGTCTTTCTGGCAGACAGATCTCTGGCAAAGACTTTGGAGCCTTGGTTCCGCTCGATCGCTTCTTCAATACAAGCTGTATTGAAGTTGCGTAAGTCCCGCCGCATGCATTTGGAGATCTGTCTGTTCAGTTGCCTGTATGCTGTCAATTCTGTTGAAGAATTTAGCTTCATCTCCCGTCTAACAGCCATGAGATTAAGATTGTGATCGGAGAGTTTTTGTGTTCTTCTGCGGCGGGTCTTGCAGAACTTAGCTCCGACCGCATGGACAGTTTCCACAAGCTTGTCATTCATATCGTACACTTCATTGCAGTCTTCTAGGCACTGAAAACGTTTTTGTAACTCGAGCTGAAAGGTTTCGGGACTTTGGAACAGAGCACGAGGGGGACGGAGCGTTGACTTCATTAGACGAGACCTCTCCAACTTAACGTTTAGGTTCAGTGTGCCTCTAACCATTCGGTGATCGCTACCAGTTTTCACCCTCGCGATCACGGAGACATCACTGAACAGTTGTCGTCTGGTCGTCATAATGAAGTCAATCTCATTTTTTGTCGAACCGTCGGGGCTCGACCAGGTCCACTTCCTGTGGGGCCGCTTCTGGAAGAAAGAGTTCATCATAAAGAGTCCCTCTTTCTCCATGAAGTCGGCCAGCTGCTGGCCCCTTAGGTTCCATTGCCCTATTCCAAATTTCCCTACTTTCAGCTTACCGTTCTCTCTTGTGCCTAGTTTTGTATTGAAGTCTCCCATTAACACCGTATATTGGGTTTTGGAGGAATGCATGGCTCTAGACTCTAGAGCCATGCATTCCTCCAAAACTAGAGTCTATTAAGAGTCTAACTAGAGTCAATCTCTAGAGTCTAGAGATATCCTCATACATTTCCTCCACTTGGTGCGTAAACCTGTATGACCTTCAGCGAATACCGTTTGGTGATTCTGAGTATAAGGTACGCAACCCTCGTCGACACACTCCCGATTTTTACAACATTGTTAACGAGAGACTTGTGGATGATAAATCCGACACCTCCTTGAGACAGATGGTCGCCCTCCCGGTGATAGAGCAAGTTGCCGTATTCGAGGATTACCGTGTCCTTCCCCTCTCTTCGGACTTCGGATAATCCTATAATATGCCAGCGCAACTTATCTATCTCTTCTTCCAGCTCCACGATCTTCTCGTCAGTCCTCAGGGTGCGTGCATTGTACGTTGCCAGGTTGAGTCGTCTAATGTGGCAACCGAACCTCCGCCGGAGATTCTTAGCAAAATGTTTAACGAAGTGCTATTGCCACACTTTTTGGTACAGATGATTCGGAGTCGTCGGACGGCGGCGGAGCGGAGTCCGAGGAGGAGGAGGAGGAGGAGGAGGTCGCGGTGGAGCGCGCGGAGGCGTTCGCGGACGCGCTGGGCGTGCTCGCTGCGCTCGCCGAGCGGCGCGACGAGCGCGGCGAGCACGAGCACGACGAGCTGCGCCGCGAGCGCGCCGAGCAGCTCGTTGCCGCCTTCTGCCGCGCGCTCGGACACGACCTACACTCTTGTTGACCGCACCAACCGTTTATATGATGCTCACATATGTTAAGTAATGATTATTATGAAATATATTGTTGTTTGAAATTTTCCTTTATTTTAATACTTATAAACTGATAGATGTTAAACATTAATGAGCTAAGATTTGCCTAATAAAAAAAATGATGTGATGTGTTACACGTAAATTTGTCGTATTATTGACGGCGGTGCGTCTTTCTTAGTGTACTGATGTTGGGATTAGTAATAACGGGGATGGTGCACTTGAGTCATTGAGGGAGGGCGGGAGGTGCTCTTCAAACTAACAATTTTACAGATGCGTTGCCGGCCTTTTAGAAAGGTGTAAGCTCTTTTCTTGAAGGTTCCTAATTCGTATCGGTCCGGAAAATTCGCTGGTGGTAATTGATTCCACAAGGAAGTTGTGCGAGGGAGACAACTTCTTCTAAATAGCACAGGGGTGGACCGCCAATCATTCAGATGGTATGGATGGTAACGCGAGTTTAGTCGCAATGTGCGATGGTGAAATTGAGCGGCTGGGATTAGTCCGAACAATTCCTCAGAGCACTCCTCGTGATAGATGCAATAAAATACGCAAAGAGATGCAACAACTCTACGCAGTGCCAGTGTATCGAGCCGATCAGAAAGAACTCGGTCGTCGACGATTAGAACCGCTCTGCGCTGGATGCGGTCAAGTGGAAGGAGCTGGCACTGGGGTGCCCCGGCCCAGAGATGAGAACAGTATTCCATGTGGGGCCGAACTTGCGCTATGTAAAGTTGCAAGCGATGCCGGTGTGAAATACCGTCTCGCTCTGCTGAGCACGCCAAGCTTTTTAGAGGCCAATTTGGCCTTCTCTTCCAAGTGACCACGAAACTGCACACTATTCGATATGTCGACGCCAAGAATTCCGATACTAGCTGAGGCAGCAAGGGGAGTGCCTTGAAACTGAGGAGATACGACAAAGGGGTTCTTTTTAGCGGTAAACGCGCAAACTTGTGTCTTCTGGGGATTGAACTGGACTAGATTTAGTCGGCCCCAATCCGAGACTTTGTTAAGCAAAGACTCGACTTCAGACACAAGTTTGTCCCGGTACTCGGCGACGTTTTCCCGAGAAATATTGGCACGGCCGCTATATAAGGTATCACAAGTGCTGTCGTCTGCATAGCAATGATTGCTACCAGTTAGCAACATATCATTGATATGCAGGAGAAACAGCGTTGGTGATAGCACGCAGCCTTGTGGAACACCAGCGTTGATAGGCTTGAAATCAGAGCATGCACCGTCTACTACGACCTTGATGCTCCGATCAGCAAGGAAACTGGTGATCCATTTGCACAATTTCTCGGGAAGCCCATAGGAAGGAAGCTTCGAAAGAAGCGCTTTGTGCCAAACCCGATCGAAGGCCTTCGCTATGTCCAAACTAACGGCCAATGCCTGCCCCTTGGACTCTACTCCCTCCGCCCATCTATGAGTTAAGTAGACTAGAAGATCACCAGCTGATCGACCCCGACGAAAACCGTACTGGCGGTCACTAATCAGCTGGTGATCCTCAAGGTACCTCATGAGCTGGCAGTTTATAATGGATTCCATTATTTTGGAGAACAAGGAGGTGATGGCGATAGGCCTGTAGTTGGACGTGTCTGAGCGGTCACCTTTTTTAGGGATCGGGTGGACCAAAGCTGTCTTCCATGAATTCGACTTGCTGACGTCCAGGGAAAAGAGTGCTTTGCGAACCGAGCGCTGTGTAAATCGCACATCCGGCATGGAGCACTCACATCGCGGGATGGTCGGCGGTGTGTTCCCCCCGTCATCTAGAGTCGAGTTGGACGCAAAAAGAGAGCTCAACAGATCGGCTTTCTCCTTTGCGGCATTGGCCAGTGAGTCGTCCTCTCTGTGCAGAGATGGAAGAGATGGCTGACAGAAGTTCCCTTGGACAGCCTTGGCGAGAGACCAGAATGCACGGGTTCCCGAAGGAAGGCGAACTAACTTCTCGCCAATTCTGCCGATGTGCTCAGACCTTGCCTTGGCAATGACGCTTTTGAGGGACCTGGAGGCGGAATTATACTTCTTTTTAAGAGCGCTGGTGTTTACATCCCGAGACGTTGATGCGTCAGCCCAGGCCCGGTAGCACTCCTGCTTATAGCGTGATGCTATTTTACAGGAGCGACCAAACCAAGGCTGGGATCTGCCTCCGATGGGCACCACAGAGGATGGAATAAAAAGTTCCATACCCTGAAGTACCACATCAGCAACAGAATCGGCAGCAAGGCTGGGATCTTCCGGCGAGAAGCAAACCCGCCCCCAAGGGTAGGATGCAAAAAAAGACCGCATCTCGTCCCGATCAGCTGACCTATAGTGCCAAACACGGCGGCAAGCTGCAGATCGCAACTGCGATTGAAAAGTTGCTACATCTAAGGATGCTCTTTTGTGTCGAATTATTTTATATGTTCAATCCGGCTGGCAAAATAAATGCAAGGATGAACAGATTAAACATTTTTACAATTAAAGGTTTTGAACTATACATTGATCGCAGTTGCCTTATGTGGGGCTATAAATTAGTCATACCTCAAAGTTTAAGGGCAAAGTTATTATCACAATTTTGACGGCTCCGTGGCGTAGTGGCTTAGCAATCAGTTGTTGCGCTGAGGGCCGCGGGTTCGAATCCCGCACGGAACAATTATTTGTATGGCCTACAAATAATTGTTCCGGGTCTGGATGTTTGTCCTTGTGCAATTTATGTTTGTAAACTGCCTCCACGACACAGGAGAAAATATTAATGTGGGGGTAACGTTAAAGAACGAGAAGAACGATAAAGAATAATTACATATAAGTCACATGGGTATAGTTAAAATGAAGTCCGTGGCTCGCAGCTACGTTTAGTGGCCTAATATCAATATTTTAGCACAGATTTAGAAGCAGTCTGTAAACAGTGCGAAACCTGCGCGGCCGAGGCGCAAGCGCCGCCGCACGCCCCTCCGCAGTCCTGGCCATATCACACTCACCCTTGGAAAAGGGTTCACGTTGATTTTCTTGGACCGCTGTTTAGGAAAACTTACCTAGTAGTCATAGACGCGAGTTCAAAGTGGCTTGAAGTTTTTGAGATGTATAAAACGAAGGCAACGGTAATAAAAGTTCTTCGAGCAAAGGTTGGCATGATTTGGACTATCAGTGGAGATCGTATCGGATCAAGATCCCCCGTTCACAAGCTATGAGTTTCATTTTTAAATAATAATGACATTCAGCAATGTTTTTCACCCGCTTATCACCCGTCATCGAACGGAGCGACTGAAAACGCGGCCAAACTTTGCAAACGGGCACTTAAAAAGCAATTAGGGAATCGGTCGACATCTATGTCACCGTTTTGCAAACATTTTTACTGAGCTATAGAAATGGTGTGCATTGGCGACACACCTGCGATGCTACGAAGGTGACACTGAAAGTTCTTAGAAAATCAAAATTTGAACAAACTAGCAACTTATTAGTTTTATTATATCTTTTCAAAATAGTGTCCATTTACATCAATACATCGCTGCATCCGATAGAACCACTGAGAAAAGCACTTTTCTCACTCGTTCTTAGAGGTCTCTTCACAGCTACTGCTTCCTCGGCGTCCATAAAATGCTTTCCTCGAAATTTTCATTTATTTTCGGATATAAATAAAAATCGCAAAGTCAAAGTTATAAATTCAAATTCAAATTTCATTTATTTACAAGAATGTAGTTACAAAAAAGGTGTTGTTGCAATATTAAGGCGCTAATACATTCTACCCACTATTTGGGTGTGCAAATATTTAAATGGAAATAAGTTAATTAAATTACACCACACCAACACTACACAGATTCTTCGCGTCACTATTGTTAAACGTCACTAATTCCTTCACAGATTCCGCAATGTAATAAGTTCTTGAATATCATAAAATTGTTTCTCCATTAACCATTTCGTCAGTTTCTTCTTGAATATATTTACTGGGAGATTCTTAAAGTTATCCGGTATTTTATTATATATTGTAATAGTCATAAATATCACACTATTTTTTGCTTGATTTATTCTACATGTTGGAAAGTGCAGTTTATTTTGATACCTCGTTAACATATGCGAATTTACTTCTCCTTTCTTTTTAAAATATTCTGGGTGGTATTTAACAAATAAACATACTTCTCTTATATATATGCAGGTTAGTGTAAGGATACGTAATTTACCGAACATTGGTTTGCAACTGTCCCTTTGATGTAATCCGCACAAGGCCCGGATACATTTCTTTTGTGCTACAAATACTTTCCGCACCTCGCAAGACTGTCCCCAAAGAATTATTCCGTAAGAGAGTATCGACGATATATATGCATGGTAGGCATTTATTGCAGCATTCATAGATACAGTATCTCTTAGGCGACGTAATACGTAAACGAAACGATTTAACCTATTACAAGTATATTCAATATGACTGTCCCATTTTAGACCTTCGTCTACCAGAACACCTAAGAATTTATGGTGTTTTACCTGTTCGATTACTTGATCATTACATTTTATGTCTAGATTAATTTTGGTGCAATTCTTTGTATAATATTGAATTATTTTTGTTTTTACTAAGTTTATTTTCAGATTATTATTTTGTAACCATTTTACTATATTATGTAATGCTGTATTTATATCTCTCTCATATGTATTTTTGTCCGTGCATTTAATAATAATCGTCGTGTCGTCTGCAAATAAAACTGTTTTGTGTTTCACTGATCTCGGTAAATCGTTAATATATAAGAGGAATAAAAATGGACCGAGCACACTTCCTTGTGGTACACCTGATTTATTAACTTTTTTCTCTGACCTATATGAGTTTCGTGTTTGATTTATCATTTTATGAATCTCCACATACTGATATCTATCATTTAAGTAACTTGCAACCCATTCTTTAGCAATTCCTCTTATGCCATATTTCTCCAACTTAAACAAGAGTAATTGATGGTCCACAAAATCAAATGCTTTGCTCATATCTAAGAATATAGTGGCTGCTGGTTTTTTTTCAATAAAGGCTTGAATTATTTCTTTTACCATGTCGAAGCATGCTAAAGAAGTAGAACTATTTTTTCTAAATCCAAACTGTTCCCGACATAATATTTTGTTTTTATCAACATAATTTTGAAATCTTTCTAAAATTACCTTTTCAAATATCTTAGATAAAACTGGAATTAGTGCTATCGGTCTGTAGTTTTTAATATCATTTGGATCATCTTTTTTATATAACGGTTTTATAACTGATGTTTTTAGAACATGAGGAAAAGTTCCTTGCTCCATAGATAAATTGACAAGAAAGGATAACGGTTTGCAAATATGTACACTGGAAGCCTTTAGTATTTTTGTACTTATACCGTCTGTTCCTACGGAATTCGTGTTATTTAGGGATTTTATTACTTTTAAAATTTCGTCACTGCTTGTTGGTGTCAAGAATATTGTATTACATTTTTCCGTAGTCAATGTTGTTTTTATTTCAGTTGCTTCATAATTAAAATTTGTTTGATTTGTTTTGTTAATAAAAAAGTTATTAAATTGTTCACATATATCATTCATTGAGTTGTATACATTATTATTGACTACAATCTTTTCTATTTCTTTAATATTGTTTTCGTCATTAATATTATTAGATATCATATGCCATAAAGCCTTATTTTTATTTTTTGATAATTTAATAAATTTTTCACATTGAATTTGTTTTGACTTAAGAATGCACCTTTTTAGAATATTTTTGTATTTTATATAATAACCCCAACTATTTGTAAATGTTTTCCTGTAATATATACTTTTTAAATATAGCAGTCGCTTTCGTACACAACATTTCTTCAATCCTTTGGTTATCCAATTAATATTAGGTTTTCCTGTGTTTCTCTTTATCTTAACAAATGGGAAACAGAGATTGTAAAACAGTTGGAATAATTCATAAAAAGTATTAAAGCATTCATTTAAGTTATTAAATTCATGTATTTCAGAGAAACTCAATGATGCCATGCACTCACAAAATTTACGTATATTCTGCTTACTGTAATCTCTTTTTGTTTCAAACCAGGACACATTTACTTTGGGTTTAATCATATTTACTTTTAATATCTGTGCAGTTTCGTGATCTGATAAACCAAGATGAAGTACTTCTGCTGTTACGCCTCTTTTTATATTTGTCGCTATTTGATCTATGCATGAATTTTTCCTAGTAGGTGTTTTTATTAAACATTCAATATTATAGTTCTGAAGTAAAGTATTAAGTTCATCTGAAAACTTAGTTTTTTTAAGAATATCAATATTCCAATCACCGCATATTATTATTTTTTTATTTTTAGTTGCAATTTTTTGTAGTGTAAGTTGAAGTTTTTCAATAAAAATCTCTATACTTTGACTTGGAATTCTATAAACACAAATTATCACTGTATTTAAGTGTTTTAACTCTATACCACAACACTCAAAGAATAAATTACAACCAAGATCCTTTATTAAGTCTAGATTAATACATGAAATGTCCTCTTTGACCAGAATGCATGTTCCACCTCTTTTTTGTTTGCGAGAAAACGATGATATCAATTTATATCCTGGTAATTTAAGTAGCTTCTCATTTCCTTTTCTAATAAATGTTTCACATAAGCATATAATGTCAATAATGTGGGACTTACTTAATTGAGATATTGCCAAGTACAGCTCTTCTGACTTATTTATGGCTCCGGCTATGTTTTGATGTAATATTGTCAAATATCTGGATTTAGTGACGAAAAAAATTTGGATTCGATGAAAAGTTTTCATTGTTCGGTAATATATTACTATTTGATGTATCCTCACTGTTCAGTTTTAAAGTGTTTTCATTTATTGTCTTTTTAAAATAATATGGAATTGTACCTTTTTTTACTTGATTTGATTTATTTCGTTTGTTTTTTAACAAACCGCATTTTTTTGACGAAGAAAGCCTTTCTAAGATCTTTTTTGTATTTAAAAATGTATTCGAGTATTCGATACTGTCAATTTCTATGTTTATTTTATTTATTAAATTTTCAATATAATTAATTCTTGAATTATAATATTTGTAATCTTCGTCAATATCAATATATGAACAATTTTTATAGCCTCTTAAAAATAGCTTTATTTGTGCGTTTAATAATTTTTCATTTAGGCAACGGTTATATCTAACATTTAGAATAAATACTTTGTTATTTTTTAATTTACCCATTAAGTCTAGTAAACCTGAAATAAGTTGATATGGATTTTTGTCGTTGGAACCTAAGCCCAATATTAATATATCTTCATGATTCATAGATTGTATAAAACTTTCACAACTGCTTAATATTTCGCTGGAAGAAGCATGCGGTTTTGTCAAGCCAAATATTTCATAAGAGTCATTCCACTTATTTTTTCGTTTTTCCAGCATACCTAAAGACAAATTTCTAACGCGTTCATCACCCATAATTATAATTTTACGTTTTATTACCTTTGTGCTGACATCTGTTATGGTTTGTTGACAATTAGTAATAATTTTATTTTTGTCGGTACCGTCACATTCTTTATTTAATATTAGTGACTTAGTAATGTTGTAGTTCAAAGTATTTTTGTCCAAACCCATATTATCTATAATAAAGTTTTGAGAATTGTGTTTTTTTTGTAAGTTAGTAAATGTTTTCTGTTTAATTTTAGGATAAGTGTTGTGAATAAATATATTTTCATTGTAGTATTTTAAAGGTGAGTGCCGTGGTGTTTTAAGACTTATATTTGTTATTGTCTGTTTTATAGGCGTTTTGTTCAATGTTGTTCCTGTTAATGTTTTATCTGATTTAGTATTTAATATTAGACTAATCAAATTCTGCACTTTTTTCTCACTTTCGTGTAAGGTCTGTCTAAGATTATAACATTGTTTTGTTAGGTTATGGATAGATTCTTGTGCGGATATTAATTCGGTTTGTAATTTGTTTATCTCTTGATTCTCATTAAACACTATTGAAGTATTTGGAGTAGATATATGTTGACTTGTCTTTGTAGATAAATCCGTGTAACTTGAGCTGGATAAACTTAAAAAGGAATCATTTAATATTTCTTGTAGATTTGATTCAGACATTTGTTTAGAGAGTGTTTTCTTTCGGATAGTAATATTATCCATTTTCAATTTCAAATAAAGTTGTAGACTGTATATTCAAACCGTTAATGTGTTACTATATATTTTAATTGTTGGTCAGCTGTTCTTTGTTTAATGACATTTAATGTCAATTTTATACGTTAATATCTCTAATAATTGTGTTTTATTTACGTTTTATTTTACTTACTTTTGTTTCCGATACTTTACTTACTACTTGTTAGGTTTAAATATAGTTTCTGTCTCCAACTTTCTTTGTTTCAAATTTGACGTAACGGTCGTTGTATGTGATGGTTTTGAATTCCGTATTTCCACGTAAATCGCAGGTTGTTGACGAAGATAACATTAATCGCACTTATTTACTGATTACTTGTTAATTTGAACACACTTTTTTATTAACTTTTGTATTATTAATAATTTTAAATTATAAAAAACTCGAGAGCTGATGTTACGTATGTCACTAGCGACACCTATAGACACCTATATAGAGCGGGTGACCCAGTAATTCCACGTTTGACGGCGCCAAGTAGTCGATTGTTTGCTTGGCGGTGTGCGACGAGCCGTTGTCGTGGTGAAGGAGGATTCTACTGCGAGGTGAAACTTTTTCCAAAACAAGTGACAAACAATTGTTTGTGTACTGCTCTGCAGTAACTGTTTTTACTTACTTACTTACTTACTTATCTTCACGCACAACCCCTGACGGGGTAGCCAGAGAGAACAGATCGCCAAGTGTCACGATCCTTACAAACCTCTTTCGCTTCTTTCAGATTCATTATCTTCTTCATGCATGCACGACTGTAAGTTAAGTAACTGTTTTTCGATCCTTTAAAACAATTGTTGCATAATGACCTGTCCTTCCGAAGAACGAGGCTACCATCTTTTTCCCACGCTTCGACCTCTTTTCACTTTAGTTGGCAACTCCTCGGAAGGAAACACCCAGACAGCAGACTGTCTCTTAGTTTCAGGATCATAACAATAAATCCAACTTTCGTCACCCGTAAGTATGTCGAACACAGCATTTCAGTCACCTGCGTTAAATCTTTGAACCATTTCACGACACTAGGGATGGGCAAAGGGAAAAAATACATCGATATATATCGAATCTATATTTTTAAACAGTGTCGATATATATCGCGTGATAAATATCGATATATCGTCATCATTTGAATGATGTAAAGATGAGGTCCAAAATTGTCTCTACTGACGGTTGGACGACGAAAGAAACGATATAACATTTTAAAATATATCGAAATTGATACGACGAATTCGATACTCTAAAATAAATATCGATATGTCGATATATCGCGACTTAAAATAACGACGATAAATATCGATAGTTTTTAAAAATATCGATATTTCGATATATCGATATTTTTTACCCATGACTACACGACACCAATCAACATGACGGAGTTTTTTGGCCTCTGATAAATTATGAGGTATTCACCGGGCACAAAGCTTCCTGACCGCTAATTGTTCATGGAGGATTTTGTGCACTTGACTCATACCGATGCCTAAGCTTGTTCGGATCTGCTGACAAGTCACTTTTTTGTCAGTCTCTATCATACGCCGCACAAGACTGATGTTATCTTCAGTCGTCGCCGTAGAAGGCCGTCCCTCACGCAGATCATCGGTGAGATTAGTGCGACCAAGTTTAAACTAATTTAAGAAGTTGTAAACAGTGGCACGAGATAGATCACTTCATCGTGATAGGCCAATCGTAGTCTATCATAACTTTCTTGTTAACTTAAATGACATCGAATGTCATAAAAAATCATTGTACGATTTTCTCGCGTTGAATTCATGCTGACGTGTGACATAGACAATTTCCGATTTGCCGCCAAATCGTAAGCAAATGATAAATTAATACAATACATACACATTAATATTGGCAAAGAGTTCCATTTTTAAAATTTGAGCTTATTTGTTTATTATATCGATGCAATTGGCCAGTTCTAAAACCTTTGAGTGTCGCCCTCGTACTGCAGTTGCAGGTGCAGGTGATTGCGTTCGAGATTAGAGGTATTGCGTAGCGACAGTGCATGCGAGCAGTGCATGCGGCTGCCGCTGCGCCTGGCGATACCGTCGGGGCCAGGAGCTACGGAAGTTCAGAGAACTGGCAAAACGTACCGTAGTAGGTAATGCGGGCTCACGCCGTTATTTGGTAAAAAGCGATAATGGTCGACTGATGCAAAGACATATTGACCGAATTAGGCGCCGAGCGCGAATGTCGGATGCTCCCTAACATTCGAGTGTAGAATGGAAACGGCAGACTTATGGGGGATTTCCGTTATAATTATTTTATCCATAATAGATATATTAGCACCTTATCTAGCCACTATATTTAATATAAGCGTCGAATCTGGTGTGTTTCCTGATTTAATGAAACATAGTAAAGTCATACCTATATTTAAATCTGGTAGTACATTAGACCCCGCCAATTTTAGACCAATTTCTGTACTACCAACATTTAGTAAAATTATTGAAAAATTATTTTAGATCAGATGTTAAGTTTCTTTAATATTAATAAATTGCTACATAAAAATCAATTGGGTTTTACAAGGGGTCGCTCGACAACTGACGCTGGAGTTGAGCTTATTAAACATATTTTTTGTGCATGGGAGAATTCAGAGGATGTTTTGGTTATATTTTGTGACCTTTCCAAGGCCTTCGAGTGTGTTCACCATGAGACATTAATCAGGAAGCTACAGTACTATGGTGTCAAGTACACAGCGCTTAAAGTTATTATTTCATATTTAAGTAATAGAAAGCAGAAGGTTATTATCAATGGTAAAAGTTCTTCCGGGTCACCTGTACTAATCAGTCGGGTGTCCCTCAGGGCTCGATTCTCGGCCCATTCCTGTTTCTGGTGTATATTAATGACTTACCTCACCTTGTAGGGGATAGTCATGATATAGTATTATTTGGTGATGATACTTCCTGGATTTTTAAACTTATACGTCAATCATTTAAATGTGACGAAGTGAGTAATGCTATATCAAAATTAGTGCATTGGTTTAACGTTAATAATCTGCATTTGAACGGAAATAAAACTAATTGTGTTGTATTTACAACAACGAATGTTAAAAATCTGAAATGTTTTTAAACGGGGAGGAATTGAGTCCTGTTGTATCCACTGTTTTTCTAGGCATCAATCTCGACGCAAAGCTTCAGTGGGGCCCCCATATATCCAAATTAGCAAGCAGACTAAGTTCTGCAGCCTATGCTGTAAAAAAGATTAGAGGTCTCACTAGTGTCGAGACAGCTAGATTAGTTTATTTCATTTATTTCCATAGCATAATGTCTTATGGGATGTTGCTATGGGGAAATGCGGCTGATTCAGAAATTATTTTTGTTATACACACTCTAATGGCCCTCCCATTAGAGCTATTTACAATCTAAAACCGAGAGAGTCTCTTAGAGATAAATTTAAAGAAATAAATATATTAACTTTGGCCTCTCAGTATATTTACGAAAATTTAATGTATGTTCACAAAAACAAAGCTAGTTTTAGTAAAAAAAGTGATATACATTCTCTAAACACTAGGAACAAACACAAGCTAGTGATGCCAGTATCTCGACTCCACAGAGTCAGTAATTCATTCTTGGGGCAATGTATACGCTATTACAACAAGGTCCCGGAAAGTGTACAAGTTCTTTCTGTTACCAAGTTTAAATGTTTTATTAAGCTGAAACTGTATAAAAAGATTATTATAGTATAAATGAATACATGGTTGATAATAACCCCTGGGAATGAGGTGGTCGCTTCCAAGCAGTTTCTAAAATAAATTTTGTAAATAGTTCATAATCATTTATATTGTAAAATTTATTTTAAAAAAAAGTCCCGCAGGGTTTCTTACTGGTTCTTCCCACGGACAGAGGGTTTTTTTTCGAACCAGTGGTAAAGTAAAAAGTAAAAAATGATTTTCAATAAGAATTACACTTGTAATATATATTGAATAAAAATTATTCTATTCTAAAAGAAGATATTGAGACTGAAAACGGGGGTCAGGAGGGCGTGGTGCGCTCAGAATTTGAGTCAGAGGGGAACGTTGTGAGCGAAGGTAAGGAAGGCTCGTTCGGCACCTCTTCAAGTGACAAATAGGTGTCGACTAAGATGGAGTGCCTCTTTTCCGGTAGAAAGGGTCTCCGGTTTCTACACTTACCATACGAAACAGCTTAATGCTGAGCCGGTATTCTGTGAAATTGTGGTCATTTGTGCTACAACCATAATATAACCACATAATGGCTCTACCACGTTAGTTATTGAAATAATTTATCAGGCCTTCATTGCTGATACTAAACAATATAAATTATTTTTAACATAGTAGATTATTGTTTTAACTTATAATAATCTATAATATCGTATTTCCCAGTTTAGTGGTCAGCGTGTCCTGTGACACATAGGCCTCTTCCAGCTTTTTCCATTCTTTGTTATTAGCTTTTCTTGACCAGATTGTTCCTCCGATAATCTTGATATCGTCTGTCCATCTTTTTGCTTGTCTGCTTCTTTTTCTTTTGCCATCACGGGGCTGCCATTCCGTTATGATTTTCGTCCATTTTATCCTGCTGTCTCTTGTCATGTGTCCTGTCCATCGCAATTTCAACTGTCTATTTTTCTTTATTATGTCTTCCACCTTTGTTGTAGATCTAATATCTTCCGCCCTTTTGCAGTCTTTTAGCGTCATGCTCAACATACTTCTTTCAATTCCCCTTTAATATGTTCTCAGTTTAAGAAGATGTTTTTGATTCAACGCCCAAGTTTGACATCTATATGTAAGACATGGTAAGATACACGAGTTAAAATTTTTTTCTTGGCTGCCATAGGAATATCTCTTTAAGAATTAGTGTTACGGCCTACAGCTGCCCCTGCAAAGGTCGTCTTGGCTGGGGCTCATAGCAGCTTCCTCGACGGTCAGACGCAGGTCGGGCCCAATGGCCATATGGAAGAATTTCCTATAGTACTAAGCTATATGGGAGAAGGCTAGGGAAATATAGTACGTACCTATTTCCGACTCTTAGATCGCCCCAAGGCTCGGTCAGGCCGTAAGTGGGTGTGAGGTGCATGGCAAGTAGTGTTTAGTGATGTGTAAATGTCTGTGACCTGGACCAGCTTAGGCGACCAGCAGCGGCCGAGTTCCAGGCTGCCCCACAATGCTGCATCGCTCCAGCAGGCTCCACCGCTGGACCATTTCTTTCTTCATTGTCACTATTTCAGTCTATTAGCTTCATTGTACATTTAACTAACTTAAAGTCGCCTAATTCCACATTCATCGTAGAGTCGAACACGTGATACCCGACACAATACGGACAGTAGTTCAAAATTCGACATTCAATGTCCCGGATTCACTTATCACAAAATTATAAATAGGGAACTAACGCGATCTCTTAATGAGTCATACGGTTCAGCGTTAAACACAACTAAGTTCCTTCATTCGACATCAAAACACCTTGCCGCGAAAAGAATACAAAATACGCCTCGTAGACACGTAAACTAACAAACCAGCCAACACACAAAAAAGGGCACTTAACGCGACGGCACAATTATAATGATTTCCAGACAATCAACCGGGAGACGCTCTCGACCAAGGAATGCGCGGTTCGAATCCTAGACCGTATATCTACTCGGCGCGCGCGTGCACAATTCCGCATCACCAGAACAAGTTAAATATTGCAAAATTCACATATCCATGTAGCGAAGTAAAACACACTAAATCTAACTATCTGGACCCTACACGGTCGCGTGAACTTCGGCCGCGATAATCGAGATACGCGGATTCACCGCATCGCGGCCAGCGAGCTACTGCTTCTTCGCCCACGCGTCGAGCCACTGCAAGCCGCACACGGCCGCCCCACCTGGCGACGTTTATTTCACCTACATACCATCGGGTGACGCGCCAGCTCGAACGCAATTGGATGGCGTTCAAAATGACCAAATTTGGGCATAAACAATTAGTGTTAGACAAAGATCAGCGATACGTTTAAAGAATGTTAACAAACTTTCAGCACTTCATGACAATTTCGTATAAAGTTCCGAATCAAATTTACCGTCTATCGTGATATCAAACAGTAAAAATTAACAATAGGTAACGTATCCAAACTAAACATGGATACTGATGAACGTACAAAAGCAACACGTGACCGTGAAATAGCGTATTAAAAATTAACAAACGTCGCTGCTTTTGATAGAAAAGGACTAAAATATATATCGATCGCATTTATAACGACACGTTTATACCGCATTAACACACGTGTGCTCGTGATTAGCCTCGCCATTAGACGAATTGTTTGACGAGATATTCGTGTTGCTTTAGGCTACACGAGTGACCGTTTACACATTCGCGTCTGTTCATTTCTACTGCAACTTAGCGAAATGGATGACGCCATCATTCTAGCGGTTTTTGAATTGCATTTGCAAAGTCAGTATAATTATTTAGACCACGTCGTCCTCTCCTGCACGGGATTTTATTGATGCTAACTTCTTGCGGCGATGTTTACGAAAAGTTCAGCCATCAAATAATTTTTCTTTAATTTTAAATCGTTCACTGGTGCTCCCATTACTTCTGATATACTAGTCCAAGCATTGTATAATTTCTGCTTATTCTTATGATGAGCATGCTTTGGATTCCAAATGACTGGTTGACTTTTATTTTGTTGACTTTTTATGTTGTTTGATAGGCCGTTTGCTACGAAATGAACTAGAGAGCGGCGAGACGGACTAGTGTTAACACTAGTTCGTCTCGTCACTCTTTTACCTTTGACTCGCGTCTAAAAAACCGCTCCCGACGCGACGAGTCGAATGACGAACCACCGTTTACATATTCGTGTTCGTGCTTTGACTCGCCTCTTGCGCAAATGTCTAAATGCGGTTTTACATATTCGTGCTCGTGCATAGACTCGCCGCTCGCCTCGTCACTCGAACGTGTAAATGCGGCTATTGATTATCGGACGAACAACTCGCCGAGTTATTCGTGTACGGGTACGACGCATTTACATATTCGTCTGTATTCATACAATGCAAATCTTTTAAACATGGATGACGTGCGTCTCGTTGCTACGACTTTGTCTTCTTAATATTTTTATATTTATGTAAAACCAATTTTTGGATCCCATATCACAGGTACCCCTTGATAAATTTCTATAAACTTAATAGTGGATTTCTTACTCCAATCCATTGCAGTAGGTAGATATTTTTATTATTTAGTATTATATACTTTTTATATTATCTTATAAGAAAAATAGTAACCACCTGCGAAGAAGTTCACGGGTCAAGCGAATAATGACGAGTATGTAAACAACGATTCCTTTGACTCGTGTTAGCAAACCGACAGCGAGTGGAGAACAGGTGACTCTGCGAACTCTGTCTGAACGAGAATACCCAAACAAGGCAATACGTGTTCGTACTCGTGCCGCCGTTCATATTCGTCTGTGCTCGGCGAGTATCTAAACGTTGCATAACGCAATAACAGTAGCAACAGTGTACTTTTATTCTGTACTAGTTATGTATTTTAATATTACACAGGAGACAATCTCAATAAGCGTAGGCTGCAAGTTTGTAGACGTGCGTCTGGAAGACGGTTGGTTCCTAAAGTGCATAACTGTTAAAGAGTTTGGTTTAATTTTTTAAGATCAAGAATTCATTCATTCATTATAGCCAACGAGTCTACTTCTGAACGTAGGCCTCCCCCATAGATAGTGAATTTGCCATTGTTGTAACGTTTGGCAACTGCAGTTTTTTAGTATGCCGTTATTAGAAATATGCTACTACCCGCAAAGAGATGTTACATCCCTTTGCATATTCATCGCCAGTGAGTACAGCCTATCTAAACAACTTGGTCCTTGACGATTCGAGTCGCTCTTCGCTAGATTTGGTCAAGTGGAAGAAACTGACACTGGGGTGCCCCCAGACACGAGAACAGGCTTCCACGTGATGCCGAACTTGCGCCGTGCTGTCCACTTTATTGAGTACGCCATGATTTTAAGAGCCCTTCCTTTTTTTCTGTGACCGTGGAACTGAACGTCACTATGTCGACGCCGATTATGCAAAAGGAACAAAGTAAGTGACAGAACTCAGCCTTGTTGCATACCAGCACTTACAGACTTGGAATCTCGAGCAAGCGCCGCCGAGTACTTGATAATCCGATCTGCGAGAAAACTGGTGACGAAATTGCATAATTTCTCGGGAAGCTTCTTATTCCAGGCATAATTAATAATATGGATCGCGCATTAATAATATATCGCAAATTTCAAAAGTATTGATAACGATCTTACAGTCCATCTGGTGGTAAGTGGCTACTGCAGTCCATGTACACCTTTTTAATTTTTTTTTAATGGGGAAATGCCTACGCATACCCGCCTCGCATGGGCAAGGACAGGTTATATCGGACTCGCACCGACTAAAACCTCATGGTGTTCCACCTTCGCCGCATATTGGCAGGGCCACGGCAATGCTTTCGCTCTCATTCGCGGCCTCACTTGCGCCGGCCGCACGATGTCAGCCACTTCCTTAGGGGAAGATTTTTTCTCCCCCTCTTCTCTCCCTATCAGTCGCAGAGGTTAGGGAGAGCGGCGCCTCGCAATATTGACCCACAGCTCCACCACCACCGCATCAACGGTGCGGCCCCGTCGGACTTGTGGAGGATAGGACGAGTGGCGCATCGTCATACCAACACTAACTTATTCGAGCACTATAAACAATAGAAAAACAACATAGAACAAAACAAAATAGAATTCTTGACATTTCCCCGAAGAAATATTATATAACATTAGATTGTGTGCATAAATAAAACAAACATTGGTTCCCATGAGTTTATTTCTCATATAAACAATACAAAGTGGGTCGATATGTGCGCGGGCCACGGCTGTGGGACTGCGGTGCCTCGTGCCGTTTCATCACAGACTTATATTATTTTTTATTATCTCTTTGGACGTATATTTGTAAATACAATAAATAATGCTATGCCATTATATAATAATTCAATAAACCTATCTGATATAACAATTTGATAAATTACCTAGCCGTTTCGGAATATAACCTCGAAGCACCTTTTTTTGTCAATAATTGTGCAAAACAAAACTGCCAATTAATTTAATCACTTGTATACAAATTTAAACAGAAAGTCTTAAAACAATAATCGAATTCTACACCTAGGTTAATTTTTATGGTAATTATTAAAAACAATGTCACCGCAACGGTGAATTTTAAATACAACGTAACAGTAATACAAGAAACAACTTTAAAATATTTAATGAATAACATACATCACAGTTTCAATTGAATTGTCCTCTTCGCTTTGCTAATATTATAATACTTTGTTACATGTTACAGCCAAGCAAAAGCTTCGATATCCTTATAACCCTACGTCGTTGCAATAGCAATGTGGAAGTGACTGCGCTAGCTCACAGGCTCACTGCACCACCGCTGCACTTCATAACACTAATCAGGACATCCGCGACTTGCCACCAGGGCGGCGCCACTTAGGAACCAGGTGAAATATTTGACAGATTACATGGCGAAGAAGTTAATTAGTTAGGGGTTAATGTTTTATTTCTGTAATAATAATAGTTAAATTTTATATTAATAACGAAAAGAATAAAGGAAAATACACAATTCCTAAAAGAAACAAAATTAAAAAGAGTTAAATTTTTAATTTAAAAAGCAACTTCTCAATTAAATAACATTGTGTAACAAAAACTTCATCTCAGTTCCAACCAGCGACAACCGGTGAACGGCTGAACGGACGATTATGAGCCCTCACTGGAACACAACATGGCGACGTCATCACCAGCATACATTATTTATTATCCTTAACTGTAAAACTATTACCATTGTAAAGTTTACGTTGCTTTCGTATAGTAATTTTGTTTCATTGATAATATACCCTTAGTTACCTCTTGAGAATTGTTTTATTTATTTACTAGTGAATTTAGTTTTAGTAGTGCAGCGGTAGTGCCGTGGCATAGTGTCCGTCTTTTGAGAAGCGCTACAGTTATCATCTATTCAAAAATTGTACAAGTTAATATGCGTGCCTTAATAAATTCGTCAGTAATAAAATGTACTTATATATGGTTTATTTATATTATAATAATCTCTTTGTGCTTATTGTCATACATTGCGATAAGTAAGACAACGGTGTATGCACATGGATTTTGTAATATTTAGTGAAAAATTAAGTGCACTTGAATATAATATGTCTGCATAATAATGAGTTTTATTGAACAACTACGTCAAACAGCTTTTTAATTCTATAAAGTATATATATAAAGTAAATTTATCTATTAAACAAAAACTTAACTTATTAACGTGTAAATGTAATGCTATGGATTTAGTTTATATCCTTTATTGTAGATTTTTCATATTAGTTCACTAGTAGTCGTATTTTAGGCTCAGAAAAAGTGAATGTTGTCTAGAGATTCAACAACTAAATTTATCTATTATTATTACTATTTGTTACTTATTTTAGTGATAGTATTGTGTGTTGTGCGTTATTAATTCCTAAAGCATAATATAAATAAGGTTTACAATAAAATCGTTGAGCTAGTTTTGCGCGGATTACACTCGCGGCGTACCGCATCTCACTCATAATTTCAAGTTTGTTATTGTCTTTTGAAGTCGGATCAACTTAAAGATAAAGACTGAACGCTACATACATTTCAAGTGATCCAAAATCCATGCTCAGCTTATAGTAAGAACACACACTCCCGTTCAAATATGCACCTAATACCATGCTCATCTCTCATCGCATCGCTTTTCAGTTTCTGTCCCGACATTGTATATTAAATATGGAATGAAAAATACAATGTGTTCTAGCGATATCAAACACTGTAAAGCTGTAAAGATCTACCAGAAATTCTGATAAAATAACTGTTCACCGTTACGTTTTAAATATCATCCATTTATGGTTAAATCTCGTCTAAACGGGCCATGTTTTCCAACAATATGTGGCTGCAATACTGTGGCCGGCAACATTGCTAGCAATACCGATCATACTACGCAATATTTTAAGTATGATCCGGCAATAATAACCACATACTTTTGGTATGTCAAAAGATTTTCATGTGTAGCCGGGGTGTGGCTGAACAATCGCTTCGCAATCGAAAATACTGCAATGTTACTGGGCCATCTGTACTGTTATTTTGTTTTACTGTATATGTGCATCCCTTTTTCCCTATCGATGCGATGTGAAGTAAGCTGCGTATCACTTTCTACGCGACGTGAAGTGTGCTGCGCAATTCATCGCGATAGTATATAGTTATCTGTGCTAGACTTGGGAGTAAAGTGTTATTTTTAAATAACCGCGACTGTCGTTCCCAAAGATATTAAAAAATATTTTTATTGAAGTAAAAACTTCTTTAACATCTTTGTGATTTGAAATTTAATGAAACGAAAAAGCGACACTACAACCGACAAATAATAAATCTATAGGATAGGCCGTAAGAGAGAATGAGACAGAATCTATACTCATGTAATAATGCGGAAGATGTTTTTTTGTTTGTTTAAACACTCGGATCTCTAAAACTACTAGTACGATTAATTTTTTTTTTTGGTATATAATAACCAAATTCACGAGAAATATTAGGCTTATCTAACTCTGAGTTAAAAATCACTCCCGAACTGCTTTATCTGCGTGCGCTAGCGTAATGGTTAGTAATACGTAAATATTATGTTTAACAAAAATATAGATCTTTTCTTTATATAAAAAAAAAAGTCTGGGATACTATAGGCCTATTTCTTATACATAAGCAATAATAATATATTTTGTGACCAAAATTTATTGAACATTAAAAAGTAATTTATGAGCGTTATTATTAGGCATGGTATATATATCTTTACAAACGAAAGTTACTTCACCATCAAGGCAATTTTATGAAGATAAACTTGTTATTTAAACCATGCTTCCATGGTTTAAAAGATAACGAAAAATTTAAATAATTCAAAACTCCAGTCGCGAGAAACCAGCAGCACGGCTCAGACGCGTGATGTACGCTGGTGATACCGCGGAGAACAGCTAGTTAAGTATAAAGTGTTTCTTATTTATCTTGGTCTCCTTTGTGTGCTTTAAAATGGTTAATATAACTTTTAACTCAAATAAAGGATTAAAAAATTACAATTTTAGTCGCAAGAAAATATCCGTTTGATTTAATATATTAAAATTTAGACTTTATATTTCTAAAAATAAGGATTGTAACATTTATTTTGCTATAAGTTTAAACTTTTATCTTATATTATATGTCGCACTTGTTGTTGAAAATTTTTAAATTAAATAAATTATTGGTTGTGAAATGTTTATGTTTTATATTACATTTTATTTGAAGTTTTTACTTTTACTGCGTGTGATTTTATCTTTAATTGTGTGGCCCGTATTGCAACATGTCGTCTAGCAATTGATCGCTCAGTCAAAAAGTGCAACAAAATGTTTTTGTGATGGCCGGGTAATGTTTGCCAATAATTGCAGCCACATACATAGCCGGAAAATGTGGTCCTTTTAGAAGAGCTTTTATAAAACTGTTATAAATTTTTATTATAATTTTATTTTATTTTTTTGTTCGAATTTAGTTTTATTAGTTGCCAGAAATTTTATTAGGATGGGAACATTGAGTTCAGGCACACATGAAAGATTTTTAGTTTTAGGTTTTCGCAACGTTGTCTTTATGTTAAGGTTGGTCTGTATTTGAATAGCTTAGTGTTAAGTGAATGTCGGTGATGGTGATGGTGGTATTGTTGTGGGTGATAGTGGTGTTGTTGTGGGTGATGGTGGTGTTGTTGTGGGTGATGGTGGTGTTGTTGTGGGTGTTGGTGGTGTTGTTGTGGGTGTTGGTGGTGTTGTTGTCGGTGGTGGTGATGGTGATGTTGTTGTGGGTGGTGGTGATGTTATTGTGGGTGGTGGTGATGGCGTTGTTGTGGGCGGCGGCGGGGCGTGCGGCGGGGCGTGCGGCGGCAGGCGCGCGGTGGCGGCGAAGTACTGCAGCGCGAGGCGCGCCAGGTACTGCGCGTGCGGGGCGCGCGCGGGCCACAGCCCCTCCAGGAAGCCGATGTGTCCGCCGCGCGCCGGCACGCTCAGCGCCACGCTCGCGCTCGACAACACCTCGCCCACCGGCAGCGCTGCCCGCCCACACAATCTTATTGCTTACGTTCTAATCACGTTGTTTAATCACACAATCTTTATCTTACAATTCCTGTTTATTACTCAATTCAATTTATATACTTTTTATTATATTCAATATTAAAAACTATAATAAAAAAAAACCTAAAACTAGTAACTTAATTATCATTGTTCGCGCCAAGCGCTAGTTTCAAGGATTGACGCGAGAGGGCGCTCGGCGCGGTGCATTCATACCGATTTGACTTTCGGTCGTGCGAAAAACGCACAAGGGCAGGCAGTCACCTGCCAGCTGTGCTTGGAACGGCACGCTGTCGTTTTGTCGGGAACTCTGAATAATTCGGCGCGCCCAGTAAATATACGGTCTACCATTGTGACGCGCATTCCTACTGGAGAGCTTCCCAGGGACTCATTGTGTCTGACTCAGAATCTGCTTAAGTGCATTCGGCAATATTAGCTAGTGCGGCCTCTGATATTCTAGAACTAACTGTTGCTACGCGAAACGGTAGTGACCTTTGATCCAGAAACTCCGTGTGCGTTTTGTGCGTTAACCTTATACCCAGCGATAGTTAGTAGCTTCTGTAATTTAGTTAATCGTACGATAGAGGTAATTGACTGTCATCGTGACGAAAGAGGAAAGTGACTGTGGACAACCTCCGAAGGCCCCCTCAAGTTGGAACGATGTCGACACTCGGGCTGCTGCCGACGACCAAGGTCTAGGTTCAATCACCATCAGTCACACCCAGATACACATCACATCACTTTTATTTTCCTTGCACTACACAACCACATGCGACCTGACCGACCCCGGAGGGACCAGTCGCCTTGGATATAGGTAAGTAAGCTACGTCCAAATTCCTCCCGGTCGACTGGCCGCATTATAGAACGCTCCCCCATATATTTTAGTGTAATTAGAGAGATTCCACGTGGCCACATTGAGGCCCGACCTATGTCTGCTCGGGAAGTCTTCAGCTCATGGGCCCCTGAGGATTTGACCCTTTAAGGGAGCAGCCGTAGGCCGTAACAAACTGGTAGCAGAGCGTGGTTCCGGGTTCGATTCCCCGGTCGATCCCGACCATAGTGTTTGATAAAAATTAAACAATTCTGGTGGCAGGGAGCGTTGGTTTGATTGGTTTAATTTGTATCTACAATCACGCCCGTCCGTAATACGTAAAAATATTTTTTTGTACGTAATAATAAAATTATTTCCCTTTGTTGTTTGTTGCTTGCCTTTTTTTGGTTAGTGGGTAGTTTGAAAAGCCGCGCCCTAGGTTGCGCAAGCGGGAGTTTTTCTAGAGACATACGTCATGTAGGTAGATGGTTATTTTTACGTATCGGTTAATTATCGTTGTCGGATAGTTGTAGTGGATTATTTATCGAAGGGTCGATTTCCGAGCTAGGCATTTTTTGTTGATCGACCGTGATGTGTATCTTCGTTTGTATAGTAATTTGTATTTGCGCCATTTGAATTTAACTTGATTTGATCGCACTAGTATTTGTTAATTTGATTTGTGTCTGTCTTTTGTGCTAACTTGTATTTGGTTGATACGTAGTAATTCGTATTTGTGTAATATCTATTCAACGCGATTTGATAGGAACTGCATTTATTAACTATTAATTTTTTGTTGTATTTTTTATTTGTTATCTTTGTAATTTGCGCTCGAGCCGCATCGTAATTTGTATTTAGTAGTGATGTCATCGCCCAAGGTACTGATCAGTTGTCTGCGGACTGAGTTGCGCTGGGCCATAAGCGCCCATGCTTTGATAGGTAGACCGGATAGGATCCATAACTTGATGAAGCGGTTCGAGCAGGTGGATGTTCGAAGGGCCGCAGTGGAGGAGGCTTACACTGAACTCGAGGATTCGGATGTGGAGAAGGGAGTCCTGGACTCCTGCTTCGCGGACTATGAGCAGTTCCTTTGGCTCACGGACGAGTTGATCGAGGCTGAAGGCTTGTATGCCGAGGAGGCGCGTGAAGCTCGGATGAGTGGCCTGCCCGAGTCCTCTCGGAAGCAGCTTCAGCCGGAGCTGTTGGGACGGCTCCCAACTCTGGACCTGCCAAAGTTCTCCGGGGTCCTTTCCGATTGGCTGACCTTCGTTGGTCTTTTCGACAGCCTAGTGGACGCCCGGAGTGACTTGACCCCGAGCCAAAAGATGGCGTACCTCCTGGCCTCACTGGAGGGGGAGGCCCTGGGCGTCGTCGGCCACTTGAGATTGTCGGACGACGCCTACCAGACTGCTCGGGTCCTCCTAGCCAGAAGATACGCCAACGTCCGGCGAATTCCGGACGAACATATTAAGCAGCTTCTAAGCCTCCCGCTGCTTAGTGACCGGGCCAGACTGCGTCCGGACCTGTTGGATCCAGTCTTGGTGGCCTGTAATACCTTGAGGCGGCTGGGTTTACCAGTGGGCGAATGGGCTTTTTTGTTGCTTCGCATCGTGCTGTCCCATCTACCTCTCGACCTTCGAATCCATTTTGAGGAGAGGTACGGCGGGGACGAGGCCTCCTATATTCCGCCCTTCTATGACCTGCTGCGGTTTTTGGAGGAGCTGTGCCGGCAGATAGATAACGCGGCGGGCACCGTTGACGACTTACGAGCCGTGCCCAGTGAGAGGCTGAATCCCCCAGGCAAGTCGTCGTCAACCCCCCCCTGCTCCTGTTGTCGAGCGTCTGATCATCGGGTAACGTCGTGGCCGAAATTATTAGGTAAGTCGGTTTCGGCGAGGCGAAATATCGCCAAGGAGCGCCGCTAGTGCTGTTCATGTCTGGGAGGGCACCTCCAGCGAGACTGTCCGCATCGACGGCCCTGTCTGCATTGCCAGGGCAATCACCATGCAGTTTTGTGCCTGGGTGCGAACGGCGTCTCCTCTCGGGGCTCTGCCAGGCCCACGACCCCCACGGGCGGGGGCGCTCAGCCACGCCCTCTGCCGGGCGACAATCGGCGCCCGCCGGCCAGCCACCAGGCCCCTAAGTTTGAAAGGGGCCCCTCCCCCGACCAGTCGGGGGTAATTTCCCCAGGGGCGGGGGTGTCATTACCCCCCTCAGCGTGTGGAGAGGAACTTCACGGCCACTCATCGATCCGCTGGACCCTTCTCACTCCCGTTGGCTGAGTGGCCGCGACTGGTGTACCACTGTTCCCCATTTGATGGAGGCGGCCCTGGCTAGCTGCCGCCTTAGCTCCCACCACGGCCACCTCCACTGAGCCTTAAGCCGTCAACAGTCCACTTGTCAAAATATTCTGTTGCCGACGGCCTCAGTGAAGGCGTACAACCCGAGTGGCGACTGTTAAAGGTTGTGCTCTATTGATCTCGGGTTCACGCCATGTGGCCTCCCCTTGGTGGTGGGAAGATTAGGGCCCCTCTGGAGCATTGAATCACGCTGTCAAGGGGTATTAGATTTGGTTTGGTCGAGCACTTAGTCAAAAAATACTTGAATTAAAATTAAAAAATGCTTTGGGCTTTCCGCTAAATTTTCCTATTTGTAGCGGTTTAAATTAAAAGAATTGAATTTAATCTAATCCTTTAAATGCTACTGCATGTGTTTTGTACATATATTTGTGCACGACGCAAACATAGTAATACGTCGAACGAAATGACTTACGGATTGCTTGTGGTAACCATCGCTAGTTGAACAACCTAGGGGCGGTGGGCGGGGCCAGGAGGATGTTATGATCGTCAGGCCGCGCTCACGGTTCCACAACTAGCGGTGGTTGCCCACAGCAACGCGGGAAAAGCCGTAGCAATAATATTGAGAAATATAGATTTATTGTTAAATAAATAATATTGTAACTATGTAATAACTCTCGCAATAAAGGCACCGAACAAATGGCGAGAGTTAACATAGATTTAGAATATAGAAATTAATTAATGCCAAATTGTAGAATAAGTATTGTATGTAAAGTATATTCCCTTGTATAGTGCAATTTAATTTCATATATATTAAGCCCTTAGGTACGATAAATAATAAACAGGGCATGTTACCGTGACGCGGCCGCGGAGCGAATGAGGCTACGCGCGCCGCGCCACGACGTTTTATATTTATAGTACTGAGGCGGGGGGCAGGGTCCTCAGCTCAAAATTGCTGGAATAACAACGTTTTAGCCTTTACTATGTAGAAAAATTGTTATATAAGTATTAGTTTAATAAGTAATTGTAAGAATGTAATATATTTAAGTCTGTACATTAGTTTTTAAGAGATCTACCTAATAAAGAAAGGCGCGGGGGTGAGGCAAGGGTCCGCTGGCCAGCAACGGCCAAATAGTATATAAGACGGGCCGGCCGGAACGGTCGGCAGTCGCTTTCCAGCTACAGAAAAGAAAACAACAGCAAGAAAAGAAAAAGTTCCTCCTCACCGCCGTTTGCCTCCAGTTTATGCAAGACCAACGTGTTTCACTCATTTTTCGAACGGCGTTACGGCGATCCGTAACAATATTTAATCACTGTATTTGATTGTTGCGTCTGTTTGCTGAAAGGAAATTGAATGGCGCGCTATTTGAAATATTATGAATATGTTTATGATAGTGTTTAATAATTTTGCTTTGCGAAGAAGTAGGGCTGTCCCTTACGTTATTGTTTTGTTTAATTTGCAAGTTGACCTATGCGCATCGGTGATTAATTTGGTTGAATTGATTCTGTAGTTGAACATTGATGCTTTTGAAAAATTAGTTGAAATATGAGCATAGGACTACTTGTCTAACAGGCTAGCTAGTTTTGGAGATTACAGATTGAAATCAGCTGCCGCACTATTTAGTAAATGATAATATGGTGGGTGGCCTGGCTAGGCCTACTTGTTGAAAATTCATACTAGGGACTATCTGTGCGTTTCGTTCGGTTCTCCACAGACGACGTTCATGTGGAATTTGTGGGTGCGCTCTGCACTGAAGCAACTGCTAGCACAAAATTTGTCTAGGCAGCTTCGTGTAGCGCCGCTGGTTGCAGAGCTGATCCGGTCGGATTGCGGAACTAATCATAGGGGCACAGATAGGTGTTTAAAAGAGATCGTCGAACTTCTGTCCAGTACAGGACTTGTTAAAGTGCTGCGATGCCCAGGAGGGACATCCAGTGGAGGCTGACCCTCCGGCTTGCCCACGTTGGGGCGGTAATTTTGAGGCGTTGGTTAGGGTTGCAAGATCTGCTGGGGTGCCTAAGGTGGCCTAGTTTGGCTGTAGATTCGGTCTTGCAACTTGCCGTCGCGACCTTGTCCCGCTGACCGGTTTGCTCGCGGACCTAAATCCTTATGTCCGGGACGGGGGTTTGTTCGCGCCAAGCGCTAGTTTCAAGGATTGACGCGAGAGGGCGCTCGGCGCGGTGCATTCATACCGGTTTGACTTTCGGTCGTGCGAAAAACGCACAAGGGCAGGCAGTCGCCTGCCAGCTGTGCTTGGAACGGCACGCTGTCATTTTGTCGGGAACTCGGAATAATTCGGCGCGGCCAGTAAATATACGGTCTACCATTGTGACGCGCATTCCTGCTGGAGAGCTTCCCAGGGACTCATTGTGTCTGACTCAAAATCTGCATAAGTGCATTCGGCCATATTAGCTAGTGCGGCCTCTGATATTCTAGAACTAACTGTTGCTACGCGAAACGGTAGTGACCTTTGATCCAGAAACTCCGTGTGCGTTTTGTGAGTTAACCTTATACCCAGCGATAGTTAGTGGCTTCTGTAATTTAGTTAATCGTACGATAGAGGTAATTGACTGTCATCGTAACGAAAGAGGAAAGTGACTGTGGACAACCTCGGAAGGCCCCCTGAAGTTGGAACGGTGTCGACGCTCGGGCTGCTGCCGACGGCCAAGGTCTAGGTTCAATCACCATCAGTCACACCCAGATACACATCACATCACTTTATTTTCCTTGCACTACACAACCACATGCGACCTGACCGACTCCGGAGGGACCAGTCGCCTTGGATATAGGTAAGTAAGCTACGTCCAAATTCTTCCCGGTCGACTGGCCGTATTATAGAACGCTCCCCCATATATTTTAGTGTAATTAGAGAGATTCCACGTAGCCACATTGAGGCCCGACCTATGTCTGCTCGGGAAGTCTTCAGCTCATGGGCCCCTGACGATTTGACCCTTTAATGGAGCAGCCGTAGGCCGTAACAATCATACAGTCTTACTCCCCTCGGTATCGTGCCAAAAACGCTGGCTGCGTTTCCTCGCTGAATAATTATACTTAGCCTTTGAGCGCGAAATAAAACCAGCCCTCTTATCACCAGCAACGACGACCAGTTGCGAATGGAGTTCCTTTAGGAACTTCACCGCACGTGGACCCCACAGACTCTAGTCTGTGGGGTCCACGTGCGGTGACACAAATATGCAGTCATCTCTCAAAAACTCATATTTACGCTACTTACACAGTTCAGCTACTTCTGATGTCGCCCCGGCTCTAAACGAGGTACCTCTGAAATGAGAGGCTGCCAAAGTGTCTACGCAAGTAGCATCCCAGACCAGGGCTTTACCTCTTTGCCAAGAGACAAATCGTCTCTAAATATTCCACAAAGCTCTAAAACCAAGGGAACATTTATAAAGACAAGAGCCCTTCGGATGACATCGTTCAAAGAACCGTGACGTGAAAACCTACAAGCACTTTTCCTACATGAAAGTCCGTGGAGCCCAAACTTGTCGACATTGCTACCACAGGGGCACTAACAAGGTTGACAAATCGCCGTTCCTAGTCGGATTCCTTTGGCGATGAACAAGCTTTCCCCATCAAGTAAAGTGCCGAGATTACTTGATGGTAAAACGTGTAATAACCAATGACTAGATTTCTTAGTCAAAATTTTCGCCGGGATAGAGCGTTTGCCATGTCTGTCCTGACTCCGTAGCAATGCACAGGTTTACTTTATTATTTAAAATTATTTTACATAATTCACTGACACTATTCACGGAAACAAGGAAAGCAGGCAATGCAACACTAGAAAGATTTCTCACATCAATATCACCAAATTTTATAGGTAAAGTAGTTTGAATTCAAGCTATTGTATTTAAAGTAAATTTAGAATATTTTTTTTATAGTTTTTAAATTAAAATTTTTATCAATGTCTTTTAAAATAATCCACCATTTTCAGACTGGACTCGATGGGAGTAAGTATGTAAATCTAGGTATAAGGAGATAATATTTTAAAATAGTATAGTGAATAATAAAAAATAGTTAGGTGAATTTATACAATTTATCAATGTGATTTAAAGCTGATGAAATTTTGTTTGAGGTTTTTAAAATATGTAATTTATAATAGGTAAAACATTTATGGATACCGTGAGACACACTGCAACATTTTATACTTTTGAACCGGTTATTTGTCATCATCGTCGTCATCATCATATTTTAGATTCAACATATTTTTAATGATTTTCGTGACCTAAATCTGACATTAAATATCGTACACCTATTATTGACATGAGTTAGTATGCATTAATGGCAAACTAACGATTAAAAGTGTTCATTGTACATAAAATTACAAGCGTGATTGCAACCGCTGTACGTGTACGTGTACGCTAAGTATTAGCGAAAGGTACCTTCGAGGGGCTGGAAGGGGTCGTCGGCGGCGCAGAGGCAGAGCAGCGGGCGCGCCACGGCGTGCAGGCGCGGCCGCAGCGACGCGGCGCGGTAGTACGCGTCGGCCGACGCGAACCCGAAGTGCGGCGCCGTGAACGCCGCGTCGAACGCGCGCACCGAGCGGCAACCGCGCACGCGCTCCGCCGCAGCTGGCAACCTCGCGCGCACCGTGCCGCGCAGCTGCCGCGCCATGTGCCACGACAGCGCCGCGTTCAGCCCCCACCGCTCGATGCTCTGCGACCCTGCGCCACACCACCGCCTTACTCACGGCACGCTCCTACCGACCTACCGACCTAGCTTGGTCCGGCTCGAAACACCAAAAATTATCGAGCCTTTAACAAATGTTCAATAATATTATTTTATAGAAGAAAAGTGACAAAAGAGCACATTAGTCAACCTAATGGAAAATGAATGCTGAGGCCCACAGAAATTTTCAATTAAGAATCAACATCACCTACGTATACATTGCACCTACGTCTATCTATATTCTACATCCAAACTTTAATTAGATATACCTTTCGATGCTAATAGTTCCAATAATTCATTATGTTGCACTCAACTTTGACGCTTCGCTCGCAGCGGAGAGGAGAGCATCACAATTATAAGATTGTTTTGTAACGTACACGTATTCACGTAAAACACACGGCCGTCCACGATAAAAAATATTACCTCCACACTATTTCTCCCGTTTTGTGGAGGCAGTTTACACACATAATTTGCACACAGCAAACTTCCAAGTACATACCCACCCGGTGGCACGGGACACGGGTCACGACACTGCTGCACTGTGTGCACTGTACCTCGCAACACGTCGAGCGGCAAGGACACGACGAGCGCGGCGTGCACTTGTGCGGCAGCCCAGCAACAGCCCGCCCGGCGGCACGGAACTCCACAGGACACACTGTACCTCGCGGCACGTCGAGCGGCGAGGACACGACGAGCGCGGCGTGCACTTGTGCGGCGGCCCCGTACTCGGCCAGGTAGCGACCCAGCAGCAGCCCGCCCAGCGACACAGAACTCCACGGGACACACGCGGCGTGCACTTGTGCAGCGGCCCCGTACTCGGCCAGGTAGCGACCCAGCAACAGCCCGCCCAGCGGCACGGAACTCCACGGGACACATTGTACCTCGCGGCACGTCGAGCGGCGAGGACACGACGAGCGCGGCGTGCACTTGTGCGGCGGCCCCGTACTCGGCCAGGTAGCGACCCAGCAGCAGCCCGCCCAGCGACACAGAACTCCACGGGACACACTGTACCTTGCGGCACGTCGAGCGGCGAGGACACGACGAGCGCGGCGTGCACTTGTGCGGCGGCCCCGTACTCGGCCAGGTAGCGACCCAGCAGCAGCCCGCCCAGCGACACAGAACTCCACGAGACACACTGTACCTCGCGGCACGTCGAGCGGCGAGGACACGACGAGCGCGGCGTGCACTTGTGCGGCGGCCCCGTACTCGGCCAGGTAGCGACCCAGCAGCAGCCCGCCCAGCGACACGCCAGCCGCCAGAACGCGTCCGTGCTTCGCCACCGCCTGCACCGCCTCCGCGACGTCCTGTCACATGTCATTCGCTCGCTTCAATTTCTCGAAACATCATAATATGTACTAATATCATAGAATATAGTTGAAAGAACAGAAGGATCACTCTCTAATAGCAAACTTGCGAGTTTAAACTTAGTTACAACGTGACTATGTTCATAATACTTTGCACATCTCGGAAATGACCTTCGTGAAATTAGCCTAGCGTTTATTTCGTCGAAAAAAAATTATGTGGCGCGAGTACTAAATACAATAAAAAATACAGTATAGTTCTACAGTACCATCTTTTCTTTGAGCAGTCCCCTAGGGTAGTCAGTCATACAGTCCATTTGCAACAATTAAATTCTCGCGCCCGCATCTATGCCCGCGCCCGCGCCCGCGCCACCGCGCCCCGCTATGTCCGTGTCTACAACCGATCGCTTGGGAGAGGTTAGCACATTCGCGCCGCGTACAGAGACGCTCGCCGCGATTATAGAAGATCTTCCGATTACAGAGACTAGTTCGATAGTGCGTACCGTCGCGCCTGTAGCAGAAGTTGTACATAGGCCCGCGCCCCGCGCCCCGCGCCCCGTCGGTCCGTTCAGTCCGTTCAGCCCGGTCGACAGCTAGCGCAATAGCAAAGTTAAAACAAATCGAGTATAATACCGCGGAGGAACTAGCTGCAATTAGAAGGAAGCAATTGCAAATCGAAGAAGATCTCATCAAGAAGAAATACGCTAGGGACATCGCTCAACTGCAAGAAGAAACGGATAGGGAAAGTTTAAACGAAGACGAATTAGTGGAAAATAGGGTACGCGTTGATAGGTGGTTAGAGAACGTGGAGACTGTGCGGGGGGAGCCGCCCTACCGCCCGTCTCAGCCCGCGCCCCGCATCGAGATAGAGCAGGCCCCGCCGAGTAGAGGAACCGGTTACGACCACGCTGAAGATGCCCAGGTCGGTTGCGAATGATGTTCAATCGCGCCGCGTAGATACGATACAGAGGGACAATGGAGTCGCCGTAGAAATGAACCAGATGGATCGCCGTGTACGGGTTACGTCGCCGTCGCGCGTCCAACGCCGCACTCTATCGCCTATACATAGATCGCCAAATCGCCACGCGGATCGTAGATTACCGTCGCCGTGTAAGGATGTAGGTGCACGTAGATCGCCATCGCCACATCGCCACGCGGATCGTAGATTACCGTCGCTGTGTAATGATGTAGGTATAGATAAATCGCCACATCGCCACGTGGATCGTAGATTACCGTCGCCGTGTTATAGGGATGTCAGTGTACATAAGTCGCCAGCGCCACAGCGTAGACTAGAAGGAAATAGGGATAGATATAGGTCGCTCACCCCGCGAGGGAAAGATAGGGCTATAGAACGACTAGCGGAAGTCTTAGAAGGTATGATAAGACTTAGACCAGGCGCCGCGAAGCAGACACAGGAGTTGCCTATTTTCAACGGCTCGGCCGCGGAATGGTTATCGTTTAAAGCCGCGATGAGGGAGTTCACGCGTCTGTATGGATTCACCAGCACGGAAAATATGGCAAGGTTAAGGAACTGTTTACGTGGTGAGGCTAGGGTAGTATCGGCGCTGCTGTTTACCGCGAAGGATCCAGCAGACATTATGCGGACACTGGAGCAGTGTTTCGGTCGCCCGGAAGTAATTATTGATCGTGCGTTAGATGACTTGAAACGCCTTCCGCGCCCGGGTCAAACCGCCCAGGAGTTAAATTCGTTCGCTATTAAGTTGCAAAATATAGTGTGTATTATGCAAAACGTCGACGGCAAAGGATATTTACAAAATCCGATGCTAACTAGGGACGTTACGAGTAAGCTTAGTTCTCACTTACGGTTGCGTTGGTGCGATTATGCGGAGCACTACGGAAGTGCGGACGAACCGGACATTGTCACACTATCCCGGTTTATGATGAGAGAGGCTGACCGTGCGTTAAGTCACGCCTATACGTCCGTAACGCCGACTAAGGAATCGCCCGTAAGACGAGAAGCGCCGCCGTCGAAAAGGATAGTGTTGACACGTCGCGTAGAGGATAGGGCCCGCGACGTAAAGACGTTCACCGCCCAGGAGGACACCGGTAGTGCCTCGTGTATGTGTTGTGGGGGTGAACACCCTATCGCCAAATGTAGCTGGCGCAAATGGGTTTGGACGACCGGTGGAAGTGGGTAAGGGAAGATGGGGTGTGTTTTAGGTGCTTAAACAGCAAACACCGACGCATGCGTTGTAAAGCTAGGAAGTGCGGCGTCGACGGCTGCAACGCCCCCCCCCCACCACGCCCTCCTTCACACCCTCAAGACCCGCACGCCTGAAGCGTCGGTAAAACCGGATGAAACCGTGCTCGTCGCGTCGAATGTTAGTAGTAGTGCCTCTGTATTATGTAAAGTGTGCCCCATAACCGTGCGCGGACCGCGCGGCAAGGAAGTTGATACGTATGCGCTACTTGACGAAGGCTCTACCATATCGTTGATCGACGACAACTTAGCTCGCGAGTTAGGAGCGGAAGGACCGGTAAAGCCGCTCAATATTAGAGGCGTAAGTAATAGTCAACGCGAGGCCAATAGTAGGTTAGTTAATATAGGGATACGTGGCAAGACGCGCAGTGAGATGTATAATATAAGCGTGCGAACGATAGCAGATTTAAAGACAGGCTCGCAGTCTGTGAGCAGGGATTGCTTACGGTTAAAGCACTTACGCGACTTACCGAGTTCGGTGTGTTACGACGACACGAAGCCGAGATTATTATTAGGCGCCGACAATTGGCATTTAATAATCACCCGTAAATTGAGAATAGGACGTCGAAGGCAGCCCATAGCTGCACGTACGTTACAAGGGTGGGTAATTCAGGGAACCGTGCCGCGGTTAACGTGTAGGGAAGACGGCGAAACCGTATTACACGTAGCAAGCACTAGCGGACGGTCAGATAGGGACATCCGAACGCATGCCAGTCAGGACGAGGAGCTAACGGAACTCCTCAAACGGCAGTATGAGATAGATTCCATAGGTATCTCGCTAAAGAGTAGGCTGCGACGGGAAGAGGAGCGCGCTGTCGACATATTCCAGCGCACCGTCAAGAAAGTCGGCGAGCAATACCAAGTTGGACTGCCATGGAAGGACGACAACGTGCGGATGCCACCCAGCTATGAAATGGCAGCTCGAAGACTACGGACGATTGAAAGGAAGATGGACCAGTCGCCGGTGTTTCGGGACGCCTACACAGCCCAGATAGACAACCTCCTGGCGAAAGGATACGCAAGGAAAGCCGAGGGGACGGAGCGAGAGGATCCCAAGAGCTGGTACCTGCCACACTTCGCAGTACGGAATCCGAACAAGCCGGGGAAGACAAGAGTAGTGTTCGACGCGGCAGCGCGCGCATCCGGTAGATGTCTTAATGACTATTTACTCGACGGCCCCGACTTATTACGGAACTTTACGGCGCATACTGTTTAGGTTTAGAGAGAATGAGATAGCCGTGTCCGCGGATATTAGGGAAATGTTCTTGCGTGTGAAAATCGACCGTCGTGACCAACCCCCGCAATTGTTTCTCTGGCGAGGACACGAGCGACACAGCCCACCGCGGGAATACGTTATGACGTCTATGATTTTCGGCGCGAGGAGCTCGCCGTTTCTCGCACATAGTGTTAGAGATTATAACGCGCGCGCACACGCAGAAACACACCCGTTGGCACTTAACGCTATCGTACGTAATCATTATATGGACGACTATTTAGGCAGCTATGCAACGGTAGAGGAAGCGGTAAATACGGCAAGGCAGGATTCGGAAGTGCACCAGAAGGCCGGTTTCACCTTGGCAGGCTGGAATTCTAATCACGCAGCCCTATTGGAAGACAAGCCGGAGGAACTACTGGCGCGCAAGCCTAAGGAGGTAGGCTTAAGGCAAAACAGCCCAGGCAGAACCCTAGGGTTGTTATGGATGGCCGACGAAGACGCCGTAACCTTCAACACATCGATGAATATGGTGCCGCAGGAAGTAAAGGCACTACAGCGACCACCGACCAAGAGGGAAGCATTAAGCGCAGTCATCTCTGTTTTTGACCCGCTCAGACTGTTAAGCTACCTCACCATCACCGCCAAGATCCTGCTACAAGACCTATGGCGTATGAAGAAGGTCGGATGGGATGACGAACTACCCGAGGAAGCAGCGGAGGAATTTCAGAGGTGGCTGCAAGTCGTCGAGGAGGTGTCACGACTGCGACTGCCAAGGTGCTATGCTCCTACGGGGGGAGTGGTAGAGCGTCAACTTCACGTATTTAACGACGCAAGCGAACGTGCGTACGCATCCGTGGCATATTGGCGAATACGATACAGCGACGGAACGGTTAGGGTGCGATTAGTGGCGGCTAAGGCGAAAGCGCTCCGATCAAGGCGCAAAGTACACCGCGATTAGAGTTGCAGGCGAACTTGATAGGCGCGCGACTCGGGCAATTCGTGCAAGGCGAGCACAGAGTGGTAGCAGATAGGGTCGTATATTGGACGGACTCTACTACGGCGCTCCACTGGATACAAAATGATACGGCGCGTTATACTCCATACGTGGCTCACCGGTTAGGGGAGATAGCTGAAAAGACATCACCCGAGCAATGGAGGTGGATACCAACTGCGGAGAACGTAGCAGATCAGGCAACGCGCATGAATTTCGCAACCAAAGAAGAAAGCGATAAATGGTTCACAGGACCGCCCTTCCTTTACGAGAACGAAGACAAATGGCCTCACCGACAGGAAGAGAAGGCAGGGGATGATGAAGAGTTGGAGGAAATCGTGGCGCACCAGAGCGACACCAAGGACGCTCCACACCTGCCAGACATAGAACGATTCTCTGCCTACGAGAGATTGATCAGGGCCTCAGCACGAGTACTAACAGTTCGTCGATACGGTACGAGGAAGGGCACAAGGACCGACATTGCAGCACATCCAGAGGGCAGAGCGGATGTGGATAGAACACAGCCAACGTGAAAGCTTCGCTGAGGACATCAGTCGCCTTCAGCGGGGAAAGAACCTGGCCACCGGCAGCGCACTGAGGAAGGTCGACCCCATATTGGAAGATGGAATGCTACGAGCTAGGGGAAGGATCGACGCAGCCGACGTGGACGGCCAGATGAAGAGACCCATCATATTGAACGGACGCCACCAAATCGTGAAGCTGCTTGTAGAGAAGGCGCATCAGGAAGCAGGCCACGCTAACAGAGAGAGGGTGGTTAACGATCTACGCACTAGGTTTCATATCCTCCGATTACGACCTACCGTACGAGAAGCGGAGCGGAGATGCCTACGGTGCAGGATACGCAAGGCGACACCACGGCCTGCGGTTACAGGAGACCTACCACCCGAACGGTTAGGGGCGTTTGCGCGACCATTCACGTACACCGGAATCGACTATTTCGGGCCTCTGACAATTATGATAGGACGACGGCACGAAAAACGGTGGATAGCACTACTCACGTGCTTAACGACGCGCGCAGTGCATTTAGAACTAGTTTACTCTCTGACAACGGACTCGGTGATATCGGCATTGCGGCGCATGGCGGCTAGGCGTGGGTGGCCACGGGTTATATACTCCGACAATGGCACAAACTTTCATGGGGCAAATACAGAACTGCAACGGGCGATGGAAGAGTGGGCACCGCAGCTAGCTGAAGGATTACGCGCTGACTCGGCGAACCGAATAGAAATTCATCGCACCGGGTGCGCCTAACCAGGGAGGCGCATGGGAGCGTCTCGTACGCTCAGTGAAGACCGCACTCGAAACCACTCTACATCAAAAGAGCCCAAGGAAGGAGACGTTGGCGACGCTCCTGACAGAAGCAGAGAACACAGTAAACTCTCGACCGTTGACGCACGTACCGGTCGATATCAACGACGAAGAGGCGCTGTCACCCAACCACTTCCTACTGTTGGGACCATCGGGCCTACCAGTCACCGCGCCGTGCACACCCATGGATCGTCGGGCGTGGAGAGCGGCACAGGGGCTCGGCAACGAGTACTGGAGGCGCTGAGTGAAAGAGTACCTGCCGACGCTGGTAGCGCGCGGGGACTCCCGAGATGCTCAGCAGCGCCAAATTCAGGAAGAAGACCTCGTCGTGGTTGCGGACGGCAACCTGCCAAGAAATGTGTGGCCGCGGGGTGTCGTGACGAAGACATTTCCTGGACCGGACGGCGTGGTGCGCAACGTCGAGGTCAGGACCAAGGGCGGAGTGCTGCGGCGGCCCGTCAGGAAGATAGCCGTCCTGCCGAGGGAAGCTTAGGCTCGCAGGCTACGCCAGGGGGAGGATGTAGCGGACGGCGAAGGAGGCCGCCGCCTCGTCACCCCTTCATACCCCGTTGCGCCTCGCGCACCCCGCACACTGGCAGCAGATCACGCGATGTCGGCGACCAATCAGCGCGCGGCATCGCCTTACGACGCTACTCGCATACCGAGACGCTCACTTGCGGAATATAAGAAGGGGGTTTTGGTCTGTGAGGTGTTCATTTCGGAAGCGGCACTAGAAGAAACCTCAAGAGAAATTAAGAGGACTCCTCTCTGTATATAGTTTATTAGTGCCGCATTTGTAAATAGTTGAATACAGTATAGTTCTACAGTACCATCTTTTCTTTGAGCAGTCCCCTAGCGTAGTCAGTCATACAGTCCATTTGCAACAATTAAGTTAATACAGTTCACTAAAATCCATTATATAGCCCGTTACGTGCCTTTGTTAAGAACGCTTCTACTACAGGGTTAGGTGTTGTGAGCAAACAAATTGAATCCTTTGATATTAGTTGGTATATAGTAGAATACACCGAGGTGTTACGCAATATATTTCGTATTTCTTTTTTTATTTCGATAAAAAAACGTTACGCCCTCACTAGGATTTTCTCCTGTATCGTTGAGGCAGTTAACAAACATAAATTGCCGATGTCGGAGTTAACCCGGAGTACCTTCAGCTTTATTAATTATTAATTTTGGTCCGAAGAATGAACTTACTGTGTCTTGAAGTCTTGCAGTGATATGCTTGGGTTTAGTTTTAATTTTATTTATTACAAGATCCCAAGCAGGTGGTAGTACCCAGCCTCCCTCTCTATTGAAACTATGATGTTTTTTTTAATTTTAATAGCCTCATGTATCATCCTTGGCAGGAATCGATGTTCTTTCGCGAGAATTTGTGGTTTTTTTTTTTTATAGGAGAGGGGGCAAACGAGCATGCGGCTCACCTGATGGTAAGTGACTACCGCCGCCCATGAACAACCGCAACACCAGGGGAATTGCAGATGCGTTGCCGGCCTTTTAAAAAGGAGTAGGCTCTTTTCTTGAAGGTCCCTAAGTCGGTCCGGAAAAATCACTGATGGTAATCGATTCCACAAGGAAGTCGTGCCAGGAAGAAAACATCTTCTAAATCGCACAGTGGTAGACCGCCAATCATCCAGATGATGTGGATGGTATCGGGAGTTCTGCCGCGATGTGCGTTCATGAAATTTGGCGGCTGGGATTAATCCGAACAATTCCTCAGAGCACTCCCCATGGTAGATGCGATAGAAAATGCAAAGAGATGCAACATCTCTTCGCAGTGCCAATGAATCGAGCCGATCGGAAAGGGCTCGGTCGTCGACGATTCGAGCCGCTCTGCGCTGGATGCGGTCAAGTGGAAGGAGCTGGCACTGGGGAGCCCCTGCCCAGAGATGGGAACAGTATTCATTACATACAAACAGAGGTTTGAATGTAATGTAATGGCGGGGGCCGTCTAAGATATGATCACAAACTGCAGACTTCCCGGAACGTTGGTGTAATGGTAGAACACATAGCTGACGTGAAACACCAACCGGGAAGTCTGCAGTTTGTGATCATGTGCCCGATACGTCGGAAATCAATAAAAAAACAATTTAATTAACCACGATAGAATCCGTAAAAGTAGTTAAAGAATAAAAACTCAAAAATAAATATCAAATGCCTAAATACTTACTTATTAGAGAAAAATATTTTTTATGTTAACGTAAGGCGCGCGTCAGCTCGAGCGGGCGCGTGACAACCTCACGGAATTAGCCTTGCATACGGGGCCACACAGCGTAGGTATATTTTCATGCCTAAAGCGCGGAGTAAGACAGGCCTGCTAATACTACGATACTGCAGCTCAATGCTGCTGTGCTTCGTGTGGTGATTGTCTACACTTCTCTAGAACTCGAGACCCTTTTTACTGGAAACGAGGTATTCCATCTGTGTATCTGCATTTTGATTCTTAATTGAGGGTAGATGTAGAGGTGGCGGCACTTACCATCAGGTGGACTTTGTGCTAGTTTATCACCCTTATTTAAAAAGAATATTATCTGTAGGTTTATGAATTCGATTGTCATCCTTACGTGTTTTAATTATGATCAGGTTTCAAGTATAAATCAAAAATAAAAAAATCAAGTATAAAAAAGATATTTTCTCAGTT
Source organism: Parnassius mnemosyne (assembly GCA_963668995.1). NCBI lineage: Eukaryota > Metazoa > Arthropoda > Insecta > Lepidoptera > Papilionidae > Parnassius > Parnassius mnemosyne. Next base: position 271,308 of record CAVLGL010000137.1, on the reverse strand, counting down.
CAAGTAGAACTGAGAAAATATCTTTTGTGAGAATTTACTCATTAAACAGTAAATGTCACATAGTGTCAAAATGTACTTTGAAATAGTTTTGTAACATCATTGTAGCAATGCTGTCTTGTGATAGAATCTAGCAATTAATATATCTAGTCAGGTCATAAATTCTGTCACATGTTTAATATAAAATAATTGAAACAAGTTTATTCATTATGTAACCATTTATATACCAAAATGAACTTAACATAACATAGATTCTTATGACACTAAAGTTTATTCAAAATGACCTCCGTGATTTTGAATACAGGCCTTCAATCTGCGCGGCCAGTCGTCTATCGCAGCACGAACGAGGTCCATGTCAATATCGACGGCTGCCTTAATCAAGGATGTCTTGAGTGACTCCAAATTGGGATGAGGCTTTGAGCACGCCTTTTCCTCCAAGTGTTGCCATATCTTGTAATCTAACGGATTCAAATCTGGACTGGAGGAGGCCAGTCTTCGTGCCGGATGAAGTCGATTTCACGCGCCGCCAGCCGGTCTTGTGTGCTCTTCGCTCTATGAGCTGACGCCGAATCTTGTTGGAATACCCAGTGCCTGTAATTGAACATGGTATGAGAAACAGGTTCCACAAGGTTCGTCAGGACTGTATTTTGATACACAACTGCATTCGTTTTTACACCTTTCTCACAAAAATGTACATCTGTTAAGCCCCAATAAGAAACTCCCAACCATACCATGAGCAAGGATGGAAAATGACCTCGTTGGACACGCGGAATACGGTTGCTCGCTTCTTCACTACTGTGTGCGTACCTTATCATTTTATTTGTTGTAGCTCTCTTCTACGGTAAAAATTTTTTCATCCGAAAAAAGAATTTCTTCTCTTCAGTCTCAGGTCCATTAGACGGGCATTCAAACGATGTCCTGTTTTTCTTCGATATGCCCGAAGCCCTAAGTCTTCATTTAACACCCTTTTCACCGTGGTTCTGCTTAACCCCATATGAAGGGCCAACAGTTTCTGCTTACGTTTGGGATTTCTTTGAATTCGCGCCTTCACAGCTTTTATCACTGCTGGAGTCCTAATAGAACGAGGGCGACCACTTCTTGACCTGTCATCTACACTAGTCTTCATTGTATAGTTTGATGGTACGATAAACGAATCTTTTGGTTATATTCAAATTTTTCAGTATGTCAAAAATTTGAATTGGCGCGTAACCGCAACGATGCAACGAAATAACTTCAACACGGTCTTCTTTAAGCGTCTCCCACACAGAAGCGGCTTGCGGTGGCGGCCGCGGTGGCGGCCAGTTGTATTCGCTTGCAATGTAAGTGAGTCTCCAAACCCATGCGGCCATGGCGCGGCCTGCGAGTGGCTGGCCGCGGCCGCATGCTCCGTCCCATTTTCCAATGCGTGTGTGTTAGCGAGTACGCGGTCAGTCGGTCGCTGCAGCGCGGTCAGTTGTAAATTTTTACAACAGGCCGCGTGTACCGCGTGAAAATTGGTGCTAAATTCAGAGATTTTAATAGAAACAGTGCAAAATTATCTAGTACTTTATGATAATTCGCATCGTGATCACAAAAGCATTAGTATTAAAACAAAATATATGATAATATTGCTGAATATAATAAAGACTTCGTCACGGTTTGTCATGTTCGTACGTCCGATCGTAGCACAGACACCACAGCGAATGGCGCTTCAGGCCGCCACTTGGGCCGCGGTGGTGTGTTGTTACAGCGGCTGCAGCCGCGGCCCGCGGTTAGCCGCCACCGCAAGCCGCTTCTGTGTGGGAGACGCTTTAAGCGTCCACTCCATATTTAAAAATTAGTAAAATTCTAAAAAGTATACAGTTTTATTTTCATGAACAATTCGAAATTCGAATTCAATAAACTTTTTTGTGGCCAGCATTCTAAAAGAAAAGTTTTTACTTTGTGACAATACTTATGACCTGACTAGGTATAATAGATAGAAACAAAGAGAAAATTACCTTTTCTTTATAGAATAAGGGTGACAAACGAGTCAAAGTTCACCTGATGGTAAGTGAATACTGTGGGCCATAGACACTTGAATTTATCCTTGATTAAGATTAAAAATGCAGATACGTTGTCACCCCTGAGGACTAAGATGGAATGCCTTATATCTAGTAAAAGGGGTCTCCGGTTCTCTATACTCACCATAGGAAACAGCAACATTTAGTTGCTATTTTACGCTGGGTATTCTGTGAGTGTGGTCCTACCCCGGTCGAGCCGACCCATTTGTGCCACAACCATAATATAACTGCAGCAAGTCTCTACTACGTAAAAATTTAGATGTCTATAGACCACAGCATCCATTTACTATCAAGTGGATTGTGTGCTTGTTTGTTACATTATTTTGTAAAAAAAAAAATGAGATATCGAGACAAGATGTTATATCAGTAGGCACAGGAATTGTTTTTGGGTACACAAGAGCATATGGCTAGGCTGAGCACCTCGTGGCTGACGGCGGAGTAGAGGCGCGGCGTGGTGAGCGGCAGGCCGCCCAGGCCGCGGTTGTTGTAGACCACGAGGCGCGCGCCCAGCCCGCGCGCCGCCGCCGCCAGGCAGCGCACGTAGTCCGCGTGCGCGCCGCCCGTCAGCCCCGGCAGCACCAGCACCACGACGCGCTGCTCGCCCTCGCCCTCCCGCCCGCCCTCCTCCTCGCCCTCCTCCACCAGCCAGTCCAGCGCCACCTGCCCGCCGTCCGACAGCCGCAGCACCTCACTGCACACGCACACGCACACCACACACATTATACTTTTCTAACTGCTACAGCCACACTGCACTTATATTATGGTTAACAATGATAATATATTCATTACTAACTTAACATTCCGCTGTACAAATACAGACCAACCTAAACATAAACACGGAGCACTTTTTAAAGTGAAAACTTCTATAGAATTGTAGTGATATTATGATACTTGATGTATCATAATATCACTACAATTCTATAGAATACCTAAACCTAGATATATTATGATAGGTTTTAGCCTGCGAGAGAATGAGATAGAATACAGTATTAGTAGCCTTTACTTTGACAAGGTATACTTAAATAAATTTTTTCTTTCAATTTTTAATTGTTTCATTGTATTTTTATTATTCATATGTCGCTATTAGCGCGAAAGGCCTCCCCAAACTTATCCCTATCTTTTCTATTCTGGGCTGTTCAGTGCCAGTATTTGTCAAAATTCGAGAGTTCATCCCGCCATCTCTTTTTTGATCTACCCTTTTTCCTTTTTTGTCCATCGGGATCCACTCTGTAATTGGTTTAGCTTATGATCCATAGGTTAAGGTAGGTAAAATGGCGGATTAAATGTCTTACTTTTAAGTTTTAAGCATAGGTCACTTTTCATAATAAATTTTAGGGTCCAAATTTTTATCCATTACTTGTTTATTCTTTGTTCTACGAGAGCGGCACTGAAAATTTCGGGAATCAAGGAAGTGACACAACATTACTATTTAAAAATGTATTTATTGCTTTTCGAAGTATTCTCCGCGAAATTTGACACATTTTTCCATACGATGGAACCAATCATTGAAGCAACCATTCCATTCGGAAGTTGGGGTCTCCAAAATGGCCGTTTATAGGGGTCCACAGCTACTTCAGGTGATGAAAATCTCTGTCCACGCAATTTATTCTTTATTTTAGGGAAAGTATAGAATCATTAGGGCTTAGGTCGGGGCTGTACGGCGGATGGTCTAATAATTCTATGTTTTCTTTCTCTAAAAACTCTTTTGATCTGTGTGCGGTGTGAGAACTCGCATTGTCGTGATGGAGGATGATGCGGCGGTTGCAGTTCTCTTTACGGAGTTCAGAAACGACCTGTGGCAAACAAATGCTAGCATACCATTCTGCATTAACCGTTCTTTGTCCCTCAAGAGGAATAGTCGTAACATGGCCGGTTTTGGAGACAAACGTGGCCACCATTTTTTTGCAACACTCCGTGAACGAACAATTTTTGTTGGCTTTAACTCATTTTCGAGCACCCAAACTCGTGACTGGTTTTTTGTTTCGGGTTCGTACGCGTATATCCAGGATTCGTCACCTGATACGATGTTGTAAACAGCATTTGAGGATCCTGCGTGGAATCTTTCGAGAGTTCTGACGCACCAAGTAACGCGAGCCGCTTTTTGCTCTTCACAGAGCGAATGCGGTATCCATCGGGAAAACAACTTTTTTACACCTAATTGTTCATGCAAGATTATTTGTATTTGACTCATGCCAATGTCTAAAGTTGCCTGAATTTCGCAGTATGTCACATGTCGATCTTCCTCAATCAGCTTACGCACAGCATCAACGTTTTCTTGGGTGACTGCAGTTTTTGGACGACCTTGACGGGGATCATCACTGAGCTTGACACGTCCACGTTGAAATTCAGCAAACCAGCGATAAATTGTGGTTTTGGATGTGGCTTCATCACCAAATGCAGAAATCATCCGGTCAACACACTGTTTTTGTGTTAAACCACTTCGAAAGTCATAATAAATCATCGCTCTTGAATTTTCTCGAGTCAATTCCATTTTCTCAACGACTAAACAAGTTTGATAAAGATTGATAAAGTTGTGGCAAGATAGAGAATCTTTTTTTTTTTAAATAAATGGTATTCGATTTTTAAAACCAAGGAGTTTTCAATTAAAAAGATTTTAATATGACAGGAACAGTGGAAATATTCTATTCCCGATACTTTTAGTGCAGCCCTCGTATCATCATATCTTGGTTGTTTTCAAATGACATGACTTGTCCGAGATATGTAAAGTCTTCTACATACTCCAGTAGGGTTCCTCCAAGACTAACAGGTTTGTGCTCCCCATTGGTCATGATCTTACATTTTTGCCTATTATTTACAAGCCTGCTTCCCTGCACTTACTTTCAAATTCACTGAGCATTTCTTCTAAGACCTCCGGTGTCTCAGAAAAGATAATGACATCATCTGCAAACCTCAGGTATCTTCCGTTTATTCTTAAGCCTTTATTTGACCAAGACATATTTCTGAAAATTTTCTCCAGAACTGAATTCAAGAGAATTGGCAAAATCGGGTCACCCTATTTGACACCCTTTTGCAATGGAAATGGTTCCCCCATTTTATCTGTTTTTATTCTAGCCTTGCTGTTTCTATAAATATGTTTTAGGATATTTATATATTTTTGGTCAACACCTTGTTCTTCAAGTGTTTCGGCTTTGATAAAGTCAATAAAAGCGAGATATACTATGTAGTCATATTCTATACATTTCTCTATAATTTAGGTGACTGAGTGTATGTGATCAATTGTGCTGAATGTTGGTCTGATTCCAGCTTGTTCTAAATACAGTATATAATGTTTATTATAAATTTAATTACATTTTTACGTGGTATCTAATAGCCAGAAAGAGCCAACTGTCAAAGATGAGGACTGAGTGTAGCATCATCGTTTCCGGGACTTCTGAGATTTTTTTGTAAGTGAGATTGAGAAGTTCTATGGGCATCTGTACACGTCATCGTTGGAGCCACACGCAAGTGTGATTAACGATCCAAGAGCAAGTCTTATTCGACGCTATTCTGATGATTACCCAGACGTCAGTCTGAGCGAGATCAGAATGGCTCTCCAGCACCTGAATAACGGCAAGGCCCCAGGCGAGGATGGAATTACAACGGAGCTTCTGAAAGCGGGTGGAAAACTGGTATTTGAAGTCCTTCAGAAATATTTAAATTCCGTTCTCTATGGTGGAACTAGTGCAGAAGCGTGGAGCAGAAGTGCGGTGGTCTTGTTCTTCAAGAACGGTGACAACGCTCTCTTGAAGAACCACAGACCGATTTTTCTTCTGAGCCGCGTCTTCGTGCTGTTTTTAAGAATCATTACGAATCATCTCGCACGCAGACTCGACGACTTCCAGCCTCTCGATCAAACCGGTTTCCGAAAAGGCTGTAGTACCATAGAGCACATACATATTCTTCGGCAAAGTGTAGAGAAAACCGAAGAGTACAATCAGCTAAAACCTGTCAGTGCAGCAGTACACGACAGTAGTGCCACGATGCCTATCCAAGTACAGTAGTACGAAACCTATCCAACTGCAAAGAGGTGTAAGACAGGGTGACGTTATATCCCTGAAACTTCACCGCTGCATTGAAAGACGTTTTCAAGCTACTGGACTGTAAAATACACGGTATTAACATCAATGGCGAGTGTAACATCATCTTCGACTTGCGAACGATATAGTACTTATGGCAGAATCGCTGGAGGACCTAAGCACTATGCTCAATGACCTCAATAGTGTCTCCCAATGGATAACTCTTAAGATGAACCTGTACAAAACAAAGATAATGTGTAATGTCCATGTCACACCTACGCCGGTAGTTGTTGGGAGCAATAAGCTGGAAGTTTTTGATGAGTATATTTACCTGGGACAAATATTCCAACTAGGTAAGTCCAACTTCGACCAAGAGGTCGATCGACAGATTCAACTCGGCCGGGTAGTGAGCTTCCGGGAAATTACGACACATCTTCTCATCAGGTATACCTCAAAATATGAGAACGATATTGTACAACCAGTGCGTATTGTCAGTGATGACTTATGGATCTGAGATGTGGTAATTCACTGCTAGCCCTATAAGGATGCTCAAGGTCGCTCAGCGAGCTATGGAGAGGGCTATGCTCGGGGTTTCTTTGCATGATAAACTTAGAAATGAGGATACCTGCAGTAGAACCAGAGAGACCAACATAGCTCAACGGATTAGTAAGCTGAAGTGGCAATGGGCCGGCCATATAGCTCGAACCGACCACCAATGGGGAAAAAACATGGTTCTCGAGTGGCGGACTCGTACCGGTAGGCGAAGTGTAGGGCGATCCCCCCCCCCCCCCACCCCTAGATGGAGTGACGACCTGATAAGACATGCAGTAAGTCGATGGATGCAGGTGGCTCAAGACCGCTGCTTTGTGGCATTCCTTGGGGGAGGCCTATGTTCAGTAGTGGACTTGTGAAGAGCTGTAATGATGATGATGATTACGTGGTAGAGCCGTGTAGTGGCGGTTAAGAATATCCACTACCCCATATCTTCCCGTGAGTGTCGTAAGAGGCGACAGTGGGAAACAGGCAAGAGATGTGCAGCAGCGTCTTCCTGATGACAACAATACTACAATAAAGAAACTGCAGTTGCCAACCCGCTCGCCGCCAACTATGGCAAACATCCCCCCATGACGAAAGTTACGAAGAGACGCTCCCCAGATCCCGGCGACCCCGCTATTACTGGCTACGGTGGCGGCCATGGTAACGGCGGGGCAGCGGTGCTAAGAATCTCCGGCGGAGGTTCAGTTGCTACCTAAGACAACTCGACCTGCCAACATACAACGCACGCAGCCTGAGGACTGACGAGAAGATCCTGGAGCTGGAAGAAGAGATAGACAAGTTGCGCTGAGATATTATAGGATTATCTGGAAGGGGGGGAGGACACGGTAATCCTCGAATCCGGCAACTTGCTCTATCACCTGGAGGGCGATTATCTGTCCCAAGGAGGTGTCGGAATTATCGTCCACAAGTCTCTCGTTAACAATAAATGGCTCTCTAGAGGGATTGTGGGTGTGTCGACGACGGTTGCGTACCTTATACTCAGAATCACCAAACGGTATTCGTTGAAGGTCATACAGGTTTACACCTCAACCTCGGCAAATCCCGATGAGGAGATGGAAGAAATGTATGAGTAATGCTAAAGCCATGCATTCCTCCAAAACCCACTATATGGTGTTAATGGGAGACTTCAGTGCAAAACTAGGCACAAGATACAATGGTGAGCTGAAGGTAGGAAAATTCGGAATAGGGCAACGAAACCAAAGGAGCCAGCAGCTGGCCGACTTCATGGAGAAAGAGGAACTTTTATGATGAACTCTTTCTTTCAGAAGCGGCTCCACAGGAAGTAGACCTGGTCGAGCCCCGACGGTTCGACAAAAAAAGAGATTGACTTCATTATGACGACTAGACGCCAATTGTTTAGTGATCTCTCAATGATTGCGAGGGTGAAAACTGGTAGCGATCACTGAATAGTTAGAGGCACACTGAACCTAAACGTTAAGTTGGAGCGGTCTTGTCTAATGAATTCAACGCTCCGTCCATGTCACACTTATGGTGGTCGTTGTTAGGAGCACTAAGCTCGAGAAGTCAATTGACAGATTTAACTCAGCTGGGCAGCAAGCGTCCCAGAAATTACGATACATCTTTTCGTCAGGTATACCTCAAAACTTGAAAACCAAATTGTACAATGATGACTTTTGGATCTGAGACGTGGTCCTTCACATATGGCTTATGTTTGTTCCTTGGAGGAGGCCTATTGTTCAGCAGTGAACTTGTAAAAGGCTGTAATAATGATGATAATCTCACACATCTGATTCAATACTAGTAATAAAAATAATAGCAAGTAGGGGTGCAATTACTTCTCAAACTAGCCAATTATGTGGGAATCTCTCCATGTGATTGGCTAGCTCAATTGCTGTCAAAACATTAAAGGTGGTGGTCGATTTGCAAGAAATTGCTCCTGCAACAACTTGGTGCATGGTTGCTCATTATAATTATATACATACATATTATGTAAAAAGGATTTAGTAGATGCTTACTATAAATAAAAAACCGGCCAAGTGTGAGTGGGACAGGTGCATGAAGGGTTCCATACCATCATAAGACACATTCCTAGTAGAGGACCCTTTTTAATTTTGAATTTATTTTAATTTTTATTATATGTTGTTATAGCGGCAAGAGAAATACACTTTTTAACATACAAAATTTCAACTGTCTACCTATTAAGGATCATGAGATACAGCCCGCTGACAGACAGACAGAAGGACAGCGGAGGCTTAGTAATAGGGTCTCATTGGTTACAAAACCCTAAAAAATAATATCAATCATCAATTTTGTGATCTAAAGTCAACAGACAAATGCTCTTGCCTTAATATAACTAGATGTAAAACTGTAAAATACCTCGGAGTGTTGTTAGACGAAAAACTTAGCTGGCTCCCACACATTGATCTTATTTCATCCCGGACTCGTATACTTATTTGGACATTTAAAAAGCTAAGACACATTGCTGATTTTGATTTATTGCGCACAGTATACTTTACTTTAGCACAATCAATTATAGGCTATTGCATAAGTGTCTGGGGAGGATCGTGCAAAAGTTTTTTAATTAAGCTCGAAAGAGCTCAAAGATGTTTACTAAAAACTATGACTTTCAAACCTTATAGGTACTCAACAAAATTATTATACAGCGAATGCAAGTTGCTGTCTGTCAGGCAATTATACGTTCAAAATTTGATCACCAAGCAACACGATCGCACTCCCTACGACCCTGAGATCTGTCGTAATAAACGTAGAATACCCAACGTACTGGCTCCGTTTAGATGCCGCACTGTTTTTGCTAGACGACAAAGCGCATATCTCTCTATAGTACTTTATAACAAACTTAACAAAATTCTAAATTTCTATCCTCTTTCAAAACACGAGTGTAAAATTAGAGTTCGTGATTGGTTGTTGTCATTAGATTACAATAAAACAGAAAATTTATTAATTTAATTTGATTTAATTTAATTTATTAATTTAATTTATAGTTTCAAAATAAATAAATAAACAAAAACAGGGAAGTGATTAATGTGTGGACAATTAATATTAACGTTTCGTTTATGTTTATGCATAATTTATATATGAACTTTAATATTTATATATGTATATATATATATATATGTATATATATATATATATATATATATTTGATAATTATATAAGTATATATACACATATATATGTGTGTGCTCGTCTTGTATATATATATATATATATATATATATATATATATATATATATATATATATATATATATATATATTAAATATATGTATAGTATAGATGTTTAGTATTAAATATAACACATATAGAATACTTTATTATATTACAACTTTTATTATTTTTTGATTTAATTTTGTAAATTTGTTAAATTTGTAAAGTTCTTTACTTTCTTTTGTTTCAACAATGAAAACATGCATAGTTCTTTTAGTATTACCCGTTCTTTTAGTACAACTCTGGGAGAGGCCGCTGATTCCTAAGATACAGACTCGTCTAGTTTAGGAGTCAGAGACTTTATAAAATTTCTTGTGATTTATTTTTGACAATAAAAGAATTATTATTATTATTATTATTATTATTAATCATGTCTGCAGTCTGTGAACTACCTTACAGGGCTGTCAATAGAGTCAACTTATATTATACCACTAGGTCCTTGAAATTAAACAAAATCAATCTCACTATACAAACAACCAAAACTGTACAAATAATCTGTAGCAAATACAATTATAACTTTTTTAACTTTTATTGCTAACAAATACTATCCACATCCCAATTTTCAATTAGATTAAATTTTAAAAAGCACCTGCTTGTTTATTGTTTCTATTATATTCCAGCAAATGTTACTTACATGAGTGCAGTTGCGTAGCTATGAACTACAGAGCTGTGGGCTGTGGGTTTGAATCCCCAACGGAACAAGTATTTCTATAGTCTACAAATATTTTTTTCCAGTCTGGATGTAAGTCCTTGTACAATTTATGTATGTATGTAAACTGTCTCCACAATAGGTGAGAAAATTAGTGTGGGGATATTAAAAAAAATGTGAATTCTCATTTATGTATCCAATTATGTAAAGCAATGTGACATACAAACAGGATACATAGGATGACTATAATATGATACACATTTTTTAACCAATTATATGATGTGTCAGCCCTGCCTGGCCATACTCTCTCTAACGGTAAGGGTATTGAGAGCGCACTCACTATTGCTACTTGCTATTATGACCTTCACACAAAATACTGACACGAAAGCTCGTGTAGATGTGGGGAGATGTGTAAAATATCCAAAGTGAAACTCAATACGCCTCCCACTGGAAAGAGTTACACAACGTCAACTGTGTTAGCTAGGATTTTATGAAAATCGTTGTTATTACCGTCTGAATTGTAATGGAGGCAGGAACAGTGATCGAAGTACTGAACCAAGAACTGTCTGCAACCGCGATTCAAAACACCATATGGTAGGCCAATAGTATTCATTCAATATAGGAACATGGTCCTCTAGTAATTGGCGGAATTCGCCTTTTCGGCATATCAGCATCGGTTTCTGAAATAACGATTTTTAATACAGTAAATGACTTTACAATAGGCTTACAAATAAACGACTACATAGCAAACTACCTTGTAGTGGCGATGTAAGAATATCCACCACCCATATACCTTATAAAGTACATACCGTGGGTGCAGTAAGGGGCGGCAGAAGGAAACAAATCAGAAGATGAGCAGCAGCATCTTATTAATAACTACTTAAAATAAAAACTGCAGTTGCCAAACCGTTTGCCAAGCATGGCAACTATGTAAATATCCGCCAATATGAGGCAATCTAAAGGGGAAGCCATGTTCAGCAGTGGACTTCAATAGGTTGTAACGGTAAAGGGAACGGTATAGCAAAATAAGTATTTTCGATGCAGCTGTAATGTTAATTTTATGAATTAATGGATTTTACCTTGACTACTTCCACTAGATAATAGGTTATGTATAATACCGATAAGGACACACAAATTAGAAGCTCTTTTTTTGCTTCCAGAATATTTGTAAATATGTTTAACATTGTGGCTTAAACATAAATAAAGTTATAAAATAAAATCAAATAACATTTTCAACAAAAAAACTGTACAAAGATGTGTATACACACTTTCACGTCATTTCTACGAATCCACAGAGTACTTTGAATACGGATCGCAGACAAGTATAGTGCCACCAACTTATCTGTTCAGGTGGACAAAATTGGAACTAAAGCCGCCATTTTGTAAATGACATTTCGCTGTCAACTATTATTTATTCTGAGCTATCAGGTGAGTGTTTTTAATAAGTGTAAATAAAATGCCTAAAGGTCTTAAAAGTAATGCGCGATAGATTATTCTAAAAGTTTTATCTTTTATGAAAGAAGAGAAACGTGTACAAGTCCCAACTATACCATTTGAAAAGCTGTATGAACGCGTTGCTGCCGCGACAGGTTAGTATTGTCAGATATGGAAAATTAAAATCACCAAATAATGTACTTGTGAAACATAGTAAAAAAAATATCTCAATTTACTGCAATTCATCTAAAGTACCTAGCTTTGTAGTTTGTGTTGCTAATGTGCTAATGCCCCAATTAATTGAAGATTCATTCCATAAAATTACACCGGTGCAGTGGAAAAACATTTGTAATCATGTAAAAAAATTGAAAATGAATACAGACTAAAAGACGCGTATTTAAATGAACCCTTTATTACAGTGTCAGAGCGACAGTGAAAGCGATTCCAGTGACTTAGAAGATGAATTATTGGAACCAGTAACTAACGCGTGTACATTTTTCAAAACAGAAACTCTTGGAATTCGGCCGCTTGAACTCCGAGATCACGACCACAATTATTTTTATAAAATATAAATAATATATATAATAACACTAATTCTCACTAATTTTAATATATTAACACGAAATTTGTTTTATTTTATATTATGTGTAATGAATATGTAGTTACCTATTTCCTCGGTGAATTTCTTAAATGGCATTAGTATGCACTCCACTAGCGACGCTGTCAACTGAACAGATAAGTTGGTGGCACTATACAGTACACTAGTAATGTTCGTGTTCCTTAAACATCGATAGACTATCGATGAATCGACAGTGTTTGTACTATCGATTCTATAGATAGTCTGGTTAAACTATCGATTGCCATCCTTATCATAATTTTTATCTATAGTAGATGTCTCCCTGTCTAAGGTCTGAGAAATCCCTGTAAATAAACTGTGTGTCCATAACTAATTAATAATACTACTACTACCTTTCCTTCCTTTACTACTACTAATACTACTACTAATTAAGAATACTTCTCCAACTGTCGCCGAGTCATTACTTAAACAGAATGTTAATACCTGTTTAAAAGAATTTAGATTTGAAAAATTATTACCGCATAATATTGTAAAATACTTCAAAACCATTGATGTAAAGAAAACCGAAGATTTGTGGGTGTTACGGCCTACGGCTGCTCCCTTAAAGGGTCAAATCCTCAGGGGCCCATGAGCAGAAGACTTCCCGAGCAGACGTTGGTCGGGCCTCAATGTGGCCACGTGGAATCTCTCAAATTACACTAAAATATATGGGGGAGCGTTCTATACTACGGCCAGTCGACCGGGAGGAATCTAGACGAAGCTTACTTACCTATATCCAAGGCGACTGGTCCCTCCGGAGTCGGTCTGGTCCCATGTGTTTGTGTAGTGCAAGGAAAATAAGGTGATGTGATGTGTATCTGGGTGTGACTGATGGTGATTGAACCTAGACCTTGGCCGTCGGCTGCAGCCCGAGCGTCGACACCGCTCCAACTTAAAGGGGGCCTTCCGAGGCGTTGTCCACAGTCACTTTCCTCGTTCGTCACGATTAACTAACTTACAGAAGCCACTAATTATCGCTGGGTATAAGCTTAACGCACAAAACGCACACGGAGTTTACGGATCAAAGGTCACTACCGTTTCGCGTAGCAACAGTTAGTTCTAGAATATTAACGGCCGCACTAGCTAATATTACCGAATGCACCTATGCAGATTCTGAGTCGGACACAATGAGTCCCTGGGAAGCTCTCCAGCAGGAATGCGCGTCACAAAATCCTAGACCGTATAAAATAAATCGATTACACGGCAGTCAATTAATTATGACGATGTAAATAATGCTCTATCGAAACTAGTACATTGGTTTAACGCCAACAATTTGCTCTTAAACGGCAATAAGACAAAATGTATTAAATTTACAATACCTAATGTAAAACATTCGAAAACCAATGTGCTCTTAAATGGGGAGGAGTTGAGTCTTGTGGATACCACTGTTTTTCTCGGTATTACTATTGACGCGAAACTTCAATGGGGCCCCCATATATCTAAATTAGCAAGCAGACTTAGTTCTGCAGCATATGCTGTAAGAAAGATTAGAAGTCTCACAGATGTTGAGACAGCTAGGTTAGTGTATTTTAGTTACTTTCATAGCGTAATGTCTTATGGAATTTTGCTATGGGGTAATGCGACTGATATTGAAGCTATATTTGTTTTGCAAAAGAGAGCCGTACGGGCGATTTATAATCTAAATTGTAAAGAGTCCCTTAGAGAAAAATTTAAAGAAATAAACATATTAACTTTGGCATCGCAATATATTTATGAAAATGTAATGTATGTACATAAAAACATAAATAGCTTTAATAAGAATAAGGATGTTCATACCTTAAACACTAGGAACAAACATAAGCTTGTAATGCCACTTACAAGACTCCACAGAATTAGTAATTCATTTATGGGGCAATGTATACGCTTTTACAACAGAATCCCAGAACATGTTCAAAGTTTGTCAATAAACAAGTTTAAAAGTTTTATTAAAGAAAAACTGTACAAAAAGGGTTATTATAATATCAAGGAATACATGAATGAAAATAACCCCTGGGAATAAGGTGATCGCCACCATGCTGGTTCTATGAAAATTCATTTAAAATTGTATAAACAAAATTATTGTTAAGTGAAATTATGTTTAAAAAAAAAGTCCCGCTGGGTTTCTTGCTGGTTCTTCCCAGGACAGAGGTATTTTCCGAACCAGTGGTAAATAAAATAATGACTTTCAATAAGTATTATGTAATAATCCATATTGAATAAAAATCATTCTATTCTATTCTATTCTAATATGTGTGACGCTGACGTAAGTTTCTATTTGTGCGAGTGCTAGAACGGGTGGTTGATCTTGTGCTTTACAGTTTACAGATTTGTTTTGTATTTGACTTCATAATGAATCGAAAATTTATCCCAAAAATCAGTTATTAACGTGGAGCTATTTCTAGATAGTTGACAATAATAGTCCGTTTGTAAAGTGTAACTTTTATAATCAAGAATATAAGCATTTAGGAAATACAACCAACCTAAGAGATCACTTGAAAAGAAAACATGCCAATAAAATAGATAGGTTAGAATCTGAAGAGGGATCATCGTCTGAACATCAAATTAAAAATGAAGTGCAACCAAAAAAATCTAGAAATTCATTTAAAAATTATTTTAATAGAAATAAGTTAATGAAGACAAAGCCTATTATGACTTTCCTTCACAGTTCTACACTAGCCAGTGCAGTGGAGTAGCGTGCCTTACAGGGGCCCTGTATCAAAATTTGTCGGGGAGCCAAAATGAAGGGTAAAGATTTTTCATAAAAGGAATAAAAACTCTCGCATTTAATTAAATTAATCATATATTGATTATAAATTATTACTCACAATTAATACTCCTAGGAACTAAGCTAGCCAAACAATTCAAACCAACATCCTGTCCCATAAAAGTCCTTTTTTTGCGCCTTATGCAAGGCTACCCTCCGGAAGTGGGGGAGGGAGGTGGTGAATGTCATAGCATACCACGCAGCCGGCTGCGTGGTTATGTGGGACTAACTAAGAAGTGCCTACCCACTAAACTCCACCTATGGGACTGGCTTTGGTCTTTATGGCCTTTCTGCCGAATCGGAAGTGACCCCCTTTACTGAAAACAGGGCGCAGGGAAAAAGCGGGCGCAGTATAGAAGTCCTTAGAATTTTTGCTTACATACATTCCGGGCCTCTGTAGGCCGGGGGCCCCGTATCATTGATACGGCTGATACGGCGGTAGTTACGCCCCTGAGCCAGTGACAAATTGCGTATTTCTCAAAGACGAGCAAACTAAAAAGTGCAATAGTTACTTATTGTTATTATTATTTGTGATACCTGCTCAAAGACAATCGATAGTCTATCGATATATCGATTGTCTTATAAGAAACTATCGAATACTTCAACAATCGATATTTAATGAACACTACAGACTAGGCTTGGGCAAAAAATATTGATATATCGTAATAACGATATTTTAAAAAAATTACGACATATATCGTCCATATTTAAAAAAAAGAAATAATAATAAGAAATAATAAATAATAATAATAATATTTTAAATCAAGATATATCGATATTTATTTTAGAGTATCGAATTCATATGAATTTCGATATATTTTAAAAAGTTGTATTAATGACAAGACATGTAACAACAGAATGAGGTACAAAAGTATTGATGTGTGATTGGTTGACATTTTTTTCGTCGTCAAAACGTCAGTAATATAAAATTTTGGATTTTATCTTTACATCATGCAAATGATGATGATATATCGATATAACGATATTAATCACGCGGTATATATCGTTACTGTTTAAAAATATCGATTGGATATATATCGATATATTTTTTCCTTACCCATCCCTATTACAGACTAGAGATGAAGCGTATATATTAGAATAGATCAAGGGACTAGGTATTAAGCGAGACTAGCTTGCACCTGTTCCAACTTTTAAAATACTTAATCCACCTAGTCTCCCTGTGCCTACGCGTCGCACGGCACCGATGCTGCGGCCCGCTCGAATCGAAGAAGTACCGGCGCGGCAAAGTGAGATAGCATTTTTTTGCCGTAGTTAGCCGCTTACTCGTGTTTGCCTAAATCATTCGTGTGTCTGTCATTTGAATTTGAACTATATTTCAATGTATATAAAATAACACGACACGCACTCATGTTGTGTAAGAATAATATATTCTCTCCTTTTTTAACTACACTATTCCGCAGTCTTTCTATCTTTGTCTGTCAAAACTTGAGACTATTCGGGACTAGTCCCAGGAACTTCAACCAAATACTAGGCAAATTTTATACACTAGGTACTTGTAGATACTCGATGTTTATGGAGACTATATGATCCAATCGAGTGTCTAGTACGGACTCATGCGAATGTGATTTAGGCACCGTATCTCACAGGATACCAGCGTAAAATAGCAGTTTAACGCTGCTGTGTTTCATATGGTGAGTGTAGTGAACCAGAGACCCTTTTTACTGTAAATGAGGCATTTCATCTTAGTCCCCACATGTGACAGTGCATCTGCATTTTGATTTGTAATAGAGGATAGATGTAGATGTCTATGGGTAGCAGCAACCACTTATCATCAGGTGAACTGTGCGCTCGTTTGTCACCCTTATCCTATAAAAAAAAATTGAATGATACCTATTCAACTTATAAATTTAGCAATAGGTTTTCGTAACGAACTTTTGATAAGTGGTTAAAGAACTTTCGATAAATTTTTTATTTAAAAATTAACGTGTTTGTTGTTTAAAAAAAATTGCAGCAGTGTCGCTTGGGATTATTTTACGAACATAAGCCAATAAATGGCTGAGTGTAACATTTCTGTTGTTTTAGTTTTAAAATCTCTTAAGACTCATTTTTTGCGCGTATATAAAAAAACAATTATTGTACTTGTAGATAGGAAATAAAAATAAACCAAACAAAAATAATAAAAAATAAATAAACGAAAAAGGAGATAAATCGGATTACTCTTATATTGCGTGTTTGTGAAACAGATCATAGTACTAAGTATACTTGTGATCATGAGTCACAAATAAATTCGATCCCGAGGAAAAAAAACCATCTTTTCATAACGTTCTATTAACTTTATTCACGCTCCATCATGTTAGTACAGCTAAATGAAACGATAATTTCATTAAAAAAAAATTAGGTGTGAAACATCTTACTGATCCAAATCCTCAGGGGTATAATAATAATACCCTTATATCGTAAGCATCATATTAGTCTGTGCCCTTAATATTTTGACAGTTCATGGCAAGGCAAGGTTACCTATTTATTTTTGTTGTGTTGGTAAATGCACAGTAGTCAAGTTCTATTTCTAATACTAAATAGGTACTCTACTAATTCTTTTATAACGTTACCAACAAGTGGTTTTTATTTTTGCTCCAGTTCTACAATTGATTAATTAAACTTGATTAGCGATCTTCTTTTCTTGAGGTCTCGAATAAATAATTCAATTATTATTACAATTACTTTTCCCTTTTTAAAGAATGTTATATGAATACCCAGCTTAACAAATTTTTCTGTTGTTGATAAAGAAATAAAGATTTCAAAATGAAAGGAACGAAATTGGTGGTGTGTGCCAGTCAATGTTTTCAGAGAAAGTTGCTATTGCCGCAGAGGTGAGTATGAATCAGAGAAAATACCTATGCTTGGAAAATATCAGCTGTGACCTACTATATCTTAGGACATTCACTTTGGACTTTGTACTATTACCCTATTGGGTACCTACTTTGTTAGTGTAATATTTATTTCCCTTATGTTATTCATCCCTGTAGTATTTGTATTAAATAAAAGAAGAGTGTGAAAATTTGTTGCAAGGTTTCCATTATTCATTCATTTCTTATTGTGAAGTTGGCTTAATATTTTTCATTCAATAATACCTAATTTATCTTTGCAATTAATATCATTTAGATTTCAAACTATTTTCATTGTCTGATTATGTCTATTTGATTTATACCTATGAGGGTAACATGATCTAATAGGTCAACCCCTCTATAATCAATAAAGATTTAAAAACCATTGTTACCTTTGTGAAACCAAAGTAGTTAATTTTCAAGACAATTCAGTTTCTTTTTGTGCCATAATATTTGTAAGTATTTTGATGATGTGTAAAAAGAATTCTCTCTAAATACAAACAACCATAATCAGCTCACGATTGGACATGACTACCTTTCTCCCAAAGTAGAGAGAATTGCTGGTATTTAACAAATCACTTGTTTTATCATTTCCAGCAAAAAATTTATAACAACAAATATGAAGTTAGCTTAGGCCTGTATCAGAGACCCTTACAATTCAATATTGTCTTGACATTGTACTTTAAGAGGCTTAGTAGGTTAAAGACAGGTCACATCTTAAATTTTATTCTATTAAAGCAATCACAGCTCAATAATTGTAAAACTATAGAAAAAACCTGTATGTGAAATAGAAACTAACCAATGTATTCTAATAATAAGCATCCAATAGGTGGGCTGGGTTGAGCCACATGGCGATATAGAAATTTGCCTGCTATTGGCAGATCGCTCAGTAAGTGCTTTTTTGTTGATGCAACCAAGCCAATACTGCTCTGTCTCATTGGATGCAGAATGTTATCGACACATTCACATATTTTATGTTATACCAGGAAAATTAATGAGAAGTTAATATCTCCTAGATTAAAGATGTTTGTTTAATTTGGGATTATTAAACTTTTACTTTAGACTAGCTGTAAATGGACTTAAAAATGATATTGATTCTTTACACAGATTAAGTCGAGGATTGGCGTCAGAGGCACCAAAGACGAAAACTGCAAAAGGAGCTCGTCAAAGTGCTTCATTTACACTTAACTTGTTCCGTGGGCAGATAGAGACAGCACAAGTGTTTCCTTTTCCAGAGCCCCTTACTGAGGAACAGTTACAAACACTGAAAGAACTTGTGCCACCAGTTGAAAAGTTTTTTCAAGAGGTACCTTTTTGTAATTTCTGCTTCATATTTAAGTTTTCAATGAGACATCAATGTAGCTTAATAAAACAAGTAAGACACTAACTTGCAATATACCCCACTGCTGTGCCCTGGCTTTTTATTTTATTATGATAATAAGATCATTGAACAGATACTATGTTGTTCAAAGACAATATAAGAACAATGGCCACTCCTAACATGCATGGACTAGTAATATCTAATAATACATAACTTGATATATTAATAAATATGTTGTTTCCTTTGGCTATTTAAATATAACAATCATTCAATATATTTTTAAAAGTATGGATAATCTAGTAATTATGCAACATGTTTTTTGAGGTTATGTTGTACATTATTAATGTGTATCATTTTAAAATGTAAGATTTTTAGTTCAATAAAATTTAACATAAGTTGATATGGTTGTCATTATCTAGAATTCAAATTCAAATTAAAGTAGATAAAGTTTTATCACAGATTTTATTAGATTATATAATAGTCTTTGATATCTATGGACTTCTCTAGTAAAACTACATAAAATATACTCTTTGTCAAGGAATGTATGTAAATAATTATGGATGCATTCACTATTAATATTTTAATACCGCATTCTGATAAGTAAAGTTATATTTTTTAAGACGATTATTTATTTTTCTCCAGCATTTAAAAATATACTGATGATATCTATTAATTTAATAAACAATGTTCTACATTTTGGTGATAGTCTCATATCAATAACAATCTTATATTTTTTTCCTAGTCGAAAATGGCCATTGTTCTTTGTGTCATTGGGAAGTCCTTGAAAAATATTTTTTATTTCTTTTCCCACCAATATGTGTATAATTTAGTAGTGCCAGTGGGGGATCAAATTTGTACACATACTGTGAAAATAAAGGCGACATATTACTCCATGAACTATCCCACAAGAGACTTCTTTTTTATCAATATCTTTAATCCACTGCTGAATATAAGTAGTCCGGGGTTTTGGCGGGAATTGGACCGGTGGCAGATAGCTGCTCCTGTCATTACAGCCCTTCACAAGTCCACTGCTGAACATAGGCCTATGTTCAGCTCCTGTATTATTGATTAAATAATGATGTGATAATTATCACTTGATACTGATATAAATGAAGACATGGCCATATTAAAAACAGAATAGTAGGATATTTCCCGCGCCGCGCGAGACTTAATGCCTACTGGTGCAGGGTTGTCACTGTTTTTTGTTTAATAGCACTTAGTTTCATTTAGTTTTATTAGTAGTTATAATATTTACAAACTTAATACATATGGATATGTGCCTATGCATTATATTTGTTAATTCTTTCTTTAGTTCCCTCTTAAAGAATCAATGTTTGTCAAAAAAATTCCAGCTTTACATTACAACAAATCCCAAATAACTAAAATATGAGTAAAATGAGCGTATGGTGTCAGCTCAGATTCAATGTTTAGAATTAATTTGATCTTCAATGAATAAATATGGATTTGAGAAATTGTTGTTGAGGCATCCAAAGACAGTACAATATCTTTTATGTACTTTCGACATATTTGTAAAGTATAAGCACAGTTTATATAGGTGCGGCACGTGAAATATCACGATCCTCAATCAAAGGTGATTGGGTCCCCGACTCGGCCCGATCTTCCCGACTTAGCAGCAAGTGTTGTTGTGTGCTTGCTGTGGCTCGTGCGTACGAGTCCTACTGGCATGTGCCAGGCACTCGCACATATTAGCGGCGTTCGGTACATTTCTTAGAAGATAGCCTACTATTCTGTTTTTACTATGACATGGCTTAAGGACATATCATATCATAGTATTCCAGATTACATCTTAGTATCTGCAGTCTGTTTTATTTGAATTTTGCCGTCACTGTTATATTATATACACACACACACACACACACAGGTAAACGACCCGGCGAAGAACGATGCAGACGCGCAGATCGAGGATAAAACGCTGTCGGGGCTGTGGGAGCTGGGCGCGTTTGGGCTACAGGTGCCGTGCGAGCTGGGTGGGCTAGGGCTCAACAACACGCAGTACGCGCGCCTCGTAGAGGTGGTGGGCGCGCATGACCTGGGCGTGGGCATCACGCTGGGCGCGCACCAGTCCATCGGCTTCAAGGGCATCCTGTTGTTCGGCAGCGAGGAGCAGCGCACGCACTACCTGCCGCGCGTCACGGCCGGGGAGTACGCCGCCTTCTGCCTCACCGAGCCCTCCTCGGGCTCCGACGCTGGCTCCATCAAGTGTGTACTATCTACACTGCAATCTGACACCCAATCCGGCACATTTTTTCTGAACAGTGAACGAAAGTGAACCGTTACGTTCGGCTCGGTGGCGCTGAATCGGATTTACCCGGCTCAGCTGTCATCAGTGACGCTTATTGTCTGACAAGGACTGCATCATTCCAATAATCACGTTTTTCTTATTTATATATCACTAGCTGTTCCCCGCGACTTCGCCTGCGTGTTATTTAGGGTTTTAATTTTTTTGCGTGAAACTCTAATCTTTTTCTAAAATAAAAGTAGCCTATATTACTCCTTATGACATCAGCTATCTGCCAGTGAAGTCCCATTAAAACAGGTCCAGCCGTTTCGGAGATTAGCCGGAACAAACATACAGACAGACAAAATTTTAAAAAATGCAGTTTTTTTTATAAGTACCGTATATACTTTCATATGCATTAATAAAAATCTGTAATTTTGACATTACAAACAGACACTTCAACTTTATTTATTTGTATAGATTTAAACAAATACTAACATTAAATAGACAAAATACTCAAAAATAGAAAATGGCAAAGTTAAGCTCACTTTGTGGCAACTTTGCCATCAGGGTTTATAATGAATATAATAGGATTTGACTTCAAGGTTGAAGGTAAGTTTACCTCATAATATAATACACCACACTCAGAGTTATGATTTGCTCCTTTAATTGTGTTTCAAATAGCAAAGTTTACGCGTGTAGCAAAATTGCCCTCCCATTTTTCAACTTTTTCATAAAATACTTGAAAATTAAGTAAAGTTCTAGGATTTTTGGCAACCCTAGACACTAGACCCTGACAGCCAAAAATCCTAGAACTTTACTTAATTTTTTATTTAAATCTTGTCACAATAATTCTTATAAGTAAATTTCTAAAATATATCAAACAAAAATACTCTTGTCTTAAATTTTAAATCAAATTGTGCAATAATAAGCTTAAATCAATTATAGTATAGATAAAAAAAGGTTGTACAATAATTTTAACAAGTATTCGTTTTTTTTATTAGCCATCAACATCATATAAAAAAAAAATTATTGTAATCAATCTAAATATTGTTTTCCCACAACAGCAAAACATTGATAATCATTGAAAATGACATCGTTTTTGGGAGCAAATTAATATCAATACACTAAGTTAAAATTATGAAAAATACTGAATAGTAATAATATTATTAATACTCGACAACGCAGTAAAAATAATATAGGCTTTTCTTTTATTTTCCTTCACTTTTGAAATAAAAAAAGAAATTAATTGATGACTCATTTGGTAAAATTGGTCTAATGCGCTGCTGCGGCGAAACATACAAAACTGGTAGGGCCACGGCAGCGTGCTATATTATGCAGCTATATTATGGTTGTAGGACGAATGGGTCGGCTCGACCGGGGTAGGACCACGCTCTCAAAGAATACTAGAGTAAAATAGCAGCTTACTGCTGTGTTTCGTAAGGTGAGTGTAGAGAACCGGAGACCCTTTTTATTAGAAATGAGGCATTCCATCTTAGAACTCAGGGGTGACAAAGCACCTGCACTTTGATTCTTAATCAAGAATAAATGTCTATGGGCCGCAGCATCCACTTACCATCAGGTGGACTGCTTGCTCGTTTGCCACCCATATTCTATATAAAAAAACATCGATACGAACATACATACATAGAATGTCAAGTACAGAACCCATTCTTTAAATAGTCGTAATCGCTTAAAATATAGGTTGAAAGTGACAACCCTTGGTTGGCAAAACATGGCAAAGTAACCGTCACATCGTGTCATCACAAGTATGGTAACTTTGCCAAGTTAGTTTCATAGATTAATGTTAAGACCAACATATTAAAAACGATATATTATATTTGATAACCACTAACATTACGTTACTACAAAGATATATTCAGTATTTCAAACAAACTCAACAAAAGTTGTGGAACTGAACAAAGAGATTATTTCGCCGGCAAAATTCCGCGTTAAAATAAAGTGGCAAAATTAATACCAGTACACCCCTGAGGCAAAGTTAACTTCCATTGGTAAAGTTGCCAGACTTGACCTTAAAACTTTGTTTGTAATGCCACTATTAAATTTAGAAAAACCATAGAATTAATTTGCCGTGTAGTGGCGGTCAAGAATATCCACTACCCCATATCCTCCCGTGGGTGTCGTAAAAGGCGACAAAGGGAAACAGGCAGGAGATGGGCAGCAGCATCTTCCTGATAAAAGCCAAAATTACAATAAAAAAAAACTGCAATTGCCAACCCGCTCGCCAAGCGTGGCAACTATGGCAAATACCCCCCAATGATCAAAGCAACAAACAGATGGCCCCCAGTCCCCGGCGGTCCCGCTATTCCTGGCTACGGTGGCGACCATGGTAACGGCGGGGCAGGGGGTGCTAAGAATCACCGGTGGAGGTTCGGTTGCCACCTTAGACGACTCGACCTGGCAACGTACAACGCACGCACCCTGAGGACTGACGAGAAGATCGTGGAGCTGGAAGAAGAGATAGACAAGTTGCGCTGGCATATTATAGGATTATCCGAAGTCCGAAGAGAGGGGGAGGACACGGTAATCCTCGAATCCGGCAACTTGCTCTATCACCGGGAGGGCGACCATCTGTCCCAAGGAGGTGTCGGATTTATCGTCCACAAGTCTCGTTAACAACGTTGTAAAGATCGGGAGTGTGTCGACGAGTGTTGCGTACCTTATACTCAGAATCACCAAACGGTATTCGCTGAAGGTCATACAGGTTTACGCACCAACCTCGGCACACCCCGATGAGGAGGTGGAGGAAATGTATGAGGATATCTCTAGAGTCATGCATTCCTCCAAAACCCAATATACGGTGTTAATGGGAGACTTAAATGCAATACTAGGCACAAGAGAGAACGGTGAGCTGAAAGTAGGGAAATTTGGAATAGGGCAACGGAACCCAAGGGGCCAGCAGCTGGCCGACTTCATGGAGAAAGAGGGACTCTTTATGATGAACTCTTTCTTCTAGAAGCGGCCCCACAGGAAGTGGACCTGGTCGAGCCCCGACGGTTCGACAAAAAATGAGATTGACTTCATTATGACGACCAGACGACAACTATTCAGTGATGTCTCCGTGATCGCGAGGGTGAAAACTGGTAGCGATCACCGAATGGTTAGAGGCACACTGAACCTAAACGTTAAGTTGGAGAGGTCGCGTCTAATGAAGTCAACGCTCCGCCCCCCCTCTTGCTCTGTTCCAAAGTCCCGAAACCTTTCAGCTCGAGTTACAAAACCGTTTTCAGTGACTAGAAGACTGCAATGAAGTGGACGATATGAATGACAAGCTCGTGGAAACTGTCCATGCGGTCGGAGCTAAGTTCTGCAAAACCCGCCGCAGAAGAACACAAAAACTCTCCGATCACACTCTTAATCTCATGGCTGTTGGACGGGAGATGAAGCTACATTCTTCAACAGATTTGACAACATACAGGCAACTGAACAGACAGATCTCCAAATGCATGCGGCGGGACTTACGCAACTTCAATACAGCTCGTATTGAAGAAGCGATCGAGCGGAACCAAGGCTCCAAAGTCTTTGCCAGAGATCTGTCTGCCAGAAAGAGCCAACTGTCAAAGCTGAAGACCGAATGTGGCAGCATCGTTTCCGGGGCACCTGAGATTTTGAGTGAGATTGAGAGGTTCTATGGGCAGCTGTACACGTCATCGTTGGAGCCACACGCAAGTGTGAGTAACGATCCAAGAGCGAGTCTCATCCGACACTATTCTGAAGATATCCCGGACGTCAGTCTGAGCGAGATTAGAATGGCTCTCCAGCACCTTAAAAACGGCAAGGCCCCAGGCGAGGATGGAATTACAGCGGAGCTTCTGAAAGCGGGTGGAAGACCGGTACTTGAAGTCCTTCAGAAGCTCTTTAATTCCGTCCTCCATGGTGGCATTACACCGGAGTCGTGGAGCAGAAGTGCGGTGGTCTTGTTCTTCAAGAAAGGTGACAACGCTCTCTTGAAGAACTACAGACCGATTTCCCTTCTGAGCTGCGTCTACTTGCTGTTTTCGAGAGTCATTACGAATCGTCTCGCGCGCAGACTTGACGACTTCCAGCCTCCCGAACAAGCCGGTTTCCGAAAGGGCTTTAGCACCATAGACCACATACATACCCTTCGGCAAATTGTACAGAAGTCCGAAGAGTACAATTTGCCACTATGTCTGGCGTATGTGGACTATGAGAAAGCCTTTGATTCCGTCGAAATTTGGGCGGTGCTGCAGTCCCTTCAGCGGTGCCAAGTTGACTGTCGGTATATTGAAGTGCTGAAGTGTTTGTATAGTAGAGCTACGATGGTTATCCGAGTACAGAACCAGAGTACGAAACCTATCCAATTGCAGAAAGGTGTAAGACAGGGTGATGTTATATCCCCGAAACTCTTCACCGCTGCATTGGAAGACGTTTTCAAACTTCTGGACTGGAAAGGATACGGTATTAACATCAATGGCGAGTACATCACTCACCTTCGATTTGCCGAGGATATAGTCCTTATGGCAGAATCGCTGGAGGACCTAAGCACTATGCTCAATGACCTCAATAGTGTCTCCCAACGGATAGGTCTTAAGATGAACATGGACAACACAAAGATTATGTTTAATGTCCATGTCACACCTATGCCAGTAGTTGTTGGGAGCACTAAGCTCGAAGTTGTTGACGAGTATGTTTACCTGGGACAAATAGTCCGACTAGGTAAGTCCAACTTCGACCGAGAGGTCAATCGACGGATTCAACTCGGCTGGGCAGCGTTCGGGAAGCTACGACACATCTTCTCGTCAGACATACCTCAAAACCTTAAAACGAAATTGTACAACCAGTGCGTGTTGCCAGTGATGACTTACGGAACTGAGAAGTGGTCCTTCACTGCTGGCCGTATGAGGAAGCTCAAGGTCGCTCAGCGAGCTATGGAGAGGGCTATGCTCGGAGTTGCTGTGCATGATAAACTTAGAAATGAGTATATCCGCAGTAGAACCAGAGTAACCGACATAGCCCAACGGATTAGTAAGCTGAAGTGGCAGTGGGCCGGTCATATAGCTCGAAGAACCGACAACCGATGGGGAAGAAAGGTTCTCGAGTGGCAGCCTCATACCGGTAGGCGCAGTGTAGGGCGACACCCCACGAGATGGAGTGACGACCTGGTAAGACATGCAGGAAGTCGATGGATGCAGGTGGCTCAGGACCGTGCTTTGTGGCATTCCTTGGGGGAGGCCTATGTTCAGCAGTGGACTTATGAAAGGCTGTAATGATGATGATGATGATGATAGAATTAATAATAAAACATCAAATAAATTAGTTGGATAATGTTCTGCTAGTAGTTTCATTAACAAAACATTATCCAAGCACACTATTAAAACAATACTTCTTGTGTGGAACAGAGATAGTGCTATGAGGGTGAGACTAACAATGTTCCGCAACATTATACTTACAAGCGCTGTTTCAGAACGCGTGCTGTACTGTCACCGGACGGGAAGCATTATATACTCAACGGCTCCAAGATCTGGATCAGCAATGGTGGCATTGCCGAGATCATGACCGTGTTTGCCCAGACGCCGGTTGAGAAAGATGGCAAGACTATAGATAAAGTGAGTATACACGGAATTAAAAAAACAATGTATTACATATAGGTCTTCTATATTAGTCTATTCATTTGACGGTTGAAACATTTGATGTACCTATGTATGTGCAACTGTAGCAAAGAGTTTTTGAGGTGACTATGCAAACTGTTTGCCACATAATAATTTCTTATATTTACCCGAAGGCTACACATTAAATTAAACTATTTTTACGGATTTTATCGCGTTTAATTTAACTTTTTAATTCCCGACGTTTCGGGTGCTTTACAATACCCATGGTCACGAGGGGGTGGGGGACTGAGATGTTTAACATCCCGATATCATAGTTAACCCGGCTACCTTATTCTACGCTCGTGACCTTGTGTATTTCTCAAATAAGTATGGATGCGCTTCAGAGATGAGAAAGCACGTTCCGCGGAGGAACTTGTGGAGATTTAAAGAAGTTTAAAGATTTTACCTTTTTCAATTCATCACAAAGGACACTATTATCCTCCATTTTCACTAAAAAATCTTTAAAAAAAGCATAAATTTTCAATTTGCAATATTCATTCGCTCAAGTCACATACAACACACAAAATAAATATTGTAATGTGAAGTGAACTTGCAAACGTATCACCCGCGCGTCCCCGCGCTCGACTAACTTCACACCGAAAGTCCAGCTTATCGCTCCATACTAATTGCTATATAAACAATTGTAGTTATATTACATTATAGAACATTTTGCCACAGGTTAGAAAGAGAGCGATCGTCTTCTCGAAAGCCCGGTAAAAAGCCCACGCGTGCGAGAGAGACGACTAATCGCTTAAATCAACTCCTTTTTTATGACAGCAGTATCGCACAGTTTTGCCGCGACGATTAATTTGTACAGTCCATTGCGTGTTCGCTTTGAGACAGAGAGAACACGAATCAGTGTATTTCGAATTGAAAGCAATCTGCCAAGTGTTGACGTTATATAATAAGGTTACGAGGTCATGACCTGTGTAGAACAGAGGAGCGCCCGAGAAATTTGAAATAGTTTGAAACATTTTACGAGTTATTTTATTAGTTGATATTATTGATTGAGTAGTTTGGTAGGGCAAGACCCTCTTCTCGGCTTCTATGGATGCTTCTCTACCGCATAAAATAGTGATCAGCGTTTCGTTACTGTGGTGAGGCACTATACCAAAATTTTTATTAAAAGTTCGATTATCAATGTGCATTTTCGTGCGTGTCGGGCAGGTGACCGCGTTCATAGTGGAGCGGGGCTTTGGCGGCGTGTCGTCGGGCCCGCCCGAGAACAAGATGGGCATCCGCTGCTCCAACACCACCGAGGTGTACTTCGAGGACGTGCGCGTGCCCGTGGCCAACGTGCTGGGCGGCCTGGGCAACGGCTTCAAGGTGGCCATGAACATCCTCAACAACGGTCGCTTCGGCATGGCGGCCGCGCTGGCGGGCACTCAGCGCGCTGCGCTCCGAGTCGCCGCCGAGCACGCCGCCACGCGCGTGCAGTTCGGACGCCGCTTGCAGGACTTCGCCGGCGTGCAGGTGAGCACATCGCGCGCACACACACACACACACACACACACACGCACGCACGCACGCACCGAGCACGCAGCCACGCGCCTGCAGTTTGGGTGCTGCCTACAGGACTTTGCCGGTGTGCAGGTGAGCACATCGCACGCGCGCACTCACACACACACACACACACACACACACACACACACACACACACACACACGCACACGCGCCCGTGCACGCGCACACACGCACACACGCGCACGCGCACACGCACACGCACACGCGCACGCGCACACACGCACACGTACACCCGCACACGCACATGCACACGCACACGCATACGCACGCACACACGCACGCACACACACGCACGCGCACGCATTCATCGCCCCATCGCTGGGATACTTTCGTCGCATATACAGAGCGCGTTAATATCGCAAAACTTCTATTATGTGCCCGGTGCAGAAAACCGACACCTCAGTTGTTGTCGCTCCGCTGGAAGAAAATCTTATAGAACGCACGCGGTAATTATCGCATAATGTAGTTTAAAGTTATTTAATCGTTAGAAGTTTTTTTGGTGCATACAACTTTATTGAAAAGAAATCAACCGTCATTGTTCAAGGTACTGTGCTTTATTATGAGCTATATCCTTTTTTATGAGCTGTTTTATTTGTTGTTTCTTATTCCTCAGCAGCTCAGCTCCCTTCGTGCCAGCCAACGAATTAAATAAATTTTACGCAGTCTATTGTCTAAACTATAGTTCACACACCGCCTCCGCAATTTTGTTTTGGTGCCTTTCAACCACGCCCACCACGGACAGTTAGGTAAAAAGTGTTTGAGAGCCGTTTTGTTAGCGTATCCACAAATTTCATATTTTCTACATATCTATATTTAGCATATTTCAAACATTGGTAACATAATATTATTATATTTCATAGAAAATATTTATTAATGTAGCGGTTTATGTTTTCAGGAGAAATTAGCGCGCATGGCCATGTTGCAGTACGTGACCGAGTCGCTGGCCTACATGGTTAGTGGCAACATGGACTCCGGTGCACAGGACTACCACCTTGAGGCCGCCATATCTAAGGTCATTTTTGATTTAATATTTAAATGAATATTTTAACACTTGACATGTTTTGAATGTGTATGTAGTGTGTATTGCCTAGTTATTATTGTGTTTTTATTACGTGCACTCGCAACGCGATTACAATGAGGGCTATTAATTTTACGCTTATCAGATGTCTCTAGTTGGTAACGTGATGAACTTATTTGTTATACAGGGTTATTTTAATTGAGAAATTGCTTTTAAATATATTTTTTGTTTCGGTTTCTTTGGTATATAAATATACAAAACAATACCTTAGTGGTTTGCTCTTTCAGTTTTTGCACCTTTTGCACGCCGCATAACGCGAAGCGACAAATTGACTTCCCCCACTATGAAACCTGTATTAAAACTGCTAGTGAAATATGAAAATATTTTACCTCATTCCTAAGTGACGCCGTCTTGGTGGCGTAGCACTAAACTGACGTACGGCGTATTTTGATACTTCTCCAACATTACAACATATTGTATATGATCTAAGCAAGTAGATAATACAATAATATTGTATTAACTACTTCATATTATGCAATAAGAGTGAACTCTGTTAATGTAGACAATGAACAATAAGAGAACCGTGCAGGTGTTCGCGTCAGACTCCGCGTGGGCGGTGGTGGACGAGGCGATTCAGATCCTGGGCGGCATGGGCTACATGAAGGCCACCGGGCTGGAGCGTGTCTTGCGCGATCTGCGCATCTTTCGCATCTTCGAGGGCACCAACGACATTTTGCGGCTCTTCGTAGCGCTTACTGGTACTTCTTAAAAATACTACCTAAAAATATGTCTTATTCTTATTCCGATATTATTAAATTGGTTACATACTAAAAGTATGTAACCAATAAAAGGGTTACTATTGAAATATGTGTGTGTATTTTTAATAAAAAATCATGTATCGTGTTTCGTTACGAGGGCGACACTGAAAGTTCTATATATATTCTATAATTAAAAAATAAGTTCTATAATTAAAAAATAAGTTCAAATCTTGAAAATGTAACTCTTTGCCAATATTTTATTAATTTGTCATTAGTTTACGATTTGGCGGCAAATTGAATATTGTCTGTGTCACGTTAGCATAAATTTAACGCGAGAAAATTTTCGTAGACTTTTATGACTTTCGATGTCATTTAAGTAAAAAAGAAAGTAATGATAGACTTCGATTAGCCTTTCACGATGAAACTCCATCTCGTGCCACTGTTTACAACTTATTTATTGAGTTTAAACGTGGTCGCACTAATCTCACCGATGATCTGCGTGAAGGACGGCCTTTTACGGCGACGACTGAAGATAACATCAGCGTTGTGCGGCGTATGATAGAAATTGACAAAAGAGTGATTTATCAGCAGATTCGGACAAGCTTAGGCATCGGTATGAGTCAAGTGCACAACATCCTCCATGAGCATTTAGCGGTCTGGAAGCTTTGTGCTCGGTGGATAACTCATAATTTTACAGAGGCCCAAAAACTCCGTGTGTCGTGAAATAGTTCAAAGATTTAACGAAGGTGACTCAAATGCTGTGTTTGACATACTTACGAGTGACGAAAGCTGGATTTATTATTATGATCCTTGTTACGGCGTACAGCTGCCTATCCAAGAGTAGGATCCTCCCGGCCCATGAAGGAAGAACCTACAGGCAGATGCAGGTCGGACCTCCTAAGGCCAAAGTGGAAGGTCTCTAATTACAATAAACTATAAGGGAGAAAGCCAGTTAACGGGAAGGCACTTACCTGTTTCTAAAGCGGAGACGGTTCATCAGGATCTGCCCGGCTGATGAAAGTGTAGTGAATGTATGTGTTATTTGTATGAAGCTGTGGGTAAGTGGCCTGGGCTAGATGACACAATACTGTCCTGGAGAAGGTATCCTCTGGTAGCTCCGGAACTATTCCCTTATTGAGGCACCCTTTCAGTCTAGTCACGTAATGGTACAGCCAAAAGAAGAACTTCAAAGGAAAATCACTATCAGAGTTGCACAATTAATTTAACCGAAGTTAATGAGTCTTTAAAGAACAACACGGGTTCTCGCGGACGCAACGATTTTCGCGGGTTTAATACGTTCGTAACAAATTAGGCGCTAAACACTAAACGTCAGTTTTGATCGCAAAAAACTTTACAAAGATTCTCGAGAAGTCCGTCCGATACCGCCCGTGGAATGCGACCGGGCGGGGGGCGGGTGACCTTGCTACCGGTGCTATGCTTCGAACGTACGTTTGAAAAATTCACGTTTCAAATGTTTAATATTTTTGCCTAAACAAACCCCTGCCCCGGACATAAGGAATTATGTCCGCGAGTAGATTGGCAAACGGGACAAGGTCTCGACGGCACGTTGCAAGACCGAATCTCCGACCAAAACCTCGGCCACTCTAGGCACCCCATCCGCTCCATACGACAACTTAACAATGCGCCCACGGCGCCAATACAAAGGTAGAGCGTTGGGTTCTTTAACCAACACGAGGTCTCCCACCCGAGGAGGCTCCGTCTTGTCAGACCACTTAATGCACTGCTGCAAAAGATGTAGGTACTCCAGAGACCATCGGTGCCAAAAGCTACGAGTCATTTGTTGCAGCAGGTCAAACCTGCTCAGCCGCGAAGAGTTCGTTTCCCTGAAGGGGTACTCGGGCAGAGCGTTAAGCGGCTGGCCAATCAGGAAGTGTCCCGGGGTTCGAACCTCCAAATCATTCGGGTCGGATGAGAGGGGACAGATGGGCCGAGAGTACAGTGGCGAGCTCCTCAAATGTCAAAATAGTTTCACCAATAACGCGACGGAGATGCGTTTTTGCCACTTTAACCACCGCCTCGAAAATACCGCCCCAGTGGGGACACGCCGGAGGGTCGAATTTCCACTGGATGCCCCTTTTTGACAGCATTGCCTAAATAAGTCCGGTGGCTGGACAGAAATTCGACGACCTCTTTTAGATACCTATCCGTGCCCTTATAATTTGTTCCGCAATCCGACCGGATCAAGTCCGGCAAACCGCACCGCGATACGAAACGGCCAAGCGTGGCCAAGAAGGCTTCCGTGCTGAGGGCGCTTACAAGTTCCAAGTGAACGGCCTTAGTGGAGAGGCACACGAAGACGCAAAGATAGGCCTTATGCGAACGCGCGTTACGAAGGTTAGAGGACTTGACGAGGAAGGGGCCAGCAAAGTCTGTTCCGACTCCAGCGAATGGTCGGATGGCCCTGACACGGTCGGGCGGCAAGTCACCCATCAGAGGCTGCGATATGGTGGCTTTCAGTTTATAACAGGATATGCACTTAAAGATGACGCTCTGAATGGTGCGTCGGCCAGCCAAAATCCAAAACTCCCGCTGCAAAATAGCCGAAAGAGCGTTACACTCACCGTGGGCATTCTTAACATGGTGGTGGGCTACCAGCAACCGGACAAGGGCGCCGTCCTTAGGGAGCAGCAACGGGTGTCGAGCCCCGTACGGCAGTTGAGAATTTTTCAAACGTCCGCCAACGGGCAGCATCCCAAGAGGTTCAGGCGGGCCAGAGCGCCCTTGATAACGGAGCCATGCTTCAAGTTTTCAATAACGGGCTCAAAATGCTCCGTTTGGACCATATGGGTCCAATGCATCAAAGCTTCACGACGCTCGCTAGGGGACAAAACGCAATCAGAGAGTCGGTTGGACGGGTCTCTCGAATTGCGGACAAAGCGGCGCAACCAAGCAGTCACTCCTAAGAGCTTATCGAGAGAGCTGTACCGTTCCAGAAGAGAGATCCCAAGTGGGCTTATCCTTGCCCACTCCTACTCGGGCTCGTAGGCCCGGCAATTCGGTAGGTTCGGAGTAATTACCCGGGGGCCAGAATGACTGTGACTCAGATAACCAACCGGGACCCCACCACAGTGGGAGGTCAACCAGCGAGGGGGCCTCACAGCCGCGAGAAGCGCAGTCTGCGGGATTCAACTCCCCTGGGACATGTCTCCAGTTGAGAGAAGTCTCAGAACTCTGGATTTGAGACACGTGGTTCGCCACAAAGACCTCAAGATTGTGAGGTGCAGCTCGAAGCCAACAAAGTACTATCTCACTGTCCGACCATGCGTAGACGTCCGTAATGTCGATTACAGGCTTCAAGGACGAGTGAACGTGGTTGAGGAGTCGCGTGAGAAGAGCGGCACCGGACAGTTCCAGAAATCAGAAATGTTTATTTGCTTTAAACATGGTAGTACAAAGATCTTAATATAGTGATACCAGTATGTCCTCATGTTTGACTTATAACTGTCATGCAAATTTAAAAGTAGTTACATTTGAATCTACTTAGAACTAAAAATAAGTTAATAGACTAAATATAAAATAATGGTAAACATGAATCATAGACAGAACATTACATAACATTTATAAATTGTATAATATTTTATGTCAAATTATTCAAGTCATAAATAAAGTAAACACAGAAAAGCTACAAACACAATTAAAATTCAAAAATCTCTTGGTCATCTAAGTAAACAATGGTAATGGCAGAGCCTTGAAACATGGATGAAGCTTATTATAAATTTTGATAGCCGTACAATAACAGCTTCGTCTGTATAGTTGAAGTCTTATTCTAGGTTGCATGATCCTTTCTCGATGTCTGGCAAGTTTATTTTTGTATTGCCCTCTAGTGACAAAATAATGAGAGTGTTGTCGTACAAAAATACACATTTGTTTTATATACAGGCACGGTAGCGGTAGGATTCCAAGATTCTTGAAAAGGGGTTTACAGCTTTCAAGAAAATGTACTCTGCAAATAGCCCTAATACATTTCTTTTGGGCTATGAAAGCCCGGTTTACATCCACTGAACCTCCCCACAATATAGTGCCGTAACTTAGTAGTGATGACACATAGCCATGGTAGGCCGATAGAGCAGTTTCAATGGATGATACATTACTGAGTCGTCGTAGCGCGTATACAAATTTATTAATTCTCGTACATAGATTGTCTATATGTGCTTTCCAGTCACAGCGTTTATGTATATATAAGTAAATCCAAGAAATTTAACTTCATTAACAATATCAATGGTATTACCGCAATAATCGACTAGCACATCCATTGACCTTGCTCTGTAAGTAGTAAACTGAATGCCCTTTGTTTTTTGTATGTTTATTTTGAGATTGTTCGAATGTAGTCAATTGACTAGGTTGTGTAAAGTCTCATTAATAATGACATTGGATTTTTCTATTTCATCACATTTTATTACCACTGTGGTATCGTCTACGAACATGAAACATTTGAGTTGCATTTGGTAAGTCGTTAATAAATATTAAAAACAACAGGGGCCCCAAGATACTGCCCTGTGGAACTCCCCATGGGTTAACGCGATATTTTGACCGGAAAGTACACTGTCTTGATTCAACGATTGTTGCTATCTCAATACATTGCTGTCTATTATACACAGCGGCACGGAATCTTGGCCAAGCGGTTATCTCGCGATAGCAAAAGCTTTAAGTGTTTCTGATGAATGTTTGTTATGCAGGTATGTCAAAAAATGTTTGCTCTCAAGTTCAAGAGGGTAATTCATTATGTTTAAGTGCACCATGACGAATTCTTTAATTTTTAGTTGAATCGGGTCATTTGAGCGACTAAGTTCACATTTTAAATTTGTGTGTTGTGAAAAGTTTACTGTAAGGTTATTCAATTATTGTGATCTTGTGTCCTAATTCAATAACTAAAGGTGCTTTAAAGCCAATAAAAATGCCATTAACACCAGCACAAGTTGCACAAGCAGTAGCATTAATTGACCAAGGGCTGACACAGCGTGAAGTTGCTATTGTGCTTAACGTACCACGGTCCTCAATGCAGTATTCACTGAAACGATACCAGGAGACAGGACGCTACACCCGCAGGCCAGGCAGTGGGGGCGTAAGGTGCACATCGGCCCGGGACGATCGTTTTATTGTTATGGAGATTTTGAGAAACCGCTACCTGACCGCTGTTGAGATACGCCAGCGGCTCCAAATCGCAAGAGGCGTTAATGTTAGTGAGCGTACGGTGAGAAGACGAATGGAGGAAGTGAATTTAAAAGCTCGTAGACCAGCACGAGGTCCAGAACTTCTCAGACAGCACCGAGTAGCCCGACTTCAGTTCGCAAGAGAACATGTCAATTGGACCCACGAGCAATGGGCTAGAGTGTTGTTCACAGATGAGTGTCGAATAGCTTTACGTGCTCCAGACGGTCGAGAACGAGTGTGGAGAAAAAGAGGAGAGAGGTTTCTACCCATTACCACCACCCAAACTGTGAGTTTCCATGGAGGCTCAATAATGGTATGGGGAGGTGTAAGTTCCGACGCACGTACAGAGTTGGTCATCGTCGATAATCGGCTTACAGCTACTCGATACATCGAGGAAGTTCTTCAGGAGCACGTAATTCCTTATTCGGGATTCATTGGACACGACCAATTCCTCCTCATGCACGATAATGCACGCCCGCACGTCGCACATTGTGTAGAGGAATATCTGGAAGAGGTTGGAATACAAAAATTACAGTGGCCAGCTCGTAGCCCGGACTTAAATCCAATTGAGCATGTATGGGGTATGTTCAAAAGAAAGATAAAGTCCAGCTCCAAACCGCCACAAACTCTAAATGAGCTCCGAAATGCAGCGCTGGCCGCTTGGGATAGCATACCGCAAGTTGATGTCAGAAACATCATTCAAAGCATGCCAGATCGAATGCAAGCGGTTATCAGGGCTAGGGGAGGAAACACCTGATATTAAAACTGATAGACAATAAAGAAACAGACTTAATTTTTAACTTTGTAGTGTTTTTAAAGTGATAATGGAAAGATGTTAATTTTAGTGAAAACATGTTATCTTGAAAAGAAAAATTTCGGTGAAGTAAACATTAAATTTCTACGTTATAAAACCATTAGAGACACTTATTGAATGCATCTACCCTTAATTTACTGTTAAAAAAACGTTTCAGTGCAAATAATCAGCAAATTCACGAGTGGCCTTGTTTCCGTGCCG
This sequence comes from Parnassius mnemosyne, assembly GCA_963668995.1. Taxonomy (NCBI): domain Eukaryota; kingdom Metazoa; phylum Arthropoda; class Insecta; order Lepidoptera; family Papilionidae; genus Parnassius; species Parnassius mnemosyne. The sequence continues at coordinate 234,541 of CAVLGL010000137.1, read as the reverse complement.
GTGAGCTTTCCAACCAGTCATAAGCGTTACCTCTAATACCATATCTATATAGTTTATCCAATAATCTTTTATGTGGAACAAAGTCAAAAGCTTTAGTCATGTCTAAAAATAAAGCAATAAGTAGTATCTTTTGATTAATACATTCTGTGACATAATGTACCAGATTGTAGCAGGCCAACGTAGTAGAGTGACCTTTGCGAAAACCGTACTGTTCTTCTGTCAGTATATTATTTGAGTTAATAAAGCTATCAATGCGCTTGAAGATGACTTTTTCATAGATTTTAGATAGTATCGGAATAATAGTTATCGGTCTATAGTTATTCATATCACATTTATCGCCCTTCTTGTATATTGGCTTGACAATACATAACTTAAGGATATCGGGGAATAATCCCTGTTCCATTGACAAATTAATTACATGGGCAAGAGGTCGGCTTAAATCACTCGCACATGTCTTTAGTACACGTGTGTGTATGCCATCATGTCCAACTGCATTGCTGTTTTTAAGCGATAAAATAATAGAAGCTATTTCAATTTCATTGGTTGGGGTTAGGAATATTGAAGTTTTATTGAATGGAATGTTGATTTTATCAGAATTTAAATTGTCCTGTTCTAGGTTAGTCATGTCTATAAAATAGTTATTAAACAATTCACATATTACATTAAGATTACTATATTTTATGTCATTTATACTTATTATGTCAATATCATTATATTCTTTATCATTATTTAAATTATCATTGATAATATTCCATACCGCTTTACATTTATTAGAAGCATTATGTATAACTCTTTGGTTTTGTAATTTTTGAGCCCCATAAATGCACTTTTTGAGTATTTTATTGTATTTTTTGTATGCGTATTTTTTAAATAATCGAGAAATTTTATTGCTTCTTGTATATTGGATATACAGACGCCTCTTATTTTTGCACGCAAGTCTAATTCCTTTACTAAGCCATTTCTGGTATCTGAATTTATTACATATCTTAACAAGCTTTATTGGAAAACAGAGTTTATTAAATAGATCAATCACGTTATGCAATTCGTTGAAAGCTTCATTAGCATTTTTATTATTATATACTTCTGAAAAAGATAGGGCAGATATACAGTTTCTAAACTTGATTAAGTTTTCTTCACTGTAATCAATTGTCTGTATAGTATACTCTTTTTTAATCAACTTCATTTTAAATGATATAGTTTGGGCTGTTTCATGGTCAGATAAGCAATCAAGATGTGTGCCTGATTTGGCCCTATACACATTACTGGCGATCTGGTCAAGACATGCCTTTCCACGAGTTGCAGTATTTATGTGCATTTTTAAGTTAAAGTTTTTTAGAATGTCACTTAAGAGTTTGGTTCGTTTTTGTCGAGTTGGTTTTAATATGTCTATATTCCAATCGCCAGTCAGAACTATTTTGTGTTTGGGTTTAGTTTTAAGTAAGTTATGCAAAAGTTCTTGGAGTTTGATAAAAAACAGATTTACGTCAGAGTCGGGTGTCCGATAAATGTTAACAACTACCATTTTGTACATAGGTATTTCTGTACCGCAGCACTCAAAACTTAGATAATGATAATTCTTTGCAAATATTGAGTATTCTTGAGTCAAAGTGGCTTTTGACCAAGATGAATGAACCACCCCTTTTTTCGCAATTTCGTGAATAGTAAGCAGGTAATTTGTAATTCGGTATTTTAAGATTTACTTCGTCGCCGCTTTGAATAAATGTTTCACTCAAGCATAACACATGTATGTCTAACTTTTTACCCTTGAAGTCTTCTAGTGCAGCTTTTAAATAATCTGATTTATTAAGAAGTCCGGCAATATTTTGACGCATTATTGTAAAGTTGTTATGAACGAAAAAATTCTTCCCTATTCAAGTCATTGTTGTTTGGGTGAATTTTCTGTGGTGTTATTTGGGGGTCATTTGTTTCTTTTGTTTCTTGGTTGTGTGATGTCTCAGGATGCGAATGAAGTGTCTCATTTGCTACATTATTTAGAGTAGTATTAGGCAAAGGATTGTTGGTATTTTCATTTTTAGGACGTGTCTTAATTCCTTTTCTAACATTAATGAATTCATTCTTATATTTTATGTAATCAATTTCGATATTTATTTTGAATATCAGCTTTTGTAAATGTGTTTTAAAATAATTATGTTCATATGTGTTCATGTCAATAAATGTACAATTGTTATATTTCCTACTCAACATGTGAAGATCATTATTCAGTTTGTTTACATTTAGATTTCGATTTGTCTTTACATTTATTAGGAGTCACTTACATTTCTTGTATTTAACTAGAAAATTGCATACATTACTATATAAAAGATATGGATCTATATCATTAGAGCCTACAGATAAAATTATTACATCGTCTTCATTTATATTCTCAGGAATTACATTGAAATTCGACATAATGTCCCTACTTTGTGCTTGAGGTTTAATTATGCTGGTAATGTTATAAACGTCGTTATGTTTCCCATAGCGATATTCAAGTATTTTGATTGCCAAACCGCGTATTTGCTGATCTCCTAGAATAAAGATGTTTCTCTTCTTTGATTGGTTTGTTTCCTCAAGTTTTTCCTTGTTTTCAGAGTTCCCTGCATTAAGTCCTTCAAAGCTTTGATTTACTACAGATGATGATCTTGATTCATAGATTTCCTTCCGTTTCTTGCGTTATTTAATACTCGAGCTACATATTTGTTTTAATTGGTTAATTTTGGTTTCTCTCGCAGCAATTTTATGTGTTAAGTTGGTATTTTTTAGAAGTAGGTTTTCTATTTCCCTTTCCGCTATAACCAATTTCGATTGTAGATTCAATATCTTCTGTTTTAATTCTTCCAATTTAGGGATAGTTAAGCGGGACCTAATGGGAGCAACCTTGCTTTTAGCGAGATGGACTGCAGTATGACCAGAGGAACTCACAGTCCGCAAATATACGACAGCAACATAGCCCTTCTCAGAGGCGTCGCAAAACCCATGTAGGGTAGCCCTGCATTTCCCTGGAGGGAGGAAGCACCTTGGCATGGAAACCCGGTTGATGTCCGGAAGGGAGGAGAGCATGCAGAGCCACTCTCGCAAGAGGACTCCGCTAATAGGCTCGTCCCAACCCAACCCGGACATCCAGAGCTTTTGAAGAAAGCACTTAGCCAAAAAGATGACCGGGGTGATCCATCCATTTGGGTCGAAGGTGCGGGCTACGGTAGACAGCACGGAGCGTTTGGTCCATGCTTTGGGAGGTGGGTCAAGTTTTACTCTATACGTGAAGATGTCCTGAACAGGCTGATATTGAATGCCCAGCACAGTCAACAAATTAGGATTCTCAGGGTGCCCGAACAGATAAGGGTCTTGTTGATCCTCTCCTGGGAGGTCCTTCAAAATATGTGGGGAGTTCGACAACCACTTGCGCAACTCATAGCCTCCGGACTTCAGGATGGCAATTAATTCGTCTCGCAAGACAAGAGCCTCCTCGACGGTGGAAGCGCCCGTACAAATGTCGTCCATGTAGACCGAAGTCTCCAAAATAGAAGCTCCCCGAGCGTATCTCAGGCGCTCTCTCAGCGAGTTCAAGGAGGGTTCGCATGGCGATATACGGGCTGGACCGGAGTCCGTATGTGGTGGTGTTCAACTCAAACACCTGTATAGGATCGCTGGGCTTCTCGCGCCACAATATCAGCTGATATCGACGGTCATCACGATGGACCACTGATTGTCGAAACATCATCCGAATGTCCGCTACAAAAACCACTTGGTGTCAAAGGAATTGGGTCAAGATGTCGGATATGTCCTTGATCAGTTTAGGACCAGAGTGAAGACACTGGTTCAGGGACACACCATTTGATGTGGGGGCGGAACCGTCAAAAACTACCCGAATCTTACTCTCAGGGGTCCTCAAGACCGCATGGTGAGGGAGGAAGTAATGCTCCTGTGAACGCCATTCGAAGTTGGACGGTTACATGTGACCCAGCTCTTGATACTCGCGCATGAACTCGACGTATTTGTCGCGAAAGGCTGGGTCGCGCCGCATGCGGCGCTCCATGGAAAGCAACCTCTTCTCGGCTAGTGCACGAGATTGGCCCAAAGAAGGACGTGAGTCCAGAAAGGGTAAGCGAGTGACGAAACGACCGTCGACCCGACGGCCGGTATTGTTCTGGAAGAACAACTCGCACTCAAGGTCCAGAGGGTTGATTCGAGCCGCATGTGGTGGTTCCTCAATTTCCCAGAACCGCTGGACGGCGTCCGAAAGGGACACGCCCACAACGGAGCGCGGGTCGGCCGTCGGAGGGGGAGGAGACCACATAACCGGTCCAAAGAAGCTGTGCCCAAATATCATGGACATGGCTGACAGGCCATCGGGCTGTAGAGCTCGTAGCTCACCTAACAAGATGACCCCCAGCGTGTCGGCCCCCAGTAACAAATCTATAGGCCCAGGTTGGGCCCACCGAGGGTCTGCCGGTCTCAAACCCGACGCACAGCGAACCGCGCTGTCATTTATACGAACGTTAGGGAGAAACTCTACAATGTCATCGAGGACATTTACCTTGACTAAAATGCGAAGGTGTTCGCTGGCAGGCCTGAACACCAACTCCGCTTGTCCCCTAGGAGCAGGAGGCTCGGCACCTCCGATACCTGCCATCGGACGTGATTCAGAGTTCCAGGGGAGACCCAGTCTTCCCACCTACCAAGTGGAGGCCACACTACGTTGGGAACCCGAATCCAATAGAGGTCGAACCGTTAAGCGGTCGCCGCTCGGGTTGTACACCTTCACTGAGGCCGTCGGCAATAGAACAGTTTGACAGGTGGACTGCTGACGGCTCAAAGGCTCAGTGGAGGCGGCCGTGGCGGGAGCTAGGGGGGCAGCCTCCTATCTGGAGCTGCCTCTGTCGGACCGGCACGCGAACCGGGGGCCCCGAGAGCGGCACTCCGACGGAATCCCGATGACTCTCGACTGGAATTCCTCGAACGGGCCGACCTGGGGAAATTCGGGGATCCTCGGCTACGAGGCCCGGGGCCGATACGCGGTCTCCGGAACCCGGTAATACCGGCACCGACCAAAGGGGGGCGGGCGGCGTTCCAGTCGCGGCCACTCAGCCAACGGGGATGAGAACGGTCTAGCTGACCGCTGAATGGCTGCGAAGCCACTCTCAACCCGCTGAGGGGGGTGAAGACGCCCCGCCCCTGGGGGAACGACTCCCCGACCGGTCGGGAGAGGGACTCCCCTCAGAACGAGCGGCGCTGTGGTCAACCGGCGAGCGTCGTGCGTCGCCCGACAGGGGGCGTGGCGGAGCGCCCCCGCCCGTGGGAGTCGGGGTGTTGGCAGGGCCCGGAGAGGACGCGCCGCGCGCACCCAGACACAACATGATGTGGTGGTTGCCCTGGCAGTGCGTGCAGGGCCGCTGGTGCGGGCAGTCTCGTTGTAAATGCCTCTCCAGGCACGAGTAGCACCAGCGGCGCTCCCTGGCGATGGTTCGCCTCGCCGGAGCCGGCTTGCGCAACAACTTAGGGCACGACGTCGCCCGGTGGTCGGATGCTCGACAATAGGAGCAGGGAGGCGCCTCCCGGGCCGCTAGGCCACTATAGGAGGGTAGGGGGGGCGCCCTCCCGCGGGGGCTCCGCTCGGCCTCAGGGCTCCCTTCCTATGGGCTTCCCGAGAAATTATGCAATTGGATCACCAGCTTCCTTGCAGATCGGAGCATCAAGGTCGTTGTAGACGGTACATGTTCTGACTACAAGCCTATTAACGCTGGTGTTCCACAAGGCTGTGTGCTATCACCAACGCTGTTTCTTCTGCATATCCATGATATGTTGCTAACTGGTAACATTCATAGCTATGCGGATGACAGCACTGGTGATGCTCTATACACCGGCCGTGCCAATATTTCTCGGGAAAACGTCGCCGAGTACCGGAAGAAACTTGTGTCTGAAGTCGAGTCTTTGCTGAACAGAGTCTCGGATTGGGGGCGACTAAATCTAGTCCAGTTTAATCCTCAGAAGACACAAGTTTGCGCGTTTACCGCTAAAAAGAACCCCTTTGTCGTATCTCCTCAGTTTCAAGGCACTCCCCTTCTTGCCTCAGCCAGTATCGGTATCCTCGGAGTCGACATATCGAGTGACGTGCAGTTTCGTGGTCACTTGGAAGAGAAGGCCAAATTGGCCTCTAAAAAGCTTGGCGTGCTCAGCAGAGCGGGACAGTATTTCATGCCGGCACACCGCCTGCAACTTTACAAGGCGCAGGTTCGGCCTCACATGGAATACTGTTCCCATCTCTGGGCAGGGGCTCCCCAGTGCCAGCTCCTTCCACTTGACCGCATCCAGCGCAGAGCGGCTCGAATCGTCGACGACCGAGCCCTTTCCGATCGGCTCGATTCATTGGCACTGCGAAGAGATGTTGCATCCCTTTGCATTTTCTTTCGCATCTACCATGGGGAGTGTTCTGAGCAGAGGCGGCCTTACCCATTGCGAGGCTCCGGGCAGCAGGTCTTTGCGAGGCCCTTTGTCCTTCGTGAGTATGTGATGCGAAAGTAGGTCTGGTTGTTTGGTTTAGGTATTTGTCATGTTTGAGGAGAAATATTAAGGTAATATAAATAAATAAAATTTGAGTTTTAAAATATTTTACATTGAAAAATTTACATAATTAACAAATACAGAGATGATAAATTTTAAAATTGATGTTTGCGGCTTTTCCTAAAACTAAAATCTTTAATTAAAGCACAATAATCTAACGAATAAGCTACGTCATTTTCGATTGAAAGAATAGCAAGGGCTGAAAGCCAATCTTTTGTCATCGAATTCCTCAAATATGTTTTAATAATTTTAAGTCTCGAGAAACTCCTTTCAGCAGACTCAACTGTAACAGGTAGCAATAATTCTCAGGACTATTTCGATAGTGGGGTAAACTTCAATTAATTTTTTTTCTATTATGTATTTCAGCACCGAGATAATATCGTCGTTTCCGTCATATACATGGATGAACATATTGAGTTCTTCTTACAATTCATGTACATCAATATCACATGAGTCTCCTACTGTCATAGATACAAAATTTCATTATCACTAATTTCTTTCAATGTTTTTATATTATACATGAAACCAAATATGCTTTCATGATGTTTAAGAGCCTCAAACCTAGGATGGTAGCTTGCTCGCACATTGTCGACAATGACATAAAAATAGTTTATTTTGAAAATTTCTTCCGCATTCAATTCATGAGCTTCATCTTCCACTTCATAATCAAAATGCCTTTTTTTACGTCTTCTTCTGACTTCTTTGAACTGTCTTTCAATATAATTTTCCTCGGCTATTTCTCTCGCTGTTACAAGGGATGACTGAAAACCATTTTCACGATAATTATCGAGCCAATTTATGAATGCGTCTAGGTGTTGTATAGCCTCATCTAAGTGCATGTGTTTGTTTTGCCACATTTTACCTATAACATTTATCTTTGTTAGAATATCATACCATATGATAGTGAAACTACAAATTCGTAGGTAGTTATTTCCTTTTCTATAGAATGGCATTCACTGACCAACTGACAATCTGTTGTATTTTTTGCTAAACCCTTTAAAACATCACATATATCGCTTAGTTGGTATTTAACGGCCTTCACCGATGCTACCCTGCACTACCACCTAGTTTCAGAAAGTGGTTTTAGTGATAACGATTTTAGAAGAGCATTTAAAATAGCCCACCTCTGACTTGAGCCGGCAAACAGAGTGTACAACCTAGTTGAGTGTAGCAAACCAATAAAAATTTCGCTTGAACACAAAACGATGCTGCATCTCCTAGGATGAGATTCCAGCTATGACTTCCGCAAGGTAAAAAATAAGCAAGTGGATTAATTTCAAGACTAAGTTTTTGTACACCACTTTTTTCACCACGCATATTGGCACCTTTATCATATCCTTGGCCTCTGCAGTTTAGCAATGATATACCTAACTGTTCTAATTCTGTGATTATGTAGTTAGTCAAACTATCAGCTGTGGTCGAAAATCCAAATCGAAAGGCCGAAATTCGACACGGAAAGCAGTAAACGGCATCCTTTATTTGTAAATAAATCATCCAGCGCCTGTCAAGCTTTTCACCGTTAGCTAATATCTTATTATAATGATATTCGCTGAATCGCCGTCCATTATCATTTACGGGAAATAAATCAACTTTAACCCGGATTAGACCTTTTAATACAATCTCAGTTTGATCTACATCAGTAATTGTTTTAGGCCACAAACCGGGGTCATTTTGAGGATTCAGATTTTCCATTTCAGCAGACATAGACTCAGGCTCAGATTCGTGTTCTTGACGGAATAGCGTTGACGGCGGCACCGGTGACCTAAAAAACAATGATGTAGTTAATTCATCATCATCCTCACTGTTTTTACTTATTGTCGGCGGCGGCACCCATGATGATGTGGAAGGAATGTTTTCAGCTGGATCAGGATTAGAGTCACTTTCAGTCAATAAATGTTTTGCAGAGGTTTCGTGACCATCTCTTTTTATATATTTATATAAATATCCATGTAGATTTTCTTTTACCTGCTTTCTTTTGACAGCTCGTTTCCTTTTTGAACTACCTGACTCAAATTTTCTACCGACATCACGATCATGCGAACTCATTTCGTAAACCTTGTTTTGTTTCGCACAAACAGTCAGAAATAATTTTTAAGTATCACACAGTTTTTTTACACTTTTTCAACTTACTCAATACTTCAAATACTATAATTTACACTTTTTCAGCTCACTCAATAATTTAAATACTATAAGAACGTAATATTCAATAAAATTTAAAGATATGTACGGTACAGTAACGATTTTATAACTATTTTGTTTGTATACATATTGCAAGCAAACTAATTCCAAGGTGATAGGAGTTGACGAACGAAATGAAACACGGGGATTCCCCGAGCGATAGAGGAACATAACTTTATGTCTCGACTCCCGAGCTGACCCGAGTGCTATGCGATTAAAAAACCGATCTTCAAGTGTTTCGAGGCGCGATATTCAAGTACTACATAATTAATTTTTCAATTATCTTTTGAATGAATTAATTAGTTAACAAACTTTATTTTAATTAACCGTTATGTTGTAACCTTAATGAGTAATTAAGGATCAAAATCAAAAGTTTTTAGTAAAAAAATATAGTTAACAAATTTATATTTTTTTAAATTTGCTTGGGTTGTTGCGCGAGGCCCCTGCAAGAGCGAGGCCCCGGGCGATTGCCCTGTTCGCCACCCCCTAAGGCCGCCACTGGTTCTGAGGAATTGTTCGGATTGATCCCAGCCGCCAAATTTCACGAACGCACATCGCGGCAGAACTCCCGATACCATCCACAGCATCTGGATGATTGGCGGTCCACCACTGTGCGATTTAGAAGATGTTTTCTTCCTCGCACGACTTCCTTGTGGAATCGATTACCATCAGCGATTTTTCCGGTCCGATACGACTTAGGGACCTTCAAGAAAAGAGCGTACTCCTTTTTAAAAGGCCGGCAACGCATCTGCAATTCCCTCCCTGGTGTTGCAGTTGTTCATGGGTGGCGGTAGTCACTTACCATCAGGTGAGCCGCATGCTCGTTTGCCCCCCTCTCCTATAAAAAAAACCTCGCACCTTGTGATTTTTATTTATTTCCGAAAATAAAAGGAAAACTTCGAGGAAAACGTTTTATGGACGCCGAGGAAGCAGTAGTTGCGTTTCAAAATGCTGTCGAAGAGACCCCTAAGGACGAGTGGGCAAAGTGTTTTTCACTATGGTTTCATCGGATGCAGCGATCTATTGATGTAAATGGACACTATTTTGAAAAGATGTAATAAAACTAATAATTTGCTAGTTTGTTCAGTTTTTGATTTTCTAAGAACTTTCAGTGTCACCCTCGTATAACGACTCTCTTTTTTCTATTGATGAATATTTTGTAGGTATTTTTTTTAATTTATGAAATGTTAGATCTTAAGGGTTATTTTTGAATACATAATTCATTTTTGACTTGACTGTGAGTTGGATCTTTTTGCGTAACTACGTCCAGTTATAACGTTTAAAAGTTGGTGCTTCCTGGAGAGACAAAAATGGATGAAATGTTCCTTAGGTGTTAAAACGTTTAGAAGCACCGGTATAGAGTGAACGTTTCTGTAGGCATCCAGTTCGCGGGGTCGCACCTGCAGGAGCTGCAGCGCGCGTTCAAGAACCCGACGGCGAACCTTGGGTTGATCTTCAGCGAGGCGGGGCGGCGGGCGGGGCGCGCGGTGGGGCTGGCGGCCAGCGGCGGCCTGGAGGCGCTCGTGGCGCCCGCGCTGGCGCCGGTGGCGCGCGAGCTGGCGCGCGGCGCGGCCGAGCTCGGCGCCGGCGTGGAGGCCGCGCTGCGCCGCCACGGCCGCGACGTCGTGGACCAGCAGCAGCTGCTCAACCGCCTGGCGGCCGCCGCCATCGACGGCTACACCACGGCCGCCGCGCTCTCGCGGGCCTCGCGCGCCGTCAGCAAGGCGCTGCCCAGCGCTGAACACGAGGTGAGTCCTGCACGGCGCACGGCGCGACGCGTTGGACCAGCAGCAGCTGCTCATGTGTCGGTGTGTGTGTGCAGGTGCGCATGGCGGAGGCGTGGGGCGAGGAGGCGACGCAGCGCATGCTGGCGCTGGGCGGGGCGCTGGGCGCGCGCGCCGCGCGGCTCGACGAGCGGCTCGCCGAGCTCGGCCGCCGCGTGGCCGCCGCGCCCGCCGGCCTCGCGCGCTCGCCTCTCAACATATAGCGTCACCACAGCGCCACGCGCAGTTAATAACTAATTCATCACAAGCGCTCCTAGAGGTCTCTACTTATCTTAATCCGGCCCTGGCCGTAGTCTAACCCTCACCCGCGGTGCACTGGTGACGTCACAAATCATCCATCCTCTCGTCTATCCGCACCCATAGCTGGATTCAATAACCAAACCATCACAAGTGCCCCTTAAGCTCCGCACTCTTACAAACATAGTTGCCTAGAGAACTTTACGTGTCTTGATCCGGCCCTGACCGTAGCCCGACCTCCTCCACCCTCAATGCACTGGTGCTGTCACAAAATTATCCATCCTCTCGTCTATACACAAGTAGGATGTGTGACATTGATAATAATCTCTTCGACATAGTATAATTATACAAACGTCTAGTTAATATTGAGATAAAGTATTTATTTTTGAGAATATAATAAACGTTTACAATAATAATGTTCTTTTATTTCTTTCATATTGTCTCTCGTTTCATTTTCAATAAAACGCTCTCGCTAGAAAAAAAATTAATTGAAATGATTGCCGCGGTAAGAATGGAGTCATTGGACCGAATTATTCGTACAATAGCATAAAGCTGCTTGTTGATGTAATTAAGGTGCACTATTGTTTGTATCACGTGTAAAAGAAAACCACTATGTCTTTACACTTCGATTCTTTAATTGCGATTGACTATAATATAACAAGTTTGCGTATATATTGTAGTAGAACGAACTCTGTTATTATATGTGTTACGGCCTACGGCTGCTCCTACAAAGATCAAATTCTCCGGGGCCCATTCAGCAGAAGACTTCACGTGCAAACGCAGGTCGGGCCTCAATATGGCCGCGTGGAATTTCCTATCACAATAAACTATATGGAAAATGTTGTATCCTACTACAATTAAAGGGGAGGCTAATCAAATAGATATTACTTACCTGTATGTGAGGCGACTGCTGTCTCAGGGCTCGGTCAGACCGTAGGTGTGTATATGTTGAGTATAGTGGTAGTTTGTGGTGTTGGTGGTGATAGACCTGCCGGGACCTTCGGCAGCCCGGACTTCGGCGCCGCTCCAAATTGTGGTAATCTCCCGCGGCGTCACCCACCGTCACTTCCTTTTTCACTAGGACAGTCTATTAACTATACTTCTAGACGACACTAAACTAAAGCGTAACACACCTCTAATACCAAAAACGTATCCGAAATATATCAAAGGCCACTCGAGCAAATTAATATTGTCAAATGCACTTATATGCTAGCAAATTAGAATAACCAAATTCACGGTAAATTAGGCGCGCATAACACGCAATTCAGACTTTGATCGCAGTCAATGTTAGCTTCCTAACAATTTGTCAGCCCGGCGTCGAATTCTAGACTTAACAAAGAAACCTTCGTCGTGGCAACATCTGCTAACAAAACCTACTCCAAAAATGGAGGTTTCCCGGGCGACTTTAAAACGTGCTCTCTATAGCACGTTTCTAGCAATTCTCTTGCACTCACGTTCTGAACTCGCGCCCTTCTACCCGACGACACACGGAAATGGGGCCAAGGTGACCTTTACAAGTCAGCGGGTGGAACGAGTGCGGATGCAAATTTCAAAAGTTAATTGTTTGGCCTAAACAAACCCCCGTCCCGGACATAAGGATTTATGTCCGCGAGCCAACCGGCCAGCGGGACAGGGTCGCGACGGCAAGTTGCAAGACCGAATTTACAACCAAACTAGGCCACCTTAGGCACTCCATCAGATCTTGCAACCCCAACCACCGCCTCAAAAATACCGTCCCAATGTGGGCAAGCCAAAGAGGGTTGAGCCTCATCTGGATGCCCTTTCTGGACTGGACATCGCAGCACATAAATAAGTGCTATTCCTGGACAGAAGTCCGACGACCTCCTTCAAACACCTATCTGCGCCCCTATGATTCGCTCCACAATCCGACCGAATCAGGTCCGCAAACAGCGACGCGATACGAAGCGGCCCAGCGTGGCCACCTAAGCTTCAGTGCAGAGCGCACCCACAAATTCCCCATCTACTATATAACTATTTACTTAATTGTGCAGTAGCTGATTTCAATCTGACAATCTCTCAACTAGCTAGCCTTTTAGAGATGTAGTCATATGCTTATATTTCAACCAAATTTGAAAAGCATTAATACTTGAAAACAAGCTATAATAAATTTATTTCTTGATGCGCATAGATCAAAACAGACAAACTAAGCAAATCGACAAACATAAGATATAGCCAAAAAGTTCCCCCTTTATTTTCTCAAAATAAATATCTTCGACAATGCCAACAAAATGTGAAAACAAAGAGAGGATGGATATTTATTTCTTTCGGCACAAACAGTATTACTTAATTTCAATTTTCTTTTCAACAAAGCAAACCTAATGATCAAATATATTTACAAAACATATGTACAAATATTCAAGGAGTATATCAAATTCACCCTTGTAATCACACCCGCTACAAATATGAAAATTTCGTGGAAAACCCAAAAGCATTTTTATTTTTAATTTAAAGAATTTTTAACTAAGTGCTCGACCAAAACCAAATCTAATACTCCTTGACAAAGTAATTCAACGCTCCAGGGGAGCCCTAATCTTCCCACCACCAAGTGGAGGCCACACCGCGTGAACCCGAGACTAATAGAGCGCAAACCGCTAACAGTCGCCACTCGGGTTGTACGCCTTAGGCCGTCGGCAACAGAACAGCTTAAAAGTGGACTGTTGCCGGCTCAAGGCTCAGGGGAGGCGGCCGTGGTGGGAGCTAAGGCGGCAGCTAGCTAGGGCTGCCTCCATCAAATGGGGAACGATGATACACCAGTCGCGGACACTCAGCTAACGGGGGTGAGAAGGGTCTACCGGACTGATGAGTGGCCGTGAAGTTCCTCTCCACACGCTGAGGGGGGGCGATGACACCCCCGCCCCTGGGGGAATTACCCCCCGACTGGTCGGGGGAGGGACCCCTTTCAAACCTAGGGGCCTGGTGGCTGGCCGGCGGGCGCCGAGCGTCGCCCGTCAGAGGGCGTGGCTGAGCGCCCCCGCCCGTGGGGGTCGAGGGTCGGGCAGAGCCCCGAGAGAAGACGCCGTTCGCACCCAGACACAAAACTGCATGGTGATTGCCCTGGCAATGCGGACAGGGCCGCTGGTGCGTGCAGTCTCGCAGGAGGTGCCCTTCCAAACGAGTAACAACAGCGGCGCTCCTTGGCGATAGTTCGCCTCGCCGGAACCGGCTTACTTAATAATTTCGGGCACGACGTCACCCGGTGATCGGATGCTCGACAATAAGAACAGGGGAGCGCTTCCCTGGCCGGTAGGCCACTGTAAGATGGTAGGGAGCGACGCCCTCCCGCGGGAGCTCCGATAAGCCTGGGGAGGGGTTGACGACGACTTGCCCGGCGGATTCCGCCTCTCACTGGGCACGGCTCGTAAGTCGTCAACGGTGCCCGCCGCGTTCTCAATCTGCCGGCACTGCTCCTCCAAAAACCGCAGTAGGTCATTGAAGGGCGGAATATAAGAGGCCCCGTCCACGCCGTACCTCTCCTCAAAATGTATTCTAAGGTCGAGAGGTAGACGGGACAGCACGATGTAGAGCAACAAAAAGGACCATTCGCCCACTGGTAAATCCAGCCGCCTCAACGCATTACAGGCCATCGAGACTGGATTCACCAGGTCCGGACGTAGTCTGGCCCGGTCACTAAACAGCGGGAGGCTTAGAAACTGCTTAACATGTTCGTCCGTAATTCGCCGAACGTTGGCGTATCTTCTGGCTAGGAGGTCCCGAGCAGTCTGGTAGGCGTCGTCAGACAATCTCAAGTGACCGACGACGCCCAGGGCCTCCCCCTCCAGTGAGGCCAGAAGGTACGCCATCTTCTGGCTCGGGGTCAGGTCCCTCCGGGTGTCCACTAGGCTGTCGAAAAGACCAACGAAGGTCAGCCATTCGGAAAGGATCCCGGAGAACCTTGGCAGGTCCAGAGTTCGGAGTCGTCCCAACAGCTCCGGCTGAGGCTGCTTCCGAGAGGATCGGGCAGGCCACTCATCCGAACTTCACGCGCCTCCTCAGCATACCTGCCTTCAGCCTCGATCAACTAGTCCGCGAAGCAGAAGTCCAGGACTCCCTTTTCCACATCCGAATCCTCGAGCTCAGCGTAAGCCTCCTCCACTGCGGCCCTTCGAGCATCGACCTGCTCGAGCCGCTTCCTCAAGTTATAGGCCCTATCCGGTCGACTTATCAAAGCATGCGCGCTGGTAGCCCAGCGCAGCTCAGTCCGCAGGCGACGAATCAGTAGCTTGTGCGATGGCATCACTACTAAATACAATTAATACGCGGCTCAAATATAAATCAAATTAACAAATAACAAATACAGTTCCTATTAAATCAAGTTAAATAGAAATTACACAAATACGATTACTATTCATTAAATTAAATACAAGTTAGCCTAAAGAAAACATAAATCAAATTAACAAGTAACAAACCCTAGTACGATCAACAAATTATCCGATTACGTGACAACCTCATATACCTAGTCAAGGTACCTCGCCTTAACAAACTACGGTAAGTACTTAGCCTTAACAAAACTTCCGCTTGCTCAGCCTACGGGCGTGGCGTTCGTATACTACCCGCTATCAACAAAAAAAGCAAGCAACAAAAGAAAAGAATTTTAATTTTACATATTACGGCCGGGCGTGATTGTAGACACAAAATTAAACCAATCAAACAAACGCTCCCTGCCACCAAAATTGTTTAATTTTTATCAAGTACTACGGTCTAGCTCGACCGGGAATCGAACCCGGAACCACGCTCTGCTACCACTAATGTTACGGCCTATGGCTGCTCCTATCAAATCCTCCGGGGCCCATTCAGCAGAAGACTTCACGAGCAGACGCAGGTCGGGCCTCAAGATGGCCGCGTGGAATTTCCTATCACAATAAACTATATGGAAAATATTGTATCCTACTACAATTAAAGGGGAGGCTAATCAAATAGATATTACTTACCTGTATGTGAGGCGACTGCTGTCTCAGGGCTCGGTCAGGCCGTAGGTGTGTATGTGTTGAGTATAGTGGTGCTTTGTGGTGTTGGTGGTGATAGACCTGCCGGGACCTTCGGCAACAGCCCGGACTTCGGCGCCGCTCCAAATTGTGGTAATCTCCCGCGGCGTCACCCACCATCACTTTCTTCCTTCTTCACTAGGACAGTCTATTAACTATACTTCTAGACGCCACTAACACTAAACTAAAGCGTAATACACCTCTAATACCGAAAACGTATCCGAACTATATCAAAGGCCACTCGAGCAAATTAATATTGTCAAATGCACTTATATGCTAGCAAATTAGAATAACCAAATTCGCGGTAAATTAGGCGCGCATAACACGCAATTTAGACTTTGATCGCAGTCAATGTTAACTTCCTAACATTTTGTCAGCCCGGCGTCGAATTCTAGACTTAACAAAGAAACCTTCGTCGTGGCAACATCTGCTAACAAAACCGACTCCAAAAATGGAGGTTTCCCGGGCGACTTTAAAACGTGCTCTCTATAGCACGTTTCTAGCAACTCTCTTGCATTCACGTTCTGACCTCGCGCCCTTCTATCCGACAACGCACGGAAGTGGGGCCAAGGTGACCTTTACAAGTCAGCGGGCGGAACGAGTGCGAATGCAAATTTCAAAAGTTAATTGTTTGGCCTAAACAATATGGTTATAACACCAAATTAAACTTAATGTCATTTGGGCTTAAAACAGCTCCCGAAACCTTCCAAACGACTTTTCCAAGGAATTAATTGCCTTATGTACTGCAAGAATACATGGACAAACTTTGAACGACTAATATGAATCAATTGGACAAATCTGAATGTTTCTGAAAGGAAGTTTTATATCCTAGACACATCATTACTAAAGGCCGTGTACCTTGCAGTACCTAGAATAGAATAGGTTTTTTTTTATTCAATATACATTACATGTGTAATTCTTATTGAAAGTCATTTTTTACTTTACCACTGGTTCGAAAAAAACCCTAACAGTCCGTAATACCCTAGCCCTACCATATAAATATATATATGTACATAAATTAGATAGGTACGGGTTGTCTGCACCATGAGACCTAAGGTAACAGACGGACAGAGTCAGGATATCAGGGTTAGGCGATAGGGTTCTCTCACTGCCAGTCAGGCAGACTCACAAGACTGATCAGAGGTTCTGACGGCTAAAGGTGTCTTGACTACAGTGAGAGGGAGGTCTTACCAGGAGTCTCGGCGATAATAACGAAGACATCGTCCAGCGTTAAAAGAGGATTTTATTCACAATACGTTTCAATTTTACAATTTGATTTACTAACTACAAACAAGAATTTACATTATATTCTAAGATTACTCAGCAGCACCTATTAGTGTGCGTGAGTTCTGGTAACGCTGACCGCTAGAGTGCTGCGTTGCAATGTTCAGAACTGAACAGACTGTGACCAAACAATGACAAATATGTATTAAATTAAATTGTAATCAATTATGTATTAAAGTCCTTAATACATAATTATCTTCTTCCTCATATAGAAAATTTATAAAGGACTGCAAAAATCCCACAGCCCTTAACATCGTGCTTTAAAAAAGGAATAAGCTATTTGTACCAGAAGGAAGTTAGCGTAGAACATTTTTTTAAATTAAACTGTATGCCTATTAATTGCTCCTTAAATGCTCCAGTAAAATCCGAAATTGCTATTAGTTAATTTATAATTATTTTTTAAAAATTATCGAAAATTTTATTTTGCTGTAAAACATAAAATGTCTACTTTTTAAGATTAAACTGCAAGCTAATTAATTGCTCCTTAAATGCACCAGTGGAATCCGAAATTGCTCCACGTTTGTTGCTATTAGTTAATTTATAATTAAATTTTAAAAATGTAATAATTGAAATTTAAGTTTGCTATAAAACAATAAATATCTACTTTTTAAAATTAAACTCTATGGTATATAATTGCTCCTGAAATGCTCTAGTAGAATCCGAAATTGCTCCACGTCACCCCCCGTTTACACGCCGCGAGCGGCGAGGCGAGCCACGAGGCGCGAGTGTAAACGCTAGCTCGTGGCTCGCCTCGCAGTTCGCCTCGCCACTCGCGGCGCTCGAGCCGGAGGCGGTCTTTGGGCACGAGTAGGGTTGCAATCTGTCCGGCTTTAGCCGGACACGTTTGGCTTTTTCGAGTTGTGTCCGGCCTGTCCGGATTTTGTTACGCTTTTCGTTAGTGTAATGCGTTGCACACATCACTTGCAGAATAAATAAATAAATAACTTATACACTTGAAATTGTGCTGTGATTGATTAATTAACAATTAACGTATGTAACGGAGTATTTTAGTTTTTTTTTCTCGGGGGGTTGGAGTTGGGGAGTTTTTTGGCTGCATGGCCACAGAAAGGTATGTTTGAATAAAAATTACTGTCCGGCTTTTAGGTCCAAAAGTCCGGCTTTTTGGAGCGCCGAGTCCGGATTTTTCATTTTAGGAGATGGCAACCCTAGGCCAACGAGGCAAAGGGACTCGCGAGCGTGGTGTTTACACTCGCGCTCTCGTTTCAGTTTGTTTACGGCTCCCTTCCATAATAACATTCGAATTGCTTTTGTTTTAAAATTACAATTTTAATAAAGTAATATTATTTAATCTTGCATAATAGGTACTAGCAATTTATATAAAATTATGAAACTGAAAATGTTCTGTTCCGATGAATAGATATCATCCACCATATTCTTCCTCAACGACGTATTTTTTTTTAATTTCCTTCTTTTCAAAATGATCAAGCATCGATAAATACTTATTGCGGCAAGAGTTGATGCCGCTATTATTTCGACGTCTTTCATCGTTGCTGGCTCATCGCAAACTGAACGCATCGCGAGTGTAAAGAGGCACTCGTTACCTCGCAACAACACACGAGCTGCGAGGCGAGGTACGAGGCGAGGCGCGAGGCGAGAGTCTAAACGCCGTATCAGAGCATTTAAGGAGCAATAATATTAGGTGGTACGTAGAAAAGTATAACATTTCTAGATTAATTAAATTTTTTAAAAATTAATTGTAAATTAACTAATAGCAATAGAGGTGGAGCATTTTCGACTTCTACTGGAGCATTTAAGGAGCAATTAATTGGCATACAGTTTAATTTTAAGAAATAGATATTTTATGTTTTTTAGAAAATAAAATGTTCGATAATTAAATAAAAAATAATAATTATAAATTAACCAATAGCAATAGAGGTGGAGCAATTTCGGATTCTGTTGGAGCATTTGAGTTGCAATTAATTGGCATACAGTTTAATTTTGAAAAGTATATATTTTATGTTTTATGAAAAATTAAATTTTCGATAATTAATTTTTTAATGTATTATAAATTAACTAATAGCAATATAGCTGGAGCAATTTCGGATTCTGCTAGAGCATTTAAGGAGCAAGTAATTGGCATACACTATAATTTAAAAAAAAAGTTCTACGCTAACTTCCTTCATGTGCTATTTGTAGGTCAAAATTATATAGATGATTTTCGGAAATGTAAAGAGATATTGACGAGTGTTTCACTTCCCATCTTCTTATAAACCATACATATTGACTATAGACGCTTGGAACGTAGGTCCTGTCACAGTATTAGTACACACGTAGTACCAGTGGTGCCAAGTTAAGCGATTTTTCGCCTTTTAGGCTATCTCGAAAGGTGTCGGGGCAACCAAAAATTGCGATTGACGACTGGTCGCCATTTAGGCTACTTCGGAAAAAAACAAAGGCGCTTTTGGGCTATATAATTCTCTCTCTTATTAAGTAACTCTCTTAGGATATATAATAAAAATGCGTGATACATATTCGTTGATCTCTTTAATTGTAAATAAAATATTTCGTTTCAATTTCCGAAATATTGATGATGATAAACAGATAAAATAAATATAAGTACTTTATGTTGATCTTGTCTTTCACGTTTACGATAAAGTGCTTATTATAAATAAGGTATCTACGTTTAAAAATAGCCTTTATAGGCTAACTTACAATGAGGGCTAATAATTTTCTGCTCACCAGATGTCGCTAGTTTTATTTTATTTTTTATTTTATTTATTAAGGAACAGCAAACAGCTACAAAATACAGTAATATCTAAAATACAATAACATGACGTATTCACAATAATGTAGCCCACAACGCTATCCACATATTACTTACAATGTTAAATGAAATTGTCGCACACGCTGAATAAAAACTTAATAACTAAAAACTAAAAAACAAGGAGTTAAAATAATATTATTTTTAGTTTATTAGGTGTAAACAAGTCTATATTACCATCATTGAAAAACTCGTTAAAGGAATGCATTATACGGCGAACTGGCGCGCGCAAGCCGGTATTTGTACGACATGTACTGACGGCGAACAAGTTACAGAGTGCGCACAGCTCGTATATGAGCACTTCTAGGAACTGCGAAATTTAAATAGGAAACTAACTCAGTACTGCTAAATTTGTTGTTGACTATTTTATACAATGTTATGGCTTCAAGATATTTACGTCTACATTCAAGCGACAAAACACCAAATTTTCTCAGCAAAGGGCGTACGAGACATGTAAGATTTATGGCATCTATAGTACATGGCACGCAAAAACTTATTTTGGACTTTCTCAATAGCTTCTTTGTATACTTTATAGTAGGGATTCCATATAGGTACAGCATATTCAAGCTGGGAACGAACAAGAGTTTTATAGAGGTATAAGTACGTGGTTGTTCGTTTAAAATCAGTAGAAGTTCTCATTACAAATCCGTACATTTTAAAAGCTTGTTTGACTATTTTATCAATATGGATATTTAGTTGTAGTTTAGAGTCTAACTGAATCTCCAAATCCCTTAAGTCTGTCACTCTGGTCAAGGACTTTTTACAGAGGATATAATTAAAATGGACAATATTTTTCTTTTTTGTAAAGCTTATGTATTGACATTTCGGAATGCTCAATTGTAATTTATTAATGTTGCAATATGTTGTCAATCTGTCAAGGTCGCTTTGGAAAGATATACAGTCATCTATGTCTTTAATAGTTTTGTATGCTTTAAGGTCATCGGCATATAATAGAAAATTGGAGTTAAGGAAACATTTGTCTATATCATTAATAAAAATAATAAATAACAATGGTCTAAGAATGGATCCTTGAGGAACGCCACATGTAACCAAAACGTCTCTTGACTGATATCCATTTACTACAACTTTTTGGGTACGGTTTTGAATATAGGATGCAAACCAGCGCAGCAAATTACCACGAATACCGTTGAATGCAATCTTGTTAAGAAGAATCTCATGATCCACCTTGTCGAAAGCTTTCTTAAAATCTGTATATACAGCATCTACTTGAAAGCCGTAATCAATTCTTTCAAATAAATTATTCCTAAAGGTTAGTAGATTACTAGTAGTAGATCTATGTTTAACGAAACCATGTTGTTCTTCAATAATAGCCTTATGTAGAATCGGGTAAATTTGGTTGTGAACTAATTTTTCGAAGACCTTCGGCAAGACGGAGAGAATAGAGATGGGGCGATACTGTTCAACATCATGTTTTGACCCACTTTTATGAACTGGAGTTATATTTGTGTGTTTCCACTTCCTAGGAAAAACACTCTCTGACAAACACTTATTATAGATAATATGCAAAGGCTTATACATATTTTCAGCAGTTTGTTTGAAAAAGAGTGGAGGAAGGCCATCTGCACCAGGACCCTTGGTAGTGTCTAAATTTTTGAGTTCATTTAGAATTTCAGTTTCAGTGAAGTAAAGATTAGAAATTAAAATATCGTGACTTGAGGTACAGGATGGAGGCTGCCAATGCGATAGAGAAGGGGAAGAGTGTTCAAATACCGATTGAAAGAAGTCAGAGAACATGTTACAGACCGTCTCGGGGTCGCTAGATTTAAGGTTGTGGTAATGCAAAGTAGACGGGATTTTAGTCTCAGTTTTACAACTCGATACATAGGTCCAAAAATGTTTTATATTTTTAGTTATATTTTCCTCTACAGTGTTCATATACCTACGATAGCACTGTTTGCATTGGATCTTGAAGGTATTTCTATATTGGGAAAATTGTACGTAGTCACTTGGGTTTTTATATTTCTTCCACTTAGTCCAGGCTTTTTGTTTACATTTAAATGTTTTAATCAGAGGACGTGAAAACCAGACAGGAAATCCTCCGGAGCGAGAACTAGAACGTGGTGCATGTTGTTTTATGATGTCATCTATGGTCTTATAAAATGTTTCAATGCAGGCTTCAGATGGAAGCGTTTGCAGTAGTTCCGTCCAATTTGTGTTTTCAAGCTTGGAATTAATGAGGTCAAAATCTGCTTTATGGAAGTTATACTTGGTTAGAGGGCGCCTTTTCATTGGTTTATACGTCTGATGCATGTCAGTAATCGCAATAAAAGGTGGATGATGTGAATCAGGCGGAAGTAATGGATCCGATGAGGCTATAATAGTAGATGAGGTGTTAGAGATGAAAAGGTCCAGTAGTATATCATTAGAATTAAAGATTCCATTATATTGCGATGCATTTAGAAATGTCATAAAGTTCAATAATAAGGAATGTGTGTAGGCGGATCCAGATCCATTCAACGGTAAAGGTTGTTCGCAATATTCAGAAGTAGAGGTAAAGGATGATGATGGAACCCATGTCATATCAGGAATATTATAATCACCAATCATATAAAAGCTATCAATAAGGGGGCTATTAAGGCAATCAAGCAACAGGTCAAAGTATTTTTCATATATATCCGGGGAGCTGCGAGGCGGAAAATACGCTGCACTAATTACATGTTTCCTAATTTGGCTTGTACTAGGAATTTCGACCAGCATGCATTCAAGATGCTTAGAGTGCAGAGATTTATCCAGGTTTGAGGTATTAAATATGGCAGGTCTCAGTCCACGCAGCACCGCCACCAGAATACCACCACCATCCTGTTTGTTGGTAGCTGAGCGGTCTCTGTCACATCTGTGAACTACGTACCTCTGATCTATAAATTCACCATTGGCAATGTCTGGAAGCAGCCAGGTCTCGGTAAGTACAATAACATCGTAATTATTAGATAATATATTCATGTAAAGTGCGTTTAATTTGGTTCTTATACCTCTACAATTTTGATAATAAATAGTAAGGTGATTTGTTTGAGTCGTGTTATTCATTTAGAAAAAAAAGAGCATTGTATTATGTTCATTTTGCTAAGATAGTGTTGATTGTGAACACAAGCTATTTGTAGCATACATTTGGGCCTTATTGTAGAGTAGAAAGCCAGAGAGTAATGGTTAGTATATGATGAGAAAAAGATTTTTGTTATAATTTTAAGATTGAAAAGTAAAAATAGTGAGAAATATTCCTGATTGCTCAAACAGATGGGTAAGTCGCTCAGTCGTTCTTTTAAGCAAGTATTGAGAAAACAGCAGTCAGTGCAGATGATGAAATTGATCATATACACAAAAAGATAATAAAACGTTATAAATATAATTATGACTAGACTTATCGAATTAGTACAGAACATGTAAGCCAACTAAAATCAAAATACAATTGTTTATATAGCGCAATGCAAGATTTTCTGTCCACTTAGCTTTACCGGATTATATTAGTGTCATCTGTCACTGAACACTAGAATATTAACATGAGCCGAGTTGTTAGTTGATTATTCTTATAATCTTATTATCTTCTATATTTCGTAAATGTTGCATTATTTCAAACAATAATCCCTACAATTATCACAAAAATACAAAAAATTATAAATGCATAACGATAAAATATCCTACTTTTTCAACAAAGCATAGGAAAACAGCTGTTAAAATGTAGCGGCTGCCATTAAAATACTCTGGGATAACTTGTTTACTCCATGAATTTTGGCGGTATAACAATTTACTCTCGGATAGACAGTTACCGGTACCTGGGTTAAGATTTGGTAAAACGAAAGTTGTCTAATTCGAGAGTAATTAGTGATTTTATTCTCAGGATAAGGCTTATACTAAGTTTGGTCGAATCCGCCCTTAGAAGTTTTATAAACCATTCTTCGAATTTTTCAAAATTCTCTTCGTGGTACTCCGTCGTCTTGACAGACTTGAATGACAGTAAGCAATTTGGTACAAATCCAGACGAGGTGCCAGCATGGCAAATTACAAGTCTTTAACCTTTGTACTCAGGTACCTTTTGTACCTGACCTGAACTACACGATTTCTAAAACTTGTTTTAGAAACCGTGTGGTTTGCATTCAGCCATGTTTCATGCAGGAACACTACTTTATCCCAGTTATCAATATCTATCAATTTTTAATATTGTTGATAAAGATGGTAGGCTCCCACTGAACAAATTTGCATCTTTCAGAGAAACTGCTAATTTTGTTAATGTTGTTGTCATCTCGTTACGTGTATAGTATGCGCAGGGCCCCCGTAAGGGCTACTGGTGCCTGTGTGCATAAAAGGATTTTGGCTCCTCTTAAGGCATTTTGGATCATGTTTTTTTATTTATTTTTTTGAAGGTAGGTAGGTGCTTGAAATAAAGCAAAAAACTGAACTTTAGAAGTCATATTTATTTGTAGACTAAAATATCAAAATGAAACAAACAGAATAAAATCACAACAAAATAAATTAAAATAAATTCTTGTTCACATCCATTTTAAAGCATTTACTTAACTAATGGGGGTACAGACACGTTGTTTATAAATACTAGAAAATAACCCAAAACTAAAAATCACATCATTTTTAGGAACAAATAACAGAAATATTGCCATGCTAATGTCTACATATATAGAAGTACTACTTTATACTAATACTTAGATATTTTAAGAAACATGCAATATGCCATGCAGATACTTCTGATAAAAAATACCTAGGTAACTTCGTTATAAAATCAAAAATGATAGCTGGGTACAATAGAAAATACTAAATAACTTTTGTAGCAGCGATATTTTCCGAAACTTTGTTATTGCAAATTCATTAATTACATCGCTAAAATTTATACCATCAAAATTTCTTGTTCATTTGCCAATATCGCTAGCCCTGACAATCTTTCTTGAAGCGTCGATCTTAAATAATTTTTAATGATTTTTAACTTTGAACAAGATCGCTCGCCAGAAGCTAGATACAGGTAATGTCAGAAGCACTCTTAGTGAAATGCTTACGTTTGGAAAGGTGGAGGTTAAATTGTTTTCAAATATATATTGTAAAATACTTAAGGGGTCAGTATCATCAGGTAATGAAAACAACTTTAACGCTTTAATTTCATTAAACAAATAATTGGAGTCTATATCCTTATTATCCTCATCTGTCAGTCGTTCTTCAAGAACAGAACAATGTTTTAAAATATCGCTGTCACTTAATATGAATATGTCGCTAAAAATCCGAAAATATTATCATACTCATTTAATAAATCAAATCGGTTTTTTAGAGAGCTTAATGTTTGATCTATAATTTTTAAGAAAAAACTAATTTTAAACGCAGTTTTTGGATCATGACTCGTGAGGGGTCTCATCTCGGTGTTCATAGTCAAACAGTTTTGGTTTAAATTTCCTCTTGACCGTTGGTAACGGTGGAAGTTAGTCTTCTTCAATTTCGAGAGAGAGTGATACTTCTTTCGCTTGTACAAGAATTTCTTCAAACGATTGGTCAGATCTATATTGCTGGAAGTGGTCAACTAAATTTTTAGGTAGGTTTGGCATACTTTAATATTAAATGTAGCACTTTGCATTTGTTTGCTGACAATATTTATGTGAAATAAAACGTCATGCCAAATAATAATTCCGCAAATAAATTTAAATTTTTGTACAGACGTTAAGAGGGTACTCGCTTTATGTCTTGCATCAATGTGAAAGGAATTATCTTCAGCTACTTCTGGAAGACTTTCGCAAACCTTAATTAAATAAAGTTTAAGGGTCTTTATTGAATCAATTCTGCTGGACCATCTTGTCTCACTTAGAGGCTTTAAACTTAACCCAGGGACATTTTTTCTCAGAATATCCCACCTTTTTGTGGATGACGAAAAAAAATTATATAACTATTGCACAAGATTAAAAAAGTTTATTGTAGCATCTGACACTTTAAAAGCGTCATTTACTGTTATGTTCAAAGTATAAGCCGCACAAGGTACAAAAAGGGCTCTCGGATTCGCGTCAAGAATGCATTTTTGAAGCCCAACATGCTGTCTCTTCATGTTTGCCATTTATATTATCAAAACCTTGTCCCCTAATATTTTTTATATCTAAATTTAATTTTTTCAAAATTTCTGTCACTAATGTATATATACCTTTCCCTGTAGAGTCCCGTATGGGATTAAACGCAATAAAACTTTCCTTAACTTCAACATTTTTGAAGTTGTGTTAAGGACAACATACCTCAGAACAAGACTAATTTGCTCAGTATGACTAGTATCTGGCGTACAATCAATACAAATAATATTAATTATTAAAAATATCTTGAACTGCGAACCATTTCTAAAATATTATTTCTTACTTAAGACGATAATAATTCAATTTTTTCATTCTGTATTTGCACGCCTAAATAATGAGTCATTTTAGCACATTTTGTTTGGGAGCTACACACTCGGCTAACGTGCTGTCTCATCACTGAATCAAAAGAGGCAATCATCCATAATTCATAATCTTTATTGCAATCAAATGGTAACAATAGATGTGTTTTAAAAAATAGTCCGCATTTGAACCCGGTTTGGGCGTAGCAATTATAGAATATTAAATTACACTATTAAATATTATTACTAAATTACATTATTAGATTTCATTATTAAGTTACATTAGATTACATTATTAAGTTACATTTTTAAATTAGGTATACAATATTAGATAATTTATTGAACAGTCCATAAATTCAATTCAATTAACAATCACATTGTCAAGTCAAAGAAAGAACTAAATAATATTTGTATCAATATATTCATTTAAATTATAGAAATTTTAATAAAATTATGTAGTATCCGTTAGACTTTTATTAACTCTGACACTCGACAAAAAATACATCGATCGAATAAAATGAATGCTCAATTAGAAAGTGGAACAATTTATCTTTAAAAATCTGTATATCGTTACACTCTTTGATGTTATCGGAATCTTATTGTATGTCTTTGGAGCTATAGCAAACACACTTTTTCCATACAAGGTAGATTTATATTTTCTATCAAGGTTATTATATAATCTGCTTTTATTGCGAAATCTCGAAATCTCTAGTTTAAATATTGATGGATATTGTCCGATACATAAAGCCATTTCAAATATGTATAGTGATGGTACGGTAAGTAATTTTAATTTCATGAAATAATCTTTACAGCTATCAGTTCTTTTTAAACCACACGTAGCACGTATACACATTTTTTGACATTTAAAAACTATCCCGGTTAGTGGCGTTTCCCCAAAATATTATTCCATATCTAAGCCTGGGCGCAACATAACTATGATAAGCCACAAGTAATGTGGGGAGACTGACTTTTTTTGCTAGCATATATAGGTTATAAGACGACTATGTCACTTTTTTGCATATGAATTCTATATGGCTTTGCCATTTCAGATTTTCGTCAATGTGAACGCCAAGAAACTTTGTAGTTATTGTTATTTGGATTTGTTTGCCATTATATTGAATTTGTGTATTAAAACTACGTTTAGTTTTTTGTTCGAATTGCATTATCTTAGTTTTATCTATATTCATTATTAAATTATTGTTTTGTAACCACTCAATTATTGACTTTAAGCTATTGTTTATGGCGTTTTTATTATTATAAATAACTGTACAGTCCTCTGCAAACAATATCATCCGATTGTTAGTAGATTTAGGTAGGTCATTTATATAAATAATAAAAAGTAGTGGCCCCAGAACACTTCCTTGTGGGACACCAAATCTAACTCTTCTAGGACTGGATCTATAATGTATTTCATTTTTATGTTTGGAACAAATTTTGCTTATTTCCGTGATTTGAGTTCGTTCACTGAGGTTCGAATTTAATAAATCGAGAGTATTCCTTATTAAACATATTTTAACACTGATACACAAATATCATCAAACCCAGTACTTTTAGTGTTTTTTAAATTATTTATGACAGAGGAGATGTCATAGGGATCAGTGGGACTTAAGAAAAAGGAATATGATGAGTTATACGTGCATATTTGCTTTTTGGGGGAATTATTTATATTTTGAGCTTTAACCAAATCTGCATAGAAATTATTAAACGATTCTGCTATTTGCTGAGGATCTGTAATTTTATGATCATCTATAATCAATTCTTTAATATTTTCAGTGGGTAGTTTTAGTTTATTGCCATGAATAACATTCCAAGAGGCCTTGGATTTATTTTTAGAATTTAGTATAAAATGATTATTTTGAGATTTTTGAGTTAATTTGATAATTTTACTGTACCTCTTAGAATATGTTTTGAAAAGTAATTTATCTTTAAGCTTCTTAGATAATCTGTATTTCCATAGGAGTGAACGTTTATGTTTGCTACATTTCTTGATTCCAACAGAGAGCCATTTTGGTCGTATTTTTGTCTTATTTTTAATTTTTACGATAGGAAAACATAAGTTATAAAATAATCTAAATAAATCATAAAACAAAGTGAAAGCTTTATTTGCGTCATATGTTTCAAAAACTTCACTGAATTTAAGCTCATTAATGCAGTCTTTAAATTTTCTCAGATTACACTCAAAATAATCACGTTTATATGAGAACCAGTAGTCAAATAAACAGGTCTTTTTTACCGGACAGCATAAATATTGGGCTTTATGGTCGGACAAATTTAATTCCAAAAGATCAGATTTAGTTCCACGTATGTTATGAAAGATGTTGTCAATACAGAAACCACTGCTTGGTCTTGTCGGTTCTTTGAACGATTGTTTTAGGTTGAATCCAATAATGAGATGCTCTAGCCCCATGGCATTCTTATTCTTTTTCAACATATCAATATTAAAGTCACCACAGACAACGATTTTTTTTGTACCATTTTTAGTCAAAATACATAGAATGTCATTTAAATTATTGAAAATTATGTCAAGATATTTACTAGAGTCTTTGCTCTTTGGTACTCTATATACACTAGCTTGCTACATACATATTTATCTATGATATACACAGAGTGTAAACATTTTATGATCTACTAATTCAACAGAACAACACTCGATTACGTTGGGGATATTAAACTTTTGAATGCTTTTTATTACGATAAAGTTAATATTATGTTTTACCAGAATACATGTCCCCCCTCTGCGTTTGATTCGAGAAAAGTGAGAGGCTAGAACATAGTTAGGGATTTGAAGGAGTTCAATATCATCATCTACCATATTGTGTTCGGAGAAACACAACACATCGATTGCTTTGCCTATCTCTACTAAATCATTCAAACAAACAGTCAACATATCTGATTTAGCAATAAGTCCACTAATGTTTATCTCAACAGCTTTTAGAAAATGTCCATTATCATGTTCGAAAAGTAATTTCGAAGAACCTTGAAATGCCAAGCATTGTGTAGATAAATACTTAACAATCGCAATAATTCTTTCCAACACGTCGCGCCAATATTTTTTTCCGTTTCTAAAAGCCGCAGGTGATGAGCATTAACAGTCGTAGATGTCTCAATTTTTTTTTAAAATTTAGCAAAGTGTTAATAGAACTATTGTGTAAAATTGACGTTTCGTGTCTCTTTATTAGCAAAGACAAGTGTTGCCAATCAGATACTCCATTTTTATCACAAAAAGTGTAAGGAGTTTTACAAAACAACTTACAACAAGAACAAAATACAATATCTTTAGAAATAGAGTAAATAAGCCAAGTCTTTTCGACTTTTTTGCTAGACTTCTTGTTAGAAGTCAAGCATATGGAGATGAATTCTTTTATCTTTCTTTTATCTTTATTACTAGGAAAGCTAAAACTGATGTCTATCAAGGGCGGACCACGTTTATTAAACGTGGTCCGCCTTCGCCAACGTCGTTAGCTGGAGTCTAATAGGTCAACGAACTTCAAATCCTACGTATTCCAGGTTCCTGCAAAACACAAAGAGCCATTCCTCGCTCCCAATTTCTGGCCCTCTGGGGTAGTGTTTCGCCGATACATGGACGGGCCAAATAAAAAAGTTCCCTAAATAGTGTTAAGTTATGTCTATATTTTATATATATTTTTAGGTTAAGGTATATATTGCCATGGGCCAATGTTCTTAATTTTTAAGTCCTTGATGCCTGAAATAAAGTTATTGTATTGTATCGTATTATTGTATTGTTTAACCAATATTCTATCTAGCTAGCTCACTGGTGATTATTTCGGGCCACAAACCGGGGTCGGATGGAATTATATCGACGCTAGCCTTATTAAAGTCTTCATCGACTAGACTAGCTGACATTACCGAACTTCTTACACAAGCTGAATTGCCTGAAGTGGATTGTTCAAGTGCTGTAGACGAGGATGGTGTCATCGCTTCATCGAGCTCTACATCAGTAGAAGTTGTTTTGCTGCTACAACCACCGCCATTTGTTGCAGGACCTGATGTTACCGTAGTCGCCAATGTTGAAATTTCAGATGGTCCACTCCCGGTTCCTGACATTACGGATTTAGAATCTTGAGATTCGGTCGCATCGATAGTCTCCATGGAATCTTCAGTTTTGCAAGAAGTGCTTTAAAGATTCAGCCATTTTTCCCTTTTTTGTAGTCTCAGTTTCTTTTGCTCGCGACACTTCGCACCTGAAGGTCTCTTTCTTTTATCCTGAAAAAACAAATACATAATTAGTACTTATAGGAATTAGGAATTAACTTCTAAAGTAATCACAATAATAAGCACAAGCTTTGCATATTGCATATTTAAGGAAAAAGAAATTTGTTCGAGCCCTTTCAGCTTAAACCCTTTCCAAAAGAAAGGCAGTAAAAGTATTAAACTAATTTGATCTTATAGCCCTTAAAAACCTACAAAATGGTTTTTAAAAAAGATCGATAGCACAAAAACTAAGCAAGTTATGGATAAAAAACCAATTACTTTTTTAAACTCGTGTAGGGTCTTTGATTATATTTACGTGCTTCCTAGAGCCTTTATTACGTTCGATAGAAAAAAAAAATGTTTTATGCAGAAGTTGTAAGTTTTTTTTTCCTATATTATCTATTGAAGTTATCAGATAAAAACAGGAAACAGACAGGAATAGGAAACAGATAGGATTCCTATAAAGGGTTAATGTTGATAGTATAAAGTAAAGTAGGGAACACTTACCATTTTGTAAAAAATCAAACCGTTGAAATTGCAGACAGCATGTATTCAGCACTTAATTTTTTAGAAAAAAAAAGTAGTAAATAAAATATTATACAATACAACACTTGACAAATGCACTTGTTGCACGGTCCAGTGAACGAACCGGTTTAAAAACGCCTCTGGCGATGCATCGCTTTTATAGCGCTCCGGGCATTGTTCATGTCTGAACAAGAAAAATCAAGAAACTACCGCCTGACATGTTCTCGCAACATAGGAATCGGCAGTAACTGGATGATAAACCAATAAAATTTCGTGTGTATTTATACCTAATCCTATTTAATTTCTCCGCTTTTATTTTAAAATTAATTTTAGGTTTTTTTTGGAAATTTTTGCAATTTTGGACCCTGGGCGACTGGTTGACTTTGGAGCCCGTGTGCATTGCACACTTTGCACATATGGTAGCGGGGGTCCTGAGTATGCGTAGACGTGATTACGAATTGCTGCGGCGTCAAAATCGTATACGTCAGTTACGTTTCTTTCTCTTTTTATTTGGAGTAGATAACTTATTCTCCTCCGTTGATGTACCTCCAAATTTTTCTTTGCTGATTCTAGTCACACGTAGTAGCTCTTCCAATTCCAATAATAGATACATTAGCACCTTATCTAGCCACTATATTTAATATAAGCGTCGAATCTGGTGTGTTTCCTGATTTAATGAAACATAGTAAAGTCATACCTATATTTAAATCTGGTAGTACATTAGACCCCGCCAATTTTAGACCAATTTCTGTACTACCAACATTAAGTAAAATTATTGAAAAAATTATTTTAGATCAGATGTTAAGTTTCTTCAATATTAATAAATTGCTACATAAAAATCAATTCGGTTTTACAAGGGGTCGCTCGACAACTGACGCTGGAGTTGAGCTTATTAAACATATTTTTTGTGCATGGGAGAATTCAGAGGATGCTTTGGGTATATTTTGTGACCTTTCCAAGGCCTTCGACTGTGTTCACCATGATATATTAATCAGGAAGCTACAGTACTATGGTGTCAAGAACACAGCGCTTAAATTTATTATTTCATATTTAAGTAATAGAAAACAGAAGGTTATTATCAATGGTAAAAGTTCTTCCGGGTCACCTGTACTAATGGGTGTTCCTCAGGGCTCGATTCTCGGCTCATTCCTGTTTCTGGTGTATATTAATGACTTACCTCACCTTGTAGGGGATAGTCATGATATAGTATTATTTGCTGATGATACTTCCTTGATTTTTAAACTTAAACGTCAATCATTTAAATGTGACGAAATGAATAATGCTATATCAAAATTAGTGCATTGGTTTAACGTTAATAATCTGCATTTGAACGGAAATAAAACTAATTGTGTTAAATTTACAACAACGAATGTTAAAAATCTTAATACCAATGTGTTTTTAAATGGGGAGGAATTGAGCCCTGTTGTATCCACTGTTTTTCTTGGCATCACTCTTGACGCAAAGCTACAGTGGGGCCCCCATATATCCAAATTAGCAAGCAGACTAAGTTCTGCAGCCTATGCTGTAAAAAAGATTAGAGGTCTCACTAGTGTCGAGACAGCTAGATTAGTTTATTTTAGTTATTTTCATAGCATAATGTCTTATGGGATTTTGCTATGGGGAAATGCGGCTGATTCAGAAACTATTTTTGTTTTACAGAAGAGGGCCATTAGAGCTATTTACAATCTAAAACCGAGAGACTCCCTTAGAGATAAATTTAAAGAAATTAATATATTAACTTTGGCCTCTCAGTATATTTACGAAAATTTAATGTATGTTCACAAAAACAAAGACAGTTTTAGTAAAAGAAGTGATATACATTCTGTAAACAATAGGAACAAACACAAGCTAGTGATACCCGTTTCTCGACTCCACAGTCAGTAATTCATTCTTGGGGTAATGTATACGCTATTACAACAAGGTCCCGGAAAGTGTACAGGTTCTCTCTATTACCAAGTTTAAATGTTTTACTAAGCTGAAACTGTATAAAAAGGGTTATTATAGTATAAATGAATACATGGTTGATAATAACCCCTGGGAATGAGGTGGTCGCTTCCAAGCAGTTTCTAAAATAAATTTTGTAAATAGTTCGTAATCATTTATATTGTAAAATTTATTTTAAAAAAATGTCCTGCTGGGTTTCTTGCTGGTTCTTCCCAGGACAGAGGGTTTTTTCGAACCAGTGGTAAAGTAAAAAATGACTTTCAATAAGAATTACACATGTAATGTATATTGGATAAAAATATTCTATTCTATTCTATTCTATTCAAGAGCCTAAGCAACTCTGTCACACACTTGACACTGGCAACAGCGGTCCACCATTTTGGTATTCACGTTCAAAATAGTCACGCAAATGAATCACAATCTCGCGAGATTCGCAGACAGTAAAAGAGTTTTCCTGTTTTAAATAGCGAATTTTTTTTGGCATTGTAATAACAAGAAGGCAATATCAAAATAGGAACAACAAGTACACAAAACAACGAAATAAACGAAAAGTGGGGAAAACAAAGCGTATACAAAGCGTCTGGCGTCGGCACTCGTACTGACTGACGCTCAAACAAACAAAATGGCGGCTTAATGTGCTCAGTGATACCAATGTTAAAAAAAACGAACGCATTATTATTATTTATTTTGAAAGGAAACATTTTTTCTCAAACAATAAAGTAAAATAAAAATTGTTTATTTCGGACAACAAGATCCATAGATACAATAATTAAAATAAATTTATTTTAATGTAATAAGTTCACATTTGTCGATTTGTCCCATCTCTAACATTTTTGCAACTTGGGGGTAACTTTGTAAGGTGGTAGTAAATTATTCGGCTTATTTTTTGTGATAATGATTAATACTAACTGGTTTAACTTTACAGCCAAATTTATGTGTTATGCGCGTTTTTAAGTTTTTTTTTTATAGGATAGGGTGACAAACGAGCACACAGTCCACCTGATGGTAAGTGGTTGCTGTGACTCATAGACATCTACATCTATCGTCAATAAAGACTCAACATGCAGATGCGTTGTCACCCGTGAGGACTAAGATGGAATGCCTCTTTATTTTTATTTGTTGTTGTTTTTTAAAAAAAGGTTACCCCCACACTAGGACTTTCTCCTGTGTCGTGGAGGTGTGTCTCTGCCAGTAAAAAGGGTCTCCGGTTCTCTATACTCACCATACGGAACACAGCAGCGTTAAGCTGCTATTTTACGCTGGTTTTCTGTGAGAGCGTGGTCCTTCCCCGGTCGAGCCGACCCATTCGTGCTACAACTATACTACCAATATAGCTGCAGCATGGCTCTACCACGTAAAAAAAAGTGAAGAACTGTCATCAAAGTTCTAAGAGCTAAAACTAGCCACTAAAACTTTATTATATAACGCATATGGTCGTTCCATTTTGAAGTATTGCAGCCCGGTTTGGTCACCACACTACGAAGTATATGTTAAGCGACTAGAACGTGTGCAGAAAATATTTTTATGGCATGTCTCATTTCAATCCGGTCTAGCTAAGCAGTTGCCTTCGTACGTTGATAGACTTTCAAAATTCAAAATGAAAAGCTTAAAACATAGGAGGCTCATATTAAATAATTTGTTTTTATATAAAAATGTAAGAGGTGGTCTGGATTGCCCTGGACTGTTGGAACAGCTTCGGTTTAATATACCCTATAAAATCTCTAGAAAAGGGAAATACACACCATTTTCTACCAAGGGATCCAAAAGCAATCTCGGCCATCACGCGATCATGAACAGGCTGCAACGACAATTCAATGAACTCCAGAAAAAAACGGACGTAGACATTTTTTCAAATAGCCTCTCTAAATTCAAAAAGTTAGTTCTAGGTGCAAGTTTGAGTACGGTATAATTTTGGATTAGTTTAGTTTTTTTTTAGCTTTTTTATATTTTATTACTTTTTAATAAACATTAAACACTCACATTTGCAAGTCGTGGCAGCTTGTAATTGAAACTGCACTTAGCTTAAATCTTAGATGATAGCTGTTAGGTATGTGTGCGTGGCTGCGCCCACCGCTAATTATTGTGTGAACAATAAACAGTGTTAAGCTAGCCAGCGATCGTATCACTTATCCGTCCCTATATCTAACAGTGGCGACGAGCTACCCGCGATTTAAATATAAAAAAAAATATCGACGATGTCTCAGCCAAGTGTTTAATTTGGGATTTTAAATACTTTTGATCACAATGTGCAGACATGGAAAACGTAAAAAGGTCGTATTAGACAGTACTTTATCGCAAACGACATCTACGAGCGGACAGATCCCGCGGGCAAGAAGAGGAAGGCGATCCTGCTCAGCGCACTCACGGAGGCCACGTTTCAGTTAGCAACGGACTTGGCATTGCCAAAAGACGTTGACGAAGTGCCATATGAAGATTTCCTAGCGCTCCTGGATTCGCATTTCACACCGAAGAGCGCCGGGTTCGGAGATCGTCACAACTTTTACGCCGCCGTTCAACAAGTTGGTGAAACGTATTCACAATGGGCAGCAAGACTTCGAGGGCTCACTGCAAAGTGTGGGTTACTGAATGTTGAAGAGGCGTTACGTGATAAGTTTATAATGGGCATGCAGCCGGGGCGTGAGAAAGAAGAACTGTACGCGAAGAACCCTGTCGACTTTACCCTGGCCAAGGTCGTGGAGTTGGCAGAAAGTATGAGTCGCGCGCGCGCCGCCGCTGTGGCTTCGCGTGGTCACCAGGCGACGACGGCAGATGAACAGCTTTTTAAAATCAAAATACCAAAAGTGAATGTGTAGGGAAAGTGAAATGTAGTGTTTGTGGATTTACGAATCATAAAGCGTCTGATTGTAGATTTGCAAATTATGTGTGTAAAAAGTGTCACGTAAAATGCCACTTGCGTAAAATGTGTCGTAAAGTCAATTACGTAGAGGTGGAGTGCGGTGACAAGTGTGAGGATGACGCTGATGATGACGATAAGATTTATTATATCTGTTCATTTAGGGGACAACCTATGGTAGAAACAGTTTTCATTAAAAATAAACCTAGCAAGCTAACAGCATAGCAAAGTGGCGAAGCAATCAGCTTTGTAGCGGTTTCTAACGGTTGCCGTTGAGCAATCAGTTTCAAAATAGGAGGTTCAGATGCCTGGGTGATCAGTAATCGACTGCTGAAAACAGAATTTGAAAATTCGAAACCGTTCTCGAGGTAATCGTGGGACAGACTGACAGACGGACAGACATCGTGAAATCAATAAGTGACTTCGCAAGCTTCGCCACTTAATAAAAGCCGTTCCGTTTTGAAATAGATAGTGGGTCGACGGTGACGGTAGTTTCAGGAGAGTTCAATAAAAATATTTTAGAAATGAACCGTTATCAAGTACTTGTAAACAACTAATGACGTATAACGGCTCAAAAATAGTATGTATCGGTACGTGTCGGTTGCCGCTGTGCTACGCAGGACAA
Organism: Parnassius mnemosyne; assembly: GCA_963668995.1. NCBI lineage: Eukaryota > Metazoa > Arthropoda > Insecta > Lepidoptera > Papilionidae > Parnassius > Parnassius mnemosyne. The sequence continues at coordinate 198,194 of CAVLGL010000137.1, read as the reverse complement.
ACGCATTTAATTGTATTTTATGTTGTCCGCGACGGAGGCCCGCCGTTACTAGGTAGGGATTTCATATCAGTGTTTAAATTACAGTTAGCACCGGTAAATTATTGCGCAGATTCTGAGTTATCGATTAAGAGATTGCAAGAACAATATACAGAACTATTTTCAGATAAGTTAGGAACATTCAACAAATATAAAGTAAAGTTATTATTGAAAGATGGTGCTCAACCGGTTTTCTGCAAAGCGCGACCCTTAGCCTTCGCATTGCGTAATAAAATCAATGCAGAAATCAATAGGTTGGTCGGGTTAGGTATTCTAGAACCCATTGAACATTCGGAATATGTCTATGTCTAATATGTCTATGTTAAATAAACAGTTACTGGTCGAAAAATGTCCACTTCCCTCTACTAGTGATTTATTTTCAAGACTCCATGGGGGTCAACAGTTCAGCAAACTCGATTTGTCCATGGCATATAACCAGTTTGTACTAAGTGACAATTCAAAAAATCTTACAACCATAAACACACATCGGGGGTTATTTAGATTTACACGTCTAGTTTTCGGTCTGTGTTCAGCGCCATCTATTTTTCAACGTGCGATCGAGTGTGCTGTCTGGAATAGAAGGGGTTTTATGCCTCTTAGATGACATTGTTAGGGATCGCAGTGGACTGTATTATTGAGTACGCTAGGGACAACTGCTTAAAGAAAAGATGGTACTGTCGAACTATACTGTATTCAAACTGTTTACAATATGGCACTATTAATTACACTATATACAGAGGGGAGTCTTCTTAATGGAGTCTTCTTGAGTCTTGATTTTCTTGATTTCTCTTGCTGTTTTCTTCTCTTCGAGTGCCGCTTCCGAAATGAACAGCTCACCGACCGAGACGCCCTTCTTATATCTCGCCGGAGAGCGTCTCGGGTCGTGAGTAGCGTCGTCCGCGATGCCGCGCGCTCATTGGTCGGCGACATCGCGTGATCTGCTGCCGGTGTGCGGGGTGCACGGGGCGCACCGGGGTGTGAAGGGGCGACGGGGCGGCGGCCTCCTCGCTGTCCGCTACAGACATATTAGTGACTGGTAAGGATAAAGAAGAACATCTTGAAAGGCTAAACGGTCCTTAAGCGTTTACAGGATTCAGGTCTTACACTGCAGAAAGAAAAATGTAGTTTCTTTCAAAATGAAGTTCATTATCTAGGTTACATCATCACGAAAGACGGATTAAAGAAATCGCCGGAAAAAGTTAAGGCCATGGTTGAAGCACCAACACCTAAAAACATTAATGAACTGCAGTCGTTCCTAGGGTTAATCAACTATTACAGGAATTTCATAAAAAATGCCTCTACTATTCTCAGTCCGTTATATGAATTATTAAAAAAAGGAAATAAATGGGAATGGACCGACGTGCACGACACGGCGTTCCAAGATATAAAAAAGCTAATGCTATCCGTTTAGGTTCTTGCAGATTATGATACGCGGGCTAAGATCATATTAACCGTAGATGCTTCCCCTAGGGGTCTAGGAGCGATTCTATCACAAGTAGGGTCTGACGGTATCGAAAAGCCTATATCGTTTGTGTCGCGTACATTAAATTCAGCAGAGAAACGTAATGCTCAAATACAAAAAGAAGCAACGGCTATTATTTATGGGGTACGACGGTTCCACCAATATTTGTATGGCCGAAGTGAACCGTTCACATTACGCACGGATCATAAGCCATTGCTTTCTATTTTCGGGTCACACATACCAGAGATGGCGGCAGTAGTGTAGTTGTACCACTTCTAGACCACCTGAGTCAGACGTGGTTCAACGACGTTCGTCGACTCCCGATCCTAAAAAAAAAAAAAAAAAAGTTTTGGCATGCTCTGATCACGAATCCGCGGTCCATTTTTGTGTAGAATGCACGGTTCCGGAGATGTGTAGATCAATTAGCTAATATCTAATTGATATCCGGTAAGGGCCTCCACCGTCATTAGCGTCCCATTGTTCCTATTTCTATTGTTCTATTGTTCATTAATCACCTTCATTGCAGCGTATGCGTCGACTATATCAGTGCTATTGTATTATACTTCTTTGTTCCTAATTATACAACGCTAATCTGAATCATCAATAAAACACATTACATAATTTTGTTACAATTTTTATTTATAAAATACAAAATCTTATTAATTATTATCTATAAAATAGGAGCGAAACATCTCATCCACTAAAATATCGTTGTACAATGTGTTCCTTGTAAATATACTCGTAAAACTATGTATTGAACATCCCTGAAACTTATATAGCAAATACATTAAGCAATATTCGCCACAAACTGAAGTCCACTCATTCTGAATCCTATCAACATTCCAGTTCCATCTTTTACAATTCCTTTTTAAAAACTCTAGATGATATCGTACAGGTGATCGTCCATATGAATCAAAATATTGACCGACGTCATTCGTATCGATATATAAAGCTACCCAATGTGACCCTGGTTTATCATCTGTATCCAAATTATATATATAGTATACATAGGCAGTCTATTAGCTGCATAAACATTATTTTCTAGACTGGGGTGAATCTTTTTCAGATGTTGTTGTACATCTAGTGTATCCATGATATTACTGCTATTAGTAGATTATTACAGTACCAATCTACTCAATGAATAACATAGGAATGGTCAATTATAGTGATTTCTAAATATTAAATTGCATTTTTGTGTTATACAAATCGTACTTGAGTCATTGATCACCAAACAAAACACAATACGAAGAAATGTTGAGATAGGCAACGGAAATGTGAGATAAACTGATATGTTTCTAAATATTAAGTTGCATTTTTGTGTTATACAAATCGTACTTGAGTCATTGATCACCAAACAAAACACAATACGAAGAAATGTTGAGATAGACAACGGAAATGTGAGATAAACTGGTTGACGCATAAAGTAATTATCAACTCATTACGGAAATACTTTAGATTAGAATTTTTACGTACTGGTGGTATATAAGACCAACAGACGCAGTCATCGAGTTAGTGTACGGTCGTTTGACTACAGTGGATCTATCAATAGTACATTTGTGTTACTTCAATACACCAAAGGCTATGGATGTAAGTGTTTATTCTATTGACTAAATTACTTTTTTTCTGTTATTTTCATGTGTGTGTATTATTTTATTTAAATATTGTGTATGTATATGATTAAGCCGTGGTAACTCAGATGGTTAGCGCTAGCTGTAAATTTCACAGTACGCGACCCGGGTTCGATCCCCGCCAGCACCAATTAAATTGTTAATCGCAATTTTAAGTGCTTATTACCACGTGCTTGGTGGTGAAGGAAAACATCGTGAGGAAACCTGCATGTCTGAGAAAATTTCGAAGGCATGTGAAGTTCGCCAACACACATTGAGGGAGCGCGGCGGACATTTCCTTGCTCTAAAACCCTCTCAGAAATGAGAGGAGGCCTATGTTCAGCAGTGGACTTTAATAGGCTGTAACTTTAACTTTTTTAACTTTTATGATTAAGTGTTAACAAATTGATATTAACATGATAACTGTGTTGTTGCAGAAATCATTGAGCTTCGATGAAGATACCTATAAACAGTATTACTACTCGCCACTCTCCCCTCAAGAAGAGAGTGATAACCTCGTCATTAATAATAACACATGCGATGGTGGAAAAAGAAAATCGCAATCGATTGATCATTTTTTTGAAGCTGAATCAAAAATAAAAAAGAGGAAGCTGTTATCATCAACCGTAGCACGAGCCGCTAGAGATGGTGTATCATACATTTCTACTAATTCTGACGACGGAGACCAAGCGACGCATCTCATCAAAATTGAAATGTACGATATGAAGAAGCTATCCAAGATTCCAACTACTGATCATTGGAAACATGCTTCCACGAGAATTAAATATTACGTAAAGACTAATAAGGATAGCATCTACGACAACACAAACGCCCTCGTATACAATATAACAAAGACAATAGCAGAAAGTGAAAAAGTTAAAAAATACTTTTTTAACAATGACAGTCATTAGCTGATCATTAGTGAATGTGATTCTGTTTACTTCAATTACAGGAAGACAAGAGCGGAAGGAAGAGATGAGTGTGGCATACGTGTACAAAACACATCATTGAATAACAAAACTACAACACTGAGTGGAGAAGAAAACGAGAAGAGTATGCAGTACTCAAGAGCTGAATATCCATTCTTCAGTTCAAAATCTAGCCGTTTGCTTAGTTTCGAAAACTGGCCTCTCGTTATGCGACAGAAACCTGAAGATCTTGCAGAAGCTGGTTTCTTTTATACTGGCCATGCAGACGGGACCAAGTGTTTCCATTGTGGTGGTGGTTTAAAAGATTGGGAAGATGATGATGATCCTTGGCAGCAGCATGTTCAGTGGTTTAGTCAGTGTGCTTATGTAAAATTTCAACTCGAACAGTGTTTTGTATTAGATTAAATAGAAGATTTATAAAGAAATAAAAAAAAATATATTGCATACAATTTGTTTTATTTAATTTTATAACGTTTCACATAGTTACATACACACAAAATGCATTACACATAACACATAAAATCTAACACACAACACATATTATAACCTTAACTACTATAGTCTACAGTAACATTTCTGTTTTTATCTATCTCAATAATATTATCAAACTCAGCATAAACTATACAGTTAATTGTTTGTATTAATGAGGATTCAAATCGTACTTCTATTCTTACACTACCATGCTTTATGAGATTCCAATGAGTTGATGAGTTAGCTGATAAATCAGGAGTTAAGTCAAATGCTAATAGACAGTAACCTTTGCCATACTGTTCACAAGAGATTCCATTTCCTTCATTAAGAAAGTGAATACCAGTTCCCAAGAATAGAGTATGATATGCTGATGTAAATATGCTATTATTAAAAGATGGTTGCAAAGCTTTTGAAGGTATTTGTTGACCATCAATATATAAGCTGAAAGAATTAATACCATAGTTTTCAAAGTTAAATGGATTTTTAGTAAGGGAACCATTAAATGCAGAATTGTTCACAAATCCAATTATACATCTTTTCGGTACCTGTCCTAAAAATATATTATCAAGAGTTTTTCCTTGAACACCCGAAGGAATTGTTAAAACTTTTACTTCAGCTCGAGTAATAGGATATTTAGCAGTGGTAGAAGCTAAAACTTTTGGATGTGCGAGTAATACACTTGGATTAATTCGTGCTCGTCGAACAATAAGAGTTGCGTCCGTAATGCAAACTTTAAACTTTACATCGTTTGACCCAACAATTAAATTAAAACTCTCTCTTGATCGAACCAATTTAACACTCATTTCAACACCATTAATTAAAAATTTATCTTGGTTAAAAATGTCACCGTGAAGATGACCAATCATTTCTATTTCCTTACTTTCACTAATCAATTCCTGTCTTTTAACAAATCCTATGTTTTTACCATCTGTAGAATCCATTTTTCCTGCTGTATCCTCATACCAAAGACTACAAGTAAGATGAGATTGTTTAGCAGCAGGGGCATAGTTTAAAAGGGTTTCCATGTATGCTCGATATGCATAGGTATTATTAGGTGGTGATACAAGTTTTTGGTTTAAATAAACATCAAGTTGACTAAAAAGTGAATGCAGCCAATTATTTACAGGTGCTACTATTGTAGTAGATACCAAGTTAGTTGAATCTTGATTTAATACTTTTGCCTTTATGTGGAGTAATGTATGAGACAAATCTATGTAGTCATCGCCGGTCCCAGGAACTTGAAACTCGATAGGTCCACCATCACCAAGAGATGAAATTGGTTTATAATGAATCCACAATCCATTTTCAATGCTAGTTTGTGTAGACGGTAGTGCAAATAAATCCGATTCTGACTTAACGCACTCACAAGAATGATTATGAAGGAAAGACATATTTAGTTTGAAAATATATCTTTGATATTTTTTGGTTTTAGACAAAGTTTTTTCGCAGCTTTCACTTTAGCAGTTAATGGTGGAATGAACGATGTCAATCGTTTTCTTTTAGTTTTATACCCAGATCCAGTCATGTTAAATTGATCAATTTTCTCATCAGCCTTTCGTTTTAAATTCGTACTAACTTGCTTTAGACGATCTTTTATTGACGCTTCCATAGGACGGGCTTGAACCATATCCGATAAAAGTCCTACTCCAGCGCTTAATGCCTCCTTACCAATCACTCGAGCACCACTTGAAAGTAAAGGTAAAACTGATCTGAATAACCCCCCTAAGAACCTCCCAATACCATGACCGCGTTGATATGGTGAACCCTTATAAATTACTCCAACTCCTGATCCAGCTTGATGTGTATAATAATTTTCATATGGACATTTATGATGATCACGAAGAGAATTCATTATTATAATTTTCGGAAATGTAGTTTAATACACACGGTTCCAAACTGGAATGGTATTTTTTGTCCTGTACTCGATCTTATAACTATTTCCAACGTATCGAACTCTCTTCGCATAACAGGTAAGTAGTGAGGTTGAGAGAAAACGTGCATTTTATTTGCACCATAAATGTATTTTGTAGGATCTAATGAAATGACTCTTAATAAAGGAGTCATAACATCACCCACAATCTGAGGATCGATAATGTCGCAATATAGAAATAGTTGAGATGGTAACCCTAAGTGTAAATTAGCAGGACACTTTCCAAAATTTCTCTCTAGGAGATTTTTATTTGGTTCATAACCTAGCTGTAAACTTAATTTGGGTGATAATGTTACGGATGTTATATTTTTATCCAATACCGAAATAGACACAAATTTTGTTATTTCATCATAGCGAAATTTCAAGTTCTCTCCGATACCATTTAACACTCTTAAAATATGCTCAACGTTATCATAGTTGGTAGCTGGAATATGTTTTTTGTAGTACACTGTGGATGGTTTATCTTCATTAGGCATTAACATAGATTTTGTAATGTATATAACATTTTCATGGTCTTGAACAGTAAACATGGTACATGGATATTGAAACTCGACAACTCCAACCGACCATTCACCTTCTAATTTTATAGCTTTTGGTAATTTCGTTGAAAAATTTGTGGTCTTGTTATCAGGAAAGTATTCCATTGAACTATTGCTGAGCAAAGTTAAATAGAAACTTTCTTTATTCATATTTCTTTTAAACTAGAAGCTAAAATCCAACTGTTAAATTTATCTGGATAATCTTTCCACTTCACTAATACTTCTTTTCTGTTACCTGAATAACGAGTGTCAATTATTTTATCTATTTTATGTTGTGAGGTGGGGTTGTAAGTGATTTTCTGTAATTCTCTTTCATAAAAAGTACCAATTATTGGTTCATTTTGTAAATCTGTTATTGTATAAACAACCCATGGAGATCTATCAATTATTGAAGATATAATAAATATTTCATCACTCCAATTTGATTCATATCCTTTTTGGAATACATGTTTATATTTAGTTATTCGAACATAATCACCCACATTGAAATTTGGTTTAGGATTTTCTAAAGAAAGTTTTTTTGACCGTCTATCATAAAGATTAGTCCAAACTGTCATAATATTGTTGGAATTTACATCACATGGGCACATCTTAATACTAGAGTGAAAGCTGTGATTATAAGAGTATATTAAATCTTGTAAAACATCTATATATCTATAAGTATTATTATGAGTGAAATAACGCCACATTTTCATTTTTAGTGTTCTTTGAAATCGTTCAACAATACTAGCCTTAATGTCAGGATTGTTAGTGGTATAGTAATTAATCTTTTTGGATTTAAAGTATTTTTGTACATCTTTTGAAACAAATTCTGTACCTTTATCGGATTGTATGTGAGTAGGTGTTAAATTACTTTCAGTAAATATACTTTCAAAACATTCTTTAGTTGTTTCTGAGTTTTTCTTTTTCATTGGTCTTGCAAAAGCATATTTACTAAATATATCAATAATACAAAGTATATACTTGAAACCATCATTATATTGAGAATAAGTTCGCATATCACTTAAATCAGCTTGCCACAGTTCATTAATATTTGATAGAATGTACCTATTACTCGGGAATTTTTTTCGAATGGGTTTATGTAATGTGTATGTTTCTTGTGATTTTAACCATTCCTTTACTTGCTTTTTATTCATTTTACCCTTCATGGCTTTTGATAATTTATCAATACTACCAAAACCAGCGGGATTAGATGGATCATAATAAATCCTGTTAATTTCTTCTAGTACGGGGTCCATTTTTCCCACTCAAGTCCTTTACGTATTTTAGCTGTAGACTTTTTATCTCTACTGCCCGGTGTAGAAAACTCTTGAACTTCAATCTCAGAGGGTTTGTTCAGATCTTTTGCTTGAAGTTGGTTAATAAACTCACATCTCCTTGGATTTCCAATATAAGTAAGTGGTACTTTAATATCTTTTAATGCTTCAGCAAATCTAACCCACCCTACCGGATCACTTCTTTTTAGGAGTCTTAGTGAATCATTTATTAAATCAACAATATTACTTCCAGGAATTTTTTCACTATCAATTATGACTGTACCTTCATTATCCCAATGTATTTTACTTTTACTTGTTTCAACTAAGTTTAATAATAACTGCCCTTTTTTATGATAAGTTTTTGGTATTAAACTGAGTATTTGAGCTGGTGTGTAAAGTGGATTTTCATCATTTTCTTTACTTTTAATGGATCGATTCTCCTCCAGCAAAGATTCAATATCAACTGAAGTTTTTAGATCTCTATCTTTATTTTTAAAACCAATTTTTGACTCATTTGAATCTTCATTAGATGTATCAGAATAAATTGGTAATTTGAGTGGTTGACGATCCTCTTCGGTAAAATGAAGGTATCTTTGCAGTGTTTGTAAATATAATATCCATTTCTTTCGGTCTTCCGTCTTACTATTCATAATATTTTGCATTTCAATATCTAATCGAGATAAATTACTATTAACCTTATTTTCTTGTTTTAATTTTTCAATCAATCCAGGTTCGATAAGTATCATTTTCTTTGCATTTTCCATGTTAACTGGCTAGTCCACTCACTAATCCACTCAATATTGCACCTAATATTGTTGGTAAGAAAGCCCCTCCTTTTTGTATAATTATATTTTTTCTTAGTTTATGTTTACACTTACGTACTAGTTTACGGAGTATGTTTTTATGTTTATTCAATTTTTGTTTATCCTGATCTTTAAGAGGTACTTTTCCTTGTAAAACGTTATGAATACACTCACAAATACAGTTAATTTCTTCTTCATCACACGTTTTAAGTAATGCTCTTTGATATTTTGGTTTAAGCGTATGCAAAGCGGTTAGCAAATGTTTATACGTTGTGAGTCGACGATGCATCATTTAGCAATGATTTCAATTGTTTGATTCTTGGTGTATTTAAACTCTTTTGTGGGGACGTAGACTGTACAGAAACCATTAAATGGAAAGACATTTGTCTTGATACGACAAAAATCATTGGTATTCTGTTTTAAATCTACCATTAAATATCCATGCGCCTCTAGAGTTGCATCCCTGTAGGCATTTTTAATGAATTTTGGGTTATCTGGTGATACTTGTCTTGCTAAATATCTTATTTGAGTTTTATCTCGAGGGTTTTTAAAATATATTATATAACTTGAGTTTAAAGATATGTCTCTTTGTCCTTTACCCTGATGAAATAAATTTTGTGTTAGATAAAATACACTAAGATTCCTGTGATGACTACCTTTTGTAAATATATCCACAATTCTTCCATCGGACTCTCTCATTAGATCATCAATAATAACAAGATGTGGGTTTTCACCATCAAACATATTAAGATTTGGAATTCCTTGATGATAGTTAACATTTGGTAAATTATATAATGGTTGCATTTCATCAAAGCACCATGTGATCTGATTAAAATCACAATTACATATTTCTGTAACTGATTTTATGAAATTTGTTACAAAATTTGACTTCCCACACCCACTTGGTCCTGCCACAATAGCAGTGAACGGATGGATAAAGTGAAACATAACACACGTCTAAAGTTCAAAGGGGTGAAATAAAAAATGAAAGTGTTGGTGTAAACAATTAATATATATTCCAAAAATTATATAAAACAGAATTATCTGTATACTATTTCTAACACAATTAGTACATCATAATTCTACAATTAACTCAACCTCAAATAAATAGAAACAACAATTAGTACATCATAATTTTACAATTAACTCAACCTCAAATAAATAGAAACAACAATTAACTTAAATTATTTACAATAAAACAATGATTAAATATGTAATAAACTACGTCATATTATAGTATTATCATAATTTTACAATCAATATAAATTTTTCTTAAACGCAGACATAAAAGTAAAAACTATCAACACTTAACGCAGTTTATAATGACCCCAAGCTAATGTTTCAATATTATTATCTAAAATATGTCTCTTTGTGTCATTATATGATAAACCTATCTTATTTAATTTTTGTGTGAAAATTGTGTGTTTAATTGATTTAAATCTAAGCATACTATAATATTGCACTTTTTTATTAAATAGAGAAGACTTATAACTATTCATTGTCATCTTTTTAGTGATACATTTATTTACCCCTTTTGCCTTGGCTATAGTCTTATTCTCTAAGTTAAAAGCGTACATTTTGGATCGTAAACCCACAAATTCTTTCATGATTTTACCATTATTTTCATCTTTAAAAAAACCTAATTTCTTTTTATTTAATTTTGGATATTCAAAAATATTATTTGTATCATAATCTGAGGTATCAAAGTATGATGAAAGGTCAGGTTTTATATCAGTGTAAAAATCATTTGTAAATATATGATATATTAAACTATCCGTATCTGTATACAATAATTTGATTTTACTAAACTTTCTAATCATATAGTTATAATGAAAATCATACATTAATGTTTTTGAAATATCTAAAATGCAAAACCCTAAATAAATTGGTTTGTTATATATTAACTTCGTTTTTCGCAACTGAACCGCAACTAGGTTTTCCGAAAATATTGAAAGGCTATGAAATTGTGGTTTAGCGATTAGATCTTGAGCACCTAAAGCTTTACCCTGGTTCTCCCAGTGCGTAACTAATTTTATGTTAACCCTTTTTTCAATATTCTCCATAGTCTTACCGAAGACTGAATTATTCATTAATTTATAAAAATCTTTTTCGAAATCTGATTTTGCTAAAGTTCTTAATTTTGTGTTTAGATCTATGTACATCTTCAACCAGGGAGACTGTTTAAATTTTAAAACTCTATGAATTTTAGTTAATTTAACCCCCATTTCTATGCACTGCTTTAAATTTCTGTAATGAATTACATATTTATCTTTATTATTTAAATTTGGGACTAGTTTATTCTCATTAATATTGCCTACACAAATGTTTTCTGGACATAAAGGAAAGTCCGAATGTAAATCATGAAGTTCATCTGGATATTCCAAATCAACTTCTAAAATAAAACCGAAGTCTGATGTCTTAGACACATTAAATTCTGTATTTGGATTTACCCATTCGAATCCACCAGTAGGAAGATATTGAGACATAGCCCAACCATATAAATTGTTGGCATCAAAATATGTGATATATGAATTTGGTTTCCCTGTATCATAATCCTCCATGTATTTGTTATTAGCTCTAGCATAACGATTACTACATTGAGATACACCACCTCTGATACCTGATCTAATAAATGCAATTTTCTCATAATCTGTTAAAAGTTCTAATTGTATTTTTGTATATTTTAACATTGCATCCCAACTTAAACCGGGTGCTGTGTAATAATGGACAGGGTCTAAATCATATGTATTAATACATAACTTTCTAAAGTTTTCAAATACATCGGATAAAAGTAAAATGTCTGTTTTTAAATACAGGTTTGAATAATCTAGCATATTACAACACCCAAAATGTTCCCAAACATCTTTAGCATGATTGTAATCATCATTTGAAATATGTGAATCTGTGAGTGAACTATAAAAACATTTTTGTTCAGGGAGCGATGTTAGACTTAAACTATCATAATTAGTCATAAGTTCATATGGATAAACACCTTTCCGTTTTAAACGAAAGAAATCTTCATCATTAGGGTAATTTCTACGTAATTCTTGAAATTGATCATTACTGAGATTTTTGGCCAATTCTTCTAATTTACACGATAAAAACTTAAATGAATCTAAGAATCTCAATATAATTTCGTGGTTATTCACTTTTAATTTTTTGGAAAAGGATATATATTTTTCTTTATTTTGAGGGATAACTTCGACTTCACCATCACAAAAGTTTAACGCGTGAACAATAAAATGAGCATCATAGTGACTAAGGTTGTGTAAAAATATTGGTATATAACGAGGTGTTCTGATCTTCGAACAACATGATTCATGAGCAACACCTATAAAACTACCAGTGTACCAATCAAAATCATAAAAATGTTTTGCCAACTCAGTTTCACAAATATGACAAATGGTTGCATTTGAAATTTGGTTTTTGTCTTCATTTGTTAGCGGAAGTGGTGGATATTTTTGAAGTCTATTTATTTCTTTTAGATTGTTAAATAAACTTTCCATAAACACTTGTGCACAGTTGGGTCCGCAATATGTTTGTTACATATTTTGATAATTTATCATCATATGAACATTTTATATAATATCCAAAACTATGTACTTCATGTTTCTGAATATTATGAGTGAAAGGTTTGGAAGGATCGTTAGAACATGATTCTATTGGTTTTAAAAATGCTTCAAAATCAGCATAAACTACGAATGGTATCTTTAACTTTTTTTCATAACTATCAAATTTAATTTTATCATTTGAAATAGGTTGACCAAACCAATTCTTTTTTTTTAAAGTTTCACTGTTTGGTAATACTGTACAAATGTGGGCACAATCGTATTGTTCATGGTTATTTAACCTTTCCTGAGATGGAAAACGAAGTAGACATGCTTCACAAATGTACATGATGTGACCGTCTTTTGAAATTTGTTTACTAACTAACCGCGATAAATTTTTTATATAGCAATAATGATTTTTTGTATCCTTAGAAAAAAATAATAAATTGATATGTCTATCTTTACGACACTTTGTTAAAAATAATGGACCTACTATAGAATTACATCGTTTTTCTTTATTATATTCTAACCCAAAAACATTAATACTAATATCATTTAATTTCTCTACTTTTGCTATGTCAGAAATTTTAACCGGAAAGGAAATACCATCAAATTTAAGTTTATTTGCATGTTTAACGTACGATGATACCCGATCGGTGTGTTTGTTTACAGGATATAACACCGAGAGTAACGCCCATTTAAAACAAAAATAATCCTTGTTTTTTACATTTATAACAGCCTTTTTTAATTTTATGTCACGAGGAAGATCTATGTATGAAGTACCGCGTAGGGGGTTAAATTTATTAACATTCATGTCTATAGATTTTATGTTTTTTAGACTCCATTCACTATCTTTTTTTTTCGAAAGCACTAATTTTAGTAGTAATTGTATCATTTAAAGATGAAAGAAAAATATTTAAGTCATCTCCTTGACAAATAATATAGTTAAGCGTTTGAAAATCGAACGTATCATGAATATCTTTAGTTTGTTGAACAAAATCAGCATGCAATATGAAGTTTACCTTAAAAATTATGTGTTGATGAATACACTCTTGTAATAAAAATAAAATATCATCTTTAATAGAATTTAAAAATAGTTCAGGAGTTTCAAAATTTACCCATGTCGAACGATCTACTCTACTCTTGATTTTATAAGTTAAAATCCTATTTCCAAAAGCAGATTCAATAACACTAACGTTTGATAAAGAATTATGTGAATTTAAAAGATTATTTTTATGAACATTACTTTTAAAATGATTAGCTAAATACCGTTTCTTGATAAATATATGGCACGTTGGACATTCCACTTGATCATCGTTACTGATACTGTTCCCTGCAGAGGTATGCGCTTCTGCTTCCGTTGTTGGTTTTTTGATGATCTTGGATTCTTTGCTGCACGTTCGCTTCGTTCCTCTTCCAAGTTGTAGTGGTTGACTGCTAAAATGTTTAAATTTATTAAAAACTGTATAAGACAATATGTAAATTATGATCGAAATGAATGTTTATTTTACATACTTAAACTGTGTTTCAACCATCGCACAGTGATGATACAACTCATCATCGTATGACGAATCGAACAGTTGACCCCTCTCCATTTCTTCACAAACTTTAGACAACTCCTGATTTAATTCGCTATTGAATAGTTCCGTATTCTCTTCCATGATTGTGGAGAAAAAAGCACTGGTGCACACTTCACTGAAGTTTTCCCTTCCTCTTTTTTATTTTTGATTCAGCTTCAAAAAAATGATCAATCGATTGCGATTTTCTTTTTCCACCATCGCATGTGTTATTATTAATGACGAGGTTATCACTCTCTTCTTGAGGGGAGAGTGGTGAGTAGTAATACTGTTTATAGGTATCTTCATCGAAGCTCAATGATTTCTGCAACAACACAGTTATCATGTTAATATCAATTTGTTAACACTTAATCATAAAAGTTAAAAAAGTTAAAGTTACAGCCTATTAAAGTCCACTGCTGAACATAGGCCTCCTCTCATTTCTGAGAGGGTTTTAGAGCAAGGAAATGTCCGCCGCGCTCCCTCAATGTGTGTTGGCGAACTTCACATGTTCGAAATTTTCTCAGACATGCAGGTTTCCTCACGATGTTTTCCTTCACCACCAAGCACGTGGTAATAAGCACTTAAAATTGCGATTAACAATTTAATTGGTGCTGGCGGGGATCGAACCCGGGTCGCGTACTGTGAAATTTACAGCTAGCGCTAACCATCTGAGTTACCACGGCTTAATCATATACATACACAATATTTAAATAAAATAATACACACACATGAAAATAACAGAAAAAAAGTAATTTAGTCAATAGAATAAACACTTACATCCATAGCCTTTGGTGTATTGAAGTAACACAAATGTACTATTGATAGATCCACTGTAGTCAAACGACCGTACACTAACTCGATGACTGCGTCTGTTGGTCTTATATACCACCAGTACGTAAAAATTCTAATCTAAAGTATTTCCGTAATGAGTTGATAATTACTTTATGCGTCAACCAGTTTATCTCACATTTCCGTTGTCTATCTCAACATTTCTTCGTATTGTGTTTTGTTTGGTGATCAATGACTCAAGTACGATTTGTATAACACAAAAATGCAACTTAATATTTAGAAACATATCAGTTTATCTCACATTTCCGTTGCCTATCTCAACATTTCTTCGTATTGTGTTTTGTTTGGTGATCAATGACTCAAGTACGATTTGTATAACACAAAAATGCAATTTAATATTTAGAAATCACTATAATTGACCATTCCTATGTTATTCATTGAGTAGATTGGTACTGTAATAATCTACTAATAGCAGTAATATCATGGATACACTAGATGTACAACAACATCTGAAAAAGATTCACCCCAGTCTAGAAAATAATGTTTATGCAGCTAATAGACTGCCTATGTATACCCACGTACCAACGTATATAATATGCAATTTGGATACAGATGATAAACCAGGGTCACATTGGGTAGCTTTATATATCGATACGAATGACGTCGGTCAATATTTTGATTCATATGGACGATCACCTGTACGATATCATCTAGAGTTTTTAAAAAGGAATTGTAAAAGATGGAACTGGAATGTTGATAGGATTCAGAATGAGTGGACTTCAGTTTGTGGCGAATATTGCTTAATGTATTTGCTATATAAGTTTCAGGGATGTTCAATACATAGTTTTACGAGTATATTTACAAGGAACACATTGTACAACGATATTTTAGTGGATGAGATGTTTCGCTCCTATTTTATAGATAATAATTAATAAGATTTTGTATTTTATAAATAAAAATTGTAACAAAATTATGTAATGTGTTTTATTGATGATTCAGATTAGCGTTGTATAATTAGGAACAAAGAAGTATAATACAATAGCACTGATATAGTCGACGCACACGCTGCAATGAAGGTGATTAATGAACAATAGAACAATAGAAATAGGAACAATGGGACGCTAATGACGGTGGAGGCCCTTACCGGATATCAATTAGATATTAGCTAATTGATCTACACATCTCCGGAACCGTGCATTCTACACAAAAATGGACCGCGGATTCGTGATCAGAGCATGCCAAAACCTTTTTTTTTTTTTTTTTTTTTAGGATCGGGTGTCGACGAACGTCGTTGAACCACGTGTGCCTCAGGTGGTCTAGAAGTGGTACAACTACACTACTGGCGGCAAATAGATTGCAACGTTACGCTTTGTTCCTAAATAATTATAACTTTAAAATTGAATATGTGCGTAGCGCGGACAATAGTCTGTCTCGCGCAAGCTTCCCTCGGGAGAAACACGAGTGCGTGTGCACCGAACAGTGTCAGTGCTGCGATTGCGCGGTTGCATACGACCGGGCGACGTATGTTTGTTTCGTAGTTGACGGAAGCATGCCCGTTACGTTAGAAAAATTACGCGAAGAAACCAAAGGTGACGTAATATTGCAGCGAGTAATCAAAAACATTGTTAACGGCTGGCCGCCGAAAGAAAATGATTTATGTCTAAAACCGTATCATTTATGTAGATCACAACTATCTTACGAGAATAGATGCATCATGAGAGGGCACAAGGTCGTCATACCAGTAAGTTTGTACCAAACTATTTTGAAAGAGTTGCATACTTCTCATTTAGGGATAGTTAAAACAAAGGCAGAAGCTCGTTCAAGATTTTGGTTTCCGGGTATCGATTAAGCAGTGGAATCAATTATAGCCTCGTGCGACGTTTGCATACAATTACGACCTTCACCCGCGCGAGCCCCGCTAGCTCATTGGAAAATACCATCGTTCCCTTTCGACAGAATACACATTGACTTCTTAGGGCCCATAAAAGGTTGTATCTATCTAGTAGTAGTAGATGCTCATAGCAAATGGGTTGAAGTGTACTGTAGTGCCCTGTAGACACCCCTTTACCTCCAACAATATACATTTATGATATTAGTATTAAGTATAGAATAGCGACAGTATAATTAAAGTTCTTGTACAAGCAACACGTCTCCTTCATTCAGCACCTTCCGAGTTCCGACATTACATGGCGACCCTGCCAGGCGGTGCGCTGCTACAATGCAAGCGCACCGCCGCGGCCTACAAAATGATTAAAATTACAATATAAATAAATTATTGTAATTTACTCAAATTGACACAATTATATACCCGGACTACACGGAATATATACCCGGATGTGACGAAAAAATAACTTAATATGAATACAAGAAGAGGCCTTAACAATAATTTTACAGGTGACAGAAAAATTAAAAAGTATAATGTATAATATGAAGTAGTACTATGACGTCAACTAGAGGAAAATAAAAAGTGATTTGTTATATAATGAGCAAAATTCAAGAAACACCAGATTAATTTTAAAAGGAAAGAAACAGTTGTACTTTTGCAGGCTTCGTCCAGAAGAATATGAAAATTGAGTTAAAAAGAACAAAGAAGAAATTAAGAGGTAACTTCGCACCTGTGTCATTTTAATTCCATTTAAAACTTTATTTATCAATTTGAGATTGATTTATATTCTTTTTGCTATTATATATTTTTTAAAGTTATGTATTAAATATTATGTATTTAATATGTTACCTATGTTTAAATTGAAAGTAATTATCAGATAGTTTACGATTCAATCGATTTTTTAATATTTTCATTACTGTATCTTAAAAAATAATCAAAACGCAATAATTATAAATTAAGTTACGTATGCACTTCTGTGGCATATTTTTATTAAGGTACAAGACGATTTTATTTTATTCAGTTATGGTTTTATATTATTTTTATTACTGTGTCGTGCAAAAATTAACTATAGAGATTTATTTTATAGATAGATAGATAAATTAACAATAAAGAGCTATATGTGATATATGAACAGGTGCATAAAAATAAATCATAACAACATTCTAATAAAGACGAAAATAATAACTATCAGAAAATAAATAAAAAATGATCGTTCATAGTATTAACGTAAATATGAAAATAATGAAATACAGTAAAGTAAGAAATAAAATAATTAAGAGAAGGTTTAATACTAATGTTCCTTAACAGAGTTATCAACGGCAAAAAAAATTGTACTTTTATTGTACAAAATTAGAATGTAGGTAATTAAAAGACATGAGGAATGGAAGAAAAGAATGTTCGAAAGTGTGAATACGAATGATTGAGTTGCTAAGTTTCCTCAATATTGGACTGATCACCCAATGAATGCTTAAACTCCTGGTGTGGAATTCATTATGAGCGAGAATAATGCAAGTTAGTATATGGAAGTGGAGCATGCAAGTGAATAAAAATAACCGATACACTCAAACAGATATTAAATGTTAGTAAAAAAAAAACACGGTCATGTATAAATAAAGAAGGAAATAAGATTTATTAACAGAATAGAAATATAACATATGTTGACCTTGATAAACAAGTAAATGGAGAGATACGGGAACGTCCATCACTGGTAAAGCATATAGTCCTCGAGCAGGGTATGTTTCCATGATTGGATGATAAAATCGGGAGTAACGGGTACTAGGGAACAATACCTTTAGTACAAGTGATGTGAACGAGTTTACTCATATTAGTACTGTTGGGGACCAGAGAAGTCTTAAATTTGTTACCCTTAATAATGGTACATAGAGGTCACATCCTGCATTGGATCATAATGTGAACTTAGTTTTCCTTCTAAAGAGTCCTTTTAAAATGACTTAAAAGTTGACCTCGAGGTTGTGCGCACAACCCAAGGTACAGTTTTACCTTGATATAGTATGATAAGAAAATGTTTATGTACCAATAAAATGAAATGAATGTTATGAAAAAGTAATATAATACCCAAGTAAATGGGGGGGCCCATATTTATAAAGTACCCGCGTGATAAATATCACGAAATAAATTATAAATGAAGTGAATTAATACTCCGATTCCCGATATCTAATTAATAAATAAATATATAAGTGAATAGAATTACGAAAACAAATTAAGCTAGCTAAAAGGTCAAAAATAATAAATTATTATGAAAGGAAAGAAAGTATGTACATACAAGATATATAAAAGAAAATATAAATACATATATGTATAATTTAAGGCCTAATAATTTAAACAAAGTAAATAGGAGTAGTCGTACTGGTATGAAAATAAGTACAATGAAATGAGAAAATTTTAAATCATAAAAGGACATGACAAAAAAAAATGAGTTACATACAAGGTATTAAGGGGATCCCCGACCAAATCTATAAAGTGAGATATGTAGTTATTTGCATTTCTTTACTAGGATGCTACCAAAATGCTACCTACTATTTGCACATGTAGTACCTATAGGATCGATCCACATAACTACATGTATAATTAAATAATTACCTAATATAATCCACGTGTTATAATCATATAGCAAATAATATATTTTATCCATAATCGCAATAATATAGAGTATAGGGCTTAAAATAAAATAAAATAATTATGTAAATTATTATTGTAATAGGTACATATTACACAAGTAATATTAATAATTACGTTATAAAAATGATGAAAAGTCATAATAAAGTTATAAAAGATTGTTTAGTAAGTAATTCTATAGAATCAATTACCTAAAGTTTAAAATTCAACATAATTAAAAAAAAATAGGGAAGAAGATGTTGAAATAAATTAGAGATACGAACGTAATCAGAGAAGAGTATAAAAATATTATATTTATACAATAAATGCATGGCGCACATTTCAGCCCACTAATATTAATTAAATACAGGCGATTATTTAACACTCACAAATTAAACATGTAGTAATTATAGACACACAACCACATGTACACAAAAAGATAACTAATTAAATATGAAAAAAAAAACATTTTCGCGTATATATTTCGCGTATATTTTATATGAATTTACAAGATTTTTTCCTTAAATTAATAATTTAACCTTAAATTTTCTATTTTATGTTATGTTTTTTTGTTTATGTTAAAGTTGAACAATTTTAAACTAAAGTTGGTTTATACATATTATATTGCTTTTTAAAATCAAGTCGAAACAGTATCGATCCGCTATTATTATAAGTTTCATAATGTAATAGTTTTTTCTTTTATTGTAGACAATGAAACCTAAAATTATGTTATTATATACTAAAAATACTTAAAACAACAAATACAACATATATTGTGATATACAAACTTATATTTGTGTAATAGCCTATTTTTTCATAAATTTCTGTTTCAAATGAGATAAACATATTCCTTACGAGTCATGACATCTTAAAAAAGTAATAATGCGTTTACGACTATTAATGATAAATAACATTTATAATAATAAATACTTGATAATGTAAGTAAATTTATTATGACACAATACAATGTAAAATATTTAATACGTAAATTAAAAGCGTTTAATACTATAATTTTCAGATACATTTAAGTGTATTCATAATAAAACATTTTAAAAGTTATGGTAAAATTATGTAATAAAGAATATCTAATAAAGAAGTAAATGTAAAAATGTAAAAATAAAAAATAAAAAATAAATCAAGCTAAACTATTGAACTGAGTGAGCAAAACGTGTCCTTCTCATTGACACATTTCCTATATCACATGTTTTTTTTTCTATAGGAAATTTTATTTAAATGTAAGATTCAATTTGAAAAGGGTAAAAACAATTCGGTATTATTAATAAGTGTTAGCTTTTCTTTTCTTTTATAAAAGCAGGGACATTAAAGTTATGTAATAACGTAGATACTTAAAAATTAAAAGTGTTCTTTTGAATGTTTAAATTTTTAATGTTTTGTTGTGTAAAGTTGATAGGTGTTACAGTGATTATTCAATTATTTTCTGTAAGCATAAAAAAAAAACTAACGCATTTTTTGATGGATGTAAAATTAATGTAACCATCTAAAATTATATAATAAGTAAGAAATTTAAAACTATCATTTTACATGTATCCATATATGTATGTAATTATAACATTGTACAACTTATGTTAAAATAGCGTGATCATAATACGATGTAATTATAAACGTTTCCATACACGTACTTTGGTAATTGAAACAAAGGTGTCTCAAATCACTTACGCGGCTGGGAATGCAATTTGTATTTTGATCTATCTTTTGTTATGTGATTATGTTATTGTTATTGAAAATGATTACGTTGCGTAACGTTCTTTGTTCTGCTCATCTTAATATTAAATGAAATAATTAAATTTTTGGTTAAATTGAATGACCTCACCAAATTATAAGATTTGGAAAGGAAAATATACATTGGCCATTTTCTTAATTACATTTCATATACGCGAGCAGTGTACGTGAAAGAAAAGACGCAATTATTTGATGAATATTATTATTAATCATATTTAATGCCATGCAGTAAGATGAAAAATAAATAATAGTTACCGGAGAATAAAGTAAATATATAAAGTTAATAAAAAAAAGTAAATTAAATAAAAGAATCTTGAAATGTAAGACAAAATAAAAAAATATTTTTAAAGTTTATAAAAAAAAATGTAATCATTCCTTATGTAGGCATTAAACAACCCTTAAAACACGATTCTTGTGGGGCAGCTTCTCCAAGTGCAGCGGATACCGCACCGCCAACCTCGCCCCTTCCGTCGTCACCGCTACGGCCGTTATCGTTGGACATTTCACCACCGCCACTTACATCTTCACCCATCAGACAGTCGCCAGGGGTACCAGAAACTTCTCCGTATATCGTGTCGCGAAGTTCGGCTAGAAGAGCAGAGATATACGAACCTAATGACTCTGTTTTGACAAGGGAGGACGAGAGTGAGAACGATGTTCAACAGTCTGAGGAGGAGGTAACAGAGCCTGGTTCCAACGAGTTAAGTGAGGAAGAAGCAATGTAACATTTTTTTTTAAATAATGTATTCTTGTTATACTAGGGGAGGGAATGTTGGATATGTGTGCGTGGCTGCGCCCACCGCTAATTATTGTGTGAACAATAAATAGTGTTAAGCTAGCCAGTGATCGTATCACTTGTCCGTCCCTATATCTAACAATAGCTTAAGAATTTAATGTTTTTGGTGTAATATTTGATGGCTGTCCTTAATAAATAAATAAATAAATCAAAAATATTGTCACCCGCCAGAAATTAATGATTTTTCGTTTTCCACTCGTTACGTTGGACGCTACTACAAAGTTCTGCCGTCACTTTTGATGACAGCTGTCAAGCTATATTTAATGAACTATAGTTTTATTTTAAGTGATTGATATTTAAGATGTAAATAGTGCATTTTTGTAAATAGTTAATCGTTTTAAATTGTTGTTAGTTGTAAATACTTGATTCCAATTTTTAAATACGTCATAATAAAGTTAGTCATCGGTTACGTCTGAAATACAACAATATACAACAACATACCATTTCTGTCAGTTTTGAATATGTTTATTGGACAGCGTACGTGCCGAAGGGATGTTCGTTTTTCTTTTTTTATAGGATAAAGGTGACAAACGAGCACGCAGTCCACCTGATAGTAAGTGGTTGCTGCGGCCCATAGACATCTACATCTATCCTCTATTACAAATCAAAATATAGATGCGTTGTCAGCCGTGGGAACTAAGATAGAATGCCTCATTTCCAGTAAAAAGGGCCTCCGGCCACCTGCACTCACCAAGCGAAACGCAGAGGTAAACCTCTACTTCACGCTGGTTTTTTGTGAGGTCGTGGTACCACCCCGGTTTGAGCCGGCCCATCCGTGCGACAGCAAAAGCTGCCGCATGGCTCTACCACTATTGTTCGTGTCGGATGAGGTCGGCAATGCTCGGCACGATTCCACTGCCTTCGTAGACGTCCGGGTGACTTCGTTTTTACCGGCCAGCGCCAGCTAGTCCACTTTTAAACGCCTTCAGCTCTCGCGCCGCCTGAGTAACCATTATTTAAATCGCGCCAACCTATCATTGGCCTTTCAGCTCAACTATCATTTCTACAACTAATTGTTTACATTTATTTTTCAAGTCTTTCCCTCGCTATGTAGTCTAAACTAATTTTATAATTGCGTGCACTATCCTCGCCACCATTAATCCCAACACCACTACACTGGCTCTTACGGCCGCACTCAGAAGGTTCATTAAATTAGTCTTACTGCCGCACTCAGATACGTTTAATGATTACTTAAGCCGTCACTAAGTAAAGATTTAAAAAAGTTGACTAAAGTGACTTCGTATAGCAGGGTATACGTCTGACATTAAAAAAAAATATTACTAAGTTTCTACACATTTTATTGGCGTTATTTCATACAAGACACATTTCTGAACGTTTCTTTATACGTCAAAATTTCACTACGTAGGTAGCTAATCTGTGGTAAATTTGAATAAGTTGTGAAAAATAACGACCGGGTACGTTCCGGCCCACAAATATTAAAATTTCAAAATTAAAAAATCTCATTTTATAGATCTTAATTTGACCTTTCGACCTACGTTAATTATTTTATAAGCCCGTTTTTCGTATTCCCAGGAAAAATCGAAATAGAATTTCCCATTTTCTTATATTTTAAATAGTCATATCTCATTGAAAAATGATTATTGTTTACTCCACCAAGCGTAAAAAATTGGGCTACTTTAATTTGCCCCCGTGCAAATTCTTAAAAATATTCAATAATTAACAAATAAACAATAAAAAAAACTGTCGTGGCATTTTCAAGCCATTTATTTGCGCATTGCGATTGCGTGACAGAATAAAAGTGATACATCGTAGGCACAATATAAATATGAAATATGTTTATACTGTGTCGTAGGTATATCAGTTGATCAACTAAAGCGTGATCTGCTATAACACGAGAGGCCTACTGAAGGAAATGCCGCGGCCAGAAATTAGTATTAAGGTGAGTTTTATTTATTTTCGTGATTTTATTACTCTTTACAGATTTGTAATGCATAAATCGAAAAGGTGAAGAGTTATTCTAAACATTGTTTAACATAAATGGCCTGGAAGTGCTCATATTTGCATTATTTTTACTTGTTTATATCAATGTATGGTATACTATACAGTGCTATAATCGCTACATTTGCCATTATATTTATTGGTTATGATTATTGAATACTGACAAATCTTAACTGATTTGGTAAGATACGAGTTCCGCATAGTGCATAAATAACTTTTTGGCTTTTATTTGGGTGATAGTTGAGCAGTATGTTGGTTTCTTTTTGTTTTAGACTATAATGAAAGGAAGAGTGAGACGTATATTGTCTTTGGTACCTGCACGAAATGCTGGTTCTGATGTTAGTGATGGATCCAGTATGAAGTCAGAGATGTCGAGGGTTCACTCACACAATGCAATTATGATGCAATAAAGTGGTTTGACAACAAGCATGTCAGGCTTTCAAGTTTTTTTTTATAGGATAGGGTGACAAACAAGCACACAGTCGTCAGATCCATACGACAACTTAACAATGCGCCCCCGGCGTCAATACAAAGGCAGAGCGTTGGGTTCTTTAACCAACACGAGGTCTCCCACCCGAGGAGGATCCGTCTTGTCAGACCACTTAATGCGTTGCTGCAAAAGATGTAGGTACTCCAGAGACCATCGGTGCCAAAAGCTCTGAGTCATCTGTTGCAGCAGGCCAAAGCTGCTCAACCGCGAAGAGTTCGTTTCCCTGAAGGGGTAGTCGGGCAGAGCGTTAAGCGGCTGGCCAATCAGGAAGTGTCCCGGGGTTAGAACCTCCAAATCATTTGGATCGGATGAGAGGGGACAGAGGGGACAGAGGGGGCCGAGAGTTGAGTACCACCTCAATTTTACAGAATACAGTGGCGAGCTCCTCAAATGTCAAAATGGTTTCACCAATAACGCGACGGAGATGCTTTTTTGCAACTTTAACCACCGCCTCAAAAATACCGCCCCAGTGGGGACACGCCGGAGGGTCGAATTTCCACTGGATGCCCCTTTTTGACATCGCATTGCCTAAATAAGTCCGGTGGCTGGACAGAAATTCGACGACCTCTTTTAGATACCTATCCGTGCCCGTTATAATTCGTTCCGCAATCCGACCGGATCAAGTCCGGCAAACCGCGCCGCGATACGAATCGGCCCAGCGTGGCCAAGAAGGCTTCCGTGCTGAGGGCACTTACAAGTTCCTGGGCTGTGGCTTCGGCGACTCGGGATGTAAACACCCGCATACTTAAAAAGAAGTAAAATTTCTCCTCCAGCTCATTCAAAAGAGTTATTGCCAAGGCAAAGTCATAGCAGAGCACATAAGCAGAATTGGCGAGAAACTAGTTCGCCTTCCTTCGGGAACCCGTGCATTCTGGTCTCTCGCCAAGGCTGTCCAAGGGAATTTCTGTAAGCCATCACTACCATCTCTGCACAGGGAGGACGACACACTGGCCCACGACGCAAAAGAGAAAGCCGACCTTTTAGGCTCCCTTTTTGCGTCCAACTCAACCGTTGATGACGGGGTGAACACACCGCCGACCATCCCGCGGTGTGAGTGCTCCATGCCGGATGTGCGGTTCTCACAGCGCTCGGTTCGCAGAGCACTCCTCTCCCTTGACATCCACAAGTCGAGTGGGCCTGACGGAATCCCCCCAATTGTGCTGAGCACGTGTGCTCCGGAGTTGGCACCGGTTCTACCACGTCTTTTCCGGTACTCCTACTCCCTAGGCGTAGTCCCGAAATCATGGAAGACAGCTTTTGTACACCCGATCCCTAAAAAAGGCGACCGCTCAGACCCGTCCAACTACAGGCCTATCGCCATCACCCCCTTGTTCTCCAAAATAATGTTGCAAGCCGGTAGCATTCATTGCTATGCGGATGACAGCACTGGTGATGCTCTATACACCGGCCGTGCCAATATTTGTCGGGAAAACGTCACCGAGTACCGGAACAAACTTGTGTTTGAAGTCGAGTCTTTGCTGGACAAAGTCTCGGATTGGGGGCGACTAAATTTAGGCCAGTTTAATCCTCAGAAGACACAAGTTTGCGCGTTTACCGCTAAAAAGAACCCCTTTGTCGTATCTCCTCAGTTTCATTGTTGCCTCAGCCAGTATCGGAATCCTCGGCGTCGACATATCGAGTGACGTGCAGTTTCGTAGTCACTAGGAAGAGAAGGCCAAATTGGCCTCTAAAAAGCTTGGCGTGCTCAGCAGAGCGGGACAGTATTTCATGCCAGCTCAACGCCTGCAACTTTACAAAGCGCAGGTTCGGCCTCACATGGAATACTGTTACCATCTCTGGGCTGGGGCTCCCCAGTGCCAGCTCCTTCCACTTGACCGCATCCAGCGCAGAGCGGCTCGAATCGTCGACGACCGAGTCCTTTCCGATCGGCTCGACTCATTGGCACTGCGAAGAGATGTTGCATCTCTTTGCATTTTATTTCGCATTTACCATGGGGAGTGCTCTGAGGAATTGTTCGGATTAATCTCAGCCGCCAAATTTTACGAACGCACATCGCGGCAGAACTCCCGATACCATCCACACCATCTGGATGATTGGCGGTCCACCACTGTGCGATTTAGAATATGTTTTCTTCCTCGCACAACTTCCTTGTGGAATAGTTTACCACCAGCGATTTTTCCGGACCGATACGACTTAGGGACCTTCAAGAAAAGAGCCTACTCCTTTTTAAAAGGCCAGCAACGCATCTGCAATTCCCCTGGTGTTGCGGTTGTTCATGGGCGGCGGTAGTCACTTACCATCAGGTGAGCCGCATGCTCGTTTACCCCCTCTCCTATAAAAAAAAAAGTGAACGGCCTTAGTGGAGCGGCACACGAAGACGCAAAGATAGGCCTTATGCGAACGCGCGTTACGAAGGTTAGAGGACTTTACGAGGAAGGGACCAGCAAAGTCTGTTCCGACTCCAGCGAATGGTCGGATGGCCCTGACGCGGTCGGGCGGCAAGTCACCCATCATAGGCAAGGAGGGTTCGCATGGCGATATTCGAGCTGGACCGGAGTCCATAGGTGGTGGTGTTCAACTCAAACACCTGTATAGAATCGCTGGGCTTTTCGCGCCACAATATCAGCTGATTTCGACGGTTATCACGATGGACCACTGATTGTCGAAACATCATCCGAATGTCGGCTACAAAAACCACTTGGTGTCGACGGAATTGGGTCAAGATGTCGGATATGTCCTTGATCAGTTTAGGACCAGAGTGAAGACACTGGTTCAGGGACACACCATTTGACGTGGGGGCGGAGCCGTCAAAAACTACCCGAATCTTACTCTCAGGGGTCCTCAAGACCGCATGGTGAGGGAGGAAGTAGTGCTCCTGTGAACGCCATTCGAAGTTGGACGGTGACATGTGACCCAGCTCTTGATACTCGCGCATGAACTCGACATATTTGTCGCGAAAGGCTGGGTCGCACCGCATGCGGCGCTCTATGGAAAGCAACCTCTTCTCGGCTAGAGCACGAGATTGACCCAAAGAGGGACGTGAGTCCAGGAAGGGTAAGCGAGTGACGAAACGACCGTCGACCCACCGGCCGGTATTGTTCTGGTAGAACAACTCGCACTCACGGTCCAGAGGGTCGACTCGAGCTGCATGTGGTGGTTCCTCAATTTCCCAGAACCGCTGGACGGCGTCCGAAAGGGACACGCCCACAACGGAGAGCGGGTCGGCCGTCGGAGGGGGAGGAGACTACATAACCGGTCCAAAGAAGCTGTGCCCAAATATCGTGGACATGGCTGACAAGCCATCGGGCTGCAGAGCTCGTATCTCACCTAATAAGATGAACCCCAGGGCGTCGGCCTCCAGTAACAAATCTATAGGACCTGGTTGGGACCATCGAGGGTCTGCCGGTCTCAAACCTGACGCACAGCGGACCGCGCCGTCGTTTATACGAACGTTAGAGAGAAACCCTACAATGTCATCAAGGACATTTATCTTGACTAAAATGTGAAGGTGTTCACTGGCAGGGCTGAACACCAACTGCGCTTGTCCCCTAGGAGCAGGAGGCGCGGCGCCTCCGATACCTACCATCGGGCGTGATTCAGAGCTCCATGGGAGTCCCAGTCTTCCCACCAACCAAGTGGAGGCCACGCTACGTTGTGAACCCGAATCCAATAGAGCTCGAACCGTTAAGCGGTCGCCGCTCGGGTTGTACACCTTCACTGAGGCCGTCGGCAATAGAACAGTTTGACAGGTGGACTGCTGGCGGCTCAAAGGCTCAGTGGAGGCGGCCGTGGCGGGAACTAGGGCGGCAGCCTCCTATCTGGAGCTGCCTCTGTCGGACCGGCACCCGAACCGAGGGCCCCGAGAACGGCCCTCCGACGGCATCTCGCTGACCCTCGGATGGAATTCCCCGAACGGGCCGACCTGGGGAAATTCGGGGATCCCCTGCCCCGAGGCCCGGGACCGAAACGAGGTCTCCGGAACCCGATAATACCCGCACCGACCAAAGGGGGG
The DNA here is from genome assembly GCA_963668995.1 of Parnassius mnemosyne. Lineage (NCBI taxonomy): Eukaryota > Metazoa > Arthropoda > Insecta > Lepidoptera > Papilionidae > Parnassius > Parnassius mnemosyne. The sequence continues at coordinate 169,806 of CAVLGL010000137.1, read as the reverse complement.
CGGGCGGCGTTCCAGTCGCGGCCACTCAGCCAACTAGGGTGAGAACGGTCTAGTTGACTGCTGAGTGGCCGCGAAGCCGCTCTCAACACGCTGAGGGGGGGAACGACTCCCCGACCGGTCGGGGGAGGGACTCCCCTCAGAACGAGGGGCGCTGTTGTCAGCCGGCGAGCGCCGAGCGTCGTCCGACAGGGGGCGTGGCTGAGCGCCCCCGCCCGTGGGAGTCGGGGGGCTGGCAGGGCCCGGAGAGGACGCGCCGCGCGCACCCAGGCACAAAATGATATGGTGGTTGCCCTGTCAGTGCGTACAGGGCCGCTGGTGCGGCTAGTCTCGTTGTAAATGCCTCTCCAGGCACGAGTAGCACCAGCAGCACTCCCTGGCGATGGTTCGCCTCGCCGGAGCCGGCTTGCGCAACAACTTAGGGCACGACGTCGCCCAGTGGTGGGATGCTCGACAATAAGAGCAGGGGGGTGCCTCCCTGGCCGCTAGGCCACCATAAGAGGGTAAGAGGGGGCACCCTCCCGCAGGGGCTCCGCTCGGCCTCAGGGGGGGTTGGCGATGCCTTGGCCGTCGGATTCCACCTCTCCCTGGGCACCGCTCGGACAACAGCCGGAGGGCCCTTGCCGGTGCCTGCTGCGTTCTCCAACTGCCTGCACTGCTCCTCCAGGAACCGCAGCAGGTCCCTAAAGGGGGGAATATACGAGGCGCCATCCCCGCCGTACCTTTCCTCAAAATGGAGCCGAAGGTCGAGGGGCAGGCGGGACAGCACGATGTGGAGTAACAAAAAGGACCACTCGTCCACCGGTAAATCCAGCCGCCGCAACGATTTGCAAGCCACCACGACTGGATTCACGATGTCCTCACGTAGTCTGGTCCGGTCCTTCAGCAGCGGGAGGTTCAGCAGCCTCCGAACGTGAATGTCAGCAATCCGCCGGACGTTGGCGTACCTTCCAGCGAGGAGGTCCCTGGCGTTTTGGTAGGCGTCGTCCGACAACTTAAGGTGACCGACGACGCCCAGGGCCTCCCCCTCCAGTGATGCCAGGAGGTACCCCATTTTTTGGATGGGGTCAAGTCCCTCCGGACGTCCACCAGGTTGTCAAACAGACCGATGAAAGTCAGCCATTCCGAGAGGACCCCGAAGAACCTTGGCAGGTCCAGCGTTGGGAGTCGTCCCAACAGCTCCGTCTTCCGAGGGGACTCGAGCAGGCCACTCAGCCGAGCTTCACGCTCCTTCTCCGCGTCCTTGGCCCCCGCCTCGATCAAATCGTCCGTGAGCGCGAGGAACTGCTCGTAGTCCGCGCGGCAGGAGTCCAGTACTCCCTTTTCCACTTCCGAGTCCTCGAGCTCAGCGTAAGGCCGCTCCACGGCAGCCCTTCGAGCATCGACCTGCTCGAGCGTCTTCCTCATGTTATAGACCCTATCCGGTCGACCTATCAAAGCATGTGCGCTGGTAACCCAGCGCAGCTCAGTCCGCAAGCAACGAATCAGTAGCTTGTGTGATGGCATCACTACTAAATACAATTACTACGTGGCTCAAATTCTTTAAAATTACAAATTAACAAATAACAAATATAAAAACGAGTAACAAAATCCTATCAAATCAAGTTAAATAGAAATTACACAAATACGATTACCATTTATTAAATTAACTACTAGTTAGCACGAAAAAACACAAATCAAATTAACAAGTAACAAACCCTAGTACTATCAACAAATTATCCGATTACGTGACAACCATATCTACCTAGCCGAGGTACCTCGCCTTAACAAACTATGGTAAGTACTTAGCCTTAACAAACTCCCGCTTGTTCATCTTACGTGCGTTTCCCCGATTCCGATGCGATCCTAACCGCGAGCAAACAAAGAAAAACAAGCAACAAAGGAACGAATTTTATTATTACGTACTACTATGTTATTATTATTAATATTACGGCCGTGGCGTGATTGAAAATCAATCAACCACGCTCTGCTACCAATATGATACGGCCTACGGCTACCCCTGCAAAGATAGGCTATCCCGGGGCCCAAGCAGGAATTCTACAGGCAGACGCAGGTCGGGCCTCTAAAGGCCACTGGAAAATATCCTATCACAATCAAGGGGGAAGGCCATTTAACAGGAAGGCACTTAACTGCTTCGGGAGCGGAGACTGTTCACCAGGATCTGCCCGGCTGATGAAAGTGTAGTGAGTGTAGGTGGTATTTGTGTGAGACTGTGTGTAAGTGGCCTGGGCTAGATGACACGATGCTGTCCTAGAGAAGGTATTCTGTTGTAGCCCCTGAACAATTCCCTTCTTGAGGCACTAGTTCAGTCTATTCACGTAATGGTACAGTCAAAAAAAGGAACTTCAAACGAAATCTCTATATAAATTGCACAATTGATTTAACCGAAGTTATAAATCCGTAAAGAACAACACGTGTTCCCGCCAACGACAGCGGTACTTGTTTTAACTCCGTTCGTGACAAAAAATTAGGTAATAAAACTAGAAACGAGCGTTCCGACCGAAAGAGTTCTACACTAACTCGAGGCGAGTCCGGTCAGCCGGCTCGAAAGGAATGTCGGCGCGGGGGGATGTGACCTCGCTACTGTGCGAAGCTATTAACGAGTGATTATAACACAATTCTCAAAATATTTAATATTGGCCTAAACAAATAGATAAACAGCTAAGATAGCCGCAAGCCAAAACAGCTGTTCATTTTGCTCTTCAAACTACTCAACATGTCATTTCTATTTTTTTACGCAGGTTATAGCTAATTAATTGTTTGACATTTTAGATATAATGGAATCTTGAAAAGTATAGTAGTAGTAGGTAGTAAGTAGGTAATCTATTTATTACGAAACGTTTCTATTGAGTGCTATTATTACAACCGAGTAAATCTATTTCTTTTATTTTTGTATTAAGTATATATCTTGTTCGTTTAAGATTGTTTAAGCTTAAGAAATATAATTAAGAAGAAACTTCAGGTGAGGTGGCAACTGCAACTTTTAATTCATTTTGCAGTTTGATTTGTCGGTGCAAACATTTCCATTATCATATTTAACGACACTTACGGAATGACGACTATACCATAGGGATCATGAATATAATATAGTCAATAAAGAAACATCATTCGTAATATAATTTATTCAGGTGCGTTCTAAAATCTAACTTAAAAATAGGTATGGAGTTATAAAAGGTCAGTGAGACGCGGTAGGAACGGGCGCAGTCAGACGTCGATCTGCAGGGAGGCGTCCCAGGCGCGCGCGTTGACGAGGCGCAGCGTGGAGCGCAGCGCGGCGGCCGGGCCCAGCGCCAGCGTCAGCGGCTGCGGCTCGGCGCGCGGGCGCGCGTACAGCGCGTGCAGCGCCTGCTCCCAGCGCAGCGGCCGCAGCGCCTGGCGCGCCAGCTGGCGCCGCGTGTGCGTGGCGTCGCGCAGCGCCTGCGCGTCCACGCACGACACCACGCGCAGCCGCGGCGCGCGCACCTGCACACTCACCTCAGTGCATATCATGGAGAAAGAATAAAATTTACCTATTCAGGGATACAATGTTTAGTTCCAAGACTTTGATTAGACGAGATTTGATGATGTCTATGAGCGACAACATTCACTTACTATCAGGTGGACTGTATGATGATTTGTTATTATCTATAAAAAACATGTGTGGATTTCACATGCAATAGAAGTCTAACTTTCAGAAAACTAAAATTCGAGAGAATGAGACGAATTCAATAAATTATTATAATATTAATATCAAGTTTAAAATTCAATTTCATTATTGTAAATATTTAAACATTTCCTAATCAATAAATTCCGTCCTAAATCATTACTACTCATAGATCATAATCTCCATACATAATAGGAAACACTGTATACTGTATTCTATCTTATTCTCTCGCAGGCTCATCCTATAGATGTATGTTTTCGTTTCATCTAGTTTCAGATCGCAATGATTCTAAAGACGCTTTCACTTCAAAAACAAATTACCTGTATGTGTCGCAGCGCCTCGCGCAGTGCGTCCGCGGCGCGCGCCATGAGCGGCGAGTGCAGCGCGGCGCCGCGCACGGGGGCGGCGCGCCGCACGCCCCAGGCGGCGCCGTGCGCGCGCAGCCAGCGCAGCGCCGCCTCGTCGCCCGCCACGGCCTTGCAGCCGGCGTGCATGTAGGCGGCCACGGCGCACACGGGCGCCGCCACGCCGCACTCGGCCGCGTGGTCGCGCGCGCGCCGCAGCGCGTCGCCGAGCCGCGCGTCCGGCGCCAGCCACAGCATCAGCGTGCCGCCGGCGCGCTCCGCCGCCGCCGCCTCCGCGGCCGCCGCACGCAACTCGACGAACCGCAGCGCGCCCTCGAACGACAGCGCGTCCGCGAACACGAGCGCGGCGACCTCGCCCACCGAGAAGCCGGCGGCGGCGCGCACGCGCTCCAGCGCGCCGGGCCGCTCGTCGCGCACGCGCTCCAGCGCCGCCAGCGCGGTCACCAGCACGCACACCTGCTGACGTCGCTCCAGCTCGTCGTCGGGACCCTCCGTGCACACTCGCGCGACGTCCCATCTGCGTAAACACACGACATGTTGCTGCATTTATCATTTACTAATATAGTTTTACTATATACTATACTAACATCTTTTATCAAACATGACCCCTACAATAGGAAAAGAAATGAGACAAAGACTTGTGTCATGCCAAATTCGAACTCATTACCCCACAACCTAATGCAGCACCATTGTATCATAATCTGATGTGATTTGGCTCTTGGGATGACAATACGGCTGTGTTTCTCTTTTTAATAACCCGCAATGTTGATAAATACAATCATTTGTACATAATCCTCGTTGACAACATAAAAGCATGACAATAGCACCAACATACATTTAAATAACTATTATTATTATTATTATTATTTTTTTTTATAGGATAAGGGTGACAAACGAGCACACAGTCCACCTGATGGTAAGTAGTTGCTGCGGCCCGTAGTTGCTGCGGCCCATAGACATCTACATCTATCCTCTGTTACAAATCAAAATGTAGATGCGTTGTCACCCGTGAGGACTAAGATGGAATACCTCATTTCGAGTAAAAAGGGCCTCCGGCCACCTGCATTCACCAAACGAAACGCAGAGGTAAACCTCTACTTCACGCTGGTTTTCTGTGAGGTCGTGGTACTACCCTGGTTCGAGCCGGCCCATCCGTGCGACAGCAAAAGCTGCCGCGTGGCTCTACCACTGTTGAAAATTATATATTAAACTGCTTCTTACAAATATTTTTTTTTTGCATTGAAGTCTCCCATTAACACCATATATTGAGTTTTGGAGGAATGCATGGCTCTAGAGATATCCTCATACATTTCCTCCATCTCCTCATCGGGGTATGCCGAGGTTGGTGCGTAAACCTGTATGACCTTCAGCGAATACCGTTTGGTGATTCTGAGTATAAGGTACGCAACCCTCGTCGACACACTCACAATCTTTACAACGTTGTTAACGAGAGACTTGTGGACGATAAATCCGACACCTCCTTGGGACAGATGGTCGCCGTCCCGGTGATAGAGCAACTTGCCGGATTCGAGGATTACCGTATCCTCCCCCTCTCTTCAGACTTCGGATAATCCTATAATATGCCAGCGTAACTTGTCAATCTCTTCTTCGGGCTCCACGATCTTCTCGTCAGTACTCAGGGTGCGTGCGTTGTATGTTGCTAGGTCGAGTCGTCTTAGGTGGCAACCGAACCTCCACCGGAGATTCTTAGCACCACCACCTTTGAGTGATTGAAGGCAACTTGTTGGTGGATGAGACAAACATGATCGAAAAATGCATATGCTCAACGTCAGTGACACAAACCCTTTCTGATGGCAAATTATTACTATTATCTTATAACTGCCTATTGGCTATATCTGCCATTGTTTTGGTTGGTGGAGCATATGTGTCGACCTCATGCGGGTGGTAGCTGGAGGGAGAATCTGAGTAGGCTCTCAAGGCTGCGGCCGAAAGCCACGCAACGTGGGACGCCATTCCCTTGAGGTGATCTGATCATTTAATTGGTGGTGATGCCTTACACTTACATCACGTCTGCAGGAACGGCGGTCTGACAGGTGGTGGCACTCACGGAGGGCTTTTTATGGCCGGTGTGCCTATTGTTGCCTAATCCGTGTCACGTAGATCACTGTGGCTGGATTTGATCGTATTCTGTATGGCGTTTACACACGTTGACATGCGCGACTTCGGTCGATATTTGTGCTTACGCACTACCAAGGGGCCAAGCCCTCTTTCACTGGTTCGCCAGTTGTTTTGCTGTGGACTACGGTCCTGTTCCCAATTAAACGTCCCCTTCGGGGGAGAGCGTTGCTTGGTTGGCGCTCACCGCACATGGCGTGTGTGGAGCCATGGGAGAGCGAAGCCCTTGTATCTGGTACTTGATATAAATATTGTGAGCCGTTTTCAAGCGGAAAGGGATTAATTAATAAGGAATTGACTGTTGTGAACCTGATACAAGTGGAATAGGGACAATTTATTGTTCTTAACCTTTTTGATCTCTGTCTTTGTGAATGGAGTTCTTTAGCTATAAGACACTACCAACAGCTTTCTGCTGCTCTAGTGAATATTCATTCTTCCAAGAGACACCTAAAACAACTAAGTTACTATACAAACACAACGTAAATAAGAGTCCTAACTAAGACAATCACGCCATAAATTTATTCAACGGCCTATATTTTATAAACGTTTTTTAAGATTTTATTTCACAGTTTTCTAGGAGTCATTAATATCTATATCTGGAATGTATTATTCGTTCGCCGGCGCATCTACCTATTGTTTTTTTCTTTTTGAAAACGTTTTTGTTTTACTACTACTAGGTACTACTAATCAGATACATTTATATATTTACTAATCAGATGTCCTGACATTAAGTTTTGTCGTCATCAATCTCTGTCTCAGGAATATACTTGCGGTTTCAATTTGATTCTAAAAAAATTAAGTCATTGCTATGTTACATACAATAATATTATTAATTTAACCCTGGTACATTTCCCATAGAACACATACCACAGCTAAACCATATTGAGAAGTCTCCGCTGTAACTTTGGTATCATAGAATAGTCACATTTTCACCAAATAATAATATTTGTAAACATCAACAAATAATAAACCTTATTTTTTACAAATTAAGGTTCTTGATTCTTTGATATTTACAAACATTATTATTTAGTGAAATTTTAATTAATAAAAACCAAGGTTTTTCAGGGTGATTTAGTTGTGCCTACTTATTTAAATTAAAAAAAAAATTATTAAAACAAAAAATAGTATAAAAGGTTTGAAGGAAAATATGTAGAAAAACATGTAGTTAGCCACTTAAAACAAGTATCCTACTATTTGCAACTAATGTTTGATGTCAACTAAACTTAATCAGGTCTAAACAAGTAAAAAAAAAGCATAAAAAGGACATTTTTTACACATGGCTGATGCCACAATAGGCATGTCATCAACTTCTATGGCGCTTGTCATACCAGGTGTGTCACAATATATTTGTTCGCAGCCACAGCTAGAAGTTTTCGAAAATTGATGTTGCAATGAATGGGTTAAACTATCAGTACACACCACAAAGCCTTGAAACTAGCACTAGGTTAAAGTTGATAGCACACACTTGTGATAAGTGTTAGGGCATCCTATTTCAAGATTCTAATATTCATTTATTATTGGGATATTCACCCTATTAGTATTTGTTTTTCAAATAATATGTATGGATATGTAGTACAAAATGAAGAAGTAAATTTTCTTTATAATTGTTTGATTTAAAAATCTTGCTAGTTCTTCCCAGAGCAGAGATTTTTTCAAACTAGTGGTATTTTCAAGATAACCAATAATGTAGTTGTTTAATGTAACTAATAATCTATGTAAAATAAAAATTATTCTATTCCATTCTATGCCATAACAAATAAACAATAATTTATGATTTTTTCAGTAGTAAAATATGAATCTCTCTGTTATTTGAAATATTCTCATATTCTAATTTCATGTCTAATTTTGATAAATCTTATTTTCTGTAAGGTCCTGTGAGTCATATATTATGAACATTTCTATTGTTAATTAATGCAATTTTTTCACAAAGAAAATTGTTGAAGTTGTTCTTAATCAAGATAGATGTATAAGGACGATGTCATACAATTACCATCAGGAACCATATGATTTTTTTTCTTCCTTCTATAAAAAAAAACTATTTAATGTGAATGTCAATCAGTGAATGATCATATGGTAGATCAAGCACAGGTGTTTAGTTGTTGTAACTATTGTGATTGACATTTGTACAAACAGTTTTTATATTGAGAAGGGTTTATATGTGGTAGACCCATGCTGCAGCTATATTTTTTAACAGTGGTAGAGCCACGTGGCAGCTTTTGCTGTCGCACGGATGGGCCGGCTCGAACCGGGGTGGTACCACGACCTCACAGAAAACCAGCGTGAAGTAGAGGTTTACCTCTGCGTTTCGCTTGGTGAGTGCATGTGGGCGGAGACCCTTTTTACTGGCAAAGAGGCATTCCATCTTAGTCCTCACGGGTGACAACGCATCTGCATCTTGAGTCTCTATTGAGGATAGATGTAGATGTCTATGGGCCACAGCAACCACTTACCATCAGGTGGACTGTGTGCTCGTATGTCACCCTTATCCTATAAAAAAAAATATTAGTAGTATAGTTGTAGCATGAATGGGTCGACTCATTAGGCTCAAATAAATACATTGTTCATGCCCACACACGAAATATGCACTTAGACATGGAGTTGCAGAAAACAGCCCATTTATTCAATTCAATTCAATTGGTCAACTCGACCAGGGAAGGACCACACTCTCACAAAATACCAGCATAAAATAGCAGCTTAACACTGCTGTCTCATACTGGGAAAGAGGCATTCCATCTTAGCCCTCACGGGTGATAACACATTTGCATTTTCATTATTTATTGAGGATAGATATAGATGTCTATGGGTCATAGCAACCACTTACCATCAGGTGGACTGTGTGCTCGTTTGTCACCCTATCATTAAAAAAAAAAAGGAAAATAGTATGTGCATACCCAACAACATTGGAGGCCAACTCATAGAGTTCACGTGCGGCCGGCAAGTCAAGTAGTCTCTTTCCCATGCCAACATGATGTGAACCTTGCCCGGGAAATAGTAACACTGTAGTTTCGCGTGGATCTACGCGTTTTACTGGCTCATCGGCAATAACCCTCGCATATGGTTCAGTTGCCCAACGTAGTTCTGGTTCCAAGTTTGAAACATCACCAAACGAACTTGCATCATCCAACAGTCGCTTTAGAGGACTTTCTTCTTTATTAGTTCCAGTGGTTTGCGAACTACTTGCACGCGACTTAAGTAGGAAAGCGCGAGCAGAATATGAACAACGCAATAATGACTTCATTGAAATTTAATATTTAATCAGTATTTTAAAATGATATTCATCACTACAATAAATACAACACACTTTATGAAATTTCGAACCAGAATCAAATGAGAATGAGATGAGGTTGAGGTTATGTATACTTTAACCAAAAAAAACTACTAAACAACAATAAGTGATAAAACTTAGTGATTAGTACAATAAGTTTGTACCTTTACTAACTACAAAGTAGTTAGTAAAGGTTTGTGATTTGTGTATAAAAATCTTTCGGGTACATATAAAATACGTATGTATCATATTAGTCTGTGCATAAGCATAATACATATTTCGGTTTATACAAAGGTACTCTGTGATGCATATTAAACAATTAGCATTTAGTGATTCTTGTCAGTGAAATTAGTGACATAGTGCAAAATCAAGTGACAGTGCAAGATTCTTCCCGCCGCCTGAGTGATATGTTAAAAAATAGATCCTAATCCTATTACGTGCCTCTATATAAATTCATCAAAAATACAGTGGGGAAATTATAATAAACCGAATAAAAATACTCAAGACTTGGCCTAAAGGTCTAGATGCCAGGCCATAAACTCCAAAAAAAAAATTAGCATTTAGCAAATACCAAATAACAATTACTAATCTGCATTGCCAACATCAATTTGTCATATTCCCCGAAAATCCATGTCAAATTCCCCAATTTAAGCATGGACCTAGAAAAAAGGGCGGACGCCGTGTCTTAAAACAATTACTGACGCGCCCATACTAACAGTGTTGCTAACTGCTAGCTTTACCCAGTTGCTAGACATTTTTCAAAATATTGCTAGATTGCCAGCTTTTTTTACCCCCAAAAGTTGCTAGAAGTAGCTAAATGTACGTAGGTAGATTACAATAAAATGCCAATTTCTGACAATAATTTTCAATTTCCGACAAGAGAGTTAAAAATGTCTTGTGTACAGTCACAAGCAATAATATGTAAACAACAAAGGATTTTTTTTATATTTATTGTCGACTTTTGTGGCACAAATAGTTTTGTTTCGGAACGTTTAACGTGACAAAGTTCTATGTTGTTTACATATTATTGCTCGTGACTGTACGTTATTGAATAAAAAAAAGCTTAAAATTAATCAATCAAAGAAGAAGATGTCGATATTTGGGGTTCAGTGTCTATCGTCGTTAATTCCGAATATTTCACAGCGGTGCCCATTTTATACAGTACATCTTTAGATAAAACACGGTTATAGCAGCAATTACCACTTTTCCTGAGGGAGTCACTAATGCAGAGGATTGAGTTTAGTTATGATACTCAACCAACCTTTAAATTCGTACATATTTTCCCACTTCGGTCTATATTTCTGTGCATACGCTTTTTTTTCGAAGATAAATCCATTTTCAAATAAAATTAGTTTATATGGATAAAACAAAACAACATAAGGTAGAATACGAGTAGCGTGTACTATTTTGGTTAGTGGTAGTGGTAGATTAGTGATAGTGAGTAATCTGTCGTAACGCAGCAGGAAACGGGGAATTCCCGGCCAACACCGACCTAAACCTACCATAGCCGTAGCATCTATTATGACCATAGATTCTCGTTTAGTTTTTATTTTTCTTTTAAGACTCGGTACCCTATTCTACGAATCTCGATAGTCTCACATTTCATGATGAAATGAAAAGTTGCTAGAAAAAGTAGCTAAAAAGTTTAGCTACAAATTTCATTAAATTGTAGCTGTCCGTCACCAAAAAATAGCTATACCTAGCTATAAAGTTGCTAAGTTGGCATCATTGCATACAAAGTCAGCTCGCTAATACAAACAAGCCGGCACGCACACATGCACACCATAGTAAGTCTACCGCCCGCCATTACGCTCCAAACCGCGTCCGCGTAATATTGTATTGAAAACCTGTCGAAATCATAGTGGTTACATTAAAAAAAGCCAGGGGATCACTTTTCATAGGTAAGTAAGTAATTTATTCACCTTATTTCTCGTTGTTACTTTAATTTATTTCAAACTTTATTATCAAAACATTTTATTAACAAACAAAAATTATTATCAAAACACGAAACTAATCAGTGTTGCCAGTTGTTAAATTTGCAAGTTATCTTAAATATGGGAGATTAATATCTTATTGTTCACTTTGAATTGTTCCGTAATTCATTAATCTACCTCTGTATATACTTTTGGCGTCCCATGATATTAAACTACCAATATTATAAATTTTACATTTTATAGATTTCCCTCTGCAAATGATGTGTGGAAGAATGACTGGGTGCAAATAATAAGACTGTAGAAATGAAAACAATTGGAATCCATCGGAATCTAGTGTAATCTGCAGTAAACATTTCGAGGAAAATGATTTATACACAACAAAAGGTTGGGATGGTTCTTCGCGTTGTTACTTATGCCATCCCAAAAAAAGATAAAGCACAATAAATATCTTTTTCCTCTTACAATGATAAGCTTAACATATTAAAACGTAATTAATTTTTTAGTTTTTATTCGAGACGTCAAGCGTTCCAGAGGAACAACTCGCTGAAGCAAATACTTCCAGTGCTTTGCATGGGTAATGTACTAATAAAGTATCATTAAAAAACCTGTTAGGGAGGGAATGGTTTTTTAATCGACTTGAAAAAAAGTAGGTTTTCAAGTCGACTGAATGTTTTTTTAAGTTACACCGACAATCTCAAACCGTTTTCGATGATTCCTTTTTAGTTGAATAGGTTATACTTTTAAAAAATAAACTTTTTTTTTAAAAGTTTGTATTAAATATACTTAAAAGAACTCTTTTGTTGTACTTGCGAGATGGTGATCCGAAAGCATTTAAGAGATAATATAACTATATATACTGAAAGACAACATGCTAACCAAAATTCTATAAAAAAATTTATAGCTAACGACAGGATTTTTTTAATTTAGAATTTGACCATGCATTTGCTGGAATAGAACATAAAATAGCTTTAATTAAATATATAGCTAAAAATATCGGAATATTCGTTTTCACCATATAGCTAAAGTGGAGGGGATTTCTAAATATTTTGACAGTAAAAGACAATATTATAAAAAATTTACTAAACAAAAGGGTCTCTAAAAACCGTTTATAAATGTAAATTAAATATAATATTAATAAATGTAAATATTTTTATATTCAATGTGTTTTATTACAATTTTGTTTTATTAAGCTTAAAGTCCTGGTTCCGAGGACGGTGACGAATGTTTTAAACCTAATTGAATTATTTTGCCTATAAAGATGGGTAATTTTCCTCCATCTGGCAACCCTCTACACGCTCACACATAGTTACGCGGCCGTCACTGCGACGCTTCCATTGTTTCTTAGCGAGACTCTGTCCGCCCTTTTTTCTAGGTCTATGAATTTAAGTACAAAACTTCAACAGATTCCACAGATTATATTTTAAAAAATGAAACAATTTTCAACCAATTTTTTAAGATTTATTTTAACTAACATTTTTTTTCTTTTTTAACGAAATATTTTTTTCACTCCATATTTTTTTTTAAAGAATGAGGGTGACAAACGAGAACACAGTCCACCTGATGGTAAGTGGTTGCTGCGGCCCATACATCTACATCGATCCTCTGTACTACTCCTACAAATCAAAATGTAGATGCGTTGTCACCCGTGAGGACTAAGATGGAATACTTCATTTCCAGTAAAAAGGGCCTCCGGCCACCTGCACTCACCAAGCGAAACGCAGAGGTAAACCTCTACTTCACACTGGTTTTCTGTGAGGTCGTGGTACTACCCTGGTTCGAGCCGGCCCATCCGTGCGACAGCAAAAGCTGCCGCGTGGCTCTACCACTGTTGAAAATTATATATTAAACTGCTTCTTACAAATATTTTTGTAAGAAGCAGTTTACTCCATGGAGTATTTTTAATTCCTTTCCTTTTTGCCATTAAAAAGTACCACAGTAATTAGATTTCTCGAAAAAAGGTCCTGACTTGGCCCGGGCTAACGATTTTCAAAATCCTGGCATAATATTAATCGCCAACCAACTTTAAATTCCCTTCAATTTGGGGAATTCCCCCACATGTTGGCAACGCCTGAGTCATGAACTAAACTTACTCGACTTAGCTTCTGCATCGTTGGTTGTAGCAAAATTATATATGACATTTCTTTTTTTTAATTTGAAGCAGCTATACACGGCAAAGGTGACCCCAAATAATATTATTATGTTGAAAATAAAACGAGGTAAATACAAATGAAACAATGTTGAAATCTATTTATTCTTTATTTTTCTAGATTTTTTTTATATTTGAACAGAGCTTTACCTTGCATTTCTAGCAGCTGCCTTTTTTCTAAGCGAAAAATATCTACACCTTTTAAAATTTTATTGATAATAGTGCACCAGTTATTTATACCTAATTTTATTATTATCGATAAAAAAGGCGTCTATTACTTCAGTACTAGACATGTGTTTCGGCATGGAATATGCTCAAAACTATAATTATTATTTAATGTTGCATGATTTATTAATAAGCACACATATTAAATAAATATAATTGCTTCTAGAATTAATGGATAAGTATCAATAAAAGAATCACCAGTTTCACCACTTTCGTTACTCACTTCCTTTTCATGTCCTTTAAACAGGCTCTTTATTTTTAATAATTATGTAATAACATCATCTCCACAATTAAAAGATGAGCTGTGAAACTTAATGAATCCTGTAAATAATAAAATTTTAAAAGTATTTATGAAATTGTGGCAAGTCGGGTTATTGTCCCTAAATTTATTTGCCCGAAAAAAAATTCGATTGCATTGGAATATATTGCGGGGTCTCATAATTTTTAGCTTTTTCTTGGACAAAAACTGTCACAATTTCATAAAACTTTTTATGGTATTTATCTAGTTCTTTATACTGGGGTACTGTACATTCACGGCCATTTTTATTAATAAATTTTAAATTTTTTAGTTTTAACAAAGGTTGCTGCAAGAATGCTTGGTGTCTACATTTTTTCTGTAACAGCAATTCTTAAATCTTTCTATCTTATAAAAGCTTTTAGAAAAATTTACTTCGCAAATATCCTCGTTAGAAAATAAAATGATGTGTCTTACCTAGTATGAAGAGCACCTCCCTCAATTGCGTGCACTATCCCCGTCACCACTAATCCCAGCACGGCTACTCCCAACACCACTACACTGGGCAAGACACACCACTGACGATAATACGACACGTGTTTCGCCTCTACACGAGGCATCCTCAGGTGATATAGACTCTACGGTGGCTAACCGCTAAGTGAGCGGTGAGCCAAAACAAGTGCCTTTTATACAGACCGATCGCGCAACCGCTCTCTACTTAAGGAGCGAGCGACTGCGTCATGCGATAAAACATGCGACCAATCACCGCCGGAATTACACAGCTACTTGTAAAATTAAAAACAAACCGCCGCGCAACGCCCGCCTACCCTCCAACCACGCAACCAATCGCCGATCACCATGAGGGTGACAAACGACCATATTGCGAGGCTCTCTATTATTAGAAAGCAGGCTTAAAGATATTTAAGAGAGGTGAGTTAGTAACATTTGTTTGTTCATTCAGCAGTGCAACGGTACTATTATTACTTTTTAACATCTCTAATTGTTCCAGCACACATAGCCGCAGCCCTTTATTACACGTATGTAAGACTTTAAAGGAGTGGTCGTTGGCTAGGTTGTGCCCAGTGTCCAAAAGATGTTTGGCAAAATGGGATTTATCGGGATTGCAATTCCTGTACGCGGCTCCCAGGGTTACCAGCTTAGGGGTTTTCCCCCCAAAATTTAGGGGGAATGTATGTGGTATGGGCTTTATTTTTTAGGGGTATTTTTAACCCTATTCTTGGTACTGTGTACAATTTGATACGTTCAACTTTTAGAAAATCCCGAGACCCTCTCAAATGAATTTTTCAAACTTTTATTGTTTAGTATATCAGAAAATATAGTAATATTTCTATCAAAAATACTATTTAAGTGTTTGCAGTACCAAAAAGAGCAAGATGCCGGACCGATCGAATGCGTCTAAGCATCGCATCGTAAGAATAATCATTATTTATAATATTTTGTTCAAATTGTTTTCAAAAGTAGTCTAATTCGCATAGCTTATTATATATTCTAGTCATAAGCGTTATTTTCCAGTACTTATATGAATTGTAAGTGCATGTTATCTTTTGTGTTTTTTGAGTGTAGCAAATATGATGCATTGCCAGATGCCGAATATTCTAGATATTTTTTACTACGTATCAAATACGTGACATATTGTACAGCCAAATTTGTATAGATACTACTCGGGGTTGATTCCAAGACCGCGGCTATAACTAGGCTACGATTAGATTGGATGTTGTGGCCAAAATGTGGTCAAGATGACAATATTAGTACAATTATTTCTTGTTTTCTTCCGCACATGCTTCCTCACCTTATTATTCAACAACAAAGAAGAGCTCGGCAACACGTAGCTCTTGTTCCGAAGACGAGAGCAAAATCGGATTCGAACGAAAGTGACTCATCTGAGGATGAATTTCAGTACTACACCCGCCCTACGCACTCCGACAGCAGTTCACTACCTCCATCACTCCCATATTCAATACAAAACCTAAATCTTCTCCGAGATGATGATAATGAGGTAAATCAGATGGTTGCTTCAACACCTTTAGTACTACATCAACTGTCATCAATGTCATTACCATCTATCAATCCTTGTTCGCCATCAATTTTTTCGCCCAATCCATCAGCAAATGAGACTAGTTCTTCTTGTCCGGTACCATTACCATTGTCACCATCTATACTCGCTACTCCCTCACAAGTACCTTCATCAAGAGTTAGTAACTTCAGGCGGCGTAATCAGTTACCACTGCCGTCGCCATTGTTTGCACCTTCTCCTTCAACAGCTACTCGTTCAAAGAGGCTAGACTTTTCATAGTAATGCACAGAGTAAAATCCTGTGTTTGGATAACTTTTTAATATCTATTGAGCTGATACAATATTCACGCAATGAAGGCGGCATTTTTTACAACGGGTACAGTCCGAGCAAACGGTCTCCGAAAAGTGGAGAAAAACTACCCACAGTTAAAAAAACTTAAAAAAGGGTAGAGGATCTCATGCACAAGTCGTATGCAATAAAAACAAGATTGCGGTTGTCAAATGTGTTATTGCTGCAAGTACTTTTGTGGATGCGTATTCTACACAAGAAATAAGAAGGTAGAAAAGTGCCAGTGACTTGTCCCAATTTAATAAAAGAATATAGCACTAACAGGGTTGGTGTTGATCTCGCCGACATGTTGGACGCTCTATATCGTACGCTATTCCGAGGCCATCGTTGGTATTTACTTAATTTACTTATTATTGGACACGTATAAACAATTCCTCGCTTCTATATCGCCGTGAAAGAAAAGCCAGAATGGATATCAAAAAACGAAATTCAAAAGTTTTTAAACTTTAGGATGGAATTTTTTTAAAGCTTACGAAGTTATTAAAGAACTGATATGAGCGATATCAGCAGGCCTGGCATGAAATCAACCAACACTATATACATAGAAGCCAGCAGCTGAAAGACCACCAGATGCTGTTCGATATGATCAAGTTGCTCCATTATAAAACTATAATAACCAGCAGAGGAAGGTTAATGTATTGCACAAAAGGACTGACTAAATTATTTTTTGTCGAATATGTAATTTAAGGTTGTGCTTATTGCCGGAACGTAATTGTTTCATAGTATACCATACTGAAAAATAATACTTTATTTATTTATTTATATTTTATTTTTAATTGTACATAAGAAGACATATTTTTGACTTGATTTTTATGATTGATCTCAATTTACCAATAATTTATATTTAGATATAAATGCTGTTATTTATGTAAATTTTTATACGTATGTAGAAGTACAAAATAATTATGTTTTATTTTTTTGTTATATAACTGAGAATGTTGACATTTTAGGTTTTGTTTTGTTACAATTATATGTAAAACTCATTTATTAACTTCACTCAAAGACTGGCAGTGTTGCAAATTAGATACGTAGATTTCATAGCGTTGATTGTTAAGATCCTGGCAATGTATCTAATATGATACAATCAATAAATGCTGAATTACTTATATTATTTATTTTTTATTTTTTTTCATTCCTTCAATAACCACCCAAGAACATATTTAAGATTATTTTTTTCAGAATTTCTAAAATATTTTTTCTTGCCAAGTATAGGGTTAAGGACTGTTTAGGGCTCCGTAGCCAAATGGCAAAAAACGGACCCCTTATGGATTCTTCACGTATGTCTGTCTATTTGTCCGTCCGTATGTCACAGCCACTTCTCCGAAACTTTAAGAACTATGCTGTTGAAACTTCGTAAGTAGATGTATTCAGTGAACCGCATTAAGATTTTCACACAAAAATAGAAAAAAAAAAACAATAAATTTTGGGGGCTCCCCATACTTAGAACTGAAACTCAAAAACTTTTTTTTCATCAAACCCATACATGTGGGGTATCTATGGATAGGTCTACAAAAATGATGTTGAGGTTTCTTATATAATTTTTTTCTAAACTGAATAGTTTGCGCGAGAGACACTTGTAAAATGGTAAAATGTGTACTCCCACCTGTAAGTTCTAAAATAAGAGAATGATAAAACTAATAAAACTATATGATGTACATTACCATGTAAACTTCCATTGAAAATTGGTTTGAACGAGATCTAGTAAGTAGTATTTTTTAAATGTCATAAATCGTAAATTATGTTACTTGCTGCTACAGAACCCTTCATGGGCGAGAACGACTCACACTTGGCCGCTTATTGATAGTTGTAGACTTTGGGTGATCCAATCTAGCCAATCATATATTTGTTGAAGTAGCGATTGTCAAACTCAAAGTGAGAGAACAAGCGATGTCTAGTACACTTCCTCGTTACTTTATGCAGAGCTAAATTAAAAGAATTCAAATATCGAGTGCGCGTTCTCTATCTACAATGCTGTCAAAAATAAGTCGCGGAATGGGTTATATATTAAAATGTTACAAAGTAATGATGATGGTTCGATTTACATTACAACGAATTTGTAGATATTGCAAAATATTTAATCCATGCACTAAAGTATTAGGCTTATTTCATTTCCAAATGTACGATTTTTAAAAGTCCAAACCGGAAGAAAACGAAATTATATTTCAAATATTAAATAATTTATAAATAAAGACTATCACGAAACGCAAATTGTTTTTTTACGGGGTATTTTTCAAGTAATTGACGATTTTGGGGGTTTATGACAGCTTTAGGGGTTAATATTTTTTGGAGTTGGTAATACTGGTGGGTCTGTCCAGCGTATATCATATTTCCCACATGTTAGCACATGTGGGGAATATCCCAAATTGCGTGGAATTTAAAGTTCGTTCGGGATTTTTTATGGAATGCTATTGAGGGGAAAATGCGGGGTTTTGAAAATTGACAACCCGGGCCAAGTCAGAACCTGTTTTTAGTTAGCTAAATACTTAACGTTTTTGTTAGGTTACTTATGAATATCACATAAATCCCGTTGTTTAATTATCTGCTTTGCACCACATTTACACAACCAGTGCGTGTTGCCAGTGATGACTTACGGATCTGAGACTTGGTCCTTCACTGCTGGCCGTATGAGGAAGCTCAAGATCGCTCAGCGAGCTATGGAGAGGGCTATGCTCGGGGTTTCTCTGTGTGATAAACTTAGAAATGAGTATATCCGCAGTAGAACCAGAGTAACCGACAAAGCCCAACGTATTAGTAAGCTTGACATGCAGGAAGTCGATGGATGCAGGTGGCTCAGGACCGTGCTTTGTGGCATTCCTTGGGGGAGGCCTTTGTTCAGCAGTGGACTTATGAAAGGCTGTAATGATAATGATGAGTGATGACTTGCTCGAATGCTTTTTATTTCTTTATTGAATTTATACTTCTTTTGGGGCGTTTTGGGAAAAAAGATGAGATTGATTTCTTACGATGCGCGCGCACACCGACACCAAAAAACGACACTATAAAGTTGATAGGATGCGCGCGCACACTGACACCTGAAAGCGACAACTTCAGTGGGTAATTGTCTCTCAAATATTTTTGTTTTGTTACGCTAAATAAGTATAGAACTACTTACTAGTACTTCCTGTTCCTGCGTGAGTACATAAGTACACACACAAACTTTTATTTTTTTTAAATTTTAAAGCCGAGGACTGCATGCATATAAATGTGGTACTTTTTAATGGCAACATTTGAAGAAATTAAAAATACTCCATGGAGTAAAATTTTGTTTTGTTACGCTAAATAAGTATAGTATTACTTACTAGTACTTCCTGCTCCTGCGTGAGTACATAAGTACACACACAAACTTTTATTTTTTTTTTAATTTTAAAGCCGAGGACTGCATGCATATAAATGTGGTACTTTTTAATGGCAACATTTGAAGAAATTAAAAATACTCCATGGAGTAAAATTTTGTTTTGTTACGCTAAATAAGTATAGTATTACTTACTAGTACTTCCTGCTCCTGCGTGAGTACATAAGTACACACACAAACTTTTATTTTTTTAAATTTTAAAGCCGAGGACTGCATGCATATAAATGTGGTACTTTTTAATGGCAACATGTGAAGAAATTAAAAATACTCCATGGAGTAAAATGCTTGTTACAAAAATATGGAATGTGGAAAAATTGTTTCCGGTAAAATTAAAAAAATGTTAGTTAAAAAATAAATCTTATAAAATTAGTTAAAAATTGTTTCATTTCTTAAAATAAAATTGAAGGGAATTCGTGGGGAATATGTTGAAGTTTTGTCCTTAAATTGGGGAATTTGACATGGGTTTTCGGGGAATTTGACAAATTGGTGTTGGCAAGTGGCAACGCTGCGTCTGTCTCTGTTCTGTCGCAACTCGCCACAGATTAGAAAGTGTAATAATTTAATTCATTTGTTCATATTTTACTTTATTTCCTGCTGGTTCTGATAAAAAGTATAATCTAGACGATTATATTGGTATCGGTGCCCTTTAAGTGGTTCGCATTATTTCCCATTGATACATTTTCAACTTAACATTTTCATCATTTTATTTTAGTACTTACACATTTTTGGATTTGAAGGGCAGGTATGTATTATATCCTTTAATTACAAAAACAAAATATTATGGAAGACAGAATTATAGTTCTGATTAAATCCGATAGAAAGAATGTATTATGTCATTAATAATTGTAGATACGCACCATATGGAAAATTTAAAATTGTTTTGATTTAGTGTGCCTTATTTAAATACTTACTTCAGCACTCGACCTGGGCAATTCAGCATAAATTCTTAAGTTAGCATAATAACTCAGCTACAGCTTTCTTTGTTGGCGCTCTAAGTTAACTCATTGTGCCATATCACATTTTGTATTATTACCCATACCCGGGCTTGTCAAGTGAAGTCACTCTTGCTACTTGTTAAAATTAATATTTACTTTAAGATGTATGTTTATGAATTTGTGTGTAATTAAGTGTGCTGAAGTATTGTTTACTTTGAATAATAATTAATTTTATACTCATACTTTAAAGAATGGCTCGAGGACATCAGAAAATTCAATCTCAAGCCAAGGCTGCAGAAAAATTATCAAAGCTTAAGAAACAACAAGGACACAGTGCTACAGAGCAGAAGAAAGCTGCACTAAAAGCCCTTGTGCATGTTTGTGTCATCTGTAAGGTAAAGTAAAAAAAAATTACTATATTTAATGTCGTAATTTTTTTATGTTGCCCTTTCTGCTGTTGTAATGCACCCCTACCACGGAATACCACTGGAATAGGTAAGGTAAGTAAGTAGAATTAATCCTGTGTATCATCACTGGATATTTAAACAGACAGAAAAAGACAAATTGTTGGCATTAAATGATGATTCGTCATTCTGCATTTTTGTCAAGTACAAAATTGTCCATTTATACTGACTGAATATCCTCAGTTATATCATTTGCTTAACTTTTAAACAAAAATAAGCAATAATCAATTGTAACTAAAACTCCCAAAGTGTACATACATATAATTTGTTAGTTTAGTATGTAACAAGCTATTTTTCGCAGCTGTTCGTTTAAAGTGCATATTTTACGTATGGTTTGCCCAAGCAAAAGTGTAATTATTCGAACTATGAAATCCTGTAGAAGTTCAGCAGTCTCTTGATGTTACCGATAACCTCTGGTATCGATCTCGGTGCACCGAGATGTTTAACCTTGTATGTGGCACCCTGCTGACACACCTGTTTCCTGCTCCTTTATACATCCCCTGTACATGGGATTGTCAGTAACACCAAGAACCTTGTCCAGTAATAGCACTTGTGGCAATCCTGATCTGTAACTTGTTTAGTCTCAGTAAGCACCTATGGATATATGATTGTTAATTCATTGTAGTGTTTACATACCAGTGAATGAATATACTCAGACAAAATTGGTATAATTCATTCAGACCCTATGGCACCTAAAGCTAATTCTCTTATTTTATTAAAACTACTTTTTCGGATTTTATCACTTTTAATTATACTTATGTTTAAATTCCCGTCGTTTTGGGTGCTCTCTAGTACCCATGGTCATGGGGGACTGAGGTGGTTGACATCCCAATGTCAGAGTTAACCCGGAGTACCTTCAGCTTTTTAATTATTGGAACATTGGTGTTCCGGGAAGACTGAAGTTTATGATCATATCCTAGAGGGCCACTGCAATTATATTAGATTTGAAAGACCACATATTCGCGAAAGAACATAGATTCCTACAAAGAATGATACGTGAGGCTATTGAAATTAAAGAACATCCTAATTTCAATAGAGAGGGAGGTTGGGTACTACCACCTGCTTGGGATCCTGTAATTAATAAAATTAAAACTAAACCCAAGTATACCACTGCAAGACTTCAGGACACAGTAAGTTCATTCTATGTAGATCGAACCAAAACTAATAATTAAAAAGCTGAAGGTACTCCGGGTTAATTCTGACATCGGGACGTCAATCACCTGAGTTCCCCGTGACCATGGGTGCTGGAAAGCACTCGAAACTTCGGGAATTTAAAAATAAGTATAATTACGCGCGATAATATCTGTAAAAGTAGTCTTATTCAATGTGTAGTGCTCACGTAAATATAAGAAATCGTTCTTCAGCCTTATCGTGGGGGTCTGGATCCACCATGGTCCTTGTTTCATTTCAAGTTCATATTGTTGTATTTATATACTTAATTTGAGTTTTGATAGCATTTGTGTCATAGTGCCGAGTTCATCACATTACTACTCATAGCTAGCAGAACCGCCATACTATAGGTCAGAATTATATAGCTCACTAAGCTACGCTAAATATCCTCAGTGACATAATTTACGCAAAGTTAAACAAAAATAAATAGTGATTTACATGATATTGCATGGGCTAGCTTTACTTTGTACTAATGTATATATTTGTGTATCTGACAAAATCACTATTCATTTCATCTCTAATTTATCTTTTCAGGTTTGACTGAGACACACTGAGATAATTTTTTCTAACAGGTGTAGGTTTAAATATTTTAATTGTTGTGTTTTAAAATTAATAATAATAATAATATGACTGCCAAAGTAATAGCATTACTGTAAGGTGACTAGCCAATGTCTCATCAGTAAAATGTTTGGCATGCTACTAGTAATCTAATGAGCTATTCAAAGGATGTTGAACTTTTATAATGATATATTTTAATTTCAGGCGCAGATGCCAGACCCTAAGACTTACAAGCAGCATTTTGAGAACAAACATCCCAAGAATGATTTACCGGAAGATTTGAAAGCTATCTAACATCGTTAACTATTATTTAGTGTTATTTTCTTATTTAATTCATAAAATTGTCTAAATGATCACGTGTTGCATTTGTTTCATATGTATTTTTCATTAAAACAATGTATTCAGTGCAAATATTTTTCACTTAAAAAGAGGTTTAAGGTGAACACCATAAGTATTGGAGGCCGTAACATTGTTCGGCTCGTGACGTCAGCGACGATCTCATGTACCTCAAGGACGAGCATTAACTTTTTAACATTAAATTATACACAATCTTTGTACATAAGACTTTTATTTTCTTACATAACAATATTTTTCACTTAAATTACCATAAACTTGGTTGTTTGAGACACACTTTCTTGCACTGTGAATAACACCTAAACAAATAAAATTTTTAATGCCATTTCACGATTAAAAGATGTTGTTTTTGTGTTAATACTATTGTATTTAAATAGCATATTTTAAAAATTCTCATAATTTTCAAGAGCATTTGACAAGCTTCGATTCGATTCAAGTAGAAATTATTGTTACTTTAATGCAAAATTGTTTATTATAGTACGATACGTTATTATTAGTATAATTAATCCAATTAAAATATGTATAAAATAAAAATTGTTCATTAGTTTTTTTAGGAATATAATCCATGTGATTGATAGGGGAGTGGTGTATGCATCAGTTTTGTCCACTCATAGATTACCAGTGTAACATTTGCAAGTCTCAACAATTAGAGGTATAATTTTTGAATTGCCATCGTTTGACCGTTTAGCATCAGTTTTATTTTTATCGGATGCAAAATATGTTTGTGAAATACCATTTTAGTTTTGAACGAAAGCAATCGAATTGAATTCTCATTTATATTGAGGTTGCTTATTATTGGACTCACATGCGGCACAGCAAATATTATACGCTCGAGTCCTTGCATTAATTCTGACCTTTTTCACAATAAGGCATCGGCATGTGATCGAGTCCGTTCGTAGATATGGAGCGACGTATGCGTTAAAAGTATAATCGCGTATATCCCGTGACGATCGCAAGTGGCACTTTTTATGAGGCGGCTTTAAATATGGCGGCGACGCGACACGTCACGCCACTTACATCTTCTCGTACGTCTGCACATGTCCGCAGTCCAGGCAGGTGCGCGAGTACTCGTCGGCGTCGGCGTCGTACACTTCGTCGGCGAAGCGGTGGTCGTGCGGCGCGTGCGTGCGGTCGAACAGGCTGGAGCGCACGTCCATGCGCAGCGCGCGCAGGCGGCGCGCCGCGGCCCGCTGCTCCGTGCGCTCGCGGCGCTGGCGGCGCGCCGCGCGCTCCGCCTGCAGGCGCTCGGCCGAGCCCCACACGGCCAGCGCGCGCGCCTCCACCTGCGCGCGCAGGTACAGCCGCATCTCCGCGAAGCGCGCGCGGTGCGGGTTGCGGCGCCGCACGCAACGCAGCGCCGGCGAGCGCATGTCCAGGTCGCAGTCCTGCAGCAGGAACTCGCTCTTCGCCTCCGTGCGCGTCACCAGCGCGTGCGCCTCCTCGTCCCTGCCGGACGAGCTTCCGTCAGTGTGCCGTCCTCGTGGTGACGCTTCGACGACCCAAGCCCTATTCGTACCTGCACTCGTCGCACACGCTGTAGTCGAAAGTGTCGAACAGGTAAGATTGCGGGAAGAGGCGGTCGCACTCGAGGCAGCGCGGCTGCTCGGTGCGGTGCACGAGCGGCGCGGGCGGCGCGGCGCGCGGGGCCGAGGCGGCGTCCGCACCTTCCTCCTCCAGAAGGAAGCCCCCTCCCGTATCGAGGGCGCGCGTTTTGCCCACCGATATTTCCCGTACGTCTGAAGCGTCGTTTGTTCTGAAAATATATTAATGAGGATTTCGATGCAATCTATCTACCGAAGGTAATTAATTCATAAAAGTAATCAGAATACAGACGGCGGACGATGTACGATGCGCGCTTCCTTCAGTGCACGCGCACGTTGTCGGTTACGTTCTATGCGCGCGCGTTGCGCCGCGCTCAATGCCTCCTGTGACTCGAACCGCTCCGGACTCTTACTCGCCATCTTACTAGATTATGCCAAACTGTAAATCAACAAATCTATTTTTTGAGTGCATAAATTACGCTGATGTCCTAATTTCGACCACAACTATGAATAAAGGCATAAATGTGGAGCTACACGAGCGCGAGTAGAAATAGGTTCAGATCTAAATTATGCTTTGTGAATCGCCATTGACCCGAACATTACCTAATCGATTTATTTGGACAAGAACAAAGTACTTAAATAAGTGAAGTAAGTGGCTAGATACTAATAAGATGCGTCACATTCGACCACGTGATATTCAACGATTGTTAATTTATTTTTTGATCAATAATAGGAGTAGATCTAGTATAAACTAAAAGCATCGAGATGCTGCTATTTATGTGATAAATACATGTGAAGTTTGCAACTCGTATTGGGGCATCATCATCATCATCATTACAGCCCTTCATAAGTCCACTGCTGAACATAGGCCTCCCCCAAGGAATGCCACAAAGCACGGTCCTGAGCCACCTGCATCCATCGACTTCCTGTATATCTTACCAGGTCGTCACTCCATTTAGTGGGGGGACGCCCAACACTTCGCCTGCCGGTACGAGGCTGCCACTCGATAACCTTTCTTCCCCGTTCGTCGTTGAGAAAATGGAATTGACTCGAGAAAATTCAAGAGCGATGATTTATTATGACTTTCGAAGTGGTTTAACACAAAAACAGTGTGTTGACCGGATGATTTCTGCATTTGGAGATGAAGCCACATCCAAAACCACAATTTATCGCTGGTTTGCTGAATTTCAACGTGGACGTGTCAAGCTCAGTGATGATCCCCGTCAAGGTCGTCCAAAAACTGCAGTCACCCAAGAAAACGTTGATGCTGTGCGTAAGCTGATTGAGGAAGATCGACATGTGACATACCGCGAAATTCAGGCAACTTTAGACATTGGCATGAGTCAAATACAAATAATCTTGCATGAACAATTAGGTGTAAAAAAGTTGTTTTCCCGATGGATACCGCATTCGCTCTGTGAAGAGCAAAAAGCGGCTCGCGTTACTTGGTGCGTCAGAACTCTCGAAAGATTCCACGCAGGACCCTCAAATACTGTATACAACATCGTTATAGGTGACGAATCCTGGATATACGCGTACGAACCCGAAACAAAAAACCAGTTACGAGTTTGGGTGTTCGAAAATGAGTTAAAGCCTACAAAAATTGTGGTCAAGTTTGTCTCCAAAACCGGCCATGTTACGACTATTCCTCTTGAGGGACAAAGAACGGTTAATGCAGAATGGAATGCTAGCATTTGTTTGCCACAGGTCGTTTCTGAACTCCGTAAAGAGAACTGCAACCGCCGCATCATTCTCCATCACGACAATGCGAGTTCTCACACCGCACACAGAACAAAAGAGTTTTTAGAGCAAGAAAACATAGAATTATTAGACCATCCGCCGTACAGCCCCGACCTAAGCCCTAATGATTTCTATACTTTCCCTAAAATAAAGAATAAATTGCGTGGACAGATTTTCATCACCTGAAGTAGCTGTGGACGCCTACAAACGGCCATTTTGGAGACCCCAACTTCCCACTGGAATGGTTGTTTCAATGATTGGTTCCATCGTATGGAAAAATGTGTCAAATTTCGCGGAGAATACTTCAAAAAGCAATAAATACATTTTTAAATAGTAATGTTGTGCCACTTCCTTGATTCCCGAAATTTTCAGTGCCGCCCTCGTATACGCCAGACATAGTGGCAAATTGTACTCCTCTGACTTTTCTACAATTTGCCGAAGGGTATGTATGTGGTCTATGGTGCTAAAGCCTTTTCGGAAACCGGCTTGTTCGGGAGGCTGGAAGTCGTCAAGTCTGCGCGCGAGACGATTCGTAATGACTCTCGAAAACAGCACGTAGACGCGGCTCAGAAGGGAAATCGGTCTGTAGTTCTTCAAGAGAGCGTTGTCGCCTTTCTTGAAGAACAAGAGCACCGCACTTCTTCTCCACGCCTTCGGTGTAATGCCACCATGGAGGACGGAATTAAAGAGCTTCTATTGGGGCAGGATGGTAGATTTTACTCCGAAACCTTTGAGAATTGAGAAGAGGCCTGAACCCTCATATTGACGATTCCCAACCAGTCCAGACGATCGAATAGGACGTCTCGCACCTTTGGCATTAAAGGTAGTATTAGCGGGATGGCTAGACTGCCACGGTTTTGATATTTCACATAGTGGCCTTTTACGATATTCATGGGGCAAAATGTGTTGATGGGTTCTTTCAAGCTGCCACCGTTAAAAAAGGTTTTTACAGTAGTTGTGTTTCAATTTTGTGATACATTTTTATATTATATTATGAGACATAAAATAAGCTGCGACCTAAATACGTCTCACTGCTGGGCCACTAAAGCGGTATGGATAAATTAGTCCGCCGCGCTGCTACAGAGCGTATGGGCGGACTTCACTTGTGCTCGAAATAATACATATTCTAATGCCTCATAAATGCAGATTACCTTTTCCTTCACTGCCGTGCACATAGTAAATTAGCACTTGAAATTGTTAATTACAATTGGGTATTTGGTATTGGTACCAGTGGGGATCAAACTCGGGTTGCTCGTATACTGTGAAATTACGGTAAGCGCTTAGCCCATGAACTACCATGGCTCTTATAATATAATAACACGTACACATCGGTACTTAACCATTAAGTACCGACGTGCGGTCTGAGAGGACCCGGCAGGCACTTGACTTACTAGTTTACCCCTTTCCCCGCGTAATATCGATCCCCGCTTTTAAGTAGCTGCAAGAATAATACCCACGTTAACGTTGGAGCAGGAAGAGGTGACGCAGCACGCGCATGTGGTGAGTAATTACGATTTGAAATTTCGACGCGGTTTTAAAATAAAGCAAAACTTCAAACGTAAGAAAATTTAATTTATTATTTAATGGATTTACCACATTAGGTACTGATTTTGTACGTGGTAGAGCCATGCTGCAGCTATATTAATAGTGTAGTTGTAGCACGAATGGGTCATCTCGACCGGGGAAGGACTCTCATAAAATACCAGCGTAAAATAGCACCTTAATGCTGCTGTGTTTCGTATGATGTGTGCAGAGAACCAGATACCCTTTTTACCGGAAAAGAGGCATTCTATATTAATCCTCACGGCTGACAACGCATCTGCATTTAAATTCGCAAACGAAGATAGATGTCGATGGGCCACAGCAACCACTTACCATCAGGTGGACTGTGTGCTCGTTTGTCACCCTTATTCTATAAAAAAAATGTTTTTGTTTGAGGGCATAAAAATAAAACTACAAACAAAAAGTTTGTGATTTTTATTTTCCACCAAAATAATTAACGCTGTAATAATTAACCATAATAATAACACAGAGCTCTATATCGATAATTGAAGTTGATGCATGGCGCAACAATATTCGTCTCGCACAGATGCACATTTCACTCACACCGGTACATTTCTTTTTGGTCTCACCCTAATCACTCTATCGCCAATCTAATATAGAAGTACTATATCTATGCAAAGTGACTAAATTGATGTCGACCTTAGCTATACAGACCAAAATTTTGAAAAGACTGCCCCTGATAAGAAAGAGGAACTATTTTTTTGATCAATCGAATTCTTCTTCCACCATTTCATTGAATTCAGATAGGGCTAAAAGTTCTTCTCCAAAAAAGGGGCGTAAGCGTACCAAAACACCCCCCTCCACAATTGAAGGAGAATAAAATTAACCGCATGCGCAACAAAGGCAAATTTTACGTGTCACAGAAATGTTCCAGCCCGGAACCTTAAAGAACCTTGCACAGAAAAATACATAATTAAATGTTCTGAAAATATTAATACTAGTACAGGTACGGTAGTTTTTAATTTTTCATAGGAGGGGGGGCCAACGAGCATGCGGCTCACCTAATGGTAAGTGACTACCGCCGCCCATGAACAACTGCAACACCAGGGGAATTGCAGATGCGTTGCCGGCCTTTTAAAATGAGTAGGCTCTTTTCTTGAAGGTCCCTAAGTCGTATCGGTCCGGAAAAATCGCTGGTGGTAATTGATTCCACAAGGAAGTCGTGCGAGGAAGAAAACATCTTCTAAATCGCACAGTGGTGGACCGCCAATCATCCAGATGGAATGGATGGTATCGCGAGTTTTGTCGCGATGTGCGATGGTGGAATTGAGCGGCTATAATTAGTCCGAACAATTCCTCAGAGCACTCACCGTGATAGATGCGATAAAATACGCAGAGATGCAACATCTGTACGCAGTGCCAGTGAGTCAAGCCGATCGGAAAGAACTCTGTCTTCGACCGTTCGGCATGAAATAATGTCCCGCTCTGAGCACGCCAAGCTTTTTAGAGGCCAATTTGGCCTTCTCTTCCAAGTGACCACGAAACTGCACGCCACTCGATATGTCGACACCGAGGATTCCGATACTGGCTGAGGCAACAAGGGGAGTTTTTTTTTAGAAAAAGGGTGACAAACGAGCACACAGTCCACCTGATGGTAAATGGACGCTGTGACCCATGAGGACTGAGATGGAATGCCTCGTTTCCAGTAAAAAGGGTCTCCGGTTCTCTACACTCACCATACGAAACACAGCAGCATTGAGCTGCTATTTTACGCTGGTATTCTGCGAGAGCGTGGTCATACCCTAGTCGAGCCGACTCATTCACGCTGAAGCCACAATATAGCTGCAGCATGGCTCTACCACGTAAGAGTGCCTTGAAACTGAGGAGATACGACAAAGGGGTTCTTTTTAGCGGTAAACTTGTGTCTTCTGGGGATTGAACTGGACTAAGTTTAGTCGACCCCAATCAGAGACTTTGTTCAACAAAGTCTCGACTTCAGACACAAGTTTGTTCCGGTACTCGGCGACGTTTTCCCGAGAAATATTGGCACGGCCGGTGTATAAAGCATCACCAGTGCTGTCGTCCGCATAGCAATGAATGTTACTGGATTGCAACATATCATTGATATGCAGAAGAAACAGCAGCCTTGTGGAACACCTACTATCTTGATGCTCCGATCTGCAAGAAAACTGGTGATCCAATTGCACAATTTCTCAGGAACCCCATAGGAAGGCAGCTTCGAAATAAGTGCTTTGTGCCAAACCCGATTGAAGGCCTTCGCTATGTCCAAACTAACGGCCAACGCCTCCCCCTTGGACTCCACTGCCTCCGCCCATCTATGAATTAGGTAACCTAAAAGATCACCAGCTGAGCGACCTCGACGGAGACCGTACTGTCGGTCACTAATCAGCTGGTGATCCTCAAGGTACCGCATGAGCTGGCTGTTAATAATGATTTCCATTACGTTGGAGAACAAGGTGATAGCGATAGGCTTGTAGTTGGACGGATCTGAGCGGTTACCTTTTCTAGTGATCGGGTGCACCCGAGCTGTCTTCCATGAGTTCGGGACTACGCCTAAGGATTATGACTACCGGAAAAGACGCGTTAAAACCGGTGCCAACTCCGGAGCACACATCTTCAGCACAATAGGTGGGACTCCATCAGGGCCACTCGACTTGTTGACGTCCAGGGAGAGGAGTGCTTTACGCACCGAGCATTTATTTATTTATTTAACAAGTACACTTACAATATACATATATGACATTGTCACAAAAACTTACACACTTTTATATTTTCTGATATGCATATTAATTACAAGTGTACATAACATTTACAGATTGAGTCGTGCAACTTAATTTAGAATTAATTTGAGGTAGGAAAAACATACAATCAATGCAATAAAATGAGAAATAATTTAAGTAAATTATGTGACTAAATAGATAAAAAAATGAAATGAAAAAAAATCAGGTTTAATTATTGGCAAAGAAAATGGTACATATTGTACTCTTTTTAGAAGTACGTACATCTTTAATTTAAGTATAAAATAGATTCCATTCAAAATATAATTTTAACAGGAACTAATTAACTAGGCGATAAATGCCTAGTAAGTTTAATTTTGAAGGTCTTAAAAGAGTCGTGAAATATATCGATGCTAAGTATGGTTTTAGTTATTTCGTTATATTTGCCACATATACGAACAATAGGAGCATGATTCCCGAGATAAGTTTTCGCGAAAGGAATATAAAATGTTTTTAAGATGCAACAACGGGGATATTTACGCGGAACAGCTAACAATATGCGATCAAGAAGGTCACTGCACTTAACTTTATTGTGTACTATTTTATGTAGAAAACACAGATCTAGAATGTCTCGCCTTTTTCGGAGAGACATTATCTTAAACTTAGCCAGTCGCTGATAGTAAGGAGCCTATGTCAGATACCACTGGCATGGAAGGCAAGATGTCGAGTGAAGGCACGCTGTACACTTTCGACGCGTTGGGAGTGCACACTAAAAGATGGATTCCATATGACACTAGCGGATTCAAGGTGACTTCTTACAACACCATTGTATAAAATAATTTTAGTCCTAGAAGAAAACCCTTTTGGTATTGCGTTTAATAAATCCTAAGAACTTCGCGGCTTTATTAACAATAATGTTTATATGAGATTTAAAGGTTAGCTTTCTGTCAATAGCTACTCCTAAGTCTTTAATCTCCATCCATAGATTCTGCCCTGGAAATGTCATTCACAGTTTAGTTTTTCACCACTCAACAGCTCTCTCTATTTTTAAATTGCGTTTAATTTTGTTTAATATAGTATTTAGCTGATATTGTGCAAAAAGTGTTATTTGAATCCTCAGATGAAGTAAAAAAAAGGTAGATATCGCACGTAGAATAAGAAACTGTAACCAATTTTATAACTTTGTGTGAGTCAAGTAGTGTTGCCACTTTAAAAAAAAAAAGTCCCTGAAAATTGAGATACGATACTATATAAGAGTAATATGCGATGCGAATGCGAATGTAAATCTGTCTGTTTTAATAAATTTCAACAATTTGATAATTTAAAAACAGATGATGAACGTAGGAGGCATCTGTAGATCATTTAAAAGTCTTCTTGATAGATCGTCGAATGATTACATGCTCATTGGACGATCTATCAAGAAGACTTTTAAATGATCTACAGATGCCTCCTACGTTCATCATCTGTTTTTAAATTATCAAATTGTTGAAATTTATTAAAACAGACAGAAACTAAAATGTCAACCAACTGTTCATTTATAAAGTTTAGGTATCGCTGTCTGTTCAGTCGCTGTGGCAGAAACACTGGTCCCAGTTTGCGATCCTTAAATAAACCTGCCCATACGTTAACCGACCATCGCGTTTAGTGCCCGGTTTGTCGAACAGCGTGCGGGTTAACCTCTGAATACACGTGTGTATTTCTTCGGTTCCACAGGCCGTTTCTGGTAAATGTCGACTCATCCGTCCAGATAATGTGCTCAATGGAACCAGGCACACGTTGTCGCTGGTATAATAACCAACGGCAGAAAACTCGTCGGCGGACGTGATCGCTGGGAACTAAAGCTTGCACTTTGTGCAATTTGTATGGGCGCATTCGGTTACGCTTCAAAACTTTGTGCACTGCACAGTATGACAAACTTGTTCCATCCCGACGTCTTAACATTTATTTAGTGTAGTTCGTGTACCTAGGTTCGGATACCTAACATGTTGCCGTATTCACAATCACGATAAACGTACGCGTTAAGCATTATTAAAACAAAAAACGTAACAACAAGAATAATACCAACACGTAATCACAAGTAATAACAATTTAATAAACAAAACGATTGAGCTGTCGCTCGCGCACGCGTGTACAAAATCAACACGGAACTGTTTCAAAAACTACAATTAATAACGAACCCCAACAAAACTGAAACCTACTGCGTCACAGCGTGAGGCGACACGAACCGGCCGGGTTACATTCTGCCGTCATAATAAAGAAGGATGCAACTAACAAAAAAGTAAAATGGAAATAAAAAATAAATTGATGATTTTTCTTTCAGACCCTATGTCTAAAGTATATTAAAAGGTATCTATATGAAAATTGAAATATATACGTAGAGACATTAAGATAAGATAGATTTTAAGGACGAACTCATTTTTTTGATAATTTGTTTATTTATTTAAATAAAACGTATTTTCCTTTTCATCTTAGCTTAAAAAATACACCTGGCAACACAAAACATCGAAGGAAAGACGCATATAACTATTTGCGTCTTTCCAACCTAATAAATAAAAAAAAACTGCCATTCATTTAACATTTTTACATATTTTGGAAAGGTCATTTGAAGTTGAAAGGACGTTAATAGTAATTTACTACTTTTTTCTTAGTAAATATTAGAAAAGCATTGGTAGTGAGACACAAAAAATAACAACCCGCAACTCTTGAGTAATGATTTTAAAGGGGATATCATATAAGACTTACTACGATAATAATTAAAAATTTTGTACAACCAACTTTAATATAAATAATTAAGGATAACTCAAAAACTATTGGTCTGACCTCGATCAAATTTATATGGGACCACATGTGAAACACCAGCTCTTAACAATAACATATAAGCTCTTAATAATAAGATATAGAATAATAAGACAAGAATAATCGAAATTTAAGTAATCGATGCTAATATTGTTAAAGATGACGTAGCAACTGGTTAAATAAGTCTTTTCTTTTATGTTGAATTTGTATAAGTCTTTTCTACTAAAAAAAGTCATCTGTGATCAACAGTTACGTCTAAAATTCTTACGATAATTTCTAAAATATTGATATTTGTGAATATTAAAAAATTTAGTAGATGCGCCTTCTTATCATGAATCGAATGGTATATTTAACTCATTTATTCAAAAATTGTTAGATGCGCCCTTTTTTCTTATGACCGCAGCATTGTTTCGTACCGAGCTAGATACAGGTCGACAGCGGAGGGAGTGTGGGTACAGTCGCGTTCTAAAGTACTACATGGTATTGGGCTATTGTTTTATAATATTATAGTAATTAATTGTTTTAATGTAGAATCATAATAGGTGTTTTACTAGCTACTTAGAACTTTGGAAGAGGTGGGAATTAAAATGGATAATGTTTACTTGAGCATTATTTGTTATTTCTATCGTAAAATATAAAGTAGTTTGTAACAAGAAAACTTAAGCTAAGGGTGACACGCCGTCCATTATGACGTCTTGGGTCACATGGAAGCCAGATGTTGATGGTGTGTTGGTGTTACTGGATGACTACTTCATCATCACTTTCATCTTCGCTTGAGCTTCCGTCATCAGGTCGATCACATGGTAATTTTTTCGGTATTCTTCCTCAACACTTAACTTTACTGCACAATTTTCCCCATTCACCTTCTCTTATCATATTTACTTTTTCGTTCACTAGTTTAGTCATAAAATAATAGATATAAATAATTTTTCTTTCCTTCCTTTTTAAAACATCGTCGCGAGTCGCAAAGTAAGCTGTGTATGCGACTGTATTTTTGGAGCGAACAAAGCGCGGGAACCAATAGCATGCAGGCACAGTAATACTGGCGGATTGTTCCCCCGTCGCGCCCCCTTCGTACCAATATGTGATAAATCGCTCAGTGCCCAAGTTCAAGGCCAGTGTTCTTTTTTCACCGTTCGCGCGTACATTAACCTCCATTAGTCAGGTGATATGAATTTAGTTTCCACTGCTGGTTTTATGTTTCAGTATTTTCATGATTTTTTTTAATGAAATTATCGTTTCATTTAGCTGTACTAACATGATGGCGCGTGAATAAAGCTAATAAAACGTTGTAAAAATATGATTTTTTTTTTATCAGGATCGAATTTATTTGTGACCCATGATCAAAGGTATACTTGGTGCTGTCGCCTGTCTTATTTTTCGGGAGCGTTCCAAAAATACCCTGTATAGTGCTTTTTATAAACTACCTACGGCGATATACCTTTGTGTAGTCCGGCGCACGCAGGTCGGTCGGGCGGTAAGTTTTTTTTAATTTTACCACTTGTATAATAGGAATATCTAAAACAACGATGATAAGTTAACGTTCGCAAGTGTCATCCGTAACTAATGAAATCTAATATATTAAAAAAAAATGTTTGTTTGTTCGTATTTCATGCGTTGCCATCATACTGTTCATCAGGGTGTGCTGAAACTTTGTCAACTTGTTACTTGCACTTGCGCGTAGGTTATAGGCATAGTTAGACCCGGTAGATGGCGCTGTTGTGGAATCCAGATGTCATCCGTGCGAGGCCGGGGCATATAGCTAGTCACATAAAATATTTAAATTTTGAATACATTATTATTTAATGATTACGTAATCTTTATTGTAGTAGTATCGGATAGTGTGAAGATAATGTGCCTTATTGAGAGGTAAAAAAAAAACTTCAAATTGGGCCCAATATACACCCCCAATCTATACATAACTATACATCTATACATAACATCTTAATTAAAAACGCTAAAAAGACAACCTGCTTTTAGTGTGCTCGAATTGAATTTTGAATCTTTTAATGATTTAAAAGCATTACGAGAAGAATGGGGATATAATTTTATTATAAATACAAATGGACAAAATGTTAATTGGTATGAAATAAGTTTTTTAAATATGACAAAAGAGAAGGCTACCTTTTTTTTTATAAAACATCATACAAGGAGGAAAGAAGGAAAATTACAAAGAAGTAGATGTAAGAAATAAAAGGAAAAAAATGAAACCCACGACAGAAGTAACACTTAAAGTAGCCTATACAGGAAAACAAGAACTAAGTACAAATAAAATATTGGTAAATCCAATTGGGCATACCTTAAGCCCATTAAAAAAATTACGTATAACATGATTATACGGAATTTTTAAAGTAGTTTAAATACATTTCAACAGCACTATCGGCTTTGTTCCAATAAATGAACATCGCTTGGAGAGGTTTAGAAGTAATATAATAAAAAGACTTCCATCACTTTCGTTTAAAAATAGTGCTAATTATTTGTATGCTACATTATTTGAAATTATACGTTGTGAATTTAGTAGAATATTTACTTCTAAAACTTTCTCTTTTAACAGTCGCAAATCATTTAATGAATGGGCGACAG
Source organism: Parnassius mnemosyne (assembly GCA_963668995.1). Classification (NCBI taxonomy): domain Eukaryota; kingdom Metazoa; phylum Arthropoda; class Insecta; order Lepidoptera; family Papilionidae; genus Parnassius; species Parnassius mnemosyne. Next base: position 133,743 of record CAVLGL010000137.1, on the reverse strand, counting down.
TAGGAATTTATAAAAGTAGGCGAAGGTTATACGAGCTTTATGATGAAAGATCATATAATAGTAGTGTTATATTTAGAGATTATGTGAAAACATATTCTAAAATATTTAAAAAAGTGTGCTCCACTGCTAAGGCTTTACATTTAAGCAACAAAATTAAAACTGCATCCGACAAAATTAAAATGACCTGGAGAATAATAAATAGTGAAACGGGCAAGGTCAAACCGCGCAACTCGGATTTTCAATTGAATATTAACAATAATTTAACGCGATCTGATCAAGAAGTTGCTATGGCTTTTGAGAAACATTTTACTGATGTTCCTTTTTTGACAACAAAATCATTAAATTCTTCTCCTACTGTCGCCGAATCATTGCTCAAACAAAATGTAAAGGCTTGTTCAAATACTTTTAAATTCCATAGGGTACTGCCAAAAGATATCGTTAAATATTTTAAAACTATTGATGTTAAGAAAACGGCAGACTTATGGGGGATTTCCGTTAAAGTTATTTTATCTATAATAGATACATTAGCACCTTATCTAGCCACTATATTTAATATAAGCGTCGAATCTGGTGTGTTTCCTGATTTAATGAAACATAGTAAAGTCATACCTATATTTAAATCTGGTAGTACATTAGACCCCGCCAATTTTAGACCAATTTCTGTACTACCAACATTAAGTAAAATTTTTGAAAAAATTATTTTAGATCAGATGTTAAGTTTCTTTAATATTAATAAATTGCTACATAATAATCAATTCGGTTTTACAAGGGGTCGCTCGACAACTGACGCTGGAGTTGAACTTATTAAACATATTTTTTGTGCATGGGAGAATTCAGAGGATGCTTTGGATATATTTTGTGACCTTTCCAAGGCCTTCGACTGTGTTCACCATGAGACATTAATCAGGAAGCTACAGTACTATGGTGTCAAGAACACAGCGCTTAAACTTATTATTTCATATTTAAGTAATAGAAAACAGAAGGTTATTATCAATGGTAAAAGTTCTTCCGGGTCACCTGTACTAATGGGTGTACCTCAGGGCTCGATTCTCGGCCCATTCCTGTTTCTGGTGTATATTAATGACTTACCTCACCTTGTAGGGGATAGTCATGATATAGTATTATTTGCTGATGATACTTCCTTGATTTTTAAACTTAAACGTCAATCATTTAAATGTGACGAAGTGAATAATGCTATATCAAAATTAGTGCATTGGTTTAACGTTAATAATCTGCATTTGAACGGAAATAAAACTAATTGTGTTAAATTTACAACAACGAATGTTCAAAATCTGAATACCAATGTGTTTTTAAATGGGGAGGAATTGGGCCCTGTTGTATCCACTGTTTTTCTTGGCATCACTCTTGACGCAAAGCTCCAGTGGGGCCCCCATATATCCAAATTAGCAAGCAGACTAAGTTCTGCAGCCTATGCTGTAAAAAAGATTAGAGGTCTCACTAGTGTCGAGACAGCTAGATTAGTTTATTTTAGTTATTTTCATAGCATAATGTCTTATGGGATTTTGCTATGGGGAAATGCGGCTGATTCAGAAACTATTTTTGTGTTACAGAAGAGGGCCATTAGAGCTATTTACAATCTAAAACCGAGAGAGTCTCTTAGAGATAAATTTAAAGTAATTAATATATTAACTTTGGCCTCTCAGTATATTTACGAAAATTTAATGTATGTTCACAAAAACAAAGATAGTTTTAGTAAAAGAAGTGATATACATTCTGTAAACACTAAGAACAAACACAAGCTAGTGATACCAGTTTCTCGACTCCACAGAGTCAGTAATTCATTCTTGGGGCAATGTATACGCTATTACAACAAGGTCCCGGAAAGTGTACAGGTTCTCTCTATTACCAAGTTTAAATGTTTTATTAAGCTGAAACTGTATAAAAAGGGTTATTATAGTATAAATGAATACATGGTTGATAATAACCCCTGGGAATGAGGTGATCGCTTCCAAGCAGGTTCTAAAATAAATTTTGTAAATAGTTCGTAATCATTTATATTGTAAAATTTATTTTTAAAAAAAAGTCCCGCTGGGTTTCTTGCTGGTTCTTCCCAGGACAGAGGGTTTTTTTCGAACCAGTGGTAAAGTAAAAATGACTTTCAATAAGAATTACACATGTAATGTATATTGAATAAAAAATATTCTATTCTATTCTAACACCCGCGAAAACTATGAAAATGACACCCATGATGAAAAAGTTGGTACCTGATTCAGCCGCCATCTTGGATTTATATTTCGACAGCACTATCGGCTTCAGCACCCTCGAAAACCATGAAAATGACACCCATGATGAAAAAATTGATACCTATTGCGGCCGCCATCTTGGATTTACATTTCGACAACCCTATCGGTTTCAACACCCTCGAAAACCATGAAAATGTCACCATGACAAAAATAATTATACTACTTACTTTTAGTACGTACTACTATTATTTATTCTGTGCTTTTAAAATATTGTAATTTATTCTGTGCTTTTAAAATATTGTAATAAAAATCTCTTAGTATTATTATAATCAAGTATTTAAGAAATTTGGTTATTCGAATATTGTGTATTTGTACAGCGATCTTTTTTAACCCGCTGCAAACAACCGAAACAATGTCCACTCACGACGGCGACTGATGCCGAATTAAACTACTCTGTGGCTGTAGCTCCCCATTTACAGAAATAATTTACATACAAGGCTACCAAATCAACGAAAATTTCGCCATTTTGGAGCTGAAAAAAATTAATTATAGCTAAACAAAACAAGACTTGACGACTTCCAGCCTCCCGAACAAGCCGGTTTCCGAAAGGGCTTTAGCACCATAGACCACATACATACCCTTCGGCAAGTTGTACAGAAGTCCGAAGAGTACAATTTGCCACTATGTCTGGCGTATGTGGACTATGAGAAAGCCTTTGATTCCGTCGAAATTTGGGCGGTGCTGCAGTCCCTTCAGCGGTGCCAAGTTGACTGTCGGTATATCGAAGTGTTGAAGTGCTTGTACAGTAGGGCTACGATGGCTATCCGAGTACAGAACCAGAGTACGAAACCTATCCAATTGCAGAGAGGTGTAAGACAGGGTGACGTCATATCCCCGAAACTCTTCACCGCTGCATTGAAAGACGTTTTCAAGCTTCTGGACTGGAAAGGATACGGTATCAACATCAATGGCGATTGCATCACTCACCTTCGATTTGCCGACGATATAGTCCTTATGGCAGAATCGCTGGAGGACCTAAGCACTATGCTCAATGACCTCAATAGTGTTTCCCAACGGATAGGTCTTAAGATGAACATGGACAAAACAAAGATCATGTTTAATGTCCATGTCACACCTATGCCGGTAGTTGTTGGGAGCACTAAGCTCGAAGTTGTTGACGAGTATGTTTACCTGGGACAAATAGTCCGACTGGGTAAGTCCAACTTCGACCGAGAGGTCAATCGACGGATTCAACTCGGCTGGGCAGCGTTCGGGAAGCTACGACACATCTTCTCGTCAGACATACCTCAAAACCTTAAAACGAAATTGTACAACCAGTGCGTGTTGCCAGTGATGACTTACGGAACTGAGATGTGGTCCTTCACTGCTGGCCGTATGAGGAAGCTCAAGGTCGCTCAGCGAGCTATGGAGAGGGCTATGCTCGGAGTTTCTCTGCGTGATAAACTTAGGAATGAGGATATCCACAGTAGAACCAGAGTGACCGACATAGCCCAACGGATTAGTAAGCTGAAGTGGCAGTGGGCCGGCCATATAGCTCGAAGAACCGACAACCGATGGGGAAGAAAGGTTCTCGAGTGGCAGCCTCGTACCGGTAGGCGAAGTGTAGGGCGTCCCCCCACGAGATGGAGTGACGACCTGGTAAGACATGCAGGAAGTCGATGGATGCAGGTGGCTCAGGACCGTGTTTTGTGGCATTCTTTGGGGGAGGCCTATGTTCAGCAGTGGACTTGTGGAGGGCTGTAATGATGATGATGATGATGATGAAACAAAACAAAATTACACTGCCATTTACATTCAGTGGCTTCCCACATGATAGATGAAGAGATTAAAAAATAGATTGGAGTTAAACAATTGATATTTTCAAAAGTTATAGTGTTTACAAGCCGGGGAGGACATGATAAATCCACACCATAAGCCACTAAAACCCCTTTTTTTATTTAAAAATAGCAATTAATCGATTTAAAAAATATATTAATAAGTTCAACAATCATTTATCTTTCTAACAATGTGCTTTTTACATAATTTATGTGTATAATATGATTGCTAGATACGATTTTATTTGATAAAACGTTGGAATCTTCATTTGTAGGCGATAGTAGAACATACTTTGCGCTTTCGCTTAAGGTCAGCTCAAAAGCATTGATTCAATTGATGAAAATATTTATTTTAGTCTATGCGAGGCAGGCTTTAACTCTTTTTTGTAGAGTTTGAAGTTTAATATTGTGTCAAATACCAAACAATATTAAATTAAGGAATTATGATAGTCTGGAAAACAGTAGTTTATCCTTTGTTAATTTTTTTACCTTTTGTAAGATTTCTGAAAGATTGTTGTTTGTAGCCATTTTTGTTATGTTATTGTATTTGATTTAAGCAAACGTTACCTTTTATTATTATTAATATAATATAATATTATATAATTATAGTTTATTAATTGATTTCTGAGTTGGGTTTAGGTTGCTTTTTAATTTATGAAATATCATTTTACAATTAATACCTAACTATATTTTTATGGTTGATTTAATAAATGAATAAGAAATAAAAAAGTGTTGTATGATTAAAAATAAGTCTATTAATTTCGGCTTTGTTATTAACATTGAAATAATTAAGAATAACCCTCTGACAATTTATGTTTTAGTTAGAAACTGTAATAAATCATAAAATTTTACAAAAGTTTGAATTCTTTTAAAATAAAACTGCATTATTTAGAATTACATTATGTGCATCTTATAAATCTGAAATAATATTTCAATGTAAAGTGAAATAAGTATGAACTTAAAAAAAAATATAATTAAATTATCTTCATTATAAAGATAAAGAAATCTTTTGCTACAATCTAATAGCTTATTAGTAACACTATCTATTCCCACATTTCTATTTGCCCTGATCCCTTTAATTTATTTTATATGAATTATTGAATTATGTTGTGCAAAGGTGTCAAACTTTAATCGTGTTTTCTCACTAACAAGAAATTTTGATCTTTTTCTTTTTTTATTGAAGGAGCGACATATATAATGCTGTTTTTCTGACATAATAAATAAATACATTGAATTAAATTTAGGATAGCTGTTGTGAAGATGCCACTTTTATATTATGATTAGTCCCTTTATTAATTCATTCATTACAGCTTATAAAAAACCTTATGTCTCACCGGGGAGATTTCGCCACAGTTTCCACTCTAGGCAGGCAGGTTGGTTAACGCCTTATTCTGGCAAATTAATAATTACTAATGCATTTATTTTCTATTTGGTTGGGTTTGATCCCCATTTGCACGAATAAAGTTGTTAAATGCAATTTTACATGGTGATTTACTATATTCTCAATGGTGAAGGAAAACATTATGAAAAAACCTGCATGTTTGGGAACTAAAATATTCTGAGGACATGTTAAATCTCTCAACACACACTGGAGCAAAGCAGTGGACTTATTACACTCTTAGAAATGAGCAGAGACCTGAGCCCAGCTGTGGGGTGTAACTTTTATATATTACTATACTATAAATAACTGAGTCCTATTTTAAGTAAATATATGTAACTAGCAAATTCAAATGATAATTGTTAAATATATGAGTCATATGATCAATAAGTGCTTTTATCTTGGTATTAGTAACCGCAGCAATTATTATTAAAAAACTGGTTATTATTTTGTTGCTTGTTTGTCACTTTAGTTTTATATAAAAAGAAATATTAATAATAAGGTATTAATCAACAAACAATAATAATATATCCCTTTAAGTGACAAATTATCAACATGAAGAAGATTCTAATTTCCAAAATGAAAAATTGACACAATAATTGTGGAATCATAGGAAATATTTTCCAAATGTTACCACTTTAATCAAAGTCAAGATCAAACACGTACTTCAAGACCTTACTTAGAGATCTTTAGCAAATCTAATATACCCCTTCTCGTTTTGTTAATAACACTTACACGATTTAAAAATATGTTTAATATTCCAAAAGTATACTGATTATTCTTGCGTGTTGCATTTAATATAGCCATTTAATTACAAAATTTCTACATGTTCCTATGAGCCTAAAATAGTTGTCACCATGTACACAGAGAAAGTTTATTTATTTTAGAGATATTTATGCAAAGTTAAAAATGTGGGTATTTTTTCTAGTGTATATAGTAAAAATAATTTGTTTATGGCTTTAATTAAAAGATATAGATTGCTGGAAGATGGATAATTTATCCCTTCAAATATAATATAATATGTTTTTGAAAGGTGTAGACTGATATTTTTGATAACTTCAGAACAGTAAATGATTCAAAACCGTAATGAAATAAAAATTTTTAGTTGAATATTAACGTACGAATAAGATGGATTTATTTTGCATAGAAAATTATTGTACTTACCAACTTTTTATGCATCTATTAGAAATAATATTCGAAAAGAATCCTTCTCTGTTGTAGTAGAATTGTTGAATGGTTCTACATAAAATTTGGTTTGGCGGTTTAGTTAGGAAGTTGTATTTTCCCTTTCGCTGTTTTGACTTTTGTTTTGATTTTTTTTTTTGGAGTTTATGGCCTGGTATCTAGACCTTTAGGCCAAGTCTTAAGTATTTTTATTCGGTTTATTGTAATTTTCCCACTCCTTCATAGTATACTGCTTCACAATATGTTGATGCGTCACATTGTGCAGTTCTTGGGAGATTTTGGCGGCAACTTGATCCAGCAGACAGCTGATAGTTGGCGATGGTATCTAAAGGTGCCTATGCAAACAAACAGCTTATCTTGAGAATCCATCACCATCAGAGCACTTGTTTCACTGTTTCCACTAATAGTTCACATGCGTAGACACTTAATACACAAAATCGCAACACTTTTACATATCAAAGTCCAGTTCAAACCATTATTTAAACAATAATACAGGAGCAGCAAACCGCCGCCGGTCAATTTCCCGCCAAAACTCCACTTTTGTTTTGACATTTTCTCGAGGGTGACCAGATTTTATTATATCACAGATCTTCTATTGTAACACTGCACTCAACATAGAGCAACACGGAGGGGAGTAGCATAGCGTTATTTTCAGCTCTGCCCCTGTCTGTGTTGGGAGATTACACATGTCCTCGGAATATTTTAGTTCCCAGACATGCAGGTGTTTTACCTTACAGCACCGCTCGCTAAGCAAATAACAGCACGTCTTTCACGTGACTTTAGAATATTCAATATAGCATAAAACCGAGGGTCTAATTGTTATGACAGCCCAGTAGTCCAGTCAAATAAGGTCTGAAGTCAAAATTTTGACACTACACTTTGCATTGATATATAATGTAATTTTAATGATACAAAACTGAAAGGGCGACGGGTTGATTTCATGCAGAGCGCCCCCGATATAGATCCCTCATCTGAAAGTAGGTATCCAATCAAACTGGGATTAGTCTTTCATCGACGTTCTACCCAGAAACTATTTATCACACCACGTTGGGTTCGGGCGGTCAACGAGGTGGATGTGAATCCCGTGAAGGAGTATCACAAGAGAGCGTCTGATACCCTTTCTCAAAAGAAAAGGTCAGACGACAAAGATTAGGGTCCTCTTGAAGTGGTCCCGGTCCAGCCGTCTTCTTATATTGTTGTTGTGGACTGTATTCTATATGTGTGTATTCTATAGGTGGTGGAAGATCCTTTAGGAATAAAACAGCCATTCTCTTCAAAATTTCTCCATAAGAATGCAATTGATTACTTTCCCTATTCCTATCACTTCCCTATGCGTTTTCGTTCTTGATTTAAATATATACAGTAAGGAATCCACATTATATGCAATAAATGAAACCAAAACTAGTCCATAGAAGTGTAGAAAAATTAAATATTAATTTAAAAACCCGTAAAATAAAAAAGTTTGAAAAAAATGTTAAATTAAATTCAGTAAAAGTAAACTCTCTGTTTAGACTACTGTTACGCGTCAATATTAATGTCTTGTACATGGCAACACTAGTTACACTAGCGCTCTCTAGTGTCGAGTAAAATAAAGTGTTGCGCGCCACTATTAATGTCTTGTACATGGCAACACTAGTTACACTAGCGCCCTCTAGTGTCGAGTAGCAAAACTAGGAGAGTCGAGATCCTTCCAGAAATTTCGGGACCGATATGTACTCGTACATTCTAGATGTCGCTACAGTAGAAGGTTCTGGAAACTATCTGAGGCCCTATATAAGGCCGGTATAGACCACGACCGGGGGAGTATTGAATTGGCGATACAAGAGAATACTTCGAAGCGAAATAACGGCGAACTGTGTTTTATTATTAGTGTGATTTTAGATTGTAATTAGTGTTGTGTAATTAAAGTGTCAATTTTGGTAATTCACTCGGCAGTTTTTAATTATCTCGAACCCCAAGCTCGTAACACTACGTACCTTGACCCCTTGAACGAGTGGCAACGTTGCACGCGGGTGGCATGGCGGTTGGCGGCAGGCAGCGTTATTGGGGGCACGGCCTTTGATTTGTTTGACAATGCGACGAAATAAAAACTTACTCACTAAACTGTTTAGGTATTTTTACCACCACATTTTTATTTCGCGAAAATGGAACTGAACGAAATAATTATTATTGCATATTGCAAAATTTAATGGAACTCTAAATTTTAAAATTTTCAAAATGTCCGCCATGTTCTTGAACGCACAAATAACATCGCCGCATAATGTTGTCCTGAAGCCTGCTCAACAAATTTCATTCAGGATCCAGAGACAGGGCTTTTAATTTGTCAAAGGCGGCATCAATACGATTGCGCAGTTCATCTTCGGTTTCGGAGATCTTTGAGTACACTTCATTTTTAATAATGCCCCATAAAATGAAATCGAGAGGACCAAGCTGGTCACCAGCGAGGGCCATAGCGCCCTATCCATTGTTCGCCGAATATGATGTTACGCCGCTCTCTCGCGAGGAGTACGGAGTGTGAAGGAGCTCCATCTAACTGGAACCATACCCGCTGGTAAGCTACCACAGACAATCCTACTAAATATTCTGTTATTGCGCAGTTAAGAATATTGAGAAACTTCTGTGCATTCAGGTTTTCGTCTATAAAAACAGGGTTCAATATTTGATCTCCGTGAATGCATGCCCAAACATTAATGGAAAATCGAAATTGATGGGCTGATTCCCTAAATAAATGGGGATTCGTATGGCTCCAGTGATGCATGGTTTCTCGGTTCCATATGCTGTTTCGAGTAAATGTGCTTTCATCTGTCCAAAACACATTTGGTAAGAAACGTTGGTTTTGAGACATGTTTTCCAGTACCCAGTGGCAGTAAGACTAATCGGCTTATCATGGGGCAGCAGCACCCGCACCTTTGCATATTTATTAGGACGTAGTTTGTTCCTTTTCAGCACTCGATCTATTGTTCTATGCCTCACTCTAAACACACGCCCAGTTTGTCTAAAGCTGCAGGTTGGATTCCGAACGAAATGGTCTAAGACTCGCTGTTCGAACGAGGGTGGAAAGTGACGCGGAGCAACTCCTTCATGAGTGTTGGGCACTATGCGATGATTTTCCCTGATTCTTTGGACAGCACCTAGGATTGTCCGGAAGCTAGTAGGGCAGACGCGAGTTGCAACGTATCTCACGATAAGTAGGCAGAGTTAACGCTGAATTTTAGCGGCATTCGCCATACCCTAAATTTTAAAATTATATAATATAAACCATGTCTGTAAATAAACCCATAAACCCGCCATAAACCATGTCTGTATACTCTGCCGCACTGAAAAATGCTGCTGTCTTGGCATTTTCCGCCACCAACACGTACACACAAAAATCAAGTAGTGTCAATATCACAGAGAACAAATAATAAAAATAAACATACTTAAAAACACTATTTACACACACAAAGTCAATAACCTAATAAGTGTCCATTTCACCGTAAAAATTGTTTGAATAATTGTATTTATCTTAAAAATAAATCACTTGAAGCAATACGCGTAAGCAGCGAAACGCGGTGAACTGAAAGCCAACCTTCCAAATTCCAAAATGGCGAAAATAATAAAAGTAATAAATAGGGCGGGCACAAGGTGCAATTATCGTTTATCGATAATTTTCTTTTTACACTTACTTAACTACTACAAGACATTTGAATACAAGTAATTTCTTAGGTCGTAGTGTTTTTAGAATTGTCATAACAACACGATAATTCTAAAACAACCATGCCCTGAGTGTTTAAAGCTAAAAATTTTTTTTGTTTATCGATTATTACTCCCTTTGAAAGAAGCTAATGGTCGATAACAGGTGTCCTACTCTACTACAAAGGCGCGCGCGCACTTGCGCCGTTGCCTTTAAAGAACGCCGTGTGCCTCGTGCTGCTTGTTTATGGACGCCGCCAAAAGACACCGCTGTCGATACATCGCAATAGTTTGCACTGCGTGGCAACGTCGCTTTTTAATGTTCAAGGATTCAAGTTCATTGTATCATTGACATAATGACCCAATTCTATAGAGAGTACTTGCTTAAAATTAAAACTCTACTTTTTGACCTAGTTACTGGACCGATTACATTCATTTTTTGTATATCGTCAGCAAAGGCGATAACAAGTATGTGGTTTCATTTATTGAATATATGTGGGACCCATTCTGTATACTGGTAGCTGGTCCCGAACGAATTACAGTGGTTCTTCTCCTTGGAAGGAGGTTTCATGTCTCGAGGAGACCCTCTTTACATGGGCGGCATCTCAGGGAGACACGACCCCCCGGTCGTGGGTGGTGCGTTGGCAACTTATATGTTGGTGTGTTGCGCACTTCACGCCGTAAAATCAGGTGTCGGGACGCTCACTCGTCCCCGGCGTCCCCTGTGCCGGGCGGTGGGCGTAGGAGTTCACGTGGGAGTGGTCGCCCGTCAGGTGGGCGGGCATGGAGCGGTGCTAGATTTTGAAGGTGTGGATGTGGTCCATTATCTGCGCGGTCGAACAATCGTCTCGTAGTACGGACCACAAATTCATGGATGCTCTCGACCTTGACGTCGCGTGCGATGACGTCATTCCTGACGTACGAACCAGCTCCCACGATCCCCCGAAGCGCAAGATTTTGCTGGGCCTGCAACCTTTTGCGCTGAGTGGCTGAGGTCAACGCGTACCATGCTGGTGCTGCGTAGGTCAGCCGCGAGCGGATGTAGGTTTTGTAGGCAGTACTCTCTTCAGGGTGAGCTTCTCGAAGAGTTTTGCTATGTGCGGCAACATCGATATGGGGCGCTAGCTGGCCGGGAACCGCCTCTTTTTTCCCGTGAAAAAAGTGAAAAAAATCATCGTGTTGCCGACGATGATTTTTCCCTGCTTCGATGGTCGGGAAGTAGCCAGTTCTCAGCATGCTGTTATATAACCTAGTGAGTGCCACTATTACCCTTTTGGGCAGCTGCTTGATAGCTGTGGTGGTAATGCCGTCGTACTCCGGCGCTTTACGGGTGGGTAGGCGCATAATGGTGCGCCTTACCTCCGCTGGTGAAATGAATTCTCCGCCCGACGTCGGCGTCGGTTCGACAGGTATTCCTGTACGCGGTTTATTATACTTTCTACATGCTCTGTGTACACTTCTGCTACGCTATTGGGTATGAACTGCTGCTCAAAGTGCTGTGCCATCAACTCTGCCCTCTTTTTGGCGTCGTAGATTCTGCTCTCCGTGCTGTCCACTAGTGGGCAGACAGGTGTTGCTGTCTTGGTGAGCTGCCGGTTGAGGATATTCAGGAAGACGGGTGTCTCCGAGGCTTCGTCGACTCGCCTCTCCCATGCCTCTCCCCTGTGAACTCTCGTTAGGTTAGGTTAGGTTGGGATAGGTTCCCCCCCGCCCCCCGAACGGGTACCCACCTTGTCGTGGCGGGAGGCCTTAGTAGCCGTGGCTTGGTCACCCACGGTGAACAAAGAGGAACCCCTTGGCTGGCCCGTGGTGTAGGGCCGGCCCGAGGTGACCACTCCGAGAGGGCTTGGCGAGCCCACTTCGGATGTGTGTCGGTGAGCTGCGGTGAGAGGGGTGTCCGCTCCCTCTACCGCTGCAGCCGAGGTGGAGTCGAGGAGGAAGAGGAGTGTTAGTATGGCGATGCGCCACTCGCCCTATCCTCCGCGACTCTGACGGGGCCGCACCGTTAATGATGCGGTGGTGGTGGGGCTTCGGGGGGAGAGGAGTGTCGGTATTGCGAGGCACCGCTCTCCCTACCCTCCGTAGCCGAATCTTGGTTGGCGGTGGAGCCATAGACCAGATCCGCCGCTGGGGTCAGGAAGGCTGGTGCTTCTGAGTGCTAGTTTTTCCTGGCCCCATGGCCTTCGCGCATCGGACACGGGGGCGTCTATTGCGCATGTTAAGTTGGAGGCCGAGGAGGAGGGCGCGCCATGTGTTCTGGTGCGCCTTACCTGAGAAGGAGATGGGGGAGGAGTAGTACTCTCCCGAGGAGAGGCCGCCATGGGGCGGCCAGCGCAGGTGGGGCCGCGGAAGTGTGCGAAAGCGTTCCCGTGGCCCTGCCAATATGCGACGAGTGTGGAACACCATGGGGTTTTAGTCGGTGCGAGTCCGAAATAATCCGTCCTTGCCCCCACGAGGCGGGTATGCGTAGGCATTTCCCCATTTAAAAAAAAAAGCTTAGTTTAGGTTAGGTTTTTTTTTTCTAGTTCCCCCTGACATGGAGATCAGGGACTTTTTTCCTCTTTTTATATCTTTTATTTCATTTCTTTTTCTTTTCTTTATTAATTTTTTATTTTGTCTTTTTGCTTTTTTCGTTTTTACTTTCTTTTTTATAAGTTCATACAGTATTGTTCTTATTTATATTTTACATATGTCTTATTTGCTAATACATTTGACTTATCATTTTATCTTGATCTACTTTATTTTAATTAGTTTTACAAATTTAACGGGACTGTTTACATTATATGCCTTACATGTTTGTTTTTTATTATTTTACATATGTTTTATTTACTTATTTTTATTTGTAGTTCCATTTCTATATCGTTTCTCTCCTTACCATAAACTGGACATTCTGTTACAATATGTATTATACTTTCTACTTTCTTCGAATCGCAGGCGCATGCGGGGCTCTCCTTACACTTGAACCGGTGCAAGTATTCGGAAAACCCGCCATGTCCTGTTATCACTTGTACTGTGAGCGAGTCTATATATAATTTTCTTATGATGGGATAAGCGCTTAAGGCGTCTGGGAAAAATACTTTAGTTACGGAGGTGGTTTCGCCTTCCACGTAGCGTCGGTTCCATTCGTCAAGCGAACCCAGACGAATCTGTCGCTTGACGAATGAAATCGGGCATTTCTCGTAATCCGGTTTACGCTTTAGTTTAAGGGCTGCTTCTTTTGCTAACTCATCTGCTCTCTCGTTTCCCTCCAATCCTGCGTGTGCCTTAATCCAAAATAATTTTAGTAATTTTCCTTTTTTATTTATTTCTCAAATATTTTTCCTAGTTTTTGCCGCTAGGGGATGGAGGGAAACGCTTTGTACAACAGTTTGGAGAGCAGATCTTGAGTCGCAATAGATGTTGCAGCTCGGTGCCGGATCTTTTAGTGCATAATTTGTTGCCTCATATATGGCCAGCAACTCCGCCTGGTAAACAGTGCAGAAGTCTTCCAATTTAAATTTTCGGTTACTTATCTCCGCTGCGTCATTCCAAATAGATAACGCAGCGCCGACTTTCCCCTCGATTTTACTGCCGTCTGTAAATATTTTCAGACCTTTATTGTCGTGTTGATCGACTTGTGCACCATTCTCCAGGCATATAAACTGCAGCCCAACCTGATTCGCGGGGTGAGGTGTCTTCGCGTACTCTATTTTCCGTTCCACGTCTCGATCTCCTACTACTCGCTGGGAGTGACCTTTCTTCACTTCATAAAGTAAGGCTGCTTCCCAAACCCTGAGGTCTAGAGGAAGCAACCCAGCGAGTAGTAGGGCCGAGTGGAGGGATACGGTTTTATAAGACTTAACGATTTTTTGAACGAACCCGCGTTGTGCCATGTCAAGCTGCTTTTTAACGTTCTGTTTGCACTACACTAGCCGCATACAATATGATCGGCTCCGTGACCGCTACGTAGATGGTCCTAATGATCTCCGGGTTCAGGCCCCAACTAATCTTGGCGGCTCTTGTTAACTGACCGTATAGACTTTGTACCTTGCAACACACATTTTTTACATGTGTGTTGAAGGTCAACTTAGCGTCTATAGTAAGCCCCAATATTTTTATGTCCGCGAAAGCCTGGCAATATTCCCCTTTTTTGCTCAGTTCCTGTAATAGAGGGTCGATCAACAGGTTCTAAAATATAGGACCCCATATTGAGCCCTGCACACACCCCTTAGCAGTGGTTTTCATGTGTTCTGCTCCTGCATACCTGATGCTGACGGTTCTGTCTTCGAAATAGTTGTCTATGAGACGTCTCAGATTAATCGGGCAACCAGATTCTGCCGATTTACATCTGATTGCCGGCCACCATGCGTTATCGAAGGCTCCCTCTATGTCCAAAGATATTAATACTATTAACTTTTTGTCTTTAAGCTTGCTTTTTATTAGTTGCATCATGTCATAGAGGGAGTCCTCGGTACTACGCTGTAGCTCGGCATAAATCCGTATTGTCTCCGGCTAAGTTTGGGTATAATATGCCATTTTATTCTTTGTATCAACATCTTTTCGAAGACTTTCCCGAGCACAGGCAGCAGTCCCATAGGTCTATAGGATTTGGGATGTAGTTCTCTTTCCCAGGCTTTCGCAGCACCACTACAACCGCCTCTTTCCAGTTCTTAGGAAAGTGTGCCAGATTTAGACATTTATTGACTATTGACAAAAACATTGCCGGGTTCAGAGAAATAGACTTTAGGCAGATATCAGCCGTGAGGCCGTCCTTCCCTGGTGCTTTTTTGGGGTTAAAACTGGACACAGACCACATCAGCTCCTCTATCGTAAAAGGTGGGTCACATGAGTCATCAAGTGATCCTTCGTTTACAGCATCTGCCGCTTATCTTATTTGTTTGTGTCCAACGTTGTCACCCCTGATGTCATCTTCTGGGTAAAATGTGTCAGCCAGCACCTTGGCTGATTCCTGGTTTCCCATAGTTACGCCATTAACGATTAAGGGAATGTCTTCTTGCCTCTTGGTTGTGCGGCCTATAACCCTATAAATCCCGTCCCACATTGATTCTCGCTCCTGTTTGCTGCAAAATGCCTTCCAGCGTGAAGTTTGGGCCCTCTTGACTTCTCGCTGGTACTCCTGTTTGCGTTAGGTTAGGTTAGGTTAGGTTTTTTTTTATTAATCGTTTACTCTACAGACTCGCGGTCCCTACCCTTTGTTACATTTTAATTTCTAAACTATTACATCTCTCCGCGTATATTTAAATGTACGTTTTCTTTTACAATTTGAGTATTATATCGTGCCTTACATCTAAGTAGTAAGTAATTTTTTTTATTCGAAACATTTAACATAATATAGTCTTCTTTTTTGTTCCTTTTTTTTAAGTTTTTTTTTTTTGTTTTTTTTTTATTTTTTTTTCTTAACTATGTATTTAAAATCTTAATCTATACATATATATACTAATTTATATAATACTATTACAATTCACAAAACAGCCTTATTTTTAAAATAATTAAAGTAAAACGAAACATTGTTGCGAACATGTCACTTTAACGTCCTTTAGCTTTAACGTCAATTTAATATTATCGTTTGAATGTCGTTTACGCCACTTCGTCTCGGACCACGTTCATAATGTTGTTCGCAATCTTTAAGTCTCGATGATGTATTGCCGTTTTGATGTTATGATCCCTAATTCTGCTTGTGGTGGCAGACTCGGCGCGTAAAATGAAACGGGCAACTGCATTTTCCTCACACCAATCTGTAAAGTAGGTACAATGGCTCGTATGACGTGAGATTGCCACCACTGCATGGGGAATACTGTTGTATAGGCGTTGTTTCTCTCTGGTTGATCGCACAATTACCACCGTCTCGCTCACGAGCCCCTGAGCTTCATGTATGGTAAGAGTTCGCGAACCCTTCCCTTTTCCGTAGCCCTGGCTGATGAGACTTTCCTTTTCAGCCTGGGTGTGTCCTAGATATAACGTATTTTCAAGGGACCTTGGAATCTGTGAACCCGTGTACCTCTTCAGCTCCAGGTATCGCAGCCTAGTATTGGATGAGTAAATGCCCTCGTAGATCTCATTTAGTGCATACGCTACATCCAATGGGTTTCTGTGCGTGCAGAGCCATTCGTGGTTGATATTAGCCACTAGATTTCGACGAGTATAGTGCAGTCGAAACAGATCGTGCCGGTCGATATACGGCAGCTGGTTGTTGTCGCCTATAAGAAGAATTTCACTTGCACCCGTGATTTGTACTGCCATTACTATGGCCCCAAAATGGTTCATAAGCGCTTCGTCAATTAAGAGACGGGTGTATTTCGCAGACGCCGTTATGCCATTTACCAAGATTGAGGCCATAGTCCGCACCTTCCTTGCTGCGTCGGCTCCTACACGTGATGCTAGCCTCTCCCTCAGGTCGCTTGCAGCTACAGTTGTTGTTGTTATTATGATATCTTTTTCCGCCTCAAAACTATTAATAACCCAAGATGTTTTTCCACATCCGGGTACGCCATTGACCCATGTTATTTTTGGTAACTGCCAAAGCCCAAGAGTGCCGCCTTCCTCCAAGGTTATGGACACAGCCTTAAGCCTGTCCAGGATCTTGTCCTCAAGCATAACCCTCGTACAGTTTGCTGTTACCACTATGGGGTCGTGAGGAGGTGTTCGAAAGACAAGTTTACCCAACCGCTTTGTCTCAGTTCTGTCCAAAGCCACAAAACCACCTGTTGCGTTGTATGCCGCCATGTACAATCCCGACGCACTCCCTTTAATTATTTCAGCTGTGTCGTTGTTGTACACTGCGGCTTCGGATTCCTCGAGCTTCACCACAAGCTGATCTGCACAACTTCGGTGAAAGGTTTCCAAGATGTTCTTGCAGGTTATGATATTAACCTCTCTGGTAGCTTTCACGATAGCTTTAAACTCTAGGAATGCATTTATCCAGTGGTCCTGGGGCTCCGATGCCTCCCTGAGGCTCGGCAGAGTGACTTGTCCCATGTCTGCTTTCGTCCATGTGCATAGGGATTTTCTTGTTTGACCTTTGGGGAAGTGCTTTGCAATGCTCTTAACAGCGGCTACCATCTTCTCTGTTGACCTCAGATATTCTCTTTTCTTCGGGATTACTGCGGGGATTGCAGCGATGACTTGACCGAAGGTGCTAGCGACTGCTGCTACTTTGTCTATTGTTTCGGCTGGGATTATTCGTGGCCGCTTAACTTTTCTCCTTTCGGCGTCCATTTCTTTTTTTTTTGTTGCAAGCGTTCGGATCCGCTTAATACTTCTTCTGGGCTTACTATGGGATATTCCCTGCTGTTAGTAGGGTACGAGCATGAAGGTTCGTTGGGTCTGAGTGGTTTCATAAAACTGAGGTTTTCACCTCTGTCTTCGTATACCACCACCTCATGTTGTTCTGAGGCTTTTAACACTCCCATGTAGTCTTCTACCTTCCCTTTCTCATATTCTACCACCATAGCATCTACGCTTATTATTTTTGCTGGTACTTCTTTAGCCTCACCTGCCTCCGCAAGCACAGCTAGCACTGAGCATGCCTGGGCGAACTCGGTGATGTCGTCGCCTTTTTTCGAATAGTGCCATGGTTTTGTTTCGCGTGCGGACTATTCGACAGTGGTTGTTTGCTACTTTTATCTTCTGTAGCGCCTCATACTTCTTACGTTTTATGCTCGTTTTGAAGGCGCTGCCTTTTAGGAGTAAGGCGAGGCCGGGTGAGATGATTATTCTATTTGGAGCCATCGCGTTGCAGAAGCAAATACCTAGCCTTTCAGAGGAGTCGTCCATAAACATGGCTACTGTTTTAAATCTAAGACCTGGGTTACCTAGTTCAGCATATTCCAGTAGTTTCTTTGCGGGCTTATTAATTGTTTTTCTGTGTTCTATGTCTGTGTTTTGTGTTGTTACATTACTTAAATTCACGAAATTCAACGACTCAGTTTGCTGAGTTGTTACTGGAGGAAGAGTACTGTTCCTTTTAGCAGCTATACGAATTGTATGTTCTGCAAACTTTAAGAAGTGCGGTCTTTTATCAGCGTCGTCCAAGATATTGTGTAACACTACTTTATTTATTTTTGTGCCTACCCTAAATTCAAGGTCCATTCTGGCCATCTGGAATCGTGGGCAGTCCAGGATGATGTGCCACACAGACTCACTGATATTTGGGTTGCACTCACAGCCGGGACTGTTTTTCAACTTGAACCGATGTAAGTACTCAGCTATTCCGCCGTGTCCTGTAATGATTTGCACTTGGTAGTGTGTCAGTTTTGCTTTCCTCACGATGCGGTAAGCTTTATCTACATCGGGGAAAAACGTTTTGGTGACTTGCCCTGTACTGGAGGCGTTGTACCTATCCTGCCATTTCCGTACAGACTCTTCTCTGATCTTTCTTTTGACATAAGACAACGGGACTTCTGCATAGTCTGGGACAGTTGTTGCTTGTTGGGCCGCGGTCTTCGCTAGCTCATCAGCGCCTTCGTTTCCGGCAGTCCCCACGTGCGCTCGTAGCCAGAAAAACCGCACTCGTCTCCCCTGTGGCCGGATGTCTTCTAATCACTCTTTTATATGCTTCGTCAGAGGATGGATAAGTTTAGGGTTTCCCAACAGGTCCTAGAAGTGAGGACCTAGAATCGCTCATAATGTTTATGGGTTTTTCCCTGCTATTTTTTGCCAATTGAACCGCCCTGTAAAGTGCATATTAGGTTAGGTTAGGTTCCCCCCCGAACGGGTTCCCGCCTTGTCGTGGCGGGGGGGCTTAGTAGCCGTGGCTTGGTCAACCACGGTGAACAAAGAAGAACCCCTTGGCTGGCCCGTGGTGTAGGGCTGGCCCGAGGTGGCCACTCCGAGTGGGCTTGGGAAGCCCACTTCGGATGTGTGTCGGTGGGATGCTGCGAGCGGGGTGTCCGCTCCCTCTATCGCTGCAGCCGAGGTGGAGTCGCGGAGGAGGAGGCGTGCTGGTATGGCGATGCGCCACTCGCCCTATCCTCCGCGACTCAGACGAGGCCGCACCGTTGATTGATGCGGTGGTGGTGGGACTGCGGGGGGAGAGGAGTGTCGGTATTGCGAGGCGCCGCTCTCCCTACCCTCCGCAGCCGAATCTTGGTTGGCGGCGGAGCCATAGACCAGATCCGCCGCTGGGGTCAGGAAGGCTGGTGCTTCTGAGTGCTAGTTTTTCCTGGCCCCATGGCCTTCGCGCATCGTACACGGGGGCGACCGTTGCGCATGTGAAAAAAAAAAAGGCCGAGGAGGAGGGCGCGCCATGTGTTCTGGTGCGCCTTACCTGAGAGGGAGATGGGGGAGGAGTGGTCCTCTCCCGAGGAGGGGCCGCCATGGGGCGGCCAGCGCAGGTGGGGCCGCGGAAGTGTGCGAAAGCGTTCCCGTGGCCCTGCCAATATGCGACGAGGGTGGAACACCATGGGGTTTTAGTCGGTGCGAGTCCGACATAACCCGTCCTTGCCCCCGCGAGGCGGGTATGCGTAGGCATTTCCCCATGTAAAAAAAAAATAAAAAAATAAAGGTTAGGTTAGGTTAGGTTCCCGTGTGGAGTTGCCAAAGCTCCCATCGGGCGCGTCCCCAGGTGGCGGATAGGGGAACGCCACTCAGATATGGGTGGTAACGGGAAACCGTCGTGGACCAAAACTGGCTGGCTGAGGGCTTGTTTGGCTAATAGAGGGCCTTCTAGTTGCTTCCTGTATCCTTTCCGTTGAGAGGAACAGAGAATGTGACATGCGCGGTGAGGTGCCAGGTGCACTCGGCTTTTGCCGACGCCGGGCAACCCGTAATCGCGGGATTCTCAGGGACCACACCCTGTAAAAAAAAAAGGAAACTGAATGGGCTCAGTGTTCCCTCACCCGGTCTCTGGGCAGGCATGGGAAGAACCCGTATCGACTCTGCCACCATTCGAACCTCGGAATCCCTCTGGCGTGTCGTGGATCACGTCTCGCGGCGCCTAAGAGGCCGAGGGCTCTTGGCTTAACCGCCTGGAGTCGCGAGGATGATAACCTCTTTAAAAAATCACCCGAAGCTCAAGCGTGGCACGCCGTGAGGAGCTGCATGGCTGATGGGTAAATGTTCAGTCGTTAGCGTTGACCCCGTCGGGGTACCGGCCGACACCCTTGACGGGTTACGCATAGGCTTATCCGGGCACAGGAGGCACTGCTCGGATGGACTGCTATTTCCTCCACACTCGTGGGATAAAACATGGAAAAATATAAAAACTTTAAAAACGTAGAGGTTGAAAAGAAGGCAGTATCAGATACTGGAAGCGGTGGAAATCGATCGCGTGGGACGTCTTCCGCTAGGAAACGTCCAGTGTGCCGGTCTTCAGAAGAGGAAGGCCTGCCGGCTCCCAAGTTGCCGACTTCAGGGAGGGGTCGGCAGGCATCGAGAGGGGCGAGTGCTTCGCAGCCGCGGAGGGATAAGCACGGTCGGTTCGTGTGCTCCAATAGCTCGGCGGCTAGTGAAGCAGGGAGCGACATGGGGTTCACTACGGAGGACCCTGGCGATGGCGGTGAAAGCTGTGCCTCGCTGGGGAGCTCAAAGGCGGAGCTCAACGCCGCCAAGAGGGAGCAGCGTAAAGCCGTCGCGGCCGAAGAAGTGTCGGAAATGGCCCGACGTGCTCGCGAGCGACGAGCTGCTCTTGCGGCAGAAGGGGGAGAACCATCTGCGGTGGCCTTAAGCCAGCTGGCTCTGGATGGGGTGGACTTAGTCCTGAAGGTTGCCACCAAGTCTGGCAGCCTGAAGGGCACGTTCACCCGTGGCTTAAAGGGGATGGACCTGGACGAGAACCAGTTTGGTTTTCGTTGCGGGCGCTCCACCATAGACGCTATTACGCGTGTGAGGGCCCTGGCGGAGGAGACAATATCCCGGGGTGGGGTGGTGCTGGCGGTGTCTTTAGACATCTCCAACGCCTTCAACACCCTACCCTGGAGTTGTATTCGGGAGGCACTGAATTACCATCGCGTGCCTCCCTACCTCCACCGCATAATAGGGGCTTACCTTGAGGAGAGATGCGTTACCTATTGGGGACGTGACGGCGCTGGTCGGCGCGTCATGTCGTGCGGTGTTCCGCAGGGATCGGTCTTGGGACCGCTCCTGTGGAACATCGGCTACGACTGGGTGCTGAGAGGTGAACTCCCGTTGGGCGCCGACTTGACGTGTTATGCGGACGTCACGCTCGTCACTGCCCGGGGGAGTTCGCACAGGGAAGCAGCGTTGGTTGCCACGGCTGCGGTGTCACAAGTGGTGAACCGCATCCGGCGCCTGGGCCTGGAGGTGGCCCTAAATAAGTCGGAGGCCATGGTGTTCCATGGCCCTCGACGCGCGCCGCCGCCGGGTTCACACATCGTGGTCAGCGGGGCCCGGATAGCTGTCGAGTCCACCATGAAGTATCTGGGATTGGTGCTCGACAGCCGATGGGAATTCGGACCCCACTTCCGGCGGCTAGCGCCCAAGCTGATGGGTGCAGCGGGCGCGCTATCAACGTTGCTTCCCAACTTGGGGGGCCCGAGCGCCGCCTGTAGGCGGTCGTACATGGGAATCGTGCGGTCCATGGCCCTGTATGGGGCCCCTGTGTGGGCGATGGACATGACGGCCAGCACTCTCGCCATTCTGCGTAAACCGCAGAGGGCGATGGCCGTCAGAGTCGTTCGCGGGTATCGCACGATTTCCTACGAGGCGGCTTGCGTCCTGGCCGGATCCCCGCCCTGGGACCTAGAGGCGAAAGTACTCGCGTCATTATATCGATGGCGCGAGGAAGAGCGGGCACGGGGCTCGAGGCCGGTGCAGCGACAGATCGCGCTGCGCCGAGAGGAGCTCCGTCAGGTCTTGGTGGCGGAATGGCGGCAAAGGCTTCTGCGCCCTACCGCCGGCCTCGCTACCGTCGAGGCGATCCAGCCAGTACTCGACGACTGGCTCGGGAGAAGGCACGGCTCCCTGTCGTTTAAGGTGACGCAGGTGCTGTCGGGGCATGGCTGCTTCGGCGAGTACCTGCGCCGCATAGACAGGGAGCCGGACGCTCGGTGCCACCACCGCGTCCATTGCGGGGAGGACACGGCGCAACACACGCTCGCCGAGTGTGTAGCTTGGGAGGAGCAGCGCCGTGTCCTCACAAATAAAGTAGGAGGCGATCTGTCGCTGCCGGCCTTAGTGCGGAAGATGGTCGGTAGCGCAGAGTCGTGGGATGTTAATCAGTATTATTCTTATTGTCTAAATTTCAAATCATCAGTAAGAAGTGCTATAGTTATCAAGCCTAAGCTTTTATCTACATCTTTTGTGATTAAGTGTTACTATTGCCTACTTATAACTATTGCTATTACAACTATATTATCTTAAGGCTAATATATCTTGGACCCATTTCCTTGTAATACTTTCCTCAGACACCTTTCGGCAAATTCAAGGAAATGAGTTCGACTGTCATTGTCGTTGACTGCCCTACAGAGAGTGTCTTCTCTCAGCGCAAATCCCATGCGGTGTTCGCAACAGAGTCTTAAAGCTGCGTGTTTAGGGCAATCTATGAGAATGTGTTCTATGGTCTGTGGTGTTAGGTGGTCACAATTACAGTATGGGCTCTGCGCTAACTTAAATCTATGTAAGTATGCTTTAAAACCCCCATGTCCCGTGAAAATTTGACACCTCAGGTTACTGACTGCAATCTTCTTAATTGTTGTATACGCCTGGGTCACGTTTGGGAAGAACTTCTTTGTGACTCTACCTGTGTCTGATGTTGTGTACCGTTCTTGCCAGATAAGCAAAGTGTTGTCCCTAATGTGGCGCTTTGCGAAGGACAGAGGGAAGCAATCGTATACCGGTGTCTGTTTTGATGTTTCCGCTGCCGACTTAGCTAATTCGTCAGCCCTTTCATTCCCCTGGATGCCGCAGTGAGCTTTGATCCAATATAGGTTCACTCTTCCCTGTTGCCTTTCTATTTCCATGATGCGATCTAGAATTTCCGCTGCTATGTGGTGTAAGGTGTTAGGATTTGTTAGGCATTCTAGAGCTGATCGTGAGTCACTTAGGATATTTGCTTTCTTAAGAGTGTGTCTACGCAGCATTATTTCGGTGGCTTTTAAGATGGCAGCAAGTTCCGCTTGGTAGACACTGCAGTGGCTTCCGAGTTTTAATTTGGTCTTGTGGATTTCTCTACCGTTCTCCCAACAAGTAATGGCAGCGCCTACTTTACCTGCGATTTTGCTGCCATCGGTGTATATGCACGGCCAGTCGTTTCCAATAGCCTTTATTTCGTTTTCAGATGTTATCAGTTCAAACCGTTGTCTTGTCCTGTCTGCTGGGTGTAGTAGCGTGTAAGGGCTTATTGGTTTCGCTAGTGTTCTGTCTGGTAAATGCGAAATAGGTTTGCCTCTCTTTATCATGAAGATCTCAGCATTTTCTTGGGTTCTTAAATCTAATGGGATGATTCGGGCTAGTGTTGTGCATGATATCAAAGATGCTGTGCGGTGTGCTTTGCTAACCATTATTGCAAAAATTCTGGTGATTCTGTTGAGTCTTGTTTTTATTTGCTTTTTATTGGCCGTTGTGCCCCATGCCCCCGCCGCATATAAGATTGTTGGTTCGACCACTGTTATGTATATTGTTCTGAGAATTTCAGAATTAAGACCCCAATTGGCTCGTGCCGTTCTTGAGACCTTTGTGTAAAGCTGAATTGCCTTTTCCGTTACTACGTCTACGTGCTTTACAAAGTTAAGATTGGCGTCTATCGTGAGTCCAAGGATTGTTATGCTGTTAGAGAACGTTATTGCTTTATTATCGAGGGATAACGATGGAGTTTCGTATTTTAATTTCCTAGTTAGTAGGATGGCTTGCGTCTTCTGAGCCGCCAGTCTCATCTTCCTAGTTTTAGCCCAAGCAAGTATGTGATCAAGTGCTGTATTAAGTTCTTGTTCTAGGTCCTTTACTGCTTTCCCTTTCGCAATGATCAATATGTCATCTGAGTACGCTTGTATGTGGGTGCCTAGTTCTTCTACCTCCCTTAGTAATGGGTCAAGTTGCAGGTTCCACAGCAGAGATCCGCAAGTAGATCCTTGTATGCATCCTTTGTTGGTTTGTTTTATTATCTCACTACCTGCGTATGTTAATTTTATTTGTCTATCTGTGAGATAACTTCCGATTAGCCTACATACAGATTTGTCAACCTTTTTCTTATCAAGCTCATTAATCATTGCGGGCCACCAAGCGTTATCGAAAGCTCCTTCAATGTCAATGGAGACAATCACAACAATTTCACTGTTTTTTAAACCCTGCATAGGGCGTCCTCAGTCCCTCTCTGTGAGACAAACCCGTATTGCCTACCGCTCATTTTATTTTCTGAGCCGATCTGCCAGGTCATTCGATTAACGAATAGTTTTTCGAGCCCTTTTCCCAGTACAGGTAAGAGTCCTATTGGCCGATATGATTTTGGAAGTGTGTAGTTCTCCTTGTTAGGCTTTGGGATGACTTTAATTATTGCGCTTTTCCAGGTTTTTGGAAAGTGTCCAAGTGCAAGGCATTTGTTGTAAATTGCCAAGAGTATCTGTGGAAGAGCCGCATAAACTTTGTAACATATGTCGGCTGTAAGACTGTCTTCTCCTGGTGATTTCCGAGGGCTCATTGATTGAAGAATAAATTCTACCTCAGTGTTTGTAAATGGTTTTGTGGTATCTTCTTTGGTGATCTTCGCCCATTCTTTCTTGATTGTTTCAGCCTTTTGTCGCATCTCTGAGTGTGGTTGTTCATCCGTTTCGATATCGTCATATGGATAAAAAGTTTCAGATAATATTTTAGCAGACTCTTCCGGGGTCATTATCTTACTAGTTGTCGTTTCTCGTAACAATGTATCCACCGGAGTTCTGCTCGATTTCCTTATGATCCTGTATATCCCTTGCCACAAATTTTCACGGTCTTGTTTTTTACAGAAGTCTTTCCAGCTTGAAGTGAGAGTGTCAGTCAGGAGATTTTTGTATTCTGCTTTGGCAGTTATATAATCTTCAATCACTGATTGTCTTCTGTTCTGGTTGGCATGTTTTATTTTCCTTCTTTTTCGGATTACATCTTTTTCTTGTCACTTAGTTGTTTTTTCCACCATGGAGTCTTTGCGCTGATGGTTTTTGCCAGCTTTGGAATAGCTTTGTCGGAGGATCTCTGAATGCAATCGACGTATTGTTGTACAAGATCTTCTAAAGCGTCTGTGTTTCCTATTTCAGTGATGGATTCCTCGGTGATCTTCAGTACTTTTAGTTCCTCCTTCAGAAAATGGGTGAAACTTGCCCAGTCTGCTTTCCCTGTATTATAGATACGTGTAGTTTGTCTCTGAGTGGCTTCTGCCGTTATTTTTTCGAGGTTAACACTGTATGTTATAGCTCTGTGGTCCGATAAGGTGACAAAATCAGGGTTGACTCTCCAGTTCGTTATTTTGTTGAGTAGACCATTTGAACATGCAGTAACATCGACGATGCTGGTATAATCTCTATTTCCTCTATGTGCCCAGAAGGTTGGTGTTTTCCCTGTGTTCAGTATATGTAGTTCCAGCTGTGCAAATGATTCCGATATAGCTGTTCCCCGTCTGTCCTCCACATCGCAACCCCACCAGGGACTCTTTGCGTTAAGGTCTCCTCCAATGATTATATTTTCTGAGTCTAGAATGTTTCTGTAGTTGGAAATTATTCTTAGGTCTTGTCCGACGTCTTGAGCCCCTTCCATGTATATGTTAATAATCGCAACATAGTGGTTATATATTTTAAATTTACATGCAACAATATTTTCTGTAATAATATCAGGATTTACAGTGTACTGTACGGACGAATCAACGACAATGACCGCAGATTTGACGGGTTTTTGAGTGTCATTAGTTTGCTTTTGGATAACTCTGTGCCTACAAGTAACATGTGCCTTAGCACCTACGTAAGGTTCCTGTACTAAGATTATTGATATTCCCTGCGATTCCGCCGTTTTTAGGCATTCCTGTAACGCTGCGAATCCTCTGCCAAGGTTGACTTGTGCAATTTTTATAGCCCTTGAATGCTTTTGTGGGAAGACTTCAGTGCCTTTAGCAGTATGAAATGGTTGCTCGGGCAATCCGGTCCCATTTACGCCACTCCGGGCATTCCGGGCTATAAGCGGGATGGGCACAGTTGGCATCAGTTTCCTTTCTATCTATGCAATTTATACACTTAGGTACTTTGTTTTTATTGCAGCACTCTCTTGTGTCATGTGATTCAGGACAGTACCCACATGCGATTTTCTGAACTTGGCATTCTCGCGCTAGATGAGAATAACCTAGGCATCGATAACACTGTATTACCGGTGATTGGTCTGTGGCTGGTACTATTTGGAAGCCTATTCTGACTTTTTGGTTTTGTAGTCTCGTCCAGATTTGTGGGCTTACCTCTAGGATGACATTGCACGTGGAACTTGTGCGACCCTTAGTTCTCCTAATTACTTTTATGTGGTTTTGTGATGCTGGGATGTCGTTTAGAAGTGTAGCGTTTTGTTTCATCACGGCCTCTACGATCTTCCCATCCGTCAAGTCGAAGACGACTCCTGTTAAGCGTATAAGCGGGAATTTTGTGGCTGGCCTGTGCACGGTAAGCTGATTGGCTGTGCTTTTAAGTTGGTCCTGAAGTGTATTTCTGTCTCCTTCAGACTCACAGCTGATGAGGACTTTCTGGTTCTTTGCCTTTCTAATATGGTTGATGCCGATGCCTAAGTCAACCACGTCGACCCCGCCCTTAATCTGCTTTATTACGTCATCACTTGTCCGTCTGGGATCAATTGACTCCACTATAAGTGGGTAATTTGGTTTTGCAACTACCTCTGAGAAGGAGCGTGGAAATTTTTTCTGTTGAAGCATTAGTGTGTGCTGATATCGCTCAGTATAATGTTCTCCGGGCAGGTGTGAGAAGCCTCTTAGCTCTGTTCCTTCAATATCTGTTCTTTGTTTGAGTTCAGTCCTGAGGCTCTCAATGGCTACCCTTATTGGTGCCGTTGAATCAAGTGCAGTATCTCTAAGCTCTTTTGTATCTTTCCTGAGTTCTTCCAAACTGGCTTGAACTGATGGAAATGAGGAGCTTGAGCAGATTGCAGCTAGACTTTTGATGTCTTGTGATATCGTATGAACTTCTTTTTTTAATTCTTGCACGTCTGCAGTTAGGTGTACTTTTGTGTCTGTTATGTGCTGTTGCAATTCTGTGGTGGTCTTCGCAAGCTGCTCTATTCTGATAGTTTCCTCGCCCCTATTAGGTGACATACTTTGTTTGGTTTTGGTGGAAAGCTCCTGGGTAATTCGCCGAAGCTCTCCTAATTCCTCGGCAATAGGGAACTGTCGCTCTTCTAGAGTGACCGGCTTGTGTGAAGACATCATGTCTCCTCGCAGTTGCTTTATTTCTTCCGTAATAATCCGTAGCTGATTTGCAAGATTAGAGTCCAAGTTTGTGTCGCTCCGTATGTTTGTGATCTCTCGCCTTGTTGCAGTCATTGCTTCACAAAGATCATATGAAACTATAAGTCTAGTGGACTCGGTTTCCTTTTGCAGCTTCTCTATGCTGTCTTTCAGTAGAGCGTACTGGCCCAAAGTCTCATGCATAAATCTTGCATGCCTTTGAGTTAGCCTTTCAGATTCACGTGAGACATTTGCTTTTTGCTTGCTTGATTCTAACATATGAAGCATTCGGGAGTCGGATAACTTTAGGATCATCTCATAAAGCGTGTACAGACCAGCTACAACACTTTCTCGAATCTCCCTCTTAAGGTTACCCGACTTTTCCAGGTCTGCTTTGGCCCTTTGTAGAATCTCATTTGCGTGTCTAGGCAGTTCGTTGAGCAGCATGCGACTCCCTCCTATTGATCTTGTTGAAGCGTC
The DNA here is from genome assembly GCA_963668995.1 of Parnassius mnemosyne. Classification (NCBI taxonomy): domain Eukaryota; kingdom Metazoa; phylum Arthropoda; class Insecta; order Lepidoptera; family Papilionidae; genus Parnassius; species Parnassius mnemosyne. The sequence goes on along the minus strand of CAVLGL010000137.1, from coordinate 105,633 downwards.
TAGTGAGATATTGGTGTCACCGCTGTCTACGTCCGAGTCACCTGTTTCTTCAGCCTCTGACATTGCTCTTAGAATTTCTGCAGCTTTTGCCTGCTTTATTTGAGTGCGTATTCTCAGTAAGTTTGATCCAGTTCTTGTGAGAACGGGGGATGAAGTGGTTGCCTCATCGAGTTTAGGTGGTGAGAAGAAGCTCGAAGCTGAGTCTATTTCAGGCTTCTCGGACGGTTCGCTAATTTGATAACCCTTTTGTTGCTCAACCATGTCCGTGGGTTCCGGAGCTGAAACCTCTTGTTCCTGCTGGGTTACCTGCTCCAAGGGTTGTACGGTGGATGGTGTTTTGTTAGGCTCTTTTGCGATTTTTGCTGCAACTGTTGGTCTTTTCTTTAGGCCCGTGTGTCTTTCGGAACCACCTGACACCGATTTTTTTGATTTGTCTGACATACTTTGTTTTTTTTTTGAATAGTCCTCAAGACGACGGTACCAAAGAACCCAAACTCGAGTATGTTTGCACAAGTGGTTGCAGAGATATTAAGTTCTTAATTTTTCCAATATGGCGACCGTAATTGGTATATTCTTCCTTCTCAGGAACCACTGCTTGTACAATACCCAATAATTTGAACCCAAGCACGGGTAGTTTAGGCTTTGTGGTTCCTGAGTAATTAACAATCAAAATTTTCCAATATGGCCGACCGATCGAATCGATCCGTAGGGAATAATACAGAGAACGTGTTTTTGGGGTAGTGGGCCTCCTAAAGTTTTGTTATGCGCTAGCCATACTACCGCATTCCCTGAACTCTCCTGAATGATATAAGTCCAATCACGGCCAGTTTTGGCCAGGTAGTTCACGAGATATCACGAAAATAAGATTTCCAATATGGCCGACCTGATTATTGTTTTCGTTGCCAGCACGGTGTTTATTCTCCGAAATGGCTCGAGCTTGGGCTCAATCTGTAGGGAACAATGTGGAGAATGTGTTTTTGACTTAGTGGGCCACCTAAAATTTTTTCTCTCACTAAGCAATTGACCGCCTTCCCCGATCTCCCCCAACCAAATTGAGACCAAACACGGCCTCTTTTGACCGGTTACGGAAATTCAAAAAATATAATTTCCAATACGGCGACCTATTAGTTCCGATTTAGCTAACTTTGGAGATTATAAAGATAAAGTACTCGAGTTTGGTATCCACAGATAGCTCTTAATTAGAGGATTGTGAAACTTTTATGTAATTTAGAAAATTATTATTTAATTACAATTAATAACGGGAAAACACAAAAAATATACAAAAATTTACGTATTTATGGAACTAAATGAGCCAATCAAATTCTAAAAACGGAAATTTGAACAAAAATTATATATCTATTGTAGGGTCTATCTAGAAATAGCCGCAGAAGTCTGGAAGTGGGACCTCGTGAAAGTGCTTTTTGATTAAAAAATGTATATCTCTTAATTGCCAAAACGGAAAAATCTAAATTTTTGTGAAAAGTTTTATAACTAAATTGCCGACAGTAAAATGTATTAAAAATTATAGATCGTCACTGAAAATTTCAAATTATTTGACCTAGAATTTGTTCATAATAAATGAAAACAGGTTAAACATCTATAATTACGTGGTCTCAAATGCGATTTTCGTGAACAAAATTGTATTGTGTTGCTAAAGATGTGCCCCATCCAGTGGCGTTCTCAAAAATAAGCACAGGCTTTTAGAAAAAATTTTCCACGCCACGTGGTTTTTAAAAAAAGTGTTATAGTTCAGTGGTTGTTGGGCGAAAAAATCTGAAATAAGTGGGAATAGGTGGGCACCAAAAAGACCTACAAGATGACATAAAAAACCATATAGGTCATAGATCTTAATTGGGCAGCGTAAGCAAAAGTATGATAAAAATGTTACCTTTTGCAGTTTTTAGGTTATTCCCGAGAGAATATTTCAGCGAAAACGACCCAAATCTTCAGAAACCACTGAACAAACACAACCACAGGATAGTACAGCACAAAGCACACCTTCACAGAAAATTTCACGAAAATCAGAGCACTTTGACTATTTTTTAGGGATTTTTAGACACAGGAGCGATACAAAAACGTGGCGTACGCGTCGGCGGGCGGAACGAAGCTGGGTTAGGTTAGGTTAGGTTCCCCCCCGAACGGGTTCCCGCCTTGTCGTGGCGGGGGGGCTTAGTAGCCGTGGCTTGGTCACCCACGGTGAACAAAGAGGAACCCCTTGGCTGGCCCGTGGTGTAGGGCCGGCCAGAGGTGGCCATTCCGAGTGGGCTTGGCGAGCCCACTTCGGATGTGTGTCGGGGGGCTGCGGTGAGAGGGGAGTCCGCACCCTCTACCGCTGCAGCCGAGGTGGAGTCGCGGAGGAAGAGGAGTGTTGGTATGGCGATGCGCCACTCGCCCTATCCTCCGCGACTCAGACGGGGCCGCACCGTTTATTGATGCGGTGGTGGTGGGGCTGCGGGGGGAGAGGAGTGCCGGTATTGCGAGGCGCCGCTCTCCCTGCCCTCCGCAGCCGAATCTTGGTTGGCGGCGGAGCCATAGACCAGATCCGCCGCTGGGGTTAGGAAGGCTGGTGCTACTGAGTGCTAGTTTTTCCAGGCCCCATGGCCTTCGCGCATCGGACGCGGGGGCGTCCGTGGCGCGTATGAAATTGGAGGCCGAGGAGGAGGGCGCGCCATGTGTTCTGGTGCGCCTTACCTGAGAGGGAAATGGGGGAGGAGTGGTCCTCTCCCGGGGAGGGGCCGCCATGGGGCGGCCAGCGCAGGTGGGGCCGCGGAAGTGTGCGAAAGCGTTCCCGTGGCCCTGCCAATATGCGACGAGGGTGGAACACCATGGGGTTTTAGTCGGTGCGAGTCCGACATAACCCGTCCTTGTCCCCGCGAGGCGGGTATGCGTAGGCATTTCCCCATGTAAAAAAAAAAAAAAAAAGGTTAGGTTAGGTTAGGTTGTATGGTACCTGCGCCGCATAGACAGGGAACCGGACGCTCGGTGCCACCACTGCGTCCATTGCGGGGAGGACACGGCGCAACACACGCTCGCCGAGTGTGTAGCTTGGGAGGAGCAGCGCCGCGTCCTCACAAATAAAGTAGGAGGCGATCTGTCGCTGCCGGCCTTAGTGCAGAAGATGGTCGGTAGCGCAGAGTCGTGGGATGCAGTGGTGTCCTTCTGCGAGGACGTGATGTCGCAGAAGGAAACTGCGGAACGGGAAAGGGAGATCTCGACTCCCTTCCCTGGCCGCAGAAGGCGCACCGGGCGCAGGAGAAGGGCGGACAACGCCCTTTTCCGGCCCCCATAAATGGGTCCAGGGGCGAGGGACTTGGGGAAGCCCCCGCCACCCCTACTCGATGGACCCGAGGCGGAGGCGCGCGCGGGTGTCGGTGCGCGCCCCTGAGGCGATACACGGGGTAGTTTAACACCTTACTACCCCGTGCAGGAGACGAGGCCTGGACGGACCGGGCCAGCACTAGTGTGGGGCTGCGGAAGAATTTGGATTCCCGCGGCCCCACGCGCACGTGTGAGGAGACACAGGGGTGGTTTTAGCCGGTAAGAGTCCGGCACGCCCCTCCGCCTTTCCCAAGGCGGAGGTAGTCCATGAGGATTTCCCCCCGTTAAAAAAAAAAAAAAAAAAAAAAAAAGGTTAGGTTAGGTTCCCCCCCGAACGGGTTCCCGCCTTGTCGTGGCGGGGGGGCTTAGTAGCCTTGGCTTGGTCAACCGCGGTGAACAAAGAGGAACCCCTTGGCTGGCCCGAGGTGTAGGGCCGGCCCGAGGTGGCCACTCCGAGTGGGCTTGACGAGCCCACTTCGGATGTGTGTTGGTGGGCTGCGGTGAGAGGGGTGTCCGCTCCCTCTACCGCTGCAGCAGAGGTGGAGTCGCGGAGGAAGAGGAGTGTTGGTATGGCGATGCGCCACTCGCCCTATCCTCCGTGACTCAAACGGGGTGGCACCGTTGATGCGGTGGTGGTGGGGCCGCGGGGGGAGAGGAGTGTCGGTATTGCGAGTCGCCGCTCTCCCTACCTTCCGCGGCCGAAACTTGGTAGGCGGCGGAACCCGAGACCAGATCCGCCGCTGGGGTCGGGAAAGCGGGCGCTACAAAGCGCTCGATTTTCCTGGCCCCATGGCCTCCGCGTATCGGACTCGGGGGGGTCCGATACGCAGGTGGAGTTGGAGGCTGTGGAGGGGGGTAGCTGAACACCTCGCTACCCCGAGCAGGAGACGAGGCCCGGATAGACCGGGCCAGCACTAGTGTGGGGCTGCGGAAGAATTTGGATTCCCGCGGCCCCGCGCGCACGTGCGAGGAGGCACCGTGGGGTTTTAGCCGGTAGGAGTCCGGCATAACCTTCCGGTTGCCCCCGCAGCCGGAGGTATCCATGAGGATTTCCCCACGACAAAAAAAAAAAAAAAAAAAGTTAGGTTAGGTTAGGTTAGGTTCCCCCCCCGACTCCAGAAGAGGAGAGCACCGACGTCCCCGAGGTGACGCAAACAGAGACGAGAGCGGCCGTGTCGCGACTCCGGGCTAAGAACACAGCGCCCGGACCCGACGGAGTTCCTGGTCGAGCTCTCGTCCTGGCTCTGAAGGAGCTAGAGCCCCAGCTGAGAGGGCTCTTCACGGCATGTCTCGAGCAGGGTCAGTTTCCCAGTGTGTGGAAGGAGGGGAGGCTGGTCCTGCTCAGGAAGGAGGGGCGCCCCGCGGACTCACCGTCCGCGTACCGGCCCATAGTGCTCCTCGACGAGGCGGGCAAACTTCTTGAGCGCATCATCGCAGATCGCCTCGTCAGCCACTTGTGCAGAGAGGGGCCGGACCTGGACGAGAACCAGTTTGGTTTTCGTCGCGGGCGCTCCACCATAGACGCTATTACGCGCGTGAGGGCCCTGGCGGAGGAGACAGTATCCCGGGGTGGGGTGGTGCTGGCGGTGTCCTTAGACATCTCCAACGCCTTCAACACCCTACCCTGGAGTTGTATTCGGGAGGCGCTGAATTACCATCGCGTGCCTCCCTACCTCCACCACACAATAGGGGCTTACCTTGAGGAGAGATGCGTTACCTATTGGGGACGTGACGGCGCTGGTCGGCGCGTCATGTCGTGCGGTGTTCCGCAGGGATCGGTCTTGGGACCGCTCCTGTGGAACATCGGCTACGACTGGGTGCTGAGAGGTGAACTCCCGTCGGGCGCCGACTTGACGTGTTATGCGGACGACACGCTCGTCACTGCCCGGGGGAGTTCACACAGGGAAGCAGCGTTGGTTGCCACGGCTGCGGTGTCACAAGTGGTGAACCGCATCCGGCGCCTGGGCCTGGAGGTGGCCCTAAATAAGTTGGAGGCCATGGTGTTCCATGGCCCTCGACGCGCGCCGCCGCCGGGTTCACACATCGTGGTCAGCGGGGCCCGGATAGCTGTCGAGTCCACCATGAAGTATCTGGGATTGGTGCTCGACAGCCGATGGGAATTCGGACCCCACTTCCGGCGGCTGGCGCCCAAGCTGATGGGTGCAGCGGGCGCGCTATCAACGTTGCTTCCCAACTTGGGGGGCCCGAGCGCCGCCTGTAGGCGGTTGTACGTGGGAATCGTGCGGTCCATGGCCCTGTATGGGGCCCCTGTGTGGGCGATGGACATGACGGCCAGCACTCTCGCCATTCTGCGTAAACCGCAGAGGGCGATGGCCGTCAGAGTCGTCCGCGGGTATCGCACGATTTCCTACGAGGCGGCTTGCGTCCTGGCCGGATCCCCGCCCTGGGACCTAGAGGCGAAAGTACTCGCGTCATTATATCGATGGCGCGAGGAAGAGCGGGCACGGGGCTCGAGGCCGGTGCAGCGGCAGATCGCGCTGCGCCGAGAGGAGCTCCGTCAGGTCTTGGTGGCGGAATGGCGGCAAAGGCTTCTGCGCCCTACCGCCGGCCTCGCTACCGTCGAGGCGGTCCGGCCAGTACTCGACGACTGGCTCGGGAGAAGGCACGGCTCCCTGTCGTTTAGGGTGACGCAGGTGCTGTCGGGCATGGCTGCTTCGGCAAGTACCTGCGCCGCATAGACAGGGAGCCGGACGCTCGGTGTCACCACTGCGTCCATTGCGGGGAGGACACGGCGCAACACACGCTCGCCGAGTGTGTAGCTTGGGAGGAGCAGCGCCGTGTCCTCACAAATAAAGTAGGAGGCGATCTGTCGCTGCCGGCCTTAGTGCAGAAGATGGTCGGTAGCGCAGAGTCGTGGGATGCAGTGGTGTCCTTCTGCGAGGACGTGATGTCGCAGAAGGAAACTGCGGAACGGGAAAGGGAGATCTCGACTCCCTTTCCTGGCCGCAGAAGGCGCACCGGGCGCAGGAGAAGGGCGGACAACGCCCTTTTCCGGCCCCCATAAATGGGTCCAGGGGCGAGGGACTTGGGGAAGCCCCCGCCACCCCTACTCGATGGACCCGAGGCGGAGGCGCGCCCCTGAGGCGATACACGGGGTAGTTTAACACCTCACTACCCCGTGCAGGAGACGAGGCCTGGACGGACCGGGCCAGCACTAGTGTGGGGCTGCGGAAGAATTTGGATTCCCGCGGCCCCACGCGCACGTGTGAGGAGACACCGGGGTGGTTTTAGCCGGTAAGAGTCCGGCACGCCCCTCCGCCTTTCCCCAGGCGGAGGTAGTCCATGAGGATTTCCTCCCGTAAAAAAAAAAAAAAAAAAGGTTCCCCCCCCGAACGGGTTCCCGCCTTGTCGTGGCGGGGGGGCTTAGTAGCCGTGGCTTGGTCAATCACGGTGAACAAAGAGGAACCCCTTGGCTGGCCTGTGGTGTAGGGCCGGCCCGAGGTGGCCACTCCGAGTGGACTTGGGAAGCCCACTTCGGATGTGTGTCGGTGGGATGCTGCGAGAGGGGTGTCCGCTCTCTCTATCGCTGCAGCCGAGGTGGAGTCGCGGAGGAGGAGGCGTGCTGGTATGGCGATGCGCCACTCGCCCTATCCTCCGCGACTCAGACGGGGCCGCACCGTTAAATGATGCGGTGGTGGTGGGGCTGCGGGGGGAGAGGAGTGTCGGTATTGCGAGGCGCCGCTCTCCCTACCCTCCGCAGCTGAATCTTGGTTGGCGGCGGAGCCATAGACCAGATCCGCCGCTGGGGTCAGGAAGGCTGGTGCTTCTGAGTGCTAGTTTTTCCTGGCCCCATGGCCTTCGCGCATCGGACGCGGGGGCGTCCGTTGCGCATTAGAAATTGGAGGCCGAGGAGGAGGGCGCACCATGTGTTCTGGTGCGCCTTACCTGAGAAGGAGATGGGGAGGAGTGTTCCTCTCCCGAGGAGGGGCCGCCATGGGGCGGCCAGCGCAGGTGGGGCCGCGGAAGTGTGCGAAAGCGTTCCCGTGGCCCTGCCAATATGCGACGAGTGTGGAACACCATGGGGTTTTAGTCGGTGCGAGTCCGACATAACCCGTCCTTGCCCCCGCGAGGCGGGTATGCGTAGGCATTTCCCCATGTAAAAAAAAAAAAAAGGTTAGGTTAGGTTAGGTTAGGTTCCCCCCCGAACGGGTTCCCGCCTTGTCGTGGCGGGGGGGCTTAGTAGCCGTGGCTTGGTCAACCACGGTGAACAAAGAGGAACCCCTTGGCTGGCCTGTGGTGTAGGGCCGGCCCGAGGTGGCCACTCCGAGTGGACTTGGGAAGCCCACTTCGGATGTGTGTCGGTGGGATGCTGCGAGAGGGGTGTCCGCTCCCTCTATCGCTGCAGCCGAGGTGGAGTCGCGGAGGAGGAGGCGTGCTGGTATGGCGATGCGCCACTCGCCCTATCCTCCGCGACTCAGACGGGGCCGCACCGTTAAATGATGCGGTGGTGGTGGGGCTGCGGGGGGAGAGGAGTGTCGGTATTGCGAGGCGCCGCTCTCCCTACCCTCCGCAGCCGAATCTTGGTTGGCGGCGGAGCCATAGACCAGATCCGCCGCTGGGGTCAGGAAGGCTGGTGCTTCTGAGTGCTAGTTTTTCCTGGCCCCATGGCCTTCGCGCATCGGACGCGGGGGCGTCCGTTGCGCATTAGAAATTGGAGGCCGAGGAGGAGGGCGCACCATGTGTTCTGGTGCGCCTTACCTGAGAAGGAGATGGGGGAGGAGTGTTCCTCTCCCGAGGAGGGGCCGCCATGTGGCGGCCAGCGCAGGTGGGGCCGCGGAAGTGTGCGAAAGCGTTCCCGTGGCCCTGCCAATATGCGACGAGTGTGGAACACCATGGGGTTTTAGTCGGTGCGAGTCCGACATAACCCGTCCTTGCCCCCGCGAGGCGGGTATGCGTAGGCATTTCCCCATGTAAAAAAAAAAAAAGGTTAGGTTAGGTTAGGTTCCCCCCCGAAATAAAAAATGGACAAAGAAAAATATTTAAAAAAAAACAGTAGAGGTAGAAAAGGCAGGATCAGATACTGGTAGCGGCGGAAATCGATCGCGTGGGACGTCTTCCGCTAGGAAACGTCCAGTGTGCCGATCGTCAGACGAGGAAGGCCTGCCGGCCCCCAAGTTGCCGACTTCGGGGAGGGGTCGGCAGGCATCGAGAGGGGCGAGTACTTCGCAGCCGCGGAGGGATAAGCACGGACGGTTCGTGTGCTCCAATACCTCGGCGGCTAGCGAAGCAGATAGTGACATGGGGTTCACTACGGAGGACCCTGGCGATGGCGGTGAAAGCTGTGCCTCGCTGGGGAGCTCAAAGGCGGAGCTCAATGCCGCCAAGAGGGAGCAGCGCAAAGCCGTCGCGGCCGACGAAGTGTCGGAAATGGCCCGACGTGCTCGCGAGCGACGAGCTGCTCTTGCGGCGGAAGGGGGAGAGCCATCTGCGGTGGCCTTAAGCCAGCTGGTTCTGGATGGGGTGGACTTAGTCCTGAAGGTTGCCACCAAGTCCGGCAGCCTGAAGGGCACGTTCACCCGTGGCTTAAAGGAGGCTGCCGCGGATATCAGGGAGGCGGTTGGCATCCTCCTCAACAGGACGGCCTCTGACGAGGTCGCAAATTTACAGGAGGAAAACAGCCGCCTCAGAAATGACTTGGAGGACCTCCGGCGGCAAGTTGCTGCGCTAAGCGAGCAGCAGCAGCAACGCACGTCCAGCGATGCCGCACCCGTAGTGGACCCGACTCCCGCACTGCGACCGGCAAGCCCTCGTAACGACGAAGAGGTCGAGCGCATTGTCCGGCTCTGCATGCTCCAGTGCGGGAGCATGGTTAACGCTCGGCTGGAGGCAATTTCTCGGCGTCTCCCGGTGGAAATCCTCCGTCTGCCTTTAGCGGCTGACACGCGGAGGACTGAGGAGCCGCCGATACTTGCGCCTCAAAAGGGGAAGCCCGCGGAGGGTAACAAAAAGCCCGCGGAGGGAGCTCCTCCGAGCAACCAGCCCACGACTGCCGGGTCTAAGGGTGAGACCTGGGCGAAAGTCGTGGGCCGCAAGAAGGCCCGCAAAGCCGCCAAGAAGGCCGCAGCAGCCGCATGTGCCCCAGGTGGAACCGCAAAGACGGCTCCTAAACCTGCACAGCGGACTGTCAAAGGCGGTCGCAAGAGACCGGCTGTACATGTTCCGCGGTCCAACGCTGTGACAATAACGTTGCAGCCTGGAGCTGTGGAGCGTGGCGTGACGTACCAGTCGGTCATCGCCGAGGCCAAGGCCAAGATCAAATTATCTGATCTTGGCCTTCAGTCCGTCACCCTCAGGCAGGCTGCCACGGGTGCACGACTGTTCGAGGTGGCTGGCACTGTGAGCGGCAGTGCCGAAAAGGCGGACGCATTGGCCGCCAAGATGAGGGAGGTCCTCAACCCAGAGGACGTCCGGGTCTCCAGGCCCATGAAAACCGCAAAGGTGCGGATTGCTGGCCTGGACGACTCCGTGACCTCAGAGGAGGTGGTGGCGGCCGTTGCCAGAAGCGGAGAGTGTCCGCCGGACAAGGTGCGGGCTAGCGATATACGCACCGATGCCACCGGACTCGGCGCGGTCTGAGTTCGGTGCCCTGTAGCGTCGGCAAAGAAGATCGCCGATAGCGGCAGATTGCTGGTAGGCTGGGTGGCGGCAAGGACCAAGCTCTTACAGCCCCGGGCTTTGCAGTGCTTTCGGTGCCTGGAAAAAGGGCACTTCCGGGCGAAGTGCACCGCTGAGGTTGACCGTAGTGACCTCTGTTATCGCTGCGGCCAGCCTGGCCACAAGGCTGCCCTGTGCTCCGCGGCGCTCAACTGCAGCCTTTGTTCTGCTGTGGGAAGGCCAGCGGAGCACAGAGTAGGCGGAAGGGCTTGTGGGGCGCCTGCCAGCAAGAAAAAGAAAAAGGAAAAGAAGAGGAGCACTAAGCCTGCCGGGTTAACCTCGCTGCCGCTGTCGTCCTGAATCGGGGTTCGGAATACACGTGCGTGCGGCAGCGGGGTGGGTCGATAGTGGACGTCTCGTTTGCTAGCCCCTCTGTCGCCAGCCGAGTCCGCGACTGGCGTGTCGCCGCAGAGGTTGAGACGCTGTCGGACCATCGATATATCCGGTTCGACGTCTCTGCCCAGACTGCGAGCGGCCGCCATCCAACAACCCCGATTAACGACGGCCCGCGTTGGGCGCTTAAGCGCATCGACAGGGAACTACTCGAGGAAGCTGCCCTAGTTCAGTCCTGGATCTGGGAGTCGACGACGGACGGCCCCGTCGACGTCGAAGCGGTGGCGCTATGGTTTCGCGGGGCGATGACGCAGATCTGCGACGCGTCAATGCCCCGTGTCCGCCAACGGTCTGCAAAGCGCCAGGTGTACTGGTGGACCGCCGAGATCGCGCAATTGCGCATAGCGTGCGTTGCGGCTCGTCGCCGGTACACCCGATACCGGAGGCGGCGTCGACGGGATTCCGCCGAGGAGGACGCGCTGTATGAGGTGTACCGCGCGTCTAAGGAGACTCTGTGGCTGGCCATCGGCGACTCAAAGTCGCGTGCCAGGGAGGAGCTGCTGGGGTCCCTAGATCGGGATCCGTGGGGGCGCCCCTACCGTTGGATTCGGGGCAAGTTGCGTCCCTGGGCGCCTCCACTAACACAAAGGATGCAACCCCAGTTGCTAGAGTCGGTGTTATCGACTCTCTTCCCTGAGCGAGTAGGACACGTTCCCCCGGCGATGGCTTCGCCCTCAGCCACAGACTCTCCAGAAGAGGAGAGCACCGATGTCCCCGAGGTGACGCAAGCAGAGACGAGAGTGGCCGTGTCGCGACTCCGGGCTAAGAACACAGCGCCCGGACCCGACGGAGTTCCTGGTCGAGCTCTCGTCCTGGCTCTGAAGGAGCTAGAGCCCCAGCTGAGAGGGCTCTTCACGGCATGTCTCGAGCAGGGTCAGTTTCCCAGTGTGTGGAAGGAGGGGAAGCTGGTCCTGCTCAGGAAGGAGGGGCGCCCCGCGGACTCACCGTCCGCGTACCGACCCATAGTGCTGCTCGACGAGGCGGGCAAACTTTTTGAGCGTATCATCGCAGATCGCCTCGTCAGCCACTTGTGCAGAGAGGGGCCGGACCTGGATGACAACCAGTTTGGTTTTCGTCGCGGGCGCTCCACCATAGACGCTATTACGCGCGTGAGGGCCCTGGCGGAGGAGACAGTATCCCGGGGTGGGGTGGTGCTGGCGGTGTCCTTAGACATCTCCAACGCTTTCAACACCCTACCCTGGAGTTGCATTCGGGAGGCGCTGAATTACCACCGCGTGCCTCCCTACCTCCGCCGCACAATAGGGGCTTACCTTGAGGAGAGATGCGTTACCTATTGGGGACGTGACGGCGCTGGTCGGCGCGTCATGTCGTGCGGTGTTCCGCAGGGATCGGTCTTGGGACCGCTCCTGTGGAACATCGGCTACGACTGGGTGCTGAGAGGTGAACTCCCGTCGGGCGCCGACTTGACGTGTTATGCGGACGACACGCTCGTCACTGCCCGGGGGAGTTCACACAGGGAAGCAGCGTTGGTTGCCACGGCTGCGGTGTCACAAGTGGTGAACCGCATCCGGCGCCTGGGCCTGGAGGTGGCCCTAAGTAAGTCGGAGGCCATGGTGTTCCATGGCCCTCGACGCGAACCGCCGCCGGGTTCACACATCGTGGTCAGCGGGGCCCGGATAGCTGTCGAGTCCACCATGAAGTATCTGGGATTGGTGCTCGACAGCCGATGGGAATTCGGACCCCACTTCCGGCGGCTGGCACCCAAGCTGATGGGTGCAGCGGGCGCGCTATCAACGTTGCTTCCCAACTTGGGGGGCCCGAGCGCCGCCTGTAGGCGATTGTACGTGGGAATCGTGCGGTCCATGGCCCTGTATGGGGCCCCTGTGTGGGCGATGGACATGACGGCCAGCACTCTCGCCATTCTGCGTAAACCGCAGAGGGCGATGGCCGTCAGAGTCGTCCGCGGGTATCGCACGATTTCCTACGAGGCGGCTTGCGTCCTGGCCGGATCCCCGCCCTGGGACCTAGAGGCGAAAGTACTCGCGTCATTATATCGATGGCGCGAGGAAGAGCGGGCACGGGGCTCGAGGCCGGTGCAGCGGCAGATCGCGCTGCGCCGAGAGGAGCTCCGTCAGGTCTTGGTGGCGGAATGGCGGCAAAGGCTTCTGCGCCCTACCGCCGGCCTCGCTACCGTCGAGGCGATCCGGCCAGTACTCGACGACTGGCTCGGGAGAAGGCACGGCTCCCTGTCGTTTAGGGTGACGCAGGTGCTGTCGGGGCATGGCTGCTTCGGCAAGTATCTGCGCCGCATAGACAGGGAGCCGGACGCTCGGTGCCACCACTGCGTCCATTGCGGGGAGGACACGGCGCAACACACGCTCGCCGAGTGTGTAGCTTGGGAGGAGCAGCGCCGTGTCCTCACAAATAAAGTAGGAGGCGATCTGTCGCTGCCGGCCTTAGTGCAGAAGATGGTCGGTAGCGCAGAGTCGTGGGATGGAGTCGTGTCCTTCTGCGAGGACGTGATGTCGCAGAAGGAAACTGCGGAACGGGAAAGGGAGATCTCGACTCCCTTCCCTGGCCGCAGAAGGCGCACCGGGCGCAGGAGAAGGGCGGACAACGCCCTTTTCCGGCCACCATAAATGGGTCCAGGGGCGAGGGACTTGGGGAAGCCCCCGCCACCCCTACTCGATGGACCCGAGGCGGCGGCGCGCGCGGGTGTCGGTGCGCGCCCCTGAGGCGATACACGGGGTAGTTTAACACCTCACTACCCCGTGCAGGAGACGAGGCCTTGACGGACCGGGCCAGCACTAGTGTGGGGCTGCGGAAGAATTTGGATTCCCGCGGCCCCACGCGCACGTGTGAGGAGACACCGGGGTGGTTTAAGCCGGTAAGAGTCGAGCACGCCCCTCCGCCTTTCCCCAGGCGGAGGTAGTCCATGAGGATTTCCCCCCGTAAAAAAAAAAAAAAGGTTAAGTTAGGTTAGGTTAGGTTTCCCCCCCGAAGGGGTTCCCGCCTTGTCGTGGCGGGGGGGCTTAGTAGGCGTGGCTTGGTCAACCGCGGTGAACGAAGAGGAACACCTTGGCTGGCCCGAGGTGTAGGGCCGGCCCGAGGTGGCCACTCCGAGTGGGCTGGGGAAGCCCACTTCGGATGTGTGTTGGTGGGCTGCGGTGAGAGGGGAGTCCGCACCCTCTACCGCTGCAGCGAGGTGGAGTCGCGGAGGAAGAGGAGTGTTGGTATGGCGATGCGCCACTCGCCCTATCCTCCGCGACTCAGACGGGGCCGCACCGTTGATTGATGCGGTGGTGGTGGGGCTGCGGGGGGAGAGGAGTGTCGGTATTGCGAGGCGCCGCTCTCCCTACCCTCCGCGGCCGAAACTTGGTTGGCGGCGGAGCCCGAGACCAGATCCGCCGCTGGGGCCAGGAAGGCCGGTGCTTCTGAGTGCTAGTTTTTCCTGGCCCCATGGCCTTCGCGCATCGGACACGGGGGCGTCCGTTGCGCATTGGAAATTGGAGGCCGAGGAGGAGGGCTCACCATGTGTTCTGGTGCGCCTTACCTGAGACGGAGGTGGGGGAGGAGTGTTCCTCTCCCGAGGAGGGGCCGCCATGGGGCGGCCAGCGCAGGTGGGGCCGCGGAAGTGTGCGAAAGCGTTCCCGTGGCCCTGCCAATATGCGACGAGTGTGGAACACCATGGGGTTTTAGTCGGTGCGAGTCCGACATAACCCGTCCTTGCCCCCGCGAGGCGGGTATGCGTAGGCATTTCCCCATGTAAAAAAAAAAAAAAAAAAAAGGTTAGGTTTGGTTCCCCCCCGAACGGGTTCCCGCCTTGTCGTGGCGGGGGGGCTTAGTAGCCGTGGCTTGGTCAACCACGGTGAACGAAGAGGAACCCCTTGGCTGGCCCGAGGTGTAGGGCCGGCCCGAGGTGGCCACTCCGAGTGGGCTTGGGAAGCCCACTTCGGATGTGTGTCGGGGGGCTGTGGTGAGAGGGGAGTCCGCAACCCTCTACCGATGCAGCCGAGGTGGAGTCGCGGAGGAAGAGAAGTGTTGGTATGGCGATGCGCCACTCGCCCTATCCTCCGCGACTCAGACGGGGCCGCACCGTTGAATGATGCGGTGGTGGTGGGGCTGCGGGGGGATAGGAGTGTCGGTATTGCGAGGCGCCGCTCTCCCTACCCTCCGGAGCCGAATCTTGGTTGGCGGCGGAGCCATAGACCAGATCCGCCGCTGGGGTCGGGAAGGCTGGTGCTTCTTAGTGCTGGTTTTTCCTGGCCCCATGGCCTTCGCCCGTCGGACGCGGGGGCGTCTGTTGCGCGTATCAAATTGGAGGCCGAGGAAGAGGGCGCGCCATGTGTTCTGGTGCGCCTTACCGGAGAAGGAGATGGGGAAGGAGTGGTCCTCTCCCGAGGAGGGGCCGCCATGGGGTGGCCGGCGCAGGTGGGCCGCGGAAGTGTGCGAAAGCGTTTCCGTGGCCCTGCCAATATGCGACGAGGGTGGAACACCATGGGGTTTTAGTCGGTGCGAGTCCGACATAACCCGTCCTTGCCCCTGCGAGGCGGGTATGCGTAGGCATTTCCCCATGTAAAAGAAAAAAAAAAAGGTTAGGTTAGGTTAGGTTAGGTTAGGTTCCCCCCCGAACGGGTTCCCGCCTTGTCGTGGCGGGGGGGCTTAGTAGCCGTGGCTTGGTCAACCACGGTGAACGAAGAGGAACCCCTTGGCTGGCCCGAGGTGTAGGGCCGGCCCGAGGTGGCCACTCCGAGTGAGCTTGGGAAGCCCACTTCGGATGTGTGTCGGGAGGCTGTGGTGAGAGGGGAGTCCGCAACCCTCTACCGCTGCAGCCGAGGTGGAGTCGCGGAGGAAGAGGAGTGTTGGTATGGCGATGCGCCACTCGCCCTATCCTCCGCGACTCAGACGGGGCCGCACCGTTGAATGATGCGGTGGTGGTGGTGGTGGGGCTGCGGGGGGAGAGGAGTGTCGGTATTGCGAGGCGCCGCTCTCCCTACCCTCCGCAGCCGAATCTTGGTTGGCGGCGGAGCCATAGACCAGATCCGCCGCTGGGGTCGGGAAGGCTGGTGCTTCTTAGTGCTAGTTTTTCCTGGCCCCATGGCCTTCGCGCATCGGACACGGGGGCGTCCGTTGCGCATTGGAAATTGGAGGCCGAGGAGGAGGGCGCACCATGTGTTCTGGTGCGCCTTACCTGAGAAGGAGATGGGGGAGGAGTGTTCCTCTCCCGAGGAGGGGCCGCCATGGGGCGGCCAGCGCAGGTGGGGCCGCGGAAGTGTGCGAAAGCGTTCCCGTGGCCCTGCCAATATGCGACGAGTGTGGAACACCATGGGGTTTTAGTCGGTGCGAGTCCGACATAACCCGTCCTTGCCCCCGTGAGGCGGGTATGCGTAGGCATTTCCCCATGTAAAAAAAAAAAAAAGGTTAGGTTAGGTTAGGTTAGGTTTTTTATTTTTTTTTGGCTAATGGTCCTCTGATGTGGTGGTCAGAGCCTTTGTATATCTTGGTTTAATCTCTGGGTTGGACTGGTCCATAAATTTTTTTTTTCATGTTCATTGTAGTCATGATGTAGGTCAATTGTTTATTTTACACTATTTTTTTTTTCTTTAACTATCATTTTATATTATTATTTTATAAGTATCTATTCTTGTCTATCGTACTATTTATTTTTATGTGAATATATTATGTTATAGGGGATGAGTCGCTCGCGTCCGTAGGCTTCGACCACCTAATCCTAGGCCCACCCTACACGTGTCCCCCGGGTGGTGCTAAACGAGCGACAAAGCCGAAAGAACTGACTCGGCTCCTCGCCGTGTGGTAGCGGCGTAAAAAATACCACAACTTACTTTCGCACCATGAGGCAAAATATTAAAGAAATGGCCCCGAGTTCCCGGCGCCCCTTTAATGGGGCAGGGGTGCGAAGAATCTCCGGGAGGAAAACCGGCGACGAGGTTCGCCACCCGTCACGTTCTGTCCCCCGGAGGGGCGAAAAGTGGATTGCGGAAGCCCGTCTGGCTACATTGAACGTATGTGGAGGAATGAATGATAAGATGGATGAAGTATGCGATATGATGTATGATAGAGGAATAGACGTGTTATGTGTGAATGAGACGAAACGGAAGGGAAAGGATGCCACTACACATGGCATGTATACCGCGTACTGGTCTGGTGTAGACGAGACCGAGCGGGCATGCCAGGGAGTCGGTATCATCCTTTCAGAAAGAATGGGTCATTGTGTAAAAGAGTATGAATGTGTAAGCCCGAGACTGCTATGGATACGAATGAAAGTGGGCTTAAAGAAGTTGTTTGTTTTAGGGGTCTACGCCCCAGACATGTCTAAGCCCACTTATATCCGAGAGCAGTTTTGGGAGTTGGTAAGGATGGTGCTAATGAAATGCAAGGTTAATGAAAATATTGTGATATTAGGCGATTTTAATGGAAGGGTTGGGGTGAGGAGGCTTGGTTATGAAAGGATATTGGGAACGTTTGGTGATGAAAGTATAAATGAGAATGGTGAAAGCCTTCTCGCCGTATGCGTGGAAAAGAATCTTGTTGTGACGAACACTTTCTTTCGTCATAAGAAGATTCACACGTATACATGGGAAAGAGGTGATGATAGAAGTATGATAGATTTCATAATTGTTGATGAAAGAATGAGGAGCGCGGTGGTAGATACAAGGGTTTACCGGGGCTCTAGCGTAGGGACGGATCATTACTTGGTCTTATGCCGAATTAATGGTCTTTTCAGACGTTGGAGGCATCGGACATCTGTGTCTACCACAGCGTTACAGCGTATAAAAACAGAGAGGCTACAAGATGAAGGTGTGAAAGAGAAGTTCAAATGTAGATTGAGAGAAAATATAAGTGGTATGGCTGAATTGTGTATGAATGATTTAGACTTGGAGACTGTGTGGTATAATGTCAAGAAAGGTTTAGTGGATGCAGCTACCGAAGTATGTGGTGTAAGCAAGAGAACGAATGAAAGGAAAAATAACACGTTATGGTGGGATGATGAGGTACGGATGGAAGTTGAAGCAAAGAAGAAAGCATGGCTAGATTTACTAGCAACCAAGGCTAGTAATTCTAGCAGTATGAATGATGATATTGAAAGGAAAAAGGCGGTTTTTAGACACCTAAATAAGAGAGTAAAAGAAGTAGTTGAAAGGAAAAAGCAAGAAAGAACGGATAAGAATGATAGAAGAATATCGGATAACTTCCAGGAAAACATTAAAATGTTCTGGAAACTCGTAAGAACTACCAGGGGACACTCACAACAGCCTAGAATGAATGCTATACGAGACCAGAATGGCTGTATTCTGAATGACGAAGTTTTGAGTTTAAGGAGATGGAAGGAATACTTTGAAAGCGTGTTTATGAGTGATGAGACGTTTGAATTAAATGAAATAGAAATTCCGAAAGAAGAGGAAATAGATAGAGATATAAGTATAGATGAAATAATGAAAGCAATGAAAAGTATGAAAGTAGGTAAGGCAGCTGGTTATGATAGAGTATCTCTCGAAATGCTAAGGGCTGGAGAAGGAGTGGTGGCAGACCTGCTGTACACCTTGTTTAATTTATGTTGGGAACTTAAGCGGGTACCGGGAGACTGGTGCAAAGCCGTGATAGTCCCAATATATAAGGGAAAAGGATCACAGCAGGACTGTAAAAACTACCGTGGTATCAGCCTTCTTAGCATTGTGGGAAAACTGTATGCTAAGGTACTAATTGAAAGAGTTATGAAAGAAACTGACGGAAAAATTTGGGATGTGCAAGCGGGATTTAGAAAGGGAATGGGATGTACGGATCAGGTCTTTTCCATGCGCATGATCGCCGAGAAGTTTTTGGCCAAAAACCAAAAAGTTTTTTGTGCGTTCATGGACTTGGAGAAGGCTTATGACAGAGTGGACAGGGATGTGTTATGGCAAACACTGAACTCATTTGGGTTGAGCGCTGGTCTGATACAGGCATTGAAGTCTCTATATAGGGACTCTAGTGCTTGTGTCAGGATCAACGGGGCCTACTCGGACTGGTTTGACATCCATAAAGGTGTCAGACAGGGCTGTGTGGCTTCCCCGTGGTTGTTCAACCTATTTATGGACAGTTGTTTGGAAAATTTGAAAGTAGAAGAATGCGGGTTAAGAATGGGTGAGTTAACCGTCAAATGCCTTTTGTACGCCGATGATCAAGTCATACTTGCGTCGTCGGCAGCCGAGTTGCAAATGATGGTTACATTAATGAACAGGACATTAAAAGAAAAGGGAATGAAAGTGAACGCAAGTAAGACGAAAGTTATGGTTTTTGAAAGAGAAGAAAGTAAAACGATATGTGAAATAAGAATAGAAGGGGAGTTGGTAGAGCAAGTAGATGAGTTTGTATATCTGGGATGTGTGTTTAGCAGGGATGGTAGATATGATAAGGATATAGAACGACGAGTGAATGCAGGAAATAGAGTGAATGGGGCTCTACACTCTATTGTGAAAAGTCAGAATGTGTCCAAAAAGGCACGTATGGCAATTCACAATGCTGTGTTAGTACCTACTTTAATGTATGGTAGTGAAAGTTGGGTGTGGCAGAAGAAGCATGAGAGTAGAATAAATGCTGTAGAAATGCGGTCATTAAGGAGTATGTTAGGGATGAAGCTGAATGACAGAGTGAGAAATTGTTTAATAAGAGAAGAGTGTGGTTTGCAAGATGATGTTGTGACCAGGATTAAGAAAGGAATGCTTCGGTGGTTTGGCCATGTAGAAAGAATGAATGAGGAAAGAGTGACAAAGCAAATTTATGTTGCAGAGGTGAACGGCAAGGTCGGGAAGGGTCGCCCTAGGCGAAAGTTTATCGAACAAATTGGCGATATATTAAAAATGGGCCAAATCAAGAGTACCTTTAACCGACGAGCGTGTATGCGTAGGTATATGGATGTGGAGGAAGCGAGAGAGGTGTGTCAGGATCGTGCCAAATGGAAGTCCATAATCTCTGCCTACCCCTCTGGGTGACAGGCGTGAGTGTTTATGTATATTATGTTATTTGTTTGTTTATATAATGCATACTAATAGCGTTACTGCATTTTTTGATTGTAATTATTACTGTTTCATGGCATTTACACTACAAACTATTTCTATCTGATGTCTTGCATTTGACTTATCTTATACAGAATTTCGTATGCATAGATGATATATTACGTAGTAATATATTCTATCCATTTTTCTTACTTCTATATATATTTTTTAATATCTTTATTATTTACCTAGGTTTTATTTTTTATTTTCACCTGTCTTACTATATATTCACAGAATTTAATAAAATCTTTTCTTTCAGTTTTCCTTGTTAAAATATCCGAAATATTTGTTTGTGTAATCTTTATATTTATTTTCTGTTCTAGGTCAATCCTTTTACTGCTGTACACTGGGCAGTCTACGAGCAAGTGCATCACAGTTTCTTCTACCTCTGGGTCACAGGCACATCCAGCGCTTGTCCTACACTTGAAGCGATTTAGGTACCCTGCAAAGGCACCGTGTCCAGTAAGTATTTGCACTAGTTCAGGTGATGGTCTAATTTTTCTTATTAATTTGTACGCTGTTTCGGCATTTTTGAGGAACATTTTGGTAGTCGTAGCTGTTTCACTATTTATGTATCGCTGGTTCCATTCCTGCACTGATCTTTCCCTTATCGTTCGTTTTATGAACGATATGGGGCATCTGTCATATTGGGATGCTGTTTTTTTGTATAGTGCCGCTTCTTTTGCCAGGTGATCTGCTCTTTCATTTCCTTGATGTCCCACATGAGCCCTAATCCAAAATAACTTTACGGTTTTGTTATTATTATTTATAATCATTAAATTTTTTCTAGTGGCGCGGACTAATGGGTGGAAGTTGTCCGGGGATTTCAATGAGTGCAGTCCTGACTGGAAGTCGCTGTAGATATAGAAGACACTGTCCTTATGTTTCATCATAAGTTCTGTGGCTTGGTACATTGCGTAAAGTTCGGCTTGGTAAACTGTGCAGAAGGATTCCAGCTTAAATTTTTTACTTAAAATTTCAGTGTTGTCCTTCCACACAGATAACGCTGCCCCTACCTTCCCGTCAATTTTACTCCCATCGGTGTATATCTGTACCGCCTCTAGCTGTTCTTTTGTTGCTTCCATCTCTTCCGGTTGTTTACCTTCTATTGTGCTAAAAGTTATTTCCTCTTCTTTAGCTGGATGGTCGGCTTCAATAAAGAGTTCCTTTACTTCGACTTTTCTGTCCCCCAGGATATCCTCCTGCGGTTTCCCGCGCTTTGCTTCATACAGCCTTGCAGCTTCCCGCAAGCGGATATCCAGAGGTAACAGTCCCGTTAATATGAGTGCCGAATTCAGCGATACGGTCCTGTAAGCTTTGCAAATTTTTTGTGCGAAGCCCCTCTGCAGGGTGTTAAGATGTTTTTGTATAGATATTTTTTGTGATGCACTTGCCCAGACACTGGCTGCATAGAGCACGATCGGCTCGACGACTGAAACATATATCGTCCTGATGATCTCCGAACTCAATCCCCAAGAAATTTTTGCTGTCTTTACTAAATGTTTATATATATTTGTAACCTTTCGACATATATGTACAACATGACTATGGAAGGTTAATTTTTTATCTATTATAAGGCCTAATAATTTAATTTCGTCTACAATTTTTATGTTTGTTCCTCCCATGTGGAGTTGAGGTGTGTCGTATTTAAGTTTTCTGGTAATTATTATTGCATTGGTTTTGTGTGCAGCAAAACCAAGTTTGTTACGCACACCCCAATCATGCACAAGGGCGAGTGTTCTATTAGCTTTTTCTTCAATTTTGGGGAATTTTTGTCCAGAGAACACCAGGACGACATCATCGGCAAAGGCTTGACAGTAAACTTCTTCACTGTCCATCAAGTCCAACAAAGGGTCCAGTAACAGATTCCAAAACGTGGGCCCTGCAATTGATCCCTGCACGCATCCTTTTGATGTAAATTTATCAATTTCTTTATCTGCGTATCGTAACTTTATTTTGCGGTTTTCGAAGTAACTATTAACGATTTCCCGGAGGTTTTGGGGACACTTTTTCTCTAATAGCTGGCATTTTATGGCAGGCCACCAAGCATTGTCGAAAGCTCCCTGTATGTCTAGAGATATTATTAAGTTTATCTTTTTGTCTTTGAGATTTACTCTTATGTGTTGTAGCAGATCATACAGGGAGTCTTCCGTACTTCGCTGAGGCACAAACCCATATTGTCTTGGATTACTTTTCAGCAAAATGTGCCATCGTATTCTCTTAATTATCAGTTTTTCTAATATTTTACCTAATATTGAAAGTAATCCAATAGGTCTATAGGCCTTGGGGTGGGTATAGTCGCTTTTACCGGGTTTTTTGAGAACTATTACAATGGCTGCCTTCCATGGTGTTGGGTAGTGAGTGAGCTGCAAACATTTGTTGATAATTGACAAAAAAAGTTCTTCATTTGTTCCTATTGCTGCAGTACAAATATCCATTGTAAAACCATCAGGTCCAGGTGCCTTCTTCATGCTAAAACTTTCCATAACGTTTCTTAGTTCAGCTTCAGTAAATGGTGGATCCTGGGTGTCATTTGGTAGGTATTCGTGTATTTTTTCAGCTTTTTCTCTCGTTTCCTTTTGTTCAGCATTGTCGGTAGTACAGTCATCTACTGGGAAAAAACTATCTGCTAACCAAGCCGCTGATTCGTCGGGACATAAAGCCTTTCCATCATTCACTAATAGCTGAGCTTGTTGCCTTTTTGTTGTTTTTCTAATCACTCTATAAATTTTATCCCAGAAACTTTCCCTATCCTGATTTGTACAGTACTCTGTACTCTGTATTTAACTTTCTTAAAATTTTGCTATTTTCTACGTTTATTGTTGCAGATTTTGGCTGATACGGCGGTTTTGGAGCAAGGTGGACCAGACAGGAGCAAAAGCCGAAGATATTTGTAAGATTTTAATATAGACGAAAAATTTTGATATATTACGTTTCTCAAAAACAATAATTTTTTAATTTAAATCGCCCGAAATGGCTTGAAAACACTGTAAACTAATAAAACTAGACTAATTAAATATTTCAGAACAACCAGGGAGTTTTTACAACGTTTTAATGCAAAGTTATAAGGTCGGTTAGGTTAGGTTAGGTTAGGTTCCCCCCCGAACGGGTTCCCGCCTTGTCGTGGCGGGGGGGCTTAGTAGCCGTGGCTTGGTCAACCACGGTGAACGAAGAGGAACCCCTTGGCTGGCCCGAGGTGTAGGGCCGGCCCGAGGTGGCCACTCCGAGTGGGCTTGGGAAGCCCACTTCGGATGTGTGTCGGGGGGCTGTGGTGAGAGGGGAGTCCGCAACCCTCTACCGCTGCAGCCGAGGTGGAGTCGCGGAGGAAGAGGAGTGTTGGTATGGCGATGCGCCACTCGCCCTATCCTCCGCGACTCAGACGGGGCCGCACCGTTAAATGATGCGGTGGTGGTGGGGCTGCGGGGGGAGAGGAGTGTCGGTATTGCGAGGCGCCGCTCTCCCTACCCTCCGCGGCCGAAACTTGGTTGGCGGCGGAGCCAGAGACCAGATCCGCCGCTGGGGTCGGGAAAGCGGGCGCTATTAAGCGCTCGATTTTCCTGGCCCCATGGCCTCCGCGTATCGAACTCGGGGGGGTCCGATACGCAGGTGGAGCTGGAGGCTGTGGAGGGGGGTAGCTGAACACCTCGCTACCCCGGGCAGGAGACGAGGCCCGAACAGACCGGGCTAGCACTAGTGCGGGGCTGCGGAAGAATTTGGATTCCCGCGGCCCCGCGCGCACGTGCGAGGAGGCATCGTGGGGTTTTAGCCGGTAGGAGTCCGGCATAACCTTCCGGTTGCCCCCGCAGCCGGAGGTATCCATGAGGATTTCCCCACGTAAAAAAAAAAAAAAAGGTTAGGTTAGGTTAGGTTAGGTTTTTTTTTTTTTTTTCTTTTTTCTGCAGCCCTCTGACATGTAAATCAGAGTCGTTGTGTATCACTAATTATGGAGTCCTTTAATTTTTTGTTTACTTTTCAATGAAATTATAATTTTTCTTGCAGTTCAAAGTTTTCTATGTATCGGTTCATTCTCTCTGACTATACTGGCTATAGGCACAAGGAAGCCCCGATCGACAATGTTGCGTTTGCAATTTATGCCATACATTACACTTTGTTGACACAACGCTCATATTACATTAAACACATATTACTTTTGAAAATCATAATTACATACTATAATTAATAAATTATATAACTAAAACTTTGTATAATTAATAACATTTAAAATTAATAAAAAATATAGATTAAATTGTATTATAAATTAACATATTGACTATTAGTATTACTAAGGTTAGGTTAGGTTAGGTTAGGTTAGGTTAGGTTTTTTTTTTTTTTTTTTTATTATAAATAAGTTTACACTACAGACTCGAGGTCCGTACCTTTTTTCGCTTTATATTTCTTTATTAACTTTTTTTTTATTTTACATTGTACTCCTTACACTACTAGTATAGTAAATTTACTTAAGCCTAAGCAGTGAGTTCACGTTTTTTTTTTTAATTATTGTTATTATTATTATTATTTTTTTTCCTTTTTTTTTTATTTTTTTTCTTTTTTTTTGTAATATATCATGCTTTTTTTTTTCTCCTTATTTCTTGTTTCTTTTTCCTTTTACTTTTTTTTTTTTTGAATTCTAATTCCTAACATGCTTTATTAACTTACCATACAAATTTTTATTATACCTTATTTTAATTATATATAAGTGATATTACAAATACGTGAGTTATTTTTTTTTGTCATTTTGTTTCTTTTAACTTATAATCTAGTTCCTAACTTTATAATATATACATTCTTTTTTTTTTTTTTTTCTTATTTCATTATTATTATTCGGTCGTCGTGGAGACCGCTCCGTCTTTAGCCATATCAATTCGCCGTTGTCAGGGCCTCTACAACAGCTGCGTCTCTGCTTCTTAGTGCCATTTTTAGGTTGTATTCTTTAATTCTGTTTGTTGTCGCAGCCATCGCGCTTTCAATCAGCCTTCCAGTCGCATCGTCGCAGTCGTCCGTGTAATATACACAGGAGACTGTGTGCCTGGACACTGCCACTACTGCGTGTTGGACGCTGTCATAAATTTTGTGCTTCTCTGTTGTTGTCCTCATTATGACCACTGTCCCGTATGTGAGGCCTTGGGCCTCATGTACGGTTAAAATTCGCGACCCAGGACCCGAACCATATCCCTGGCTTGTAAGGGACTCCTTTTCTGCTTGCGTGTATACAAGATATAAAGTATTTGGCAGGGTACCTGGAATGACTACTCCCGTGTACCTTTTCCTTTCCAGTGAATGCACCTGAGATCTGGATGAATATATGCCATTGTAAATTTCACTCAGGGCATATGCCACATCCATCGGATTCCGGTGCGTACACAGGAGTTCTTGGCTGATTGTGGTCACGAGGCTTGGGCGAGTATATTGCATCGCAAAGAGGTTTTCCCTGTCGATATACGGAAGTTGATTGATGTCACCGATGAGCAGTATTTTTTCCGCTCCACTCAGTCGCATTGCCATTACTATGGCCCCGAAATGGTTCATGAGAGCTTCGTCGACTAAAAGTCGAGTGCATCTTCTGTTTTGCCTTCTCATGCCATTTACTAGAATTGAGGCCATAGTGCGCACTTTTGTTTTTGCGTCGGTGCCAATGCGGTTGCTTAATTTTTCCCTGAGGTCTTTAGCTGCTTCTGTTGTTGTAGTGACAATCAAGTCATTCTCCGCATCGAATTGTTTTATAATCCAAGTCGTTTTTCCACACCCCGGGACCCCATTGACCCAATTTATTGTCGGCACCGTCCAGCTTTCCCAAGGATCTCCCGTTTCACAGGTTCTCGAGATGGCTTCCGCCATGTTCAGGATCCTGTCTTCTAGCATCACCCTGGTACAACGGGCGGTGACCACAATAGGGTCGTTGGGGGGGGGGGTTTTGAATACTAATCTACCCTGTCGTTTCGTCTCCTCCTCTTCCAAGGATACAAAGCCCGCTGATCCGCTATAAGCCGCCATGTGATGACCCATTTTACCTCTTATGACTGTGGATGTTTTGTTGTCATAAATTGCGGCCTCTGCCTCCTCGAGCTGCACCTCAAGAAACTCTTGACTACCGAGGTGGAAACTTTGTAAGATGTTCCTACAAGTCGTTTGGTTCACTTCAAGAGTTGCTTTTGTGAGGGCTTTGAACTCTAGGAACGCGTTGATTATGTGGTCCTTAGGCCCAATCGCCGGTAGAAGCTTTGGCGGGCTGACTCGTCCCGAACAGGGTCTAGTGTAGGTGGGTTGGGATTTCTTGAGAACTCTCGGAGGCTCTCTTATTAAGTTTTCGGCTTGCCTTATCTTTTTTAACTTTCGGATTGCTCTTCCTGGAATGCTTTGGGCCGCTGCACTAATGGTATTAATTAATGCACTTACCCCGCTTTGAGACTCAGAACTTTTGGTAATTTTTTCTCTGGCTGCGGCCTTTTCTTGGGCCGTTTTCAGTTGCAGACGTTCTGAGCCACTAAGTGTTTCTGGATTTGCTGTTTGGTGTTGAGTTGCCATAGTCGAGTCGTGATGTTTGAGGAAGCTCAGGTTTTCGCCCCTATCCTCATACACGACTATTTCATGTTTATTTGAGGCTTTTATGCAACCAATGTGGTCTACGACTTCACCTTTCTCATACAAGACCACCATGGCGTCCACACTTATGATGCGAGGTATGTCCACTGTCTCTACCTCACCGAGTCTCGTTAGCAGTGAGCATGCCTGGGCGAATGGAGTTTTCTGTTCGCTCCATGTGAACAGCAAGATCGTTTTGTTTTTCGACCTTACTATTCGACATCGTTGGTTGGCGACTTCTATCTCAATTAGCGCATCGTATGTTTTGCGCTTCATGCTCGTTTTGAAGGTACTGCCGTTTAGTAAGCTTGCGAGACCAGGAGAGATTTTGACATAGTTTCGGCCCACTGTTGAGCAAAAGCTTAGCCCGAAACGCTCTGTGTTGTTATCCATGAAGAGAGCTACTCCTCGAATTCTCAGGCCTGGATTGCCTCTTTCAGCGCATGCAATTAGCTGATGTTCTATTTTATTGGCTCAGATGCTCTTCTCTTTTATGCAAACTTCTGCAGACTCCGCAACAGTTTGCTGTTGTCTGGGGGATGGATTGTTTGTGGCGTTGCGCTTCGCAGCGGCGCGGAAGATGAACTCCACGAATGCCAGGAATTTGTGTCTTTTGTCATCTTCTTCGATTATTTTATGTAGGTCAGATTTATTAAGACTGGCGTTTATCCGGAACTCAAGGTCCAGACGTGCCGCTTGATAGCGGGGACACTCAAGAATCACATGCCACACTGACTCACTAACATTCGGGTCGCACTCGCACCCTGGAGTGTCTTTTAATTTAAAGCGGTGCAAGTATTCCGCAATTCCACCATGTCCTGTTAACACTTGTACCTGTGTGGGTGTCAACTTGGTTTTCCTCACTATCCGGTATGCTTTTGCTATATCCGGAAGGAATGTTTTGGTGACATGCCCAGTGGTGGAGGTCTCGTATCTGTCCTGCCAGATCCGAACAGTTTCCTCTCTGATTTTCTTTTTAACATAGGACACGGGAATTTTGTCATAGTCTAGAGTGGCTGTTTCCCGGAGCGCCGCCGTCTTGGCGAGCTCGTCGGCTCTCTCATTTCCGGACGTGCCTACATGGGCCCTCAACCAGAATAGTCTTATTTTTCTTCCCTCTTTTCTCATCTTCCCTATGCTTTCTTGTATGGCTTTCGATAGGGGATGGCTTGCTTTAGGGTTCGCTAGCAGATCGAGCGAAGATCTTGAGTCGCTCATTATGTTAATAACGGGTTCTGTCCTTGATTCTGCTAGCTTGGTTGCCCTGAGCAAGGCGTAGAGCTCGGACTGGAAAACTGTGCAGGATGGGTCCAGTCTAAAGGTGGAACTACTGGTCTCCCTGCCATCTTCCCAACATGTTAAGGCTGCTCCGACCCTCCCTTCTATCTTGCTTCCATCTGTGTATATGTGAGGGCCGGTTAGTTGGTGGAGATTTGTTTTTTCTACCGTTTCCAGTAGCTCATAATCCAATTTGATGAGTTTAGAGGGATGAGGTTGGTCCAAGTGATTTACACGGTTTTCAAGCTCTCTTCCTGGTGGTAAGTAGTCTAGTGAGCCTTGTTTCTTGGTCTTGTACAGGCTAGACGCCTCTTGTATTCTCAGGTCTAGCGGAAGCAGACCCGAGATGGCGAGTGCGGAAGTGAGCGACACCGTGCGGTACGCTTTACAGATCTTCTGCGCGAAGCCCCTTTGCAACGTGTTAAGTTGGTCTTTAATCATCTGTAGTTCTGTTGCTGAAGACCACGCGCTCGAAGCGTACATCACTATAGGTTCGACGACTGCAACGTATATTGTCCTTACAATCTCACCATTGAGACCCCAGGTCACCTTGGCCGCGCATGCAAGCTGCTTGTATATGTCAGCCGCTTTTTTGCATGCGGCTGCTACATGCGGTTTAAAGGTGAGTCCACGGTCGATGATGAGACCAAGTACTTTAATTTCCTCTACGAGGTTCACTCTGCTGCCAGACATATGCAGGTTAGGGTAGTCGAATTTAAGTTTCTTATTTATGAGCATTGCATTTGTTTTGTGCGCTGCAAACTTTAACTTGTTCTTGGTTCCCCATTTCGTTACCCTCTTTAAAGTGTCGTTGGCTTGTTGTTCCAGGGCACTCGTTGAGTGTCCCGAGAACACCAAGACAACGTCATCCGCAAATGCCTGACAGTATACTCCTTCATACGTGAGTTGGTGCAGCAGTGAGTCTAGGATAACATTCCAAAAGGTTGGTCCGCCAATAGATCCTTGAACACAGCCCTTTGTAGTTCCCTTCTCACTGGTTGCTCTGGCGTAGTTGACTGTGATTTTTCGGTCTTGAAGGTAAGAGCCAACCATATCGTAGAGGTTTTTGGGACATTTCTTCTTGGCTAGTTGCAGTTTCAATGCTGGCCACCAAGCGTTGTCGAAGGCTCCCTCTATATCTAGTGAAATAACGAGGACGATCTTTTTATTCCTCACTTCGTTTTTAATATGTTCCAATAGATGATAGAGGGCGTCCTCAGTACCACGTTGAGGCATGAAGCCATACTGGTTTTTATTTAGAGTTGGGAGGACATGCCACTGGATTCGGCCCACCATCAATTTCTCGACTATTTTTCCGAGTACTGACAGGAGACCTATGGGTCGGTATGACTTTGGATGAGTGTAGTCATCCTTCCCTGGTTTACGAATGATGACCACGTGTGCAGTTTTCCACTGCTTGGGAAAGTATGCCATTTTCAAGCACATGTTGGCTATCGCTAGGAATACCTTCCTGTTGCAGTGAATTGCGGCGGAGCAGATATCAGATGTTAGCCCATCTGGTCCAGGAGCTTTTTTTGGGTTGAGTGTTTGTAACACTGAATCAAGCTCCGCTTCTGTAAAAGGTGGATCATCTTCTGACAAACCTAGGTCTTTGTTGATGTCCGTCAGCTCTCGTACTTTGGTGTGGTACGGCTGATCGGTTACCACACAGTCGTCAGGGTAAAATGTTTGGGCCAAGAGTTCTGCTGACTTTTCACATGTCAGGGTTTCACCCTGGTTGTTTCTTAGGAGCATGTCCTCATATCTTCTTGAGGATTTTTGGATAACTCTGTAAATTTTATCCCACATGCTCTCCTTGTCCTGTGTCGTGCAGAATTCTTTCCAGCTTTCGGTTTGCGCCTCCTCAACTTTTATGGTGTACTGTTTTTTACAGTTTATATAGTCATCTATAACGTGTTGTATTCGACTTGGTGCCGCATTTCTTATGCGTCTTTTTTTCCTTTGGACTTCTCTTTTGAGTTGGTTGAGGGTTTTCGACCACCATGGAGGCGTTGCATTTACCCCCCTCATGCCTACTTTCGGAATAGTCTCGTCGCAAGATTCCTGGATTACTTTTGTGTAGGCTATTGTGATGGATTCTAGTTCCTCATGGGTTTCCACCGTTTCTTGTCTTGCTGGATCACAGGCGCATGCCGGGCTCTCCTTGCATTTAAAACGGAATAAATATTCGGAGAATCCGCCATGTCCTGTCATCACTTGTACAATTTGTGGGTCTATTTCTATTTTTCTTATAATAGGATATGCTTCTATGGCATCGGGGAAGAAAGTTTTTGTGATGGAGGCTGTTTCTCCTTCCGTGTATCTTCGGTTCCACTCGTCAAGCGAACCCAGTCGAATCTGTCGCTTGACGTATGAAACCGGACACCTCTCATAATCTGGCCTTCTTTTTATTTTTAGTGCGGCTCCTTTGGCTAATTTGTCTGCTCTCTCGTTTCCCTCCAATCCTGCGTGGGCTTTAATCCAGAATAGTTCGAGAGTTTTTCCTTGCTTTTTTATTAGACTGATGTTCGTTCTAGTTTCTGCCGCTAGGGGATGGAGGGAAACGCTTTTTATAACTGTCTGGAGAGCAGACATTGAGTCGCTATATATTTGACAATTTTGTGCTGGGTGTGTTAGTGCGTACCTAGTTGCTTCTCGAATGGCGAGCAATTCCGCCTGGAAGACGGTGCAGAAATTTTCCAACTTTAGTTTCCGGTTACTCGTCTCCGCTGCATCATTCCAAATGGATAATGCAGCGCCGACTTTCCCCTCGATCTTACTGCCGTCAGTAAATATTTTGAGGCCTTTATTATCATGTTGGTCCATTTGTGCCCCGTCCTCCAGGCATTTGTATTGCAGGCCATATTCGTCTGCAGGGTGTGGCATCCTACAATATTCGACTTTTCTCTCCACATCTCGGTCCTCTACCACTACCCGGGAATGGCCTTTTCTTATTTCATAAAGCAAGGCTGCTTCCCGGACTCTCAGATCCAAGGGAAGCAGCCCGGCAAGTAGCAGAGCCGAGTGTAGAGAGACGGTTCTGTAAGACTTAATAATTTTTTGCACGAACCCACGTTGCACCGTATCGAGCTGTTTTTTAATCATTATTTTATTTGTTGCCGCCGCCCAGGCGCTCGCCGCATATAATATAATCGGCTCTACTACCGCTATGTATATAGTCCTGATAATCTCGGAGTTTAAGCCCCAATGAATCTTTGCGGCTCTGCACAGCTGACGATACAAGTTCTGTACCTTACAGCATTGTTTCCTTACGTGCGTGTTAAAGGTCAGCTTGTCGTCAACTGTGAGGCCGAGTATTTTAATTTCTTTGGACAAACCAATGCTTTCCCCGCCCATCTTCAGAAGTGGTGAGTCGTATTTAATCTTATTTGTAATAATCATTGCTTTAGTTTTATGCGGAGCAAATTTCAGCTTATTTTTGACTCCCCACTTCCGAACACGTTCGAGGGCCACATTGGCTTGTTCCTGCACTTCCAGTGCATTATCTCCAGAGAAAATCAGGACTACATCATCCGCAAATGCATGACAGCGGTCCCCTCCATCGTTTAGCTCTTGCAGAAGTGGATTAAGCAAAAGGTTCCAGAATATTGGACCGCCTATTGAGCCCTGCACGCATCCCTTCGTAGTCTTTTTAACCCATTCTGTCCCTAAGTACTTTATGCAAACTGACCTATCCTCAAAATAGTTGTCTGTCAGTCGCCTAATGTTTTTTGGGCATCCTATCTCTGCAAGGCCACATCGTATAGCCGGCCACCAGGCGTTGTCGAAGGCTCCCTCTATGTCAAGTGACACAAGCAAGACCAATTTTTTATCATTGGTCCTGGCTTTTATATACTGTATCATGTCATAGAGGGAGTCCTCCGTACTACGCTGTGGCATAAAGCCATATTGGCTTTTGCTTATTTTGGGTACGATGTGCCACTTGATCCTTCGTACCATCATTTTTTCTACTACTTTCCCTAAAACAGGCAAAAGCCCAATCGGCCTGTAGGATTTGGGATGCGTGTAGTCCTCCTTTTCGGGCTTTCGCAAAACCACCACTGCCGCCTCCTTCCATTTACTGGGGAAATATGACAGGTGAAGACATTTATTGGCCAATGCCAAAAACAGTGGAGGATCCAGAGTGATAGCCGCCATGCAGATGTCAGCCGTGAGACTATCGTTCCCAGGAGCCTTTTTGGGGTTAAAACTCGACGCGGCCCACATTAGCTCTTCAATCGTAAAGGGCGGATCACTTGAGTCATCAAGTGACCCTTCATTTACTACTTCAGCTATTTTTCTCTTCAGCCTGTGTTCCGCGTCGTCGTCTTGGGTGTTATCATCTGGATAAAAGGTCTCTGCTAGTGCTCTTGCTGATTCCGTGTTTCCAAGGGTCTTTCCATCTCGTACAAGGGGGATATCCTCCTTTCTTTGCGTAGTACGGCTTATAACTCTGTAGACCCCATCCCACATCGACTCCTGCTCCTGTCTGCTGCAGAAATCCTTCCAGCTGGAGGTTTGTGCATTCTTAACTTGCTGCTGGTATTCCTCTTTTGCTCTAACATACTGCTCGACGACCCACTCGCGCCGAACTGGCGCCGCGTTAGAAATTCTGCGCTTTAACCTGGAGACATCCTTTTTTCTTTGGGTTAACTCATCGGTCCACCAAGGCAATCCCACTCGTTTTTTACTTTTAATTTTAGGCATGCTGTGTTCACATGCATCAGAGATTGTTTCTGTTATTTCTCTTACTTTCCCTTCGAGATCTTCCTTCTTTTCTATTTTATTAATCTGTAAATTATTTATTCCCTTTTCCTGCCAAATCTGGGTGAGTTTCTCACGAAACTCACTCCAATTTGCCTTTCTCGTGTTGAATTTCCTTGTTGATCTTTTTATTTCCGTGCTTAATGATTTTTCTAAATTTACTTTGAATAGGATTGCCCTGTGGTCCGAACTGGTTACTTCCTCAGATAATCTCCAGTTATCTATTCTTCCGAGCAGGCTCGTCGAGCAAGTTGTTACGTCTACACAGCTGGTAAATCTCTTTCCGCCTCGAATGGTGTCGAAAGTGGGTGCTGTTCCGTTATTTAAAATGTGGAGCTCCATTTCATCGAGTCTGGCTGCTACCTCAATCCCCCTCTTGTCCACCTCACGGCTTCCCCACCAAGTATTCCAAGCATTTATGTCTCCACCGAATATCACGTTTCCAGTTCCTAGGCCCGCCACGGCCGTTTCAATCGTATTCAGATAAGGTTCTAGTGGCTTGTCGCCCTCCAGGTAGACGGACACCACTCCCAAGTCCCAGGCTCCTGTCCTCAATATAGCTACTGCGATATTCTCAGTTGTCAGGTCAGGGCATTGGGTTATGGAAATGGTGTCGTCAAATAGTGCAATGGCCGCCTTTATTACTTTTTCTGTATTTGGCTTTCTGTTACATTGCACTATTTTTGTCCCTGGGTAACCCTTCATCTCTCCAATCCGACCAATGTACGGTTCCTGAATCAAGGCGAATGATATATTTTTCTTCGTAGCTTCAATGATTAGTTCGGCCGTGGCTAGCTCACTTCTTTGAAGGTTTGCCTGGATCACATGATATCGGTGGTTACCTGGATTTGGGTTTCTGTCTGACCGTGAGACCACCTTAGCAATATGCTACAGTGGATCTCGCTAGGGCTTCCCATTTCCTTCTTATGGGGCAGTCTGCACTAAACGCGTTATGGTCTTTCCTTTCTATTTTTGCTTTGTAACAGTTTCTGCATGACGGAGGCTCACCAGAGAGCCAATCAGCGCATTCTGATTTTAGGTGTGGGCCCCCGCAGTGACTACAGACATCCGCTGTGTCACTACATAGTCGTTTGCTATGTCCATAGGCCAGACACCGTGAACATTGTACAAGAGGGGACTGGTCATCTACCCTTACTCGCTGCAGATCAACATGGATCCACCCAACTTGTGTAAGATGATTCCATAACTGGGGCGAGACTCTAATGATAATATGGGATGTGTGCGGATTTCTTGATTTTTTCCTGTATTTTACCTCCATCCTGTTCTCTTTTTCATCTACATTTTGGAAAAGCTGTCTGTTTTGACTCCTTATGGCCCTAATTATATCCTCGTCTGTGTTGTATTCCAATACGTCTTTTAATATAATTAACGGGTCTTTATTTTTTATGTCATCTATATTCAAATTTTTGCTCGTGGTCTTTATTCTTTCTTTTACCCTATTTATCTCTACCTGGGTGCTACACCCCAGTATTACCTTTCTGTCCCTTGCTTTTCTTATTTTATCTATTTTTAGCCCTTCTTCTTTAGCATTTATTGCCGTTCTTATTTTGTCCATTACCTGCTCTCCTGTGTCCTTCTCGTCAGTAGATGTTATTACTACTGAGTGCATTGCCATATTTTGCTGAGGCAGTCTCATCGATGTTCCGGCCAGTACACTTGCATATGTACCTTTCTCCTCCTTATTTTCTTTCTTTTTCATTTCTTCCCTTAATTTTTCCATCTCTTTCTTGTTCTCTTTTAGGAGTTTTCCATGTTCCTCCAACTTCTTAATAAGATGATTATGTTCTTCCACATTTCTTTTCTCAATTTCTTCTTCCGGTTTGTCTACTTTTTTCTCCTGATCCCTTATCTTTCTTTCTTTTTCTTTAATTTTGCCTGCCTCTGCCTCTTTGACCAGTTGGTAAAGTCTCTCTATGGCTTGCGTAACTTCGGTCTTTATATCAGTCCTTAAGTTACGTGAATTGCTGAGATGCAATTTGGCTTTATGCAGACAGGCTCGAGCTTCTGTCAAGCGATCTGCATATTTTGGTATGTCCATTTTGGGTGAGACTTCGGTGGGCTCCATTAAAACTCTACGGGTTGCTCCTTTTGCTTCCTGTGATGGTAAGATTTTTTGTTTTTGCCGTGTCACCGGGACTACCTTTTTAGGAGAGGGCTGAGTTCCAGCTTCAGCGTCCACTTTTCCTGCTTCCCACTCTCCAATACTTCTCCTCACTGTGGAGACGTGCATCGTTTGATTACTTTTAGGAGAAGTCTCTTTCCCCTCTGTCCTATTTGGAGAGCCCTGAGAATCCATGTCTTTAGAGCTGTCCTCAGTCTTATTGGAAGGAGTGCGGAAGCCAAACATGGTCAGGGGAACGCGTCCTTATTTCGTAATATAATTAAGAAAAATTTTTACAAAAATAAAAATTTTTTGTAAAGTTATAAAAATTTAAAAAGTTTGTAAAAGTTATATATATGTACAGCTCGATACGGCTATGGTGAGTTCGTACTTCGCGTCAGTTCGATTGAAAGTCTACAAGCTCACAAGATTATTTTTGTTACTATGTAGAGTTTTTGCTCTACTTCCCGTCTGTAGAACTCTATCTAGAGTCGGTCTAAAAAACCTTATAATATGTAACCTATTTGGTTACCTTTATGTCCTATACTCTACTTAGTGTCGTCTTGTAAGCTAAACTTACTCTAAAGTAACAAACAATAAAAACACCACAGCTGTCACTTAAAATCTAATTATTTATCTTATATATAAAATAAAATGAGGAAAATATGAAACTTATGTAGTATAATATTGTATACAATTTTTTGGTTAATTCTATATAGAGTCTAACTACATAAATGACAAGTAATATAAAATAAAATGAAATAATATAAAAACAACAAATACTAATTTCTTTATAATGCTCTATATAGAGTCAGTCTCCGTCTATTCTGTCGGTTCTATACTGAGGCTTCAACGAGATCTGTCTTAAATATTAAAAATTTCTTAAAAATACCATATACACGGAGAGTTATAGACTAATAGGTCTTTGACTCTATGTAGAGTCTGTATTTCGTAACCGGCCAAAAGCGCTCCTCGAACCCTTTTCGAGGAACCCAAACTCGGTATACCTAGCCCAATGGGTTCGAAAGTTACCGCGTTTTCTAGTTCTAGTTGAAAAACAAGATGGCTGCCAAAATACGGTTTCCACGCTGTAACTTCCGAACGAACAGGCCTACAGCTCCGTGCTTGGGCTCGTCTTATTGGGCTCGACTAGGGCTATAATTTTGTGTGGTTTTCAGGGATCAAAATTTTGGGTGCTGAAATTCCCTGAAAGCTGGGTAATCTGTTCCGGCACTATTTGCCAACGTCTAGGGTCCAAACCCCAGTCCTCTACGACTCCTAGAACAAAAGTTATTCCGATTCTAATTTTTTCAAAAAGGCCGCCAGTCCAGACAGCAAATGGCTATTTCGGGCGTCTTTTAACCGATTTGGCCCGTGTTTGGGCTCATTTGAAAAGTCTCGGTGTCAGGAATATAACTGAATAAATGCTTTGGCGTTTAAAGCCCTTTTTCAATAAATTTTTAACAAAATAGTAAAAAATTTTTTAAAAATTTTGAATTTTTCAGTCAAATTTTGTTTAAAAAATCTACAAAAATTTCCAGATGTTATATTCTATATATTTTCTGTGTCTATATATTTTTAAACTTTTTAACACTTAATTAACGGTAACATATATAGAATTAAATAATTTAAAAAAATCCCAACTAAAAAACTACTTATCAGAAAAATCTAAATTTTTATATATACATTAAATACAATCCTCTTAATACTATTTTGCTATAAAAACTAAAAATTTCGTTTTCCCTATTGAGTAATTAAATTAACAAAAATCTTTAAAATTAAAAAGTTCAATATTTCTTTAGCCACTTAACTAAAATTAGTTCCAAAAACTGCTCCCGGCTTCTCTCCGCGTCTACTAACAGAATACGACATCAAAAGCAGCCGCACGGTTTTGCATCACAGAACACGTGCCCACGTGGTACTTGTTTTTTTGCAATTTTCTCGGAAAGTATAATTGATAAAAATCTAAAATTTTGCACTTATATAGGGACCACTAATAGCTTTAAAGCCGAACTATAAAAACTAGGGGTCCTCACTTTAGTTTTTGAAAAATTTAATTTTGAAATTTTGTAAAAATTTAAAAATTCAATAACTCTTGAACCACTTAACTTTTGAAAAATCCGAAAATTGCTCCAGGCTCCCCTCTGCGTTTGCGACCAGAATGCGACTTCAAAAAAAGCCGCACGACACTGCGTCACAAAACACGTGCCCACGTGGGACTTGTTTTTTTGCTTTTTTCTCGAAAACTACCACACAGAAAAATCTAAAATTTTGCACATTTATAGAAGTCACTGATGCCTTCTAAACCACACTTTAAAAAGTTGGGGTAAAAGCGCTTAATCGCGCAGCGTTGCACTTTGAAGTTTTTCACTTTTTCAAAAAACACTATTTTTACAATAACTTTTTCACCAAAACTCCGATTTTCATGCGGTTTACACTATATTAAACCGCTCGTCAACGCGCATCTTTCATAGTCGAGTCGTGATGTTTGAGGAAGCTCAGGTTTTCGCCCCTATCCTCATACACGACTATTTCATGTTTATTTGAGGCTTTTATGCAACCAATGTGGTCCACGACTTCACCTTTCTCATACAAGACCACCATGGCGTCCACACTTATGATGCGAGGTATGTCCACTGTCTCTACCTCACCGAGTCTCGTTAGCAGTGAGCATGCCTGGGCGAATGGAGTTTTCTGTTCGCTCCATGTGAACAGCAAGATCGTTTTGTTTTTCGACCTTACTATTCGACATCGTTGGTTGGCGACTTCTATCTCAATTAGCGCATCGTATGTTTTGCGCTTCATGCTCGTTTTGAAGGTACTGCCGTTTAGTAAGCTTGCGAGACCAGGAGAGATTTTGACATAGTTTCGGCCCACTGTTGAGCAAAAGCTTATCCCGAAACGCTCTGTGTTGTTATCCATGAAGAGAGCTGCTCCTCGAATTCTCAGGCCTGGATTGCCTCTTTCAGCGCATGCAATTAGCTGATATTCTACTTTATTGGCTGGGATGCTCTTCTCTTTTATGCAAACTTCTATAGACTCCGCAACAGTTTGCTGATGTCTGGGGGATGGATTGTTTGTGGCGTTGCGCTTCGCAGCGGCGCGGAAGATGGACTCCACGAATGCCAGGACTTTGTGCCTTTTGTCATCTTCTTCGATTATTTTATGTAGGTCAGATTTATTAAGATTGGCGTTTATCCGGAACTCAAGGTCCAGACGTGCCACTTGATAGCGGGGACACTCAAGAATCACATGCCACACTGACTCACTAACATTCGGATCGCACTCGCACCCTGGAGTGTCTTTTAATTTAAAGCGGTGCAAGTATTCCGCAATTCCACCATGTCCTGTTAACACTTGTACCTGTGTGGGTGTCAACTTGGTTTTCCTCACTATCCGGTATGCTTTTGCTATATCCGGAAGGAATATTTTGGTGACATGCCCAGTGGTGGAGGTCTCGTATCTGTCCTGCCAGATCCGAACAGTTTCCTCTCTGATTTTCTTTTTAACATAGGACACGGGAATTTTGTCATAGTCTAGAGTGGCTGTTTCCCGGAGTGCCGCCTCCTTGGCAAGCTCGTCGGCTCTCTCATTTCCGGACGTGCCTACATGGGCCCTCAACCAGAATAGTCTTATTTTTCTTCCCTCTTTTCTCATCTTCCCTATGCTTTCTTGTATGGCTTTTGATAGGGGATGGCTTGCTTTAGGGTTCGCTAGCAGATCGAGCGAAGATCTTGAGTCGCTCATTATGTTAATAACGGGTTCTGTCCTTGATTCTGCTAGCTTGGTTGCCCTGAGCAAGGCGTAGAGCTCGGACTGGAAAACTGTGCAGGATGGGTCCAGTCTAAAGGTGGAACTACTGGTCTCCCTGCCATCTTCCCAACATGTTAAGGCTGCTCCGACCCTCCCTTCTATCTTGCTTCCATCAGTGTATATGTGAGGGCCGGTTAGTTGGTGGAGATTTGTTTTTTCTACCGTTTCCAGTAACTCATAATCCAATTTGATGAGTTTAGAGGGATGAGGTTGGTCCAAGTGATTTACACGGTTTTCAAGCTCTCTTCCTGGTGGTAAGTAGTCTAGTGAGCCTTGTTTCTTGGTCTTGTACAGGCTAGACGCCTCTTGTATTCTCAGGTCTAGCGGAAGCAGACCCGAGATGGCGAGTGCGGAAGTGAGCGACACCGTGCGGTACGCTTTACAGATCTTCTGCGCGAAGCCCCTTTGCAACGTGTTAAGTTGGTCTTTAATCATCTGTAGTTCTGTTGCTGAAGACCACGCGCTCGAAGCGTACATCACTATAGGTTCGACGACTGCAACGTATATTGTCCTTACAATCTCACCATTGAGACCCCAGGTCACCTTGGCCGCGCATGCAAGCTGCTTGTATATGTCAGCCGCTTTTTTGCATGCGGCTGCTACATGCGGTTTAAAGGTGAGTCCACGGTCGATGATGAGACCAAGTACTTTAATTTCCTCTACGAGGTTCACTCTGCTGCCAGACATATGCAGGTTAGGGTAGTCGAATTTAAGTTTCTTAGTTATGAGCATTGCATTTGTTTTGTGCGCTGCAAACTTTAACTTGTTCTTGGTCCCCCATTTCGTTACCCTCTTTAAAGTGTCATTGGCTTGTTGCTCCAGGGCACTCGTTGAGTGTCTCGAGAACACCAAGACAACGTCATCCGCAAATGCCTGACAGTATACTCCTTCGTACGTGAGTTGGTGCAGCAGTGAGTCTAGGATAACATTCCAAAAGGTTGGTCCGCCAATAGATCCTTGAACACAGCCCTTTGTAGTTCCCTTCTCACTGGTTGCTCTGGCGTAGTTGACTGTGATTTTTCGGTCTTGAAGGTAAGAGCCAACCATATCGTAGAGGTTTTTGGGACATTTCTTCTTGGCTAGTTGCAGTTTCAATGCTGGCCACCAAGCGTTGTCGAAGGCTCCCTCTATATCTAGTGAAATAACGAGGACGATCTTTTTATTCCTCACTTCGTTTTTAATATGTTCCAATAGATGATAGAGGGCGTCCTCAGTACCACGTTGAGGCATGAAGCCATACTGGTTTTTATTTAGAGTTGGGAGGACATGCCACTGGATTCGGCCCACCATCAATTTCTCGACTATTTTTCCGAGTACTGACAGGAGACCTATGGGTCGGTATGACTTTGGATGAGTGTAGTCATCCTTCCCTGGTTTACGAATGATGACCACGTGTGCAGTTTTCCACTGCTTGGGAAAGTATGCCATTTTCAAGCACATGTTGGCTATCGCTAGGAATACCTTCCTGTTGCAGTGAATTGCGGCGGAGCAGATGTCAGATGTTAGCCCATCTGGTCCAGGAGCTTTTTTTGGGTTGAGTGTTTGTAACACTGAATCAAGCTCCGCTTCTGTAAAAGGTGGATCATCTTCTGACAAACCTAGGTCTTTGTTGAAGTCCGTCAGCTCTCGTACTTTGGTGTGGTACGGCTGATCGGTAACCACACAGTCGTCAGGGTAAAATGTTTGAGCCAAGAGTTCTGCTGACTTTTCAGATGTCAGGGTTTCACCCTGGTTGTTTCTTAGGAGCATGTCCTCATATCTTCTTGAGGATTTTCGGATAACTCTGTAAATTTTATCCCACATGCTCTCCTTGTCCTGTGTCGTGCAAAATTCTTTCCAGCTTTCGGTTTGCGCCTCCTCAACTTTTATGGTGTACTGTTTTTTACAGTTTATGTAGTCATCTATAACGTGTTGTATTCGACTTGGTGCCGCATTTCTTATGCGTCTTTTTTTCCTTTGGACTTCTCTTTTGAGTTGGTTGAGGGTTTTTGACCACCATGGAAGCGTTGCATTTACCCCCCTCGTGCCTACTTTCGGAATAGTCTCGTCGCAAGATTCCTGGATTACTTTTGTGTAGGCTATTGTGATGGATTCTAGTTCCTCATGGGTTTCCACCCCCTCGATTAATGTGGGAGTTATGGCTCTTTCTTCTAGTAGTGATCTGAAGTGTGATGAGAAATCTGACCATTTTGCCTTCCTGGTGTTGTATTTGCGCGTTGTGCTGGGCCGTAATGGTTTTAAGGCCGTTTTAGTGCGCAATGTAAATGTTATGGCATTATGGTCTGATGTAATTAGACTTCTCTCCACTCTCCAGTCCTCCACATTGCCGAGAAGTGACGGACTGCAAGCAGTTACATCTACTATGCTCGAGCAGATTCTCCCCCTTCTGTAAGTTTCGAAGGTAGGTATGTCACCGGTGTTGAGGATATGGAGATCCATTTCATTGAGGAAGGTGTTATATGCCGCGCCTCTTTCGTCTTCTGTGTTGCTTCCCCACCATTGACTCCAAGCATTTACGTCTCCAGCCACTATGATGTTGTTTGTGTGAAGTTTTTCACATGCTGCTTGGATTCGTCTAAGGTAGGGATTGATATCTTGATCGCCCTCGAGGTAGACTGACACGACTCCTAATTTTAGGTTTCCTGCGACCAGAACCACCGCCGCTTCTGTTTCAGTAACCAGCTGTGGATCATGAATGATCTCCAGCTGATTCCCGAAGACAAGGACTGCGGCCTTCACTGGTTTTTGTCTATTCAGGCTGCATTGAATAACTCGCGTGCCAGGATGTTCTTTAATAACGCCATTTTTTCCCACATAGGGTTCCTGTACAATGGCGATCGACACTCCTTTATCCGCTGCAACCTGAAGTAGTTCCGCCGTTGCTACCCTGGAGCGTTGCAAGTTCACCTGAATGATTTTAATGTGTGTATCTGACCTACTAATGTTTGAGATGGTGTTGTTTTGGCTGCCCTTAGCAATATGTTATGCGAGATCGTGCTATGGCATCCCACTTCTGCTTTTCCCGGCAATCAAAGCTAAAAGCATTGTGTGCCAGGTCCGTGTCGCCACCGTGCGCTTTTAGGCAATTTTTACATCTTGGGGGTCTCCCCTCCAGTCTGGTTGGGCATTTGTCCCATGAGTGAGTCTCTCCGCAATGACTACAGAGTTCCTCCTTTTCATGGCACACTGCCTTTGTGTGGCCAAAACCAAGACATTTAGTGCATTGCACTAGGGGAGAGTGGTCCATTATTGGTCTCCTTTGGAGGCCAATGTAAATTTTACCCGCATCAATGAAGCGCCTGTGAACTTGTGGAGAGAGCTCGAGTACAGGATGGCACTCATGTGGATTCCTCGCCTTTTTCCTGTATCGAACTCTGATTGTTCGCTCTTTTTCATCGACGTCATGCAGAAGATGTTTATTCTGCGCCAGTATATTTTCGACGATTTCGACGTCGCTGTGATACGATAGCACGTCTCTGATCATCGCCAAGGGATTGTTTGTCCTTGCAACCTCTACTTTTAAATTTTTGTTTGTCTTAACCCTGTTTTGGACAAGGTTAAGATCCTCCTTGGTGTTACAACTGAGGACGACTTTTTTTTTTGGTTTTTCGCCTTCCTTACCCTATCCACTTTGGCTCCAGTCTTTTTAGTATCTAGGGCCTCCCTGATTCTCTCAATGATGTTGTCAGCTGTATTCTTCGAATCAGTTGATGTGATTATAAGAGTGTGATTGGGTTTAGGAAGGGGAAGGCTTGCAGCCACTCTGGCGTAAGTCCTTTTCGGTTTTGCTGCTGCTTCACCAGCTTGTGCAAGCTCCGTTGCTAGACTCGGGGCTGTAGGTGATGAAGCCCGTTTCTGTTCCCTGATCGTCCTCAGCTCAGATGACATAACACCTAAATGTTCTTCAATGGGTTGAAGCTGTTCTCTGATGCTGGTTTGGAATGTTTTGCCAGAGTCCGCCGAAGATAAGACCGAGAGTCCAGATCTAATGTTTTCATCTAGCTCCTTATGCGACCTCTTCATTCCGTCCAGCTCCTGCTCCAACTTTTTGTTTATTTCCTGTGAGGGGCAGG
The DNA here is from genome assembly GCA_963668995.1 of Parnassius mnemosyne. Lineage (NCBI taxonomy): Eukaryota > Metazoa > Arthropoda > Insecta > Lepidoptera > Papilionidae > Parnassius > Parnassius mnemosyne. The sequence goes on along the minus strand of CAVLGL010000137.1, from coordinate 63,604 downwards.
ATGGCGGTTAGGTTAGGTTAGGTTAGGTTCCCCCCCGAACGGGTTCCCGCCTTGTCGTGGCGGGGGGGCTTAGTAGCCGTGGCTTGGTCACCCACGGTGAACAAAGAGGAACCCCTTGGCTGGCCCGTGGTGTAGGGCCGGCCCGAGGTGGCCGCTCCGAGTGGGCTTGGCGAGCTCACTTCGGATGTGTGTCGGGGGGCTGCGGTGAGAGGGGAGTCCGCACCCTCTACCGCTGCAGCCGAGGTGGAGTCGCGGAGGAAGAGGAGTGTTGGTATGGCGATGCGCCACTCGCCCTATCCTCCGCGACTCGGGCGGGGCCGTACCGTCGATTGATGCGGTGGTGGTGGGGCTGCGGTGGGAGAGGAGTGTCGGTATTGCGATGCGCCGCTCTCCCTACCCTCCGCAGCCGAATCTTGGTTGGCGGCGGAGCCATAGACCAGATCCGCCGCTGGGGCCGGGAAGGCCGGTGCTTCATAGTGCTAGTTTTTCCTGGCCCCATGGCCTTCGCGCATCGGACACGGGGGCGTCCGTTGCGCATGTTAAGTTGGAGGCCGAGGAGGAGGGCGCGCCATGTGTTCTGGTGCGCCTTACCTGAGAGGGAGATGGGGGAGGAGTAGTCCTCTACCGAGGAGGGGCCGCCATGGGGCGGCCAGCGCAGGTGGGGCCGCGGATGTGTGCGAAAGCGTTCCCGCGGCCCTGCCAATATGCGACGAGGGTGGAACACCATGGGGTTTTAGTCGGTGCGAGTCCGACATAACCCGTCCTTGCCCCCGCGAGGCGGGTATGCGTAGGCATTTCCCCATGTAAAAAAAAAAAAAAAAAAAAAAAAAGGTTAGGTTAGGTTAGGTTAGGTTAGGTTAGGTTAGGTTCCCCCCCGAACGGGTTCCCGCCTTGTCGTGGCGGGGGGGCTTAGTAGCCGTGGCTTGGTCAACCACGGTGAACAAAGAGGAACCCCTTGGCTGGCCCGAGGTGTAGGGCCGGCCCGAGGTGGCCACTCCGAGTGGGCTTGGGGAGCCCACTTCGGATGTGTGTTGGTGGGCTGCGGTGAGAGGGGAGTCCGCACCCTCTATCGCTGCAGCCGAGGTGGAGTCGCGGAGGAAGAGGAGTGTTGGTATGGCGATGCGCCACTCGCCCTATCCTCCGCGACTCAGACGGGGCCGCAACGTCAATTGATGCGGTGGTGGTGGGGCTGCGGGGGGAGAGGAGTGTCGGTATTGCGAGGCGCCGCTCTCCCTACCCTCCGCAGCCGAATCTTGGTTGGCGGCGGAGCCATAGACCAGATCCGCCGCTGGGGTCAGGAAGGCTGGTGCTAATGAGTGCTAGTTTTACCTGGCCCCATGGCCTTCGCGCATCGGACACGGGGGTGTCCGTTGCGCATGTGAAACTGGAGGCCGAGGAGGAGGGCGCGCCATGTGTTCTGGTGCGCCTTGCCGGAGAGGGAGATGGGGGAGGAGTAGTCCTCTCCCGAGGAGGGGCCGCCTTGGAGTGGCCAGCGCAGGTGGGGCCGCGGAAGTGTGCGAAAGCGTTCCCGTGGCCCTGCCAATATGCGACGAGGGTGGAACACCATGGGGTTTTAGTCGGTGCGAGTCCGACATAACCCGTCCTTGCCCCCGCGAGGCGGGTATGCGTAGGCATTTCCCCATGTAAAAAAAAAAAAAAAAAAGGTTAGGTTAGGTTAGGTTAAGTTAGGTTAGGTTAGGTTAGGTTAGGTTAGGTTCCCGTGTGGAGTTGCCAGAACTCCCATCGGGCGCGTCCCCAGGTGGCGGATAGGGGAACGCCACTCAGATATGAGTGGTAGCGGGAAACCGTCGCGGACCAAAACTGGCTGGCTGAGGGCTTGTTGGGATAATGAAGGGCCTTCTAGTTGCTTCCTGTATCCTCTCCGTTGAGAGGAACAGAGAATGTGACATGCGCGGTGAGGTGCCAGGTGCACTCGGCTTTTGCCGACGCCGGGCAACCCGTAATTGCGGGTTTTTCAGGGACCACACCCTGTAAAAAAAAAGGAAATTGAATGGGCTCAGTGTTCCCTCACCCGGTCTCTGGGCAGGCATGGGAAGATTCCATATCGACTCTGCCACCATTCGAACCTCGGAATCCCTCTGGCGTGTCGTGGATCACGTCTCGCGGCGCCTTAGGGGCCGAGGGCTCTTGGCTTAACCGCCTGGAGTCGCGAGGATGATAACCTCTTTAAAAAATCACCCGAAGCTCAAGCGTGGCACGCCGTGAGGAGCTGCATGGCTGATGGGTAAATGTTCAGTCGTTAGCGTTGCCCCCGTCGGGGTACCGGCCGACACCCTTGACGGGTTACGCATAGGCTTATCCGGGCACAGGAGGCACTGCTCGGATGGACTGCTATTTCCTCCACACTCGTGGGATAAAACATGGATAAATATAAAAATATTAAAAACGTAGAGGTTGAAAAGGAGGCAGTATCAGATACTGGAAGCGGTGGAAATCGGTCGCGTGGGACGTCTTCCGCTAGGAAACGTCCAGTGTGCCGGTCTTCAGAAGAGGAAGGCCTGCCGGCTCCCAAGTTGCCGACTTCGGGGAGGGGTCGGCAGGCATCGAGAGGGGCGAGTGCTTCGCAGCCGCGGAGGGATAAGCACGGACGATTCGTGTGCTCCAATACCTCGGCGGCTAGTGAAGCAGAGAGTGACATGGGGTTCACTACGGAGGACCCTGGCGATGGCGGTGAAAGCTGTGCCTCGCTGGGGAGCTCAAAGGCGGAGCTCAATGCCGCCAAGAGGGAGCAGCGTAAAGCCGTCGCGGCCGACGAAGTGTCGGAAATGGCCCGACGTGCTCGCGAGCGACGAGCTGCTCTTGCGGCGGAAGGGGGAGAGCCATCTGCGGTGGCCTTAAGCCAGCTGGCTCTGGATGGGGTGGACTTAGTCCTGAAGGTTGCCACCAAGTCTGGCAGCCTGAAAGGCACGTTCACCCGTGGCTTAAAGGAGGCTGCCGCGGATATTAGGGAGGCGGTTGGCATCCTCCTCAACAGGACGGCCTCTGACGAGGTCGCAAAGTTACAGGAGGAAAACAGCCGCCTCAGAAATGACTTGGAGGACCTCCGACGGCAAGTCGCTGCGCTGAGCGAAGAGCAGCAGCGACGCACGTCCACCGATGCCGCACCTGTAGTGGCCCCGACTCCCGCACCGCGACCGGCAAGCCCTCGTACCGACGAAGAGGTCGAGCGCATTGTCCGGATCTGCATGCTCCAGTGCGGAAGTATGGTTAACGCTCGGCTGGAGGCGATTTCACGGCGTCTCCCGGTGGAAATCCTCCGTCCGCCTTTGGCGGCGGACACTCGGAGAACTGAGGAGCCGCCGAGACTTGCGCCTCAAAAGAGGAAGCCCGCGGAGGGTAACAAAAAGCCCGCGGAGGGAGCTCCTTCGAGCGAGCAGCCCACGACTGTCGGGTCTAAGGGTGAGACCTGGGCAAAAGTCGTGGGCCGCAAAAAGGTCCGCAAAGCCGCCAAGAAGGCCGCAGCAGCTGCATGCGCCCCAGGCGGAACCGCAAATACGGCTCCTCAACCTGCGCGGCGGGCTGCCAAAGGCGGTCGCAAGAGACCGACTGTGCACGTTCCGCGGTCCAATGCCGTGACGCTTACGTTGCAGCCCGGAGCTGTGGAGCGTGGCGTGACGTACCAGTCGGTCATCGCTGAGGCCAAGGCCAAGATCAAATTATCAGATCTTGGCCTTCAGTCCGTCACCCTCAGGCAGGCTGCCACGGGTGCACGGCTGTTCGAGGTGGCTGGCACTGTGAGCAGCAGTGCCGAAAAGGCGGACGCACTGGCCGCCAAAATGAGGGAGGTCCTCAACCCTGAGGACGTCCGGGTCTCCAGACCAATGAAAACCGCAGAGGTGCGGATTGCTGGCCTGGACGACTCCGTGACCTCTGAGGAGGTGGTGGCGGCCGTTGCCAGAAGCGGAGAGTGTCCACCGGACAAGGTGCGGGCTGGCGATATACGCACCGACGCCTCCGGACTCGGCATGGTCTGGGTTCGGTGCCCTGTGGCGTCGGCGAAAAAGATCGCTGATAGCGGCAGATTGCTGGTAGGCTGGGTGGCGGCAAAAACCAAGCTTCTACAGCCCCGGGCTTTGCAGTGCTTCCGGTGCCTGGAAAAAGGGCACGTCCGGGCGAAGTGCACCGCTGAGGTTGACCGTAGTGACCTCTGTTTTCGCTGCGGCCAGCCTGGCCACAAGGCGGCCCTGTGCACCGCGGCGTTCAACTGCAGCCTTTGTTCTGCTGCGGGAAGGCCTGCAAAGCACAGAGTAGGCGGAGGGGCCTGTGGGGCGCCTGCCAGCAAGGCCAAAAAGAAAAAAGAAAAGAAGAGGAGCACTAAGCCTGCCGGGTTAACCTCGCTGCCCCCGCAGGCTAGCAGCTCCGCGGCCGACTCCCGGCCCAGGACCGTTGCCGAGGGGATGGAATGTCAATAATGGCACAATTCCATTCTCTCCATTTTCTCCAGGGCAACATCAACCACTGTGCCAGAGCTCAGGATCTCCTACTCCAGAGCATGGCAGAGTGGTCGATTCACGTGGCTGTGGTCGCCGAACCGTACTTCATTCCCGCCCGTGATAACTGGTTGGGATGCGCTGACGGTTTGGTGGCTATTATTGGCGAGACTCTGATCGACCCGTCTCGGGGCCGCGGCTGGGTTGCTGCGGTCTCGGGCGGCATCGTTATTGTAGGGGCGTATTTCTCCCCCAACAAGAGTCTCGCCGACTTTGAGGGTTTCCTTGTCGAGTTGGGCGCCGTCGTAGGCCGTTATCACCCTCGTCCCGTTCTGGTGCTCGGGGATCTCAACGCCAAGTCATCGGCGTGGGGATCTCCGGTCACTGACCCTCGGGGCGAGGTGCTAGAAGAGTGGACGGTGACGACTGGTCTGGTCGTCCTGAATCGGGGTTCGGAATACACGTGCGTGCGGCAGCGGGGTGGGTCGATAGTAGACGTCTCGTTTGCTAGCCCCTCTGTCGCCAGCCGAGTCCGCGACTGGCGTGTCGCCGCAGAGGTGGAGACGCTGTCGGACCATCGATATATCCGGTTCGACGTCTCTGCCCAGACTGCGAGCGGCCGCCATCCTACAACCCCGATTAACGACGGCCCGCGTTGGGCGCTTAAGCGCATCGACAGGGAACTACTCGAGGAAGCTGCCCTAGTTCAGTCCTGGATCTGGGAGTCGACGACGGACGGCCCCGTCGACGTCGAAGCGGTGGCGCTATGGTTTCGCGGGGCGATGACGCAGATCTGCGACGCGTCAATGCCCCGTGTCCGCCAACGGTCCGCAAAGCGCCAGGTGTACTGGTGGACCGCCGAGATCGCGCAATTGCGCATAGCGTGCGTTGCGGCTCGTCGCCGGTACACCCGATACCGGAGGCGGCGTCGACGGGATTCCGCCGAGGAGGACGCGCTGTATGAGGTGTACCGCGCGTCTAAGGAGACTCTGTGGCTGGCCATCGGCGACTCAAAGTCGCGTGCCAGGGAGGAGCTACTGGGGTCCCTAGATCGGGATCCGTGGGGGCGCCCCTACCGTTGGATTCGGGGCAAGTTGCGTCCCTGGGCGCCTCCACTAACACAAAGGATGCAACCCCAGTTGCTAGAGTCGGTGTTATCGACTCTCTTCCCTGAGAGAGTGGGACACGTTCCCCCGGCGATGGCTTCACCCTCAGCCACAGACTCTCCAGAAGAGGAGAGCACCGATGTCCCCGAGGTGACGCAAGCAGAGACGAGAGTGGCCGTGTCGCGACTCCGGGCTAAGAACACAGCGCCCGGACCCGACGGAGTTCCTGGTCGAGCTCTCGTCCTGGCTCTGAAGGAGCTAGAGCCCCAGCTGAGAGGGCTCTTCACGGCATGTCTCGAGCAGGGTCAGTTTCCCAGTGTGTGGAAGGAGGGGAGGCTGGTCCTGCTCAGGAAGGAGGGGCGCCCCGCGGACTCACCGTCCGCGTACCGGCCCATAGTGCTGCTCGACGAGGCGGGCAAACTTCTTGAGCGTATCATCGCAGATCGCCTCGTCGGCCACTTGTGCAGAGAGGGGCCGGACCTGGACGAGAACCAGTTTGGTTTTCGTCGCGGGCGCTCCACCATAGACGCTATTACGCGCGTGAGGGCCCTGGCGGAGGAGACAGTATCCCGGGGTGGGGTGGTGCTGGCGGTGTCTTTAGACATCTCCAACGCCTTCAACACCCTACCCTGGAGTTGTATTCGGGAGGCACTGAATTACCATCGCGTGCCTCCCTACCTCCACCGCATAATAGGGGCTTACCTTGAGGAGAGATGCGTTACCTATTGGGGACGTGACGGTGCTGGTCGGCGCGTCATGTCGTGCGGTGTTCCGCAGGGATCGGTCTTGGGACCGCTCCTGTGGAACATCGGCTACGACTGGGTGCTGAGAGGTGAACTCCCGTCGGGCGCCGACTTGACGTGTTATGCGGATGACACGCTCGTCACTGCCCGGGGGAGTTCGCACAGGGAAGCAGCGTTGGTTGCCACGGCTGCGGTGTCACAAGTGGTGAACCGCATCCGGCGCCTGGGCCTGGAGGTGGCCCTAAGTAAGTCGGAGGCCATGGTGTTCCATGGCCCTCGACGCGCGCCGCCGCCGGGTTCACACATCGTGGTCAGCGGGGCCCGGATAGCTGTCGAGTCCACCATGAAGTATCTGGGATTGGTGCTCGACAGCCGATGGGAATTCGGACCCCACTTCCGGCGGCTGGCGCCCAAGCTGATGGGTGCAGCGGGCGCGCTATCAACGTTGCTTCCCAACTTGGGGGGCCCGAGCGCCGCCTGTAGGCGGTTGTACGTGGGAATCGTGCGGTCCATGGCCCTGTATGGGGCCCCTGTGTGGGCGATGGACATGACGGCCAGCACTCTCGCCATTCTGCGTAAACCGCAGAGGGCGATGGCCGTCAGAGTCGTCCGCGGGTATCGCACGATTTCCTACGAGGCGGCTTGCGTCCTGGCCGGATCCCCGCCCTGGGACCTAGAGGCGAAAGTACTCGCGTCATTATATCGATGGCGCGAGGAAGAGCGGGCACGGGGCTCGAGACCGGTGCAGCGGCAGATCGCGCTGCGCCGAGAGGAGCTCCGTCAGGTCTTGGTGGCGGAATGGCGGCAAAGGCTTCTGCGCCCTACCGCCGGCCTCGCTACCGTCGAGGCGATCCGGCCAGTACTCGACGACTGGCTCGGGAGAAGGCACGGCTCCCTGTCGTTTAGGGTGACGCAAGTGCTGTCGGGGCATGGCTGCTTCGGCAAGTACCTGCGCCGCATAGACAGGGAGCCGGACGCTCGGTGCCACCACTGCGTCCATTGCGGGGAGGACACGGCGCAACACACGCTCGCCGAGTGTGTAGCTTGGGAGGAGCAGCGCCGTGTCCTCACAAATAAAGTAGGAGGCGATCTGTCGCTGCCGGCATTAGTGCGGAAGATGGTCGGTAGCGCAGAGTCGTGGGATGCAGTGGTGTCCTTCTGCGAGGACGTGATGTCGCAGAAGGAAACTGCGGAACGGGAAAGGGAGATCTCGACTCCCTTCCCTGGCCGCAGAAGGCGTACCGGGCGCAGGAGAAGGGCGGACAACGCCCTTTTCCGGCCCCCATAAATGGGTCCAGGGGCGAGGGACTTGGGGAAGCCCCCGCCACCCCTACTCGATGGACCCGAGGCGGAGGCGCGCGCGGGTGTCGGCGCGCGCCCCTGAGGCGATACACGGGGTAGTTTAACACCTCACTACCCCGTGCAGGAGACGAGGCCCGGACAGACCGGGCCAGCACTAGTGTGGGGCTGCGGAAGAATTTGGATTCCCGCGGCCCCACGCGCACGTGTGAGGAGACACCGGGGTGGTTTTAGCCGGTAAGAGTCCGGCACGCCCCTCCGCCTTTCCCCAGGCGGAGGTAGTCCATGAGGATTTCCCCCCGTAAAAAAAAAAAAAAAGGTTAGGTTAGGTTAGGTTAGGTTAGGTTAGGTTCCCCCCCGAAGGGGTTCCCGCCTTGTCGTGGCGGGGGGGCTTAGTAGCCGTGGCTTGGTCAACCACGGTGAACGAAGAGGAACCCCTTGGCTGGCCCGAGGTGTAGGGCCGGCCCGAGGTGGCCACTCCGAGTGGGCTTGGGAAGCCCACTTCGGATGTGTGTTGGTGGGCTGCGGTGAGAGGGGAGTCCGCACCCTCTACCGCTGCAGCCGAGGTCGAGTCGCGGAGGAAGAGGAGTGTTGGTATGGCGATGCGCCACTCGCCCTATCCTCCGCGACTCAAACGGGGCCGCACCGTTGATGCGGTGGTGGTGGGGCCGCGGGGGGAGAGGAGTGTCGGTATTGCGAGGCGCCGCTCTCCCTACCCTCCGCGGCCGAAACTTGGTTGGCGGCGGAGCCCGAGACCAGATCCGCCGCTGGGGTCGGGAAAGCGGGCGCTATTAAGCGCACGATTTTCCGGGCCCCATGGCCTCCGCGTATCGGACTCGGGGGGGTCCTATACGCAGGTGGAGTTGGAGGCTGTGGAGAGGGGTAGCTGAACACCTCGCTACCCCGAGCAGGAGACGAGGCCCGGACAGACCGGGCCAGCACTAGTGTGGGGCTGCGGAAGAATTTGGATTCCCGCGGCCCCACGCGCACGTGCGAGGAGGCACCGTGGGGTTTTAGCCGGTAGGAGTCCGGCATAACCTTCCGGTTGCCCCCGCAGCCGGAGGTATCCATGAGGATTTCCCCACGAAAAAAAAAAAAAAAAGGTTAGGTTAGGTTAGGTTAGGTTAGGTTAGGTTAGGTTCCCCCCCGAACGGGTTCCCGCCTTGTCGTGGCGGGGGGGCTTAGTAGCCGTGGCTTGGTCAACCACGGTGAACGAAGAGGAACCCCTTGGCTGGCCCGAGGTGTAGGGCCGGCCCGAGGTGGCCACTCCGAGTGGGCTTGGGAAGCCCACTTCGGATGTGTGTCGGGGGGCTGTGGTGAGAGGGGAGTCCGCAACCCTCTACCGCTGCAGCCGAGGTGGAGTCGCGGAGGAAGAGGAGTGTTGGTATGGCGATGCGCCACTCGCCCTATCCTCCGCGACTCAGACGGGGCCGCACCGTTTATTGATGCGGTGGTGGTGGGGCTGCGGGGGGAGAGGAGTGCCGGTATTGCGAGGCGCCGCTCTCCCTACCCTCCGCAGCCGAATCTTGGTTGGCGGCGGAGCCATAGACCAGATCAGCCGCTGGGGTCGGGAAGGCTGGTGCTTCTTAGTGCTGGTTTTTCCTGGCCCCATGGCCTTCGCGCGTCGGACGCGGGGGCGTCTGTTGCGCGTATCAAATTGGAGGCCGAGGAGGAGGGCGCGCCATGTGTTCTGGTGCGCCTTACCGGAGAAGGAGATGGGGGAGGAGTGGTCCTCTCCCGAGGAGGGGCCGCCATGGGGTGGCCGGCGCAGGTGGGGCCGCGGAAGTGTGCGAAAGCGTTCCCGTGGCCCTGCCAATATGCGACGAGGGTGGAACACCATGGGGTTTTAGTCGGTGCGAGTCCGACATAACCCGTCCTTGCCCCCGCGAGGCGGGTATGCGTAGGCATTTCCCCATGTAAAAAAAAAAAAAAAAAAAAAAGGTTAGGTTAGGTTAGGTTAGGTTAGGTTAGGTTCCCCCCCGAACGGGTTCCCGCCTTGTCGTGGCGGGGGGGCTTAGTAGCCGTGGCTTGGTCAACCACGGTGAACGAAGAGGAACCCCTTGGCTGGCCCGAGGTGTAGGGCCGGCCCGAGGTGGCCACTCCGAGTGGGCTTGGGAAGCCCACTTCGGATGTGTGTCGGGGGGCTGTGGTGAGAGGGGAGTCCGCAACCCTCTACCGCTGCAGCCGAGGTGGAGTCGCGGAGGAAGAGGAGTGTTGGTATGGCGATGCGCCACTCGCCCTATCCTCCGCGACTCAGACGGGGCCGCACCGTTGAATGATGCGGTGGTGGTGGGGCTGCGGGGGGAGAGGAGTGCCGGTATTGCAAGGCGCCGCTCTCCCTGCCTTCCGCAGCCGAATCTTGGTTGGCGGCGGAGCCATAGACCAGATCCGCCGCTGGGGTCAGGAAGGCTGGTGCTACTGAGTGCTAGTTTTTCCTGGCCCCATGGCCTTCGCGCATCGGACGCGGGGGCGTCCGTGGCGCATATGAAATTGGAGGCCGAGGAGGAGGGCGCGCCATGTGTTCTGGTGCGCCTTACCTGAGAGGGAAATGGGGGAGGAGTGGTCCTTTCCCGAGGAGGGGCCGCCATGGGGCGGCCAGCGCAGGTGGGGCCGCGGAAGTGTGCGAAAGCGTTCCCGTGGCCCTGCCAATATGCGACGAGTTTGGAACACCATGGGGTTTTAGTCGGTGCGAGTCCGACATAACCCGTCCTTGCCCCCGCGAGGCGGGTATGCGTAGGCATTTCCCCATGTAAAAAAAAAAAAAAAAAAAAAGGTTAGGTTAGGTTAGGTTAGGTTAGGTTAGGTTCCCCCCCGAACGGGTTCCCGCCTTGTCGTGGCGGGGGGGCTTAGTAGCCGTGGCTTGGTCAACCACGGTGAACAAAGAGAAACCCCTTGGCTGGCCCGAGGTGGCCACTCCGAGTGGGCTTGGGAAGCCCACTTCGGATGTGTGTCGGTGGGCTGCGGTGAGAGGGGAGTCCGCACCCTCTACCGCTGCAGCCGAGGTAGAGTCGCGGAGGAAGAGGAGTGTTGGTATGGCGATGCGCCACTCGCCCTATCCTCCGCGACTCAGACGGGGCCGCACCGTTAATTGATGCGGTGGTGGTGGGGCTGCGGGGGGAGAGGAGTGCCGGTATTGCGAGGCGCCGCTCTCCCTACCCTCCGCAGCCGAATCTTGGTTGGCGGCGGAGCCATAGACCAGATCCGCCGCTGGGGTCAGGAAGGCTGGTGCTACTGAGTGCTAGTTTTTCCTGGCCCCATGGCCTTCGCGCATCGGACACGGGGGCGTCCGTTGCGCATGTGAAATTGGAGGCCGAGGAGGAGGGCGCGCCATGTGTTCTGGTGCGCCTTACCTGAGAGGGAGATAGGGGAGGAGTAGTCCTCTCCCGAGGAGGGACCGCCATGGGGCGGCCAGCGCAGGTGGGGCCGCGGATGTGTGCGAAAGCGTTCCCGTGGCCCTGCCAATATGCGACGAGGTTGGAACACCATGGGGTTTTAGTCGGTGCGAGTCCGACATAACCCGTCCTTGCCCCCGCGAGGCGGGTATGCGTAGGCATTTCCCCATGTAAAAAAAAAAAAAAAAAAGGTTAGGTTAGGTTAGGTTAGGTTAGGATAGGTTTTTTTTTTTTTTTTTTTTTTTTTTTTTTTTTTTTTTTTTTCTGCAGCCCTCTGACATGTAAATCAGAGTCGTTGTGTATCACTTATTATGGAGTCCTTTAATTTTTTTGTTTACTTTTCAATTAAATGATAATTTTTCTTGCGGTTCAAATTTTTTCTATGTATCGGTTCATTCTCTCTGACTATACTGGCTATAGGCACAAGGAAGCTCCGATTGACAATGTTGCGTTTGCAATTTATGCCATACATTACACTTTGTTGACACAACGCTCATATTACATTAAACACATATTACTTTTGAAAATCATAATTACATACTATAATTAATAAATTATATAACTAAAACTTTGTATAATTAATAACATTTAAAAATAATAAAAAATATAGATTAAATTGTATTATAAATTAACATATTGACTATTAGTATTACTATTCTTATATTTATATATTGTGATTGTAAAATTAAAAACTTAATTCAAAATATACTTAAATGTAAAAACTATACTACCTACTTAACTTCGGTTATTTTTCACCACAATACTAACTATTTCTTCACAGAATTTAATAAATTTTTTACGAGTGTTTCTAGTGCCCATCATTTTATACAAATTTTCTTCTCTAAGAGTTTCTTTGGTCGCCGTCTCAAAATCGTGCCTTTGTCCACCAAATCTGGGACACTTAAGAAGTACATGCAGCACTGTCTCCTCAACTCCTGGCTCACAAACGCATGAGGGGCTCTCCTTGCATCGGAATCGGTACAGATACTCGGAGAACCCGCCATGCCCCGTAATCGCTTGGATCATAAATGGAGACAGTGCTGCATCCCTAGTCACTTTATAGGCATCTTGGACACTCTGGAGGAATTTCTTCGTGAGTCGACCTGTTTCACCCTCTGCGTACCTGAGGTTCCATTTTTCTATTGTGGCTTTTCGAATTATGCTCTTAATGTAGGAGACCGGACACAGATCGTAATCTGGTTTACCTTTATTCCGGAGCGCGGCGAGTTTGGCCAATTCATCAGCACGCTCGTTCCCCGCAAGCCCCGCGTGGGCTTTTATCCAAAAAAGTTGGATACTTTTTTGTTGTTCCAATACTGTATGTATATTTTTGCGGGTCTTTACTGCTAGGGGATGCTGGGAGTCTTGGTTTACAATGGTCTCGAGTGCTGATCTCGAGTCACTGTAAACCCCAAAGCTTCCTTCAGCGCTGTTGAGGACTCGCTCAGTTGCCATGTATATGGCCAGCAATTCAGCCTGGTAAACAGTACAATAGTCCGACAGTTTAAGCCTTAGAGTTCGAATCTCGGCTGCACTATTCCAAATGGAAAGTGCTGCTCCGACCTTTCCCTCTATTTTGCTCCCGTCGGTAAATATTCGGAGACTCTGGGTGTTATTGTAACTCATTTCGTTCTCATTTACCAGGCACACGAATTCCAGGTCCATATACGATGCTGGGTGAGGCAACTCAATAAGTTTCGCCCTTGTCTCCACCTCTCGGTCTCCCAGCACTGACTGGAGCTGTCCTCTCTTTGCTATAAAGAGGGAAGCTGCTTCCTGGAGGTTAGGTTAGGTTAGGTTAGGTTAGGTTAGGTTAGGTTCCCCCCCGAACGGGTTCCCGCCTTGTCGTGGCGGGGGGGCTTAGTAGCCGTGGCTTGGTCACCCACGGTGAACAAAGAGGAACCCCTTGGCTGGCCCGTGGTGTAGGGCCGGCCCGAGGTGGCCACTCCGAGTGGGCTTGGCGAGCCCACTTCGGATGTGTGTCGGGGGGCTGCGGTGAGAGGGGAGTCCGCACCCTCTACCACTGCAGCCGAGGTGGAGTCGCGGAGGAAGAGGAGTGTTGGTATGGCGATGCGCCACTCGCCCTATCCTCCGCGACTCTGACGGGGCCGCACCGTTAATGATGCGGTGGTGGTGGGGCTGCGGGGGGAGAGGAGTGTCGGTATTGCGAGGCGCCGCTCTCCCTACCCTCCGCAGCCGAATCTTGGTTGGCGGCGGAGCCATAGACCAGATCCGCCGCTGGGGCCGGGAAGGCCGGTGCTTCTAAGTGCTAGTTTTTCCTGGCCCCATGGCCTTCGCGCATCGGACTCGGGGGCGTCCGTTGCGCATGTTAAGTTGGAGGCCGAGGAGGAGGGCGCGCCATGTGTTCTGGTGCGCCTTATCTGATAAGGAGATGGGGGAGGAGTAGTCCTCTCCCGAGGAGGGGCCGCCATGGGGCGGCCAGCGCAGGTGGGGCCGCGGAAGTGTGCGAAAGCGTTCCCGTGGCCCTGCCAATATGCGACGAGGGTGGAACACCATGGGGTTTTAGTCGGTGCGAGTCCGACATAACCCGTCCTTGCCCCCGCGAGGCGGGTATGCGTAGGCATTTCCCCATGTAAAAAAAAAAAAAAAAAAAGGTTAGGTTAGGTTAGGTTAGGTTAGGTTAGGTTAGGTTAGGTTAGGTTAGGTTCCCTAAGTAAGTCGGAGGCCATGGTGTTCCATGGCCCTCGACGCGCGCCGCCGCCGGGTTCACACATCGTGGTCAGCGGGGCCCGGATAGCTGTCGAGTCCACCATGAAGTATCTGGGATTGGTGCTCGACAGCCGATGGGAATTCGGACCCCACTTCCGGCGGCTGGCGCCCAAGCTGATGGGTGCAGCGGGCGCGCTATCAACGTTGCTTCCCAACTTGGGGGGCCCGAGCGCCGCCTGTAGGCGGTTGTATGTGGGAATCGTGCGGTCCATGGCCCTGTATGGGGCCCCTGTGTGGGCGATGGACATGACGGCCAGCACTCTCGCCATTCTGCGTAAACCGCAGAGGGCGATGGCCGTCAGAGTCGTCCGCGGGTATCGCACGATTTCCTACGAGGCGGCTTGCGTCCTGGCCGGATCCCCGCCCTGGGACCTAGAGGCGAAAGTACTCGCGTCATTATATCGATGGCGCGAGGAAGAGCGGGCACGGGGCTCGAGACCGGTGCAGCGGCAGATCGCGCTGCGCCGAGAGGAGCTCCGTCAGGTCTTGGTGGCGGAATGGCGGCAAAGGCTTCTGCGCCCTACCGCCGGCCTCGCTACCGTCGAGGCGATCCGGCCAGTACTCGACGACTGGCTCGGGAGAAGGCACGGCTCCCTGTCGTTTAGGGTGACGCAGGTGCTGTCGGGGCATGGCTGCTTCGGCAAGTACCTGCGCCGCATAGACAGGGAGCCGGACGCTCGGTGCCACCACTGCGTCCATTGCGGGGAGGACACGGCGCAACACACGCTCGCCGAGTGTGTAGCTTGGGAGGAGCAGCGCCGTGTCCTCACAAATAAAGTAGGAGGCGATCTGTCGCTGCCGGCCTTAGTGCGGAAGATGGTCGGTAGCGCAGAGTCGTGGGATGCAGTGGTGTCCTTCTGCGAGGACGTGATGTCGCAGAAGGAAACTGCGGAACGGGAAAGGGAGATCTCGACTCCCTTCCCTGGCCGCAGAAGGCGCACCGGGCGCAGGAGAAGGGCGGACAACGCCCTTTTCCGGCCCCCATAAATGGGTCCAGGGGCGAGGGACTTGGGGAAGCCCCCGCCACCCCTAGTCGATGGACCCGAGGCGGAGGCGCGCGCGGGTGTCGGCGCGCGCCCCTGAGGCGATACACGGGGTAGTTTAACACCTCACTACCCCGTGCAGGAGACGAGGCCCGGACAGACCGGGCCAGCACTAGTGTGGGGCTGCGGAAGAATTTGGATTCCCGCGGCCCCACGCGCACGTGTGAGGAGACACCGGGGTGGTTTTAGCCGGTAAGAGTCCGGCACGCCCCTCCTCCTTTCCCCAGGCGGAGGTAGTCCATGAGGATTTCCCCCCGTAAAAAAAAAAAAAAAAAAAAAAGGTTAGGTTAGGTTAGGTTAGGTTAGGTTCCCCCCCGAACGGGTTCCCGCCTTGTCGTGGCGGGGGGGCTTAGTAGCCGTGGCTTGGTCAACCACGGTGAACAAAGAGGAACCCCTTGGCTGGCCCGTGGTGTAGGGCCGGCCCGAGGTGGCCACTCCGAGTGGGCTTGGGAAGCCCACTTCGGATGTGTGTCGGTGGGATGCTGCGAGAGGGGTGTCCGCTCCCTCTATCGCTGCAGCCGAGGTGGAGTCGCGGAGGAAGAGGCGTGCTGGTATGGCGATGCGCCACTCGCCCTATCCTCCGCGACTCAGACGGGGCCGCACCGTTGAGTGATGCGGTGGTGGTGGGGCTGCGGGGGGAGAGGAGTGTCGGTATTGCGAGGCGCCGCTCTCCCTACCCTCCGCAGCCGAATCTTGGTTGGCGGCGGAGCCATAGACCAGATCCGCCGCTGGGGTCAGGAAGGCTGGTGCTTCTGAGTGCTAGTTTTTCCTGGCCCCATGGCCTTCGCGCATCGGACACGGGGGCGTCCGTTGCGCATGTGAAATTGAAGGCCGAGGAGGAGGGCGCGCCATGTGTTCTGGTGCGCCTTACCTGAGAGGGAGATGGGGGAGGAGTGGTCCTCTCCCGAGGAGGGGCCGCCATGGGGCGGCCAGCGCAGGTGGGGCCGCGGAAGTGTGCGAAAGCGTTCCCGCGGCCCTGCCAATATGCGACGAGGTTGGAACACCATGGGGTTTTAGTCGGTGCGAGTCCGACATAACCCGTCCTTGCCCCCGCGAGGCGGGTATGCGTATGCATTTCCCCATGTAAAAAAAAAAAAAAAAAAAAAAAAGGTTAGGTTAGGTTAGGTTAGGTTAGGTTAGGTTAGGTTAGGTTAGGTTAGGTTAGGTTAGGTTAGGTTAGGTTAGGTGAGGTTAGGTTAGGTTAGGTTAGGTTAGGTTAGGTTAGGTTAGGTTAGGTTAGGTTAGGTTAGGTTAGGTTAGGTTAGGTTAGGTTAGGTTAGGTTAGGTTAGGTTAGGTTAGGTCTCCCGGGACCCCTCGTATACGCTGATGGAGACCACCGTGGGGTTTTAGCCGGTAGGAGTCCGGCATAACCTTCCGGTTGCCCCCGCAGCCGGAGGTATCCATGAGGATTTCCCCACGAAAAAAAAAAAAAAAAAAAAAAAAAAAAAAAAAAAAAAAGGTTAGGTTAGGTTAGGTTAGGTTAGGTTAGGTTAGGTTAGGTTAGGTTAGGTTAGGTTAGGTTAGGTTAGGTTAGGTTAGGTTAGGTTAGGTTAGGTTAGGTTAGGTTAGGTTAGGTTAGGTTAGGTTAGGTTAGGTTAGGTTAGGTTAGGTTAGGTTAGGTTTTTTTTTTTTTTTTTTTTTTTTTTTTTTTTTTTTTTTTTTTTTCTAGTTCCCCTGATATGTGGAGGTCAGGGACTTTTTTCATCTTTCAGGTGTGGCTTTTTTCACCTTTGTTATTTTCTTTCTTTCTTTTATTTATTTTTATATTTTTATGCTTACATTCATTATTTCTATTCTTAATTATGTTCTTATTTCTATTGATTTTTGGAGCTGCTTACATTATATACTTATATTATATTTTGTTACAGCATCCGTTTTCTTAGTAACTATTTATTTCTATTTACGACACTTTTTGCTATGTGCTTACAATATTTTATGAACCTATTTCTAATAAACTTATTACTAATTATTTCATTTATATTTTCTTTACTTACTTTTAATCCTAATTCTATTTCTATTTCGTTTCTATCTTTGCTATATATTGGACATTCTGTTAATATATGCATTACATTTTCATTTTTTACGGGGTCGCAGGCACATGCCGGGCTCTCTTTACATTTGAATCTGTACAGGTATTCAGAGAACCCGCCATGTCCAGTCATTACTTGGACTATTATCGGGTCCATCTCAATTTTCCTGATTATTTGATATGCATCAATGGCGTCTGGGAAAAACATTTTAGTAGTTGAGGCTGTTTCCCCATTCTTATAGCGCTGGTTCCATTCATCAAGCGATTCCTTTCGGATGGATCGCTTGATGAATGAAATCGGACATTTTCCATAGTTTGGTTTTGTTTTAATTTTTAAAGCAGCTTCTTTGGCTAGCTGGTCTGCTCTTTCGTTCCCCTCCAATCCTGCGTGAGCTTTTACCCAAAAGAGACGTAAAATTTTGCCTTCCTTGTTTATTTTTAAAATATTGTTTTTTGCTTCCACCGCTAGGGGATGGAGGGGAGCGTCTTGAGCCACTGTTTCAAGAGCAGACCTTGAGTCACTGTATATGCAGCAACTCAGTGCTTGGTCTTTAAGTGCATATTTTGTTGCTTCCATTATAGCCAGTAACTCCGCCTGGTAAACGGTGCAAAAATTTTCCAGTTTCAGTTTTCGGGTATTCGTTTCCGCGGCGTTGTTCCAGATGGATAACGCCGCTCCAACTTTCCCCTCTATTTTGCTTCCGTCTGTAAAAATGTTTAAGCCCGTGTTGTGATTTTGGTCTATTTGTGCACCGTCTCCCAGGCATGTGAATTCCAGGCTAACCTGATTCGCGGGATGTGTGGTCTTGGAAAATTCAAGTTTTGTCTCCACGTCACGATCGCCCACTACACGTCGGGAGAAACCTTTCTTTATCTCATAAAGCAAGGCTGCTTCCTGGACTCTTAGATCCAGAGGAAGCAGCCCGGCGAGAAGTAGGGCCGAATGAAGAGAAACTGTTCTATACGATTTTATGACTTTTTGTACAAATCCGCGTTGTATTATGTCCAGTTGCTTTTTGACACTACATTTGTTAATTGCTGATACCCAAGCACTAGCCGCATACATTACAATGGGCTCAACTACTGCAGTGTATATGGTCCTGATAATTTCGGGGTTTAGGCCCCAATAGATCTTTGCGGCTCTCGACAGCTGACGATACAAGTTCTGTACCTTACAACATACATTCTTAATATGCGTGTTGAAGGTAAGCTTGTCGTCAATTGTGAGGCCGAGTATTTTTATTTCTTTGGAGAGGCCAATGCTCTTCCCACCCATCTCCAGAATTGGTGTGTCATATTTAAGCTTATTTGTAACGACCATTGCTGTTGTTTTAAGTGGCGCAAAGTTGAGCTTATTTTTGACACCCCAACTATGGACATGTGCGAGATTCGCATTAGCCTGTTCCTGCACCTGTTTTGTTGTATCCCCGGCAAAAATCAGGACCACATCGTCCGCGAAAGCCTGGCAGTGGGTCCCTTTTTTGCTCATCTCCCTTAAAAGTGGATCCAATAATAGATTCCAGAAAATTGGACCACCTATCGAACCTTGTACACACCCTTTTGTGGTATTTTTAGTCCATTGTGCCCCAGCAAACCTGACGCTTACTGACCTATCCTTAAGATAGCTGTCTATCAGGCGCCTCAGGTTTACCGGGCACCCAGTCTCCGCAAGTCCACATCGCATCGCTGGCCACCAAGCATTATCGAAGGCTCCCTCTATGTCTAATGATATGAGCAGGATAAGCTTTTTCTCTTTTAGTTTAGTTCTTATTATCTGCATCATATCATAGAGGGAGTCCTCCGTGCTGCGTTGTGGCATAAACCCATACTGCTTCCGGCTTATTTTCGGTACGATGTGCCACTTGATTCTGCGGACTACCATCTTTTCAAAGACTTTTCCAAGGACAGGCAGTAGCCCAATCGGCCTGTATGATTTAGGGTGTGTATAATTCTCTTTACCAGGCTTCCGCAACGCCACTACAGTAGCCTTTTTCCATTTTATGGGGAAATGTGCGAGGCTTAAACATTTGTTAATTAGTGCCAAGAACAATGCCGCGTCCAGGGCAATAGCCACACCGCAAATATCTGCCGTAAGACCGTCGTCTCCTGGCGCTTTTTTCGGGTTGAAGTTCGACACGGCCCACATCAGCTCATCCACTGTAAACGGTGGATCACATGAGTTATCATTTGTCCCTTCGTTTACAGTTTTTGCGATTTCCCTTATTTGCGTATGTACCGCGTCGTCATCTTCAATACGATCCTCCGGGTAAAAGGTATCCGCCAGGATCCTGGCAGATTCTTCACTTTCTAGTGTCCTGCCACATTGGACAAGCGGAGTGTCATCCCGTCTCACCGTTGTACGGCTTATTACCCTGTATATTCCATCCCACATTGTTTCTCGCTCCTGTTTGCCGCAGAACTCTTTCCAGCTGGTGGTCTGAGCTCTTTTCACTGCTTCTTGGTACTCCTCTTTTGCTGTCTTGTATTGTTCAACAACCCATCCACGGCGGATTGGCGCTGCATAGGAGATTCGTCGCCTTAGCCTGGAGACTTCCTTTTTACGCTGTGTCAGTTCAGGGGTCCACCAGGGCAATCCCATTTGCTTTTTGTTTGCTATTTTCTGTATGCTGTTTTCACAAGCTTCGGTTATTGATTTTGTATATTCCTCTATTTGTATATCTATTTCATCTTTGTTTGTTATTTTGTCTATCTCTGCTCTATTTATACCTTTATCATTCCAAATTTCGACGAGTTTCTCACGAAACTCGCCCCAATTTGCTTTTTTCGTGTTATATTTCCTGGTTGTAGTTTTTATATTAGTGCCTATTGATTTCCCTAAATTTATGTCAAATAGGATTGCCCTGTGGTCCGAACTGGTTATTTCGTCGGATAGTCTCCAGTTGTCTGTTCTCCCAAGAAGGTTAGTAGAGCAAGTGGATATATCCACGCAGCTGGAAAATCTCTTCCCGCCTCTATATATGTCAAAAGTGGGATCAGTCCCTCTATTTAGGATATGGAGCTCCAGTTCATCGAGCTTTGCAGCAAGTTCCATACCCCTGTGGTCCGTTTTCCGGCTTCCCCACCAGGTATTCCACGCATTCACGTCACCACCGAGTATCACGTTCCTTGTCTGTAAGCCCACCACGGCCGCTCCAATCTTTTCAAGATAAGGATCGATTGGTTTGTCACCCTCTAGGTAGACGGACACCACTCCCAACTCCCATGCCCCTGTCCTGAGTTTAGCGACTGCGATATTCTCTGTAGTTAGGCTGGGGCATTGGGCGATGTCAATGGCGTCATCGAATAGCACAATAGCAGCCTTATTCACTTTTTCAGTGCTTAGGCTTCTGTCTCTTTGTGCTATTCTCGTCCCCGAGTAGGTCTTCATTTGACCAATTCGACCAATATAGGGCTCCTGAACCATAGCGAAAGATATCTTTCGCTTGGTCGCCTCTGTAATTAGTTCGGCCGTGGCTAGCTCGCACCTTTGGAGATTTGCCTGGATCACGTGATATCGGTGGAGACGGGTGTTAGGTTCCGTGTTTACGTTTGAGTCAACCTTAGCAATACGCTACGGTAGACCTGGCGAGTACTTCCCATCTCTTTCTTACTGGACAGTCTTCGCTGAATGCGTTGTGATCTTTTCTATCGTGTTTTGCCTTCTTGCAGTTTATACATTCTGGTGTCTCTCCTGACAGCCAGTCGGCACATTCAGCTTTGAGATGTGGGCCTCCGCAATGACTACAGGCATCAGTCGCTTCAGTACATATGCGCTTGCTGTGCCCGTATCCCAGACAGCGCGAACACTGAACAAGAGGGGACTGATCCATTACTCTTACCCGCTGTAGATCAATGTGGATAACTCTAGCTTCGGTAAGATGATTCCAAATCTGGGGCGAGACTCTCAGTACAACGTGGGATGTATGTGGGTTCCTGGTCCTTTTCCTGTATTTAATTTCTATTCTATCTTCTTTCTCTAATATGTCTTTAAAAAGCTGCTTATTTTGCATCCTTATTGCCTTTAGTATCTCCTCATCAGTGTTATATTGCATAACATCTCTCAGAATTATGAGCGGATCCTTATTTTTTATATCATCCACATTTAAATCCTTCCCTGCCTGTTTTAACCTCTCTTTGACTTTATTTATTTCCTTCTCCGTTCGGCATCCCAGTATTACTTTCCTATCCCTTGCCTTCCTGATTTTGTCTATTTTTAAACCTTCTTCCTTGGCGTTTATAGCGTTCCTTATCTTGTCAATGACCTGGTCTCCTGTTTCCTTTTCGTCATTTGATGTTATCATCACTGAATGCATAGCCATGTTCTGTGTAGGTAAAAGTGAACTTCTTGGTGGTCCAGCCGCTATGCTTGCGTATGTTCCTCTGTCCTCTTTAATTTCTTGCTTTTTCATTTCTTCTCTTAACTTTTCCATCTCTTTTCTACTTTCCTCTAAGAGTTTCCCGTGCTCTTCCAATTTCTTCATAAAGATTTGTTCTTCTTCTTTCTTTTTCCTGCTTTCATCGTCTAGTTTATCTCCTTTCTTCTCCTGGTCTTTAGGTTTTTCTTCTTTCTCAATGTTATTTCCTATTTCCGCCTCTTTCACCAATTGATAGAGTCTCTCTACTGCCTGAGTGACTTCCATTTTTATGTCGGTCCTTAGGTTTCGAGAGTTGTTGAGATGTAATTTTGCCTTTTGGAGACAGGCTCGAGCCTCTGTTAGACGATCCACATATTTTATATTTGCGATTTTGGGAGAGCTTTCTGTATTCTCAACTACTACTTTACGAGTTGTTCCTCTTGTTTCCTGAGATGGAACAACCTTCTGTTTTTGACGAGATCCTGAGGCTACCTTTTTTGGTGAGATTTGTATTACAGTCTCCGTATCTACTTTTCCCATTTCCCACTCTCCGATACTTCTTCTTACGCTAGGGAGTTGCTTTGTACTATCTGTTTTAGGAGAAGGCCCAGCCTTCTCTTTCCCGTTTGAAGTGCCCTGAGGACTCGTGTCCTTGGCACTATCCTCATTCTTTTTGATAGGTGTACGAATGCCGAACATTTTCAGGGGAACGCGTCTTAGGTCTCAACAATTAACAAAATAATGTAAAATAAAAAGTTATATGCAAATAAATTAAAACAGATAAATAAACAACAGCAATAGCTGTTTGTCAAATTATGAAATTTTAAAGTTTGTAAAAGTTATAAAGTATTTTAAAAGTGTTAAAATTTTTGTGTAGATATTTGACAAGGATGCGGTATTTGAATTTTTCCAATTAACGAAGACACACAAATACCACGTCACAGTTCTTTTTATAAAAGTTTCTTTTTGTAGGGTCACAGTTCTACCTTCGTTACTGTGTATCACTTATGTATGTACTATGTATATACACAGTACAATATAATTGTAATGTTAAAATTATTAAAGAGTTTTGTCTCTTGTTGTCTATTTTGACTCTACCTAGAGTCTGTCGGTTCTCTATTTCTTGTGTTATAATTTTAAATATATACTGAATATATAAACTCTATATAAAGTCCAACTACACAAATAACAAAAGTAATAAAAATTTAATGAATCAAAATAAAATCAAAAACAAATATCTTTATACTGCTCTATATAGAGTCAGTCTCCGTCTATTCTATCGGTTCTATACTAAAGGTTTCTACAAGATCTGTCTTAAATATTAAAAATTTCTTAAAAATACTACATATACGGAGAGTTATAGACTAACAGGTCTTTGACTCTATGTAGAGTCTGTATCTCGTAACCGGCCAAAAGTACTCCTCGAGCCCTATTCAAAGAACCCAAACTCGGTATACCTAGCCCAATAGGTTCAAAAGTTACCGCGTTTTCAAGTTCTGGTTGAAAAACAAGATGGCTGCCAAAATACGGTTTCCACGCTGCAACTTCCGAACGAACAGGCTTACAGCTCCGTGCTTGGGCTCGTCTTACTGGGCTCGACTAGGGCTATAATTTTGTGTGGTTTTCAGGGATCAAAATTTTGGGTACTGAAATTCCCTGAAAGCTGGGTTACCTGTTCCGGCACTACTTGCCAACGTCTAGAGTCCAAACCCCAGTCCTCTACGACTCCTAGAACAGGAGTTATTCCGATCCTAAACTTTTCAAAATGGCCGCCAGTCCAAACAGCAAACGGCTATTTCGGGCGTCTTTTAACCGATTTGGCCCGTGTTTGGGCTCATTTGAAAAGTCTCGGTGTCAAACTTAAAGTTTTGTAAATATTTTGGCGATTAAAGCCCCCTTTAATAATAATTTAGACAAAAAACATATAATATTTTAGAAAATTTTGAATTTTTCGGCCAAATTTAGTTTTAAAAATCTACAAAAATTTTTAAACGTTATTCTCAAAATCCTTCCTATGAATATATATTTTTAAAATTTTTAACATGTAATATTAAGTATCATATGGTCATTTAAAAAATTAAAAAATTTCTAACTTAAAAACTACTTATTGCAAAAATCTAAATTTAAATATACACATTTAATATACTAATCTTAACACTATTTTATTCTAAAAACCAAGGGCTTCAATTTCGTTATTGAATAATTTAATAAACAAATTTTTCAAAAATTTAAAAGTCCAATATTTCTTCAACCACTTAACTTAAAATAGTTTAAAAAACTGCTCCCGGCTCCACTCCACGTTCGCTAACAGAATGTGGCTCCAAAAACAGCCGCACGATTCTGCATCACCGAACACGTGCCCACGTGGTACTTGTTTTTTTGGGTTTTTCTCAAAAACTGTTATTCGCAAAAATCTCAAATTTTGCACATTTGTAGGGACCACTAATAGCTTTAAAGCCGCACTATAAAAATGTGGGGTCTTCACTTTAGATTTTGAATAATTTAATTTTGAAATTTTGCCAAAATTTAAAAGTTCAATAATTCTTTAACCACTTAACTTAATTTTGTTCCGAAAATTGCTCCAGGCTCTTCTCCACGTGTGCTACCGAAGTGCGACTTCAAAAGTAGCCGCACGATTTCGGATCATGAAACACGTGCCCACGTGGCACTTGTTTTTTTGCGTTTTTCTCCGAAACTATGGTTCGGAAAAATCTCAAATTTTGTTCATATGTAGGGGCCACTTATAGCATTAGAACCACACTATAAAAAGTTGGGGTCAAAGCGCTTAATCGCACAGCGTTCCACTTTAAAGATTTTTCACTTTTTGAAAAACACTTTTTTCCGGATAACTTTTCAAGCAAAACTCCGATTTTCTAACACTTTTCACTAATTTAAACCTCTCGACGAGACGCGTCTTTTGGTATATCGCACGTAAAAATCCGATGCAAAAAACCTATTTTTACGTATTTTTAAGCGCGGAGCGACTCAAAAACGTGGCGTTCGGGACAGCAGTTGACACCGGACTGGTTAGGTTAGGTTAGGTTAGGTTAGGTTAGGTTAGGTTAGGTTAGGTTAGGTTAGGTTAGGTTAGGTTAGGTTAGGTTAGGTTAGGTTAGGTTAGGTTAGGTTAGGTTAGGTTAGGTTAGGTTAGGTTAGGTTAGGTTAGGTTAGGTTAGGTTAGGTTAGGTTAGGTTAGGTTAGGTTAGGTTAGGTTAGGTTAGGTTAGGTTAGGTTAGGTTAGGTTAGGTTAGGTTAGGTTTTTTTTTTTTTAATATAAGAGGTTGTTAAGTTCTCTTATATAATGCAATATGCTATCGGGATACAAGTTGCATTATAAAGATTGGATCTCTGTAGTTATTTCGTTTTGAAATTGTTTTGTTGTCTATTTTTACTTTATTTTTCTAATTCGCTAATACTTTAATTAATTATTGAATTTTTTTAATGAATTCACAATGTTTTTTATGTGTTTACTAAAAGTTTCTATAGTTGTGCATTTTTTAATTATGTCTGTTAATTCATATGGATTTATTCTTAAGTTATTGCAGTTAATTTCATGATCTATTCTAGTATTATTAAATTTTGGGCAGTCTTTTATCAGGTGGATAATAGTTTGAGGTGTGCTTCCATCACATGGGCAATAATCATTAGCGCTTATTTTAAACCTATGTAGGTAGCTTTTATGGAATCCGTGATTACTTAGGATTTGCGTAAAATGGAAGTCAGGTTTGATTTTTTCTAGGACGATATGAAGTGCCTCATATGATGGACACCATGTTTTGGTATATGTGCAGTTAGCTATGTTGTTGTAGTAATCTTCACTTGCAGTTTGTAAAGTCTTACGATGGGTTTGTTTTATGTAGCTGATAGGGAATTTTGAATAATCCGGGGCTTTATTTAAGCTCGTTGCTGCCTTGGCCGCCGAGTCCGCTAATTCATTTCCGATAACACCATTATGGGCTTTCGTCCAGATGAATCTAATGGTTTTATTTCTTGTTTCAGCATTAGTAACATTGCGGTGTATTTTTGCTGCTAAAGGGTTGGTTGTGTTTGGGTTATTTAACTCTAAAAGGCTTGACTTGCTATCGGAAAATATTATAAATTTATTAAGTTTACTGGTTAGGATCCAATCACTTGCTTTAGAAATTGCAAAAAGTTCTGCTTGGTATACTGAACAAGTGTTGTGAAGTTTATATTTTTTAATGACGTTTTGACCCTCTGAGTGAAGAACAACAAAAGCAGCTCCCACACCTTTGTCATTTTTGCTTCCATCTGTAAATATACTGGATGTTGCTGTATCGGAGTACTGATTTATATCCTGTTGGTTTGATGCTTCCTGAAATTGAATCGCTTTTCTTTGGCAAGGATGTGGAAGTTCAGCAGGTGTCACTGGTGTTTCGAGTTCAATGTCTTTAGGAAGATATGTGGAGAATTTGCATCGTTTTGTTGTTTCTAAATTTGCACACACTTTTACTTTAGCCTGTAACGGATGAAGTTTTGTTAAAGAGATTGCAGTTGCCGTGCTATTTGTTCTAAATCCTCTTATGATTTTTATGGCGAAATTTCGTTGAAGAGAAAGTAAACGTTTTTCAATATATTTATATTTAAGGGCAGAACTCCAAATACTTGCTGCATAGCAAACGATAGGTTCTATTACAGAAAGATATATAGTTTGCACATTTTCAGAATTTACTCCCCAAGTGGGTTTTATATATTTTACTAATTTTTGAAATAGATTGTACGATTTTTGTATTGTATATTCTGCATGTTTAATAAAATTTAATTTTTGGTCTATAATGACCCCTAAATACTTTATCTGGCGGAAAAATTGCAATGGTTGACTATTCATGATGATTTGACATTTGCGAGCTTTATTGGTAAATGATATCATTTGAGTTTTGCTAGGATTAAATTTGAGTTTGACTGAGTTTCCCCAACCTACAATTTCGGAAAGAACTTCGTTTGTTTTGGTTTCAAGATTATGAATATCTTTTGAAGATACTATTAATAGGAGATCATCTGCAAAGGCTTGGAGGTGACATCCATTGGGTAGCTTAGATGTTAGGAGCTCATCAAGTATCAGGTTCCATAGCATTGGACCGCAAACTGACCCCTGAACGCATCCCCGCGACATATACTTGGTAGCCGAACTATCCGCAAAATCGAGTTTGACTACACGATGTTGGAAGTAATTTTTTAGCAGATTATATAAATTGCTAGGACATTTAATTGTATGAAGCCTATGAAACAATGCTGGCCACCAAGCATTGTCAAAAGCCGCCTGTATGTCTAGTGAGATTGCCAACACTTGATGATTTTGCAATCTAGCATTTTGTATAATATCAAGCGCTTTTTGAATAGCGGCCGTTGTTGAGGTTTGCTCTTTAAAACCGAACTGTAAATCACTCATTGCATCAGTTGTGTGTAAGAAATATGTAAGTCTTTTAGTAATTAATTTTTCTAAAGCCTTTCCAAATATATTAATGAGTCCTATTGGTCTATATGAAGCGGTGTTAAGTTCGGTCTTATTATGTTTTGGGATAATTTTAATATATGCAACTTTCCAGTCTTTTGGAAAATGGCCAAGTTGTAGGCACCTATTCATTATTTGAGTGATTACAATAGGGAAAGTTTCAGCAAATTTAAAACATATATCCGATGTGAGATGGTCTAAACCAGGTGCTTTTTTGGGGTTCATGGATTTCAATGACTCTATTACTTCTTCTACTGTAAATGGAGTATCTGGTGGCGTGTCGGATATTTTGTTAAACTGTTTACGGAGCTGAATGTGCTTTAAGCATGTATCAGGTCCATCGTCAGGAAAATATTCATTTACAAACGTTTCAGCAGTTTCGTACGTAGTTTTTGTGTATTTACCCGCTTTGGTTTTAAGAGTTGTGGGGGGCTGCGTCAAAGGTGTGGTCTTGAGTAACCGATTAGTTACACTCCATACATCCTCCTTTCCCTGCTTATCGCAGAACTCCCTAAAGTGCTCAGTTGAAGCAACCCTAATTGCTTGTGAATATTCAGTTCTCAGGTTTTCTTTTTCTAGCAACAAATCGGTTAAAGACTTTTTACGGCGTTTTGTTTGTTGAATTTTGTGGTGATTTTTTATTACTTTTTGCTTCAGTTTTTCTAATTTATCGTTCCACCAGGGCGCTCGAATTGCTACTTTAGTTGATTTTCTCAGAAAGAGTATATCGCTAACCTTTTGTACTGCTGCTACTAATTTTGTAATATAATTATCTAATTGTGTGGCGCTTAAATTATCTATGTTAATATCGGTGTCAAAATTTTTAGCTATCTCGCTTTTAAACTGCTCTGTTATCTCATCCCATTTTATATTCTGAGTATTGTATTTAAATGTTGACAGTTTTTTGGGTTTGTTTAACATGTTTTTATTTACAGACAAATCAAAAGTGATACCATTATGATTGGATGATGGGACAGCGTCTAGCACGACTTTCCAGTTGGAGATTTTATTCGGTGTTGAATTGGATGTTAGTGTGAGATCAATTATGGATTCGCGATGGATTTTGTGTGTTACCGTTTCATATGTAGGGACGTTGCCTGAATTACACAGAATAAGATTATTAGTAGTTATAAGATCTACTATCATATTTCCGCGTCGGTTTGATCTAATCGAGTTCCACATGGGATGCCATCCGTTAAAATCACCACAAATGATGTGGGTGTGATTTGAGTTTTTCTGTAGGAATATTTCTAGACTGTTCATTGTATTAATTTCATCCTTCTTGGGTTCAATATATACACTAATTAGAAATAGTTTTTTACCGCCAATGTTTATTTGAACAATACAAAGGTTGGAAGTGGAGTACTCCGAAATTCCCAAAGTACAACCTATAGTCTGCCTTACAAGTAAGCATGCTTTTACTCGGTGCAATGTGGGGTATTGATATATATTATAATTAGGGATAGATTTCATTGCGTTATCCTTTCCTACGTAGGGTTCACTGTTAAATACTATGTCAAATTTGTTGTCATTTATGTATTTAATCATTTCATGCATCGCTGCGTAACCTTTGTCGGTGTTAATTTGTAAGCATTTTAATGGGCGATGATTTTTTGTATTTGTATTATTTCTATTATTAGTACCCATAATCGGTTCTGGTTTTGCAAATTTCTATTTGTTTTTGTAGACGTGGACAACGTAGCGATGTAGCACTGTGTTTAGTGTTAATATTTAAGTTATATTTTTTACAATGTGAGGAACAGTTATAGCAGTCAACTTTGGTGTAATCTTTTTTGACAGGGCAATCTTTATACGAGTGTTCTGATGATGAGCAGTGGGAGCAGATTGTTGTTTCTTCAGTGCAGTATTTCTTCGTATGACCGAACTGCATACACTTATAGCACTGAAGATAAGCTGGGTAGTCTTCAGTATGTACTCGTTGATGGTCTACGTTTATTTTTTGAAGTTCCACAATTGATCTCCAGATTGTGGGAGTAACCATAAACACAGCGTTATACAAATTTTTGTTTTTATTGTTTCGCATAAATCGGTAGGTAATATCGTCGGGGGATTTAATGAGACTTTTTATATTTGGATTTTGATTCACAATGATTTCTTTAAGCTCACTCACAGGTGTGTCTTTGTAGATGCCTTTAAGAATTACCAAAGGCTTGAGCTTCTTGGCTACGTCAGCATTAACAAGGCTGTCAGGTTGGTTTATGGCGTTAAGGATCTCGTCACGCTGTTCTTGGTTATCAAACTCTACCCTAATTTTGTGGTTGGAGACTGTCTTAACTTCAGAAGGGTTAAAGGTGTATTTTTTAAAATGAATGCTTTTCCGCCACGCACTTACAGTTTCTTTTGAACAAGAGACTGGCTGCTTAGAGCTAACTATGATAGCTGGCTTTGTAACAGGGATAGTTTGTTTCTCAGCAGTTTTAGTAGATTTGACCACTTTGGCGTAGGATGGTAGTGGCGATGGAGTGATAGAAGGGTTAACAATTAGTTGTTGCAGTGGCTGGGTGGTAATTTTTTGTGGTTGGACCGCTAGCTTAGAGAGCTCTTCCCTAATGGTGTTCTTGATTAATGAAACTGTTTTATTTTCGGTTGATGAAATTGAATGACGTAATATCGTTTTTACTTGATCGTACAACTGTTGTGTACTTCGTTTGATTTCGTCTAGAGATTTTTTAATGTTATCTTTGTTAAGACGAGTAACGCTCCTATTACCGTCTAAATTTTGGAGAATCAAATTTGTGTGTTCACTAACTTTTAACAAATACTCGTCGTTAAAAGTTGGAGTAGAGTCGGATAGTGCCTCTTTGAATTCGTCGCCTGTTATGTATGTTGGATCTTCAGCTGGAGTCGACTGTTGACCCAAATCGAGGCTACAAAGAGCCTCGGAAGAAGTATTGTGTAGACTTGACATTTATAATATATAAGTTTACTTAAGTAATGAAAACAGGGAGGGTGGGAGGGCGATTTTCTCTAATTTCGCGTATTATTTTTTACAGATTAGAGTGCAGATGGCGGTTTCTACACTGGACGGACCTAATTGAAGCAAAAAGAGCGAAAGAAATGAAGATTTGTAAAATTTTAAAAATTGTATGAATTTACGACTCTAAGAAAACAAATTTTATGAAAATTTCTTATTAAACTGTGAAAATTTTAGGAAAAAACTACAGG
Organism: Parnassius mnemosyne; assembly: GCA_963668995.1. NCBI lineage: Eukaryota > Metazoa > Arthropoda > Insecta > Lepidoptera > Papilionidae > Parnassius > Parnassius mnemosyne. Next base: position 33,799 of record CAVLGL010000137.1, on the reverse strand, counting down.
GAATTACGGGGGGCAGTTAATTACACTATATAAAAAGAAAATATGAACAAAAAAGAGCGATTTTCAGCAAAGTTAGAGGGGAATTTATGTTTTAATTATGAATTTACAACTATATTAGAATAAAAAATACGAAATTTAATTATTTAATGGTAAATATTTAATAAGAAAACTACTAAGATATATGGGGGCTAATTGATTACACTATTTAGAGAAGATTTGAACTAAAAAGACCGATTTTCAGGAAAGTTATTAACGAATTGGTAGTTGAATTTATATAGATGTAAGGGGTTCACCACTATACCTCGGTTTAGGTAAGTAGCGATTTTCTCTAATTTCGCGTATTATTTTTTACAGATTAGAGTGCAGATGGCGGTTTCTACACTGGACGGACCTAATTGAAGCAAAAAGAGCGAAAGAAATGAAGATTTGTAAAATTTTAAAAATTGTATGAATTTACGACTCTAAGAAAACAAATTTTATGAAAATTTCTTATTAAACTGTGAAAATTTTAGGAAAAAACTACAGGGAATTACGGGGGGCAGTTAATTACACTATATAAAAAGAAAATATGAACAAAAAAGAGCGATTTTCAGCAAAGTTAGAGGGGAATTTATGTTTTAATTATGAATTTACAACTATATTAGAATAAAAAATACGAAATTTAATTATTTAATGGTAAATATTTAATAAGAAAACTACTAAGATATATGGGGGCTAATTGATTACACTATTTAGAGAAGATTTGAACTAAAAAGACCGATTTTCAGGAAAGTTATTAACGAATTGGTAGTTGAATTTATATAGATGTAAGGGGTTCACCACTATACCTCGGTTTAGGTAAGTAGCGATTTTCTCTAATTTCGCGTATTATTTTTTACAGATTAGACTGCAGATGGCGGTTTCTACACTGGACGGACCTAATTGAAGCAAAAAGAGCGAAAGAAATGAAGATTTGTAAAATTTTAAAAATTGTATGAATTTACGACTCTAAGAAAACAAATTTTATGAAAATTTCTTATTAAACTGTGAAAATTTTAGGAAAAAACTACAGGGAATTACGGGGGGCAGTTAATTACACTATATAAAAAGAAAATATGAACAAAAAAGAGCGATTTTCAGCAAAGTTAGAGGGGAATTTATGTTTTAATTATGAATTTACAACTATATTAGAATAAAAAATACGAAATTTAATTATTTAATGGTAAATATTTAATAAGAAAACTACTAAGATATATGGGGGCTAATTGATTACACTATTTAGAGAAGATTTGAACTAAAAAGACCGATTTTCAGGAAAGTTATTAACGAATTGGTAGTTGAATTTATATAGATGTAAGGGGTTCACCACTATACCTCGGTTTAGGTAAGTAGCGATTTTCTCTAATTTCGCGTATTATTTTTTACAGATTAGAGTGCAGATGGCGGTTTCTACACTGGACGGACCTAATTGAAGCAAAAAGAGCGAAAGAAATGAAGATTTGTAAAATTTTAAAAATTGTATGAATTTACGACTCTAAGAAAACAAATTTTATGAAAATTTCTTATTAAACTGTGAAAATTTTAGGAAAAAACTACAGGGAATTACGGGGGGCAGTTAATTACACTATATAAAAAGAAAATATGAACAAAAAAGAGCGATTTTCAGCAAAGTTAGAGGGGAATTTATGTTTTAATTATGAATTTACAACTATATTAGAATAAAAAATACGAAATTTAATTATTTAATGGTAAATATTTAATAAGAAAACTACTAAGATATATGGGGGCTAATTGATTACACTATTTAGAGAAGATTTGAACTAAAAAGACCGATTTTCAGGAAAGTTATTAACGAATTGGTAGTTGAATTTATATAGATGTAAGGGGTTCACCACTATACCTCGGTTTAGGTAAGTAGCGATTTTCTCTAATTTCGCGTATTATTTTTTACAGATTAGAGTGCAGATGGCGGTTTCTACACTGGACGGACCTAATTGAAGCAAAAAGAGCGAAAGAAATGAAGATTTGTAAAATTTTAAAAATTGTATGAATTTACGACTCTAAGAAAACAAATTTTATGAAAATTTCTTATTAAACTGTGAAAATTTTAGGAAAAAACTACAGGGAATTACGGGGGGCAGTTAATTACACTATATAAAAAGAAAATATGAACAAAAAAGAGCGATTTTCAGCAAAGTTAGAGGGGAATTTATGTTTTAATTATGAATTTACAACTATATTAGAATAAAAAATACGAAATTTAATTATTTAATGGTAAATATTTAATAAGAAAACTACTAAGATATATGGGGGCTAATTGATTACACTATTTAGAGAAGATTTGAACTAAAAAGACCGATTTTCAGGAAAGTTATTAACGAATTGGTAGTTGAATTTATATAGATGTAAGGGGTTCACCACTATACCTCGGTTTAGGTAAGTAGCGATTTTCTCTAATTTCGCGTATTATTTTTTACAGATTAGAGTGCAGATGGCGGTTTCTACACTGGACGGACCTAATTGAAGCAAAAAGAGCGAAAGAAATGAAGATTTGTAAAATTTTAAAAATTGTATGAATTTACGACTCTAAGAAAACAAATTTTATGAAAATTTCTTATTAAACTGTGAAAATTTTAGGAAAAAACTACAGGGAATTACGGGGGGCAGTTAATTACACTATATAAAAAGAAAATATGAACAAAAAAGAGCGATTTTCAGCAAAGTTAGAGGGGAATTTATGTTTTAATTATGAATTTACAACTATATTAGAATAAAAAATACGAAATTTAATTATTTAATGGTAAATATTTAATAAGAAAACTACTAAGATATATGGGGGCTAATTGATTACACTATTTAGAGAAGATTTGAACTAAAAAGACCGATTTTCAGGAAAGTTATTAACGAATTGGTAGTTGAATTTATATAGATGTAAGGGGTTCACCACTATACCTCGGTTTAGGTAAGTAGCGATTTTCTCTAATTTCGCGTATTATTTTTTACAGATTAGACTGCAGATGGCGGTTTCTACACTGGACGGACCTAATTGAAGCAAAAAGAGCGAAAGAAATGAAGATTTGTAAAATTTTAAAAATTGTATGAATTTACGACTCTAAGAAAACAAATTTTATGAAAATTTCTTATTAAACTGTGAAAATTTTAGGAAAAAACTACAGGGAATTACGGGGGGCAGTTAATTACACTATATAAAAAGAAAATATGAACAAAAAAGAGCGATTTTCAGCAAAGTTAGAGGGGAATTTATGTTTTAATTATGAATTTACAACTATATTAGAATAAAAAATACGAAATTTAATTATTTAATGGTAAATATTTAATAAGAAAACTACTAAGATATATGGGGGCTAATTGATTACACTATTTAGAGAAGATTTGAACTAAAAAGACCGATTTTCAGGAAAGTTATTAACGAATTGGTAGTTGAATTTATATAGATGTAAGGGGTTCACCACTATACCTCGGTTTAGGTAAGTAGCGATTTTCTCTAATTTCGCGTATTATTTTTTACAGATTAGAGTGCAGATGGCGGTTTCTACACTGGACGGACCTAATTGAAGCAAAAAGAGCGAAAGAAATGAAGATTTGTAAAATTTTAAAAATTGTATGAATTTACGACTCTAAGAAAACAAATTTTATGAAAATTTCTTATTAAACTGTGAAAATTTTAGGAAAAAACTACAGGGAATTACGGGGGGCAGTTAATTACACTATATAAAAAGAAAATATGAACAAAAAAGAGCGATTTTCAGCAAAGTTAGAGGGGAATTTATGTTTTAATTATGAATTTACAACTATATTAGAATAAAAAATACGAAATTTAATTATTTAATGGTAAATATTTAATAAGAAAACTACTAAGATATATGGGGGCTAATTGATTACACTATTTAGAGAAGATTTGAACTAAAAAGACCGATTTTCAGGAAAGTTATTAACGAATTGGTAGTTGAATTTATATAGATGTAAGGGGTTCACCACTATACCTCGGTTTAGGTAAGTAGCGATTTTCTCTAATTTCGCGTATTATTTTTTACAGATTAGAGTGCAGATGGCGGTTTCTACACTGGACGGACCTAATTGAAGCAAAAAGAGCGAAAGAAATGAAGATTTGTAAAATTTTAAAAATTGTATGAATTTACGACTCTAAGAAAACAAATTTTATGAAAATTTCTTATTAAACTGTGAAAATTTTAGGAAAAAACTACAGGGAATTACGGGGGGCAGTTAATTACACTATATAAAAAGAAAATATGAACAAAAAAGAGCGATTTTCAGCAAAGTTAGAGGGGAATTTATGTTTTAATTATGAATTTACAACTATATTAGAATAAAAAATACGAAATTTAATTATTTAATGGTAAATATTTAATAAGAAAACTACTAAGATATATGGGGGCTAATTGATTACACTATTTAGAGAAGATTTGAACTAAAAAGACCGATTTTCAGGAAAGTTATTAACGAATTGGTAGTTGAATTTATATAGATGTAAGGGGTTCACCACTATACCTCGGTTTAGGTAAGTAGCGATTTTCTCTAATTTCGCGTATTATTTTTTACAGATTAGAGTGCAGATGGCGGTTTCTACACTGGACGGACCTAATTGAAGCAAAAAGAGCGAAAGAAATGAAGATTTGTAAAATTTTAAAAATTGTATGAATTTACGACTCTAAGAAAACAAATTTTATGAAAATTTCTTATTAAACTGTGAAAATTTTAGGAAAAAACTACAGGGAATTACGGGGGGCAGTTAATTACACTATATAAAAAGAAAATATGAACAAAAAAGAGCGATTTTCAGCAAAGTTAGAGGGGAATTTATGTTTTAATTATGAATTTACAACTATATTAGAATAAAAAATACGAAATTTAATTATTTAATGGTAAATATTTAATAAGAAAACTACTAAGATATATGGGGGCTAATTGATTACACTATTTAGAGAAGATTTGAACTAAAAAGACCGATTTTCAGGAAAGTTATTAACGAATTGGTAGTTGAATTTATATAGATGTAAGGGGTTCACCACTATACCTCGGTTTAGGTAAGTAGCGATTTTCTCTAATTTCGCGTATTATTTTTTACAGATTAGAGTGCAGATGGCGGTTTCTACACTGGACGGACCTAATTGAAGCAAAAAGAGCGAAAGAAATGAAGATTTGTAAAATTTTAAAAATTGTATGAATTTACGACTCTAAGAAAACAAATTTTATGAAAATTTCTTATTAAACTGTGAAAATTTTAGGAAAAAACTACAGGGAATTACGGGGGGCAGTTAATTACACTATATAAAAAGAAAATATGAACAAAAAAGAGCGATTTTCAGCAAAGTTAGAGGGGAATTTATGTTTTAATTATGAATTTACAACTATATTAGAATAAAAAATACGAAATTTAATTATTTAATGGTAAATATTTAATAAGAAAACTACTAAGATATATGGGGGCTAATTGATTACACTATTTAGAGAAGATTTGAACTAAAAAGACCGATTTTCAGGAAAGTTATTAACGAATTGGTAGTTGAATTTATATAGATGTAAGGGGTTCACCACTATACCTCGGTTTAGGTAAGTAGCGATTTTCTCTAATTTCGCGTATTATTTTTTACAGATTAGAGTGCAGATGGCGGTTTCTACACTGGACGGACCTAATTGAAGCAAAAAGAGCGAAAGAAATGAAGATTTGTAAAATTTTAAAAATTGTATGAATTTACGACTCTAAGAAAACAAATTTTATGAAAATTTCTTATTAAACTGTGAAAATTTTAGGAAAAAACTACAGGGAATTACGGGGGGCAGTTAATTACACTATATAAAAAGAAAATATGAACAAAAAAGAGCGATTTTCAGCAAAGTTAGAGGGGAATTTATGTTTTAATTATGAATTTACAACTATATTAGAATAAAAAATACGAAATTTAATTATTTAATGGTAAATATTTAATAAGAAAACTACTAAGATATATGGGGGCTAATTGATTACACTATTTAGAGAAGATTTGAACTAAAAAGACCGATTTTCAGGAAAGTTATTAACGAATTGGTAGTTGAATTTATATAGATGTAAGGGGTTCACCACTATACCTCGGTTTAGGTAAGTAGCGATTTTCTCTAATTTCGCGTATTATTTTTTACAGATTAGAGTGCAGATGGCGGTTTCTACACTGGACGGACCTAATTGAAGCAAAAAGAGCGAAAGAAATGAAGATTTGTAAAATTTTAAAAATTGTATGAATTTACGACTCTAAGAAAACAAATTTTATGAAAATTTCTTATTAAACTGTGAAAATTTTAGGAAAAAACTACAGGGAATTACGGGGGGCAGTTAATTACACTATATAAAAAGAAAATATGAACAAAAAAGAGCGATTTTCAGCAAAGTTAGAGGGGAATTTATGTTTTAATTATGAATTTACAACTATATTAGAATAAAAAATACGAAATTTAATTATTTAATGGTAAATATTTAATAAGAAAACTACTAAGATATATGGGGGCTAATTGATTACACTATTTAGAGAAGATTTGAACTAAAAAGACCGATTTTCAGGAAAGTTATTAACGAATTGGTAGTTGAATTTATATAGATGTAAGGGGTTCACCACTATACCTCGGTTTAGGTAAGTAGCGATTTTCTCTAATTTCGCGTATTATTTTTTACAGATTAGAGTGCAGATGGCGGTTTCTACACTGGACGGACCTAATTGAAGCAAAAAGAGCGAAAGAAATGAAGATTTGTAAAATTTTAAAAATTGTATGAATTTACGACTCTAAGAAAACAAATTTTATGAAAATTTCTTATTAAACTGTGAAAATTTTAGGAAAAAACTACAGGGAATTACGGGGGGCAGTTAATTACACTATATAAAAAGAAAATATGAACAAAAAAGAGCGATTTTCAGCAAAGTTAGAGGGGAATTTATGTTTTAATTATGAATTTACAACTATATTAGAATAAAAAATACGAAATTTAATTATTTAATGGTAAATATTTAATAAGAAAACTACTAAGATATATGGGGGCTAATTGATTACACTATTTAGAGAAGATTTGAACTAAAAAGACCGATTTTCAGGAAAGTTATTAACGAATTGGTAGTTGAATTTATATAGATGTAAGGGGTTCACCACTATACCTCGGTTTAGGTAAGTAGCGATTTTCTCTAATTTCGCGTATTATTTTTTACAGATTAGAGTGCAGATGGCGGTTTCTACACTGGACGGACCTAATTGAAGCAAAAAGAGCGAAAGAAATGAAGATTTGTAAAATTTTAAAAATTGTATGAATTTACGACTCTAAGAAAACAAATTTTATGAAAATTTCTTATTAAACTGTGAAAATTTTAGGAAAAAACTACAGGGAATTACGGGGGGCAGTTAATTACACTATATAAAAAGAAAATATGAACAAAAAAGAGCGATTTTCAGCAAAGTTAGAGGGGAATTTATGTTTTAATTATGAATTTACAACTATATTAGAATAAAAAATACGAAATTTAATTATTTAATGGTAAATATTTAATAAGAAAACTACTAAGATATATGGGGGCTAATTGATTACACTATTTAGAGAAGATTTGAACTAAAAAGACCGATTTTCAGGAAAGTTATTAACGAATTGGTAGTTGAATTTATATAGATGTAAGGGGTTCACCACTATACCTCGGTTTAGGTAAGTAGCGATTTTCTCTAATTTCGCGTATTATTTTTTACAGATTAGAGTGCAGATGGCGGTTTCTACACTGGACGGACCTAATTGAAGCAAAAAGAGCGAAAGAAATGAAGATTTGTAAAATTTTAAAAATTGTATGAATTTACGACTCTAAGAAAACAAATTTTATGAAAATTTCTTATTAAACTGTGAAAATTTTAGGAAAAAACTACAGGGAATTACGGGGGGCAGTTAATTACACTATATAAAAAGAAAATATGAACAAAAAAGAGCGATTTTCAGCAAAGTTAGAGGGGAATTTATGTTTTAATTATGAATTTACAACTATATTAGAATAAAAAATACGAAATTTAATTATTTAATGGTAAATATTTAATAAGAAAACTACTAAGATATATGGGGGCTAATTGATTACACTATTTAGAGAAGATTTGAACTAAAAAGACCGATTTTCAGGAAAGTTATTAACGAATTGGTAGTTGAATTTATATAGATGTAAGGGGTTCACCACTATACCTCGGTTTAGGTAAGTAGCGATTTTCTCTAATTTCGCGTATTATTTTTTACAGATTAGAGTGCAGATGGCGGTTTCTACACTGGACGGACCTAATTGAAGCAAAAAGAGCGAAAGAAATGAAGATTTGTAAAATTTTAAAAATTGTATGAATTTACGACTCTAAGAAAACAAATTTTATGAAAATTTCTTATTAAACTGTGAAAATTTTAGGAAAAAACTACAGGGAATTACGGGGGGCAGTTAATTACACTATATAAAAAGAAAATATGAACAAAAAAGAGCGATTTTCAGCAAAGTTAGAGGGGAATTTATGTTTTAATTATGAATTTACAACTATATTAGAATAAAAAATACGAAATTTAATTATTTAATGGTAAATATTTAATAAGAAAACTACTAAGATATATGGGGGCTAATTGATTACACTATTTAGAGAAGATTTGAACTAAAAAGACCGATTTTCAGGAAAGTTATTAACGAATTGGTAGTTGAATTTATATAGATGTAAGGGGTTCACCACTATACCTCGGTTTAGGTAAGTAGCGATTTTCTCTAATTTCGCGTATTATTTTTTACAGATTAGAGTGCAGATGGCGGTTTCTACACTGGACGGACCTAATTGAAGCAAAAAGAGCGAAAGAAATGAAGATTTGTAAAATTTTAAAAATTGTATGAATTTACGACTCTAAGAAAACAAATTTTATGAAAATTTCTTATTAAACTGTGAAAATTTTAGGAAAAAACTACAGGGAATTACGGGGGGCAGTTAATTACACTATATAAAAAGAAAATATGAACAAAAAAGAGCGATTTTCAGCAAAGTTAGAGGGGAATTTATGTTTTAATTATGAATTTACAACTATATTAGAATAAAAAATACGAAATTTAATTATTTAATGGTAAATATTTAATAAGAAAACTACTAAGATATATGGGGGCTAATTGATTACACTATTTAGAGAAGATTTGAACTAAAAAGACCGATTTTCAGGAAAGTTATTAACGAATTGGTAGTTGAATTTATATAGATGTAAGGGGTTCACCACTATACCTCGGTTTAGGTAAGTAGCGATTTTCTCTAATTTCGCGTATTATTTTTTACAGATTAGAGTGCAGATGGCGGTTTCTACACTGGACGGACCTAATTGAAGCAAAAAGAGCGAAAGAAATGAAGATTTGTAAAATTTTAAAAATTGTATGAATTTACGACTCTAAGAAAACAAATTTTATGAAAATTTCTTATTAAACTGTGAAAATTTTAGGAAAAAACTACAGGGAATTACGGGGGGCAGTTAATTACACTATATAAAAAGAAAATATGAACAAAAAAGAGCGATTTTCAGCAAAGTTAGAGGGGAATTTATGTTTTAATTATGAATTTACAACTATATTAGAATAAAAAATACGAAATTTAATTATTTAATGGTAAATATTTAATAAGAAAACTACTAAGATATATGGGGGCTAATTGATTACACTATTTAGAGAAGATTTGAACTAAAAAGACCGATTTTCAGGAAAGTTATTAACGAATTGGTAGTTGAATTTATATAGATGTAAGGGGTTCACCACTATACCTCGGTTTAGGTAAGTAGCGATTTTCTCTAATTTCGCGTATTATTTTTTACAGATTAGAGTGCAGATGGCGGTTTCTACACTGGACGGACCTAATTGAAGCAAAAAGAGCGAAAGAAATGAAGATTTGTAAAATTTTAAAAATTGTATGAATTTACGACTCTAAGAAAACAAATTTTATGAAAATTTCTTATTAAACTGTGAAAATTTTAGGAAAAAACTACAGGGAATTACGGGGGGCAGTTAATTACACTATATAAAAAGAAAATATGAACAAAAAAGAGCGATTTTCAGCAAAGTTAGAGGGGAATTTATGTTTTAATTATGAATTTACAACTATATTAGAATAAAAAATACGAAATTTAATTATTTAATGGTAAATATTTAATAAGAAAACTACTAAGATATATGGGGGCTAATTGATTACACTATTTAGAGAAGATTTGAACTAAAAAGACCGATTTTCAGGAAAGTTATTAACGAATTGGTAGTTGAATTTATATAGATGTAAGGGGTTCACCACTATACCTCGGTTTAGGTAAGTAGCGATTTTCTCTAATTTCGCGTATTATTTTTTACAGATTAGAGTGCAGATGGCGGTTTCTACACTGGACGGACCTAATTGAAGCAAAAAGAGCGAAAGAAATGAAGATTTGTAAAATTTTAAAAATTGTATGAATTTACGACTCTAAGAAAACAAATTTTATGAAAATTTCTTATTAAACTGTGAAAATTTTAGGAAAAAACTACAGGGAATTACGGGGGGCAGTTAATTACACTATATAAAAAGAAAATATGAACAAAAAAGAGCGATTTTCAGCAAAGTTAGAGGGGAATTTATGTTTTAATTATGAATTTACAACTATATTAGAATAAAAAATACGAAATTTAATTATTTAATGGTAAATATTTAATAAGAAAACTACTAAGATATATGGGGGCTAATTGATTACACTATTTAGAGAAGATTTGAACTAAAAAGACCGATTTTCAGGAAAGTTATTAACGAATTGGTAGTTGAATTTATATAGATGTAAGGGGTTCACCACTATACCTCGGTTTAGGTAAGTAGCGATTTTCTCTAATTTCGCGTATTATTTTTTACAGATTAGAGTGCAGATGGCGGTTTCTACACTGGACGGACCTAATTGAAGCAAAAAGAGCGAAAGAAATGAAGATTTGTAAAATTTTAAAAATTGTATGAATTTACGACTCTAAGAAAACAAATTTTATGAAAATTTCTTATTAAACTGTGAAAATTTTAGGAAAAAACTACAGGGAATTACGGGGGGCAGTTAATTACACTATATAAAAAGAAAATATGAACAAAAAAGAGCGATTTTCAGCAAAGTTAGAGGGGAATTTATGTTTTAATTATGAATTTACAACTATATTAGAATAAAAAATACGAAATTTAATTATTTAATGGTAAATATTTAATAAGAAAACTACTAAGATATATGGGGGCTAATTGATTACACTATTTAGAGAAGATTTGAACTAAAAAGACCGATTTTCAGGAAAGTTATTAACGAATTGGTAGTTGAATTTATATAGATGTAAGGGGTTCACCACTATACCTCGGTTTAGGTAAGTAGCGATTTTCTCTAATTTCGCGTATTATTTTTTACAGATTAGAGTGCAGATGGCGGTTTCTACACTGGACGGACCTAATTGAAGCAAAAAGAGCGAAAGAAATGAAGATTTGTAAAATTTTAAAAATTGTATGAATTTACGACTCTAAGAAAACAAATTTTATGAAAATTTCTTATTAAACTGTGAAAATTTTAGGAAAAAACTACAGGGAATTACGGGGGGCAGTTAATTACACTATATAAAAAGAAAATATGAACAAAAAAGAGCGATTTTCAGCAAAGTTAGAGGGGAATTTATGTTTTAATTATGAATTTACAACTATATTAGAATAAAAAATACGAAATTTAATTATTTAATGGTAAATATTTAATAAGAAAACTACTAAGATATATGGGGGCTAATTGATTACACTATTTAGAGAAGATTTGAACTAAAAAGACCGATTTTCAGGAAAGTTATTAACGAATTGGTAGTTGAATTTATATAGATGTAAGGGGTTCACCACTATACCTCGGTTTAGGTAAGTAGCGATTTTCTCTAATTTCGCGTATTATTTTTTACAGATTAGAGTGCAGATGGCGGTTTCTACACTGGACGGACCTAATTGAAGCAAAAAGAGCGAAAGAAATGAAGATTTGTAAAATTTTAAAAATTGTATGAATTTACGACTCTAAGAAAACAAATTTTATGAAAATTTCTTATTAAACTGTGAAAATTTTAGGAAAAAACTACAGGGAATTACGGGGGGCAGTTAATTACACTATATAAAAAGAAAATATGAACAAAAAAGAGCGATTTTCAGCAAAGTTAGAGGGGAATTTATGTTTTAATTATGAATTTACAACTATATTAGAATAAAAAATACGAAATTTAATTATTTAATGGTAAATATTTAATAAGAAAACTACTAAGATATATGGGGGCTAATTGATTACACTATTTAGAGAAGATTTGAACTAAAAAGACCGATTTTCAGGAAAGTTATTAACGAATTGGTAGTTGAATTTATATAGATGTAAGGGGTTCACCACTATACCTCGGTTTAGGTAAGTAGCGATTTTCTCTAATTTCGCGTATTATTTTTTACAGATTAGAGTGCAGATGGCGGTTTCTACACTGGACGGACCTAATTGAAGCAAAAAGAGCGAAAGAAATGAAGATTTGTAAAATTTTAAAAATTGTATGAATTTACGACTCTAAGAAAACAAATTTTATGAAAATTTCTTATTAAACTGTGAAAATTTTAGGAAAAAACTACAGGGAATTACGGGGGGCAGTTAATTACACTATATAAAAAGAAAATATGAACAAAAAAGAGCGATTTTCAGCAAAGTTAGAGGGGAATTTATGTTTTAATTATGAATTTACAACTATATTAGAATAAAAAATACGAAATTTAATTATTTAATGGTAAATATTTAATAAGAAAACTACTAAGATATATGGGGGCTAATTGATTACACTATTTAGAGAAGATTTGAACTAAAAAGACCGATTTTCAGGAAAGTTATTAACGAATTGGTAGTTGAATTTATATAGATGTAAGGGGTTCACCACTATACCTCGGTTTAGGTAAGTAGCGATTTTCTCTAATTTCGCGTATTATTTTTTACAGATTAGAGTGCAGATGGCGGTTTCTACACTGGACGGACCTAATTGAAGCAAAAAGAGCGAAAGAAATGAAGATTTGTAAAATTTTAAAAATTGTATGAATTTACGACTCTAAGAAAACAAATTTTATGAAAATTTCTTATTAAACTGTGAAAATTTTAGGAAAAAACTACAGGGAATTACGGGGGGCAGTTAATTACACTATATAAAAAGAAAATATGAACAAAAAAGAGCGATTTTCAGCAAAGTTAGAGGGGAATTTATGTTTTAATTATGAATTTACAACTATATTAGAATAAAAAATACGAAATTTAATTATTTAATGGTAAATATTTAATAAGAAAACTACTAAGATATATGGGGGCTAATTGATTACACTATTTAGAGAAGATTTGAACTAAAAAGACCGATTTTCAGGAAAGTTATTAACGAATTGGTAGTTGAATTTATATAGATGTAAGGGGTTCACCACTATACCTCGGTTTAGGTAAGTAGCGATTTTCTCTAATTTCGCGTATTATTTTTTACAGATTAGAGTGCAGATGGCGGTTTCTACACTGGACGGACCTAATTGAAGCAAAAAGAGCGAAAGAAATGAAGATTTGTAAAATTTTAAAAATTGTATGAATTTACGACTCTAAGAAAACAAATTTTATGAAAATTTCTTATTAAACTGTGAAAATTTTAGGAAAAAACTACAGGGAATTACGGGGGGCAGTTAATTACACTATATAAAAAGAAAATATGAACAAAAAAGAGCGATTTTCAGCAAAGTTAGAGGGGAATTTATGTTTTAATTATGAATTTACAACTATATTAGAATAAAAAATACGAAATTTAATTATTTAATGGTAAATATTTAATAAGAAAACTACTAAGATATATGGGGGCTAATTGATTACACTATTTAGAGAAGATTTGAACTAAAAAGACCGATTTTCAGGAAAGTTATTAACGAATTGGTAGTTGAATTTATATAGATGTAAGGGGTTCACCACTATACCTCGGTTTAGGTAAGTAGCGATTTTCTCTAATTTCGCGTATTATTTTTTACAGATTAGAGTGCAGATGGCGGTTTCTACACTGGACGGACCTAATTGAAGCAAAAAGAGCGAAAGAAATGAAGATTTGTAAAATTTTAAAAATTGTATGAATTTACGACTCTAAGAAAACAAATTTTATGAAAATTTCTTATTAAACTGTGAAAATTTTAGGAAAAAACTACAGGGAATTACGGGGGGCAGTTAATTACACTATATAAAAAGAAAATATGAACAAAAAAGAGCGATTTTCAGCAAAGTTAGAGGGGAATTTATGTTTTAATTATGAATTTACAACTATATTAGAATAAAAAATACGAAATTTAATTATTTAATGGTAAATATTTAATAAGAAAACTACTAAGATATATGGGGGCTAATTGATTACACTATTTAGAGAAGATTTGAACTAAAAAGACCGATTTTCAGGAAAGTTATTAACGAATTGGTAGTTGAATTTATATAGATGTAAGGGGTTCACCACTATACCTCGGTTTAGGTAAGTAGCGATTTTCTCTAATTTCGCGTATTATTTTTTACAGATTAGAGTGCAGATGGCGGTTTCTACACTGGACGGACCTAATTGAAGCAAAAAGAGCGAAAGAAATGAAGATTTGTAAAATTTTAAAAATTGTATGAATTTACGACTCTAAGAAAACAAATTTTATGAAAATTTCTTATTAAACTGTGAAAATTTTAGGAAAAAACTACAGGGAATTACGGGGGGCAGTTAATTACACTATATAAAAAGAAAATATGAACAAAAAAGAGCGATTTTCAGCAAAGTTAGAGGGGAATTTATGTTTTAATTATGAATTTACAACTATATTAGAATAAAAAATACGAAATTTAATTATTTAATGGTAAATATTTAATAAGAAAACTACTAAGATATATGGGGGCTAATTGATTACACTATTTAGAGAAGATTTGAACTAAAAAGACCGATTTTCAGGAAAGTTATTAACGAATTGGTAGTTGAATTTATATAGATGTAAGGGGTTCACCACTATACCTCGGTTTAGGTAAGTAGCGATTTTCTCTAATTTCGCGTATTATTTTTTACAGATTAGAGTGCAGATGGCGGTTTCTACACTGGACGGACCTAATTGAAGCAAAAAGAGCGAAAGAAATGAAGATTTGTAAAATTTTAAAAATTGTATGAATTTACGACTCTAAGAAAACAAATTTTATGAAAATTTCTTATTAAACTGTGAAAATTTTAGGAAAAAACTACAGGGAATTACGGGGGGCAGTTAATTACACTATATAAAAAGAAAATATGAACAAAAAAGAGCGATTTTCAGCAAAGTTAGAGGGGAATTTATGTTTTAATTATGAATTTACAACTATATTAGAATAAAAAATACGAAATTTAATTATTTAATGGTAAATATTTAATAAGAAAACTACTAAGATATATGGGGGCTAATTGATTACACTATTTAGAGAAGATTTGAACTAAAAAGACCGATTTTCAGGAAAGTTATTAACGAATTGGTAGTTGAATTTATATAGATGTAAGGGGTTCACCACTATACCTCGGTTTAGGTAAGTAGCGATTTTCTCTAATTTCGCGTATTATTTTTTACAGATTAGAGTGCAGATGGCGGTTTCTACACTGGACGGACCTAATTGAAGCAAAAAGAGCGAAAGAAATGAAGATTTGTAAAATTTTAAAAATTGTATGAATTTACGACTCTAAGAAAACAAATTTTATGAAAATTTCTTATTAAACTGTGAAAATTTTAGGAAAAAACTACAGGGAATTACGGGGGGCAGTTAATTACACTATATAAAAAGAAAATATGAACAAAAAAGAGCGATTTTCAGCAAAGTTAGAGGGGAATTTATGTTTTAATTATGAATTTACAACTATATTAGAATAAAAAATACGAAATTTAATTATTTAATGGTAAATATTTAATAAGAAAACTACTAAGATATATGGGGGCTAATTGATTACACTATTTAGAGAAGATTTGAACTAAAAAGACCGATTTTCAGGAAAGTTATTAACGAATTGGTAGTTGAATTTATATAGATGTAAGGGGTTCACCACTATACCTCGGTTTAGGTAAGTAGCGATTTTCTCTAATTTCGCGTATTATTTTTTACAGATTAGACTGCAGATGGCGGTTTCTACACTGGACGGACCTAATTGAAGCAAAAAGAGCGAAAGAAATGAAGATTTGTAAAATTTTAAAAATTGTATGAATTTACGACTCTAAGAAAACAAATTTTATGAAAATTTCTTATTAAACTGTGAAAATTTTAGGAAAAAACTACAGGGAATTACGGGGGGCAGTTAATTACACTATATAAAAAGAAAATATGAACAAAAAAGAGCGATTTTCAGCAAAGTTAGAGGGGAATTTATGTTTTAATTATGAATTTACAACTATATTAGAATAAAAAATACGAAATTTAATTATTTAATGGTAAATATTTAATAAGAAAACTACTAAGATATATGGGGGCTAATTGATTACACTATTTAGAGAAGATTTGAACTAAAAAGACCGATTTTCAGGAAAGTTATTAACGAATTGGTAGTTGAATTTATATAGATGTAAGGGGTTCACCACTATACCTCGGTTTAGGTAAGTAGCGATTTTCTCTAATTTCGCGTATTATTTTTTACAGATTAGACTGCAGATGGCGGTTTCTACACTGGACGGACCTAATTGAAGCAAAAAGAGCGAAAGAAATGAAGATTTGTAAAATTTTAAAAATTGTATGAATTTACGACTCTAAGAAAACAAATTTTATGAAAATTTCTTATTAAACTGTGAAAATTTTAGGAAAAAACTACAGGGAATTACGGGGGGCAGTTAATTACACTATATAAAAAGAAAATATGAACAAAAAAGAGCGATTTTCAGCAAAGTTAGAGGGGAATTTATGTTTTAATTATGAATTTACAACTATATTAGAATAAAAAATACGAAATTTAATTATTTAATGGTAAATATTTAATAAGAAAACTACTAAGATATATGGGGGCTAATTGATTACACTATTTAGAGAAGATTTGAACTAAAAAGACCGATTTTCAGGAAAGTTATTAACGAATTGGTAGTTGAATTTATATAGATGTAAGGGGTTCACCACTATACCTCGGTTTAGGTAAGTAGCGATTTTCTCTAATTTCGCGTATTATTTTTTACAGATTAGAGTGCAGATGGCGGTTTCTACACTGGACGGACCTAATTGAAGCAAAAAGAGCGAAAGAAATGAAGATTTGTAAAATTTTAAAAATTGTATGAATTTACGACTCTAAGAAAACAAATTTTATGAAAATTTCTTATTAAACTGTGAAAATTTTAGGAAAAAACTACAGGGAATTACGGGGGGCAGTTAATTACACTATATAAAAAGAAAATATGAACAAAAAAGAGCGATTTTCAGCAAAGTTAGAGGGGAATTTATGTTTTAATTATGAATTTACAACTATATTAGAATAAAAAATACGAAATTTAATTATTTAATGGTAAATATTTAATAAGAAAACTACTAAGATATATGGGGGCTAATTGATTACACTATTTAGAGAAGATTTGAACTAAAAAGACCGATTTTCAGGAAAGTTATTAACGAATTGGTAGTTGAATTTATATAGATGTAAGGGGTTCACCACTATACCTCGGTTTAGGTAAGTAGCGATTTTCTCTAATTTCGCGTATTATTTTTTACAGATTAGACTGCAGATGGCGGTTTCTACACTGGACGGACCTAATTGAAGCAAAAAGAGCGAAAGAAATGAAGATTTGTAAAATTTTAAAAATTGTATGAATTTACGACTCTAAGAAAACAAATTTTATGAAAATTTCTTATTAAACTGTGAAAATTTTAGGAAAAAACTACAGGGAATTACGGGGGGCAGTTAATTACACTATATAAAAAGAAAATATGAACAAAAAAGAGCGATTTTCAGCAAAGTTAGAGGGGAATTTATGTTTTAATTATGAATTTACAACTATATTAGAATAAAAAATACGAAATTTAATTATTTAATGGTAAATATTTAATAAGAAAACTACTAAGATATATGGGGGCTAATTGATTACACTATTTAGAGAAGATTTGAACTAAAAAGACCGATTTTCAGGAAAGTTATTAACGAATTGGTAGTTGAATTTATATAGATGTAAGGGGTTCACCACTATACCTCGGTTTAGGTAAGTAGCGATTTTCTCTAATTTCGCGTATTATTTTTTACAGATTAGAGTGCAGATGGCGGTTTCTACACTGGACGGACCTAATTGAAGCAAAAAGAGCGAAAGAAATGAAGATTTGTAAAATTTTAAAAATTGTATGAATTTACGACTCTAAGAAAACAAATTTTATGAAAATTTCTTATTAAACTGTGAAAATTTTAGGAAAAAACTACAGGGAATTACGGGGGGCAGTTAATTACACTATATAAAAAGAAAATATGAACAAAAAAGAGCGATTTTCAGCAAAGTTAGAGGGGAATTTATGTTTTAATTATGAATTTACAACTATATTAGAATAAAAAATACGAAATTTAATTATTTAATGGTAAATATTTAATAAGAAAACTACTAAGATATATGGGGGCTAATTGATTACACTATTTAGAGAAGATTTGAACTAAAAAGACCGATTTTCAGGAAAGTTATTAACGAATTGGTAGTTGAATTTATATAGATGTAAGGGGTTCACCACTATACCTCGGTTTAGGTAAGTAGCGATTTTCTCTAATTTCGCGTATTATTTTTTACAGATTAGAGTGCAGATGGCGGTTTCTACACTGGACGGACCTAATTGAAGCAAAAAGAGCGAAAGAAATGAAGATTTGTAAAATTTTAAAAATTGTATGAATTTACGACTCTAAGAAAACAAATTTTATGAAAATTTCTTATTAAACTGTGAAAATTTTTAGGAAAAAACTACAGGGAATTACGGGGGGCAGTTAATTACACTATATAAAAAGAAAATATGAACAAAAAAAGAGCGATTTTCAGCAAAGTTAGAGAGGAATTTATGTTTTAATTATGAATTTACAACTATATTAGAATAAAAAATACGAAATTTAATTATTTAATGGTAAATATTTAATAAGAAAACTACTAAGATATATGGGGGCTAATTGATTACACTATTTAGAGAAGATTTGAACTAAAAAGACCGATTTTCAGGAAAGTTATTAACGAATTGGTAGTTGGTTAGGTTAGGTTAGGTTAGGTTAGGTTAGGTTAGGTTAGGTTAGGTTAGGTTAGGTTAGGTTAGGTTAGGTTAGGTTAGGTTAGGTTAGGTTAGGTTAGGTTAGGTTAGGTTAGGTTAGGTTAGGTTAGGTTAGGTTAGGTTAGGTTAGGTTAGGTTAGGTTAGGTTAGGTTAGGTTAGGTTAGGTTAGGTTAGGTTAGGTTAGGTTAGGTTAGGTTAGGTTAGGTTAGGTTAGGTTAGGTTAGGTTAGGTTAGGTTAGGTTAGGTTAGGTTAGGTTAGGTTAGGTTAGGTTAGGTTAGGTTAGGTTAGGTTAGGTTAGGTTAGGTTAGGTTAGGTTAGGTTAGGTTAGGTTAGGTTAGGTTAGGTTAGGTTAGGTTAGGTTAGGTTAGGTTAGGTTCCCCCCCGAACGGGTTCCCGCCTTGTCGTGGCGGGGGGGCTTAGTAGCCGTGGCTTGGTCAACCACGGTGAACGAAGAGGAACCCCTTGGTTGGCCCGAGGTGTAGGGCCGGCCCGAGGTGGCCACTCCGAGTGGGCTTGGGAAGCCCACTTCGGATGTGTGTCGGGGGGCTGTGGTGAGAGGGGAGTCCGCAACCCTCTACCGCTGCAGCCGAGGTGGAGTCGCGGAGGAAGAGGAGTGTTGGTATGGCGATGCGCCACTCGCCCTATCCTCCGCGACTCAGACGGGGCCGCACCGTTGAATGATGCGGTGGTGGTGGGGCTGCGGGGGGAGAGGAGTGTCGGTATTGCGAGGCGCCGCTCTCCCTACCCTCCGCAGCCGAATCTTGGTTGGCGGCGGAGCCATAGACCAGATCCGCCGCTGGGGTCGGGAAGGCTGGTGCTTCTTAGTGCTAGTTTTTCCTGGCCCCATGGCCTTCGCGCATCGGACACGGGGGCGTCTGTTGCGCATATGAAATTGGAGGCCGAGGAGGAGGGCGCGCCATGTGTTCTGGTGCGCCTTACCGGAGAAGGAGATGGGGGAGGAGTGGTCCTCTCCCGAGGAGGGGCTGCCATGGGGTGGCTGGCGCAGGTGGGGCCGCGGAAGTGTGCGAAAGCGTTCCCGTGGCCCTGCCAATATGCGACGAGGGTGGAACACCATGGGGTTTTAGTCGGTGCGAGTCCGACATAACCCGTCCTTGCCCCCGCGAGGCGGGTATGCGTAGGCATTTCCCCATGTAAAAAAAAAAAAAAAAAGGTTAGGTTAGGTTAGGTTAGGTTAGGTTAGGTTAGGTTAGGTTAGGTTAGGTTAGGTTAGGTTAGGTTAGGTTAGGTTAGGTTAGGTTAGGTTAGGTTAGGTTAGGTTAGGTTAGGTTAGGTTAGGTTAGGTTAGGTTAGGTTAGGTTAGGTTAGGTTAGGTTAGGTTAGGTTAGGTTAGGTTAGGTTAGGTTAGGTTAGGTTAGGTTAGGTTAGGTTAGGTTAGGTTAGGTTAGGTTAGGTTAGGTTAGGTTAGGTTAGGTTAGGTTAGGTTAGGTTAGGTTAGGTTAGGTTAGGTTAGGTTAGGTTAGGTTAGGTTAGGTTAGGTTAGGTTAGGTTAGGTTAGGTTAGGTTAGGTTAGGTTAGGTTAGGTTAGGTTAGGTTAGGTTAGGTTAGGTTAGGTTAGGTTAGGTTAGGTTAGGTTAGGTTAGGTTAGGTTAGGTTAGGTTAGGTTAGGTTAGGTTAGGTTAGGTTAGGTTAGGTTAGGTTAGGTTAGGTTAGGTTAGGTTAGGTTAGGTTAGGTTAGGTTAGGTTAGGTTAGGTTAGGTTAGGTTAGGTTAGGTTAGGTTAGGTTAGGTTAGGTTAGGTTAGGTTAGGTTAGGTTAGGTTAGGTTAGGTTAGGTTAGGTTAGGTTAGGTTAGGTTAGGTTAGGTTAGGTTAGGTTAGGTTAGGTTAGGTTAGGTTAGGTTAGGTTAGGTTAGGTTAGGTTAGGTTAGGTTAGGTTAGGTTAGGTTAGGTTAGGTTAGGTTAGGTTAGGTTAGGTTAGGTTAGGTTAGGTTAGGTTAGGTTAGGTTAGGTTAGGTTAGGTTAGGTTAGGTTAGGTTAGGTTAGGTTAGGTTAGGTTAGGTTAGGTTAGGTTAGGTTAGGTTAGGTTAGGTTAGGTTAGGTTAGGTTAGGTTAGGTTAGGTTAGGTTAGGTTAGGTTAGGTTAGGTTAGGTTAGGTTAGGTTAGGTTAGGTTAGGTTAGGTTAGGTTAGGTTAGGTTAGGTTAGGTTAGGTTAGGTTAGGTTAGGTTAGGTTAGGTTAGGTTAGGTTAGGTTAGGTTAGGTTAGGTTAGGTTAGGTTAGGTTAGGTTAGGTTAGGTTAGGTTAGGTTAGGTTAGGTTAGGTTAGGTTAGGTTAGGTTAGGTTAGGTTAGGTTAGGTTAGGTTAGGTTAGGTTAGGTTAGGTTAGGTTAGGTTAGGTTAGGTTAGGTTAGGTTAGGTTAGGTTAGGTTAGGTTAGGTTAGGTTAGGTTAGGTTAGGTTAGGTTAGGTTAGGTTAGGTTAGGTTAGGTTAGGTTAGGTTAGGTTAGGTTAGGTTAGGTTAGGTTAGGTTAGGTTAGGTTAGGTTAGGTTAGGTTAGGTTAGGTTAGGTTAGGTTAGGTTAGGTTAGGTTAGGTTAGGTTAGGTTAGGTTAGGTTAGGTTAGGTTAGGTTAGGTTAGGTTAGGTTAGGTTAGGTTAGGTTAGGTTAGGTTAGGTTAGGTTAGGTTAGGTTAGGTTAGGTTAGGTTAGGTTAGGTTAGGTTAGGTTAGGTTAGGTTAGGTTAGGTTAGGTTAGGTTAGGTTAGGTTAGGTTAGGTTAGGTTAGGTTAGGTTAGGTTAGGTTAGGTTAGGTTAGGTTAGGTTAGGTTAGGTTAGGTTAGGTTAGGTTAGGTTAGGTTAGGTTAGGTTAGGTTAGGTTAGGTTAGGTTAGGTTAGGTTAGGTTAGGTTAGGTTAGGTTAGGTTAGGTTAGGTTAGGTTAGGTTAGGTTAGGTTAGGTTAGGTTAGGTTAGGTTAGGTTAGGTTAGGTTAGGTTAGGTTAGGTTAGGTTAGGTTAGGTTAGGTTAGGTTAGGTTAGGTTAGGTTAGGTTAGGTTAGGTTAGGTTAGGTTAGGTTAGGTTAGGTTAGGTTAGGTTAGGTTAGGTTAGGTTAGGTTAGGTTAGGTTAGGTTAGGTTAGGTTAGGTTAGGTTAGGTTAGGTTAGGTTAGGTTAGGTTAGGTTAGGTTAGGTTAGGTTAGGTTAGGTTAGGTTAGGTTAGGTTAGGTTAGGTTAGGTTAGGTTAGGTTAGGTTAGGTTAGGTTAGGTTAGGTTAGGTTAGGTTAGGTTAGGTTAGGTTAGGTTAGGTTAGGTTAGGTTAGGTTAGGTTAGGTTAGGTTAGGTTAGGTTAGGTTAGGTTAGGTTAGGTTAGGTTAGGTTAGGTTAGGTTAGGTTAGGTTAGGTTAGGTTAGGTTAGGTTAGGTTAGGTTAGGTTAGGTTAGGTTAGGTTAGGTTAGGTTAGGTTAGGTTAGGTTAGGTTAGGTTAGGTTAGGTTAGGTTAGGTTAGGTTAGGTTAGGTTAGGTTAGGTTAGGTTAGGTTAGGTTAGGTTAGGTTAGGTTAGGTTAGGTTAGGTTAGGTTAGGTTAGGTTAGGTTAGGTTAGGTTAGGTTAGGTTAGGTTAGGTTAGGTTAGGTTAGGTTAGGTTAGGTTAGGTTAGGTTAGGTTAGGTTAGGTTAGGTTAGGTTAGGTTAGGTTAGGTTAGGTTAGGTTAGGTTAGGTTAGGTTAGGTTAGGTTAGGTTAGGTTAGGTTAGGTTAGGTTAGGTTAGGTTAGGTTAGGT
The DNA here is from genome assembly GCA_963668995.1 of Parnassius mnemosyne. NCBI lineage: Eukaryota > Metazoa > Arthropoda > Insecta > Lepidoptera > Papilionidae > Parnassius > Parnassius mnemosyne. The sequence continues at coordinate 10,849 of CAVLGL010000137.1, read as the reverse complement.
TAGGTTAGGTTAGGTTAGGTTAGGTTAGGTTAGGTTAGGTTAGGTTAGGTTAGGTTAGGTTAGGTTAGGTTAGGTTAGGTTAGGTTAGGTTAGGTTAGGTTAGGTTAGGTTAGGTTAGGTTAGGTTAGGTTAGGTTAGGTTAGGTTAGGTTAGGTTAGGTTAGGTTAGGTTAGGTTAGGTTAGGTTAGGTTAGGTTAGGTTAGGTTAGGTTAGGTTAGGTTAGGTTAGGTTAGGTTAGGTTAGGTTAGGTTAGGTTAGGTTAGGTTAGGTTAGGTTAGGTTAGGTTAGGTTAGGTTAGGTTAGGTTAGGTTAGGTTAGGTTAGGTTAGGTTAGGTTAGGTTAGGTTAGGTTAGGTTAGGTTAGGTTAGGTTAGGTTAGGTTAGGTTAGGTTAGGTTAGGTTAGGTTAGGTTAGGTTAGGTTAGGTTAGGTTAGGTTAGGTTAGGTTAGGTTAGGTTAGGTTAGGTTAGGTTAGGTTAGGTTAGGTTAGGTTAGGTTAGGTTAGGTTAGGTTAGGTTAGGTTAGGTTAGGTTAGGTTAGGTTAGGTTAGGTTAGGTTAGGTTAGGTTAGGTTAGGTTAGGTTAGGTTAGGTTAGGTTAGGTTAGGTTAGGTTAGGTTAGGTTAGGTTAGGTTAGGTTAGGTTAGGTTAGGTTAGGTTAGGTTAGGTTAGGTTAGGTTAGGTTAGGTTAGGTTAGGTTAGGTTAGGTTAGGTTAGGTTAGGTTAGGTTAGGTTAGGTTAGGTTAGGTTAGGTTAGGTTAGGTTAGGTTAGGTTAGGTTAGGTTAGGTTAGGTTAGGTTAGGTTAGGTTAGGTTAGGTTAGGTTAGGTTAGGTTAGGTTAGGTTAGGTTAGGTTAGGTTAGGTTAGGTTAGGTTAGGTTAGGTTAGGTTAGGTTAGGTTAGGTTAGGTTAGGTTAGGTTAGGTTAGGTTAGGTTAGGTTAGGTTAGGTTAGGTTAGGTTAGGTTAGGTTAGGTTAGGTTAGGTTAGGTTAGGTTAGGTTAGGTTAGGTTAGGTTAGGTTAGGTTAGGTTAGGTTAGGTTAGGTTAGGTTAGGTTAGGTTAGGTTAGGTTAGGTTAGGTTAGGTTAGGTTAGGTTAGGTTAGGTTAGGTTAGGTTAGGTTAGGTTAGGTTAGGTTAGGTTAGGTTAGGTTAGGTTAGGTTAGGTTAGGTTAGGTTAGGTTAGGTTAGGTTAGGTTAGGTTAGGTTAGGTTAGGTTAGGTTAGGTTAGGTTAGGTTAGGTTAGGTTAGGTTAGGTTAGGTTAGGTTAGGTTAGGTTAGGTTAGGTTAGGTTAGGTTAGGTTAGGTTAGGTTAGGTTAGGTTAGGTTAGGTTAGGTTAGGTTAGGTTAGGTTAGGTTAGGTTAGGTTAGGTTAGGTTAGGTTAGGTTAGGTTAGGTTAGGTTAGGTTAGGTTAGGTTAGGTTAGGTTAGGTTAGGTTAGGTTAGGTTAGGTTAGGTTAGGTTAGGTTAGGTTAGGTTAGGTTAGGTTAGGTTAGGTTAGGTTAGGTTAGGTTAGGTTAGGTTAGGTTAGGTTAGGTTAGGTTAGGTTAGGTTAGGTTAGGTTAGGTTAGGTTAGGTTAGGTTAGGTTAGGTTAGGTTAGGTTAGGTTAGGTTAGGTTAGGTTAGGTTAGGTTAGGTTAGGTTAGGTTAGGTTAGGTTAGGTTAGGTTAGGTTAGGTTAGGTTAGGTTAGGTTAGGTTAGGTTAGGTTAGGTTAGGTTAGGTTAGGTTAGGTTAGGTTAGGTTAGGTTAGGTTAGGTTAGGTTAGGTTAGGTTAGGTTAGGTTAGGTTAGGTTAGGTTAGGTTAGGTTAGGTTAGGTTAGGTTAGGTTAGGTTAGGTTAGGTTAGGTTAGGTTAGGTTAGGTTAGGTTAGGTTAGGTTAGGTTAGGTTAGGTTAGGTTAGGTTAGGTTAGGTTAGGTTAGGTTAGGTTAGGTTAGGTTAGGTTAGGTTAGGTTAGGTTAGGTTAGGTTAGGTTAGGTTAGGTTAGGTTAGGTTAGGTTAGGTTAGGTTAGGTTAGGTTAGGTTAGGTTAGGTTAGGTTAGGTTAGGTTAGGTTAGGTTAGGTTAGGTTAGGTTAGGTTAGGTTAGGTTAGGTTAGGTTAGGTTAGGTTAGGTTAGGTTAGGTTAGGTTAGGTTAGGTTAGGTTAGGTTAGGTTAGGTTAGGTTAGGTTAGGTTAGGTTAGGTTAGGTTAGGTTAGGTTAGGTTAGGTTAGGTTAGGTTAGGTTAGGTTAGGTTAGGTTAGGTTAGGTTAGGTTAGGTTAGGTTAGGTTAGGTTAGGTTAGGTTAGGTTAGGTTAGGTTAGGTTAGGTTAGGTTAGGTTAGGTTAGGTTAGGTTAGGTTAGGTTAGGTTAGGTTAGGTTAGGTTAGGTTAGGTTAGGTTAGGTTAGGTTAGGTTAGGTTAGGTTAGGTTAGGTTAGGTTAGGTTAGGTTAGGTTAGGTTAGGTTAGGTTAGGTTAGGTTAGGTTAGGTTAGGTTAGGTTAGGTTAGGTTAGGTTAGGTTAGGTTAGGTTAGGTTAGGTTAGGTTAGGTTAGGTTAGGTTAGGTTAGGTTAGGTTAGGTTAGGTTAGGTTAGGTTAGGTTAGGTTAGGTTAGGTTAGGTTAGGTTAGGTTAGGTTAGGTTAGGTTAGGTTAGGTTAGGTTAGGTTAGGTTAGGTTAGGTTAGGTTAGGTTAGGTTAGGTTAGGTTAGGTTAGGTTAGGTTAGGTTAGGTTAGGTTAGGTTAGGTTAGGTTAGGTTAGGTTAGGTTAGGTTAGGTTAGGTTAGGTTAGGTTAGGTTAGGTTAGGTTAGGTTAGGTTAGGTTAGGTTAGGTTAGGTTAGGTTAGGTTAGGTTAGGTTAGGTTAGGTTAGGTTAGGTTAGGTTAGGTTAGGTTAGGTTAGGTTAGGTTAGGTTAGGTTAGGTTAGGTTAGGTTAGGTTAGGTTAGGTTAGGTTAGGTTAGGTTAGGTTAGGTTAGGTTAGGTTAGGTTAGGTTAGGTTAGGTTAGGTTAGGTTAGGTTAGGTTAGGTTAGGTTAGGTTAGGTTAGGTTAGGTTAGGTTAGGTTAGGTTAGGTTAGGTTAGGTTAGGTTAGGTTAGGTTAGGTTAGGTTAGGTTAGGTTAGGTTAGGTTAGGTTAGGTTAGGTTAGGTTAGGTTAGGTTAGGTTAGGTTAGGTTAGGTTAGGTTAGGTTAGGTTAGGTTAGGTTAGGTTAGGTTAGGTTAGGTTAGGTTAGGTTAGGTTAGGTTAGGTTAGGTTAGGTTAGGTTAGGTTAGGTTAGGTTAGGTTAGGTTAGGTTAGGTTAGGTTAGGTTAGGTTAGGTTAGGTTAGGTTAGGTTAGGTTAGGTTAGGTTAGGTTAGGTTAGGTTAGGTTAGGTTAGGTTAGGTTAGGTTAGGTTAGGTTAGGTTAGGTTAGGTTAGGTTAGGTTAGGTTAGGTTAGGTTAGGTTAGGTTAGGTTAGGTTAGGTTAGGTTAGGTTAGGTTAGGTTAGGTTAGGTTAGGTTAGGTTAGGTTAGGTTAGGTTAGGTTAGGTTAGGTTAGGTTAGGTTAGGTTAGGTTAGGTTAGGTTAGGTTAGGTTAGGTTAGGTTAGGTTAGGTTAGGTTAGGTTAGGTTAGGTTAGGTTAGGTTAGGTTAGGTTAGGTTAGGTTAGGTTAGGTTAGGTTAGGTTAGGTTAGGTTAGGTTAGGTTAGGTTAGGTTAGGTTAGGTTAGGTTAGGTTAGGTTAGGTTAGGTTAGGTTAGGTTAGGTTAGGTTAGGTTAGGTTAGGTTAGGTTAGGTTAGGTTAGGTTAGGTTAGGTTAGGTTAGGTTAGGTTAGGTTAGGTTAGGTTAGGTTAGGTTAGGTTAGGTTAGGTTAGGTTAGGTTAGGTTAGGTTAGGTTAGGTTAGGTTAGGTTAGGTTAGGTTAGGTTAGGTTAGGTTAGGTTAGGTTAGGTTAGGTTAGGTTAGGTTAGGTTAGGTTAGGTTAGGTTAGGTTAGGTTAGGTTAGGTTAGGTTAGGTTAGGTTAGGTTAGGTTAGGTTAGGTTAGGTTAGGTTAGGTTAGGTTAGGTTAGGTTAGGTTAGGTTAGGTTAGGTTAGGTTAGGTTAGGTTAGGTTAGGTTAGGTTAGGTTAGGTTAGGTTAGGTTAGGTTAGGTTAGGTTAGGTTAGGTTAGGTTAGGTTAGGTTAGGTTAGGTTAGGTTAGGTTAGGTTAGGTTAGGTTAGGTTAGGTTAGGTTAGGTTAGGTTAGGTTAGGTTAGGTTAGGTTAGGTTAGGTTAGGTTAGGTTAGGTTAGGTTAGGTTAGGTTAGGTTAGGTTAGGTTAGGTTAGGTTAGGTTAGGTTAGGTTAGGTTAGGTTAGGTTAGGTTAGGTTAGGTTAGGTTAGGTTAGGTTAGGTTAGGTTAGGTTAGGTTAGGTTAGGTTAGGTTAGGTTAGGTTAGGTTAGGTTAGGTTAGGTTAGGTTAGGTTAGGTTAGGTTAGGTTAGGTTAGGTTAGGTTAGGTTAGGTTAGGTTAGGTTAGGTTAGGTTAGGTTAGGTTAGGTTAGGTTAGGTTAGGTTAGGTTAGGTTAGGTTAGGTTAGGTTAGGTTAGGTTAGGTTAGGTTAGGTTAGGTTAGGTTAGGTTAGGTTAGGTTAGGTTAGGTTAGGTTAGGTTAGGTTAGGTTAGGTTAGGTTAGGTTAGGTTAGGTTAGGTTAGGTTAGGTTAGGTTAGGTTAGGTTAGGTTAGGTTAGGTTAGGTTAGGTTAGGTTAGGTTAGGTTAGGTTGGTTAGGTTAGGTTAGGTTAGGTTAGGTTAGGTTAGGTTAGGTTAGGTTAGGTTAGGTTAGGTTGGTTAGGTTAGGTTAGGTTAGGTTAGGTTAGGTTAGGTTAGGTTAGGTTAGGTTAGGTTAGGTTAGGTTAGGTTAGGTTAGGTTAGGTTAGGTTAGGTTAGGTTAGGTTAGGTTAGGTTAGGTTAGGTTAGGTTAGGTTAGGTTAGGTTAGGTTAGGTTAGGTTAGGTTAGGTTAGGTTAGGTTAGGTTAGGTTAGGTTAGGTTAGGTTAGGTTAGGTTAGGTTAGGTTAGGTTAGGTTAGGTTAGGTTAGGTTAGGTTAGGTTAGGTTAGGTTAGGTTAGGTTAGGTTAGGTTAGGTTAGGTTAGGTTAGGTTAGGTTAGGTTAGGTTAGGTTAGGTTAGGTTAGGTTAGGTTAGGTTAGGTTAGGTTAGGTTAGGTTAGGTTAGGTTAGGTTAGGTTAGGTTAGGTTAGGTTAGGTTAGGTTAGGTTAGGTTAGGTTAGGTTAGGTTAGGTTAGGTTAGGTTAGGTTAGGTTAGGTTAGGTTAGGTTAGGTTAGGTTAGGTTAGGTTAGGTTAGGTTAGGTTAGGTTAGGTTAGGTTAGGTTAGGTTAGGTTAGGTTAGGTTAGGTTAGGTTAGGTTAGGTTAGGTTAGGTTAGGTTAGGTTAGGTTAGGTTAGGTTAGGTTAGGTTAGGTTAGGTTAGGTTAGGTTAGGTTAGGTTAGGTTAGGTTAGGTTAGGTTAGGTTAGGTTAGGTTAGGTTAGGTTAGGTTAGGTTAGGTTAGGTTAGGTTAGGTTAGGTTAGGTTAGGTTAGGTTAGGTTAGGTTAGGTTAGGTTAGGTTAGGTTAGGTTAGGTTAGGTTAGGTTAGGTTAGGTTAGGTTAGGTTAGGTTAGGTTAGGTTAGGTTAGGTTAGGTTAGGTTAGGTTAGGTTAGGTTAGGTTAGGTTAGGTTAGGTTAGGTTAGGTTAGGTTAGGTTAGGTTAGGTTAGGTTAGGTTAGGTTAGGTTAGGTTAGGTTAGGTTAGGTTAGGTTAGGTTAGGTTAGGTTAGGTTAGGTTAGGTTAGGTTAGGTTAGGTTAGGTTAGGTTAGGTTAGGTTAGGTTAGGTTAGGTTAGGTTAGGTTAGGTTAGGTTAGGTTAGGTTAGGTT